>JARPMR010000003.1:7410215-10191049 GCA_029955525.1 Oeneis ivallda | reverse complement strand
TACTTCACCTGTGCAAAATAATCACGTCAATCTAAAACTCCATTGCGCGTATTTTGAAGGACAAATGCGTAAAAAATAGCGATGCTATCCCGCAGGAACTGTTTGCTTTTCCGGGATAAAAAGTAGCCTATGTGCTATTCCAGACTATAATCTATATCTGTGCCAAATTTCAGCAAAATCGGTTCATTCTTTGTCGCGTTAAAGAGCAACAAACATCCATCCATCCATACATCCATCCTCACAAACTTTCGCATTTATAAAGTATATTTCCGAGATAAAAAGTAGCCTATGTGCTATTGCAGACTATAATCTATGTCTGTGCCAAATTTCAGCAAAATCGGTTCATTCGTTGT
Organism: Oeneis ivallda; assembly: GCA_029955525.1. Taxonomy (NCBI): domain Eukaryota; kingdom Metazoa; phylum Arthropoda; class Insecta; order Lepidoptera; family Nymphalidae; genus Oeneis; species Oeneis ivallda. Next base: position 10,190,696 of record JARPMR010000003.1, on the reverse strand, counting down.
CGCGTTAAAGAGTAACAAACATCCATCCATCCATCCATCCATATATCCATCCTCACAAACTTTCGCATTTATAATATAAGTAAGTAGGAGGAAGTAGGATAGTAGGATAGGTAGTAGGAATATACATACATACATACATACATACATACATACATACATACATACATACATACATACATACATACATACATACATACATACATACATACATACATACATACATACATACATGCATACATACATAAATGCCGCGTAATTAAAATATGTGAAAAGTAGCATACTAATATCCCGCAGGAACCGTTTGTTTTCCCGGGATAAAAAGTAGCCTTTGTCATTTTTCAGGCCCTTTACTTCACCTGTGCAAAATAATCACGTCAATCTAAAACTCCATTGCGCGTATTTTGAAGGACAAATGCGTAAAAAATAGCGTTGCTATCCCGCAGGAACTGTTTGCTTTTCCGGGATAAAAAGTAGCCTATGTGCTATTCCAGACTATAATCTATCTCTGTGCCAAATTTCAGCAAAATCGGTTCATTCGTTGTCGCGTTAAAGAGTAACAAACATCCATCCATCCAAACATCCATACATCCATCCTCACAAACTTTCGCATTTATAATATTAGTAGGATAGCCGTGTGTTAAAGAAATTAAATACCAACTTTATGGTCAATATATATATATATATATATATATATATATATAATAGAATAGAATAGAATAGAATAGAAATGTTTTTTATTCAAATAAACTTTTTTACAAGTGCTTATGAATCGTCGATGAGTCTACCACTGGTTCGGAATGCCGTTCCTGCCGAGAAATATAAATATGTATATATATATATAGTAATTTGTTTTCTTTCAATACTAGAATTTAATATAATAAAAGTGTTTTGTAGAAAATGATCTCAAAAGTGATGTTGAATATTACAAACCTGTATAGTGTTTATGTTGCGTACATTACTGAATACAGTTAAATATAAATAAACTAGTGGTTCGCCCCGAACTGAGACCTCGCGGTATCCCATAATTCCCATAAGGTAGTTTTAACTATATTATATTGTAATTAAAACGCGCCGAATCTGATGACGTCAATCGTCATCTGCTTTCGTGGATGGGATGCGTATTTACAAAATTAAAGACAGCGCCATCTAGTAACAGTATAGTGAAGTTTTGTTAAAAACATTGATGCCCATTAAAACTCAAATAATTTCGTTTCTTTATAATATTTATCTAATCTTAGTATTTGTTGTTCAAGTACAGAATATAACTCAAATTATGTGTAAGTTTCAAGTTTTGAAACAAAGTGGTTTTAGAGATCTAGCCTCGAATACAATCTCCACTTTGAAAGCCCCCCATTTCGTATGGGAGCCCCCCTGAAATAAAGATTTTTATAACTTTTTAAGCCATTTTCGGCTGGAGGCCATCGGTTTACATATCATATCTAAAATTGAAGTAATTACGTTCAGTAATTCAGACGTTATAAGGCTCTGACAGACGGACGGACGGACAAGTGCAAATCGCTCTAGTAAACTCAGAGACCTTCGCTTCGCTCGGTCGATAAAATTTATGTGGTACAGGAACATTGGTTTGCGCCGAGTTCAATTGGATGCTCTAAAGGAGAGGCCACACTGGCTACTTTTAACGGCAGCGATCGGGTGTTTTGCCTTTTTATGGCCTTTTACGTGCATCGCGTTTCGAGTGCACGAAAATCGCGACTGAAACGCGTTCGCGTTTGTATTACTTCGATCGCAGAATCGCGAAATTGGGCGAATCGTGCGAAACGCGATGCACGCAAAGGGCCATACAAACGCTAAGGGCAATAAAAGCGCGCAATCGCTGCCGCTAAAAGTAGCCAGTGTGCTGTCTCCCTAAGGAGTCCAAATATCACCTGAAAACTCGATTGGTCTTCCTTCAGTTTAGTAATATGAACAAATTATAGTTTATGATATTTCATAGTTTAGTACTCGTATAATAACAACGTTGGATGTCCATTGTCCATATTATGTTCTATGGTAATCTCCACATACAAAACTTAGTCATTCATAACTTATGTTCACAGAAACGTGTTACGGTCTTGTGACAGGCAACTTCTCGTTGGGAGCAGTAGTGGCCCGAGATCTAGTAGTGAATTTTGAGGAGGTGCTTAAATATCTGCAAGTTGGTATTGTTGAGTAGGTACTCTTTTACGATGCATGATAGAAGAAAAACTAGATCTATACCACAGGGTTTTGCGTGTTTTTAATTTTTGGAGAAACTGACAGTCATTTCAAAATCCCTCAATCATCAAGAATTATGCACAACTTTATAACTAGTGGTTCGCCCCGAACTGAGACCTCGCGGTATCCCATAATTCCCATAAGGTAGTTTTAACTATATTATATTGTAATTAAAACGCGCCGAATCTGATGACGTCAATCGTCATCTGCTTTCGTAGATGGGATGCATATTTACAATATTAAAGACAGCGCCATCTAGTAACAGTATAGTGAAGTTTTGTTAAAAACATTGATGCCCATTAAAACTCAAATAATTTCGTTTCTTTATAATATTTATCTAATCTTAGTATTTGTTGTTCAAGTACAGAATATAACTCAAATTATGTGTAAGTTTCAAGTTTTAAAACAAAGTGGTTTTAGAAATCTAGCCTCGAATACAATCTCCACTTTGAAAGCCCCCCCATTTCGTATGGGAGCCCCCCTGAAATAAAGATTTTTATAACTTTTTAAGCCATTTTCGGCTGGAGGCCATCGGTTTACATATCATATCTAAAATTGAAGTAATTACGTTCAGTAGGTAATTCAGAAGTTATAAGGCTGTGACAGACGGACGAACGGACAAGTGCAAATCGCTCTAGTAAACTCAGAGACCTTCGCTTCGCTCGGTCGATTATAATAAAATAGGTTCTGTAAAATTTAATTTTTTAAAAAGTATCTTTCCTGGCATTCAACATTTATTAATTTATTTTCCGTCTATTAGGTACCGGCTATATGGCTTGCCAGTGAATTTTCGGAAATTCGGAATTCTCAAATTACCCCTATCGGGAATTGAACTTAGAACTTCCCAGTTAAAAGACCACTGCGGTTACCGCTGTGCCAAAGAAGACTTAAAAATATTTTTCTTATTTTAACAAACGGTTGACATAATATTCACTCTAGGCAGAACCTTATTTTTCTTTTTTAATCAAGCACCCCTTCAAAATTTTCTTCGCACTCTAATGCCATAGTAAGCCACATTTCAGCTCCATTGAAAACTTAATTACGACTGTCCCGTCCCTAATAACTCTAACCTTCGGCCAACATTGTAGCTACAACGTTTTCTTGATGTCGTTAAGAGACTATTAAATGGAGTGTTACTTAGCTGAACAATGTGTGTCCTTGTGGAAAATTTCCCTCGGTAGGTACCTATGGAGTATGGACTGTTTTAGTTTATCTTATGACCCATACATAGGTAAATAATGGCAAGTTAGTTCGGCCCAAGTACATAAATATTATTACTGGAAGGTATTTAAGTGGCCTTTAACTCTGCCCCGAAACTGCTGAAAGCCCAACTTGACTTGTAAATTGTATGACATGAGAAACAGTAGTGGAACTGTCTGCTGTTTTTTTTTGTGTGACGATTGCAGTCGCCTCTGATTGGCCGATACCCCCTCGCTATTGGCTAAAAAGTCACTATAATAGGGCAATGGTATGATCAGAAGAGCAGAGCAAATCTTTCTTAAAAATACTTATATTAGTTTGAATAGAACCTACACTGGGAGTTCAATTATAAAAATATAAATATTGTTACGGAATTATTTTGTTGTTATTTTATATTTATACGTGGTTTAGAGAGAGGCCACACTGCGATATTTAGCTGCAGCGATCGAAGCGTTTTTATTGCCTTTTGCGTATTTGCGTATTTGCGTATTTGCGTCTGCTGCGCGATTCCGCGATCGAACGCTACTATAGTTGTTTTTGGGCGTTCCGCAAGTGAATTTGAACGCTATTATATATTTATGTAAAGCGATTTATAATGCGGTTTGTTAGTTGTGACCAAAAAAACATGTGAACAGCATTTTTTCCTACATGCTAATTTAGTCTACTATCTAAGAACTAAGAGATATCTAAATATCTAGTTTTAGAGAAAGTGATTTGGAAGCCTAAAAGAGCGAGGTCCGAATTGCACTTGGCCGATTTTTTTTCTTATTGTTTTTATTACGCAGTCCATAGCGCCATCCCTTTTACATAGTTTGGCAAATAAGTGAAATAATAAAACCTAAATATATGTGCCACGCGGTGAACCAACTTCTATGGTTTTTTGTGTCTAATATATTAGAATAATATATCATTGATCAGCAACAAAACATATAAAAACAATACAATACGTCACGTAGTCGCAAGCATAAGCAAAACTACAGAACATAAGTATAAAACATCCCCGACATGTGAATCTATGGCCGGACTTTGTACGATATGTACCTGACATCCTGTTACCCAGTTTTCTGCTCCATCATCAGATCCTCCTCCTCGATCCTCGATAATCATCTATCTAACACCTACTACACACCAACGCCCAAACACACTATATCTACTATAAGTTTCTGAGGAGTTGGGTATCTCAAGGTTTGTGCCTTGCCTTGCCTTGGAAATAATTCAAAGTAACGGTACACAAATTTCAAATCAATCGCACCAGTAAAATCTTGTGAGAGCCCTTAATCAAGTAGGAAATGAGCTGATGATCTTCAAACGCCTGAGCAGATCTTCGTAAATCATAGCTAAGATCCATCTCGATCACGTCTTTCAAATAGAAAAAGCCGCATCAAAATCGGTGTATTCGTAAGGGAGCAACGAGGGCACAGACAGATGCACGGACACTAGCGTATTCTTTCACTATATTATTAGAATATTATTATGTTAATAATATAGTCTCTGAACGCAGAATCGCAGAATATTTGCGTTCGAAAATCGCTAAAACGTGATGCAGTCGCAAAAGGCCATAAAAAAGCAAAAACGCGCGTTCGCGCAGCAGACACAAATACGCAAAAGGCAATAAAAACGCCTCGTTCGCAGCAGCTAAAAATCGCAGTGTGGCCTCTCTTATAAAGCTTTCATTTAGAACAAAAATTCTTTCAATCGCATTGTAATACATACTTTATGATTACTATTAATTTAGGTACTATTTTATATTTTTCGTTTTTAACTTTCATAAAATGATTGTGATTCCAAATGGTTTATCTGCCAATAAATTGTGGTTTAACTAAATTAGCACGCTCTGTCCGTGGTTGACCTGATTGCATGTTTTCCCAAAAACCAAAATTAATCCAACTTACAAATCTATGTACAGCAGCTGTCGTACCACATTTACATAAATTATTATTATTTATCACGAGATTTTGGTTCGAGAAAGGTTCTAAAATCCTCCAGATTCTCTGGGATAAAAAGTATCCTAAGTCCTTAATTAAATTCAAACCATTAGGTACCTTTTTGCAGCGTGATGTAAGGACAACAAACAAACACGCTTTCACATTTATAATATTAGTACTAATTAATACCTATGATGCTAGAGCATAGTTGCGTCTGTACATAACAAAAATACTACATAATATTTTTCGATGACTTGTGAATACCCACACGTTAAGAGTGCTGTATCTCTATCAATCTTTTTTATAAGTCAATATGTAAGTTAATGTGCTTCAAACTTCTAAAATAAATTAGTTGGACATACATATTATTATGTAAAATTTTAATAATAAAATATCAAAAATATGTACCTGGGAAATTCGTTTTAGCCGGGTGAAGCCAATAAAGACAAAAAACAGCTCAGTTATCTATTGGAGAAGTTCAGATTACGTAAGAATTTTAAAATGAACAAGAGATTACTAATTTGCAGGTGGCTCAAAGTGGTCGTTCGCCGATCGATCGATCCTATTTTCCTTTGTGCTAGACAATTACCCTCAATTCGCATGAAGTTGATTTTAAAATAAGTACCTAGGTGTCTTGACCTAGAGGAATAGATTTTATACTACACCTGCTCGGAAAGTACCTTCTGATTTGCGTCATATCGAGAAAGAGCGAGAAAGAAAATACGTCTTTACGTGGAGACAAATCTGCGGGCTGAAAAAATGTATGAAATTTCATTACTTACGTGCTTTAGCGGGCTGAAAAGTTGTATGAAAATCCATTACATACGTGGTTGTCTTTTTTTTAATTTTTGACAAATTTCATTACAAGTGCGGAAAGGCTGTCATTGCAAAGAGTTCCGACAAATGTCTACCCGAGCCGAGGCGCAGCCGAAGGCGAGGATTGACAGTTGGAACAAGTTGCAATGACGGTTCCGCACGTGTACTGAACGACTATTTTTAATACAGTTGCGAAAAAATGAAGCAATTTAATAAAATAATAAAAACACAATAAACTCAACTAACTTAACATTTATTTCTTATAAAAGTTAAAATTCACATATACATTGAAATTGGTACAGTTTTTTATACTAACTGGGGAAGTTTTAGGTTGCATATTTACTGTTTGAGACAAACTATTATTAATTTCGTATGATTGTTCATGTATATTTGTCATACAATGGCGTTTGCTAGTTGATGGAGTTGGATCTGATGAATTATCACTATCAACGAAGGTAGATGTATTCACTTATATCCACGTTGTTCCTTATTTTCAGCATACTTTTTATCATCGAAAACCTCGACCATAACGTAGAAGGTTTTAATTTTGCTGCGAGTTCGGAGAAGTATGCCAACATAACATTTTCTGAAAAACTATTTGCTTTTTTCTCTTCTCTCCACGCAATAAATTCGTCGTATGTAGATATGTAGCGACTTTTTGACTTTTCCGGTAAAATGTTCTCCGAAGCATTTTGTGCAATTATACTGAGTTCCGGTGGTGTTAATTCAAAAAAACTAGGGTCGAAATTACTCATTTTGTGCAACAAACAACTAAACTCGCAAAGAAAATTTCTGAAAAATGGCGCCAACCGTAGAATATAAGCAGAGTTTTTTTTTTCTTCACCCATTCTGGTAGACAAAGGGCTATGCCCATACAGCCAAGTCTTCAGTAGAATTTTTTTGTTGATATGAAATGAAAATGAAATTTAATGAGATGAAATGAAATGAAACCTAACCAAACTAATTCAATCAAATCATTAAATCTGATATTGAAACAAATTAGTAGGTTCTTTTTAGAAATATACGTATTTGCATGAATTATAAAAACTTCTATGAATTTTATTAGTAAAAACTTCATGGTTGGTTTTTCTTTTTAATAGACTTTATTTTGACAGTTGGGAAAGAGAACGCACGAGTTCGGGAAAGGTAAAAAAAAAGCACGAGTGTGTAATAGCTCACATCCCGAACGCTATACGTCCCTGCAATACGCCACTTTTTGAGCAACTGTATTAAAAAATTAGTTCAGTAATACAAATACATAAAAAATGGCGGTAAGCAGGCTACTTTTAAGGTACGCAGGCTACTTTGGAGATACGCAGGCTACTTTTAAGGTACGCCAGCTACTTCAGAGGTACGCAAGTTACTTTAGAGGTACGCAAGTTACTTTAGAGGTACGCAGGCTACTTTGGTGGTACGCAGGCTACTTTGGAGGTACGCAGGCTACTTTTAAGGTACGCAGGCCACTTTGGAGGTACGCAGGCTACTTTGGTGGTACGCAGACTACCTGCGTACCTCTAAAGTAGTCGGCGTACCTCGAGAGTAGCCTGCGTACCTTAAAAGTAGCCTGCGTACCTCTAAAGTAGTCACCGTAGAGGTGCGCCGACTACTTTAGAGGTACGCAGGCTACTTTTAAGGTACGACAGCTACTTTAGAGGTACGCCGGCTACTTTAGAGGTACGCCGTCTACTTTAGAGGTACGCAGCCTACTTTGGAGGTACGCAGGCTACTTTGGTGGTACGCAGGCTACCTGCGTACCTCTAAAGTAGTCGGCGTACCTCTAAAGTAGCCGGCGTACCTCTAAAGTAGCTGTCGTACCTTAAAAGTAGTGGGCGTACCTCTATGGAGACTACTTTGGAGGTACGCAGGCTACTTTAGAGGTACGCAGGCTACTTTAGAGGTACGCCGTCTACTTTAAAGGTACGCAGGCTACTATGGTGGTACGCAGGCTACCTGCGTACCTCTAAAGTAGTCGGCGTACCTCTAAAGTAGCCGGCGTACCTCGAAAGTAGCCTGCGTACCTTAAAAGTAGCCTGCGTACCTCTAAAGTAGTCACCGTAGAGGTGCGCCGACTACTTTAGAGGTACGCAGGCTACTTTTAAGGTATGACAGCTACTTTAGAGGTACGCCGGCTACTTTAGAGGTACGCCGTCTACTTTAGAGATACGCAGCATACTTTGGTGGTATGCAGGCTACCTGCGTACCTCTAAAGTAGTCGGCGTACCTCTAAAGTAGCCGGCGTACCTCTAAAGTAGCTGTCGTACCTTAAAAGTACCCTGCGTACCTCTAAAGTAGTGGGCGTACCTCTATGGTGACTACTTTGGAGGTACGCAGGCTACTTTAGAGGTACGCAGGCTACTTTAGAGGTACGCCGTCTACTTTAAAGGTACGCAGGCTACTTTGGTGGTACGCAGGCTACCTGCGTACCTCTAAAGTAGTCGGCGTACCTCTAAAGTAGCTGGCGTACCTTAAAAGTAGCCTGCGTACCTCCAAAGTAGTCAGCGTACTTCTAAAGTAGCCGGCGTACCTCTAAAGTAGCTGGCGTACCTTAAAAGTAGCCTGCGTACCTCCAAAGTAGCATGCGTACCTTAAAAGTAGCCTGCGTACCTCTAAAGTAGTTGGCGTACCTCTAAAGTAGCCGGCGTACCTTTAAAGTAGCTGTCGTACCTTAAACGTAGCCTGCGTACCTCTAAAGTAGACGGCGTACCTCTAAAGTAAACTTCAATAATTAAAAAATGTGTCTGTTATTTTCCTCGTAGGTGTAGTATAAAGCACTATGTATCACTCGGGAGAAAGTGCGATTCCTAACTCGGGCGTATTGATACACTCGGCTTCGCCTCGTGTCTCAAATGACGCCCTCGTAAGTAATGGGTCACTTTCACCCCTCGTAGAACAATGTACTATTTTTTCATCGTTATTATAGACTTATTTTGTATTCTTGCTAATGCAAAGTCACCGCTTAAAGTTATCGGTGGCCCACTTTTGGGCATGGGTCTTTTCTCAGAATCAGAAGGGTGTAGGTTATATTCACCATGCTGGTGTGGATTGGTATACCTACTTTACACAACTTTGAGAACATTTTATACATAAATTAACCTTGTATTTTTATTATAGCAATAGTGTTTTATAGTTTTTAATGAAAATTAAATTATATTCTTATTGAATTACATAAACATAAACATAAACATAATCATTATCATCATCATCATCAATAGCCTATAACAGTCCACTGCTGGACTAAAGGCCTCTCCCAAGGGGAGGGTTTGCGCATTATCACCACGCGGGTTGGTGATCGCAGTAGATGGTAGTAGTAGCACAGAACATGCTGCTGCCCGTTCTTCGTTATATTCCCTTAGTCGCCTCGTACGACACCCGCGGGAAGAGGAGGGGTGGTGACAGCTGTATTCTGATCTGCCGTCACCACACGGCACGTAAACAACGTAAACATAATCCTATCCTATTATAATATTATAAATGCGAAAGTTTGTGAGGATGTTTGGATGTATGGATGGATGGATGTTTGTTACTCTTTAACGCGACAACGAATGAACCGATTTTGCTGAAATTTGGCACAAACATAGATTATAGTCTGGAATAGCACATAGGCTACTTTTTATCCCGGAAAAGGAAACAGTTCCTGCGGGATAGCATCGCTATTTTTTACGCATTTGTCCTTCAAAATACGCGCAATGGAGTTTTAGATTAACGTGATTTTTTTGCACAGGTAAAGTTAAGAGCCTGAAATATGACAAAAGCTACTTTTTATCTCGGGAAAACAAACGGTTCCTACGGGATATTAGTATACTACTTTTCACACATTTATCTATCAATTATGCGCCAACGGAGTTACAGATTGACGTGGTTTTTTGGAGAGGCATAGTTGATGACTTGAAAAGTGACAAAGACTACTTTTTATCCTGGGAAAGCAAACAGTTCCCGCGGGATATTAGTGTTCTACTTTTCACATATTTATCCTTAAATAAGGCGCCAACGGAGTTACAGATTGACGTGGTTTATTGGATAGGCATAGTTGAGGACTTGAAAAGCCCAGGAAAACAAACAGTTCCCGCGGGATATTCATATGCTACTTTTCACATATTAATCCTTCAATTATGCGCCAACGAAGTTACAGATTGAAGTAGTTTTTTTGATAGACATAGTTGAGGACCTGAAAAGTGAAAAGGCTACTTTTTATCCCGGGAAAACAAACAGTTCCCGCGGGATATTCGTATGTTACTTTTCACATACTTATCCTTCAATTATGCGCCAAAGGAGTTTTAGATTGAAGTTTTAGATTATTTTTTAGCACAGGTAAAGTTAAGGGCCTGAAGAGTGACAAAGACTACTTTTTATCCCTGGAAAACAAACGGTTCCTGCGGGATATTAGTATGCTTCTTTTCACATATTTATCCTTCAATCATGCGCCAATATGCATGCATGTATGTATGTATGTATGTATGTATGTATGTATGTATGTATGTATGTATGTATGTATGCATGCATGTATGTATGCATGCATGTATGTATGTATGTATGTATGTATGTATGTATGTGTGTATGTATGTATGCATGTATGTATGCGTGTATGTATGTATGTATGTATGCTTGCATGCGTGCATGCAATCCTTCAATTATGCGCCAACGAAGTATGTATGTATGTATGTATGCATGCATGCATGTATGTATATATGTATGTATCTCCTCCTACTAACAATAAATACATTAACTTTATCCTATCCTACTTATTATTACTCATATTATCCCACTAATATTATTAATGTGAAAGTTTGTGAGGATGGATGTATACGGATGTATGTTTGTATAGATGTCGTATACGGATGGATGGATGTATGTTCTCTGAGATAGAGGTTGAACTATTTTGACTGTTATACTCCATAAATTCGTTAAATTTGAACTAATTTTTATTAATACTTTAACCGACTTCAAAAAAGGAGGAGGATCTCAATTCAACAGAATCTTTTTTTATGTATGTTCACCGATTACTCGAAGACGCCTGAACCGATTTGGAAAATTCTTTTTTTGTTTCAAAGGGTATACTTCCCAGGTGGTCCCATTTAAATTTTAAAGAAATCAGTCGAGCGTTTTTTAAAAAATCTACAATAAATTATATACTTTGTAGTGGCGCGGGCGTTTAAATGTATGCTCCCGGGACAAAAAGTAGCCTGTGACATTTTCCAGGTCCTTAACTTTACCTGAGTAAAAAAAATCGGCCAAGTGCGAGTCGGTCCTCACTCTTTTAGGGTTTCGTTACAAAAAAAATTAAATTAATTTTTATTATTTGTTGTTATAGCAGCAATAGAAATACAAAATATTATGTGAAAATTTCAACTGTCAATCTATTACGGTTTACGAGATACAGGCCGCTGACAGACGGACGGACGGACAGCGGAGGCTTAGTAATAGGGTCCCGTTGGCACCCTTTGGGTACGGAACCCTAAAAACCACGTTGACTATATGCACTTACACTTTATATGGTGAAATATTATAACTGCGAAAGTGCGTTGGTTTGTCCTTCAATCACGCCCAAACAGAGCTACGGATCGACGTGATTTTTTGCAGGGGTACCTATAATTGAGGAGGCTACATTTTCAGAGTTCCCAAGGCATTTTAAAGGCTAAGTTCACGCAGACGAAGTCGCGGGCATCAGCTAGTCTAATATATAATACTCTCGTGTCACAATGTTAGTTACCTTACTCCTCCGAAACGGCTGGACGCCTCCAATTATTATGAAATTTTGTGTGCATATCGGGTAGATATGAGAATCGACCAACATCTATTTTTCATACCCCTAACTAAATATTTTTGCTGGCGCTACGAACTTCGCGGGGTCAGCTAGTACTTAATAAAAAAATCCTTGCATATAGTAGATACACCGTACATAGCACGTAAATAGCACCTTAGTCGTATCTGTGCTTAGCATACCGTATAGAATATTATAGGTTATAGAATATGGTTAATGTTATTATTATATATTTTTATGACAAACTGAAAGCTCAGAGACATTTTATAAGTTAAGTTTAGTGATTTTTTGACAATTTAATCCATGTAAAAGGGGCTTTAACTTTGGTACATATATCCCATCACTAAAGTTAAATAGTACCTACTACTTTAAAAGTCTGCGTTGACCTCAAAGGTCCCGGATTATCAAGGGCCGATTGAAATTGTGTGTACCGTCCCTCCATTAGGACGGCAATATGTTTACTTACTAAAGAGTTAAGCCTTTAATCTCGTATTATACCTTTCAGTTCAATTAGCAAGTTTATTGTATGCCCTTACTAACATAATTTAATATAAAAAATTCTGTTATTAAAAAACCGACTTCAAACGCCCGCGGGCGTATACAAAATATATAATTTATTGTTGATATTATAAAAACCGCTCGACCAATTTCGATAAAATTTCAGTGGGACGAATACCTTTGAAACAAAAAAGAATTTTCCAAATCGGTTCAGGCGCCTTCGAGTAATCGGTGAAATTAAATAAAAAAAAATATTCCGATGAATTGGGAACCTCCTCCTTTTTTGAAGTCGGTTAAAAAACCGTAACCGATTACGGAAAATTGGATGTTACATCCGTCATTTTGTAGCCTAAGTCAACCGGACCAAATATCAAATTGATTGACACCTCATTCAAATCTACTAAACTAGCGGCACGTTATGATGGCCGGTTTGACACATTACAATAGTGATGTGGAATGTCAATTTATTCTCGAACAAAAAACAATTAAGTTTTGTTTTTGTACCTGATTAAATAGGTTTAATAAAACAAAAATGTATATGTTTATTTAATTTATTTGAACGAACTGAATATTTGAATGAAAATGAATATACATACTTTATATGCACACAAGAAACATATGAATACAAAAGATACCAAAAAAGGTGCCACAAAAGGCCATAATTAATCAGATTCGTCCATACTACTATTTTCACTGTCGTCACTGCTATCATCACCTACATTAATAATTATATGTTCGTTTTCTATAATATTATCTATTTTCACATCTCTTTCATAATCTTCCCTTATTAATTTAACAGTTCTATTCACAACCTTTTCCCAGTCTCCTTTAGTCACATGTTCACAAGCTTCTTCTAATAATTTTAGCATTTTTTTTGTGGTAAATGGGGGTTCTGTATTGTGTCTTGCAGCATATCCCTTAATTTGAGCCCACACCAACTCAATCGCATTATACTCACAATGGTAAGGCGGTAACCGTATAACTCTGTGCCCATGTTCTAATGCTATTTCGTCAATGACGTATCGGATCTTGGTTGGTTTGTTTTCTTTTAAAAGACGTACTAATTCCGCTTTTAACATATTCATGTTTGCATCTACGCCATTTTTACGAAGCCATGCGACGATATCAGCTTTCTTTTGGGATTGGGCAGGTGGCTTGTCAATTTGCATCGAGTGGTATGGGGCGTTGTCCATAATTATAATAGATGGTTCAGGGAGGCTACACAACATTGAGGTAAACCATTCAGTAAACTTTTCTCCATTCATGTCTTCATGATAGTCTCCAGTGGTTTTTGACGCAAAAGCCATGAGAGAACCTTCGACAAACCCGTTGATGGTTCCGGCGTGACAAATTATAAGTCGCGATCCTTTTCCTACAGGAACTTTGGAAGTAGATGCTGCTGTGTCATCGTTCCAAGAACGGCCTACAGTATGGTTAGCATTAAGCCATGTTTCATCCAAGAACACAACATTTTGCCAATTTTTGATTTCTTTCACTTGCCGTAAAAAAGTATACCTTGCCATCGCTATATCAAATCTTTCCATCAATATTTTGCGTTTGTTACATTTTTTGTATCGAAATCCAATGGTCTTCAAAATCTTCGTTAAAGAACTTTCCCCACCGAAGAATAATCCAGCTTCCTTCAGTGAATGCACCAACTTTTTTCTTGTTGGATACTCCTTCTGTAAATAGTAGCCGTAAACATGTCTTCGGATAGCATCGGCATCAAAGCTATCGATGCCTACGACTGGTTTTGCTCGTTTTCTCTTTTTTGGTGTGTGAAGTTTATTTTCTTCTGTGCCAGTCTCGCCATATTTTTTTTTAGTTATCCGTCTAACAGTTCGTTGTCCAATATTAAGCGCATCAGCTACGCGTTCAACCACTGACGTTATAGGTAAAATTAGCCCTCCATTTTGAGCTTCACGATCGAAATAGTTACGAAGGCGTATTACGAACTCACGTGTCTGACTATTTAGAACAGTTCTCTGCGTACGTTCGGTCAAATCGACGAAATCCACAACAAAGGGCTTGAACAGAGTCCAAATTAACGAGCAAGGGTCAACAGTAATGCAGTATCAATATTTGAAATCCAAAGCCAGGTCAAAACTATATCACAATCGCATTGCACTGACAGTTTATACTTTTCGAAGCAACGTCAATTCGAAACTGCTTTGTTTTGCATTGAGCATTGACGCGAGTTTGCCGGAGGTAGTAGTTGTGCTAGCCAGCGATCCTATGTGACGATCGTATTAGATTCCATTTTTAAAAATTTTCAATTTAGAAAACCAAATGCCGAGTTGTGGTATATATCATATAAAAATAAAAATTTTACCTTTTGTATGAAACAGCTGATATTTTTTTGCGATTTCAGAGGTTTGTCCACATAGTGAAAATTGTTCATATTCACAAGTACATTCACCCCTTAAATGGTGCAAACTGATTTTTCTACACTTGTATACATTTTAGAAATCAATTTAATAAATAAATTTTGAGTCCTAAACCTAAAACTACATTCGATAAAATTTATGAATCTCTGCACATCACTATCGTCAATAAAGTAATACAATTATTTCCTTCAAAGTCGTTATCAATTAATACGGAACTTCATGAGCGGACAAACGTCAAACCGGCCATCATAGCGTGCCGCTAGTTTAATAATAACTCAGTAGCTATATGATGCTAACCTTTTGGTTTTGCCGTACGTACTTGAGTAAAAAAGTAAGTTTATCAGTTACTATACATATATCATTAGTGATTACTCTCGTAACCATCGATTTAGGATTGGTAGACGCTACGCCACTCGGTAGGAGCGTAGTGACTACCAATCCTAAATATTCGCGACTTCGTCCGCGTGGATTAAGGTTTTTGATTCCCGCGGGAACCCTTTAATTTTCCGGGATAAAATTTAGCCTTCGTGTTATTCCAGAGTATAATCTATCTCCATTCAAAACAGCCAAATTCGTCCAATAGTTTTTGCGTGAAAGAGTGACAAACATACACACACACAAACTTTCGCCTTTATAATTTAATTAGTGTGATGTGATAATATACTCTCGTAACTGTTAGAAACACAACTGCCTATGAAGGTACCAAGCTATGATCCAGTATTTCAACCGATAAGTGATAACTACTCGACACATAATTTAGTTGAACTTTTAAACAAGTTACGAGTTAACCACGTTTAATTACCCGTCGAGAAAGGCTAATATACTCGTAAAGTTCGCAGTTTTCACTGCTGTTCAGCGCTCAGCGAACCATAGCCTCGCTGTGAACTTCGATGTTAACTTTTACTAGTTACCTAGGCCTTCTTACGTCTTGTAAATGGAATCCAGATGGGGAATTGTCTAAACACGATGACAGACCGCAGTCACCTCTGATTGGCTGAATTTATGGAGTTATCATTTTGATCACTAGCGAGAGAGTTAGTACCATTTAATCAGAGATGATTGCGATCAGCACACTGTAGCAAACATTTTTAGACAATCCCCACAGCAGATTCATTATTGCGAGTGCTCTGTTCAATATCACGTGATCGTGAGTGAGAGAATGAATGCGGGTTCTTCAAAACATTAAAAACGGCCACAACGCGTTGTGGCATAGTCGAAAATGACTACGACGGTTCCTGTTGTTTTTGTGTGTCTACATACAGCATAGGACAAGTGGGTATATTATCATTAAAAAAATTCTTTTCAAAAAACCGACTTCTAACGCCACCAGT
Source organism: Oeneis ivallda (assembly GCA_029955525.1). Lineage (NCBI taxonomy): Eukaryota > Metazoa > Arthropoda > Insecta > Lepidoptera > Nymphalidae > Oeneis > Oeneis ivallda. Next base: position 10,174,567 of record JARPMR010000003.1, on the reverse strand, counting down.
ATAAAAATAATTTTAGTTTGTCCACGTTTGTTGAAGTCGGGCGGGCCTATATACAAACTATGAAACCGATGCGCGACGCTACAGAATATGATAGACTCGTTTGTAGAAGTCGAGCGAGCATCGCGAGTCGGTTTCATAGTTTGTATTTTAGGCCCGCTCGACTTCAACAAACGTGGACAAAGTAAAATTATTTTTATACTTTGTAGTGGCGTTAGAAGTCGGTTTTTTGAAAAGAATTTTTATTTTAAGCTTTTAAGTGTAGTATCCTATGATTGAGGAGCTAGGACCTGGAGCTCCATGATGTAGTCCATACTTGTTACCTACAATATCAATTCGTAATCGAAATTTCCTAAATCGCCATAGTTTTAGGTGAGCAATATCCCTGCAGCATCAGGCTTGAGGAGTTGAAGGTTAACATTTTTATGGGACCATTTCGCAAACATCCTCTGTCGATTAAAAAAAAAATCACGCGAATCGGTCCAGTAATCCCGGAGAAATCGGTGGACATACATAGAAAAAAAAAAAAAGATACCGGCCGAATTGAGAACCTCCTCCTTTTTGGAAGTCGGTTAAAAAAACATTGCTTTATCATGGTTTCCGTTCATAAACTTCCTTCATTTCAAATAAGGAGCTGTAATAGGTCGCCAGTAGGCAGCAGGTCCCGCAAATTACGTTTGTAACTAAATATAAACCTCATTATTTCAAGCATCACAGCTTATGGGAATTCTCGAGCGCACCCCATATAAATTAAGTTTGATTCTTATTTAATACAATAAGCAATCAACTCAATGAAACCTTAAGGACAACCTCTAGAAACTAATATCTGTTTCTGATTAGATCTGATATGTTTCTATGTTTTCAGTCAGAATTATGTTTTCAAAGCGACACTGTTTCAAGGATTTATACACAAGTATTTTAGTCCGTGTAATTTCTAAACTAGTACTTAGATGGATGAAAATAAAATCAAACTTTGTTGGTATGAGTCGCGCTGACGAACCTTGCTTCTCTTTGTTAATGATTCAAAAGAATACATCTGAAATTTGAAGATTATAGAATCTGGTTATAATTGCAGAAATACCTTCATATTTTGTGAGATCTTAAAATCCTCAATTACTTTCAACATTACAACATTCTTTTATGTAAAAGATGATGTCATGACTCAGAAACACAACGATCAAAAAACACACAATCGATCAGCTTTGATTTTTTAGAGTGTCGTCTCTGTCATATTATATACTGTTCGGGTGATCGAGATAGCTCTTTACTAAAACCAATGCCCACCTACCTGCCCCTATCACTTTGAAAATCTAATAAAGAATCTAATACTTTACGGGAAGGTATGGAATCGGTTGATGATTATTTCTTACTCTTAATAGGTAGGTACCTAAAGGGAAAATAAAAGCCCAATTCATTTTCTTTTTGGCTCTTTATTGCTTTATTAAAAGGCATGTTCAGAAATATCTTACCGAAAACAATGTTTTTTCTTTGTACATATTAGATGAGATTTATAAGATGCTTCGAGAGTTCGAGATGACTTCCTTCGTAAATTATGAATGAAGATGTAATAACTGCATACACTTTTTATTTGCTGATGAGTATATTTGCTTCGCCGAGATTTTTTTGTACAAAATAGAGGCTGTGGATTGGTAAAAATGGATAAATCCAAATTTAAATAATAAATCTTTGAGAATATTATTTTTTTATCGCAATTAGAATGGTATGAAGAATACCTAAGTATAAGTTGTACCAACTCGTTACTAGAGGATGCCCGCGAGGATGTTAAGATTTAGGTCTAAAAAAGCTTTTCGGTGGAATTTGCTTTCCGAACCTTTTGTAGTTTTGACTTGCTATAAGAGCCATTATAAGTTGGCCTACATCTTTATATATTTGTAGGCCTACATTAAATAAATAATTTTGTATTTTTGAATTATGTTGATCATGGTAAAAATAAGTTTTACCATATTATCTTAATTTTCTTATCATTACTGATTTAATACTATGTATACCTAATCATATCAATAAGCAACGAACCTACTTTATACTGCTAAACCAAGGCCAAACCCTAAACAAGTAAAAACACTTATCTAACTGTCTAATGTTTACCCTGCCGTAATCGGGTAACAATCAATTGAAATTCCCTCAACTCTCGTAAATCACGTCACACTTTAAGGCTTCTAGAAATAATTTTCTTAATACATTATTCATGTAGGTTTCTGCTGCGGAGTCCTTTAACGCCCTGAAGATTTACTTCCCCTCCAATAAGTATGTGTATGTAAAATGACGATAGATCGATAGACGACGGGATCCCAGGTTCCCAGGGTACTTGGAATGACAACCTCGCGCTGAAAAGCACAGTGTTGGCTAACTTCCACTAGGTGGATAAGTAGAGTCGCTAGTTTTGAGCGGCGCAAGACCGAGGTTTCTGAAAGTCCCTACAATCGACCTATGTCCAGTAGCAGAAGTAAGTAGATAGGTGATGGAACACTGCACTGTCATTATTTTACTCGTATTATGACGAAAAAACGTGTAAATACGTGTGGCACTCGGGGACTGGCGCGGTAAAGCTATTGCATAGCATTCGTTTAGTCGCACGCACACAAACACCGTGCCGAAGTCTGCCGAACTGAAACGACGTTAGACGATGCACGGCTTTCAACGCCGCACCGCTGTGCCGGTCGGAGTGGGGGGTGTTAGGTTTATTTTCGTTACGGAATTTCTTGATTCGGTCGCCGCGCTCAAAGCCCGCGATAAAAGCTATGCAATAGCTTAAAATTTTTTTTAACATTTATTTACATAAGAAGTCTGTAATAGTGGTTGACCACACTTTTCGAAGGAAACCCAACAACACGAGACAAGCTCTCAACTGGAACCCTCAGGCAAAGAGAAAGCGAGGCCGGCCTAAAAATACCTGGCGGCGTACCGTTCTGCTGGCGGAGGTTGGAAGTATAGGAATAACATGGAACGAAGTCAAAGGTGTGTGGCTAAAAACTGCACGGAATGGCGTAGTACTGTGAACGCCCTCTGCCCCACTAGGGGGACATAGGACTAAAACATTTAAGTGAGAAAATAACAATATTATTTTACAAAGTATCTGAGCGTGAAAGCCGTGATTCCCACACTGGATTTCCTGTATCGTGGAAATCACAAACCTCCCCGCTATCACAATCAAAATTGGAATTTTTAAGATTCATTCTTTAAATTATTTTTAGACTATAGAGGCAATTATGAATAAATACGACAACAATTATTATTGTTGTAAGACTATAGAGTCTTTATTCGCCACCAGACAGATTTTATATTTATTTTTTTATCACAAGAAACTCAAGAATGATTCTAGTACAAATTTTTACGCAGAAGTCAGAAACTAAAAGAAAAGTCGACTAGAATTTGTAAGCGTCCGTGCAATTCAACACGAAAGCAATGTCCCTAATGAAGAGTGATAACTACAATAGAGTGGTGGCATATTCAAGTACGGACTTTTCTAATGAAAAGAAATTCGTCTAACGTCTGAGATTTTAAGCGAAAGCTTACAAAAAACGCTTTGTATACATAATTTATTTTTACTTATTCTGATCGTATACTATGAAGCGCCCCGAAATAGGGACTTTAAGGCTGTATGAACCTTGCATTTTAGTTTCGAGAAAACATTTGCCTATATGCCCATACAATAATCTATACGCGCCCAATGCCCATGCGTTAGTTCATTTTTACATTTTTTACCGGGTTTTCACGGCTCAGAAAATAACGAAAGCTGTTATTGAACTCCCATTCAAAGGCTGTCCACTCGCTGTTCTGCTTATATGTAGAAATAGATACTATTCCTATTTCCATGGTAGAATTACTCATAGTATCATGTAGGTTATACGTAATCTGAGGTTTGTCACCCACTGTGACTTGATTGGTGAGTCATCATTGTTTAATTGTTTAACCAATTATGTGCTATTCGGCTCTACTATGCTCTAGTCTAGTTAATTTATCATAGGTTTAGAATTGGTATAGTCGCTTAGGATTGGCAGTTTAGTCGCACGTAGCGACTAAACTGCCAATCCTAAGCCTATGTTAATTATTTTACAATAATATCAGGATTTGATATTTCCATTAGAAGGATTTCGACTACAACTAAAAATAACATTATGAAGCCACGTGACAAATAGCATTTCAGATGTTTATTAACAACTTTATTTATCCTCACACAGGAGAGCGCCCGTGTATACTCCAAACGTGACTGTATGAACCCAATTATAAAGTTATAACAAACGTCAGCCATTTAAACGAAGTTTTATAATTAAGATTAACATAATTACCGCGAAAATAAATTACTGAGGAAAAAGTGTACCTGAATAATACTTTTGCTCGGATTTTGTCACAGATATACAGTTGGTATTATTATAAATGCGAGTGTGTTTCTTTATTGGTGTGTACTTCAATAAGGCACACAATCAATCCCACAGAAGTAATTATTTTGCAAAACCTCCTTTTATGCCAGGCAAAAAGAATTCCCGCGGAATTTTTGAAAATCACTCCGCTGTACGTCAGTGAATGAATTTATTGCAATGTAGCTTCATAACGAATTTTATTACAATTTCATAAAATATTTTAGTCTTGCACAGCATCTAGTAAAGAAAACTTTATGAATTTCCTCGGTAAGTATAGGTGTATACCTAGTGACCAATCCCATCACGCTATTACATAAAACCATAACCCTTCAAAAATAGACTGTTTCTGATTTAGTGCTGATTTCACCAACGTCGAGGTGAGTAATCAATTGGGCGTTCTGACAGCTTTTGTACTGAAAATCCGCCAACGCTCGGATCAACCTTATTTTACTTTGGTGTAATCAGCTCTTAGCGAATTGTAACAAAATAATTTTGTAATTCCATTGATTAATGTCATCTGAACATACATTCAGAATTCTAGTATCACAACAACATCTTCTTTAAATAGGCCAAGTTGCACTTCAGGCTTTAGCGTGTCAGACATTGTTGGATTGCGACCTTGCTCCAAATCTTCTAGAGATATCATTCGTGAATCGTGATGCAAAGTACTGCATATACGAATAGATGCACCGCACTCACCTCTATTCTTGTTTAAACTCATTCTGAATAGACTATAGGTAAACGGTTTGCATACCCGCGAAACCGTCAGCATATTTTGTTTAAAAATTTCTAAGGAGAGTATATCTATTATGTTGCTTAAAAATAGGTGAACCTTGGAATGAAATTAATTTATTTTTCGACCGACTTCCAAAAAGGAGGAGGTTCTCAATTCGGCCGGTATCTTTTTTTTTCTATGTACCTATGTCCACCGATTTCTCCGGGATTACTGGACCGATTCGCGTGATTTTTTTAATCGACAGAGGATGTTTCCGAAATGGTCCCATAAAAATGTTAACCTTCAACTCCTCAAGTCTGATGCTGCAGGGATATTGCTCACCTAAAATAAAGAGATTTAGGAAATGTCGATTACGAATTATTATTGTAGGTAACAAGTATGGACTACATCATGGAGCTTCAGGTCCCAGCTCCTCAATCCTGATGCTGCAGGGTACTGCCTACCTAAAACTATGGGGATTTAGGAAATTTCGATTACGAATTGATATTGTAGGTAACAAGTATGGTTGTAGGTATCATGGAGCTCCAGGTCCTAGCTCCTCAATCATAGGATACTACACTTAAAAGCTTAAAATAAAAATTCTTTTCAAAAAACCGACTTCTAACGCCACTACAAAGTATAAAAATAATTTTAGTTTGTCCACGTTTGTTGAAGTCGGGCGGGCCTAAAATATAAACTATGAAACTCGCTCGACTTCTACAAACGAGTCCCTCATATTGTGTAGCGTCGCGCATCGGTTTCATAGTTTGTATTTAGGCCCGCCCGACTTCTTCAAACGTGGACAAACTAAAATTATGTTTATACTTTGTAGTGACGTTAGAAGTCGGTTTTTTGAAAAGAATTTTTATAAGATTTCTTTGCATTATATCGATACAAAGTTACAAGGAACTTTACTACTTTACCCTTCCAGAAGTTTTTTATAAATGCAAAAGTGTGATTGTTTATTTGGTTGTCCTTCAATCAGGCCTCGCAGAGCTAGAGTGGTTTAATTGGCTAATTTTATTTCAGAAAAAAATGTTCCAGAGGAGTCTTAAAACCTAACTCCACACGAGTACCCTATGTCTGCCGATGCTACAACGCGCCTCTATAGTTATAATTCCTACCATGCTGTAGGGCTAGTACAAGATTGGATAGTTAACTATAACGAACCTCTGTTTGCGAGCTTCTTCATACATCTACAGCCAGCGCCCCAAGGGGAAACATTGGGAACTAAAAGTGTCCGAGTAGTTCCCAGTTTGAGCTTCTATAGTTAAAACGCATGACGTCACTATCGTGAAAAAAAACGTCTTCGTACAAAAATACGGATAGTTTCGCTATTTGGCAGTATGAGTAACATGTTTGACAACTCACAACCCGAAAATGACGTCATTTACGATAGTAAATGTGATACGATAGGTGAGTTTCAATTCACCGAAAATATTCCGTGAGAGCTTGGTGATATACAATCGAAATGTTGAAAAATAATTATTTGAGGAGTTCCCTGACCCACAGAAGCGTGAAGAATGATCACGGAGGCTCTGCAAGATAGCCTCCGAGACAAGGAAGAGTAACAAATGTCTCAGAGGCGATATTTGTGTTGTGCATCTCGGATGAAATATTAATTTTTCCAGGAACTCCTAACCGGTCTCTGAGTGCTTGAAATTGTGCTTCAAATAAACCTTTACAAAGTGATAGTCAAGTAAATCTTCCACTGTTAAGAAAGAGTGGGTATACTCTAATAAGAAACCTCATATTATGTTCACAAAAAGTACCTATCATTATTCACTGGAGAGTTGGAGACTGAGTGTTCGAAGGTTGGTTTATTCAAAGACCGGAGACGAAGGTAGGTAACCCGTAGGTTACATTTGGCATAAGTGTAGGTACACAAATACGTCAGATACCTAGGTCGGTACCTATTCTATATTGTATTATTTTGGCCTCAAGGACTACGGGCCTAGGTAGGTAGGTAAACAGCTATGTTTTGTTACAATTTCTATGATGATTTGATGAAATTTTGCTAGTTACATGTCCTTGTAAGTAAGGGTATTTTATCCCTAACTACATAGGTATCTAGTAGAGATAAGGAAAAGTCACTCTTGCAATATTCTTGCTTATTTAGCCTTTTGGGGTAAAATGTTCAAGGAAGGTGTAACATCCTACTTAAGTATTTATTTTTAATCAAGAGCCAAAATACTAAGTTTCATATACATAACTTGAAAAACGAAACATTGTCATAAGCATTTTCATCCCCTATTTATCTTCTTTGGGGGAACAATCTTTAAACACTTATTTCTTCATTTTCAATTGAAAGGCCAAATACCAAGTTTCATGGATATAACTTAAAAGATAACAGACTTTCATACAAACTTTCAGCCCCTATTTGACACCATTGGGGGTGAAATTTCAAAAAATCCTTTCTTGATGGGTGCCTACTTCATAAAAGGAACCCACTGTCAAAATTTCAAGTTTCTAACTCCTATGGTTTGGTAAGGCTGTGTGTTATATATATATAGCTCAGTCAGTCAATCAGTGCTGTTAATGTTGGTTATCATCATCATCATAATTAGCAACCCATCAACGGCTCAATACTGAGCGCAGGTCTCCTTCTCAGGGAGGGGTTATAGGTCATAGTCCACCACACTGGCCCAATGCAAATTGGTGGACTTCACATACCTTCGAGAACATTATTAGAGAATTCTTAGGTGTGCCGGTTTCCTCACGACGTTTTCCTATACCATTGAAGCAGGTGGTATTTAATTAAACACACATGACTCCGAAAAGTCAGAGGTGCGTACCCGGGATCAAACCTGCGACCCCCCGAATAGGAGACCACAGTCCTAACCACTAGGCTATCACTGCGTATGTTGGTTATACCTATTGTCATTTTGCACATTTTATCAATAAAATTTATGCTTACTTAACCTACATATTACCTTAAGTATTTCAATATTTTAATTTACCTTAGGTATTTCAAATAAGGAGCTGTAATAGGTCGCCAGTAGGCAGCAGGTCCCGCAAATTACGTTTGTAACTAAATATAAACCTCATTATTTCAAGCATCACAGCTTATGGGAATTCTCGAGCGCACCCCATATAAATTAAGTTTGATTCTTATTTAATACAATAAGCAATCAACTCAATGAAACCTTAAGGACAACCTCTAGAAACTAATATCTGTTTCTGATTAGATCTGATATGTTTCTATGTTTTCAGTCAGAATTATGTTTTCAAAGCGACACTGTTTCAAGGATTTATACACAAGTATTTTAGTCCGTGTAATTTCTAAACTAGTACTTAGATGGATGAAAATAAAATCAAACTTTGTTGGTATGAGTCGCGCTGACGAACCTTGCTTCTCTTTGTTAATGATTCAAAAGAATACATCTGAAATTTGAAGATTATAGAATCTGGTTATAATTGCAGAAATACCTTCATATTTTGTGAGATCTTAAAATCCTCAATTACTTTCAACATTACAACATTCTTTTATGTAAAAGATGATGTCATGACTCAGAAACACAACGATCAAAAAACACACAATCGATCAGCTTTGATTTTTTAGAGTGTCGTCTCTGTCATATTATATACTGTTCGGGTGATCGAGATAGCTCTTTACTAAAACCAATGCCCACCTACCTGCCCCTATCACTTTGAAAATCTAATAAAGAATCTAATACTTTACGGGAAGGTATGGAATCGGTTGATGATTATTTCTTACTCTTAATAGGTAGGTACCTAAAGGGAAAATAAAAGCCCAATTCATTTTCTTTTTGGCTCTTTATTGCTTTATTAAAAGGCATGTTCAGAAATATCTTACCGAAAACAATGTTTTTTCTTTGTACATATTAGATGAGATTTATAAGATGCTTCGAGAGTTCGAGATGACTTCCTTCGTAAATTATGAATGAAGATGTAATAACTGCATACACTTTTTATTTGCTGATGAGTATATTTGCTTCGCCGAGATTTTTTTGTACAAAATAGAGGCTGTGGATTGGTAAAAATGGATAAATCCAAATTTAAATAATAAATCTTTGAGAATATTATTTTTTTATCGCAATTAGAATGGTATGAAGAATACCTAAGTATAAGTTGTACCAACTCGTTACTAGAGGATGCCCGCGAGGATGTTAAGATTTAGGTCTAAAAAAGCTTTTCGGTGGAATTTGCTTTCCGAACCTTTTGTAGTTTTGACTTGCTATAAGAGCCATTATAAGTTGGCCTACATCTTTATATATTTGTAGGCCTACATTAAATAAATAATTTTGTATTTTTGAATTATGTTGATCATGGTAAAAATAAGTTTTACCATATTATCTTAATTTTCTTATCATTACTGATTTAATACTATGTATACCTAATCATATCAATAAGCAACGAACCTACTTTATACTGCTAAACCAAGGCCAAACCCTAAACAAGTAAAAACACTTATCTAACTGTCTAATGTTTACCCTGCCGTAATCGGGTAACAATCAATTGAAATTCCCTCAACTCTCGTAAATCACGTCACACTTTAAGGCTTCTAGAAATAATTTTCTTAATACATTATTCATGTAGGTTTCTGCTGCGGAGTCCTTTAACGCCCTGAAGATTTACTTCCCCTCCAATAAGTATGTGTATGTAAAATGACGATAGATCGATAGACGACGGGATCCCAGGTTCCCAGGGTACTTGGAATGACAACCTCGCGCTGAAAAGCACAGTGTTGGCTAACTTCCACTAGGTGGATAAGTAGAGTCGCTAGTTTTGAGCGGCGCAAGACCGAGGTTTCTGAAAGTCCCTACAATCGACCTATGTCCAGTAGCAGAAGTAAGTAGATAGGTGATGGAACACTGCACTGTCATTATTTTACTCGTATTATGACGAAAAAACGTGTAAATACGTGTGGCACTCGGGGACTGGCGCGGTAAAGCTATTGCATAGCATTCGTTTAGTCGCACGCACACAAACACCGTGCCGAAGTCTGCCGAACTGAAACGACGTTAGACGATGCACGGCTTTCAACGCCGCACCGCTGTGCCGGTCGGAGTGGGGGGTGTTAGGTTTATTTTCGTTACGGAATTTCTTGATTCGGTCGCCGCGCTCAAAGCCCGCGATAAAAGCTATGCAATAGCTTAAAATTTTTTTTAACATTTATTTACATAAGAAGTCTGTAATAGTGGTTGACCACACTTTTCGAAGGAAACCCAACAACACGAGACAAGCTCTCAACTGGAACCCTCAGGCAAAGAGAAAGCGAGGCCGGCCTAAAAATACCTGGCGGCGTACCGTTCTGCTGGCGGAGGTTGGAAGTATAGGAATAACATGGAACGAAGTCAAAGGTGTGTGGCTAAAAACTGCACGGAATGGCGTAGTACTGTGAACGCCCTCTGCCCCACTAGGGGGACATAGGACTAAAACATTTAAGTGAGAAAATAACAATATTATTTTACAAAGTATCTGAGCGTGAAAGCCGTGATTCCCACACTGGATTTCCTGTATCGTGGAAATCACAAACCTCCCCGCTATCACAATCAAAATTGGAATTTTTAAGATTCATTCTTTAAATTATTTTTAGACTATAGAGGCAATTATGAATAAATACGACAACAATTATTATTGTTGTAAGACTATAGAGTCTTTATTCGCCACCAGACAGATTTTATATTTATTTTTTTATCACAAGAAACTCAAGAATGATTCTAGTACAAATTTTTACGCAGAAGTCAGAAACTAAAAGAAAAGTCGACTAGAATTTGTAAGCGTCCGTGCAATTCAACACGAAAGCAATGTCCCTAATGAAGAGTGATAACTACAATAGAGTGGTGGCATATTCAAGTACGGACTTTTCTAATGAAAAGAAATTCATCTAACGTCTGAGATTTTAAGCGAAAGCTTACAAAAAACGCTTTGTATACATAATTTATTTTTACTTATTCTGATCGTATACTATGAAGCGCCCCGAAATAGGGACTTTAAGGCTGTATGAACCTTGCATTTTAGTTTCGAGAAAACATTTGCCTATATGCCCATACAATAATCTATACGCGCCCAATGCCCATGCGTTAGTTCATTTTTACATTTTTTACCGGGTTTTCACGGCTCAGAAAATAACGAAAGCTGTTATTGAACTCCCATTCAAAGGCTGTCCACTCGCTGTTCTGCTTATATGTAGAAATAGATACTATTCCTATTTCCATGGTAGAATTACTCATAGTATCATGTAGGTTATACGTAATCTGAGGTTTGTCACCCACTGTGACTTGATTGGTGAGTCATCATTGTTTAATTGTTTAACCAATTATGTGCTATTCGGCTCTACTATGCTCTAGTCTAGTTAATTTATCATAGGTTTAGAATTGGTATAGTCGCTTAGGATTGGCAGTTTAGTCGCACGTAGCGACTAAACTGCCAATCCTAAGCCTATGTTAATTATTTTACAATAATATCAGGATTTGATATTTCCATTAGAAGGATTTCGACTACAACTAAAAATAACATTATGAAGCCACGTGACAAATAGCATTTCAGATGTTTATTAACAACTTTATTTATCCTCACACAGGAGAGCGCCCGTGTATACTCCAAACGTGACTGTATGAACCCAATTATAAAGTTATAACAAACGTCAGCCATTTAAACGAAGTTTTATAATTAAGATTAACATAATTACCGCGAAAATAAATTACTGAGGAAAAAGTGTACCTGAATAATACTTTTGCTCGGATTTTGTCACAGATATACAGTTGGTATTATTATAAATGCGAGTGTGTTTCTTTATTGGTGTGTACTTCAATAAGGCACACAATCAATCCCACAGAAGTAATTATTTTGCAAAACCTCCTTTTATGCCAGACAAAAAGAATTCCCGCGGAATTTTTGAAAATCACTCCGCTGTACGTCAGTGAATGAATTTATTGCAATGTAGCTTCATAACGAATTTTATTACAATTTCATAAAATATTTTAGTCTTGCACAGCATCTAGTAAAGAAAACTTTATGAATTTCCTCGGTAAGTATAGGTGTATACCTAGTGACCAATCCCATCACGCTATTACATAAAACCATAACCCTTCAAAAATAGACTGTTTCTGATTTAGTGCTGATTTCACCAACGTCGAGGTGAGTAATCAATTGGGCGTTCTGACAGCTTTTGTACTGAAAATCCGCCAACGCTCGGATCAACCTTATTTTACTTTGGTGTAATCAGCTCTTAGCGAATTGTAACAAAATAATTTTGTAATTCCATTGATTAATGTCATCTGAACATACATTCAGAATTCTAGTATCACAACAACATCTTCTTTAAATAGGCCAAGTTGCACTTCAGGCTTTAGCGTGTCAGACATTGTTGGATTGCGGCCTTGCTCCAAATCTTCTAGAGATATCATTCGTGAATCGTGATGCAAAGTACTGCATATACGAATAGATGCACCGCACTCACCTCTATTCTTGTTTAAACTCATTCTGAATAGACTATAGGTAAACGGTTTGCATACCCGCGAAACCGTCAGCATATTTTGTTTAAAAATTTCTAAGGAGAGTATATCTATTATGTTGCTTAAAAATAGGTGAACCTTGGAATGAAATTAATTTATTTTTCGACCGACTTCCAAAAAGGAGGAGGTTCTCAATTCGGCCGGTATCTTTTTTTTTCTATGTACCTATGTCCACCGATTTCTCCGGGATTACTGGACCGATTCGCGTGATTTTTTTAATCGACAGAGGATGTTTCCGAAATGGTCCCATAAAAATGTTAACCTTCAACTCCTCAAGTCTGATGCTGCAGGGATATTGCTCACCTAAAATAAAGAGATTTAGGAAATGTCGATTACGAATTATTATTGTAGGTAACAAGTATGGACTACATCATGGAGCTTCAGGTCCCAGCTCCTCAATCCTGATGCTGCAGGGTACTGCCTACCTAAAACTATGGGGATTTAGGAAATTTCGATTACGAATTGATATTGTAGGTAACAAGTATGGTTGTAGGTATCATGGAGCTCCAGGTCCTAGCTCCTCAATCATAGGATACTACACTTAAAAGCTTAAAATAAAAATTCTTTTCAAAAAACCGACTTCTAACGCCACTACAAAGTATAAAAATAATTTTAGTTTGTCCACGTTTGTTGAAGTCGGGCGGGCCTAAAATATAAACTATGAAACTCGCTCGACTTCTACAAACGAGTCCCTCATATTGTGTAGCGTCGCGCATCGGTTTCATAGTTTGTATTTAGGCCCGCCCGACTTCTTCAAACGTGGACAAACTAAAATTATGTTTATACTTTGTAGTGACGTTAGAAGTCGGTTTTTTGAAAAGAATTTTTATAAGATTTCTTTGCATTATATCGATACAAAGTTACAAGGAACTTTACTACTTTACCCTTCCAGAAGTTTTTTATAAATGCAAAAGTGTGATTGTTTATTTGGTTGTCCTTCAATCAGGCCTCGCAGAGCTAGAGTGGTTTAATTGGCTAATTTTATTTCAGAAAAAAATGTTCCAGAGGAGTCTTAAAACCTAACTCCACACGAGTACCCTATGTCTGCCGATGCTACAACGCGCCTCTATAGTTATAATTCCTACCATGCTGTAGGGCTAGTACAAGATTGGATAGTTAACTATAACGAACCTCTGTTTGCGAGCTTCTTCATACATCTACAGCCAGCGCCCCAAGGGGAAACATTGGGAACTAAAAGTGTCCGAGTAGTTCCCAGTTTGAGCTTCTATAGTTAAAACGCATGACGTCACTATCGTGAAAAAAAACGTCTTCGTACAAAAATACGGATAGTTTCGCTATTTGGCAGTATGAGTAACATGTTTGACAACTCACAACCCGAAAATGACGTCATTTACGATAGTAAATGTGATACGATAGGTGAGTTTCAATTCACCGAAAATATTCCGTGAGAGCTTGGTGATATACAATCGAAATGTTGAAAAATAATTATTTGAGGAGTTCCCTGACCCACAGAAGCGTGAAGAATGATCACGGAGGCTCTGCAAGATAGCCTCCGAGACAAGGAAGAGTAACAAATGTCTCAGAGGCGATATTTGTGTTGTGCATCTCGGATGAAATATTAATTTTTCCAGGAACTCCTAACCGGTCTCTGAGTGCTTGAAATTGTGCTTCAAATAAACCTTTACAAAGTGATAGTCAAGTAAATCTTCCACTGTTAAGAAAGAGTGGGTATACTCTAATAAGAAACCTCATATTATGTTCACAAAAAGTACCTATCATTATTCACTGGAGAGTTGGAGACTGAGTGTTCGAAGGTTGGTTTATTCAAAGACCGGAGACGAAGGTAGGTAACCCGTAGGTTACATTTGGCATAAGTGTAGGTACACAAATACGTCAGATACCTAGGTCGGTACCTATTCTATATTGTATTATTTTGGCCTCAAGGACTACGGGCCTAGGTAGGTAGGTAAACAGCTATGTTTTGTTACAATTTCTATGATGATTTGATGAAATTTTGCTAGTTACATGTCCTTGTAAGTAAGGGTATTTTATCCCTAACTACATAGGTATCTAGTAGAGATAAGGAAAAGTCACTCTTGCAATATTCTTGCTTATTTAGCCTTTTGGGGTAAAATGTTCAAGGAAGGTGTAACATCCTACTTAAGTATTTATTTTTAATCAAGAGCCAAAATACTAAGTTTCATATACATAACTTGAAAAACGAAACATTGTCATAAGCATTTTCATCCCCTATTTATCTTCTTTGGGGGAACAATCTTTAAACACTTATTTCTTCATTTTCAATTGAAAGGCCAAATACCAAGTTTCATGGATATAACTTAAAAGATAACAGACTTTCATACAAACTTTCAGCCCCTATTTGACACCATTGGGGGTGAAATTTCAAAAAATCCTTTCTTGATGGGTGCCTACTTCATAAAAGGAACCCACTGTCAAAATTTCAAGTTTCTAACTCCTATGGTTTGGTAAGGCTGTGTGTTATATATATATAGCTCAGTCAGTCAATCAGTGCTGTTAATGTTGGTTATCATCATCATCATAATTAGCAACCCATCAACGGCTCAATACTGAGCGCAGGTCTCCTTCTCAGGGAGGGGTTATAGGTCATAGTCCACCACACTGGCCCAATGCAAATTGGTGGACTTCACATACCTTCGAGAACATTATTAGAGAATTCTTAGGTGTGCCGGTTTCCTCACGACGTTTTCCTATACCATTGAAGCAGGTGGTATTTAATTAAACACACATGACTCCGAAAAGTCAGAGGTGCGTACCCGGGATCAAACCTGCGACCCCCCGAATAGGAGACCACAGTCCTAACCACTAGGCTATCACTGCGTATGTTGGTTATACCTATTGTCATTTTGCACATTTTATCAATAAAATTTATGCTTACTTAACCTACATATTACCTATATACAAAAACTAACAACATCCACATTTAACTTCAAAAATATGCATCAACAATATGCATGTGTGTAGGTAAAACAATTGCAAAAAGTAACTACTCCCATTCATAAATGTGCAAATAGAATAATTTATTAGTAGGTAAATTACACCTATGATATTAAAAACAATCAAACCACAAACCTAACTCTAATGAATAAGTTTCTATTTAATATAAGTATCATATTTTTACAGGTTGCAGATCACCTCAGAGCATAATAAAAGCTGTCACCTAAACAATATGTACCTACCTACCAAGTATGCAGGTGTTGCTTAACATCTGCAAGTGGCTGTCACATCATAGTGATCATACTTGAATAATATACTTAATTAGATTTTAATATAGGTACCTACATAAAAGAATAAATACCCAAACCAATGGTATAAAATGCAATTAGTTTTTATAAAAAAACAAATTGAATCCTTAATTGTTTTAGTTTTCTTATTTTACTTACCTTATTCCATCCTAATTCATATTATTGCAAAGTTTATTAATCTTTTCAAAAGAAAACTTTAGTATGTATCTATTAAAAAGAAAGATAGGTATTTTGAATTGTTCTCAGTAATAAATAATTAACATTACACATTAAATTCATATTGTACTAGCTGATGCCCGCGACTTCGTCCGTGTGGATTTAGATTTTAAAATCCCTCGGGAATTCTTTGATTTTCCGGGATAAAAAGTAGCCTATGTCACTCTCCAGGTCCTCAACTATACCTACCCATGCAAAAATTTGAATTTGAAATGAAATTGAAGGACAAACCAACAAACAAACACACTTTCGCATTTATAATAAGGATTTACTTTGTACTATACATATATACTTGTATTAAGTTGCCGTGTAATAATATTTCTATAGTTATTAAGGTAACTTTTCAGGAATAAAAAGTAACCTAGATAACTCATTGCATAGCATTTGTATCTGGATAAAGGGTCAGCATTTGCAATAGAAATATAACATCCACACTGCAATATTGCAGTCAGCTTGCAGTGCATCTACTAAACACAAGGTAAAAGTTCATCAAAATCGGTTCAGCCTTTTATTGACTGGGACAAACAGACAAACAAATTTAAAAAAGACAGTTTAAACATTATAGACATAATGCCATTTGAAAATACCTTTGTTCTGCATCAATTTACTACTTATACTAAACATAATATATAGGTATACATTTTGAAAAGAGCAACTGCCGAGTTTCTTGCTGGTTCTTCTCGGCAGGAACGGCATTCCGAACGTACTTGTAAAAGTTTATTTGAATAAAAAACATTTCTATTCTTTTCTATTCTATTCTAACCAATAAAAGGAAAATATTATTTTGACAAGACTAAAAATAATGGTGTGTAGGTAAATAAAAATAGGTAAGTAAATAAAGAAATGCTGATGAAAGATAAAGTAAAAATATTTATTTATTTATTTATTTATGTAGACTTATGGAATATACACAATTTTATTTTATTTATTTAGCAACAATATTATCAAATTACAATGTTTCTCAAACATGATTTCTCAAAGTACCTAACAATTAAATTCCATCCCGTTATGACCCTGGATGCTTGCACTGGAAAATGCAATGATTATAATAAGAGTGGTGTAAGTGCAGAGGGCCTGGTGACTAAAGGCTGAATACAGAGATGCAAATGTGCACCCATTCTTCTGGTGTAAATTTGTAAGTACTAGCCTCTAATTATGTAGGTTTCACTGAAAAAAAAAGAAAAAAACACATTTCCCATAAGCTTATTATATAGCTATACTTACAGAGGATGGTATTACAATTAATAAAATGTTAACATAATTAATACATTATAATATGCTTGGTGACAGAAATCTTAATATGTAATAATAGTTTTCTGTAACAAATTCAATAGTTTAGACATTTTGAAAGAAAAATAAAAAAGAAACTTCTTTTCCATCAACACTATTACAAAACAAGCAAAGTATACCTAATTTAGAAAAAAATTAAACCAACTTCAATAAAGTACCAAAATAAAGAATAACTGAAAGGGAAAAGTGTTCATATCTTGAAAACTACTGAACCGATTTTGATGAAAGGTTTACTGTTCCTGTTGAAGTAAATGTAAGCAAATAAAAAATGAAAGGTAAACAAAACAAAAAAGGAAGCATACATACGTACACCTATAAAAAGTTTGGAAACCCTAATATATCATATGAAAATATTTTGCAGTTCCAATAATATTACATACAATTTGATAACCTCCTTTTTTAAAATCTATTAAAAAGAAAACAAAACTTAATCTACGGGGCCTAAACTAAAAACAATTTTATTATGATTAATTAATATAAGTAGGTCTCTTGCTGCAGCACTGGTTTTCATTTGCAATTTCATATATCATTTCAACAATAATATATTATGTACTAGCTAATGCCCCCGACTTCGTCCGTGTGGATTTAGTTTTTGAAATCCAGCAGGAGCTCTTTGATTTTCTGGGATTAAAGTAGCCTAGCTGTCACTCTCCAGGTCCTTAACTATACCCATGCAAAAATCACGTCAATCCGATGCTCTATTGCATCGTGATTGAAGGACAACCCAACAAACAAACACACATTCGCATTTATTTTAGTAAGGATTTATTTCTCAAATCATCATGATAAATCAAACCTGGCATAATAATATACTTATATACCTACCTACTTTGAATATAAAGAATTCATGTTTTAGGTACCTTTCCTCACTATTCTATGTTTCCAATTCAGTTGGCCAGTTAGTGAAAATCCAGGCAGTTTTAGATTAGGATAATGAGCTGGTTGGTGTAATATACAGAATTCTTCTTGATCATCCTTATCAATCTGCCGTCACCACACGGCAAACGTCACCACCCCTCCTCTTCCCGCGGGTGTCGTACGAGGCGACTAAGGGAGTATAGCGGAGAACGGGCAGCAGCGTCCTCTGTGCTACTACTACCATCTATAACTGCGATCACCAACCCGTCTGCCCCTCGTGGTGATTATGGGCAAACCCTCCTCTTGGGAGAGGCCTTTAGTCCAGCAGTGGACTGTTATAGGCTATTGATGATGATGATGATCCTTATCAAGCCAACATAACACTGCGCATCTCGGTCCGGGGTCGCCACTCCAGCACCTTGGGACCCCAATGAAAATAAATACCTCCGTACAGGAATCTGAATCTTGAATTAAAGGTTATACTCGTAAGTAGGTACTAACTAGGTATAGTTTGTTTTACGTTTCATATCCTATAGTTTGTTTATGTTTTATATCCACTATTACACATTTTTCTTTTTTGAGAAGTCTGAATCGTAAATTAAGATCTACTAAAAATATTTTTTTTTTTTTTTAATCTTTATTTATTATAAAGGGCTTTTATACAATATAAAGTATATGTCAGCCCTATCGTACATGTAACATATACTTTCAAAACAGAATTTAATACTTACTACATAATTAACAATTTATACTAAGTTATATTACAATTAATATTTCCAATACCTATTGCTCAAAAAGTATCATTTGACAATCTATTTTTCATACATTTTATATAAAAATTAAATAGAATTCTGGCTGAACGGTCATCCGGCTCAGCCAAAATGCTATTCAAAATCCCAATATCATACTTTTTGAGATTTAATAGAGACAGAGCATGTTCTCTCAAATCACTATTATGAACACATTCCATTAATAAATGTTGCATATCTTCCAGCTTACCACACGATAAACAATTTGGTGAATCTACTTTTTTCATTAAGTATGCAAACTTTCTCAATGGAACGTGTCCAGACCGTAATCGAAAAGCAGCAACTGTATAGGGACGGTTTAATCGAGAATAAATGAACCAAGGAACAATAGAAGGCATATTTTGAATGCTTTTATACCATATTCCTTTTTCAACGGACTTGATGTCAAAGTGATTTTTCCACAGACTAAAACAAGATTTTTTGAACTTTGGTAATATTTCAGAAAAGGACGGTGTTACTGTTACATCAATGCCTTCTTCTATTGCAGACTTAGCCAAATTATCCACACATTCATTTCCAACAAGACCAATGTGAGAAGGAATCCATTGAATCTTTATATTTACATCCCTAGATTGAAGGTCATTCAGCATTTTAAGAATGGAAAAAGCTATCACAACACCTCTGTGGCCAGAGGCGCATCGAGCTAAATGCTGAATGGCACTTCGACTATCAGTAAGAATAACTATTCTGGTTTCTTGTATAGTATTAACGTATTTTAAAGCTTCAAAAATTCCTAAGAGTTCTGCAGTCATTATCGAAACATTAGAATTTGTCCTAAACTTTCCATATGTCTTTTGTTTCGGATCATAATAAGCTGCCCCTGAACCCTGAACAGTTTTCGATCCATCCGTATAAAGTTGATGCCACCCTTGATACTTAACATATAATTCCTCCAAAATATTAAATTTAATATGCAAATCAAATTTCGTTTTTGGCGTATTTGCACTTGAGAGACTATCCACTAAAACATTTTTAATCCTAATTTTAGTCATCCAAACGTCTAAGGAGAAGA
This sequence comes from Oeneis ivallda, assembly GCA_029955525.1. Taxonomy (NCBI): domain Eukaryota; kingdom Metazoa; phylum Arthropoda; class Insecta; order Lepidoptera; family Nymphalidae; genus Oeneis; species Oeneis ivallda. Next base: position 10,154,565 of record JARPMR010000003.1, on the reverse strand, counting down.
TTTCAATAGGGAAAGACGTAGACACAGTTTCATCTTTTAATTCATTGTAAATCGTAACAAGTAAAGGTTGTTTTTTTCTGCTCCAGTATGTACCCTGGCAATAGTTATGTAGCTCATTTAATAATAATAAAGTTTGATTATTACTGGTAGATTTCGCTTTCAAGCAGTATTTAATGCCAAGATATCTTCTTCTTATATATAATGGAGTAACACCAGTTTCACACTCCATCACGTGTATTGGTGTACTTTTTATAAAACTACCTATTATTCTTAGTGCTTGATTTTGTACTTTATCAAGTTTTGAGATGTTAGCATTAACACTATTATCAAATAAAAAGCTCCCGAAATCGAGTCTACTTCTTACGATGGAGATATACAAACGCCGTAAATGTTTTGGATGCATCCCCCATGATGGTCCAGCCAAAACTTTGAGCAAGTTCAAAAATTTCGAACATTTCTCACAAATCTCATTTATGTGTCTTCTCCATCGCAAGGAGCAATCAAGCCAAAATCCCAAATACCTAACACAATCAGATCTACGTAATTCTATATTATTTATAGATAATACAACTTGTTGCCTTCGTACACCTCTACTAAAAACCAAATAGTTAGATTTATTTGCAGACAAATTCAAGCCAATCTTATCCAGTAAAATAACAATAGAATTCAGAGCTGCTTGAATTTTACTAGCACAGTCTATAAGACTGTTACTACTCACATAAATTACAAAATCATCAGCGTATTGTGAAATATATACGGATTGGATTTGTCTACATATTTTGGCTGTAACAATATTAAATAATAAAGGGGATACAGGATCGCCTTGTGCTAAGCCTTTATTAGTCCATCTACAAATATGTTTAGCGTCAGCACCTACCTCAATTTTTAAATGTCTCTCGATGAGAAACATCCAAAAGTATATACAAATTTGCTTACCTACACCAATCTCATCAAGGGTCGTGACCACACTTTCAACCGTCACATTATTGTACGCATTTTCTACGTCCAGAAAACAAGCCAGAGTAGGATGATTATTAGAGTAACCAATCTGTACTTTCGTCACAAGCCGAGCCACATTATCTAGACAAGATTGAGATCTTCTAAACCCCGTAGTATTAGGGGATAATATTTTATTACTTTCAACGAACCACTCTATTCGTCTAGATAACATAGTGTGAAAAATTTTACAAACGCAAGAGATTAACGATATTGGTCTAAGTTTTGAACTATCTGCTTTAGGTATCGGTATTATTTTAATATTGCGCCATTGAAGTGGAACGTAGCCAGATGTATATATGATGTTAAAAATATCAAGAAGCTTTATTTTAGCTATTTCAGGAATATTATAAATCATTGAATAGGTTATGTTATCATCACCAGGGGCGGTATCTTTGTTCTTTTTTAGGCAGTGATACAGTTCATCCAAAGTAAATATAGATTCCATTAATGAATTTGAAGACTTGAATGACGGGCGTTTAGATGTAACTGAATCAGGAGAAAGACTAGACAAGAGTTGTTCATTCTTTTCAGATGAGTAGTAAGTTTTAGAACGCTTGTATCCTTTGATCCATCTCATGCGCTGATACATTACAGAGGCTGGTGTTGTTTCATTGATAGAGTCACAGAACTCACACCAACTATTTGTACTAGCTTTTCGAATACATTTTTTAACCTCCATGATTTTTCTTTCTAGCGCTGTAAGATTTTCTGGAATTGGATTTTGCCTAAACTGCTTTAACGCTAATCTGCGTTGAGCTACAGCTTTAGATATAGTTGGATTCCAGTATGGTTTTGGTCGAAATTTAGCCGTGGGATTAATACAAATTTTTACATAGGGAATGTTTTCATCAGCGGCTCGATTTATGCATCCCAATAAGTCATCGTATTTTTTTTGTACACTAATATTGTTATCATTATTGTCTTCAGAAAATGCATTTAAATATAATTTAATGGAATTACTATATCCATTCCAATCCGCTCTTTTAAAATTACGAAGTTTCGTACATTTATAATTGTCATGAAAATTCATGGAATATTTTATAACTAAGTGGTCACTGCCCAAGTTTTCATTTGTAACTTTCCATGTAAAATGAATTGCGATATCTGATGAAATAAAAGTGACGTCAGGAGATGATTGCTGAAGGTTATTATTGACTAACTTAACCCTAGTGGGACTGCTATCATTAATTGATATGTAACCGTTCTCTAAACAGGAATCAAATAATTGTGTATCTCTAGTATCTACTTTATATGACCAATTTGAATGATGGGCATTGAAATCGCCAGCTATAATAGTTTTGTTAGGAAATCTAGAAAATAATTCATCCCAGTCTGCTTGAGTGGTACGCACTGTTGTAGGACAATATACTGACAATATATTGTACAAATCTTTAACATTTAATATTTTAATATGTACTATTTCAATACCTGCATTTGTAATATTTATCGGACATACTTCAATTTTAATAGATTTATGACTAATAATACAAACTCCCCCATAACCATCAAACCTATCGTTTCTACATACATTGTATTCCTTAATGCGTAATGGTGAATCAGGTTCCAGCCAGGTTTCACTCAAAAGAGCTAAATGTACCTTTTCTTGAAATAAGAAACACTCAAATTCGGCCAATTTAGGCTTGATACTTTGCGAATTCCACTGAACTATATTCAACACAAACTCTTTTAAACTACACATTTTTAATAAATGACACTACTTTCTTCAAAACATCTACTTTTTCAAAATATGTTAGAATAAACTTGGAAATTATTTCAAAAATAAATTCTGCAACTGCAACCATCTTTTCTTCTAATTTCCTATTTGACAAAATAATTTCCTTCATTTTCTGTAAAAATAATGTAAGAGAAATTTTACTTTCATTATTATTAGGCTTCTTAGGTACTTTATTCTCTGTTTGTAGTTTAGATTGAACTTCATTATATTGTGAATTCTGATACCCCCAATTTTCATTAAAGCTGTTTGTTCTTGGCTGTTTCTTTTTCTTCTTTTTGTTTTGAGATTTCATCGAGCTAGCTACTAAAGTTTCTTCATCATCCACAAAATCAGTATCCGAATTTTCTGCATGTACTATTGCTTCTGTCAACAAAATGTCTCTATATGTCTTTTTAGTGATTCTGTACCTCTTACTGTATCATCATGCTGATCAATACTTCCATCTTCACTTTTATCATTTCTCTCATTTAATTTCTTTTCATCCCGCTGTATTTCAAGAGCTCTTCGATATGTACAATTTTCCAAAAGCATAATTTTGCGTATATGTTTCTCTTTTAGAAATATTGGACACGTTTTGTCATTTGCCATGTGGTCATTTTTACAGTTGACGCATTTAAAGTGTATTGTTTCGCAATTATCGTGTCCTAAACCACATTTTGGACACACAATCTTTTTCATTGGACAAAAACGAGTTTGGTGACCAAAACGCCAGCAATTCGCGCATTGCGTTACCGGAAACATGTAAGGTTTGACTTCAAATCTACAGCCAAACCCGTAAATGTATGGAGGTACAGTAGAACTTTTAAAAGATATTCTTACAGTTTCACAGTCTATCCATTTTCCTTCCGCTAAGCGCTTTAATCTTTTCACAGCCAGTATTTCATGATCGCACTGAAGATTCTCCAAAAGTTCCTCTTCTTTTGCATCCAAATCTATATCTTTAATTATACCATATGAAACACTTGTTTCATCTTCTACCTGCATTCTAAGTCCCATATCGCATAACTTTTTATTTTGAGTTAAACTCTCTGCATGTTCTTTGCATCCAAATTGTACTAGAACTTTAAATAGACTCCTAAATTTAATTCTTAAAATATTGGTAATATTTTCTGCTCTTAAAAGCTTAGCAAAAGCAATTTGTTTTGGCAAAACATCTTTAGATGTAATAATCACTTGATACTTTTCCTCCGAGACACTATTATTCTTTGACTTGGGATTATCGCTACTCTTTAAATCGCTCCTAGCTACTCTTTTCGGACGCCTAGCACACACAGTAATAAATCCATCATCCGCGTCATTTTCTTCAATTATACCACTATCCGGGCGCCTTCTTTTTTCCGCACCACTGGGTAAAATAATACCCTCATTATCGGGCTCCAACTCCATATTACCGACACCTTGCATACTTGAAATTACATTTGAAGTACCGTCCTCCACTCTGCTACACATAATAGATTGCTCAACACATCCTATATTCAACCCACAAGACGACATAAACTTGCACAAACTTGTTAGTCACTTGACGGTACTTGTAAGAATGATAAGCGACACGTAAACACGTAAGAACAAAACGGGTGCTACCCGCGGCGTTCGGCGCGCGACTGTGAAAAAAAAAAAATTTGATTTGATAATTTGTAGTAATTTGTTTGTTTGTTATGACAGTTTGACTTTTACGGATGACCACAGAGTATAGAATCACTCAATTTTACCACAGACTTGCCACAGACTTATTCTCATTGTATTGACTTTCGTAGTGGTCATAGAACTCACTATCGTTAGCTCGTTTACGGATACGTGACCGACTCGTGGTACCAATTTGACAAAAATGTTATTTACTACGAATAGTTCGTGAGAGCACGATACTATAGTCGCAGCTGCCATAGTAAATCTTGTACTAAGGACACTGCTGCCTTCCTAGACGCTTCCGTCGTGCGTTATGTTTACCTAAGGCTTTATGAGTTTTGAAACCATAAATAAAATATTTTAAATTAATTTTAACCAATTCGGTTGCAATACCCGAAAATTTTACTACAAAGTGCAAATACGGAATTTCTCGCACCTGATTTTGTCAATGGCAGCACAAAGAGATGGGCAGCACAATAGTATTGTATTGCCCACCACAAATCTCCATTAAGCGTATATAACCTACCTACGGCCTTCCGCTCTTATACACATGAAAGAAGAGTGGGTGTACTGGTTGGAAATTCTTGTTTTTCACGAATTCACTTGCCAATATTAAATTGAACCTTTCTTTGTTTGTACTTTCAACACAATTTTATTTGTATAGATACAACTATGTAGGTATATTTTATTTTTCTTTGAAATTATATTATCAAAGATATTGAACTATTAAGTACATGTTTGCAGGCGATTATTTTCTGGAACAATTGCGTTAATTTTATTTAAAGTTTTCATGTCATTTTGTTTACCAGACGACCTATTGAAAAATAATTGCCTGAGCTGGGGAACTTAGCACGTAGATATAATACCTATGAATAATATATATATAACCTGGAAAAGCCATGTATACCTAAGATGTGTATTATAAAAATTACCAGCAGGACCGCATGCACCTACATCATTCATTTTGTTCATCTCCATCTCGAATGTGAAGGATTATGGCCATAGTCCACCACCAAGTCCGGACTGACAGATTTTATATACCTTTGAGAACATTATGGAGAACTCAGGCATGCAGGTTTCGTCACGATATTTTCCTTCACCGTCAAACCAAGAGATATTTAATTTCTCACACACATTTACATAATGAAGATTTATTGAGAAAACGGTCTTAGGTAACAAACTCTATAAGGTCTATGTTTATCTTTAGGTACTCGTATACATCGATGTATGTACTCGTATATGGTTGACCTGAAAATGTACCAATTGAACACTCTTGCTCGGTAAAAATCGAAGTCTCTTTATTTGTGCTCGACAAATATTAGCGGGATCGTTTCCTTTATAATGTAGAAAACCTTTATTTGCAGAAAAAATTATTTTCGGGTTACAGATTCGGTAAATGAAGAGAGTTTTACGATTGAACTGGTAAAATTTAATATTAATTATTAATTATTAACTATTTTTTTTAATAGTATTAGAGACGACGTGTGTGTGTGAATAATAATTCAGAAGCTTATATCCTACTTGAGAGTCCTAAAACAGAAATAAATTACGGTTCTGTGGCAAATCCGTATATTTTGTTCTTTACCCAAGCGCGAGCGTTACCTGAAAAATATACAGCTACTTACATTATTTTTTATTACTTACTGAGAAAGCTTAATAGTTTGCTAGGAATCAAATTATTCGATTCGATCTAACATATTCTGAACAAATCAATCAATTAGGAAATACGAATCAACTGCAATATAATTTTTAAACTTGAAGCTTTATACGCTGGCGATGGCGCGTGGCGGTCCGCTGGGTCTATTAGATCACAATACAATTATTAGTACAGCGCGCGCACTTGCTCGATGACTATGATTTAGCTTGGACAAGGAAAATGAGCTATCAAAACGTAGTCGTAATTATCTGAAGGCACGGTAGTGCCCCCGCCAAGACGAGCCAAGCGAAGCGCAAGAATAGAATAGAATAGAAATGTTTTTATTCAAATAAACTTTTACAAGTACTTTTGAATCGTCAATGAGTCTACCAAGGGCAAGCCACTTATTTTGACTAAAGTGTAGAGTTTATGAAGTTAGAGCTTGTAGAGTTAGGTCGTGTAGGGTTAGAAGCTTGGCTCTATATGAGATCTGATAAGTTTTGAAAGTGCGGGCCATAATAATTATGGTCTCGTCTTGGCAACATTTTACACGAAAATGTTTTTGGTAGGATTTTATTTTCCAAAAATATTACGAAATGAAATATTATGTATTATACTTAAAGTACACATGTTTCAGCGTTCCTATTAAGTATTAAAGATAACACATGTTATCTTTAATGTTAAGTATAAACATTTCTAAACAAATATGACGCTTTCTCTGATTCTATTTATCCAGTGCCTCACATAGATTACACTACAATAAACTTCAATGCTCCCTTTCTCCTTACACTTATTGAAGCGTTGCAGAAGATAGCCGAAATCGAATGGCTGCACACACGGTAGGTACAAAGTACCTATATAACAGAGAGATAATGGATTATAAGCCTTATAAAGCTGCAGAATTATTAATTATTATCATTTGCACTATATAATTGCCAAAGCCCAATAGACTTTCAAAGCTGGACCGAAGTTTTTTGTAGGAACTGCATCACAATGCGGTCTTGCGTCGCTTGTATCCAACGGTTCTTTGCGACTTGTCCGAAGTCCAGGCCACATAGTGGGTAATCTAACATTGGGCTTTTCAATTGGAGGCCGCCATTCCAGCACCTTGGACCCCAATGTCTGTCATACGGAAGAGCGGGAACGGGCTGAGCGAGTATTGTACTATGACGTCACGCGCATTGAACGCGGGTCGTCGCTCACTTTAAAATTCTATATCTTGGAAACTAATTATTGAAGTATCGAAATAATTCTTTCACGAGTATGTTTTATTTTAAACGGAGAATACAGAACATTCTTAAATATTTAAGGGGTCGCAGCGACGGTGCTGGAGAATTAATTGGTGTTTCAAGTAAAACGAAACTAAAATGTTAACGAAAATAATTAACGAAATGGTTCACTGATCCGCAACAAAGCGACCAGTGTATCGTTCTGCTGAAACAAGGTCTAAATTATTGTTTGCTCGACGTACTCTTTAAGTTCACTTTGAGAGCCGTCAGTAAAATAATTGGATTTTCTCATTTCAGTTATTTTGCCCTTGCGTAAACTTATACCGACTCTGTTGTTTGCCAGCTATCCATATTTTCCTTATTTTCCAATAGAAAGTGGCATTTCTGTTTTATTTTTTCATTTCGATTAAAGTAGTTTCGAGAAGAGTCTTACTTACCTACTGATTTTCTCGTGAAGGTAAGATTTAAGAATTATTTATATTGTCCTCATTTAAGTTGACTCATAATAATTATATTTTATAATAAACAATTAATTCTTTAATTACAATACCTATCTAATTTTTTTGCTGATTTTCTTCTTAATTTTTTGATTATTATTTTTTATTAAAGTGTTAACCTACACTTAAGGAAATATCAGAATTTTATAAACACAATCAAAAATTCCGAGGCCAGCGGGATTCGAACCCACGTCTCTTGGGAATCGCGCCCGAGTGTGTTACCGCTACATCATGGCCGCACACACGTCAGCATCGAAATTAGTGTTATGTGTCTACTTTTTTCAGTTTTAAGCAACTTTAACTTTTACTTTTTTCAGTTTTAAGCCTTCTTATGAGGACCATAGTTAGCGACCATGTCTCGGATCCGTAAATCATCACTGGCAACACGCACTGTTCGAAGACTTTAGTCTTCAGGCACTGAGGGATTTTGGACGAGAAGAAGAGAGTTGAGTACCCGGAGAGTTACATATAAGCTACTTTTTATCCGGAAAATCAAAGAGTTCCCGAGGGATTTAAAAAACTAAATCCACGCGGACTAAGTCGCGGGCATCAGCTAGTTATCTATACATCTTTATATTCTATACTATATACAGACATACAATTTTTCCCTAATTTTTTATAACTTATAAGGTTCCACATGTAGAAATTGTTTAAAATAAAATTGAAAATGGAAAATTCGGTCTGTCGAGCTGGGATTCGAACCATCGACCTTTGGCTGTTAGGCGACTGCAGAAGCCACAAGGCTACGGAGACCCATTATTGTACCGCGAAAATACCGAACACAATGCCAAATTAAAGGAACTACGTTCCATCCGGGTGTCCCTTGACACCTAACAAGTTTTTTATTTGACAAATTAATGACAACGTAATTAAAATTCCTATCTATGTTAAAACTAGTCTGCCAGTAGCATAGCGTTTTGTGCCAGTACCTAAGTACATTGGTATTTGATACTACCTATTTTAACAAGCGTTGCTTCGAGGAAGCGCGAGGCGAAGTACTGTGCCAATTTTTGTCGAACGTGTAGTACCTACTTACATTATAATAAATAATTATTAAAAACCACAAAAATAGCTTAAACTAAAATAATAAAAATTCCTAATGAAAAATGTGAATTGAGACGAAAACATTTTCAGTCTCATTTTGTGCAATTTTCACAATGATATAGGTACTATAACGAGTATTGAGAAACGTAGAGTTTCAACCGGAATCTCTTCCGCTTCACTAAGCATAACTGAAAAGGCCGCATTGAAGTCCGGCCAACGCCAGATAAATTAACTTACACATTGCACACGTCAAGAGGGAAATCGGAATGTCCCTCATACATTTCTGAATAAAATGATGATAGCTCTAGAACCCTTTGAGTAAAAGATCGACCAAAACAAAATTTTATTGTATGGATACCCTCTTTAGTTTTTACTTTATTTTTTTATTATTATTTGTTGAAAAGATGCTATAGCTCTAGAAGCCTTTGAGTATAAGATCTGCCAAAACAAAATTTTATTGTATGGATACCCTCTTTAGTTTTTAACTTTATTTTTTTATTATTATTTGTTGAAAAGATGCTATAGCTCTAGAAGCCTTTGAGTATAAGATCGACCAAAACAAAATTTTATTGTATGGATACCCTCTTTAGTTTTTAACTTTATTTTTTTATTATTATTTGTTGAAAAGATGCTATAGCTCTAGAAGCCTTTGAGTATAAGATCGACCAAAACAAAATTTTATTGTATGGATACCCTCTTTAGTTTTTAACTTTATTTTTTTTATTATTATTTGTTGTTATAGTGGCAAAAGAAATACACATTCTGTGAAAATTTTAATTATCTGTCGTTTACGGTTCATGAGATACAACCAGTTGACAGACGGACGGACGGACAGCGGAGGCTTAGTAATAGGGTCCCGTTGGCACCCTTAGGGTGCGGAACCCTAACAAGCTAAAGGAATACTTGGCTTTCAAAAACGTCCTTTGACTTCAAGATACTGTGATGATATTTAATTTTTAACCGACTTCCAAAAAGGAGGAGGTTCTCAATTCGGCCGGTATCTTTTTTTTGTTTTTTTTTCCATGTATGTCCACCGATTTCTCCGGGATTACTGGACCGATTCGCGTGAATTTTTTTTTTAATCGACAGAGGATGTTTGCGAAATGGTCCCATAAAAATGTTCACCTTCAACTCCTCAAGCCTGATGCTGCAGGGATATTGCTCACCTAAAATAAAGAGATTTAGGAAATGTCGATTACGAATTATTATTGTAGGTAACAAGTATGTACTACATCATGGAGCTCCAGGTCCTAGCTCCGCAATCATAGGATACTACACTTAAAAGCTTAAAATAAAAATTCTTTTCAAAAAACCGACTTCTAACGCCACTACAATACAAAGTATAAAAATAATTTTAGTTTGTCCACGTTTGTTGAAGTCGGGCGGGCCTAAAATACAAACTATGAAACCGACTCGCGATGCTCGCTCGACTTCTACAAACGAGTCTCTCATATTGTGTAGCGTAGCGCATCGGTTTCATAGTTTGTATTTAGGCCCGCCCGACTTCAACAAACGTGGACAAACTAAAATTATTTTTATACTTTGTAGTGGCGTAAGAAGTCGGTTTTTTGAAAAGAATTTCTGTTGGTTCGCATGCACAAAATAAATCATCTTCTCATTTGAAATACAAAATTCACAACGAATTTACAGATTATCTCAGCGAGAAACAAGCCAAACCTCAGAGACGCGATTGTATTCTCTTGCTCTAGCTACTCTGTAACGACTTCCGGAGTGCTCTGTTGCATTGAATATTTAATTTGACGTCTGACTGTTGCTTCTCTACTCGGAGCATAATTTCGAAATGAAAAACCGGTCAAGTGCAAGTCGAACTCGTGCTCCGAGGGTTCCGTACCTACCCATTATACCGCCATTATAATAATATTATTACTAGTGGTTCGCCCCGAACTGAGACCTCGCGGTAACGGTATCCCATGATTATTCATTCAATCGATACATGACGACCAAACCTGACATTATTATTATGCCCGTTTTCACCAAACATACCTAAATCATCCCCTAAGTAGGAGTCTCTTTACGTAGGTAGCTCCTAAATACAATCCTAAGTCCTAACATCCGTCCCAATGTCCTTTTAGGTGTCCCGTACAGGATCACGATAAAGAAGTTGACAGAAATCATCACCTAACTTATCATAGCCCGTAAAGGTTAGGCAACGTTATTGAAAACATTTAATTAATAAGTACTAACGAGTGAAAACGGGTTACGGGCATCTGTACAAATCGTCATCTATCGACGCGAATAGAAAATATACAAAATGCAGTAATTAATAGTTTATTGAAGTTTGATATTTAACTAAACAATAATTTTAATTGAATAATAATTTATTATTTTATGTAACTAAATAATAATGGTCGACGCAAAACTGTTTTTGGGATAGTCGTAATTCCTAGTTCCATGGAATAGTTAATGACTGCGCCATCTATTAGCATTATTGTGAAGCTATGTTGATGCTATATGAATTACTGATGCCCATTAAAAATTAAATAATCTCATTTCTTTATAATATTCATATAATTTTAGTATTCGTCAATTTTAAGTGAAAAATTAAAAAAGAAATATTTTTGTACTCGGTTCGAAATTATCTTTAACATGATATGTAACAATTTTATATAACCCGATAAAATTTTTTTTTACTTCGCATTCTCTCCTATGAGAGCCCCCCATGAAATAAAGGTTTTTATAATTTTTTATGCAATATTCGGCTGAAGGTTATCAGTTTACATACTATATCTAAATTTGAAGTAATTACGTTCAGTAATTCAAAAGTTATAAGGCTCTGACTGACGGACGGACGGACAAGTGCAAATTCACCTAGTAGACTCAGAGACCTCGCTTCGCTCGGTCAATTATGTATAATTTTCAACTTGTTTTATTTTTTGGAATTTTTCCTTTATTTGTGCTGTATATGATCTTGCCTTTTGCCAAATTTCGAGATTGTTGGTCAACGGGAACTACCATATAGGTTTTCGACCCAAAACCTATAGAGTACTTCCGGTTGACCTAGAATTGGCAATTTAGATTAAAAGCAAGGTCTTACAGCACAAGTAAAGGAAAAATTCCGAAAAATAAAAAAGTTGAAAATTAAGGTTGGTACTTACTTTCAAAAGTTGTTATTGATAAAAATAAATAAAAAAACTGTTTTAGAATGTAAAGCCCAATCGGTATAATTATCTTACTTTGAAATTTCAAACCCACTTTTTCCCCCTTTTTTAATTAAACTAAAAACTATTTTCAATTTTTTGGAGTTTACTCCTTTAGAATCGATTTTAAGCGCCCGGTATGAGAAAAATTTGAGCAGTGAAATCTGTTTTGAATGACCTCGTTACGTTTTTCACAACGATGCAAATTTCTACCCTAAGGTTGAGTAAATAAGGTTGGTTTTCGCTTGAGTTGTCGAATGCGAAAGCGCTTTCGCTTCGGGAAGCAGAGCGCGTATGATCGGGTCGGAGCGGCGCCGCGAATGCATTACGACGTTTTAAGTAGTAAACTCCAGTCGTGCGTCGGAGCTGACACACACACTTTTTTTTTGTTCCATTGATGTTGGGCCACTATTTTGTGCAATTTTTCCAAATTTCACGACAGCTTTAATAGTTACTAAAATAATCGACTGTGACAGACGGACGGACGGACGGAGAAAGTCTCACCATAAGGGTTCCATTTTTACCATTTTGGTACGGAACCCTATATTGCTGTGTTATGTTTATAACAATAACAGACTTACGTATATTTTATGAAATTCAGCTGGAGTTATCAAGATTTCCACACCATCGAATTATATCACCATCGAGCTATCCAAAATAAGGGTTCCATTTTTACCATTTTGGTACGGAACCCTAAAAATCACGTAATTCCGTAGTTTTGTTGCAGCGTGATTGACGGACAAACCAACAAACAAACACACATTTATGTATTAGTAAGGAAGAATAATTAATACTACGATAATAAAGGCGATCTTATTAAATTTTAGCTACTATTGTGACTTAAATATGATAGTTGTCCTGTCCAACCGTTTATTTTCTTTTTGATAGCTCAGTCTCACTCTCACTCACACTCACACTCACTATGTGAGAGTGAGTGAGACTGAGCTGTCAAAATTAAGTAATATATTATATAGTACAGTAGTATAATTTGTTTTATAGACTACGAAAAGGCCTTTGATCGCGTACGCCATACCAAACTTATGGAGGTCCTAGAGACAGCTGGCCTGGACGTCAAAGATATTCGTTTCATAAAGAACCTATACTGGGAGCAAACTGCCAATGTAAGAGTAGACGGTCATACATCATCTTATATAGACATTCTTCGTGGGGTACGACAAGGCTGTATATTGTCTCCCCTATTATTTAACATTTACGCTGAGGCAATTTTCTCCGAAGCACTTGACGGCATTGGCGAAGGAATAATGGTAAATGGCGTACCTATAAATAATATTCGCTACGCAGATGATACCATCTTAATAGCGGATAGTATAGAAGGATTGCAGTCTTTAGTCGATGTAGTTTCCTCTGCAAGCAACAGATATGGCATCAACATCAACTGCAAAAAGACGAAATTTATGACAATCAGCCGTACACCTGTGCAGAACACTTTCTTGTATCTCAACCGTAATGCTTTGGAAAGAGTCCAACGATATCGATACTTAGGGACTATGATAGAGGAAACCGGTGATCACAGTCTGGAAATACGATGCCGTATCGAACAGGCAAGAAGCGCTTTTACAAAGTTAAAAAGAGTGCTCTATAATCGTAATTTAAAAATATCCCTTCGGATGCGGGTAGCGCGTTGCTATGTTTTCTCCGTGCTGTTGTACGGGGTCGAGGCCTGGACACTAACGCAAGCGATGAGTAACAAGCTGGAAGCGTTCGAGATGTGGGTGTACAGGTGGATGCTGCGAATATCATGGAGGGATCATGTTCGCAATACTACCGTATTACAAAGGATGGGAAAGAATATGGAGTTACTCAAAAGTGTCAAAAGGAGAAAACTTGAATATCTGGATCACATAATGAGAAACGCCAAATATGACCTGCTCAGACTCATTATACAAGGCAAAATAAAGGGCAAAAGAAGACCTGGCCGAAGACGAACATCCTGGCTTAAGAACCTTCGCCAGTGGTTTAACATGAGCTCAAAGTCATTGTTTAGGGCAGTGGTAAACAAGATACAATTAGCCTTAATGATTGCCAACCTTCGGTAGAAGATGGTACTGCAAGAAGAAGAAGAGATTATATAGTAATATAGTAAATATAGTATAGATAAATCTATTTTATTATTATCATGTGACATAGTACTACCTATACTTACTGCGGAGGTCCATACACAGTATAATTATAAATTATACTGGGTTCTCATAGAACGGGAGATTGATTTAACTAGATTTGTTTACTTATTTGTTTATACCCCACTATCTTTTGCCTGCGACGTCGTCCACGTGTAGTTTTGTGAAAATCCCGCAGGATTCCTTTGATTTTCCGGTTTAAAAAGCCTAGGCTAAGCCTATAATATAATTTATAATTTATAATATAATTAATAATTTATAAGTAATTAGGCATGAAAATTGGGCATAAAAAATAAAAGAAGGGATGGGATTATTGTAAAAATTATATTCAAGTAGATTAGAAAAGCCTTAAGAAAACAAGAAATATACGTTACGACTTGCGAGGCAAAGAAATAAAAAATCTAGGATCTTGAATGAAAAAGCAGGGTACTGTGTGGAGAAAGCTCGTTATTAATCTGGTACACGGGCGAGAAGTGCTGCCCATTTGTTATCGCCGACACCTGTCACTTGCTGGCAGTGAGTTTATTTCACACACTGGCCCGCTGCGTGAAGTGATCCTTTTCATTCATCCTTTTGCTCATATTTGGCTGCGCAAAGTGCAAAAATCCTTTGTGGGGTTGAGCGTACTGTTACACCCTGGCTCTGAAGCCGTTTATGCCGATGCATGCTGCATCAGCGTGATCTCGCTTGACCGTCTGCTGCGGGTTGGAGTCAGTCGAGTCGAGATATCCGAAGCCGTTACATGGCTAGTCGTAAAAATCCTGTTAATTATATTTAATTGATTAAACTAAATGTTTAATAATATATTATAATATTCCAGTGAACTTGTATTTCCTTTTTTTAAAATCCAAATCGGGATTCCCCGTGTAACAGTACGCTTATATAATATGATTGGTCCAACGTTCCGAGAACGAGAATCCAGCCGTACACGTCAGCAGAACGCGACGAGAATCATGTCTGTAATCGCTATCGCCTACGCATTCTTCGTACTGTGAGTCTGGCTATTTGATACCTCTTTGTGTTACACTGATATTAATTGCTTCTTTTTATACGAATTTCTTTTACGTTCAATTAAGTATTATACATATTATAAAATGTCGAAACCCACACTAAATGTACCCAGCGAAACCCTTCTACCTTCCGACACGGAAGACGAAAGGCCTTCCGATAACAAACCCAATGTGAGAACCCGTTCCGCAAAACGGACTATTCCCACGATAGAGCTAGAATTAAACATACTACTGAAATTTATAAAACCCTATGATGGAAATAGAGAAACATTGAATTCCTTCATAATAAATTGTAATAATGCTTACGAAATTGCTTCAGAAGAACAAAAGCCTATTGTTTTTAAATACATACTTTGCCAACTCAGCGGAAAAGCTGAGGTGGCTTGCTCGATAAAAGAGTTTACGTCTTGGGACCAATTAAAGGACTTCCTTAAAACCCAGTTTAGTGTTCGAAAACACTACTCACACCTACTGACAGAGTTACAAGAGTGCCGACAGGCACACAACGAAAATGTTACGCAGTTTTCTCTACGAATAGAGACGTGCCTATCCCAACTTCTGACAGAAATCTCTCTCTCCAATTGCAAAGTAAGGGAGCTACCAGGGCGTACTGCGGCTATGGAAGAGCTTGCATTACATCATTTCCTAATGGGCCTTTTGCCCAGAATTTCCAACATAGTCAGGTGTAGGTCACCCAAGTCTCTTAATGAGGCGATTAACTTTGCCATATCAGAAGAAAGAATACAAGAAACCATTTTCAAAAGAAACACAATAGAGAATAGAACTAGAAGACCGTTTAATCCACAACCTCCTCGTCCTTTTAGAACATCACCTACACCTCAACCTAATTCATTCCAACTCAATCAGTCCAACAACAGCAACAACACTAATCTTGAATGCAGATACTGCAAATCCCCAGGGCACGTAATTGAAAATTGCAAACGTAGGGAATTCAATAACAATCGGTTCCGAAAATTTTACCAACAAAAACCTTCCACCTCCCGTGTACACTTCATACCCGAACCTTCTGAAGAACAAAATGGAGAGGATGTTTGTGAAATTAACGGGGGCGACACTTTAAACGAATAAAAGTCTCGCCTACGTGTCGCACGAGACTATACCAAAAAGTCGGCACAAATCCATGCACACATACTTCTAAATTCACATCCAAGGTCACACAACAGGGTAACCAGCCCCAAAACGGAGACCTCAACCCAAGGACTATACAGCAGGGTAACCAGCCCCAAACCGGCAGTCCTTCCAAATCCAAGGTCATACAACAGGGTAACCAGCCCCAAAACGGAGACCTCAACCCAAGGACTATACAGCAGGGTAACCAGCCCCAAACCGGCAGTCCTGAGATATTCCACACGGGTAGCCAGCCCCAAAGAAGCGGTATCTCACAAAATCCTACACTATTACATCATCCTGAACCATCTATAAAAATACATGAAATTAAAACTAATCCAAATAAATGTTCTTTACCACATGTCTCAATCCACACAAATGTAAATACTAATCCGTTATCCTTTCTAGTTGACTCAGGTTCCTCAGTAAGTCTTATAAAAAGAACGTGCATCAAAAATATGCCTAATGTCATTAAAGAAAAAATTTATTTAAAAGGAATTGATCCTGGTAACAAATTGACTCCAACTTCAGGCTACTGCAACCTCGATTTCACTTCTGATTCGATTCCCAAAGGGACAATTTCTTATCGTTTCCATATAGTTGATGATATTAATTTATTATACGATGGTATAATTGGTAACGACCTTCTAGAAGATCTAGATTGCACCATAGATTATAATCAGAGGACCTTAAGGGTTAAATCCACAATAATGCCAATACATTTTTCCTATCCTACCTATTATATTCCCCCACGTACAGAAATGATTGTAGAATGTTCTGTTTCCAATCCCGAATTGAGAGAAGGTCTTATTCTCGATCAAAAGGTTAATGAAAACCTTCTAATAGCCAATTGTATTGTCGCAGTAAAAAATAACAAGAGAATTAACATTTCCGTTGTCAACATATCAGATGAACCAATATCTTTAAATTCGAACCTCAATCTCACTCTCGTACCTTTTTGTCCTTCTCAAACTGTTCCTGTGAACAAAATAGAACAAACAAACATTCACAGCAATACACATACCTACCTCAGAACTCAGGAAGTTCTTAACAAATTACGTATATCGCATCTAAACACAGAAGAGAAAGAGGCTCTCTGTGACATATGTTCTGAATATTCCGATATCTTCCATCTTCCGGATGACCAATTAACACACACTAATGCAATACAACACAAAATTAAGACAAATTCATCAATTCCAATTTTTACAAAGTCCTACAGATTTCCCGAGTGCCATAAAGGTGAGGTCAGCAGTCAAATTGACAAAATGCTAAACCAAGGTATTATCAAGCCATCCGCTTCTCCATGGTCATCACCTATCTAGGTCGTCCCAAAAAAATTAGATGCATCAGGTCAGCAAAAATGGAGAGTTGTAATTGATTACAGGAAATTAAATGACATCACAATAGGTGACGTATATCCTATCCCACAGATAACGGAAATCCTAGACCAACTCGGAAATAGCAAGTATTTTTCGACCTTAGACCTTGCTTCTGGTTTCCATCAAATCCCAATGAGCGAAAATGACGCACAAAAAACTGCGTTTAATGTGCCTCAGGGGCATTTCGAATTCACCCGAATGCCCTTCGGACTAAAAAATGCCCCTTCAACATTCCAACGTTTAATGAATACTGCTTTAACTGGTCTCCAGGGTATTCGATGTTTCGTCTACCTGGACGACATAGTTATTTATTCTCACGATCTTAATTCTCATATAGAAAACCTTGCTTCTGTTTTTCAAAGACTTCGAGAATTTAATCTCAAACTTCAACCAGATAAGTGCGAGTTCTTGAGAAGAGAAGTCGCTTACCTTGGACATCTTATCACCAAAGAAGGCGTTAAACCAAATCCCGAAAAGATAAAGGCTGTAATTCACTTCCCTTCGCCAAAAACTCCTAAAGATGTTAAGTCATTCCTTGGCCTTGTGTCGTACTATCGCCGTTTTATCCCTGATTTCTCCAAAATCGCAAAGCCTCTCACAACTCTTTTAAGAAAAGATAGTCCCTTTGTGTGGGACAATAAGCAACAACTTGCTTTTGACACTTTAAAGCATAAGCTTACTACAGCTCCAATTCTTTCCTATCCAGATTTCACCCAACCTTTCATACTCACCTGTGATGCGTCCAACCATGCAATCGGTGCTGTTTTATCACAAGGACCGATTGGCAGGGATAAACCTATTGCTTACGCCTCACGCACCTTGAACAAGAGTGAATCCAATTATAGTACAACTGAAAAGGAATTATTAGCAATACTTTTTGGTTGTAAAACCTTTCGTCCCTACCTGTTCGGTAGGAGATTCCAAATTATTACTGATCATAGACCCCTTAAATGGTTATTCAATCATAAAGATCCCAGTAGTAAATTACAGCGCTGGCGATTAAAACTTGAAGAGTTTGATTATGAAATCACTTATCGAAAGGGAAAATTTAATTCTGTAGCTGATGCTCTTTCTCGATTCCCAGTAAATCCTATACAACCAGAAGTTCCCACGGATACGACTGAAGATCCACCAACTCGCGATGAGAATCCTATCCTCGAAGATCCTTTAAATGATTTCGGTCTACTAGATTTAAGCCCACGAAGTGGCGACCTTAACCTCGACTTCAGCAACTTAGAAATTCCATCTCTGGAAGACCCTTTCCCACAAATGGATCCTTTAGAAATTCCTTTGCAGGAACCAATCCCTGAAACAATAAATCCTAACATTGACGCATTTGATTTAACTTCTGAAAACATAAACCCTAATTCAGAACCACAACATCTTGAACCTGTAACACAAAATCCTAGTTCTGAAACAATAGATCCTAATATAGAAATATTCGACTTAATTCCTGAAATTGTTGATCCAACTCCTGAAACACAAAACCTTGATTCTGAAACAACAAATCCTAACGTTGAGAGCAATATTTCTAATCCCACTGATGAACCACTAAATCCCAATCCTGGGAGACAACAAACACCTTCTAACGAGGAATACTCTAAATTCCTGAAAGAGATCTCCAATACTAATAACCAATTTAATACTAAAATAATAGAACACAATGAATCACTAACAAAGGCCCACTGTAAAATTCTTATTATACCTTCCTCTATTGATCTAGATGATTCTAATGCATATGTTGAGGCAGTGTTAAGTAACCTTACAAATCCTAATGAAACAATTCATTCTGAAAAACAACTATACTCATATGAAAGAGTAGAATCCGGCAATAAAATTATCTATTTCATTTACACAAAAGTTCACCATTTCGACGAAAGCACATATCCAGAAATTTTCCATACCTTAAAAAGTTTGAAGGAACATTTATTAGAAATTGGAGGGATAAATGAAATTGCCATCCCTGACTTCAAGAATCCATTTCAAAATCTGTCATTTGTCAAAATTTATAATATGATGACATACCTTTTCCATGATACTAATATAATCATTAACATATACCATAATAATATAATATATCCCACTCTTAGTGAAATAAAGAAGATCTTACATGATAACCATGACATTCCAATCGCTGGTCATCTAGGTTCAGTCAGAATGTTTAAAAGAATCCAAGAGAAGTACTATTGGAAAAATATGAGATCCAATATTGAGAGGTATGTGAGTAATTGCTCTCTCTGTCAAGCGAATAAAGCCCTAAGAAGAACTAATAGGGCCCCTATGCAAATCACCACTTCCTCCAATACCCCTTTCCAAAGAATCGCTCTTGATATTGTTGGTCCCCTGCCTGAATCTGGAACCGCAAAACTTAAATATATCCTGACGTTACAGGATGACCTTACCAAATTCTCTGCAGCATATCCTCTACGCTCTGTTACTGCGGAGGAAACAACTGAAAGCCTTGTTCATTTTATTTCTTTGTTCGGAATTCCAAAAATTATTTTGACGGATCAAGGTACCAATTTTACCGCTGAATTATTTAAAAGCACTTGCGCTTTCCTAAAAATCAAGCAATTATGGTCTTCTCCATACCATCCTCAAACTCAAGGAGCTTTAGAACGGAGTCATTCTACACTTAAAGAATACCTTAAATCTTATGTCAATGAAAATCAGGATAATTGGCCAAAATATGTGTATACAGCAATATTGGCTTACAACACAGCAGTCCATTGTACTACAAATTATACACCCTACGAACTCCTATTTGGTCATAAACCATATATCCCTGATTCTATTTTTGATGAAAACCCTAGTGACACTTATCCTGACTATGTTAGAATGCTGCAACATAGACTTAAATTCTCTCGAGCACAAGCTCTCGAAAATATTCAAAAGTCTAAATTAAAATCAAAAAATTACTATGATCAAAGATCGCGTCCAATCCGATACAAGGTTGGTGACTTTGTTTACGTCAAAAATCACTTAAGACTCCGAAAGGCACTTTCACCTATTTGGAAGGGACCTTATAAGGTCGTCAAAGTCCACGGCAATAATACCCTTTCCTTGCTAATTAATAGAAGGCATGTTAAGCATCATTTTGATGAAATCAAGTTGGCGGAAGTTGCGGAAGGTCCTTCTTCTTCTTCTTCGCAGTAATTAAATATCAAATCATATAAATTATTTTATATGACTGATTATTTTGTCATTTTAATTTTTTTTGTGTGTCATAGATTAAGCTGTAGTTTTAGGTTTTAGATTGTACTTAGTTAAGTTATTTGCTATTTCAGTGCATCTGCATTTGTCACACCAAGTGTTGTTCATCCAATCTCATCCGGCTCTGGAATCTATTTTGACTACATGGGTAAACTTAAAATTATTAATGGACACTTAAGCATATTAATGCCAATTGACATTTCTCATATCCAATCTCATATTCAAAATATAAATTCTATATTTGTGAATATAAGATATCTTTGTAAAGAGACGAATGTTACAGATGACCTGGAATGCAATAGTATGTTCGAACCTTTATTTGTGCGGTATCAAAATGTTTATAAACAGTACCTTTCCATATCTCACCTTCTGGAAAGAAGATTGAAACGCGGAGCATGGATTGGAGGAGTAGGATCTATTTTAAAACAAATATTTGGCACCCTAGATGAAAATGATGCAATTAAGTATGACGAAGCAATAAATTCTGTTCAAACTGATACTAAAAAGTTGGCTTTACTCATGAAGGAGAATGTACTAGTTTCTACTTCTGCAATTAGCTCATTCAATCATTCATTGCACAAATTAAAGGTAAATGAAGAAAATTTAAACCAGGCTGTGGACAAGCTCTCTACCAAATTAAGGAAAATAACAGAAGTAACAAATAAATTATTAATTACTTCTGAAATAAACTCAGTTTTAAATAGCTTAGAAGCGTCCTTACTCGATTTTTCATTCCAACTGGAAGACATAATTACTGCCGTGCTTTTCTCTAATTTGAATATTCTTCACCCTTTTGTGATCACACCCCATCAATTGTACAGAGAACTTGTCGACAACTATAAGCATTTGCCTAGAAGTTTAGAATTAGCATTTAAGTTAGATTTAAGTTCAATACATTTGGTTTTTCATATTTCTAAGTTAATATGTTATTATTTGAATAATAGGATTATGTTTGTGCTACAAATACCATTAGTAATTCCCCAGGAATTCTATGTGTATCATAATATCCCATTACCAATTCCACATAATTCTGTAAAGCCAGACTCATTCAGCCTCATCATGCCAGACAACAAGTATATAGCGATTACTAAGGACAAAGCGTACTACAGTGGCCTTGAATCACTTTCTTCTTGCAAGGCAATAGATTCGGCGAACTTCATTTGTAATATCATGAACATATTTTCATCAAACACGAATCCATCATGTGAAAGTGAACTATTGACTAAAGTAATAACTGAAATACCAGTGCAGTGTAAAACTCAATTCCTATCTGGCGTTATCGATATTTGGAAACCCATCACTAATAACAGATGGATATTCATACAAACTATACCCGCAAAATTATCAGTAGAATGCACCAATTTAGATCTAAGTGAAATCAGCGTTTTTGGAACAGGTATACTAAATATACCTAAACAATGCACAGCCTATTGTAAAACAACAAGATTATATTCTAATAATAATGTATTAAATATCACTTCACCTTTAATTGTCACTTCAGAATTTAATATAATAAATGATTCATGCTGTAATATTGTTAAATTTAAACAGACATTAGACAATAAGAATACAACCCCTTTTAAACTGCAAAATGTTGATTTAGAAAATATTAATTTTAACCGCGATATAAATAAAGAACTTGACAAAATAATAAATGAACCGCATATAGTAAAATACGGATCCCATTACTCTTTAGCATTTAATTTTGTAATATTGTCCATTGTCTGTGTCATTATTTTAAAATTTATTAAATTCAATTTCTGTAATAAGATTGGCGACCAGCATGAAATTCCTGAGATTCTTATAGAAAACATCCAGCCAGCAGCAGAAACTGTGAATGCGGGGACAGAAATAGTTCCACCAAGAACTAGAAGAG
This sequence comes from Oeneis ivallda, assembly GCA_029955525.1. Classification (NCBI taxonomy): domain Eukaryota; kingdom Metazoa; phylum Arthropoda; class Insecta; order Lepidoptera; family Nymphalidae; genus Oeneis; species Oeneis ivallda. Next base: position 10,131,897 of record JARPMR010000003.1, on the reverse strand, counting down.
GTGTTTAAATCTTGTTAAACATAAACTTCGAAATTATTTTCGAAGTTTATTTTTGATGAGGGGAGGTGTTACACCCTGGCTCTGAAGCCGTTTATGCCGATGCATGCTGCATCAGCGTGATCGCGCTTGACCGTCTGCTGCGGGTTGGAGTCAGTCGAGTCGAGATATCCGAAGCCGTTACATGGCTAGTCGTAAAAATCCTGTTAATTATATTTAATTGATTAAACTAAATGTTTAATAATATATTATAATATTCCAGTGAACTTGTATTTCCTTTTTTTAAAATCCAAATCGGGATTCCCCGTGTAACAGTACGCTTATATAATATGATTCCGAAGGAATTGCTAGATTTGCCACTGCACAAATTTAAACAATGCGTAAAAACTCACTTACTGAGTCGCGCTTATTACAAAGTTAATGACTTTCTTAATGACAAAGTTGCATGGGATCTTAAAATTAGTGTTTGAATAATATTATTCAATTCGATGCTTTGATACGGGTAGACTAAGTTTGTCACGCTCTCTTTAAACATTTCTGTGGTGGTGTCGTGTGGTGCGGGTTGTTACGTTCCCTCAAATATGGTCGAGCGAAGCAATGGCTGGATCATGCGTCATGCTCGTGAACGGGTGCCGCCGGCGGGGCTACTTTCTGTCTGCCCGTCTTTGACATGAATTGAATTGTAGTACGTTTTGTGGAAATGTCATATTCTATTCTAACAAAGATGCACGGGTTAAATCAGCTTGGCATCCAGCTGCCCACAAGATAGTATAAAAACTTATTACAATGTAATAGCTACTTATTAATATTGTAAAATGATTATTTTGAAAAGAGCAACTGCTGAGTTTCTTGCCGGCTCTTCTCAGCAGAATCCGCTTTCCGAACCGGTGGTAGAATCTTGACGTGTCATAAGAGCCACAGGTTGGCCTACATGAAATAAATAATTTTGAATTTTGAATTTTGAATTTTTGAAAAGACGAAAAAATTATAGGTACGAGTAAGTATAAAATTGGTTGTAACCAAAGGAAGAATAGTAATATTAAGCCGCCAATTTCTGTTTTTCTTCGTGTGTATAGGAAAAAGAAATATAAAATGTCAGCCATACTATTTTTTACTTTGTTGCTTAATAAAACGTCTTCCGATTCGATAGGAATGTGAAAGATAAAGGAATAAAAATTAAGAACCTAGAATGAAAGTGCAGAATACTGTGTGAGAAAGCTCGTTATTAATCTGGTACACTGGCGGGAAATGGTCTCCATTTGTTATCGTGACACCTGTCAGTTGCTGGCAGTGCGTTTGTTTCACACTCACCCGCTGCGTCCCGTGATCCTTCCATTTGTCCTTTTGCTCCTTTTTACTCAAATTGGGCTCCAAATGGGGAACAATACACGATTAAGTACGAATATTGTTGACGATCATATAATATTATTTAGGTTTAAGTTTAGAGACAACAAATATGCTCAGTTTAACAAAATTCTAAATTATAGTTCAAAAGAATTGATGTCGTTGATTTTTGTCTGATATTGGCTAATTTTCTGAAAATATGATCTTTCTTACATAAACCTGAAAAACAAATTTTTAAGCCCGGTGTAGTCTATCAGTAACATAAAGTAGGTAAATCTGCCTGAAAAATAATTTATTAAATCATTAAAAATATTCTTTTATACAATGTCTTTAAATAATTAATTATTAATTTAAAAGATGTCGTATAAATAATTTAAAGGACCACTCAACCGCAGATGTTTTTGAATTTTCAATTATCTCTCCCAAATATCCATAAGGGAATACGTTTTCATTGATTATTTCAGTTTCAGGAAATAATATAATCACAAACATTATTTTCCAGTGGAGCTGGGAGAATTCATAAATTATGTTTTATTTAATTTATTTATTTGAAAACAAGTTAGCTTTTGACTACGACTTCATCTAATAGGAAGTAAAGATGCAGTCTAGAATGGTAGCAAGCTTATACTTTGTAGGGATACATAACAGTTTTTGCACGCCATTGTACTGGGCTCGACTTTGACGGTAAGTTGGTTACTAGCCACAGCCAAAACCTCCAGTCAGAGGTGCGATTGTCTAAAAGTTGCCGATCAAAGTGAAAATATTCCTGAACTGTATTGATTTAAAGTCACAAATTCAGTACAACCGATTTTAACATGGAGAGTTATTTAGCGTATCGTACATACCTAAACTTATAAGAATCCATACACAAAATTGAGCTCTAATCCAATGTTGTTGATTGACTGATAAGACCAGAGACAGTAAAGAAATTGTAAATTCCTAAATTGTCACTGTTGGGAATCGAACCCGAGATCTCCCAGATATAACCACCACAATAAAAATAGTCCTCACCAGTGTCACACAGTAAGGATCCATATACTGTACCAGAGCGCCTGAGAAGTCAGTAAACGTTATGGGAGATAATAAATAATGAGTTGTTACTGTAAGTATAGTCAGTGCTTCTCTGCCTGCCATTAAAGCTCAGCTAAAATAATGAAATAAACTGATGTTTTTTAATTTAGCACAGGCAATATAACCTACAAGATGAGTGCCATCTTGAAGAATGCCCAAGTATTTAGTAGTGCAACTATGACCCACTCCGAACTAATATTAAAAATAACTCTATCTGTGTGTATGTCTGTCTGCTTAGTTATATTTGCACGCTTAAACCGCTGAACTAATTTCAGCAAAATCTAGTGAGGCGGTAGCTCTGATCCTGAAGAAGAAAATACGCTACTTTTTATAACTCAAAAATTTTTAGATCCCAGAAAATCCACAGAAGTGAGAGAATATTAGTTTGCATAATTGGTTTGACATAATAATTATGTATTTTTTTCAGTCGAACTTAAATAACGAAATTCAGGTCGCTGTGGCATTTAAATTGTCCGTCAAAAGAATATAAAATATATAATATATTCGTAGGTAAAAATAATAAAATAAGTCTTCTTATAAATATCGAAATAAAAATAATTGGAGGAATCACACAAAATGAAATCACACGAATTTATTATTTTGCCTTTGTCAATAACCAATACAAGAAGATGAAATTGGCGTAACAACACTTTATTACCTACGAAAGATCATCATTACCGGCCTTTGCTCCAAGCCTACCAATATTCCGATGTCGAAATAAAGCTACACTTCAGTGGAAACGATATCACATGTCAAAAAATAACCTTTGATTCCTTTGAGTAATTTGGTATTTCTTTTGATACGTGCCAACGTATCAAGGCTTATGGGAATAATTTCGAGTATGTGGCGGAAAATATTGGCATTTTAAAGAGTTGGTTTTTTTTCAATCGAAATCTGATATTTCATTATCATAATATTTTTAGATACCTAATGAAGCACTCTTTTACGCCATCCTCGCCACTGATGATCCTCGCGATATTTCTAGGTTAAAAAGTACCCTGTCGAAGTGACTACCTCTGTGCCAAATTCATCAAGATCGGTTGTGTTGCTGCACCGTGAAAAGTAAAACTTACAAACACTTTCGCATTATTTTATTATTATTAGTATGGATTTATAATCTCCTCATTTCTGATCGTACGGTACCTACGTATCATTTACCTATAGGTACTTTATGATCACACTATCTGTTTTTAATATAATATGTACTTGTATGGAAAAAAATAAAAGTTAAACAAGCCTTATCGACATGCATCAGCCAGTCCCGTATAACGAGTTTCCCGGAAAGTGATTGAAAATTCATGACTTTAGTTGCGAGTAAAAAAGGTTTCCGTTAGAAATTATCGATGTTCTGGTATTATTCTTTTCAAACTGGACTTGACTCAACTGGTTTGATTCCCGATTTAGCTACTAAAGATTTGCATTTAGCAAACTGGATGCGGATGAAGGATACATTTTAGTCCCAGAAAATCAGATACTTTCGATCTGAATTAATAAAAGAAATAGGGTAGATGCAAAAGAAGCCTCAATGGCACTTAGCGAGCGATAGAAGGAACTATGCCCGGAATATCCCTGCGGGATCAAAATAGATAGGATATAAGGTAACCACCCTAACTGCTTCCGACCGATTTTGCACCAAGTGCAGCTAGCGTGCGTTCGGCATGTCTAGTTTTTCAAAAACCCTTTCTCTCTACTTTCTCGTTTTCCATCTATGCGTATACTAAAATGACATGGCAAAGTCCTATTTACTTAGAAAAAGTTACAAATGTTGGCAGCTGCGGTTATGCTACAAAATTAGGACCTTAACAGGGACCTTTTAAGAAGACTAAGGGCCTATTACACAATCGCCGAATAGTGTTTGATCGACGAATAAAGTTGACGTTTGCACAGTTTTTGTATTGACAATATGTCATTCCACATCGAAAAGCGTAGTGTTGGTTGACCCGTACTAGGTGGACCGAAGTCGACGACATCGGATGCCGGAATACAGGCGGCATAAGACCGAAATCTGTAGTAGTCCATGTAAGAGAACCTTTGTCTACGGTCGTCTATCGGTTGAAAAGACGAAGAAGAATCTGTCAAAACGTTATAAATATAATTATTCATCGGGTTTTTACTTGTCGATGTGATGGTGAAATAGGCCCTAGAGACGTTGATCTATGGTTTAAATTAACAAAGTTAAAGTTATAACAGGAACGCAACTGTATTAGGAGTTGCACCAAGGATTAATTAAAGTGCGAACAGAGTTATGAGACAAGCCTAAGCTTCTTCATTACACTGTCATTTGCTCAACAAATATTTGAACTGCACTTTGAAGGTCTTCAACTAAGTAAGTAGGTAATTGGATTTTCTCATTTCTGTTTTGCTCAATTCTGTTTAATTCGTTTACTTTGTGGAACAGTTGGTCGATAGATTTTGGTAATTCGATGTAGCCTTAACTTTATGATATTTTATATTAATAAGTCTATTACAACTTATGCACTCTGTGAACTTGTACCTACATGGCTGCTTTTAGTACATTTGGTGTGAGCGGCAAGCGGCAAATTTTTGTGAGTACTTATTCACCTTATTCAATCATAATATTAACTTTTAAAAAACCGACTTCAAACGCCACTGAAAAAGGAACGATTTAAAAGGACATACCATCAGGTTGGTTCCATTTAAATTTGGTGAAGATCATATGAATATCTACGGTGATAGATGACGGAGGTGATAGAGAATGTGTAGATTTATCCTATGAAGCTACACTAAAAAGTTTAAAATAATAATATATAAAAAATCTTTTATCTGACTTCAAATGCCACCGATAAGTATAAAATAATTTCAGTTTGTACACGTATGTTGAAGTCAGGCGGGCCTAAATAGAAACGATGAAACGAATGCGCCACGCTAGTCAAAATTTTAGTTTGTAGGTCCAGGCACAGAATATACTTAATAGTACTTGGTACAGGTTTATTGAAGTCGGGCTAGTGTTGCAGTTTCATAGTTCTATTGAGGCCCGCTCGACCTCAACATGCGTGTACAAACTGAAATTATTTTATACTTTTCGGTGGCATTTGAAGTCAGTTTTTTATAAAAGATTTTTTATATATTATTATTTTAAACTTTTTAGTGTAGCTTCATAGGATAAATCTACACATTCTTTATCACCTCCGTCATCTATCACCGTAGATATTCATATGATCTTCACCAAATTTAAATGGAACCAACCTGATGGTATGTCCTTTTAAATAAAAAAAATGATCGAAAACGGTTCAGATTTGGCGCAGTTATGGAGTAACATTAACAAAAATTGAGGAGTTCCGTCCTCCATCATCGAAGATATTCATCAGATCGTCACCAAATTTAAATGGGACCAATCTGACGGTATGTCCTTTCAAGTAAAAAAAAAGATTGAAATCGGTTCAGATTCGACGGAGTTATCGCGTCTAATTGAGAACCTCCTCTTTTTGTTGTTTTGAAGTCGGTTAAAAGTTCATTGCGAATGATGAATGTGGAACGGATCTGCTCAACAGCTGTTGGTAAACATTTTTTGTAACCGTGACTATGTCATTCGGATATCCGGAGTGATGTAGACAATAATTAATTATATCATTCCTATCTACGTTTGTTTTCTTCTACGGTTAAGGACCGATTTCACTAACGTCAAATAAGTCTTATCCGAGAGTAAATTTGATATTTTCAGAACGCCCAATTTATTCCTCGGTAAAATGTCACTCAACGTTGGTGAAATCGGCCATTAGAATCTTTAGAACTTCTTCAAAAAACTGCCTTTCCTTAGTTCCTAGTTACACTTGGCCTATACCCAATAAATTTTTAGATTAAAGATTTCCCTATAAATCTCTTCATGATTTAAAGGAATGCTAATAGTCACCCGACACTTCGTCTTCGATCAGAGTTGATTTTCTATAAAGATAGACGTTTTGGTAAACAGATTGGAAAAACTTCTTGGAAACTGGTTAGTTCACACCTTTTCTTTTTCAGAAAATCCAAAGAAGCTCACTTACAATAATTATTGAAAAACAAACAAGAAATATAATCATTATTGTATAATAATAATATAATGTAGATAGCGCCAACCGGGCAGTGGGTAATTTTCTCAACGACGCTTTCGACGTTTTGATTTTCCTTTGTGTCAAGCAATTAACGTCAATTTACTTAGCAGTAGAATACAAAGAAAATAAATTTTTCCTTTAACATTGCAGTAATAAGTATAACTAGTGGTTCGCCCCGAACTGAGACCTCGCGGTAACGGTTTCCCATAATTGACGATCAAAATTGACATTATTATTATGCCCGTTTTCACCAACCATACCTAAATCATCCCATTTGTAGAAGTCTCTTTACATAGGTAGCCCCTAAATACAATTCTAACATCCCAATGTCATTTTCACCTTTAGTTGTCCCGTAGAGGTTCGTAATAACAAAGTTGACAGAAAGTGTCAACTAACTTAACATAGGTAGCCCGTAAAGGTTAGGGAACTGTTATAGTGAAATCCTCAAGGCCTCAATCAAACTTACACTAGCGGCACGCTATGATGGCCGGTTTGACGTTTGTCCGCTCATGAAGTTCCGTATTAATTGATAACGACTTTGAAGGAAATAATTGTATTACTTTATTGACGATAGTGATGTGCAGAGATTCATAAATTTTATCGAATGTAGTTTTAGGTTTAGGACTCAAAATTTATTTATTAAATTGATTTCTAAAATGTATACAAGTGTAGAAAAATCAGTTTGCACCATTTAAGGGGTGAATGTACTTGTGAATATGAACAATTTTCACTATGTGGACAAACCTCTGAAATCGCAAAAAAATATCAGCTGTTTCATACAAAAGGTAAAATTTTTATTTTTATATGATATATACCACAACTCGGCATTTGGTTTTCTAAATTGAAAATTTTTAAAAATGGAATCTAATACGATCGTCACATAGGATCGCTGGCTAGCACAACTACTACCTCCGGCAAACTCGCGTCAATGCTCAATGCAAAACAAAGCAGTTTCGAATTGACGTTGCTTCGAAAAGTATAAACTGTCAGTGCAATGCGATTGTGATATAGTTTTGACCTGGCTTTGGATTTCAAATATTGATACTGCATTACTGTTGACCCTTGCTCGTTAATTTGGACTCTGTTCAAGCCCTTTGTTGTGGATTTCGTCGATATGACCGAACGTACGCAGAGAACTGTTCTAAATAGTCAGACACGTGAGTTCGTAATACGCCTTCGTAACTATTTCGATCGTGAAGCTCAAAATGGAGGGCCAATTTTACCTATAACGTCAGTGGTTGAACGCGTAGCTGATGCGCTTAATATTGGACAACGAACTGTTAGACGGATAACTAAAAAAAAATATGGCGAGACTGGCACAGAAGAAAATAAACTTCACACACCAAAAAAGAGAAAACGAGCAAAACCAGTCGTAGGCATCGATAGCTTTGATGCCGATGCTATCCGAAGACATGTTTACGGCTACTATTTACAGAAGGAGTATCCAACAAGAAAAAAGTTGGTGCATTCACTGAAGGAAGCTGGATTATTCTTCGGTGGGGAAAGTTCTTTAACGAAGATTTAGAAGACCATTGGATTTCGATACAAAAAATGTAACAAACGCAAAATATTGATGGAAAGATTTGATATAGCGATGGCAAGGTATACTTTTTTACGGCAAGTGAAAGAAATCAAAAATTGGCAAAATGTTGTGTTCTTGGATGAAACATGGCTTAATGCTAACCATACTGTAGGCCGTTCTTGGAACGATGACACAGCAGCATCTACTTCCAAAGTTCCTGTAGGAAAAGGATCGCGACTTATAATTTGTCACGCCGGAACCATCAACGGGTTTGTCGAAGGTTCTCTCATGGCTTTTGCGTCAAAAACCACTGGAGACTATCATGAAGACATGAATGGAGAAAAGTTTACTGAATGGTTTACCTCAATGTTGTGTAGCCTCCCTGAACCATCTATTATAATTATGGACAACGCCCCATACCACTCGATGCAAATTGACAAGCCACCTGCCCAATCCCAAAAGAAAGCTGATATCGTCGCATGGCTTCGTAAAAATGGCGTAGATGCAAACATGAATATGTTAAAAGCGGAATTAGTACGTCTTTTAAAAGAAAACAAACCAACCAAGATCCGATACGTCATTGACGAAATAGCATTAGAACATGGGCACAGAGTTATACGGTTACCGCCTTACCATTGTGAGTATAATGCGATTGAGTTGGTGTGGGCTCAAATTAAGGGATATGCTGCAAGACACAATACAGAACCCCCATTTACCACAAAAAAAATGCTAAAATTATTAGAAGAAGCTTGTGAACATGTGACTAAAGGAGACTGGGAAAAGGTTGTGAATAGAACTGTTAAATTAATAAGGGAAGATTATGAAAGAGATGTGAAAATAGATAATATTATAGAAAACGAACATATAATTATTAATGTAGGTGATGATAGCAGTGACGACAGTGAAAATAGTAGTATGGACGAATCTGATTAATTATGGCCTTTTGTGGCACCTTTTTTGGTATCTTTTGTATTCATATGTTTCTTGTGTGCATATAAAGTATGTATATTCATTTTCATTCAAATATTCAGTTCGTTCAAATAAATTAAATAAACATATACATTTTTGTTTTATTAAACCTATATAATCAGGTACAAAAACAAAACTTAATTGTTTTTTGTTCGAGAATAAATTGACATTCCACATCACTATTGTAATGTGTCAAACCGGCCATCATAGCGTGCCGCTAGTTTAGGTATAGTTTTTTGGAACATTCAAATTAAATTACTTGTACACAGCGTCAACTATTGACACGATCAGAAATATGTAAAAACAAACTGCAACGTGAAGTTTTATTGATGTTTGCTAAATGACTAAATAATAATCTTAATTGAATAATAGGTATGTTACATAAAGCTGCATTTGCTATATGAGATGAGAGCGCCATCTATTGACATCATTGTGAAGTTCTGTTGCTGCTGCTCATTAAAAGTTAAATAATTTAGTTTCCTTATTACATTTATCTAATTTTAGTATTTGTTGTTCAAGTACATGATATTACGCTAAAATTGTAAAACTTTCAAGCCCCAGCTTTCAATGGTTATTCCGTTCTGAGGTCAAATATAATCTCCACTTTGAAAGCCCCCCATTTCGTCAATTTTAGGAAAAAAATTTAAAAAAAAATACTTTTGTACTCTGTTCCAAATTATCTTTAAAATGAGGTACTGTAAACCTATGAAACGCAAATTTTTTTTTTTCTTCGCATTCGCTTCTATGAGAGCCCCCCTGAAATAAAGATTTTTATAACTTTTTAAGCCATTTTCGGCTGGAGGCCATCGGTTTACATATTATATCTAAAATTGAAGTAATTTCGTTCAGTAATTCAGAAGTTATAAGGCTCTGACAGACGGACGGACGGACGGACGGACGGACGGACGGACAAGTGCAAATTCACTCAAGTAGACTCAAAGACCTTCGCTTCGCTCGGTCGATAAGTCAATGTTTGTCACACAGTTAATAATACATAACTTTTAAAATACATATTATAAGTTAATATGGATTGTGATTATTTTAAAATGCCTGCATCAGCAATTATACTATGCATCTGGTAGTAACCTGGATTTATGGGATTCTTGCAGCAACAATGCATTTTAGCTATTAACTAGTCTCTAGTTACTAGAGATATCAACCAATAAGAGGTGTTTGCGATCGTCACACTACAGCAATAATTATTAGACAATCTCGCTGCAGTACGCGGAGAGTTCTGCAGTTGTTGATAATTAACGGGCTTGTTTCCATAGAGCCTTGTTGTCAATTGTGTACAACTTTTTGTACAACTCATCCAAATCGTTACTACTTATATCTAACCATTGCCTGTAAGTGCTAATTTTACCATCGCCGATTAACGTTTAATTGAGGAATTTTAATTTTGGAGATTTTCAATACGAAACTGTCAGAACGTACAATTTATTTCTCGGTTAAACGTTAGTCGGCGATAGTGAAATATGGCATTTTACTCATAATATACCGGGAACCGGTAGCATTGAAAATTGAAACTTTTGAAAGCCCCGAAGCCGTGATGAAAAATTTTTTGTGCACTAATTGACAATTGCGCATTAAATAAGTTTGCTCTACAGTCATTTAGAAAGCCGAAAAAAATGTACAAAAAAAAATGCAAAAATGTTTTACGGTCATCCCGGATATTGATTAATTTACAGTTTTCGTTTTATTTTTAGCAATCAATAATTCACATAAAAAGAATTCGCTACGCATTGGCTTTCAATGTTACTGGCTCCCGGACCATTATACCCTGTCCAACCGTTTAATTATAATATAACAATATAATATTGTCTCACTCTCACTATGTGAGAGTGAGTGAGACTGAGCTGTCAGAAAGAAAATAAACGTTTGCACAGGGTATAGTAGGTAAGGTAATTTCTGTTCAAAGGTTAACGAGTAGTTAATCACACGGTTATTGGGAGTATGAATTTGTTCTACCGTTTAAAGTCGTAAATATAAATCTCGTTTAATTTTATCGTTTCCGCGGTACGCTGATGGTAATTTTATAATATTGCGGCAATGAATACTTTTTTTACTCAGAGAAGAATAACAAAGTAGAGGAGAGGGAGCACAGGTTTTCTCCTGAATAGTAATAACAAAGATTTACAAGATGGAGCCTAAAGGCTGTGAATGCGTCGAAAATTTGTGCTGCCACATGTGGTTCACGCCCTTTTCCCGTGCTCAGTTTGAATTAGGTCATCACCAGATATGGAGCTCGCGAGCCAATATTTTGTTTTTTTAAATGGCGGTTTTTGGTAAATAAAATGTGAAACAAACTTAACAGGACGATCTAAAATAACCAATAACATCACCTACCATCAGTAAATAACATTCAAGCACATCAGTTCCTGCAAAATAAGAAATTGAAATTTGTAGAAAATAATTAAATTAGAGTTCGCCATTTAATGTGTGTTGCCAGTTTACGAACCCAAAATTTCCCTAATAAATAATGAAACCTTAGAATGTAGATACCGATAATATTCGAAAAGCGATTGCAGATAATGTCATTTTTTAATTTTCTTTCCAAGACAGTCCTTGTTCTACGATCTCACCTGATGGTAAGTGACGATGCAGTTTAGATGGTAACGGGCTAACTTGGAAGGGGATGAGCTAGGATTTATTAAATTTTTACACGCTATCGAGCCGGAACGCTAAATAGCTTAGCGATACGTCTTTGATGGTAGAATGGTAACTAGCCACGGCCGAAGCCTCCCACCAGACCAGATCTGAGATATTTCAGAAATTATAAATTTCGAAATTGTCTCCATCGATAATCGAACTCAAGAATTCCCCTCTCATTTTTTTTTAACTTTTTCGTTTCTGATTTTCTTTTACTTATATTCATCTTAATTTTTTTTTTATTTTTTTAAACGAATATTTTACCGGGAGAGAGTTTTTATGACTTTAGCGATTTAGCGATTCACCGATCGAGTTGGAAATAGGGTTTAGGGTTACCTTGGATCAAAAATAGGAAATGGTTGCCAAAATTTTTAAAAGTCAGCGCCATATTGAAATTCTTTGTTATTGCACCGATGTCGTTCAAAATCGATATTTAGGGTTCCCTGGGGTCAAGAAAGACGAATTGGTGGCCAAAATTTTAAAAAGTCAGCGCCATATTGAACTTCTTTGTTATTGCACTGATGTCGTTCAAAATCGATATTTAGGGTTCCCTGGGGTCAAGAAAGACGAATTGGTCGCCAAAATTTTAAAAAGTCAGCGCCATATTGAAATTCTTTGTTATTGCACCGATGTCGTTCAAAATCGATATTTAGGGTTCACTGGGGTCAAGAGAGACGAATTCGTTGCCAAAATTTTAAAAAGTCAGCGCCATATTGAAATTCTTTGTTATTGCACCGATGTAGTTCAAAATCGATATTTAGGGTCCCCTAGCGTCAAAAGAGAGGGAATAGTTGCCAAAATGTTGAAAAGTCAGCGCCATATTGAACTTCTTTGTTATTGCACTGATGTCGTTCAAAATCGATATTTAGGGTTCCCTGGGGTCAAGAAAGACGAATTGGTCGCCAAAATTTTAAAAAGTCAGCGCCATATTGAAATTCTTTGTTATTGCACCGATGTCGTTCAAAATCGATATTTAGGGTTCACTGGGGTCAAGAGAGACGAATTCGTTGCCAAAATTTTAAAAAGTCAGCGCCATATTGAAATTCTTTGTTATTGCACCGATGTAGTTCAAAATCGATATTTAGGGTCCCCTAGCGTCAAAAGAGAGGGAATAGTTGCCAAAATGTTGAAAAGTCAGCGCCATGTTGAAATTTTTTGTTATTGACGCTTGGGGACCCTAAATATAGATTATCAGTATTGCGCTGACTTTTTAAAATTTTGGCAACCAATTCGTCTTTTTTGACCCCAGGGAACCCTAAATATCTATTTTGAACGACATCGGTGCAATAACAAAGAATTTCAATATGGCGCTGACTTTTTAAAATTTTGGCCACCAATTCGTCTTTCTTGACCCCAGGGAACCCTAAATATCGATTTTGAACGACATCGGTGCAATAACAAAGAATTTCAATATGGCGCTGACTTTTTAAAATTTTGGCCACCAATTCGTCTTTCTTGACCCCAGGGAACCCTAAATATCGATTTTGAACGACATCGGTGCAATAACAAAGAATTTCAATATGGCGCTGACTTTTTAAAATTTTGGCCACCAATTCGTCTTTTTTGACCCCAGGGAACCCTAAATATCTATTTTGAACGACATCGGTGCAATAACAAAGAATTTCAATATGGCGCTGACTTTTTAAAATTTTGCCCACCAATTCGTCTTTCTTGACCCCAGGGAACCCTAAATATCGATTTTGAACGACATCGGTGCAATAACAAAGAATTTCAATATGGCGCTGACTTTTAAAAAAATACTGGCAACCATTTCCTCTCATTTGACGCTAGGGGACCCTAAATATCGATTTTGAACGACATCGGTGCATTAACAAAGAATTTCAGTATAGTTACAAAATACTAAATACAATAACTCACTATAGTTAAAGGTATTAATAAAATTATTGTTTTATGATAAAAATTAAAAAAAAAGTAGATATTAATTTTATTTTTAAAGTTTAAAAATTTTAATGACATAATTCTCCCCATTTTATTGGAATCACCTGCGTACCTGGTATCATTACGCACGCTCAGTAATCCACGCCGCGCATGCGCGGCACTCACGTCACGCACACGAGCATATTCTCATTGGCCTGTTTTTTTTCGTTCTTTAGTAGCGCGATACTCCTTCTAGACATATATGTATTCATAGAGTAATAAAATAAAATTTATTTTATTATTATATAAGAGAAAATATTTAATAAATAAATAAATTTTCTAATTAATAATAAATACAAATACATGTATTGTTCACATTAATACAGGTACTTAGTTACAGTTTAACGGCACTGCATTAGTAGAAACTGTGTTGCAGAACCTTCGAGACAAATACAATTCAACAAATTACATATTAAAATTACAAAATTGAAATTATATTAAAACAAAAATATATTATATTCTCCAATATTTACTGGTTTTTATAGTGTGAAGTTGAATGTTGATCTGTTTCCAAAATTGGTCGACTTAAAGCATAGGTAGGTACTAGGTACCCTTTTAAAATTGGAAAGTGAATTAATCAAAAGGTGAAATATTTTATTATGTGACCAGAGCAAAGTCAAAAAGGAAGTGTTATGATTTTAGCAGTCTATGTAAGTTTTTTTTTTTTTTTTTATTATTTTTTTTTTTTATGTAAGTATGTTTTTATTCACATGGGTTCTACTGCGTTAATTTTGAGGAATGAGGAGTCAATCGATTCATTACAAGCTTTCTCTATACTTCACGGCGAATTTATTTATTTAAAAAATGTGCAAATCTTGCAATCGATTTTTCGACGACTTCCCAAAGTTGGATCAAGCTCAGATTGAGCATGGAGCCGTATTCCCGGTGACAATAGGTTCTATCAGGAGTTGGTATTGATCTGATGATGCAAACTGAAGATATTCCACCAGGTTCAAGGATAGTCAGTTGTTTTGATAGGTATCTAGTAATCGCTAATTTTGTCATATCGTTTAATGTAGTGATAGCGTAGTGGTCAGTGTGACTGCTTTTCTTTGCTACTTTGTGATCCGAGAGTCGTGAGTTCGAATCTCTCTTGGGGCATATTTTTTTTTCTTACATATTTTTTTAACCTTTTTTAAAAAATTATTATTTATGTTACAAAATATATATAAAAATACATATTAATAAAAAATATATACATAAAAAGTGAAAACTAATAAGTATGCGATATTGCCTCGACCACATTATTTAATTTGGGACTTTGTGCTACCGCCATCTTCAATATTTTAATAAAACTAATACAATGTTTGTAGCAATGTTTAGGTAGAAAAACTAGAAACACTAGTTTTGCTATGAGTTTTATTAAAATATTGAAGATGGCGGTAAATGAAAGATTATTTAATTAGTATTAAAGTAATCTCGTATTACCTGTTAAACTACACAGACATATAAAAACGCGCTGTAGAGCTGTAGAGCTGTCCGTGCTCCCCTAATCTTGCAATAAATATAACATCAATGGTAAAATTTATTATTAGGTATGTTGATATACTACCGATGTATAATAATAGGTAATAACTCTAATCGTCAGGAATTTAAGAGATGGAATTATTTTGGATATCGCTTCGAATAAAAAATTCGAAAGCTTTTAGTAGTAAAGAAAAAAGACTAAAAATGACAAAATAAAATTAAATAAAAAAAAAATTTTAGGTTACAAGCTTTCATGAACTAAAAAGTATAAAACAAGAAAGGATTAGTAGGTACATAAACGCGAGGAAGTGGGAGTAGAGTCAGTGATTATAAATAGGCAATTTGTTTTCATTGTGAGTCGTTTTGGTACCTAGATGTCTACCTACTTGAAAGCTTGTCGCTAACCTACCCACCATTTAGGTATCAAGCAAGTACTTATAATCCACAGCATGATCTGGCTGGCTTACCATCTACTAACTAGCTTAATGAATGCTTTTTGCTATCATACAGCGACAAGCTTTCAAGTAGGTAGACATCTAGGTACCAAAACGACTCACAATGAAAACAAATTGCCTATTTATAATCACTGACTCTACTCCCACTTCCTCGCGTTTATGTACCTACTAATCCTTTCTTGTTTTATACTTTTTAGTTCATGAAAGCTTGTAACCTAAAAATTTTTTTTTATTTAATTTTATTATTATTATAGGCCGGGACATTACTTTTTTCTTGTTCAATAATATCTAAAGCGCACAAGCGCAGCGTTTTTTAGTATTTAAAAAAACAGACAAAACCAAACATGTTAAAGTTAACAAACTTTCACGCTTTGAGTTATAAGTTGAATATTTTTTCATATCCCAATTAAAATTTGAAAAAACTAAAGTTAAATTTAATTATTGTTTTAAAAAAATGTTAACGTTTTATTGAAAGTTAAGTGCAAGGTTTCTGCAAATTGGTTTACATAATTATAATTAGGTCAGAGGAAAACGCGTGCGGGCGAGGTCACAGGGTGGCGACCGGCGAGGGTTTATAATTGAATTTCCGATGTCCGCGATAAATGTCAGCTGAGACACTGAACACTAGGAGGATTTTACGGAAAGCTTCCGTGGGTGTTATCCCTTATTACTGTAAATTGAACATGCATATATCTTTAAAGCTTGAATTAAATAAATGGGAATCACACTGAACTCTAACGCTTAGAAATGCAATAGTTGACGCGGTGATAGCTATTTTTAGTAAAGCTTTAAAGACCAACTACGCAGTAACGTCGCTCTACGACGAGCTCGCAGAAAATTATTAAAAAATGACATACTGTGCTGTGAAAGGGTGTCAGAATTCAATTACAAAATTACAGAATGTTGATCTGTTTCCAATTTTGGATGGACATTCAACTTCACACTATAAAAACCAGTAAATATTAGAGAATATTTACTTTATATATTAGTTTGTTGTAACAATTTTAATTCAATTTTGTAGTTGAATTCTGTATTTTGTAATTGAATTATTCATCGCAATAACCACCCAAACCGTAATTTAATAAAGTAAAATTATCAATACCAGTACAGAAAATAATTACATGACACTCACATATTTATTACTTATTTTGAGCTTACTAACATGAAACTTTGTTAGAAACTTCCTTTCTTAGCGATATAGTTCGATGAGGAATTATTTTTTTTTTAATCATTCGAGTTGTTTAGTTACGTACTCAAAATAAAGCAGTACCTACCGAATTCTTAAGTGTTAAGTTAAATGACAACAATATTATACTACACTAGCGGCACGCTATGATGGCCGGTTTGACACATTACAATAGTGATGTGGAATGTCAATTTATTCTCGAACAAAAAACAATTAAGTTTTGTTTTTGTACCTGATTAAATAGGTTTAATAAAACAAAAATGTATATGTTTATTTAATTTATTTGAACGAACTGAATATTTGAATGAAAATGAATATACATACTTTATATGCACACAAGAAACATATGAATACAAAAGATACCAAAAAAGGTGCCACAAAAGGCCATAATTAATCAGATTCGTCCATACTACTATTTTCACTGTCGTCACTGCTATCATCACCTACATTAATAATTATATGTTCGTTTTCTATAATATTATCTATTTTCACATCTCTTTCATAATCTTCCCTTATTAATTTAACAGTTCTATTCACAACCTTTTCCCAGTCTCCTTTAGTCACATGTTCACAAGCTTCTTCTAATAATTTTAGCATTTTTTTTGTGGTAAATGGGGGTTCTGTATTGTGTCTTGCAGCATATCCCTTAATTTGAGCCCACACCAACTCAATCGCATTATACTCACAATGGTAAGGCGGTAACCGTATAACTCTGTGCCCATGTTCTAATGCTATTTCGTCAATGACGTATTGGTTTGTTTTCTTTTAAAAGACGTACTAATTCCGCTTTTAACATATTCATGTTTGCATCTACGCCATTTTTACGAAGCCATGCGACGATATCAGCTTTCTTTTGGGATTGGGCAGGTGGCTTGTCAATTTGCATCGAGTGGTATGGGGCGTTGTCCATAATTATAATAGATGGTTCAGGGAGGCTACACAACATTGAGGTAAACCATTCAGTAAACTTTTCTCCATTCATGTCTTCATGATAGTCTCCAGTGGTTTTTGACGCAAAAGCCATGAGAGAACCTTCGACAAACCCGTTGATGGTTCCGGCGTGACAAATTATAAGTCGCGATCCTTTTCCTACAGGAACTTTGGAAGTAGATGCTGCTGTGTCATCGTTCCAAGAACGGCCTACAGTATGGTTAGCATTAAGCCATGTTTCATCCAAGAACACAACATTTTGCCAATTTTTGATTTCTTTCACTTGCCGTAAAAAAGTATACCTTGCCCTCGCTATATCAAATCTTTCCATCAATATTTTGCGTTTGTTACATTTTTTGTATCGAAATCCAATGGTCTTCAAAATCTTCGTTAAAGAACTTTCCCCACCGAAGAATAATCCAGCTTCTTTCAGTGAATGCACCAACTTTTTTCTTGTTGGATACTCCTTCTGTAAATAGTAGCCGTAAACATGTCTTCGGATAGCATCGGCATCAAAGCTATCGATGCCTACGACTGGTTTTGCTCGTTTTCTCTTTTTTGGTGTGTGAAGTTTATTTTCTTCTGTGCCAGTCTCGCCATATTTTTTTTTAGTTATCCGTCTAACAGTTCGTTGTCCAATATTAAGCGCATCAGCTACGCGTTCAACCACTGACGTTATAGGTAAAATTGGCCCTCCATTTTGAGCTTCACGATCGAAATAGTTACGAAGGCGTATTACGAACTCACGTGTCTGACTATTTAGAACAGTTCTCTGCGTACGTTCGGTCATATCGACGAAATCCAACAAAGGGCTTGAACAGAGTCCAAATTAACGAGCAAGGGTCAACAGTAATGCAGTATCAATATTTGAAATCCAAAGCCAGGTCAAAACTATATCACAATCGCATTGCACTGACAGTTTATACTTTTCGAAGCAACGTCAATTCGAAACTGCTTTGTTTTGCATTGAGCATTGACGCGAGTTTGCCGGAGGTAGTAGTTGTGCTAGCCAGCGATCCTATGTGACGATCGTATTAGATTCCATTTTTAAAAAATTTCAATTTAGAAAACCAAATGCCGAGTTGTGGTATATATCATATAAAAATAAAAATTTTACCTTTTGTATGAAACAGCTGATATTTTTTTGCGATTTCAGAGGTTTGTCCACATAGTGAAAATTGTTCATATTCACAAGTACATTCACCCCTTAAATGGTGCAAACTGATTTTTCTACACTTGTATACATTTTAGAAATCAATTTAATAAATAAATTTTGAGTCCTAAACCTAAAACTACATTCGATAAAATTTATGAATCTCTGCACATCACTATCGTCAATAAAGTAATACAATTATTTCCTTCAAAGTCGTTATCAATTAATACGGAACTTCATGAGCGGACAAACGTCAAACCGGCCATCATAGCGTGCCGCTAGTGTACTGTATAACGCCAGCTGCCATTATTCTGCTACATTATAACGGAATTTCGTGCGCGGACTGGACTAATTACACACGATTTGTGTATGGCCTAATGTGACCATTCATAATTTTGTTCAAAAAAACCTATGATAAAAATATTATAGGTGAACTAACACAAAAATGTTATAGCTTGAATTTTTACAATAGATTTTATTTTTATTTTCAGAGTAAGTTTAATCTGTGCGATAGGCTTTGTACGTACTTACATTTACATTCAATCACGCGCGCCTCTATTGCTAAACTATGTTCACATCATTTTTGGTTAATATATCTATTTAACCACTGGACCGATTACGACGAAACTTTCGCAATATTATTATGATAGCATAATATTACAGTCAGATAGAGTTACTCTAGTTAGATGTAGTAAATCACGTAATTACTCACGCATTTAAAAACCGAAAGAAAACTTAATATCTACTACATAATATCATCCTATACTTAACTAATAATAATACCAAGTTATTCCTTGAGAAACCGAGGATTTTATTGAGGAAAGTCGTCTTATTATGTCAAGAACATCATCATTAATTACCTAATCAAAATACGAGTGGCAATTTTTTTTATTGGAATTTATCTTAGTATCATTAATAATACTTAATAGTATGTACCTATGCCTAATATTTACATACAAGTAGGTATTTGAATATCTGAGTACCTATGTATTGAATTAATATTCTACTGAAAAGTTGATGTAACATTTACACTACAGTCATTAGCGATAGATGCTATCAAGTAGAAACGAATGCCAAATATCTAGTTGCATTGTATTTGATGTCGGTCGGTAGGTAATAGATATTTTGAATTACGAATAATAATATGTTAAGCACAGAACAGTTCAACAGTTGTTATGACTATCAAAATCTATTATCTGACGTTATTCTAACGAATGCTGGTCAATATAATACCTACGTTTATAATAAAAAATATAATCATTTGGTATTATTAATACTAATACCTAATAGATAATTATTTATATTAAGTATGAATTAACATTTGATTATCCTTATTAATATTAAAAATGCAAAAGTGAGTTTATTTGTTACTTTGTTGGTTCGTCCTTCAACAGAGTAAAGGATCGACGTGATTTTCTGCGTATCCATGGTTGAGGATTTGGAAAGTGACATAAGCTACCTTTATTCAGGAAAAATTGAGCAGTCCCGCGGGATTTTCCAAAACCTAACTCCACGCGGGTAAAAGCTAGTCTGAAATATATAACAAGTGTATAAGGCTATATAGTAGGAAAATATAGTTTACGTGAAAACTTATTTTTCACCGACAGTTTCAATTAGATTTTGTATTGGACTGTAAGAGCCTTATTGGACCAAACACTGAGGTAAAAGTTAGCAAATTATAAAGTTAGGAAATTATAGTAGTACCTATTAGGAATGTGGACGACTGAACCATCTAAACCAGGTGTGGCATCGCAAGGAATTTTAGACAGTTAAACTTGTTAGGTCATCTGATAAAGTTTGCGGGTAAAATACCTACTGATGGCCCGCCTTTCATTACCTACATCAAAATAAGCCCCAAGCTAAGGTAAAATATTGATTATATTATAAACACAGCCATGAAAATAAACTTTGCTTTATTACAAACTCTATCGGTATGTCTATTACTTATTTTCAATAAACTCTGTATTCTCATTTTCAAAAACAATAAAGATAATCTACATTACAGTTTTTGTCCAATATGTGTACAATTGTACATATTGGACAAAAAATTATTATATTGGTAGTAAAAAGTTCTAATCTACCTACCTACTACCAAAAGATCTGGATAATATAATCTTAATATAAATAAACTAGTGGTTCGCCCCGAACTGAGACCTCGCGGTATCCCATAATTCCCATAAGGTAGTTTTAACTATATTATATTGTAATTAAAACGCGCCGAATCTGATGACGTCAAACGTCATCTGCTTTCGTGGATGGGATGCATATTTACAATATTAAAGACAGCGCCATCTAGTAACAGTATAGTGAAGTTTTGTTAAAAACATTGATGCCCATTAAAACTATTAGATTTATTTAGATAGATTATTAACTATTAGATTTCGTTTCTTTATAATATTTATCTAATCTTAGTATTTGTTGTTCAAGTACAGAATATAACTCAAATTATGTGTAAGTTTCAAGTTTTAAAACAAAGTGGTTTTAGAAATCTAGCCTCGAATACAATCTCCACTTTGAAAGCCCCCCCATTTCGTATGGGAGCCCCCCTGACATAAAGATTTTTATAACTTTTTAAGCCATTTTCAGCTGGAGGCCATCGGTTTACATATCATATCTAAAATTGAAGTAATTACGTTCAGTGATTCAGAAGTTATAAGGCTGTGACAGACGGACGGACGGACAAGTGCAAATCGCTCTAGTAAACTCAGAGACCTTCGCTTCGCTCGGTCGATTACGTGTCTCGTTGTTTGTCCGCGATGGACTCCTAAACTACTGAACCGATTTTTATCAAACTTCGTAACTATCTGTAATTTGGTCCAACTTAAAAGATAGGATAGTTTTTTGGATTGGGATAGTTTATTTGTTTTATTTATATAGATAAGTTGGCGGTACGAAGTTCGCTGGGTCAGCTAGTATTATTATAAGCAAAACATAGTAAGATCGACATAGAAACAATAACGAGGTCAGTAAAAATGTCTTTATTTCCAATGTTGCCATTTACACCAACTGATAGTAGATAAGGCCAACTACCAGACCAGAGATATTTCAGAAATTGTAAGTTTCTAAATTGTCGCCACCCTTAAGACTACGGCGCTCACCTCTGCGCCAGAGAGGTCATCAAAGTCAACATTTTGCGACAAAATAAAATGAACATTTTTGGTCCCTACACTTACGCGAATTGCGTCTAACGCTTTTAAAAATAATTTATTAAACAGTTTGTATGCGGATCGGAGGGCAAAATTAGTACCAACAATTTTAAAACGAAAATGTTTTATTAAAATATTTTTTCATTTTTTAACAAAAGACACTACGTGATATTATTACAAATTTTAATGAAAAGACTCCATTTTTGAAAATAAATGCTTGCGCTTACAATATGGTGTATGAATGTATGAATGGAAAAATTCTCAAAAGCGTAGCTAGATCGTAGAAGAAAAGAAAAGCGCTACCTCAGTCATTACTTACGATGGTTCGCCCGCTTTTGTCTGACTTGCCCTGGTGAACAGTTGAAGATGAATATTGAAACACGTGACACACTTGTGTGTAAAGCGGCCTTTACATAATCAATTGTAATCCGATCTTTTTGATCTATCAATCAATTGGTGGCCAATAGACTTTCAATAGACGATCAATTTTGGCATAAGTTGAATGCGTCTCGTGCCTGAAAGAACCGATAAAACAATTAAGATATAAAAAAAAAAGTAGCTACGAAACATCTGGCTAGCGGATAGGGCCGCTTTCACCAACGTAAAATGTCTTTTCCGAGCGTTTTGATATTTTGGCAGATTTTCAAAAACTGATAGAACCCCAAAATTCCTCGGCTATACTCGCACCTACGTCAATCGACGTTGGTGAAATCGGCACTTAGTAAGTTTATCAAAATCAGCTTATTGTTCAGGTTAGAAATATTACTTATCATTTTTTATCAAAAGTAAGGCCGGATGATACCTTATTAAGAGCACAATGTGGCTGGCGGCCTTTATGTATAAGTAAAATGCTCCACTTACCTATGTGGAAAATTACTTTCCAGCTTTAAAATAAGTTTCAGTGATTTAACGCCTTTGTGGTCCTTTTAGGGTCACTTTAATCCTTTTGGGGAGTTTAATCCTAACGCAATACATTGAGATTAGGTAGGTACTTAACAATAAATATGTGGATACATATTATAATTTTCAATTATTAAGATTATAAAATTATAAAATCAAGTACCGTAAGTAAGAAGGTAAGTACTTATAAAAATAAATATTTTACTGAACAGGCTTTGATTAATTATTACTTAGTCAAAGTGAACAGTATAATAAAAACCGGCCAAGTGCGTGTCGGGCCACGCGCTGTGTAGGGTTCCGTAGTTGAAAGTCTCAAATATTATTGCTGACCTAGGATAGTGCTTTTATTTTATTTATGAATATTGAATAAATTTTGAGTTCCATGGTTTAAATACTATAATATACTACAAAATATGCAACTTACACTACGTGTAATACCTAACTTAGAAAAAACAGATATAACTCCTTAACTAATGAACCCTACTTAGCCGTGATAGTTTTCCTTTAAAATTCATTATATATACTACTAATGTGAATTTTTTCTTGTGTCCTATATACAACCATTTAGCTGGCAGAGGGGGGGGGGGGGGGGGGCACTTGACTCTAATAAAATTTAGCACTTTAAAATATCATATTTCACAAACGGATCCCTGAATTCAAAAATGGTGATTCAAAATTCCCCACACTATGGGATAGTCGAGAAAAAAAATTCATCCCCACTTCACATGTAGGGGAGGTACCCTAAAAAAAATTTTTTTTCAAAGTTTTACTTCACCAGTTTGTCGGCGTGATTGATATTTATACCCTTGTCAAATTACAGATTTCTAGTACCAATAGTCTCTGAGCTAAACCGCGGACGGACAGACGGACGGACATGGCGAAACTATAAAAACTAAAACTATAAAAAATACTACTAATACTAATAAACTGAACTATAAAAAAGCCAAAAAAGCCAATTTTGACGATGTAAACCATTCAGAATCTTGAGATAATGCATTATTATCTCAAGTTTCTGAATGGTTTACGGCAAATAATCTACTTTTAAATACTAAAAAAACAAAGTGTGTTTAGTTTTTATTGCCTAACACCAGAACTGTCAGTAAAAATTTAAAGATAATAGTAATGAATCCTTGAAAACAGAGGATTCCACAGTGTTCTTGGGATTAACCCTGGACTCAAAGCTGCAATGGGGCACCCATATAGCAGCACTTGCTGGCAAGCTCAGCTCTGCTGCTTACGCTGTTAGGAAGATTCGACAGATAACTGACACAGAAACTGCAAAAATTGTTTATTTTGCATATTTCCATAGTATTATGTCATACGGAATCTTAGTATGGGGTAAAGCGGCCGATATTGGAAAAATTTTTGTATTGCAGAAGAGGGCGATTTGCGCAATCTATAATTTAAAGCCGCGGGATTCCCTTCGAGAAAAATTTAAAGAAATTGGCATTCTTACAGTAGCTTCACAATATATTTATAACAATATAATATTTGTCAGACAAAACATTGTGAATTACAAAAAAAAGGGTGAATTACACGATAGGCAGGTTAGAGATCCAAATAGGCTCGTGATTCCTCGACTGCGCCTCAACAGGGTCCGAAAGACATTTGTGGGAATGGGCGTGACGTTCTATAATAAAATTCCACAGTCGATCTTGGACTTGCCTTTACACAAGTTTAAGAAATCGATTAAAACTACGCTCATGAAAAAAGCATATTATACGATTGAAGACTATATAAATGACAAAAAATCGTGGATATAATTCGTTCCGGCGATTCATGAGACAGTAGGTAATGATTAACCTGTATATCAAAATAATTCTATTCAGAGTTTCCACTTTATTTGTGTACAAGTCATATCTTAAAATGAGTATTTGATTTGAATATTAGTTTCAATTCGATGCCTTAAGATGGGTAGCCTAAGTATGTCACACTCTCTTTAACATTTCTGCGGTGGTGTCGCGTGTGTGGTTGAGCGAAGCAATGGCTGGGTCATGCGTCATGCTCGTGAACGGGTGCCACGCGGCAATGGGGTTACTTTCTGTCTGCCCGTCTTGACATGTGTTGAATTATAATTAGAAATGATTACGTATACTTTTGTGGAACTTCCCCTCATTGTGGAAACTCTGCATACATAGAATAATATCCATTAAGTATACTTATTGTAAAAGTATTTTGAAAAGAGCAACTGCCGAGTTTCTTGCTGGTTCTTCTCGGCAGGAACGGCATTCCGAACCAGTGGTTGACTGATTGACGATTCAAAAGTACTTGTAAAAGTTTATTTGAATAAAAAACATTTCTATTCTATAAGGGTTCCTTGTTTACTACGGAATCCTAAAAACAGAACTTTTTACAATTTATGGTTCAAACTGCAGAAAAATAGAAGAAAGAGTGTATAGAGTAATATTCGGAGATATAAGCTGGCGTCATTCAAAGACCTGATTAAATAAAACGCCTATCTTTTATGGAATTTTCGGCAGATTAACTGTAAGTCAAGTTTAACTGAACCGAGGTGAAATATGTTAAATCCGTAATTTGGGCTCAGCGAGTGACATGAACCCACCCCCGTCGAAATGCGACTTGCGGACGAGCGATCCACGTTTACTGAGATAAGTAGGCATTAGGGCATTAATCTCTCAGAAATTCTATTTCCTTAAAATTCTTGACGCGTCCTAATTATGTCTGGTATTAACGGCTTTACGTGCTATGGTCCTTGTGAGATTTATTTGCTAGGTTGGTTGGATGGAACTTTGAGTATTAAAATTTTTTTTAATGAATTTGCTCTAATGTGGTCATTCCCACAATATAATGGCACTCATAAGTTTCCAATAAAAAAGTAGTAACAATAACCCTTACTAATAAAAATGCGAAAGGGTGTTTGTTTGTTGGTTTGTCCTTCAATCACGCAGCAACCGAGCAAAGAACCAATTGAGGACTTGGAGAGTGAAGTGAGCTAATTTTTATTTTAGTTATATAAAGTTCATGCTTGTTTTTTAAAAACGCGGACGAATGTAAAAACGCGGACAAATGCGGACGAAGTCGCGGACAAAAGCTGGTAAGCAAGTGATACTAGCTTAAAACGTAACTCCGAAAGCTAGAGTTGCTAAATTATAATCTTAATGATGATGAGAACTTTACTGAAATATGAAAAAGATACCAGTCGAATTTAGAACCTCCTCCTCCTTTTTGGAAGTCGATTCAAAAGAAGTTAAGAAATCACAGTATTTTAGAGAAGAAATGGTAAAAGTTTTACTAAATCCAACATAATCAGTTAACAACCAGAGTATTAACAACATTTTAAAACCCGTCCACCTGTATATTATGTTGGAAATTATAACTCATAACACAAGTTTAAACCTACAAACTGTAATCGATCAAGTTATAGTATTCAGGATTAAAACAGGGACCCAATTGAAATATCAGTTTGGTCCAACTTCATACTATCTGAATCTTGCTTTAACAGTGAATAATAAGCTTTCAATCCTTACAGACATTTTCAAGGGTCCAATAACTAATTAGAGGTTCCTCGTGACATGCCTAATTTATTTCGCTCTAGATAAGTGAGCCTTTAACACAGGGTTACACATTAGACTCAAGGATTTAGTTACAAATTAAGATAAATTCCTACTCTATCAATTTACTAGTAGGTTAATAAAACGATAGTTAATAAAAATGATGACTAATAAAACGTTGTACGTTTGTTAGATAGATTGAATATTAATACTACCGCCTTTTTCATTTTCACAGCTTGACTTATTTCATGCTTTTCCACCAGACCTTAGAATGATACAGTCTTTTTTCTGTGATCAAAGGATTCAATAGTTTCATTCTAGTGATTGTATCGGATTAAATGCCACATGGCTGTTCCAGGTTCGTGCGTTTCTCTACTTGAACAAATACACATCAAATTATTGTGTCATCACTTTAAATGAGATTTTCATAGTTTTGCAATAATTTTCCACATACAAATACAAAAATATCCTTAATTATACCTTATCGTTGTTCGTTGAAAGCCTTTAAAAAAGTAGACAGAGAAATTGAATGGCTTTAAATTTAAATCATCTAAAATTAACAAAGATGAAAATTTGTATTAAAGTCACAGTCACAGTACACAGTCATGGAGTAAATGGAAATATAACAATCCAATATTTTAAAAATTTACTAGGTAAGTACCTACTAGAATACTTGTCCGTAGCCATAATATTTTACCTCAAAAGTGGAGCAATATGTTTAATGGACTGTACAGTTTTTCCACCGTTTTAATGTTAGCGTGTTTCGTTTGTCTTGTGCCAAGTATAGTTTTTGTTTTGACGCATACATTGCCTTCGTTGAAACTTTAAGTTTACTTCGCTTTAGTTTTGCTCAAGTCTATAAGACCTGTATAAATTGTTATAATCTTAAAATATTAAATAAATCTATAGGTACATTTCTCTCGGTAGGAACGGCATTCCGAACCAGCAGTGTTAAATTCATCAATTGACCATTCCAAAGGATTTTGTAAAAGTTTATTTAAATAAAAAACTATTCTATTACATTCTAACGCATGTTACCATTTCATGTCTAAACTGTTGTACCGAATTGATCCTGGAGACGGTAGATACTTTTCTTCATGGAAAAGAGTTCCCCCGGGAACGCCGTTTTTATAAGCCTCTATAGCTCTCTAATACACTCAGTAATATGATAGTCTGCTATAAGCCCTAAGGTCGTCGCACACTTATCAACCGGGACCCGACCAGCATTGCCTCGTCGTGCCTTTCCAACGCGCAAGTCCCGAGTGGACCCCGTTGTCGCCCGTACCGCCCAGAACGTGAGTTTTTCGCTCGATCTATGTATTTTGTAACTCGGCTAGTGGACGATGCATCGGCGATGCGTTGACTATGCGACATCCGCCCGTTGAACACTGAGTTTCCACTAGCCGTCCGCGTGACATCACTACAAGGGCCACCCGTTGACAGCTATATAAGTGGTGAATATTATAGTGGAAGCCGTGTGAAGAAGTGGTGCTAGTCGACTTCCGGGATGATAAAAAAGCGATGACCTTTATTTAAGGTTGAACTGTGTGACTGTGAACGCTTTAATTTTAATTAGGTAGTGACATTCAATATCAAAAGGTATAATGTTATATTATAAAGTACTGCATTCCAAATTGTCACCCTGAGCTTAAAGCGGAAAACGAGTCGCTGAAAATGAAACCTTTTATGAGCAGTTAACAATAAGTGAGCAGCTTGAAACTAGCTACAGAGAAAGTTTTATTGCAATTCGAGTATAATAAACTCACAATCAGTAATTTCCGTTTATTAGACTTTATTTTCAACGAATTCAGAGTTTCGTATGAGCACCGAAGTTGATTGTTTTTTTTTTTTTAGGAAAAGTAAGATAGATCTAATTTCACCTTTACGTTCCTTTTTAACCCTGCATTAATCTTAAACTACATAATTATTTTCACAGAAATCTGATGTACGTTTTAGGGCGTGTCTTCAAGATTTCTTATACCTAAACTAGCTTTTGCCCGCGGCTTCGCTCACGTTAAGTTAGATTTTTCAAACCCCTATTTTACCCGCTTAGAGGTTGAATTTTCAAAATTGTTTCTTAGCGGTTGGTTAGCTCACGTTAAGTTAGATTTTTATTGGTAATTAAAATTCAACCTAACGCGATTCGTATCTCCGTAAAAAGCCAACATACCAAGTTTCATGGTTATACCTAAGTTGAAAAACGACAGACTTAATAACAATCATTCACCCTCTATTTAACTCCATTGGGAGTTGAACATTTAAAAACTGTCGAACGCGTACTTTTTTATTTTCAATTGAAAGGCAAAATACCAAGTTTGATGGATATTACTTGAAAATTAACTTAAAAATCTGGACTTTTATACAAATTTTCATCCCAAAAAAAGCCCAAAAATTAAAGTTTCATGGATATTACATGAAAAATAATTTGATAAATGACGGACTTTTATACAAACTTTCAACCCCCATTTAACCCTCTTGGGGTTGGCATTTTCAAAAATCCTTTCTTAGCGGACGTCTACGTCATAATAACTCTCTGTGTGCAAAATTTCAGCCCGATCCGTCCAGTGGTTAGAGCTGTACGTTGATAGACCAGTCAGTCAGTCAGTCGTCACCTTTGCCTTTTATATATTTAGATAAGAATCAAACTTCGTTTCTATAGGCTGTGATAGAAAGATATACTCCTTCTTAGTGTTTGCTTGATGTTTAATATTTATAGAGCATACTAGCTGACCCGGCAAACGTTGTTTTGCCATATAAATAAAAAAAAATTGGGGTGGGCCACTCTTATCACTTAGGGATAAAAAAATAGTATACGACCTGTTCTCAGAAGACCTACCGAATATACACAAAAAAATTCATAAAAATTGGTCAAGCCATTTCGGAGAGGTTTGGTTACTTACAAACACTGACACGAGAATTTTATATTTTACTAGCTGATGCCCGCGACTTCGTCTGCGTGAACTTAGCCTTTAAAATGCCTTAGGAACTCTGACTTTGCGGGATAAAAAGTAGCCTGTCACTCTCCGTCCTCAACTATAGGTAGATACACTGCAAAAAATCACGTCGATCCGTAGCTCTGTTGGGGCGTGATTGAAGGACAAACCAACGCACTTTCGCAGTTTTAATATTTCACCATATAAAGTGTAAGTGCATAATATAGTCAACGTGGTTTTTAGGGTTCCAACGGGACTCTATTACTAAGCCTCCGCTGTCCGTCCGTCCGTCTGTCAGCGGGCTGTATCTCGTAAACCGTAATAGACAGTTGAAATTTTCACATATTTTGTATTTCTATTGCCGCTATAACAACAAATAATAAAAATTAAATTAAATTAAAAAAATAAAATTAAATTAAAATATTTCCATGTACCCATGGAAATATTTTAATTTTTTTTTTTAACGGAACCCTAAAAGAGCGAGGACCGCTGAGCTGATTTTTTTACACAGGTAAAGTTGACGACCTGGAAAATAACACAGGCTACTTTTTGTCCCGGGAGCATACATTTAAACGCCCGCGCCACTACAAAGTATATAATTTACTGTAGATTTTTTTTTAAAACGCTCGACTGATTTCTATAAAATTTAAATGGGACCACCTGGGAAGTGAAACCACCTATTGAAACAAAAAAAGAATTTTCCAAATCGGTTCAGGCGTCTTCGAGTAATCGTGAACATACATAAAAAAGTTTCCGTAGAATTGAGATCCTCCTCCCTTTTTTGAAGTCGGTTAAAGTAATAATAAAAATTAGTTCAAATTTAACGAAGTTATGGAGTATAATATAAATATAAAATATAATAATAATATTAGTGGGATAATATGAGTAATAATAAGTAGGATAGGATATAATTAAAGTATTTATTGTTAGTAGGAGGAGGATACAAACATACATAAATACATGCATACACTTATACATGCATGCATGCATACATACATACATACACACATACAGTAGTAGTAGATATGTGTGTATGTATGTTCGCATACATGCATGCCTACATACATACATACATACATTCATACATGCATACATGCAAACATGTATACATGCATACATACATACATACATACATACATTCATACATACCTACTACTACAGTATGTGTGTATGTATGTCACTTTTCAGGCCCTTAATTTTACCTGCGCTAAAAAATAATCTAAAACTTCAATCTAAAACTCCGTTGGCGCATAATTGAAGGATAAGTATGTGAAAGTAACATACGAATATCCCGCGGGAACTGTTTTTTTTCCCGGGATAAAAAGTAGCCTTTTCACTTTTCAGGTCTTCAACTATGCCTATCAAAAAAACCACGTCAATCTGTAACTTCGTTGGCGCATAATTGAAGGATTAATATGTGAAAAGTAGCATACGAATATCCCGCGGGAACTGTTTGTTTTCCTGGGATTAAAAGTAGCCTTTGTCACTTTTCAAGTCCTCAACTATGCCTATCCAATAAACCACGTCAATCTGTAACTTCGTTGGCGCCTAATTTAAGGATAAATATGTGAAAAGTAGAACACTAATATCCCGCGGGAACTGTTTGCTTTCCCAGGATAAAAAGTAGCCTTTGTCACTTTTCAAGTCATCAACTATGCCAATCCAAAAAACTACGTCAATCTGTTACTCCATTGGCGCATAATTGAAAGATAAATGTGTGAAAAGTAGTATACTAATATGCCGCAGGAACCGTTTGTTTTCCCGAGATAAAAAGTAGCCTTTGTCATTTTTCAGGCTCTTAACTTTACCTGTGCAAAAAAATCACGTTAATCTAAAACTCCATTGCGCGTATTTTGAAGGACAAATGCGTAAAAAATAGCGATGCTATCCCGCAGGAACTGTTTGCTTTTCCGGGATAAAAAGTAGCCTATGTGCTATTCCAGACTATATTCTATGTCTGTGCCAAATTTCAGCAAAATCGGTTCATTCGTTGTCGCGTTAAAGAGTAACAAACATCCATCCATCCATCCATCGATCCAAACATCCATCCTCACAAACTTTCGCATTTATAATATTGATAGGAATAATAGGATAGGATAGGATCTACACATGATCAGTCATTATAATATCTAGCAATGTACATTGTACTCACTATGACTGGACAAATCGATACCTTGTACTATTTGTATAATTTATTTCGCAATCCATCCCTAATCCCTAAGAAATTTTCTATTGATAATGAAAAACTTCAGTAACTGTGTTTATCCTACTTGATTGTTGAATTGGAATTTTTTACTTATTCTCGATGCTGCGGATAATGTAAGCGTGATTTAAGTACAATCAGCGCCATCTATCAGTGGTTTTTCAAAATTCCGCGGGAACCTTGGATTTTTCCGGGATAATTTGTAGCCTATGTGTTATTCCAGGGTATAATCTATCTCCATTCCAAATTTCAGCCAAATCCATCCAGTAGTTTTTGCGTTAAGGAGGAACAAACATACACACAAACTTTCGCCTTTATAATATTAGTAGGATTTAATATATTATATAGATAGATTGTATAAAGGTAAGCCAAAGTAGGTCAGTACTAATATTATAAGGCGCAAGTGTGTTTATTTGCTGGTTTGTCCTTCAATTAATGGAGCAACGGATCAACATAATTTTTTGCATGGGCAGTAACTTAGTATTCCTTTTTTTCCGGGTTTAAAGGTAGCATATATAAAGCCTAAAAAATAAGCTCTACCTTAGAGCTTATGGAAAGTGAGCATAGGCTACCTTTTATCTACTAATCTTCTAATACTTGTTATTATATTTTCTGAATAAAAAATTAAAAAAAAAAAAAAATCCCGAAAAAACAGGGTACAAGGTACAAGTTTATGGGAAAAACAGAGTACGTATACGAAGTTGAGAGCAAAAGCTAGGACCTAATTTAATAATATTAATCGATTCAGTACCTTTACAGTAAATCGAGTAGGTACCCGTTGCTTTGGGTTTATCGTCCCAAAAATGGCTAAATGAGGGTTAATTATTCATTGATTTCTGAATTGTTAGGATTGTAATATGAAATAATCTGTAGGTAGCGATCGCCTTTGTCTACAGTTGCTGTTAATCCCTAGAAAGCCTAGAATCCCAATTTTGTCATCTATGTGTAGTACTTATTCGAAGTGTAATTAATCATCACACTAATATTATAAATACGAAAGTGTTTGTTTATTGGTTTGCTGGTTTGTTCTTCAATCACGCCGCAACAGAGCTACGGATCGATGTGATTTTCTGCATGGGTATAGTTAAGGACCTGGAGAGTGACATAGGCTAGTTTTTATCCTGGAAAATCAAAGAGTTCCCGAGGGATTTTAAAAACTTAATCCACGCGGACGGCATCAGTTAGTTATTTATAAAAGACTAGCTTCACAAGGGTTCCTAGTATTCGTTTAGAAAGTATTGAACTATAGGTACCTATAGTAGGTATATCGTAACAAATTGGCCTACATTAGCAAATCAAGGTAATTTTCGTAGTATGGATGTCAGCATTATACCTACATATTAATATATACCTACGAGTACCTACTGAACGCTGAACAGGACATGAAAAAGGCTGAAGACTGAAGAAAATTAGTGAGACCTTAAGTAGGCAGTACATAGTTTAAACACGCATGTTGTATGCACAACATAAATTGCGTCATTTTCAAGGTAAAGGGAAGGGATTCAGCGAAAGAATGCTTATAAAAGAATCTATAACTGTAAATTATTGTGTATATCACCGACCTATCCATACAACCCATACTGATAAAATAATTACGACTAGGTATATAAAGGTAGGTATAATACATAGACAGTGCAGAAGCCTTTGAAAATGGTAAAAAGTGAAAAAAATAATAATAGTAGCATGAAACCCATTGGAATAGGAGGAGAATATAACAAAAATGTAAGGAAAAATAATTTACGGGCGATCTGAGCTTGGGAAGTGGGGGGAGGGGAGGTTTAAGGGTAAAAAACGGTTTATCTCGATTTCCGGCAAAATTACAAGTCCTACAAGTGCTATGGAAAAAAGTTAAATGGCAAAGTTGTAGGTAATAAAAAAGATCTACAACTTTTGTAAGTATTTACACTTATTTCACATAACCTCAAAATTTATCAGAAAAATTCAAATAACCAAGTTTTTGGTTTTTTATTTTTATCTTTTACAAAAAAAAAAACACGAAATTTGGTGATAACTTACCTTTTTATGTCCCATAAACACTGTTATTTTTTTTGATTTAATATCGAAAAAACAGCCTATAATATTCAATCGAAAATTCTCACATCAAAATATCTGGTTTTTTTTTTTAAGTCGGTGAGCTTTTTATTCTTTGTAAGTGAATTTAGCCCCAAAGCGTGTTAACAGTTTTGTCGCCCATCGGCGCTCAGGGCTCGTTACACTCTGCAGCCGGATGATATTGCTAATTGGCTTTCCTGGCTGCCGGAAATTGTATAAAGTTCAGCTAATGCGATACAAACCCCACAACTTGCAATGATGTCTAATGGGATCAACTTTGTCTAACCGTTTCAATATTAGATGGATGCGCCATCAGCGCTAGACGTATCATCATCATCATGAGCAACCCATCAACGGCACACTGCTGAGCGCAGGTCTCCTCTCATAGAGGTTTATAGGGCGTAGTCTACAATGCTGGCCCAAAGCAAATTGGCACACTTCACACACCTTTGAGAACATTATGGTGAATTGTCTGGCTTGCACGTTTTTTAACGATGTTTTCCTTCACTGTTGAAGCATGTGGATAGTTAATGACTTTAATAAATGCTAGACGTATGGATTTTTTGCCAAATTTTGGCGTCACTCTGTCGTGATGCCGTCCATGTGCGCAATTCACTGTGTACCTGCGACAGAAAAATAAATGTGTCACTATTTCTTCTTAAACTGTGCTATTAGAATGCCGCATACTTAAGTAAATTTATGATCATGAATATCCGCTAGAAATCGTAGCAAGTCGAATTCTTTTCTATAAGCAAAACAAACTGTCTATAATTTCAATATCAAATAGATTATACTATTAAATGAAATTTTTTAAATAAAAATTGAATCAACTCCCTACTACTATTTGATTTAGTATTTTTATTTTAAATTTTAAATAGCAATGAAAAGAAGGAACTTTAGTAGTCAATCTTACAATGATAACAATGTACCAAGTGTAATAATTTGTCATTACAATGAGTAAGATTGACTTCTGGAGTTCCTTGTTTTCATTGCTATATTCAGATACCTAACGACCAAGAGATTAAACAACCTTTAATGTTTATCGACTTTATTACGCCAGGAGCTTTTATCTACATAAAACAGGCAAAGTATCTGTGAAAGCGTCTTATGAAAAGGGGTAAAGAGAATATTCAAACCCTTATAACGGTATTCATTTATAACCCGCAATCTACACTAAGCACAAATCCAATGTTTGTCCTGAATGACTATTTACTACTACAGGTTTTGATATATACTAAAATCCTATATAATTGAGTTTATATCGAATCGTTGATAGTTATCGAAATTCTAAAATAAGTTATCTAATAATTTATTTTTAATATGAAATTCTGTAGTGAGTTTGAGGATTATAATATTTTTATTTTAAACAAATAATATAATAAATAGTAATAAAACAAAAACTGTACATACAACAGTAAAAAAATATTTAATTTTTTAAAAATATAGTTAATTAGTACGATCCTAGAGACGACACTTTAAAATATTAGAAACTAGATTATGCCCGCGACTTTATCCGTGTGGATTAAGGTTTTTAATTCCCGCAGGAACTCTGTAATTTCCCGGGATAAAAAGTAATTTGTGTGTTAATCCTGGGTATGAACTATCTCTATTCCAAATTTCAGCCAAATCGGTTTATTCGTTGCCATCCAACCATTCATACATCCATTCTCACAAACATTCGCATTTATAATATTTAGGTAAGTATATACCTAGTAGGAATTTGTTGGACATTATTAGGGTTTTTGTCGGTTCTGCAAAACTCCTGGTCCGATTTCATTAAAATTTTCCAGTATAACATCTACTTTAGGATTCTGGTTTCTCTAAATCTTCTATATCTAAAAGCGAGAAGATTAACTTCTCGCTTTATGACATAGATGGTCAGTGATAAATTTTAAACATATTATTATAAAATGTAACAATTTTTCTATGCTTCTAATTTCGTCTGTATACCAAAAGAAAAGCCATTTTCACTGAAATTTTTACTGTTTGTTGAATCTACCGTTTGTTTAACAACAATTGTTTGTTTGTGTAACATATTATTATAAAATGTACCTAACAATTTTTCTATGCTTCTAATTTTGTCTGTATACCAAAAGAAAAGCCATTTTCACTGAAATTTTTACTGTTTGTTGAATCTACCGTTTGTTTTTTTTCCATCGAATAGACCTTTGACGATGCAAAGAGCTTTTAAAGACTATTTGAATGAAGTATTTTTAGTCTGAAAGTGTGCGATGATAGAACTGTAGAAAATGGAAGAGTGGGCGATTTTTCAACATAAAAAGAAGATAATGCGGTCGGAAAATGTATGTCCAAAGCTTACCTATCTTTTCTTCCCTCTTAAAACCACAGAGCTAAAAATTTTAAGAGCCGATTTCACCAACTTCCAGTAACGTTTAACCCAGGAATAAATAGGGAGTCCTGACAGTTTTTGTATTGAAAATCTGCCTTATTTTACGATTGATGAAATCGGCCCTTAAACGTGTATTATGAAAGCATTGACCTTAGTCTCCTTTTCTAGGGGTCCGGGGTTCAATTTAACAAAACCGATTTTCTGAGAAAGAATAGTCTTAATAGATGTTAACTTCTGAATTTGAACCGTATGATTGCAACAATATGGTACAAAATAAGTTAAGTTCTGCCTGTCACATGCTACATTGAAAAACTGTAAGTTGCTGGAATTTCCTTCCTGGACCGAAAAATATGCAGAAATCCGAGCGCATCCAAAACAGATGATACCACCCCGGCAGACGAAAAGTTAGTGTCCAATAAATCTGTTCAATATTTCATTGTTATTGTACTATAATACGTATCAGTCGCATCTGATGGGAACTTCCATTACTCTCGCTCATTTGGCCGTAGCTACATTCATCTATCACCGTCGATGATGAAATAAAAACTTAAAACGTAAAAAATTTTACTTTACCAATCTTCTATACTTATGATAAAACTGTAACTAAATAAATTACGTATTTTGAAATTTTAACCAGGGGATGCTTTACTATCGATATTGAGCCCAAAACAAATTTTTATTAAATTTTTGTCCGTCTGTCTGTCTGTCTGTGCGGGCATCACGCAAAAACTTCTGTATGGATTTAAGTAAAATTTAGTATAGTGGTAGCTGATACTCCCGGTCAACATTTAGGATAGTTTTTTCCTTATAAACAATAACGTTCCCCCAGGATAGGGGATGAAAGTTTTTATCGATTTTACTTCATAACTTTTGTCAATTTTTAACTGATTTTAAGGATTTTAATAATTCTTTTTTATTTAAATAAAAAAGTGATTTGCTCATATGTACGGAACCCTAAAAGAGTGAGGCCCGACTCGCACTTGGCCGATTTTTTTAATCTGACGTTGTAACCTCAGATTTAAAAAAATATTTCAGCGCATAAAAAATAACGGTAAAGCTAAATAAAACTGTAAGCAGTTTAGTGGCCCATTCTAAGTGAATTTATCACACATGCATGTCCGGTACAGTGACATTTATGAATATCAAATTAAGCGAGCCACAGGCCACGGGCTCGGATTTCGGACAGCGTCAGACTAAGTGGCACAGACTTGTGAGTTGTGACAACCGACTTCGCCCTCCGGTGTTTGCAGCGAAACCACATTTCAGCTCTGAGCTCGCAGTTTAAGCTCCATTGAAAACTTAATTATGACTGTCCAGTCCCTCGCTACGTCTAACGTAACTTAGCACGACATTATTGTCATTGCTTTAATCTCTTGATTGCATTTGTATAATACTAGCTGATGCCCGCGACATCGTCCGCGTGGATTTAGTTTTTAAAATCCCTCGGGAACTCTTTAATTTTACGGGATAAAAAGTACCTTATGTCACTCTCCAGGTCCTCAACTATACCCATATAAAAACCACCCACTATAAAAAATCACGTCGATCCGTAGCCCTGTTGCGACGTGAATGAAGGTCAAACCAACAAACCTACAAATCAACAAACAAACACACTTTCGCATTCATAATATTAGAAAGGATTAGTAAAGGCGGTAAGGATTACTGCCCTTTTGTGTGTTTGTTTGTTGGCGTGTTAGTTTGTCCTTCAATCACGCCGCAACGGAGATACGGATCAACCTGATTTTTTGAATGGATATAACTAGTTGGGTTGATGATGCTTACTATCCTTATAGATATCAATATTATAAAATATAAATGCGAAAGTGTGTTTGTTTGCTGGTTTGTTGGTTTGTCCTTCAATCACGCTGCAAGGGAGATATGGATCAACTTGATTTTTGCATGGATATAGTTGGGGACCTGGAGAGTGACAGGCAGTGTTTTATCCCGGAAAATCAAATAGTTCCCGCGGGATTATTTAATATTAAATCCACGCGGACGAAGTCGCGGGCATCGGCTAGTATTGAAATATTTAAAGTAACTTAAATACTCGATTTTCCAAAGCAAAGTCTCAATAGCGCAGTGGTTAAGGCGCGGACTGAAAACTAAAAGGTTGACAGTTCAATCCCCACCACCAAGAGGGGAGATATAAACTAGTAATATACCCATGTTAGTCGTCTGTCTGTTTGAATCTAATCTCCAAAACTACTAGTAGAAAAGTCAAAAGATAGCGTTTCATTATTAATATTGATTTTAAGCATAAATCCACGTGGATCAGATCGTGGGTAAGTTTATAGTACCTACCTATAACAATGATTTGTAACGATACTTCACATAAGTACTTATATTTCAAAACCTTCATTGCATTCAAAAGTTTTCTTTTTCATAACAAAATGTTTATTTTATTCGGATACAAAGCCAAACATTTTCGTCCACAATTGTTCAGTATTTTGTATTCCACGGAGTTGCTCACGAGGTATCGATGGAATATTAACCGAGGGCGTGGACATATCGCGACCGGAATATTGTAGAATAAAGTCCTGGTCACACAATGCGCGACAATTGTGACGCGTGACGGCAGTGAATCCGAAGCGGGTCCTAGAAGTTAGAAAGTCTACACTTGATGTATACCTAATTAGCGGCGTGATTCATCTAGTTCCCCGTAATCTTCTTTATCAACCGATAGACGTCCACGGCTTGACATAGGTCTCTTGTATAGACTTCCACATGTCACGGTCTTGTGCAGCCAGTATCCAGATTCCAGTGGCACCCTGCGACCGGTCCAATATCGTCGGTCCATCTACTTAGTGAAGAGTCTGCCAACACTGCGCTTCCCGGTGCGAGGTCGCCACCTCAGCACCTTGGGATCCCTTATATTATTCCTCATATTAATCTATGAGCTTTTACCGTGTTAGTTACGCGTTGTGTCTAACCAGGGCTTTAACCCCCTAGTGAAACGTACATAATATGATCGACCGATGTTCCAATGCAGGCCTCCTATCAAAATGTACATATGATCGACCGATATTTCAATGAATTTTGCCACCCCAAATATTTTTATATATAAGAGTATAATCAATGTATATTATATGATTTGCACAATTCGATGTATAAATACTTGGTATTAAATATTCTATAGATATATCAATGATATTTTAAAACATTCATTTATTGCATTGATTACAACCTGACATACAAGCAGATATTAATAAAATCGGTGATAGGCAAAGCATATTTGTAGCGGCGCGGATGAATCACGAGCGCGCGCACGAGCAACATCGAAGCCACTCTTATGAGTCAGGAGAGGTGGGGATGGAGCGATCGCCGGCCTTATAAACGCAGCGTGCCATTTGTTCGGGGCACTTTCATTGAACCGTCAACATCTCATAATTTTGATAGGGAGGACACGCCTGAGTCATAATAATTGTTTATTAATTAATTTGGGCTATTTATTGATCAAATCAGTTTTATGTGATAAATTGCTGTTCCAAATTATCCTGAAATTTCTTCAAATAACCCAAAGACCGGTCGAGAACTGATGCTGAACCTAAGAATTATCCCTCGCCCTTCATAAATCTCACATTGAATCTCGGTCACTCCGAAATGTTCTATTTTTATTTTGCTGTATCAGGTTATGTCGCTCATAACAAAATCATCATCATCATCATCATCAGCAACCCATCAACGGCTCACTACTGAGCGCAGGTCTCCTCTCAGAGAAGGGTTATAGGCCATACTCCACCACGCTGGCCCAATGCGAATTGGCGGACTTCACACACCTTCAAGAACATTATGAAGAACTCTCAGGTGTGCAGGTTGAGGAAACGATGTTTTCCTTCACCGTTGAAGCAAGTGATATTTAATTACTTAAACGCACTTGACTCCGAAAAGTCGGAGGTGCGTACCCGGGATCGAACCTGCGACCCCCCGAATAGGAGACCACAGTCCTAACCACTAGGCTATCACTGCTTCATCATCAAATCATCATTAACAAGAATAAAAGTTTTACCCGACTACGGGAAATTGGATGTAACATCCATCACAATGATTTTGTTCATATAAAATGTAGCCTGTTTCGCCCGGACCATCATAACGATTCGATTAGCTCCTTGTTCATCAAAATCAGTCGAACAAAGGTTTTTTTTTTTTTTTTTTTTATTCGATGACAAGCTAGTCCTTGACTGCGATCTCACCTGATGGTAAGTGACGATGCAGTCTAAGATGGTAGCGGGCTAACTTGGAAGGGGTATAGCAGTGAACATTCAACCCATACCCCTAATTGGTTTCTACACGCCATCGTGCCGGAACACGAAATCGCTTGGCGGCACGTTTTTGACGGTAGGGTGGTAACTAGCCACGGTCAAAGCCTCCCACCAGACAAATTCGTAGAAGCAGGTGGAGCATTCGTAAATAGTAACATACATACATACGTCTACATAGACAGCTAAAATCATAACCCTTCCTTTTTGGCTTTGCTGTAGTCGGGTAATTAAAAGATCTGATCCAAAACAATAATATTATGGTCGCATTTTATGTGGCTCATATAATTATAAAGAAGGCTCAGAGGGCGTTGAATAGTACAATGTAAAAATGATGATGATGAGATTTGTAGGAAAAGAAGAGTTACCGTCATCAAAAAAGAGAACCAGCATCGCGAATCAAATGATAATGATCTGGACACACAATACACAGTGTAAGTGAGAGTGCAAACTGCGATTTTTAGCGGCAGAGATCGAGGCGTTTTTATTGCCATTAATTAGCGTTTTTATGGCCTTTATTTCTACTGCACGATTCCATGATCGAACACAAAATGCCATAAAAACGCGAACGCGTTTGTGTCGCGGAAACGCGATGCAGTCGCAAAGTGCCATAAAAAACGCGCAAATCGCGCAGCAGACGCAAGAAGCCATAAAAACGCAATGCAGAGGGTCATAAAAACACTAAAGGTAATGAAAGCGCACGATCGCTGCAAAAAGTAGCCAGTGTGCCCCCTCCCTAAGAAGTAATACTTAAGAGCCGTTGATGGAGTCTCAAGGTGCAAGGAGAGAGGTGACGTGACGGCATACGAGTCGGTCTTACCACAAGACGTGCCAATAAATGTTTTACTTCAAAAGGAAACCCCATATCATGCCACAGCTGCTTTTTTAGTGTTCCGTACTCAAAGGGTGCGAACGGGACCATATTACTAAGCCTCCGCTGTCCGTCTGTCCTTCCGTCTATCAGCGGGCTGTATCTCGTAAACCGTAATAGGTAGACCGTTTAAATTTTCACAGAATGTGTATTTCTATTGCCGCTATAACTAGACATAATAAAAATAAAATTAAATTAAAAAATACAGGGGCTCCCATATATGAAAAAGTCCAAATAAAATTTTATTTTTTTACCCTGGCATGTGGGGTGTCTTTGTCTAAGGCTCATTAAGTGGAGTTATACGTACAAATATATTTTTTATTATTTTTTAGCTTCAAAAATGAAGTTAAGGGGGGGCATCAAAGTTGTAACCAAAACAAACGAGCTTTTTTTTCCCCATGTTATGCTAATTTAGTACTATCTAAGAACTAGGATACCTAGGATATAGGAGGTACCTAAATTTATGTATCTAGCTTCAAAAAAAGTGATTTGGTCATATGTACGG
Organism: Oeneis ivallda; assembly: GCA_029955525.1. Lineage (NCBI taxonomy): Eukaryota > Metazoa > Arthropoda > Insecta > Lepidoptera > Nymphalidae > Oeneis > Oeneis ivallda. Next base: position 10,090,436 of record JARPMR010000003.1, on the reverse strand, counting down.
AACACTAAAATAGCGAGGCCCGAATCACACTTGGCCGATTTTTCTTAATTTGATAACGTTACTTACACTACTGGTTCAGTTAAACTAGTTTACTGAAAACTTCACTTCTTAATTCACCTCACAACATGGTATACAAGTTCTTACATTAGTTAATTGAAGTTGTTAAGCCTGTCTAGAGTTGAACGTATTTGAACTTTGTACCTCTTGGCTCTTAGTTAGAAAGCATTTACAAAGTTTACACCAAGCTATAATTCTACCAGTCAATATCATAAACTATTCAACGATGCGCTTGTATTTACAGTTGTATTATGAGCAAAGGAAGTCACAAGATATCTTGAAAATAATTGTTTTTAAATAATAATTCTACTGCTAGCTTTACTAAATACTCTTATTCCTCCTATAGTAATTCGTTTACGGTTACAACGCTTTATTTTACTGCTTTGAAAATCTCTCCCGTTGGGTAATATTACTCTCTTACAGTTAGGTACTGCTACGAGGCTTCTCAGATCTCTCCAATCTTAATCGCTTCCTATATTATATAAAACTAAATTAAAATTAATCATTTATTCACAAAAGTTTATCTTCTGGTTAGGGTTCCGTACCCAAAGGGTACCAACGGGACCCTATTACTAAGCCTACGCTGTCCGTCCGTCCGTCCGTCCGTCCGTCCGTCTGTCAGCGGGCTGTATCTCGTAAACCGTAATAGATAAACAGATGAAATTTTCACATATTATGTATTTCTATTGCCGCTATAACAACAAATAATAAAAATTAAATTAAATTAAAAAAATTAAATTAAAATGTTTCCATGGGTACGTGAAAATATTTTAATTTAATTTTTTTAACGGAACCCTAAAAGAGCGAGGCCCGATTCGCACTTGGCCGATTTTTTGTTTACCCACGTCCACTTTTCCTTTTAAAGAATCCAAGTTCCTGGCGATGCGTACCTACTAGGAACAAAAAGGCAAAGAGCTTAATGCGAGAACCTCAAAGAGCTCAAACTGATGTTGTCTACAAGAGCTTGTTTTAGCAATAAATTAATCGCTCTCAACATTACTTAACGACACTATCGTAGAATAAAGTTGCTTCTACAAAATTCATACCCAGGATTAACACATAGGTTAGTTTTTATCCCGGAGAATTACAGAGTTTCCGTGGGAAATAAAAAACCCGTGGACGAAGTCGCGGGCATCACCTAGCTGTTAATAAGGCAGGAAAGTACAATATTATTATGTAATATTTGACGTTGTCTGAAATATCCTGGCAAATATTACTGCGCGTGATGATGACCGCCCATAAAAATGTAACACCTAAAAGACGAGGTCGCTCGTAAAACTAGGAGACGGGAAGGTAGGTCCTCGTAATTCTCGTGGACGTTACGGAATATTATATTTGGAATATGTCTCCTCTACACTCATAGCATTTCATAGCTTTTCTCATTAGAATGTTCCCTATGTACCTACTTACCTACTTACGAAAATATGTGCGTAGATCTACCTCCTCTCCGTACGTGCGTAGATCTGAGTTCTCAAACGTGTGTGAAATCCGCTAACCCACACTTGGTCAGCGCGTAGTGGACTACAGCCTTAACCCTTCTCATCCGAGAAGAGACCATTGCCCAGTAGTGGGCCGGCGATGATTGAAAGAATGATTTGGAAATTGCAGAAAAAAAGACGAACGACTAATAAATACATAAATCTTTTTAATAAAAAGATAAACATTGTCCTTTTAATAAAATAATGTACCTACTCGTAGTAGGTACATCAATGTACAAAAGTTCACTTAAGTCTAGGCGCAGTTTTGTTACAATTACTATTTTGAGACGTCTAAGGGAGAGTGCAGACTGGCTACTTTTAGCGGCAGCGTTCGCGGTGTTTTTATGGTATTTTGCGTGCATCGCGTTTCGCGCGCGCGAATATGGCGACTCAAACGCGTTCACGTTGACATGGCGTCCGATAAAGGCCATAAAAACGCGCGATCGCGCGTAGCCAGTCTGCCCTCTCCCTAACAATAAAAACACTGCCTCTTGTTATGCTCACAATATTATGATTATTGGAATGAAATATCTACAGGTTTTTTAAATTTTTACTTGTCTGTTTGACTGTCTGCGTCTAGGTCGATCAACGACGAGTCGCAAGGAGACTCTAGATACTGAAGGCACAAGACCGAGGCCTATTGAAGTTCATGCAAGAGACCCTTTGTCCGGCTGTGGACGTCTATCAGTTAATAAAGAATAATATGATGACTAACAATTTTGAGTGTAATTTCACAGGCAGGCAGACGAAGGAATAAGTATGACTACTAAGTCTTACTATACTTCTATTCATAATGGAATTATTAAGAGCTCCTGAATAAACCATTAAGAGACATTTTCATATTCACAGAGGTTATACATAATACATTTCCACAGCCTAACCGCGAACGATCTTGACGAAAGGCACAGAGATATCTTACATCCCGTAAAAGGACAAAAGAGAAAATTGTTAAAACCCAAACCTACTCGAACTAAGTCAAGGGCAAAAACTTATACATTAATAAATCTGCCTGCACGACCGAGTAAGTATTATTTAATGGTGCTAAAGGCTTAATAACGCTGAAACAGGTTGCTTGAATAAATAATTACCTACCTGAGCTTGAAATACCTCATTTCCTGCGCCCTAGGCTACCTCATGGGTAACTTTTTATCATAATGTTGCTGAAAAATTTTAATTAATAGGCGAAGTTGGCAAATAGAAAATCAATAATAAATGCCGAAGCTAAACCTTTTAGGTACCTATCCTCACTTAATTATTGTATAAGCCTACAAGGTAATTCGCTAGGTATAGAAAACTGATAAAACTCGCGCCAATCTTCTTGACATTTCTGATTTGAGCATAACGGCGTTTCAGCGAGCAATATGTTTTGCGCTTAGTTCACAGCAATCAAGAAGATTGGTGTTAGGTAGCTTACTCGTACCTACTTGTATAGAGGTGTACCCACTGTTGTATTGTATTCAATTTAAAAGCATTATGTTACAAGTGCACCAGGTCAACTTACTGACTGAGGAATTGAGCATTAGCTTTTGTGACATATCAAACTCGTGTCAGATATATCAAACTATCGCTTACTCTACTGATTACATCCTATTAATATCTAATATCTGGGTGACCGAGCTTTGCTCGGTTATTTTTTTGGTAAGTCGTGTTTTTTTGGAAATTATATATTTAAAAAAAAATTATAATAAAATTCATAGGGGAAAATATAATAATCGTCTGGACTCGAACCGGGGTTCTGGTTTCGGGACCACCCGACTTTCCGAGCCAAAGAAATTTCATAGAAGATGGCGAAATTTTCCTTCGTATTCTAATGATATTTGTAAGGGGTTTTTCATTGCCAGAAAACACGGATAAAACGACCTTTTCTAAAAATGAAACCTAGCTAGATCGATTTATCGCCCCCGAAACCCCCTGCACACTAAATTTCATGAAAATCGTTGGAGTCGTTTCCGAGATTCAAATTATATATTTATATATATACAAGAATTGCTCGTTTAAAGATATTAGATAGATAGATACATACGAATATTCACACATGATTCACATAGGTATTTGTTTCGCATTGCTACTATCTAGTATACCTACATAATCTGTGATATATGGCATTGCCAAAACTACAGAATAGATAGTTGTACTGACTAAGAAGATTGAGACTAAATTCAGGCGACTGTTCCGTTTTTAATAACCATAATGCTGGCCTCTGTACTACGATCTTCGAGGTTGTATCATTTCAAGTAGTGTAGTTAGGTCTTCATTGATGTGATCTAATACGTTCGTTACACGTGCGTTACACGTGAATGCTCCCCGTGGGAATCTCAACCTTAAAGGCTTAGTAGGTGTGACTAATTAAGGAGCTACAATAGTGTGTCTTTAAATAGCGATTGAAGTAGGTATCACCCAAGCTCATGGAGCTACGTCCCCCAAAGCGTAAGGTTTCTCGGCGTTTGTCTTGAGGTAGTAAATTGCTGTACAGATTACTACGATCTTCGAGGTTGTATCATTTCAAGTAGTTAGGTCTTCATTGATGTAATCTTCGAATACGTTCGTTACACGTGCGTTACACGTGAATGCTCCCCGTGGAAATCTCAACCTTAAAGGCTTATAGTAGGTGTGACTAATAAAGGAGCTACATTATTGTGTCTTTAAATAGCGATTGAAGTATGACCCAAGCTCATGGAGCTACGTCCCCCAAAGCGTAAGGTTTCTCGGCGTTTGTCTTGAGGTAGTAAATTGCTGTACAGATTACTACGATTTTCGAGGTTGTATCATTTCAAGTAATGTAGTTAGGTCTTCATTGATGTAATCTTCGAATACGTTAGTTACACGTGCGTTACACGTGAATGCTCCCCGTGGGAATCTCAACCTTAAAGGCTTAGTAGGTGTGACTAATAAAGGAGCTACAATAGTGTGTATTTAAATAGCGATTGAAGTATCACCGAAGCTCATGGAGCTACGTCCCCTAAAGCGTAAGGTTTCTCGGCGTTTGTCTTGAGGTAGTAAATTCCGTCTTTCCTGAAACGAAACAATAGAACTTCACACAGGGTAACCACATTTTAACACATCAAATTAGGCACTAATATAAATTTCAGCATTTAAAAGTACTATTTACCAAATATTATGTGGTAGCGTAAAATTCGCAACGAGCGTATTCTTCATCATTGTCATCACCAATCCATCAAGGACTCAATACTGAGCGCAGGTCAGTAAGGGTTATAGGCCCTCGTTCACCACGCTGGCCCAATGCAAATTGGCAGACTTTGTGAATTCAAGGAAAATCAAAATTCTTTCTTTCTCTTTCTAAAAAGAGTCTGCAATTATTGTGCACTAGTGACCAGACGATGCCCGCGACTTCGTCCGCGTGGATTAAGGTTTTTAATTCCCGCAGGAACTACTTAATTTTCTGGGATAAAATGTAGCCTATGTGTTAAACTTGGGTATGAGCTATGCTATAAATAGCTATAAATCGGTTCATTTGTTGTGGCGTGAAGGAATAACAAATATCCATCCATTCAAACATCCATCCATACATCCATCCTCACAAACTTTCGCATTTATAATATTAGTAGGAAGGATTGTCAATGACTCCTACGCAATACCAACATCGGTTTCGCAGCGATATTGGTATAGCGTGTTGGTGTTGCGTTCTTCCCGCGTTACTTCTACATCTGAAGGAGAGGCAGTGTGCAGCTGTTTTACCCCAACAGATTTTTCTGGTGTGGCAAAAAAATTTTGTTTTTCCCATCTCTCCTTCTATCCCACCTTTGAGAACATTATGCAGAACTCTCAGGCGTGCAGGCTTCCTCACAATGTTCCGTTCACTAATCCACCGTTTCACTGTTTCACAGTGTATAAAACATACCCTATACTACTCAAAATTTCTTTAGGATTTCCAAGGTTCTGGTAAATAGATTTGTCCGGGAAACATAGTAAGAAGAGGGTCCCTAAATTCATGTCAAAGATTTAAATAGCCATTATTCTCACTTCAGGACAAAGTTCTTCATAAGTATACGACGTCGACGATAGAATTGGGCCCGTTGTTAAAGAGAATTGAACCGTTTGTAAAGTATTCTTTTTTAGAGTTTTACATAATATTAAGTTTATTAATTTATAAGCTGCTAGCTATTTTACATCCTTAAATCCTGGTACATAATTGTCAGGTTGTGTTTGTTAGAATTGGGATAAATCGTACTCGTAATCGTAATCGTTTGTTGGTTTGTTGGTTTGTCCTTCAATCACGCCGCAACAAAGTCACGGATCGACGTGATTTTTTGCATGGGTATAGTCGAGGACCTGGAGAGTGACATAGGCTACTTTCATCCCGGAAAATCAAAGAGTTCCCGAGGGATTTTAAAAAGTAAATCCATGCGGACGAAGTCGCGGGCATCAGCTAGTAGACTATAAGTGTTATTTTACCGCGCAAGTATGATTTATAATTTTGACCACACGGCTTTGCAGAAGGCTGTGCGATAATATTTTCATGGCATTTTTGCGACTACGGTCTACTTTACGGTTTGGACAGAGGCGTAATAAAAGCCACTTTACGAGCAAATATAATGCAAAAATAATGTACGAGTACGAGTACCTACCCGTAATGTATATCAAAGCCGCCCATGATCAACTTCTCGCCAGTGCCTTTGCAGGAGCCAGTGTAGTAGAGCTCGTCGTAGTCCCTGCAGCGGACGGCGGTGAATGGCACGGCAGATATGATGGATTCCGAGAAGAACATGTGGGCCCGATTATGGGCACACAAGCCTGTGAAAAACAAATGGGTACCTACAACCTACTTCGTAGCAAATCCAGCATTCAGGAATATTAGGATATAAGGGAATCCTTACTAATATTATAAGTGCGAAAGTGTGTTTGTTTGTTGGTTTGTCCTTCAATCGCGCAGCAAGAGAGCAACGTATCGACCTGATTACTTTTTATCCCGGAAAAACAAAGGGTTTCTAAAAACTAACTCTAACTAACTATACAATAATAATGTCACACCCGTTTCAATTACTTCCGTTACATAAAGCTTTCCCACGAGATTTTTTTTAAAACCTAATTCTAAGCGGGCGAAGTCGCGAGCATAAATAAAATATGAAATGTACAAAAGGGATTTAAAGTGAATTGTGCGTTTTCACCAATATTGCCTAACTTTTGAAGGAAATCAATTTACTTGTAGTGTGCGTTTTCTATAAATTTCGTGTTCACGAAATCTTTATTAGGGTCTAGGGAACACCTAAAGGTGGAAATGTCATTGGATATGAAATTGTATTTAGGAGCACCCTACATAAAGAGACCAAGGAGTCTCTTTGTGTAGGGTGCTCCTAAACACAATTTCTTTCTTTTCTAAACTTAGGGGATAATTTAGGTATGGTAGCTGAAAACGGGCATTTACCTCTATAATCGATGCCGCATCCAGGCTGACGAGTGCCGCCATTCGGGTAAAAGTCAATATGTCCTAGAGGTGCCGCAAATCCTAGGTAGCCACCGCACGTATGTATCACCTCGACGTGCCGCGCGTCATGCTTGTCCAGACGTGCGTCTTTATTGCCCAGCGTGAAAAGAGGCAACGCAGGATCCAGCCCTGAAGGTTATAAATAGCGTTAGAACCTGAGAATATTACTAATAATATAAATGTGAATATTTGGATGTTTGCGCCCAAATCGATTGGGATGAAATTTTGAATGCAAATGGCTTAATATACCGTGAAGTAACACACAGGCTAAATTTTATCCCAGAAAGTTAAAAGGTTCCCGCGGGATTAAAAAAAAAGAATTGAAAACAGAGCATCATTAATTTACACCAAGCAATGATCAAACGAATCGAAAGGAACTAAGGATATTTATAAAAAGCAAAGGAAGCGTTAGTAAATTTTAAAAACTGCAATTGATCGTTTACGCGTAGCGACCGAACACAAATAGACCGTAACATTCCAAATTGTCGCAGATTAATTTGGGTCATTTACATGATGGATTATCTTTAAGTGTAGATGGGCTTAGCCTAGACTTAGGAGCCTAGTTAAGCTGTTTTTTGTAATATGTAAGTCTATTCTTTGCCAATTTCGTTTGTCATAATAATATTATATATTCTCTTCGTGCTTTGCCAAAGGTACTACCTACTACAAAAAATAACAATAGCAATTCGTATTAATTAATATCAACTTTATAATAATAATACAATAACAAATTTAGGTTTATTAATATCAACTGTATAATATTATGTTCGAGTATTTCATAAGGTCAAATTTTTTGCAGTACGTCGGTAAAATAATTATAGCTATATAGATTTAGGATTGGTAGCATAGGTAGGTGCGAAACGACTATCAATCCTAAACTATGTACACTAGCGGCACGCTATGATGGCCGGTTTGACGTTTGTCCGCTCATGAAGTTCCGTATTAATTGATAACGACTTTGAAGGAAATAATTGTATTACTTTATTGACGATAGTGATGTGCAGAGATTCATAAATTTTATCGAATGTAGTTTTAGGTTTAGGACTCAAAATTTATTTATTAAATTGATTTCTAAAATGTATACAAGTGTAGAAAAATCAGTTTGCACCATTTAAGGGGTGAATGTACTTGTGAATATGAACAATTTTCACTATGTGGACAAACCTCTGAAATCGCAAAAAAATATCAGCTGTTTCATACAAAAGGTAAAATTTTTATTTTTATATGATATATACCACAACTCGGCATTTGGTTTTCTAAATTGAAAATTTTTAAAAATGGAATCTAATACGATCGTCACATAGGATCGCTGGCTAGCACAACTACTACCTCCGGCAAACTCGCGTCAATGCTCAATGCAAAACAAAGCAGTTTCGAATTGACGTTGCTTCGAAAAGTATAAACTGTCAGTGCAATGCGATTGTGATATAGTTTTGACCTGGCTTTGGATTTCAAATATTGATAGTTGATACTGCATTACTGTTGACCCTTGCTCGTTAATTTGGACTCTGTTCAAGCCCTTTGTTGTGGATTTCGTCGATATGACCGAACGTACGCAGAGAACTGTAAACCTATTTAATCAGGTACAAAAACAAAACTTAATTGTTTTTTGTTCGAGAATAAATTGACATTCCACATCACTATTGTAATGTGTCAAATCGGCCATCATAGCGTGCCGCTAGTGTAGGTATAGCTAGTCCAACCTTAGAGAACCCAATGATTACGTAAAGATCATTTACCTGTAATAGTGTCAATAGGTCCTTGTTTAACATAAGCGCCCGCTATACCCACAACATGAGCTCCGAGACTATGTCCAATTAGATGCACGTTATCCATGGATACACCTTCGCTTATAAGAAAATTTAGAAACTCTGTGAGCAATCTTCCCACTAAGGCTACGTTATAACTGGCCAATATGTAGTTCACATTGGCGGCGGTACCCCAATCTACTACGATAATGTTCAGGTCGCTCACATTCAGGTATGCTGAAAATAAAAAAGTAATTACATCAATTTTAATCCATATCTTAATAGTATAAAACAAAGCACGTGCTTTTGTTTGTGTAATAGAACTTAAATTAATGGATTTCTGAAGCTCATTTTGTGTATTGTGCTCATTAAGTGGGTATTTGCTTGTAATCAAAACCCTATAATATACTGACTTTTAAATGTAAATTATTTAGATTTAATGGTTTATGATAATTTCAAGGACTAACTAATTCACGACGATCGCTCGTTTTTGGTTGACAGGCCTATTCTATCGATTCTATCGCCTATATGGCGCAGCCGGTAGGATCGAATCGGTACTCCGTCACTCCTCAGGGAAATTGTTATTTGACTGGTATTTTTTATATAATTTAAAATGACGTTTTTAAATATTATAACACATTTGCCATTTTTTTAATATCTAAACTGGTCTCGGAAATATAGAGCTTTAAAGTCACCTGTTAGACAAAGAGAGCGCTATTGACGTGTGACGTCAAAACTCAAAATCTCCACACACTTCATAGAAAATTTCGTTTTAGAAAGAGACAGATACAGTCGTACAGCTTATAATTTATTTGTTTTTTTACCGATTTAATTTCTGTTTTTACAAATGATATTCTTACATGTTATATTATAACATGTAAGAATATCATGTCAAGGTAAAAGGGGATGAGTTTAAAACACAACATTTCACCAGAGGCTCATTATTAAGAAAACGCTTATAAATGTTAAAAGGGGATGAGTCTAAAAAATAAAAAATAAATAAAAAACTAAGTAACGAAATTGTATGTAAAAGTATGTAATAAGAAGATGACTACATACACATAACTTCTTTTTACTTTTTAGCTTTTGTTTGTAATTTTGAATTGACTCTATTTATTATTTGAGATTCACGAAATAAAAATACATCATATTGACTCATTTCCTTTTTAAAGTAATACTTGGTAATATATTTTAACCAACTGTGTAATAAACTCATTTTTCAAAATTTCTGACTCATCCCCTTTTACCTTGACACCACATATATTTTCGATTAAAATAATTTATATTGCAGACAAAATATGTCTTAAGCCAATTATAAGGGTAAACAGAAATTCTTTGTCAACAACGTAACATGCAATAATTATTCATGAAATAAAGGTCGCTTGATTTATTTAAATACGTTCAATTAACACAAAGTAAAGCTACACGACAAGTAATAAAAACAAAGGCGAATTAATTGAGCCAATTAGATACAAATTGCTCGATAAAATTACACTTTCTCAAACTTTCATTTAGCAATAAATTGAATAAACGGCATTTCGAAAGATCTTCATTACTGAAAGCAATTTACATAAAAGATAAAAGCCGACCGACGAAACCTTCCGATCTTCCGGCGGTTAGTTCTTTTACCTAAAACATTTCCGCCTCCGCTTTTTACAAATTAATGCATTCTGTTCACATTATGGGTTGTCCGAATTCCTCTATAAACTCATGCAGCTTACTCGAATCAAAATATTTTTGAGGATATTTTATAAATTGTTATGCTGAAATATTTTAATGTTTTATGTTGTTGTTTAAAAAGTTTGGTGGATTTAATTGTATCTATGCTAGAACAATAAAGATGATCTAGATATCAGGAGAAGACGCATGTAACTCTCAATATTGAAAACGCGTGTGTTATCAAGCATCAAGATTCGGCCGCATAGGTTGCATCGAAAAATACATGCGGATGAGGTCAGCCAGAGGTCATGGCATTGACGTGACCTGTGCTCGCGCTTTCCTTTGGTACCCATATAACCCAATCCTGCTGGGATGACTCGCATTTTCAATACTGAAAACGACGAGACTGATGGCTTTTGCACCCTAACTTTATTTTTCTTCTTCTTTATAGTTACCTACTTATACTTACATTCGTACTTAAAGTAGACCATAAGTATAATAATGACTCTACATTAGACCTTGATTCCATATTATAGGTATTATGATCAAACTAGTTTTATGCCCGCAAATAGAAAATTAATGTTCTCGAACTATTTTCAATTACTGGTACTGAACGATTGTAAAACATTTCCATTGAAACAAAATTTCGCTTCCTTAACTTCTACTTTGCCGTAAATTATATGAGCCGTAGCTCAAAAGCTCGTTACGACGAGAAGCAATTTATATTAAAGATTTAAAAGCCAACCAACAGCACTTTGCGACCTTCCGTCGCTTAAGGCTCCTTCCTGAAACAGCTCCGGTCTGTACAGTGCATTCAATTCGTGCGAAATGTTCAATATTTCAAGTTTACTTGCAATAAAATCCCTTTAGGAACAATATTTTTCACTTTCTTTTATGTTCGAATGGTCATAATTACTATTATGGTTATCAACTTCTTTAGCATCATTGTAATAATCTCCTTAAATTTATTATAAATGCGAAAGTAGGTTAGTTTGATGGTTTGTTTTTTCAATCAGTAATCACGCAGCATCGGAGCAACGGATCACCATCATTTGCATGGATATAGGTAGTTGTTTTTTGTTTCGCACTCAGTTATATTATATCACAGTAGTTTACTCTGGTTATATCCTCTGACACTATAACTATTATATATATAACTACTAGCTGACCCGGCGAACTTCGTACCGCCAACTTATCTATATAAATAAAACAAATAAATTAGCCTAATCCAAAAAAAACTATCCTATCTTTTAAGTTGGACCAAATTACAGATAGTTACGAAGTTTGATCAAAATCGGTTAAGTAGTTTAGAAGTCCATCGCGGACAAACAACGTGACACGTAATTTATATATATTAAGATTATATATTATAACTTATAAGTTATAAAAAATTAGGGAAAAATTCCACATGTAGAAATTATTTAAAATAAAATTGAAAATAGAAAATTCAGTCTGTCGAGCTGGGATTCGAACCATCGACGTTTAACTGTTAGGCGACTGCAGAAGCCACTAGGCTACGGAGACCCAATATTGTACCGCGAAAATACCGAACATTTATTGGCATTGTTGTAATGCCAAATTCACATTCAAAAAAGTGTCGGTTTCAAAAAAGTGTCGATCCGTCTAGCCCCCTTCCGGTTTCCGCACCGCGCGATAAGGAACTACGTTCCAATTTTAAAAAGTGAACATTTCGTTTTTCTTGTCATTAAGAATCTAAAGCGATACTCACTTAAATGTTATTTATTTGTATAGACTATAGACGTCTACATTTAAAAGCCAACTACAGCACTTTGCTATCTTCGGTTGCTCGAGTTGAGTCTGCTTCCTAAAAAGCTCAGGTTCCAACATTGCATTAACTTCCTTTGAAACAAAAATGTTATAAGCTCATTCGAAATAAAATCTTGTCACAAGCTCAAGTAAGAATTTGCTTAATTTTCCCTATGCTTAGCGAAAATATTATATTTTCTCTAAGATAATAATATAATTATTACCTAGTTCTAACTCTACAATACTAGTAGGTACGCTGAACCAGCATGCAGGTCGATTGCGGTAAAAATGTAGCAATCATTGCTACAGCATGTGGTGATTGGCTGAATTTATAGCCTTCTTGCTATAAATTCAGCTTTCTGCATTTCAGCCAATAGCGAAGGACCAATCGTCAACTTAGTGGTAGGTATCCACTAGAAATTAACATAGAGAAATCAATATTGGACTGGACAACACGCAAAGAAATTCACTTTCTGCGAGTGTTTACACAGTGAAAGTTACTACTAGTCAGTGATACTTGCCAGATCTGCAAATTTTATTGCTAGTGGACACTTTGCTTTTACAACTTCTAAAGGATCCTGACAGGTAAATTTCAGAGTCAGAAGTTAACTGTGCAGGTAAAACGGAGCGTGTATATTTGGTCTAGAACATAGTTTTACAATTTTCACGCTTGTTTTACCTTTGAAATTGAACTGCATAGAGGTTGATTCCCATTACGCCGGGTCGTGACGCGGACGGGAGACGGTTCAAGATTTTTTTGTATGAACTCGCCGCAGCCAGTGTTACACTGGCTGATCAAAGAATCCTTATCCTAACTAATATTATAATTTATAAATGTGCAAGTATGTTTTTTTGTTGTTTTGTTGGTTTGTCCTTCAATCACGTAGCAACAGAGTTACAGATTGACATATTTTGCATTTGCATTAAGGACCTGGAGAGTGACATAGGCTTCTTCTTATCCCAGAAAATAAGAAAAAAAGAGTAACCATGGGATTTTACAAAACTAAATCGACGCGGACGAAGTCGTGGGCTAGTTAGTTCATACAAAAGCATGATACTAAAGGCCTTTGTCCCGTGGATGAACTTTCAGTCATTAAATCGTTAATTTGTACGGTATACTGTTAGGTATACGTTACCCTCATTTCACTATTCGGGTACGGAAACGGGGCAACTTATTATACCTAGTTCTGTCATAAAAATTTATTAAAAAATCGTGAAACGACACCGAGAAAAATCTGAAAGCAGAAAGAAATGAAGAATTCAAATGGGTTTTTTCATAAAGATTGTACCTTCTTTAATGGATTCCGGCATAGGACCGTCGCCGCGATTGAGCCAGCCGTGCGCCAGGACTTTCACCTTGTTATTAAAGTCGAAGTTGGATTCGTGCAGCATCAATGAATCGTTCGCTTGTAGCAGTTGAAATTCATACGGGTTCCGCCTGACAAAATAAATTCAAATTCAAATACAAAATTATTTTTTTCATGTAGTTTCATGCCAACCTATGATGAGATATTATGTGACCAGACGTATGACTGTCTAAAGTTATTCTATTGGTCGTAATCGTATTCGATGACATTAGAATGAAAGTAAAATAAACTATAACAGCATTGAATTAGAGCTCAATTTCGTGTATACATTCTTATACGTTTACGCATGTACAATACGCTCCATAACGCTCCATATTAAAATCGTTTGTACTGAATTTGTGACTTTAAATCAATTCTATCAAGGATTATTTTACTCTGAAAATAATCCTTCGTATTCACGAATACGATCAATGGAATAACTTTTAGACAATTGGTACCCAGATTTAGTGGTTTACCTACCTTGTGAATAGTTTAAACTGCACATCATAATTACTGACCCAGCCCCACAGCCGAGTCTCGTTAGCTGAAGGCGCTGGCGCGTGGGTCTGGACGCTGGCAAGCCACACCGGGTCGTAGGGTGCGGGCGCGTCCCATTTAATTGCTCCTACTGAAAACACAGAAGAGGCATGATGACCCATTTTGAAAAACTGTTGCACGATGTTTGGAAGTATCGAATCGAATATCGTATAATATATCGAATAGAAATCTAATCGATAGATATATAATACTTATAGGTAGGTAACTAGGCATTTCGAAAAAATATCTTATTTCACAAAAAAAAGATTTGGTTGCTAAAATTACCATTTCAATTTTAAATTTTAAAATACACGCAAAAACGCACGACCGTGTCATGGCGGCGTAGATATGTGACGCTGACGCATTACTCTGATTGGTGTTCAATCCAATATGGCGGATTGCTGTATTTTATAGTTTTATTTTATCAAAATAAATAGCAATCTCGCTTGAAAAAAAATACGTTTTAAACGGGGGGGGGGGGGGTAACGTATATTAGGGGTTTGAGAAATCGCTTCTTCGCAATCGCAAATCGCACTTAACGTGAGCGAAGCCGCGGGCAAAAGCTAGTACATTATAATAATACTACGAGCACGTGCTGCACAGCGATTTGCCGCTAGTTCTAACCGACTTCAAAAAAGGAGGATGTTATCAATTCGTCGGAATTTTTTTTTTATGCGTGTCCACCGATTACTCGAAGACGCCTGAACCGATTTGGAAAATTCTTTTTGTTTGAAAGGTTATGCTCTCCAGGTAGTCCCATATAAATTTTATCGAAATCGGTCGAGCGGTTTTTAAAATATCAACAATAAATTAAATACTTTGTATAGTGTGTGTGTAATATAGTAAAGCGGGAGATTGAAGTCGATTGCTTAAAAAGATTTTTTTTATATTAAACTAGCTGACTCGGCGAACTTCGTACCGCCAACTTATCTATATAAATAAAACAAATAAACTATCCTTATAAAAAAACTATCCTATCTTTCAAGTTGGACCAAATTACAGATAGTTACGAAGTTTCATCTAAATCGGTTCAGTAGTTTAGGAGTCCAACGCGGACAAACAACGTGACACGTAATTTATATAAGTATATTAAGATATATATACCTATTAAGATTATATTTATTTATTACTATGCCACACTGCGGTGGCTTGGATGGGGTTTTAGATTTTAATTAGTTTTTATTTTAGTTTTAATTTTAGAATTAAATTTAGGTTTATAGTATTGTATATATGAAATTTTCTATCTATAATATAATAAAAATGTAAAAAATTTATTAAGGAGTTTATTATTTAATGGGAAATCCGAAAGCCGCACAAACAATGCACTTTCTCTTGTAGACGACTAATACCATAGTCATGAACCATGAGCTCTACCGGGAATAACAGTATTAATACTTACCTATTTTGATACAAGCTAGCAAAATATTCTGAGAATAATGTTTTCCTGACCGAATTTCATTCACGGCGGCCAATGTTAATGAAGATCAACCGACTAATGATAACATCATCATCTCAACTATACCTACGTATCACCAGCTCACTACTGGCTACATGTCTCATTTTCAGACAGTAGTCCAATACACTAGCCAATTGCGGATTGGCCAATACAATTGGATCAATTTTGAGAACATTATAGGGAGTTTTCAAGTATGCAGTTTTCCTCACGATATTGTTTTCCTTAGCCGTTAAAGCAAGGGATATTTCAATTGCCTAACATGCACAAATAACTCTGAAAAGTTAGATATGCGTGTCTGGGATCGTGAGGAAAACTGCACGCCTGAGAATATACATACGCTCTTTGAAGGTGTGTAAAGTCTGCCAATTTGCATAAGGCCAGAGCACGTGCACACTCCATTTCTTCAGTTCTGCTGGAACGAAGACGACTGGCGAAGTAATTAGTGATTTTGGTATAATATGGTTATTGGTTATGTTGTTACCCATTCCTACCACCATATTTTCTTACCTAGTTCCTCAATTGAACTGAGTACATAAGTGAGTTATGTTTAATTAATTAACAACACATCGCTGTGTCACTCCTAAAAGAGTAGGTGACCATAAAATATTCTTAAGATTTGTATCAATGCATTAAAATTCAAGGATAGTAAGCACACATATCCATAAAATTAAGTCTCGCTTTTTGAAAGTACGCGAAAGTTGAATAAATTCTTTCCTTACAATTTAAATTGCATGCTCTGCGTAATTAGGTACGTGCAGGAACTTTCGTCAGGGGCACAGATCACGGAAACAAGGGAGATGTGCTAAGGGGGCGTGTTGCGTGCGAACTCATCAGGCACAAAATAGGCCTGATGGCCGTTTTTGTCTTTAGTCGCATGTCATTAAAAGATTGGTTCACTTCTCTCTGTTTTTAACAAAATGTCGCGTTGTTCAGTGGTTGTTTGTAAAAATTCAAGCTGCAAAGTGAATTACATGAAAGATGGCATCTCATTTCACACGTAAGTACAAATAAATTGTTGTAATTTTCCATTAAAATCAATAAAACATTATTTAGTGGTATCATAATGTAATAGAGTGACAAGTCTATATCTCATTATGAACAAAAACCATTGCTTGCTTAGTAGAAATCTATCAATGAATCGGCCAGTCTTACGACGCAATTAAGTGTTCTTTACCGATTCTTTCACTAGCACGATAGATCAAATTTCGTAGTTCGGCCGCTGTCGGCGTGCCGTGAACTAGAGATGTGACGATGCAGGTACGAGTACAATGCAGTTGTCGATATTTTAACGACCAAACGATGATCTGTGATACAATAATTAATAGTACCTTAATTATAACTTAGTAAACAATTATTGCTATTTTAACGTTTAAACTATCGTGAGTAAAATTCATTATAACTATATTTTTAGTCATAATTATTACTATTTTTTTTAATGTAAGTACTCGACTTACTTAGCTGACGAAACGTATAAAAAATATACTAGGTGAATTAATATAATGTCAATGAACGTAGATACTCATTACTCAGTCATTTATTGATATATTTAATGTCACTCTTTAATATTAATATTTAAGATATCCGAAGGATGCAGAAAGAAAAGAAAAGTGGATAAATGCTATATATAATATAAAAAAAAGCAAAAAAAAAAAGTACAAATTCTGTGTCTAATTGGGACGTTTGGGTGATATTTTCGTCGCCCAAGGGTGGTTAAAGTATATTTAATAACGTAGGGATAGGTAGGGATAAACTGGAGACAGCAGGTTTCAATACAATTTGATTCATAGGCATATCTCCCTTGTTTCCGTGATCTGTGGTCAGGGGCCTACAGAAATAGAAGAAAAAAACTAGCATTTCATTTTAGTGGAAATTTCAGTGAAAATATCATCAAAATTTGATTGAACTTCTTCTTCTACTACTGTATTGTAAACATAGATTTAGTATTGAAAGTCGCTTTCTACCAATCCTAAATCTATGATTGCAATCCATTCTGTGACTCCTGTGCTGATTGATACAAGTCAAAAATCAACACAGGAGAGCAGAAACAAGATTTAAAAAATTCTAGTTCGCGATCTAAATGGGCTAGGCTATGCATTTAAATTTTTGTGTTAAATATTTATTATAGATTTCAAGTTATTCTGGAAAATCCTGTGAGTTATACCTTTTTTATTTCTAATACCTACATTCTAAAATTACGTGGTAAAATACAAGTATATTTATACCATGTTGCACCTATAAGTTGTCTTCGTGTAAATGAATATACATAAAGTAAAAATATCTAAAACTCATTAGTAATTATTAATCTGATTAATCGAGTCTCTACAGTCTACAGTAGTCGAATTCAGTTCGAGCCGAAACAGGGAGGTGGTACTTGGTGGTGGTGGTGGTAGGTACGCGAGACGTAAGAAGGTACACCTACCTGTTTCGATTCGACTATTATTAATTCAAATATTATAAATTGTACTGAGAATTACAGTATTGAGAAAAATCTGTTCAAAGTGATATAACTCTTTATGTCAATATCTTATATATATATATATATATATATATAAAAATGTGTATAATGTGTATATGTAGGTATAGTAATGGATGTTGTAGTGTTTCCTCAGACCGGGAGAGCTACTTTTTATCTCGGATAATGAAAGAGTTACCGCGGGATTTTTAAAAACTAAATCCACGACGATGAAGTCGCGGGAATCAGCTAGTTCACGATAAATATACTGAAAATTAATATAATCGCACTTATACCACGAAGCACAAAAAATAATATGTGCAGGAATTACGGAATAATTAAGGAATCTTAATTTCTTGTTTTGCCATAAACAGTTTTCTATTCTAATCTTAATATCGCAGGTAGCGGGCCTTTGATGATATAATACATATTATCATCCCCCCCCCTTTATGTGTAGGGGAAGTCTGTAGCGGCCAATATTGAACTATTTTTTTTATTACTTTTTTAAGTAATAATCGATAAAAATAAAGACTGTAAGATAACAAGGTCCTAGACTGCATTATCACCGGGTAACCACACAATGTAAGATATAAGCGAACGAAGTTGAAGGCATAGGGCAGCAAAAAAAAATTAAAGCCATAAAGCCCTAATCAGTTTCTAAGTGCCATTATACCATCGCGCTATATTACTATGCAGCACGTGCTGGTAGTAGGGTAAGTACCCACAACCGGAGCCTGCCACTTAACCAGTGACAATTCATTTCCTTAGAACCCATACCACAGAATATCTAATATTATGCCCCTACTGGGAATCGCAACCGGGACTGCCCACAACTGCGACATCCGGTTGTAAAATTATATTCCAAAAAAAATTTTGCAAATAAGTATTCTTACAGTAGCTTCACTACATATTATAAAACAAAGTCCCCCGCCGCGTCTGTCTGTTCGCTATAAACTCAAAAACTTCCGAACGGATTTTCATGCAGTTTTCACCAATACATAGGGTGATTCATGAGGAAGGTTTTAGTGTATAATTTGTTAAGGTTTTGTTTAAATTAGTTGAAATATGACGATAATTATTGTTGACAATGTCGGAAAAATTCAAGCCGCTTGGGAGCTTTCATCGTAAACGCTACCTAATCCCTTTGAGATATAACAAAACAATTTATGGTGGTGGTATGGTGGGATGTCTTTATAGAAAAGTCCGCGATAGCATATTATATCTATCTTCTAAGGATAGCTCACTATACCCATTTTAACTTGTAAAAAAATGGTCACATACCATGCGGTAGGTAATTGGAAATCTATTTAGACGGATACAGTATTAATCCTTATCAACTTACACTAGCGGCACGCTATGATGGCCGGTTTGACGTTTGTCCGCTCATGAAGTTCCGTATTAATTGATAACGACTTTGAAGGAAATAATTGTATTACTTTATTGACGATAGTGATGTGCAGAGATTCATAAATTTTATCGAATGTAGTTTTAGGTTTAGGACTCAAAATTTATTTATTAAATTGATTTCTAAAATGTATACAAGTGTAGAAAAATCAGTTTGCACCATTTAAGGGGTGAATGTACTTGTGAATATGAACAATTTTCACTATGTGGACAAACCTCTGAAATCGCAAAAAAATATCAGCTGTTTCATACAAAAGGTAAAATTTTTATTTTTATATGATATATACCACAACTCGGCATTTGGTTTTCTAAATTGAAAATTTTTAAAAATGGAATCTAATACGATCGTCACATAGGATCGCTGGCTAGCACAACTACTACCTCCGGCAAACTCGCGTCAATGCTCAATGCAAAACAAAGCAGTTTCGAATTGACGTTGCTTCGAAAAGTATAAACTGTCAGTGCAATGCGATTGTGATATAGTTTTGACCTGGCTTTGGATTTCAAATATTGATACTGCATTACTGTTGACCCTTGCTCGTGATAGCAGTGACGACAGTGAAAATAGTAGTATGGACGAATCTGATTAATTATGGCCTTTTGTGGCACCTTTTTTGGTATCTTTTGTATTCATATGTTTCTTGTGTGCATATAAAGTATGTATATTCATTTTCATTCAAATATTCAGTTCGTTCAAATAAATTAAATAAACATATACATTTTTGTTTTATTAAACCTATTTAATCAGGTACAAAAACAAAACTTAATTGTTTTTTGTTCGAGAATAAATTGACATTCCACATCACTATTGTAATGTGTCAAACCGGCCATCATAGCGTGCCGCTAGTGTAAATACGTTAGTTACCATAAGCATTTCATGCACATTATGATAATCCTTTAAACCATACAATTTAAATGAATATCTTAGGAGTTATCGCAAAATAAAAACGAACGCGCGCCAAAATAAATACGCGGGTTTCAACCCGATGGCGACGCGACGGGACTCGCTCGCGAATTATTATTTTTTATTTCTACCATGGTTTTTCATAATAGATAGGAACTTATTTCATAATTTCATACTAAACAGTATAATATTATATTTACTTAACACTCGATTATGGCGAAGTTTATTTGAATAAAATAGGTAGGTACTAGTAGCTATTATATCTGTTAGTCTTTCTATCAGAGTGTGAATGTAATAAGTACATAATCAAATGTAAACACACAAACCTGAATAAATAAGGAACAAACACCAAATCATTCCAGCTGCCTTCTTGAATAACAAACATTAAAGTCACGAAGGGGGTTAAACAAACTTTGCGAGCATTGAACGAAATTTTGTTAAACTTTAAACGGGTTGAAACGCTCATTTTGGAGCTAAATCTAATTGGTGGACCGGCGACGAGTACTCCAACATTTTCACTGACAGTCCGAAGCAAAGTTAGAATTTAAATTTGCGTAGCGGTACATTGGGGATCATTAGGATTCACAGAACGCTCTGGTGCCTCTTCCATCTATCATATTAATCAAATGTACCCATTACGTATCCACGCCGAGTAAGTAACTGGTAAAGGGCTTTTGAAGAGACCCAAACTACCGTTTTTGATGAAAGTAAAGACACCTCAGTAATATACCTCTCTTCGATATAAAGATGAACCTGTGGGCAGTGCTTACCAGCCGATTGCGCTGGTTCAACAACGTTGACGTTAGAAACTGGTGGATGGGTGACCAATTTTGTAGGTCTAACTTAACATTGAGCTTAACATTGAAGAGCTGATGGTCGTGAAGAGCTGATGGTCGTTGGGGTCCCAAGGTGCTGGAGTGGCGACCCCGCACCGGTAAGCGCAGTGTTGGCAGACCCCCCCCCCTACTAGGTGGACCGACGACATCAAACGAGTCGCAGGGAGCCGCTGGATTCAGGCGGCGCAAGACCGAAGCCTGTGGAGGTCCATGCAGGAGACCAATGTCCAGCAGTGGACATCTAAAGGTTGAAAATGATGATGATGAACTTAACATTACCTTTTCCTCAGTGCCTTGAAGAAAGAGCACGATAAGCCGTTGGCCCTGGTTATTAGCACTAACCTGTGATAATAATAATCGTTAGACCTAAGAGTTGAAATCGTGTAATTTCGAGTCGTATCCGGCTATGCGATTTTCTAAAAATGATTGCTGCAATGTTACGATTGCAATTGCTTCTGATTGGCCGATACTCACTATCGCTTTTGGGTTATTTATTTATTTATTTATTTATTTGAGTTGCTGATTCTTTAAACATACCCCGTTAGGGTGTAGCAACTTGGTCTGAAATCGACCGTAGTAGAGAGACCGATTTCATTTATTTTTATTTGTATCGGCAAAAAAATAATTTATATTGTAGTAACACTTTTCCAATAAAAAGTTTTTTATCTATATGTCTATATATCTATATATCTATATCTATATATATATAAAAGAAAGTGGTGTTAGTTACACTATTTATAACTCAAGAACGGATGAACCGATTTGGCTGAAAATTGGTGGAGAGGTAGCTTAGAACCAGGAGACGGACATAGGATACTTTTTATCCCGTTCGACCGCGTTTCCGTCAAGTCACTATAAAACGTGGTATAACAAAAACGCATCTGACATGGAATAACAAAATGCAAATGACAGTGGAATAACAAAACGTAAATGACGGGTAAACGTAATTTTGTCTTTGTTGGTTTGTCCGTCAATCACGCTGCAAAAAACCTACGGATTGACGTGATTTTTTTGGATAGGTATAGTTGAGAACCTGTAGAGTGTAAAGCATCCCGGAAAATCAAAGAGTACCCTCGGGATTTTAAAAACTGAATCCACGCGGACGAAGTCGCGGGCATCAGCTAGTATTTTATAAAATTTGTTTTCTTTTTCTACGTTTCGAATGCTGTCTAGCAAATTATTATATTAATAGACATTACGAAGGGACTCGAGGTGTAAAGTTTTAGTTTTGATAGTGGTAGGGTTACTATTTTTATTTTTATTAAAGTGTTTTACCTACACTTAAGGAAATATCAGAATAAATTTTATAAACACATATCAAAAATTCCGAAGCCAGCGGGATTCGAACCCACATCTCTTGGGAAACGCGCCCGAGTGTGTTAGCCACTTACACTATAGCCACGGTCGAACTACACGTCAGCATCGAAATTAGTGATATGTATCTACTTTCTCAGTTTTAAGCAACTGCTAGCGACATCTAGTAGCAACACGTTACAGTTATTGATCTACTTTCCAAGACCCCATATTACAATGGAGCTCGTTAGGAACTAGAGATGCCACATTGCTTTTTTTACTATTTTTATTTTTATTAAAGTGTTTACCTACACTTAAGGAAATATCAGAATAAATTTTATAAACACATATCAAAAATTCCGAAGCCAGCGGGATTCGAACCCACATCTCTTGGGAAACGCGCCCGAGTGTGTTAGCCACTTACACTATAGCCACGGTCGAACTACACGTCAGCATCGAAATTAGTGATATGTATCTACTTTCTCAGTTTTAAGCAACTGCTAGCGACATCTAGTAGCAACACGTTACAGTTATTGATCTACTTTCCAAGACCCCATATTACAATGGAGCTCGTTAGGAACTAGAGATGCCACATTGCTTTTTTTACTATTTTTATTTTTATTAAAGTGTTTTACCTACACTTAAGGAAATATCAGAATAAATTTTATAAACACATATCAAAAATTCCCGAATCCCGCTGGCTTCGGAATTTTTGATATGTGTTTATAAAATTTATTCTGATATTTCCTTAAGTGTAGGTAAAACACTTTAATAAAAATAAAAATAGTAAAAAAAGCAATGTGGCATCTCTAGTTCCTAACGAGCTCCATTGTAATATGGGGTCTTGGAAAGTAGATCAATAACTGTAACGTGTTGCTACTAGATGTCGCTAGCAGTTGCTTAAAACTGAGAAAGTAGATACATATCACTAATTTCGATGCTGACGTGTAGTTCGACCGTGGCTATAGTGTAAGTGGCTAACACACTCGGGTGCGTTTCCCAAGAGATGTGGGTTCGAATCCCGCTGGCTTCGGAATTTTTGATATGTGTTTATAAAATTTATTCTGATATTTCCTTAAGTGTAGGTAAAACACTTTAATAAAAATAAAAATAGTAAAAAAAAGCAATGTGGCATCTCTAGTTCCTAACGAGCTCCATTGTAATATGGGGTCTTGGAAAGTAGATCAATAACTGTAACGTGTTGCTACTAGATGTCGCTAGCAGTTGCTTAAAACTGAGAAAGTAGATACATATCACTAATTTCGATGCTGACGTGTAGTTCGACCGTGGCTATAGTGTAAGTGGCTAACACACTCGGGCACGTTTCCCAAGAGATGTGGGTTCGAATCCCGCTGGCTTCGGAATTTTTGATATGTGTTTATAAAATTTATTCTGATATTTCCTTAAGTGTAGGTAAAACACTTTAATAAAAATAAAAATAGTAAAAAAAGCAATGTGGCATCTCTAGTTCCTAACGAGCTCCATTGTAATATGGGGTCTTGGAAAGTAGATCAATAACTGTAACGTGTTGCTACTAGATGTCGCTAGCAGTTGCTTAAAACTGAGAAAGTAGATACATATCACTAATTTCGATGCTGACGTGTAGTTCGACCGTGGCTATAGTGTAAGTGGCTAACACACTCGGGCGCGTTTCCCAAGAGATGTGGGTTCGAATCCCGCTGGCTTCGGAATTTTTGATATGTGTTTATAAAATTTATTCTGTGGTAGGGTTAGTTTATTTCCATGTCTTTCGGGAAATCGACGATGTTTGTCTTCTTTTTTTTTTATAAAAGTGTAGATTTTTCCTAACAAATTTACATACTTATCTCAAAGATATGTTAAATGCATTGTTGCAGAAAGAACGCGACAAATCCAGCCAATCACCACAATTATTGAGACTAGCAATGATTGGTGTAGTGAATCTGCCTACGGAAATAATTTAAGAAAGCCACACCTCAATACTCAATATTATCCCGAAAAGACCCCAATAAGTGATTAATATAAGGGGCTGCGACCCTCATCAATGAGAAATACGAAGCAGGGAGAGATAATCTTCTATTACTTATAAAAAGAGTTTTCCTGACTGACTGACTGACTGATCTATCAACGCACAGCCTAAACCAATGAAGTTAGAAACTTGAAATTTTGACAGTAGGTAGGTTTCTTTTATAACGTAGGGGAGCACTAAGAAATTTTTTGAAATGGGTTAAAGTTTGTATAAAAGTCGGTCATTTTTCAAGTTAAACACATGAAACTCGGTATTTAGGTTTTAAATTAAAAACAAAGAAGTACCTACGTGTGTCACAGTTAGTTATATTGAGCAACGGATCTACGCTTTTTAATACTCAAAGGATCTACGTGATTCTTTGATGGGTATGGTTGCGGACCTGCAGAGTTACAGGTTACTTTTTATCTCAATAAAACCAGGAGTTTCCACGGGATTTTCAAAGAATAAATAATAATATCGATAGTTCTTATATTGAGTCTTTAATGAAAAACAAAATATCTTTTTTTTACATCTTATTTTGTTAATAATTGCAATTTTTTATGTGCCATTAAATCCTCGAGATACATTTTTCTAGACGTCATTCCGAAACGAATGAGTCGCCTTACTGTCGCACATATTTTTAGGAGCTTGATCGATTGATAGAATTAACACGTTTTTGAACTTGTGGACTAGACTATAGCTCTTATGACGGAGGCATCCGTTAGGAAAGGACTTTTGAAAATTCAACCACTAGGGGGTTGAAAAATCGCACTTAACGTGAGCGAAGCCGCGAGCAAAAGCTAGTTCTACGATATTATATAAAACTTTAAAATGGTACACCTTTGGGTGCACATAATAGTGTTTTGTCTATTTTTAAAAAAAGTTAAGTTTGTACCTTGGTCCTTGTCACCTAAATAATCAATATATTTTTAAAAAAAGTTAAGTTTGTACCTTGGTCCTTGTCACCTAAATAATCAATATCATGTCAATATCCTAGTGTTCGTGGTTCGTGGTCTATGATAACAATAATAGGGTATTTGACTACTTTTAGAAAATCATCTTAAATTATTAATAATGCTATGCTGAAGCTAACAAAACGTATATTTCGGCATAATTTTCAGTATTTTTCATAAAAATCGAGAAATAAATTCAAAAAAATAAATTGCCGCCGAAACGTTCCATTTGCTCTCATGACGTAACAGTTCACATTTCAAACAATGACAATTTTATAATATGTGTTTAGGCCGAGTGTCGCATACTATTTGGTATTTAATAAAATAGTAACGATGAAAAACAGACGAAATTAGCCTATTACGCCACACAAACACGTCGAAATGTATTGACAAAATGAGAATTCCACAGGTGGCGTGAACTGTGACGTCATTCGATATTCAAGAACGTTTTCGATCACGTGACCATGGCCGGAATTATAGCAATTTTGATTAATGTTTTCTAATTAAATAAAGCTTTATTTTTTAGTTTTGTCGTGTGGAATAATGTTTTTAGATAATAATCTTTTAGGATGACACCAAATGAAACGATATTTTTAGTATAGTCAAATACCCTATCGTTTGAGATTTACAGTGTTGTCAGTTTCTGATGAAAATAAAATAGTGTTGTGACTAAAGGATCCACATCAATCACTTACTCATTAGGTACACTACGTCATCGTGTACCAACACACTTATTTTTATTTACTAAGAAAATTCTCAAATTGTGTTTATTATAATTGATAGGTACAAAAATATTTGGAATAGCAATTATGATCTTGATGGAAAATCTGATCTAGTCTTTGTCGGCCTATACTGAGGAGATAAAACAACTTTTAGTACTAAAAATAGACCTTAAATATTTCTATTCGTGCTTTCTATTATTACAGCGTTAAAAAGGTGACCTTAATTACTATTTGTATTACATATTATGTGATCTTATGAGTTTTATAAAATGAAATGTTAGTACAGTACTACAGCTATCACTACCTACCGAACTAACTAGAACATCACTATTACAATAAATATGGCAATATTATTTTAAGCAACTGTCGTTTCACTCTATATAGGTACACTGCATTAATGATTCTACTTAAGGGTGGAACCACATTTGTGAGGATCGTTTCGGATTTCGCCCATACAAAACTGTCAAATTCCATAGAAACGTGTACGGATCAAATCGGATTTTCGATGCGTACACGAATGTATGGAAAATGACAGTTTTGTATAGGCAAAATCCGAATCGATCCTCACAAATGTGGTTCCACCCTTAGTGTCGTAATCGTAATTTCGACTTCCATGGGTCGTAGAGTAGACACCTGCCAGCTGCCCCCCTCTAGAGGTTTGAAAAAATATAGGTAGCTAAATGCAAACTAAGTAAATTTAGCCAATAGCGAGTGAGTATCGGCCAAACTGAGGCGCAGCCAGTTTTTTTTTACCTTTTATTATTTTACTCGTGGAACTAAGAAATACGACTAGTAGATACTCTTAGATTATAGTTTTTATTTTACATAATATATAGTATAGAGAAAAACATAATATAGTGTAAATGAAATATCTGTAACAGGTCCAATTCTGTACATTGAAGATATTTTGAAACTTTTTTTTGAGGGCACACTATGATCGATACTAAAGCCAAAACAATTTTTTTTTAATTTTTTGTCTGTCTGTCAGTCTGTCTGTCTGTCTGTCTGTCTGTATCTTGGCCGCGCATCATGCCGAAACTACTGAACGGATTTAAATGAAACTTGGCATGATTTAAGCTCATACTACGAGGTATAATATAAGATACTTTTTATCCCGAAATTCAGCACAGTTCCCTTGGGAGAGGGGATGAAATTCAAAATGTGTATTTAGTTGTAATTCATTAAGGCGTATTCCGATTTCATTCATTCTTTTTTTGTTAGAAAGCAGGTACTTTAGAAATTGTCCTGTAATTATTTCAAGGTCGTCGGTTTAGTAGTTCAGAAATTATAGACAATCACTATCTTCAGTATGGTGCCAAAATAACTTGAGCCCCGGAATGTACGGGATACTTTCAATGTACGGCTCATCTTAAGCTGGCACTTACACTTTTTCGTATAGCCATCAATCATCATGGATAGCCCTATTTTGTCAGTCAAACTACTCCAAAGGCGGCAGATATTGTCAAACGATAATACATCGTATGGACGTAATATTACAGTGTTTTCCTATGCAATTTATAATTCTAATCATATCCTTACTAATATTATAAATGCGAAAGTGTGTTTGTTTGTTGGTTTGTCGGTTTGTCCTTCAATCACGCCGCAACAGGGCTACGGATCGACGTGATTTTTTGCATGGGTTTAGTTGAGGACCCGGAGAGTGACATAGGTTACTTTTTGTCCCGGAAAATCAAAGAGTTCCCGAGGGATTTTAAAAACTAAATCCACGCGGACGAAGTCGCGGGCATCAGCTAGTTAGTAATAAATACGGATATTTCAAAATAATAGTATCGATATTTCGATATATCGATATTTTATCAACATTCCTACTCGATAGTCTATGTTTGTACCTTGTAAAACGTAGTGGTTATATTATCTTTGGTACCTTGTACCTATCTCTGTGGTTTGTGTTTAGTGTTCGTGGTCTATGGTTTGCTTTGATGGTTTTATTGTAATATGTTTGCATGTTTGTTGCAGGATCAAAAGTAAAAATTTTGCTAGGAATTACTTAATTATTATTTAGTAAAAATGGCTTTAGTTGTGGAAAACAAAAAAATCCTTGAATTTTTAGAACTTGTGGGTCGTCTAAAGGTAAGCCTGAAAGTTGTTTTAGATTTATATTGTAGAAGACCATTAAGGTATTTTTCATTAGCAGACTGCAGAAAGGCTGGCTCATTTTTGCGAAAACTCAACCAGCTGTTTATTCGCGGAAATGCAGCCACTAATCTTGGCACCATTCCACGCGGCTATGATTGTTTATTGTAAAGAAACGAAACATAATATTAACGTAATTTATTTAACTGATTTTCCGACTTTTAAGAATCTAATCTACTTGGATCACAAAAACTTACAATCTGAAACTATCCTATCTATAAACCTCTTTTAAAGATTGACAGACTACAGCATAAATTTAAAAGATTCATAGATTGAAAGTGTATGTATTATGTTGTAATTACAGCATGTTAAGAGAACTGGCTGGGTAATTTGTGATATAGAAGACTGTGAGTCCATAGCTGGCCATATGTATCGAATGGGCTTGATGACCTTCCTCCTTACTGAAGAAAATAATCCAACAAAGCTTGATCGCTTTAGATGTTTACAAATAGGTAAGTGGTTTCCATATATTGTATATATTGCACCATCTGCAGAACAAAAGCACAAAGACAGGTGTGCAACCTGTATTGAAACGAAATTAATTAAAAATAAGTAAAGGTTCATAATTGAAAATAACATGCCTCGAATGTTTGAAGATTAAAGTTATTTCAAACAAAGGAGAATTATTTAAGAGCAATATCAACAGAACAAGACAATGTTGAATGCCAAAAAAATCCTTAAAATGGCTCTCCTGTAAAATTGTATAACCCTTGTTCTACCGAAGGTGAAATATAGTGCTGATTTTAAAATAAATGCTTTTTCTATCTTTCTTTGATTGATTAATTGTACCCATATAATCTCTAAATTATGAATTGACCAGTCTAAATGTAATGTAATCCTATATTTCCCTACATTTTTAAAAAGAGGATGTAAATATGGACAAATTAGTAAATTAATACATCAGAAGTACCAACTTTATGTGTTCCCATCCTACTCTAATGGTATATCACCTATGGATCAATGAGTCACCTTTTGTATAACACATTTCATGTATATACATATTAGAACATAATTATAACATTTTAACTGTGTATTTCTAGCAATAAAGTTGTTGTAAAAAAAATAGGTACCAGCTATCAGTGCTATATCTTTCAAATCAGCATGTGAAGTCGCACAAGTATCAATACTTTTCACTGCTACAGTCTTCCTATTCTGTTCTTCGTCACAAATTATTGTCAATGGAAAAGTTTTCTCATCATAATTAAATAAATATACAAAAAAATTAAGTAAATATCAAGTGTTAGTAATAATTAATTATTAATACAAATGTGACAGAGCATGGGAGCGTCTTGAAATAATAGTCGATATTAAAAATACTTTCACTATATTTTCGGGCAGAGTTTCTACCTTCAATATTTTA
Organism: Oeneis ivallda; assembly: GCA_029955525.1. Classification (NCBI taxonomy): domain Eukaryota; kingdom Metazoa; phylum Arthropoda; class Insecta; order Lepidoptera; family Nymphalidae; genus Oeneis; species Oeneis ivallda. The sequence continues at coordinate 10,060,880 of JARPMR010000003.1, read as the reverse complement.
CAAGAATGAACGTCTGTTAATCCAATACCTTCACTTTTATACATAATTATGATTCAGACAACAGGCTTACAGTACTGCCAACCAAACTAATATTATTAGTATTAGTGTTCCGAATACTATTTTACAAAACAGAAATAATTATGCTGCACGAAATAATTAAATTACAATTATAATGAACTGAGTAAATTATTTAAATAAGAATTAAATATTCAGGCAACTCAATATCAATCAAATACCTGTGATTTAGTATAATAGTCTAACAATTCTGCCAACAAAGTAATCATAACAGTATCAGTGCTATTTTACAAACTAAAGATAATTCATAGATGTATATATTCGTAAAACATAAAATAATAAATATTACGATATTAACCATTCATAACAAAATAAGATTTACTCATTACTAATTATTATTTCTAATTAAAGTATTTGGTGTATAATCCGGAAGTAGCGTGTATGTAACGGTCCCGCATGGCATAGCTTAGCAAATGGTTTATAACACTCGGCCATCCTGCAACGTGCGTGTCCCACGCGGTGTAGGCAAGATTTTTCATCGTCATCCCCGCTTTATTAGTAACCTGGAAGAAGAAATAAATCGCACAGTAATCTGCATTGGCAATATTTGTCCTATTTATTTATTTATTTATTGTCCTATAAACATTCCATGCTTAATTTTTCTCCAGGAAGTACTAGCTTCCATCAATCACATTGTAGTGATTTTATACTCAGTACATCACACAGATAATGGATGCTGCAAAGACAATAACTAAAATTGGTAACTCAGTCGGTAAGTTCAATAAGCCACGCAGACATCATCTTGTAGAGGTCACACAGACATCATCTTGGAGAGGTCACACAGACATAATTTTGTAGAGGTCACACAGACATTATTTTATAGATGTCACACAGACATTATTTTGTAGAGGTCACACAGACATTATTTTGTAGAGGTCACACAGACATTATTTTGTAGAGGTCACACAGACATTATTTTGTAGTGGTCACACAGACATTATTTTGTAGAGGTCACACAGACATTATTTTGTAGAGGTCACACAGACATTATTTTGTAGAGGTCACACAGACATAATTTTGTAGAGGTCACACAGACATTATTTTATAGATGTCACACAGACATTATTTTGTAGAGGTCACACAGACATTATTTTGTAGTGGTCACACAGACATTATTTTGTAGTGGTCACACAGACATTATTTTGTAGAGGTCACACAGACATTATTTTGTAGAGGTCACACAGACATTATTTTGTAGAGGTCACACAGACATTATTTTGTAGAGGTCACACAGACATTATTTTGTAGAGGTCACACAGACATTATTTTGTAGAGGTCACACAGACATTATTTTGTAGAAGTAACACAGACATTATTTTGTAGAAGTCACACAGACATTATTTTGTAGTGGTCACACAGACATTATTTTGTAGAGGTCACACAGACATTATTTTGTAGTGGTCACACAGACATTATTTTGTAGTGGTCACATAGACATTATTTTGTAGAGGTCACACAGACATTATTTTGTAGTGGTCACACAGACATTATTTTGTGGAGGTCACACAGACATTATTTTGAAGAGGTCACACAGACATTATTTTGTAGAGGTCACACAGACATTATTTGTAGAGGTCACACAGACATTATTTTGTAGAGGTCACACAGACATTATTTTATTGATGTCACACAGACATTATTTTGTAGATGTCACACAGACATTATCTTGGAGCGGTCACATAGACATTATTTTGGAGATATCACACAGACATAATATTTCGACTATTCCAGTGAGCTTTATTATTTAATGTACTCCGAAAAGAGGCATTATACTGAAAAATTTTGAATTTGTTGTGTATGTGTGTTTGTTGTAGCAAAATAAAGATATTTGTCTTATTTACTTTACTATTTAGTTACTTAGTTTTTTTTTAATATCATATATTAAATATATATTTATTATGTATTCATATAATACATTTTACTTTATTATTATCTTACTGTCTCGTTTTAAGTGTGTAATTTTATATAAATAACATGTTTTTGAAAGTTAAAAGCATTCGAGCAAATCTATGGGATCATCCCAATCCACTTCCTTTCATTAGACAAACTATCTACATCGGAAACACTAAGTTTGTAGAATCGACACATTAACCCTGAACCATTTTCTTTTTTAATAGACAAAGTCCCTTGATGCTACAAATCATGTACAAACTATGTACGGCTCAGCCTTGCATAACTAATTGTAAGGACCTTTCTATGTAACGTGTGCGGTATGAACCGTCAAATAGTTTTTTTTTCATTACCCCTATGCTCCTGTCGATATTCTATTTTGTAACCCTAGTTATTATTATATAGCAAAGTCTTGCATTAGTTGACCTAAAAGGATAAGCTGGCAAGCGGGAATTTTCATGAGTGAATAATAAAATGAATGGGGAAAGTGTGGTAAATAGTGCTATCTTATTCCACATACAGCATCAGGGAGTTTCTCTTATTTTTATTTTACTAGCTAAACCTGGCAGTTGGATTTGGGGCTTGCTGCATTCAATACATATCTTGAGTCGAGTTTCTTTGGCAATCTGTTTAAGATAGCGAATAGTGAAAGCTTTTCCCCTATCATCATTTTACCAATTGAATATTATTTATTTTAAATTCTAACTGTCTCAAATGAATTGCAATTTCCGACTGCCTTAGCAAACATGAATTTTATAAAATAATCTATAACAACTAATCATGCAACTAACACATAGATATTCTTATTCCTGAAGGATCCAAGTTGTCAGAGTTTAAAGTGTGTAGGTATGTACCGATGTATGTGTTTTACTTTTTCTATTGTATATTCTTAGTTTCCCTTGTTTCCTACGATACTCAAACTTCCCATAAGTGCACTGTTCTATTCATTATTCTCACGAATACAAATATTACCGAAATAGTTTTTTTTTCACATTTCCACAACCGTAGTATGTAGTTTGGTATAACAAAACCGGTCACCATGTAAAGTGAAAAATGTTATTTTTACCAATATATTATATAATTATTTATTCAGTCTGGATTTATGGTAATTTTCTGTAAATGCTTTAGTGGTTGCTGAAAATTAGGTGATCTTATAATTTGAGGGTAACCAGTCAGTTTAACTCATTAATTTGAAGAATCGGTTCTGTGAAAGGGTTCCTACTAATTCCTACTAATAGTACACACATGAAAAGTCCATATGCTTTCGCTGTAAATATATAAGTATAATGCGTTACCAACTGATTTCGAAAACTTGACATTAAATGTGTTTAAGGAGCAGATTGAATAAAGTACTTTTAGAAAATTGTTATTATGAGGTTAATAATTTATAACTTTGTTTATTATCATTAGATTTTAAATACTTACTAAAAATTTTGTTTTTGCTTTTTATGTTAATTGTGTTGTATTTCTTTTAATTTATTTGACATTGATTTTTCCTTTGCATTGGTTTATATTTTGAAATTGTTTAATTTGTATCCTAATATTTTCCTTAATACTACCTACCTATGACCTTTCGCACCAAATATTTGCATAGGTAGGTACTATTAAGTTAGTTGAATGTTGTGGACTTAGTATTTTTTGTTACCATCACACTATAATAACATTCTGGCAAATAAATGATTATTATTATTACTAAGCGCATCTACGTGTTGTCGCTGCCCTGACCTGTACTCTTATTTGCAAATCGAAATCCCGAATAGTGAGCCACCACTGAGCAAAACGAGGAATTAGATCCTTTTAAACGAAATTATATTAATGTGAAAACGTTCGAGCTACTTATCGACGGCCTACTCTAGCTAGTCTTAAATTCATATCTGTGATAAGAGATTGATTCGTCTTTAGACATTACTCTGATAAAATATGCAACCGGGTTTAATTGTACAGTCTGCCGGAGGCTGCTTGAACATGCCATCTAACACTATCTTTCTAGCGTCGGTGTGTAATTGCAAAACAGCTTTACTATTATAATTATCAAGCACTTCCTTTCAATTAATTTAAGTTTCAAATGCACTTTCCTATTCTGAGCCCTAATACCAACTTACATATTTTTTGTGAGGTTAAAGCCCTGTTATCTATGCACAGACTGTAGTCCCCTTATTTCCACTAATATAACTGGATTCGCGTATTCCAACGTAGATTCACGTATTCCTATTATTCCAGCTTCAATCAAGTCCTAAAGCGTTTGCATGACAATTTCATTTTCTATAAGAAACTACCATACGGATGGTTTAAAATATATGTATGTATATACAAAATGGTTGTGTCTTCTGAATGTGCATTTCCATCAGGTCTGTGCAAACCTAGCTCTTTCGAGTCTAACAATATTTTCAACATTTAATAAGCTATTGAATAAAATGCAATGTTTATTTCGCTATTTCTATTTCACCTATTCCTGATAATAAAGAAAAACTAGCAGACTAGATAGCTGAATCGAGTCAATATTTTGAACATTTTTAGGGATAATAAATAATAAATTAACGCGCGCAAACAATTATGATCTGGCAAAGAAATTACTATATCACCTACATTTGAATATTTAGGAGTCCTTCGATGCAGTTGACTCTGCCAGCGATAGCATAGCACAATTTATCTAATTGCAAATAAACTGAGTTCGTCAGAAAGTGCAAATTTTCATAGGATTAAACATCAAGACACACTATCGCTATCGCTTTGTAGCGGTTTGCAGACATAACATTTTAAGGAAGACTTGTATTGCATATTAAAGTCTGAATCTACTAATTATACTTAGGCTTCGTCCCCGAGATTAGCTAAACACATTGTAGAAACACTTATCGTGTTGCCTTTGTGCACTGACGGTTGAAAGCCCTAAACTAAAAAGATTTATATTTGTTAGATGAGGGTAGACGATAATTCGTTCGGTATCGTGCACCACTGTATATTCCGTGGTATCGTATTCGATTGCTCAACTTGGAAATAAAATCCGTTATCGGATTACCGATTGCCGATTATACAACGGATAACTGATTGATTAATAATAAAAATACCTACCTCATAGTAATTGTACGCTAGTTGAAGTACCGGCACGCGGCGCTCAATTTGGAAATAAAATCCGTTATCATCAATAGTAATCATCGGCTGCCCAATAATTAGAACTATGTTGGAATTATCGTAATCAGTTTTCTTTACGTTACCACTTACACACACATACACACCCATTATCTATATTTACGTGATTTTCTCATTGATTATGACGTATGAGTACCTCCAAAGCCTCATTGGAACGGACGATGGTAAACATTTTCGCTTTATTTCGTGTTAGTATATTGAATTTACTATCGATATTAATATCATACGCGAAGAGTTTGCAAATGCTCAGAAAATTATTAATAAGAATGTATATCATAGAACTCACCGGGGATGCTTCCTGCCGTACACCAGCTGGTGTAAGATGTATGCCCACTGCGTTGACAGGTTTCAAGTGTAGAAGAGTACCTCAGTCCCGTACCCCGCATACTATCCAGCCGAACGGCAGATTTCTTCACTGGAACTTTACGGCACAATTTCACTCCAGGTTACTGCGACGACGTTGCAGACCCGCCATCACTTACACTTTTCTCCACGTTGACTTTCGCGTCGTAGCTGGCGACGTACTGGCTTATATAATATAGAAGTTATAGTCATCCAAATTGTACCAATGGCGAACGCAGCCACGTAGACAAAGCTGCTGTAAAGACTGCATCAAGTTGATCAATTTTACGTAACCAATCGCTTATGGTACTTGTTTTATCTCTGGGTCCAAATTTGAGAATAACTTCTGCATCATCATGCGTCACTTGGCGTCGTTCTATTGGCAGCGGCGTTGCGTCTTCCGGCAAGGGCGTGGAGTTTTCGGAAGAAGAAAAAAAAAAATACCGCATTCTTCACTGTTCTGCGCTCTCTTCTTACTTCCGAGACACATCCCACTTCTGAAGTGTGACAGAGCATGGGAGCGTCTTGAAATAATAGTCGATATTAAAAATACTTTCACTATATTTTCGGGCAGAGTTTCTACCTTCAATATTTTACAAGAATGAACGTCTGTTAATCCAATACCTTCACTTTTATACATAATTATGATTCAGACAACAGGCTTACAGTACTGCCAACCAAACTAATATTATTAGTATTAGTGTTCCGAATACTATTTTACAAAACAGAAATAATTATGCTGCACGAAATAATTAAATTACAATTATAATGAACTGAGTAAATTATTTAAATAAGAATTAAATATTCAGGCAACTCAATATCAATCAAATACCTGTGATTTAGTATAATAGTCTAACAATTCTGCCAACAAAGTAATCATAACAGTATCAGTGCTATTTTACAAACTAAAGATAATTCATAGATGTATATATTCGTAAAACATAAAATAATAAATATTACGATATTAACCATTCATAACAAAATAAGATTTACTCATTACTAATTATTATTTCTAATTAAAGTATTTGGTGTATAATCCGGAAGTAGCGTGTATGTAACGGTCCCGCATGGCATAGCTTAGCAAATGGTTTATAACACAAATTAAGTAAAAAGTACAATAATGATACTTCCTACTAAAATATTAGTCATTCTTATAACAAGTTGGTACAAGACACATGTGACACAACCTTTACCTACAGTATTTTGAAAGTTTCAAGTAAGAACTTGTGTTAATTAAGAGGGCTCGATTTTAGACCTGGTCGACCCCCAAAATCAGTTTAGATCAGTTTAGACCCCTAGGAAACTGATTTCTACCCCAAGGGGTCGATATCAACCACTTTGGGAATCCCTGATGTACACCCTCGCATGTAGAACAATAATTGTTTGTTCCTTTCAGCTTTAGTACATGATTTGGCAGAATGTATAGTAGGTGACATCACACCACACTGCGGAGTAACTCCTGAAGAGAAGCATAGGAGAGAAGATGAGGCCATGAAAACCATTGCAGAGCTGACTGGGATAGCTGGTGACAGGATGTATGACTTATATAAGGTATGAAATTATCTAGAATTTTTTCTACCACTTTTGGAACATTATGAACATCTCTTACAATTACCATGCTACATTTTCAGTAAACACGTTTCAAACTCCACCCATTTCACTATTGCCGTACCTATTCCTACATAAAAAAAGGTTTCTATTTAAAATAGAATGTAAACTATCCCAGGAAACCCTTACTATTATGTGAATAATGCAAAATGCAAAATTAAAATAAAAAAAGGGGAAATATGACTTTGAAGGAGAGACTACACTTCCTAGTAATATTATAAATGTGAAAGTGTGTTTGTTGGTTTGTCTGTCATTCACACAGCAAAAGAGCTATGGATTGATGTGATTTTTTATATACCTGGAGAGTGAGTTTTAAAATGTAAAATTAATGAGTTCCCGTGGGATTAAAACTAAAACCACAAAAACGAAATGGGCATGGGCTAGTATTTATGTAATATTTAAATGATTTGTGATTTTCAGGAGTATGAACACCAAAGTTCCCCAGAGGCGAAGTTTGCAAAGGACCTTGACCGTTATGATATGATTCTCCAAGCATTTGAGTACGAAAAGCGTGAAAATGCGCCGAAAAAGCTAGATGAATTCTTCCAAGCCACATATGGAAAATTTAACCATCCTTTTATCCAAGACCTGGCGAAGGAACTGTACAGACAAAGGGAGGAATTTGAGAAGAAAACCCTGGTCAATGGTAGTACATAAATATTTTGTATTAGAGGGTGTGTTCTGAAATACACTGGACCACTGTAAGGTGTGACGTCAATCCAGTAATACTGTGAAACCATTCCTTTTTAGTTTGCTTTATAATGGAACACAGTCCAGTATACTGTTGTCATCCCTATTTTTTTCAAATCTAGCCGCTGTCTTATTTTTTGATTATGTGATCAAAGTACTGAGAGCACCTTACCTCGAAAGCGCCAGTGCTCACAGTACAAAAATGGCGGCGAGTTATGATGTCATTTCCCTAGGATGCTGCGGCAGTGTACTCGCAGTCTATAACGGAACAAATTTTTCATCACAGAGCACTGAGCAGTGCTCGCGGTGTATTTTGGAACACACACAGAGTCTGTTCAATAAGAGAACCATCATGGCCAAAGAGTGAACTAACGTAAAAGAGGTGCACTATTATATTGCCCGCTAAGCAAAAAAGATAAAATTTAAGCACAGCTGCTCCTTCAAATCACACTACGGTTCTTTTTTTGAACATACTATATTGATTTTAGCTAGTACTTAATTTGATTTGCATTCCAAATGCAATATAAGATGTTAGACATAAATGGAGGCTATCATTTATTACATACTTTACTGAAACATCACTTGGGTATTTGTATTTTAACATTCAAAATGTTACCAACGTAAAATAAGTCTTAGCCGAGCGAATAAAAGAGCCATTGGATGCAGGCGGCGCAAGACCGAGACCTGTGGAATCCATGCAAGATACCTTTGTTCAGCAGTGGATGTCTATCGGTTGCTAAAGAAGCAGCTATTAAAGTCTACTTAAAAATAGTATTGAATTGTCCATGCATCCAAATGTTCCCAGCATAAATTATGTCTGTTTTAGTGTTAGTTTTGGATGTGAATGACACATTAAGTTATTCCTTCTCATATGGATAGAAAATGTTCCAGAGTACTAAACAGCCCTGCGCTTGTCTAAAGTTATTCCATTTATCGTTATCGTATTCGATGATATTAGCGTCAAAGTAAAATAAACCATAACAGCATTGAATTAGAGCTCAATTTCGTGTATGCATCCTTATACGTTTACGTATGTACGATACGCTCCATGACGCTCATCTTAAAATCGGTTGTACAGTGTATTGAATTTGTGACTTTAAATCAATACAATCAAGGATTATTTTATTTTGACGCTAATGTTATCGAATACGAATACGATCAATGGAATAACTTTTAGACAAGAGGGGCAGATATGAATTTCTACTTACAAATTATTTACATAAATAAACAAAGTCAATAAATGAATAGCCCATTAAATAATTTTTTCTGTGTTGAATTCTGATGATATTGCAACTACATACATATAACCAGTAGATACTGAAATAAGTTGCAAAAAAATATTTTGTCACTAAGTGCCAATATTATTTTGTTTTTCTTAAGTTATCTAGTTTTAGGCAATAATTTTTTAGTAATTATCTAAATTTTTTTAATGTTCAATTAGAAATAATAAGACATCTATTGAGACATATATACACTATAAGATAAATGTGCTAATTCTATTGTACACAATTTCTAAACTTAGCCAACTCCATCCTTTCCCTTTCCGATGTGAAAAGGATAGCTATATTTTTTGACCTGTCAAGTATCAATTTAAGCTATGAGATTATGTACAATGGATTAAGGAAGTTTCCTTTGACACAAAACTAAAACACGTTTACATACTTAAACATAATAATAAAAATACTTACATTAAAAATTGTAAAATTATTAAACGAATATTTTTTTAAATGATATAGTTATAAACTTTTAATGTAACACATTGTAATACTATCGCTAATTTCGGTGCGCTTTATAGAGGAATAATCTTTTGTCCAAAGGGCGCCTGACGTCATGATGTTCTCGATTGGCCACGCGCCATTATGTAGTATGTTTATCCCACGGATCGAATAATTTGGAGATGGTAGGGATATTTGTACCTATTTGGGTATTGTAAAAGAAAATATTCATTAGAATTTTAATAAGATTTTATAAAAAAAGGAAACTTCCAGCATGTGCTATTGTCACTATAAATTGTAGTTGTATATAATTGTATTTATAGACATTGTTTCCCTGTGACTAGATATTTTAAATTCTGTTGTGCACAAAATTTTATGCTATAGATACTAGATGATGCCTGCGACCTCGTCCGCGTAGAATAGGGTTTTCATTTGGGAATTCTAATGTATATGCTATTATTATTATATATACATTGTTAAATTTCATCAATATCCATCCAGTGCCTAGGTTTTGCGTGAAAGAGTAGCAAACATCATCACAAACTTTCGCATTTATAATAACAGTAGGAAGTAGGGTGATCAGATCTAAGGCCTGATCTTACACTACAGTCATTCGCAGGGCACGAATATTACAGAATATAGATTTCTATTTGGTGTGGTACCTACTCATCGGGAGCCCTCTTTGCTTTGGTTTGCTAGCATTCGTTGCGCAAGCGTTTGTTACGCAAGCACAAGAACGTGCTTGCGAATAGCTTCAAGTCATGCCTTTGCCGCTGCTTCAACGCCCGATACAAAAAACGTAAAGCGCCCTCTTAGTGTTTGAAGTCACGTTCTCACCTCACGTACTATACTTTGCGAAAGACGCAACCCACACAATATGACAAACGCTCAGCATCGAATGTTGTTCGACCGCGAACCAATTTGCAAACTATACTATATGGCTACCATTAAAATATTTTATCTACACTAATGTTATAACATTCTACTTATGTTTCCAATACTTGACTTATAATTACTACTGTTATAGCGCAGATAACAAAACACTCAATTTAAGCAATTTCACATGATGGTATAATATCCACATCGATATCGTAAAATCTCATTATAACATCAATAAAACGCGACCAATTAACCTGGCGAGCCTTATGTCAAAATCCTCATACAAGTTGTATAAAATTTTGATATTAGGCTGGCTTTTGAAAACAGTTGGGTTATACGTGAAAACTTCGTCGAAACTACTAAACTTACGTACACAAAACTCTTTGGTAAGATCTTTTGGCAATATTATAAAAAGTCACCGCCATATTGAAATTCTTTGATATTGGACCGATTTCGTTCAAAATCGATATTTGGGCTTCCCTGGGGTCAAATAAGAGGAAATGATTGGCAAATTATAAAAAGTGACCGCCATATTGAATTTCTTTGTTATTGGACCGATTTCGTTCAAAATCGATATTTGGGCTTCCCTGGGGTCAAATAAGAGGAAATGATTGGCAAAATTATAAAAAGTGACCGCCATATTGAAATTCTTTGTTATTGGACCGATTTCGTTCAAAATCGATATTTGGGCTTCCCTGGGGTCAAATAAGAGGAAATGATTGGCAAAATTATAAAAAGTGACCGCCATATTGAAATTCTTTGTTATTGGACCGATTTCGTTCAAAATCGATATTTGGGCTTCCCTGGGGTCAAATAAGAGGAAATGATTGGCAATATTATAAAAAGTCACCGCCATATTGAAATTCTTTGTTATTGGACCGATTTTTACTCTTGTTGTTTGATAAATTGCATTAGTGAAGATAAAGTAGTGTATGCAACTGCATATAACACGGGTATATGACAGTTGCATAAACTACTAATATAATATGTACGACGGCGACCATTGATCGTCAACTGAGGAAGAATCCTAAACAACGTCCATTCAGAAATATAAAACCGGCCAAATGCTAGTCGGACTCGCACAAGAAGAGTTCCTCAACGTACAAGATTTGACACTATATACCTACTTTTAAATTTAACTTTTGTAACTTTTGTATTTTTAGTTTACTTATTATCTGTTAAAACGGCAATAGAAATACACTGTGATAATTTGAACTGCTAGATACTTAGTCTCTCTGAAAATTCTACTAACTATTTTCACAAATAACTATCCTACCTATTACGGTTCATGAGATATAGCCCGCTGACAGATGGACTGACAGACAGCGGAGGCTTAGTAACTGGATCGCGTTGGCACCTTATGTACCCAAACCCTAAAACGTACGGCCCTAATTTTGTGTACAAAAATTGGTGTTAAGAATTTGAAAGTTGATTGTTTTATGTTTATTTCATGCTACCAAATAGAAATTGTGATTTTTTTAGGTTTTTATATTGGATCTGTTATTTTACACAATGATAGTGTATTTGGGAGTGCTAATTTGGCTGCACACAATCTCTGAATTAAATTGATAGGTAGTTGTAGTGCAAACCTTCACTTAGTACCTCTTATAAATATTGTTAGATACAGCACTAAATCCACAGGGCATTTAGTGCAAAGCGTAATACTATTTTTAGGCATGTCAATTTATTTTAAGAGATTGTTTACAACAAAATAAGTAAGTACCATAATGTGATTTTAAAATTTTTAAACTTTATTGTAGTATCCAAGTAATCGAAGTTTCTTGGTCTCATGTGATTTCAATATAAGTACCATTTATCATTTTTATTAGATGAATATTGTTTTAACTTTGTATATTATTTGTCTGGAAGACAATAGGTACCTACTATGTGTGCATTAATTGCATTGTTAATGATAATTACTATACTATGTGTAAATGTGTACCTACGTGTCTTCTTTAAGTACAAAATAATGTGGTATTATGTAGATAATAACAATTTGTATTTAAAACTTACCTCACGTTACATACCCATATTATGTACTCGTATATGATCTTATAAAATAAAATAATATTATGAACCTCCTGGTCAAAATGACGCATGACCGCAGCGTATCACCAAGTCTATACCTATTTAAGGTGGATTATACGGGTCTGCCCGCGTAATTCAAATTTAATTTGGTTTTACGCAATTTGTAAACTAAACCGACAAAGTAGGCTTATGGCATTCTAATTGCGACAATGGCAGTATCATCTTCATAGGTTTATATAAAAATCTTTACCTGAAAGTGTCCAGTTTAAAAAATTAGTCCGAGCAACGAGTTTGACGTGAGTTACTCACAAATTAGTCGATATTCTGACTAATTTCTTAAACTGGACACTTTGAAGTAAAGATTTTTACATAAACCTGTGGGCTGTGAAGATTAAACTGCCATCGTCGCAATTAGAATGCCATAAGCCTACTTTGTCGTATTAGTTTACAAATTGCGAAAAACCAAATTAAATTTAAATTTCGCGGGCAGACAGACTCGTATAATCAACCTTAACTAAATGACGCAGGGTTATTGCAGAAGCCGTGATATTATATAATAACTTCACAAGTTTTTTTAAAAGAATACTAGCCAAGCTAAACTTTTTCTTATATTCTCCTTTCCCCTCCAAATACGCGGAAAGCTTGTATTAGGAGTAAGTACGACATAAGTACTACGGGTGGGGATCGAACCTGCAACCTTTCAGTTTTCACTCCGCACATTTAACCGCTGGGTTGTTGAGGCAAAGTGAATGATATTATACCCATACAAGGACAGCTGATTGAAGGTAAAAAGATGCGAGTCTTCTGGCGTAGCCCATCGATCCTACGAGTGTTTAGTCGAAGTGTAGTGGGGCGTATCTATAGTTGGCCGCTATGAGTAGACTTCATTCAGTTTTTAGTGAATAAATCTGTGGAAGTATTTCCCGTGTTGCCCATTCGCGGCTTTAATGGGAGAGACCTACCTGTAAATGTAATGCTTCACTGCCTAGTTACGTAACATTGTAATAAAATATAATATCAGTATAAAACGACTGTTTTATTTATTTCTGTTAGTATAATAACACTTAAGTAAGTAGGTAGGTAAGCCTAATTGCTTTTGCCCGCCTGGAGTTTAATTATAAACACCGCAACAACCTTTTGTTTTTCCGTGATGAAATTTAGCCTATATCACTCCAGATCCTCAACTCCTATACCCAAATAAATAATATACTTTTAGTTGATGATCTGGTGAGTGACATCAGACATGACTACTTTTATCCCGGAAAATCATTCTCACGGGATTTTTAAAAACTCCACACGGACGAGGTCGTGGGCAAAAGCTAGAAGTTAGTATTATTATCTTAGTCGTCATACCTTTTGACGACCTCCCTGTGAGCCTGTCACTCTAGAGACCACTGTGGACGTGAAACCAAAGGTCCCGGTTTTGACTCCCAGGGGGGGCAATTTGGAAATCCAAATAATATATATAAAAAGAAAAGGTGACTGACTGTCTGATATATTAACGCACAGCTCTGGCATACAGATAGGTTGCGTAAGTAACGAAAACGGACTTATGCTAGTTACTATTCCGAGTATTCAATTTCCACAGGTTTTGAAAAATCCTTAGTAGGCCCTGGTATTTAATTAGTCAAGGTTAATTGGTAGGAGTGCGGCGACGTATGGGAATTGGGACGCATAATCCTATCTGTGGTAGGTTAATACTGCCGTGCTAAGCGCAAAAGCGGTATCTCAGTGAAAGCAAGTTTTGAGAAAATTGAAGGAATTACCTCTAATTCCCTTAGTAATTTCGAGCAAAATTGAGATAGGGAAAACTTTTAAAAGGGTTTTTTAATATGTTTTAAATTAGATATACCGCTATTTGGCTTAGTTCATTAGAAGCGTATTTTTCTAAGCTATCCGATGCCATAAAAATAAAAAATTAGATTATTTTTGAGATACCGCTTTTGCGCTTAGCACGGCAGAATAGGTAGTACTCAAATGAAACAAAATGTATGTCATAATCATTTATTTTTGAATCATTAAAATTAAAAAATATAACTTGTTACATTAAAAGCACAAGCATGATTATTTATTATCACTTATAGGCTCTCAGTCGTAGGTACATGAGAACTGGCTTCCAAGGAAGGTACCTATCGATTTTTTGAAACAAAGTATAGGTAGGTAAGATTAAAGGATGATTCACATGATAGTGCTGATTACGGTTGTTCAGTTTGTGGTAAAATAACGAATTTACTGCCAGTCTTTTAGAGCAATTCCATAGATACTGACTCTTTGAAGTGCCGAGACTAAAAATACCTTTAAAAGTAATCAGATTGTTTATAATAATATTGTGTATGTTAATACAATCAGAAAGGAGAAAGATTTTTCTATGCAGCACAGTGTGGCATGCCACGGCTGTTTCTACGTAAATTAGATTGTATCATGTAGGTAGATACAACGCTCGGGTGTGGCCGCGATTATTTTAGTTTGAATAGAACCGCGTAAGAGTTGTGCGTGAACACTGACATACTATAAGTACTTCATAGGTTTGATAAAGTAGGCACCTACCATACTCTGTGGTTTGATATTTCGCGAATGTGCCGCCATCGCACCAACGAGAAGTGTCAACAAGAACTAATGCTATCGTCGTTAAGTTTTTTAGCGGCGCTACATAGGTACTATTACTGTATACATATTCACATAACGTTGAATATGTGTACTTACAGATGATGTGGAAATACCGTTAAACCGTGCCCAAACAACAGCACTATAATCTGAATCAAGCCTAAGGCGTAACTAGTGGGACATAAACACAGCCCCTACTTGTGTCAATACACATTTACTGTGTTCATCCATCCTCCATATTTTTTTATTTTGGTCCCATAAAGAATCCAGCTACGCCTCGAATGTTAGAATACATAGCTATGTGCATACCGTTTAACTCGGCCGTACCTTAGATAGCTACGCGGTGCTAAAGGGGTGCCAAAGCCTTTCACGCCTCCTGCATCTAACCCTCAAGCCTCTTACACCGCGTCGCCACCTCAGGAACTCTCAGTTAAACAGTTACCCTATAAATAGGTCATCAATTTACGGCCGGATTCCAAAATCTACAAATTAAAGTCGAGTAATATTTTTAATCCAAATAAATGTAGGTTCCTACTTTTATAGTAGTTAGGTACCTAATCGTGTCAATAATCAACGCAAGCAGGTATTCTTCTATGCGATTGATTAAAATGATTGCTACACTGTGACTTAGGTACTCACCTCTCATGGTCGAGTTTATGGAGTTCTTGCTGCATCAATATGCCATTTTATTTTCTTGCCAATTGAAAAAGTAGCCAATCAGAGGTGATTGCGATCGTCATACTGTAGCAATCATATTAAGAGCTGGTTTACTAAGTAACATACCTAATTGGATAAAATATTACAATTTCTAGATTTTTGATTAGGTAGAATTTCGAAACCGGCCGTTACGTAAGTAGTAAATTTCTTAATATTAGAATAGAATAAAGTTATTATGACTAGATTTAGAGATCGCCTATAGCTTAGAAGTAGAGAATTGTTTACAGCGATCGTTACTAAGTTACAAACTACAACGCACTGAGAAACTTTTAAGCGTCTAGGTCACGTAGGCGCGATGCGTTCGGCGACTAGCGAGGTCGGTAGGTCAAGATCCTTAAAACAAATCCCTCTGAGTTTTTACGTGCTTGTTTCGAAAACTTGCAGGGATTTTTATTAGGTCTTCATAATGGTGAACCTGATTATGTGAGGTGTCTAAAATACAGGTAAAATTAGTTTTGGCCAATGAAGCTGTACGAGTAAAAACTATGTCTTCTCGACTGCTAGAGATTTAAAACTAAATCTTTGTATTTAAATAATAATAACACAGATTACAATTAAAAATATCAAAAAAAATGTAAATACAATAACAACCTACTACCAAAAACCAAAAAGGATAGTTTGTGCTACTCGTAACCAGTTTACCAGTCAGTCCAGTCACTTAAGCCGGTCAGACGCGGAAAGTAGATCAACAGCCTGGATTTAAGCTGCGCGAGCATAAGACCCATGCACGTGGAAGCTTTAACAAGAGCTTTCGTCTAGCTGGGAACGTCCATCGGTCAACGATAAAAAAATATGACCCTCTATAGATAGGTACATTTCGCCGAGCGCGTTGGCCCATCATGCTAGTTCATGACACGGTAATAATTCATGATGATCTTTAGTTTTCCTTTTAGAACAAAACACTATTCAAGTATTTGACAGAAACTTTTGAACACAGAAAAATAACCCTGCATAAAGTATTCAAATTAATTAGTACTTAATTATATATTTTATCAATAGGTATAGACTTGTAGGTATAAACTTTTGAAAAAAATGCATGTTTTATTATGGTGGGGAAATCTCATTTCTATAATAATATATATTACTAGCTGACCCAGCGAACTTCGTACCGCCACCAAAAATATTTAGGGGTGGGTCACCCTTATCATTTAGGGGTATGAAAAATAGATGTTGGCCGATTCTCAGACCTACCCGATATGCACACAAAACTTCATAAAAATCGGTCCAGCCGTTTCGGAGGAGTTTGATAGCAAACACCGGGACATGAGAATTTTATAATATTATACTAGATTTTAACTGTATAATAAATTCTAACTAATAATGTAAATATCATAGATATAAGTAAATATAATTAAATGTATAATTAAATTACGTTTTTGTTTATAAAACAAGGCTAAAAATGTTTCAATTGTTTTAATTTAATTAATGACAACTGTTAATTAATAAGTAGGTAAGTATATTAATCTGTAATAAACGTAATTTTAACGGCACATTTAAATACCTAATCGCTAATTTGTAACATGTCAAACTTTTTAGATAGGTACAATAATGTACAACGGTCACAATTCAAAATAAATGCACGAAATAAGATATTCAAAAACAATAAGATATTCAGAAACAAGTGTTCATACCTACTCCATTTTGTAAAAATTATAACATTTAAGAAGTTAATCTAAAAGGGCGACTTTCACTTAAAAAAAGTAATAACAGCGGTCAGCGTAATATCGATCGGAGGGTCAACAAAAAAAGTTAAAATTATCCTTAATATTTTATCCGACTGCCAAAGGAGAGTATTGATGATAATCTTATGAGTTCATTGTTCTGTAATGCTAACTTTGTTGTGTAATGCTAATGTTATGTGGCCGTTGTACTTTTCTTAGATTCGTACCTAAACAAACATATAAAAAATGCGTCGATCATTGTATCCTTTCGATACATTTACATATCTAAGGGTGCTTAGGGAAGGATAAAAGAGTGTATAAAAGTTGATAAAAAACGTTAAATAGATTTAACAACATACAAAAGCTACCTCGCGATCACAATACATTACAATAAAATCACTTAAACATATTAGGTAAATATAATAATTTTATTCATACGTACAATGGCGCTAATTACCTTTGTTGTAGGTACACAATCTCTAACCTAAATTGACGTCTCTAAATGTAAGACTCCACTTTTCCGCTTTGAAGGTTGTGAAAAGGAAAACACCAATTTTAGACCTTTTCTTCAGGAATTTAGGTTAGTTTAGAGATTCTGTATAACAATTAGTACCAACGTATCACTAAGGTAGGTACATAGGTACACAAAACTAAGGTAACGTTAGCAAAACAAGATTAAAATTACATGAGTAGGTAAATTCGCCACAAACGTTACTGTCCTCTCTAATTTGTTGTAACAACAAGCAAAATATTGAAAAAAAATAAAAAACCCGACTGCTTTAAAGAATATCAATGAAAATATCAATTAAGAATAAAAATAAGGAAAAAAAATGTAAAATATATTATCGTAATCACCTTTTCAAACCCTTTAATTTGATACCCCACTCGATAGAATTTGAAGAAAAAAAATATCGAATCTAACGACGTGCCAATTATCAAAATCGGCCCAAGCGTTTGGTATCTAGAGTGCCACAAAGGAACAAACAAACATACATAGATAGACTGATAAACACATTACCATTCCTTTGCGACGCGCAATCGGGTAAAAAAAATGTTGCCGTATAATATACCTATATGCCGAATAAAAGCTAGTAGGTAGGTACATATGAAATTAAAAAAATGTTCGTGCTTTGCGCATAAATACGGAAACTGATAGAATCTATATTTTTCTAGGTAAGTAGGTAGGTACTTACTTGACTTCAGTGTAATAAAATTAAGGTTGCACGAAAGGCTTGTACAATGCTGACTGAGAAAAATAGAAAATTTTAACCTTGTTTTTCGCTGGAAAGAAACCTAATTAGGTTTTTGCATAATTACACTTACCTACTTAGTGTTTAAACTCGTAAGTTAGCGAGCTCAAAAATTACTTTTCATGAAGTAATGTATCTACTGTATTAATAGCATAATACGAATACCTATATGCTACATTCTACCTTGAAAATTCGTTAAATTGTACCTAATGGAACAGTTTTATTTCTTGCAAAACCGTATTGTACCGTAAATAAAAGTAATAATATGTGTGCGACTTTCTATTTTAATGAATGATGTAACTAAGTACCTGAAAATCAGGTTACATGTCTGTTCACCACTAGCCAGGAACTATATTTAACTCAATATTGTCATGTTTTCAATTTTTCATGTTGGTAGTTCATAAGAAATAAATAATAGGCATCGTAATACATGTTTTACAGGTTATCTTTTTGTGAACGGTGTATTTGTACAATAATTAGAAATTATTTTAAACTTTTTAACTAAAATCTGTTCTACACTGATATATAAGCACTAGCTGATGCCCGCGACTTTGTCCGCGTGGATTTAGTTTTTAAAGTCCCTCGGGAACTCCTTGATTTTCCGGGATAAAAAGTAGCCTAAATGTTGACCCGAGTAATAAGCTACCACGGTATAAAATTTTGTAGAAATCTGTGCGGTAGTTTTTACGTGAAAGAAGGACAAACAAACAGACAGACAAACAGACAAAAAAAAATTTAGCTTCTGTTTTGATATCTGTATCTTGAACACAATTAGAAGCAAAAACCCTTTTTTGAATCTATTTCATGTACAGAATTGGTTTCGTTTCTGTTTTATTATATGTATAGATAAAGTATTAAGTAGGTAGGTATTAAAAGTAATGTAAAAGGTGCTTTAGTTATATCGCGGTAGCTAGCTAGCCTTTTATTTCTTCCTTACCGGCCCGACACGCAAGCATGTTTAAAATGCTTGTTGTTAGGTACAATTAGGCATTAGGTAGGCAACGAATGCGTGTCAAAATATTTTTTGGGCCCCTTATCAATATAATTAACGATAGTAAAAGCATGAGGTTTATCATTTGTAATATACCGACTTTACTTTGGATAGCTGCTCTACCTATTTATGTTAAAACCTAATTGAGTAAAAATACCTATGTATAAAGTACATAAGGTATATGGAGATTATGGTACCTAGTACCTACTAATCATTTTATTAATTTGACCAAATACAAAGATTTGAAAAATTTGAAATTATTTGATTTTATTATTATTTAATTATTTGATTTGAAATTATATATTAAAAATATTCTAGATAGTCACTTTAACAGCACACCACCTGAGCAGTAATATTTAAGATGCAGTTTTGGCCCCTAAGATACGGGCTTTCCTAGTTTAGGGGTCAGGATTCCAATGTTATGCACTGTACTGAGATTTTCAAATAAAGATTTCTTATTTCTTATTCTTATTAATATTGACAGATTTCCATTTTACTGGAATTGGTGTTGTGCTTGTTGTGACAAATGTCCAAGCTGCAGTCGACATGCAGTTCAAATGCAGTCCCAACAGAAAAATAAATAAGAATAAAGCAGATTATGAAAACAGACACGTTTGTGGCGAAAATTACACTTAGTCAAGTTTCACATGTTAGAAACTTATATAACATCAAAACTACTACATATTTATGTAATCAAAAATATTAAATGACAGAATAAGCACTTAGAACATCCTTAATATTATATTTTAAACTTTAAATCGCAGTAACAAATAATGCCCATTAAAGCTTCATTCCACTCACAAACCCAATGATTGTTGCTACAGCCCACACCCCTAGCCCCTACAGCATGTTCCATCAATGAACTTGTTTGAAATCTTATTACAACAGGTTTAATTGTAATAATAAAATTATCACAGCAATAACAGGAAAATTACAATTAAAATTGTAAACAAACACTTTAAAAGAACCATAACTTTTAATCGACCGAGCGAAGCGAAGGTCTTTGAGTTAACTAGGGCGATTTGCACTTGTCCGTCCGTCCGTCCGTCCGTCCGTCCGTCTGTCAGAGCCTTATAACTTTTGAATTACTGAACGTAATTACTTCAAATTTAGATATAATATGTAAACCGATGGCCTCCAGCCGAAAATGGCTTAAAAAGTTATAAAAATCTTTATTTCAGGGGGGCTCTCATAGAAGCGAATGCGAAGTAAAAAAAAAAAAATCGCGTTACATAAAATTGTTACGTATCATTTTAAAGATAATTTTGAACTGAGTACAAAAATATTTTTTTTTTAATTTTTCCCTTAAAATTGACGAAATGGGGGGCTTTCAAAGTGGCGATTTTATACGCTCGCTTGAAGACGCTCTCTAGAAAAATCCGCTATGGATTTTCAAACTGATTTTATGTTTTTAGGTCACTTATATCCTGTACTTGAACAACAAATACTAAAATTATATGAATATTATAAAGAAACGAGATTATTTAATTTTTAATGGGCGTCAGTAATTCATATAGCATCAACATAGCTTCACAATAATGCTAATAGATGGCGCAGTCAGTAACTATTCCCATGGAACTACGAGTTAAATTCAATGTTTGATAAATAATTCAATGTTTTCACTAACGTTCCCTAACCTTTACGGGCTACCTATAAGTTAGGTGATTGATGTTTTCTGTCAACTTATTTATCACGATCCTGTACGGGACACCTAAAAGGATATTGGGACGGATGTTAGGACTTAGGATTGTATTTAGGAGCTACCTACGTTAAGAGACTCCTACTTAGGGGATGATTTAGGTATGTTTGGTGAAAACGGGCATAATAATAATGTCAGTTTTGGTTATCATGTATCGATTGAATGAATAATCATGGGATACCGTTACCGCGAGGTCTCAGTTCGGGGCGAACCACTAGTTATTTAGTTCAGAACTTTATTTATCATGGGATAATTTAAAATATAGACATTGTTATCTATTAATTGAACCTGTCATCTCTTTGGATTTGCGATTGATTTTGTTGCATTGTTGATTAATAAAAATAAAACTAAGTCACAGAAACTGAAAAAATAACCATACAACAATTAGACATTATTTACTTTGATATTACAATAATTTTAAAATTATCTGGAGTCACTTTTAAAAATTGCTAAATGGAAGAAAGCTTAACTTGTACTATAATCACTCTTGGGCTTTAATATTACCGATAATGAAAGTTTAATTTTAAGATAACTTTGGAAACAAAAATTTCAAGAAAAACTTGGATACAAAATATATTATACTTAATTAATTATTCAAGTTGCATGTCCGATAAATATGAGTATCTTCTAACTTTATTTGGTAATTTTAAAAAATATCTATTTTATATTTAAGCAAATGAATAATTTAAGTAATGCATGTAGCTCTGCAAAAATTTAAGTTAGTATAATATTTAGAAAATGGTAATTTAGAATATTTTAATCTCATAATATAGCATACATTAGCCAGATAGTATTAAAATTCACAAAAATATTCAGAAAAAAATATTAGAAGTATGAGAAAAATTTCTTAATAGAATGTGAAATTGGCTAATAAATTCAATTTTTGTGCATAACCACTTTATGTGCAAGTGGGTCACTCCTGTGCTATTATAATACTAAATATTTCAATCATTAAAAAAGTTAATGTTGTTCTTTTTACAACATCCCTATATAAGAGAGTTTAGGAATAAAAATAATCCTTCCTATGTAATATTTGAAAACAAATTATTAAATTAAACATATTTGTTGTTGCAACTAACAAAACATAACAAAGATTATTAAAACATAATCAACTAAATCGATAAACCATAACATATCTAATAATGTTATGATTTTGGGGTATAAATTAAAACAATAAATATAATTGGACTAACTAACTGTCATTATTTGTACTAGTCTTTTTTATAGAATCGTTGTACAAAACTGGTAAGGTTATAAACCTGACCTGGTCCAGTCTCGGGGTCCATGTTGATGTACTCGTCTAAATTGTGAGTTGCAGCTGAAATAGACATAGATCGTTGATGGCTGTACAACAGAAATACAACAACAGTGTGAGCAAGCATAGCAATGTCCACTGAGTAGGATTACTTTATATTTTCTCGGGTGGAACTTTTAATATTTTTTGACCTTTTAAAACTCCCATTATAATAATTTACTAGCTGATGCCTGCAACTTTATCTGTGTGTATTTAGTTTTTAAATATTCTGGGGAACCCTTTGATTTTCTTATAAATAAATCAATCTCCAGGTCCTCTACAACACATCCCATACACAAATTAACGTCAATCCTTTGTTCTGTTATTGCATAATTATAGTACATGGATATATCATGCAAAAAATCACATCTATATGTTACTCTATTGCTGCATGACTGATGGACAAACCAACAAACTCACTTTTGCCTTTATTAATAAGGATATATAAATATTTCTTTACTCCTTGGACAAAAATATATTATCCCTAAAAAAATTACTGCTGAAAGAAGGGATGAAATTCTAGTTTTAGCTCTCACAGTAATCTTCTTCTCTTTCCTTATATCCTTATAAAGCAAATTATTGTAAAATTAAGAACGATACAAAAAAATTATAACAATGTGCACAATGTGGGAGCCTTACCACTATGTAACAACCTCTTCCAAGCAGTTAATATAGTAATACTTTAATTTTAAATAAATTTTACTTACTTGAAGTACACACAGCAGGATATGGAGGGGGTGGTTTAATCCAAGAGCCGTCAGGTCTCTTCATATGGCGCCTGTCAGAAGCAAAGTGCTGCAGGAACTGCTTTGCAGGCACTACACGGAAGAATCTGAAACATTTGGTGTGATGATTATAAAACTGAGAGTGTAACAGACATTGTAAACTTGCTATAACATAAATATAATCTGTAAAATTGAATTCGACCACCTAAGCAAATTATTCAAATTATTCTAATAGCATTTGTCTATTTGATTTTGTTGATTGGAAGACCCAGAAAAAGTAGGTTTTTTTTTTAAATATATAGACTAGCGCTTGACTGCAATCTCACCTGATGGTAAGTGAAGATGCAGCCTAAGATGGAGCGCGCTTGCCTAGAAGATGCCTATTCAATCTTGATTTAAAGGTACCCAAGTTATAGTCAGTTGGAAAAACGGAAGCCGGAAGGGCATTCCAAATTCTAGCGGTGCATATTAGGAATGAGGAAGCAAAGCGCTTAGTGCAGGATCGTGGAATTTCGACCACGTAGCGGTGCAGATTCAAGCGATGCCTTGCGGTTCGGTGGTAGAAGGGTGATGGAAGAACTAGTTCGAATAGTTCTTGAGCACACTCTCCGAAATATATCCAGTAGAATACCGACAGACAGGCAACCTTGCGCCGATGTTCTAGACTTTGAAGTTTGGAGTTAGATAGCAATTCGTCGCCAATGAGTCTTCTGGCGCGTCTGTCCACCAAATCCAATGCAGCAAGCTGGTACTTGGCAGAGCCGTCCCATAAATGGCTGCAGTACTCCATGCATGATCGAACTTGTGCTTGATACAAGGTAACAAGCTGTTCCGGCGTGAAGTAGCGCTTGACCTTTTTGAGGATACCAAGTTTCTTGCCAGCAGTGGCTGGATTGTGTAAAAGAATATCTACATAAAATGGAAAAGGTACCATTTTGGGAGACAAACAATACTTAATTAAAAATACACTCTCCTATTTCAATCCAATATTTATTATTTAACTCAACTGTCACATATTTTTTTTATCTTCAACAGGAATAAATAAGAATAAGTATATTCTTCATTGAAAATAAGAAATTCAAAAGCCTTTACCTGTGAAAATCTGAGTTTACAACTTGATCAGTACGAAAGGTTTCTGTCACATATTTGTGAAAGAAAGTTGGAAATGGAAGCTCAGAGTCCAAGTCGTACACTAGACAAGTCTTGCTGTCCACTGAGTACAAAAATATAACATGGTAGTCCTGAAAAAAATACAACATATAAGTAACTATTTTTTTTGATAACTATTATGTTATTTTTTTTTTACTAGCAATTATTCTGTCAAACTGGTAGTGAGTTAACTACCAAGGGGTAAGGGTGTTTATTTAAACCCTTTAAATTATTATTTGGCATTCAATACTGAAAAATGTACATTAGTCACTGAATGGGCACCAGTAATTTTACAGTACTGTAGAAATGAAAAAGTACTAGTAGACAGACATATCAAAAGTACTTTTAAAATTATAAATTTTATGAATAAAGAAAAAATTGATATTTTTTCCAATTAACAGTTTTGAATGCTCATCGTTTTTTGTAATCAAACATATTAAGTATATCAATTAAGTAAATCTGGAGAAATAATTTTGAAAATTTTTTCAGAAAGAAAATCTTCATGAAATAATTTTATTGTAGAATTGTAAAAGTAGAACACACCCATATGACGAGCCGATCCTCCTCCCGCCCAGCCCTTTGTTTCCACAAGGGCACGGTGCGGCAAGGGTTCGATATAAACACGACATAACATCTATCCAGCTCTCCCGGAATCCTTATCGATACGTCCTGACATAGTTTCCAAACATTCTCTTCACTGCAGTGCAGCAAAAACAGAAACAAAGCAAAACGTTAACGATCATTTTTAAATAAAATTCCTTATGACTGACAAACATAATTTATACTCGCCAATAACAAGACACATATGAACACTCTGCTTGTTTCGGGAATAGGGGTTTTAGGGCTTTATCATTCTTTTTATTATTTTCATTTTTAACGAGATGCACTTGTGCATTGACCGACATTTTGACGTGATTTTGACAACCTTGACAACTGTTGACTTGTTGAGTTGGTTGACAACCAACCACAACTTGACAATCACTTGACATTGATAATCGAAATAGACACAACAGCGATAGTTTGTTTCACTCACACTTACGCGATGGTAATAAACAAATATTTGATAAAATAGGAGGTACCATAGTTTTTATTTTTAAGACATAGTAGTAATATGGTAGTAATTCCTAGTTCCATGGTATAGGACATAGGCATGGTAGGTAGGAAATAGATGGAGATGAAGTATATAAAGTAATAATTACTAGTCAAGCCGGGTGCCATCCACTATTTTATGAGTGTTATATACAACACATTATGTAATGTAAAGCACCCTATACATTGTCCATCTTGCTGTACGTCCCGCCAAGGACGCGGTGCTGGACAGTAGCATAAGCACTATCGTGCATGACAGATGCAATGAAACTTTAGTAGAGAACGCACGCAATTTTTTTGTAATGCCACCGCCCACCAATGTTATCAAGATGTCAAAAATTGGGAATTCTACTTGTGTTATATTTAGAACAAAACAAAAGGAAAAGGTTCTGGATCAAAACAATCTATAAAAAACGAGCCCAGTGCTTTTTTGTTTTTTCATGTAAAATATTCCACAAACAGGTGTGGAATTTGTGTTTTTCAATAAATCGCAATATAATTTCGCGATCTGCCATTTTTAGGGTCCCGTACCAAATTCTAAAAATGGAACCCTTATGGTGAGACTTTCTCCGTCCGTCCATCCGTCCGTCCGTCCATTTGTCACAGTCGATTATTTCAGTAACTATTCAAGCTATCGACTAGCCCAACATCATTGGAATAAAAAAATTATCGAAAATTATTTTTAGTTTTATTAAAAAAGGGGGAAAATCAGGGATTTGAAATTTCAAAAGTAAAATAACTATACCGAGTGGGGTATCATATGAAAGGCCTTTACCTGTACATTCTAAAACAGATTTGTATTTATTTTTATCTGTAAGTTTTTGATTAATTGGGCAAAATGTCGAAAATAATACCGTCCCCGATTATTTCAGTAACTATTAAAGCTATCGACATGGGAATATTTGTGTATAATAGTGGCCCAACATCATTGGAATAAAAAAATAATCGAAAATTATTTTTAGTTTTACTAAAAATCAGCCAAATGCGAGTCGGGCCTCGCTCTTTTAGGGTTCCGTTAATAAATTAAAATGTTTCCATGTACCCATGGAAATATTTTAA
Organism: Oeneis ivallda; assembly: GCA_029955525.1. Taxonomy (NCBI): domain Eukaryota; kingdom Metazoa; phylum Arthropoda; class Insecta; order Lepidoptera; family Nymphalidae; genus Oeneis; species Oeneis ivallda. The sequence continues at coordinate 10,034,268 of JARPMR010000003.1, read as the reverse complement.
TTTAATTTTTTTAATTTAATTTAGTTTTTATTATTTGTTGTTATAGCGGCAATAGAAATACATAATATGTGAAAATTTCATCTGTCTATCTATTACGGTTTACGAGATACAGCCCGCTGACAGACGGACGGACGGACGGACAGCGTAGGCTTAGTAATAGGGTCCCGTTGGCACGCTTTGGGTACGGAACCCTAAAAAAGGGGGAAAATCGGGGGTTTAAAATTTCAAATGTCGAAAATAATACCGTTCCTCCCCCCGCCCTCCCCCTCTTATCTCCGAAGATTCCGAAGGTCAATAGGGGTTTAGGTATATTTTACAGGAAAAATAAAACCAACGCTCTAACTAGCATAGTTTTTTTAATGTTAACTATAAACCTCTATAAGCAAAGTTATATTAAAAGATGAATAAGCAAATTAATATAATTATTACTATCGTTTTACTTTTAATTTTGGAGTACGGAACCCTCGGTGCGCGATTCCGACTCGCATTTGGGGGGTTTTTTTTATTTTGCCACAGAATACAATCACTCACAAGGAGCATTTTGCCGTGCATATAATCTGTGGTGCACACTTCTCTCGGCCACAGATTAACCTCGGCGGCCAAATTCCGTGAGCTGAATGAAGACTCTGCTGTACAGCAAGTCTCCACACCATCTAGCATACACGATACACGACCATCTTGACGTACGTCAAAGCTATTCACTATCCATCGGCGACGTACGTCGCGACTTAGTAAGTGGTGGGGGAAATCTGCTGGATGGAAAACGTTTCGTGCACGTCCAGCAAACTGTTAATAATAATTATTGACGTACGTCAAGCCTATACACTGTCGTTTTTGACTACTCAAGCTCACCACATCGACGGCCCCCAGGCGAATAGTGCGCGTGATAGCGTCCTTTTTGGAGGGAAGGCGCTTCCGCGTTAGAGTAGAAGGTATCCTCTCCAACCCGAGACCCATGACCGCTGGGGTACCACAGGGCAGCTGCCTGTCCCCTGTCCTGTACTCCAGATATACGGATGATATACCGGCCCCACCAAACACGCTTTTGGCCCTCTACGCTGACGACGCAGCGTACGCTGCCACTTCACTTCCCACGCGCCCGCAACACGCAGTCAGCAAGGTGCAGCGCGCCCTTGACGACCTGCCTGGATGGCTGGACCGCTGGCGGCTATCAGTAAACGTCGGCAAAACGCAGGCGATTCTCTTCGGCGGAGCCCGTAAACTTCCGCCTCCCCTAACCCTGCACGGTCAACCAATCGAGTGGACAAACCGTGCAAAATATCTCGGCGCATCGTGGATAGACGCCTCACTATGGAGTCCCATGCTGTTCACGCAGCAAACTCGGCGAAATCAGCAACTTGTCTCCTGCGTCCTGTGCTCAAATCGCGACTCTCGCTGCGTGTGAAACTGGGTGTCTACAAGACTTATATTAGACCCCGGCTGACATACGCAGCACCAGCCTGGTACGCCCTCACCAAGGAGCGCTCCAGGAAGAAGATCAAGGCTCAACAAGCAATCGCCCTAAGAAGACTGGCTGGAGCTCCATGGTGCGTCAGAAATACCACCATACAGCGCGGGCTGAAAATGGAAGGCGTGGATGAATTTATTGGTCGCCTAACGGCCAATATGTTCTCTAGGGCAGACGCATCCACTCTCGCCCATATCCAGGGAATTGCCCCATACCACAGACGTCCACCCGATGGACGTGGATTCCCACGCGACTTAGTCGCGCCCTGATAGACAAACGGACAGACTGACAAATAACAACATGTTGCCACCACAAACTCGATAGTGGACTCCCGCTCGACCGCGGTAGGCATCTGCTGGGCTTCCCCTAGGGGTCTCACCTGGTAGGGCCGGTCCGCGACAGCCTGGAGTCCACTATTACGACTTTCTACATAGGCCCATTTCGGCCGCTCCAATGACCCTGGCGTATTGACGCCAGGCGGTTGCTCCCACATGAAGGGGGCTATGCCCTGAACATGTCTCACCCGCGCCCTCGCGGGCGCGAGTGCTCATCACACTATGTCGTTTTTGATCGTGCATCGTGCATGACCTTGGCGGGACGTACAGCAAGATGGATAATGAATAGGGTGTTAGTGGTGGGGGAAATCTGCTGGATGGAAAACGGCTCGTGCACGTCCAGCAAACTGTTAATAATAATTATTGACGTACGTCAAGCCTATACACTGTCGTTTTTGATCGTGCATCGTGCATGACCTTGGCGGGACGTACAGCAAGATGGATAATGAATAGGGTGTTAATGTAAACATGAGCCTTAGGGATGTCCATTGTTTATTTGTATCAATGAAGTATCGACTTGTCGATATTATTATAGGTGAAATTAAACGACTTGAATAAATTCTAATGCATTACTGCTCATCACCATAACAGATAATACAAGAAGTTTGGTGTTTATAGTTGAAATTTTTATCATTTGTCCGGTTATTTTAATACTTCATATAAATAATATATGCTAGAATCTAATCCCTCTATATAATAGATGATAATGTCCGTGTTTTCTGCTGTCGTTTAAGACTTTTTTTTCATGGAAACTCCTCAATTTTTCATCAAAAACAATTAAAAATATGGGCCGTTTAAACGTAGCAGACAGGTAGACAGACACATTTTGCATTTATAATATCAGTATAGATTTTACTAATATACTTCTTATCTTCAGATTTCCGGCTAATGAAATTTTGAATTAATGGAAAAATAAATTAAAATTTTAAATTAAGTTTTATTAAAGGAAATTGATGAAACCAATTTTAAATGGTAAAACGAAACCTGAAACGTACGTATACTTAAACCATATAATCTTTATGTATTGAGGTTCTCATTAAATACGACACAGAAAATACTTTTGGAATGATCCTTAGCACAACACTAATGACTAATTGATGCCCATAAAAAGTGTGATTTAAACATATTTAGACCTAAGATTCTGTGGCGACTAGGGCGTTCCTAGTTCCATGGAGCGTCCCTAGTTCCATGAACCAATCTAAAAAAGAGACGTTTCTACTAGTCTGTACTTTATGGTTACTTCGTCTCTCTGCAATCTCTTTGTCTGCAACTTTGCTTAAAACTTGTAATTTGTAATAAGTTATTTTACCTAGATATCGGTGGTTACTTATTTTACTTATGTTTTTGATTTGTGAGTTCTGTGCCAATAAAACTGATCATCAAACGCAAGACTGTTTTTATTGGGCCCCCGTGTCAGCCGCCAAAGTGGTGACGCCGACGTTCGACGCAAACGAATATAACACTGGTTGGAGCCCTATTACCCCATCGACGCCAGAACACACATTCTGCGGCCTGTTTGTGGACAGGCGATTGACATCGCCCTAAGCCCCTCGCTGCCTGGTGACAAGTGCTGTGCTACCTGCCTGGATACTCGCTTGGCTAACAGCAGGCCAACTGCCTGGTTATCTACTCCCTGCCTGCCTGCCTGGGTTGCATCTGATAGTTGATATGTAAATAGTGATATGTGCCTAATTGTGTTGTGAATAGCCTACTTGTGTTGTGGAATTCCTACTCCCATGTAAATAAATCAAACAACTTATAATTAATAGACTAAACTAACAAACTTTAATAAAACTTTCTAGTGTACTAAGGTAACAGAAAATTTGTTAAAAATAACCCTTAACTGGTAAGTTAATTTCTATTTTGTTTGTTAGGTCTTGTTATTTTTTTTTACAACTGTTGTCTGTTACTTATCTTTTCAATTGTTTTTGTGTTTTTAATACTTAGCTTAATATATTATTTTAGTTATTTAAAGATCTAACATATTATTTAAGACTAATACATACTGGGAGACCTAGATATTAAGTATACCTTGCGGTTTGAACGTAGGTCTTGGGTTATTTAAGGAATACACAACTTAAAGATAATGGAGGACGAATTGAAACGACTTATGGAGGAGAATGCTGCGCTGCAAGCACGCTTAGGAGAGAAATCTCAAGTGTGCAAAGTATCGGCCAAAATTCCACCGTTCTGGGCGCATAAACCAGTCATATGGTTTGCCACTGTGGAAGCTCAATTCGAAATAGCGGGCATCGTCACAGACAGTACCAAATATAGTTATATACTTGGCCATTTAGAACAAAAATATTCACAGGAGGTTGAGGATATAATCACCAATCCTCCCCCTGTCGGACAAAGATATAACAAACTAAAGGAGGAAGGAAGGAGCTTATAAGGCGGCTTTCTATGTCTGAAGAAGAGAGGGTGAGGCAATTGATATCGGACGAAGAACTTGGTGATCGTAAGCCATCCCAATTTCTCAGGCATCTGCGTTCATTAGCTGGATCAGCCTTGACAGATGAAAATATATTGCGGCAGTTATGGATGAGGCGACTTCCTCAACAGGTGCAAGTGGTAATTACCTCTCAGCCAGAGCTGCCCTTAGATAAAATGGCAGAGTTAGCAGATAGAGTCACAGAGCTTGTAAACCCTAAACAGGTATTGGCCTGCGCCACTCCACCTGCATCAACCTCTATGCTGGATACCTTAATGGAAAAGGTGGAGGAACTTTCAAAACAGGTGGCAAGTCTGTCAACCCAACACCGTGGTCGCTCACGCAGTACCAGCAGAGCCAGACGGTATAGGCGTTCCAGAGAAGGTACCCCAGCTGGACTCTGCTGGTACCACAAAAAATTCTCAGCTAAGGCCAGCAAGTGCGTTGAGCCTTGCAATTGGTCGGGAAATGCGGCCAACAGTCAGTGAAGGCGGCAACTGACTGTTCTATAACTAGCTCCAGCCGTCGATTATTTGTAACAGACAAATCGTCTAAAATCCGTTATTTAATCGATACAGGATCTGACTTATGTTGTTACCCTCGACGCTTGATTAAAAATAATTTGCCTTCTGCTGATTACAATCTCAGCGCTGCAAATGGGAGCACAATAATAACTTATGGAACCATTCAGTTAGATTTAAACTTAGGATTAAGACGTTCTTTTAAATGGAATTTTATAATTGCTGATGTCGGACTACCAATAATTGGTTCTGATTTCTTAAGTTATTATAACCTGTTACCAGACTGCCGGAACAAACGTGTCATAGATGGAAACACCAAACTGACTGTCTGTGCTGTTATTGCAGATACAAATGAAAATAGCATAAAAGCTGTTTCTTCCAATCATGCACCATTTGCTGATGTACTTGCTGGGTTTCCTGACATAACACGACCTCCTGGTTTACCAAGGTTCGTGAAGCACAACACAGTGCACTATATCAAAACAACAGAAGGCAGTCCGGTATCATGCAGACCGCGACGCTTGGCACCTCAAAAGCTCATTGCTGCAAAGAAAGAATTTGAGAGCATGGTCCAATGCGGTACTGCACGTCCATCAAAAAGTTCATGGGCATCTCCCCTACACATGACTACCAAGAAGGATAACACCTGGCGTCCATGTGGCGATTACCGCGCACTGAACGCCAGGACTGTACCAGATAGGTACCCCGTGAGGCATATTAATGATTTTGCCAACAGTCTCTGGTGCTACTATTTTCAGCACCTTAGACCTGGTAAAAGCATATCACCAGATACCAGTCTATGAGGAAGACATCCCGAAGACAGCCATCGTTACTCCGTTTGGCCTCTTTGAATTTCCATTCATGACCTTCGGGTTGCGCAATGCTGGTCAAACCTTTCAGAGGTTTATTGATGAGGTCACACGGAGTCTCGATTTCTGTTTTCCATACATTGATGATGTATTAATTTTCTCCCCAGACATTGAAAGCCACAAAGAACATCTCCGGATTCTTTTTAAACGGTTTCAAGATTATGGAGTGGTAATTAACCCATCCAAATGCGTTCTGGGAGCAAAAGAGGTGCTCTTTCTCGGTTATGTCATCAATGCCCAAGGTACCCGTCCCCCTCAGGACCGTGTCCAAGACTTGCTGGATTTTCCACCACCTGAAACAGTGCAGGCCATGAGGAGATTCCTTGGCATGTTAAATTACTATCGCAGGTTCATTCCCCATGCTGCGAGCTTTCAGGCACCATTAATTGACGCTCTTGTTTCATCAAACAGCAAAGGTGCAAAACCATTTCCATGGACACCCGAGTTACTGAAACAGTACGAAGAGTGTAAGAAAAATCTGTGTGATGCAACACTCCTACAACATCCTGTAAATGGTGCAGAATTAGGTCTTTTTACTGATGCATCCAATATACACATCGGTTCTTGCTTACAGCAGCGATTGGATGGAGAATGGGTCCCTCTAGCATTCTTTAGCAAGAAACTCACTCCTAAACAATCAGAGTGGCCAGCCTACTACAGGGAACTTTTGGCGGTGTATGAAAGTGTACAACATTTCCGTCATATCCTTGAGGTTCAGCATTGCACAATCTACACTGATCATAAGCCGTTGTTGTACGTTTTCGTACAACGTCGGGAAAAACTTCCTCCCGCGCAGCTTAATCAGTTATCATTCATCAGCCAGTTTAGCACTGATATTAAATACATAAAAGGCGAGGATAACGTGGTTGCGGATGCTCTATCACGAATAGATGCCATCAGCCTTGAGCAAGAGTACGAAGCTCTTGCCAAAGCTCAGGAAGCTGACCAAGAGCTGCAACAACTTCTGCGCTCAAATACATCTAGTCTGAAGTTGACAAATGTCAAAGTACCTGGCACGGATGTAACTTTGGTCTGTGATGAGTCAACGGGCAAATTTCGTCCATATGTCCCGCCTAATGCTCGTCGTATGATTTTTTCCAAATTACACAACCTGAGCCATCCAGGTGCGAGAGCGACTATTCGCCTCGTATCTGATCGGTATGTTTGGCCTTCAATAAAAAAAGATTGTCGAGAGTGGTCTCGCTCTTGCGATGCTTGCCAGCGAAGCAAAGTGTCAAGACATAATTATGCTCCGCTCGGTAATTTCGATACGCCGACTGCGCGGTTCTTGCATGTCCACATGGACATAGTGGGACCTCTTCCCGTCTCGAATGACTTTCGATATTGCCTAACAGCAATTGATAGAGTAACCCGGTGGCCAGAAGTTTGGCCTATGCGTACCACCACGGCGGAGGAAGTTGCCTCCACCTTCACACGCGAGTGGGTACCTCGCTTTGGCGTGCCTTCGGTTGTAACGACAGATCGAGGAACTCAATTTGAGTCCGATCTGTTTCGCCGACTAATGCACAGTTTCGCCACTAAGCGAGTTCGTACCACGGCCTACCACCCTGCTGCAAATGGCATGATAGAGCGTGTTCACCGACAGTTAAAAGCCTCTCTAACATGCCACGGAGGCTCATGGACGGACGCACTCCCTTTGGTTCTCTTAGGAATGCGTTCGTCCTACAAAGAGGACCTTAAAGCAAATGCCGCAGAGTTAGTATATGGGGAGACACTCCGACTGCCCGGAGAGATCGTAGTCGAAGTCCCGGAACCGGCCGGTCCACATTTAGCCGATTTTGTTACGAGACTGCGACAACATATGTCAAATGTCCGACCCGTGCCTGCATCGCGGCATTCACAACATAAGTCGTTTCTATTTAAGGACATAGACAAATGTTCACACGTACTTTTAAGAGATGATACTGTGCGACCTCCACTACAACCTCCCTACACAGGTCCGTATAAAATCATACAGAAAGCTACAGATAATAAAACAGTTACCATCGACTGGAAAGGCAAACCAGTCGTGGTCACCATGGACCGCGTAAAACCATTCTTCATAGAAGAAGTACCTAGTTCAGACGGTCCGTCACCGGAACCACCGGAAGATCGTCCGGTACCGGCGGACTCCAGTTCCCCCGAAACTAACTACAGGACCCGTTCGGGCCGTTCGGTACGTTTTAAAAAACCTTTTGATGTATAATTTTTATAATTATTGTTATTATTATTGTTTTTTTAACTAAGTCTCTTGTTATACTCATTTTTTCTCCGTAGGGGGGTGGTGTGGCGACTAGGGCGTTCCTAGTTCCATGAACCAATCTAAAAAAGAGACGTTTCTACTAGTCTGTACTTTATGGTTACTTCGTCTCTCTGCAATCTCTTTGTCTGCAACTTTGCTTGAAAGTGAAACTTGTAATTTGTAATAAGTTATTTTACCTAGATATTGGTGGTTACTTATTTTACTTATGTTTTTGATTTGTGAGTTCTGTGCCAATAAAACTGATCATCAAACGCAAGACTGTTTTTATTGGGCCCCCGTGTCAGCCGCCAAAATTCCGTTAACAAAAACATGGTACTAAAATAAACGATGCAGTGTTACAAAAGAACTTTCTATATAACTTAATTTTATTCAGAAACGAATGAAAACTGGTTTGGTTCGCTTCATAAAAAGTGTCCCATTTCGATAGTTAAAAAATCGTAATATTAATAAAATATGTGTACTTACACTATTTTCATCAATTAAATACATACCTATGAATGTGTTTTATTTCATTTATTATTTGACAACATATTTTGCTAGGTGCTCTTGCTTTCTTTGAAAAGAAATAGTGGTTTTTAATTAACAAACGACTGATACATATTATAATTTATAAATGAGTTAAAGTGGTCTGAAAAATCAGTTTTGCATCTAATATAGAGTACTTTTTTATATCTGGTGATCTCGTTCCATTTCACAAAACGGCAGCGAAACTGTTTGGATATTCCAAGATCTTTAAAAACCTAAATCCACGCGAATAATAGGTACTTACCTGATAGAGTACAAACGTATGTTACGTAATTATTATTACCTATAAATACTACGTACCTATACATAAATGCTCGATTATCGCTTCACTCTTTATCGATGTCGATAGTTTCGAAGCACACTCCCTAATGGGCGGCCATTTTATGAGATTTTTTCTGTAGGTATGCACCCAATTTTTGTAGGTAGGGCACCTCCATGTATTTCCTACCTACAATGGACATAGGTGGTTGTCTCTAGTGCACAGCTCTAGTGTTCGTGGTCTATGGTCTACGTAGACAGAGAATAGGGTATTTGACTATATTAAAAATATCGATTCATTTGGTGTCATCCTAAAAGATTATTATCTAAAAACATTATTCCATACGACAAAACTAAAAAATAAAGTTTTATTTAATTAGAAAACATTAAATAAAATTGCTGTAATTCCGGCCATGGTCACGTGATCGAAAACGTTCCGTGATCTCGAATGACGTCACAGTCCACACCACCTATTATTTTATATGGGATGTGGAATTTTCATTGTTTGAAATGTGAACTGTGACGTCATGAGAGCAAATGGAACGTTTCGACGGCAATTTATTTTTTTGAATTTATTTCTCGATTTTTATGAAAAATACTGAAAATTATGCCGAAATATACGTTTTGTTAGCTTCAGCATAGCATTATTAACAATTTAAGATGATTTTCTAAAAGTAGTCAAATACCCTATTCTCTGTACCTACGATGGTCTATGTTGGATACATGGACTTATAAAACAAACAGGACCGAGTACTCGCAGCTGAAAAGCGAGCCGAGCGAGATAGCTAGTACAGAGGCCGTGTGTCCCTTTCTAACAGGGTGACAATAAGATTTTCGATATATGTGAGACAAATTCAATCTTGCAATCTTCCTACTAATTATAAGTTTATTATAAACACAATTATTGAAGCTTTTCATTAGCAATGGAAAATTTCTTCGAGATTAGGGATTGATTACGAAATAAATAATACAAATACCGCCGCACGATCGGTATATTTACCAAAATCTTAGGTTAGGTAAGGCTTGTACAGAAATTCTGTTCTATTGGTATGAAATGAAACATTAAAATAATGAAAATTGTAATAATAATAAGGTTCCTCTCTCTGGGGCCCTGACCGCCGGTTGCTTGGACCCTGTTCCCGAGGCCGGTGGACCGCTATTTTTTATATTTTTAAATGTTTTTTTTTTATAATCAAATATTTAAAAATGTAAATTATATGATATAAATGAAATAATAATAATACAAAAGTAAGGAGTAAGGGACCATCGTAATCGGCATCTGCATCGTACGTATTCGACCCATCACACAATACAAGAATTTAAAAATTCATGGTCAACATAGTTGTAGATTTAGCCTTCACGTTTTAACGGGTTGCCGCTCGAAAAAAATAGACTAGATAAAAATTTATATTTTCTTTTTTGTTAAGAAATATATCTATCGAAATTAATGCAATTAAATACGGTGACTTAAAAATGTTAAAATAAAATTAAAACATAAGTGTCTCAACTGATTTTTTAGCCAAAATCTTTGATCAAAATCATTTTTTTAGGCTGGCATGAATGAAAGAACGAGACACACGGCCTCCGTTGTTACTATCTCTCTCGGCTCGGGTTAGCCTCTGTGTAATGCGCAACAGGAAATATACTTTATCGACTTGTTATAAGGTTCATTTTCGTAAATACAAATTTTCCAAGTGATCAGTTCTGTTTGTATATTAAGTTCATGGTTGAATAGTGTTCGTGGTCTATGCCTATGCATGGTCTATGATTGAAATAAAATCTGTTGAAATCTGTGAAAAAAATGGCCATCTGCATTTTGTACTAAAAATAAAAAGATAAACTTCTCCTTTAGTTGCTTCAAATTTCCTTTCATATTGGTGGAAGGGAGGGCGGTGCGTTGTCCTGGGTTTCGACCGGACTAGCGTATCGTCCGGGACTTTAAAATTTGTATTTCGAACAAAAGTTTTGTAACTCATTGATTACACAAAAAACCAAGCCACGATGACCCGTAAGTACAACAAGTTAATGATTCAAACAATGTTATTTTTATAATAGTTTGCAGCATTGTCTTTTTATTTGTAAATGAAACATTTCCATTAGAGTTGAATTGTAAATTTGAGTGGACCTAATTAAATTTTGAAGAAAGTTCTAGATGCTGTTACATTACATTAGATGATGTCAACAAAGGCGCAAGGATATACAGAAAATGACACTTCATTCACTAATTATATAAATTGATCCCTTCCTGTTGAAAAATGGTGCCAGACTTACTAAAAAAAACTGCTACGCTCTTAGATATTATAGTGATAATAAAATATAGGTATCCATAAATAATTCTACCATAAATCTTGTTTCAGGTGGAAATCAAAGAGACTTAGCTCGCGCTAAAAACCAAAAGAAACAACAAGAAATGCAGAAAAAGAAAAATGCTAGTGAGAAGACTGGTTTGTCTCTAACTGAACGAAAACACAGGTAGTGGTGCAAGTTTGGTAGTAAACAATAGTTTTAATATGGTATTTTACTCCTAGTGAGAAATAATCTAAAAATATCTAATTAAGATAGTTGTAATAAGAAAGTCTATATAGTTCATCTGCTTAAATAGTTGGCAGTACAGGTACAGAGTATTTTTGAAACTATGTGAAAATAAATAGATACATTATTTAATCATTTAGAAAGTATACAGTATTGTAATGTTGCATTAGCACTCAATCACAATTGAACAAACTCTGAGTAGTGGGCACCACCATCACTGGTCACCCTTTGATGTGCGGCCGAGAAACTGACACTGACACCATCCCAAGTGCCACAAACTATCAGATGCCACTACGCACTCTACAAAGTGGGCCAACATGTAGAGCTGCTACTTGTCAATTTTGTTTTGTTTTGATATTGTGTCTATTTCAGTTGTATACAATGTCTTAACTCAACTGCCAGGTCTAAATCTAGTGCTATACATTTCCATAGGGAGAATTATGAAAGGTTTCAGACCAGTTAGTTTAGCTAAGAGGTAGTTGTACAACAGAATAAGCTCCAGTGGTTTTTATTAAAAAGTGTTCATAGCATTTTGAACTTAGTGTCAGAAGGTAAACTGACTATTTATTTAATCGGATCTATTATTATTTATCATCCTTTAGCTAATCAGCTTTTTATCTATAATATTACGATAATTAATTATCTGTTTAGGTGAAATGGAAAATAATAGTGGGAAAATTTGTAACAGTGTTAAACAATGCATACCACAATTATTATTAGGTAAAACATTTTGAATACAAAAATAGTCAAACATTATCTACCACTTAACTTTCACCCTTCCACATTGCATTGCTCAAGAGCCATCTCAGTTAAACAGGCATTTAAAAAGATGCCAATCTACATGATTTTGAATATTGCAATAGTTATAACACTCCATTGTGTTTCAGGGATGCTGAACTAATGAGAGAGAAACAACGAAAAAAGGAAGAACAATCAGGAATAGTAAAGCAGAAGCAAGCTGTTAATTAATAAAGCATCGAATATTATGATTTGGGTGACTGAGTTAAATGAACAATGAGTTTTTGAAAATCAGTTTATTTGCTGAGAGCAATTGTTCGTATTGAAGATATCCAATAACCATTTTTATGCCTGCAACTTCACCTTAATGCCTAATTAAATAACCAACAATATATGTGTTTTTCTTTGTTGTTAAATGTTTTTTATAAGCAGTAGAGAAAATGAACCTTGCAGGTCATTTGATCTGAATTATCATGATGAATGTTAAATAAAAAATGTATCATCTAACACTTATTCTAACATCTTAGCATTTATGAGGTCTTAATTTGACTGAATAGATTTGTATGTAAAAATAATATAATCAAATACCCACTTTTATAAATAAATTAAAAACAACAAACTCATATTTTTCTGTTATCTCTAAAAATTCAAATAAAATTATGTATTATTATCGCTAATTGCCTTCATAACTATTGATCCTAAAAAGTAAAATAATTTATTGCTTTTTTATATTTTGGCAGTATGAAAATACTAAATGAGCAATGAAATAAAGTTTTGATAAATAAATAAGTAGTTAATTTAATTTTTATTCTAAAAGTCAATTTTTTTTGATTACTACAACCATAATACAATAGTATAAACTATAATATTCTATTTTGTTAGAACTTCTGCTCCATTTTCGGTAACTAGCACAGTATGTTCCGCTTGGGCAGCTCTCGATCCATCTTCAGTTACTACAGTCCAGCCATCATCTAATATGACTGTATTTTCTTTGCCATGTGACAGCACAGGTTCTATGGTGAATGTCATCCCTGGTTTCATTAATCCTGGATAACGATTTACTATAAACAAAAAATCACATTTTACATTTTGTTTACATAATCATTTTGTACATATTTTTTGCAAATATTCTAAATTGTTCAAACTAAATATTCACAACTGCTTAAAATATTAAAAACAATACTTCAGTGCTGCATATAAAGTATCGACTGGTTTCTAAAAGTCGAAAGAATACTCAGAATTAATATTCTCATCCCTAGACCAATAATCATAGGATCAGTTTCACACACATGTGTCCGCATGAATGATTTATTTCTGCTCAACATCTGCCAATTATTGTTCTCATGAAAGAAATTATTCGACCTACTTGTGTGATAGATGTCAGGAGGGCCATGAAAGTACTTTCCAATGCCATGCCCCACAAATGCTGGTAATATTGTAAGACTATTTTTCTTGGCAACTCTATAAATCCTCATGCCAATATCACAGAATGGCACATCTGGTCCACATATACTTATAGCCTGAAAACAAATTCTAAATAAATAATTATATTAATCATAAATCCTTTACTCTATCTCTCTGCATCATCATCCTCATTACTGATGGTCCAATCCAGTCCATCCCAATCCTTGGCATGGATCACTTTCTCACGTGCAATGTTTTTCCAAATTATGGTTCTATACTTATATAGAGTGGCATGAAAGGCTGTACTGAGTACAGTGCTGATATGACCAAACCAATGCTTAAGTGTTTCTTGGCCTTTTCCCTTCCACTGCCCATGACACAGTAGTTTTTCTAAGTTTCCATAAATTCATTAGGATTACCCTACATGATAGAGATAACTCTTTTATAGAATAACTAGCTTTTACCCATGACTACGCTCCCACCATGTATTAAATGTAATCCAAAATTGTGATTCCTTGTTTATAAACCACCTGTATCAAGGCGAACAAAACAAAAACAAATTATTTAAATTGATCAAGCCATTATTGAGTATTTATGTATGTATGTATGAGTATGGTCAGTGGCGACCCCGCACCTGGAAGTGCAGTGTTGGCAGACCCCCCACCAGGTGGACCAACGACAACAAACGAGTTGCAGGGAGCCCCTGGATCCAGGCGGCGCAAGACCGAAGGCCTGTGGAAGTCCATGCAAGAGACCTTTGTCCAGCTGTGGACGTCTATCGGTTGTTAAAGAAGATTCTTGAGTATTTTAGCCAGACTAAAGAACAGCAATTAATTTTTATACATGTAGTCTGCACCACGAAGTCCCCTAGAGGCGGCGCTAGTAGTAGTATGTTTATGCAATTATTGTATGTAAAATCTATTAGTTCCACTAATTGCCGCTGGACTTCTTTCGTGCCGCGGACTCTACTAGCTGTACCCGGCATGCGTTGCAATGTCACATAAAGAATGAAGAAGTTATATTTCGATTTTTTGGGCTAGGAACCCTCGCGGGCGTCCTCAGAACACCCTACCTAAGTTCCATCACAATCTGATTAATGTTTATAGGAATGCATAGAGGAAAAACATACAAAGATTGATTTTTATTTATTATAGAATAGATAATAATGAGTTTATACCTGATTTAGACATTCTTCAGTTGTATGAACAAGATGTAAACCTTGATCATCGACATCTCCCACCAGAAATGTTTTGGAACAATCACCATGATATCCGTTTAAGAAAACCTGCAAGTTTGTAATCTTTAAGGAGTAAAACTGGCATACTTATTATTCCATAGAGTGGATGTCAAAATGTATCAATGTGATGTGCAAACTAAATTAAAAAGTATGAAGTATATGGGATACTTACTTCATACTTTTTAATTTACATTTATCTATTTGCTTGAGAAATACTTTTTATAAATGAGTCCTTTCTACAATTATGAATGCAAAAGTGTTGGTTTGTCCTTAAATCGCTGTGTGATTTAAGTTTTAACTCTGAATCTATAACTAAAACTGAGCAACAGATCAACATGATTTTTGCATTAGTTGAGGGATGAAAGCTACCTTTATCCCGGATATACAGAGGATTCCTGTGGGATTGTAAAAATCTAACTCCATGGGCAAGCAGCAGAACTTAGTCATTTTTTTTTCGAGATAGGCTTGCGCTTGGCGACAATCAAGACTGGAAATCACTGATGTCTGGGTTGGAGTGCACTTGTCTAGAAAATGCCTATTCACTTGTGCCTTGAAGGTACTGAGGTTATACGTGGCCGGAAACACAGATGCTGGAAATGGTTACACACCTTAGCTGTTAATAATTTATTTATATTTTGAACTGACCGTGATATCAACATTGACTATATCACCATTTTTTAAAGGTCGGAGATCAGGTACACCATGTACTGCAACATTATTCACAGATGTGCACACACTCTTCGGAAACCCTTTGTAATGCAATGGTGATGGGTATGCTCCAGCTTCTATGCTCAATGTATGGACTAATTCATCTATTTCATCTGTTGTTACACCTGGCTGAAGCAGAAATACACTAAAATGAGACAATATATTAATATAAAATATGTTTAATTACAGCATGCCAAAAGAATGGGCAGCGATGAGTGCCCAGGCAGATTGTCTAAAGATATATAGATTTAATATTGTATACATAATTTAATAAGTGCCCTTGCGGTACGGTGGTTTGACCTTATAGTTATGGTAGTAAGGAAATCTATGTACATGGGTTTGACAAACACAGAAATAAGAGAGTAGGTAGATTAGTGTTCATTTTTCTTACCTGTATAAAAGGATGAATTTTCTTCAAAATATTTGCTGCTAATGAACAACTACACCTCATTCCTTTTATTTGTGCCTCATCTTTAATTTCTGGTTTTTTGGTGACAAAAACTAATTTATTAGAAACATAGTCAGGCTTTGCAATATGATCAGGAACTATTCTACTTGGTGTTATTTTACCAGGTATTACTTTATCATAGACACCAAATCGTTTTCTAAAATAAAGTTATAGCATTTTTTAATTGGCGTTACTTACAAAACCTTTTAAGATTGAAAAAGAGTTTAATGATTATTTAAGCAAGTAATTTGAAGAACTTACATTAATTGTTTTTGAATCCGAGGGCTTATTGATTTAGGAATTCTCATTGCTTCTTAAGGTTAGGTTAAACTTTCTGTATTTTGTATCACAATAATTTTTAAATATCTAAAAAATAATTATTTTTGAACCTTACGTATTGGTACGCCAAAATCGAGCCAAGGGTTCAAGGATTTTATGCGATAGATCCATGTTTATTGATGCAAACCTAAAAAACCATCCTAAAATCTAAATAAAACCAAAAATAATCCAAAAAAGACGGGTGCGTAGGCCTAGGCAGAGAATAGTGGGAATAGTAGCCATAGACCACGAACACTAGGATATAGACGTCAAACTCCATAGAGCCTAAAATAGAATCTTAACAGGATTCTAGTGTGAGTGTTCCTTCACTATGGTACATCTATACATTTTCAATCTTGCATCTCACTCTCTCGTGATTTAACGACTCTATCCATTCATGTTTAATGCAAATTTCATTGATAACCCAGCATGTCCTGCTCTAACACGATGTATAGCAATAGCGGAACTCGATGCTTATTGGTCCATCGCTTAAGCAGAATTACGTCATAGCGGAACCGGAAGCGGTTACTTTTTATTTTAGTTAGGGATGGGATTGGCCCATCGGAGTGAACCGTAACCTTATAATTATAGTGATGTACTTATCGGTTTTCGAGTACCGGTTTTTTTAATATTTACCGATTTTCTTCCTTACTAAATTCTAATTTAAAAAAGGTTGTGAAATAAAAGAAATTTTAACTTTGAATAGCTGATTTATTCATTTTCATTTCTTAAACTACCACCGGTTCTGAATGTAGTTTACTTTTGAGAAGAATCCGGTAAGAAACTCAACAGTTACTCTTTTAAAATATTGTCTGGTACATTATATTAATTTATGACCATCGCAGAGTTCCATTTAAACGCGGAATAAATTGGACTTCGCTTTTAAATAATATTTATAGGTATATAGATAGGTTTTCCAGATGTTTAATTTAAATAACCTATAATAAAAATGATGATCTACTATTGACAGTCATCGCGATCGTGATATTTTTGGAAAGGCGGTAGTGCTTCCAGTTCTATCAACTGTAACGATCACAATCCATACTATACTAAATGCATTTTTTTTAATCAAGACAACCCTATTGCCTACAATGTCTTTTGCTGAGCAGTTTTTCGTAATGAAAATCTGTCTAAACGTCAAATTTATTCGTTGATTAAATTTCCCTTGGCGATTGATAAGTGGGTCTTAAATTTACTTAAATAATAGCTCTAAACATCATTAAAAAATACGATAAGTTAGATAAGTAAAAATCTGTTGTTTGAATTAAAAAATCAGCATATTTAAGAACATGAATAGGCATGATGACAGTTGTGAAGAATCAATGAAATTATGAATATATCTATGAAAATAGGATTCATGGAATATAAAAAATTTATTTATTTATCTATTTTGTCCGAGATTGATATTTATTTTGATAAAATAAAACTATAAAATACAGCAATCCGCCATATTGAATTGTGTTCAATTCAGATCAGAGCGAAAGGTATGTCACATATCTTGAAATTTTGACAAACTACAATGACAAAACATATTTTATCTATTTTGCTGAAATAAGATTATCTTTATTCTTTCGAAATAGATATTTCCGAACACCATCCAACAGTTTTTCAATCAGTCATCATGCCTTTTGCAAAGTACTCGTAAAAGTTTTCTCTAAATCTTTTTTACAACTAGATTACAATGCATCATACAATATAGCACAACTAAATTACAATTTAACATATCACACGTAGTAATTATTAATGAAAAAATCATGAAATAAATTTCCGTTGTGGCTCTTGCACCAATTAAATAAAAAAGATTGCCTACTATTTATTGATTCAATTGATGAAAACTGTGATCAATAAAATTCATTCTCATTGATGATCGCAAGAGAAAACTAAGAAAATACTAATATAACATTTAAAAAAACATCTTAATATTATATTAGTTTCACTTTCACTTAAATTCAATAAGTAATTTAAATATATTTATATTTAAGTAATAAATTAATAAGGTATGTATTTGACAAAAATGTATGTTCTCACCATTGATTTAGTTCTTATATTATTATAGGTTACAGACAATATGAAGCGATTATATTTAAAAGCTAGATCATATAAGTTGTGTAGATAAGTTTACAACTTTATCTAGATATTATTATTCATAGGTGGTTATGAGTGAGAAAAAATACTAAACAGACATAATTTAATTTCATGAAAGTATTACACAAGCTATTGTTTATTTAATAATTTTAATTATTATTAGTAAAACAATTGATTTCATAGAAACGTTTGATAAAATAATAATTTGATTAAACGGTTTTTGTTTAACGATAGTTCACCAAATAGGTAGGTACGGCGTATATTTTCTTCAAATGTATATTCAAAACCTACTCTTCATTCATTATTATATTATCTACAAGTTTTAACCAAACTATTTAATGTTAATTATCTTTATACACCCCTACGATAACATGATTAAAAATTGGAAACTACTATAAAATTTTATTGTAGTAGGTATTCATAATGAATAACACCCAGTTGAAGTCTGTCTGGCTGTCTGATACTCCGTTGTCTAAAACCACTGAATCGATTTCAATAAAATATGCCAAGGATTTATTTCTAATGCTTATTTATGTTAGTAATTTTTTAATAAATTAATGTTAAAGTAATGACTAGTTTGGTGACAGCGCCATCTATCGACAAAATTGTAAAGTTTTGCTTAAAAATGTATGCAATTAAAAAGTGTAATAATTTGTCCCCGGGACAAAACAGGACTAAAACATTGACTTTGATATCCTGAAAAACAGTAGGGTTAGCGCGCCATAGGGGATGAACATTTTTGTCGACGTAGGTAACCCATAATTTTGTCAAATCTGTACTGATTTTGAGAAACCTTTGAAAAAGCTGGGTCAAGTAGTGTTATTATCTAAACATAACAAAAACAAATATTATGTTGATACAGAGAACACAATACTTCTTACACAGTGAAAATAAATGAGATGAGCACAGAAATGCAAACATCAAATCACAAACAGTGATTATAATTTAATATAAGAAATTCTTTTTAAATAACCGACTCAAACTCTCGCGCCACTATACAAAGTATATTATTTATTGCTGATATTTTAAAAACCACTCGACCGATTTTGATAAAATTTATATGGGACCACCTGGGAAGTATACCCTTTGAAACAATAAAAGAATTTTTCAAATTGGTTCAGGTGTCTTCATACATAAAATATTCTCTACATACATAAAAAAACAATAAAAAAAGATTCTGACGAATTGAGAACCTTCTCCTTTTTTGAAGTCGGTTACTAAAAAGAAAATTAATGTTTCTTACTTTCACCTATTTTAGGTTACAACAATGTTAACTACTTTGACGTCGCACTGATCAATAACTACCACCTTTGGTAACTTTGGTTGCAATCAAATTTTCCATTTCCTTGAATCTACATTGTGAATTCGTCTATTAAAATTAATGCACCATTGTCTAACAATCCAAACGCCTTCAAAAAACAGATTTTTGTTCACGACAAGTCATACCAAGATGTATCGAGATTGTCAAATTGTTTAATAATATCTGTACATATGTAAACTTTACAGAGTTTTGGCAAGGTCTGTTCGATAATATACATATAGTGCCATACTAAAGCCGACAGATTACCTGATGGATAATACAATTTTATCTTACTATCATCATATTATTTAATTGATATTAAAGAATGAAATGATTCAATTTCATTGGATAACAGTGCATTTTTACAATGTTGACATTGCACACAATCTAGTCTGGGAAATAAATAACGCCAAACTACACCAGTAATGTATGACACAGCATAGGTTTGGAAAGTATTTTCGGATGGAATACTTTCTTCAATGAAAATAACGTTTTGAGCATCCGAACTATGGAGAATATCATTGATATTTCGATTTCGCTTGATAATTACATTTTTTAGAGTTCCCTACATTTTATCATCACCAGGGGTGCAATTTGCATATAAAGATTTACCAGTAGATATCTCATTAATGAGCAATTTCTTATACAAGGCAACAAATTGTTGACAGTCTGGATGTGTGCTACATCCACCCTGTCCTCGAATCTGTCCAAAAAAGATTTCCAGGGGATCCTGGTTTAAACGCTTCAAACTCAAATATTATGTTGATACAGAGAACACAATACTTCTTACACAGTGAAAATAAATGAGATGCACACAGAAATGCAAACATCAAATCACAAACAGTGATTATAATTTAATCGACCGAGCGAAGCGAAGGTCTTTGAGTTAACTAGGGCGATTTGCACTTGTCCGTCCGTCCGTCCGTCCGTCCGTCCGTCTGTCAGAGCCTTATAACTTTTGAATTACTGAACGTAATTACTTCAAATTTAGATATAATATGTAAACCGATGGCCTCCAGCCGAAAATGGCTTAAAAAGTTATAAAAATCTTTATTTCAGGGGGGCTCTCATAGAAGCGAATGCGAAGTAAAAAAAAAAATATCGCGTTACATAAAATTGTTACGTATCATTTTAAAGATAATTTTGAACTGAGTACAAAAATAATTTTTTTTTAATTTTTCCCTTAAAATTGACGAAATGGGGGGCTTTCAAAGTGGCGATTTTATACGCTCGCTTGAAGACGCTCTCTAGAAAAATCCGCTATGGATTTTCAAACTGATTTTATGTTTTTAGGTCACTTATATCCTGTACTTGAACAACAAATACTAAAATTATATGAATATTATAAAGAAACGAGATTATTTAATTTTTAATGGGCGTCAGTAATTCATATAGCATCAACATAGCTTCACAATAATGCTAAAAGATGGCGCAGTCAGTAACTATTCCCATGGAACTACGAGTTAAATTCAATGTTTGATAAATAATTCAATGTTTTCACTAACGTTCCCTAACCTTTACGGGCTACCTATAAGTTAGGTGATTGATGTTTTCTGTCAACTTATTTATCACGATCCTGTACGGGACACCTAAAAGGATATTGGGACGGATGTTAGGACTTAGGATTGTATTTAGGAGCTACCTACGTTAAGAGACTCCTACTTAGGGGATGATTTAGGTATGTTTGGTGAAAACGGGCATAATAATAATGTCAGTTTTGGTTATCATGTATCGATTGAATGAATAATCATGGGATACCGTTACCGCGAGGTCTCAGTTCGGGGCGAACCACTAGTATAAGAAATTCTTTTTAAATAACCGACTCAAACTCTCGCGCCACTATACAAAGTATATTATTTATTGTTGATATTTTAAAAACTGCTCGACCGATTTTGATAAAATTTATATGGGACCACCTGGGAAGTTGACAGTCTGGATATGTGCTACATCCACCCTGTCCTCGAATCTGTTCAAAAAGTTTTCCAGGGGATCCTGGTTTAAACGCCCGGAATCAATCTTAGTTCCGACCAAAGGTGTTTAATGGTTTTAATGTCATGAATAAAGTTACGTAACGACAGTGGCTTACATTCTCTTGAGTCTGAAGCATCAAATTTCATTGATTCTAGCTTCTTCAAGGCTTCGTTCCAAAACTCTAAGTGGACTGAATTTAAAGACAAAGCATTACGTAAATTAACACTTGAATGACCAGAACAATTCAAGCTGTCAAACAAATCATTAATGAACAAAAAGATCTCGGCAGTGAAATAGCCATTATCAATGTTCACAAATGGTACACTATAATTATGAACTATTTGAAGATGTTCATATGTCTTCTTCTTCTTTTACTCCTGGGAATTTTCTCCGCAAGTAGGCGTGTCCGCCCGTTTTGCGTATGTTCATATGTCTTCATCTGGTTGTGTAAAACTCCCGAAACCGCCCTGCTGAAAACTTGCGCAGCATACACAACCTGAAAAATTCAAATTGCTAGTCATTTTTACAGAATAAATGTGATATACCTACTTCTTTATTTTGAATCTAGAGCCAAAATACCAAGTTTCATACACATAACTTGAAAAACAACTTGAATATGAAGGACTATCACTATGATACAAACATTCAACCCCTATAATCCCTTTAGGGCTTGAATTTTAAGAAACTGTGAAAGATTTACTTCTTTGTTTTTAATTGAAAGCCCAAATACAAAGTTTCATAGATAGAACTTAAAAACTGATGGACTTTCATACAAATTTCCATTCCCTATTTAACCCCTTTGGGGGTAGATTTTACAAAATCTATGAAACACGTACTTTTTTACTTTTAATGTAAAGCCCAAATACCGAGTTTCATGAGTATTACTTGAAAAATGACGGACTTTCATATACACTTTAACCCCCCCATTTAACCCCCTTGGGGGTGGAATTTCAAAAGATCCTTTTTAGTGCTCACCTACGTCATAAAATGAACCTACTGTCAAAATTTCAAGTTTCTAACTTCAGTGGGTTTGGCTGTGCGTTGATAGATCAGTCAGTCATTCAGTAAGGCAGGAAAAGTCTTTTTATAAGTACTTATAGCTGATGTATTAATATGTACTTATTATAAAATTTAAATAGCTGCCTCGTTGGTCCAGTGGGTAACTAAGTATGACCAGGTCCTGGGCTCGATTCCTGGGTCAGGCCAAAAAAAATGTATTGGATTTTTCTGTCAAGAAATTCTTATAGTAGGTACTAGCCTGGAGGAAGAAAGTTGGCGGTGAGTCACCCCGTGCCTCAGAGAGAACGTAAAGCTGTCGATCCTGCACCTGGTCTCTCTCTGGTTGTTTCAGGCTTTCCATCCCATTGGACTAAGACTATGAGAGTGAGGGAATAGAGAGTGTGACTGTTTTTGTGCACACACTTGTACTATAATATCTCCTGCGTATATAGCTACTCTCTGAGCGAGGTTGGCCACCGTGACTGGATTCAGTCGGGAGGATATTATTATTATATTTTATAAAGTGTACACTTACCTTCATCTTGTCATAAGAAGGTTTTATGTGTTTGTGGGTAAGTTTGGTTAGACTTGGCAACACCATGGATCCCATCAATAGCATACAGCTTCTCAACGTAATCCCACTGAGCTCGCTTGTTGCCGATGAGCAGATCCTTTTTCTGAAAATTGTTTCAAAAACATTTCAGTAAGTGGGGTGCATCATACATGTGATAAATTTTCTTATTATTGATTTCATAATGAATAATGTGAGGATCATTATGACCAGTTCTAAGTAAATTTTCACATGTCTCAGATATTAACGAATTTATTGCAGCAACATTGGCAGAGCCTTGATCAGACACAGTTACTCTCAAAACAAACCCAGTTTTAAGAACTTCAGCAATAATCTCTTTAAGTATCTTTTTTAGAGACATGGTTTTAATACCATCACAAACAAAATAAAATGCAATGGGTATTTTCCAAGATAAAAATATTCCACACAGCATGAAAACTAAAGCTTTGTCAGCAACATTATGAGTGTGTTGACCACACTCGAAACCTTAAATAACACCAGTATGGAAATAGAAAAACAAGTTTTTATTAATGGCCATTTCATCAAAGAGTAGCGTACATTGCAAGCCCATAGTATTTTTGGTCTTCACAACATCTGCCAAATGTTGGAATATAAAATCAATACCTGGTCTTAGTGGTTAATATGGAAAATATTAATATTGGTTAATATAGAAGATATGGTAGATTTAGCTGGTAATTTAACATTACACTTCTGCAAAAATCTATAACATTTTGGACTTAATTTATACAGTGAGAGTGCAAAAAGTATGTGTATCTCACTGCTTTAGACTGCACCTGACAATCTCAACTGTGAATCTACTAATAATTTGCCAAAGTTACTTAAAAGTGGATACTTTTTAATAAACATTTTATATTTACTTATAATGAAATGACTGAAACTTTGATTTCAATTTTTTATATTTAATAGTTACTTAATGATTTCAGCTTTGGGGTGGTCTGATCCAGACAAGATGTCTCATTGAAAGGCATGGTTTTTGATGGAATGGGACTCTATTGCGAGTTACAAGATGTAATTGGGATACCATCAGTGGGACTCAGTAGTAAGTTACAAGATGTACTGAGGATATCATCATCAATGAGCATAGCATTGCATGAGTTTGGGCTTGGCTGGGAGTTCTGAATGATATTTATTGTTGAGGGAAGTTCTACATAATTCTCTTCTTCTTCTTTATCAATTGATAGACGTCCACTGCTGGACAAAGGTCTCTTGCATGGACTTCCACAGGCCTCGGTCGTGCGCCGCCTGAATCCAGCGGCTCCCTGCGACTCGTTTGATGTCGTCGGCCCACCTGGTGGGAGTCTGCCAACACTGCTCTTCTCGGTACGGGGTCGCCACTCCCGCACCTTGGGACCCCAACGACGATTGATACATTAGTAGAAGTCAAAACCGAAGAGCAAGATGAATCTTCATGTGTAACTTGGTCTATATGCCTAGACGCAATTGGGATATGGCTGGTAACTTTAACATCGAGAGGTCCCTTGGGAACAAGCGAAGATATCTCAAGATATTTAAGATTTGACGATAGATTATGAAGTGATTTTTCATTAGAAGGTGGATTAAGGAAGGAATTGCATCTAAAGTTAATCTTAAATTATTATTAATGTTCTCTGGTTTGAAATGACTACAACAAATTCTAATATTTTCTCATTTAGAAGTTCCGGGACCAACCAACCATACATAACCAACCATACATACCTTCCATCTGTCGAGACAATTAAACGGTATTCTATGTAAATTTACTTTGCTATAACACATGACCGCATCCTGGTTCCTGGATGAAAAAGTTTACCACTCGCACTGAACTTGAAGGCACATTTTATTTGCACAAAATAACCTGTGATAAAGGCACAGCACAAATCAGACCATTTAACTATCTAGATGAAACACAATAATTATTGATTAAGGAACTTAAAATTGAGAATAGAAATAGGGGATAGTATAGGTAATAAAAGTTTATCCTGATAAAATTTAACACCGATCCGCCGCCGCCATTTGTCGAGAATTTTCGTTTTAGAAAAGAATAGGTAAGTACTTAGGGCAAAAAAATTGGAAATACCGGGAAGAACCTACAAAACGGAATCGGATAATAGTATTATTTTCGTTCATTAATCATAACTTTTACGATAGTGAAAGTAAAGAAAATATTAAGCTTTGTCAATAGTTAACTTGAGATTTCTTTTGTTAAAAACTACATTATTTTATACACACCTTAAGTAAGTAATTAATTCCTATTTTTATACAGTAAATTTTAATATTAGAAACTTAAAGATTTAAAGCCACGGATAATTTTAAACTTAGCACCGGAAATGTTACGTAGGCAGGAAATGACGATAGATGCGAACTTTTGGTAGTGTGAAATAGAGCGAGAGCGCTTGGCACCACTATGAGTATGATAGGGACAGAAAAACTCGATAAATAGTTACTATTGTTATTCTAAAGTGAGACGGGGGTGATAGTAGCCACCTATATATAAATAGTACTCTGTGGTAGCCACCACAGCCACAGATAGTAGCCACAGAATAGTAGCCACCATAGATAATACACTATATTTACCACAGCCACAGATATAGCCACAGATTAGGTACTAGTTACTACGTAAATAGTAGTTAATATTCATAGGAATCATAGGTGGTAGCACAGATCATGGTAGGTAGGAAATACATGGAGGTGCCCTACCTACAAAAATTGGGTGCATACCTACAGAAAAAATCTCATAAAATGGCCGCCCATTAGGGAGTGTGCTTCGAAACTATCGACATCGATAAGGAGTGAAGCGATAATCGAGCATTTTTGTATAGGTACGTAGTATTTATAGGTAATTATAATAGGGTATTTGACTATATTAAAAATATTGTTTCATTTGGTGTCATCCTAAAAGATTATTATCTAAAAACATTATTCCATACGACAAAACTAAAAAATAAAGTTTTATTTAATTAGAAAACATTAAACTAGTGGTTCGCCCCGAACTGAGACCTCGCGGTATCCCATAATTCCCGTAAGGTAGTTTTAACTATATTATATTGTAATTAAAACGCGCCGAATCTGATGACGTCAATCGTCATTTGCTTTCGTGGATGGGATGCGTATTTACAATATTAAAGACAGCGCCATCTAGTAACAGTATAGTGAAGTTTTGTTAAAAACATTGATGCCCATTAAAACTTAAATAATTTCGTTTCTTTATAATATTTATCTAATCTTAGTATTTGTTGTTCAAGTACAGAATATAACTCTAATTATGTGTAAGTTTCAATTTTTAAAATAAAGTGGTTTTAGAGATCTAGCCTCGAATAAAATCTCCACTTTGAAAGCCCCCCATTTCGTCAATTTTAGGAAAAAAAAATAAAAAAAAAATACTTTTGTACTCTGTTCCAAATTATCTTTAAAATGAGGTACTGCAACCCTATGAAATGCAAAAAATTTTATTTTACTTCGCATTCGCTTCTATGAGAGCCCCCCTGAAATAAAGATTTTTATAACTTTTTAAGCCATTTTCGGCTGGGGGCCATCGGTTTACATATCATATCTAAAATTGAAGTAATTACGTTCAGTAATTCAGAAGTTATAAGGCTCTGACAGACGGACGGACGGACAAGTGCAAATCGCTCTAGTAAACTCAGAGACCTTCGCTTCGCTCGGTCGATAAAATTGCTATAATTCCGGCCATGGTCACGTGATCGAAAACGTTCCGTGATCTCGAATGACGTCACAGTCCACACTACCTATGGGATGTGGACTTGTCATTGTTTGAAATGTGAACTGTGACGTCAAGAGAGCAAATGGAACGTTTCGGCGGCAATTTATTTTTTTGAATTTATTTCTCGATTTTTATGAAAAATACTGAAAATTATGCCGAAATATACGTTTTGTTAGCTTCAGCATAGCATTATTAACAATTTAAGATGATTTTCTAAAAGTAGTCAAATACCCTATTACGTAACATACGTTTGTACTCTATCAGGTACCTATTATTCGCGTGGATTTAGGTTTTTTAAAGATTTTGGAATATCCAAACAGTTTCGCTGCCGTTTTGTGAAATTGAACGAGATCACCAGATATAAAAAAGTACTCTATATTAGATGCAAAACTGATTTTTCAGACCACTTTAACTCATTTATAAATTATAATATGTATCAATCGTTTGTTAATTAAAAACCACTATTTCTTTTCAAAGAAAGCAAGAGCAACTAGCAAAGATGTTGTCAAATAATAAATGAAATAAAACGCTGCAGTGTATGATTGATAGGTAGGTATGTATATTTTAATTGATGAAAATAGTGTAAGTACACATATTTTATTAATATTACGATTTTTTAACTATCGAAATGGGACACTTTTTATGAAGCGAACCAAACCAATTTTCATTCGTTTCTGAATAAAATTAAGTTAGATAGAAAACTCCTTTGCAACACTGCATCGTTTATTTTAGTACCATGTTATTGTTAACGGAATCTTAGGTCTAAATATGTTTAAATCACACTTTGTATGGGCATCAATTAGTCATTAGTGTTGTGTTCAGGATCATTCCAAAAGTATTTTATGTGTCGTATTTAATGAGAACCTCAATACATAATGGTTATATGGTTTAAGTATACGTACGTTTCAGGTTTCGTTTTATCATTTAAAATTGGTTTCATCAATTTCCTTTAATAAAACTTAATTTAAAATTTTAATTTATTTTTCCATTAATTCAAAATTTCCTTGCAGTGAACCTGCGATATATTCAACAACTTCGGTTTAATTTTCCAAGTCAGAACGTATATAGTTTATGTACCTCTCATAAAGATTGCTGCGGTCCTCTTGAATCTGTACGAGGATTTTTTTCTGTTAAATCATTGTTTGTATTAGCTGGGTTTTTCTTGAACAATTGAATATTTATTTGTTAAGAGGAACGCAATTCTTAATTCTGCCATCTTTTATATCAGCTTTTATTAATTAGTAATCTCTTGTAAGCCCTCTTGTTGTAATTGAATTGCACAGGGATTATTATTAAATCAACCTCTTGCTCTTACCGCAGAAAATAAATGTATCATACGATCTTTTCATATTTTATGTAGAGGGATGTGTTTCAATATATTTATATTTTCCACGCCTATAGCATCCATCCATTTTTTCTCTAAGTTTTCATTAGCCGGAAATCTGAAGATAAGAAGTATATTAGTAAAATCTATATAGTGGAGCGACTGGGGCGTTAAAAACATGAAAACCTCGGATTTCAGTTATAGTGAACGAAATTTAATAATTCAAAGTGGAACGTTTAGCTTATGTTAAGTACAAAAAAGTTTACCCATTAAAAATTGTGATCTCAATTAAAAATATATAATTTCGATAATTTAAATGGTATACTTAATAACTATAATATTATAATATTATGGCTGCAGAACATTTTTATATACCAAGTTAATATAATTATTTATATAGAAATAGTAATTGTAAAAAAATAAATGAAGGAAAATGCAATAAAAAAACCGGCCAACTCGGACCAACCAACCGGTCGGACTCGCGCACCGAGGGCTCCGAACTCTAGAAGTAAAAGTATTTAAGTAAAACTATAATATTATAATATATTAATTTGCTTAATTATAATATTTTTTTAAGAGGTTTATTCTTAATATCAAAATAAATATTTTCTTTTATTTTCTTTCACACAATAGCACAATTTTATTTATTTACCTTATTTGAGGTTACTGCCAATTAAGCTAGACCTCTAAATTGTATGAGCGCCCATACAACTCAGAGGACTATCTTAATTGGAGTCAACTATGTATGCATGGGGACACCCTTTAATTAACACTTTCAAGCGAACTTACGTTTAAATACGTCTCATGTTGGGAAGTTGCTGTTGCACAACGTATAATCACGTCCAGCGAAAACTTGATTTATTGAGCACAACGTTATAGTGCTGCGACTGGTTATACTAATAACTAACAGCAGGGTTGTTGTGCTACGACACAGCAAACTCTCAAAATTCTAGTGCTACATAGCATCGATTTTTTTTTGTCATCTTTGATGGCTCTCCGTTCTAGTAGTTAATTTTTACTACTTTTTTTGCGCACAACGCCACTATACGTCGCTTTGCCCTTACATCGTCGACCTGTGCACTGCGAGGGGACTAGAGTGCTAATTTTCGTCATCCAACACGTCCATCGTAGCAACGAATATTTACGCGAAATCGTAGCTGAAATTTTGCATGTACATACAATGTAAATCGGATGACAATGCAATATTATTGTGACATGGAGCTGATCTGATGATGGAGCTGAAATGTTGTTTAGGGAGTCTCTGTAATGAAACTACGTAACCCTATCGAGTTTGAGCTCGTTAGATTCCTCTTGACAAGTAACTCTGGTCCTAGATGTTATTCAGGGAATGATGATGAAGCTGAAAGGTGCTTAAGGGAACTCTGTAATAAAACTACGTAACCCTATCGAGTTTGGGCTCATTTAATTCGTCTTGACAAGTACTATGGTCCCAGTCGATATCCATGGTCTGATGATGGAACTGAAAGGTTCTTAAGAGAACTCTGTAATGAATCTATGTAACCCTATCGAGCTTGGGCTCGCTTGATTCGTCTTGACAAAAACTCTGCTCTTAGATGATACCCAGAGTCTGATGATGCAGCTACTAAAAGCTTGTATTTTGATTTTTTTTTAAATTTACACTTGTTGCAGCACAGGCGTCTATGTACGTCGATACTGTTCGCTATCACACCGATTTTTATCTATGTGTTGTAGCAGAGACGTCGACGTTATAAGACGTCAGTGCAATATATATTATATATTAGTTAGAACCTACTGATTTTTGCACAACGTCATTGGACGTCGCTCCAGTTTGTATGGAAAAAAGATGTGCGGAAATCACATTGAGCCACATTTTTGGTTGTTCGCATGAAAGTATTTTCAACGTTTCTTATTTTTGTAATTTTTCCTTTATTTGTGCTGTAAGACCTTGATTTTGCAAAATTTCGTGATTCTAGGTCAACGGGAACTACCATATAGGTTTTCGACCCAAAACCTAAAGGGTACTTCCGGTTGACCTAGAATTGTCAATTTTGGTTAAAAGCAAGGCCTTAGAGCACAAGTAAAGGGAAAATTCCGAAAATTACGAAAAAAAAATTGAAAATTAAGGTAAATTTTGGTACTTACAAGTTTTCGCGAAAATCTAAATTTGCCCATATCTTTTTATCGTGTTGACTCAGGACCTTGATTTTTATACACCTAATAGGGACTATAGACCTCAGTATTTGGTACAAATTTCAACTTGCTAGGTCCACCCGTTCCTGAGAAAATCGGTGGTGACACACGGACAGACAGACGAACAAGAGAGTGATCTTGTAAGGGTTCCTTTTTTACCTTTTCGGTACGGAACCCTAAAAATGTTCTTTTATGCCTCTTTAGGTATTATTCAACGTATAGATACGAGAAAAACAATTATTTTAAATAAAACTATATGCCCCCATATTTTTTACAGTTTTTGTTTAAATAATAAAAATAACAAAAGCACAAAAAATTGTTGGGTAAACATTGCAATTTATAGTTTAAAAAACAATATCCCACATCGATCATATTAATTCATTCACTATAACTCTAATCCGAGGTGAAAACCCCCAGGCGCTCCACTAATACTGATATTATAAATGCGAAATGTGTCTGTCTACCTGTCTGCTACTTTTAAACGGCCCATATTTTTAATTGTTTTCGATGAAATTTTGTACCTACCTATAGAGATAGAATCCTGCAAAATTGAGGAGTTTCCATGGGGAAAAAATCTTAAACGACAGCAGAAAAGATGGACAGTATCATCTATTATATAGAGCAGTAATTCCCAAAGTGGTCCAGGTGGACCCCCAGGGGTCCACGGGAGACTCGACGGGGGTCTACGTTGGCGTGACAGAAAAATGGGGGTTCACAATTCGTAAGCGGGGGTCGATAGTGAAGCCGCCGCCGACGCGCCGTCTGCAACGCTTGTTCAGACGTGCAAAGGGACCAAATACGACTTGTGGGTGGTGTGTGTGCTTGCAATCTTGCATGAACTTGTTTGATTCTTCACCAATATAAATACGGATGCCAAGAATAAACGTTACTCATTTGTTCCCGGAATTTCGGAGAGAAAAGTACCTAAAGTGAATCGATCTTAGTGATTGCCAGCGACGGAAAAAGTAAGTAGGCTGCCTTTTGCTATACATACTTTTATTTTATTTATTACTTATTTATTTATTTAGAACAGAAATCCGAGAAAGGTAGAACTTTTTGTCCCTAATTTATTAGTAATTGTTTATTTCCCGACTGTGTGGTGTTTCACTAATATAAGTCATCTTTATTATCAACCCAGCGAGGTCTCCTCTAAGAGAAGGGTTACAGGCCATAGTCCACCATGCTGGCCCAATGCGAATTGGTGGACTTCACACACCTTCGAGAACATTATGGAGAACTCTCAGGTGTTACGTGTACGTTATTAATGTTTAATTTTGATTGCAGGTACAATTATATTTTGATTTACTATACTTACTTAATATAATATTGTAAAATATGATAACAATAATAATAATTAATAGTTACTTACATAGTATTTGAATAAATACAACACAAGAAAATATACTATTTTTTTATTTTTACCACTCCGAGTTTTCTAAATAAAATAAGTGAGAATTGATTGGTTTTTGTGCTGTGAGTAGATGTCAAAAATGTAAGCTTGAGATGGAATCACTTCTTTTTGAATGG
Source organism: Oeneis ivallda (assembly GCA_029955525.1). Lineage (NCBI taxonomy): Eukaryota > Metazoa > Arthropoda > Insecta > Lepidoptera > Nymphalidae > Oeneis > Oeneis ivallda. The sequence continues at coordinate 10,002,540 of JARPMR010000003.1, read as the reverse complement.
TCAACTTTACTTTTGACATCCACTCACAGCACAATCAATTAATTAATTTACCAATCAATTCTCTTTTTTTTTCAAAGAATGTTGTTTTCGTGGTTGGAACTCACTCGCAACGCCAATTTTCATAATTTATCTTCACATTTTTTGTCGACTGGAAATATGATAGAAATTTAGCTGCAGGGGGTCCACCGGAACCAGCAAACTTTTGAAAGGGGTCTATGAGCAAAAAAAGTTTGGGAACCTCTGATATAGAGGGATTAGATTCTAGCATATATTATTTAAATGATAAGGAAGCAGTGATAGCCTAGTGGTTAGGACTGTGGTCTCCTATACAGGGGGTCGCAGGTTCGATCCCGGGTACGCACCTCTGACTTTTCGGAGTCAAGTGCGTTTAAGCAATTAAATATCACTTGCTTCAAGGGTGAAGGTAAACATCGTGAGGAAACCTGCACACCTGAGAGTTCTTCATAATGTTCTTGAAGGTGTGTGAAGTCCGCCAATTCGCATTGGGCCAGCGTGGTGGATTATGGCCTATAACCCTTCTCTGAGAGGAGACCTGCGCTCAGTAGTGAGCCGTTGATGGGTTGCTAATGATGATGATGATGATATATTGTTTATATGAAGTATTAAAATAACCGGACAAATGATATAAATTTCAACTATAAACATCAAACTTCTTGTATTATCTGATATGGTGATGAGCAGTAATGCATTAGAATTTATTCAAGTCGTTTAACGTCACCCATAATAATTTATTATCGACAAGTCGATACTCCATTGACACAAATAAACAATGGACATCCCTAAGGCTCATGTTTACATTACAATATAATGCGTTGTACATAACACTCATAAAATGGTGGATGGCACCCGGCTTGACTAGTAATTACTCTATTTCCTACCTACCATGGCACAGATCACTTTTATACTTGTTTATACTAGTGACTGGTAGTATTGTACACTCTGATTCATAATCGGCGTTCACACGAGGCCATTTTTGTTGAATGTCACCGCCACAGTCACCACTCACCACAGCCGTCTCTATCTCCTGTATTACAGAAGATAGAGATGGCAAGAAAATAGAGGCGACTAAGGTGACTTGTGAACATGGTAGGTAGGAAATAGATGGAGATGAAGTATATAAAGTAACTACTAGTCAAGCCGGGTGCCATCCGCCATTTTATGAGCCTTATGTACAACACATTATGTATTCACTCCTATTGGTTGAACTTCAGCTGTCAGCCTGTCAAGTAGTTGCGTGTTATTGGATTTGTGTCAATGGAGTATCGACTTGTCGATATTATTATAGGTGACGTTAAACGACTTGAATAAATTCTAATGCATTAGGTACTGCTCATCACCATATTATCAGATAATACAAGAAGTTTGGTGTTTATAGTTGATATCATTTGTCCGGTTATTTTAATACTTCACATAAATAATAAATGCTAGAATCTAATACCTCTATATAATAGATGATAATGTCCGTGTTTTCTGCTGTCGTTTCCGGCTAGTGAAAACTTAAAGAAAAAAATGGATGGGTGCTGTAGGCGTGGAAAATATAAATATAACACACATCCCTCTACATAAAATATGAAAAAATCGTGTGATACATTTCTTTTCTGCGGTAAGAGCAAGAGGTGGATTTAATAATAATCCCTGTGCAATTCAATTACCGATTTTAACCGATTTTTATAAAACTTCGTAACTATCTGTAATTTGGTCCAACTTAAAAGATAGGATAGTTTTTGAATTGGGATAGTTTATTTGTTTTATTTATATAGATAAGAAGCGGTACGAAGTTCGCTGGGTCAGCTAGTAATATATATAAATTACGTGTCACGTTATTTGTCCACGATGGACTCCTAAACTATTTAACTTGTGTGATAATAATATATTGTGTGATATAAAATTAAATTTAAATTAAAGTGATTTTGATCAAACTTCGTTACTATCTGTAATTTAGTCCAATTTGAAAGATAGGATAGTTTTTTTTGATTAGGATAGTTTATTTGTTTTATTTATATAAAATATAAGTTGGCGGTACGAAGTTCGCCGGGTCAACTAGTATTCTATATTTTTTTATTTATATGTAGGGCATGCAGATAGCTGTCTCATGCTAAGCACGTCATGTTTCGACTCTACCACCGCTTATAGAAAGAAATTCTACTACTATGAGCCAGCAAGTTGCTCTTTTAATGAAAAGAAATAATGGTTTATAATTAACAAACGATTGATACATATTATAATTTATAAATGAGTACTTTTTAGGGTTCCGTACCCAAAGGGTGCCAACGGGACCCTATTACTAAGCCTCCGCTGTCCCTCCGTCCGTCCGTCCGTCCGTCTGTCAGCGGGCTATATCTCGTAAACCGTAATAGATAGACAGTTGAAATTTTCACATATTGTGTATTTCTATTGCCGCTATAACAACAAATAATAAAAATTAAATTAAATTAAAAATTAAGGGGGCTCCCATACATGAAAAAGGAGTCGAAATAAAATTTTATTTTTTACCCCGGCATGTGGGGTGTCATTGTCTAGAGCTCATTAAGTGGAGTTCAAATATATATTTTTTTATTTTTTAGCTACAAAAATGAAGAAATGGGGGGGCTGTCAAAGTTTTCGGTTTTAGACCAATTTTGTTAGGGATCTATCTCAAAAACTAAACTAGTAAGGAATTTGAAATTTTGGTATATTATGAATTATATAGTGTATTTAAACAACAATTACTGAAACACCGATTTATAATGCGGTTGGTAAGTTGTCACCAAAACAATCGAGCATTTTCCCCCATATACTAATTTATAGTACTTTCTAAGATATCTAAATAATTATGTATCTAGTTTTAAAAAATGATTTGGTCGTATGTACGGAACCCTAAAAGAGCGAGGCCCGACTCGCACTTGCCCGATTTTTTATATATGGTGATCTCTTTCAATTTCACAAAACGGCAGCGAAACTGTTTGGATATTCCAAGATCTTTAAAAACCTAAATCCACGCGAATAATATGTACCTGATAGAGTACAAACGTACGTTACGTAATTATTATAACCTATAAATACTACGTGTACATAAATGCTTGATTATCGCTTCACTCCTTATCGATGTCGATAGTTTCGAAGCACACTCCCTAATGGGCGGCCATTTTATGAGTTTTTTTCTGTAGGTATGCACCCGATTTTTGTAGGTAAGGCACCTCCATGTATTTGCTACCTTCATGCTTGTGAACGCCTTATTACTGAAAATGTATTCTGTGGGCCAAAGTAGCAACCTACTTAATACTCTGTGCTGGGTTTTGTGTATTACCTAATCTGTGTTTGTTTGTTTCTAGTTTATTAGTGATCTGTGGTTTGTTTGGCTTGTTTGGGTAGGTACCCGTCGGATCTCATCTCCTACCAGTCGGCGGTCACAAAATATAATTAGCAAAGTTCTTTTGCTAAACTGCCCGGTACTTTTCAGATTTCTATTTCCAGCGCGCTGGAAAGTGAAAGTCAAAAATGTCGCAAAGTAAGCTTATGGTTTAGACTTATTAACTTATAAGCACATATACTTCAGTTTCAAGCCTGTAAAATATCACTATTAAACGTCTTTCAGATTCTGAAAAACCGATACCGAACCAAGATGTTGTCGATCCTACTGGTCCAGCAGCACGGAAAGGTGTCCTAATATCCTTTAGAACTGGCAAATCAATGGAAATTCCCGAAAAAGATATAGTAAGTCAACATAACCTCAATCATTTATGATGTCTAGGGAATAATAAATAAAATTTTACTTTGCCTGCAGTTAGGAAGATGCAGATTTGTTGGAGAATTTGAAAAGTTAAATCGAATTGGCGAGGGCACTTACGGAATCGTGTGTAAGTCCAGAAACCAGTATTGCTATGCTAGTGAATGATATTTAATTATTAATTCTGTAATAATTAATGTATTATTTACAGATAGAGCAAAAGACAAACTAAACGGCAACATAGTGGCGTTAAAGAAAGTAAGAATGGATGTTGAGAAGGATGGATTGCCTTTAAGTGGTCTGCGCGAGATCCAAGTGTTGATGGCATGCCGGCATGAGAACATTGTGCAACTCAAGGAAGTACTAGTTGGAAGATCACTTGAAAGGTTTAATATTGATACCTGTACAATCCATACTTCCTATATGCTATATGTTATTGCTGAAAAGGCTACTGCCTCAGCATATACTATATTATATTATTACTATACAGTATACATCCACATGTCATTGTCATGTAATAGTTATCGGAACGTTTCCAAAATGCGAAAATGGCCCCAGTACAGGACTATTAGTGTCATTTAATCATTATATTAGGTCTTTACCTATGAAATTGCCTTTCTTCAGTACTGGTCATTTCAAATAAAAAAAAGTTTGTAATGGCTCTGTATTCTAAATTCAAATTAATTTTGTTTTAAAACCATGACATTCTATTTACAAACTCAGTCTTTTGTTTTTTGAATAGCGTATTTTCATTACATTTGAACATTTTTCGTCATAATGGATACTTTAAAAATTCGTGTAATCATGGAATATGAGTTCCGTGGCACCAACGCGACACAAACGGCCCTTAACATCAAAAACGTTTATGGAGAGAACTGTACAAACGATCGCACAACCCGTTATTGGTTTTCCCGGTTCCATTCTGGAAATTTTGACTTGAAAACTGAAGCTTGTGGTCATCCAGAGACTTTGGTTAACAATAATGAATTAAAGGCGATTGTGGAAGCTGACGAAACTCAATCTACAGCTGAGCTAGCAGCAGCTTTTGATGTAAGCATCAAAACAATATTGATCCATTTGCGACAAATTGGCAAGGTAAAAAAGCTTGATAGATGGGTGCCCCACGACCTTAACGATCGCCAGCGCAATGACGCGTCGAGACCTGCCTTGCGCTGCTCAACAGGCAAAGAAATGAAGGAATTTTGAAACGAATTGTTACGTGCGACGAAAAATGGATTCTGTTCGACAATCGAAAGCGCTCAGCAAGTTGGTTAGACCCTGGTTCAGCACCAAAGCAATGCCCTAAACCAAAAATGACCCCTAAAAAGGTGATGGTCGCTGTTTGGTGGTCTAGTGCGGGTGTGATTCACCACAGCTTTTTACAAAACGGCATGAGCATTAATGCAGATGTGTACTGTGAAGAACTGGAGAGAATGATGGACAAGCTTGCACATCTGCAACCAGCTTTGGTCAATCGGTCCTCCCCACTGCTCCTTCACGACAACGCGCGACCCCATACTGCGCAACAGACAGTCTCCAAGCTGCAAGAGCTGGGGTTGGAAGCTCTCCCTCATCCGCCATACTCACCAGACCTTGCACCTACCGACTATTACTTTTTCCATAATTTAAACAACTTTTTAGTGGGTAAAAAATTCAATTCCTGAGAGGCAGTACAAAATGCCTTTGAAGAGTTTGTTGCCTCCCGTCCAGCTGATTTTTACAAGAAGGGCATCAATAAACTGCCAATGTGTTGGCAAAGATGCGTCGATTGCATGGGTGATTACTTCGAATAACAGAAATAAAAAAGTTTGATAAAATAAGTACTTTCACTTATTGCATACAAAACGGCAATTTCATAGGTAAAGACCTATTATAAAGGTAGCAACGACTACTAAAATGCTGAATCGATAACATATATAAGACTCATTGTTGTCTTATTATAATTATAAAAATACTACGCAACATAATGTATACCTCTAGATTATGACTTTTGCTAATTGGGTTGCAGCTGTAAATAAAAATTTCTTATATTACTACTATTATTTTATGATTTTATCATTGCTTTTGTTCTAGTATTTTCTTATCAATGGAGTACTGTGAGCAAGATCTAGCATCATTGCTTGACAATATGACGTCACCTTTCACCGAGTCCCAAGTCAAATGCTTGATGCTGCAAGTACTTAAGGGTTTGAAATATCTGCACTCCAATTTCATAGTGCATAGAGATCTCAAAGTTTCCAATTTGCTGCTCACAGATAAAGGATGTGTGAAGATAGGTACTTACTTCTTTCCATCTACTTTGTCATAAAGTCTGAATATTCTGACCCGAAGCCAAAATGTTGAAACATTTTTATTTTGTACTAGCTGATGCCCGCGACTTTGTCCGCGTGGAATTAGTTTTTAAAGTCCCTCGGGAACTCCTTGATTTTCCGGGATAAAAAGTAGCCTAGATGTTGACCCGAGTAATAAGCTACCACGGTATAAAATTTTGTAGAAATCTGTGCGGTAGTTTTTACGTGAAAGAAGGACAAACAAACAGACAAAAATTAAATAAAAATCTGTTTTGGGCTCAGTATCGATAGTAAAGCATCCCCCAATTAAAATTTTCAAACTATATTAAATGTACAGAAATCTTCCAGTTACAGTTTTATTATATGTATAGATGTAAATTAATTAATAATGTAAAAATAGAATACATTTTTAGGGTTCCGTACCCAAAGGGTACCAACGGGACCCTTTACTAAGCCTACGCTGTCCGTCCGTCCGTCCGTCCGTCCGTCCGTCCGTCTGTCAGCGGGCTGTATCTCGTAAACCGTAATAGATAGACATATGAAAATTTCACATATTATGTATTTCTATTGCCGCTATAACAAATAATAAAAATTAAATTAAATTAAAAAAATTAAATTAAAATGGGTAGGTGGGTAGATGGAAATCTTTTAATTTAATTTTTTTTAACGGAACCCTAAAAGAGTGAGGCCCGACTCGCACTTGGCCGATTTTTTTTTAAATTTTTCATTAAAATTAACTTTTCTGATTTGAAATCGAACTGGGTACTAATAATAGCTGTTGTACTTTTTAACCATCTGTAAACTAAAATATGCTAACAATATGAAGCCACATTTTATTTAATAGTAAATATGCATTTTGGAAAAATTTACTTTGATTTTTCGTTGTCAAAACTTCGAGCATTGTGTCTGTCCGACCGTAAATGCATGCTCTCACGCACTATGCATGCTATTTGGAGTTACCAAGTTACCAATGAGAACCCTATGAAGAATATATTATTATTAAACATTTTTCAGCTGACTTTGGTTTAGCCCGTTGGCTGGGCGCGCCGGCCCGTTGCGCCACCCCACGCGTCGTCACCTTGTGGTACAGAGCACCGGAGCTACTCCTACAGTCGCCCAAACAAACGCCAGCGTTGGACATGTGGGCCGCTGGATGCATTCTCGGTGAGCTGTTGGCCAACAAACCCTTGCTGCCGGGCAGGACAGAGATTGAGCAGCTTGAACTTATCGTTGATTTACTTGGTGAGTTTGTACTTTGTATTTTTACTGAGATAAATCATAGTTCATGTGGATGTGGTGTGTAGACAAGGCATGGTGTTTTTTCTATAGACCAAGACTGGCATTGGTAATACACCATGGTAAGAGTACCACACTAGTGTTGTTGCGTCAAATCGCACATCACCTAAGGCGCCCATGGATGGCTTGGTATGTTGTATGGTTTAAAAAGATTACAAAATATTTTTTGAATTTTATTGTTTTCTAACAATTTTTATTTTATTTATTTAAGAGCAGTAATAGAATAGGAATGCGGGGGTATCTTATTCAGGGGGTAGCGGGTTCGATACCGGGCACACACTTTAGATTTGTCGGAGTTCGTGCGTTTAAGAGAGAGGGCAGACTGGCTACTTTTAGCGACAGCGATCAGCGCTTCTGCGACTGCATCGCGTTTCGCGAAGGTCGCGAAAAAACATCGCGAAATGCCGATTCTAAAAACGCAACTCGATTGCTATGACTGGCAATTGTTGTGTGCCCACGTTAGCGTTCGGACGCGGAATCGAGTCTGCCCTCACCCTAAGCAATTAAATCACTTGCTTCAATGGTGAATAAAAAACCTGCACGCATAAGAGTTCTCCATAAAGTTCTCAAAGGTGTGCAATGTCTGACAATTTGCATTGGGGCAGCGTGAAGGACTAAACCTGCGCTCAGTAGTAATGAGGCGTTGATGAGTTTCTGATGATGATGAACAATTTCATTTGTTTGACAGGTACTCCATCGGACGCGATTTGGCCCGAGTTCAGTTCCCTGCCGGCGTTACAAAACTTCACTTTGAAACAGCAGCCGTACAACAATCTCAAGCAGCGTTTCCCGTGGCTGTCCGCGGCCGGCCTGCGTCTGCTAAACTTCCTGTTCATGTACGACCCCAACAAGAGGGCCACTGCCGAGGAATGCCTGCAGAGCTCCTATTTCAAAGAACAACCGTTGCGTGAGTAGTTTTTGAAATATACTTCTCATCATAAAATCGAAACACTTTCGATATGCTGCTGAGCGCTAGTAAGAGCTCTTGTGTACTTCCTCATATTCGATTCGTTTTCGTGATTCGTGAAAACACTATTCGAAGTGCTCTACATACAAAATGCACTCATTCGATTCGTATTTTGACGGATCCGTATTAGTTTTGTATGACGGCCACTTCGACTCGTATTTTCACGAACACGATCACAAATCGAATACGAGGAAGTGCACAAGAGCCCTAAGTGTTTCGATTTTTGTAATTGTAAGAAGTATATTGTTCTATCCATATGCTATCAAGTATCAATTCTGAAAGGAATTTACAGTAAACAACTGTAAATATTACACATCGAGCCTTTGAGACAATTAGCTAGGTAGTCTCTGTTTCATAGAGTGTTGTTTCTGTCACTAATACAATATGTCATTTATGTGACATTGTGTAGCATTGCTTCTATGAGTTTCAATAGCTGCTTATTTAACATTAAATAATAAGAATTAGGAAGTAATAGTATGGCTTGCTATATAACTATTGAGCTTTATTTATCCACAATTTTTAACCGACTTCAAAAAAGGGGGAATAGGTTCTCAATTTTTTTTGTGTGTTCACCAATTACTCGAAGATGCCTGAACTGATTTGAAAAATTCTGTTTTTGTTTGAAAGGATATACTTGCCAGGTTGTCCCATTTAAATTTTATCGAAATTGGTCGAGCGGTTTTAAATAAATCAACAATAAATAATATAATTTGTAGTGGCGCGGGCGTTTGAAGTCGATTTTTAAAAATATTTTTTTTACTCTTGGTCATCATGTTTTTGTCGGCAACAAAAACAAATCAATCGCAGCACTTGGTTAGTTAATAAACTGAGACCATAAACCATTTCTTTGAATATCATGGGACTTAAATTCAGGAAAATGTTAGTTTTAATTTTGTTTTTTGTATTTTTTTCAGCTTGCGATCCCAAGCTTATGCCGAGCTTCCCTCAACATAGGAACATGAAAGGCCAACAGAAGAGTTCGTCCAATCAGCTGAACATACCTCTTTCCAATTTGAACACTGGGGCTAACGACCAGACTAACAACCTGCCGGCCATATCAGATTTACTGGGATCTCTAGTTAAGAAGCGAAGGCTGGATTAAATGTTGAGATAGATTATAATAATATAATCTATTTCTGGCTGGTGTGGTGTCATGGTGCATCGATCAGCAGTAATATAGGGCGATCGTTTGACTGAAGTGGCTCCTAAAGTGTGATTCAACGTTGATTGTTGACCTAAAATCTAAGTTTGTCACACATACCGCGCTGCTACCTTAATTGTCTCAGTTAAAGAGCTACCTATGGATAGGTACACAGCCATTCTATATCATGATCCACTATCAAAGTCACATACCACTAAAGACTACAAACAAGAATCTGTCCTAAAACCAGCTTGTGATTGGCTAGCCTACATATTATATGTATGGGGCAAGTGCTGTTCCTATGGACGCTTGTACCTGTGGACACAATCGACTCAGACGAAAATAGCAACCCTAAAATTCTAATTTGAACGCGACCGTAAAGCGTTGTCTATGGTTGAGAGTTCACATTCAAATTAGAATTTTATGGTTGCTAGTTTCGATGGAATCGATTGTGTCCACAGGTACAAGCGTCCATAGGAACAGCACTTGCCCCTACTTATCATAATAGTCAGGCTCAGCCAATCACGGGCCGGATTTATACGACGTAATTTGTTGGGCAGAATGTAGGTAGTTTGAGAGTTCTATAATCTGTGATTTTGATCGCGATTTTGATTCAGATTTACTGTGATCCCTGTAATAGTTAACACACACAAAAAATGATTTTGGTTTAATATAAAATATAAGATTCAAATAAAAAAATATTCCGAATTGCTATTCTTTTATTTCATAATGTAAACCTTATTGTTGTTGATGTTATTATTTTTTTCTTAATTTGCTATTTTTTTAACTTTTCAATTTTATTTATTTAATCAGTCGAAGCATCTTCGTCCGCCGACAAGCCCATAGCTACGCGAAATTTCTGATACTTTTGCAGGGTTACAACGTCGCTGGTCTTTGCTTTAACCTTTTCCTTCTATTCAATAGAAAAATAAAGAATTTATATAAGTAATGTCATAAGAAATAATTTATTGACTCTTAAATAAATTAACAAATAACTCTCCTTCGAACACGATTAGTAGGTACTAGGTATGTAGGACGTTGAGGAGTTCTGAATTGTATCTTGTATTGGTCTGACCAAAGTCAATGGGTCTGACCAAAATTCAAAATCTTCCGAACTCGTACTGTGAAAAGTTATACTAGGGTAAGGGTAGGTATACATAAAATGCAAGAGAACTAGGTATCTCCCGAATCCTTTAATCTATCAGCAAACTGTCGGTAAGTTAGCTAGCAACAATAGTCGTCAAAAAAAAAAAAGTTAATTTCGACAAGTAAAAATACCATAGATTTAGGATTCTATTCGGTTCGCATATATAGAGCAAGATCCCAGTGCCGCCAGACCTAAGTTATTTTCTCAGTCATGATTTGTGTACGATAGAATAGTGTTCATAAGTCCTTTCAGTGTATGCGTACCTGTTAGCTTGTGCCGACGGCCAATTTCCAGATACCAGGTGCTAAAGGTAGGTAAAAACTAGATTAACTTATCTTAAATTCTCAGGGCTGATTTTCATATATGTTTTAAAGAATATTGCAAAAATTAATAAATTAATACTGCCAGACGCTTACCGCCGGCGGTAACTTTTGCCAGACGCTTTGAAACTCCCAAAAAATATATAATTTAAGTTAAGTTATATTCTCAGTTATGATTTTTATACATAATACTCAGAGAACTATTGCAATATCATCTGCAATCTGCCAGACCTATTGGAGGGGTCAAACATCCCCCCAGACACACATTAAGCGTCCCCATATGTATGAGCGCTAGAACATGATTCAATCGTTTACTTCTACTACTTTTTAGGGTTCCGTAGTAAACAAGGAACCCTTATAGTTTCGCCATGTCCATCCGTCTGTCTGTCTGTCTGTCTGTCCGCTGTTCAGCTCAGAGACTATTGGTACTAGAAATCTGTAATTTGACAAGGGTATAAATATCGATCACGCCGACAAAGTCGTGAAATAAAATTGTGAAAAATATTTTTTTTAGGGTACCTCCCCTACATGTAAAGTGGGGATGAATTTTTTCATGAAGACAGACAGACAGACGGACGGACATGGCGAAACTATAAGGGTTCCTTGTTTACCACGGAACCCTAAAAAGTAGTAGAAGTAAACGAGTGAATCATGTTCTAGCGCTCATACATATGGGGACGCTTAATGTGTGTCGGGGGATGTTTGACCCCTCCAATAGGTCTGGCAGCTTACAGAAAATATTGCAATAGTTCCCTGAGTATCATGTATAAAAATCGTAACTGAGAATATAACTTAACTTAAATTATATATTTTTTTGGGAACTTCAAAGCGTCTGGCAAAAGTTACCGCCGGCGGTAAGCGTCTGGCAGTATTAATTTATTAATTTTTACAATATTCTTTAAAACATATATGAAAATCAGCCCTGAGAATTTAAGATAAGTTAGTCTAGTTTTTACCTACCTTTAGCACCTGGTATCTGGAAACTGGCCGTCGGCACAAGCTAACAGGTACGCATACACTGAAAGGACTTACGAACACTATTCTATCGTACATAAATCATGGCTGAGAAAATAACTTAGGTCTGGCGGCACTGGGATCTTGGACCAATATACTAGATACCGTCTGCGTACTAGTAAATTGCGGCAATTCATGTACGCTTGAATTGGCGTACCTACATAGTAGTGATGTAACGAATATTCGCATTCGCATTCGCATTCGCGGATATTCGCATATCTTTGCATATTCGCATTCGCATTCGCATTCGCGAAATTACTGCGAATGTTTTGCGAATATTAAAAAATTTTTTTTTGATGTAATAGTTGGTTAATAAAAAAAATCCATTAATTTCTTATGTTTTTTAATGTAATAAAAAGTAACTTTACCTCGTAATCACATTATCAGTTTTATCTTTATCGTTTGGTATCATTTATTTATTTAACTTTGGGCAATTAAGCTTAACAATCAAATTTTCATAAGAATTAAACAAACAAAACTACTAACTAAATGCAATGTAAACAAACAAAAATAATCTACTATGAATTTTTACCTAATTATATATTGTTATAATTATTTTCTTGAAGAAAACTAAAAATAATAATCAACAAATACTTCTGTCTTCTATAATAAACTATAAATATAATCATTTTACGTAAGAGTTACAATCAACACTTTAAGCAAACAAAAATAAAATTAAGTCTTTTACTTTAATAAAGCTGTAAAATAAGTCCATATTTCACTAGAATTTGATTTACTCATGTTTATAATCAATTTTTTTATTTTTATTTAACTGGCTTAACCAAAAACCACAGAAACACCGGCGCGAGCAAAATGACACTTCAATCGGATGCGTTCATGGAACTAGGAATTACGAATTAGTCTTCCTATTTCTATGGTTCGAATTAACTCGGCTATTCTCGGAACAAAAAACAAACGGAACGCATTTCCGGAACTGCCGCCAAGGTCACCAAGCCATAGACAAATGGCGCCAAATTTAAACAAAAACTGAATATTCGCATTCGCATTCGCATTCGCGAATGTTGGCAGCAGATATTCGCATTCGCATTCGCATTCGCGAATGTCTAAGCCTGGCAATACACGTCAGGTTTTGTTTCCGATTGTCTGATCAGACTACCGGATCGTATTTACTCGATACACGTCCGATTCTTGCGTCAGGCTTTTTTTGAGCTCAGTCGTTCCCGAGCTATCATCCCGAGTGCTTGCGTACGGAGCAAAACGGACGGAGCGACGCTATTGGATTCACCCAATTAATTTGACAAGACTAACCGAGAGTCATTTCTAATTAAAACATCCAAAATTACTAAGACACCCCGAAAAGTTTTTAATTTTATAGAATGTTTTTCTACGGCTACGGAACGGCTAATTCAATATCAAAAATTTCGGCCATCATTCGATCCACGATGCGATGGAGAGAGCTATGCTCGGTATATGCCTGCGAGATCAAATGAGGAGAAAATCAGAAATGAGGAGATTCGTACGAGAACCAAAGTCACCGACATAGCTCAGCGTGTCGCGAAACTGAAGTGGAAATTGGCGGGGCACATAGTTCGAAGAGCTGATGGTCGTTGGGGTCCCAAGGTGTTAGAGTGGCGACCCCGCACCGGGAAACGCAGTGTTGGCAGGACGCCCCCCCCCCTTTTGGAGAAGGAAGGAAGGAAAGGAGACCTTTGTCCAGCAGTGGACGTCTATAGGTTGATAAAGAAGAAGAAGATTCGATCCACAACGATGCGTCCAGTGTCCACACAGTATCAGCGCTAGATTTGACTGGCAAATCGGAAGGAATAACCGGACGTCTATTTCGTCTCACACTAGAAGTATGTAGACAGCGCCTTCAGACAATCGGACCGACAGTAAAATCGGAAACGCCTCGCGCCCGCTTCCGACTCGGACGTCCGATCCGACTGCCGGATCGGACGTGTATTGACCGTTCATACAAAGTAATGGCTCCAATGCCTTCCGGTAGCCGGATCAGACTATCGGATCGGACAATCGGATGAAAAAACCTGACGTGTATTGCCAGGCTAAAACATGACATTCGTTACATCACTACTACATAGTCTTGTAGCAACCAATGTTTGACGTTTTTTGTCATACAGACAATGATAGCTTAGAACTAAGCGAGCGCGGGTCGCAGCCGGCGCGGCGTAGGCGGGAGGGGCAGCCCTCGACAAGCATTCTGTGCACGTCATAATTATACTATGCCGCATTCAAGGAGCTATTGTTTAATGTTTTTAGAAAGAGCGGTATCTAGTAGCGACTACCAATCCTAAATCTATGAAAAATCCATATTGATTTGATCCATTGACGAAATCCATTTTGATGATTGATCGGTAGATATTTATCAGGCGCCAGCTGCCTACCTACAAAATTAGTAGTTAGTTGCGTACCTATCATAAAGCATCTAAGCGTGAAGTATTCTACTGTAGGTAGGTACATATTAATAAAATTATTGTGAAGCAAGATTTAATTTTCTTATTTTCGTGGTCATAAGAGTCATTCCTATTCGCACAATTCAAGTATTTTTAGGTAGGTAGGGTACTTACAATTTCTCTTTCTTGTTTCTCTAAATTTTTGAGAGACCGTACACATTGTGAGCAAAGTATGACGTCTTCCATGTGATTAACTGTTTTCTTGCGATGGTGATGTTTCAACCTACAGCAAAAGCAATTTCAGAATTTGAGAATCCCGAGTAACTGGTACATCGAGGTATCTCCATGTAATTTACATAGGTACACGCAATATCTCTACTTTTATGGTTTCAGTTGTTTTATGACACTGAGATATTACTTTTAGGGTGTCTTTCCACTGAAGCGGAGTTAGCAGCCGGAGCGAAGGTGCAGTGCGAAGTGAAGCGGAATTTCCTGTTCATCCAAGTAAGGGGAATAAGCGGAGTAGACAGGGCAAGCGAAGTGAAAGCAAAGAACGCTGGGTAAACCCAGGAGCACCAGGAGGAGGAAGGAGGAGGGCCTCCTTCTCCTAAGTAGAGTGGAGGTGAGGTGTCTGGTTTCGAGGGAATAGGGTTTCGTAATATGTATTTCGCTTGCAACTGAAAGCCGCTGTCAGCACTCCTCTTAGTCTCCAGTGGTCAGGTAGGTACACTCCGCTACATTCTTCTTCACTCCGCTCCGCTTCAGTGGTGACTGGACCCTTATGGTACCCTGGGCTGGGTGCCTAATCTATGCAATTTGGGGCAGGTAAAGTGTATGCTATCCGAGCATACATACACATACCTACTACACCAAACATACATACATATAGGTAGGTATTATGCTAGATACAGAAAGTAGGTACCTACTCGTAGTTCGCGCAAAATCTGTCCCGACAATCTACATAATTTTATTTGAAGGATCCCAGGTAGTCCGATGAGCGAAGTTTTGAACTGGTTGAATGGCAGTGCTTTCGTAATTTAGCGGCGATTAAGCTAGTGACGCTTAGAATACGTATATCATTACCTATACCTATTGCGCGTAACCTGTGGTTAAGTAGAAGAAAAATTCATTGTGACTAAAAAGACTATACCTACCTACCTAAGTAAAAACTAGAGCCTCAGCTTCGTGACAGAACATTCCGACCCAGGGAGAAAGGAGTAGGTGTCTACTTACAATTTCCCACAATAGTCGCACTGGAGTTTATCACAGCGATGTGTTACGATGTGCCATCCCAGTTCTTGGTAGGTGGGATAACGCTCCGTGCAACGCGGGCAGGCGATTTTGCCCTCCGACCTCCCACCATTGCTCTGATGCTCTAAAAGTTGTTGCGATGTTTGGAAATTGTGATGACAACTGCGACACCTGAAAAAAGTACGTAACCACTTTTTTGTATCTATATTGTTTTGGCACATATCGTGCATAATTATAAAAGTTACTACGAGTAGGTACCTATGCTTGTCGTAAGTATTTTTCAAGATAAATGTGAGAAATAATGCTAATAAAACCAAATATCTATATGAGAAACAAATTATATTAATTAAAATCATAAAAAATATGTATAAAACGTAAAACCTTACATAAAAATGTTTGGTTGTAGATGATAAGCCATGTGCTCAATTATCTTTTTTGGATAGAAATAGTGGAATTTCTTATCGCAGCACGTAACGTATCCAGGAACGCCGTGTCTGTCTTTGTAATGTTTCATCAGGGATCTAAAGTGGAAGCCTTGTTCATGGCAAATACAGCATTCCATTTTGTAAAATAGTGTTATTTGTTTATCTAACGCCGCACCCTGCTTGGCTGGACGGCCGTCTATCAACACAATAGGGTCCAGCACGTCATTAGTCTGACTATCTTCTTTATTTTTATTTTGGCCTGTTGTTTGAGGTGGCTTATTACTTGACGTTGAACTGTTTAGTAGAGATTTGTCTACGCTCTCAGTTCTTGCAAATTCATCTAAAGGCATCACTTCTAAGAATTTCATATCTGCGGCAGATTTTCCTTTTTGTGTTTTTGGAGGTTTGACATCTCCTTGTTGAAATTCGGTTGCCGGCATATTCGGCTTAGAAGATGCCTGTTTTGAACTGTCATTGTGCTTGGTGTTAAGTGCTTTATGATCTGAAATTGCTGCAATTATAGGGCGAAGCTGGTTCTCTGGTAAATGTTTCTCCCGTTTGATTGCGTTACTTTTAATGTTATGGAACTCCAGAAACTTTTGTGTTTTATCTACCTTCACAGCGTAAAGGTGTAAAACAGACACTTGTTGTAAGCAGTCGTGGCATATTGCCTTCGGAAGGTTGTCGTCTGTGTGAATCTGTAAAGATCAGTGTCTTTTAAGGCCTACTAAATGCTGAACTTAGGCAAGGGTCATATTTAGCGGAATTCTGCTGTAATGTATCATATTCAAATAAGTACCTGTTAGGAAAACACCATAATACCTAGTGGCATACCTATTGCTTCAGGTAAGTTGTAGGTAGCCTATGTAAATCTGCAGATTGGTGTCCTAAACCAAGCTCTTTGGCCTAGCAAATATTAAACTTCAGTTATTTATGTTAGGAAAACACGCAAAGGAATTTCTTGCGTGGCATGTCTGTCAAGATCTCCGGCACTTATCTACCTACCTACCTAGACCTACAATAATTAGGTATGACAAGTGAAATGCTATGGGAGCGCCATATTTGCGCGGAAAAATGAACGAGAGAATTTTTGCGTGCGCCTTAGATGTTCCGTACCAAACTCATATATCATAATTACATACAGGTATGTACCTGCTTATGTTATGATATGAGTTATATTAGGTTAGGTCAAATGCGTAAGTAGGTCGCTTATATGTATTAGAGAAAACCTACTTAGGTATATATAAGTTTACCACATTCAGTACTATTTACTACAGACTACTAATACTACTATGAAACCATGAAATCGGCATACTAACAACTATATCGAAAAGCCTTTTCAACTTGCGTTTTATCTCAGCGTTGAGCGGCTTTAGTTTGGACACGTCAGTACAAAGGCACAGGCGGCACGACAGCTCACGCACTATAGTTTTCTCGAAAGTAGTAAAGTCATTCATACTGATGATTTTTAGTAAAATAAATAAATAAAATGTTGATGTTTATTGGGCCATTATAAAATTCGGGGTTTGTCTTCGATCTGATATTTTTTGTCTTGTCGGAATTGACAGCACTGAGGTGATTAAAAAGCTGTAGAATAGGCCAGTCATAAAGTAGGTCGAAGATAATACGAATACAATTTATTGAACTTTCGTATTCATAAGTTTTCGACTTTGAGTATTAAGCCTCAACTAATACTCAAAGATTTTCGATGTCATGAACGATCGATCTCATAAACTTTCGATATGATGAAAGGTTGACATCATAAGCTATCGATGTAACATGTTCGATCTCATGGGCTACAATGTTGTGTAATTCGTTAAGGCGTATTAGAACCTTTATAGAACTCATTATGTTACCTAGGTATACACTACTTATCTAAGATCTAAGGGTATACAAAGCTTCTTGAACACTGACACTGTTCTTGACTTTGGCAAATTTTATGATAGATTTCACCTCGATCACGATCAACTCAAACTTTTTGCGTGGTGCGTGCAAACACAAAATACCTACAGACTGTATACGCGCAGCCCGTCCTGTAGGTAGGTAATACTGTAAAAATATTTTTAGTATAAGCCTCAACTAATACTCAAAGATTTTCGATGTCATGAACGATCGATCTCATAAACTTTCGATATGATGAAAGGTTGACATCATAAGCTATCGATGTAACATGTTCGATCTCATGGGCTACAATGTGTAATTCGATAAGGCGTATTAGAACCCTTATAGAACTCATTATGCTACCTAGGTATACACTACTTATCTAAGATCTAAGGGTATACAAAGCTTCTTGAACACTGACACTGTTCTTGACTTTGGCAAATTTTATGATAGATTTCACCTCGATCACGATCAACTCAAACTTTTTGCGTGGTGCGTGCAAACACAAAATACCTACAGACTGTATACGCGCAGCCCGTCCTGTAGGTAGGTAATACTGTAAAAATATTTTTAGTAAAAACCAAAAAGTGGACAATGTTACATATTGTTAAAAGTTTCACTAAAATTATGCTAATCATTCAAAATGGCGTAAGTACACGATACTATCCCGCGCTGTCAAAGGTCAAATACAACCTTACAATTTCATTAAAGTAATTTGAACAAATAAAAGGATGATATCTTTATCATTTCTAAAAATCATAATCAATTTTAAAAAACAATTTGACACTTCATAGCTTTGATTAAGTAAAAATAGACACATCACAATTTTAGCGTATCTAAGTTGGAAGAAGTTTAACCAAGAACTTATATTTTCAAGATAACAAGTTAAATAAACGTGTTTTTATGTAAATTTGAACAGTAATTATTATTTTATTTTATACCGACTTCAATTCACAACTTAGTTTTTTATAAAAGGCTAACAATTTTGATTTCAAGCGAGTCGCTGGGAGCCGCCTACACAAGCGACACAAGATAGTGTTCTTTATTGGTTCTTTATTAATACGGTGTTTTGAATACAAGAAACCTCTGTCCAGCAGTGGATTTCTATCGGTTGAAACGACGAATTTTTACCATCAGTCCGACTTCGTACCTACAAACCATAATAATGTGATTTAGGTGGTGTGGGAGGTATAAAACGGTACAGAGTGCTTCCTAGCGTAGGAATCATCGATGTGTGAAACCAATCAATTACGAACTACATAGGTACAGTAGGTACCTATGTAGTAGGTATGTAGCCCCCGAGCTCCGAAACCGATACTCTATCAATCGTTCTACTTTTCTAAGATCCTTATGCTACAAATCGATACATATTAATTATATACTTATATTCGCATACCTAGATCAAAAGGGAGACAACTCAAAAATGGTCTCTGTTCCATAGTCAAAAAGTATTTCGAAAAGTGTTGGTTTGGTTGGGTTGATTCTGACTACTTAGATTGGTAGACGAATTTATTATAATTACAGATGGAGCAGAAAGATGGTGGATTACGGTAGGTTTATATCGGGCAGGTAATAGTTATCAATATCATACTTACCTACATAGACCGGTAGATATTTCGGGGCTGATATAGCTAATTTCTTATGAAACTTATCTTGACCTTAAACTAGTGAAACCTGCTGAAAGTGCTGGTTTCGCTGAACCAAGAGTCCAAGACAAATCTTGGCTCAGTGAAACCAGCACTTACCTACTACGCCTTACATAATAATAGGCTTCAAAGTGGCAATGCAGAAAGATCAAGAATAATCCAAGAACCTACATCCAAAAAGCTTAAATATCGTGTTAGGTAATAATATAAGCTTCTTGTTGTAGGTATTAAAGCTTCTTGGCTTCTCGGCTAGATACATTTATGCCCCGAAACCGTATAGCGAAACGAAAATAATAATAATACTTCTTTAAGGGATACCTAGATATAGGGATGCAGGCATAGAGAAACTTCTCTGTTAGGAGATAACAGACACTTTTACTATGGTTTCACTTCCGTTTAACAGCATGGTAGCCTTAATCGTAACTGCATGTATCTATAACATACAAACCGCGCATACAGTCTTGCAAGTTAAAACGTAGGTACCTACTTGTATTCGCTCGTGCTGTGCTCAGTGGAGCACGTGAGTCGCACCAGCTGCATCGCACGGTGCACGAGGCACGATGCAGTCCCTGGAGCCGCAGTAATCGGTAAGTGGGCTGTTTTCCCGTGCACCGATCACACAACAACCCTAATTGGTTTCTGCACTCTGCTGTAGCGGCTATAGAATACGTTTGGTACAGAACCTGTGACGACGGGTACCCGAACGGGACATAGAATAACCGTTATGTACGGTTTTTACAGCCTAAAATTATGTCGTTCTCACGAAGTTTTAGAATATTTTATCATAAACCTTCATAAACGATATCACCCTCAGAATGTCACCTCACCTGAGTTAGTAGGTAGTCGGCTAATTTGTATGGGGTTTAGCAGTGTAAATTAAATCCAAACCCCTAATCGGATTCTTTTTCTTATTAGGCCGATAGACATCCAGTGCTGGACAAAGGTCTCTTGCATGGACTTCCACAGGCCTCGGTCTTGCGCCGCCTGAATCCAGCAGCTCCCTGCGACTCGTTTGATTTCGTCGGTCCACCTAGTGGGTGGTCTGCCAACACTGCGATTCCCGGTGCGGGGTCACCACTCCAGCACCTTGGGACCCCAACGACCATCAGCTCTTCGAACTATGACTAATCGGATTGTACACGCCGTAATGGAACGCTTTCTTGCTTGGCGGTAGGTACCTACGTCAGATGGTAGGGTTAGATAACTAGCCGCGGCCAAAGCCTCTCAAAAACCAGAGTCAAGACAATTCAAAAACAGGACGGAATCGAACCCGAGACCTCCCATCATAAGACTTAGCATAGGTAGTTCTCAAGTTCTTTTTAGGCGAATTTTGCTCTGAATACCTAGGTGCCAACTCCCGATGGTCGTGAAGACGGAAGTGGTGATACGGAGTATCATAAGTGGGTATGTTGTTGTATCACAGAGTACCTAAGGAAAGGTTCATACCTTATAATATACTGTGGTTGTATATAGCATAGTACGAACTAGATTAATGCAGTAATAATAGTAGATACCTACCTAATCAATAACAGCAGGTTCTGCCCGGTATGTTACCCTACGTTTATAGTTCTGCCGCACTTTATAGACCCATTACAAAACAATATCCAGACTCGTTCAGCGTGGTCACGAGTAGTTTTACAATAAGGCTAATGACTCGTGTTTTAAAGAGCGCATGTTGAAAAACTTAAGACTTTATCTCTAGTAGCAAAGTTAGACGCCTACACGGGCTGAAAGATTTGCATACCTGAGTCCGTGTAACTTTGAAATTTGTTTGAAAGTGGATAATATTTTTACGGATATCTGAGAAATCGCAGACACAAATATTAGTTTCTAAAGTAGGTATATCTTCGAAAATTCATTTAGTTTGATAAGTTGTAGGTTTGATTATATTCAAATTAAAAAAAAATCATATTAAAAGTTGAGTCGCGATTTCGAAATGTTACCTACCGAAAAATTTTGATGTTGTTTTTTTTGTATCAAGGCTATATATATATACATTCTAATCAATTTATTGACTCTACATCTCATAAACTCGTACATTACTATAGCTATGATAAATAAATAGTAATTTGTCTGTTAATTTTTCTACTCTACCTATTGAGATAAATGATGACCAACACGCCTGCCCAGCGTGGTCATTATGGGCAAAATCTTTGCAATGGATATTCGCACAAGGCCATGGCCCCTAGTTCCCGGTGGCCTCGCTATTCCTGACCCTGGCAGCGGTCACGGTAATGGCGGGGCAGGGGGTGCTAAGAATCTCCGGATGAGATTCCGTTGCCAACCCCGATGACTGGACCTGGTGACGTATAACGCACGCACTTTGAGGACCGACGAGAAGATCATCGAGCTGGAAGAAGCATTGAGCAAGTTGAGCTGGAATATTATAGGATTGTCTGAAGTCCGAAGAGAGGGGGAGGACTCGATAATCCTCAATTCAGGCAACTTGTTCTACTACCGGGAGGGCGATCAACAGTCCCAGGGTGTTGTTGAGTTCATCGTCCACAAGTCCCTCGTCAACAAAATTGTACAAGTCAAGAGTGTGTCGAGTAGGGTAGCGAACCTCATACTCAGAATCAAACGGTATTCGTTGAAGGTTATAAAGGTTCACGCATCAACATCGGCACATCATGACAAGGAGGTGGAGGCGCTGTATGAGGATATATCTGAAGCCATACACGCCTCTACCACTCACTACAATGTTGTGATGGGGGATTTCAACGCGAGGCTCGGTGAACGAAGCGGTGCAGAGACGAGGGTAGGGCAATTTGGTTATGTGCGAAGGAACCAGAGAGGTCAAATGCTGGCCGACTTCATGGAGAAGAAGGGCCTCTTTATGATGAACTCCTTCTTCAAGAAATATAAAATCGACTTAGAAAATGGACTTGGATGAGCCCCGATGGTTCTACGAGAAGTGAGATTGACTTCATTATGTCGACCAAGCGCCATATATTCAATGATGTCTTTGTGATCAACAGGGTGAAAACCGGGAGCGATCACCGAATGGTAAGAGGCACATTGAATATTAATGTGATGCTGGAAAGGGCCAGACTGGTGTACCCACCAATTGGTGTATAAACGCTATACCTACCCCCAATACATTACGTCATCCCTTTCTTGTCTTAATTTTTTTTTTGTATTACTTGTCGTGTCAGTGGCCTATTAACAAAGTATACCAACGTGGTCATTCCCACTAACACGCCTTGGCGCTGAGTGTGGTTTCCTTAAAAGGATAGGGGCATAGAAACTAGCATTTCAATGTCGAATTCTATGCCTGAAGGTGCTTTAGAAGTCCGTTTCGCTTGAAGGGACATTAATAGGTTGTTGCTTTACTTTTGGTAGGTACTACACGAAGAAAAGCCACTGCACTGTTCTATCTTTCGTTTCCAGAGATGGTTCAAAGCGGCAGAGCTTTTCATTATGTGCCTTTGGATATGCGGATAGGTAGGTACTAAGGCTCAAGGCACATGGCGGCAGACGCGAAGCACCGCGTCTATCTTTCCAGCATTACGAAGAAAACTGACTTTTATTTTATGTAAAGCAATACGAAGTAAAGATGCGAATGACGTGAACCTATTTGTCTTTGTTTTGTTGAATTCGCCCTTCACAAATTAAATAATTTTATGTCATTATCACAAATCAATATATATATATATATATATATATATATATATATATATATATATATATATATATATATATATATATATATATATATGTATTAGAGAGTTCTTGCGAAGACGACGGTGTGAGAAGCCAAGCCAGCCGATGTATAATACTTACTGTCTTTAGTACCGTATGTACAATACCCAATACTTAATATGGGATCAATTTAAGAATAGGAACGAGAAGCCGTCACTTTCTAATTGTGTCACTGACTTATTCTATTATTTATCTCTCACTGATGACTATTCTATTATAAAATAGCAGCTTATTTTTGTAGTGAAACAAAGCGCCACACCGGTTATCTTAATAAAATTCATAATATAAGGTTTGTGGAGTCCAATCGCTTCTGTTAGCAAATAGTGCCAAGTTGGAGATATTATTACTCTACTGCAATGTGTCTTAAGCCTAACATACTCGTACTGTACAATTCGGGCACAATAAGCCTTCTTTGCGTTAGGGAGAAGGGTCGGTGTGGGGTGAACTTTGTAAGGAATCTTTTTAATATCATTTTTTCCTGTCCATATTATGTTCTAGTCTTTTAATTGAACCTTTGAAAGTAATCTTTGCCAACCGAATTTAAGTAATTTGTCATCTAATGTAGATGTTACAAAATTACAATAAAGATAATAAAGTAGTTAGTATATCGGTCATCATCATCATCATCATCATCATCATCAGCAACCCATCAACAGCTCACTACTGAGCGCAAGTCTCCTCTCAGAGAAGGGTTAGTATGTAGGATGTAGGTACTTACATAAAATAGTAGTTTTCCCCCGACTTAATAATTAATTATAGGAAAATGACTTACGAGGATGTTAGGTCCTTTTTAAAAGATTTGTCATTCAATCCCTATGAGACGGGATGACCTAAGGGTATGTCGGGCGTTCACTGGTGACCGGAGCGTAGGTACTCACCTAACTTTACCTTGGCCAACATATTAATGGTCGGAGGGGTAACGTCGACGTCGCTAGTTTTGGGTAAATTTCGTTCCCGTGGTTTTGACAATATAATTATAATTTTTACATTTTGATGTTTAAGCTTTTGTTAATTCAACTTTTTTAGCGTGAAATATGTTAAATGATGAATACGGAAAATTGAAATCCCTCATAATCCTCAAAATCCCTCATAATCCTCAAAATCCCTCATAATCCTCAAAATCCCTCATATTGATTTTGTTCGTATGAAATATAGCGTTTCTCATTCGTACCACTAATATTATCTAATAACGAATTTATTGGCCTCTCAAATATCAAAATCGGCTCAGTAGTTTAGGCGCTATGCTGGAACATAAGTGAATACAAACATTCATACACAGACTGCTAAAATCATAATAAACTAACCCTTCCTTTTGGCTTTATCGTAGTCGGATTCAAATTGGTCCTAGTTACGATACGATTAATTCGATTTTTGATCGCATTGTCTATGGTCTATACCTACCATATGCCTGTAGGCCGTATCGGCTTCAGTCTTCGCGTACCGTACAGCAGTGCTAGGACCGCCGCGCTCACAGCTACGCGGGTCCAACCGCACCAATTTACACCCACCACTAGCTTTACGAACTCATAAACTGTTTACTACCCGAAATAAGTTCACCAAGCCTGGCCTATTTCTTTTTTATTGTTCTAGTTAAAATAGGTATTGTCACATTAGCAAAAAACATTTACTGTTAGGCTACAAAAATAAAGTTACAGTTGTGAATAAAACTTGAAAAGTTTTGAATAGTTAATGTGTTATTTTAAATTTTAAAAAGTTTTTGTGCTTTGTGGTAAAAATGAAACGATACACTCCGCTTTATTGGATGTTTGTTATAATTTTCAGCAAGGGTAAGTTTAAAATTTTAAATTAATTAATTACAATACTTATATTATATAATAATTTTATTTATCTGAGTAAAATATTTTTTTAGTTATACGTATACCCTATAATTGTCGTATCTCACGACAATTATAATAAATACCTAATTGTCGTATCTTCGGAAAGTCCAAGCAGAATAAGTCGCGCACAAAAGATAGTTATAAATATACTAAAACATAAAAATATTATTCTATATCATCTAAGTATTTTTCATTTTAGAGCATCTATAACTCTACAATGAAGGTTTTGATAAAGTCTCTATGTCGCAGCGATGCGAGTAGGTAAATGAAATAGTAATTAAAGAGGTCTCGGGTTCATAATGATTCATTAAACTTTGATCCCTAAATCGGTGAAAAGTTCAGTCAAAAATCAGACAGTAGAGACAAGTTTTAAGCCTCAATAGCCCAACGGTTAAAGAAAAACCAAATGGTCGCAGGTTCGAAACCCACCCGTTGCACTATTGTTGTACCCACTCCTAGCTCAAGCTTTCCGCTTATTTGGAAGGGATAGGAGTATACCTATTAGCCAACTTCAGGGTGGCTGATATTCTTTTAAGAAAATAAGTTAGACTCATTAAAAATAGTAATCGTAGTATCGAAATCACCTGATTGATCTAATACAAACAATGTATAATTTCCAATTCGATTATGGAACAGAGCACATAATGATGTTTCTGAATTTCATACTATGCCCAACATTGTCGTATCGAATCGTACCTAGGCGTCTAACGCACGATGATTATTATTTAAAATTACCTGCCACGTTCGCGTTATGTGAAAGAATATCGTCGCTGTAGTTGGAAAATTAAATAACTATACACTTTTTGCGAAATCGACTTTATTGCATTTCCAGAAAGTCCAATTAAAGCCATTTAGCCAGCCAAGAATTTTAAAAAGTCGTGTAACAAAAGTTATTTACTTTGATGCATAGAAGTTACTTGTTGTTGGTGAATTAAAACATTATACAGGGTTAACCCTGTATATAAAGAATTTTATAGGAAAACTATCACGGCTAAGTAGGGTTCATAAGTTAAGGAGTTATATCATTTTTATCTAGGTTAGGTATTACACGTAGTGTAGGTTGCATATTTTGTAGTATATTATAGTATTTAAACCATGGAACTAAAAATATATTCAATATTCATAAATAAAATCAAAGCACTATCCTAGGTCAGCAATAATATTTGTGACTTGCAACTACGGAACCCTACACTGCGCGTGGCCCGACACGCACTTGGCCGGTTTTTATTTTAAAGCTTTTCTCAAGGTATGTGCGTTAGTTGAAGCTTACCTCTCGAGAAAATCGTGGCATAATTCAGTAAAAGTTCTACATAAAGTCTACCTTTGTAGTTTAAAAATCGTAACAGCGAACTTTTGCGTCAAAAGAAAGCTCTTTTCTTCTTGCTGAGGAAATTGAATTTTAAGGCGTTTACATTGACATGACTTTAACACTTATTATAATATTTTGATATTATATTATTATAGTACTTATATAATAATGCTTGTTTGTGGCTGGTAAATCTTCTGTTATCAATCTAATTCTGTTGCACTTTTTTGACAACAAATAAAGTTGAAAATCATTGTAATTTTTATTTTTAAGCTTTTTGGTGGTTTTAATTTGGCCTTTAAAATATATTATGATACCTTTGACAATTCAACCTCTAATTCGTCTATGTATTATACACATAGATTAAGGATTTTTAGTTACTTCGCATACTAAGCTACCAATCCTAAATCTATATTATACTCATGCCTTGTCCTCTAGATTAGCTGAAATAAAATGTTATTTTATTATAAATATTGTAGTAACACTTGTCAGTTACTACCACGAACACTGTTTTTAGGGTAGATTTCTTTTTTTTTTTTTTTTTTTGTGGGTAGTTATTACCTACATTTCTTCGTGGGTACCACGGAGTACTATTTATATGTGGGACTCAGTTGTTTAGCCTCATTCGCTTTTTAGTGCTCTGCCACGCAACACTGTATCATTCAAATATTTAAATATTCAGATAGTTCTTAATTAATATCCAAGTTTTTATAAATAATATTCAAGTATAATAAGAAATTAAATTACAGCGGGCACGTAGAAGTGAAGAGTCTACAAGCTCATTTTCATCATCTACTGGACTTGAAATGTACATCGAATTACTCAACGGAGTCTTTCACGTACCTTACATTAACAAAGTACGATCAATTCACAGGAATTGCATCATAAAAAACTTTGTATGTAAATTCCACTCAATGGAATTATTATGTTATGTACATCGAATTACTCAACGGCGTCTTTCACGTACCTTACATTAACAAAGTACGATCAATTCACAGGAATTGCATCATAAAAACTTTGTATGTAAATTCCATTCAATGGAATTATTATATTATGTACATCGAATTACTCAACGGAGTCTTTCACGTACCTTACATTAACAATGTACAATCAATTCACAGGAATTGCATCATAAAAACTTTGTATGTAAATTCCATTCAATGGAATTATTATATTATGTACATCGAATTACTCAACGGAGTCTTTCACGAACCTTACATTAACAAAGTACAATCAATTCACAGGAATTGCATCATAAAAATTTTGTATGTAAATTCCATTCAATGGAATTATTATATTGTGTGCATCGAATTACTCAACGGAGTCTTTCACCGTACCTTAAATTAACGATCAATTCACAGGAATTATGTAAATTCCACTCAATGGAATTATAATCAAACTATTATAGGTAGGCGAGGTATTCATGATATACACCAGAGATACCTACGGAGGTTCCCACTGGAGATAAAGAAAAAACACCCGCTTCACAATTCGGGCTGGAAATTTACAAGGAGTTGGCCGATCGATTAAATCATATTGCTACTAAACTTTATATGTTTGTGCTACCTACTAAATGGCCTTGACAAAGAGGTCCGAAAAGATTTGTTCCAGAACAAAAAATATATGGTTCCTGCTTACAGCGAACGCGTTAATGCTCCTTTATTAAACATGGAACTAAAGTCTTGCCCAAGTTCGTATTAAAACGAAAGAAGGGTATGGAAGCCAGACAGAAACAGATATCTTCTGTAATTTCTAGCCTCGCTCGTGTCGTAGATAGTGGTTATATTCTCTTGGTCGCAGACACTCAACTATAGAATGCAGACAGCAAAATGACAAAGGAAATAATGGAAGGCATTCGTATGCTCTGTAATATACAATACTCGGATTCTATATGAGGGAAATATTTCATTTCATCGTACCTATGGTCTGTATAATATACTTTGTGCTCAAAACTGAGGTGAATGACCACCCTATTCAAATAAAGATTGATAAATACCTACATTTTTGGTGAAAACGTAGCAGATACCATAAAAACAGCAAAAGCTGACTCAAGATCAAAATTTGATATAATAAAGGGTCAGGACAAGAGTAACAGATCAGCAGTAAGAAAAACGATACAACCTCAACCATCGACTTCAAAAGTTTTAAACTACAAAGCTCCACCGCCGGCGCGCAGGCAGCCGGCCCAAACGAGGAGCCACCCGCCTGCTCCAGCGCGGAAGCCCGACTACTCATCGAGAAGGTCGCGGCAACAGCAGCAGCAGTACAGAAATCCACGTCGCGACAAGATAAGGCAAAATATGCCGGTCGACTTTCATTATTTGCCCAAAAATGGGCCTTAATCACAAATGATCAAACGATTATTTCTTGGTTTCGGGGTTATTAGTTAACATTTTCACGTAAAGTTATTCCGCAAATTCCTCCCATCGCTTTTCTGAATATACCGCTGAAGAAATGGGCAGTTTATCACATGGCAATTAAGTAACTCCTTACGATTGGCGTGCTACTACTCGTGCGCTGATCAATACTTATCGAGCATAAATTCCTAATAGCAGTCTAACGATAAAAATCGTTTTATATTAAATTTAAAAAATCTCAATAAACATATACTTACACATATCACATACAACATTTAAATTGAAAGATATACGCACATCTATAAAATTAATAACTAAAATTCATTTATGGCTACACTTGATGCCTATTTTTTATTAAAATTCATCCGGATACTTGAAAATGCCTAAGTTTTTCATTCAATGGAAAAATATATGAATTTAATGTCCTACCTTTCGGATTAAATACAGTGCCATACATATTTACATAAATAATGAAACCCTTCATTAAACTGTTGAGTCAAGCTGGTTTCATGCATGGAACTAGGAATTGCGACTAGGTCTAGGTTTCATGTCTAATAATATATTAGCTTGATGATATTTTATCTATCGGTAGATCTTCTATTGAATGGAATGAAAATATCAATATGACTATTAAACTTCTGACAGCATTAGGCTTTATAGTGAATTTCGATAAAAGTAATCTTTCACCATCCCTCTCTTGCAAATTCCTTGTTTATAATCGATTCTCATGATTTAAAAGTTTATTTACCTAATGATAAGAGACCCAAGATTCGGGAAAAAATTAGTATAGATTAGGAATCAAACTAATACAAAATAGTCTTAATCAAACATTGCAAAATTGATAGGTTTATTAATTCCTGCCTGTACTGCCATAGAGTATGGCTGGCCATACGCGAAAGCTTTTGAACGATGCAAATATCTTAATTTACTAAGTCACATGGATTATAATCGTACAATGTATATCCCAGATTCGCTAAACGAAGATTTTGCTTGGTGGCTGAATAACATTAATAGTTCTATGCGCAAAATTAGAAGTGACTATTATAAAACAGAGATAGGTACATATATTCTGACGCCTCAACATCGGGATGGGGTACAGCGTGTGGGTCAGAATCCACAGGCGGACAGTGGTTCGAGTGGGAAGCGACCCAACATATTAAATAACTAGAACTACTTGCAGTTTTTTCCTGCTAAACGTCATCACTGTCAGATTCTTCTATGAATCGATAATACCACCGCCAGCAGTTATATTAACCGTATGGGTAGTGTCCAATACCCTCACTTAACAGAGGTGTCTAGGAATATTTGGCAATGGTGTGAATCGCGAAGTATTTTTATATACGCATATTATATTCGCTCCCCTGAAAATACATTGCTGACGCTGAATCAAGACGTACTCACGCAGACATTGAATGGGAACTCAGCGATCCAGCATTCACTTGAATTGCCAATCTTTTTGGCCAACTTCAAATCGATCTTTTTACAACTCACGTCAATAAAAAATGCGAAAGATTTGTTTCCCGTTGCTTTCGCAATAAATGCTTTTACAATCAGATGGTCTAACTTCTATTCTTATGTGTTTCCTCCATTTTAAATCACATTTAAAACACTTCAAAAAATTATTTTTGACAGAAACAAGAATTAAAGTAGTACCTACCTAGGTGGCCGACGAAACCTTGGTACCCCCTTTTTCAATCACTTTTAATTTCTGACATGATAATTCTAATCCCACATGAATATATTAAAATTTCTCTTTTTAAGAAAACGCGATATTATACGGCGGTTATTACGAAGAGACTTCTCACCAGCATCGTTAGACATAATGCTGGCATCCCTGGCAGAAGTTCCATCAAATAGTACGACATTTGCTTGAAAAAAGGGGTTTACACATTGTTCCCCTATTCGATAGACGTATTAGACCACCAGTACCAGATATCTTAAATTTCCTAACATTGCTTTTCAAGAGTGGAGCTCAGTATGGAACTTTAAATACTCATAGAGCCACATTATCTTTAGTACTGGGCTCAAATATTTCTAAAGACGAGAGTTTTAAGATTCTTTAAGGGAATCTTTGGACTAAAACCCCCTCTTCCGAGATATGAACTTACATGGGATACAGCTTGTGTTCTAGATCATTTGACCAATTATCATCATTAATGAGGGTTTATCGTTGGACCAACTTTCAATGAAATGTATTACATTGTTAGCTCTAACAACACTCAAAAATCAAACATTTTCGAAAATTAAAGTAAAAAATATAGAAAAAGCCTTCTAGCCTCTTTAGAAATAATCATCAAAATTCCTGATTTGATCAAAAAATCTAGACCAGGCTCAAATCAACTCGTCCTCATAATACCTTTCTTAACTGAAAAACCAGCTATGTACCCAGCACAGACACTTAAAGCTTATTTAAGTGAAACTTGTGTACGGCGTAGCCAAGACTATTTATTTATCAGTTACAAGAAACCTTTTAAACCAGTTTCAACACAAAAATTAAGTTGCTGGGTTAAAAACACGCAAAAAGGTAGCGGCATAGATGTCTCCATATTTTCTGGTCACAGTACCAGACATGCTGTAACTTCAAAAGCCAAGTTCAGGTTTCAATATAGATCCTATTGGCAATACTGCTGGCTAGAGTCATGACTCGAATACTTTTTGTAAATGTTATAGTAAAAATATTTTTAATCAGGACAATACTTCTATGGCCAGAACAATAGAATAATTAAAATATTATGCAATAAAATAAATGTGATGATTATATAAAAATTTAATCTGAAACTTTAATGATTAATTTTTCAGTTTTGTATTATTATTAATGATAAGTAAGGGTTCATCGAAAGGAAAAAATAGCTTTAAATTAATAATAATATTATGTTTACGTTTTACTGTAACATAATATTATATATCATTGAGATTACAAATGTTATGTAAACATAAATTGTAACTCTGGTAAACAAGTTATTACCTCAGTATTTTCGGAACATGCTCTAAAAGTCTACAATATTTATAATAAAATAACATTTTATTTCAGCTAATCTAGAGGACAAGGCATGAGTATAATTAATGATTAAATGAGCTTACCTGTAAGTGAAATTCAATCATAATTATACGAGATGCCTTGTCCGAAGAGATTAGTTCCCTCCCCCCCTAGAAATCCCTAATGTTGTTACGAAAATACGATTAACTCTAAAATAAATGAGGCTAAACAACTGAGTCCCACATATAAATAGTACTCCGTGGTACCCACGAAGAAATGTAGGTAATAACTACCCACAAAAAAAAAAAAAAAAAGAAATCTACGCTAAAAACAGTGTTCGTGGTAGTAACTGACAAGTGTTACTACAATATTTATAATAAAATAACATTTTATTTCAGCTAATCTCTTCGGACAAGGCATCTCGTATAATTATGATTGAATTTCACTTACAGGTAAGCTCATTTAATCATTAATTATTGATTACTAGCTGATGCCCGCGACTTCGTCCGCGTGAATTTAGTTTTTTTTTTTGTATTAAAACCTTCCGTGGAACTTAAGGAACATACAAAAAAATAAATTAACCGAATTGGTCCATCCATTCTTGAGTAATGCGCTTACCAACATTCATTTTTATCGACCGAGCGAAGCGAAGGTCTTTGAGTTAACTAGGGCGATTTGCACTTGTCCGTCCGTCCGTCCGTCCGTCCGTCCGTCTGTCAGAGCCTTATAACTTTTGAATTACTGAACGTAATTACTTCAAATTTAGATATAATATGTAAACCGATGGCCTCCAGCCGAAAATGGCTTAAAAAGTTATAAAAATCTTTATTTCAGGGGGGCTCTCATAGAAGCGAATGCGAAGTAAAAAAAAAAAAATCGCGTTACATAAAATTGTTACGTATCATTTTAAAGATAATTTTGAACTGAGTACAAAAATATTTTTTTTTTAATTTTTCCCTTAAAATTGACGAAATGGGGGGCTTTCAAAGTGGCGATTTTATACGCTCGCTTGAAGACGCTCTCTAGAAAAATCCGCTATGGATTTTCAAACTAGGTTATGGAGTTTCAATTTAGGTCACTTATATCCTGTACTTGAACAACAAATACTAAAATTATATGAATATTATAAAGAAACGAGATTATTTAATTTTTAATGGGCGTCAGTAATTCATATAGCATCAACATAGCTTCACAATAATGATAATAGATGGCGCAGTCAGTAACTATTCCCATGGAACTACGAGTTAAATTCAATGTTTGATAAATAATTCAATGTTTTCACTAACGTTCCCTAACCTTTACGGGCTACCTATAAGTTAGGTGATTGATGTTTTCTGTCAACTTATTTATCACGATCCTGTACGGGACACCTAAAAGGATATTGGGACGGATGTTAGGACTTAGGATTGTATTTAGGAGCT
This sequence comes from Oeneis ivallda, assembly GCA_029955525.1. Taxonomy (NCBI): domain Eukaryota; kingdom Metazoa; phylum Arthropoda; class Insecta; order Lepidoptera; family Nymphalidae; genus Oeneis; species Oeneis ivallda. The sequence goes on along the minus strand of JARPMR010000003.1, from coordinate 9,969,461 downwards.
ACCTACGTTAAGAGACTCCTACTTAGGGGATGATTTAGGTATGTTTGGTGAAAACGGGCATAATAATAATGTCAGTTTTGGTTATCATGTATCGATTGAATGAATAATCATGGGATACCGTTACCGCGAGGTCTCAGTTCGGGGCGAACCACTAGTTTATATAGATTATAGTTACATAAAAGTTAATGGATTCTAGTATCATATTTTATTCTTCTATTTCGTTCGTGCAGAACAACTTCTATCAAAATCACTATTTTTCATTTTTCACTTTATTGTAATATTCTTAAAAGTAATAACTGAAATACAGTGTACCAACAATAGGTTTCAGAAGAGTTAAATCTTTAATTAATGTAGCACAATTTTCGAGTAAACAAAACTGCTAAGTTAACTTTGTTCAACATTCCAAGTAGGCGAAAAGGTTCTGCTTGAAATAGATATACATAGATATTATTATATTATGTACATGTATGCTATTCTTACATATTATGAGAAACAAGCGTACCTACTATGTACGTAAGCGTATTATGTTCATAATTGCTGTACATATGTATAAACATGTGTTGTTGTTAGTTTCACGTATGTTGTTGTACACTACTCGTAAGTACTAATAATATTATTCTATGTTCTTCGTCGTCGTCAACCGAAATACATTAATTACTCGACATACTCATAAGTCTCTTGTAGGGACTATCACACGATGCGGTCTTGCGTCGCTTGTATGCAGCGGGTCCCTGCAACTCGTATTATGTCATCTAACCACATAGAAGGGGGAGGTCTGCTATTACTGGGGTCTTCGGTGCGAGGTCAAAATCCAAGGATCGTGAGATCCCAAGCTTCTATTGATTAATATGATCTGTATATGAGCATGTTCTGTGTTACACTTAATTGCCTACATGCTTTCGGACAAATGATGTAGGTTTTTACATAGGTACAACTAAAATGCTACATCTTTAAGTTACCTAGGCATTCACCGTCAAGCTATTTGGTGTGATTCCGATTTACTCAAATCGAAAGGATGAGCGCTTAGTATGATATTATGTATAGATAGGTACTTAAGCCACTTACAGCTTCACTTCAAATGAATACAAATTGATGTAAGTTTGCACATTCACGGGCTGTCCGGCGTGGTAGTGATGCCCTGGCCTCTGGATTTCGTACGCAAATAGCTTGAGGCTGTTAATTACGGCACGGAAAATTCGTAGGCTCTCATTGCGCCTAAGGCTAGGTTCACACGGCATTGTACTGCACGTTTTTTTTGCAGGATAAACTTTATCGAAAAAATTGGGCATACATGAGCCATGAACTTCATGTGAAAGTTTCTATATGGCTGCAGATTTATGCACTATACATTTTAGAGAAAGTTTATACCTGAGAGCAAAAAAACTTGCAGTAGGTACAATGTCATATTATGAATCTAGCCTAAGTATAACTTGAAGTGTGACGAAGACGGCGCTCTAAGAAGCCGAGGCAGGCTCTTTCTGAGACCCGATTTTGTCTACAGGGTTTCGTGTCACAAAACATAGGTACTCGTAACTATATATCTATATTTGGGTACTTGACTACCTACTGTTTCATACAAATCTTACAAAATACCACTCCCCTTAGTTAAATGTGTCAAGACGATGTCCTTAAACCACGAACATTAAGTTTCTAATCGTTAGTTAGTTACTAAGTTCAAGACCGTCCCTTTATCATAATCGTTTTACTATAAAAGGGTTATTGTCTTGATTTAATCCCGAATTGTTTCAGTGAGTTTACATTCTTGGGAGAAACTTTTCCTTTCATCGAATTATAGCGTACCAGCATTCCCCGCCGTCGACCCTGTCAACTTTATTTATTATTATTTTTTCCCTCCAATGAGCTTCGCACGCAGTATAATGTATAAATATTATCTATGGGTTTATAATTGTTGTTCTGAAATAGTTACTACCTACTTAGTAGTTCAACTTTAATCCAAGCTTTTAAATTACCTTTCAAATAATAATATACATGTTTCTTTTAGAATATTATGTGAATATAAATACGAAGAAAATTTAGAAATTTGGAAATCGAGTAAATCACTTTAACAACTGCAATACATGTATGTACCTACTCGTAGATCACTGCGCTAGGAAGGAATTGCTTATTTATTTTCGTGTGATAAATATATCATGCAAAACTACGCATTCAATCATCACAACGTTCTTCGCCAAAACCGAAACGATCAATTGTAGAATCTGTTAGAAACTTTATAAACGAGAATATACAATAACTTCTAAATATTATTGTAAGAAATCGTGTACTGTGATATATGTGCTTAAGTATTTTAATTTTAAATGAATCATGTTTGCAGGGCTTCTTTGAGCTAGATTTTTCTAAAGAAAAAAAAAGATACCTCGGTAGCGCAGCGGTTCAGGGCGCAGACTGAAAATAATAGGTCTTTACCTATGAAATTGCCGTTTTGTATGCAATAAGTGAAAGTACTTATTTTTTCAAACTTTTTTATTTCTGTTATTCGAAGTAATCACCCATGCAATCGACGCATCTTTGCCAACGCATTGGCAGTTTATTGATGCCCTTCTTGTAAAAATCAGCTGGACGGGAGGCAACAAACTCTTCAAAGGCATTTTGTACTGCCTCTCGGGAATTGAATTTTTTATCCACTAAAAAGTTGTCTAAATTTTGGAAAAAGTACCTAATAGTCGGTAGGTGCAAGGTCTGGTGAGTATGGCGGATGAGGGAGAGCTTCCAACCCCAGCTCTTGCAGCTTGGAGACTGTCTGTTGCGCAGTATGGGGTCGCGCGTTGTCGTGAAGGAGCAGTGGGGACGACCGATTGACCAAAGCTGGTTGCAGATGTGCAAGCTTCTCCATCATTCTCTCCAGTTCTTCACAGTACACATCTGCATTAATGCTCATGCATAAAATGTTCTGGGTAAAGGCCCACGTGGGTATTGAAGGAAACGAGAGAGCTGATCACCTGGCCAAGGAGGCAGCATTGCATAAAAGGACAAAGGCAGACTATGATGCGTGCCCGATATCCTACGTCAAACGTTCCATTAGAAGTGGAACGCTTGAAGAATGGCAAAATAGATATACCTCTGGCACAACTGCAGGAACAACAAAAATGTTTTTTCCAGATGTTAAACAGGCTTACAAAATCTTAAAACAAACTAAAATAAACCCGACAATAGTGCAGATCCTCACGGGGCATAGCGGGTTCTCGTACTATTTGCATAGATTCAAGTGTAAGGACAACCCGTCATGCAAATGTGACCCAGATAAAGTGGAAGAGGGCAGTTCTCCTAATTGTTGGCTAAAACGCTCGATGAAAAAAAAATTTTTTTTTTTGAGTTATTGGTTTTTTAAGTATGCCTTGACAGAGAGGTGCCTTCATTTATCACAGTGATGAGGAAGGCCCTCAGCAGAACCTAGTTTTCTTGGAGAAATAGCGTATTTGGTAATTATGGTGTCCATGGTAAGGATAAATTGTGACATGGTAATGAGGTCCGGAATATGGTGATTAGAATATGCTATATGGTAATTTGGTAAAATTTTGTGAATGAGAAACAAAAATAAAACATAAGTGTTAATAAAATCTATTTAATCTGTAAATGTGGAAAAATACAGTAATAAAACTGAAAGAAATATCGTAGTATTTCTTTAAATATCAAAAAAAATCTACTTAGGTAAGTAGGTACTTATTAATAGTCCTCAAAATTGATAAATCAGATGTATCACGATTTACAAAATAGATAAAAATCTCAGTTATAAATTTTCTTGGTTCAATTCCGATTATTTATTGATTAATTATTATAGTTAATTAGTTACCTAGAAGAAGCGTCTAAGTAAGGGCCTGTATTACCACCTTCTGATAAGTGTCGGATAGCCTAACCGTAAGTTTTGTCAGTGTCTTACTTTATGTCAAGTGACAAAGACAAAATATGCGAATAAGCTATCCGACACTTATCAGAAGGTGGTGACAATGGCCCTAAATCTCGTAAAAATAGCATTCCAATCATAATCGTACAAAGATTCATAACAAAATTCTGTCTTGCTGACGAGATCAATAAATTCAGTTATCTTCCTATCAAACCTACCTAGGCTTACCTACAAAAAGCGTCTAATTATATTATGAGTTTAACGATAGCTCTATGTACACAAAATATTCTTCAAATAACATGCCAAACATAATTAATAATTGTTATTATAATATAAAATTTGATACAGAATTGTCAGTGTCGTTGATGAGATCTATATATTCGGTAATCTTCTAATCAAATAAGGGTCTAGGGCCTTTGGAGGAAATAGTGACTTACCTGCGCTGGCATCTGTTAGGTCTTGACACTAAGCTAGGCTATCCACGCAACGCATTTGTTTGCTATAGACCCAAGCAACAAGGACTGTGTTATCATGAAGCTTGACATACATAACGCTTTCAATACACTGGAAAAGGACATTCTACTGAGCGAAGCCAAAGTTATGATTCCTACTCTGTATCCTTTTCTTCAGCAATTTTAACATTCCCCCTCCAATGTCTTCTACAACCAAACCTCTATCCTTTCGCTGATTGATGTCCAACAGGGAGATCCGCTTAGACCTCTCATCTTCAGCCTCAGCATTCAGAAAGTTCATCACGACCTCAAATCCCCCCTCAAGATCTGGTAACTCGATGATGGTACTATAGGGGGCAAACCTGAAGTTGCGGAACGTGACCTACTGCTTTTAATACATCGCTTGAAGGAGCTGGGGCTGAAGGTGAACATGTCTAAGTGAGAGTTCTTCCCCTGTAATCCAGAGTCCCGACTTCTGTTCCCTCGCTTTGAAGACCTAGTTCCTGGGCTCAAGGAGTTTAACGCTGACAATTTTTTCCTCTTGGGGTCTCCTATCATTTATTCTGCTATCCCGAAGCCATTGCGGCAAGGAGGCCACTCCGCCATTCGAGAGCATTGGAAAGATCTTTCGGCCCATGTTGCGCTTACGCTCTTGCAAAACTATTTTGCTGTGCCGAAGATTACATATCTACTGAGGACTTCCCAACATGGTTGCATGCCTGTTTGCGAATTCCATCGATTCATCTGCGGTTACATGGTGGAAGCCAACGGCCACCACGCATTGAGTTGCAGTCGTTGTGTGGCCAGATTCTCTCGTCACCACTCTCTGAACGATATCGTCAACGTACCCTGCGTAGTGTGTACTCGAGCCACCCGGTTTGAGTCACATGGATGGCAAGCATCCTGATGGCTTGACACTCGTCCCATGGCAAAATAGCAAATGCATGCTGAGGGACGCGACGTGCATGAGTACATTCGCACCATATCATCTCAGCCGGAAAACACAGGTAGACGCTGCAGAGTCCGTTGCATTAAAAAGGAGTAAAGATGCCCCTATTCTGGACAGCTACCTTTTTGTCCCTCTGGCAGTGGAGACCATGGAATGCTGGAGTGTGGAAGCTAAGCGATTGTTGGTGAAGGGCCTGCGATCCACGTTCTGGGGTTTACCTGGTCCAAAGGTCTTCAATCGAAATACAACGCTGCAATGCTGCGAGTTTGATTGCGATTGAGCTATAAGAAGAATTAAGATTTATTTTCCATCTTTTTCAGTATATTATAGGATCTTTTTTATCTTCGTAATCCATTCGAGCCTTTTTTGGGCTTTTTTGCCCATCTTTTTTGGATTAGTTAATTTTATTGTTGGAAAATATAATGATTTTGTCATTACCAACACCCAAACAGTATCAAAATACAACCATAATCATTCAACACAGATTACTTATAACTTTTTATTTATTTCTTTATATGTTACTACAAGTTGGTCCTTGACTGCGATAATCTGGGGTAGATGGTGAATGCAGTCTAAGATGGTTGCGAGCTTACCTGGTATTAAACTTAAACAACTTACCGGTTTCTACGCTGATACGTACAAGAACGCTAAATCACAGTAGAGTGTTGGATGTTAACTAGCCTCGACTAGACCAGACCGGAGATAATTTAAAGTTTACAAAATCCAAACTTGCCCCTGCCGTGAATCAAACCCAGGAACTCCAGTTTTTAAGACCAAAGTACTCACCACAGTGCCAGGGAGGTCGTTAAAATCTAGAAGATCCCATACATTCAAGCATTACTCTAATTACCTTGCTAATGCCCAATTACCATAGTATGTAAAATGGCAATGGTAATAATGGTAAGTAGCATAATGGTAATTAGAATTAATTAGTAATTAAATTTTTACGTGATAATTAAACATATTAATTTTTTTTAATGTGCTTTGTTAGAAAGTGAAACATATTTGAAATATAAAAAAAATAAAAATATATAAAGGTGATAACTACTTACGGTATGGTGAGAGTCCTATGAATGAGCGATTAAACTAGCGGCACGCTATGATGGCCGGTTTGACGTTTGTCCGCTCATGAAGTTCCGTATTAATTGATAACGACTTTGAAGGAAATAATTGTATTACTTTATTGACGATAGTGATGTGCAGAGATTCATAAATTTTATCGAATGTAGTTTTAGGTTTAGGACTCAAAATTTATTTATTAAATTGATTTCTAAAATGTATACAAGTGTAGAAAAATCAGTTTGCACCATTTAAGGGGTGAATGTACTTGTGAATATGAACAATTTTCACTATGTGGACAAACCTCTGAAATCGCAAAAAAATATCAGCTGTTTCATACAAAAGGTAAAATTTTTATTTTTATATGATATATACCACAACTCGGCATTTGGTTTTCTAAATTGAAAATTTTTAAAAATGGAATCTAATACGATCGTCACATAGGATCGCTGGCTAGCACAACTACTACCTCCGGCAAACACGCGTCAATGCTCAATGCAAAACAAAGCAGTTTCGAATTGACGTTGCTTCGAAAAGTATAAACTGTCAGTGCAATGCGATTGTGATATAGTTTTGACCTGGCTTTGGATTTCAAATATTGATACTGCATTACTGTTGACCCTTGCTCGTTAATTTGGACTCTGTTCAAGCCCTTTGTTGTGGATTTCGTCGATATGACCGAACGTACGCAGAGAACTGTTCTAAATAGTCAGACACGTGAGTTCGTAATACGCCTTCGTAACTATTTATCATTCAAATATTCAGTTCGTTCAAAAAAATTAAATAAACATATACATTTTTGTTTTATTAAACCTATTTAATCAGGTACAAAAACAAAACTTAATTGTTTTTTGTTCGAGAATAAATTGACATTCCACATCACTATTGTAATGTGTCAAACCGGTCATCATAGCGTGCCGCTAGTATAAAGTTGCCAAAATGAAATTTCCGTTGGAGAATGCCAAATATTTTCGTAACCCGATGACGTACTCTCCTCCGTTCGACATGAATTGCTCAAGGCGACTGACTTTGTACGTAAGACGCGACGACGATGCGGATTGTATGGATATGTGGGTAGTTACGATAGTGTTTGCACAAGAGCACGGTAATGATTAAAAAGTCGTGGGACAGACTTTAAATACTAATAAAAAACTAATTCTAAGACGTAACCTCACGCTACGTTGTTATTTTAAAGATTAATTATTCATTATTGAAATATATTTTTTTGAGAATTTTTAATCGACTATGTTTTTAAATAAATAAGTTTGTTACATACGACATAAGCAGTGGGACAGTCATGGAGGTTAGAAAATGGAGGTTTAAATTTTTTTTAAAGCTGGATCTCACCTCTTTTATCTTCTTTTTCTTGATGGACGATATAGAGGACACTATCTAGTATCTACAAAAAAAGTTACATAAGCCTGAGTTAGTTTTAACCTACGTTCTCCAGCCTGAGACATGCCTTAGCCAACATTTAGGAGAATTGCCCATAATACACATAATATCAGAATGTCCAAGATTTGGTAAACAGAGAAATGACATTGAAATAGAAATAGGAAATATGATAAGACGAGACAATCTCAGTGAACTGATGAATAATAATGGAACTAGACAAAGATTTCTAAATTACTGCGAAAAAGTTGCAAAAATCATAATAAAAGAAAATAAAACAAACTAAGTTATTAGAACAGTAAATATAATTCGTTTATTAATTAGAAGGACACACCCTCACGCACGTACACACACACTCACGTACGCACACACGCACACAAACACACACAAACACACACACACACACACACACAGACATGAATACAGACTAAAACTGCAAATAGACATACACATCGCTTCACCGCGGACTTTTATTTATATAAAAGATTTGTATAGTAAAAAAGAAAAGAATGATTACAAAAGCAAAATTAAAAAAAAAAACAATATAATATATATGTAATTTTATTATGGATAATTAAAAAAAAAAAGGAAAAAAAAATAATATAAGAAAAAAATGGAAAAAAAACAAAATAAAAAAAAAGAATTTTAAATATATAATTATTGTAACTAACATAGTATATTAAGAGTAGCTATTTAATAACAATAGAATAATGTTTTATATATTATATAATACTTAAATTAATTGAAAATGTATGCATTGATCTGTATTTAAACTCTGCATAATGAAATGTAGGAGTTGCACAAATAAAAAGAGTAAAAGCTAAGTACCGACCTAGAACAGTCTTCGACCCCCATGTCGGAGGAAAAAAGGGAGGAACATATTTAAAAAAAAAAATGCTCATGCCGTTTTGTAAAAAGCTGTGGTGAACCACACTCGCACTAGACCACCAAACAGTGACTATCACCTTTTTAGGGGTCATTTTTGGTTTAGGGCATTGCTTTGGTGCTGAACCAGGGTCTAACCAACTTGCTGAGCGCTTTCGATTGTCGAACAGAATCCATTTTTCGTCGCACGTAACAATTCGTTTCAAAATTCCTTAATTTCTTTGCCTGTTGAGCAGCGCAAGGCAGGTCTCGACGCGTACGTTGCGCTGGCGATCGTTAAGGTCGTGGGGCACCCATCTATCAAGCTTTTTTACCTTGCCAATTTGTCGCAAATGGATCAATATTGTTTTGATGCTTACATCAAAAGTTGCTGCTAGCTCAGCTGTAGATTGACAGAGAGTAGAGAGTAGTAGTAGAGTTTCGTCAGCTTTCACAATCGCCTTTAATTCATTATTGTTAACCAAAGTCTCCGGACGACCACGAGCTTCATTTTTCAAGTCAAAATTTCCAGAACGGAACCGGGAAAACCAATAACGGGTTGTGCGATCGTTTGTACAGTTCTCTCCGTAAACGTTTTTGATGTTACGGGCCGTTTGTGTCGCGTTGGTGCCACGACGGAACTCATATTCCATAATTACACGAATTTTTAAAGTATCCATTATGACGAAAAATGTTCAAATGTAATGAAAATACAACGCTAATCAAAAAACAAAAGACTGAGTTTGTAAATAGAATGTCATGGTTTTAAAACAAAATTAATTTGAATTTAGAATACAGAGCCATTACAAACTTTTTTTTATTTGAAATGACCAGTACTGAAGAAAGGCAATTTCATAGGTAAAGACCTAAGAAAAGTCGACGGATCAATTCCTACCTCTTGCACTACTTGCCTACTTAAGCATACTCCAATACTACTAGCACAAACTTTACATTTATATGGAGGGGAAAGTCGTGTTCAGCGTAGCTAATATTTTTGTATAAAAAGAATGAATAAAAAAATCTTGATAAAGAATTCTCATCATTTGAATTTGAACCTCATCATGTAGGCATTGAATATAATCCTTCACACCAAGATAAAAGATAAAAAGAACGGTAGGATAGAAAATAGATACCTATCGTATGATACAAACCAGAAAAGTCTTTAAAATAATATCGTAATTTGATTTTTCAGCAGATTTCCGGAAATTCATTTCCTTTGGAAACCGACTGAATTTGTGACGACCTCTTAATATCTTGTGCTCATAAAACTCGTCATTATGCTTTCGGGTTTCACGAATCAGCTTTTATATTACTTTATTTAGCTCTCCGATGTGAGCATGATACGAAAATATAAATCTTCATTTTTTTACGATGGTTTCTTCAAAATCTGCTCAAGGGGGTGTTAATATAAGGCATATTTTAGCTATACCAGAAAGATGCTATATACACATAAAGAAAATCCTAATTGAATCGTAACACTATTTCCAGTCATAAAACTATTTAAAATACACAGATTGATTGACAATAAGGGGTTAACACAATTAGATTTTAGTCATACAACTAATTGTAAATCAAAATCGCCTTTATTAGCCACGCCATTGACTCAATCGACTAGCATTGCAAGAAAAGACTATTTTTTTCGACAATCTTAAGTGGAGAAAGTCCCTAGGTAGATCTAGGCGCTAGTGTCGTCCAAAAACTACATCTATTATTATATATTATCTATTATTATTCATTGTGATTAAATGTGGTTCATTTAATCGCCGTTCAATCAAATAAGGGAAACTTTCCTTTATCCAACCCATATCATGCAGCAAATATAACTGAACGATTAGACGACGATATAAAGATTAGAAAAATCCGGAAATCTTGCAAACTCTAAAAGAATTTTATTTAAAAATTTAGAAGAAGGATCTGTCTCAAGTCATTACTCATTTGTCAGGAGAAATGCAGCGCCTAATGTGTTTTAAGTTGTAATAAATAGTGAATTTCAACGTCGTCGCTTTACTCTTAAATACATTTTGCAATTTTACTTGCAATTTTTTTTTTGCTTTTGATAAATTAATCCATATAGAAAACTTGGCATGGGTTTCTTTCTGCCCACCCTTAGTCAAGATGACATTTTCTTGACGTAAATTAAACTGCGGGTGTCTTAATCTGCTTCATATTTCTCATTGCTGGGTGGCATGACCATGACCATTAATAATTAATTATTATTCACATAATCAATCATCTCACCGATCACCGGCCCTCTACTGGTCTCCTCTCAATACACCATGACAGTCCACCACGCAGACCAAATGCGTATTGGCAAACTTACCATACCTTTGAGAATTTTAAGCAAGTTAGCTCACGATGTTTTCCTTTATCGTTAAAACTAAACATACCCGTTTCCTAAAGACATGGTCTTTTTCCCCTTCGTTGCCTCGCATGTTATCCAGCTTCATACCTAATGTATGGAAGGTTGCAGATAAAATCTTTTTTAATTAATATTCACTACGAACCATGGAATTTTATATGTACTTATGTCGGCAAAAGTGCATACACATGTCGCCTCTCACATTATTTAACCGCAGACGCGGGCTTCAGCCGGACCAACAACTTTAGGCTGGATTTCAGGAATTCTGGTTATGAAGAGGGCTTTTAACTTATAAACAGTTCGTCGTATTTTCTTCTTTCGTTCATTTCCTTAATCCTTTACCAGGACTATAAAGAAAGTGTGTATATCTTGTTGGTTTCTTGGTTTGTCCTTCAATCACTTAGCAGCGGAGCAACAATATATCGATGTGAGTTTTTGTATGGATATAGTCGAGGCCTTGGAGAATGACACGGGCTTTTATCCCGGGAAATAGAGGGTTCCCGAGGGATTTTAAAAACTTAATCCACACGGTGGAAGTCGCGGTTAAAAATATAATATTCAAGAAAATCTATATACCGGGATACCGTGAATCAGTTTAGATTTAATTCAAACTTGAAATGATTTTTTCTGGCCGTGTTTGTAGGTAGGTATTCGGTATTAATTAATTTGTCTTTGACGCGATGTTGGGGCGCCCTGAACGTAGAGAATTTAATCCGTAATGTCAACTGCAGAAGGCCCTTTCCTCTCCCAATGTGGTCTTACAAACAACTTCAGTGACAATTAATTTTATCACAGGCAGTACTAGTGTTTATTTAAAAGTCTTCCGTAAACTCTAATTTCCATACAAATGGAGTAGAATGGAATAGAATATTTAAATAAAAAATTATTTCTTTTGCTATTCCGCTAAACATGTTATATACCTAATATGTTTAGCGGATTATGGCAAAAGAAATAATTTTTCTTTAAATATCATGGAATTCCGCAAAGTAACGCCTGATTCTATTCAATATTTGGAATAGAATATGAATCTTGAATCGAACCGACTACAGCCAGTACTACTAAATACGAGTATACCTACTTGGATGAGTCAAGAGATTTAGAGGTTTGGAAGGAACTTTTTACTCACTCAGTTTTTTTCAACTAATTTGTTGAAAAAAATTGATTGTAACACAAAAACAAGTTTTATATAACTCTAATATTCGTCTGTTTGACTTCTTCACAAGAAAAAACAATTCAAGCCTCATTATGGTTCACTCCATTACTTTTACAAAGTTCGACATGAAACTCGAGTTTACTTGATACCCTCAGAACTTATTTTTGGAAATATTAGATTTACCCTTCTCTGAGAAGAGACTTGCGCTCAGTAGTCAGTCGATGATGGATTGCTACTGATGATGATGATCATCATACAAATAACTAAAATCGCGCATACTGCAGCATTTATGCGATGCATCTTGGTAAGGGTTATAAACATCGCGCTTTTACGACAGGTAAATACAATCATCGGCATACAGTTTGGAAACCTTTTAGGCTCTTTGTGATATTTAAGCTTTTACCCGACGAAGAGTGTGAATTAGTGTAAATAAATAGATTTTATGTCAGATATCTACCTCAAATCAAAGGAATGACGTACAAAAACTACGAAAAATTTATTTTTGGAAATAGTTAGGTATATGAATGTATACCAATAATGTCTATAAAGTATTTATATATCATCATCATCATCAACCCATCAACGGTTCACTACTGAGTGCAGATCTCCGCCAGAATACACTACACGTGAGAACATTATGGAGAACCCTCAGGTGTGCAGATTTGCTCACAATGTTTTTCTTCAACCTTTTAGCATGTGATAATATATTTAATTATTAATGATATGCACATAACTACAAAAAGTCTGAATTTTATGTCCGGAATCGAACCTGCCACCCATCGAATAGGAGACCGTAGTCCGTAAAGGAGACGTAGGCTATTACTGCTGCAGAGTAACGTTCCTTTATCTCAATTGCAGGTGCATCGTGTTGCGACGAGGAATACAATTTGATCCGGCATTTGATGCAGAGGTACGACGCGTCAGTTCGACCCGTGGAGAACTCCTCACACCCTTTGCTAGTGACGTTCGGCGTGTCACTGCATCACATCATTGATGTCGTAAGTATGCACAAACTTTATATTGAATACAGGATGAAAACAATAAATAATTAGTGTACTCCAGCCAATTTTTCCTCAGGGTTAATCCAAAAATTTAATACCGGTAATAAACTATGCAGTCTGATCAATAAAATATATTACGTATAAATCTATACTTATAATTAAAACTGTAACTGGAAGATTTTTGTACATTTAATATATTTAGAAAATTTTAACCGGGGGATGCTTTATTATCGACTAGCTGATGCCCGCGACTTCGTCCGCGTGGATTTAGTTTTTAAAGTCCCTCAGGAACTTTTTGATTTTCCGGGATAAAAAGTAGCCTATGTCACTCTCCAGGTCCTCAACTATACCCATGCGAAAAAATCACGTTGATCTGTAGCTCTGTTGCGGTGTGATTGAAGGACAAACCAACAAACACACTTTCGCATTTATAATAGTACTAGCTGATGCCCGCGACTTAATCCGCTGGGTTTAGTTTTTAAAATCCCTCGGGAACTCTTTGATTTTTCGGGATAAAAAGAAGCCTATGTCACTCTCCAAGTCCTCAACTATACCCATGCAAAAAATCACGTCGATCTCGGCGATCAAATCACGCTCTGTTGCGGCGTGATTGAAGGACAACCCAAAAAACCAACAAACACACTTTCGCATTTATAATATTAGTACAAACAGATTTTTATTTAATTTTTTCTGTCTGTCTGTCTGTGTGTTCGTGCATCACGTAGGACAATTTAAACGGCCGACTGAGTAATATTGATCGGAATCGCCGTTCAAGGGAAACTCTCCACGTGATTGTCAGTGTCGTTGCAACATATTGACTTTGAATTAAACGGTCTATAAATAGCGCCTATAGTCAAAGAAGCTAATCCGTCAGCTGAATCGAGGAAAAGTAGGCCACAGCGAGGTGACCGCGAAGAACCCTACCCACTCTCGCTTCGTGACCTTGGATCAGATCGCTGCCTCGTATCATTAATGTCGCAAGTGAGGGCTCGATATATTCTGACTAATTTCTTAAACTGGACACTTTCAAGTAAAGATTTTTACATAAACCTATGAAGATGATACTGCCATTGGCGCAATTAGAATGCCATAAGCCTACTTTGTCGTATTAGTTTACAAATTGCGAAAAACCAAATTAAATTTGAATTTCGCGGGCAGACCCGTATAATCCACCTTAAATAGTTCTACTGCATCTGCTGAACGGATTCTACGTACGTGAGCTATGTTTCCTTGCCGATCAAACTCAATAAAACTCTTCAATGTTGGGAAACAGTTAACAGATACTGGTATCTCAGTACGAGTAAGATTTAGGCTGTATGTGTATCTATTTGTTGGTTTGTACTTTAATAACACAGCCACCACCAACTTACTATACGCTTGATGTATTCTCTTCAAATCCATTTACCACATTGTTTTTAGGGTTCCGTACCAAAATAGTAAAAATGGAACCCTTATGGTGAGACTTTCTCCGTCCGTCCGTCCGTCCGTCTGTCACAGTCGATTATTTCAGTAACTATTAAAGCTATCGACATGAAATTTGGCATAGTTGTGTATAATAGTGGCCCAGCATAATTGGAATAAAGAAAAATCGAAAATTATTTTTAGTTTTATTAAAAAAGGGGGAAAATCGGGGGTTTGAAATTTCAATGTAAAATAACTATACCGAGAGGGGTATCATATGAAAGGCCTTTACTTGTGCATTCTAAAACAGTTTTTTATTTATTTCTATATATAAGGGTTTTTGATTAATCGGCCAAAATGTAGAAAAAAATACCGTCCCCCCCCCTTATCTCCGAAGTTTACCAATCGAAAAATCTGAAATAATTATGGTCAATAGAGGTTTATGTATATTTTACAGGAAAAATAAAACCAACGCTCTGACTAGCATAGTTCTTTTTATATTAACAATAAACCTCTACAAACAAAGTTAACGATAAATAAGCAAATTAATATAATATTATCGTTTTACTTTTACTTTTGGAGTACGGAACCCTCGGTGCGCGAGTCGGACTCGCACTTGGCCGGCTTTTTAGGGTTCCGTACCCAAAGGGTACCAACGGGACCCTATTACTAAGCCTACGCTGTCCGTCCGTCCGTCCGTCTGTCAGCGGGCTGTATTTCATAGACCGTAATAGATATACAGATGAAATTTTCACATATTATGTATTTCTATTGCCGCTATAACAACAAATAATAAAAATTAAATTAAATTAAAAAAATTAATACACATGGGTACACAGGGTACATGGAAATATTTTTTTTTAACAGAACCCTAAAAGAGCGAGGCCCGACTCGCACTTGGCCGATTTTTTAAGATTAAGGTGGATTATACGGGTCTGCCCGCGAAATTCAAATTTCATTTGGTTTTTCGCAATTTGTAAACCGACCGATTTTTGGACCGATATATTTTCTGTTTTTACAAATTTTATTCTTACATGTTACATTTTCCTCAAGAAACTTTCCTCGATCGTCGAGTAGTACCTTTCATCGAGTTTCTCGCTGCACCATTGTTATCTTGAGTGTTTTTCAAGAATAAGTATAATGAATGAATGAATGGTTAAATCAGCTTGGCATCCAGCTGCCCACAAGATAGTATAAAAACTTATTACAATGTAATAGCTACTTATTAATATTGTAAAATGATTATTTTGAAAAGAGCAACTGCTGAGTTTCTTGCTGGCTCTTCTCAGCAGAATCCGCTTTCCGAACCGGTGGTAGAATCTTCACGTGTCATAAGAGCCACAGGTTGGCCTACATGAAATAAATAATTTTGAATTTTGAATTTTGAACAGGCACACCAGGATTTTAATAACGCGTTTATATTTCGCTATAAACAAAGTCAATACAGAAGACGTATCATAGCTAAAAAAAACACCAGTATAAACTCAAAGGATAGCGAAAGTATTTTATTAGAATAAGATGGAACATGCATTCAATCATTCATATTTAAAAAAGACATTATTACTTTTATCAGTTACGAGTAGTTGTTACCTTTGTTGTTACACATTCTCATTTCTCGGTTCAGATGTTTATTTTTATTCATATCCTTTTACCTGAGCTTCTTTACGCTAAAATCCGTGTGTGAAGATAAAAGTTCTCGAATAGTGCGTGTTGCCATTCATGGTTGTAATAGATAGGACTAGAGTTATGATAGAGAAGACCGTACCCAGTACCCACCACTGTGCCGGCTCGGAAAGCAGATTGTGGTAAGACAAGAACTGAGGCCTCAACAGCCAAATGGTTAAGGGTGCGGACTGAAAAACTTAAAGGTTCGATTCCCATCCGTTACCCGTGTGTCAAGTTCAGCTGGACTGAATATATTAATCTCTCAGAGTAAGTATCCTTGATCTTAAAAAATGACAAGAACAACTTTTAAAAGGCAGCATTTTGTAATAACTATAATATTATCTATGTTACAGCTATTATTATTAAGCACTTTGTCATACTTAAAATAATAATGTGTTCTTTATAAAATTATAATCTTTGGTAGCCTTTTAGCTTTTGTTGTGACCTTCGCATCTCTGCATAAAATTGCTGATACCGTGGCGTGGGAGTGTCGGCTTTCAATAATGAGCTGACCTAAGGAACACGATAGCTCGTCTTAGATTGAAATATCTTATGGCTATCATACTTGTAGTTTAATTACACCCTCGGCACTTCATATTACTACTGGCTACGCTATTACACCTTACTGCTACGCATAGTAGAAGGCGTAGGCGTATATTAATAATAATTATCACCTATAGCGTGGCCGTAGTAGTAGAGGTATGCAGTATGTCGTAGCTGCTACGGCATACACTACAACAACGGTATCTTCTACTTGTAATTAGAGTACGTTTTTATTTTTCGTACCCTCGGCACTTCATAATATTACTACTGGCTACGCTTATACACCTTTCTGCTACGCGTATCACCTATTTTAGCGTGGCCGTAATAGAACTACAGGTATACCGTAGCAGTATGTCGTAGCTGCTACGGCATACACTACTACTACGGCATACTTGTAATCAAAGTTTTTATTTTTCGTAAGAGATTCAATCAAAGGTCTGAGATATTTTGGTAGGCCACAAAGTTCAGAATTTAGTTTGTCTGGAAATCAACAACTTTATCACACAATCAGAGAAAATTGATAAATTCCTAGGAATTCGGCTGAAATAACCCCCGACGCAAAAAGAGGGGTGTTATAAGTTTAACGTGTGTATCTGTGCGTCTGTCTGCTTCCCAAATGGACCGATTTTGATGTGTTTTTTCTGTTTGAAAGCTAGTGTAATCGAGGTAGATCTTAGCTATAATTTATGAAGATCTGCTCAGGCGTCTGAAGATCATCAGTTCATTTCCTACTTGATTAAAGGGTCTTACAAGCTTTCACTAGTGCGATTGATTTAAAATTTGGTATATTTTCGTTCCTTTGTATTATTTTCAAGGTATGTTAACCTTTAGCTGATGCTGCAGTATCCGGTAGTCTGCGGGATACCCAACTCCTCATCAACTTACAGCAGATATAGTGTGTTTGGGCTCATTGGAATGGTCTCAATGAGTAGGTGTTAGATAGATGATGATGGAGGATCGAGGAGGTGGATCTGATGATGGAGCAGAAAACTGGATAACTGAATGTCAGGTATATCATAAATAGTCCGGCTATAGATTCACATGTCGGAGTGTTTTAAATTTTTAATTTACACTTGTTTCGCGTCTAGCTAGTGACTTATTATGCGCATTTTGCTTTTGTATACTATAATATATTTAGTTTAATGTCTTTAGAATTTTGCATACACGGCAATACATTTTGCATACAATTTATGGCACGTACGAGACGTGACCATACGGACCTCATAGCATATTTAATTCCGCAATAACAAAACCTTGTAATTTATTTCAACAAACTTATAATAATATTAGTTCAGCAACTTTTGCACGTACGTAATATCCAAGCACATCTCTCCCCACCTTTATTTATAAAATTAATTAGTATATAAGATCTTTTGTAAATACGTAATATATGCCACTACTATTAGACACTGCAGTCTGTGTTTCTTTATTCTTTTACCTCATCCCTCTGCAAGAACACGCTGTTACACTGCAGCCGCGGTGTAACGCAACAGTGGTGACCCCGACCGTGAAAAAACCTCAACGTGATTCTGCTCTCCGACGTACGAAGCAGTGATCCTCAACCGAGTCATCCGACGCGTTCATCCGACGAGATCGTACCCAACGTGTCCAACCAACCAACGAGATCGGCCAACACATCAAGACATCCTCATCATTGTGAGTCACATTTTTCGTCATCATGGCTCGTCAAACACCTGTCAAAGGTTTCGGCGCTGGCAACTCTACAGACGAACAACTCAACGGCAGCACAGACTTGGTGGCATCAGTCTCAATAGCAGAGAGGATTCCGCAGTTCTGGACGGATTCACCGCGTCTTTGGTTCTCTCAATTTGACGCAATTGTGGCTCCGCAGAAGCAAGGCGACGAATACAAGTTCAACGCGGTCGTATCAAAATTACCCAAAGACGTCATCCATCAAGTCAGCGACATTTTAACGAGTCCGCCTTCAGAGAACAAGTACCACTGCATCCGGGAACGGCTCATCAGCTGTTATGAAGAAAGCGAACATCGGCGATTCCATAAGCTTTTGTCTGAGATGGATCTGGGAGATCAAAAGCCATCTCAACTATTAAGAAAAATGAAAGAAGCTGGCTGCGGCAAGATTAATGACGACACACTACGTTTATTATGGATGAGACAACTTCCTCCATCCGTAACCTCCGTGTTAGCGATTTCCGAAAATCTGGCACTGGACAAGCTAAGCGAAATGGCTGATCGCATCTACGAGAACAGTCGCTGCAATACGAACATATCGTCTTCGGCATCAGCTGACATTAATTTAATCACCCAACTGACGTCACAAATTGCAACGATGCAGTTAGAAATTGCAGCGCTACGCAATGACCGCTCGCGAACAATGCATCGACGCAGCAGTTTTAGTCAACCTCGGTACAATAGACCTAGGTCAAGTTCACGCCTGCATTCACGATCGGAACAACGAAGCAATTTTTGTTACTATCATAAAAACTTTAAAGAAAAAGCTCGAAAGTGTGAAAAATCCTGTTCTTGGGTAAACAAACATTCGGAAAACTAGATTCAGCACAGCGTGCGGCGAGACTCTGTGCTATTCTTCCCTCAAATCGCCTAACGATTACCGACTCTAACAGTGGTTATCGATTCCTCGTGGACACTGGGGCGAACATTTCAGTAATTTCAAAGCCATCACAGAGCTCAAAAAAGGCAAGCGAGTTGAAATTATTTTCCGCCAACGGAACCACTATCAATACATATGGAGAAAAAACCCTAACCTTAAATTTAGGGTTACGCCGCCCATTCATCTGGACCTTCGTTATTGCCGACGTCAAGATGCCTATAGTAGGAGCTGATTTCCTAGACCACTACCAACTTTTGGTAGACATACACGGGAAAACCTTAATCGACAAAACGACTGAAATCAAGAAACCAATGAATTCTATACGAGTAAATATTCCGTCCGTCCGCTCCATCGACTACAACTTATCCGCTCCTCTCAAACAATTACTAGAAAAATACGAAAGTATTACAAGGCCAACTTCAATGAAAGGACCTACGCAGTACAATGTTCAACATCACATCATCACGGAAGGATTTCCAGTATGCGCCAAAGCTCGCCCACTTCCTCCTGACAAGTACAAAATCGCTAAAAAAGAATTTCAAGAGATGATGGAGATGGGAATTTGCAGACCATCCAGTAGCCCATGGGCCAGTCCATTGCACATGGTAAAAAAGAAGAATGGTGAATGGAGACCTTGCGGTGACTACCGCGCCCTTAACAAGATTACTGTTCCAGACAGATACCCGTTGCCAAGGTTACTGGATTTTACATATATCGCAAACGGGAAAAACATATTTAGCAAAATCGACATTAGGAAGGCTTATCATTCTATACCAGTAGCGGAACCCGAGAAAACCGCGATCGTTTCACCGATCGGGTTATACGAATTTTTAAAAATGCCTTTCGGTTTACGTAATTCAGGACAGACCTTCCAGAGATTCATGGATTCAATATTCCGAGATTTGGACTACGTTTTCATTTTTGTCGACGACATATTAATCGCAAGCAAGTCCGAGGAACAACACTACAAACATCTGGAAACAGTTTTCAAGAGACTGCAACAAAATGGTATTACAATCAACATGAACAAATGCGAGTTTGCCAAACAAGAACTAGATTTTCTTGGTTATCATATAACGAGCCAAGGAATGAGACCAACACAAGAAAAAATTCAAGCAATCATCGATTATCCCAAACCCAAAACTGTGAAGGAACTTCGTCGTTTCCTGGGCATGGTCAACTTTTACAGACATGCAATCAAGCAATCCGCCAATCATCAAGCTCCACTCAACATATTTTTAATAAATTCAAGAAAGAACGACAATACGCTGATTAAGTGGAACGCAGAGGCCGAGCGTGCTTTTCAACAATGCAAGCAAGATTTACGTGACATTGCAACGATAGCATTTCCTGATGAAAACGCACCGATCGCAATAATGACCGACGCTAGTTTAAAATGCGTCGGCGCAGTTTTACAACAAAAGGTCAAGCAAAAATGGATACCTATTGCATATTTTTCAAAATCCTTATCGGATACGCAAGTCAAGTATTCAACTTATGATCGAGAGCTACTCGGAATTTATATGGCGGTAAAACATTTCCGACGACTGATAGAAGGTCGCATTTTTACGATTTACACCGACCACAAACCATTAGTGCACGCCTTCGACAAGAAGCCGTCACTAGATGACACTCCGAGGAGAATAAGATATTTGGATTTTATATCACAGTTTAGCACCGATATACAGCACGTAAGCGGGAATCACAACGTAGTGGCTGACGCCTTATCTCGAGTCGTAGAAACTATCACGTTACCCACCGTTATCGATTATTCTGAGCTAGAAAAATACCAAGAAGGTGACATCGAGCTACAGCAACTCAAACAAAATAGGTCATTATACATGACGCGAATAGCAGTACCCAATACAAATAGCAAAATTATTGCGACATTTCTACTGGAATTACGCGACCATACATTCCGAAGCAACTTAGAAGAACTATTTTTGACAGCTATCATAACTTCAGCCATCCTGGCAAAAACACGACAAGGAAATTAATCGGAAGAAATTACATTTGGCCTAAAATGAACACAGAAATAAATCAGTGGTGCGATTCGTGCATACCATGCCAGCTATCAAAAGTGCATAGGCACACAGTATCGCCACTCGGGAAATTTATGCCTGCACAGCATTTTTCGCATGAGCAAAGTGATATCGCAGGACCATTCCCTACCTCAACTAACCACAGCAAGATTAAGAAGTCAGTTCGTTTTCGATAATGTTAACAAGTGCTAGTTTCAGTTAATGGACACGTATTCCTATTTTCCCTAAAGGGGGGAATATCTATGGCACGTACGAGACGTGACCATACGGACCTCATAGCATATTTAATTCCGCAATAACAAAACCTTGTAATTTATTTCAACAAACTTATAATAATATTAGTTCAGCAACTTTTGCACGTACGTAATATCCAAGCACATCTCTCCCCACCTTTATTTATAAAATTAATTAGTATATAAGATCTTTTGTAAATACGTAATATATGCCACTACTATTAGACACTGCAGTCTGTGTTTCTTTATTCTTTTACCTCATCCCTCTGCAAGAACACGCTGTTACGGCAACCATTGCTGTAACGCAACACAATCAGTGTTTACTGATTGTATGCAAAATTCTAGTAACATATTATGTAGGTTGCATTTTATGAGTAAACATTATAATAAACTATAAGACAAAAAGTTACACTTTTTGTGGTTCATATAGATAGATTATTATTTCTTTCACTGATGTAAGTAGGTATATCATTTAATACATTTATATTTATCTAGATCTAGAATATTATAGTATATAGTGCGTGTTGCCAGTGATGACATACGGATCCGAGACATGGTCGCTAACTATGGGCCTCATAAGAAAGCTCAGGGTCACCCAGCGAGCGATGGAGAGAGCTATGCTCGGTATATCCCTGCGAGATCAAATCAGAAATGAGGAGATCCGTAGGAGAACCAAAGTCACCGACATAGCTCAGTGTGTCGCGAAACTGAAGTGGAGATGGGCGGGGCACATAGTTCGAAGAGCTGATGGTCGTTGGGGTCCCAAGGTGTTGGAGTGGCGACCCCGCACTGGGAAAGGCAGTGTTGGCAGGCCCCCCACCAGGTGGACCGACGACATCAAACGAGTCGCAGGGAGCCGCTGGATTCAAGCGGCGCAAGACCGAAGCCTGTGGAAGTCCATGCAGGAGAACTTTGTCCAGCAGTGGACGTCTATAGGTTGTTAAAGAAGAAGAAGAAGAAGATCTACAATAAAAGAACACTGTGAACTAAAGAATAAAAATCTGCTGAGCTGCTGATCCGTAGAATTGCGAAAATTTTTGGTGAATATTTGTTTCAAATCAGTGCAGTTGACAACCTTTATTAAGCTTTTATTATATTAAAGTACTCTGTAATCCACTTTAATCCTGCCCTGGCATCTAAATGTAGCTGAAACATTTTCTTCCCCTAAGGGTACTGTTTCGAACAAATTTTAACATGTGTATGTATAAGTCTGTAACTCGGTAATCCATTTACCTGTGGCTCATTACTTTTGCTTTAAGCGAGTTCCAGAAATTTCATTATCATAATAATAGTATTTAATTGCCTCATCTAATTGCCACCTAAAAGTCATGTCATTAACTAGTTCGTCTATGTATATTAAAGTACTAGCTGATCTCCCGTGATATCGTCCGTGCGGATATACCTACATTTTTAAAAAATCCCGTAGTAACTGTTTAATTTTCCGGGTAAAAAAGTACCCTTTGTTCTTCCTCAAAATGCAAACTATCTCCTTCACAAATGCCGAAATCAATTCTGCGGTTTTGACATTAGAAGGTAACAGACAGGCAGACATGGTCACTTTCGCATTTTATAATAATTATTATTATTAAAGTTTGGATATAGCTATAACTCGTCATAGCTATCGGAATTTTTATCGTAGTTACAAAGAGAATTAAAGGACATAAAAAGTTTTTTTGGTTCTGTGAAATTAAATATGAGAAATTAATATTAACTGACTCTATTATATTGACTAAATACGCCAACGAGTCGCGAAATGTTACCTAAAAAGTAAAACGATAATATTATATTAATTTTCCCTGATTTTCCCCCTTTTTTAATTAAACTAAAATAATTTTCGCGTTGATTTTATTTTTCCTGTACATAAACCTCTATTGACCATAATTATTTCAGATTTTTCGACTGAAAAACTTCGGAGATAAGGGGGGGGGGGACGGTATTTTTTTCGACATTTTGGCCGATTAATCAAAAACTATTATATATAGAAATAAATAAAAAACTGTTTTAGAATGCACAAGTAAAGGCCTTTCATATGATACCCCACTCGGTATAGTTATTTTACTTTGAAATTTCGAACCCTCGATTTTCCCCCTTTTTTAATAAAACTAAAAAAAAATTTTCGATTTTTCTTTATTCCAATGATGTTGAGCCACTATTATACACAACTATGCCAAATTTCATGTCGATAGCTTTAATAGTTACTGAAATAATCGACTGTGACAGACGGACGGACGGACGGACGGAGAAAGTCTCACCATAAGGGTTCCATTTTACCATTTTGGTACGGAACCCTAAAACACTCACGGAAATCACCGATTATAATTACATCACACTCATTCACACTTCATATCACACTAATATTATAAAGGCGAAAGTTTGTGTGTGTGTGTTTATTACTCTTTCACGCAAAAACTACAAGACGGATTCGGCGGTTTAAAATGGACATAGATTATACCCTGGATTAATACATAGGCTACATTTTATCCGGGAAAATTTAAGTGTCGGACGAAGTCGTGGGTATCATCTTCATGATATTTAAAAAGAAGTTTAGAAAATATTTAGAAATTCTGTTGATTTTAGACATCTCCTAGAAACATACAATGCAGGATTATATTATATTGACATCATTTCCGATATCATAATAATATCTACTAGATCAAGAAATAATATATTATTGAGCGTAAAGTAGGCATATTTGTTTTAATGGCAAACTTGACTTGTTAATTCTTTACCAGATTTTGATTCGGATCATGAAGCTTTCTACTCATTTTTTACGATTTGAAATTCATGAAAGTAATCAATCTTCTTTGCGACCGGCGCGGTGGTAACATCTAAATAATCTTATCTCGGAAATTCCAGTTTCATGCGTAATTTATTTCTAAGTGTCTCATTTAGGTTTACTTCCCTTCATTAATCAAAGGTTCTACTAATTATTTGGCTCCATAAGACATAACATACATATTTAAATCTTTCACTTAAATATAAGGAAAACTACTTTATGCTTTGCAAGTTCTCACCATCTTTTCACAGAAATGTCAAATATTTAATATAAACATTTTTGTTCTTTTCAATTATTTAATTATTATACTTTGAAAATTCCTCAAATCAAAATAAGATCATAATATCTCGATCAGCCCAGGGACTCCCCGCAGGCGGGATAACGACTTACTTAGAATTAAATATGTTTAAAAGTTTTACATGGACGATTGTAAAATTTTGCACCACATAAGCGTATTTCCTACCTATAGTCATATTTATACCTTCTTCTATTAGTACAAACACGAAGGCACAAATCTCTCAGACGTGATTTTCCGAATGAAAGATTAAACGTAATGGAATTTTAATGAGGTTCTCAATTGTAGCGAGATTTACTGAAAATATCAAATTGTTTATATATTTTTTTTACCTGGAAGACACAAATGCTGTGTAATAATTAGCTGATTCTTGCGAACATTTTATTGGTTAGAGTATTTTGAAAATCCAACTTGCTAACTTAATGTTTCAGGAAAACAGAATAGTCTCCAAGATGCAAGATATCTGTGAGCTAGACCGCGTCATGTTGTGTACTAGTTGGCCACGAACTAAGACCTCACTTCCTATAAGTTCGTAAATAAGAAACAAACCATCCCTAGATTGTGACAGTTACCTGACAATACTGATAGCAATTTGACTTGATAATAAAAACTTGTTTTTGCAGCCACGCCACTAGCACAAAAAATATGACAATAACTATATTGACAGGTGGTTCATTATATAAAGCAAGTATAAAGCGTATTTTATTTAAAAACTGTTTATTTCAATTTGGAACATTACCACTACGCGGCTTTTCATTTAGGGGGCAGCAATTTTGTGAAATGCCAGTCATTTTGCGAAAATATTTCATCACACGAGGAATTTTGTTTCGGAGTTCAGTGCTCAAATAAAAGTTACCGTTCCTGCGGTGTATTAATATTCCGTTTCAAATACTTCATCTCTTCTCCAAATAGGTATACCTACTTGCGAGCAGTTTTATCGAGCGAGTATGTATGTTAGTATTCACGTATTTTTCTCCATAGCATCGCAACCACTAAGCCGATTTTGATGAATGAGGTGTCAATCGATTTATTATGGTCCTGGTGACATAGGCTAAATAAACGAATATAGTTATCTGTATGCTAAACAGTCGGATCCGTCCAGTGATTTGAGCTGTGCGTTGAAAGATCAGTCAGTCAGTCACCATTTCCTTTTTATACATTATTTAGATAATTTAGCTTGCGAAGCCTGTAAAACGAAACCACCCTGCGATGTGAAACCTACGTTTTACGTATTTACCTAGATACATTGTATTACATAAGTATACGCTTTTATAAATGATTAACTAATTAAGTGGTAAATTAAGAGTAAGTGTAAGATTTCAAAGAGCCTGGTGTGAATTAATTGAACTGAGGTACAGTACTTAATTTCGTAATTACCCACAATAATATTCCTTATCACGTTTAGAGATACCAGACTTTATACAGAGACTTTATAGTCCTCCGAAATAAACGACTCACCTAAATATTTATCAAGGCGCCGCTACATAACGTATTTTTTGTTTTTTAGAATTACTTAGATAGAATTCTTCTTCTTCTTTATCAACCTGTAGACGTCCACAGCTGGACAAAGGTCTCCTGCATGTAATATATATATGATATTTATTTATATTACATGCAGGAGACCATACAATATAAGTTTAATGTAAGTTTATAATTTATTATTTATATTTATAACATTTAATATAAGTTTATATTTTTTTTTTATTAGATGTCAAGATAGTCCTTGACTGCGATCTCACCTGATGGTAAGTGACAATGCAGTCTAAGATGGTAGTTATTAAATGCTACAGTTTGTCTGTGATTTACACAGACAAACTGTAGCATTTAAGTTTGTCTGTGATTTACACAGACAAACTGTAGCATTTAATAAAAACTATTAAACTAAAAAAATATAATAAACTAGCTGACTCGGCGAACTTCGTACCTCCAACTTACCTATATAAATAAAACGAATAAATTATCTTAATAAAAAAAACTATCCTATCTTTCAAGTTGGACCAAATTACAGATAGTTACGAAGTTTTATCAAAATCGGTTAAGTAGTTTAGGAGTACATCGCGGACAAACAACGTGACACGTAATTTATATATATTAAGATAGGTAGTTAGGTATAGTGTGGAATGTGGATATTAGAAGCATCGTTCACCAAGTTTGCTCGTCGAAATAAATTACCATGTATATTTTACGTGACACGGCAATATTATAAAAGCAGCTGCGTGTTGCTCGGAACGTAATTTTTAACCCCCGACGCAAAAAGAAGGGTGTTAAAAGTTTTACGACTACATCTGTGTGTCTGTCTGTTGCTTCATAGCACCATCCCCAATGGACTGATTTTGATGCAGTTTTTTTCTGTTTAATATCTAACGTCATCGAGGTGGATCTTAGCTATAATTGACCGAGCGAAGCGAGGTCTCTGAGTCTACTAGAATGAATTTGCACTTGTCCGTCCGTCCGTCTGTCCGTCCGTCCGTCCGTCCGTCCGTCTGTCAGAGCCTTATAACTTTTGAATTACTGAACGTAATTACTTCAAATTTAGATATAATATGTAAACTGATGGTTTTCAGCCGAATATTGCATAAAACATTATAAAACCTTTATTTCAGGGGGGCTCTCATAGAAATGAATGCGAAGTAAAAAAAATTTTATCGCGTTACATAAAATTGTTACATATCATTTTAAAGATAATTTTGAACCGAGTACAAAAATTTTTTTTTTTAATTTTTCCCTTAAAATTGACGAAATGGGGGGCTTTCAAAGTGGCGATTTTATACGCTCGCTTGAAGACGCTCTCTAGCAAAATCCGCTATGTATTTTCAAGCTGATTTTATTTTTTTATTTCACTTATATCCTGTACTTGAACAACAAATACTAAAATTATATGAATATTATAAAGAAATGAGATTATTTAATTTTTAATGGGCATCAGTAATTCATATAGCATCAACATAGCTTCACAATAATGCTAATAGATGGCGCAGTCATTAACTATTCCATGGAACTAGGAGTTACGACTACGACCTATCCCAAAAACAGTTTTGCGTCGACCATTATTATTTAGTTACATATTAAAATTATTTTTTAGTTAAATATCAAACTTCAATAAACTATTAATTACTACATTTTGTATATTTTCTATTCGCGTCGATAGATGACGATTTGTACAGATGCCCGTAACCCGGTTTCACTCGTTAGTACCTACATAATAATTCAATGTTTCACTAACGTTCCCTAACCTTTACGGGCTACCTATGATAAGTTAGGTGATGATTTCTGTCAACTTATTTATCACGATCCTGTACGGGACACCTAAAAGAACATTGGGACGGATGTTAGGACTTAGGATTGTATTTAGGAGCTACCTACGTAAAGAGACTCCTACTTAGGGGATGATTTAGGTATGTTTGGTGAGAACGGGCATAATAATAATGTCAGTTTTGGTTATCATGTATCGATTGAATGAATAATCATGGGATACCGTTACCGCGAGGTCTCAGTTCGGGGCGAACCACTAGTTTATTTGAAGATCATCAGCTCATTTCCTACTTGCTTAAAGTGTCATACAAGCTTTCACTGGTGCGATTGATTTAGGTGAACTGTTCATTCGGATTATTTCCAAGGCATGGTAACCTTGAGCTGATGGTGCAGCCTCAAGTAGTCTGCGGGATACTTAACTCCTCAGAAACTTACAGCAGACATAGTGTTTTTGGACTCTTTAGAATGGTCTCAATAATAAGGTATTAGATAGATGATCATCGAGGATCGAGAATCACACGTCGGGGTCTTTTTAAATTTTTAATTTACTCTTGTTCATACTTATTAGGTTAGTGTAGAGATATATTATATTAATCTTCGCTTGACTTTAGTAGGAATATCTCTAAGTATTTAAACTATAATATTATGCTTTATCCATCTATATATAGCTACCCTACCGTGAAAGACATACCGCCAAGCGATTCATTTCCGGTACGATGGCGTGTAGAAACCGATAAGAGGTATGGGTTTAATTTATACTGCCTTAGCCTTTCGTTAATTACTCCGCTAGCATCATAGACTGCATCTTCACTTACCATCAGGCGAGATCATCTTCTTATCAATCCAAAAAAAAGCAATTACCTAAATATCACTTGCATCAACGGCGAAGGAAAACATCGTGCGGAAACCTGCACATCTCTGAGTTCTCTGTAATTTTCTTGAAGGTGTGTGAAGTCCGCCAATCAGCATTGGGCCAGCGTGGTGGACTGTGGCCTATAACCCTTCTCTGAGAGGAGACCTGCGCTCAGTAGTGAGCCGTTGATGCGTTGCTATAATGATGATGATGACATAATTTTAAAGACAAACTGATGTTCGCGACTTCATACCTATTCTATTATATTGAAATCCCGTTTAATCAAAATTGAAATAGGTAGGTACGTCTCAAGAAAGAACGAGTTTGTATACAGCAGCCATTTTCGGTGTAGGTGTACCTATCACTCGATACTAAAACAATTTAGACGCTAATTGGATTCAAATCAATAACAGCGAGGTGTAGATTAAATTTTGAAGAGTTAGGCGAACTCTTAATTTTGTACGGTCCCGTCTTTTGTTATTGAAACCTGTAATTGAATTCCAACCATCTCAATATTAAGTGATTGCTATTTCAATCAACTTTGTAAATTAGCGTTATATTATACAACTTATCAATAAACAATGAAGTAATATTAAACAAGTTCTTAATTTATTAAACCTTTTGATCAAACTCAAGTAGACTGCATTATGTAACCGCGATGCTGGACGCTTCAACATAGTTTTGTATCGATGTGTAGAGCATGTAGAGCATTGCAGATAACCGATTGCGACGCATTTGTCTTTCAATTTTAGAACACAAAAGCTACTAAGCTAGCTAGTTAGATATATTCCCTCGGGGACTTTTTTGTAGAGAATAATGTACTTTAATCATGAAGTACATCATTTTATGTTTCATCAATAGTTTTCTCAGCACACGCCAAATAATGCATTTTATAAGCAAAATTTTCCTACTTTCTTAAGGATCTCTAATTTTTTTGACAGTAAATTATAGCCTATATTACTTCCTGATAACTTAGCTTTCTATTGGTCAAAAAATGGTTAAAATCGGTCCAGTAGTTACAGAGCCTATTCGGTACAAACAAACAAAATGCTTTCCTCTTTATAATATTAGTATAGATAATTCACTATACTTCTGTATCACACGTGTCACAGTCACGTCAGTCAAACGCTCTTGTGGTTAACTGTAGCCGTATGTTAGAATATAGCGGACCAACAGACACTTAAAACAAAAAAAAAGGTTGGTTGTAATAAAATAAATAGAATGGAAATAAGTTAGTTTAAATTCAACCTGAATTGTACGACATATATTTAACAGGTGCATACCTTTAAAACATTTATGTTTGTAGGACTTAAGATTTCAAAGTTCCAGGTTTTACAGATTAGTCGTAAATGATTAAAATTATTGCTGTTTATCGTCTACTACTCTACACTACTTTATAGGTACTTATACGAAGATAATTCTTAGCAACTATGGACGCTCCAGACGCTAGTTTGATTTGTTAGTCGTGTCGCCCACCGTCGGATCCTTTGAAGGAGACATCAAGAATCTTCCATTATATATCGGTTCAAGTCATACTCACTTAGCGATTTGGTGCTCATTGTTGCCAAGATACATTCCAGTATACCAGCGTATGTATTAAAATCGTACTTTTTATTATGACAGGAGGAAAAGGACCAGCTGTTGACAACAAACTGCTGGATCACGCAGATATGGACTGATCATCATCTGCGATGGAATACCAGCGATTTCGATGGCATCAACGTCATAAGACTGCCTTACGAGAGAGTCTGGAAACCAGACATTATATTATACAACAAGTAAGTGCTTCTGAAAATAACTTTTTTGACACTTGCAGGTTAAATTAAATGTGTGATATTCACTGAGATACACGTATCTCATAATTTATTTCTATCCCTACAAATATCCTGACTCATATTAGGTGTAAATGCGAGAGTGAGTTTTTTGTTGGTTTGTCCTTCAATCACGCAGCAACGGAATGAAGGATCGACGCGTGAAGTGATTTTTGCCTGGGTATAGTTCAGAAGTTGGAGAGTGACATAAGCTACCCTTTATCCTGGAAAAAACAAAGGGTTTCCGCGAGATTTTCAAAACCTAACTCCACGCGGACCAAGTCGCGGGCAGAAGCTAGTTGTAAGATATTCTTTATCATATAATATAATGTACCTACACGTAAGTCCAGAACTCATTTATAAAATTCAAATTGCTTCCAAACATATAATTTATATTATGTTTCTCTCAGAATTTCGGTTTTGCGTGTTTAATTTCAACGTTCATTAGACACGTTTTATATTAATCATGAGCAAATCTGAAGTAAAATCACCTTTTATGTCAGCACCTCTTTCTTCAGCAAACTAAGTTTAACAAGATTGAAATCAGGGTATAAATATTTAGTATCTACCTAGGTAAAAATTTACGGATATTTTTTAAAGTTAAGGTGGATTATATGGGTCTGCCCGCGAAATGCAAATTTCATTTGGTTTTTCGCAATTTGTAAACCGACCGATTTATTTTCTTACCGATTACTTACCGATACTTACCGACTTATTTACCGATTTATGGACCGATTTATTTTCTGTTTTTACAAATAATAATAATAATAATAATAATAAAACATTTATTCAGCAAGCATACAACACAAATTAAAAAAAAAAAAAAACTTATAGTTAAACAAACAAGAAAGGCCCCTTAAGCTTTCGAAAGAACCGAAAAAGAGAAACCCAATAATCGGCTCTCTGGAAAACTAGGCGCCAAACACAACAAATGTCATTCTTACATGATATTACAATATATTTTCGATTATAAATATTGAATATCAACATTTTCACTACAGTCAAATACCCAATTAGTCGATATTCTGACTAATTTCTTAAACTGGACACTTTCAAGTAAAGATTTTTATATAAACCTGTGAAGATTGGCGCAATTAGAATGCCATAAGCCTACTTTGTCGTATTAGTTTACAAATTGCGAAAAACCTAATTAAATTTAAATTTCGCGGGCAGACCCGTATAATTAAATTAAAAGCTTTTATATTTCCATAATATAATAGGTAAGTATAGCATTTTAATGGGTTTTTTATTTTTATTTAGTTACAAAAAAACTTATAGCTAAACTAATCTAATTACTATACAAATCATGCCCGCGTGGAATGGTGCCAAGAATACTGGCTGCATTTCCGCGTTGGACAGCCAGGCTGATCCTTTGCGCAAAAAATGAGCCAGCCCTTCTGTCACCAGATGAGGCAATTAACCGCGGTGAAATGTCTCGTAAATTTTTTTTCACTTTTTTTATTTTGTTTGAAAACTGCTGCATGTTGTTGGCAGGCGTGAGCTGTGACCCACCCACTCTTTGTTTCTATCTCGATACATTTCTATGAATCAATCGCACATTTGATAATTTTGATGGTCCTCAAGGCACGGGGGTTAAAATTCACCAACTTCTCCGGGCTAATGCTCTGACAATTTCATGACAGAGAAGCCTGTTTATTTGACGTTAAGAATAGAATAGAATAGAAATTTTTTTTATTCAAATAAACTTTTTACAAGTGCTTTTGAATCGTCTGGCTCTACCACTGGTTCGGAATGCCCTTCCTGCCGAGAAGAACCAGCAAGAAACTCGGCGGTTGCTCTTTTCAAAACAAATTTACAATACAGTAAATACTATGCTATATATGCAGTGTTTCCACAATGAGGGAAGTTCCAAAAATACATACCGACTAACTTCTATCTTAAGATGGGCAGACATAAAGTAGCCCCATTCCCGCCGGCGGAACCCGTTCACGAGCATGACGCATGACCCAGCCATTGCTTCGCTCAACCATATTTGAGGGAACGTAACAACCCGCATCACACGATACCACCACAGAAATGTTTAAAGAGTGCGTGACATACTTATGCTACCCATGTTAAGGCATCGAATTGAAAACTAATATTCAAATACTCATTTTAAGACATCATGATGTGATCCCACTAGAGCGACCAATGAGGCAGTTACCAATTACATAATTGTGTATTTTAGTGCAGATCCAAACTACCGTTCTGCGGTGATCAACACGAATGTGATAGTGAAGAACACTGGGGAGGTGACGTGGCTCAGTCATGGTATATACGTGTCAGTGTGTGATATCAACGTGGAACAGTTCCCGTTCGACGTCCAACTGTGCACTATGAAGTGGGCTTCTTGGACCTATGACGGATTTCAGGTACCTGAACACAAACAATACACGTACGTACGTAAAACAAGTTCAGAGTCTACACTCTACAGATTAGGAATGATTTAGTTAGTGCGATCCTGGACAGAAGAGTAGCACTATACTTGTGACAATAGTTTTTTGGTTACATTCTAAAGAACTCATTCATTAAATTATATTTAAAGAGTCATCAATTAATCCTTCCTATACTATCCTGTGGTGGAGTGCTCCCGCAACGCAACTGACCGTCGCAAGTAGAGGAGCATCGCACGGGAGGCGGTGCGATCCAAAAACAATCAAAGAGACTGACGACTATCAACTAATGTCACATCATCCCAGCAGCCACGACCACTCTGACAAGAGTGACCGATTGAGAGGATACTATCCTACTAATATTATAAATGCGAAAGTTTGTGAGGATGTATAGATGGATGAATGTTTCTTACTCTTTCACTCCATAACGAATGAACCGATGTGGCTGAAATTTGGAATGGAGATAGCACATACTCAGGATTCAAAGAATAGTAGGAATTTCATTCAGGACAAGTAAAGGGTTCCCGTGGGAATCAAAAACCTTAATACACGCGGACGAAGTCGCGGGCATTATCTAGTTATCATTATATATTCTGTTGTATCATGGTACTGATAGAATGATCTGTCATTTGTATGAAGGTACTAACGAAACATTTGATGACTCTGAGAGTGCACTTATTAAAATCTAATATAACAAGATATCTAAGTAATGATTAGAAATTCTGAGTGCGGTGGGAAGTCTGCTAGACCCCAATTTTTCAACCTGCGCAGACGAGGGCCAGTCCTCGGCGTACTTTTATTCCCTCAAAATAGATTACTCATAATTGTATCGCTTAACACTCATGACCATGAGGGACTATTGGTACGGCTACTATGTAATAGAAATGCTACGGTAGAGAACTGTTCTCTGCAAATATTAGTCCCTCGTCTATACACAGGCCCTAAAACCAACGATTTGAAATGATGATAATAATAGTCTGTCACAATTATTAACGTCAGAGAACTAAACTGAATTGACCTATCGAGCGGCAGAAACGTCTAATCTCCTTTAACGGCTTCTACTAAAGGAACTGTAGATCTTTTATTTCGTCACAGATGCCGGGGCAGTTTGCTTTAGCCTTCCAATAAAGCTTGCAGACAAGACAGTTCGTATTTATAAAATTCTAGCGCTTAGGTATAGGTCATAGAAACCGCTTACTTATTGGAAGTATTCTTTTTATTGATTTATGCACTTTTTAAGTTTTGGCCTCTTTAGCTTAAAGTGTATAAATAATAATCATTATCAATGAAGCTAAAGATTGAAATAATAATTTGTACCTACGTAATATAATTAACATTTTGAGTTTCGTCGAACACTCGGCTGGAACGAAGTTCAGAATCAACGCCATCTGTCGCCACATCTTAGAACCATGTCGTAAAAAAGTTAGGATTCGAACCCCCGAACCGAATCGATAGTTTCACTCCTCAAGACATTAGTCGGCTTATAGTATGCATGAACAAGTGTAAATTATTTTTAATTACCTATGTACCAAATATTATTATTAAATTATAAATAATAATAAAATTAAAAATTAAAAAAAAGAACTAAGACATGATCTGAAGTCAGGATTCAAACCCCCGAAAGCTATGACAAAACGTGTGTAATAAACGAAGCCAACACACAAGGGTCATGCCGGAAAAATTCTTACGCCTAGCAACAAGGTTTGTGACAACAAAATTTTACACATTTTTTGGTATAGCTCCCATCCGCCAAGCTTGTTTCCGTTTCCGTGTTCAATCTTCTTCTTCTTCTTTATCAACCGATAGACGTCCACTGCTGGACAAAGGTCTCTTGCATGGACTTCCACAGGCCTCGGTCTTGCGCCGCCTGAATCCAGCGGCTCCCTGCGACTCGCTTGATGTCGTCAGTCCACCTGGTGGGGGGTCTGCCAACACTGCGCTTCCCGGTGCGGGAAGTGCGGTCCGTGTTCAATAGGAGACAGTATTGCCTCCAATCGCGCACGGGTTTGCGCTCTGACAGGCATATTTATTCCGTGTTCAATAGAAGGCACTTCGCACGGAAATTTACTAAATCTGGTTTTCAAACATATTTTTTTAGTAAGAAAGCTTAGGGTCTCACTGTATTCCGGATTCTAAAAAGACCGTTTGTGGTTGGAGGAGTGAGAACAAGTACTTTATCGCCTTGAATTGAACACGTGTTTGGAAGAAAATTTCGATTACAAACCCGTGCGCAATTGGAGGACGAGTGCCTTCTATTGAACACGGGTTTGTAATGAGTGTTGGCACAACAAACCCGTGCGCATTTTGAGGCAGTGCTGCCTCCTACTGAACACGAAAACGTAAAGACGCATCCGCCAAACCGTCCGAAGAGGAACTTCGTTCCAATATTAGGTAGGTACGAATTATTATTTTAATTGACATTGCATCAAAGGATCAAGATCAGAAAAGAAAACCAGTCAAGAAAAATCAGATTTTTAGCCTAAGCTTTTACAGACAATATTAATTCATTTTTCCGATGTTTTAATAGTAATTATTCTGCTATTCGGGCGGAGACGCATCCAACAAATCAATCAATAATCAAGATCATAAAAATCGGTGCAGCCGTTAAACTATTCACTAGCCGTTCTTGAGTTTGGTGTAACTAACCCAACTTTGTTTTATTTATTTAGATTACTGATTTCTAAAATTAAAACTGAATTTTACCAAAAATTTTCTTTCTTCTCTCCTTTTTCTTTTCCCTTCCCTTTTCCTTACAACCTAAGTTGAATTTCTCGGAATAACTATGTTATTCCGTTGTAATAATAGTTAATATCTATGTAAAAAATAGTTTTTAGAAGGGGGTGAACACTCTTTATAGATGTAGACAACAAAAGATATCGAGTTGGAAAAAAAAGCCGAGCAAAAAAAGACTAATAAAGTTGTGCCCCGACCCAATGTCTACAAAAAATTAAAAAGTATACAGTTTTCGTATTCGAATTCTGTGAAACTGTACGGTACGGTTTAAAATAAATTCGCTGTAAACATTTGCTTAATTTTTTGTGGTAGGACGGGAAAGTAAGTATTTTTTAGATTTTTTAATGATCTGTGTTTTTTCCATTTGAATGTAGAAAAAATCCAGTTCGTGTTCTGTGAATGAATTGTACTTAATGCTCAAACTCTGTAAAATATTCACAGGGGAAAACAATGCACAGTGTAAACATACGGTAGGTACATCCAACTAGGTTGCGTGAATATTATCGTTGCTTGCATACACTTTTCATTATTGTTTGTTTTCTATGCATTAAATATGGACAAATGCGCGTGTAATGTCTAATAAGTATTGTGATGCTAATGATATTTACTGATGCATCGGTTGTTATTTTTCTATATCCTAATTAGCAATCGCAATACTACTCAATTTTTATCGTCCGACCGACCGAGCTCGACAAAAATTAAACAAAGCACTACCGCGATAGTCTGTCCTAATCTTAGACAACATTTCATTAAACATTCAATGATATGTACTTACACAGTTACACTTAATTTAATGAGTGTACACCACCGCACAAATAACTACACACTGCACTGTTTTCACAACAAAACTTTATTAGGTGCCGTCCGTCCGGGGTCTTCCGCTTAGGCCTTCATAGGCCTCGGGGTGACTGTTCGGGGCGATGGCCCCTTTCAGTAGTGTCGACGCCGCCTGCAGCTACAGGCGGGGCACTGGGTGGGACCGGTTGGTCCGTGGTGTAAAATCCGGGGTGTCAATCCGGTGGTATCCTGTCGCAGTGCGATCGAGCCCGCGTAGTGTCGCGGGCGATCTGCGGACTGCGGCAGGGTGATATGTCCGTGGTGGGCTTCGCCCGCCGCTCAGCGAGGTCGAGCCCGCCGGTAGCGTACCGGTGAGCGCCCATCAGCCAGCGGCGAGGAAGTGGTCGTGTCCTAGGGAGCTAGGTCACGTGGCAGGCCTCTTATGTCCGGCGGTCGTCGATGGTATGGCGCGATGCCATGCAGGTGCTGGGATCGCGCTCCGTCGGCGCGTGCAAACATAGAGGCACTCAGGCGGCGAATGAAGTCGTCCAGGTTCTCCATGCGCAGGTCTCTGGAGATGACCTGATTCCGTACGAAGCGAGGTGCTCCGGAGATGGTGCGGAGCGACAGCGACTGCTGTGCTCGCAGCGACTTGCGGTCTTTCTCGCTTGTGAGCGCGTACCACGCGGGTGCCGCGTAAGTGAGTCGCGTGCGAACGTACGCCTTGTAGACGCACAGCTTCGTACGGAGAGGCAGGTGAGACGCCAGCACGGGTCGGAGGAGGTTCCGTGCGGCGCGCGTCTGGGCGACCACATTCTTGACATGGGGCCGCATCGAGAGTGTCCTGTCGATGGTCACGCCGAGGTACTTGGCCTTCGGCGACCACTCGACGGTCTCGCCCATGAGCGTCATCGGGGGCGGCAGTAGTCGCGCCCGCCCGATGGAAATCGCCTGAGTTTTCGCCACGTTGACCTTGAGTCTCCAGTTCTCCAGCCATGTGGGAAGTGCGTCCAGTGCTCGCTGCATCTTCAACACTGCATGCGGGACCTTGATCGATGTTGTGATGAAGGCCGCGTCGTCGGCATACAGCGCTAGCATAGCGCCGTCACCGACTGGAATGTCGTCCGTGTATCTGCTATAGCAGACGGGCGACAGGCAGCTTCCCTGAGGCACACCGGCTCGGATGGGGCGCTCCGTGGACAGGACGTCTTCAACCGCCACTTGAAGACGTCTATCTTGCAGGAAGGTGGCCACAGTCTTGACTACTCGGCGCGGAGTAGTAGACGTGGACAGCTTGTACACGAGGCCGGCGTGCCAAACGCGGTCGAACGCTTTCTCCATATCGAGGAATACTGCGACTGACGGCTCTCGCTTGTTGTAGGCGGAAGCGAGGTGATGCAGTACTCTCGTCACTTGTAGAGTGGTGGAGTGTTCGGCGCGGAAACCGAACTGTTCGTCGCGTGGCTGGAGGTGGGGCGTGATGTGCAGCAGCAGTAGCTTCTCGAAGACTTTCGAGATGCACGACAGAAGAGTGATGGGACGGTAACTCCCAGGCAGCATGATGTTCTTGCCAGGCTTGGGAATCAGGATGACTCGGCCGAGCTTCCACGACGATGGGAAGTGCCCGGTGCGGAGGATTCCGTTGAAGAGCCGCGTCAGCGTCGCGATTGCTCGCGGGGGTAGGTGACGCAGGGCTTCGTTGGTGACTCGGTCGGGGCCGGGGGCTTTGCGCAGTTTAGCTCGTCGAATCATCCTTTGGACTTGTCCAGGGGAGAACACGATGGGGTCTTCTGTCGGAGGTATCGGCGACTCGAAGTAATCCTTCACATGTCGCTCGATGGTCTCTACGTGCTGCACATCCGCAGTCGGGTTGGGTGTAAACTGCGTCTCCAGGTGGTCCGCAAAAATCTCCGCTCGATCCTCGGCACGGTAACGCAGGGTTCCGTCACCGGCCAGGAGAGGTCTAATCGGAGACGGCCTCCCGGAGAGTTGGCGGCAGAGGCGGTGAATGCCGGACCAGTCATCGCCGGCTCGCTCGATGGCGGAGTGCCAAGACTCGACTGCGACTGTCTCCAGTGCGTCAGAGATCCTAGCGGCCAGAGCGTTGAGCCGCGTCTTCATGGTCGGGCACCGCAGGTGTTGCCATTGCCTTCGCAGCTTCCTCTTCTCCTCTATCATCGCTTGAATGTAGGCAGGGAGCTGGGGTTGTCTGCGAGTAGATGCAGCGTCGAGTCTGGACTCTCGAAGCGCATTGGACATTACTGCGCTGAGGTCCGTAGCGAGTCGGTCGACGTCTGCAGGGCTCTCTACTATTAGGTGCCATACAATTGCTTATATAGGTATAACCGACGGTCACACAACGACTTCGAGAAATAAAATACAGGTAACGCCGTCTAGTTCACGCAACCGACATTAAATTGACTTGGTGTAAACATTCCGGCCTCCAAAGGACGAATGGTCCTTTAAAGGCTAGTCTAAATACGCGTGAAACAATTCAGTTGCGATAGTGACAAAAAATTACAAACAATTACAAACAATGTTGAAAGATAATTAGAAAAACATTTTAAGAACTAACATACATAATGAACCATGATTTATAAGACTAGGAAAGTCTAAACAATTTTACTGTGTATCTAAAGGGCAAATTTTAGTAATTGGGCGTTTGAAAATATGACCTTTCATTTTTAAAGTTACGACACGTGTTAGACCATCCTTGCCAGGGTGCTTCTCAATAATTCTAGCTAAGAGCCATTTTCCGGGAGGAAGTCTCTCATCTTTTACAAGAACTACAGTACCAACGTCTGGTTCGGCCACCTTATCTGACCATTTATAACGATTTTGTAAAGTGGAAAGGTATTCTGCACTCCAGCGTGACCATAAATTTTGTAGCATTCTTTGTAGCAATTGCCAACGATCTAAATGAGAAAGAGAGATTTCCTCTAATTTGATCTCCGGAACAGCTATAGGAGCTTCCCCAATCAGGAAATGTCCAGGAGTAATTGGAGAAACATCCTCAATGGAACTTGACGGTAATGTTAAGGGTCTCGAATTAACACAAGCTTCGACTTGAGCTAATAAAGTAGCATACTCTTCAAAGGTAAGGAGAGTTTGACCGATTACGCGTTTGAGATGCGTCTTCACGGACTTGACGCCAGCCTCCCACAATCCACCGAAGTGTGGAGAGCCAGGTGGTATGAAATGCCAAGTCGTGTTATCATTAGCTAACAATTCAGCTATTTCTCCAACTACTTGAGATTTTCTATTTTTAAACATACAATCGAGCTCTCTAGAGGCTCCTGTGAAATTGGTGGCACAATCACTCCAGAGATCGCTGCAATGGCCGCGCCTTGACGTAAAACGGCGGAATGCCGCCACAAAGGCATTAGTAGAGAGATCACTGACCAGTTCGAGGTGAATCGCTTTAGTGACTGTGCAAACAAATAAACAGATATATGCCTTACTTGTTCTCTGACATCGTCCCGGATATAACTTTAAAGTGACTGGACCAGCATAGTCCACTCCACTACAGCGGAAAGGTTTACAAGGCCGGACCCGAGAAGTAGGTAACTGTCCCATCAATTGATGCAAAGGTGACGAGGAATGCTTAAAACAGGTAAGACATTTGCGAATAACCTTTTTAACTAAAGTTTTAGCGCCGATTATCCAATATTTACTGTTTAATATATTAAGAGTTAATTGAGGACCACCGTGTAATGCATGAAGATGAGCGTCTTGAACAATCAACGATGTGAAATGACAATGAGCAGAAAGTAAAATTGGTGTCTTTTGATCGATACTTATTGATGCATTATGTAGGCGTCCAGTTACACGTAAAATGTTATCCTTATCGAGAAAAGGTACAAGTTGTTTCAGAACACTACTTTTTGGAATCATGCCTCCTTTTCGCAGTATTTCTATTTCTTTTGCAAAATAGAGCTCCTGTGAGAGGTGAATGCAAATGATACGTGCCTTTCTCAATTCGGCCACAGTTAAATACTGAGGAAAAGAGTAAGTATTAATTGTATTTTTTCTCAAATTAATTTTATCTTTACATTTCTGAACAAATCTTAACACATAAGCTGTTACACGAATTAATTTACATAGTTTGGAGTACCTGTTCAAATAACATTCTGAATAATTTTCAGTTAAATTTGTAGCAACTACTTTTACAGGTTGTAGTTTGCGTTCGAGAGTCACATCAGGTAAGTTACAATTTTTAAATTCGATGTTGACAGAGTTTCGCAAAAAGTCTGGGCCATTCCACCATAGTTCAAGATTCTGTAACTGTTCAGGAGTTATTCCACGTGAAGCGCAATCCGCGGGATTGTCTTGAGAATTTATGTGATGCCACTGGTTACTATTAA
Source organism: Oeneis ivallda (assembly GCA_029955525.1). Taxonomy (NCBI): domain Eukaryota; kingdom Metazoa; phylum Arthropoda; class Insecta; order Lepidoptera; family Nymphalidae; genus Oeneis; species Oeneis ivallda. Next base: position 9,928,642 of record JARPMR010000003.1, on the reverse strand, counting down.
GAACATTCAAAATTTCTGTGGTGCGATTAGCTACGAATGTTTTCCAAATGTACTTATGACTTACGCAACCAGGCCAAAACTATGGTCGAATCTGTCCAGGCAAAGATACAATTATCAGGAATATTTAAACTAGATTTGACATCTGTCAATAATTTTGCTAATAAGACTGCCCCACAGAGTTCTAGGCGTGGTACTGAAATTTGTTTTACGGGTGCTACTTTCGTACGAGCAGAAACCAAACTGACTTTAATCTGATCCCCGTCTACAACTCTGAGGTACACGACTCCAGCGTATGCTGCACACGAGGCATCACTAAATCCATGCAGCTCAATTTTTGAATTTGTATTTGTTATCCCTAACCAACGCGGTAAATGGATAAAACTCATCGTGTTTAAACAATTCAGGTAAGAGAGCCATTCCAGTTTCAAATCATCTGGAATTTCCTGATCCCAGTCTAAGCCAGCTTGCCATAGTTTCTGCATGAAAATTTTTAAAACAATGATAATGGGTGCAAGCCAACCTAATGGATCGAACGTTTTAGCTATCACAGACAGAACTTTTCGTTTAGTAAAAGTCGAGTCAGATTTACAATCTACCAGAACCTTCAGTTCAAAAACATCCAGTTGTGGTTTCCAAGTGACTCCGAGAGCTTTAACAGATTCATCTAGTTTTATATTAACACTGTTCTGTGATACCTTAAGCGTTTGTGGAATTTTACTCAAAACCAAATTACTATTGGAAGACCATTTATGTAACGGAAAACCGCCACGTGCGTATATTTCAGTAAGACGTTCTTGTAAATCTACAGCTTTCATTTCATCACATGTACCAGTGAGCAAATCATCCATGTAGACATCAGTTTTTAGAATGTGCGATTCATCAGGAAAGTTTTGGCTTTCATCTTCTGCCAACTGATGCAATGTTTTGATGGCAAGATACGGTGCACAAGATGTGCCATAGGTGACGGTGAGTAATCTATATTCACGTATCATGTCTTTGGGATCTTCTCTCCATAGAATTCTCTGGTAATCCGTGTCTTGAATTGCCACTTGTATTTGTCTGTACATGTTTTGAACATCAGCAACTAGACATATTTTGTGTCTTCGCCATCTAGTGACGAGATCTCTTAAATCTTGTTGAAGTGGAGGACCAATCAAAAGCTCATCATTTAGGGAATTTCCATTTACAGGGCGAGCGCTCCCGTCAAAAACAACTCTGAGCTTTGTACTAACACTGGATTCTCTAACCACTGCGTGATGAGGTAGGTAATATTTCTTTTTGTTTCTTTCTTTTTCATGTGTCTCAATTTTTTCTTTCTTTTCAGGTGTCGAGTCTTCTTCTTCAGGGATTATTTCCATGTGACCTAATGATTTATATTGTCTCATAAACTGGCAATATTTATCCTTAAAATCAGTATCACGTGCGAATTTCTTCTCCATCTGAAGTAAGCGTCTGACAGCAAGAGGTTTGGAATCTCCGAGGTTTGGTGTATTTTCATCTTTGAAAGGTAAGTGGACTTCATATCTACCATCTTCTTTACGTCTGTGTGTTTCTTTATAGTGATTTTCGCATTTCTGATCTAGTAGTGTTAAAGGTTTATCTTTAGGTGAAAGTTCTTCGATCTCCCAAAATCTTCTAAGTAAATGATCTACCTCTACGAGTGAAGTGCTAACTGTGATATGGTAATCAGGAAGATCATCTGATGATTTAGTGCTGCCAGAGACTAGCCAGCCTAATCGTGTGTTTTGTGCAATGAGAGATCCGTGTCTGTGTAAACCTTCTAGTAAGATTGCAGCATATGCATCAGCTCCTAGTAACACGTCGATTTGTCCAGGTCGGTTGAAGTGAGGGTCAGATAGTGGGATACTAGTGATACCTGGCCATTTCTCTGTGTCAAATTGTCTTGTGGGTAACAATGTGGTTAACTTGGTGAGAACGTGAGCATTAATTTGCATAACATGTTGTGCATCAATCGGTGAATAAATATCTAAGAGGACTGTATTTTGTGATTTGACAGCGCTGTGTCCTATGCCAGTCACCTGTACTTCAAAGTGTTTCTTCGTCAAGCCTAGAAGTTGAACGGCTGATTCGGTTATGAAAGTGGCCATGGATCCTTGATCGACTAGAGCTCGAAGGTAAGTAATTTCTCCATTCTTATTCTTGATTCCCAAGCGAGCAGTAGCCAGAACCACGAGGTTATTGTCAACAGCTACTTTCATACTAGTAACTTTAGTTTCAGGGCCTGTTGATGATTCATCATTTTCTTCTTCAGCTGATTCAATTACTGGCTTTGCAACTAGCTCATTCTGATGCAAAACTGTGTGATGTTTTTTGGTACAGATGCGGCACCGTTTCCAATTTTGTCTGCAGTTCCTAATTGAGTGCCCCTTAACCATGCAGTTAAAGCAAAGGTTATTGTTCTTGACAAAATCTCGACGCTGTTCAACATTGAGTTGTGTGAAAGTTGGGCAGTGGCAGAGGTAGTGGTGTTTTTTGCAATAGGTGCATTCAGCATTTAATTCACTAGTAAAACTCTTAATATGCTTGGCCTTTTGTGTTTGTGTCAAAGGAGGAGAAGTAACTTCCTTTTTGTGGGTACTGTGAACCATCTCAATTGCTCTAAAGCGGCCTTCTAAATACGAGGACAGCTGTTCGTATGTGGGTAACACAGTCGAAGAGCCCAATGATTGCTCCCAAAACTTGTGAGTTTCTGTATCGAGTTTTGAGACTAGCAGGTACACAATCAATGGATCCCAAGTAGTGGTATCTATTTCGAAATTGGCAAGACTGTTGAGGCATTCATTAGTTGTATCAAGAAGCTCCTTTAAGCCTTTAGAGCATTCCTTAGTGAGTTTTTTCTGACCAAGTAAACGATTTAAAATAGTGTTCACGATAATTCTTGGGTTACTGTATCGATTTAGTAAGCATTTCCATGCATTAGCGTAGTTAGAAGCTGTGATATCAAAATGACGTAGAAGTTGCTCAGCTTCACCCTTTAAACTAGTGCGTAAATAATGGTGTTTCTGAATGTCGCTGAGGGTAGGATCATCATCAACGAGTGAGGTAAACATGTCTTTAAAATAAATCCATTCTCGGTAGTTTCCCGAAAAAGTAGGTATATTTATTTTTGGTAATTTTGACGATGAACTACTAGCTTGTGGTTGTGACGTCATAGTTGACTTTTCTTGGATACTTAATGCATTTAACTTTTCTTTTAGTATGGTTTTAAATTCTAAATAGCAATCTTCAATTTTATCGTAAATTTCTATAACACTAGTTCGGTCCTGTTTTGACAGATCTGAATGTGATAAAATATTTCTTTGTTCCTTCCGAACTTGCGTAAAATAATCCTCAAGTAAATCTTTCCTTGTTTCCAAATAGCTTGTCGAGTATCGTGATTGTGAAGTTTTCTTAAAATTTGTTTGAAGTCTCAAGATAGATTCACTAAGCTCGTTGAGTACCGACATGGAAGTATTATTTTCTTCACTTTCAGAATCCGACATGTTTATTTAATTATTTAAATCCAAATTTTTTCGAATTCTTTCAAAGTTTGTTCATTTATAACTTTAATGTAGGTACTTACGATTAATCTTTACAATCCGGCTCGAAGGACCAATGTACACCACCGCACAAATAACTACACACTGCACTGTTTTCACAACAAAACTTTATTAGGTGCCATACAATTGCTTATATAGGTATAACCGACGGTCACACAACGACTTCGAGAAATAAAATACAGGTAACGCCGTCTAGTTCACGCAACCGACATTAAATTGACTTGGTGTAAACAATGAGTATCTCTGAATAAGGCAGTAAGTACACTTTCGACAAAAAACCGCATTAAAATCGATAAAGCTAGAGACGGAAAATTGTCGACATAGACATACCTACTTACCTACAAATCTAATTAAAAACTTTTGAACTCGTTCATAAAAATTCAGTCTCTTGAATTTTCTATGAATGAGTTTTTACTATCTAAGTATATTGTGAGTAATTCAGCAGAACTAAATAATAAACAATACAGCTTCATGATGCAGCAATGAATGCTAAATTGAACTCGCTGTATGCTGTTGCAACAACTTTTTGTGCAATAGAACTTTTTTCCCTCTCAATTTACTTAAAATTTTAAATTCGTTGACTCATTTTGATAATTAAAAAAAAAATAAACAAAACGGCAGAAAGCACTTCACCGACGAGCCGTAATTCCAGCTGCAGTTTAAATCTCTTAGCATCTCCGGAGGAAAAATGGAGTACAATGTCATTTATTAATGGATTTAAATTACAGCGAATGAATTTCACTGAAGTACTTCAAAAGAATGCCCTCGTTTCATGAGAAATAAGTTCTTAGATTGAGAAGTTTTTAATCGAGAGCATGGTGCCGCAGTTTTAAACATTCGCAGTTTTGATAAATGACAAAATAATTAATCCAAATACCGAGACTGAGATATACAGGGTGGAAAAAAATTATGGGCCCTGGAGGGGAACTACTTTAAATCCGTAAGTTACATCATTTTACTTAAGGGAAACATTCTCTTATTTTTAAAAAGAAACAAAACTGCATTCAAAGATTTTCTAAAATTCGCTTGTCTCACCCGGGAATCGAACCAGCTAAAAATTCAAAAAATAAACACCCGCTATTTTATTGCACTAGTCGATACAGTCAATGTTGAAGATTCTCAAAAAAAAACGATTTTATCTAAGTCTTCAACAAGGTACTCAGAGATAATTAGCAAGCACAAACTTCATACAATGTCTTTGGATGTTAGACTTGTGTTTTTCCACCCTGTATAGTGTCTTTGGAATGTACTCAAACTTTACCATAAAGAGCCCTATAACTTTTCTTAACATATACAGCGTCTCAAACGCTAGACAGTTTTTGAAATTTTCTCCTACTCCAGATGAGTTACAAGGTACTTTTCGTATGGGATGCTTAATATGGGTACGTTTTAGTGTTCGGTCGTAAGTACCATAGGAACAAGTATAAGAAACATTAATATAAAGACCTAAAGCCTTGACCATTCGTTGGGTAGAATGGTCTAAATCTAAAGCACAGAACAGCTATTTGACAACTGAAGCGACACCCGCGGCTGCCCCCCGCAGATTTTATCCAGCTACGTATCAGTGCACTGTATACCTAAAAGCCTTAATTTAGTAGTAGCCTAGTAGTAGTAGCCTGCCTTTGATTGAATTACCCACACAGACGAATAGTGTACGTACGTAGCGTATACGTACATCAGTGCTCTGGTAGTAGTAGTAGCTAATTAAATCAGTGCTCTTATCTAAGAAGTAGTTATTATATAAAGTTTTTTAACCGTATGTTAATATAATAGTGCGGCTTAATTTAATACTCCATTAATTTTATTTTTGTTTAAGAAATCGCTCGTAGCGTATTGATTGTTCTGTAATCTTTCCGCTGATATTTTCTGATAAGACTGTCTGTCTGGTAGACAGTAAATTAAGTAGCTCCCAGTTGGTTGTCGACTGCAGTGTTTCCAACAAAGAGATTAAGCTCAGTGGTACAATTGACTAAGCTATTTTCCTGTGCATATAACAGTTTTTAACTACGAGTACTGTTATAGAGAGTTAGAGTTAAAGTAAAGGAAAAGTTATAATTGTGGCGTGAGCATCGTTATCGAATACTTTTGAATTGAATAAAGTAAATGGGTATGTACGCGTTACTTATTGAGTTACTTATACATTATATCAACACCTATTTTTTGCTAGATGTGATAGATCAAGTGATTTTATTTATAGAGCGCAAAATTCTTCGAAGCTTTTTCAAATTGATATTTTACAATCAACACTTCGGTAATAAAGAAAACACCGTTGTAAATCCGTTATTAATCTCTATGGTAATCGTCAAGCTACGTCGTGCGCTACAGTCTTGCTACAGTCAATCTGTGATGGATCTTAATATTCTCTTATTGTGATCTTGATTGACTGTGTAGATATTGGTACGAAGGATTTTGGAACGAAGTTCCTTTTCGGACGGTTTGGCGGGTTGAAGCTAGGCGAAAAAAAGTGTAAGAAATTTCCGTCACGACACTTGTTGCCTTCGTTTATTACACACGTTCTATTATAGCTTTGGTGGCATAGCGGGTAAACGAAGGAGTGAAACTATCGGTTAGGGGGTTCTAATCCTAATCGGGGGTCAGATTATAATTTTTTATTTTATTTATTTTTCTATATATTATGACTCTCACACCCGCATACAAAATAAATAGATATAGGGCCAAAAAGTATTATAAACATAAATATATACACACAGATAAATAAACTTACACATAGATTACATAAATAAATACTTGTAGCGGGCGGAGGATTACGCCCCGGCAGGGGAGACCAGACGGCCGGGGGTCAGGGCGACAGGCTGAGAAACCGACGGACTATCCTAGCCGAGTCTAGCAACACCGCTTTCTGCATCTTGGCCGCGAGCGAACCGCCACGGAACCCCAGTCGCCTCAGATGGTGAGCGAGGCTGACTGGGATCAACCCATTCGCAGAAATAACGATTGGGATGGTTTCAGTGGACTCCACATGCCACATGCCACAACCTCGTGAGCCAGATCTAGATACTTTCGTTTTTTCTCTGTCTCCGCTCTCACGAGGTTCTCGTCATGTGGGATGGTGATGTCCACTAAAAACACCCTCGACTGTGCCCGGTCCATCAGCACGATGTCAGGCTTATTCGCCAGAATCGTCCTGTCCGTGATGATGGACCGGTCCCAATAGAGCCGGACTCCGTCACGCTCAAGCACCGGCACCGGTGTGTACCTATAGTACGGCACTCTATCATCCAGGAGACCGTACTTCAGAGCAAGCTCTTGGTGAAGGATTTTGGCCCCTTGGTTGTGTCTGTGCAGATACTCAGTGTTAGCAAGAGCCGAACATCCCGAGAGCACATGCCTGAGTGACTCACCGGGATGGCGACACGCTCGACAGATGTCGTGAGTGCCATCCTTTAGGATGTACTTTCGGTAGTTCCGCGTCTTAACCACCTGATCTTGTATTGCACACACAAAACCTTCGGTTTCCCCAAAGAGGTCACCGAATCGCAGCCATTGCACGGACGCTTTTTTATCTACGTGCGGCTCATTAAGAGCTTTAAAAAAGCGTCCATGCAACTCCCTCTCCTTCCATACGGTCTCCCGGTCAGAGGTGCTTAGTACCACCGGTTTCTGCCACTCGAGTTTGGCCAAAGATAGGGGAGTGAGTCCTTTGTCACATTCTATAACGTCTCTATGCATTGGACACTCCCTCTTCGTCTTAAAGTAGGTTCTGAGGCTGGACATCTCCCGATTATGCATGGTCTTGACGCTTAATACGCCTCGACCACCACATTTTCGGGGGATATACAACCTCATAACAGACGATTTCGGGTGGTGCATGCGGTAGAGAGTCATAGTCGTGCGGACTTTTCTATCCAGTGCGTCTAGTTCGGTCTGAGTCCATCTGAGTACGCCAAAGGTGTACATGAGAACGGGCATGACCCAGCCGTTATATGCTCGGACCTTATTGGCGCCCGACAAATAGCTTTTACAAACTTTTGTCAGGCGGCCAAAAAAGACCTCGCAAACTGACTGTTTCACGTCCGCCTCCTTTACCCCCACGGATTGTGACATACCCAGATACCGGTATGACTCAGCTTCAGAGAGGGTCCTGATGTTAGATGGCTCGAGATTGATCTCGGCCGAATGAGTAACCTGTCCCCTCTCCACATGTAAGACCGCACACTTGTCTAGTCCAAGCTCAATCCTGATGGAGCTACTGAACTCAGTGGTGATATTCAGCAACTCCCTCAGGCGGGTGGCATTAGGTGCTAGCAGCTTGAGGTCATCCATGTAGAGAAGGTGAGGTAGGTACTTTTGTCCCTCCTCTCCGAAACTGAAAGCCTGTCCCTGATCTCTCCAGCAAAGAGCTGAGAGGGTTCAGCGACAGACAAAACCATAATGGACTCAGACAATCGCCCTGGAAGATACCCCGCCGTATCTTGATTCGGTCACCCGCAGCCGCTAACCGCTCGCCATGGAGACAAAGGAACGTACTCCATTGCCCCATACATTCTCCGAGGAAGTCTTGAACTGTACTATCGACTTTGTACAGCTCAAGGACCCTCAAGAGCCATGAATGGGGCACCGAGTCGAATGCCTTCTTATAGTCAATCCAAGCGGCAGAGAAATTCCGGCGATTGCGTTTGACCAGTTGGCCCGCGACGGAGTCGATGAGAAGGAGCTCCTTAGTACCACGACCACCGCCCCGACATCCGTTCTGAGCCCGAGACATGATGTTGTTCTCGTCTACGTGACGGGAAATCTTTAGGCTCAGAACGGATGTCAATGTCTTATATATGGTAGTAAGACATGTGATGGGGCGGTACTTAGCTGGGTCAGAGGTATCGGTTGACTTAGGAGCTAAATGAGTGATCCCGGTGGTGAAAAGGCTCGGGAGTGCCCTTCGCTCGAGAGCATCTTTGAATTGTCGAGCCAAAGTAGCATGGCAGAGCGAAAAACCCTTCAAACAGTAGTGATGCAGCCCATCGGGTCCCGGACTTTTCCAGTTCGGGGCCCGGCGCACCGCACCAGCTACATCCTCCGAAGAGATGGCGACGGGGTTCATCGGCTCTATTAAGGCACATGCTTCCTCAACCGCCGCAATCCAAGGGCCCTCCTCATGCTCCACCTCTCTTGACCATACATTTCGCCAAAAGGCGACGAGGTCAGCCGGGCTCGGCCGCTGAGAGGTAGAACAGACTGCTGGGCACTCCAATTTTTTATAGAACCTTTTCTGATCACTCGAGAAGAGGCGATTTTGCTGAAAGCGATCAACTCTTTCCGAGTATCGTCGAATGCGGTTCCCCCATGCAGCGATTTTCTGCTTCAGGTCGTCGATGCGCTCCGTTAGTTTTTGGGCTATATCGGGCTGATCTAGCCGCACCCCAAGCCCATTAAAGGCTATTCTAACGGAGCGCACAATCCTTGGCCTAGTGTTGCCCGACCTGAAACTCTGCAGTCTGCCAACGAGAGCTCTGGCCAGGGTGATACGGTGTTCTATTCTCCTTTTCCAGGCTGGCTCCGTGCTGCGCCTTAGAGTAGTGCGTCCACGTTCTTGGGTCTTGACACCCATGAAACGATGAACAGCTAAGGCCGCACCAAAGAGAATAGAAGCCGTATCATCCAGGCCAGTGCTGCGCTCAAGGTATTGAGGCAGCATTTGGTTTATGGCCTCAATGACATCCCGCGTCGCTACATTTAATGTGAGTCGGGATAGCCGCGGACGATTCTCTAGAGGAGCACTCCGGATCTCTGAAATCGCCTCTTCTAAAATCCTTCCCATCCGCTCTATATCAAGGGAAACTGTTTCCTCCGTGTCTTCCTCCACAGGCAAATCTTGCACGTTAGCGTCGGTCTCTTCGCGGACGGGTTCCGCCAGAGAGACAATTTGCTCTGTGGTTGGGTTTGTCACCTCGGGAACAGCCTCACGTCGTAACCGTTCGAGCTCGGTAGCGCTAAAGATGTTCGAGCGCTGAATATACCGAGCCCGGTCTGCCAGGTTTTGCTCCGTGACAGTTAAATTCGGCTCAAGCAGCAAGAACTCGCGGTACATTGCCGCTCGGTAGCCAGTCCGTCCGGTTTCCCCTCCCGTCGCCCTGTAGTACGCACGCATGACATTCTCGTTCATTTGAGATGTCCATCTCATGCGGCGTACTCCACCAGCGGCGGGCTCCGAAGATTGGGTCCTTGAGGACCCTGTCGGTGCCAAGCCCTCTGGTGGGGATGATGGATTGGCCGGCCGCCGGGATGGTAGTGGCGGCCGGCTGGTGTGACTTATTTATTTTTATTATTAATTTATTATTAAAAGGCACTTCGTTCCAACCGATTTTTCCACGACACTTACGCATTTTTTTAAATAAGTCTTATCATACGTTGCATAAGGCATGGGTAATCAATTAACACATTATCATAGAAATATTTATTTCACTCCCTATTGAAACATTGGTCATTTAAAACTTTAAGCATCGTAATAAACTTGAGGTACAGAGTTAGACTTGAAGATAAACTTAAATAAGAAGTTGAGAGACTTCGCAAGCTACAGCCTGTTTAAAGATTTCCAAATATTGGATAGAAGCAGGCGTTACTTTGCGGAAGTCCATGATTAGCAAGAAAAGGGTAGAATTATTTTGCTATAATCCGCCAACAGAAAAAAAGTAGTTTTCTTTTGTGAGTGGAATAGACAGCAACCTATGCACGTAACTGTGGAACGCTGCGAGTTTATGCTGCCACGGATGACAGGATGAAGCGGGTATGGTTGTGTCTGTCAATTAGAAATAATAAAACATAACAATAATACTCAGTTTAAATTACTTAATGAACAAGTGAACGTCTCAAGTTCACCACTGCTTCGTTTGTTTGAAGGGGGGGGTAGTGGGTGGGGCAACAGTAGTGGGGGTAGAAATACGGTATATAATACCGCGCAATTGACACGAGCGTCACTAGACAATGCATCGTTGTAGAGTCAACATCTCCTGAGGATGCTCCGGTGTCGGGGCGAAACGTGCGTCGAGAGTAGTGTAAAAATTATACAGATTTTTTCTGTTGGCGGATTATAGCAAAATAATTCTACCCTTTTCTTGCTAATCATGGACTTCCGCAAAGTAACGCCTGCTTCTATCCAATATTTAAAATCGGTGAGCTTGACCGTACAGGCTAGACTTTACATCAAATTAACTAAATTACATCGTGTCGCGGTTCAAAACATTTGGTTTAACCAACAATGCAAACATTTAAACGTCATTCCAAACTACATTAATCTAAAGACCAACACGCACAGTCGAGCTTCTAATATTGCAATAAAAAAAGCTCAACAAGTATGGTTAAATGAAGAATCACGTCATTGGTTCACTGTTAGGGACAATTTAAAACTACATCTAAAAATACTCTATTCTGAACTTTCCTTCAAATTACATAATATTGAATTCGATCTTCTAGACCAAAAAGCGAGAGATTTAGCATCAATTGAAGTCCACAGTAAATTCCTTTCCCAACAAAAGAAATTAAAATCACTTGTTAATAAATCCTCCCAATCTACGTTATTGAACAACAATACGACAGACAATATGACAGACGTACCGGGTCACCAATTTCATCCCCGAGTTAAAAATCTAACTGATATCATAATACCTAAAAATGAAATACGCCTTTTAGGCAACGGTTTAAAATACAATATACCTAATAATAATACACAAAAATCATTAGAAACACTGGCAATGGAATCTGAATTAGCTGTGGTCCTTAACAAAAAAGATAATATTATCAAAAATATTATCGCTCATGAAATCAAAACAAATGCTGCACTTCTAAATTCCAATTCAAAAAGTAATAATAATAACAATAGCAACAACACAAACAATAACAACAACAGTAACAACCACGTAAACAAAAACAACAAAATATATAAATCTTTACAAAAAACGTTAAAAGATAATGATCTTATTATTTCAAAAGCCGATAAGGGTAATGCGATTGTTATCCTAAAGAGGATCGACTACCAAAATAAGGTCAATGAGGTTATCTCCGGAGAAGAATTCTCTAAGTTATCCTCTGACCCAACTAATAAATACACAGCATAAGTTAGGCTAGCTGTTAATAAATCAAAACACATTTTTCCAAAAAATACATCAAAACACAACGTCATTCAAATGAACACTAATGCTCCTACATTATACGGCTTACCAAAAATCCACAAAAATAATATTCCAATCCGTCCCGTGGTCTCATATATTGGCGCACCTGCATATCTATTAGCAAAAGAGCTAAACAAAGTTATTAAATCAAAAACATCCTTCAATCAGTCTTATTCATTAAAAAATAGTATCCAACTAGTCAATAAAATTAAGATTTGACATTACCGGACCATTGTAAATTAATATCATTAGATGTGGACAGTCTGTTCACCAATGTCCCAGTTAACGAAACCCTAAACATCATAACCAAATTGTTGGAAAATAATCATACAAATGTCAACGAAATAACAGAATTAATAGAATTAACCAAAATATGCATGAAACAGAACTACTTCAAATTCAATGACCAATTTTATCAACAAAAAGAGGGATTAGCTATGGGCTCACCACTAAGTCCCCTAATGGCTGATATCTTCATGGATGATTTTGAAAATAAACATATTGTCAAAAATAACAAAATTCTGTATTACTATAGATATGTAGATGATATAATTATATGTTGGACTGGGACAGACAGACAACTTGACACATTTGTCAAAAATCTAAACAATATACACCCGAAAATTAAATTCAAATCAGAATTAGAACAAGATAACTCTATAAGCTTCCTCGATCTTACTATAACTCGTGCTAATAATAAACATCAGTTTGGTATTTTCCGGAAACCCACATACACAGACACAACCATACCCGCTTCATCCTGTCATCCGTGGCAGCATAAACTCGCAGCGTTCCACAGTTACGTGCATAGGTTGCTGTCTATTCCACTCACAAAAGAAAACTACTTAAAAGAATTAAAAGTAATTTACCACATGGCACAGGCAAATGGTTACAACAATAATATTGTTAATAATATAATAAAAAAGCAACAATTGATGCGGATAAAACAGGATTTATATTCATCATCACCTGATAAAATAAATAAATACAAATCCAGTTTAACTTATTTTGGAACAGTGTCGGAGCGTATCGCGAAGAGACTTAAAGCACATGATATACATGTTGCATTTAGGACAAATAATACACTTAAAAATATTTGTAACGGTAAAGATAAATTAAACAACAAACAAAAATCGGGCATTTATAAACTCGAATGTTCAGACTGTAAAGCCACTTATATTGGTCAAACGGGTCGTAAATTTGAAACACGCTACAAAGAACATATGGCTGCGGTTAGGAACAACCAACCCCAAAAGTCTCACTTTGCTAAACATCTCCTTGATAGTGGACACAAATTATCATCCGATCATTCATACAAAATCTTACACACCTGTGATAAAGGGCTTCGACTGAGCATGTTGGAACAATTAGAAATAATAAAACATAACAATAATACTCAGTTTAAATTACTTAATGAACAAGTGAACGTCTCAAGTTCACCACTGCTTCGTTTGTTTGAAGGGGGGGGTAGTGGGCGGGGCAACAGTAGTGGGGGTAGAAATACGGTATATAATACCGCGCAATTGACACGAGCGTCACTAGACAATGCATCGTTGTAGAGTCAACATCTCCTGAGGATGCTCCGGTGTCGGGGCGAAACGTGCGTCGAGAGTAGTGTAAAAATTATACAGATTTTTTCTGTTGGCGGATTATAGCAAAATAATTCTACCCTTTTCTTGATTTCCAAATAATATGGTGAGCGGTTCATTGCAATGAAACTTTCGTTTCGTCCACTACGTTTCGTCTAATAACTATCTAATAATACTAGAACCTGTTACAATTCATCCGTTCATTGAAAAGTCGCAACGAAAATCAATGAAAGCCCTTTCATAGCAGTTCATTAAATTATAACAAACAAAATCACTCGCCAAAGCGAAATAAATAAGGAACAAAGAGATTCTTAAATATTTTTCTTTAAAATTTTAAATCTTTGAGTAACTTTATATTCTTTTTATTCATGAGTTTCAATGCAAACTCTTTTCTTTCTATCTTTTTAAATGAAATTTAAACCTCTGTAATCCACTGTATAATCGACCGAGCGAAGCGAAGGTCTTTGAGTCTACTTGAGTGAATTTGCACTTGTCCGTCCGTCCGTCCGTCCGTCCGTCCGTCTGTCAGAGCCTTATAACTTCTGAATTACTGAACGTAATTACTTCAATTTTAGATATAATATGTAAACCGATGGCCTCCAGCCGAAAATGGCTTAAAAAGTTATAAAAATCTTTATTTCAGGGGGGCTCTCATAGAAGCGAAAGCGAAGAAAAAAAAAATTTTTTGCTTTTCATAGGGTTACAGTACGTCATTTTAAAGATAATTTGGAACAGAGTACAAAAGTATTTTTTTTTTAATTTTTTTCCTAAAATTGACGAAATGGGGGGCTTTCAAAGTGGAGATTATATTTGACCTCACAACGGAATAACCATTGAGAGCTGGGGCTTGAAAGTTTTATAATTTTAGCGTAATATCATGTACTTGAACAACAAATACTAAAATTAGATAAATGTAATAAGGAAACTAAATTATTTAACTTTTAATGAGCAGCAACAACAGAACTTCACAATGATGTCAATAGATGGCGCTCTCATCTCATATAGCAAATGCAGCTTAATAACATGTAACATAATATATTCAATTAAAATTATTATTTAGTCATTTAGCAAACATCAATAAAACTTCACGTTGCAGTTTGTTTTTACATGTTTTCTGTTCGTGTCGATAGTTGACGCTGTGTACAAGTAATTTAATTTGAATGTTCCAAAAAACTATACCTAAGTTTGATTGAGGCCTTGAGGATTTCACTATAACAGTTCCCTAACCTTTACGGGCTACATATGTTAAGTTAGTTGACACTTTCTGTCAACTTTGTTATTACAAACCTCTACGGGACAACTAAAGGTGAAAATGACATATGGGATGTTAGGATTGTATTTAGGGGCTACCTACGTAAAGAGACTTCTACAAAGGGGATAATTTAGGTATGGTTGGTGAAAACGGGCATAATAATAATGTCAATTTTGATCGTCATGTATCTATTGAATGAATAAGTAATTATGGGAAACCGTTACCGCGAGGTCTCAGTTCGGGGCGAACCACTAGTTATACTAGACGTAGTCGCAATTCCTAGTTCCATGAATATACTCGTACGTACCTTACCGTACCTTTCCCTTTTTAGGGTTCCGTACCCAAAGGGTACCAACGGGACCCTATTACTAAGCCTACGCTGTCCGTCCGTCCGTCCGTCCGTCCGTCCGTCCGTCCGTCTGTCAGCGGGCTGTATCTCGTAAACGGTAATAGGTAGACAGATGAAATTTTCACATATTATGTATTTCTATTGCCGCTATAACAACAAATAATAAAAATTAAATTAAATTAAAAAAATTAAATTAAAATATTTCCATGGGTACATGGAAATATTTTTTTTTAACGGAACCCTAAAAGAGCGAGGCCCGACTCGCACTTGGCCGATATTTTGTTTCTCAAAGGTCGGTTTTTATTACAATTTGTGATTTGATACATTCTTTTGGTCTTATATCTTCACCGAGGAATGTAGCGTCGTTTCGTATACTTTCTACAATGGAGAGGTTTCATAGTGTCGATACTATAATATTGATTAACATTTTATTTAATATCTCTTTTGTTGTTGTGTATCATTTTACTTATATTCAAAATCAAAATAATAGTAGTGAATTTTTTACTATAAAATAATACCTAATTTTCAATTTTCCAGTTATTTTTCCCTCGACATTCGACATCATATTGTCATCAAAAATTTTCGATATAAGCTTTTATCATACAACTCTACCGTGTTGTATGTCGAAGAAGGAAACATTTCAATTTATTTTCAAAATGTTTAAGTTTAAATCTCAGATCGACGTGAACGCTATCGATCTAAGCCGATTTGTTGTCGCGCTTCACTAGCAACTTGTATTTCCTTTTCAATACCAACGTGGAGATTCTTGTCGATCGCGAACATGTTTTGTAGAAAATGAATTCAGAATATTAGGAACGTTTTCTTGCCACTTAGTTCAGGTCACTACATTTTGTTATTACCTATACCTCTTGCTGAGGCGTATTTTCACGGACCACTGTACGACATGATTTACGGCACGACACGGAGCACACGAAACACTGCATGCGAGTAATTCCTACGTTTTGGAACGTAGTTCCTTATCGCGCGGTGCGGAAGGGGGCTAGACGGAAAAATTAAGACAAAATTTAACCGACACTCGACACTGATCGACACTTTTTTGAAACCGACACTTTATTGAATGTGAATTTGGCATTCGAGTGTTCGGTATTTTCGTGGTACAATATTGGGTTTCCGTAGCCTTGTGGCTTCTGCAGTCGCCTAACAGTTAAAAGTCGATGGTTCGAATCCCAGCTCGACAGACTGAATTTTCTATTTTCAATTTTATTTTAAATAATTTCTGCATGTGGAATTTTTCCCTAATTTTTTATAACTTATAAATTCAAATCCCAGCTCGAGAGAATGAATTTTCTATTTTCAATTTTATTTTAAATAATTTCTACATGTGGAATTTTTCCCTAATTTTTTATAACTTATTAGTTATAAAAAATTAGGGAAAGGTAGAAATTGTTTAAAATAAAATTGAAAATGGAAAATTCGGTCTGTCGAGCTGGGATTCGAACCATCGACTTTTAACTGTTAGGCGACTGCAGAAGCCACAAGGCTTCGGAGACCCAATATTGTACCGCGAAAATACCGAACACTCGAATGCCAAATTCATTAATCGAAAGGAACTACGTTCCATCCGGGTGTCCCTTGGCACCTCTTAAGTTTTTTTCTAGCTACATTACGGCATCGGCAGTCGCGGTGAAATGACAAAATATGATAGAGAAAGGACAGAGCAATGTTTAGCGGGTATGCTAAATGGCCGACTACGTACATTCCGTAAAATTCATATTTTTTGATCCGACAAAATTCATATTTTTTGATCCGACAAAATTCATATTGTTTCATGAACATTGTACCTACATTACAATACTGCAAAAAAAACTCATAACAACAGCTTTTGCTGAGTGAGGTTTCTAAAATATCGTAGAAACCCTTCGATTTTCCGAGATTAAAGTGGTCTGTCTGTGTTATTCTCCAGGTCCTGAACTATACCCAAGCAAAAATCACGTCATTGATTTGTTCCTTCGTGATTGAAGGACAAAGTAACAAAATACAGTTTCGCATTTATAATATTAGTAAGGATAGTAACGATTACGATAAACGTGGGTCAAACGGTTCATCGAAATAAGAAGACCTACTTCTTACTTAGCTTACTTGTATGGTACTTGTACTACATTTTGTTTTGTCGTGATGTGGTCCATGGAAAAACACCCAAGAAAGTAACGAATTATTGTGTAAAGTTTTTTCAAGTGACTAATTAGAATTTTAAATTGACAATCTTTGTTTATTTGTAAATATACCCCTACAAAGCGATCTCGTGATAGAATTTGCTTCTACTCAAAGAGCTTTATTGGAACCAATTAACACCGGTTATTATGGAACAAACTATTTTAGATAATAATATACGCGTATTTTTAATTGGATGCTTATTGAAAATCATAAGTTTTCAAGCAATATTTAATGAGACCATTAAAATAACTAAAATTAAAATCCAAAACCTGTTCAATAAAGCAGTGTTTAAAAATTATTTTAAAAACTTTAGTGGCTGAAAATTCGTTTGAGTAGAAGTACCTAGTTGTTGTTCTACATAAAACTTGACACAGTATTTATATAAATAGATAGATATGAAGAAATATAATTATTTTGTTCCGAGAGAAACCATGGCTTATTTTTTAAAAAAATACCTAGTAAAATATTTGAAAACACTCTGTCAGCATAACTCCAAATCTAAGAAAAATGCTTGATATTTCTAATTCGGTCGTTTTAATTATTGCTTAATACACTATTTATTATTATAGTTGGACCTGAAGAAGCAATTTGACGAGGGCGACACTACAAACTATCATACAAATGGGGAATTTGACTTGGTGAGCTTTGACGCAATCCGCCATAACGAGTACTATTCCTGCTGCGTGGAGCCCTATCCTGACATTACCTACGTCATCAAGCTACGAAGACGGCCTATGTTCTATGTATTCAACTTAATTCTCCCTTGTCTTCTGATCAATGGAATAGGTAAGTTAAATAGATAGGTTTTCATCAACAATTTAATATAACAATTTTCCGGTATTCTCCATTCGGTTCCCGTGGGATTTTCATAAACCTAACAAAAACTAGTGCAAGAAAAGGAAGAGTTACAACTTTGAAGTTTCATGTAATAATATATAAATTATATGTATAGTGATTTTTATCACTATATGTGTTCAGTTCCTGCTGGAGTCCCTATGGTCTTCATAAATAAAAGATTGGTTATAATATTTCACTGTATATTGGCTATTTACATTATTACAGAACACTGAGAAACAATCACTGCAAAACTGGGTTACGGATTTGAATTTGTGTGTGTTTCCCCTTTTTTGGATTAAACTTTGAAAGATTTCTGATTAAATAATACTTATCAAACCTGAAACCAATATACGAGTAAAGATGATAATTTGCCAGATGGGACCGGCTGTAGCTTATGAATAGTATAATGTTTCATTATGTTCCGTGCTATTCCCACACACCCGATATTATGAATAGTAAGCTCCTGTTATTAAACTAGCGGCACGCTATGAAGGCCGGTTTGACGTTTGTCCGCTCATGAAGTTCCGTATTAATTGATAACGACTTTGAAGGAAATAATTGTATTACTTTATTGACGATAGTGATGTGCAGAGATTCATAAATTTTATCGAATGTAGTTTTAGGTTTAGGACTCAAAATTTATTTATTAAATTGATTTCTAAAATGTATACAAGTGTAGAAAAATCAGTTTGCACCATTTAAGGGGTGAATGTACTTGTGAATATGAACAATTTTCACTATGTGGACAAACCTCTGAAATCGCAAAAAAATATCAGCTGTTTCATACAAAAGGTAAAATTTTTATTTTTATATGATATATACCACAACTCGGCATTTGGTTATGGCGTGAAATACGTTAAAAATGGCATAGATGCAAACATGAATATGTTAAAAGCGGAATTAGTACGTCTTTTAAAAGAAAACAAACCAACCAAGATCCGATACGTCATTGACGAAATAGCATTAGAACATGGGCACAGAGTTATACGGTTACCGCCTTACCATTGTGAGTATAATGCGATTGAGTTGGTGTGGGCTCAAATTAAGGGATATGCTGCAAGACACAATACAGAACCCCCATTTACCACAAAAAAAATGCTAAAATTATTAGAAGAAGCTTGTGAACATGTGACTAAAGGAGACTGGGAAAAGGTTGTGAATAGAACTGTTAAATTAATAAGGGAAGATTATGAAAGAGATGTGAAAATAGATAATATTATAGAAAACGAACATATAATTATTAATGTAGGTGATGATAGCAGTGACGACAGTGAAAATAGTAGTATGGACGAATCTGATTAATTATGGCCTTTTGTGGCACCTTTTTTGGTATCTTTTGTATTCATATGTTTCTTGTGTGCATATAAAGTATGTATATTCATTTTCATTCAAATATTCAGTTCGTTCAAATAAATTAAATAAACATATACATTTTTGTTTTATTAAACCTATTTAATCAGGTACAAAAACAAAACTTAATTGTTTTTTGTTCGAGAATAAATTGACATTCCACATCACTATTGTAATGTGTCAAACCGGCCATCATAGCGTGCCGCTAGTGTAGTTACGTTATTATTATATGTCAAAAATCAGGAGATGCGTTCGCTTCGAGATGCTGAGACGGAATGAATAAAATAAACAATAATAACTGCTAGTTCCTTGATGAGGTCTAGAATCTGAATGATCTCTGCGCACTTAAACAACGCATGTCACATCACACGATTTCAAATACGAACACGTTCTTTATATAAAAATAACATTAATCGAAGGAGAAGTTGCCAGGACTGGACAAGCGGCCAGCTCCAAAGAAGGTTTTTCGCCACATATGTATGTGTATAATGAAAAAAGAAAATTACCAAAGTTTTGTAAAGAAGTTAAACAAGTTACCTCGTCATATATTGGGTGCGAGCTAATTTATTCCATCCTCTTTAACAAGCAATCCTCGAAGTTTCTAAGTATCTACTTTGCGGAAAACAACTTTGTTTCTTTACATAATATATTATGTAACAAATATTTTTGAATTTATAAAATGAGGTGTTAACGGTTGTTAGCGCGTTAATTTTGCTTTAATTATATAAACATGTGTTATGCTATATTTTATGAGTAGGTACATTTTCCAATTCCTAAACAAGCAACAACAAGGTAATGTAGTTTCTACTGCCGCACTTTAAGACATTCATTAAATCATTATCTAATGAGTGATTAAATAATTGACTCATTAAATGCTACGCTCAGAGACATGCATAAAATTAGATATATTTAATGAGTCAATAACTAATTCAACTGGCATTTGTTTTTTTACTAAAAAAGAAATGTTAACTATTTCTGACAGTAAACTTTGAAATCTTCATCTTAAGGAGATACTTGTAATATTTATGACTGCGGCTGTAGGTAAATCTCTTAACTACGCGTCTGAGAATAAAATTATTAAATGCTCTTAGCATGTGGCTCGTGGTAGTCAGGTTTTCAGGAAATTTATATTATACCTTACTAGTTCACTGTTGATTTTATAATTGCATTGTGTAGGATCCATAGCGTAGGCGTATAAACTAGCGGCACGTTATGATGGCCGGTTTGACACATTACAATAGTGATGTGGAATGTCAATTTATTCTCGAACAAAAAACAATTAAGTTTTGTTTTTGTACCTGATTAAATAGGTTTAATAAAACAAAAATGTATATGTTTATTTAATTTATTTGAACGAACTGAATATTTGAATGAAAATGAATATACATACTTTATATGCACACAAGAAACATATGAATACAAAAGATACCAAAAAAGGTGCCACAAAAGGCCATAATTAATCAGATTCGTCCATACTACTATTTTCACTGTCGTCACTGCTATCATCACCTACATTAATAATTATATGTTCGTTTTCTATAATATTATCTATTTTCACATCTCTTTCATAATCTTCCCTTATTAATTTAACAGTTCTATTCACAACCTTTTCCCAGTCTCCTTTAGTCACATGTTCACAAGCTTCTTCTAATAATTTTAGCATTTTTTTTGTGGTAAATGGGGGTTCTGTATTGTGTCTTGCAGCATATCCCTTAATTTGAGCCCACACCAACTCAATCGCATTATACTCACAATGGTAAGGCGGTAACCGTATAACTCTGTGCCCATGTTCTAATGCTATTTCGTCAATGACGTATCGGATCTTGGTTGGTTTGTTTTCTTTTAAAAGACGTACTAATTCCGCTTTTAACATATTCATGTTTGCATCTACGCCATTTTTACGAAGCCATGCGACGATATCAGCTTTCTTTTGGGATTGGGCAGGTGGCTTGTCAATTTGTATCGAGTGGTATGGGGCGTTGTCCATAATTATAATAGATGGTTCAGGGAGGCTACACAACATTGAGGTAAACCATTCAGTAAACTTTTCTCCATTCATGTCTTCATGATAGTCTCCAGTGGTTTTTGACGCAAAAGCCATGAGAGAACCTTCGACAAACCCGTTGATGGTTCCGGCGTGACAAATTATAAGTCGCGATCCTTTTCCTACAGGAACTTTGGAAGTAGATGCTGCTGTGTCATCGTTCCAAGAACGGCCTACAGTATGGTTAGCATTAAGCCATGTTTCATCCAAGAACACAACATTTTGCCAATTTTTGATTTCTTTCACTTGCCGTAAAAAAGTATACCTTGCCATCGCTATATCAAATCTTTCCATCAATATTTTGCGTTTGTTACATTTTTTGTATCGA
Organism: Oeneis ivallda; assembly: GCA_029955525.1. Taxonomy (NCBI): domain Eukaryota; kingdom Metazoa; phylum Arthropoda; class Insecta; order Lepidoptera; family Nymphalidae; genus Oeneis; species Oeneis ivallda. The sequence goes on along the minus strand of JARPMR010000003.1, from coordinate 9,907,035 downwards.
AATCCAATGGTCTTCAAAATCTTCGTTAAAGAACTTTCCCCACCGAAGAATAATCTAGCTTCCTTCAGTGAATGCACCAACTTTTTTCTTGTTGGATACTCCTTCTGTAAATAGTAGCCGTAAACATGTCTTCGGATAGCATCGGCATCAAAGCTATCGATGCCTACGACTGGTTTTGCTCGTTTTCTCTTTTTTGGTGTGTGAAGTTTATTTTCTTCTGTGCCAGTCTCGCCATATTTTTTTTTAGTTATCCGTCTAACAGTTCGTTGTCCAATATTAAGCGCATCAGCTACGCGTTCAACCACTGACGTTATAGGTAAAATTGGCCCTCCATTTTGAGCTTCACGATCGAAATAGTTACGAAGGCGTATTACGAACTCACGTGTCTGACTATTTAGAACAGTTCTCTGCGTACGTTCGGTCATATCGACGAAATCCACAACAAAGGGCTTGAACAGAGTCCAAATTAACGAGCAAGGGTCAACAGTAATGCAGTATCAATATTTGAAATCCAAAGCCAGGTCAAAACTATATCACAATCGCATTGCACTGACAGTTTATACTTTTCGAAGCAACGTCAATTCGAAACTGCTTTGTTTTGCATTGAGCATTGACGCGAGTTTGCCGGAGGTAGTAGTTGTGCTAGCCAGCGATCCTATGTGACGATCGTATTAGATTCCATTTTTAAAAATTTTCAATTTAGAAAACCAAATGCCGAGTTGTGGTATATATCATATAAAAATAAAAATTTTACCTTTTGTATGAAACAGCTGATATTTTTTTGCGATTTCAGAGGTTTGTCCACATAGTGAAAATTGTTCATATTCACAAGTACATTCACCCCTTAAATGGTGCAAACTGATTTTTCTACACTTGTATACATTTTAGAAATCAATTTAATAAATAAATTTTGAGTCCTAAACCTAAAACTACATTCGATAAAATTTATGAATCTCTGCACATCACTATCGTCAATAAAGTAATACAATTATTTCCTTCAAAGTCGTTATCAATTAATACGGAACTTCATGAGCGGACAAACGTCAAACCGGCCATCATAGCGTGCCGCTAGTTTAATAACAGGAGCTTACTATTCATAATATCGGGTGTGTGGGAATAGCACGGAACATAATGAAACATTATACTATTCATAAGCTACAGCCGGTCCCATCTGGCAAATTATCATCTTTACTCGTATATTGGTTTCAGGTTTGATAAGTATTATTTAATCAGAAATCTTTCAAAGTTTAATCCAAAAAAGGGGATTTTAGGAGAAACTTTTATCTTTGATGGTTGAATTGAAAAAAAAAAAATGATATATGAAGGATCTATCACATCAGTTTCAGATTCAGACTCAGTTTTTTTTTATATTTTTTATAATATGATCGTTTTTCAAAGTTTATAATAATAAAATAAATAAAGCCTTTTTTTATAATAATAAATTAAAATTAATTTATTCAAGTTTGGTATCAGTTTTTTGTTTGTTCAAAACCTATTAAGTAAATATTTAAAAATTAATTTAAAAATGAATTTCATAACATAACCCTAAACTATTTTTACGAGGCTTACTGATTTATCGCTTTTCGTAATAGAAAACGCTAATAGAATAGGAGTAGATCCGATGCGGAATTTTCAGTGCAAAATATGTTAAGCTGGACTTAAAAGTTTTTGGATCGTCTCACTATCGAGTGAAAGTTGATTCGGCTCTATCAAATTTTTGATAATACTAGCTGATATCCGTGATTTTGGAAAATTCTTTTCTGAAACGATAAGTACCTATGTTATTTTCGTTTCTAGGATGCAAGCTATTCCCATACCAAGTTAGCTTCGGATGAACGACACTGTAACACATCGCACCTTTAGAATTATAGAGAGTTAAGGGCCCGTGTTCCCACCGATTTCACCTACTGGTAGGACCACGGTATACCACTATATACCCGTTGTCCTACTGGGCTAGGGGCAAATGATATTATCAAAGAGTGAACCTATTTTGAAATTTTGATATTTCGACTTTGAGTCATAAACTACCTTGGATAGCCATCGTTATCGACTCTTATTATCTTATTAATTCTAAACTTTTAACACGTTTTATGACCCAAAGGCGAAATCTCAAAATTTCGAAATACGTCTCTGTAATTCTAAAAAAACTGCAAACTAACTAAAGGTGCGACATACAGGTGGACAATATCAGGGAATTTTTTTCTGGTATTTCAAAACAACAAGAGAGTTTAATAGCTTAAGTGATAGCTACTTAATGATCTTGTACCTACTTAATATTTTGTCTTGAAAAGAGGAACTGCTAGGTTTCTTGACGGCTTTTTCCAACAGAATCTGCATGATTTCCGAACTGACGGTAGACTCAGTTTGACTTTTTATAAAAGTCGCAGGTTATCTACATGAAAGAAATATTTTTTAATTTAAAGAATTATTATTTAAAGAAATGTTTTAAAACGTTTTTCTATACGTCTTTCCTCGGTATGTAAGCTAACAAAACTCAAAGTTTTGTTTGAGTTCAGAGTTGAATGTGAAAAGATAACAAGACAAAGACAGAATAACTTTCTCAATGTATTATAGTATGGATTTCAATAAATTAATTGAATTTTAGAATAATAAAAGGGGAAATTCATAAAATTAATAACAACGCATTTAAATAATTTTCAAATCCCATTGTATCGGTTCAAGCTAGTACAAATAATAATGATTGTTTTATCTCAAATTCAATGAAACCCAATAAGGCAAATCGGTCTGAAATTGAATTTGTCCCTCTTTCAGTGAACTCATTTCTCTGTGATATTTTCTACAATTCTGCGGATGAGATTGTTGAGGCAAGTTTTAATTATAGACCGGAATGTCTCGGCTAGTAAATTTATTAAAGTCAAATTCTATGAATACACCATAAAGTAGGTGCCGATCTAGAGATCCTAGATTGGAGATAGGTTTAATTAAATACTTCGCAGAAACGCGTATGATACGCACTGTGCATGGCGTGCATGGCGTATAAGAGGAGTTTATATTAACGCGTCCATAAAGTGCTCGAGAATATTTGAGCCTGTGGAGCATTAAAAGTACATATATTTCTATACTTAGAAATCTGACAAACCTCTCCAGAGCGTGTCTGGAAACATTGATTGGTACTTTAATAAGACTGCTTGGGAGCACTACTCAACACCTTCTTTTTAGGGTTCCGTACCAAAATGGTAAAAATGGAACCCTTATGGTGAGACTTTCTCCATCGGTCTGTCCGTCCGTCTGTCACAGTCGATTATTTTAGTAACTATTTATGCTATCGACATGAAATTTGGAATAGTTGTGTATAATAGTGGCCCACTTGCCACCACTAATGATATTCATTGGAATAAAAAAAAGCGAAAATCATTTTTAGTTTTATTAAAAAAGGGGGAAAATCGAGGGTTTGAAATTCCAAAGTAAGATAACTATACCGAGTGGGGTAAAATAAGTAAATAGTTTTTGAGCAATCGAGCAAAATGTCGAAAAAAATACGCCCCCCCCCCCCCCTTATCTCCGAAGTTTACCAATCTAAAAATCAGAAATAATAATAGAGGTTTATGTTTATTTTACAGGAAAAATAAAACCAACGCTCTAACTATTTTAAATTTAATTAAAAAAGGGGGAAAGGGGGGGGTTTTGAAATTTCAATGTAAGATAATTATACCGAGTGGGGTATCATATGAAAGAACTTACCTGTACATTCTAAAGCAGATTTTTATTTATTTTTATACATAATAGTTTTTGAGTAATCGGGAAAAATGTCGAAAAAAATACCGCATTTTACTTTGATGCTAATGTCATCGTTTACAATTACGATCAAACGAATTAAAACTCGGACTGAGCATACTGAAATGGGTATGCACTTATAATGCTGATCGCACAATGCGGACATTCGGAACGAATAGATTTATTATAATGTTTGGCATAATTATTCTGCCACGTAGCACATATGACTCGTCTGTAATGTGAGAACAGCTTAAGGATAACTTTGAATGTTGTTTCAGCTCTGCTAGTGTTCTATGTACCGTCAGAGTCGGGCGAGAAAGTCACGCTGGGCATCAGCGCTCTGCTATCTATGACAGTCTTCCTCATGACAATACGAGACACGCTGCCACCTACAGAAAAGACTCCACTTATAAGTAAGTTATTAAATGTTGTCCTTAATTAGTTTCCCCTCAGTACCTCAAAACCCACTTTTCAAACAGCTTGTGTTGTAAGTGATGCCATAGTTCGAAGAGCTGGTGGTCGTTGGTGTCCCAACAGAAACTTCAGATACCCACTAGGTAGTCTGACGACATCAGACGAGTCACTGGTAGAAGCTTGATACAGGTGGCGCAAGCCCGAGACCTCTGAAAGTCAATGCAAGCGACAGTACTGCTGCTGCACGCAGTTTATTTTGTGCTGCATCGCGTGAGAAAAGGTCAAAATTATGGATACCGGATGATTTTATTATAAAAAGTCTTCTTTTCTTAAACCAAACATTTCTAAAAAAATAATATAGGATGTAAAAAAGAACACGTTAAGTCATTTCCAATAGAATAATATAAAGTGGATCTATTCCACTATTATTATTAACGTGGTAGAAAGTTTATCAACCTCTTTTCCCTTGTAATGCCTATCCTAAAATAATAGGCTATCCAACTTTATGTAGTGTACAAACATTTAATTTGGTTTCAGGTCTTTACTACGGAGTCAGTACGTGCTTAGTTTCCTTTTCAGCGTCGTTGTCTGTTGTCACTCTCAATATATCTTACAGGCAGGTCTTCTCTCTTTAATTAAACTTTAAATTAATATAAATAATGTATAATAAAAAATTCTCTGTAAAAAATCGCCTTCAAACTCCCGCGCCACTACAAATATGTATATATAATTTATTGTTGACTTATTTAAAACCGCTCGACCGATTTCGATAAAATTTAAATTTAAATACGCTTTGAAACAAAAATAATTTTCCAAATCGGTTCAGGTGTCTTCGAGTAATCGGTGAACATAAATAAAAAAAAGAATCCAACGAATTTAGAACCTCCTCGTGTTTTGAAGTCGGTTAAAAATAGTCGAAAGGGCTAGGTATGATTTGCTAATGATTTTATCAGTATGGCGTTTGCAATCATCTCTGACTGGCTGAATTTTGGCTAAAACTATGGCGTTCTTGAAGCAAAAATAAATAAATAAATCTTTTATTTTACACTTTACACATGACGTTACAACTTACAACAGATTAGAACGATGATCCCGCAGAAGTATAAACTGTGTCAGATTGATCGTTGCCCTCCTCCTAATGACGAAATGTGTAGAAAATTAAAACGATATGTGAAATCAATGCATTTTAACCAATAGCGAGAGAGTCATCAGTCAGAGATAATTGCGAACGTCACTGTAGCAATCATTTTAGGCGATCACACAGATTCTGGAGGATTTTTATTGAAAACGTATGTTGAAATATTAAACGCGATTTTAAATTATTTATTAAAGCCGCAAAAAGGGTTTGCCCGAAAATAATCCTTTTAATATGGAAAAGGTTATCTACATAATACAGCCTAATTTTTTGTCAGGAAATGGGGCGGAAGTTGTTTATGCAAAGGCAAAAATAATGTACAAGCGTTGGTCCGGGCGTTTATCCGTCGGATATACCGGCTTTACGCCCGGTCTTATGAATAAAAGGTCTGCATAAAGTACGATTCACGCCTAAAGGAGCACGCCAGACCAGACTAGAATGCAATTGGGAATGCAATAGATAATATAATTATTAGACTGTTTAAGTATTTGACGGGAAGAGTTAAAGTTCATATTATTTGCACCAATTAAAATATTTGTTCCTCGGAATGCATAAGCACTAAACAGTCACGAGGGGTCCCTTTATATGGCACATGCAAATATAAACTTTAAACATCAAATTATACATTTCCATTTCCATTTTTTTTCATTGGTCCGATGCGTTCAGTTAGATGTGAACCGTACATAAAGTTGCTCAATGCTTAAATACATTTAAAGTAACTTAACATGTGGGCATCTAAATAATTTCAAACCAGGAAGGAAATTGTCTGATGGTTTCCAAATGAACCTAGGAAATACTCCGCCGCAATTTAATCTTTAGCTAAGTTACGAGTATTAGCATACTTTTGCTGAGAGTATGTGTTTAGAAATAAACTGTTTTAATCACCAAAGTTTTATAATGTGGAACATAATTATTATGAAAAAGAAACTGTTTGGTTTCTCATACTTTTCAAACGTGAATGCAAAGGTAAGTAGCAGTTTCGCATTGAGGTTCTTCATTTGTGCAAGTTTTATTTACCTACTGAAAAGGCATGCTTACTCAGTGCACTTTTACGAAAAAAGTTAATAGGCAGGTAAAATATCTAAATATATATATAAAAGGAAAAGGAGACAGACTGACTGATTGATCTATCTACTCACAACTCAAATCACTAGACGGATCGTCCTGAGGCATATCTACAGATAGCTATTAGGTATGACGTAACGTAAGTATTTTTGACATTCAACTCAGGATGGGGTAAAATTAAATAGGGGTTTGAACAATCGAACTTAACGTGAGCGAAGCGAAATTATAAATAATCAGGTAGGTTGGAGAAAATAAATGCTATTTTTTAATCTGCCCCCCCAATTGTCTAAAAGTTGTTGATCACAATCGTATTCATTTTGATGGCATTAACGTCAAAGTAAAAAAAACCATAAAAGCATTGAATTAGAGCTCAATTTCTTGTATGCATTCTTATATATTTAGGTATGTACTATACGCTCCATAACGCTCCATGTTATAATCAATTGTACTGAATTTGTGACTTTAAATCGATACAGTCAAGGAATATTTCACTTTGACACTAATGCCATCAAACGAATACGATTTTGATCGGCAACTTTTAGACAATCACACCTCTGGTCCGTGTGTTAGGGTGATACCACACATGGCGGTGCGGTGTCGTTGCGTGTTTCGGCATCCTTTAGAGTTTAGAAAATAAGTCGTGGTCCGCTCGGTGTGCTGTTAAGCACTTATAACGATACAAGTGTGGCATCATCCGACAAAACTGTGGCGCCGCAACGGACCGTGTGGTATCTAAGTTTTCTCATACCGAAGTGTTGTGGTCGGAATTTGGCAATCTCCTTTGAATAGCGAGGTGGTATGGTTTTGTTCGTAGAGGAGTGAGAGGCCAGCCGGTGCCGGCGCTGGTCCGCGAGCTGGTGCTGCAGCGGCTCGCGCGCCTGCTCTGCATCAGCTTCGACACTGACGCCGCCAAGGTAAGGCCCTATACGACCCTACACACATACAAATCCAGAATTGGGAAAAAAATCCGGAAAATAAAACAGTTTCCACGGAATTTTATAATAAAACCCATAGATTTATTATAGGTATAGCCGCTACGAGGTAAATCCTAAATCTTATTATTATTGTACATAATATGCGAAAGTGTGTTTGTTTCTGGTTTGTCCTTCAATTACGCTGCAACAGAGCTCATTAAAGTCAAATTAAAAATGAAGAAATACGTGTTTCACAGTTTTTGAAAATTCCCCCCAAAACCTAATTCCACGCGGACGAAGTTGCGGGGGCAAACTAATATAATACTAAACTAAAATACAATACTAGATTATAATACGAACAAAAACAATAATAATATGGTTGTTAGTTTTGATGATGTTGATGAGACGAACGGGAGTCGGGACATTGTACTCATTTCCTGTTTAATAATCACGTACAAACGACACCGACATGAAAGCACTGATTTGAAGTCTTTGCTAACTACAAATAACAATTTTGCACATTCATGTACATACTTATATTATTATCACAAGCTCCTTACGAGACGTTGAAGAACTTTCACAAAGGGGATTGGTGAAATTCGGCCCAACTTGTCGTTTGTAACAGCTATGAAACCTTTTGTTGTATAAATAAGTTATTCAAATAGTTACTTTTTACCAAAGATTTATAATTGGCCCAACTTCGCCCAACTAAGCTACGAATCCTAAATCTATGCTTTTTACATCTGTATACCATCTCAATCGCCTGCGCCGGTTCAATACTGGGCAAGAGATTCTGTACAGTGTGAATGAACTTCAAGAAATATTTCCATCTTCTATTATATACTCTACTAGCTGATGCCCGCGACTTCCTCCGCGTGGATTAAGATTTTGGATTCCCGCGGGAACTTTGTAATTTTCCGGGATAAAAACTAGCCTATGTGTTAATCCATTATTAAGCATAAAGCATCAAAAGCATGTTAAAAATTACCCCTGTGCCCTTGCCTTCCAGAGGTAAAGCTTAATATGCTAGAAGTTAATCGTGCAACAAGTAGGTAGACGATAGCTGTCTAGCTGTTGAGATTTTAAACTTCATTTACACACTATATTCAGAATTAGGAGACGGTACCTATTGTACTTGTAGATTAATTTTCTACCTCAGAATTTTGTCACGAAATATATTTGGTCACGTAATCTATATAAAAGGTGCCAAAATTCGTTTTATTCACTTCATTGATTAGTTAGGCTTCATTCTAATCACAGGCTCAGATAGCGGTTTTACTGAGAGGCTTTTCGCCCTTCTATTGCTTATGTTGATTCTTCTAGTACGAATTATGTCTTAAAGTTACGCGGAACGTTTGACAAAAGTATAATATATAATAGTTTACACTTGCGGGGCGTAATCCAACAGACATTACTAATGTATTATGCTCTTATGGTTCGCAGGGCTGTGAATGTGTGTTGTAAATGATCGCCAAAAGACAGGTTCAAACCGGGTGTTAAAAAGCAGTGCAAACCGGTTAACCGGTGCAGTGTTAACCGTGCGCGGTAGTCTTGGCGCATGAAGCCGATTGTCACTCTAAGGGCGGTTTCAGGTATAAGCTCGTTTTTGGTAGCTCGTATAGGCGCGTGCTCGCCCTTTGCCACACGCGCAACTCGTATGAGCGTCGACGCGCTTATAAGCTCGAATAAGAGCGAGCAGAGTTCGTCCGAACCACCGACCGCACCGGTTCGAGCGAATACGCTGGAATAAACGCGCGCGTGTAAGCGCGTTCGGTTTTTGAAGCGCAAAATGTGTCGTGCATGTAACGCGTAATATGCCGATGCGAGCTTATACGCGCGAAAAAATACGCTAGTCTGAAATCGCTTTAAACTTTCGTTGTTCAATGGTGTGCACTCACACGCATGGAAAGCTGAGCTTACACTTCGCGATTTTTCTAGTAAGCAATCACAGTAGCTACTTAGTATAAGTAATCTGTAAAATTGAACAAGAAGAAAATAATTGGCCAGATTCGAACAAAGCTGTACTCGAATCATTCCAGAGACAGTTGCTCACTCGCATTACAAATTACAATGTGCGTAATTAGAACGGACCCCACTCGATCAATCAAATATTGGCCTTGGAAAGACTTGCCTTCGTATCGGCAAGGGAGTTAATTTTCGATTATGGTTATGGCAGCTTCGATAACTTAAACATTTGCCACACCAGTCATGTGAAAGCGTGTAGAAAGGTAAATGTATGTTACTATATTATTTACTTTAAGATCCAATACCGATTATTTTAAGAATGTTTCCTAAGTAGCAAGCACATTATACAATCAAAAATAAAGCATACTTAAAGAAACCTTCAACTTATTTAAAGAATTGGTTTTTTACAAGCAGATGAATTATTGACGATTTTATAATATTTCTAAAATTAATTTCGAACTGAAAGCATGGCTGCAGGTTGCATAAAGCCTGATATTTCATTGGCCAGTATTCAAAGTGATGAATTTTGACGTTTTGACAAATTTATGGTAAGCTAATCTTTCTTTATTCCTCATTTAGGATATTCAACGATAGAAAAATCGTCCCTAGTACTTAGGCTTTAAAAGTTAGTACAAAATAGGGTATTTAAGTAGTAGATTGACTTTTGAGTAGATTCATGACTTCGAACCAAGCTTCGAACATTTTAAACTTTACTAAGTAGGCACAGAATATAATTGAATAATGTCAATCAGGTAGGCACACGGCGATGGAAATTCAAAATATGGAAATGAGTTTCGCAACTGTAATTCAGGACTCAAAAAATATGAATTCAACCGTTAACTTTTAAATTGAGCAAGTAATCTAAAACGCGGCCATAAAATTTGTAATGTCTGCCCAAGTTAGATTACGTTTAGCTCGTAAATCCGGATTGGTTTAAGTTTCAAAAAAAGATTGAGCTTTGTAAGCTTAATCGGCCAATTTACACAAATCTTATTTTTAAAAGTAGATGATGGCCGAGGTTCAGCCGTTAGTCTGTATCTCGCACAGTTTTTATTATTTTTAACAAGGAACCGCAAATATTTCAAAGATGTAATTGCTTTATCATCCGTGTACTTATGAAAATCACGTCAAAATCGTATCAACCGACCTGAAGATTAAGCCCCTAAGAACAGATGGACAAGAGCGTGTGTTGGTTGTAATAAGTATTACCGTTCCAATAAACCGTGGGGGCTATTTAAATTAGGTTAAATTCCATAGTTCGCAGACATAGGTTTCCCTTCAATTTTATCAACTTGTAAGTACAGAATGAGGGCACTACTGAAAAGTTAAGATTCGGGTAAGCCAGGAAATCAGTGTTTATCTGAAGATAGAGGTTTTTTTCTTTTCAAAATGTGGATGAGACGTCTTGGGTATCCATCTAAACGAAAATAGCACAGCATGTCTATTGTCTACCCATGCTTTTGTTTAGGGCACACTATACTCACATACCTACTTATGAAAATAATAATTTGGAAAAAGATAAGTCTTGATGTTAATGATTTTTTGTGTTGAAATTCTCAAGTATTGTTTCCACAAAATGGTTTTAAGCTGAAACCTACGCATTTTCAGTTCTTAAATGTAAAGACTTCATATTGTCACGTCTATAGTTCACTCATATGCCACTCGCGCTGCAAATGGGGCTGTTACTGCTATCGTACTCCATATTTTTAAGCGTGCGCGTTGCTGATGTGCTGCTGCTTAAATTTTTTTTCGGTAGGTAAAGAAAATTTTGTGTTGCATTCAGCGTGTACTCAAAATAAGAAGTTTTCGTATGGCGTAACGTACTTAGCGCCTCTCAAGTGAATTAAGCATGATATTCTTCATGATCATGTACCAGGGTGACAGCAACGGCGTGGCGGTGAGCTCTGGCTTGCAGGTGAACCCGCGCACGGGCTCGCGCCTGAAAGCGGAAGTGCAATGCGATGGACCACCGTTGGCTGCATCACCGCGCTTCGCTCGCCACAATCACAATCACCTCAGTAAGTGTTTATAGATACGATAGTTATTGTGTGTAGGTATAAGGTATACCTTACGTATACGATATGACAGAGAATATAATTGTCAAATGTTCGGACTTTACCAAAGAAAAAGTTCAAGTTCTTAATTTACCAATAAGAAATAGAGAATCTAGACAATAATGCCTGATGGAGTGCGTTGGTGAGGTCAAGGTTGGTGATTTTTATTATAATATTAAAAATAATTGTAAGAGGCATTTAAATATTTTCATTTTAAGAAATATTTACTTACCGAATTGTCATTTCAATATACTTATGCATCGTTAAAATTTTAACAGCGGATTGTAAAAAAATAATGCAATAATAAACTTTTATTCGGCCTCGCTTGGACAAGTAAAAATTTTTTCCACGTATTATACAATCTTTTAATTGACATCCAGTAGGTACTTCGTTATCGGTTGTCCGCATTTCGAAGTGCAACGTGAAAATAACGATTCATGAGATTCATCGATTCACTCGTTATCTAAGTTTAACGATGTACTGGGTCTCTTGCTATTTTTTTACTTGACTTGATGGTTAGTGATATATCTTTCACATTATTGTTGATCTTTCCACTCACTGCTGTTTTGTAGTTCCTAATACTGGAGTGTAATAGTATAAGTTACAATCTGTAGTTAGTGCATAAATACCGTAAAATACATGGGTATAAAATTTCCGCAATTCATGATTTATGCATTTTTTTTTAATATTTAGTTTATTAAGTACAAAAAAAACGAGTGCGCTTACTTCACTTTACTTTTCGTGTAGACCACGCGACTAAAGTAAAACTTACAAGACGCAACTGGCTATGAGAGAAAGAGAGAAAGAAAATGTGTGCTTGCACCTCTCTCTCTTGCCCCTACAGTAATATTATACGAAACGTAACGTAACTCTCTCTCTTTCTATCTTCACTAACTTATATCTCCCTCTCAACTTCCGTTCGCCTCGCCCGATCACACTTTTCGTAACGCATTCACCAGCTTACTCCCCGTCAAGCGTGCGTAAAGAAGTTCTACTTCAAAATATAATTAATTTAATATTTTTAATAGAACATTTCCGAATATTCTAATCAATTCTAAACAAGAATAATAAAGGTAAAAGGTAACAGTTGTGTTTTTTCTACTAACACTACGTACCCTGTAGTTCGCGGGTCGGCCGCGGCGGTGGCGAACGCGGCCGCAAGCGAAGTGCTGGTGTCGTCAGTGTGCGCGGGCACGTGCGCGCTCTGCGCGTGCTGCGGCTGCACGCTGCGCGACGCGGCCGCGCGCCACGAGCAGCGCGTCGCTGCCAACGAGCGTCTGGAGCGCGCTAACCTGGAGTGGAAACAGGTGACTTGACATTCTAGACTCTAGATTACAACCTAGAGGGTTGCTTAAAGACATCCATTACGCCATTGAAGCATCCTACTTAGATAACTTAGTGATAAGTTAATAAGAATCAAGGCCTTGAGGACCTAGTGTTACCTATAACTTTTCAAGTTAAATTTTTTTTACTTAGGTATGCTGAATGTAAAAATTATAAAGGAATTGTAAGTACGTTTTGCGATAGAAGTCACTCTATTCTCTCTTCTATATTTATAAAAACCTCGTGTTACGATGTATGTTCGAGATAAACTCGAAAACTACTGAAGTGATTTTGATCAAACTTCGTAACTATCTGTAATTTGGTCCAACTTAAAAGATAGAATAGTTTTTATCTTAATTATTGACATCAAAATTTGTTATTGCAAATTAAAATATGTTAATTACGCGACAGTCATATACATAGTTCGAGATTTAGGTTGCTAGGCAACCTAGCAACCTAAATCTCGAACATTGTCAGATTGCGGTTGTCTAGATTGTGTTATAATTTTGCATTACTGATATTATAAATGTGAAAGTGTGTTTGTTTGTTGGTTTTTCCTTCAATCACGTCGCAACAGAGCAACGGATTGATATGATTTTTTGCATGGGTATAGTAATGGGTGTAGTAGTGGGTCCTCAGACTGGGAGAGCTACGTTTTATCTCGGATAATCAAAGAGTTCCCGCGGGATTTTTAAAAACTAAATCTATGCGGACGAAGTCGCGGGCATCAGCTAGTTATCTCGTAAAAATGAAAGCTTCTATCAATAAGCACACAGTTGAGACTATATAGCAATGATTGATGCAGTTTTTACAGAATCGGCCTGCAGCACTGTTGTCTTCTGTTCTGTTTTGTCCATGGGTTTCGTCTATACGTTATATTAAGTTTTGTTTCTGTTTTGGTGTAATACAGCTTACTACTACCACAGAATAAAGAGGGCCACTACTATGCTATAATGCTGTAAACCAAACAGAGAATCAAATAAGCACAAAAAATAAGTATAAGTAAAAATATCGCCATCAAACTAAGCACAAATAATAAAGCAACGTAAATCACGGATTGTGGCTTCGTGCCCATTCTTAGCGAAAGTAACGCACCATTAAATTGAAGGTATAATATTTTTATTGTTTTTATATCCCTTACGAGATAAACACGCTGGACTATCAATAAAATATGTACCTATGTGCAATAATTTCTTCACAAACTATGGGACGGTTACATTACATACATAAAGTAACCCTTCCTATAAGTTTAAAAAAAAAGTGTGTGTCAGCTCCGACGCACGACTGGAGTTTACGCGCGACGCTATGTCCTTCTCTATGCGCGCGACTCGGGTCCGAGCGCGCCCCGACCGACTTTCGCTTCGGGGACCCGATCGCTACGCGCTCGGCTACCCGAAGCGAAAGCTCTTTCGCATGAAAACCAACCTTATTTACTCAACGTTAGGGTAGAAATTTCAACGTTGTGAAAAACGTAACGAGGTCATTGATAAATTGATTTTACTGCCCGGATTTTTCTCATACCGGGCTGCTAAAATCGATTCTTAAGGAGTAAACTCCAAAAAATCGGATAAAAACACGATTTTCATATTCACTATCCACGAAGAGTACTTATAAACTTTTTTGTACCCTAACAATGACATAGTTGATCGCAGGAAATCAGCTCCTTTAAAATTCCCACCCAGTTTGCACTCGCTTGATTGCGTTTAGTTAGTTTATTTATTAGTAGATGATGGAGCAGGAAGGTGGTGTATAACTGGATGACGGATATACATCCACAGGTCCGGGGTGATAATTGTTTTTTATCTTACACTTGTTATTTATCTACATAGGTGGCTGTAGTCGCTGACCGCGCTCTTCTCGCGGTGTTCGTGCTAGTGACCACCATCGCCACGGCTGCCATTTTACTGCCTCAGCTGAACAACATTCACGTCGGGAATACGCCATTGAAGCATCCTACTTAGATAACTTTAAACTTAGTGATAAGAATAAGAATCAAGGTCTTGAGGACCTATTGTTATAACTTTTCAAGTTAAAATTTTTTTACTTAGGTATGCAGAATGTAAAAAATTATAAAGGAATTGTACGTTTTGCGATAGAAGTCACTAAGTATATTTTCTCATTATCTCGTAAAAATGAACGCTTCTATCCAGACTTTTTGACAGACGATGGTATTTCGATCTGCTTTTATAGGTACAATAGTAACGGATTGCAAGTAACGCGGTTTATCTTGAAAATTTAAACAAGGTCCTTTAACTTCAATGTCAAACGATTTAAAATCTGCTGCTCAGTTTTAGATTTAGGGGTTAGGAGAACTTTAAAAATCTTCTTGATTTGATTTAGTATTTTTGCTCAAATGTATGGATCATTATTTTTTTTTACTTACATAAATAATTTATTTAGACCTGTTGGTATACTTGGACTTGGTTTGTGAAATATTTTTAGTAGGTAGGTGTATGAAATAAGCTTCTTCATGAGCTATATCGGTATTATCGGAATTATCAAGTCTGAATTAATCCGACAGCTCTCTCCATATCTTCCGCTAAGTGACCATGAGCCTCCTAATAAGATCCTTTGCAGCTATGTTTCGGTTCCTTAAGCAAGCAACATGCAATGTGCAAAGAGTTTTGTCTTCAGACACTGTAGAACTTTGGAGACAAGACATGTCGAATAAGCTTCCCGAAAGCTGCCCAGACGGTTGTTGCAAAAATTATTAGTAAGTAAACTATTAAACGGCTGATGGAGGGATATTGGTGGGATACGGTGCAATGTTTACGTTCCGTTTTATGCGTTTTTTCAAAGCAACTATGTATTCGATTGAGTAGGTTTGTACCACCTCAATCAAATACTTAGTTACAATAGCTAATTATATTGTTGTTGTCGAATATGCGTAATTATAATTATAATTATTTATTAATCAATTAAATAACATAAGTCAATTAAATTACCATAAAAAGTCACAGTTATTATTATTATTATTACACTAATTATAAAATAGTGAATGCCAAAATGAAATATTATGTGCCAAAGTAAAAGGTTTTTGTTCTTTAGCAAGGACCAAGACGTTCAGTAAAAAATGTAGTGTAGAATGTCATCAATTTTAAAGTATGTAGGTAAGTATGTAGGTACGTTTTACGTTGAGCTTAAACTAAGTTAATCTGTAAATAAATGTTATATTAAATAGTCTTTTACAATCAATAAATTAAAATTATTATACATATTATTATCATATTATTATAATATTATGATGCTCGTTGCTTCGGTAGGTCCATTTATTAATACGTAAATAATAATGGACTACCTACTTAGAAGTCATGTATCCTAATGTCAAAATCTATAATGATATTTAGAAAATATACTAGGCATTAAATAAAACATATATTTTATTGTTAATTGATGCTTTTATTATTACGAGATGAAAAAATGAAATTAGAGTTTTAAACCTAGGTGTTTTAAAATAATATTTAACTCGGTACAAAAATTAATTTCGGCTGTTAATTACAAATACACTATTACATAATGCTAAGTACGCACATATCTAATTGTGAAACAGTCATTACTATTATTAATAAATTATTTATTGAAACCTATTAAGCTCAAAGTTGTTGTCAAATGTTTATATACTTACTTAAGTGTAAATATAATAATTATATCCCCGATAAACTTATCAATGTACAAAGTTAATAATAAAAGTTGTTTATGAAAATTTGATAACTTCTTTTACTAAGCTACGCGACTACGTCCAAGCCTTGGTTTATGAAGGGGATCTTAGCAGTCTATGTATGTACGATGCACATTTTATGTATGTATATGTGACCATTTACGAATATTCCACAGTAGAGAACACACTACTGAGCCGATTTTGATGAACGAGGTGTCAGTCGATTCTTTATGACGGTCCGGGTGACATAGTGACATTTTATATGAACAAAATCAATAACGTATGTTAAATCCAAATTTCTATAGTCGGGTTACAGTTTTTGAACTTTTTTCCTTGTTCTTCTACTGACTAAATCGAATCACTGACAAAGATTAGACGGTCAATAAATATTGCTAAAATGACATTATCGTCAATGGTGCTAATAATTTTTTGTTCAGTGATTAGTGTAAAATCGAATTAGCACCGAATTAGCCGTTTTGACTATCTGTCGACAATATCTATGTCGGCAGTCTTTTGTAGATAGTCAAAAGGACTTATTCGGTGCTAATTCGGTCGACAGTCGATATGTCGACAGGTATGCCGTAAAGAATTTGGCTAGACAACATAAAACTTTAATTACAATAATACCTTTCTGTATACAAAGCAATAAATTGATTTGTATTTGGCATAGATAATAATAATATATGTCGGTTAGTATGTAATAAAACGTTTAACGGACATCTTTGGAACACTTTCAAATACAATAACTAATATGTGCTAAGCTTCATTAATGGAAGTGCAACGTCGCACCTAGTTAGATTTAACGCTCATTAATGAAAGCCCTTGTCCTGCACCAGAACTTTTACTTTGCCTCCTTTGTGCCATACGAAATTATCTGTTTTAGGGATACTGTAAGTGCACATTAGACTCTGGGGAGCCGAACACCCCAATTTGTTCCGATTAGGCGTGCCAACAATGCTTATTCGGACCTTTTGTATTTTCGTGAGGATGTAAATCAACACTTCTTCGTTATGCTATTATGTAGGTAAGTATTATCCGGATTAAATGTAAAAAAAATATAGGTGTCCCTTCTAAGAACCGACTATGTGGTATTGTCCAATTGGAAGATAACATATTGCAAGCACAGTACAGACCCGACTTATTATATTCTGAATGTCAATATTAGGTATACGCAGGCAAAAAAGAATACATAATACTATTATACTTACACATCATATTAATGAAAAAAGAATACAAAAGCTATATTCCCTTTAAATATAATATATTATTGCCTTTCTAGGAAAAAAAGCCAAAAGTGTTAAAGATGTTTTCCGTTAAAATTATAATTTTGCATATTATTAAACTATGAACTAAAATTTTATCGAAATAATAAGTGATACTTGAAGTTGTAGCTCGACTTCAGGCGAGCCACGATAAATGGAAAGCAAAGATTTTTCCAAAGAAATGGGAGGGGGCCGGAAGGGCAGATTACTGTCGCCCTGTTGGAGGGCAATCATCATTTGACCTCAGCAAAACCCCCCAGAGGCTTCAAGTCAAATAAGGATTGATTAGACAAAGACTGGTATAAATTAGGAATAATTTTTGCCACGTGTGAGAGTTAGGTTTCAGATATTTTTTTGTGTGGGTGATGGCGTAAACCAAAGATTTAGAATAACCGCCAACAGCGTTTCAATTAATGAGTTGGTTCGTGGGTTTTGACATCCCTTTTTATATTCATGTTGTCTAGGCATTTTAATTAATTAATTATTTTAGTTAATTTTTTAATTTTTGTTTGTGTTTATTTGACGTACCTACTTAAGCTTACCACAGTAGCACAGAATATATAATAGTACTACGAAACAGTAGCTAGGAAAGATCCTCGTTTGTTCTATCTTGGCTATCTATTTATCTATGTACCCTGGCTTGGTGTAAGCCAAAAAAGAATAAGTAATTGAAAAATTTTGTAATGTTTGCGAGTTTTTTTCACCTGTTCGCCCATCATTTTCTTCCATAGTCACGATCCATTTATATTATCCATCAATTATATTGGTCTCATATGAGCAAGGCCAATTTAGACTCGAAATTACACATTTTAAAAGTGATGATATTTTTAAGTTGGTATACTCGTACCACAGTAATAACCATTAATTAATCTGTGCACAATACGAGCAACATCTGATGACAGCGACAAGAATTTGACCCATAGGGCGTATTAGAGAAATCTGATGATGGCATTTCACATGTGAACTGTTTGCTGAAACACTTACTAGGTATTTTACATTATTCACTCCAAAAATGTTTTCTTTTCTACTCCATTGATTTCTCGGCAGCACAATTTATATTATATATATTCAAAAAGAAGTTGTATAACTTTTAAGCCAGTGCCTGAAACGCATCACACCATCCATCCACCATGGCATTGATCTTAAACGTCTTTGACACTTGACGTTTCAAACAATGCCCGCGTAATGAAAAAATAAGGGTTCCATTTTTACCATTTTGGTACGGAACCCTTATTATTGTGTGACTCGCTAATGCTCGCGCCGCGACTTCGTCCCTTTAAATCCTTCGGGAACTCTTTGATTTTCCAGGATAAAAAGTAGCCTATGTCACTCTCCAGGTCCTCAACTATACCCATGCAAAAAATCACGTCGATCCGTAACCCTGTTGCGGCGTGATTGAAGGACAAACCAACAAAAAAACACACTTTCGCATTTATAATATTACTAGCTGATGCCCGCTACTTCGTCCGCGTGGATTTAGTTTTTAAACTCCCTCAGGGACTCTTTGGTTTTCCGGGATAAAAAGTAGCCTATGTCACTCTCCAGGTCCTCAACTATACCCATGCAAAAAATCACGTCGATCCGTAACCCTGTTGCGGCGTGATAGAAGGACAAACCAACAAACACACTCGCATTTATATTATAAGTAAGGATTGTGTGATTATTGTCCTTTGACACAAATGTCCCTCCAATTTTTGACTTTTTCATTTCAGAATATCTGAGACAATTCAACCCAAAAATATATAGCCAGCCAAAGACATCTTCCCGTAGTATATTAACGAAATTCCGCGAACGAATTTCAGCTGGAATGTAACATATTATTGAAATACTAGAAGCTCGATGCCCTCGACTTCGTCAACCTGAATTTTTTTAATAACTCTACTGAGAATTCTTTCTTCATTTCAGTGAAGTTCAAGCTATCTGAATACCAAACATCAAGATTAGCCGTAGGTAAGGCATAAAAATACTAGATGCCCGTGATTTCGTTGATTGAGGCTTTTAATTCCCGCGGGAACTCTGTTTTCCGGAATAAAAGGTAGCCTATGTGTAAATCCTGGGTATGATCTATCTCCATTCAAAATTTTAATCAAATCGGTCCATTAGTTGTGGCGTTTACTTTCACATTACACATTTATAATATTATACACATCTTAATATATATAAATTACGTGTCACGTTGTTTGTCCGCGATAGGGTCCTATGTGGCGCCGGCCGTTGTCGATTGTAGGCATTTTCGCGCATACACACATTGATCGGCGTGATCGGCGCGCGCTCACGCACACCTGTATACAGGTACAGTGGGAAACCGATACAATCTATGCGGCATAAACAAATTGATGTTTAAAATTATTGTCAGTTTACGAGATTTCGCAAAACTAACTACCGATTAATAAAATGATGAGTTTAATTACAATTTATTAATTACAAATTACTAATTTATCGACCGAGCGAAGCGAAGGTCTTTGAGTTAACTAGGGCGATTTGCACTTGTCCGTCCGTCCGTCCGTCCGTCCGTCCGTCTGTCAGAGCCTTATAACTTTTGAATTACTGAACGTAATTACTTCAAATTTAGATATAATATGTAAACCGATGGCCTCCAGCCGAAAATGGCTTAAAAAGTTATAAAAATCTTTATTTCAGGGGGGCTCTCATAGAAGCGAATGCGAAGTAAAAAAAAAAAATCGCGTTACATAAAATTGTTACGTATCATTTTAAAGATAATTTTGAACTGAGTACAAAAATATTTTTTTTTTAATTTTTCCCTTAAAATTGACGAAATGGGGGGCTTTCAAAGTGGCGATTTTATACGCTCGCTTGAAGACGCTCTCTAGAAAAATCCGCTATGGATTTTCAAACTGATTTTATGTTTTTAGGTCACTTATATCCTGTACTTGAACAACAAATACTAAAATTATATGAATATTATAAAGAAACGAGATTATTTAATTTTTAATGGGCGTCAGTAATTCATATAGCATCAACATAGCTTCACAATAATGCTAATAGATGGCGCAGTCAGTAACTATTCCCATGGAACTACGAGTTAAATTCAATGTTTGATAAATAATTCAATGTTTTCACTAACGTTCCCTAACCTTTACGGGCTACCTATAAGTTAGGTGATTGATGTTTTCTGTCAACTTATTTATCACGATCCTGTACGGGACACCTAAAAGGATATTGGGACGGATGTTAGGACTTAGGATTGTATTTAGGAGCTACCTACGTTAAGAGACTCCTACTTAGGGGATGATTTAGGTATGTTTGGTGAAAACGGGCATAATAATAATGTCAGTTTTGGTTATCATGTATCGATTGAATGAATAATCATGGGATACCGTTACCGCGAGGTCTCAGTTCGGGGCGAACCACTAGTTAATTTAAGTCAAAAAACTCATTTAGGCTACTTTTTATCCCGGAAAATTACAGTTCCCGAGGTAATTTAAAAACTAAATCCACGCGGACGAAGTCGCTGGCATCAACTAGTAACAAGATAGTAGGAAGCAAGTTTAAAAATAGTATGTACCTACATACAATTGCCTCGTTGGTCAAGTAGTTATTAGCGTGTTCAAAAGCAGATGACGAGGTTCGTGGGTTCGATTCCTGTCGGGATAATAAATTAAGTATTGGGGTTTTTTGCCAAGAAATTCTCTGTACTAGTCCGGAGTTAGGATGTTGGCGGTGTCACCCCCGGGCCCCGTGCCTCGGAGAGCACGTAAAGCTGTCGGTCCTGCTCCTGCGCCTGATCTCTCTCCAGTCGTGTCGGATTTTCCGTCCCATCGGACTATGAGAGTGAGGGAATAGAGAGTGAACCTGTGTTTGCGCTATATCTCCCGGCCGCGTTAATCTCTGTGAGGAGGTTGACCGCCGTGGACGGATTCGGTCGGGAGGACGTATTTAGTATTTGTATTTGTATTGTTTATTTCTTCGATTGAGGCTACAAAAGCGCTTACGAATGTCAAAAATGTTACATCATTAAATAAAATACAAAATATACAAAAATACAAAATCTAGCACTTTAACAAATAAATAAAATAAAATAAATTAATTTGAAGTCATAAAAATTAGGTACCTACTAGGTATGGGCTAGGTACATTATTATTATTATGTAGTATACATACAAGCTAGTATAATAGCAGTGATAGCATAGCTCCTATTCGGGGGGTCGTGTTTTCGATCCCGGCTATGCACCTCTGACTTTAGGCTTCGGTGGGGTCAAGAAAGAGGAAATGGTTGCCACTATTTTAAAAAGTCCCCGCCATATTGAAATTCTTTGTGATTGGGCCGATTTCGTTCAAAATCGATATTTAGGCTTCTCTGGGGTCAAGAAAGAGGAAATGGTTGCCAAAATTTTAAAAAGCCCCCGCCATATTGAAATTCTATGTTATTGGACCGATTTCGTTAAAAATCGATATTTAATGTTCCCTAGGGTCAAGAAAGAGGAAATGGATGCCAAAATTTTAAAAAGTCACCGCCATATGGAAATTCTTTGTTAATCGACCGATTTCGTTCAAAATCGATATTAAGGCTTCTCTGGGGTCAAGAAAGAGGAAATGGATGCCAAATTTTTTAAAATTCACCGCCATATTGAAATTCTTTGTTACTGAACCAATTTCGTTCAAAATCGATATTTAGGCTTCCCTGGTTTCAAGAAAGAGGAACTGGATGCCAAAATTTAAATTCTTTGTTATTGGACCGATTTCCTTCAAAATTGATATTTGGGCTTCTCTAGGGTCAAGAAAGAGGAATCTTGGAAAAATTTTGGAATCCATTTCCTCTTTCTTGACCCCAGAGAAGCCTTAATATCGATTTTGAACGAAATCGGTCGATTAACAAAGAATTTCCATATGGCGGTGACTTTTTAAAATTTTGGCATCCATTTCCTCTTTCTTGACCCTAGGGAACATTAAATATCGATTTTTAACGAAATCGGTCCAATAACATAGAATTTCAATATGGCGGGGGCTTTTTAAAATTTTGGCAACCATTTCCTCTTTCTTGACCCCAGAGAAGCCTAAATATCGATTTTGAACGAAATTGGTTCAGTAACAAATAATTTCAATATGGCGGTGAATTTTAAAAATTTTGGAAGTCATTCCCTATTTTATGACCCCAGGGAGGTCTTAATATCGATTTTGAACGAAATCGGTCTAATAACAAAGAATTTCAATATGGCGGGGACTTTTAAAAATTTTTACAGCCATTTCCTCTTTCTTGACCCCAGGGCACCTTAGATATCGATTTTGAACGAAACCTGTCCACATAGCATTACAATATGGCGGGGACTTTTTAAAATTTTGGCAACAATTTCCTCTTTCTTGACCCCAGAATAGCCTAAATATTGATTTTGAACGTAATCGGTCCAATAACAAAGAATTTCAATATGGCGGGGACTTTTAAAATTTTGGCAACCATTTCCTCTTTCTTGACCCCAGAGAAGCCTCAATATCGATTTTGAACTAAATCGGTCTAATAACAAAGAATTTCAATATGGTGGGGACTTTTTAAAATTTTGACAGCCGTTTCCTCTTTCTTGACCCTAGGGCACCTTAGATATCGATTTTGAACGAAACCTGTCCAATAACATAGAATTTCAATATGGCGGGGACTTTTTAAAATTTTGGCAACCATTTCCTCTTTCTTGACCCCAGAATAGCCTAAATATTGATTTTGAACGTAATCGGTCCAATAACAAAGAATTTCAATATGGCGGGGACTTTTAAAATTTTGGCAACCATTTCCTCTTTCTTGACCCCAGAGAAGCCTAAATATCGATTTTGAACGAAATCGGTCTAATAACAAAGAATTTCAATATGGCGGGGACTTTTTAAAATTTGTCAGCCGTTTCCTCTTTCTTGACCCTAGGGCACCTTAGATATCGATTTTGAACGAAACCTGTCCAATAACATAGAATTTCAATATGGCGGGGACTTTTTAAAATTTTGGCAACCATTTCCTCTTTCTTGACCCCAGAATAGCCTAAATATTGATTTTGAACGAAACCTGTACAATAACATAGAATTTCAATACGGCGGGGACTTTTTAAAATTTTGGCAACCATTTCCTCTTTCTTGACCCCCTAAATATTGATTTTGAACGAAATCTGTCCAATAACAAAGAATTTAAATGTGGTGGGGAAAATTTTGGCAACCATTTCCTCTTTCTTGAACCCAGAGAAGCCTAAATATTGAATTTGAACGAAATCGGTCTAATAACAAAGAATTTCAATATGGCGGGGACTTTTAAAATTTTGGCAACTATTTCCTCTTTCTTGACCCCAGAGAAGCCTAAATGTCGATTTTGAACGAAATCGGTCCAATAACGAAGAATTTCAATATGGCGGGAATTTTTTATAATTTTGGCAATCATTTCCTCTTTCTTGACCCCAGGGAAGCCTAAATATCGATTTTGAACGAAATCGATCTAATAACAAATAATTCCAATATGGCGGTGACTTTTTTTAATTTTGGCATCCATTTCCTCTTTCTTGACCCCAGGGAAGCCTAAATATCGATTTTGAACGAAATCGGTCCAATAACAAAGAATTCCAATATGGCGGTGACTTTTTAGGGTTCCGTACCCAAAGGGTACCAACGGGACCCTATTACTAAGCCTACGCTGTCCGTCCGTCCGTCCGTCCGTCTGTCAGCGGGCTGTATCTCGTAAACCGTAATAGATAGACAATTTTCACATATTATGTATTTCTATTGCCGCTATAACAACAAATAATAAAAATTAAATTAAATTAAAAAAATTAAATTAAAATATTTCCATGGGTACATGGAAATATTTTTTTTTAACGGAACCCTAAAAGAGCGAGGCCCGACTCGCACTTGGCCGATTTTTTTAATTTTGGCATCCATTTCGTGTTTTCTTTCTATTCGAAACTATTCAATACGATCCCTGTATCGTATTGTATGGTTGTGATTCGATCCGAATCATTATAAATGCGAAAGTGTGTTTGTTGGTTTGTCTTTCAATCACGCTGCAACAGAGCTCTAATAAGACCCTCATCACTGAGCGCTAGGAATTTAAATAAATATTATATACTTATATAATATAATTTTGACGACCTCCCTAGCGCAGTGGTGAGCGCTCTGGTCTTAAAACTGGGAGGTTTCGGGTTCGATTCCCGGTGGGGTCAATTAAGGAATTTATAATTTCTGAATTATCTCTGGTGGAAGGCTTTGGCCATGGCTAGTTACCAGTTAGGAAGGTACCACCCTACCGTCAAAGACGTGCCGCCAAGTGCGACAGCGTGTAGAAACAGATAAGGGGTATGGCTTGAATGCACACTGCCATACCCCTTCCAGGTTAGCACGTACCATCTTAGACTGCATGGTCACTTACCATCATGTGAGATCGCAGTGACGGACTATTTTGTCATCGAATAAAAATTTGATTGATTTAAATTGCCCCTTCCAGAAATCAAACCCAGGTCCCCCCAGTAATAAGACTCCACACTACTGAGACTAAGCACTATTGCTGCGCTACCTAGGAATTTAAATAAATTATTATAGGTACTTTTAGAATATTATTAGAAATCTTCGTCCACGATTCAGGTGTCCCACTGTACGTGCCTCTATAATACACTATTTCGCTCGTAAAATTATTTTTGCCGGAGCGCGCGACGAGCAACGTGGATCCTCTTCGAAAGCCAGCGGCTGAATGAGAAAATGACGGTCCGAGCTCGCTTTCATACTAATTTGTATCGAAGATTTTTTATGATATTTTTCATTAATTATTGAAATGATTTATGTCATAAATAAAAATTGCTTAATAAAGTTTGATTCCTTTACTTTTCAAAAAGGAATTATTTTTCTGATTTAAACCAGTAGAAACTTCACGCTTATGGGAACGCCACAAGTAGTTTTTCTATGTTTTTCATGTCAAAGTGAGTAATTGACATTTTTTTACTCAAAAAGTATTATTTTTATGACAAATCTGAAAGTTGCTCAATGTAGTTCAACTATTAAAATAGCCTACACAATTTTTTCTTCCTCAAAATATATCTGTTTACTATGTTAAACTATTGTAACGAAAGAGCATGTTTCGCGAAAAGGCTCGTTAAGCTACTGAACCGATTTTTATCAAACTTCGTAACTATCTGTAATTTGGCCCAACTTAAAAGATAGGATAGTTTTTTTGGATTGGGATAGTTTATTTGTTTTATTTAAATAGGTAAGTTGGCGGTATGAAGTTCGCTGGGTCAGCTAGTTTATTATATTTTACACATTTATAACATTAGTAGGATTTAAATCATCCCCAGCATTAACAGGTTTTATTTTTCATAGTAAGATTATTACAATATTAAGTCGCTATAAAGGTTCTTTATGCGAATATTACAGAAATTATGATGAAGCTCCATGATTCAGTGAATTCAGTATGAGCCAATCAATCCAGTTACATAATCGTACCCCAAAATAGAATCGGAACGCTTTTGATTAATCGACGTAGGTACGTTTTGATCCGTTTGTTGCAAAGGCAGGCGTAGGATTTTAGGAACGGATTAATTTATTCTAACGAGGGGAATTTCCGCACGCTCATTTTAATGTTGTATTAATTATTATAATATTAATTGTTGTATTGCGCTAATTGATGGTCTCTCCTGCCTGTTACGTTTAACATAATATTATTGTACTAGCTGATGCCCGCGACTTCGTCCGCGTGGATTTAGTTTTCAAAATCCCTCGTGAACACTGATTTTCCGGGATAAAAAGTAGCCTATGTCACTCTACAGGTCCTCAACTATAGTACCCATGCAAAAAATCACGTCGATCCGTGACTCTGTTGTGGCGTGATTGAAGGATAAACCAACAAACAAACACACTTTCGCATTTATAATATTAGTATGATTAGAATAT
This sequence comes from Oeneis ivallda, assembly GCA_029955525.1. Lineage (NCBI taxonomy): Eukaryota > Metazoa > Arthropoda > Insecta > Lepidoptera > Nymphalidae > Oeneis > Oeneis ivallda. Next base: position 9,880,646 of record JARPMR010000003.1, on the reverse strand, counting down.
TAAATTGCATAGGAAAACACTGTAACATTACGTCCATACGATGTATTACATCCATACCTACTATGTAGTATGTTTGGACCTTATACTGAAGACTGCTATAATTTCTGAACTACTAAATTGACGACCTTGAAATAGTTACAGGACAATCTCTAAAGTCCCTGCTTTCTAACGAAAAAAGAATGCATGAAATCGGAATACGCCTTAATGAATTACAGCTAAATACACATTTTGACTTTCATCCCCTCTCCCAAGGGAACCGTGCTGAATTTCGGGATAAAAAGTATCCTATATTATACCTCGTAGTATGAACTTCAATCATGCCAAGTTTCATTTAAATCCGTCCAGTAGTTTCCGCGTGATGCGCGGCCAAGATACAGACAGACAGACAGACAGACAGACAGACAGACAGACAGACAGACAGACAGACAGACAAAAAATTAAAAAAAATCGTTTGACTTCAGTATCGATTATAAAGTGCCCTCAAACAAAAATTTTCAAAATATCTTCAATGTACAGAATTGGACCTGTTACAGTTTTATTATAATATTATAGATTATAGATATGTTATTGTTAGCCCTTCTCTGAGAGGAGACCTCGCTCAGCAGTGAGCCGATGATGGGTTGATAATTATGATGATGAATGATATGTTATACATTATTTTAATAAGTTCATGTTATAGATAATATATTAATGTTATGTTTTCATAATAGCAAGCTGAAGCACGTATTACAATATTCTATTTATTAAAATTAAAGGAATCTTTCGTATTATTTTAATATAATTTTAAACATTTTTCCAACCTTTCTTATTTTTGAAACCTAAAACAAATATTGCATCAAATTTGGTTACTGAGTTACTGACTCTGAATAAGAGTTACTGTTGTATAATCTAATATTATGTATCAAGCTCTCATATGCACACGAACTCAAGGAGTGAAACAAGTAACCTAGGAACAAAGTTGTAGTCATTTTATTACTTCTGGGATTGGTATCAACGGAGTATCCCAGAGCATATAGTAACTATAAAAAACCGGTCAAGTGCGTGTCGGGCCACGCGCAGTGTAGGGTTCCGTAGTTGAAAATCTCAAATATTATTGCTGACCTAGGATAGTGCTTTTTTTTATTTATGAATATTGAATACATTTTGAGTTCCATGGTTTAAATACTATAATATACTACAAAATATGCAACTTGCACTACGTGTAATACCTAACTTAGAAAAAACAGATATAACTCCGTAACTAACGAACCCTACTTAGCCGTGATAGTTTTCCTTTAAAATTCATTATATATATGTGGGCGCAATTGATTTTCGTTTAATTTATATTAATTAATTGGGAGTATTGTTTTGATTTCCGTATCCTTTTATTTTATATTAATTATTTAAAAGTATTGCTTTGACTTCCGTTTCCTTTTATTTATTAAAATTAGTTAAATCAAATTGACATTTGACTTTGACAGCGCGGGTACGCCATTTTGCACGCCATCTTGAAATATTAGTATAAAAGGGCTGTTTCGACGATACGAATTCAGTCTCTGCCCAGAGACTCATTCGACTAGTAGATGCCTTCGCGTCTAGGTCGTTCTATTTGATTGAGGGATTGCGATAGCAATCGCTCCCTAATCAAATAAATATTGTCTATACGCTTAGATTTAGTGGTAATGATTAATTCATACTTTGGGAGTCTCTGCCCGGAGACTCATCCGACTAGTAGATGCTTTCGCGTCTAGGTCGTTCTACTTGATTGTGGGATTGCGACAGCAATCGCTCCCAATCGAATAAATATTGTCTGTACGCTTAAATTACTATAAATGATAAATTAATACTTTGATAGTTTTGATAACTACCCTCATGTTTAGATATTGGTTTGATCAATTAATATTTTGATGTTTTGATAACTACCCTCACGTTCAGATGTTGTTTTGATTAATCAATACTTTGATATTTTTGATAGTTACCCTCGCGTTCAGATGGTGGTTTGTCTGTCGTGCTGTGGTTATTAGCTGAGTGGAAAGGGGCCGTTATTGGGGATGGTGGCGACGGCTTTAGGTAGGGTTTCAGCGTTTTAAGAGACGCGTTCTCTTAAAGCCTGATTAGTTTTGACTAATAATTCCTGCTTCTGGTCCATCGCTAATAAATTTAAAAGAGGGGCTTTTGAGGGTATTTTGTTCTAACAATAACCATCCCAAATAATGAAATTATGTTACCACGCTACCTACCGTCGTCGCGCAGCAAACGTGTCTGACTTTGTCGCCGACGAGGATACTAGCTCCGACATATACTACTGCTGTAAATTTTTTCTTGTATCCTATATACAACCATTTAGCTGGCAGAGGGGGGGGACACTTGACTCTAATAAAATTTAGCACTTTAAAATATCATATTTCACAAACGGATCCCTGAATTGAAAAATGGTATTCCCACACCCACAATATTTTTGAAAGACCTATTCAACGATACCCCACACTATGGGATAGTCGAGAAAAAAAAAATTCATCCCCACTTTACATGTAGGGGAGGTACCCTAAAAAAAATTATTTTTCAAAATTTTATTTCACCACTTTGTCGGCGTGATTGATATTTATACCCTTGTCAAATTACAGATTTCTAGTTCCAATAGTCTCTGAGCTAAACCGCGGACAGACAGACAGACAGACGGACAGACAGACGGACGGACATGGCGAAACTATAAGGGTTCCTTGTTTACTACGGAACCCTAAAAATCACTTGCATGTAGATGTCTTAACTCTTGTAAGCTGCGTAGGTTGAAAACCTTTTTTGTCGTCGGTTAATCTGTGGACATGTTTGTCCACACAACACACACAACATTGTTTGTTTTCCCTAACACATGAAATTATCAATGGACATTCAAACTTAAGCAAATAAAGCTGAATTCTGTTTTCTTTGCTATTTTCATTATTTAAAATCATTGTAATAGAAAAGTTGAATATCTTTAAATTCTTTCAAACATATTGTATATCTAAAGAATCCAAAGCAGTACACAAGAGATAGAAAATAAAACATGGACAAAGCATCACTGCAACAATCTACACAATGAATATCGCGGTTTCAGACTTTAATAACAATTGATCCGTCTGCGCTTCTATTCTTTTTTATAAAAAAAGTCTTTTGTGGAATTTTACTGTTATTTAGACTTTCCATATTACAGATTGCATAGAAAAACTTTAGTCACATTTTGTTAAACGACTACCTACATTTGCCCGCGAATTCCTTTGCATGGAATCTTTTAAAAATCTAGCGGGCACCCTTTGTTATCCCAGGATTTAATTTAAATTATCTAGGTAATGCATATTACTATCAGGGTCTTTAACTATATCCATGTAAAAATCATGTCGATCCGTTGCACATTTGCTACGTGACTGAAGGACACACTAATAAACACTTTAGCATAAATAATTATAATTTATAATAATTATATTCTTTTACCCGACTTTTACTTTAAAATCCGAATAAAGAGTAGCTTATGGCTTGCCTGTAAGTGATCTTTATAGTGATAAGGTTGGCTTTCCATCCAGCAAGATTGTATTCAGTTTTGTTTTTGTTATGGTATGATAAAGCCATTTTTCTGCTATTACTAGCTTCTCAACTATTTGTCCTTCAATCACGCAACTATAGAGCAACGGATCAACATGATTTTTACATGGAGTATTTCGTGATTGAAGGACAGACCAAAAAACACACATTTGCATTTAAAATATTTTTCTCACCTCCGGGCGGAAAGCGTCAATTTTCCTCCCGCTGCGCTAAACGAAAATGTCGCTTTCCGCCTCCGTCGAGGAGAAAAATAGTATACACACCACGGGAAGTAAATAAGAAAGCCTCAGATCACATGTTTATTGACCTCGGCTTCGCCTCGGACAACAATTCCATGTGATCTGAGACATTTCTTATTTTACTGCCCTAGATGTGTAATATACTAAGTATGAATGATCTCTTGAAAAACAAATTTAAAATGACAAGAGAAGTTATTTTCTAAATTCGTTCAGGTTCAGGGGAAGTTTCAATTACTAACGTACCTATTGGTGGGAGTTTCAGCCCGCTACGATTAATATCCGTTCCACCCGCAGAGCCGTATGAGCGATTTAGATGCGATATGACGTTCTCTAAAAGCCAATTACGTGGATACACTATCATACTCACTATCGTTTCAAATTAGAATGACTTACGGCTTCATTATTAATTACATTATTATCATGTAGGATTAGTAGCAGTGAAAGCCTAGTGATGAGGACTTTTTCAGGACGATCAAATCCCAGACGTGCACCGCTAGATTCAAAGTTCAGGTTGAAATGAAATGAATAAATACACATTATTGCACACCAAATTTAAAAAAAACCGGCCAAGTGCGAGTCAGACTCGCGCACCGAGGGTTCCGTACTCTAGAAGTAAAAGTAAAACGATAATATTATATTAATTTGCTTATTAATCGTTAACTTTGTTATGCTAGTTAGAGCGTTGGTTCTAAAATATAGATAAACCTCTATTGACCGTATTTTTTTCGACCGATTAAACTATTATATTTGCAAATAAATGAAAATCTGTTTTAGAATGTACAGGTATAGTTATCTTACTTTGAAATTTCAAACTGCCGATTTTCGCCCTATTTTAATTACTTAAACTAAAAATAATTTTTGATATTTTTTATTCCAATATTGTTGGAAACACAAATGCTCCAAATTTCATGTCGATAGCTTTATTAGTTACTAAAATAATCGACTGTGACAGAAGGACGGACGGAGAAAGTCTCACCATAAGGGTTCCATTTTTACCATTTTGGTACGGAACCCTAAAAAGTGAAAAACTAAAACTTAAAAAATAACACATGGTGGTACAAATGGCGGCCTTAATTATGTGTGTTTGCACTTGCATTCCTTACGGCCCGGAAGTTATGATTCCCCGAATATCTAATGTGTCCGTTACGTCCAGAGATAACGGCCTAGTTATATCTTATTCCTAAAACGGCCAATCTGGCTGCAAGGTCTTTGACGTTGAAGGAAAACACTGTGAGGAATTCTGCATCCCAAACAGTAAAAATATATGAAAATCCGCATTTGGCCAGCGTCGTCTATGACTGTGACCTAAACCCTTGACCGTGCTCTGTACCTACCTAAAGCAGGTGATAGTTTGAGATGATGCTCAAGATAGATTCTAACCATGGCCCGCATAAAGAAGTTTTAAGAGAAGGTGACTCAGCAGGCGATGGAGAGAGCTATGGGTTATCCTGTGGCATCAAATCAAAAATGAGGAGATCTATAGGAAACTATATAACTTATCCTGTTGTGAATCGATAACTTGAAGCTTGAAGGACCTATAGATTTAGGGGACACCAAGGTGCTTGAATGGAAACCCGTACCGGGAAACGCAGCGCCGAAAAGACATTTTGGTGGAGGATATGACCGCGGATAGTGAAGGGCCCGTGCTCCCACCGATTTTTACGGTACGGGGTGGATAAACTATAGGTAAGTCAAGGGGGAAAAAAGCTAGTCTACGATCTATCGTAGACTAGCTTTTAGCTTATCGTTATACCCATATAAAGGGTAAACTCAGATACAAAATAGTGATATTATTTTTCTAGTTAGAAATGCATCTTTGCAGCCTTTCACATTTGCTTTTTGACCTGGACCACGCTGTTATTAACACAAGCAAGCCTGTACAGTAGTAATTATTACCTACCTAGCTGATAGCAACTTTTGAACAAAAATGGTGTCATCAAATGTGACTATTTTTAGGTCTTTTGATATGTATCACAATTTTTCTCTTTATTGGGGGGGGGGGCAATATACAATATACATAATATGCAAATTATGTTCTTTAAAAAAGGAAAGAAGAAATTGCGCCTGGGCGCCACTGCAAAACAGAATGCAAACAGCAGCGAATTAAAGAATGCAAGGACTTAGAGGAAATAAATTCTTACTGCATTGGGAACGTGCACGGTACTTGCAAGCCCTTTATAGCCGTAACGCTCCATTACATGAAAGTGTAAAGGTCTAGGTACTCTACCTGAAGCGACGAAGCACGTGTAAAGAACAAGGTTAGTGTTGTTTAAGCGGAAATATCTCATGCGAGCCCTATACAAAGAAGTTTCATTCTTATTTTAATGTTAACATAGTTATATCACAAAAATTTTGTAGGAACTTTCTAGAAAGTAATATGTTATGTTTCTGGTTTTTCAGATTTCCTTAAAACTGCGTAAGTTTAAAGATCTTTAAGACAGTGTGTCTTAATTAAACTTGTTTTGAGTCAGAATTAAACCTAGTTTGTGTAGGGCGCGCTCGAATAAGACTTCTCTTAAGCTTTAATCACAGTTTTTAATCCCATTTTAATGGGAACATATTATAATTAGGTCCTTATTAAAGTCAGTGTTCCCGAGCTAAGTACCGAGTAGCGATTTAAATTGTATGTATATGAAACGATGATCGCAAATCGATTCCTGTATGGAGTACCTTATACCTAGTGATAATACTTTTATGGTAAGTAACGTGTGTAGTGGAGAAGTTAACTATTTTTACGTGGATTTATATATTAAAAAAAACACAACAGTGACAAAAAAATCTAAAACACAATAATTGAAAAATTTTCACAAAATTTTGATAACTAAGTAGGTATTAAAATTTAAAATACAGAATATAGAATGAAAAAAAAATTAAAAGCTGTAACGTTTCATAGAGTTAAACTAGAAACTAGAAAATTTTCACATTTCAAATTTTTTAACTTTGACGATCTAAGTAAATATATCATTATTTTTTAAAAGATTTCAAATATTTTTACTCTTATTTTTATACCACTTGATATTATAAATCGACACCATGAAGAAGATTCTTCATTATATATTATTATGGACACGTTTTCGCTTATACTTTTATTATCAACGAAGATCTCAGGCAGTATTTCAAATAACTTTATTACAGAAGTATAAAGATAAGAGTAGGTTACGTTTGGGTGCAGAATGCTGAAATCCTACTAATATTATAAATGCGAAAGTTTGTGAGGATGTTTGGATGGATGGATGGATGTTTGTTACTCTTTAACGCGACAACGAATGACCCGATTTTGCTGAAATTTGGCACAGACATAGATTATAGTCTGGAATAGCACATAGGCTACTTTTTATCCCGGAAAAGCAAACAGTTCCTGCGGGATAGCATCGCTATTTTTTACGCATTTGTCCTTCAAAATACGCGCAATGGAGTTTTAGATTGACGTGATTTTTTTGCACAGGTAAAGTTAAGGGCCTGAAAAATGACACAGGCTACTTTTTATCCCGGGAAAAGAAACGGTTTCTGCAGGATATTAGTATACTACTTTTCACACATTTATCTTTCAATTATGCGCCAACGGAGTTACATATTGACGTGGTTTTTTGGAGAGGCATAGTTGATGACTTGAAAAGTGACAAAGGCTACTTTTTATCCTGGGAAAGCAAACAATTCCCGCGGGATATTCGTATGCTACTTTTCACATATTAATCCTTCAATTATGCGCCAACGAAGTTACAGATTGACGTGGTTTTTTTGATAGACATAGTTGAGGACCTGAAAAGTGACAACAGCTTCTTTTTATTCCGGGAAAACAAACAGTTCCCGCGGGATATTCGTATGCTACTTTTCACATATTTATCCTTAAATCATGCGCCAATATGCACGCATGCATACATGTATGTATGTATGTATGTATGTATGTATGCATGTATGTATGTATGCATGTATGCATGTATGTATGCATGTATGCATGTATGTATGTATGTATGTATGTATGTATGTATGTATGTATGTATGTATGTATGTATGTATGTATGTATGTATGTATGTATGTATGTATGTATGTATGTATGTATGTATGTATGTATGTATGTGTGTATGTATATATGCATGTATTAATGTATGTTGATTATTAATGTGAACTAATAATATTATTAATTAATTATACAATAATATTATTAATGTGAAAGTTTGTGAGGATGAATGTACATACGGATGTATGTTTGTATAGATGTAGTATACGGATGGATGGATGTATGTTCTCTGAGATAGGGGTTGAACTATTTTGACTGTTTTACTCCTTATCTTCGTTACATTTAAACTAATTTTTATTATTATTTTAACCGACTTCAAAACAGGAGGAGGATCTCAATTCAACGGAATCTTTTTCTATTCATGTTCACCGATTACTCGAATACGCCTAAACCGATCTGCGTTTAAAAAAAATCTACAATAAATTATATACTTCGTAGTGGCGCGGGCGTTTAAATGTATGCTCCCGGGACAAAAAGTAGCCTGTGTTATTTTCCAGGTCTAAAACTTTACCTGTGTAAAGAACCACGTCGACTATATGCACTTGCACTTTATATGGTGAAATATTATAACTGCGAAAGTGCGTTGCTTTGTCCTTCAATCACGCCCCAACAGAGCTACGGATCGACGTGATTTTTTGCAGGGGTACCTATAGTTGAGGACTTGGAGAGTGACAGGCTACATTTTATCCCGCAAAGTCAAAGAGTTCCCGAGGCATTTTAAAGGCTAAGTTCACGCAGACGAAGTCGCGGGCATCAGCTAGTAAATGATAAAATGAAAAGAAGAATTTTCCATTCTGACAGACGTTATCGACGAGCTCTGTAGGCATTATCGTGTTCAGGATCACACGTGATTTTACGTGAGACAAAAGGCAAACATTTTTTTTATTCTATGACAATATGCGATCTCTCCTGATGGTAAGTGAGGATGCAGTCTAAGATGGTAGCGGGCTAACTTGTAAAGGGTATGTGTGTCAACATTACACACACAGAACGCTTAATTTAGTTAAAGACATGCCGCTAAGCAATCGATTTTAAACGCTAGATAATAGAGATAAGGATCTATGGATCGACCAGATTTTTTGCATAATATGTATAGGCATTAATAGGTAAATATTTAAAATTTAATCTCTCCGTCTGTGGTGATGTAAAAAGTATTCGGGTTTTAATTCTTTAACTCTAAACGCAAGGTTTAAAATATCATCTAAACCTATAAAACAGTAGTCACGGACTGAGTTGAATTCTTAGAGAAGGGTTGTAATATTATATTTGATAATCCGAGTTATTTACAAAGCCTAGGGTGGTTATTTTGTTTCACAAAGTGAATAATATTTTTCGCGCTAGACTTCTACTGGGGCGGGCAGATTGAATTACGAAGATTTTTGTTTTTATTACGGAAATTGGTAGGAAATTGTAGAAATTGTATCTTCAGCAGCGTGACGATTACTTTTTATAGTGAAGCAGTTTACTGGTTACGGTATGTTTCATTTGTTTCATTCAAGAAATGACTATGTACTTACCTATTCTGTACCAAATTTCATCTATTTTGTATGTAGGATCAGCAGTAAAAAGTAAAAGGCCGACAGAATAAACAGACTTTTAGTTTTATTAAATTATTAGTAATTTAATACAACTAAAAGTGGGGTTAGTCCCACGGGAACTCTTTGATATTCTAGGATGAATAAGCCTATATCCTTCCTCAGATTGAAACTATGTGCTAGTCAAATTCGTCGAGATCGGTTCAGTGATTAAGGTGTGCGGATAATGAGGTCCTGGGTTCGAGCCCCGGGTCGGGTTAAAAAAGTTGTGGGGATTTTCCCATTAGTATGACATTAGTGTATGGGTTTTCTTTAAGACGGATGGTATAAGATTTTCTCTCAAGAAATTAATCGTGGCAGCTCGTAGTTGAGAAGTTGTCGGTGTTACACTCCCATAAATCACTTTAAACCATTTTTGTCCCACACTTGGGTTGATCATCTCCAGTCGAGCGGAGATTGCCGTCCCATCGGATAAGAGAGTGAAGGAATAGAGATTTATCTACTGCAGTCCTGTCTAAAATGTCCCTACTGACCCTAAGTTTTGTTCGAGAATCGCTTAATACTTTAAGCAGTAGCAAAAAATTATAAAAGTTAAAGTCAAGCCCTTTATTATTTCATTGTAAAAACTAAGTACCTTAGCAATGAACTAAGATCTTATCTTCAGTCTGCGACTTGTGGGTGTGGCAGATAATATTTAACTATTCTCTAAGGCACAGAGTAAAGATAATAATTATTATAGGTAGGTAGGTAGGTAGGTATTATAGGTAGACATTGTCAGGTCACTCATGGACAATCGCTTTTAGGTTATTCTCTACTAATAAGTAACTCAAACTTCTGATCTTGCTTTGCTTGTACAAGACAGATTTGCCTTTAGAAATGATAAATATTTTTAGTTCTTATTTATATAGGTAAATATTAACTTCACACAACCATAATGAGATAGATATTCGTTGGAAATCATAACAGACATGCTATATGGGTATTAATTTAATTACGAAAAAAATTGAATAAAAGAACAATAAAATAACCTACATTTTAAAAATTGTCTGAAGTGTTTAAGGTTATTCAAGTATTTTTCCTAAAGCTGTTTTATGATACTTTAAATTTTTAAACTTCTGGGACTCTTTCGGGGTATCTTCCGGGAATATAGTCGGGGTTGTTGGGATTATATTCCCATATAAGATATTCAGGCTCGTTGAGGTAGAGTGGTGGTATTTCATCACTGGGCTCAGTTTCAACTCCTATCAGCTTCTTGTTTCTGTCTAATAACTCATCCACTTTAGTCTGAGTTTCATCAGAAATATCTGAAAAGTGTTTGGGTATATTAATTACATTTTTTATGTTTTTTCCATTGAATAAGGCCAAATTGCTTATATTTTGTATAATAACAACAGCTTTATAAGTCTCAAAGAAAGTTATTGGAGTTATCGTTTTTGATAATTTTTCTTAAAAGAAAAGTCCGTTCCTGTTTTTATTGATATTTATTATATTCATCACAAAGGATAAAACTTTATTTTCGAAGCAAGGCCGTTCAGAAGATTTGTATAATTTAAAGGTATTATAAATACAGTGGTCATTATAAGAATATTTTGTGTGGTAGAAAAGTCAAACAAAAATATTTTAAGGATCCCATTACCTTTTAGGGCTGGGTAATATTTATTCTGTAAGCCAGCTTATAATAATTATGCCCCAGCAACGGATCATAATCACGGTGTCATTTAAGATTAAGTTTAGTTCAAGGCAAGACATAGCCTTGGCATTATTATACTAGATGAGTTTCTCTCGAAGTACTCACGAATAATGATAAAGACATAATATAGAAAATTTCATATATACAATACTATAAACCTAAATTTAATTCTAAAATTAAAACTAAAATAAAAACTAATTAAAATCTAAAACCCCATCCAAGCCACCGCAGTGTGGCATAGTACCCAAGATGCTGGCAGCATTACCAAAATGTGATCGAGTCTACCGGGGATCCAAGAGCTGGCAGCTACCTTGGCCAAAGGATTAGCCTGGCCATCCAAAGAGGTAAGACATAATATTGTATTAGGTATCTTATTCATAAAAAAATTTACTTTTACTGGGACCTTTATCAATTTTCCAAAGACTCACATTTCAGATCTCAACTTTAGAACTAGACACCTTTTTAATTTCTAGGTCTTTCTGTAAAGTCGATCATCAATGGAACGACCAATCCACAGAACGAAGTTAAAATTCTTAGAAAAAGTATTGAAAAGTTAGAAGTTGTTTTCTCATCCTCGCGAAGTGTTATAAAAACTTAGATTGATACTAACGCGTACTACGCAAATCAACTCTCAGCACTCTCCTGTTTTTTTCTAAGGCATGAATCAGAGTCTTCTCCGCTAAGCCAGATAAATTGTTCGCAGCCATGTCTAGTCTAGTCAAACCACGGTTTAGACTTAGCAAGCCAGCCATCTGTAAGGAAAATTGTTGAAAGTTGTGCCAGAAAACGTCTTTGAAATTGCTTGTCTTCGCGGACATATAAATTAAGCACATTTACGTTTTTGGGTTGAATAAAAATATATATCTTGAGATATGTTGATTCAGTGGTGAACTTATACCTAATCATAACATCTCATCTCAACTTATACATAATCATACATGTAAAGTATCTGTCTTTTATTTAAAAAACTGCCTCTTATGTATATGAGTATTAACTATGTATTAAGCTTAAAATGTGAGTAATACAGATAAGATTATTCGAACGATAGTTTTTTCAAACTTATAACTGTCTGTCAATCAGTCCAAGTTAATAATTTATATTAATTTGGAACGTAGTGTTTTTGAAGTAATATTTACAAGTTGAAATGTAATAAGTACCTACGAGTATGTATATGATACAGACTACTTCTTATACCGGGAATATTCAGGGTTTCTGTTGTACCAAACACAAAAGGCTAATAATAATTAAAAACAATTAAATATTACATGCTTCATTAGTGAAAAAAAGCATTGTGATTGAACATGTATCCCTGTGTGTTCTCCATAATGCTTTCCACCTTTATCTGAAAGGAGAATACTCTCAGTAATGAGCAATTTATGGCATGCTGATCACGATGATGAATAATTAAAAGCACGCTCTACTGCTGAACCGATCTTGACCGGATGGACAAAGGTTATGTTTGTAGAGAGAAATCTAAATTTCGTATAAAACTAATCCTAAAGCAAGAAGCTATACAAAATACATTGCTAAGCCTCTATTTTGGAATAGGTAAGTACATACTGACCTTTTCTGCAGAAGGCCCTGAAAAGCCACATGAGTTCACAATCAACGTTTGAGGTTTTTCCTTGCACCGTACAAACGCTGCGGCGAATATCGTTGCGCATTCCAATGACATCGGATTCAAGCTAAAATCTTGTGAATAAAGCAATACATGATACATTAAATTACAAATCTATGAATTTGGAAATTTCATCTGTAGAATTTTTCTGGCATTAAATCAAAGTTTTCATAATTTATGATGCATAAATTATGAAAACTTTGATTTAATGCCATGGTCATAATATGACCCAGAAAAGAAGATCAATACGTTTGTAAGGGAAACTATAGCAGAATCACACAATTCACAAGATGTAATTCTTATGATGGTATATGATGGTATGCCAAGCCTTGCAAGAGACCTTTTTCCAGCAGTGGACGTCTATTAGTTAAGACAATACCAAGACGGATGAATATAATTATCAAAGTAAATAAAAGTTACATAACCAACAACAATATACGTTAGCAAATACAGTAACTTACCTAGCAGTTCAATCGGTGCAGCGGGTTTCATCTGCAAAGCATAAGCAATTCCTTGAACCCCAACCTCTTTGAACCTATTATTAGCTATTCTTACTCTCTTCACATTTTTATGCAAATAAATAAATCCTCCCAAAGCTTTCATGCCGTAATCTCCAATTTTACAATGATTAAAATCCAACTCTTCGATAGATTCCTTTTTTACCAGATTTTGTAGGATTATCTTCACTTTGAAACAATCTAAATTGCTTCTATTGATGCGAAACGTTTTGAGATGTTGCAAATATTCTAGCCCTCGGCACAAAGATTCGCAGTCACCTATTGAAAACTCGAAGTATCTAGTCAAGTATTTATCTTCGAGGTTGCTTATTCCGAAGATAAGAGATATTTCTTGTAGATTATAAAGCCTTGCGAGCACTGGTTCCAACGGCAAGTGGTCATGAAGTTTGGGAACACTGAATTCGCAAGTATCCTCCACTGAGTCTTCGTATGGAATAGGGGGAGTGGGTTGACGAATCATTTGCAATTGCTTAAGACCCAATTCGTAAATATAAGGGCTTACCTATAAATTGAACAGTTGATTACATTTAAAATTTCCACATAAATTTCATATTCACATTCATTTTTGCCTGCAACCACGTGCACGTGAAGTCTTGCAGGTGATTATTTTTCCGGGATAAAAATATTCTATATATCACTCTCTAGATCTTTAAACTAAATTAATGTAAAACATTTTATTCGTTGCTCTATTACTGCGTCATTGAAGAACAAAACACCCAAACACACTTTCGCATTAATTATAATATGAGTATAGGTGATGTAAATTATTACCAGTTTGGCTAATTCAACAGCTTCCTCTTCTATAAAGACATCAGGTTTAACGTTTTCTAAATAATCTTGTAGACATGCAGACAAAAATTTCCCTTTCCAATAGCTGACACCGATTTCCTTTCTTGAAGGAAATTTAGAAAAAAATGACCTTTTCCAATATTGTTCATCCTAAAAAAATACTATTATTTATAACTAGCTGACCCGGCGTACTTCTTACCGCCAATAAAAGTTGTCTGAACTTATGTATATAAATAAAACAAATTCGGATTAGTTAGTTATTTATTCTGAAATTGGGGGTGACTTTTATTTAAACGTCACCCCCAATGTCTGTGTTGTTACTTATTTGTAACAGCACAGTTACAAATAAGTTGATAAATTTAAAGCTTTCTGATATTATACAATATCTATATTTTATTAAGGTTCATGAGATTACAGCCCGTTGACAGAAGGACGGACAGCGGGGGCTTAGTAATAGGGTCCGGTTGGCACTCATTTGATACGTAACCCTAAACAATTACCAATTTTTTTTTACTTTTGTTCACGTTTTAACCTTCCTTGGACTTCTAAAAATATTTCAAAAACAAAATTAGGCAAATCGATTCAACCGTTCTCGAGTTTTTGTGAGACTAACAAACGTCAAAGAAAGGAGGCCGCAAGTCTTATCCGCCTATTGCCTGCAACTATTATACCGCTTGTAACTGAACTAAGTATCCTACGAAAATCTCTACCCTATTATTCCTATTGATCTTTCTATTTTTAAATTATGTCTTTAGATTGGCACGTGATTCGCTAGTGGTAGAACCCTTTATAATGTTGTGATCGCATTAACCCAAGAACTTTTAGAGCGTCAGAAGTCATGAGTTCATAAGACCTAGGCGATATATGCGAGAGTTCGTGTGTTAGATTTTAGTAGGTTCCCGTATTGGTTTATATTAAAGAATGTTTAAAATCCAGTATGAATGATACCGGTTTGCTCCATTATCACGAGACTCAACACTGATGTCGAGAGACACAATTATTTCTATGGGTAAACATCAAAGAACCTACATCGCAACTTATGTACCTCGACATTCAACATCACATTGAACGTCTACACTACACATCGTTGTTTCAAGTTCCTTTGAGTCCATAGGCAACGTTCGAAATTAAGATGGCATCATTTCATTGTGAAAAATGAAATGATGATCGTTGGCTCCCTGCACGCCAAACGATGGTGACCTCCTACCTTTCGTGGTACATCAAGGACCACTCAGTTGCGTCCATTAAAACAATAATGTATTATTGTAGTAATTGACGCAATGAGATCGCATCTTAAATTTCTTAAACATACATATATTACTTTGGGTAATTATTTGTCAATAATCAGGAATGTTTACAAGTCCCTGAAATACCATCAAACCATGAGGCCCCCCCCCCCACACTGTCATCATTCACTCACACACGAATGTGCGAGGCTTTTTTAACCGTGGTGTGCTCCACAAGACTTTTTTAAAGTGGTGTGATCCACTGAAGACACTTTTTTAACCGTGGTGTGTTTCCACAAGACTTTTTATAGTGGTTTGATCCACTGAGACTTTTTATAGAGGTGAGTTCCTCTCATGTATAGTTTGTTGTAAGTTAATAGTTATACTGCGTGAAGTCACCACGGAGTGGTGAAGGACTCTAACAACGTTAGGGTCTAGTTCGAAGGTAGAATCAGACACCTGGACCACATAGCCTGGATTGGCAAGTCTATTAGCCCATCCTAAGCTTATCCTATCTCGGCATCCTATTATTTTATCTACATGTTGACACAACACTCAGCATAGAGAATCGCGATATAGATCAATCTTCATCTGAGATCGTTGGTCGCTAGCCCAAAGACAGGTTCATAAAGCACCAAGGCGCTAGAGCTCCCCATCTTTTAAGCAGCTTCCAACGTCAGATTAGGTATCACTCATAATAGATTTCGTGTATCGCCCCTTGTACTTTATCAATAATAATTGATATAAAGTATGTCACTACATACCACTTCACATTTCTCATAATACAGTATGTGCATGTTTAAGTCTCTGAACATATGCCCCAATACACGAACAATGTTCTTCCTTATATACGATCCGCGCGTCGACGACGCTGCGGTCGTCGCTGCCTTTCCTAATATATCGTTCTACAGAATAGCGTCAACGTCAAATTGAAATTATATGACATGAAAATTGAAGTTCCTAAAATTATTATTATTTTTATGATCTCATGTGAAAGTACATCTCGTAACTTAACTACTGTACCGATTTGGATAAAATTTAATCAACAATTCTTAGTACTATCAAACATGAAAAATTCCTTTGTACGAAGTACTAGGGTCGTTACACGCTGTTATATGCTTCGTACATTCACCTAACATTATACATGTTACGATATTTGGACTATGTAAAACTTCTACATAATTATAATATACCTAAAGGTGAAGTAATACGTGTACAGTACCTTGATGCAAGGTACGCTGAACTTGAGAGGTATGTTAGCAGGATACAAATCCATGAGGATATCTCGGTCTTTTGGCAAAATCTTTCCGAGAGGATTTAATCTATTAAATATCCTGGACAGTGCAATTGCGGCATAATAAGTGAGAGGCGCTGGTGTGAAATTGTCGTCCCATTCAAAGTCTTCAGCTACAATCTTCCGATCAGCTTCTCCTAAGGAATTCTTCATAACAGCTGATGTGCTGTAAGCTTCCCGTGTGTTCACGGATACTACGTATGGGATTTTCATTTTGCGGTTTTGTTTGTTTTAGTTCAGGTATTTTATGTTTGCTTTGTCCTTAATATAATTCCAGTCATTGATTTTGCTGCTTTCAATTATTGAACGTCACGGTCAAAGTTTAGTTAACATCAGTGTGACATGTGCTCTAGGCTGACGTCTGTTGTCTTTTATTTGAATTATTGTCTTTTTTATTTGAAGTGTTTTTCTTCCTTTGATTATTACACCATTTAACACTCTAAGTTTTCTTCCCAATATTTATATTATTTAAAAAGTTTTGTAATGGTGGAATCGGGATTTGAAGAAACGGAATTTTGGAAAGGGTCAGAAAAACTATGGACTATGGCTCAAACGCTCGACGCGCGGAGCCACTAAACAAACGAAGAAGAAGAAGAAAAAGATTTAAACTAGCGGCACGCTATGATGGCCGGTTTGACACATTACAATAGTGATGTGGAATGTCAATTTATTCTCGAACAAAAAACAATTAAGTTTTGTTTTTGTACCTGATTAAATAGGTTTAATAAAACAAAAATGTATATGTTTATTTAATTTATTTGAACGAACTGAATATTTGAATGAAAATGAATATACATACTTTATATGCACACAAGAAACATATGAATACAAAAGATACCAAAAAAGGTGCCACAAAAGGCCATAATTAATCAGATTCGTCCATACTACTATTTTCACTGTCGTCACTGCTATCATCACCTACATTAATAATTATATGTTCGTTTTCTATAATATTATCTATTTTCACATCTCTTTCATAATCTTCCCTTATTAATTTAACAGTTCTATTCACAACCTTTTCCCAGTCTCCTTTAGTCACATGTTCACAAGCTTCTTCTAATAATTTTAGCATTTTTTTTGTGGTAAATGGGGGTTCTGTATTGTGTCTTGCAGCATATCCCTTAATTTGAGCCCACACCAACTCAATCGCATTATACTCACAATGGTAAGGCGGTAACCGTATAACTCTGTGCCCATGTTCTAATGCTATTTCGTCAATGACGTATCGGATCTTGGTTGGTTTGTTTTCTTTTAAAAGACGTACTAATTCCGCTTTTAACATATTCATGTTTGCATCTACGCCATTTTTACGAAGCCATGCGACGATATCAGCTTTCTTTTGGGATTGGGCAGGTGGCTTGTCAATTTGCATCGAGTGGTATGGGGCGTTGTCCATAATTATAATAGATGGTTCAGGGAGGCTACACAACATTGAGGTAAACCATTCAGTAAACTTTTCTCCATTCATGTCTTCATGATAGTCTCCAGTGGTTTTTGACGCAAAAGCCATGAGAGAACCTTCGACAAACCCGTTGATGGTTCCGGCGTGACAAATTATAAGTCGCGATCCTTTTCCTACAGGAACTTTGGAAGTAGATGCTGCTGTGTCATCGTTCCAAGAACGGCCTACAGTATGGTTAGCATTAAGCCATGTTTCATCCAAGAACACAACATTTTGCCAATTTTTGATTTCTTTCACTTGCCGTAAAAAAGTATACCTTGCCATCGCTATATCAAATCTTTCCATCAATATTTTGCGTTTGTTACATTTTTTGTATCGAAATCCAATGGTCTTCAAAATCTTCGTTAAAGAACTTTCCCCACCGAAGAATAATCCAGCTTCCTTCAGTGAATGCACCAACTTTTTTCTTGTTGGATACTCCTTCTGTAAATAGTAGCCGTAAACATGTCTTCGGATAGCATCGGCATCAAAGCTATCGATGCCTACGACTGGTTTTGCTCGTTTTCTCTTTTTTGGTGTGTGAAGTTTATTTTCTTCTGTGCCAGTCTCGCCATATTTTTTTTTAGTTATCCGTCTAACAGTTCGTTGTCCAATATTAAGCGCATCAGCTACGCGTTCAACCACTGACGTTATAGGTAAAATTGGCCCTCCATTTTGAGCTTCACGATCGAAATAGTTACGAAGGCGTATTACGAACTCACGTGTCTGACTATTTAGAACAGTTCTCTGCGTACGTTCGGTCATATCGACGAAATCCACAACAAAGGGCTTGAACAGAGTCCAAATTAACGAGCAAGGGTCAACAGTAATGCAGTATCAATATTTGAAATCCAAAGCCAGGTCAAAACTATATCACAATCGCATTGCACTGACAGTTTATACTTTTCGAAGCAACGTCAATTCGAAACTGCTTTGTTTTGCATTGAGCATTGACGCGAGTTTGCCGGAGGTAGTAGTTGTGCTAGCCAGCGATCCTATGTGACGATCGTATTAGATTCCATTTTTAAAAATTTTCAATTTAGAAAACCAAATGCCGAGTTGTGGTATATATCATATAAAAATAAAAATTTTACCTTTTGTATGAAACAGCTGATATTTTTTTGCGATTTCAGAGGTTTGTCCACATAGTGAAAATTGTTCATATTCACAAGTACATTCACCCCTTAAATGGTGCAAACTGATTTTTCTACACTTGTATACATTTTAGAAATCAATTTAATAAATAAATTTTGAGTCCTAAACCTAAAACTACATTCGATAAAATTTATGAATCTCTGCACATCACTATCGTCAATAAAGTAATACAATTATTTCCTTCAAAGTCGTTATCAATTAATACGGAACTTCATGAGCGGACAAACGTCAAACCGGCCATCATAGCGTGCCGCTAGTTTAAGCAATATTTCCAACTCATAATTATTCTTTTGTTTGCTTTGGTTTGTTTGCAATATAATATTCCTTTTGTTTGAAATTTAAAATAGTTTTGAAAGTCTACACGTCCTCAAATGAATCTTGAAACAAAACTTTTTATTTGATTGACTAAGCAAACTACTAAAATACTACAAAATATCATTGAATCTGACTGAATAACATAATAAAACATCGAAATACAGGCAGCATTTCATTACCTATATATTATACATATATAAGCTATAAGCTCTATGCTATATTAAGTCAAATTTTTATGTGAATACATTAAGAATCAAACTTTTTGTATGGAACGCGCTCATGAGTCCCATCTTTTAAAATAAATATAAGTAGAAATCAATTATAAGTTTTGCTGCCAACTTTCTGTTCGCGGGCTTCAAAGTTCAAAACATAAAATTTATTTAAAGAAGCACTTGGACTTTGACTTTTGGATTAAAACGGAACTAACACATGTGCGGCGCCCGCGGCGCCATATTGTCCCTTGTGTGATGACTGATGATGAATATGCGATCTGAATTCTAAATCATAAAATACCTATTAAATTGTTTGAAGTGAACGCGTAGTAAACACAAGTTCGTGTATTTTCGAATTTAGGAAATCGGGGTACTCCTACATCCTCACATAAAATAGACGAGTTATCTGTAGACTGTAGCCATGATTATTTATAACCAGTAACCACGACTTTATCAGCCAGTCTTTTTACTAGTATCATAGAGGTCACGTGTAGTAAACAGAAGTTCGTGTATTTTCGTCGTTCTTCGTATACGATCGTATTTGGATCAAAACAATGCTGCATTGCCGGCCACTGACTGTTTGGCTTGGGTGACGGGGACCGACATAATAATATTGTTGTACCAGCGGACGCGCGACAGACTGTTACTAATAATTTAATAATCTCATATTTTTATAATAAATAATTACTACATAACAACTATTCAAAAGATATGGATAATAAATCTGGGAATAAGACCCAAAACACACCAATGCAGATTGGAACCTACAATCCCTGGAATTTATTTTTTAATTCAAGACGACGAACTGAAAGTGAAAATAGCGCCAGTTCAAATTCAAGTCCTGACCAAAAAAGTAAGTTATATTTATTTTATTATGTAAGTAACCTCCTTTTATTTAGAAAGAGGTAGGTAATTGTATCTTTTTTCTTCTGTGGTGTATTGTATCTATTTGTTAATTCGGTAATATGCTTAGTATTGTACTTATAGTCCGGGAGGAATCGGCGCATGCGTACCGAAAACTATTCCACCTCAATTTTTTTATGCGATCCTCTTCCAATGGCCCTCCTAATTATATAAATGCATGTTGCCAGGGCGCCACCTGGTGCCATATTATTTAAACCGAAATTGTTTAAACAATTGCAAGGAATTATTATTTTTCAACCGGACAAATTTTTTTTATATTCTTTATTAAAATACCAATAAAAAAGGTCCTATGACTTTTCACGATAAAGTTAATATTTTTAAAGATATGAATTTTTAAAGGTTCGAAAAATCTCAAATTTGGGTACTTTCGACCTATGAAAAATATATTTAAAAAAAACATAATGTTTTAGTAATATTTTTTTTTAATTCTCTATACGATAGTTAATAATATTGTTAATAGAGATTTAAAAAAATTTCATTGTTTATATCTTTTTTTTAATTGTTAATTTCGCGCGCTCACAAGTATGCGTCGCTTATAGTCTAGATTTCCTTACTTGAGTATTCGGGTAAACAAACACCTCTTGATATAAATATCACTTATTTACACACCAACCACACATTTTGAACTATGTTTAACTGTCTAGATCTGTTCATTAAACACATTCGTTACGATTTACACTTGAATGTTTAGAAAAAACATTCAAATGAATTGAATTATAGTTATTTATACAACTGTTGTATAATAAGGGGTATTATAGAATAGAATAGAATAGAAATATTTTTTATTCAAATAAACTTTTACAAGTGCTTTTGAATAGTCAAGGAATCTACCACTGGTTCGGAATGCCTTTCCTGCCGAGAAGAACCAGCAAGAAACTCGGCGGTTGCTCTTTTCAACTTTTCAAAACAAATTTTCAATACAGTAAATACTATTAAAACACGAATGTGGGTTTATCACACTCATGTGATACTATGACACACATATGATTCACATGTGTGATACTATTATCACACTCGGCTACGCCTCGTGTGATAAACCCGCATTCGTGTTTTAATACCCCTTATTATACAACAGTTGCATAAATAACTATTATTCAATTCATTTGAATGTTTTTTCTAAACATTCAAGTGTAAATCGTAACGAATGTGTTTTATGAACAGATCTAGACAGTTAAACACAGTTCAAAATGTGTGGTTGGAGTGTAAATAAGTGATATTTATATCAAGAGGTGTTTGTTTACCTGAATATTCAAGTAAGGAAATCTAGACTATAAGCGACGCATACTTGTGAGCGCGCGAAATTAACAATTAAAAAAAAGATATAAACAATGAAATTTTTTTAAATCTCTATTAACAATATTATTAACTATTGTATAGAGAATTAAAAAAAAATATTACTAAAGCATTATGTTTTTTTTTAAATATATTTTTCATAGGTCGAAAGTACCCAAATTTGAGATTTTTCGAACCTTTAAAAATTCATATCTTTAAAAATATTAACTTTATCGTGAAAAGTCATAGGACCTTTTTTATTGGTATTTTAATAAAGAATATAAAAAAAATTTGTCCGGTTGAAAAATAACAATTCCTTGCAATTGTTTAAACAATTTCGGTTTAAACAATATGGCACCAGGTGGCGCCCTGGCAACATGCATTTATATAATTAGGAGGGCCATTTGAAGAGGATCGCATAAAAAAATTGAGGTGGAATAGTTTTCGATACGCATGCGCCGATTCCTCCCGGACTATTATGATGAAACTTATTTATTTATGCATTTTGTATTTACTTTTAAATGATTTTATATACTTACTCACCTTAATTAGTTAGATAGATACAATATGGTTACTATAGTATGGGTAATACAAACTTAACTAAAAAATAATTCAGAACAAACATCGATATAATATTATTTTCCAGGAACATGAGCATAAAGCTTTTGAAGTGTAACTTCTAGAGACATAAATAAATTATATTAATATTTGATAAGTAATATGCAAATTTAATCAAATGACGTTAAAATTAATAAAATTTATAGGATAGCAATTACCTTTATAGTGACCTTAAATCCTGAAGTGATTGTTACCTATTAATAATGTATTAGGTATAATATAATATTCATACAAGCACCCAACCACCTTCAATTTAAAATATAAAACTAAAATCTGCATACCTAATTATAATTATTAGAATAATAGCTAGTATTCTTTCAAGCTGCTTTTGAGTATTCTTAGTTAAAATAATAAAATATTATGCTTACATAAATATTTATTTAGGTAGGTGTACTTACACATACAGGGTGGGCCAGACCAGGTGGATATAAAATTTTTTTTTAGATTGTTCACTTAGGGGCCTACCAGGACCCGGAAGGAAAAAAAACGGTTCCCACCCGATTACGAGAAAAAAATTTTTATTTAAAATTTTGGAAAATCATTGCTTTGACGAACTTTTAATTTTTTTTTTAATTTTTCCAGTGACAATTTCCGCAATTTTTTTATGGAATATCTTTACGTAATAACTGTACTCTCTTAGAAAAAAATTCCAGTCTGGTTAGCTGGTTTTAAGAGCATTACATTTTAATTTATTTCAAGAAAATTAAGTTCATCCAAAATCTACAGAAAACTTTAAAATTCCATTAAAAATAAAAAAAGAGGTTCATAGCACTGGTGATTTTTTGAAAATTGTAGCAACTTATGTTCTTTTGATTGCCAAAAGAAAAATTGTATGTCAATGTGCTGGATAAAAAGTTATGATTTTTCAAAAGTCTTCGTTCCTCATTCGTGTAAATAACGACCTTATTGAAAAAAATGTTAATTGTTTGTGGAGACTGCAGTATGTCCTTTAATTTTAACTGCCTCGTTGGTCTCGTGTATGACTGCGGCCGACGAGGTCCCGGGTTCGAGTCCCGGGTCGTACCATATCAAGTATTAGGGTTTTCCGTAAGAAATTCTCAGTACTAGCCCGGAGTTAGGAAGTTGGCGTTGTTTCATCCCCGTACCTTGGAGAGCACGTAAAGCCGTTGGTCCTGCGCCTAATCTCTCTCCGCCTGCGCCTAATCTCTCTCCGGTCGTGTCAAATTTTCCGTCCTATCGGGCTATGAGAGTAAAGAAACAGAGAGTGCACCTATGTTGGCGCACACACTTGTGCAGATATTAAAATCTCCCGCACAGATGGTAATTCTCTCTGAAGATAGGCCGCCGACGTGACCGAAATTCGGAAAAATAAAACATTGTTTTATTTTTCTTTCTCTTAAAAATGTAGATACCGTCAGTCATCATTAAAGGATTAATGTCCTCCCGACCAAATTTCGACCACGGTGACCTATCTCCAGAGAGATTAACCATCTGTGCGGAGATATTAAAGTACACACGTGTGTGCGCGAACACAGGTGCACTCTCTGTTTCTTTACTCTCATAGCCCGATAGGACGGAAAATTTAACACAACCGGAGAGAGATTAGGCGCAGGCGAAGAGAGATTAGGCGCAGGCGAAGAGAGATTAGGCGCAGGACCAACGGCTTTACGTGCTCTCCAAGGTACGGGAGTGAAACAACGCCAACTTCCTGACTCCGGGCTTACTTACGGAAAACCCCAATACTTGATATGGTCCGACCCGGGACTCGAACCCGGGACCTCGTCGGCCGCAGTCATACACGAGACCAACAAGGCAGTTAAAATTAAAGGACATACTGCAGTCTCCACAAACAATTAACATTTTTTTCAATAAGGTCGTTATTTACACGAATGAGGAACGAAGACTTTTGAAAAATCATAACTTTTTATCCAGCACATTGACATACAATTTTTCTTTTGGAAATCAAAAGAACATAAGTTGCTACAGTTTTTAAAAAAATCACCAGTGCTATGAACCTCTTTTTTTATTTTTAATGGAATTTTAAAGTTTTCTGTAGATTTTGGATGAACTTAATTTTCTTGAAATAAATTAAAATGTAATGCTCTTAAAACCAGCTAACCAGACTGGAATTTTTTTCTAAAAGAGTACAGTTATTAGGTAAAGATATTTCATAAAAAAATTGCGGAAATTATCACTGGAAAAATTAAAAAAAAATTAAAAGTTCGTCAAAGCAATGATTTCCCAAAATTTTAAATAAAAATTTTTTTGTCGTAATCGGGTGGGAACCGATTTTTTTCCTTCCGGGTCCTGGTAGGCCCCTAAGTGAACAATTTAAAAAAAAATTTATATCCACCTGGTCTGGCCCACCCTGTATAAAAATATTTATTTTATTATTAACTATACGTATAGGTATATATCAGAGATTAGTATATTGTATTTCATTATTTTCTCTTTATTTACTAAGCAGCAAAACCCGGCAGATCTAGAATTTTACAAACTCTTTGAAGACTATGTTACATCTGCGTTAAAAATGTATCTTTTAAAAATATTTTTACGATCGAATCCAATTATATTCAAACTTATATAACAACTCTTCTAATAGTGACTAAATAACGCAGTAAATCTAACTATCAAATGGCATGTTTCACCACCTTCAAGTTAATAACTGACAAATAAAGTTGACGTTTTGACAGTTTTTTTATGGGCAATCTGTAAAAAGAAAAACGTCCAAATTTGTCGGTTAAAGTTTACTTGAAGGAAGTGAAACAGGCCCTAATTCTTATTGTCTTAAGACGTTATTATACTAAGGACTAATGAGTCTGTCCAACCAGAAATTAAAATATGCGATTTTATTTTATTTATTTTATTAATTCTTTATTGTCATGAACTATTACATGTAACGTTAACTAACGTACACTAACTTAATTATTTAACAAACTTACAGGCTAAATTGCGCCTATTAAAATTTTTATGCAGAAGACTGATACATTTAAATTACGAAAAATATTAATTACAATAACATTGTACTAGATATGTATATGCGAGGTACTTGAAAATATGCGATTAAAAATTTAACTAAATTGATCGTAATTCCTAGTTCCATGGATATACCAGTTTAGACATTACGTTATCAGTTAACTATCAAGGATCAAAGTTCACGTTGTGTCTATTAAATTTTGATTATATTATACAGTTAGGCGGTGAGTTACCAACTAGCTGCTTCTGGGAAAACTTTGCAATCTTGAATGCTTGAATAATAATAATAATAGAACTAAGTTAGCAGTTAAGTAATCGGTACTTTAGAGTCTCTATCTCTACTCTCTAGTATGTGAAGAAGTTCACTAATTTTGTTTGTTAGATTTAAATCAAAATACAAAAAAAATAACATATATACACAACAATAAAAGAAATAATACATAATCTCCTGAACCACAAGATTTGCAGGCAGATTTTCATAATTTTCAACTATATTAGGTAGACTTGGTATTAAGTGACTATGAAACTCCTGATAAATTATAATACATAAGTATTAACATAAACGGCGGATAGTGAACTTTATTACAATGATGAAAGAGAACATATTATCACTAATACGCCCTTGTGACAATAATAAAATTTGATTACCTAATTGATAATTATGTTCCATAACATGCAGAAATTGATATTTAATTGTTTTATTATGTGTGTATCATAAAACTATGATTTCCAAAATATTATTACATACCTACTATCTAAAGGCTAATATTTAAAAGAGTTACAAGGATGAGTAAAGAAGAATGCACGGAGGCATTTCTTAATATTCCATCAAGTTATAAAAACACCTAAATCATAGTACAAACAGAATAGTAGGCTAACTTCATACAAAGTGGCCGCCGCCGGTTTAAATGTATGCGTGAGCAGCGGGCGCCGTGTACGCACGGAAGTTTCACGCACACATTCGCAAAGTCTCAACCGGCTCAATCGGCCGGCAGTACGGGATGGTACGGGACGCGCGGCGCGCCACAGAGTACTTTTGTATATATCGCGCCGCTGTGCTAATCGCGCGCAATTGCGTATTACGTTACGTCGCACGCTCGCTCTTTTTTGTTTGTTTAATTTTTCATTAAAAGTAGTAACCTACCTATTAATAACAATTATGACTTCAAAAAAAGCCAAAATTTATTGTGGTGTCTTCGGGTGTCTCAATAACGACTCCAACAAACCTGAAATTTTTTGGCTGATTGATTTGGCTGAAATTTACAATGGAGATAGATTATACCCTAGAATAACACATAGGCTACATATTATCCCGGAAAATCAAAGAGTTCCCGAGGGATTTTAAAAACTAAATCCACGCGGACGAAGTCGCGGGCATCAGCTAGTTAAAAATAAAAGTGACAACCCTAGGCGTCAACGCAAGAGTAGGTAATTAACTCGCCGATCGGCCTTAGTTAGCCTACTATTCTGTTTGTACTATGAGCACGCGGATGACGTCACGTGCATCTAACTTATACCTAATAGTAATAAATCACACACAATGAAACAATTATAATATAATGAACTCTCTGGTTGTGCGGATAAGTTCATTATTCAACGTTCTAGTTCGAATTTCAACTCTCTTTGGTTTGGTGAGTACCTCTACCTGCTTGGGAGTTGGGGTGTAATGACGATTGTCACGTCCACCAGAAATGTAGTACCAAGAAAGACAAACAAAGATAGATAATCTATATATATAAAAGAAAGTGGTGTTAGTTACACTATTTATAACTCAAGAACGGATGAACCGATTTGGCTGAAAATTGGTGGAGAGGTAGCTTAGAACCAGGAGACGGACATAGGATACTTTTTATCCCGTTCGACCGTGTTTCCGTCAAGTCACTATAAAACGTGGTATAACAAAAACGCATCTGACATGGAATAACAAAACGCAAATGACAGTGGAATAAGAAAACGTAAATGACAGCTAAACGTAATTTTGTCTTTGGTTAAGTATAGTAAAAATTTGAAAATTATAAAAAGTGTTATAATAAAGTGTTATAAATTATTATAAATGCGAAAGTGTGTTTGTTTGTTGGTTTGTCCTTCAATCACGTCGCAACAGAACAGCGGATTGATGCGATTTTTTGCATGGGTATAGTAATGGATGTAGTAGTGGTTCCTCAGACCGGGAGAGCTACTTTTTATCTCGGATAATGAAAGAGTTCCCGCGGGATTTTTAAAAACTAAATCCATGCGGACGAAGTCGCGGGCATCAGCTAGTTTCTTATAAATTGGGACATTCGAGGGACAATTAGTGTATCGCACTTATAAAATATTATCACAATCGCCTTTCGTATAGGTAGGTAGGTACATAATTATAATGTCAACAGAAAATTTATATACTGTATAAGTGTACCTATATTTTGGAACTTTTATTCAACGAGTTCATTCATTCAACTTTTATTCAAAACTTAATTTTTAGTATTTTTTTATATCAAGTACTACAAAACATACAAAACTAATATAAAACTAAACACTAGTGATGTAACGAATGTCATGTTTTAGACATTCGCGAATGCGAATGCGAATGCGAATATTTGCTGCCAACATTCGCGAATGCGAATGCGAATGCGAATATTCAGTTTTTGTTTAAATTTGGCGCCATTTGTCTATGGCTTGGTGACCTTGGCGGCAGTTCCGGAAATGCGTTCCGTTTGTTTTTTGTTCCGAGAATAGCCGAGTTAATTCGAACCATAGAAATAGGAAGACTAATTCGTAATTCCTAGTTCCATGAACGCATCCGATTGAAGTGTCATTTTGCTCGCGCCGGTGTTTCTGTGGTTTTTGGTTAAGCCAGTTAAATAAAAATAAAAAAATTGATTATAAACATGAGTAAATCAAATTCTAGTGAAATATGGACTTATTTTACAGCTTTATTAAAGTAAAAGACTTAATTTTATTTTTGTTTGCTTAAAGTGTTGATTGTTAACTCTTACGTAAAATGATTATATTTATAGTTTATTATAGAAGACAGAAGTATTTGTTGATTATTATTTTTAGTTTTCTTCAAGAAAATAATTATAACAATATATAATTAGGTAAAAATTCATAGTAGATTATTTTTGTTTGTTTACATTGCATTTAGTTAGTAGTTTTGTTTGTTTAATTCTTATGAAAATTTGATTGTTAAGCTTAATTGCCCAAAGTTAAATAAATAAATGATACCAAACGATAAAGATAAAACTGATAATGTGATTACGAGGTAAAGTTACTTTTTATTACATTAAAAAACATAAGAAATTAATGGATTTTTTTTATTAACCAACTATTACATCAAAAAAAAATTTTTTTAATATTCGCAAAACATTCGCAGTAATTTCGCGAATGCGAATGCGAATGCGAATATGCTAAGATATGCGAATATCCGCGAATGCGAATGCGAATGCGAATATTCGTTACATCACTACTAAACACTACCACAACAACTTAAGGTACGTGACAATCATTTAGGGCAGCTTTGACTTGTTATATATTATGTTTATTACATTATTATTACAGTGGTAGACTCATCGACGATTCAAAAGCACTTGTAAAAAGTTTATTTGAATAAAAAACATTTCTTTTCTATTCTATTCTATAATAATATTATATTTCCTTGTTTACCTTGTGCAAGGTTGAAGACTTTATTGCTTAACAATTCCATTGACGAGCTAAATAAACACCCAAATTGCCACTAACTTCATTTATTTTTCCAAGTCATATTAAAACCAGAACATAAGAACAGACATAGTCAATTAGCTGCAGTACCTACAGTACTCATATATACTCGTTTCATACCTACTCAAACAATTTAAACAATTTGGGGATAACAATTACAAAAACAGGAAAAAATAGGTAGGTACAATAACAAAGAGGAAAATATGTATTATTTTAGATGTTATCTTTATTTATAGCGAAGAAGCATTACTTTGGCGGTTTATCTCAATTCGGAAATGGAATGCAAAATATCTCTAAACCTAAATCTCTTTAGACACAGTATCAACTGTGGTTTAATGATCATAGATCAATTTAACATTGCAATGTATAATTTCAGGTACAAAGTACGGGTCTCTTCAGAGGCAAACAAGCAACAATAAAGAGGAATACCTGTGGATGATGTAAGTTTCAATTGCATCAATCCGCTGCCCCATAATCGAGGGTCTACGTAGACGAGCCACAGTCCTTGGCATACTTTATAGCCCCTCATAATAGATTACCTACTTATTACTGCATCGTATGACGCTTAGGAGGGACTAATAGAATGATAATGCAAGAGGAGTAGGTGCTGTCCTCCGCGGACAATAGTCCCTCGTTTGCGCAGGCGCTAAGGGTAATTTTTTCAAAAACGTTTGCTCCCATAACCCTTAGACCTTAATTTATCAATAAAATAACACCTAGTAAGATGTTTTGACCATTTCAAATACCTAGCAAGTTCGGAGACTTACTAGGTGTTTGTTATGGGTTTTTTACTTTTGAGTGTTTTTAATGGTTAATAACCCGAAATACATAAAGTATACATCGGATTTTTAATTTTTGTCCCAATTAAATGGAAGTATATAAAATAAAGGAATATTATCATGCCGCGGCTAATAGTTGGTATTTCATAAAATAAACGGGATGCATTTAAAATTTTTTCCAATAAATAAATTGAGTAGTAATGAATTATTTATAAAAATAAAGAAACTGCTGAAAAATAAGGGCAACAAACATAACAAAGAAGAATGGGCGACTAATATTGTATAAGGGCGACTTTAATAGTATTTCGACGACAAATTGTTGCCATATAACAAACACTTTTCACCTTTTACATTATTTCTGGTATCAACAATTTTTTATTAATAACTAAATTGTGGAAAATTAAGAGCGGATGATTATTAAAATAAAACTATTTTACAAATAATTTGATCCTTTTTAGGGTTCCGTACCAAAATGGTAAAAATGGAACCCTTATGGTGAGACTTTCTCCGTCCGTCCGTCCGTCTGTCTGTCACAATCGATTATTGCAGTAACTATTAAAGCTATTTACATGAAATTTGGAATAGTTGTGTATAATAGTGGCGCAACATCATTGGAATAAAAATAATTGAAAATTATTTTAGTTTGATTAAAAAAGGGGGAAATCGGGGCTTTGAAATTTCAAAGTACGATAACTATACCGAGTGGGGTATCATATGATAGGCCTTTACTTGTACATTCTAAAACAGTTTTTTATTTTTTTTATATTTTTGATTAATCGGCCAAAATGTCGAAAAAAATACCGCCCCCTCCCTCCCCCACCCTTATCTCCGAAGTTTACCAATCGAAAAATTAGAAATAATTATGGTCAATAGAAGTTTATGTATATTTTACAGGAAAAATAAAATCAACGCGAAAATTATTTGCGTTTTATTAAGAAAAGGGGAAAATCAGGGGTTTGAAATTTCAAAGTAAGACAACTATACCGAGTGGGGTATCATATGAAAGGCCTTTATCTGTCCATTCTAAAACAGTTTTTCATTTATTTCTATATATAATAGTTTTTATCGGCCAAAATGTCTAAATAAATACCGCCCCGAAGTTTACCAATCAAAAATCAGAAATAATTATGGTCAACAGAGGTTTATGTATATTTTACAGGAAAAATAAAACCAACGCTCTAACTAGCATAGTTTTTTTTATATTATCAATAAACCTCTACAAACAAAGTTAACGATAAATAAGCAAATTAATATAATATTATTGTTTTACTTTTACTTTTGGAGTACGGAACCCCTGGTGCGTGAGTCCGACTCACACTTGGCCGGTCTTTATATTAGCTGAGATTGTAATTAAAAGGAAAATGTATGTATACCAATGTTACTGGAAAATCTCGAACTATGTTCAATACTGAGATCTTCCTGTCAAATTGAAGATTTACCAACTCGATATGGTAAAAGCCCGAGATGTTTTGCGATCGTCGTTAATTTTGAACATTTACTAGTGCTCATTCGGTATTACTCAGGTTTTACCTCAGAGACATGGTAAATATTGAACGTAGGCTATTAAAGTGTTATTTTTACCTTGAATAAATCTATCCTTCTCACATTTTTAGATTGTTATCCCTGTGCCTTGGTTGTAGCACTCACTGGCCACTAGGAGCCATCCATGAATAACGTCACACATGGAGTGGGGAGGTTTATTTTCTTATATGCCAACAAATATTTATAGTCGGAATTTGAATTCGATTCCAGATTTGACAATTTCAGTGTTGCAACGTTATGACAAGTACTAAATAGTGACGTTACGAAATTATTCGATACGGAAATGGAATATTTCCGAATCGATTCCTCTCGTTTATAGTAGTATATCTAAACAACTACTACTTTAATAGAAACTAAGTATATCAGGAAATTAAATATTTCTGAACGGATAATTTAGTTATGACGATTAATTTTATTAAGGATCTGAGAGTTTTCTTTAATAATTGTGTGTGAAATAAATAAAAAAATGTGATCATGAAGGAACATGAGAAATAAAACAAATAGATGTATTATGGTAATATTTTATTTTATAAATCGTCGCCGTCTTCGCTATCGCTATCGCTGTCACTTTCTGTAACATGTATTATAAATGTGTCTGTGATATTGTCAGTTAAAATATCTAGCCTACTCATTTTTTCCTCTTCTTTGACAACATGGGATACGCATTTAGACCATTCGGTAGCCGTAATTTTTTGAATGCCTTCCTCAAATAAATTTCTCACGTCTGTCAATTTGAAGGTTTTATTATTTTGAGCTAAATGCCCCTTTACCTGCGCCCATATCAATTCGATAGGGTTCAGCTCGCAATGGTAAGGGGGCAGTCTTAAAACCGTGATCCCATGTTGTGCTGCCATTTCGTCTACAGCGTACTTATTAAAAGACTCGTTATGTGGAATCAGTTCTAAAAGCGTAGCTTTAACCATATCTGGTTCGTAATGAATATTTTTATTTAAAAGCCAGTCTTGAATGGCAGCTTTTTTCCAGCTCATTTTTGGTGCCGTTTCCAATTTTCGGGAGTGGTAAGGTGCATTATCCATCACCACAATTGAGTTTGGTCTTAATTTTGGTAAGACTCCAGCGAACCACCCCTCAAAACAAACTGCGTTCATCTCATCATGGTAGGTAATAAATTTAATTTGGTAGTAAATTTTATAATAGTTTGGAATCGTTACTTATATATATAGAAGTTGTAGGTATAAAATAATACTGTCTGACTGATTGACTAACCTTTGCAATCGTTGGAGGTTCATTTCGGTAAAAGAACTGATGAACAAGTCTTCGTATTGCGGAGAATGTAAATTCATCAATTTTGTCTTTGAAACTTCGCTTTGGTCCAGTTTTTTTAGGAGGAGTTGGCGCCGCACCTTTATTTACTTCCTTCAAGACGTTACAAACAGAGCGTGAGGTTATTCCCAATATGTCAGCAACTTTGCTCATACATTCATTTTCTTCCACTACTTCAAAGGCCTCCAATTGCGCAGAAGTTTCATTTTTCACGTACTTGTAGGCATTGCGGATCATTACTTTTTCAGTAACAGTGAAAGCTTTTCGTGGACGTTTTTTTCTTGGGGACAAGAAAACATCCACGTCTTTTTGTGATGTACTTGGCTGAGGATCCATTTTGATGGAAAACCAAAACAAATAGATTCACTCAAAGTTCACAAAAAAACTATAAACGTAACAACAAACACAACGTAACAAAACTTTAACAAAAACCCAACAAAATAACAAAATATCGATTCGCAATGAAACAAGATATTCGTGCAGTCAGACTGGGAGAATGAAGCCGAATGACAAGATAAACAAAATGGCGATAGCTGCACGAGCGCGCACGGGTTGCCAATACAGAAAACTATCTAGGTTCTTTTATTATAAGTTTTGTTTTTAATATAAAAAACAAAAATATTAACTTTTTATAAAATAAAGCAGCGGTTACTAATTAATAAATAATTATTATGAGTAATTATGTATTTATTTAAATAAAAATCAATAATTTAGTCTCTAATTGGCACACCAATATTATGATTACATAAACATAAATCGCGATTGTTTATCGATTTTTGTGTTCATCACTACACTATTATATGTGGTATCATTATTTTACAAAATGACAGTAGCTAATGTCAAACGTGGGATCGAATT
The DNA here is from genome assembly GCA_029955525.1 of Oeneis ivallda. Classification (NCBI taxonomy): domain Eukaryota; kingdom Metazoa; phylum Arthropoda; class Insecta; order Lepidoptera; family Nymphalidae; genus Oeneis; species Oeneis ivallda. The sequence continues at coordinate 9,847,127 of JARPMR010000003.1, read as the reverse complement.
ATAATTCCGATTAGTTAGTATCTACGCGTTAGTACAATATTAGTCGCAGACTCATTATTTATGTGAGCCCATTTTAATTTCTATTTGCTTGTTTGTTATGGTTGTCATCCTTATTATTCCGCCACCTCTTTATTTTAACGAAGCCCAACTTTAGCTGCCTATTCAATTTATTTGTTACAAAAAAATTAAAATGCATCCCGTTTATTTTATTGAATACCAACTCGGTCGGTCGCTTTATTAATAGGCATACATTTTTATTAGAAAGCATTCTGATGGTTATAGTCTTATACATCTAAATAATATACATAATATTAATATTATGTATATTATCTAGATCAGGGATTCCCAAAGTATTTTGGGCAAGAAAGCTTTTCCAAAATGAACTGATACCTCAGACCCCCATAGCCATATAATTTTTAAAATCCTATCCCAATTTTTTTCCTATTGATACAAAATACTTACCAATTTAAAAACTTTAATTTTGTTTGTATGAGATTTTCATCCTGTACAAACTTGTGCACGCTTATCGACTTGTTGAGTTTTTTAAAAGTACAGCAATGATACTTCCTACTAAATTAGTAATTCTTATAACAAATTGGTACTTACACGTAAGACAACTTTTACAATATCTTGAAAGTTTCAAAGAAGAACTCCTGTGTTAATTAATAGGGGTCGATTTTTAGACCTCGTCGACCCCCAAAATCAGTTTTCGTTTATGTTGACCCCTGGGAAACCGATTTCGACCAGTATCGACCAGTTTGGGAATCCCCGATCTAGATGTTTTAGAGTAGACTATATACACCAGAAACCTTTTCCATCCAATAATACTATCTGTCGGTTAGGTTATGTTAGAACAGTTACCACAACACACGAGCCAAGCGAGCGCAGCGAGCTTGCCATGGCAGCGGCCAGCGAGTGCTAGTAAGAACCCAATTGTAGGCATTTAATAACAACCTAAAAATTGTGAGGATAGTTTTATTCACGTTAGTATAGTATAATTATTGTAAATAAGTTTATTATGTTATCAAAAAAATTAAATAAAGATTAATAAAATAAAAAAGTTATAAAATTACAGTAAACTTAAAAAAAATGTTATTTTTTTAAACACAATTATTTATGGTGTGATTATGGGCGATTAAAAATTAAAATATTGATCCCTAATATTATGTGTAAGTTTGTAAATTAACTGAGGTTTATTAAAAAGATTATATTTTCATACTTATTATTTTCTTTTAAACATAATCTATGTTAATATGAAAAGAAGTACAATATAATAATAAAATAAATTTTCCGCCGTAACTTATTAGTTCTTCTATACTAATACAATAAAGAGGAAAGGTTTTTTTGTTTGTTTGTTTGTACCGTAAAGGCTCTGTAACTACTGGACCGATTTTAACCATTTTTTCACCAATAGAAAGCTAATTTATCAGGAAGTAACATAGGCATTATATGGCGTGTGCTGACAAAACTATTGATGATACATAAAAATTATGTACCACATGATTAAAGTATCTACTCATTATTCTCTACAAAAAAGTCAGGGAATATATCTAACTATAATATTTAAGTCACTATAGAGGCTTTTGTGTTCTATTAGATTGCCTTTATTATCGTAGTATTGATTCTTCGTTACTAAACATATTATTATAAATGCCAAAGTGCGTTTGTTTGTTGGTTTGTCCGTCAATCACGCTGCAACAAAGCTACGGAGTGACGTAATTTTTTGGATAGGTATAGTTGAGAACCTGAAGGGTGACAAAGGCATCCCGGAAAATCAAAGAGTTCTCGCGGGATTTTAAAAACTAAATCCACGCGGACGAAGTCGCGGGCATCAGCTAGTAATAAATAATTCTCGTTGCTAGAAATAATTTAAAAGATACTTACATTAATATTCTTAATTAACTTTTATGTATGAACGTGTTTCATTTACAAGAACTACCCATAAAATTAAAATAATGAAAAGATGTTGGACACGTCTTATATTTCTATGGTAGTAGTAAGTAATAAAGAATTTCTCTACCAAACTACCTAATAGTTAAATTAATGTATAAAATACCTATTCAAAAGTTCAAAACTATCAAAAGCAATAAGACAAGACCGTACTTTGTTATGAAAAATTTTAACGTAACAAAAGTTCTCCAAGTTCTGCCTTGATATTATGTTTTTTTGCGTTCTTCACAAAGACCTTACTCGGTTTTGATATTGGGCAGCCGCAATGTACCATTAATAATTGTTTCGAGGTAGATAATACAATATTAACCATTATTAATTGAACAGCAGACGCGTTGTACCACGCACATTATAGTATTACGAGTACATTCCTGGGTCATTTAATTTAAATGAAGTACCTACTCCATGGAAGTAGCTTATGTAGGAAGACGTAGTTGTCATTCTTAGTTCCATGACCTACTCGTAAGTCGTACAAAAAGCAAAACATAGAGATCATTGACTTACCCGCCCCCAGTACGATCATGGTATGATCTGTCTTCATTATCTGTCATTTGAGACATTACGCTAATAAATATAACATGCATGGAACTAGGAATAACGACTACGAACATGTCTCTGTTTGAAACTGAAAATGACGAAGTTGACTGATTTGATTGTATATTAATAATATCACCAAACCAAGCAGTCTTCGAACAATGTGTGTTGCTACTAATGAGATATGGATCCAAAACACGGTCGTTAACTATTATAATGCATAGCGCCAGCGGTCGATGGAGAGAGCTATGCTCGGAGTATTCGTGCGAGATCAAATCAGGAATGAGGAGATCCGTAGGAAAGTTAACAGAGCTAACTCTTAAAGCTCATCGAGTTGCGAAATTGAAGTGGCCATTGGCGCATAGTTCAAGGATCTGATGGTTGTTGGTGCTGTAGTAGTGACATTGCACTATAAGGAAATAACAGTGTTAGAAGACCGTCAATAGGTCAACCGATGACACTAGACGAGCCGAAGGTAGAAGCATCCAGCTTCTACCTTCGGTTCGTCTAGTGACAGCGGCGCAAGACCGAAGCACGTGGAAGTCTATATATAAGAGACCCATCCCAGATAGCAATTTAAACTTGCATCTCTTGCGGCAAGTTTAATTCAAACTTTCTAGTTTAAGAGCAACAAATTTGAATTATGTTGGTTTTTGCAAAGTATATGCAATATATTATATGCAATATATTGCAAAAACCAACATTATTCAAATACAAATGTGAATTATGTTGGTTTTTGCAAAGTATATGCAATATATATGCAATATATTGCAAAAACCAACATAATTCAGTTGCTCTTAAACTAGAAAGTTTGAATTAAACTTGCCGCAAGAGATGCAAGTTTCAATTGCTATCTGGGATGCCTAGCAGTGAATGTATATAGGTTGATAAATAAGAAGAAGAAAATATGAATATCATTAAGATCTAGGTAGCTACTAGCTAAATCCGTACATATACACCAGTATACGGTATACCGTATACAGGATCAGACTACGAGGCCAATCCACTTGCAGCGTGGAGTGCGACAGGGAGATGTAATCTCGCCGAAGCTCTTTACCGCTGCGTTGGAGGACGTCTTTAAGCTTCTGGATTGGAACGGACTTGCCATCAACCTAAACGGCGAATACATCACTCACCTACGATTTGCCGATGACATACTCGTAGTAGTCATGGCAGAGACTCTGAGAGATCTCAATACAATGCTCAACAATCTCAGCAGGCTCTCATCAAATCTCAACGATTATTGGCTCCACCCAGTAATCGTCAAGAGAACTCTGCACTCAAAATTGTAGACGAGTACATATACCTGGGACATACAGTCCAGCTAGGTAGGTCCAATTTCGAGAAAGAGATCAATCACCGAATCCAACTCGGCTGGGCAGCATCCGAGACATAGTCGCTAACTATGGACCTCATAAGAAGGCTTAGGGTCACTCAGCGAGCGATGGAGAGAGCTATGCTCGGTATATCCCTGCGAGATCATATCAGAAATGAGGAGATTCGTAGGGGAAACAAAGCCACCGACATAACTCAGCGAGTCGCGAAACTGAAGTGGAAATGGGCGGGGTATATAGTTCGAAGAGCTGATAGTCGTTGGGGTCCCAAGGTGCTGGAGTGACGACCCCACACTGGAAAACGCAGTGTGGGCAGACCCGCCACTAGGTGGACCGACGACATCAAACGAGTCGCCGGGAGCCGCTGGATTCAAGCGGTGCAAGACCGAAGCCTGTGGAGGTTCATGCAGGAGACCTTTGTCCAGCTGTGGACGTCTATAGGTTGATAAAGAAGAAGAAGATACCATACCTACAAACCTTGCCCTGACAATTATAAAGTTACCAACACAACAAAAAGAAAATCAGCCAAATCGGTCGAAGCGTTTTTAAATGATGACTGATGATCGTTCATACATGCGGTAATTTTTCTTTATATAGATAGAAATAACAGCTATATGTAGTTTAGACTACAAGTCTATTATTCCACTAGACTGGACTTTAATCTTGGAATTAGTCGTAAAACCGCGTGTTTACACGTTCAGATGGTAAACATAATATTATCACATTAAGGAAGTTTCCTCAGACGCGAAAACAAAAAATAATTATTTAAAAATAACCCTTTGCGCAGTATCTTAGTAACATTATTTGGTTAGGCTCATTTAGGGGCCCATGTATACAAATAAAGATACAAATAATAAACTCTTTTTTATAGTTCGAGAAAAAAAATGGAACCCTTATTGTTATAGGTTATGGATAAAGGAGCCCTTTTTCTCAGAAACGACTTAAGCACGTTGAAAATATACTGAATACAAATTATTACAGTAAAAATTTCATGTACTCAACTCAATAAAAAGTTATCGCTTTTCAAAGCATATTTTTATACAAAAGTTCCAGTGACTTCACGTCTCCAGTAATATATTACAACCAGTAATATATTACAAAATTTCGCCACTATGCTGGTCATTTTGTAATTAATTATGATCCTCACGAGTACGGAACCCTCACTGCGCGAGTATGACTCGCACCTGGCCGGTTATTTAATTAAAACTAACCTTGAAACGGACAAGACTACAAACAAAGGCAAATAAATACATTCGTTTGGTATACATGTACATTGAACATATTATGAATGTGCAGTGGTATCATAGGGGTTTCGTGGAGTTATTAAACTAATAATATGATACCACTATCTTCAGATAAACATTCAGTTTTTATTGCGGATTTGCACAGCATTTACGAAACAAAATCCTTTCAAAAATTAGAGTGGACTGTAAAAAACCGGTCAAGTGCGAATCGGACTCGCACAAGAAGGGTTCTATACCGTCTTACAAGGTTTAACACTACTTTTTAAATATAATATCTATATATTTTAATATTTATTATTTTTAGGGTTCCGTACCAAAATGGTAAAAATGGAACCCTCATGGTGAGACTTTATCCGTCCGTCTGTCCGTCCATCTGTCACAGTCGATTATTTTAGTAACTATTACAGCTATCGACATTAAATTTGGAAAATTTGTGTATAATAGTGGCCCAACATCATTGGAATAAAAAAAATGAAAGTTATTTGTAGTTTTATAAAAAAAGGGGCGAGGGGGTTTGAAATTTCAAAGTAAGATAAAAAATAAAACATGCACATCTGTTCATAAAATTTTTTGCTTCAATTTCAATTTTTTATATAGGTATTGACAATTGACATAGACGAATGATATTTACTACCATAATGGTATTGATAATATTACACATACATACATAAATAGGTATCAGTAGTCAGTACCTATACATTCAGGTAGCTCAATTTTGCATTTTACACTTCATATAAATTAATAATTATTCCATCAGCTCATTTTCACGTATCGGTCAGTCATTGCGATAATAATAAATGTTTACCATCTGAACGTATAAACACGATTCTAGAACAAATTGCAAGATTAAAGTCCACTCTGGTACTGTGGAAAATTTGTACAATAATACCTATAGGTACGAGTCACTATAATATAAATAGCTGTTATTAATGATTGAAATGTAACTCTGCACTCTATCCCTGCGTAAATAATACGGCTTATCCATCTATAATTTTAAGGAATAAAATAAATCGGGTGTAAAAAAATAATACTTGTGCAGCTACTATGTTATATTGTATTAATATTGATAAGTACTGTTATATTACTTGAATTTTTTTTTTCTATTTTAGCATAATTTTTTTGAAAACAGCAGATGATATTAGTTCGTCTTGTACATATATGGTGGGGTGGGGCGTTTTGGGTTGGGGTGGTTGGGGGAGTGAGATGGGGGGTTTGTTGGGGGAACCTTAGTTCTAATTTTTTAACTAAACAACGGGAAAATAAATAAAAATAAAGCTTCTAATAAACTAACTCGGCTTTTTCTGTAGCCACTGCAGGATCGGTATATTTACCAAAATTAGGTATTATTTATATTACTCATTATTATACCTACTTAATACATTTTTTTTAAGTTGTTAGACAATTATATGTTTTAGTAATGCTCGCAATATAGTCGCTTGCATTAACGACTTCTTTGCTTGTAAAAAATGAGCAATAAAGTTTTTCCAATTGCCTGTAAGCTCAAGCTTCTAACTTTATTCATTGTTCATTGTGACATTTTAAAATTAAAGAAGATAGTCTATAATATATCTATACATCTAACGAGTATAATATTATTCTCTATCTATGTATATAAATACAATCAATTGTCGAATGTATGAATGATCATTAGTCATCAGCTCATCACTTGAGAACTGCTCGACCGATGAGGCTGACTTCCATTTTGTTGTGCTCGTAATTTTCGGGGCAACTTTTGTAGGTGTGGTATATTAAATTTGTATGAAAATTTCAGCACTTCTCTTTTTCTTAATTAGACAATTAATAGCACCCGTGCGAAGCCGGGGCGGATCGGTACTAGAATATCTATATTATAATTAAGTTGTGACATAATAAAATTCATTCATTAATTCATAGAATATTCAACTTTTTTATTATTATCAATAAACCGATAGATACTACTTGGAGAGTGGAGACCCATTTCAGTTTTTTTTCTTAAATATGGCTCAAGAGATATGCAGCGGTTGCAAAAGCCGGGTTTATTAGCAATAATGGTAGATCATGAAGGTCAACCAGTAGTGACGGAGGTGCAGCCGGCGAAGTATCTGCTGTTTCATCAGCAAGGCCCAGACTCTATATGTTAGAGAGAGAGAGGGTAAGACAAGCAGTTGGCCCTCGGCTCGATGTTGAAACCATCGGTTGCGTGCGGCCGCGCTGCCGCGCTCGCTTCCACCCAGTACTTAGTCAAGATACTTGAAACTATGTTATTGTGTTGGTTGAAAGTGATAGTGGAACTGGGAATAGCACGTGCTATGTGAAGTGACCTCTGGATAATAAACAAACTTATGTTTCGGTTAGTTCTTGTTTTGATTTAAGTACATAATATTTGTTTCAATAAATAATAATATTATTATAATTATGACCTGTGAATCACTAAACATTGCTGATTGTCATTTTAATGATATAAATCCAATAGTTGAATTTGTAATGTACCTATTGCAAAATGTTTAAGTTTTAACCTATATTAATTTATGTAGCAGTGATAGCTTAGTGGTTAGGGGTCAGGACTCAGGATTGTGGACAACTGTTCTGGGGGTGGCAGGTTCGATCCCAATAATGTAGAGAATTTTAAATGACTAGTAGCTGCACTAAGAATGATGTATGTACGTGACACATATATCGTACTAATATTATAAAGCGAAAGTGTGTTTGTTTGTTGGTTTGTCCTTCAATCACACCGCAACAGAGTTACGGATAGACGTGATTTTTTGCATTGGTATAGTTGAGGACCTGGAGAGTGACATATAGGCTACATTTATTCCGGAAAATTAATGTTCCCGAAGTATTTGAAAGACTAAATCCACGCGGACCAAGTCGAGGGCATCAGCTTGTTTTCTAATAGATATAACTTTAAGTTTGTCACCATTTACTTTTGTTTACGAGCGGGGTGTCGGAGTACGCTTTATGTTATAGCCGTAGTCTATTTACATCGATGTTTATTACTTGATTCGCCACGTATTCCCGCATTATTTTCAAACACTACACAATATTTACGATGACTCACTTACATTTGTTCTGTCATCGAACGAATGTTTTGTTTACATTGTACTCAACGCTTCTTCGGCGTGGTTAGTGGTTACCAGCATTTTGTTCATAAATCACTTTCAAAGAAAACTAACCTGCGTTTTTGTAAACAAAAGCTAGAGAAAGAAGATCATGAATCTAACTAGATCTATGATCTTCTTTCTCTAGCTTTTCATATCTAAGGAAATTTTTTCGGCACAACTTAAAATCTGTAGATTTAGGATTGTTAGTTGAGTAGGTGTGCGACAAGCAATCCTAAATCTATGTTAAAATCATTATATTATTATGCTGTCCCATCATAAACTCATTATATTCTTGTCATGTCTCTTTTAAAATTAACACTTTCGTCATCGCCTAAAATATTACCAAAATTTCACAACTATGACACAGACTTTGACCATAAACTCCATTAGTGAACTTGATTAGAACAATGATTTCAATTGAATGTAATTAAACTGAAATTAAAATTAAAATAAAACACTGCTATTCATTATCACACACTAAAGAGGTCTTTTCAAAAAGTTAAAATACCAAAAAGAAATCAGTATATATCAGAATACCTACACAACTATTACCTAGGTTTGGAAATAACTACCTACATAATGATAGTTTTCTAACAGCAGCTACAAAATAACAAATGCAAGAAGAACTAATTGAGAAATATGTATTAGGTAATTCATTTATCTAATACACAATCCAATTTTGCAGTTCTGCTCTAAATAGCTACATAGGTTGGTAATACAACAATTTTCAAGAATAAATGAATAATAGCGCTGTTTTGTGGTGAGATCCAATTCCTACAATTAGATGTTTTAAGACTTAGAATTAAGTGTATAGGAAGAGTGACCAGGCAGATCATCTCGAGATTATAGAGCAGCTTTAAGTACCAAGAAGAAATAAAGCAACAAAAAAGGCTTAAGCAAGAAATACTTAGGTATATTCTTATTTGTTAAGGACAAGGACGCTTTGTGCAAAAGATAGTAAGCCGATTCTACTGCCCATTCTTTGGTAATATTTTAATTTTTAACTTTGGTAACCAGCCACGTCGAATCTGGCCTTGAATTATGATTTATGACTCAATCAAGCCAACTAAAACAAAAGATATCAGTAGGTTTACAATTTACATATTCGTATCTAAGACATACTACATAATACTCGTATATTGAGTGACACTGATACAAATATTAACAGAAACATGTACTAAATATTTAAAACACAACCATAAGGGAATATGCATGATTTTTTTTAAATTAAATTAATCATTTACATCTTTATAACATATAAAAAAATATAAATAGGTTTGAAAATAGTCAAATAATTTTTAAAAGTGAAATTTAAAACATTGAATGAGCTGTTCAAACGCCACCATTAGCGCGCGCTTTTGATGACGTCATTCGACATGTCCCGTGTTTGTTTACTATAGCGTTTCAGTTACTTCACACTCATTTTCAGTTTTAATTGCTACACAAACCATGGAAGAAGTTCAAAAACCTTCTTACAAGTATTGTATGGTACCTAAGTACAAAAACACTATTATTAGTACACCCGATAAAGTGTTTTTTCGTATTCCACGAGATGTGAAGGTAGGTAGGTAAAAAAAAGTGTAAGAAAATTGTTCATGTAAATCGGAATATCGTATTTATCTAATACTTATTTACAAAAAGTATATCTTCTTCTTCTTCTTCTTTATCAAGCGATAGACGTCCACTGCTGGACAAAGGTCTCTTGCATGGACTTCCACAGGCCTCGGTCTTGCGCCGCCTGAATCCAGCGGCTCCCTGCGACTCGCTTGATGTCGTCGGTCCACCTGGTGGGGGGTCTGCCAACACTGCGCTTCCCGGTGCGGGGTCGCCACTCCAACACTTTGGGACCCCAACGACCATCAGCTCTTCGAACTATGTGCCCCGCCCATTTCCACTTCAGTATCGCGACTCGCTGAGCTATGTCGGTGACTCTGGTTCTCCTACGGATCTCCTCATTTCTGATTCGATCCCGCAGGGATACTCCGAGCATAGCTCTCTCCATCGCCCGCTGAGCGGTCCTGAGCCTACTTATGAGGCCCTTAGTTAGCGAAAACAAATTTATTTGATATTATCCTTTCACTTTTACTTCTAGAGTACGGAACCCAACTAGAGTACGGAACCAAAAAGTATATAAACGTATCAAACTTGAGTGAGCTTTAATAACATAATATTACGTATAAATTATCATGATATAGACGTAAATTAGGAGTTTAGGAACACAGATGGTTATTTAAAGGTTATGTTTTGTTTTAAGTATTATTTAAACATATAAGAAGAAAATTCTATGTTAAGGACTAAAATATACCATGTAACATAATAATTACATTGCAGCTTTCACTCCTTTGATCTCTGCGCTCGTAAAATCGAGATTTGATACAAAATATGCTGACATCATAAATGCATCTATTTTCGGTAGATTATCCGATTGTGCTTTGACAAAACCAGTTTCAGTAATCGACCTAGATTGACTACAAATATAAATTCACAAGTAATGACACAGGAATACAGTTTTAAACAATTTTTCTCACAAACACTGTATGAATATCGACGCCGTAAATCAAACGTAAACCAAATGACGTCACATTTCGTTTCGACCAATGGCGACGCGTTTTGTAAGTTTGAATTTCCCTCCTTTATTTTTCACTTTCTATATAATATTTTCTGGGTTTAAATAATAACTAAATAAAAAATACCGTTTAAGTATAATGTTAAGGCAATAAAGAATCTAGAAAAAAATATTTGAGACAAATTTAAATTTTATGCATATTCCCTATTGCTACAGCTAAAGGCAAATATAAACACTGTTTATCTATGAAGGTGATCAAACATATTCACAATAGACAAGATCAATAAATCAAATAGAATTTAGATCAATTCCATAATATTTAAAATAGACAGCTGTTAATAAGTCATTATATTTTTTAAATCTGATAATTTGATCAATAGGATTATAATAATCTTAAGGTCCAAGTCCTTACTAATATGTATTCCAAATGCGAAAGTGTGTTTGTTTGTTGGTTTGTCCTTAGATCACGCAGCAACGGAGCAACGGATCGTTTGATCTTTTGAATGAGTATAGTTGAGGACCTGGACAGTGTCAATTTATCCCGGAAAATCAAAGCGTTCTCATGCAGGGGATTTTAAAAACAATATCCACGCTGGTAGTAATCACGGACATCAGCTAGTAATTATAATAATTATTGGACTTGGCTCTGTTCCATCTTTATCTACGTACGATACAAGATATACTTACATATTATAATTAGAATTTTTACATCTATCCAATAATATATGAATCGATTATCGACGATAGCCAAACACGTGTGACCATTCAGTTTTGGCTATCGTTATGAATTTTTAGAATTGCTCATAAATAAAATATACTTTTACTTATCTATATTATACTCAACTGAATAATTTTTAATAAGGACTAGCTGAAGTTCGCGTCATGTTTAAAAATCCTATAGGCCCTATGGCATAGGGACTTTATTATTGCGGATTTAAAAGAGGCATGTATGGATGGATGGATGTTTGTTACTCTTTCACGCCACAACGAATGCACAGATTTTGCTAAAATTTGGAATGGAGATCGCTCATACCCAGTATTAACACATTGGGTACTTTTTATCCCGAAAAATTACAGAGTTCCCGTGGGAATCAAGACCTTAATCTACGCGGACTAAGTCATGGGCATCATCTCGTGAATAATATTATCAGTCCAAGACTAAACAAAAAAAGTAAAGTACTTTCATATTTCATTTAGAAAATAAACCGAGGTATTCTTTTTTTTACAGATGGCGCTCCTAGACGTTGGCACATTGAAAGCCAATACCTAATGCTGGCTGCGAATGGATGTTAGTTTGTAGACAACATGAGCTTTTGGTCAACACGGGAGACGGTATCTCGGGCATGATGGAGCAAGCATTTCTGCCAACATGGTTCCTGGTTGCTTGGCTGGGAACCTGCCTACTCTTCAGCCCCTTTGCAATATTCTTCATATTGTGCCTTCCCCAATTTCCACTTCTAGTCTTAAGAAGGCTCTGTTATATACCATTCGAGTATATTTGACCAAGGATTGACAGCAAACTAATGGGATAGTTAAATAATTACTATGTAATATGTGCGTGTACATAATTATTATTATAATATAGTGTGTAAAATAACTTTAATTCCAATACATAATAATTAATTGATGAATAAAAAATATTTAAGAAACATTTTCTATTTTATTTCAAAAATAAATAAATAAATAAACATTTATTCAGCTTTTAACAAAACCTGATGATTTTTAAATAGACGTAGTTTTATACAAATACATACCTTTTTCATTAGCCAATATTTACGGGAAGTTTTAATTTAATTTGAAAAATCTTTTCTAAAATTTTAGAAAACAAAGAAGTCGTGGGCGTCATCTAAGTACCTAAATATAATTTGTCTATGACTTTAGTATTTGACTTTAGTATATTGAAACTGTAAACTGATATCTTTTTACTTACTTCAGAGTCAGTAAGTTGCGTCTAGAAGTGGAATAATCTGATGGACTTTGTATAGACACATAAATACTAGTGGTTCGCCCCGAACTGAGACCTCGCGGTAACGGTATCCCATGATTATTCATTCAATCGATACATGATAACCAAAACTGACATTATTATTATGCCCGTTTTCACCAAACATACCTAAATCATCCCCTAAGTAGGAGTCTCTTAACGTAGGTAGCTCCTAAATACAATCCTAAGTCCTAACATCCGTCCCAATATCCTTTTAGGTGTCCCGTACAGGATCGTGATAAATAAGTTACAGAAAACATCAATCACCTAACTTATAGGTAGCCCGTAAAGGTTAGGGAACGTTAGTGAAAACATTGAATTATTATGTAGGTACTAACGAGTGAAACCGGGTTACGGGCATCTGTACAAATCGTCATCTATCGACGCGAATAGAAAATATACAATATTTAACTAAAATTTAACTAAAAAATAATTTTAATTGAATAATATGGTACAAAAAAAATTACAATACAATTATTGTATTATAATAAGTAACTAAATAATAATGGTCGACGCAAAACTGTTTTTGGGATAGGTCGTAGTCGTAACTCGTAGTTCCATGGGAATAGTTACTGACTGCGCCATCTATTAGCATTATTGTGAAGCTATGTTGATGCTATATGAATTACTGATGCCCATTAAAAATTAAATAATCTCGTTTCTTTATAATATTCATATAATTTTAGTATTTGTTGTTCAAGTACAGGATATAAGTGACCTAAAAAAATAAAATCAGTTTGAAAATCCATAGCGGATTTTCCTAGAGAGCGTCTTCAAGCGAGCGTATAAAATCGCCACTTTGAAAGCCGCCCATTTCGTCAATTTTAAGGGAAAAATTAAAAAAAAATATTTTTGTACTCAGTTCAAAATTATCTTTAAAATGATACGTAACAATTTTATGTAACGCGATATTTTTTTTTACTTCGCATTCGCTTCTATGAGAGCCCCCCTGAAATAAAGATATTTATAACTTTTTAAGCCATTTTCGGCTGGAGGCCATCGGTTTACATATTATATCTAAATTTGAAGTAATTACGTTCAGTAATTCAAAAGTTATAAGGCTCTGACAGACGGACGGACGGACGGACGGACAAGTGCAAATCGCTCTAGTTAACTCAGAGACCTCGCTTCGCTCGGTCAATTATATCAAATTGACCTAAACGGCCTTATCATGGCCTGACAGATCTTGGGGGCGTTCTGCATTGTTAAATTAACGTGTTTTATTCAATGTATTATGAATATTGAATACATTTTGAGTTCCATGGTTTAAATACTATAATAATTACTACAAAATATGCAACTTACACTACGTGTAATACCTAACTTAGGAAAAAACAGATATAACTCCTTAACTAATGATCCCTACTTAGCCGTGATAGTTTTCCTTTAAAATTCATTATATGTACTACTGCTGTGAATTTTTTCTTGTATCCTTTTAGACAACCATTTAGGTAGCAGAGGGGGGGGGGGGGGACACTTAACTCTAATAAAATTTAACACTTTAAAATATCATATTTCACAAACGGATCCCTGAATTGAAAAATGGTGTTGCCACACCCACAATATTTTTGAAAGACCTATTCAACGACACCCCACACTATGGGATAGACGAGAAAAAAAATTCATCCCCACTCTACATGTAGGGGAGGTAACTACCCTTAAAAAAATTATTTTTCAGAATTTTATTTCACCACTTTGTCGGCGTGATTGATATTTATACCCTTGTCAAATTACAGATTTCTAGTACCAATAGTCTCTGAGCTAAGCCGCGGACGGACAGACAGACAGACAGACGGACGGACATGGCGAAACTACAAGGGTTCCTTGTTTAATACGGAACCCTAAAAAGCTATTGTGACATAACTGTAATAGTTAGACATATAGTATCCCGTACTTTTTTGTAGATATTGATGTCTTCTAAAAACTGTAGTACATCACTTTGCTCTATTGTCAATAGTTTCCGCAGCGTACGCGATACAAGAATTTTTCGGCGTTACAATTGCATATTTTACATAAAAAAGTAGTTATTGTGACATAACTGGATAGTTAGACATAATATTATGGTATTGTGGACTTTTTGTAATATTCTAATGGAATGGTGAAAGAATTTTTCAAATCGGTCCAGTAGTTTCGGAGCCTATTCAATTCAAACAAACAAACAAATCTTTCCTCTTTATAATATACCTAATGTAGATTATTAGGATTACCTAATATTAATGTAACTTCAAGGAATTTTAAAGGCTAAAGAGTCATTTCAATAATTTGTTTTTATCAGTTACTTTAATATCAAGATTATTTTGGCATTATACGGTCCCTATCAGTAATCAACTTGCATTGCAATTTGCATGATTATTTATTGTAATTTATCTTCTTATTGATATCTATAGTAATACCTTGATTGTTGGTATCCCAAAACAATTGAGCTGATAACTGAATTGTTCTATATTACTTACACAGGAATATTTTATCAGTACCTAAAAAAAATAATGTCGCACTCAAGTCTTGATACTTGATAATTACATAAGTATATTTGAATATTATGTTTGATAAGAATAAACGGTATAATAACAATAAGATATATGCTATTGTTATAATAATAATAATTATTTTATTTCAGACTTTTGGTCCATATGCAAAAATTATATTCTACTTTAAAAACTAATTTACTATGCTAGTCCTTATTATCTAACTAGTTGACCCGCCCCAGCTTCGCACTGGTACCTAAGCTACAAAACAAACGCAACGGTACAAATAGCTGGAGCCTGGAGTTCAATGTTGTATAATATATTTTGTACCAACAATATCAATTAATAAACTATCCACAGTCTCTAACTACCGACAGTTTAGATGAGCAGTACCCAGCAGCAGAGTCGTGGACATCATATGCGAAGCAGGAATGCCGACTTAACGCCTTTCATATGTGCTGCTTACGCAAAATCTTGGGCTTTACTTGGAGAGATAGAGAGACTAATGAGAAAGTCCTAAAACGTACTGAGGCTTTCAGCCTTACTGCATTCTTAAAGCAAAAACGCCTCCGTTGGCTGGGACACTTGCATAGAATGGACTCATGTCACCTGCCTCGGCAAGTACTTCTTGGCGCAGTAGCACACGCGAAGAGAAACGTGGGCAAACCACGCAATCTTTAAAGCACAGCGCTTCAAAGATTGCGCCAAGAGAGACATGACCGATTTTAACATAAAGCACAAGAATTGGGAGAAGCTGGCGGATGACAGGAACGGTTGGAGGAGAAGCGTGGGTGAAGGGTGTAGAGTTCACGACGATGCTTGGTTTATAGTGCTAGAGCACAGGAGAGCAAGAAGGCGTTCCAGCGCCGGGACTGCGCCGCGCTATGGTCATCGGGTTTTGTTGCAGCAAGTGCGGACGTAACTTCCGTTCACGGATCGGTCTCCACAGTCACCGGAGAAAATGCCTCCGAGACAATGTTTAAACCGTATAGAACAGACGTAAAGGCCTGAATGACCCAGCAGCATCAAGATTGAGGAGCTGGGCCCTTTTGTACGACCACACTACACCTTTATATATGTATTAGTCCATACTTGGTACCTTTAATATAAATTTGCAATCGACAATTCTTCAATATCCACTGCTCTGTTCTATGGGCAGTACCTACCCAGCAGCATCACGACTGAGGAACTGGAGTTCAATGGTGTAGTCTATTTGTAAATGGCCAAGACCCTCATATATGTATGGTATGCATGTAATAAAAATTTTAACCCATAAATGCGAGTGAATTACTGCTATCCAGGAGCAGTTCCGTCCTCTGTCTCCGATATTATTTATCAGATCTTGACCAAAATGGAGCAAAATATATTTGATAGTAGACACTTTCAAATAAAAAATAATTATTGAATTAGGATTAGATTTGACGGAGTTATGGAGTAAAATAGACAAAAACTTTCATCCCCTATACCGGAGGAACCTTATTGTTTAACAGGATGAAAACTACCCCAAATGTTGACTTGGAGTATCAGCTACCACTATACCAAATTACAATCAAATCTGTTCAGTAGTGTTCGCGTGATGCTTGCACAGACAGCCAGACAAAAAATAAAAAATAAATGTTCTGGGCTCAGTATCAATAGTAAAGCGTCCTCCAATTAAAATTTTTAAAATATGTAATATGTAAGATAAAACCAAAACATATATAAGATATCTGGACGAAAGTCTCCTCCATGGACTTCCACAGGCTTCGGTCTTGCTCCGCCTGAATCCAGCGGCTCCCTGCGACTTGTTTGATGTCGTCGGTCCATCTAGTCGGGGCTCTGCCAACAGTGCGCTACCCGGTGCGGGGTCGCCACACCAGCACCTGGGACCCCAGCGACCATCAGCTCTTCGAACTATGTGCCCCTCCTATTTCCACTTCAGCTTCGCGACTCTCTGAGCTGTCGGGGGCTTTGGTTCTCCTACGGATCTCCTCATTTCTGATTTGATCTCGCAGGGATACCTACTCCGAGCATCTAGCTCTCTCCATCGCCCGCTGAGTGACCCTGAGCCTTCTTATAGCGACTATGTCTCGGATCCGTAAGTCATCACTGGCAACACGCACTGTTCGAAGACTTTAGTCTTCAGGCACTGAGCGATTTTGGATGAGAAGACATCTCGGAGCTTCCCGAACGCTGCCCAGCCGAGTAAGATTCAACTGTTGATCTCTTTCTCGAAATTGGAACGAGTATATTATATTCCCAGGTATATATACTCGTCCACAATTTCGAGTGCAAAGTTCTCAACGATTACTGGGTGGAGCGGAGCATGAGCATTGGACATGATTTTCGTCTTGCTAATGTTCATTTTTAGGCCCACCTGTTGAGAAACCCTGCTAAGGTCGTTGAGCATTGTATTGAGGTCTCTCAGAGAGTCTGCCATCACGACTTCGGCAAATCGCAGGTGAGTGATGTACTCGCCATTAATGTTGATGCCGAGTCCGTTCCAATCCAGAAGCTTAAATACGTCCTCCAACGCAGCGGTAAAGAGCTTCGGTGAGATGACGTCTTCCTGTCGCATTCCACGCTGCAAGTGGTTTGGCCTCGTAGTCTGTTCCTGTATATGTACTGACATAGTGGCGTTTTCGTACAATCACTTCAATACATGGATATATACCTGTAGTCGATTCGGCATCTCTGCAGCGACCTCAATACAGCCCAAGTTTCCACCGAATCAAAGGGTTTCTCATAGTCTTGTGGACTGACTGTGTGGACTCTAAGCAAAGTGGTCGGCTATGCGATATGGTTAAAAACTATATAAACAAAACTAGCTGATGCCCGCGACTTCGTCCGCGTGGATTTAGTTTTTAAAATCCCTCGGGAACACTTTGATTTTCCGGGATAAAAGTAGCCTATGTCACTCTCCAGGTCCTCAATTATACCCATGCAAAAAATCACGTGGCTCTGTTGCGGCGTGATTGAAGGACAAACCAACAAGCAAACACATTTTCGCATTTATAATATTAGTAAGTATGATTAGAATATTAAATTACACAGGAAAACACTGTAATATTACGTCCATACGATGTATTACATCCATACATACTATGTTGTATGTAGGTATAATGATCGTTTGGCAAAATCTGACGCCTTTGGAGTAGTTTGGCTTTGACAAAATAGTATCCACGATGGCTATATACGATAAATTACACCTGCCAGCTTAAGATGAGCCGTTCATTCAAAGTATCCTGTAGATTCCGGGGTTCAAGTTATTTGGACCTGTACTGAAGATTGTGATGTCTATAATTACTGAACTACGAAATTGACGACCTTGAAATAATTACAGGACAATCTCTAAAGAACCTGCTTTCTAACAAAAAAAGAATGGATTAAATCGGAATACGCCTTAATGAATTACAGCGAAATACACATTTTGACTTTCATCCCCTCTCCCAAGGGAACCGTGCTGAATTTCGGGATAAAAAGTATCCTATATTATACCTCGTAGAATTAACTTAAATCGTGCCAAGTTTCATTTAAATCCGTCCAGTAGTTTCGGCGTGATGCGCGGCCAAGATACAGACAGACAGACAGACAGACAGACAGACAGACAGACAGACAGACAGACAAAAAATAAAAAAAAAATTGTTTTGGCTACAGTATCGATTATAGAGTGCCCTCAAACAAAAATTTTCAAAATATCTTCAATGTACAGAATTGGACCTGTTACAGTTTTATTATATTATAGATAGATAGATGTGCCCAAAAGTTGACCAACTTTTGTGTTAAACATGCTGTACATTATGTACAATAATTATGTAAACACTACGTCTTATACCATAAAGACAGACAGAAGGTAAGGTAAAACAAAGTGACGATAAGATAGATACCTACTTAGATATTATGCTTGATTATTTATTATAGATGTTTATTATAGTCTACGATCCGAACATAACATCGACCTTCACCCATCTGTTTACCGAATGAAACATTTTTTTTATAAAATTCCATACATAGACAAATACGTCTTGTATGTATTGCCTATCAAAATATGTTCATGACTATCATTTATTAAAAAAATATTAATTAAATATTTTTTTAGCGAGTTTCAACGAAGGCGTCGCTTCGCAGCCACTATGCTCTATCCTTCTTTATTACACTAAATAAGCTCGGATTTCTCTCTTGCGCAACTTTACTTGCTTTGATTTTTAAACTTTAAATCCTGGCAATAGTGTTTCATGAACGGTTTATTGCAGGCAATACTATACCATCGCGTTTGTTATTAAATAATCTGTTTTTTGATATATATTTTGATTGGTAAACAAGTGGGTGAAACTTGCTAAAAAAATTTAATTAATATTTTTTTTTAATTGACCGAGCGAAGCGAGGTCTCTGAGTCTACTAGAGTGAATTTGCACTTGTCCGTCCGTCCGTCCGTCCGTCCGTCCGTCTGTCAGAGCCTTATAACTTTTGAATTACTAAACGTAATTACTTCAAATTTAGATATAATATGTAAACTGATGGCCTTCAGCCGAATATTGGATAAAAAATTATAAAAACCTTTATTTCAGGGGGGGCTCTCATAGAAGTGAATGCGAAGTAAAAAAAAAATTATCGCGTTACATAAAATTGTTACGTATCATTTTAAAGATAATTTTGAACCGAGTACAAAAATATTTTTTTTTTAATTTTTCCCTTAAAATTTACGAAATGGGGGGCTTTCAAAATGGCGATTTTATACGCTCGCTTGAAGACGCTCTCTAGGAAAATCCGCTATGGATTTTCAAACTGGTTTTATTTTTTTAGGTCACTTACATCCTGTACTTGAACAACAAATACTAAAATTATATGAATATTATAAAGAAACGAGATTATTTAATTTTTAATGGGCATCAGTAATTCATATAGCATCAACATAGCTTCACAATAATGCTAATAGATGGCGCAGTCAGTAACTATTCCCATGGAACTACGAGACGACTACGACCTATCCCAAAAACAGTTTTGCGTCGACCATTATTATTTAGTTACATACCTAATATAATACAATAATTGTATTGTATTTTTTTTTGTAACATATTATTCAATTAAAATTATTTTTTAGTTAAATTTTAGTTAAATATTGTATATTTTCTATTCGCGTCGATAGATGACGATTTGTACAGATGCCCGTAACCCGGTTTCACTCGTTAGTACCTACATAATAATTCAATGTTTTCACTAACGTTCCCTAACCTTTACGGGCTACCTATAAGTTAGGTGATGTTTTCTGTCAACTTATTTATCACGATCCTGTACGGGACACCTAAAAGGATATTGGGACGGATGTTAGGACTTAGGATTGTATTTAGGAGCTACCTACGTTAAGAGACTCCTACTTAGGGGATGATTTAGGTATGTTTGGTGAAAACGGGCATAATAATAATGTCAGTTTTGGTTATCATGTATCGATTGAATGAATAATCATGGGATACCGTTACCGCGAGGTCTCAGTTCGGGGCGAACCACTAGTTAATGACAGTCATGAACATATTTTGATAGGCAATACATACAAGACGTATTTGTCTATGTATGGAATTTTATAAAAAAAATGTTTCATTCGGTAAACAGATGGGTGAAGGTCGATGTTATGTTCGGATCTCGTACTATTAATTCAGAGGCACGCGTTACATTATAACATTTTCATTGCTTTTAGACTTTCTCTTTGAAAATTCTTATCAGATTATAGGATTATTGGGCAAACAATTGAATTAATATTATCCAAAATATTTTAAAGATTATGTTGATATTACTAGCGAATTTTGTATTTTCATAAAATAATAAAATTAATCAGCCTTTTAATCTTGCTTACCTAAATATAATATAATGTATTTTATAGTCTTTATTACATATTCGACTTAAAAATTATATATCGAGTTGGTGGTAAATGTATGAAAAGCAATTGAAAAACCTAAATAATTTTTACAGTTAGCCCTTATGCAGATATAAAAGTCTAATGTAAAGGTATACGAATATATAGGTATAGGTGACAAAATATATAAAAATAAATATAAAAACCGGCCAAGTGCGTGTCGGGCCACGCGCAGTGTAGGGTTCCGTAGTTGCAAGTCTCAAATATTATTGCTGACCTAGGATAGTGCTTTTGTTTTGTTTATGAATATTGAATAAATTTTGAGTTCCATGGTTTAAATACTATAATATTCTACAAAATATGCAACTTACACTACGTGTAATACCTAACTTAGAAACAACAGATATAACTCCTTAACTAATGAACCCTACGTAGCCGTGATAGTTTTCCTTTAAAATTCATTATATATACTACTGCTGTGAATTTTTTCTTGTATCCTATATACAACCACTAGCTGACCCGGCGAACTTCGTACCGCCAACTTATCTATATAAATAAAACAAATAAACTATCCTAATCCAAAAAAACTATCCTATCTTTCAAGTTGGACCAAATTAGAGATAGTTACGAAGTTTGATCAAAATCGGTTAAGTAGTTTAGGAGTCCATCGCGGACAAACAACGTGACACGTAATTTATACATATTAAGATATAGCTGGCAGAGGGGGGGACACTAATAAAATTTACCACTTTAAAATATCATATTTCACAAACGGATCCCAGCTGAATTGAAAAATGATGTTGCCACACCCACAATATTTTTGAAAGACCTATTCAACGACACCCCACACTATGGGATAGACGAGAAAAAAAATTCACCCCCACTTTACATGTAGGGGAGGTACCATAAAAAAAATATTTTTCACAATTTTATGGCGTTATTGATATTTATACCCTTGTCAAATTACAGATTTCTAGTACCAATAGTCTCTGAGCTAAACCGCGGACAGACAGACAGACAGACAGACAGACAGACAGACAGACGGACGGACATGGCGAAACTACTACCTTCCTTGTTTACTACGGAACCCTAATAATACGGGTAAGATGTCGCTCGTTTGCTGCGACACTGTTTTATTATCCCGATTTTATTTAATGTTTCCAATAATTTATAAATTTCCAAAATCCTAGTTGACCGAGCGAAGCGAGGTCTCTGAGTCTACTAGAGTGAATTTGCACTAGTCCGTCCGTCCGTCCGTCCGTCCGTCCGTCTGTCAGAGACTTATAACTTTTGAATTACTGAACGTAATTACTTCAAATTTAGATATAATATGTAAACTGATGGCCTTCAGCCGAATATTGCATAAAAAATTATAAAAACCTTTATTTCAGGGGGGCTCTCATAGAAGTGAATGCGAATTAAAAAAAATTTTATCGCGTTACATAAAATTGTTACATATCATTTTAAAGATAATTTTGAACCGAATACAACAATATATTTTTTTTTAATTATTCCCTTAAAATTGACGAAATTACAAGCGAGCGTATTAAATCTCCACTTTGAAAGCCCCCCTTTCAAAGTGGAGATTTAATACGCTCGCTTGAAGACGCTCTCTAGCAGAATCAGCTATGTATTTTCAAGCTGATTTTATTTTTTTATTTCACTTGTATCCTGTACTTGAACAACAAATACTAAAATTATATGAATATTATAAAGAAACGAGATTTTTTTTAATTTAATTTTTAATGGGCATCAGTAATTCATATAGCATCAACATAGCTTCACAATAATGCTAATAGATGGCGCAGTCATTAACTATTCCATGGAACTAGGAGTTACGACTATCCCAAAAACAGTTTTGCGTCGACCATTATTATTTAGTTACATAAAATAATAACTTACTATT
This sequence comes from Oeneis ivallda, assembly GCA_029955525.1. Lineage (NCBI taxonomy): Eukaryota > Metazoa > Arthropoda > Insecta > Lepidoptera > Nymphalidae > Oeneis > Oeneis ivallda. The sequence continues at coordinate 9,824,234 of JARPMR010000003.1, read as the reverse complement.
CAATTAAAATTATTGTTTAGTTAAATATCAAACTTCAATAAACTATTAATTACTGCATTTTGTATATTTTCTATTCGCTTCGATAGATGACGATTTGTACAGATGTACGTAACCCGTTTTCACTCGTTAGTACCTACTTATTAATTCAATGTTTTCACTAACGTTGCCTAACCTTTACGGGCTACCTATGATAAGTTAGGTGATGATTTCTGTCAACTTCTTTATCATGATCCTGTACGGGACACCTAAAAGGACATTGGGACAGATGTTAGGACTTAGGATTGTATTTAGGAGCTACCTACGTAAAGAGACTCCTACTTAGGGGATGATTTGGGTATGTTTGGTGAAAACGGGCATAATAATAATGTCAGGTTTGGTCGTCATGTATCGATTGAATGAATAATCATGGGATACCGTTACCGCGAGGTCTCAGTTCGGGGCGAACCACTAGTTATATAGTAAAGTAAATATAGATAGATGGATAGATAGATTTTATGGTAGTCTTCTGTGAGTTTCTTTGGTGAGTTTATTTAAATAATGTAGCTTTCATAGAGTATGAAATGGCGAATTTTTCTACATTGCTAGTTAAAATCACTCACTTTTCCGAGATAAAATATTGTTGAAGCAAAATTGAGCGATGTGTAGTAGTAAGACATTTTACGGTAGTAAATAAAATAAGTCTATGTAAGACAAGTTATGCATTAGAGTTAGACATAATATTACTACGGAACATGTACGGAACTCTGGTATCAATATTCAAGGTGCATGCAAGATCTACAACTACTTGAACAATTTGAGAGTCTCTTGACCGACTTTTAACAAATCTTACCTACCTACATAATAATCTGTGGTTGAGTAAAAACACGTAGCTTTCAATAGATAATCTTAATATTCCTAATCAAAAAAGGGTTAAATAGGTAGGTAGATACCTAGCTACCTCGTAAGCTGTATTCTTTTTTGAAGTGGGTTCATTCTCAGTAAGCTCTTAGCAAAGTGGCGGCTGTAGGTAAGTTTTAGGCTAAAAGCCCAAGCTTTTCAACAAAAAGCACAAGAAAGTACGACTACTAGAGTCACAACTCAATGATGCTTACTTTATGAACACCGAAGTTCTTTTCTATATAAAGGTTTTGTCTGAGTTTCAAACGACTGAGAAAAAGCCCATGATAAATTCTGCGGTATTTTGACAAACTTTCGAAGAGGCAACTTTCGGTAGATAATTTGGCCGGTAATCTTTTTAAACTTTTTTTAAAACTTTTTTTTATGTATGTTCACCGATTACTCAAAGACGCCTGAACCGGCTAGAGTCTAGAGTCTAGACCTTGATAAATAAGTAAGCACCTATCCTTACTCTGTGAAGTAAGTTATCTATTTCTTCAATTAATGTTCAGTTAGATCAGCATCGCTCGCAGTCTCTGGACTGGATCTAACCAAAAAAATTTTTCCGACTGGCAATTCAATAATATATTGTATTTAATCTATTATTGAATCTCTTACTCAACTCTATCTCTTACTGGTACTTACTCTTTTCAAATATATTCATATTTGAAAAGAATAAGTACCGATATCTAATAGAAAACTGAAAGATGAAACAGCAAGGTATTTCTATAAGATGAACACTGGATGAAACAACAAGGTGATCTAGGAACACCATGAACACCGATGTTAAGTACTACACGATGAACATGAACAACGCATACATACATCTATACATATAATAAAACAGAAACAAAACCAATTCTGTACATGAAATAGATTCAAAAAAGGGTTTTTGCTTCTAATTGTGTTCAAGATACAGATATCAAAACAGAAGCTAAATTTTTTTTGTCTGTTTGTCTGTCTGTTTGTTTGTCCTTCTTTCACGTAAAAACTACCGCACAGATTTGTACAAAATTTTATACCGTGGTAGCTTATTACTCGGGTCAACATCTAGGCTACTTTTTATCCCGGAAAATCAAGGAGTTCCCGAGGGACTTTAAAAACTAAATCCACGCGAACAAAGTCGCGGGCATCAGCTAGTACATCTATAAGAGTACTCTTCAGGGGGCGCCATCTGCCACAACATATAATAAATTCATCATCCTCGAATTTACGAAACGAAAAGTGTACAATTTCCACTGGTATTCAGTTCAGTGTTCACAGCTTCACGCCCAGTTCACAATGTCGTCCTACAGCATTCCGCAAGATGGCGCTGGTTTGATTTTCTTTTTCATATTTTGACATTTTAAAAACAATAAAACAAGGAAAAATTAAACTGTTACTTCATTGTACCGAAACACGCTATAGTTTGATAAATTAAACCGACTTCACTAATGAAGACCCGAAATAAAAAATAACTGAAAAGGGAAAAGAGCCCATTTCTTGAAAGTACTGAAATGATTTTGATGAATGTTCCATAAGCAGCTATTAAGAAAAGAATGATCATAATCCGATAAATAGTTCCGGAGAAACGCATGGACAAACATACTGTATACATCTATAACATTTTCTATATTTGTTTGGAAGCCCTAATAACTAGTGGTTCGCCCCGAACTGAGACCTCGCGGTATCCCATAATTCCCGGTAGTTTTAACTATATTATATTGTAATTAAAACGCGCCGAATCTGATGACGTCAATCGTCATCTGCTTTCGTGGATGGGATGCATATTTACAATATTAAAGACAGCGCCATCTAGTAACAGTATAGTGAAGTTTTGTTAAAAACATTGATGCCCATTAAAACTCAAATAATTTCGTTTCTTTATAATATTTATCTAATCTTAGTATTTGTTGTTCAAGTACAGAATATAACTCAAATTATGTGTAAGTTTCAAGTTTTAAAACAAAGTGGTTTTAAAAATCTAGCCTCGAATACAATCTCCACTATGAAAGCCCCCCATTTCGTATGGGAGCCCCCCTGAAATAAAGATTTTTATAACTTTTTAAGCCATTTTCGGCTGGAGGCCATCGGTTTACATATCATATCTAAAATTGAAGTAATTACGTTCAGTAATTCAGAAGTTATAAGGCTGTGACAGACGGACGAACGGACAAGTGCAAATCGCTCTAGTAAACTCAGAGACCTTCGCTTCGCTCGGTCGAATAGAATATTATCATTAATATGTGAATTTTTGCAGTTCCAATATTATTCCAATTGATTTTAATACGATTTCAAGCACGCTGATGAGTCAGTGACATTTTATCTTTGCATTTCGCATTGTGAAATTATGATAGGCAAGTATTGAGATAGGTAGGTTCTAAGTAGTCATTGAGAGTTCTGTAAGATGAAATGAGTCATTTCCCAAGTTACCGTTAAAACCTTAGAACATCTGTCCTTCACTACATAAATACGGAAATACCTACTTATTCCAAAGGTATTACTAATCATAGTTTATAGTGGTACTAGCTGACCTGGCGAACTTCGTACCGCTAACTTATCGATATAAATAAAACAAATAAACTATCCTAATAAAAAAAAAACTACCCTATCTTTCAAGTTGGACCAAATTACGGATAGTTACGAAGTTTGATCAAAATCGGTTAAGTAGTTTAGGAGTCCATCGCGGACAAAAAACGTGACACGTAATTTATATATATTAAGATGTAGTATAATCTATATAATATATAAAAGCGAAAGGTCACTGACTCATCACGAAATCTCAGGAAAACCTACAAACTTGAAAATTGGAATGTAGGTTATTTCTAGGGGGTAGGTGTCAGCTAAGAAACGGTTTTGGGAAAATCCCCCCCTAAGGGGGTGAAATGGAATTTCGATGGTTATATGAAAGTTTTTGAAGTTAGACATATGAAAATCGGCATTTAGATTACTAACTTTAAATAATAAAGATTTGTATAAGTTATTTTGGAAAATCCCCCCTTAAGGGTGGTAAAATAAGGGATGAAAGTTTTTATAGGAAAGTTTTAATTATTGTTATTGTTAACTTGAAATTTGGAACATAGGTTCTTTCTAGAGGGTAGGTGTCAGCTAAGAAAGGAATTTGTGAAAATCCTCCCCTAAGGGGGTAAAATGGGGTTTCGAAGGTTATATGAAAGTCCTATGTTTTTGAAGTTAGACATATGAAAATCGGCATTTAGATTATCAACTTTAAATAATAAAGATTTGTATAAGTTATTTTGGAAAATCCCCCCTTAAGGGTGGTAAAATAGGGGATGATAGTTTATATAGGAAAGTTTTAATTTGAAAGTCTAAGTTTGAGGTTTGAAAATCGGGATTTAGGTGACTAGCTGTAAATAATAAAAAACCTGTATAGGTTATTTTGAAAAATCCCCTCTTATGGGTGGTAAAATAGGGGATGAAATTTGAATGGAAAAGCTTTAATGATTTTTATTTTTATTTAAAATAGCGGTACGACTTTTTTGATAGGCTTCTTGCAGCGGGAAAATTTATGTTTTTATAATCTCATAGAAAATCAGAAATTATACGCGGACGAAGTCGCGGGCGACCGCTAGTCAATAATATAATCAATAATATAATAAAAATAATAAGTATAGGTTCGTATGTATAGTACCTAATACCTAAATGTAAATGTATGGTCAGTGGTCACCTTTTGCTCAACACTTTATAGGTCTTTATAGACCGTTTACCTTTTAAGTCGTTTAGAGTGTTTAATATATTGTCCCCTTATACGGGCAAAATAAATAAAATTTGTGTGATACCAAATTATGAGTGACTAAATAAAAGAAAGGCAATTTTCATTATCATAGTAATTGGAAATATGGGTCAATAAATTAATTACATATATTTTACTGAAGGTTGCACCTGCCTAAAATGTTGTAGGTAGGTATAGTAGAGTTAATCAAAAGCTTATCACTAAAGTGGGGTAAAGCTTGTGCATTCGCGCACAAGGACATACTTAGATACGGAAATAAATCTACAAGAAGAGACGTCTAAAGATGATACATAATAATCTTATTATTTTATGAAGAATTTTGACACCAAATACAGTAGAAGAGACTGAGTTTATTTGAGGTAATCTTTAGGCCTACAGTGCATATTTTATAAATTCTGTATCTTGAAAGTGACATAATGAAAAACAAAGGTTTCCTGCGAAATTCTTGAAAACCTATCTCCATGTGGACGAAGTCCTGTATAAAGGCTAGTAAATTTTACAGTGGGATCCCAGATTATCATCATCATCTCCTTGTCCTTATCCCACGCTATATGGCGTCGGCACAACATGACTTGTAAGCCAAGTAGTAAGTGGATCGGCATAGATACTTTTGTTGGTGGAAAGGATAAAACCGCCACCTTTCAGTTCAATAGGGTAGTGTTCTATCTATAATCTTTTTTCAAATCTCCAGACTACGAGCGCCAGGCCTCGAACTCTGGACTGTACGCGGGCACTATGTATGTGGCGTCCATAATAAGACAGAATAACTTCAGTATCATCTTCATCATCAGGTTCTGGGTTCAAAACTGTGCTCACTCGACCTATAAAGTTGCTGAAATTTTTCTTCATAACATTAGCAGCTGATTCCAAACTGTCCAACTTCAGAGATTTTACAATGACATTGGAAGTAGAGCTGAAAACATGACTGGCCTCACTCTTCACAGCGGCGATTTCATCAAGATCTTTCTTCACGGCGGTTGCCGAGACGGAAAACGCGGCCGTGATGGTAGTGGCTGCGGTGCCATCGAGCCCAGAAAAAATCATTTTCGATAATTTCACGATGTCCAAAGAATTCACTTCGATTGCAATCTATAAAGTTCTAAATGTACGAGTAAGTTTTCAAATTGGCATGTCCCGTTAGTAAACTTGAAAACTTACACTAGACTGTGATATCGAATAGTTTTTATACTTTTTATACCTTCACTACTTAAGTATGTGAAAGGAAGTGACTCATTTTTAACTGACTGCAAAACCCATATGCAATATAATTATTATAGTATGACGCAAAATTAAAAATGAAAGAAAAAAAAGAACAGGAGCAAATAAATGTCATTGGGGGAATATAAGGCGGATAGTAATACCTAGAACACAAAGGAAAGCTAAAAAAATCGCTTCCAGCGCCAGTCAGTTCATTGGTGGCTAGTGAAGTGTGCAGGCGCAGGCCAGTCGCTGCCACAGTACCACGGACCACCACACGACAATCTACCAGCACTCGGCTCGCGCGCAACATGGCGGCCCTACAGTGTCTGCCTGTGAGTTACTATCTAAACTTCATTACAACACTAACACCACCTAACTGCTTCATTTCTTCATTCATGTATCATTTTTAATGACTTCTGCGATTGTGCTTGAACAGAGTCAAGTTCGTCAAGTATTTTCATTTCAAGTGCTTGTACTATCTTTGTATTTTGTTGTGTTGTGACTACTTAGCTTTGTATTTAACTATCTATCATTCTTCTAATTATCTTTGGTATTTTGTTGTGTTTATTTAGACGTCCATTTTCAATCAATAACTATACTACATTTCTCCCTTTGCGTTGTTGTTGTTGACAAAGTCGACACAACTATTGACATTTATATTATAACATTGTTTAGTAGCTTATCGATATAGTATTATGGGCTCTAGTGTAACTTTTAAAATTAACGTTAACTGTGAATAATAAGTATGGAAAGTTTAGCAAAACGTCATGATTTGACGTTAAGATACGAGGTAAATGATGCACAGTTACCGTTAACTTGAAAAAAAAACATCTGTCTGATAGTTTGAATTTTACGTTCGTATACTTAAACTTTACTGCAATGGATAGATGCCGTAGTGTAAAATATTAAGGCACGCTTGCAGAAACGCCGGGTTATCCTTTTAACCCAGGTCCCAGAGCTAGCAGCTAACTCTGGGTTAAAAGGACTGATTTGACAGATTCCGTATAAAGCTTCTGTCAAAATTACAAATTGATTCCTGGGTTAACTAACCCAGAGTCTCTGCAAGCGGGCCCAAGTTAACTCTAAGGTAACTTATGTTAGCATTAATCTGTTATTGTATGAACGGGTAAACGTCGTCATTTGACATCCTCTTTCTAAGAAGATAAAACATAACTCAATAAAGTAAAAATTATTATTTTTAAAACCGATCTCAAAGTCGTTTAATTCAATAAACGGGATTCCTTATTCCTTAAACCTTCGTGTAAGAAGCTATAGTAGGTAATATGTATTATTTACATATAAAAGTACTCGTAGGTACCTTATATAAAATAAACTTACATACATACATGTCAATTATTACATAATAAGTACACACATAAATAGTTAGCAACTATAATTACATAATACTCTTCATTACCTTTGGTAGTAATTACACTTGTAAGTTTTACTCACGGACTTTTTTTTTTTTAATTTGAATTTGCTAGTGGAAATTTTGAACTTACGAAATGTAAACAGTCCTGTAAGTCACGTATAATTGTTAGATAATGTTAGTTACGTAAGTTACTTTTGTTACTTACGTGAAAACTTACTAGTGTAAAGCTAGCCTTACATAGATAGATAGTAATTTGTCAAACGATGTTTAAATAGTAATGGAATGTTTAAATATAGCAGAGCGCTCCTCAATTAATGTGTAACATAAAAGCCCTTTTGTGGAACATACTCGTAGGTATATTATGTAGAGAAATGTTCTCAACACGCAGAGGCCGCGCTGGTCGTCGAACTGAACTTAGTATGTATCTGAATGCACAATGATGCACATATAACAGTTCGCACGTATTACTACATACACTTTCATCTTTCGTCCACTTTCAGTAGATTAACGCCCATTTTAAACAACTGTACCAAAATCATCTCATATCTAGAGGTCACCTAACGTAGGAAGCCCCCAAATGCAACTCCTAAATTAGTATCATTTTCACCTTTTGGTGTTCCATATAGGTTTCAAAAAAAAAATCTTCTCAAGTTTATCTCAATGTAGGTTCCTACTAAAACTTTAAACATATAATTGCTATTTGCTTCAAATCAAATGTTGAATTGACTTTTTGTTACATATAAATAAACCTGTATTAAGAACATTAGGTACAGTAGTCAGTAGGTACCAAAACTATTTTCGTGGGACATTAAATTAATTGGTCCAATTATTATTGCAATCGAACTTTTTGCAAACTAACGTACGATTCACATTAGATGTAGGTAGCCTTTCGGAGTGCAACGACTGCGCCAATGAAATAAAGAATATTGAAAATAATTTGACACTGCTATTTTTTAAACGCGAGTACCCAATCGCGAGGATTCCAGATTTGAACTTTTTGTAAAATTATAGGTTTCAATTGTATGTATTTTTTTGCAAGCTAAGCGAAACTCTCTTTGTGATACTCCCTATCACAAAGAGAGTTTCGCTAATTTACCTAAGTAAATCAATTTAGTGCAACGGCTGGCGTTAGAACCTTCGATCTTTCGGTTTTCAGTCCGTGCTTTGAACCGCTGCTCTTTGAAGCTTTTGAGGGTATGAAATAGCGCTGTGTCAGTTCTGTGCCGCGCCCGTTCTCAGTCCAGACTCCAGACGCAAATGTATTGAAGGCACGGCCGCGGCACGTCACGACTTGTGCTTGATGTAAAGTAATATAAATCAAACCTGAAATAGGATATAATTTGCAAGTCAATTTGACCTCGAAGAGTCTGTTCCATTTCTTAGACCTTGTGTTGTGCGTAGGTACCAGACGAATGTTGGCATTGTAAACCGCACGCGCCCATTTCCGGATTCAAACCGGACAATGACTAGCGTCACAGTATAGAAACGAGAAATACATGAATGAACCGCTCTTTGTTTGGCCTATAAGGGTTTCATACCAATAAGTTAAAAAAAAATGGCAACCTTATATCTAGTGTGTCTGTCCATCAGTTGTATTTTTAACTGAATTTTTTTGAAGTAAAAACTTCTTTAGGCACGTTGAGCACTTTTTGGGTGAGCAAAAAACATGGATTTCGCGAAATCGTCACCGTCACCATAGTCATCTGGAGATTCCAGTAAGCGTTCAACATTTTAAAGGTTCTTAAGGAACCTTGTACAGCGCAGTAGGCAGGCAGCCACCTTCCTTACCGTTTAATGTATGATGTCGCAGGTTTCGAACCTTACTCACGAAACGTGACAGTGCACTTTTTTAATTTTTTTATATTTATTTTATTTATTTACAAGCTCTTGTAGACAACATCAGTTTGAGCTCTTTGAGGATCTCGCATTAAGCTCTTTGCCTTTTTGTTCCTAGTAGGTACGCATCGCCAGGAACGCCTTTAAGGCTTCCGTTTTTCCATCTAACTCTAACTTGGATTCTTTAAAAGGAAAAGTGGACGTGGGTAAACAAAAAATCGGCCAAGTGCGAATCGGGCCTCGCTCTTTTAGGGTTCCGTTAAAAAAATTAAATTAAAATATTTTCATGTACCCATGGAAACATTTTAATTTAATTTTTTTAATTTAATTTAATTTTTATTATTTGTTGTTATAGCGGCAATAGAAATACATAATATGTGAAAATTTCATCTGTTTATCTATTACGGTTTACGAGATACAGCCCGCTGACAGACGGACGGACGGACGGACGGACGGACGGACAGCGTAGGCTTAGTAATAGGGTCCCGTTGGTACCCTTTGTGTACGGAACCCTAACCAGAAGATAAACTTTTGTGAAAAGATGATTAATTTTAATTTAGTTTTATATAATACTAGCTGATGCCCGCGACTTCGTCCGCGTGGAAAAAGTAATAAAAAAGAATTGTTTTATGTTAATCGTAAGGTTTTTACGATTGTACTACGCCACTATATAATATTCTGTACCTACTTGGTACCTGCAAACCTACAATATCAATTCAAAATGGAAATTTTGTAAATACCCACAATTTAGGCAGGACCAGCAGCATCAGGATTGAGGAGTTGGTAACTGGTCTTCAATGATGGATTGGCAACTGGTCTTCATTCTCGCCTGCATCACTGGACTACAGTCCAGTGATGCAGGCGAGAATTTTCGATTGCACTACGCTTCTTTTTAGTTTATACTTGGCATCTACAGTAGCAACTGAAAACCGATATTTTCTTGAGCGAAGCGAGTGCGAAAATTTTTTGATCGCACTACGCCTCTGTGTAGCCCATACTATTTGGTATCTACAAAAGCAATCTATAATCGACATTATCGCTAGTAAAGCCAGTGCGACATTTTAAGGATTGCTCTACGCCACCATAATTATAGTCCATACATGGCACCTACATAAGCAACACAAAAGCGACGTTATCGCGAGCGATGCAAGCGCGAAATTTTCAGAACTGCACTAATTAACTATGTACTCCATACTTGGTTGACACTCACAACAACAATTAAGAAAAGACATTTTCGCCAACGAAGCGAGCGCGAAAGTTTTAAGATTTCATTGCATCACTATGTAGTCCAAAACGGACATTTCGCAAAATTTTTAGGGCTGCACTACATAACTGTGTCATTCATACTTGGTTCTTACAGTATCAATCAAGAAAGACACATTTCGCGAGCGAAGCGAGCGCATAAATTTTCGATTGCACTACGCTTATTTGTAGTTCATACTTGGGACCTACAGTAGCAACTGAAAACTGATATTTTCGCGAGCGAAGCGAGCGCAAAGATTTTTTGATCGCATTAAGTACGCCTCTGTGTAATCCATACTAATTGGTATAGACAAAAGCAATCTATAATCGACATTATCGCTAGTAAAGCGAGTGCGAGATTTTTTACGATTGCACTACGCCACTATGTAGTCCATACTTGGCACCTACATAAGCAACATAAAACCGACGCTGCTGTAATTGCGTTACATCACTATGTAGTCCATACTTGGCAATCGAAAACGGACATTTTCGCAAATTTTTAGGGCTGCACTACTTAACTGTGTCCTTCATACTTGGTTCTTACAATACCAATCAAGAAAAGACACAATTTCGCGAGCAAAGCGAGCGCAAAAATTTTAGATTGCACTACGCTCCTTTTTAGTTTCTACTTGGCACCTACATTAGCAAGCGAAAACCGAAATTTTCGCGAGCGAAGCGAGCGCAAAAATATTTTGATCGCACTACGCCTCTGTGTAGTCCATACTAATTGGTATAGACAAAAGCAATCTACAATCGACATTTTCGCGAGCGAAGCGAGCGCAAAAATTTCGATTGCCCTACACTTATTTGTAGTTCATATTTGGCACATACAGCAGCAACTAAAAACTGATATTTTCGCGAGCGAAGCGAGCGCGAAATTTTTTAGGACTTCACTACTTAACTATGTACTCCATTCTTGGTTTACACTCAAAACAACAATGAAGAAGCATGCGCGAAATTTTGTAGGACTGCACTACTTAACTATGTACTCCATACTTGGTTTACACTTACAATAACAACGAAGAAAAGACATATTCGCGAGCGAAGCGAGTGCCTAATTTTTTACAATTACATTGCATCACTATGTAGTCCATACTTGGCAATCGAAAACGGACATTTTCGCAAATTTTTTAGGGCTGCACTACTTAACTGTGTCGTTCATACTTGGTTCTTACAATACCAATCAAGAAAAGACACAATTTCGCGAGCAAAGCGAGAGCAAAAATTTTAGATTGCACTACGCTCCTTTTTAGTCTCTACTTGGCACCTACATTAGCAAGCGAAAAGCGAAATTTTCGCGAGCGAAGCGAGCGCAAAAATATTTTGATCGCATTACGCCTCTGTGTAGGCCATCCTAATTGGTATAGACAAAAGCAATCCAAAACCGACTATTTCGCGAGCGAAGCGAGCGCAAAAATTTCGATTGCCCTACGCTTATTTGTAGTTCATATTTGGCATCTACAGTAGCAACTAAAAACTGATATTTTCGCGAGCGAAGCGAGCGCGAAATTTTTTAGGACTGCACTACTTAACTATGTACTCCATACTTGGTTTACACTTACAATAACAACGAAGAAAAGACATATTCGCGAGCGAAGCGAGTGCCTAATTTTTTACAATTACATTGCATCACTATGTAGTCCATACTTGGCAATCGAAAACGGACATTTTCGCAAATTTTTTAGGGCTGCACTACTTAACTGTGTCCTTCATACTTGGTTCTTACAATACCAATCAAGAAAAGACACAATTTCGCGAGCAAAGCGAGCGCAAAAATTTTAGATTGCACTACGCTCCTTTTTAGTTTCTACTTGGCACCTACATTAGGAAGCGAAAATAAAAATTTTCGCGAGCGAAGCGAACGCGAAAATATTTTGATCGCACTACGCCTCTGTGTAGTCCATACTTATTGGTATAGACAAAAGCAATCTACAACCGACATTTTCGCGAGCGAAGCGAGCGCAAAAATTTTCGATTGCACTACGCTTCTTTGTAGTTCATACTTGGCACCTACAATAACAACTGAAAAGTGATATTTTCGCGAGCGAAGCGAGGGCGAAATTTTTTAGGAACGCACTACTTAACTATGTACTCCATACTTGGTTTACATTCACCACAATAATGAAGAAAAGACATTTTCGCGAGCGAAGCGAGCGCGAAATTTTTTAAGACTGCACTACTTAACTATGTACTCCATACTTGGTTTACACTTACAACAACAATGAAGAAAAAGACATTTTCGCGAGCGAAGCGAGTGCGAAATTTTTTAGGACTGCACTACTTAACTATGTACTCCATACTTGGTTTACATTTACAACAACAATGAAGAAAAGACATATTCGCGAGCGAAGCGAGCGCGAAATTTTTTACAATTACATTGCATCACTACGTAGTCCATACTTGGCAATCCAAAACGGACATTTTCGCAATTTTTTTAGGGCTGCACTACTTAACTGTGTCCTTCATACTTTGTTCTTACAATACCAATTAAGAAAAGACACAATTTCGCGAGCAAAGCGAGCGCAAAAATTTTAGATTGCACTACGCTCCTTTTTAGTTTAAACTTGGCACCTACATTAGCGAAAACCAAAATTTTCGCGAGTGAAGCGAGCGCGAAAATATTTTGATCGCACTACGCCTCTGTGTAGTCCATACTAATTGGTATAGACAAAAGCAATCTACAATCAAAAAATTTCGATTGCACTACGCATATTTGTAGTTCATACTTGGCACCTACAGTAGCAACTGAAAGCTGATATTTTCGCGAGCGAAGCGAGCATACTTGGTTTACACTCACAACAAAAATTAAGAAATTTTTGCCAATGAAGCTAGCGCGAAAATTTTTACAATTTCATTGCATCACTATGTAGTCCATACTTGGCAATCCAAAACAGACATTTCGCAAAATTCTTTAGGGCTGCACTACATAACTGTTTCCTTCATACTTGGTTCTTCTTCTTCTTCTTCTTGAGGTGCCATCTCCTACCGGAGGTTGGCTATCATATTGGCTATTCGGACCTTACACACAACTGCGCGGAATAAGGATCGAGTACTCAGTTCGAACCATGTCCGGAGATTCTTGAGCCATGAGGTCCGTCTTCTTCCAGGCGGTCTCCTACCTTGTATCTTCCCCTGTATTATTAGTTGGAGTAACTTGTACTTATCGCCACGCATTATATGTCCCAGATATTGCAGTTTTCGTTGCTTTATTGGTTCGTTATACTTGGTTCTTACAATACCAATCAAGAAGACACATTTTAGCGAGCGAAGCGAGCGCAAAATTTTTCGATTGCACTACGCTTCTTTGTAGTTCATACTTGGCACCCGCAGTAGCAACTGAAAACTGATATTTTCGCGAGCGAAGCGAGCGCGAAGGTTTTTTTGATCACACTACGCCTCTGTGTAGTCCATATACTAATGAGTACATAATTTAATATAATTTTTTTACAAAACAAAGTATATATTTTTTTTCTTAATTTTTTAAAACCGCTCAACCGATTTCGGTAAAATTTAAAAGCCACCTGGGAAGTACCCTTTCAAACAAAAAAGTAAGAATTTTCCAAATCAGTTCAGGCGCCTTCAAGTAATCGGTGAACATACATAAAAAAATTGAAAAAATAGATTCCGACGAATTGAGAATCTGCTCCTTTTTCGAAGTCGGTTAAAAAGAAATCTACAATCGACATTCTCGCAAACGAAGCGAGTGAGACATTTTTTACGATTGCACTATGCCACTTTGTAGTCTTCACTTGGTTGGTATCTACAATATGAATTCATTATCGACATTTTGTAAACAGCCACTATTTAGGTGGGTATTATCAACAGCAGCATCGGGATTGAGAAGTTGGTACCATTAGTAGTTATAGCATGGGGAGGAGAAGGGAGGTGGATGATTCCTAAACCGAACCGAGCGATAATTAAATTAGCTGAATAGATTGATGCCATCTAAGAATACAAAGCTACTGTGGGAAATTTTAGTAAACGGAAAACGGAGACACGAATTTTTTTACGGCTGCGTTATGCCACTACCCTAAGTAGTTCATACTAATTGTTACCTATCATTGGTGAGCAGCACCCAGCAGCATCAGAATTGAGTCCTCTTTTATGGCTCCACTACACTATTATATTTTAAATATTTGGCACCTACAATATCAATTCACAATCGACAGTTCGTAAATATCCATGATTTAGGTGGGCAGTACACTGCACCATCAGGATTGAGGGGCTAGGGCCTGGAAGTCAGTGATATAGTCTAAAATTAGTATGTAATGAATAGCTCAGGTCAATAAGATCTATATACGTATATATCGTATGCGAGTGACCTGGAACTATCCGAGAGAAGTTTTGTCCTATATCTCCGATAATATCTAGCAGATCTTCACCAAAATTGGTCATTGTATTTCTTGTCGTACACACTTTCAAATAAAGAAAGAATTATTAAAATCCGTTCAGATTTGACTGAGTTATGGAGTAAAATCAACAAAAAGTTTCATCCCCTATCCTGGAGTAAACTTATGTTTTATCGGGATAAAAACTATCCTATATGTTGACCCGGAGTATCAGCTACCGCTGTACTAAATTTCATTTAAATCCGTTCAGTAGTTTTCGCGTGAAGCGCGGACAGACAGACAGACAGACAGACAGACAGACAGACAGACAAAAATTAAATAAAAATCTGTTTTGGGCTCAGTATCGATAGTCAAGCATCCCCCAATTAAAATTTTCAAAATAAGTATATTAAATGTACAGAAATCTTCCAGTTACAGTTTTATTATAAGTATAGATTTTATTTTTAATTTTATATTTGTTTTTAATTATTAGCAAATCTAGTTTTCACTTCTATCGGCAGTCCCTATGACTGCCAATTTTCTTTTTTTTGGCGATGTTACTCCATAACTCCGTCGAATCTGAACAGATTTCAATAAATTTTTCTTTATATGAAAGGTTATAGCATAAGGTTGGTCCCATTTAAATTTGGTGAAGGTCTGATGAATATCTTCGGTGATGGGGGACGGAATTCCTCAATGAATAAGAGCAAATCGCTCGCGATCAGAGAATGTGAAGAAATGTGAAGGAATAATGTGTTTATAAAAATTCTTTTTAAAAACTGACTTCAATCGCCAATACAATATACAGGTAAGTTGAAGTCGGACCAGCGATGCGCATCGATTTCATCGTTTCTACTTAGGCCTGCCCGACTTCAACATACCTGTACAAACTAAAATTATTTTATACTTTGTAGTAGCGTTTGAAGTCGGGTTTTTAATTATTATTTATTTCAGTAACTACAAGTACGATTAGCTCGTAAATAAAGCTTATCAATTTTTTTTTGGACCAAGTGAATCGTGATCGCCGTATTTATTTAAAGTAATGAGTACTAAATGAATAAAATTAATAAGTTAGTTCCACTTAACCTATATATACCAACACTTTAACTTCTCGTAAAAGCTAAAATTGGGCTTGCAGATTATCCAAATCGAAAATCATTAGCACCAATAAACCGGCCAAGTGCGTGTCGGGCCACGCGCAGTGTAGGGTTCCGTAGCTGAAAGTCTCAAATATTATTGCTGACCTAGACCTAGGATAGAGCTTTTGTTTTATTTATGAATATTGAATAAATTTTGAGTTCCATGGTTTAAATACTATAATATTCTACAAAATATGCAACTTACACTACGTGTAATACCTAACTTAGAAAAAACAGATATAACTCCTTAACTAATGAACCCTACTTAGCCGTGATAGTTTTCCTTTAAAATTCATTATATATACTACTGCTGTGAATTTTTTTTGTATCCTATATATAACCATTTAGCTGGCAGAGGGGGGAGGGACACTTGACTCTAATAAAATTTAGCACTTTAAAATATCATATTTCACAAACCGATCCCTAAAGTGAAAAATGGTGTTCCCACACCCACAATATTTTTGAAAGACCTATTCAACGACACCCCATACTATGGGATAGACGAAAAAAAAAATTCATCCCCACTTTACATGTAGGGGAGGTACCCTAAAAAAAATATTTTTCACAATTTTATTTCACGACTTTGTCGGCGTGATTGATATTTATACCCTTGTCAAATTACAGATTTCTAGTACCAATAGTCTCTGAGCTAAACCGCGGACGGACAGACGGACAGACGGACGGACATGGCGAAACTATAAGGGTTCCTTGTTTACTACGGAACCCTAAAAAGTAGAGAAGTGAGAGTTATACGGCGGTTATAAAGTCACTGTTATGGAAACAAGACTGTCTAATTTCAGTCATAGGTATACGTACAATATTCTATCCAAAAGAATAAATGTCTTCAGTCAATTTAATGTATAGATTAGGAAAAGTTATAAAATATCAATTAACATACGTAATCTAAAAACATAGATAGATGCATATTTATCGTAGTAGGAGTATCCTATGTCAAAAATATAATTTAAAATCTGTATTCACTAGAGAGATTTAAAAAAAAGCCGGACAAGTGCGAGTCGGACTCGCGCACCGAGGGTTCCGTACTCCAAAAGTAAAAGTCAAACGATAATATTATATTAATTTGCTTATTTATCGTTTACTTTGTTTGTAGAGGTTTATTGTTAACTAGCTGACACGGCGAACTTCGTACCGCCAAAATTTTTTTTTGTTTTTTTTTTATTAAGTATTAAAACCTTCCGTGGACCTTAAGGAACATACAAAAAAATAAATTAACCGAATTGGTCCATCCATTCTTGAGTTATGCGCTTACCAACATTCATTTTTATTTATATAAGAAGATATAAAAAAAACTATGCTAATTAGAGCGTCGGTTTTATTTTTACTGTAAAATATACATAAACCTCTATTGACCATAATTATTTCAGATTTTTCGATTGGTAAACTTCGGAGATAAGGGGGGGGGGGGGGGGAACGGTATTTTTTTCGACATTTTGGCCTATTACTCAAAAACTATTATATATAGAAATAAATAAAAAACTGTTTTAGAATGCACAAATAAAGGTCTTTCATACGATACCCCACTCGGTATAATTATCTTACTTTGAAATTTCAAACCCCTGATTTTCCCCCTTTTTTAATTAAACTAAAATAATTTTCGCGTTGATTTTATTTTTCCTGTAAAATATACATAAACCTCTATTGACCATAATTATTTCAGATTTTTCCATTGGTAAACTTCGGAGATAAGGGGGGGAACGGTATTTTTTTCGACATTTTGGCCGATTACTCAAAAACTATTATATATAGAAATAAATAAAAAACTGTTTTAGAATGCGCAAGTAAAGGCCTTTCATATGATACCCCACTCGGTATAATTATCTTACTTTGAAATTTCAAACCCCTGATTTTCCCCCTTTTTTAATTAAACTAAAGTAATTTTCGCGTTGATTTTATTTTTCCTGTAAAACATACATAAACCTCTATTGACCATAATTATTTCAGATTTTTCGATTGGTAAACTTCGGAGATAAGGGGGGGGGGGAACGGTATTTTTTTCGACATTTTGGCCGATTACTCAAAAACTATTATATATAGAAATAAATGAAAAACTGTTTTAGAATGCGCAAGTAAAGGCCTTTCATATAATACCCCACTGAATATAATTATCTAACTTTGAAATTTCAAACCCCCGATTTTCCCCCTTTTTTAATCACACTAAAATAATTTTCGCGTTGCTTTTATTTTTCCTGTAAAATATACATAAACCTCTATTGACCATAATTATTTCAGATTTTTCGATTGGTAAACTTCGGAGATAAGGGGGGGGAACGGTATTTTTTCGACATTTTGGCCGATTACTCAAAAACTATTATATATAGAAATAAATAAAAAACTGTTTTAGAATGCACAAGTAACGACCTTTCATATGATACCCCACTCAGTATAGGTAGTTATTTTACTTTGAAATTTCAAACCCCCGATTTTCCCCCTTTTTTAATTAAACTAAAAATAATTTTCGATTTTTCTTTATTCCAATGATGTTGGGCCACTATTATACACAACTATGCCAAATTTCATGTCGATAGCTTTAATAGTTACTGAAATAATCGACTGTGACAGACGGACGGACGGACGGAGAAAGTCTCACCATAAGGGTTCCATTTTTACCATTTTGTTACGGAACCCTAAAAATTAACATCTACGTAGACTCAAAAAGTAGTATTTCAATGTTTTTAATTGAAATACCTCGTAGAAATGAACGTATGAAGTAAGTACATAATTCTCAATTGGTAACTACCAAGTTACATATTTGTGGGAACATTCTTCGAGATGACTCAGTTAGTTATATGGAATAATTTGAAATCAATGAGCGATTGCAAAACTCTTATTGTGATTGAGCGTAACACTCCACATTGTCATGAATAAATCAGATTGTTCAAATAAGTCGAGTTGTGTACTTCTCGTGAATTCCTTTTAATCAAAAGCAAATCGATACGGCTTCTGATTTTTTTGTCGAGCAACTACTGCGTTGTTGCGACTGCGATCATAGAAACATTCTATGATCGCAGTACATTCCTATAAACTTATGAAACACAACAAAATAGTTGTTCAACTAAAAGTTGTATGTATGCGCTACGCCTTAATTTAATGTATACTAAATGATTTCGCTCAAAAATATATCGAGATAGGATACTACGGATTCATGTCTGCCTTTTTCTGGACCAAACCACCAGAGTTGTTTCAATATTTCGTTTGTTTCAAATTTAATACGCGTTTGTGAAAGTTTATGTTTCCTTTTATGAGATTAACTTCAAAGCTTTTATTTTTGTGATTAACAACCAGTATTAGGAATAGTCTAATGTAGAATTTTCACGGGTTTTTATTTTTATTTAACATCGCTTTTCTACTCTAGAAATACCAATCATTTCTAGAAATTGCCCCCTATTGTAATCTCTCTCCTTGTCCTCAAGTACCTATAATATTTCCTCCACTTTCTAGATCTACAGGTTTAATTTAGGTACCCGATATTTAGGTCTTTATTGCTCTTTAATGCATTCCTTCATTTTGACAAAATATTATGAACCCGTAGAGTACAGTCCGAATATGTAGGTACTTAATATGTATTTCGTAAGTTCGTAACTCACAGTATGATATTATCCGCACGGCCTGACCTAGCTGTTTATGTGCTTAGTTAAAGCAAATAATGAGAAATAAAGGTGCTTAAATAAGCAATTAGGCATAATTAATGATGACTACTTGTGCACTGCATAAATGAAAACGTCAAAGAGCTACATTTTGAAATGAATGAAGCTTACGAGCTTACTCACTCTTATCAAAGCTCTTACCACTCACTGATGTTTTTTTTTTGTTTAAACACAAAGAAGATCTATTCCATAATACCTATTTGTATTTAATTTACATAGGTATGGGGTGCTCTCTTCACTGTTGCTGTAAATTCACCGTTGTCGTGAGAGAATGTTAAATAATTCCGTATACTTAATTAATTATTATCGGAACATTAAGAACAAGATTTACGATTTTTTGACGACGCAAATCAATTCTGAGTTAGAATAGAATAAAAATATTTTTATTCAAATAAACTTTTTACAAGTGCTTTTGAATCGTCTGACTCTACCACTAGTTCGGAATGCCCTTCCCGCCGAGAAAAACCAGCAAGAAACTCGGCGGTTACTCTTTTCAAAACAAGTTTATAATACAATAAATACTATGCTATGTATGCAGTGTTTCCACAATGAGGGAAGTTCCAAAAATGCATACCTACTAACAATGCAATATATCTTAAGATGGGCAGACATAAAGTAGCCCCATTCCCGCCGTAGCACCCGTTCACGAGCATGACGCATGACCCAGCCGTTGTTTCGCTCAACCATATGTGAAGGAACGTAACAACCCGCATCACACGACTCCACCACAGAAATGTTGACATACTTATTGTAATGCGTGATATACAGTTATGTTGAAGGTTCTTCTTCATTGTTTCCAAATTTATGTGTGTGTAAAGTCTCCCAATCCACACTTAGCCAGCGTGGTGGACTATGGCCTAAATCCTTCTAATGCTGAGAGGAGACTCGCGCCCAACTGTGGGCCGGCGATGGGTGATGTTGTTTTTTAAAAGTGTTTGATGGAAAGTTGGCTTTAAAAGTTTGGAAAACTTTGGAAGTGAGTCAAATAGGTACCGATTATTTTGCCACAAATAACAGACGATGGTGCTTATTCGGTTGTATACTAACCTTCATTTAATGACAGGTCTAAAAGTAGGGCTGTCGTTATCATTCCTCGATCATCGTCTATCTAACACCTACTCATTGAGACCATTCTAATGAGCCCAAAACACACTATATCTGCTGTAAGCTGCTAAGAAGTTGGGTACCCCGCAGACTACTTGACGTATCAGACCAAGGTTACCACGCCTTGGAAATAACAGAATAACAGTATAGATAACAGTACACAAAATTTCAAATCAATCGCACCAGTGAAAGCATGTAAGACCCTTTAATTAAGTAGGAAATGAGCTGATGATTTCCAAACACAGGAAAAAACCGCATCAAAATCGATCCATTAGGGAGGCAGACACACAGATAGACTCTTACACAGATACACACCCCTCTTTTAGCGTCGGGGGTTAAAAATACTGCTTTTAGTTAAGAGTTAAGTTTGCAAAAGAGCGCTCTTAACCTATTGGAACGTAGTTCCTTATCGCGCGGTACGGAAGGGGGCTAGACGGAAAAAATTAAGGAACCGACACTCGTACCTCGACACATTTTTGAAACCAACACTTTTTTGTTGAATGTGAATTTTGCATTGTATTCGGTATTTTCGCCTTAGAACACGGCGTCTGCATGGCCTAGTTGTTAGGGCAGTCGCCTATAAATTCAACGTCGATGGTTCGAATCCCAGCTCGACAGACTGAATTTTCTATTTTCAATTTTATTTTAAATAACTTCTAAATGTGGAATTTTTCCCTAATTTTTTATTGTATAAATTGGATAACGCCATCTGTGAAAAAACAGTAACTCCACCAGAGTAACTCTTTGGTGTTGTATCAGTGCAATAGAAATAAACTAAAAATAATTCATCGTAGTTAATCAATTTAATACTAGATGACACCATTAGTTTATTACAATTCCTTCACTAAAATACTACTACTAAGGTACTACGTTCCATCCGGGTGTCCCTTGACACGTCTCTTTTTGTATTATATTAGCATAATTACCCCTTATATGCAGTAAGTCTACACAGCTGCTGGATGTGTTTAGATGGTTAGTGTTGTATGGTAGGTAGGATATGATATTTTATATTACGATTGGGCAAGCGGTTGCGTTAGAACTCGGCAATGACCCAAAGCAGCGTCCACTCGTATGTTTATATACAAAACATTCATAATCTCAGGGACAGTAAGGTGGATTCCTTAATATCCAAAATTCTAATACCACTTTCTGTGAGAATAGCGTCAAGGTGGATTTGAAATCTAATATATAAAATTGTCATGTCGCGGTGTTTGTTACCAAACGCCTCCGAAACGGCTGGACCGATTTTTATGAAATTTTGTGTGCATATCGGGTGGTGAAATATTTTTGTTGGCGGTACGAAGTTCGCTGGGTCAGCTAGTCATACAATAAAATTGAGGAAGATTAGTTTAGTGGCCAAAAGGTCTCGCTTCTCCCTCTCAGCGGGACGTTACGAGTATGACTGTTATCTGTTTTCGAGCATCCTTTTTCTTTTCCCTATTTCATAAGATCTAAAGCATGACCTCGTCCCTCCAATAACTTTATACGTCAATAGTACCTATAACTTGTGGAGTTTGAACCGTCGACCATTCGGATTTCAGTCCGCTCCCTGACCGATGAGCTATTGAGGATATAATTAAAAACAATACCTTGTTATTTTATTTATGAGCGATTTTTAAACTCGCCTTTTTATTAACGATATTGGGAAACGTAAACTTTCTATTTGGCCAAAAGATTTCAAATCTATAACCTAGGCTCACAGCTGTTATGAAAACAAATTAATGATATTAAAATCTATTTATATTCATATTGTAATTTCTATAAGATCGGGATAAAAGTAACCTGTAACACTTTCTGCTACCATATCCATTAAAGAATCACGTAGATCCGTTGCTCGATATAACTAACTTGAAAAATTATTGTCTTTCATACGTTTATTCAACCCCCTATTTAACCCCTTTGTGGGTAGAGTTTTAAAAACTGTGAAATACGTACTTATTTGTCTCAATCAAAAGCCAAAACACCAATTTTTATGTGTTATTTTATTATTTATTATTTATTTTTATAGTGACGGACTTTCATACAAACATTCAACCCCTATTTTATCCTTTGGAGGGTAGAATTTTCAAAAAATTTAAAATGCGTACTTCTTTATTTTTAATCAAGTGCCAAAATATCAAGTTTCATACACATAACTTGTACATAACATACAAATATTCAACCCCTATTTAACCCTTTTGGGGGTAGAACTTTCCAAAACTGTGAAATGCGTACTTCATTGTATTTAATCAAGAGCCAAAATACCAAGTTTCGCGGATATAACTTGAAATATGATGGACTTTCATACAAAATATCAACCCCAATAAAAAATATAAAATCCCCCCCCCCCCGTTATTCCCCCCTTCACTATATCATTTACCCCTTCGGGGGTAGAATTTTCAAAAAATGTGAAAATGTCCTTTTTTATTTTTAATTAAGAGCCAAAATACCAAGTTTTGTGGACATAACTTGAAAAATGAAAGAGGAGAGAAATAATATATAAGCCCCTATTTAACCCCTTTGGGGGTAGAATTTTCAAAAACTGTGAAACATGCAAGTATTTATTTTTTATTCAAAGCCCAAATATCGAGTTTTTTCAAAAAATTAAAAAAGACGTACTTCTTTATTTTTAATCTAAAGCCAAATTACCAAGTTTGATAAACATAACTTGAAAAATAACTTGAAAAATGAAGGACTATCATATAAATATTCAACCCCCATTTAAACCCTTTTAGGGATTTAGGGAAGTATTTTCAACAACTGTGAAACACCTACTTTTTGTTTATAATGTACAGTAGGGTGGAGCGAAAACGGCTAAAAAAATTTTTTTTCGTAATTTCTTTTCTCCTGTGTCGTTAATTGTTGACCATATAGTAGCACATTATCTGTGTAAAAAATCAAAAACCTGAGAATTCATCTTCAGGTGGCGCACGTCGCCTAAATTTAAAAAAAAATCAATTTATACTATTTACGTTTACCCTCAAACCATATTGATATTAATACAGTTTTGACGGTAGTATGTTATTGTCGCTTTCTATGAAGTCCTGTCTTGCCTTCTTAATTATTATTTCCTGATAATTCGAACTAAATTTGTTGCTTTAAGGCTTGAACTCTGAGCTAATTTCATGAAAATCAACCCAATAATTAAGTGTTTCTGTGGCCAACTAAAACTATTAATATGGCTAAAACTGAGAAATTTTTGCGTTGGTGTTTCACTTAAACTAAGTGATAACATGTGGCCGACTTATTGTGATGTAATTATATAATATTTATGGATACGAAATTATTTGATTGTGAATGATGGAAAAGACCCTTCAATCAAGGTGATACGTGAATTAGTTTCTACTGTCATCGAGAAATTATGGAAAAACATCTGAAAAGACCTTTAAAATGGTTTGTGTGCTTACTAAAGACTTTTTTACATCCATTCAATTTCCAATTCAATTACTACTTCCATTACCATTCTTCATCTGTTTGTTAATCTCGATGGTACCACAACAGGTCCTAATAGATTTTCAGGAAACGTTGATAAAAGGCTTTAAAACTACGTAGACCATCAAGTATTGACTTCTAAGGCTATTAACACGAATTTGCCGGATGTGAATGCTGATTTTATCAGCACAGATCAAATTTTTTTGCATCAAATCTGTTTAGCTGTATCACGAGGCAAAATCTCGCATCATTTAGCTAGCACAGATCCAGGAAAGCCAGTAGATTCGCAATGGTTGACGTGTGCAAATATAATTCTTCCTTTATATGTAGGAACAGCGAAATCATCAGTTAACCTCATGGAAGTGGCAATTTTCATCATGAAAGTGTACGCAGTACGTACCAACCTGGTTTGATATATAAAGACTAATAAGTCTTCCTGTAAATATGGTCCCATTCATGTTTTTAACATGTTTAGAAGATCTTTATACTTGCGGGATGACTTGAAGACTATCATCTTAAAACTAGTCAGCGAAATTAATTTTTTCTGCACTCAGAAAAATTTTTGTTTGATATGTTACAAATCAATGAGTTACTCATAAGGGAACTAGCTCGTCAGAGAATAATTAAGGCAATGTAACAGGCCGAAGAGAATAAATACGTGAATTTAAGATTTCTCAACTTCAAATCAGTTATTTTGATTCAATAGATTGGTCAAAAGAAAAAGTTACTTAACAATGACAATAAAATACGGTGATACGGAAATACCATACTTACATGATTTTTCAAGAGGAAAGCTGTATTTTGAGAAGTTCCCTTACACACCCAGAAGGTGAAATGGCGTGTTAAGCTTATAACAGAGGCTGCATTATCTGTTAATGGGTAAAAAACAAGAAATCGTTCCTTAAGAACCAAAATAAAAGGTAGGCAAGACTTACCACTTTATTTAGACAAAATCTCAATATTTTCGCCAGAAACAAAGTCCGCAGACTCGTGATAGACACATTTAAAACTACACTATGATACTTTTATTACATCAATGTTTCCTAATTTAATATTTAGACTATTAAATTGTGAAAAACAAACTTTTAAAATATATTTTGTTACCAATTATTTGCAACACTTTTTTACATAATTTTTAAAACTTCAAGTGAAGTGCGCCACCTGAAGATATTGACGTAGAAACCTGAAATTCAGGATTTATACATCTTAGGCCATAGGTCAACAATTGATAATACAGGAATAAAAAAATTCGATAATATTTTTTTCACTCCACCCTAATGTACAGCCCAAATACCGAGTTTCATGAGTATAACTTGAATAATGACGGACTTTCATACAACATTTAAACCCCCCCTTTTATCCCCTTGGGGGTAGAATTTCAAAAAATCCTTCCTTAGTGCACGCCTACGTCATAAAAGGAACCTACTGACAAAATTTCAAGTTTCTAACTTCAGTGGTTTAGGCTGTGCGTTGATAGATCAGTCAGTCAGGACAAGTCTTTTTATATAAGTAAATAATAATAGATATAGTTTGCTATATTTAATAACATCAATTACTTGGGTAGGTACCTACCTACTGAAAGCCCTGGTCTAAGGCAATATGAAATGATATATGTTTAGCACTAAGTACATAATATAAAGTGGACACGGCCATGCACTCATTTTGTTATCCCTTCACTTAAAATTAGTACTGCACAATATAGCATGCATATTATAAAATATACAATAAACTAGGTACTTTTAAAATACAAATGTAGCGGCAGCCTAATAAAAATTTAAAGACTTTTATAACGTTAAATAGCATTAAGCACAACTAAAATATAAAACATTCAATTCATTTATATAATGAATTTAAGAACCATCAATTAGTACCTATATTTATTAAATAACCACATTTTATATTTACAAAATGTATATAGAAGTATTTTAAATTGGGTTCATTTTTTTCATAATATCTTTATGCCTTTATGATATTTTATCATCATAATATCTTTGCCATCCATTTCTAATTTAAATATTTTAAATTAGCATAGTTAGATGAACTTAAAGCCAAATTATGTGGGGGGATATTAAAAATTGCAATTTAACGCACATCATTACGGTAACCTATTACAAATTATGACAACAAAAACATAATAATATAACAGATTGTGAACCTGTCACATATAGATTCACGTCAGCTAACATTTAGAAAGCGCAGCAATTTAAATCGCCGTTTAAATGTACTGAATCGAATGGCAGTTTTAAAAATTATTTCTGTGAAATAATAGGTAATAAGTACAATACAATTATATAGTGACATTCTTTTTCTATGATATGGTAAAAATGTAAGAAAATATAATAACAATTAACAACATAAATATATTATGTAAATATAAATATAATTCATGCATATGCAGTTAAATATTTGCTAAAAATACAATAAAAGCACACCTTTAAGCACACATACAAAAAATACATTACAAAAAACAGGAAGGTATTATAGCGTTATTAATTTTCTTAAATAAGATGGATAGGAAAAATAAATTAAACAGTAAGGTTAAACAATTAATTAATCAAAGGCCATCATATACAAGGATACATTAATTATAATATTACGACGTCGAAAATAAAGTAAAAAAATTTAAGGTACGGTACATACGAGTATCTACTCGTATGGTCGAAACAGACTTATGAGCTTATAACACCTTTTTAAATTTAGTCTTCTTAAATGATTTAGTTCCTAAATTTAGGAAAGTGTAATCGCATTTAGCAAGTTAGCAAGAAAATGTATAGTTACTAAATTTATCATCCTAATTAGGAAGCGATTTAGGAAAGTGTATCTAATAGTATTTAGTCTCCGGACAAGTGCGAGTCGGGCTTCTCTCTTTTAGGGTTCCGTAGATATGAACAAATCACTTTTTTTTTAACTAGATATTTAGATATTATTTAGCATAATAAGCACAAAAAATTATAGGCTTTATTTATGACAGACATTGTGTAGTAATTTAATTAATCGGTAACATTATTGGTAGGTACTCATAATTATATTAAAATCGCAATCATGCTAACATTAGAAATACCTTATTATACCTATTATTATAATATAATTAGTTGTGTTTGTTGGTTTGTACTGTAGGACATGCAATCATCATCACGCAGCAATTGAGCAACGGATTGACATGAACTTTTACACGATAAGTACTATATGAGAACCTATAGGATCATTTTTGTCGTTTGAACAATTGACATTAAACTTGATCCTAGTTTACCGATTCGAGTTTTCTTTTGCTCTTAATTCGCCCGCTATTTTACTACATAATTTCAATCGGCTTGAGTACACTGTGTGTTGAAGTTCGTGATTCAAGATATTCTCAAAGCGATCATTGTCCAATTCGATTCGCCTTTGGTTTTCAATGGATTTGCCCGAACTTAGGCCGCATGACAAATCCAGCTGTTATGGCAAGGTAATCGACCAAGAATAACAGAGATCCGAACGTAATATTGTACCAACTACATTTATGGGATTGCACCGGACCTGATTTTTTACAAAACTCATAAGAAGGACAGATTTTTGTTCATTTGTATTATTTTGCGGTTTGTTCTTGTTGTTGATTGTGAGAAACCGTCAGTACTTAGGCAAGTTGGTTGCGAAGTTAGATATAAGTAAATTATATTATTGTTTATAAACTAATTATATTGCTTTATTACAAGAGTACGTAGTTGAGAACCAGAAGTGACCAGAAGTAATACTTGAGGCTTACCTACCAAAAATCCTGTATAATATGTCTCTTTCTAATACATACAGTTTGTTATTAGGTAATATCAATAAACAAAACAGATTTTTACATCACATAATTATTACTAGGTACTACTTTATTTTTTATACCTCCAGTAGCATTCAAGGCAAACGATAATTGCTCTCCTAACTCTTAAGATCGACACTTATCACATAAACCAGTTTTCTCAAGATATAACAGAGGAAATAATTATTTCATAAAAATAGCTCCACAGCAGAAAATGCGCATACATTATATTAATAGCATAGTATGTTCAATTATAATATTAAAGCCTACTGGGCAGGTACCTACTGGATAGGTACTAGGTACCTACCGCATACATATGTATTAGACCTAGTCCGAAGCTTCAAGAATACCAAATCCAATCTAGATGATAATTATTAATCCTATTCAACCGGGATAGGAACCCCGAATGAGTTTACAAATCTGCATTCTACAGAGGGCCGCGGGCCCGCAAGCGCTGCGGGCGAACCGCGCCGTGGAAACTCAGCCGTACTCTTAAATAGGGAAGTTTTAGGGGTATAGGTTTCATTTACACTATTATACCCCTTCCAAGTCAGCCAACTGCATCTCCACACCGCCAGTAGGGCTATTCTCTAACTCAGTGGCTATGGAAAACAATGGAAAATTGCTAATTATGAACAGCCAAAACCGCATTTTATAATACAAAATGCAGATATGTTGACAGTTAGAGTATGCAACTTACGATAGTCATTTAATAAATAATTAAAAAAATAAATATTACCAAGATCTTACCTATTAGCTTACCTATTTCACACACTGTTGATTCTTTTACAATTTTAATCGGCTATTTATTTTAATTGCTCCATTAAATCCAATTAGGTAAATACTAACGGATACAATAGCAAGAAAATGTTGATAGAATATCAATAGCAAGAAAAGGTTACAATTATTTTGCTATAATCCGCCAACGGAATATAGCAAAATAATTCTAACCTTTTTGTGCAAATCATGAACTTCCGCAAAGTAATGCCTGCTCTGCTTCTATCTAGTATTTATCATATCAATAATTTTTAATTTTAATATTAATTATTTGCACAACTTAAACTAATGTGCTCTAAATTCAATAAATTCAAAATTCAAAAAATTGAAATTTAAACTATTTATAATGATAAATTAAGTATCTACCAATCAATGGTTCGGAAAACCGATTCTACATATTTAGAAAAGCTGCAAAAGAAACTCAATAGTAAGTAGATCTTTTGAAAACGTGAAAGTGTTTCGATATGCAAAAATAACAATTAATATATTAGGTAGGTACACTTTCTGGCAGCTGTGTGTAATTACTGCGAAAAATAAATACAGTAGTCAATCAGTACACAGATGGCTTGCATCCTGTGTCATTGCGTAATTTTATTCGTGAAAGTCGAGTACTAACTACAACTTGAGCAAATTAAGAGTGAATAGGCCTTTTCTAGGCAAGCGCACTTCATTTTAGGCGGCATCTTCACTTACCATCAATCACAATCAATATTCGTTAAAGGCGAGTGCTAACTGTAGTTACTTGAGCAAATTAAGAGTGAATAGGTATTTCTAGGAAAGCGCACTCCATTTTAGGCGGCATCATCACTTACCATCAGATTTAATCACAATCGAGCATTTAAAAAAAAGAGTAACTGTGCTTAAATCTGTCATTGAAATATTTCAAATAAATAAATCACAAAATTTTCTTCAAATCACGGAAAATCAAAGATTTCCCAAAATAATATATATTTTTACTTTTCAGTTGCTCTGCGCTATTCTCGTCGCAGCATCGGCTGAACCTAACCCAGGGAGGATTCCGAAAATTTACAACGCGTTAATAACGTCCAATCAGAACTTGGAGCCAAGCAAAGCGTACCCCGTGTACCAGCCAGTGCTGCACAATGCATTTCCGTTGCCCTACCAACCTATATTTTATGGAGACCTGCCTTTAACTAATGTAAGTATCATAAAAATTGTTTTCAAAAAGCCAACTTCAAACGCTACTATTTAAATAATTTTAGTTTCAACACGTTTGTTGAAGGCGAATGGGCCTATTAGAAACGATGAAACAATGCGCGATGCTCGCTCGACTTCAACAAACGTACCTATCTCTCAAGTGTCATCAGAAGGCGAACTATCTAAACCCACCCCACTTCAACAAATAGAACATAATTATTTTTGACATCTACGAGAATGTATTTTGGAATATCATTCTGCCTATAATTTTGCCATTCTGAATCTAGGAACAATGAATGTCTTGTTCCTCCTTTCATAATGTTTAATCTAATTATACCAATATTAATTATTATTAAGCCATCCCATCTGTCACCAGATTTATACTACATTCGTTTTATATGTTCCTCTTTTTATTAGGGTTCCATACCAAAATGGTAAAAATGGAACCCTTATGGTGAGACTTTCTCCGTCCGTCTGTCCGTCCGTCTGTCACAGTCGATTATTTCAGTAACTATTAAAGCTATCGACATGAAATTTGGCATAGTTGTGTATAATAGTGGCCCAAAATCATTGGAATAAAGAAAAATCGAAAATTATTTTTAGTTTTAATAAAAAAAGGGGGAAAATCGGGGGTTTGAAATTTCAAAGTAAAATAACTATATCGAGTGGGGTATCATATGAAAGGCCTTCACTTGTGCATTCTAAAACAGTTTTTTATTTATTTCTATATATAATAGTTTTTGAGTAATCGACCAAAATGTCGAAAAAAATACCGTTCCCCCCCCCCCCTTATCTCCGAAGTTTACCAATTGAAAAATCTGAAATAATTATGGTCAATAGAAGTTTATGTATATTTTACACGAAAAATAAAATCAACGCGAAAATTATTTTAGTTTAATTAAAAAAGGGGGAAAATCAGGGGTTTGAAATTTCAAAGTAAGATAACTATACCGAGTGGGGTATCATATGAAAGGCCTTCACTTGTGCATTCTAAAACAGTTTTTTATTTAATTCTATATATAATAGTTTTTGAGTAATCGGCCAAAATGTCGAAAAAAATACCGTTCCCCCCCCCCCTTATCTCCGAAGTTTACCAATTGAAAAATCTGAAATAATTATGGTCAATAGAAGTTTATGTATATTTTACAGGAAAAATAAAATCAACGCGAAAATTATTTTAGTTTAATTAAAAAAGGGGGAAAATCAGGGGTTTGAAATTTCAAAGTAAGATAATTATACCGAGTGGGGTATCATATGAAAGGCCTTTACTTGTGCATTTTAAAACAGTTTTTTATTTATTTCTAGATATAATAGTTTCTGATTAATCGGCCAAAATGTCGAAAAAAATACCGTTCCCCCCCCCCTTATCTCCGAAGTTTACCAATCGAAAAAACTGAAATAATTATGGTCAATAGATTATATCTAGAAATAAATAAAAAACTGTTTTAGAATGCACAAGTAAAGGCCTTTCATATGATACCCCACTCGGTATAATTATCTTACTTTGAAATTTCAAACCCCTGATTTTCCCCTTTTTTTAATTAAACTAAAATAATTTTCGCGTTGATTTTATTTTTCCTGTAAAATATACATAAACCTCTATTGGCCATAATTATTTCAGATTTTACAATTGGTAAACTTCGGAGATAAGGGGGGGGGGGGGGGGAACGGTATTTTTTTCGACATTTTGGCCGATTACTCAAAAACTATTATAAATAGAAATAAATAAAAAACTGTTTTAGAATGCACAAGTAAAGGCCTTTCATATGATACCCCACTCGGTATAATTATCTTACTTTGAAATTTCAAACCCCCGATTTTCCCCCTTTTTTAATCAAACTAAAATAATTTTCGCGTTGCTTTTATTTTTCCTCTAAAATATACATAAACTTCTATTGACCATAATTATTTCAGATTTTTCGATTGGTAAACTACGGAGATAAGGGGGGGGAACGGTATTTTTTTCGACATTTTATTCGATGACAAGATAGTCCTTGACTGCGATCTCACCTGATGGTAAGTGACGATGCAGTCTAAGATGGTAGCGGACTAACTTGGAAGGGGTATGGCAGTGAAAATTCAACCCATACCCCTAATCGGTTTCTACACGCCATCGTGCCGGAACGCTAAATCGCTTGGCGGCACGTCTTTGACGGTAGGGTGGTAACTAGCCACGGCCAACGAAAGCCTCCCACCAGACCAGACCAGAGACAATTCAGAAATTATAAAATCCCAAATTGGCCCCGCCGGGAATCGAACCCGAGACCTCCCAGTTATAAGACAACAGCGCTCACCACTGCGCCAGGGAGGTCGTCAAAAACTATTATATTATATAGAAATAAATAAAAAACTGTTTTAGAATCCACAAGTAAAGGCCTTTCATATGATACCCCATTTGATATAGTTATTTTACTTTGAAATTTCAAACCCCCGATTTTCCCCCTTTTTTTATTAAAACTAAAAATAATTTTGGATTTTTCTTTATTCCAATGATTTTGGGCCACTATTATACACAACTATGCCAAATTTCATGTCGATAGCTTTAATGGTTACTGAAATAATCGACTGTGACAGACGGACGGACAGACGGACGGAGAAAGTCTCACCATAAGGGTTCCATTTTTACCATTTTGGTATGGAACCCTAAAAATGAGTTCAGTTTCATTCAATAGTACCAATTTAATTTTCAGGGCCTCATGCCTGTTCCTGCGGCGATTCCTAAAGACGCAAGTGCAACGCCCGAAGGATCGCCGTCGTCAACAACTGAAGCCCCAAGGGAGCCGGAACCAGCGGACAATGCTCCTCCATCGCCAGCACCAGAAGCAAGTCCAGTTCCAGAAGACAATAAACCCACCGGAGCGCCATCGCCTCCAGAACCGCCAAGAACAGAATCACCAATACCACTCAATGAATTCGGTCTGCCCCTACAAATCTTGCCAGTCGGAGCAGGCCACTTCAGTCCCGCCTATCAGTACACGCAGTTTGCTTTCCCATACACATACCCTGGTCTACGATTTTATGATCCCTACAATCCTTTCGGCTTCCATCCCTTTGCCGGATTACCAGTTTACCAACCGTTGACTAATATATTGGGTGCTGGTGTACCGGTCCCAGCTCTTAAAGCTGAAGCTCCGGTATCTCCTACTGCGTCTTCTGATCAACCATCTCAGACTCCGCCCCCTGAACCAAGCGACC
The DNA here is from genome assembly GCA_029955525.1 of Oeneis ivallda. NCBI lineage: Eukaryota > Metazoa > Arthropoda > Insecta > Lepidoptera > Nymphalidae > Oeneis > Oeneis ivallda. The sequence goes on along the minus strand of JARPMR010000003.1, from coordinate 9,791,414 downwards.
TCAACGTCCTCAACTATTCCTCTAAGGATCCTGCGATACCTAATGTACCACCGCCTCCACTTCCACAAGGAGGTCTGAAGCCGGATGCGGAATAGATGTTAGCAATAAGTTAATAATATTACATATGTATTCTCATGGGTACAGAGAAATTGTATAATTATTACTGTTATTATGTTATTTTCTATAATATGATTTTTTCCCCCCAGTAGATATGCCTATTTTAGGTGTATTATTATATTACAAAACATTTCATAATATACCTATTATTTGCATTTAGGTATAAAAAATTCATTCTTATCTATTTATGAGTTTGCTAATGTTGCTTGGTCTGAAATTAAAATATGATTTTTGCCTTTTTTAGTTATATAATAAATGAAATAAATGCTCATTATGATTATTATATAAATTACTATTAAGTATTAACAAATAACATTCATACCTTAATATAATAAATAATCAGTGAGGTGTTCCAACAGAACAAAGTTCCTTGTTAAATTAATGGCGTGCACAAAAAAAGATAAGCTCTATTAAAAAACTTAAGGCAGAAGTAATCAAGTAGGCTGAGGACTATTTGATATAACTTTAGTCTTTAGGCATACAAAATATCTGCTGCGATACATAGGCAGAGAAATTTTATAACTAGATCGTAATTAATATTGTATCCACTAAATATCAAAGCTTCAATTCAATTTTATAATAATAATTATTTTATGGTACCCCACTACCCACTATTCATATTAATTATGGATATCATTACCATGGATGTAATATCAATGTTTTTTGTAAAAAATATGTAAATAGATAATAATTGAAGTAAAGAAATACGAAAGGAGAACCTAAATTTATTTATTTAGTATAAATAATACAATATTATATATTAACAGTATTTTTTTCGACATTTTGGCCGATTACTCAAAAACTATTATCTATAGAAATAAATAAAAAACTGTTTTAGAATGCACAAGTAAAGGCCTTTCATATGATACCCCACTCGGTATAATTATCTTACTTTGAAATTTCAAACCACCGATTTTCCCCCTTTTTTAATCAAACTAAAATAATTTTCGCGTTGATTTTATTTTTCCTGTAAAATATACATAAACCTCTATTGACCATAATTATTTCAGATTTTTCGATTGGTAAACTTCGGAGATAAGGAGGGGGGAGGGGGAACGGTATTTTTTTCGACATTTTGGCCGATTACTCAAAAACTATTATCTATAGAAATAAATAAAAAACTGTTTTACAATGCACAAGTAAAAGCCTTTCATATGATATCCCACTCGGTATAGTTATCTTACTTTGAAATTTCAAACCCCCGATTTTCCCCCTTTTTTAATAAAACTAAAAATAATTTTCGATTTTTCTTTATTCCAATGATGTTGGGGCACTATTATACACAACTATGCTAAATTTCATGTCGATAGCTTTAATAGTTACTGAAATAATCGACTGTGACAGACGGACGGACGGACGGAGAAAGTCTCACCATAAGGGTTCCATTTTTACCATTTTGGTACGGAACCCTAAAAATGCTTGTAAAAAGAATATTATCCAAACTGAACTTGACTCATATATTTCGCTCCCCCCCAGATAAGCCGTTCGTCATTTTATATCGGTTATATCAATGAAACTTGATATTTAAGCTTTACATAAAGTACTACATTGGCTTAAGTGCCGTGTAATTTTATTAATAGCTACTACTTTTTCCTAATTCATAATTATATTAAGTCCTGACGCAAACACTTTCACGTTAGTGATAATAATATAGGTAAGTACGTACATCGGCCATAATATTATATTAGTAGGTACACGGTATTCGTGTAACATGGCAAGTGTTATTAGACCAAACTAAAAGCTCTGCTAAATCTGTGCGCATACAAAAGATAAGAGTTAAGCCTTTCAATTATTACATACAGGTAATAGCATGGCACATTTTATTTCCATGCCGTGGAACGATGTTTTGGTGTGGGATGGTGACACTAATATAATTAAACTGATTACGGTTGCTATAGTTGAAACAGGCTGATTCTTATGTTTCCCTTGATTTAATACCTGACACTATCTACTATCTAGTGATTTTATAATCAAAAGTTGTGATAGTGCTATTATAGCTGTTGCCGGTATGACTGGTCAAGAGTTAATCAAGAAAGTCAAGAACCCCCCAAAATCGACGATGATCATTAATAAGGGCTCTATACTATCCAGTGCAAACTATGAATTTATATCCCTGTTCAAGTAAAATAGAAGTTTTATTTTCTCATGCATAATATGATATTAACCAACCAATTCATTTGACGATTCGAAAGCACATTGTAAAAGTTAATATTCTATTCATATATCACCTCGGCCTTTGAGATACCCAGCTATAAACTCGTATATACTTGTATTTTGACATCCTAAATGTTGTCTCAAAACCTACAATTGGTAGGGTGTCTGCGTCTATTAAAATCTAAGGTCAAAGGTCACAAAAATCGATATTATATTTTAATTTTAATGTAATTTATATTAATAACTTGTTTATTTATTTATTATTCTGTACATATTAAAATTATTAAAAATAATAATAAAATGAGTGGACACAGGAAAAGCTTATCTCTAAGTAGAGAGTAACTTCTTAAATAAATAAAAATAAAAACCGGCCAAGTGCGTGTCGGGCCACGCGCAATGTAGGGTTCCGTAGTTGCAAGTCACAAATATTATTGCTGACCTCCTAGGATAGTGCTTTTATTTTACTTATGAATATATTTTGAGTTCCATGGTTTAAATACTATAATATGCTACAAAATATGCAACTCTACGTATAATATCTAGCTTAGAAAAAACAGATATAACTCCTTAACATAAGAACCCTACTTAGCCGTGATAGTTTTCCTATAAAATTCTTATATATATATATATATATATATATATATATATATATATATATATATATATATATATATATATATATATATATATATATATATATATATAGCAGTAGTTTATATATATATATATAAACTACTGCTGAGAATTTTTTCACGTATCCTATAAACAACCATTTCGCTGGCAGAGGGGGGGGGGGGGATATTTGATTAATAAAATTTAGCACTCTAAAATATTTTATACAAAGTATAAAATAATTTTAGTTTGTACAATGTAGATACACATATTATGTTGAAGTCGGGCTAACGTCACGATTCGGTTTCATCGTTTCCTTTTAGACCCGCCGCTGACCCGCGAAGTTAATTTATATGTGTAATTTTTAATAATAAGCAACAAAAAATATGATTAATAAGATCATTTTAGTTCACTAACCCTATTTCTTGCTAAAACATCATAAGTCAGGAACAGTTTTTCAGGTTTTTTTTTCATTATTATTATAAACTAGCTAATGCCCGCGACTTCGTCCGCGTGGATGTTGTTTTTAAAATCCCTCGATAACTCTTTGATTTTCCGGCATATAAAGGAGCCTATGTCACTCTTCAGGTCCTCAACTCCCGTAGCTCTGTTGCTGTCGATCCGTAGCTCTGTTGCGGCGTGATTGAAGGACAAATCAACAAACAAACACACTTTCGCATTTATAATATTAGTATGACGTATTAGTAAGGAAGAATTAATACCACGATGATAAAAGCGATCTTATTAAATATTAGAACACAAAAGTTACTATTGTGACTTAAATATGATAGTTTGACATATTCCCTTGGGGATTTTTTGTAGAAAATAATGAGTACTTTAATCATGTTGTACATTATTTTTATGTATCATCAATAGTTTTCTCAGCACACGCCAAATAATGCATTTTATAGGCAAAATTTTCCTACTTTGGGTTACATTATTGCAATTTTCTTAAGGATCTCTAATTTTTTTTACAGTAAATTATAGCCTATGTTACTTCCTGATAACTTAGCTTTCTATTGGTGAAAAAATGGTTAAAATCAGTCCAGTAGTTACAGAGCCTATTCGGTACAAACAAACAAAAAACAAACAAACAAACATACAAACAAAAAATCTTTCCTCTTTATAATATTAGTTATTATTATTAATAAACTGTGAAGGTTTCTCGACATTTGAATTTTTTACAACTCTAATACTAAGTTGAGCCCAAAAAAGTCCTTTAAAACTCGTTTGTTTGTGTATGAAACAGTTTTTATTGATTTCTGAAAAATTCAAATTTTGTGACTTATGAGGTTTTTGAAATGACCGATTCAATTTTATTATGTTCTTCCTCATCATCGTCGTCTTACGATCGCTGTAGTATTTCAAAGTCCTCTTCTTTATCGTCTTCAACGACATTTGTCTCAAAGTCTTCCATGATTACGGGGTCAAAGGTTCTGTCTTCATTGACATCGCTCTGATATGGTAAAGCATTGAGACAAGCTTGCCCATTACACTGGCCACAAGCTAAAGAACACTGCAACCCTGATTTCCTGCATCCACATCGCGAACCACAACCACTCTTGCAGTTGCAGAATATTGTATCAGCAATTCCTCTGGAGCAGGTGCTTTAATTGTCGTGATAGGTTGCAGGAATTCGTTACACATTGTCCAACCCCATTCCTGGGGTTGCAAATCATGCCCTAACTAAGTTTGAACTTGATAATAATTAATTAACACGATTGAAATGTTGGTGAGCTGCTGCACTTGTTGGTGGAATATTTGATAACTGCACAGGTTTATTCAGTTTTGTAGACTTGACGTAGACGTATTGTGCATTGTAAATATTGGAAATGAAAATATAATTAAAATGGAATTAAAGTTTGTCCCTTTATTATTTTTTAATTTTAGGAATCGGTTATAAGTGTTATTAAATACATAGATATTTAATTAATGAAAAAAATTATCAAATATAATGTAATAGTTAAAAATAAATGAAAATTATTAATAATTATGTATCTATTAATAATTAATAAACTTTATATGACGTGTTTTTGACCGGGAATACCGGTTCTAACCACGCGCTCTTCGCCCTCTGTCTCGAAAACGATTCAACGCATAAAAAATTTTTTTGAAGCAAAAGTTGTAGGGAATTTATCCTTTACAATATTGGTAATGAATAAATTTCTATTCAAAAGCCCATAGGAAACGAGATATTTACAAAAAATGTGCAAAGTATCGATTGTTGTGACCTTTGACCTTAGATTTTAATAGACGCGGACCACCAATTGTAGGTTTTGAGACAAAGTTTAGGATGTCAAAATACAAATTTAAATACGAGTTTATAGCTTGGTATCTCCCAGCTATAAACTCGTACACTCGTAAAGAATCTCGAAATCGAGATTCTTACCTAATTTTGACTAAGATGACTGGGCTATTCTGTAATTGACCTTGTAGCAAAAACTTTACAGTAAATAATAATGACCTTAAAAATAATAAAGCGTTCGGAACACCATTTATCCTACCTCGTACTTTTATTGACAAGTGGACTTAGATACGAAGGTATGTGATATTCCATATAAAAATTCTATATTGCTGCTGACTGCTGACGGCACTCTACGCCATAGCAATTTATTTATTTTTATTATTATTGATTGCTGACAGTCAAATTGAAAAAATAGCATGTCAATTATTATTTAATGTTTTCAAACGCTATGTTAACAATTATTTTAAGTTTTTATTTGTGTCTATATATCCATTTTGGAGTACAGGTAAAAATAAATTAGCCTTATTTAAAGTGTATTTAGTTTAATTATGTAACTTTTATGTTAACCACAAAACACTATCCTTGCAGATTTGTGATGAAGAATTTACCCAGTCTGGAATACGCGTCAAATGGGGAAGAACTACGCCAGCAAACTATGTAAAATCGGACCCACCTTGTTATAATAACGAAAAGTTAATTACCAGGAATTGTGTAGATTCAAAATGGGAACCACCTGCTAATGAACTAAGTCCATGCCTACAAATAGTTAACTACTATAACCTATCTGCTTGTCCACCGGGCTTCGAGAAAATTTCCAAAATCAATAACGAATATTGCTACCAAATTAAAGAGTCATCAGCCTGGGATTATCCTTGTCTTAAAAGTGGTGGTGCTTCAGTTATAACAGATTTAAGTGACGATGATATAATTTCTTTATTAAATTCGTTAATTGCTAAAAATAGATCGCAATTTTTTTGGCTACCGGCCAGACGTACACAACTTTTTAGTCGAATAGTATGGCACATTCCAGGTCCTAAGTGGGGGCACGAGGTCAAAAGCAATAACATTTTAAGAATTGGTGGGTCAATGTTTAAAAGTTGCTTGCTCTTAGATATTCAACGGCAACTTTTAATTACAGAAATTTGCAGCAATAACTATCCCAGTTTGTGTTTTTATATAAATGATATTAATTATCCAGCAAAGTGCCCGTTAAATTATCATTCTGTTAGATATATGCCCAATGATGGAATTTGTCTCGGAATAGAAGAATCTAAAACAAATTTGACATTTAATGATTTTATTGACAGTAAAATATGTAATGCGTCAATGGGCAATAAAAATGATCATCTAACGAGGTTTATTTTTAAAAAAATAGCGGAAATGAATAATTTACCTCAAGATACATGGTGCTGGTTTGATTCATTTAACTTAAATGAAAAAGCACATGCACATTCTGTTAACTTCTCAATACCAGAAATATACATATCAATAAATAAATATGGTAGTCTTGGTTTAGAATCATCCGATACTTTGTTACCATGTATGGCTTGTCTAACTGAAGTGATTTATCAAAAAACAGAGTTATTATTTGAGTACAACGAGAAAGAAAAAGTAATGTATTTAACTATTTATCATCCCTCTGGTCTTTGGAAATATAGTGAATATGATCGCGGTATACAATGTTTTTCCAATGTAAAAGGGTTCGCTAAGGTAGTACATATTGACGATATGCCATTCATTGAAATAAAATCTGATCAGAATAGTAATTTAACAAGCGATCCTGTCAATATTGACAAAATAGTATACAAAATAGACATTATCATTGATCGAGCAGCACAGTACTGGTGTGAAGGACATACTGCTAATTTTTCTCTCATTCAATCGGAAACAATTGTAGTTAATCCTCACGGAGATGAAGTTCATGTTTTTTCACTTATTATAAGTGTATTTTTTTCCTTAGATGATATAGACGATACTGGTGAAATGATTGAATCTGAATTATGTTCTCATTTAACACGAATATTTAAAGCTGAGAAAGTTATTCTTATGAAATATTTAAATTACACTTCAAATCATTTAATGCTTTTATTGCATTTGCACATTGCTGTGAAAGATGATGCTTATGAAGATAACGCCAGAAATATTCAAAGAATATACAACACGACACTAGAAATAGCTGAAAAAGAACTTCCGAAATACAATTATACATTTCTCAGCTTAGCCAGTTCTATGTATTGCTTACCAACAACTTCTATTGATAACTCGATTAAACTTAATTGGGAACTAACGCCAATTGGAAATACAGCTGCACCTCAACAGTTTTGTTTGCAAGAAAATGGATTACCAGTAAATCGACTATGTAATGGATCATATTTGTTAGGAAGCTTTTGGGGTAATGTAGAAGGAAACTGTAATTATAATTATCAACCTTCTAACACTACCACGTTTTTATATAACTTCGCTAAAGGAAAAGTGCCTGAAAAAGATAAATCTCGTTTTTTAACTGATGGTCTCAATTTTGTATTGAGCGATGTTGATATAATAATACCAGCAGATATTTATTATCTATCAATGTCGCTACAGCATATTTTAAGTGTTGCTCAAGGAAATCAGTCTTCAATAGATATGAGTAATATAGAAAATATAGCATGGGTTATGGATAGAGTTATGGTACTAAATAACAATTACTTGCGATTAGCTCAAACCCTTAACTCAACAAATGTTATATTAGATTCATTGAATAATATTATAGAAATATTAGCTCGTAAAAACGACGAATTAGACGGAAAAACAGATAATGATCGCAAAGATCGCCACATTGACTATCAACTTGCTATTCAACCACAATTTATTTTACAAATATCATATCCTTCGATTAATAATGTAAGTGGTTTAGCTGTAATTAAATCGTTATCGAATAATGACTCATTTACGGACGTGAAAGTTAAACCACTTTTTATGAATACGAGTTTAGAAGAAGTGATGTCAATTGAGAACTTAGAAATAGCTACTTGGATACCAGACTCAATATTAAGTAGCATAAAAAAGATTCCAAATGAATACAACGTTAACACAAGTGAAGAAGAAAAAATTAATGTACATGTAATTATCAGTGCTTTTCATAATGATGCCATATTTCAAGAATTAGAAAGTAATACGTATAGTGTAAATAGCCGCATAATAGGCGTCTCTTTGCCAGGATATTTAAATAACTTTAAACAACCTATACCTCTAATATACAGAGATTTAAATCCATCATCTTCCGCAAAATTGTGTGCTTTTTGGAATTTCCAAACACATTCAGTTGGCAATGTTCCAGGTTATTGGTCTAATAGTGGGTGTAATTTGAAAAAAAATGAGAGAGGTTTAACCTTGTGCGAGTGTGATCATCTAACGCACTTTGGTCAGTTACTCAATAATGGGCGAAATAAAAACAGAACAAATCCTGTCGCGGATAAACATACCAAACCATTAAATATAATCTCATTAATAGGTAGTTTTCTTTCATTGCTAGGTATAATGGGTATCTGGATTACAGCTTCAATATTTCATATTTGGAGAAAAAAAGCAAGTACAAAAGTTCTACTACATCTTTCTTCTTCTATAGCACTACCTTTGATATTCATGATTGTTTTTAACTTAGATAATACTGTATTTGTAGAAGTCGATGGAATTTTCATTGTCTCCGAGGAGTTAAGACCTGTTTGCATTTCTTTGGGTGCTGTGCTGCATTATTCAGTTCTAGCAAGTTTTATGTGGATGTTAATAGCAGCTGTTTTACAGTTTATACGATATGTAAGAGTTTTAGGGGCATATCGACCATCCAGATTTATGATAAAATTTACTTTAATTGGATGGGGAACACCTATTGCTCCTGTAATAGTTGTTATAGCATTAGATAGAGAAAATTATATACCTAACGTATCTTCGTTTAGAGAGTCAAACTCTTTAATATGCTATCCCAGTGGATTTTATTTAATCGTGAGCGTTGTTGTGCCAATATGTGTGATACTTGCTATCAATATTACTTTATTTGTTTTAGTAATTTACGCAATATCTAAAGGTCCGGATGGAAAAATGAGAAGAGCAGACATTGATCTTATTAAAGTTCAATTAAGGTTGTCCATTTTCTTATTCTTCTTACTAGGATTGACTTGGATTTTTGGAGTTCTCTCATTTTCGAACAACCCGCTTTGGTCGTATCTCTTTTGCTTGACTTCTACAATGCAGGGCTTCGTATTGTTTGTTTATTTTATAATATGTGATGCACAAACAAGAAATTTATGGATAACATTAATGAAACCGCAGTTTCAGTTAGATTCTTCTAGAAAAAGTATCTCAAGTATAAGTAGTAATTAAAAAAACTGGCCAAGTGCGTGTCGGACTACGCGCAGTGTAGGGTTCCGTAGTTGCAAGTCACAAATATTATTGCTGACCTAGGATAGTGCTTTTATTTTATTTATGAATATTGAATATATTTTGAGTTCTTAGCCGTGATAGTTTTCCTTTAAAATTCATTATACATACTACTGCTGTGAATTTTTTCATGTATCCTTTATACAACCCCCGGACACTTGACTCTAATAAAATTTAGCACTTTAAAATATCATATTTCACAAACGGATCCCTGAATTGAAAAATGGTGTTCCCAGACCCACAATATTTTTGAAAGACCTATTCAACGACGCCCCATACTATAGATAGACGAGGAAAAAAAAATTCCTCCCCACTTTACATGTAGGGGAGGTACCCTAAAAAAAAATATTTTTCACAATTTTATTTCACCACTTTGTTGGCGTGATTGACATTTATACCCTTGTCAAACTACAGATTTCTAGTACTAATAGTCTCTGAGCTAAACCGCGGACGGACAGACAGACAGACAGACAGACAGACGGACGGACATGGCGAAACTATAAGGGTTCCTTGTTTACTATGGAACCCTAAAAACGTGAAATAACCAGTCAAGCCAAGATCATTATATTTAAACTTAAATTATTATTAAATACTAGCTGATGCCCGCGACTTCGTCCGCGTGAATTTAGTTTTTGTTTTTTTTTGTATTAAAACCTTCCGTGGAACTTAAGGAACATACAAAAAAAGAAATTAACCGAATTGGTCCACCCATTTTTGAGTTATGCGCTTACCAACATTCATTTTTATTTATATAGAAGATTATTATTGTAGGTACTTTATACGAGTAGTAAGATTTTAGGATAAGTAATAGCAGATAGGAATATATTATATTATACCTATACGAATTTCAAAAGATATATAGGGGAAGAAATTGCTTACTAGTTAAGTAGTAGTTTATTTATATGTTGATGTTTACAGCGTTATTTTCCTCATAGTTTCTTTGTAATACACGTTTACAGTTTTGATTATAGTTTTTAATTAAACTCCTGAATATCAGCTTGTGTTGCGACATACTTCCCCCAGAGACTTCCAAATTGTCATCTCCTGTTTTATTCAACGTACCACCAGCTATCACCTTTATACATATCGCAGACCTTTATGAAAAGTGAGACAACTCAAAAAAGGTCTGAATCTTTTGTTAGTAAAATTTTGAAACTCAATTTTATTTTAGGTCACAACATTATTTACTTTCACAACATTATTTAAGACATTAAATAAACTGAGTATCATATTATTTTTACAAACAAAAGATTCAGAAAGACTTTTTGCCGTCTAGGGAACAGAGACCTAGCTGAGCTCGCGACTTCGTCCGCGTGGAATTAGTTTTTAAAATCCTGCGGGAACTTTTTAAATTTCCGGAATAAAAGGCCTATGTCACTCTCCAGATCCTCAACTATAGCCATGCAAAAAAAAATCACGTTGATCCGTAGCTTTCTTGCGGCGTTATCGAAGGACAAACCAACAAACATACACACTTTCGCTTACATATAATATTAGTAAGGATCTTCTCATATTTTTCTTTGCCTTCCCTTACATCTTTATTTTTCTGCAACAGAGCTGTAAATATCGTACTTGAAAAGATATGAATTGAAGCATAGAGTTATACCTAGTTGTGATTAGATTGTTTTTGACTAAACCTGTTATATATTTTATTTATATATAACATAAATTTTATTTTATTTATATATAAGTATTTATGTAGTATAAAAAATATTACCTACTATTAAATTTTGAAATAATATATAAATCATACTTCATACTATGGGAAAATGTGTTTGTTTGTTGGTCTGTCCTTCAATCACGCCGCAACAGAGCTACGAATCGAAGTGATTTTGCATTGATTGCATGGGTATAGTTTAGGGCCTGTAGAGTGACATACGCTACTTCTTATCCTGGAAAATCAAAGAGTTCCCGAGGGATTTTAAAAACTAAATCCACGCGGACGAAGTGGCGGGCATCAGCTAGTCAATAATAAATCTGAGATACATAAATGCAGCTGTGTTTGATTTAACATCTGCTATTTTCAAACATTTTGAGGTACGAACCAACGATCACTATCCATTTATTTCGATGAAAAGAACAATACATTCCATGCATACTATTTGATTGGTTGTAGATCACAAGCAGCCATGTTTACAAATAAAGTTTCTTAATGGATCATAACGAAAAAATTATAAAGTGCAAGAAACGCATCGAGATTGACCGCGTGACATGGTATTTTACCGTGTTAAAAGCTAATTCGTTATAATGTTGTTTTATACCAAAATAATAATAGGTTGTTACGTTTACCTGCAGTACTTACTGGAAATGAGCTGTTATCGAAAAGATCTATAAAAACAACATTTTCGATCAATAAAAAAGATTTCTTTGTAAAAATTTAATTTCTTTAAATATAATTTTGTGTTAATGCTGTGTAAACAAGTTTATAAGTATTACAGAAGTTTGAATGAAAATGGATTTTGCCAATATCTCGTGAGAATTTAGTGTTTACTGACACTAATTTAATGGCAATTTTGTATGGCACTGCATCTCTTGAACATTTTTATCGAAGCTTCTAACTAATCAAATTTTGCAAACATTTTTGATCACAAGCGCTTAGATACCTACCAGCAACCACGTATTTACGGAAGATAAGATGGAAATCGTGTATGAACTGTGCTTGTGGTCAGTAATAGTTCATACTACATATTGCACATTGCGGGATTTTTCGGCGTGTCATGACGACTTTAATCTAAAGCCGCCGGACGGAGTTTTGAAAGATCACACTTTTACATGGCTCGGTTTTGCTCAGTATCTTCATGGTAAGAGATTAGATTTTTTTATTCATTTTAAACTTTAAAATTCCTTAATTCTTTCTGCCTCAGTAGCTGCCGCTTAATAACTTTCTTTTATGCCTCGTTGGTCGACGACGAGGTCCTTGGTTCGAATTAACAATTCTCGGGTCGGACCGAAAGATGTTTTGGGCTTTTGCTCATTAGAATAGAACAGAAATATTTTTTATTCAAATAATCTTTTTACAAGTGCTTTTGAATCGTCTGGCTCTATCACTGGTTCGGAATGCCCTTCCTGCCGAGAAGAACCAGCAAGAAACTCGGCGGTTGCTCTTTTCAAAACAAATTTACAATACAGTAAATACTATACGACATATGCAGTGTTTCCACAATTTGGGAAGTTCCAAAAATGCATACCAACTAACTTCTATCCTAAGATGGGCAGACATAAAGTAGCCCCATTCCCGCCGGTGGAACCCGTTCACGAGCATGACGCATGACCGAGCCGTTGCTTCGTCGAACCATATTTGAGGGAACGTAACAACCCGCATCCCATTACTAGCGCCTGATCTCTCTCTGGTCGAGTAGGATTTCCGCCCCATGGGACTTAGGCTGAGATCTATAGATCGTACTCTGGCTCTGCTCAAGACTTAACATAGAGTTAAAATGAGACAAATATGTCCTTACATAAATCTATCTCGTTTTAACTCGCACTTGAATCTGAGATGTGAGAGTTCCATCTATAGATCTCACCCTGACCTAAGGGAATAGAGAAGTGCACTTGTATTTGCGCACACAATTGTGCACTATAATGTCTCCCTCGCCGATGATTAATCTCTGTAGAGATTGACCGCAGTGGCTGGACTCAGTCGGGAGGATTTATTATTATTCAACAAAATATTATACTAATTGCAGTAACTACGAGTTTGCCACACCACAGCAAGGCGCCTCGCGTGATTCTTATACACAAACAGTTTGCTGCCGGCACTGCTACCGATTTGCTGCGTTTGCCGAAAAATTACCAACTGTAAATACCTATTTATAATTCAAGTTATTTAAAACCAACTAGCTTTAGCTCACAGCTTCGTCAGCGTGGAGTTAGATTTTTAAAAATCTCGAGGGAACTTTATTTTTCCCGTTAAAAAGTAGCATAAGTCGTGCTTATTTACTCGTGAATCTATAATATCACGAGAAAACGGGTAGACAAAATTTTCTCGTGGCGCGCATGTTAGCCCTACAGGTCCTTATATATACCTATATAGTTATTGAGGGACAAACCAAGAAACAAACACACTTTCGAATTTCTAATATTAATAGGGATATTAGGCATGAGATGAATTTCCCCCATAGAAGATGGGAACGTTTTACATACAATATGTAACAAAAACCCTGTTGTTCCTTTTAGCTACGTATACATTAACATGTACTCGTAGGTGTACCATTAATGAAAATCTTATTTAAAAAAATCAAGAACTGAACAGTTACTGTTCATAGTCAAGACAGTTAATAAAATAGACACATAAAAAAATGTTAGTAACATCTGCTAAAATGTTCGTACGATACGACTTGCTATCTCTCTCACACACGCTCTCGCTCGCGACGAACGCCTCGCGGAATTGGCAATTGCAGGGGTAAGAAATCATTTTCAGTTTACAAATAATAACGATTTAATATTTAATTTGAATATTTTAATTTAAGAGTTTTTGCAAATAAGTTGATTTCAAACCGATTCTCATAATGCGGCTCACAGGAACAACAGGGTTTTTGTTACACAGTGTATAGACAAAAAGTCATTTTGCCCGATTGTGTGTCATACCTACGGCTGGTGCGCTATTGGCTTCTGCACAAGTAAATTAGAGCAGCGAGTGGAATACAGTATACACGGAGCTTTCTATGAATGAGGCCACAACGGCGACGACCACGTATAGGAGCAATGTTCCTTGTGGCATGGCATCGCTCTTGTTGGTTACAATGTATTAGCGGCATTTTAAGAAACTACATTTTGCATATCGCCCATTCTAATATTTTCAATGATTGTAAAATTTTCATCGCTCTCTCGCCCATTCTAATATTTTCAATGATTGTAAAAATCTCCGATACTTTTGTCAAAATATGGTCAATTATTATCTTTGACAATTAAATTACGGATATTTTAGACATATTTTTATCATCATATACCTACCTAGTTTTCAATAGAGAATAAAAGCGGTAAAAGTTAATAGTAGTTTTCACCCTTTTTCTCTATCAAAATTTAGGTATATCATAATAAAACTACATCAAAAGTGTATTTGAGATTTTTACTATCATTTAAAATGTTAGAATGCGCGAGAGAGAGGGATGTGAAATGTAATAGTGTTTCATTGCTTTAAAATTTACTTAGCTTTATTTTCAGAGGAAATATAATATTTGGTGATTATGAACGGGATGAGGTCGACTGTGGCCTGACGCGCTCCCAGACCAAAATGGGTATCAAGTGCCAACGAGCTTACATAGAAATGCCTATTATAAATATCTCGCCACATCCTGAATATACTCGGTAAAATTTACACTATGTCTTTATTCATTTTACTTCTACTCGTACCTACCTAGTATAGATTTATCTTCGATGATTACAAATAACTTTTGCAGCAATTACTCTGTAACTTCGCGGTAATGAAATCTTCAGGGTCAGAAATTTTATAAATTACTAGCTGACCCAGCGAACTTCGTACCGCCACTACTTATAAATGAAAAATTAGTTAAATAAATTTTTTTTTTTTCATTTTTTTTTGTGAATCTGAACCATCCTCGAATCCCCTTGAACTCACACAAAAAAAATTCATCAAAATCGGTCCAGCCGTCTAGGAGTTCAGTGACATACACACGCACACAAGAAATATATATATTAAGACTAGCTGACCCAGCGAACTACGTACCGCCAACAAAAATATTTAGTGGTTGGTTACCCTTATCATTTAAGGGTATGAAAAATAGATGTTGGCCGATTCTCAGACCTACACGATATGCACACAAAATTTCATAAAAATCGGTCCACCCGTTTCGGAGGAGTAACTAATATTGTGACACGAGAATTTATATATTAGATATAACAATTTTTTCAATTCGTAGATGCATTTTGACTAAGTATCTATTTTCAAAAAATATTCAGTCAGAAATGTGATTCTTTTTTTTAGGTAAATTTTTTATCTTATCTCACGAATATTATTAACAGTCAAAAGCTCTAACTTGGTACCTTTTCCGATTCACAGTGGCATAAATATTTTATACAATGTTTAGGTAAATAATAATGAACAACGTATTTAACGTACCTAAATCTATGCTGAATTGTTCAGCATTTGTATTAATGAACAATAAAACACAGATATTATTAAGTATTAATTAGTAACTTAACATTTGCAGATTTGGTGTTGGAAATAGCCTAGCCTTGGTAAAATTGCTTCGTCCAGTTAAATCGGGTAAGATTTTCCTTATCTTAGGTAAATATAGCCATTATCTGTAGACGGTAGTTAGGTCACACCATATTAAAATATTGCTTCCTCAATCACATCACATCATAATATTATAATATTGCTTCCTCTTTGTACAGTAACTTTGTAACTAAATATGAAGCTCCCATTTCTGTGTTATTCAAGTAGAAGCAGGTGAGTATTTGAAGTTAGGTGTAGGTAAAGAGATAGAGTGCAAACGTCTCTTATCTCTTAAGTACCATAGCAAAGTGAACGTGAACATACCTAATAAGCAGCTTTATTTGCGGTCAAAATACACATCGTGCCTAAATTATGTTGTAGGTAATCAAAGTATGTTGCGTTTCTGTTTTGGCCTGCAAATAAAGATGGTTTCTTTCGCAATTTTTGTGTTTTGGGCTGCAAATAAAGTTGGTAATTTTATCCACGTTCATCTAAGCTACAATTTAGTTTTAATTACAGATTACATGATGCCAATTTGCTTGCCATCGCTAAATGAACGTGAAAAGAAGCGACGAGACAAATTCGTATTTATGGTAGACTATCTGAATTGTGAGTAAACATTTCGTAAAACATGATTGTAGATTTACTTTATAAAAATACGAGAAAATCTGATTTTCATTTCTACAGCTGTACCTCGTGACTTCGACTCCGAGAAGATGGCCAAGAAGTCATTGAAACTGTTTACGCACAAAGATTGTAGGAGACATCGCATGCGATCGGTGCGTATTAAAACCGAATGTGTAGATCATACCTAACTGTTCTAGCATATGCCATCAAGGAGTTCCAGTGCCCAACTCTGACTTCCATCAGGCTAAAGGGTACTTCAAGTAACGTCGTCCAAACCATCATCGTCTCAGCTCAGTGCCGGCCAAGGCCAAGTGCAAATTGGCAGACTTCACACACGCTTAAGAAAATTAAGGAGAACTCTCAGGTGTGCAGGTTTCGTCGAGACGATTTTCTAGCACTTAAATCCGAAAAGTAATGAAGTTTAGAGGTGCTTTGCTTAGGTTTGGAATCCATATCCCTGAAAAGGAGGTCGAAAAAGGAGGTTATTTTATGAACGGAAGAAGCTTTTTAGTACCAAAAATAAAAATCAAACCAATGGTTTGATTCAGCGGCCTTAAATCTTTTCCGTCAAATTACAGAAATTAGGAAGTGAAGGCGTGACTCATGTGCTATGCAGTTCTGGTTGCGGCATGCGTCCCGGGGCGCCTCTGGTCAGCCACGCTGCAGAAGGCGCCTTTCAGCTTATCGGCATAGCAGCCGGCGGAGCCCCTTGCATGCGCCGCGCCATGCGGAAAAGGCTTAACAGGGAACCGCCTTTGTACATTGATGTGTACCCCTATGTGCCTTGGATAATCAATTTTATCACTGGTAACGTGTTACCTCGGGCTTATCCAGAAAACTTCATGTTGATGGAAGGAGGCTCGAGTAAGTATAACTACATATATAATATAGGTACATTATAAACGTCCTCTATAATCTGGTAAGTAGCTTAATCAGCTACGTTCTATGAGGTCTATCTTGGATACAATGCCCAGGTCGGGCCAAAAAATATTCATTTTTAGATTCCGTAGTAATAAAACAACAAGGAATCCCTAAAGTTTCGCCAAGTCCGTCCATCTGTTGGTCTGTGCGCGTTCTGGCATAGAGACTTGGTACTAAAAAGCTATTTTTGGCAAGATTATACATAGGTATTAACTGCCGACAAAGTTGTACAATAAAATCTTGAAAAAACTATAATTTTTGGTTCCTCCCCTACACGTAAAGTGGGGATGGTATTCGTTTTACCTCTCTATCCGTCTATTCCATTGTATCGTGTATTGGGTGTCGTTGAATAGTTTTTCAAAAGTATTGGTGGTATGTCAACAACATTTTATAGATCCGTTTGCGAAATATTTATCATTAAAGTGAAATGTTTTGTTGGAGTTGCGTGCCCGTGTCCCCCGTGTAATAACTTAACCATTGATTTTAAATAATTAATATGTGAAAAGTATTCACGTTAGCAGTAGTACCTATAGGTAATTGGTATATAATGAAGATAAGTGGTAATTTTTCCACGTTTATTTTGAACAAGGCATAGATATTATTCGTAAGACCATCGATCATCTCACTGTTAAATGACCGACCACACAGTATTTAGTTAGATAGTTAGTAGGTACCCTATTAATGTTATACAAACTCTCATAATCATGAATGTGACTAGTAAAATGATTTTTCATTGAAGGTATGGGCATACGTCACGAATTTCTCAGAGCCAGAAAGAAACAACAGTCTGGGTGGCGCGCTCGGACCTATGTTGTTGGTGACTACTGCTTCAAGAGTTTAAAGAAAATGTCCCGAACAGCGTTTTTCTATGCAGAGACTTTTGAAGTTAATGCGGATCCACCTGCCAAAATGAACGTTATCATGAAGGTAGAATCCTATTTCTTGTGCATCGTATTTCTTATTGCCGGGACCAAGATTACTTACCCCTTCTCAAAAATTTCTCAAGGAATTTCTTGGAATAATCATGAGATGTAACTCAACTTGTTTCGACAGCCACCTTGCCGACGCGCCTCGCTGCTGCGTTGTGCTTTTCAGGTTTTGCCCTCTATTTATTTCAATGAAGAATGTTAGCTATTCTTGAAAATACCAATATTCCCCATTCCCCTCTTCATAAGCGTAAAACTTATGTGACACAACATAAAGAGATAGGTAGGGATGAGGTTTATTTCGGTTATCAGTGCTAAATATATACATTGCTACACATTTACGTCACCTACAACATGTCCAGTACACTAGTATTATCTGGGGTCTCGTCTGTGGTTTCAAGGTTTTAAATTGTTTCAGATATCAGCGGGCATCGAAACCACAATAGTCTGCGCGAAGCTGCTTCTGCCAAATCGTTTAGTCGAGCCAGAAATAGACGGGATCGGTGGATACAACATAACACTCACCTTCAACACCCTTTGGTTTCCGTACAGTTTCTTCTTTTCGCTAGGACTATATGGAAAAAATACGACTAGTAGGGATTTCGCTAAATGGATTTTCGAACGCGAACCGGGTTTTTGGTAAACATATATATCTTCAAAAGAGTAATGTCATTGTGAATAGCTATGAGGCTTTGCGTCGTTGTGACTCTCCATCAGTGTATCTTGAGCCGCATCCATATTTTAATATTATAGATGTAAAAAGGTTCTATTTGTCTGAAGCGATGTCGAAAAAGCAAAACTTTTTATTTTTATCATCATGGGATTTTTAAAAACCTTGGTCACCGCGGGGGAAATCGCGGGCTTCAGCTAGTATATAATTATTATATTATATGACACAATAAACTTTATGAAGTTAGTTTATACATGCCCACCAATAAACATCATTCTATATGTAAAACATCGCATTCACCTGTCAGGCTGTCACGCGTAGGTATAATTATTATTTGAATATATATATAGTACGTTACCTTGACTTTTGTAGAAAACTACTCAACAACTAGATTACCAAATAAATAGTAACTACATTAATCTTCCTAACTGCTAGCATTTCATTTTATAGTCATGAGACGACGCAACGAGTATGCTACCCGAATTCCTCCTTTTATGGGACGAAAAGTATTTTTCACGGAGATCTCTACACGATTAAAATGTGTTTCTGATGCATAGTTAAGAGCAACGAAGAAAACCTGTAATCCAATGGGTCTATAACTACTGTTAACTTCATTCACATCACCTGGATGCTTGGTAGTGTATGCTTCCACTACCAAGTAGTATTTCTTGTACCTACTTCTAGTTATTTCACGTTTTGCTCGGTCGATATAAGCAGGCGATGCAACGGTCACTTTTGGCGTCACGTCGTCGTAGAAGATGTGAAGTTTACCGACGACAACAGATGTAACTGAAGAAATCAGTAGTCCTAGGACGGTAGTAGGTATAATATAATTCATCAAAGGCAGCCGTGTCGACCTCAAAACCCCTCACCTAATCTCAAACAGCAACTCAACGACGCGCGATGACTTAGTGGAATTTTTATGGATCTTTTATTAAAAAAATAAAATTATTCGATTACCATGAGAAATTCGTTTTTTTTTTTCAATGTCATAAAAATACTCACGAATAATGTAAAAGTAGAAAAAAATATGTTTTATTTTAGTTGTAATGTAAACCTTATACGTCAGTTTTAACTACGAGTAGGTACTTAACTAGTTGTTATAGATAAATTATTATGCTGCATCAACAGATACTGTGTCTTCATCGTTCATGCCGCTATCGGCATTGTTAGACGGAATTGAAGGGTTTTGAGGAATGGAAGGATTCGTAGGTAGCTGTGGTTGTTGAGGAAACTGTGGTAGTTGAGGAAGTTGTGGTTGTTGGGGAAACTGTGGTTGCTGCGGAAACTGTGGGAATTGTGGGATTTGAGGAGACTGTTGAGGAAACTGTGGTAGTTGAGGGAACTGAGGGAGTTGTGGGATTTGAGGAGACTGCTGAGGGAACTGTGGTAGCTGAGGAAACTGAGGGAGCTGAGGTAATTGTTGAAAACTAGTACCTGGCGGTAAGAATTGAGTGAACGAAGGGTTTGGCTGTGGTATTTGAGGAAATTGAGGCATATTCTTTGAGTCTAAGGATGACTGAGGGAATGAAGGGCTGTCTGCTGGATATTGAGACTGGGGCTCTTGAGATTCGCTAGAAGGTTGTTGCTGTTGATTGGGCGACCTGTCTGCGGATTCGATGACTGCTGTATCTTCATCACCTCCTGGTTGTTCCGACGGTGGGCTTTGCGGTGGTTGAGCAGGAGCTAACGGGCCAATCGAAGCAGGTGGAGCTGAACCGATAGGTGACGGGGCAGGATAGAGGAAACTATTAGATGGGTAGTATGAAGCTGAGAGTATTGGCGAATAGGACGGATATCCCGGATAAGATATTTGATAGCCGATCTGTGGCCGGTAAACTTGCGCTGGAACCTGTAAACAACAAATACATTTACAACCTTACTCTTTAGTTATTGCCAGTTACTAGTAGCTATTTATATGCAAATTATATTTTTAAATAGCTGTGGTATGTAAGTTTTTATTTATTTATTATTTGATGACAAGATAGCTCTCGACTGGTATCTCCATGACTGATGGTAAGTGACGATACAGTCTTGGTAGGCTTACTTGAAAGCAGTATGAATAATTCAACTAACAAAAATAACTTTATAAATTAAGTTAATTATTTCGACCGCTTTGTACTGTCTGTGGGCTTGATTGTCTGGCTGTGTTTGCCATCGTAGTACTGACCCTAAGCGAGGGTGTGTACCTACGACACATCGAAATACACATGTTCGACCTCATGAGCTTCGATGGTGTGATGTGGCGTACGGGACACTTCAAACGGATGGACCAATTTTGAATTACATTATCTTCTATCCTTAAAAAAGTGTTAAACTTTTTATTTTAAAGAGAGACAAACACTCAGACACACAGACAGACGGAAAAGTACAAATTCACTCAAGTAGACCCAAAGACGCTCGCTTCGTTCATTCGTTCATCGTTCCCTTAAAATATGGTTGAGCGAAGCAACGGCTGGGTCATGCGTCATGCTCGTGAACGGGTACCACCGGTGGGAATGGGGCTACTTTATGTCTGCCCATCTTAAGATATATTGCATTGTTAGTTGGTACGTATTTTTGGAACTTCCCTCATTGTGGAAACACTGCATACATAGCATAGTATTTATTGTATTGTTGACCGAGCGAAGCGAGGTCTCTGAGTCTACTAGAGCGAATTTGCACTTGTCCGTCCGTCCGTCTGTCCGTCCGTCCGTCCGTCTGTCAGAGCCTTATAACTTTTGAATTACTGAACGTAATTACTTCAAATTTAGATGTGATATGTAAACTGATGGCCTTCAGCCGAATATTGCATAAAAAATTATAAAATTTTTTATTTCATGGGGGCTCTCATAGAAGTGAATGCAAAGAAAAATTTTTTTTGTTGCCTTTCATAGACTTGCAATGTATCTTTTTAAAGACAATTTTGAACAGAGTACAAAATTTTTTTTTTTAAATATTCCCTTAAAATTCACGAAATGGGGGGCTTTCAAAGTGGAGATTTAATACGCTCGCTTGAAGACGCTCTCTAGCAAAATCAGCTATGTATTTTCAAGCTGAACTTTTTTTTATTTCACTTGTATCCTGTACTTGAACAACAAATACTAAAATTATATGAATATTATAAAGAAACGAGATTATTTAATTTTTAATGGGCATCAGTAACTTTCACATAGCTTCACAATAATGCTAATAGATGGCGCAGTCATTAACTATTCCATGGAACTAGTAGTTACGACTACGATCTATCCCAAAAACAGTTTTGCGTCGAGCATTATTATTTAGGTACATAATATAATAACATATTATTCAATTAAATAAAAAATTATTCTTTAGTTAAATATCAAACTTCAATAAACTATTAATTGCTGCATTTTGTATATTTTCTATTCGCGTCGATAGATGACGATTTGTACAGATGCCCGTAACCCGTTTTCACTCGTTAGTACCTACATAATAATTCAATGTTTTCACTAACGTTCCCTAACCTTTACGGGCTACCTATGATAAGTTAGGTGATGATTTCTGTCAACTTCTTTATCACGATCCTGTAAGGGACACCTAAAAGGACATTGGGACGAATGTTAGGACTTAGGATTGTATTTAGGAGCTACCTACGTAAAGAGACTCCTACATAGGGGATGATTTAGGTATGTTTGGTGAAAACGGGCATAATAATAATATCAGTTTTGGTCGTCATGTATCGATTGAATGAATAATCATGGGATACCGTTACCGCGAGGTCTCATTTCGGGGCGAACCACTAGTAAACTTGTTTTGAAAAGAGCAACCGCCGAGTTTCTTGCTGGTTCTTCTCGGCAGGAAGGGCATTCCAAAACAGTGGTAGAGTCAGACGATTCAAAGGCACTTGTAAAAACTTTATTTGAATAAAAAATATTTCTATTATTCTATTCTATTCAAGTATTAGTATAGCACTTACAGCATTAATGTATTGGCTAGTAGAATATGCAAATCCACTGATCTCTTGTGGTTGGATTGTCTTTATGTGTGCCGAGTGGAGTGGTACCGACAGTGCTATACCACCAGGCCATGCTACTGCACTGGCCGTTGCGCTGGTCACCGCGAACAATAACACAACAAATACCTGAATGAACAAATAACAAATTATAGAAAAACATCACTAGAACCACATCAGACACGAAACGTGAACGTATTTTGAGACAAACACAAGAAATTGGTAGATTTACTAAATACACTTTAAAAAGTGTGTAAAGACACATAAAGCTGATTTAGTTTTTAGGGTTCCGTAGTAAACAAGGAACCCTTATAGTTTCGCCATGTCCGTCCGTCTGTCTGTCTGTCTGTCCGCGGTTTAGCTCAGAGACTATTGGTACTAGAAATCTGTAATTTGGCAAGGGTATAAATATCAATCACGCCGACAAAGTGGTGAAATAAAATTGTAAAAAATAATTTTTTTAGGGTACCTCCCCTACATGTAAAGTGGGGATGAATTTTTTTTTTCTCGTCTATCCCATAGTGTGGGATATCGTTGAATAGGTCTTTCAAAAATATTGTGGGTGTGGGAACACCATTTTTCAATTCAGGGATCCGTTTGTGAAATATGATATTTTAAAGTGCTAAATTTTATTAGAGTCAAGTGTCCCCCCCCCTCTACCAGCTAAACGGTTGTATAAAGAATACAAGCAAAAATTCACAGCAGTAGTATATATAATGAATTTTAAAGGAAAACTGTCACGGTTAAGTAGGGTTCATTAGTTAAAGAGTTATATCTGTTTTTTCTAAGTTAGGTATTACACGTACACTAGCGGCACGCTATGATGGCCGGTTTGACACATTACAATAGTGATGTGGAATGTCAATTTATTCTCGAACAAAAAACAATTAAGTTTTGTTTTTGTACCTGATTAAATAGGTTTAATAAAACAAAAATGTATATGTTTATTTAATTTATTTGAACGAACTGAATATTTGAATGAAAATGAATATACATACTTTATATGCACACAAGAAACATATGAATACAAAAGATACCAAAAAAGGTGCCACAAAAGGCCATAATTAATCAGATTCGTCCATACTACTATTTTCACTGTCGTCACTGCTATCATCACCTACATTAATAATTATATGTTCGTTTTCTATAATATTATCTATTTTCACATCTCTTTCATAATCTTCCCTTATTAATTTAACAGTTCTATTCACAACCTTTTCCCAGTCTCCTTTAGTCACATGTTCACAAGCTTCTTCTAATAATTTTAGCATTTTTTTTGTGGTAAATGGGGGTTCTGTATTGTGTCTTGCAGCATATCCCTTAATTTGAGCCCACACCAACTCAATCGCATTATACTCACAATGGTAAGGCGGTAACCGTATAACTCTGTGCCCATGTTCTAATGCTATTTCGTCAATGACGTATCGGATCTTGGTTGGTTTGTTTTCTTTTAAAAGACGTACTAATTCCGCTTTTAACATATTCATGTTTGCATCTACGCCATTTTTACGAAGCCATGCGACGATATCAGCTTTCTTTTGGGATTGGGCAGGTGGCTTGTCAATTTGCATCGAGTGGTATGGGGCGTTGTCCATAATTATAATAGATGGTTCAGGGAGGCTACACAACATTGAGGTAAACCATTCAGTAAACTTTTCTCCATTCATGTCTTCATGATAGTCTCCAGTGGTTTTTGACGCAAAAGCCATGAGAGAACCTTCGACAAACCCGTTGATGGTTCCGGCGTGACAAATTATAAGTCGCGATCCTTTTCCTACAGGAACTTTGGAAGTAGATGCTGCTGTGTCATCGTTCCAAGAACGGCCTACAGTATGGTTAGCATTAAGCCATGTTTCATCCAAGAACACAACATTTTGCCAATTTTTGATTTCTTTCACTTGCCGTAAAAAAGTATACCTTGCCATCGCTATATCAAATCTTTCCATCAATATTTTGCGTTTGTTACATTTTTTGTATCGAAATCCAATGGTCTTCAAAATCTTTGTTAAAGAACTTTCCCCACCGAAGAATAATCCAGCTTCCTTCAGTGAATGCACCAACTTTTTTCTTGTTGGATACTCCTTCTGTAAATAGTAGCCGTAAACATGTCTTCGGATAGCATCGGCATCAAAGCTATCGATGCCTACGACTGGTTTTGCTCGTTTTCTCTTTTTTGGTGTGTGAAGTTTATTTTCTTCTGTGCCAGTCTCGCCATATTTTTTTTTAGTTATCCGTCTAACAGTTCGTTGTCCAATATTAAGCGCATCAGCTACGCGTTCAACCACTGACGTTATAGGTAAAATTGGCCCTCCATTTTGAGCTTCACGATCGAAATAGTTACGAAGGCGTATTACGAACTCACGTGTCTGACTATTTAGAACAGTTCTCTGCGTACGTTCGGTCATATCGACGAAATCCACAACAAAGGGCTTGAACAGAGTCCAAATTAACGAGCAAGGGTCAACAGTAATGCAGTATCAATATTTGAAATCCAAAGCCAGGTCAAAACTATATCACAATCGCATTGCACTGACAGTTTATACTTTTCGAAGCAACGTCAATTCGAAACTGCTTTGTTTTGCATTGAGCATTGACGCGAGTTTGCCGGAGGTAGTAGTTGTGCTAGCCAGCGATCCTATGTGACGATCGTATTAGATTCCATTTTTAAAAATTTTCAATTTAGAAAACCAAATGCCGAGTTGTGGTATATATCATATAAACATAAAAATTTTACCTTTTGTATGAAACAGCTGATATTTTTTTGCGATTTCAGAGGTTTGTCCACATAGTGAAAATTGTTCATATTCACAAGTACATTCACCCCTTAAATGGTGCAAACTGATTTTTCTACACTTGTATACATTTTAGAAATCAATTTAATAAATAAATTTTGAGTCCTAAACCTAAAACTACATTCGATAAAATTTATGAATCTCTGCACATCACTATCGTCAATAAAGTAATACAATTATTTCCTTCAAAGTCGTTATCAATTAATACGGAACTTCATGAGCGGACAAACGTCAAACCGGCCATCATAGCGTGCCGCTAGTGTAGTGTAAGTTGCATATTTTGTAATATATTATAGTATTTAAACCATGGAACTCAAAATGTATTTAATATTCATAAATAAAATAAAATCACTATCCTAGGTCAGCAATGATATTTGAGATTATATAAATTTGGGATCTCTTTAATTTTCCGGAATTAAAAGTAGCCTTCGGTTCTATTAATATCAATTAATCATATACAATAGCTGACCCAGCAAACTTCGTACCGCCAACAAAAATATTTAGTGGTTGGTCACCCTTATCATTTAGAGGTATGAAAAATAGATGTTGGCCGATTCTCAGATCTACCCGATATGCACACAAAATTTCATAAAATCGGTCCAGCCGTTTCGGAGGAGTTTGGTAACAAACACCACGACATGAGAATTTTATATATATTAGATTTATAATTAATATTAATTATTAAAGGTAATTGGGCGATCAACAATAGAATTAGTGAATTTCAACCACCTTAATGATTAAGGTGCTTGAAAGAAATCGGCTTGAATTCAGCTGCCCAGAAGATAAAATAACCTACATAATATTGTAACAATTTTGTTTTGAGAAACCTAGAAGTTTAAAGCGTACACCCGACTACGGGAAATTTGATGTAGCGTCCGTCATATTGGTTTTGTTCGTATTGAACGTAGCCTATATCACCCGGAACGAAATATCGAATAGATTGAGACCACATTCATAATATTCGGCTCAGTAGTTTAGGCACTACGGTGGAACATACGTTTACACAAACAAAAATACATACATAGACTGCTAAAATCATAACCCATCATTTTGACTTTGTCGTAGTCATTTGTTTGGTTATAGTCTCGTTTTTATTAAATAATGTATAAAGTTCGATTTATATCTAACGGAGCGCGTCGGACTGGAATTCACAATGTAATATTAATTAAAGAAAATTAAAATTCGTATTATATCTTAGATGTCACAGATACAATAATATGTTCAATGGAATGCCGCAAAAATTCGCAAAATATACCTAATAAGGCACACACAAAAAACATCAAAAGTCAAACTACACATTTCCATTTTTTGCATTTTAAATACTGTCGGACCTGCTCCGTCAGATGTGAATCGTACGGTAGAGTATCCGAGTTTAAGCTTGGATGCGAACTGGAAAAGTCAATGTTTAAAAAAAAGTAACAATGTAAGTACTCTATCACAGCACTCGCACAAATCACAATAAACAAATCACTTTCATCGAAAAAACAATATTAAGGTTAACAATTTACAGGACACACATTATTAATTATTATAAATAGCGGAGGACTAAATTCGTACCTTCATCTCGGAGGCACTAGACATTTGTGTATGTACTGTACTCGTTTTAATCCACGGACGACTCTTTTATACTTATTCGAGATCACCCACTTACAATCGCGAGCAAAAAGAAACTAGATATATTACTCCGCCGAATTTGTATTCATAGTTTGTATCGTGCATTTTATAGGTATATACCAATACACAAGTATTGGTATACCTATACCTATTGGTACCTATCACCTCTGTTAAAATAAAACACCCTTATGTAACTTTGTATAAGTAACTGTTAAGTGTGCATTTGCCATTTACTATGGAGATGTCATATCACTAAATACTTACGTTTTAAAATCTTAACTGTCATTAATAATATGGATGTCAGTTCATGAGTCACAGAGTCCAGACCTGAACATAGGGATCTTTCAGAGACTTCATCATTTTGTTTGCCCATGCGAGAATTTGCCCATATGACCATGCTGTCACCGCCGCGCCGGTGCGTTAGCCATCGAAGAGTAGAAAGACTTCCGCTGCTTCTCGACCTACCTACCTACCTTGGTACATACTGCTCGACACTGGACTGTACCATTTATCAGACTAGCCAATTCAAAATGGTTAGACTACCATTTTCACTTCGTTGGAACTTCGTTAGTAGACCAACGGAGTCCCCTACTCCCTGACAAAAAGTCTCCTATGTCTTTCCTCAGGCTACAAGCTAATTTTGTCGAAATCGGTTCAGCTTACGTGAAAAGGTTCCTGACAGAAAGAGTAAACTTACATTCACTTAATTATTATAATATTGGTATTGGTATGGATTAAAGTTTTGAAAAAAAGTTGTAATTATGTGAGTTAAACTGATATAATTAATTGTTTTTGGACAAAGCAATGTGCTGTTCTACTAAGTGCCTTTTGATTCTTCAATATCTGGGATGAAGAACTCAACAATTTTCTGTTTGTAAAGTTGCATCACTGTTTTTGGCACATTCGGGTGGAAGGGATGAGAGCCCCCGATGTACGCGGCGTCCCAAATGTTCTTAAACATTTGTAGAAACAAGCGAACAAGCTTAATCTGAGGCATTTCCGCCGCTTCCACGAACTTGCCTAAGAAAAGGAACCAAAAAATTTAGCACTCAACGAAGTGTTTCCTGGTTGTCTAAAACTTCAAAAATTTTATAAGAATATGACCAAATAAACCTTATTAACCAGGAGCTGTTCAGGGAAGTAGAAAAATAACAAAAATTGAAAACCAATGCAGTGCCTTTATACAAGTACTTACCTAGGTACATGACAATGCGAAAATCCGCATTAAAATCAGCGCAGTAGTTTTACTTAGGGAAATGGTATAGCAATAAACTTATACAAGTGTAAATTAAAATTTAAAACACCCTCGACATGTGAATATATATGGCCGAACTATGTATGATATACCCAACATCTTGTTACCCAGTTTACTGCATTGTCAATAGGTCCTCGTCCTCGATCCTCGATCATCATCTATCTAACACCTACTTTTTAAGACCATTCTAATGAGTCCAAACACTTATAATATGTGCTGTAACTTGCTGAAGAGTTGGGATCCCGCAGATTACTTCATGCTGCAGCATCAGCTCAAGGTTACCATGTCTTGGAAATAATCCGAAGTTACAGTACACCTTTCAAATCAATCGCACCTGGGAAAGTTTGTAAAACTCTTTAATCAAGTGAAATGAGCTGATAATAATCTTCAAACGCCTGAACAGATCTTCATAAATTATAGCTAAGAACCATCTCAATCAAGTTAGCTTTGAAACAGAAAAACCACAACAAAATCGGTCTATTCTTTGAGGACCTACGAGGGACAGACACACAGATACTCGCGTCAAACTTATAACACCTCTCTTTTTTTGTCGGGAAGTTTAGAAAAACCTCTAAACCTTTTTAGAGTTTTGCCATACCATCACCATTCCGTCGAGAGTAATAAAATATTAAAATTTATTAAATTAAGTTCTAAAACTAATACTTAATTTTTAATAGTTCATTCATTCATTTCTTTAATATTATTTTTATATCGTTTTTTCTTTTACAAAAATAATAAAAATAAATTAAAAGTTACCTCCGCCGCTTTGCCTTTTTGCGCGGGTTTTTGATATATTTGGTGTAACGCGCACATTATGTATCCCTTCTATATTACTTAAAGTTGTAGATTGAACTTGTATCTCATTGCTTAGAAAGCTTTTCATTGAATTATTTTCTTTCTGAAATTGTTACCTAATCAATATTACAAAAACTAAGAAAAATACAATCAAAGAATACCAGAAAATAAAAAGTAAAACAAAATTATACAAATTCTTCTGTTTTTTTATCTTTACATTTGTTTTACCATTGCACGGTAATGCTTTAACTTGACTATAGTAATAGCATGCAAAAAATAAGCCACAAACCCCCACTGAATTCATAATTGAAGTTGCTTCTTTGCGAATTAAAATCAAATGATCCTATAACAATAGGCCGTCTGCTTTATAACAACCATCTACGCGGCTTGTTTTGTATTGATTTGTTTGTTTGCTACTAACAACAAAACAACGTGTAGTCTTATATAATAGGTGATTTACAATAAATAATATTACACATACAAGTTTTAACAGCAAGTGCTTCTGTTTATGAATTTAGAAAATAGATATAAGTACTTTGTGGTTAAGTTTTAAAAATCCCGCGGGAACCCTCTGTTTTCGAAATGAAAAGTAGCCTTTGTCACTCTCCAGTCTTCAACCTTATCGACCCGAAAAACTACGTCTAAAAATTAGCTCTATTGAAACGTGATTGAAGGACAAACCAATAAACAAAGACAGTTTCGCATTAATATATTAGTAGAATACTTCATTAAGCAAGTGCAAAAGCATAGTAGCATTAGAATCGGGAAGTCACGGGCTATTATTAGTAACGTATTATAATCAACTATCGATATATTATTATCATGAAAGTGACAGTGTTATATGAAAACAATGCATCATTACAATATCCATGCTACTTTGTTTCGATATTTATCTTTAAAGATTAATAAGGTGTCCATGATTCTATCAGATCAGATGTAAAAGCCGCATCAATTATTTCTATAGCCTCAATTATGTTGATTGGCTGAATTTATCACGTTCTTTCGGCAACAATGCATTTAAGGCAATAACATAATAGCGATTGAATTGAATCGGCCAATGAGAGACGATAGCAGTCGTCACACTGTAGAAATCGTTTTTAGAGAATCGTATAGCCAGAATCTTTAAATTGATGACTAATTCAAAGTTGTCGGTAAAGTAAAACTTTGCGTAAACCTTTACAGCCAACTACAAATTATCATTAATACTAGACTTAAGAAAACAAAGTGTGTGTGTTTGTTGGTATGTCATTCAATTAAGCAACAACGGAGCGACGGATCGACATCGATTGATTTTTTGCGTAGGTTTATTGGAGGACCTGGAGAGTGACATACACACTTATATTTATCCCATAAAAATCAACTCTTCCACGAGATTTTTAAATATTTAACTATGAGTGGACGAAGTTGCGGGCAAAGGCAAGTTTGGTAAAATTTAGCTAGCGACGCAATTCAGATAGCTGTGTATTCTATACCTAGTGAAGAGTGAAGTTGATACGTAAGTACTATCCGTTTGTCCTTGTAATCGATCCGAATCAACCGTCACCCTATTATTCCTCGCAAGGTTGCTCTAGATCTCAATCGGCGCAGATCACCAACTGACATTTGCTACCACCAGACTCACTTGCTGACATTTCCACGAACTAGTTCGATAACTGTTGATCAGGAACGCGGCACAAACGCGTTAATGCACAGGGGGGTGAAACTGCCATACAATTCACATGTTAGAAAAAAATGTATAGGAAGTGCTGCCCTCTAGTGAACAAGGAACAACACTTATGCGATATCTTCCTTGAGCATACCATAGATAGCGCTTATTCGTCTCAATGGCATTACTAACCCGGAACCCAGACCCAAAAAAAAGCACAGAAAAAAAGTAACAGTATTTTCGAATTTGAAATAACTCTTTTTCGGTGCTCGTCGTGTGTGAATTGTGTTGTTTTTTGAAAATCTCGGACTGTGCTTTGTTTTTTTGTATCTTCTTCGAACGTTTGACCCCTTTTATCGCCTGGACCCGTGTAACCTGCTATTAACGACTCACCTGCTTTTCCCAAAACGGACTTTGTCGCTGCTACGAATGAATCGACCCTGCTTTGCTCAACTGACTTTGAATTCCGCAACGAATTTGGATAAGATGCCGAGAAAATCAGCAATAAAGTGTTATTTTGGATGTGCGACTGAAGGTATAAAATCATGATCATCTAACTAATTCATATAACCAATTTTCCAACTTATTAAACTCGAGCTTCATCCTTCAGTTACCTTAATTCATATTGTGTCTTTTATATACACAACAAACTAATTATTACTATCTCATGAAACTTTCAGGCCCTAAAAGACTACATATTAGAAAGAGACTATACCAAAAAGTCCTGTAAATATCCATCAGAGGCGTTGTGTTCATTCTTGGATGAAGTTTGCATTATAATACAAACTCAATTGAATGAAGAACCACAAAAAAAAATATATAAAAGATTTAATAAGCCAAAAAGTTAAAATATAACTTTTCGTTCCTCTCCTGCGAAAACCATAATAGGAAACTTCTTGATTATTTAATAAGTATAGCAATAAATGTAATTGTTCACAGTTGGTGTACCAATGTAAATAGGATGCTAAAAGGTAAAATGAGTGGGACAAATGAAGGAGATAATGTTAAAACTCAAGCAGCAAAATATTATAATATGCACAAGAAAAGAAAAATAAATAATTAATAATTATTTTCAGTCTTATATTTCCTTGTAAAAAATATTTTTGTGAAATAGGCAATGATAAGTGTTAATGTTATCTACAAAATTAAGATTTCTTGGCTCCATTTTATTTCGTTCCGTGATAATTAACATTATTATTAATACAATTTCCTATTTCAGTTAAAATTAAATATTTCTAATTGAGATTTCAATTAAACATTCAACTTTATTTAAATGTTTTATTTTACTAATTTTATCTCCCAGGGAACGAAATTAAATGGGGTATGAAATCTTAATTTTGTAGATAATATTAACACTAATTAGGATTTAAATATTTTAATTTATAATAAAGCGCCATCTAGCGGTGGTGCCAACCGTGTTCTACTGTACGAAAGCAGCGGCATCTAGTGAACAGAGTACAATGTTTTTCAAAAATAAAATGAGAGTTGCGCATCTATCTCTAGTTATATAGTGTTTTATCTATGTTAATGCACTTTATATGCTACGTGAAATTGCAATCTATTTTTTTTTTTTTGTGACAGGAA
Organism: Oeneis ivallda; assembly: GCA_029955525.1. Taxonomy (NCBI): domain Eukaryota; kingdom Metazoa; phylum Arthropoda; class Insecta; order Lepidoptera; family Nymphalidae; genus Oeneis; species Oeneis ivallda. Next base: position 9,758,908 of record JARPMR010000003.1, on the reverse strand, counting down.
ACAAATATTTCAGTATCCTTTTTGGTTGACTGCCCAACAAAAAAAGACAGGCTTGTTTTACACGCCTAGGTATGTGCGATTTTTTTTAATTTCCTCAAAGTAATAATAAATAATAAAATTAGTATAATCTTTGATTTTTTTATAACATTCTTTCTTGGTAGCATATCACTCTTTATAATAATAAATAAATATTGTAATATAATCTACTGGCAGGTAGTAATAAAAACAGATAGTATGTCAATGATTCCCAGTGACATTTCATTCACAGATTATAAAATATCAAAACACTATTTGGTCCTGTTGCGAAATGAAATGTATTTCACGATCAAAATAAAACGCTTCGGTATACCTATTTTGATATGGATGAGAAATTTCGGGTAAGCTGATTAGTGCTGCAACAGAAAATCCTACAGACATCAGTTTCAAATAACACTTAGTATATAGGTTATTTTTCTTCGCATGATTCACTGAGATTGGCTCTTATCATATAAATAATAATTAATATTCGTAAATAAATAAACAAACATAATTAACACTTGACATATTTCAATAATATCTACTATACTAAGTTTATTTACAATTAGAAACTTAATCTAAATGCCTGCATAATTTTTGCGTAGGTGAAACTATTTATTATTACTAGTGGTTCGCCCCGAACTGAGACCTCGCGGTATCCCATAATTCCCATAAGGTAGTTTTAACTATATTATATTGTAATTAAAACGCGCCAAATCTGATGACGTCAATCGTCATCTGCTTTCGTGGATGGGATGCGTATTTACAATATTAAAGACAGCGCCATCTAGTAACAGTATAGTGAAGTTTTGTTAAAAACATTGATGCCCATTAAAACTCAAATAATTTCGTTTCTTTATAATATTTATCTAATCTTAGTATTTGTTGTTCAAGTACAGAATATAACTCAAATTATGTGTAAGTTTCAAGTTTTAAAACAAAGTGGTTTTAGAGATCTAGCCTCGAATACAATCTCCACTTTGAAAGCCCCCCATTTGGTATGGGAGCCCCCCTGAAATAAAGATTTTTATAACTTTTTAAGCCATTTTCGGCTGGAGGCCATCGGTTTACATATCATATCTAAAATTGAAGTAATTACGTTCAGTAATTCAGAAGTTATAAGGCTCTGACAGACGGACGGACGGACAAGTGCAAATCGCTCTAGTAAACTCAGAGACCTTCGCTTCGCTCGGTCGATAATTAGTACCTAAAAAGTATGGTTCTGGCTCATAGCTAGTTAAATATTTCTGTACTATCACGAGACAAAGCCTGGACGTGTAACTATGGTTTAACTTGCGCAGAGATAGTATGGTAGATTCATGAGAGAATTGATCTAAATTGTCCAATGAAAACAACATCCGGATCTTGTAATACATCAATAAGTTGCATTTACTATTTTTTTAATATTGTTACTCATTTATTGTTTAATTTTGGATAAGGATGTGGTGATAGAGGCTGATTCTACGGCTCAAAGTGCACAAGAAATCAAAAAGCCGAAAAAGAAAAGTAAGTTACCTTCAAAATATTACCTGTTACTGAGCATATTATCGTTAAAAATCTCAGAAATTCAGGATAACTTGAAAGAAATGCATTTTTCTTTTTAAGGGATGGAACCTACGTTGCGCTGACTCACACTTGACCAGTTACATATATCTATTTGAGCTAAGCTAATCTTAGCTTTTGCCCACGACTTCGAACCCTATGATTTTTCTAAATAAAAGGTAGCCTATATCACTCTAAACTAAGTACACCCATGCTGCATGGAAAAAAATCACGTCGATCCGTTGTTCCGTTGTTGCGTGATTGATGGACAAAGCAACAAACAAGCACACTTTCGCATTTATAATATTATTAAGGATTAGTACCATACCTATAGCAGTGATAATCGGGGGGTCCCAGGTTCGATCCCGGGACCTCTGACTTTTCGGAGTTGTGTGTTTAAGCAATTAAAATTAAATAAGTCACATGCTTCAACGGTGAAGGAAAACATCGTGAGGAAACCTGCACGCCTGAGAGTTTCCATAATTTTCTCAAAGGTAAAGTCTACCAATTCGAATTGGGCCTTCGTGTTGGACTATGGGTACGTAGTACTTACTTACTACGTAGTACTAGGTACCTGTGCTCAGTAGTGAGCCGTTAATGCGTTCGTTGTTGATGATGAGTACCAGACTATCTATGTTTATAATGAAGTTATACAACGTGTCCCATAATGATAACTAAATCAAATCCAATTACAGTCTGTTAGACGTATAAGCTATTAACCCCTAGGGCTGGTCGGATTCGCGTCGGGAGAATAGATGCTATCAGACAGCCGTCGCGCCGCTCGCCCCCGCTCTGTGCGATTTTCAGTCCGCCCAAAGAGCTGAAGTTAGTCGGCGGGCGGCCGTCGCGGGGCGCTGAGCTCGCCACACGACATATCCACATTGTTTATTTACAAACTGTCACAATCAATCCAAGAGAGGGACTACACAAAGAAACGCACTCACGTACGTTCCACTGTCTTTTCGTGCATACAACCGCCGTGTTTACGCAAAGCATCACAAATTCCAGACACTGAACACCCGTCCACACGAGCCGTTCGTATGTTTTGGCCTACATTCATGACAATGCTAATGCTTATTTCTTGTTTGTATACGACACTGACCGCTATGACAATATTGAGCTGCTGTGGATTCTCTCAAAATGATTGCATCAGTGTGTCGGTTTCAATCACCTCTTATTGACTGGTACTCTCTATTGGTTAAACAAGAACGCCATACATTCAGGCAATCAGAGGTGATTTAAACAGCTGGACTTTTAGACTGAGTTTACACGGCGTGGTCTGCACCCGCGTCGTGTAAATTGCTACTTCATTTTCCATACAAATCTGCATTCTACGGAGGCCGCGGTCCCGCAACCGCTGCGGGTGCGGGCGCGAACCGCGCCTTGGAAACTCAGTCTCACATAACAGCGAAATGACAACTAATTTTTGTGCCGATTCAAATTGCCTCACTGAACTTGACATTTCCCAATTAATGCCCACAACAGGTACAATTTATCACACATTATGGGCCTTCACTCTATCGGCAATCAGCACCGAAATGTCGATCTTCAAGTTGCTTTATTTTGATATCGCTTACAGTCAGTCCGCATGTTAGCATAGAGGATAGTGTTATACGACAACGCTGCATTCAGTTTAGTATTTCAGAGTTTTTTTTTTGTATATTTTTGGGATTGCATTGATTTTGGATCATTCTATTCGGGATGAGATTTACTTGTATGTATGCCCAATTTCGTTAGGATCGGTTCAGTGGTTTGGCCGTTAAAGGGGATGCGGTTAACTGAACCAAAACCTATGAACTCTTTGTTTAGACAGAAGGAAAAGAGCAGTCTCGGTCTTACTTTACTTACATTAATTAATATGTAAAAAAGTAAAAATGACAAAAATATTTTGGACGCAAAATGTTGTACTACACTTACTGTTGACAGTTCATCAAAGCTAAAAAACCTAAAGGTCTTTGTTCTGTTCTGTCAGCCCCGTTGACTCCACATCCTATATAGAAAGTTCAATATATTATTGTAATTATTCATTGCTGCACGCCAAAACTTTTAAACGGAAGGGTGGAATGCACCCTATGAATATAATCATGTACATTCCATCCAGTTTAATTTTACTGTTCTAGAGTGCATCACGAGTTTTATTATCCAAATTGGAACAATTCTTTATTTTGGAAACTAAGGCTCAAGATTGAAGGTACACGCAATATTATAAAATAGAATACATTAATAAATAATTATACAGTATAAATATAAATTCTCACCATTTACTTTTTTCAATAATGACTGCGCACTACTTACTTATACAAGAATGCGTTGAAATATACAATAATGCTTGTCTCAGCAGAATCAGCTTGCCGAACCGGTGATAGAGTCTTAACATGTCATAGGAGCCAATTGAAACAATTTAATAATTTTGAAGTAAATAATTTGAATTTACGATTCACCAATTAATAGGTAATTAATAGGTAATACTCTCTACACATAGCTTGTCTCGGGTTGCAAAACACCCTTATTGGATAGAAGCTTAAATATTAAATTATTAAAATACCGACTTCAAACGCCCGCGCCACTACAAAGTATATAATTTATTGTTGATTTTTTAAAAACTGCTCGACCGATTTCGATCAAATTGAAATGGTACCTGATAAGGGTAACTAAAAGGTAAAGGGTACAAAGGGTATTTTGAAAAAAAAAGAATATTCAAAATCGGTTTAGGCATCTTCAAGTAATCGGTGAACATACATAAAAAAAGATTTCGACGAATGGAGAATCACCTCCTTTTTTGAAGTCGGTTAAAAATAGCTATCCTCAGTTCGGCTTCGTGGCATGACTATACCGTTTTATCAAAGTTTTGTTCGCCGTAATACTTTAAACGAAATATTACGTATTCACTTTAAACGAAAAGAAAGAAAGAAAGAAAACTATTTTATTTGATCAACAATAATTTAAAAAGAAAATTGAAAAGTGTGTTAGTTTTGTAGAAATCACTTGCACTTGCACTGCGCAAGTCAATTTCTGCAAGTTTAAGCGAGTTTTATATTGACTTCTGCAAAAAGTTGCGAAAGTAACTCAATAGTGAACACTTCACATAAACTACATCGGCGTAATTTCGTAAAACACTTATTCAAGATCCTTATTTGGTGCAGCGATCGAAAATCCTTACTAATATTATAAATGCGAAAGTGTGTTTGTTTGTTGGTTTGTCCTTCAATCACGCTGCAACAGGGCTACGGATCGGCTTGATTTTGTGCATGGGTATAGTTGAGGACCTGGAGAGTGACATAGGCTACTTTTTCTCCTGGAAAATCAAAGAGTTCCCGAGGGTTTTTAAAAACTAAATCCACGCGGACGAAGTCGCGGGCATCAGCTAGTAGTAATTAATTTAATGATTGATGAAATTCGTAAGGTGACGGCACGTGGAGAACAAGAAGAATGTTTTGAGAGTACCTACCTAAAGTTTTGGTTGCAGCATACCGCATGGCGGACGATACAGCGGCCGAGTGTCTCTTCGAGCGCTTGCGCTTGCACCAGCAGCGCGCGCCTGACTCCGCGGAGGTAGCACGCGCCATCACAGCAAGGATCAACTCTCGCCTCACATCACATGGTAAGCTTTTAAAACACTTCAATAGCCCCCTCGCACACTACCTTTTTTAAGCTATTGCATAGCTTTTATCGCGGTTTTTGAACTAGGACAAACAGTTTGAGTGCGGCGACCGAATCAAGAAATTCCGTAACGAAAAAACTTAACACCGTCGTTCAGTAAGCGTTCAACATTTTAGAGGTTCACAAGTAGCTCTGTTTGGCGCAGTGGGCGAGCGGCCGCTTTCTTTACCGTATGGTGTATGATGTCGCAGGTTCGAATCTCACTCGCGAAGTAGTGACAGTGCGCTTTTCTTGTTTGTTTGTTTTTTAATTATTTTTTTGCATAATTTTTATCATGCAAAAAAATATTGCATAAATATTATAATTGCATAAGTTGATAAAAAATGCTATGCAATAGCTTTACCGCGGCAGTCCCCGAGTGCCACTTATTTTTTTTAATTACGAGATAGGCTTGCGTTTGACGACAATCAATGTTGAAAAGAACTGATTAGATTTCGAATGAAGCGCGATTGCGTAGAGAAGGAAACACGGACGCCAAAAAGGCTCATACCTTAGCGATTTGTTTCAGAAACGTTGAATTAAAGAGTTTTGTGTGAGTGGGTTGGATTTCAACCATGTAAGGCTGCCAACGTTCACGACTTCTCGCAGTTCTATGGTAAAACGGTGAAGTCAACGGCTCAGGAACTTCATAACCTTATTCCTCTTGGAACATGATCGTCTATCGGTTGATACGCGCGGCGTCAAAGTTGGTGAAATATTGTAACTTTTTTCTTCGAAATTAAGGATTCCTCTACGAACTCTGCCAACCCTATCTATTTTATTTATCATAATATGAAACGGACTGAAACAGTTTCCTCCTGATCTCTAAGGGCGGCACAGAACCACTTATTATTTATACTCATGGGCAATAAAATTAAAAGTGTATCTTTTATACCTTCTGTTAATTCTTCATTCTCTTTCCCCTTTGCATATCATTATTATCTATATCATCAACATTTCCTTTATCATTTTTTAACTAAGTTAACGATCTACCTCAGTTATTTCAAGAATTTATGTAACTAAAGTTAATCATGAAAGTTTGTAGCGCTTAATGATAGGTATAATCGTCATCCTTTTGATTGGCTGTCTTTTGTACCTACACTAATATTTACAGTAGTAGCAAGAATATTATACAATCATGTTTCAATAGTGAATTTTATAAAACAGACTCAAAAAAGGATTACTGATAAAAATCAAAGATTATACCACCGCTGAAAATAAAATAAAAGTAGCTGTCGAAAACACAATATCACTCTACACTAGCGGCACGCTATGATGGCCGGTTTGACGTTTGTCCGCTCATGAAGTTCCGTATTAAGTGATAACGACTTTGAAGGAAATAATTGTATTACTTTATTGACGATAGTGATGTGCAGAGATTCATAAATTTTATCGAATGTAGTTTTAGGTTTAGGACTCAAAATTTATTTATTAAATTGATTTCTAAAATGTATACAAGTGTAGAAAAATCAGTTTGCACCATTTAAGGGGTGAATGTACTTGTGAATATGAACAATTTTCACTATGTGGACAAACCTCTGAAATCGCAAAAAAATATCAGCTGTTTCATACAAAAGGTAAAATTTTTATTTTTATATGATATATACCACAACTCGGCATTTGGTTTTCTAAATTGAAAATTTTTAAAAACCTTTTTTGGTATCTTTTGTATTCATATGTTTCTTGTGTGCATATAAAGTATGTATATTCATTTTCATTCAAATATTCAGTTCGTTCAAATAAATTAAATAAACATATACATTTTTGTTTTATTAAACCTATTTAATCAGGTACAAAAACAAAACTTAATTGTTTTTTGTTCGAGAATAAATTGACATTCCACATCACTATTGTAATGTGTCAAACCGGCCATCATAGCGTGCCGCTAGTGTAGTACAAAAGCAGACTTGCGTCAATCTGGCTGGGTCTAAAAGTAAATTCGTCTAGAATTTTTGCATTAATGAAGGCGATAAAAATTGCGCGGCCTTGCTGCAATGTCATTGATTTTATTAAAATACAAGTCATTGAAAAATACGGAGAGAAGTTTTAATTTTATTAAAAGCGAAGGCTTGCAAATTGCTTTGGATTGGAGATTTTTATGAATTAGTTACTTTACCGACTTTAAAAACCGTGTTTAATTAATATCCTATCCCCCACTTACTTCTTCCACCTTCTACACAATGCAAACCCTAATGGCTATAAAACTGAATCGGAAGTTGCAGTAGGTACATAAAACCCAGCAACGTGTTATTTATATCGTCTGCCGTCAGTTGTTTTACTACTGTGATCAAAATTATCAGAATTAGATCAAAGACTACTAATAACTTCTACACTCTTTACATAATATTATAATTTTGATGTGATCCCTCAAAAACTCCATAGTAATTTATAGTTGTTTTCTTTGTATGTATCAAAATAATGTTAAAAACTGTTTGCTGTATGTTTTATAATAATTTCCTAGATTGTCTTCTTAATTTTGTATTTTTTAAGTACCTATAGAAACGTGACCATTTTTAGCAACTCTACCTTTATTACTTTGCTAGAAAAGGAACCTATAATTTACATAAATACATCGTATTCCCATTATAGTTTTGCAATCAAAAACCCGATAAGTTCAGAGCATCCGACATCAATATGACCGACATTAAACTGTATAAATTGCGTATCTTAGTCGTCTTTATCACGTTAGCGTCCGCAATTTCAAAGAAAATGTTATTAATTTTGAACTTTATTGAGCTAAATTGAAGAATTTTTACATTTCAAACAACAACGTTCATGGAAATTTTAATAATGATATTATTATTCATCTAATTTATTGGAAAAAGGGTCACATTAAATAAACGAATAAAAAGGGTAACGACGCGCGACGTGAAGGATCTGATTTCGAGCCTCTACAGTCTAAACTTGAATGTAAGTGTATTAGACAAATTATGTTTTAATTTTACATCTTTATTAGAATAGAATAGAAGAGAACAGAACAGAACAGAACAGATCAGGGCAGGGCAGGGATAGAATAGAATAGAATAGAAATTTTTTTATTCAAATAAACTTTTTACAAGTGCTTTTGAATCGTCTGACTACCACTGGTTTGGGACGCCCCCAAAGAGCTGAGCTGGCTGAGAAGAATCAGCAAGAAACTCGGCGGTTGCTCTTTTCAAAACAAGCTTATAATACAATAAATACTACTACTGCAATCTATTATCTAAGAACTAAGAGCTCGACGTTCTTCCATATACTGTTTGCCACTTGGCAAAAGTCCCAAAATTGCGTTTGACTGTTACTCTGACGGAGAACAAAAATCTTACGATAGTGTTAATTGAGCAACGCTTGTACGAGCTACCATCTACACGTTCATTTGCATTCTTTGCCAAATAGAAAATTCGTGTCTCGTCAACCAATGTGTAGGAAGAAAATAATTATCACTGAATAATCATTGTTTTGTTTAATACAAAGAAAATTACAATTATCTCTAGTCACAAGCCAACACTTGGGCCAATCGTGCCTCTCTATCGCTTGTTCCGCGCTCTCGCTTGCACGCGCAGGCTCAGGCGGAACGTGACACTTTTTCGTGCGTGCAGCCGATGTTCATCGATTTATAAGACGTTATCACGTCAATAAAACTATTATATGGAAACATAATTTGTTCGAGAAAATTCTAAAATACTTTTATCATCTGGAAATTCTTAAAAGCCAATATTTTATTATTATGTTATTATTTAACACATTATTATTTGTACAACACAACACAAAGTTAAGAATACAGATATAGGTAAAGGATACAAGTACAGACAAATTTATGATTAGGAAAAAATATGTATAGTGTGTAAGGCGGGGTCTTGGGGGCGTAATGAAACACCGAATGTTGGATTAATACTAACTTTATTCTAATAGATACACTCTTTATATTGTTACACTCTACATCTCCCTTCCTTTCATAAAAAAAAAATTAGTATGTTATATAATTTTTTTTTTGTCATACAGACTGGTTAAATACATTATTAGCTTAATAATAAAACTTACTCACTAGAATTGAACAATTTTGTACGATTCTTATGAACTATATCTAATTTACCGTTTTTATTAATCTGCACATTTGGTGGCATGTCTTTGACCACTTTGTAAGGACCTAAATAAATACTCTCCATTTTGCTACAATTTTCGTTTTTTATTAGAATTAAATCTCCTGGATTGTACACTATAGGATTAATGCATTTATCATAAACTGATTTTCTTAATTCTTTGCTTTTGACTAAATTTTCCCTTGCTTCTTTTTGCGATAATTGTAACCGATATTTTAATTCACATGGGTAATTTTCGTGATTATACAATGGTTCTACCTCTTTAGTATTTAGATTACTAGGAAGTGAACAGATTTTCCCAAATACTAATTCGTAAGGAGTAAATCTAGTTTCAGAATGGACTGAAGTGTTATGTGAAAAACACCAAAAGGGAAGCCATTGGCTCCATGTTTCGGGATGGTTGTCTGTTTGTATACGTAATAATGAGTTTAGGTGTTTGTGAGAATTTTCCAATGCACCAATGCTTTGATGGTGGTAAGCTGTGGAACTTAAATGATTAATTTTTAAAAGTTTACATACCTCTTTAAACACTGAAGACTGGAATTCCGAACCTCTGTCAGTTCCAATTTCCCGTGGTAACCCGTAGAGAAGTATGAAGCTATTAACTAAAGCTTGAGCTACCTCCTCTGACTTTTTAGAAATTAAAGGATGTGCTACCACATATTTAGTTAGCTCGCATTGCAGCGTGAGTATATATTTGTTACCGTAATTATCTCTATCTAGTGGACCTACCAAATCTAAATAAACCTTCTCAAATGCTGTTGTAGCTGTTGAAGTGATAACCATCGGTTCTTTGATACGTACTGCATGTTTTTCTTTTTGACATTTTTCACGCTTTTTAACGAATTCTCTAACATCTTTCTGTAATCCTGGCCAGTAAAAATATTTTTTAATATTATTGAACATCCTTCTCATGCCCGCATGGCCACTTGTGGGCAAAAGATGGAAGTCGTTCAGGATCACTCTTCTATCATCTTTATTTTCTATTCGTTGTACATCATTTAATATATAAAATCGCGTCGCGCACCTATTTTGTAATGATTTAACTTCACTTGACAATTTTTCAATGAATATTTTATTGACCGAGCGAAGCGAGGTCTCTTAGTTTACTAGAGCGATTTGCACTTGTCCGTCCGTCCGTCCGTCCGTCCGTCCGTCCGTCCGTCCGTCCGTCCGTCTGTCAGAGCCTTATAACTTTTGAATTACTGAACGTAATTACTTCAAATTTAGATATAATATGTAAACCAATGGCCTCCAGCCGAAAATGGCTTAAAAAGTTATAAAAATCTTTATTTCAGGGGGGCTCTCATAGAAGCGAATGCGAAGAAATTTTTTTTTATTTGCGATTCATAGGTTTTCTGTGTATCATTTTAAAGACAATTTGGAACAGAGTACAACCGTATTTTTTTTTTTTTTTTCCTAAAATTGATGAAATGGGGGGCTTCCAAAGTGGCGATTTAATACGCTCGCTTGAAGACGCTCTCTGGGAAAATTTTCTATATATTTTCAAGTTCTACTTATTTTCTTACTTCACTTGTATCCTGTACTTGAACAACAAATACTAAAATTATATGAATATTATAAAGAAACGAGATTATTTAATTTTTAATGAGCATCAGTAAATTTCACATAGCTTCACAATAATGCTAATAGATGGCGCACTCCATACACACATAACTATTCCATGGAACTAGGACTACTAGGAGTTACGACTACGATCTATCCCAAAAACAGTTTTGCGTCGACTACTATTATTTAGGTACATAATATCATATTATTCAATTAAAATTATTCTTTATTTAAATATCAAACTTCAATAATTTGAGATTTCGGGTTCATTAAATTATGTGATTATAAAGGATTTAAATAAAAACTTGATGGGTTCGGTACGATTTCGTGTCGTCAGACTGCTGTTACCAAGTTAAGTTACGTTAAGCTAAGTTGGGCCCAATTTATTAAGCAATTAATTTGGGCCAAATTAATTGCTGCATTTTGTATATTTTCTATTCGCGTCGATAGATGACGATTTGTACAGATGCCCCTAACCCGTTTTCACTCGTTAGTATACCTACCTACATAATAATTCAATGTTTTCACTGACGTTCCCTTACCTTTACGGGCTACCTATGATAAGTTAGGTGATGATTACTGTCAACTTCTTTATCACGATCCTGTACGGGACACCTAAAAGGACATTGGGACGGATGTTAGGACTTAGGATTGTGTTTTGGAGCTACCTACGTAAAGAGACTCCTACATAGGGGATGATTTAGGTATGTTTGGTGAAAACGGGCATAATAATAATAATGTCAGTTTTGGTCGTCATGTATCGATTGAATGAATAATCATGGGATACCGTTACCGCGAGGTCTCAGTTCGGGGCGAACCACTAGTTACTTTTATTTTTTATTATATATATTTCGTCGAAGTTTATTTGTTTACAGAGACTATCCAACTCCCTCACAAATGCGGCTCGCGTCAATTGTGATTGGAAAGCAGGATTAATAAAAATTGTCAACTTACTTTCAACATAGCAAAACGCGTTTCTTTCCATAGTAATTTTACGTTGTCTTCTAAGACTTTCTAATTCCTCTTTCTCTATAAATCTAAGTTCTACTGCTTCTCTTGGTTTCGTATGACTTCCAATCACCTTTGGTTGATCAGGCCAACTGTGATTTGAAATCATATCGCAAGGAGCTTGCTGTTGCATTCTTCTCGCCTGTGCCCTAGTAGTTACGTTTATATTGCATTCGCTCATATTTTTTAAATCATCCGACGTAAAAGAAATTCGAGACAAGGCATCTGCAGCTGCATTATCGGAACCCTTTACGTATTCTACAGTAAAATCGTATTCTTCCAATATTAACCTAAACTTCATAAGCCTGCTTGATGGATCTCGCATATTGAATAAGTAGATTAATGGACGATGATCCGTAATAATTTTGAATTTACGACCATATAAGTATGGAAGAAAATATTTTACCGCCCAAACTATAGCCAAAAGTTCTTTTTGAATCGTAGGATAATTTTGCTCATTTTTATTTAAAGCTCTGCTAGCATAAGCTACTGGACGACCGTCCGAATTCGATAGTATGGCTCCTATCGCGTAACCCGATGCGTCTGTTTGTACGATAAACTCGTTAGCTTCTGAAAAATCTGGGTATTGCAATACTGGAGGTGAAACTATACAACTTTTCAGAGTTTGAAATGATTTTTGGCACTCTTCATCCCAAATAAAAGAGACATTTTTCCTACACAGTTTATGTAAAGGATAAGCTTTTTCCGCAAAATTTGGTATAAATTTCCTATAATAGTTGACAAAGGCTGTGAATCGCTTGACCTCGTCAACAGACTTTGGACAAGGATAATTTTTAACAACTTCTATTTTCCCTGGATCCGGCAAGACACCTTCCTTTGATACTACATGCCCTAAATAATTAATTTCCTTTTTGAAAAATTCGCATTTTGTAGGGTTAAGTTTAAGATTGACTTTACGTAACCTCTCAAAAACATCTTGTAAATTTTTCGACTTTTCTGCCAGATTCCTTCCGAAAACAATTAAATCATCTTGATAAACTAAGCATTTTTCATATGTAAGACCCGCCATAGCCATTGTCATCATACGAGAAAATGAAGAAGGGCTAGTTTTCAACCCCATAGGCATTCTTGTCAGTTGATAACGTCCCGAAGAAAATGCTGTATATTTTCGGCTGTCTTTCTCAAGTTCAACATTATGAAAGCCTTGGTATAAATCTAAATGACTGAAATAAATACATCCTGACAAAGAATCTAGTATTTCGGTTATGTTTGGGAGAGGGAATTTATCGTCTTGAATACAGTTGTTTAATTTCCTATAATCGATTACTAATCTCCACTTTTTCTCACCAGTAGTGTCAAGCTTTTTTGGAACTAATAACACGGGGCTACTCCATTCACTTGTACTCTCCTCAATAATTCCTTCCTCCAACATTTTTCCTATCTGTCTATCAATTTCTTTCTTCTGAGCGTGAGGTAATCTGTATGGTTTAGAGAATATAGGAGACACATTCGGCTTTAGAGTTATCGAGTGCTTATAAATATTAGTCGTGGCTAAACTATCCCCTGGTAAATAAAATACGTCACTATACTTTGCGCATAGGTTCCCTACAGAAACCTGTTCTTCATTATTTAGATGGTCTAATTGCAACGATGAAAACAATTTCTTAACACGATCAGCATTCGATTCGCAGTTCGTAAAAGCGCATATTTTATAATCACAAGCTCTATGAATAATCGGTTTGATTTCATTCAGTGTAAAATGATGCTCCGTAGTGTTTAATATTTTTATAGGTATTCTGCCGCATATTGGTTTAACCAGCGAACTTGCTAAGTAAATCCCGTCATTGATATATGACGCGCAGACTACGCACTCATCTGTAAAGTCTGTTTGTATATAGTGAATCGACTCGCATCTCGGTGGTATCTCCAAACGCTTATTAGTCCGGGAGGAATCGGCGCATGCGTACCGAAAACTATTCCACCTCAATTTTTTTATTCGATCCTCTTCAAATGGCCCTCCTAATTATATAAATGCATGTTGCCAGGGCGCCACCTGGTGCCATATTGTTTAAACCGAAATTGTTTAAACAATTGCAAGCAATTGTTATTTTTCAACCGGACAAATTTTTTTTATATTCTTTATTGAAATACCAATAAAAAAGGTCCTATGACTTTTCACGATAAAGTTAATATTTTTAAAGATATGAATTTTTAAAGGTTCGAAAAATCTCAAATTTGGGTACTTTCGACTCATGAAAAATATATTAAAAAAAAAACATAATGTTTTAGTAATATTTTTTTTTAATTCTCTATACAATAGTTAATAATATTGTTAATAGAGATTTAAAAAAATTTCATTGTTTATATCTTTTTTTTAATTGTTAATTTCGCGCGCTCACAAGTATGCGTCGCTTACCTTTAAGTATCGCTGTCCCTCTCTGACTCATGCGTTGCATCGGCCTCTGTGTCTTGAATCATTATTTATCAATTATCTTAAAAACTATCAACTTTATCAAGATTGTTAAAGAGAGCAATGAACAGAGAACAAATTAATTATTGATAACATTTCTCTCTTTAACAATCTTGATAAAGTTGATAGTTTTTAAGATAATTGATAAATAATGATTCAAGACACAGAGGCCGATGCAACGCATGAGTCAGAGAGGGACAGCGATACTTAAAGGTAAGCGACGCATACTTGTGAGCGCGCGAAATTAACAATTAAAAAAAGGATATAAACAATGAATTTTTTTAAATCTCTATTAACAATATTATTAACTATTGTATAGAGAATTAAAAAAAAATATTACTAAAACATTATGTTTTTTTTTTAATATATTTTTCATGGGTCGAAAGTACCCAAATTTGAGATTTTTCGAACCTTTAAAAATTCATATCTTTAAAAATATTAACTTTATCGTGAAAAGTCATAGGACCTTTTTTATTGGTATTTCAATAAAGAATATAAAAAAAATTTGTCCGGTTGAAAAATAACAATTGCTTGCAATTGTTTAAACAATTTCGGTTTAAACAATATGGCACCAGGTGGCGCCCTGGCAACATGCATTTATATAATTAGGAGGGCCATTTGAAGAGGATCGCATAAAAAAATTGAGGTGGAATAGTTTTCGGTACGCATGCGCCGATTCCTCCCGGACTATATTGTCTACAGTATAAATTGACAAATTAATTTCATTATTACAAGTAGTCATTGTTATTTTATTTAGATTAAAATTTAATACCGCTTTATATTTTGTCAGAAAATCTTGTCCGATGATGCCATTCGCTCTAATTGGCAAGTAATTAAATATATAAAATTTATTCTTCAGTTGATGCCCATTTACATCTAAGTTTAAATAACAATATCCAAGCGTTGTAATCGTACCTCCGACACCTGTTATGGTGATGTTTTCTTTGCAATATGAAATTTGATTTTCTAGAACATGTTTATACTTTATAGCTGAGATCGATGCTCCCGTATCGAGTAACCAATTATATGAATGATTGTTTAAAGATAAGCTAATTGAACAATTACTATTACATGACAATATTTTAGTCACGAAAAAATTTTTTTTCTGTATTTGTTGGTTCCGGTTTTGCTTCCGGTTCTGATAAAACATTAATATTTTTATTGCTCATCCTTTGATTTCGATTATAATTATTATGATAGTATGACCTACCTCTGTATGGCCGGCCGCGGGACGAAGCCTGCTGCTGGTGTTGGTTGCGAGGCCCATTCCATCCACCGCGCCGCCCGTTATTGTTATAAACTCCTCCCCGCTGAGGCCTACGCTGATGATATGTTTGGTTCGCGTATCCTCGCCGTCCTGTTGTAAAATTCTGCCTGAAACCTCTATTATTATGGTAAATACCAAGAACTTCGCCAAAACTTGCCGACGAAGACATTTCTTCATCTTGTGCCGCCTGAATCGCCTCCTTGAGGGAACTGAAATTTCTAGACGCTATTATAGTGCTCAATCTTCGGTTTCGCAAGCCATCGGCAAATTTTTTTACCGCATGTTGTTCATTTATTGGTTTGAGAAAATTGTAACCTGTAATTGATAATTGTAAAAAATTTCTCAATGTACTTATAAATTAACTCAGAATCGCTACTTGATACTTTGCCTTTCTTAATATCGCTTGATATTTGAGACACATAATTAGTATATCTTATAAAAATATTATTTGCTTCACCTAATTTTTTATTCAGTAGACTCTCAGTTCTACGACTTGGACCCACTTTAATCAAGTATACTCTTATTTCTTTAATTTCATTACATAATAATTCTAAAGTAGATGCCATTACTTATAATAACAATAACATAGTATACGCAGTTTATCTCTATCGAATACATTTTATTAATTCTACACTTAAGTATCCATACCGTAATTTGATGCGTGATTATTGTCTCTTCAGTTCAATGCACTTAGAATAATAAAGTATTTGTAGTTTATACACGTAATAGTTCTACACAGGTTTAGGTAAATGGAATAAAGTTACTGTATGACACTGCACATAATTTCGCACGATTTCACTTTTAAACTTCTGCACTGACCCTAGGTGATTGCGGAATTGCACGCAGGAACGAACGCCGCAGGGTGTGATGGTGGAATTGCTGATCAATCCACTGAAGATGGCATTTTTTGTACAAGCTGTATGCCGCATATAGTACTCCCAACAACATTACAGTCAACATTATGAGTAAAATAATATTCCTGGTGCTAATATGCATCCTAATTTCTTCCACGGATGCCTGGTTTGAACCACCGGCCGCGTTTTGGGCAATGATAACCTCTTCTTTTGTACTTCCTGCACCCATTTTCTTGTTTTTAAACCTTGAAACAGTCTTTTAATGGTTTTAACGAAGCCGTCCACAGCATAATATAACCATTATGACGACTACTATTAACGCAGCTGACATTGCAACAATCATAAACCATGTCTTTAAAAAAGTTATCAATTTCCAATAGTATTTTATTACTTGATTCACACATGTTCAAATTAAAAACACAATAAACCTATCCGTACTGCGCGGATGGCCCGGATGCCATATAAGGCAGGGTCGCCATGTAAGGCGGGGTCTTGGGGGCGTAATGAAACACCGAATGTTGGATTAATACTAACTTTATTCTAATAGATACACTCTTTATATTGTTACACTCTACAAGTGTACCTAAATTAATTTGAACTTTGCATGAAAGACGACGCCCAATCCAAAAACTTAAATAATTTATTAGCCTACAAACTACATAATTTTCATTCACCCTCGCTCTATATAATCCTTTATGCTCTCTATCAAACTTTGGACTACTTAATACCAAAGTTACGCAATCCATTTCAGATTTCAGTAGAACTCTTCGCGTGCTAAGCGGCAGTTAATAAGTTTGAATGACTCTGAAACACTAAATATTTTTTGGCTTAGTAACAGTTCTATTAAAGTTACATTCACAAAAATTCACATCATACATTACGAATGGTAGTTGTGAACCTTTATAACTGGTACCTACTGAATTGTTAATCTTCTTCTTCGTCAACCGATAGACTTCCACTGCTGGACAAAGGTCTTCTGCACACTTCTACGGGCCTCGGCCTTGCGCCGCCTGAATCCAGCGGCTCCCTGCGACTCGTTTGATGTGGTCGGTCTACCTGGTGGGGGGGGTCTGCCAACACTGCGCTTCCCGGTGCGGGGTCGCCACTCCAGCACCTTGGGACCCCAACGACCTTCAGCTCTTCGAACTATGTGCCCCGCCCATTTCCACTTCAGTTCCGCGACTCGCTGAGCTATTTCAGTGACTTTGGTTCTCCTACTGATCTCCTCATTTCTGATTCGATCCCGCAGGGACACTCTGAGCATAGCTCTCTCCATCGCCTGCTGAGCGATCCTGAGGCTTCTTATGAGGCCCTTAGTTAGCGACCATGTCTCGGATCCGTAAGTCATCACTGGCAACACGCACTGTTCCAAGACTTTAGTCTTCAGGCACTGAGGAATTTTGGACGTGCACACATCTCGGAGCTTCCCGAACGCTGCCCAGCGGAGTTGGATTCAGCGGTTGATCTCTTCCTCAAAATTGGACCTACCTAGCTGGACTGTGTGTCCCAGGTATATATACTCGTCCACAATTTTGAGTGCAGAGTTCTCAACAATTACTGGGTGGAGTGGAGCATGAGCATTGGACATGATTTTCGTCTTGCTCATGTTGATTTTCAGGCCCACCTGTTGAGAAACCCTGCTGAGATTGTCGAGCATTGTATTGAGGTCTCTAAGAGTCTCTGCCATGACTACTATGTCATCGGCAAATCGCAGGTGAGTGATGTACTCGCCGTTTATGTTGATGCCAAGCCCATTCCAATCCAGAAGCTTAAAGACGTACTCCAACGAAGCGGTAAAGAGCTTCTGGGAGATTACGTCTCCCTATCGCATTCCACGCTGCAAGTGGATTGCCTCGTAGTCTGGTCCTGTATACGTACTGACATAGTGGCGTTTTTATACAATTACTTCTACATACATGATCTACATGACACTTGGATGTACCGGTAGTCAATCCGGCATCTTTGCAACGACCTCAACACAGCCCAAGTTTCCACCAAATCGAAGGCTTTCTCATAGTCTACAAACGCTAAGCAAAGTGGCGGGATATACTCTTCCGTCTTTTGTATAACCTGTCGCAGCGTATGAATATGAACTATGTTACCAAAGCCTTTTCGGAATCCGGCTTGTTCGGGAGGCTGGAAGTCGTCGAACCTACGAGCGAGGCGATTCGTAATGACCCTCGAGAACAACTTATAAACATGACTCAACAACGAGATAGGTCTATAATTCTTCAACAAGGTGTTATTACCCTTTTTTGAAGAACAGAACCACCACGCTCCTGTGCCATGCTTCCGGCGTTATGCCCTCGTGAATGACGGAATTGAACAAACGCTGAAAGATCTTAAGTACCGGTTTTCCACCCAATTTCTGAAGTTCCGCAGTGATTCCATCATCACCAGGCGCCTTGCTGTTCTTGAGCTGCTTGGGAGCCATACTAATCTCGTATAGGCTGACGTAAATTATTAACCTACGGGCTGTGGAAGGAAACTATCACACCACACACCCGGATACTATCACATGAACAAATGAAGTGTCCACACCTAGGGTGGGTTTGTGACAAAACACAAAAGATACATTTAATAGAAAAAACTTACAAGATCAACATGGAAGACACAACAACACGGTCATCTAACATAGATACCATCGAAGTGTACACTGATGGATCCAAAACAAGCTCGGGCACCGGGGCTGGTGCCTACTGTCCCGAGCTAAATATCAACATTGCCTACGCCCTCGGTAAGAACAACTCAGTTTTTCAAGCAGAGTGCGTCGGCATCACAGCAGCAGCCATTGCAATGGCCCAGAGGCAGGTAACGAATTTTAATATAAACATTAATACAGACAGTCAAGCAGTTTTGAGAGCCCTAGCCAAAAATACGACCTGCTCAAAACTCATACTTGACTGCCAAAATGCACTATGAAAGATTACAAAGTCAAACATTGTCACACTACGCTGGGTAAAAGGTCACAGTGGCAATATTGGAAACGACGCAGCCGACGAACTAGCACGGCGAGCCGCAGCAATGAAGGTGATGGGACCGGAGCCGATGGTTCCCATACCCTTCTGTGAATACAAAACGTGGTTGCATAACCAAACAGTAAGTACACATGCCGAACTTTGGGCAAATACTACAGACTGCAGACAAACGAAAGAGGCGTTTCCACGCCTCAATCAACGCCTCACAGCGAAACTACTACAACTAAACCGAACCAAGCTAAGGGTAGTTGTAGGTACGATCACAGGACACTGTTCGCTTAACAAACACCTTTTTATTTTAGGTATTACCGACAGTCCTCTATGCAGAGCATGCATGGAGGACGACGAGACACCGGAACACGTACTGCTTAAATGCAGGGGTGTATCCAACCAACGAGAAAATTACATTGGCTCTCCAGCAACACTTCCGGAAGTCCTCGCCGACCTGGGTGGCTGGTGGGTGCTAGGTTTCTGGAGGGAGCTCGGCTGGATGGAGTGATCCGGCGGAGGGCCGCACCAGTGGAACCACGCAAAACGGGCGGACACGCCTACTTGCGGAGAAAATTCCCAGGAGTAAAGAAGAAGAAGAAGAAGATAGGCTGACGTCCGGGATATCTTCGGTATAGTGTCGGGTCAGTTTGGCTCTGGGATCTTTGGCCAAATCTTCAACAGGTTTTTGTGTCGTAGTAGTAAGTAGATGGTATTTTTGTATAAAGAATTAAAAATCTCAATTTCTTCGTTAGTAAATTGCGACCGCGCAAAGCTGGGACGGATCGCTAGTTCAGAATAAAAATGGCTAGGTGGTTCATATCCACATACCTTGTGAAACATATTGCAGAAAACGACGGTCTGCAATCTTATCTTATAAGTGTCATTGCAGTAATATCGCGTGTTTAACAGCCATACTTACCCCGGGTATAATACCCCTCGCCGTGCCGCCTTCCCCAGGTGTTACCATTAATTTATAGTTGCCCATCGGAAATTTCTCATTACTTGCACATTACAAGTACCACCTGTATCAAGGTGTTTTGCCAACCCTTCGGTCTTTTATGTTGGGTCAATAAAACATATCTAGGGCGTTGCTGTTAAGCCTATTTGGGGTGATTTATTTTTTGTTCACTGACTCATGTATTTCAAAGTTTAATGTTTTGAGTAACAAGCGAAAAAAAACTCGACTGCATAATAAAATATCAAATGAAAATTCTAAAATATTTGATAGTTTGTTTTTGCGGTCACCCCATCATTATGACAAATGTAATGCATATTATGTTAAAATCCTTCAAACTTACGGTCAAATTACTTATACTGGCAGAGTGCCAAAGAAAAATTACATACCTACATAATATTATATTACATACGCTCGAAAAACATTACCCTCCTCCGACGATATACTATCGTCGTCGATAGAAGAGTTTTATCCTGGAAAAGACAGAAGTTCCAAGGGGATAGAAAAAAATTTAATCGCAGGTATCAGCTTCTAGTCGATGAATAAATAATTTGTCGATATGAATCAATGTGTTCTTGGCTCGCATCAACGCTGTCAATCACAAAAGTTAACGTTGCAAACTTAAACTCCGTTCTATTTATACAGTGCGCTCTCTTATAACTAGTGTTGCCTTGACATTGGCTTAGCTCGGAAACTACAGACGTCCGTTACCTATCTGACACCAATTTTTTTTATTTAATGACAAGATGACTGCGACCTTAAGTTAAGTGACGATGCAGTCTAAGATAGGGTAGATTAGCTAAGATTTGGGTAACCAGCCATGGACAAAGCCTCCCACTAGACTTAAATGTGCACTATGGAAGCATTTGAAATTCCATCTCGTAAGAGAAAGGCTGGTAAAGTGTATAATTATTATTGTAAACAAACAATTTTTTAATTCAAATCCACATGATCTAAATCGGTAGTAAAAGTTATATTATAGTAAATACGAGTACCTACCTACCTAAATCGATTACACAAAAATTGTGGTATTTTTATAGACCCAAAAGATAATTATTATGCTAAAGAAAATTTGTATTCGTTACTCTAACTTCAGAGGAGTACAATAGTTAGCCAACTCCAACTGCAAACTTTTTTTAAACGACTTCAAAAAAGGAAGAGGATCTCAATTCGTCGGAATCTTTTTAGGGTTCCGTACCAAAAATGGTAAAAATGGAACCCTTATGGTGAGACTTTCTCCGTCCGTCCGCTCGTCCGTCTGTCACAGTCGATTATTTCAGTAACTATTAAAGCTATTGACATGAAATTTGGCATAATTGTGTATAATAGTGGCCCAACATCATTGGAATAAAGAAAAATCGAAAATTATTTTTAGTTTTATTAAAAAAGGGGGAAAATCGGAGGTTTGAAATTTTAAAGTAAGATAATTATACCGAGTGGAGTATCACATGAAAGGCCTTTACTTGTGCATTCTAAAACAGTTTTTTATTTATTTCTATATATAATAGTTTTTGAGTAATCGGCCAAAATGTCGAAAAAAATACCGTTCCCCCCTCCCCCCCTATCTCCGAAGTTTACCAATCGAAAAATCTGAAATAATTATGGTCAGTAGAGGTTTATCTATATTTTACAGGAAAAATAAAACCAACGCTCTAACTAGCATAGTTTTTTTTTTATATTAACAATAAACCTCTACAAACAAAGTTAACGATAAAAAAGCAAATCATATAATATTATCGTTTTACTTTTACTTTTGGAGTACGGAACCCTTGGTGCGCGAGTCCGACTCGCACTTGGCCGGCTTTTTTTATGTATGTTCACCGATTACTCTAAGACGCCTGAACCGATTTGGACAATTCTTTTTGTTTGAAAGGGTAGGTATACTTCCCAGGTGGTCCCATTGAAATTTTATCGAAATCGGTCGAGCGGTTTTTAAAATATCAACAATAAATTACTTACATACTTTGTAGTGGATCGGGCGTTTGAAGTCGGTTTTTAAAAATATTTTTTTATATTAAATTATGAACACAAGAGATTGGCACAAATAATGATGCAAAACCACATCTGTGTGCAAAACATTGTAAGGAATTTAAGCCAATCAATTAAACATGTTCTAGAACAAAGAATTGTTGCGAAGTATATGATATTTATAAAAATACTGTTGGTTTGACCACAGTGATATCGAACAGCGGTTTGGCTCAGACTTATTAAACTAAATAGAATCGCCTACCGTTCTACAAAAAGTAGCCTAATGCGAGTCAGATTGGCACACTGAGAGTTCCGTACCGTGTATTATTTGATCTCCTGAAAAGTATTTGCTGATTTCTAAAAATTGGGCTAAATAAAGACAAAATTTAATAATACAAAAGCAACTGCTACGTTTCTTGCCGGCTTTTTTCAGCCGAATCTGCTTTGTGGTAGAATCTTGACTTGTCATAAAATCTACGATCCACCTGGTGCGATCAGACGACTCGCAGACAGCCGGTGAATGTAGGTGGCGCAAGACCGAAGCACATGGAAGTCTATACAAGATACCTATGTCCAGCAGTAAACATCTATTGGTTGATATAGAAGAAGAATATATACATAAACTTCTATTCGCTTCTATTAGGGCTTATATTAGCTTCTATTAGGCTTTGCAAACTTCGGCGATAAGGGACCCTAAAAAGTATAGGTAATCTTTAAATACTTTCACTTTCGTAGATTTGTTTTGTCGAGACAAAGATATAGGTACATAGCTTGCATCTTGTAAATCTACATTAGATATTTTATCACCTCGCAGAATATTAGGTAAAGAGTTTTCACGGATTTTTTCAAAACCTTGATCAAACGGACAGACTAACCGCAAATGTCACAAATATTTTTACAATATTGTGCAGGACACACATGAAGTGTTGATCTTGTTTACTTTTCTCATGAAAAATTATATACATTAGAACTACAACTGGAAGCAGCACGTGTTCGCGATATTGTTGGCAACATCTCCCGGTCGACATTCTAATGGGTGTTCTAGGCAAACGTTGTAAATGACCGGTGGCAGCAACACATCAAACTAAACGTTATTTATCGCTTATCCGTATAATAAATAGTCTGTAATAAAATTTATAGTCCTTCCTTTAATATACAATATATTATGTTGTAGATTTCAACCCCAACCAATGTTATGAATAACAGCTCCAAATTGAACCACCACTTTATTTCGTGAATTTCCTAAAAGACAGCAAACAGAAACTTCTTACCTTGTATTCGTAGTTGATAGATTCTAGTCTTCTTGACTTGGGATCTCTTTAAACTAGCTACATAATAATCTTAATATATATAAATTACGTGTCACGTTGTTTGTCCGCGATGGACTCCTAAACTACTGAACCGATTTTTATCAAACTTCGTAACTATCTGTAATTTGGTCCAACTTAAAAGATAGGATAGTTTTTTTGGATTGGGATAGTTTACTTGTTTTATTTATATAGATAAGTTGGCGGTACGAAGTTCGCTGGGTCAGCTAGTAATTAATATAATTACCTATACGTATCTACCTTAGAAAGTCGGTTGGAAAAAGTCCCTAATTATTCTGTAACTGTTTTAGAGTTAAGGAAAAATTGTAACTCAGAATTGGGTATTTGACTAATATTTTTTTATTTATTTAAACTAAGTAACGTTTTTAAATAATAATAACACAATGCCATTGTCCTTTTTTTAATATCTTAACTATTCTCCGAAATATAGAGCTTTATTGTTTCCTGTTAGACAGACAGAGCACTATTGAAGTGTGACGTCACAAGTCAGCAGCTCCGTATTATAATAATTATGCTTGATAGAAAATTTCGTTTTAGAAAGAGACAGATACAGTCACAGTAAAACAGCTTATAGCTTATTCGTTTTTTGACTGATTTATTTTCTGTTTTTACAAATGTTATTCTTACAATATGTTACATTTTCGATTATAAATAATGAATATCAACATTTTGACAAGAGTCAAATACCCAATTGCTTTTGCAAGTCAAATCAAGAAGGTTAGTTATTGTTGTGTATAATGTTTTAACCTTCGGGTTTTAGTTTGACCCGTTCGTTGTGTCTGGAGCCTAAAGGTCGTCGCTCACTTATCAACCCGGCAACCGATTTGGAAATAGGGGTAGTGAATAATAATAATAATCTAACGAGGCTGTCCAATCGTTGACGATGGTTGGCTCTCGCGGTGATGTCACGCAGCCGGCGAGTCCCGCTTAGACCGTGGTACATCGCACTCTAGTCGAACTGCAAAATAGGTCAAGTGAAGAACTCGCGGTCGGCATGCGGCCCTCTCGGGACCTACGAGTTTGCAACACACGGCAAGTGGGCGAGCAAAGGGCGGTTACCGATCACTCGCCGTCCACGTATGGCTTGCGAGCGAGGTGATCCCATGGCTAAATGAGTGCCCATTATAATATTATGGAAGTTCATACATAAGAAATCTCAACCGCACGAGGCGAGGCGGCGCTGCTCGAGCGCCGAGTTGATATGTGAGCGAAGATCAAGCGTCAACGAGGCGTCAACTCGCGTCATGGGTACGTCAAAGCTCGCGTGCCGCCCTGGCTTAAACTAGCGGCACGCTATGAAGGCCGGTTTGACGTTTGTCCGCTCATGAAGTTCCGTATTAATTGATAACGACTTTGAAGGAAATAATTGTATTACTTTATTGACGATAGTGATGTGCAGAGATTCATAAATTTTATCGAATGTAGTTTTAGGTTTAGGACTCAAAATTTATTTATTAAATTGATTTCTAAAATGTATACAAGTGTAGAAAAATCAGTTTGCACCATTTAAGAGGTGAATGTACTTGTGAATATGAACAATTCTCACTATGTGGACAAACCTCTGAAATCGCAAAAAAATATCAGCTGTTTCATACAAAAGGTAAAATTTTTATTTTTATATGATATATACCACAACTCGGCATTTGGTTTTCTAAATTGAAAATTTTTAAAAATGGAATCTAATACGATCGTCACATAGGATCGCTGGCTAGCACAACTACTACCTCCGGCAAACTCGCGTCAATGCTCAATGCAAAACAAAGCAGTTTCGAATTGACGTTGCTTCGAAAAGTATAAACTGTCAGTGCAATGCGATTGTGATATAGTTTTGACCTGGCTTTGGATTTCAAATATTGATACTGCATTACTGTTGACCCTTGCTCGTTAATTTGGACTCTGTTCAAGCCCTTTGTTGTGGATTTCGTCGATATGACCGAACGTACGCAGAGAACTGTTCTAAATAGTCAGACACGTGAGTTCGTAATACGCCTTCGTAACTATTTCGTAACTAAAAAAAAATATGGCGAGACTGGCACAGAAGAAAATAAACTTCACACACCAAAAAAGAGAAAACGAGCAAAACCAGTCGTAGGCATCGATAGCTTTGATGCCGATGCTATCCGAAGACATGTTTACGGCTACTATTTACAGAAGGAGTATCCAACAAGAAAAAAGTTGGTGCATTCACTGAAGGAAGCTGGATTATTCTTCGGTGGGGAAAGTTCTTTAACGAAGATTTTGAAGACCATTGGATTTCGATACAAAAAATGTAACAAACGCAAAATATTGATGGAAAGATTTGATATAGCGATGGCAAGGTATACTTTTTTACGGCAAGTGAAAGAAATCAAAAATTGGCAAAATGTTGTGTTCTTGGATGAAACATGGCTTAATGCTAACCATACTGTAGGCCGTTCTTGGAACGATGACACAGCAGCATCTACTTCCAAAGTTCCTGTAGGAAAAGGATCGCGACTTATAATTTGTCACGCCGGAACCATCAACGGGTTTGTCGAAGGTTCTCTCATGGCTTTTGCGTCAAAAACCACTGGAGACTATCATGAAGACATGAATGGAGAAAAGTTTACTGAATGGTTTACCTCAATGTTGTGTAGCCTCCCTGAACCATCTATTATAATTATGGACAACGCCCCATACCACTCGATGCAAATTGACAAGCCACCTGCCCAATCCCAAAAGAAAGCTGATATCGTCGCATGGCTTCGTAAAAATGGCGTAGATGCAAACATGAATATGTTAAAAGCGGAATTAGTACGTCTTTTAAAAGAAAACAAACCAACCAAGATCCGATACGTCATTGACGAAATAGCATTAGAACATGGGCACAGAGTTATACGGTTACCGCCTTACCATTGTGAGTATAATGCGATTGAGTTGGTGTGGGCTCAAATTAAGGGATATGCTGCAAGACACAATACAGAACCCCCATTTACCACAAAAAAAATGCTAAAATTATTAGAAGAAGCTTGTGAACATGTGACTAAAGGAGACTGGGAAAAGGTTGTGAATAGAACTGTTAAATTAATAAGGGAAGATTATGAAAGAGATGTGAAAATAGATAATATTATAGAAAACGAACATATAATTATTAATGTAGGTGATGATAGCAGTGACGACAGTGAAAATAGTAGTATGGACGAATCTGATTAATTATGGCCTTTTGTGGCACCTTTTTTGGTATCTTTTGTATTCATATGTTTCTTGTGTGCATATAAAGTATGTATATTCATTTTCATTCAAATATTCAGTTCGTTCAAATAAATTAAATAAACATATACATTTTTGTTTTATTAAACCTATTTAATCAGGTACAAAAACAAAACTTAATTGTTTTTTGTTCGAGAATAAATTGACATTCCACATCACTATTGTAATGTGTCAAACCGGCCATCATAGCGTGCCGCTAGTGTAGTGCCAGAGACTCGTAGACGGCATGTCATTGTCATTGATATACTTTTGATATAATAATAATCTTTATTTCAGCACGTCTGGTCATAGCAAAGCGGCTTGCGTTTCAAAATTAAATTTTCAATATAGGAAAGATTCTTCTGCTTCTCCAAACCATTTTCAACGGTGGCAAATATTAGGCATCACCCATTTTTCAACCGACTTTAAAAAAGGAGGAGGTTATCAATTCGTCGGAATCTTTTTTTTATGTATATCCACCGATTACTCGAAGAGGCCTGAAGGGGAATTCTTTTTTTGTTTGAAAGGGTATACTCCCCAGGTGGTCCCATATACATTTTATCAAAATCGTTCGAGCGGTTTTTAAAATATCAACAATAAATTATATACTTTGTATAGTATGTGTGTAATGTAGTAAAGCGGGAGTTTGAAGTCGGTTGTTTAAAAAGAATTTTTGACGTGATAACGTCTTATAAATCGATGAACACCGGCTGCGCGCACGAAAAAGTATCACGTTCCGCCTGAGCCTGTGCGTGCAAACGAGAGCGCGGAACAAGCGATGGAGAGGCACGATCAGCCCAAGCGTTGGCTTGTGAGTTTGTGACTATAGAGAGCGCCCGCCGCCGCCCACCAGTCATCGTTAATGTTTCTTTATGACGTTGTCACGTAAAACTATCTTTCGTAAACCGACTTTACAGACAACCAATTTTTTATATTAAATTATCATCGTTCATTTACAATACGTATAGACAACCAAATAGATACCAAATCATTTTACTACACCCATTGCGCAATTTAATGCTTTTATAAACACATATCAAAAATTCCGAAGCCAGCTGGATTCGAACCCACATCTCTTGGGAATCGCGCCCGAGTGTGTTAGCCACTTACACTATAGCCACGGTCGAACTACCCGTCAGCATCGAAATTAGTGATATGTATCTACTTTTTTTTTCAGTTTAAGCAACTGCTAGCGACATCTAGTAGCAACACGTTACAGTTATTGATCTACTTTCCAAGACCCCATATTACAATGGAGCTCGTTAGGAACTAGAGATGCCACATTGCTTTTTACTATTTATTTTTATTAAAGTGTTAACCTACACTTAAGGAAATATCAGAATAAATTTTATAAACACATATCAAAAATTCCGAAGCCAGCGGGATTCGAACCCACATCTCTTGGGAATCGCGCCCGAGTGTGTTAGCCACTTACACTATAGCCACGGTCGAACTACCCGTCAGCATCGAAATTAGTGATATGTATCTACTTTTTTTTCCAGTTTAAGCAACTGCTAGCGACATCTAGTAGCAACACGTTACAGTTATTGATCTACTTTCCAAGACCCCATATTACAATGGAGCTCGTTAGGAACTAGAGATGCCACATTGCTTTTTACTATTTATTTTTATTAAAGTGTTAACCTACACTTAAGGAAATATCAGAATAAATTTTATAAACACATATCAAAAATTCCGAAGCCAGCGGGATTCGAACCCACATCTCTTGGGAATCGCGCCCGAGTGTGTTAGCCACTTACACTATAGCCACGGTCGAACTACCCGTCAGCATCGAAATTAGTGATATGTATCTACTTTTTTTTCAGTTTAAGCAACTGCTAGCGACATCTAGTAGCAACACGTTACAGTTATTGATCTACTTTCCAAGACCCCATATTACAATGGAGCTCGTTAGGAACTAGAGATGCCACATTGCTTTTTACTATTTATTTTTATTAAAGTGTTAACCTACACTTAAGGAAATATCAGAATAAATTTTATAAACACATATCAAAAATTCCGAAGCCAGCGGGATTCGAACCCACATCTCTTGGGAATCGCGCCCGAGTGTGTTAGCCACTTACACTATAGCCACGGTCGAACTACCCGTCAGCATCGAAATTAGTGATATGTATCTACTTTTTTTTTCAGTTTAAGCAACTGCTAGCGACATCTAGTAGCAACACGTTACAGTTATTGATCTACTTTCCAAGACCCCATATTACAATGGAGCTCGTTAGGAACTAGAGATGCCACATTGCTTTTTACTATTTATTTTTATTAAAGTGTTAACCTACACTTAAGGAAATATCAGAATAAATTTTATAAACACATATCAAAAATTCCGAAGCCAGCGGGATTCGAACCCACATCTCTTGGGAATCGCGCCCGAGTGTGTTAGCCACTTACACTATAGCCACGGTCGAACTACCCGTCAGCATCGAAATTAGTGATATGTATCTACTTTTTTTTCAGTTTAAGCAACTGCTAGCGACATCTAGTAGCAACACGTTACAGTTATTGATCTACTTTCCAAGACCCCATATTACAATGGAGCTCGTTAGGAACTAGAGATGCCACATTGCTTTTTACTATTTATTTTTATTAAAGTGTTAACCTACACTTAAGGAAATATCAGAATAAATTTTATAAACACATATCAAAAATTCCGAAGCCAGCGGGATTCGAACCCACATCTCTTGGGAATCGCGCCCGAGTGTGTTAGCCACTTACACTATAGCCACGGTCGAACTACCCGTCAGCATCGAAATTAGTGATATGTATCTACTGTTTTTTTTCAGTTTAAGCAACTGCTAGCGACATCTAGTAGCAACACGTTACAGTTATTGATCTACTTTCCAAGACCCCATATTACAATGGAGCTCGTTAGGAACTAGAGATGCCACATTGCTTTTTACTATTTATTTTTATTAAAGTGTTAACCTACACTTAAGGAAATATCAGAATAAATTTTATAAACACATATCAAAAATTCCGAAGCCAGCGGGATTCGAACCCACATCTCTTGGGAATCGCGCCCGAGTGTGTTAGCCACTTACACTATAGCCACGGTCGAACTACCCGTCAGCATCGAAATTAGTGATATGTATCTACTTTTTTTTCAGTTTAAGCAACTGCTAGCGACATCTAGTAGCAACACGTTACAGTTATTGATCTACTTTCCAAGACCCCATATTACAATGGAGCTCGTTAGGAACTAGAGATGCCACATTGCTTTTTACTATTTATTTTTATTAAAGTGTTAACCTACACTTAAGGAAATATCAGAATAAATTTTATAAACACATATCAAAAATTCCGAAGCCAGCGGGATTCGAACCCACATCTCTTGGGAATCGCGCCCGAGTGTGTTAGCCACTTACACTATAGCCACGGTCGAACTACCCGTCAGCATCGAAATTAGTGATATGTATCTACTTTTTTTTCAGTTTAAGCAACTGCTAGCGACATCTAGTAGCAACACGTTACAGTTATTGATCTACTTTCCAAGACCCCATATTACAATGGAGCTCGTTAGGAACTAGAGATGCCACATTGCTTTTTACTATTTATTTTTATTAAAGTGTTAACCTACACTTAAGGAAATATCAGAATAAATTTTATAAACACATATCAAAAATTCCGAAGCCAGCGGGATTCGAACCCACATCTCTTGGGAATCGCGCCCGAGTGTGTTAGCCACTTACACTATAGCCACGGTCGAACTACCCGTCAGCATCGAAATTAGTGATATGTATCTACTTTTTTTTTTTCAGTTTAAGCAACTGCTAGCGACATCTAGTAGCAACACGTTACAGTTATTGATCTACTTTCCAAGACCCCATATTACAATGGAGCTCGTAAGGAACTAGAGATGCCACATTGCTTTTTACTATTTATTTTTATTAAAGTGTTAACCTACACTTAAGGAAATATCAGAATAAATTTTATAAACACATATCAAAAATTCCGAAGCCAGCGGGATTCGAACCCACATCTCTTGGGAATCGCGCCCGAGTGTGTTAGCCACTTACACTATAGCCACGGTCGAACTACCCGTCAGCATCGAAATTAGTGATATGTATCTACTTTTTTTTTTCAGTTTAAGCAACTGCTAGCGACATCTAGTAGCAACACGTTACAGTTATTGATCTACTTTCCAAGACCCCATATTACAATGGAGCTCGTTAGGAACTAGAGATGCCACATTGCTTTTTACTATTTATTTTTATTAAAGTGTTAACCTACACTTAAGGAAATATCAGAATAAATTTTATAAACACATATCAAAAATTCCGAAGCCAGCGGGATTCGAACCCACATCTCTTGGGAATCGCGCCCGAGTGTGTTAGCCACTTACACTATAGCCACGGTCGAACTACCCGTCAGCATCGAAATTAGTGATATGTATCTACTTTTTTTTTTTTCAGTTTAAGCAACTGCTAGCGACATCTAGTAGCAACACGTTACAGTTATTGATCTACTTTCCAAGACCCCATATTACAATGGAGCTCGTTAGGAACTAGAGATGCCACATTGCTTTTTACTATTTATTTTTATTAAAGTGTTAACCTACACTTAAGGAAATATCAGAATAAATTTTATAAACACATATCAAAAATTCCGAAGCCAGCGGGATTCGAACCCACATCTCTTGGGAATCGCGCCCGAGTGTGTTAGCCACTTACACTATAGCCACGGTCGAACTACCCGTCAGCATCGAAATTAGTGATATGTATCTACTTTTTTTTTCAGTTTAAGCAACTGCTAGCGACATCTAGTAGCAACACGTTACAGTTATTGATCTACTTTCCAAGACCCCATATTACAATGGAGCTCGTTAGGAACTAGAGATGCCACATTGCTTTTTACTATTTATTTTTATTAAAGTGTTAACCTACACTTAAGGAAATATCAGAATAAATTTTATAAACACATATCAAAAATTCCGAAGCCAGCGGGATTCGAACCCACATCTCTTGGGAATCGCGCCCGAGTGTGTTAGCCACTTACACTATAGCCACGGTCGAACTACCCGTCAGCATCGAAATTAGTGATATGTATCTACTTTTTTTTTTTTTTTTTTTTTTTTTTTTTTTCAGTTTAAGCAACTGCTAGCGACATCTAGTAGCAACACGTTACAGTTATTGATCTACTTTCCAAGACCCCATATTACAATGGAGCTCGTTAGGAACTAGAGATGCCACATTGCTTTTTACTATTTATTTTTATTAAAGTGTTAACCTACACTTAAGGAAATATCAGAATAAATTTTATAAACACATATCAAAAATTCGAAGCCAGCGGGATTCGAACCCACATCTCTTGGGAATCGCGCCCGAGTGTGTTAGCCACTTACACTATAGCCACGGTCGAACTACCCGTCAGCATCGAAATTAGTGATATGTATCTACTTTTTTTTCAGTTTAAGCAACTGCTAGCGACATCTAGTAGCAACACGTTACAGTTATTGATCTACTTTCCAAGACCCCATATTACAATGGAGCTCGTTAGGAACTAGAGATGCCACATTGCTTTTTACTATTTATTTTTATTAAAGTGTTAACCTACACTTAAGGAAATATCAGAATAAATTTTATAAACACATATCAAAAATTCCGAAGCCAGCGGGATTCGAACCCACATCTCTTGGGAATCGCGCCCGAGTGTGTTAGCCACTTACACTATAGCCACGGTCGAACTACCTGTCAGCATCGAAATTAGTGATATGTATCTACTTTTTTTTCAGTTTAAGCAACTGCTAGCGACATCTAGTAGCAACACGTTACAGTTATTGATCTACTTTCCAAGACCCCATATTACAATGGAGCTCGTTAGGAACTAGAGATGCCACATTGCTTTTTACTATTTATTTTTATTAAAGTGTTAACCTACACTTAAGGAAATATCAGAATAAATTTTATAAACACATATCAAAAATTCCGAAGCCAGCGGGATTCGAACCCACATCTCTTGGGAATCGCGCCCGAGTGTGTTAGCCACTTACACTATAGCCACGGTCGAACTACCCGTCAGCATCGAAATTAGTGATATGTATCTACTTTTTTTTTCAGTTTAAGCAACTGCTAGCGACATCTAGTAGCAACACGTTACAGTTATTGATCTACTTTCCAAGACCCCATATTACAATGGAGCTCGTTAGGAACTAGAGATGCCACATTGCTTTTTACTATTTATTTTTATTAAAGTGTTAACCTACACTTAAGGAAATATCAGAATAAATTTTATAAACACATATCAAAAATTCCGAAGCCAGCGGGATTCGAACCCACATCTCTTGGGAATCGCGCCCGAGTGTGTTAGCCACTTACACTATAGCCACGGTCGAACTACCCGTCAGCATCGAAATTAGTGATATGTATCTACTTTTTTTTCAGTTTAAGCAACTGCTAGCGACATCTAGTAGCAACACGTTACAGTTATTGATCTACTTTCCAAGACCCCATATTACAATGGAGCTCGTTAGGAACTAGAGATGCCACATTGCTTTTTACTATTTATTTTTATTAAAGTGTTAACCTACACTTAAGGAAATATCAGAATAAATTTTATAAACACATATCAAAAATTCCGAAGCCAGCGGGATTCGAACCCACATCTCTTGGGAATCGCGCCCGAGTGTGTTAGCCACTTACACTATAGCCACGGTCGAACTACCCGTCAGCATCGAAATTAGTGATATGTATCTACTTTTTTTTTCAGTTTAAGCAACTGCTAGCGACATCTAGTAGCAACACGTTACAGTTATTGATCTACTTTCCAAGACCCCATATTACAATGGAGCTCGTTAGGAACTAGAGATGCCACATTGCTTTTTACTATTTATTTTTATTAAAGTGTTAACCTACACTTAAGGAAATATCAGAATAAATTTTATAAACACATATCAAAAATTCCGAAGCCAGCGGGATTCGAACCCACATCTCTTGGGAATCGCGCCCGAGTGTGTTAGCCACTTACACTATAGCCACGGTCGAACTACCCGTCAGCATCGAAATTAGTGATATGTATCTACTTTTTTTTCAGTTTAAGCAACTGCTAGCGACATCTAGTAGCAACACGTTACAGTTATTGATCTACTTTCCAAGACCCCATATTACAATGGAGCTCGTTAGGAACTAGAGATGCCACATTGCTTTTTACTATTTATTTTTATTAAAGTGTTAACCTACACTTAAGGAAATATCAGAATAAATTTTATAAACACATATCAAAAATTCCGAAGCCAGCGGGATTCGAACCCACATCTCTTGGGAATCGCGCCCGAGTGTGTTAGCCACTTACACTATAGCCACGGTCGAACTACCCGTCAGCATCGAAATTAGTGATATGTATCTACTTTTTTTTCAGTTTAAGCAACTGCTAGCGACATCTAGTAGCAACACGTTACAGTTATTGATCTACTTTCCAAGACCCCATATTACAATGGAGCTCGTTAGGAACTAGAGATGCCACATTGCTTTTTACTATTTATTTTTATTAAAGTGTTAACCTACACTTAAGGAAATATCAGAATAAATTTTATAAACACATATCAAAAATTCCGAAGCCAGCGGGATTCGAACCCACATCTCTTGGGAATCGCGCCCGAGTGTGTTAGCCACTTACACTATAGCCACGGTCGAACTACCCGTCAGCATCGAAATTAGTGATATGTATCTACTTTTTTTTCAGTTTAAGCAACTGCTAGCGACATCTAGTAGCAACACGTTACAGTTATTGATCTACTTTCCAAGACCCCATATTACAATGGAGCTCGTTAGGAACTAGAGATGCCACATTGCTTTTTACTATTTATTTTTATTAAAGTGTTAACCTACACTTAAGGAAATATCAGAATAAATTTTATAAACACATATCAAAAATTCCGAAGCCAGCGGGATTCGAACCCACATCTCTTGGGAATCGCGCCCGAGTGTGTTAGCCACTTACACTATAGCCACGGTCGAACTACCCGTCAGCATCGAAATTAGTGATATGTATCTACTTTTTTTTTTTTTTTTTTTTTTTTTTTTTTTTTTCAGTTTAAGCAACTGCTAGCGACATCTAGTAGCAACACGTTACAGTTATTGATCTACTTTCCAAGACCCCATATTACAATGGAGCTCGTTAGGAACTAGAGATGCCACATTGCTTTTTACTATTTATTTTTATTAAAGTGTTAACCTACACTTAAGGAAATATCAGAATAAATTTTATAAACACATATCAAAAATTCCGAAGCCAGCGGGATTCGAACCCACATCTCTTGGGAATCACGCCCGAGTGTGTTAGCCACTTACACTATAGCCACGGTCGAACTACCCGTCAGCATCGAAATTAGTGATATGTATCTACTTTTTTTTCAGTTTAAGCAACTGCTAGCGACATCTAGTAGCAACACGTTACAGTTATTGATCTACTTTCCAAGACCCCATATTACAATGGAGCTCGTTAGGAACTAGAGATGCCACATTGCTTTTTACTATTTATTTTTATTAAAGTGTTAACCTACACTTAAGGAAATATCAGAATAAATTTTATAAACACATATCAAAAATTCCGAAGCCAGCGGGATTCGAACCCACATCTCTTGGGAATCGCGCCCGAGTGTGTTAGCCACTTACACTATAGCCACGGTCGAACTACCCGTCAGCATCGAAATTAGTGATATGTATCTACTTTTTTTTCAGTTTAAGCAACTGCTAGCGACATCTAGTAGCAACACGTTACAGTTATTGATCTACTTTCCAAGACCCCATATTACAATGGAGCTCGTTAGGAACTAGAGATGCCACATTGCTTTTTACTATTTATTTTTATTAAAGTGTTAACCTACACTTAAGGAAATATCAGAATAAATTTTATAAACACATATCAAAAATTCCGAAGCCAGCGGGATTCGAACCCACATCTCTTGGGAATCGCGCCCGAGTGTGTTAGCCACTTACACTATAGCCACGGTCGAACTACCCGTCAGCATCGAAATTAGTGATATGTATCTACTTTTTTTTCAGTTTAAGCAACTGCTAGCGACATCTAGTAGCAACACGTTACAGTTATTGATCTACTTTCCAAGACCCCATATTACAATGGTCTTGGAAAGTAGATCAATAACTGTAACGTTTTGCTACTAGATGTCGCTAGCAGTTGCTTAAACTGAAAAAAAAGTAGATACATATCACTAATTTCGATGCTGACGGGTAGTTCGACCGTGGCTATAGTGTAAGTGGCTAACACACTCGGGCGCGATTCCCAAGAGATGTGGGTTCGAATCCCGCTGGCTTCGGAATTTTTGATATGTGTTTATAAAATTTATTCTGATATTTCCTTAAGTGTAGGTTAACACTTTAATAAAAATAAATAGTAAAAAGCAATGTGGCATCTCTAGTTCCTAACGAGCTCCATTGTAATATGGGGTCTTGGAAAGTAGATCAATAACTGTAACGTGTTGCTACTAGATGTCGCTAGCAGTTGCTTAAACTGAAAAAAAAGTAGATACATATCACTAATTTCGATGCTGACGGGTAGTTCGACCGTGGCTATAGTGTAAGTGGCTAACACACTCGGGCGCGATTCCCAAGAGATGTGGGTTCGAATCCCGCTGGCTTCGGAATTTTTGATATGTGTTTATAAAATTTATTCTGATATTTCCTTAAGTGTAGGTTAACACTTTAATAAAAATAAATAGTAAAAAGCAATGTGACATCTCTAGTTCCTAACGAGCTCCATTGTAATATGGGGTCTTGGAAAGTAGATCAATAACTGTAACGTGTTGCTACTAGATGTCGCTAGCAGTTGCTTAAACTGAAAAAAAAGTAGATACATATCACTAATTTCGATGCTGACGGGTAGTTCGACCGTGGCTATAGTGTAAGTGGCTAACACACTCGGGCGCGATTCCCAAGAGATGTGGGTTCGAATCCCGCTGGCTTCGGAATTTTTGATATGTGTTTATAAAATTTATTCTGATATTTCCTTAAGTGTAGGTTAACACTTTAATAAAAATAAATAGTAAAAAGCAATGTGGCATCTCTAGTTCCTAACGAGCTCCATTGTAATATGGGGTCTTGGAAAGTAGATCAATAACTGTAACGTGTTGCTACTAGATGTCGCTAGCAGTTGCTTAAACTGAAAAAAAAGTAGATACATATCACTAATTTCGATGCTGACGGGTAGTTCGACCGTGGCTATAGTGTAAGTGGCTAACACACTCGGGCGCGATTCCCAAGAGATGTGGGTTCGAATCCCGCTGGCTTCGGAATTTTTGATATGTGTTTATAAAATTTATTCTGATATTTCCTTAAGTGTAGGTTAACACTTTAATAAAAATAAATAGTAAAAAGCAATGTGGCATCTCTAGTTCCTAACGAGCTCCATTGTAATATGGGGTCTTGGAAAGTAGATCAATAACTGTAACGTGTTGCTACTAGATGTCGCTAGCAGTTGCTTAAACTGAAAAAAAAGTAGATACATATCACTAATTTCGATGCTGACGGGTAGTTCGACCGTGGCTATAGTGTAAGTGGCTAACACACTCGGGCGCGATTCCCAAGAGATGTGGGTTCGAATCCCGCTGGCTTCGGAATTTTTGATATGTGTTTATAAAATTTATTCTGATATTTCCTTAAGTGTAGGTTAACACTTTAATAAAAATAAATAGTAAAAAGCAATGTGACATCTCTAGTTCCTAACGAGCTCCATTGTAATATGGGGTCTTGGAAAGTAGATCAATAACTGTAACGTGTTGCTACTAGATGTCGCTAGCAGTTGCTTAAACTGAAAAAAAAGTAGATACATATCACTAATTTCGATGCTGACGGGTAGTTCGACCGTGGCTATAGTGTAAGTGGCTAACACACTCGGGCGCGATTCCCAAGAGATGTGGGTTCGAATCCCGCTGGCTTCGGAATTTTTGATATGTGTTTATAAAATTTATTCTGATATTTCCTTAAGTGTAGGTTAACACTTTAATAAAAATAAATAGTAAAAAGCAATGTGGCATCTCTAGTTCCTAACGAGCTCCATTGTAATATGGGGTCTTGGAAAGTAGATCAATAACTGTAACGTGTTGCTACTAGATGTCGCTAGCAGTTGCTTAAACTGAAAAAAAAGTAGATACATATCACTAATTTCGATGCTGACGGGTAGTTCGACCGTGGCTATAGTGTAAGTGGCTAACACACTCGGGCGCGATTCCCAAGAGATGTGGGTTCGAATCCCGCTGGCTTCGGAATTTTTGATATGTGTTTATAAAATTTATTCTGATATTTCCTTAAGTGTAGGTTAACACTTTAATAAAAATAAATAGTAAAAAGCAATGTGGCATCTCTAGTTCCTAACGAGCTCCATTGTAATATGGGGTCTTGGAAAGTAGATCAATAACTGTAACGTGTTGCTACTAGATGTCGCTAGCAGTTGCTTAAACTGAAAAAAAAGTAGATACATATCACTAATTTCGATGCTGACGGGTAGTTCGACCGTGGCTATAGTGTAAGTGGCTAACACACTCGGGCGCGATTCCCAAGAGATGTGGGTTCGAATCCCGCTGGCTTCGGAATTTTTGATATGTGTTTATAAAATTTATTCTGATATTTCCTTAAGTGTAGGTTAACACTTTAATAAAAATAAATAGTAAAAAGCAATGTGGCATCTCTAGTTCCTAACGAGCTCCATTGTAATATGGGGTCTTGGAAAGTAGATCAATAACTGTAACGTGTTGCTACTAGATGTCGCTAGCAGTTGCTTAAACTGAAAAAAAAGTAGATACATATCACTAATTTCGATGCTGACGGGTAGTTCGACCGTGGCTATAGTGTAAGTGGCTAACACACTCGGGCGCGATTCCCAAGAGATGTGGGTTCGAATCCCGCTGGCTTCGGAATTTTTGATATGTGTTTATAAAATTTATTCTGATATTTCCTTAAGTGTAGGTTAACACTTTAATAAAAATAAATAGTAAAAAGCAATGTGGCATCTCTAGTTCCTAACGAGCTCCATTGTAATATGGGGTCTTGGAAAGTAGATCAATAACTGTAACGTGTTGCTACTAGATGTCGCTAGCAGTTGCTTAAACTGAAAAAAAAAGTAGATACATATCACTAATTTCGATGCTGACGGGTAGTTCGACCGTGGCTATAGTGTAAGTGGCTAACACACTCGGGCGCGATTCCCAAGAGATGTGGGTTCGAATCCCGCTGGCTTCGGAATTTTTGATATGTGTTTATAAAATTTATTCTGATATTTCCTTAAGTGTAGGTTAACACTTTAATAAAAATAAATAGTAAAAAGCAATGTGGCATCTCTAGTTCCTAACGAGCTCCATTGTAATATGGGGTCTTGGAAAGTAGATCAATAACTGTAACGTGTTGCTACTAGATGTCGCTAGCAGTTGCTTAAACTGAAAAAAAAGTAGATACATATCACTAATTTCGATGCTGACGGGTAGTTCGACCGTGGCTATAGTGTAAGTGGCTAACACACTCGGGCGCGATTCCCAAGAGATGTGGGTTCGAATCCCGCTGGCTTCGGAATTTTTGATATGTGTTTATAAAATTTATTCTGATATTTCCTTAAGTGTAGGTTAACACTTTAATAAAAATAAATAGTAAAAAGCAATGTGGCATCTCTAGTTCCTAACGAGCTCCATTGTAATATGGGGTCTTGGAAAGTAGATCAATAACTGTAACGTGTTGCTACTAGATGTCGCTAGCAGTTGCTTAAACTGAAAAAAAAGTAGATACATATCACTAATTTCGATGCTGACGGGTAGTTCGACCGTGGCTATAGTGTAAGTGGCTAACACACTCGGGCGCGATTCCCAAGAGATGTGGGTTCGAATCCCGCTGGCTTCGGAATTTTTGATATGTGTTTATAAAATTTATTCTGATATTTCCTTAAGTGTAGGTTAACACTTTAATAAAAATAAATAGTAAAAAGCAATGTGGCATCTCTAGTTCCTAACGAGCTCCATTGTAATATGGGGTCTTGGAAAGTAGATCAATAACTGTAACGTGTTGCTACTAGATGTCGCTAGCAGTTGCTTAAACTGAAAAAAAAAGTAGATACATATCACTAATTTCGATGCTGACGGGTAGTTCGACCGTGGCTATAGTGTAAGTGGCTAACACACTCGGGCGCGATTCCCAAGAGATGTGGGTTCGAATCCCGCTGGCTTCGGAATTTTTGATATGTGTTTATAAAATTTATTCTGATATTTCCTTAAGTGTAGGTTAACACTTTAATAAAAATAAATAGTAAAAAGCAATGTGGCATCTCTAGTTCCTAACGAGCTCCATTGTAATATGGGGTCTTGGAAAGTAGATCAATAACTGTAACGTGTTGCTACTAGATGTCGCTAGCAGTTGCTTAAACTGAAAAAAAAGTAGATACATATCACTAATTTCGATGCTGACGGGTAGTTCGACCGTGGCTATAGTGTAAGTGGCTAACACACTCGGGCGCGATTCCCAAGAGATGTGGGTTCGAATCCCGCTGGCTTCGAATTTTTGATATGTGTTTATAAAATTTATTCTGATATTTCCTTAAGTGTAGGTTAACACTTTATTAAAAATAAATAGTAAAAAGCAATGTGGCATCTCTAGTTCCTAACGAGCTCCATTGTAATATGGGGTCTTGGAAAGTAGATCAATAACTGTAACGTGTTGCTACTAGATGTCGCTAGCAGTTGCTTAAACTGAAAAAAAAGTAGATACATATCACTAATTTCGATGCTGACGGGTAGTTCGACCGTGGCTATAGTGTAAGTGGCTAACACACTCGGGCGCGATTCCCAAGAGATGTGGGTTCGAATCCCGCTGGCTTCGGAATTTTTGATATGTGTTTATAAAATTTATTCTGATATTTCCTTAAGTGTAGGTTAACACTTTAATAAAAATAAATAGTAAAAAGCAATGTGGCATCTCTAGTTCCTAACGAGCTCCATTGTAATATGGGGTCTTGGAAAGTAGATCAATAACTGTAACGTGTTGCTACTAGATGTCGCTAGCAGTTGCTTAAACTGAAAAAAAAAGTAGATACATATCACTAATTTCGATGCTGACGGGTAGTTCGACCGTGGCTATAGTGTAAGTGGCTAACACACTCGGGCGCGATTCCCAAGAGATGTGGGTTCGAATCCCGCTGGCTTCGGAATTTTTGATATGTGTTTATAAAATTTATTCTGATATTTCCTTAAGTGTAGGTTAACACTTTAATAAAAATAAATAGTGAAAAGCAATGTGGCATCTCTAGTTCCTAACGAGCTCCATTGTAATATGGGGTCTTGGAAAGTAGATCAATAACTGTAACGTGTTGCTACTAGATGTCGCTAGCAGTTGCTTAAACTGAAAAAAAAGTAGATACATATCACTAATTTCGATGCTGACGGGTAGTTCGACCGTGGCTATAGTGTAAGTGGCTAACACACTCGGGCGCGATTCCCAAGAGATGTGGGTTCGAATCCCGCTGGCTTCGGAATTTTTGATATGTGTTTATAAAATTTATTCTGATATTTCCTTAAGTGTAGGTTAACACTTTAATAAAAATAAATAGTAAAAAGCAATGTGGCATCTCTAGTTCCTAACGAGCTCCATTGTAATATGGGGTCTTGGAAAGTAGATCAATAACTGTAACGTGTTGCTACTAGATGTCGCTAGCAGTTGCTTAAACTGAAAAAAAAAAAAAAGTAGATACATATCACTAATTTCGATGCTGACGGGTATTTCGAC
Source organism: Oeneis ivallda (assembly GCA_029955525.1). Lineage (NCBI taxonomy): Eukaryota > Metazoa > Arthropoda > Insecta > Lepidoptera > Nymphalidae > Oeneis > Oeneis ivallda. Next base: position 9,717,348 of record JARPMR010000003.1, on the reverse strand, counting down.
CGTGGCTATAGTGTAAGTGGCTAACACACTCGGGCGCGATTCCCAAGAGATGTGGGTTCGAATCCCGCTGGCTTCGGAATTTTTGATATGTGTTTATAAAATTTATTCTGATATTTCCTTAAGTGTAGGTTAACACTTTAATAAAAATAAATAGTAAAAAGCAATGTGGCATCTCTAGTTCCTAACGAGCTCCATTGTAATATGGGGTCTTGGAAAGTAGATCAATAACTGTAACGTGTTGCTACTAGATGTCGCTAGCAGTTGCTTAAACTGAAAAAAAAAAAAGTAGATACATATCACTAATTTCGATGCTGACGGGTAGTTCGACCGTGGCTATAGTGTAAGTGGCTAACACACTCGGGCGCGATTCCCAAGAGATGTGGGTTCGAATCCCGCTGGCTTCGGAATTTTTGATATGTGTTTATAAAATTTATTCTGATATTTCCTTAAGTGTAGGTTAACACTTTAATAAAAATAAATAGTAAAAAGCAATGTGGCATCTCTAGTTCCTAACGAGCTCCATTGTAATATGGGGTCTTGGAAAGTAGATCAATAACTGTAACGTGTTGCTACTAGATGTCGCTAGCAGTTGCTTAAACTGAAAAAAAAAAGTAGATACATATCACTAATTTCGATGCTGACGGGTAGTTCGACCGTGGCTATAGTGTAAGTGGCTAACACACTCGGGCGCGATTCCCAAGAGATGTGGGTTCGAATCCCGCTGGCTTCGGAATTTTTGATATGTGTTTATAAAATTTATTCTGATATTTCCTTAAGTGTAGGTTAACACTTTAATAAAAATAAATAATTTAATGCTTGTTGTTGACAGCATCATCAGCTTTATGAGATGCAATATCGTCGCTCTCAATCAAAGTCAGCATAATTGCTGTCAAAACTGTTACATGTTTCAATTTATCATTAGACTATCAATAGGTATATACTATTTTATAGTGTACAACAGTAAAACATAAACAGTGTAAACAGAAATGTAGTGTTATTTGGTGGTAGGTACTATAGATATTTACGCTCAAAGCAAATTCGTTCTGTGCTGCCTACAATCGTCAGCGTCGACTGTCAAAAGCAAATCTATACTTATAATAAAACTGTAACTGGAAGATTTCTGTACATTTAATATATTTTGAAAATTTTAATTGGGGGATGCTTGACTATCGATACTGAGCCCAAAACAGATTTTTATTTAATTTTTGTCTGTCTGTCTGTCTGTCTGTCTGTCTGTCTGTCTGTCCGCGCTTCACGCGAGAACTACTGAACGGATTTAAATGAAATTTAGTACAGCGGTAGCTGATACTCCGGGTCAACATATAGGATAGTTTTTATCCCGATAAAACATAAGTTTACTCCAGGATAGGGGATGAAACTTTTTGTTGATTTTACTCCATAACTCAGTCAAATCTGAACGGATTTTAATAATTCTTTCTTTATTTGAAAGTGTGTACGACAAGAAATACAATGACCAATTTTGGTGAAGATCTGCTAGATATTATCGGAGATATAGGACAAAACTTCTCTCGGATAGTTCCAGGTCACTCGCATACGATATATACGTATATAGATCTTATTGACCTGAGCTATTCATTACATACTAATTTTAGACTATATCACTGACTTCCAGGCCCTAGCCCCTCAATCCTGATGGTGCAGTGTACTGCCCACCTAAATCATGGATATTTACGAACTGTCGATTGTGAATTGATATTGTAGGTGCCAAATATTTAAAATATAATAGTGTAGTGGAGCCATAAAAGAGGACTCAATTCTGATGCTGCTGGGTGCTGCTCACCAATGATAGGTAACAATTAGTATGAACTACTTAGGGTAGTGGCATAACGCAGCCGTAAAAAAATTCGTGTCTCCGTTTTCCGTTTACTAAAATTTCCCACAGTAGCTTTGTATTCTTAGATGGCATCAATCTATTCAGCTAATTTAATTATCGCTCGGTTCGGTTTAGGAATCATCCACCTCCCTTCTCCTCCCCATGCTATAACTACTAATGGTACCAACTTCTCAATCCCGATGCTGCTGTTGATAATACCCACCTAAATAGTGGCTGTTTACAAAATGTCGATAATGAATTCATATTGTAGATACCAACCAAGTGAAGACTACAAAGTGGCATAGTGCAATCGTAAAAAATGTCTCACTCGCTTCGTTTGCGAGAATGTCGATTGTAGATTTCTTTTTAACCGACTTCGAAAAAGGAGCAGATTCTCAATTCGTCGGAATCTATTTTTTCAATTTTTTTATGTATGTTCACCGATTACTTGAAGGCGCCTGAACTGATTTGGAAAATTCTTACTTTTTTGTTTGAAAGGGTACTTCCCAGGTGGCTTTTAAATTTTACCGAAATCGGTTGAGCGGTTTTAAAAAATTAAGAAAAAAAATATATACTTTGTTTTGTAAAAAAATTATATTAAATTATGTACTCATTAGTATATGGACTACACAGAGGCGTAGTGTGATCAAAAAAACCTTCGCGCTCGCTTCGCTCGCGAAAATATCAGTTTTCAGTTGCTACTGCGGGTGCCAAGTATGAACTACAAAGAAGCGTAGTGCAATCGAAAAATTTTGCGCTCGCTTCGCTCGCTAAAATGTGTCTTCTTGATTGGTATTGTAAGAACCAAGTATAACGAACCAATAAAGCAACGAAAACTGCAATATCTGGGACATATAATGCGTGGCGATAAGTACAAGTTACTCCAACTAATAATACAGGGGAAGATACAAGGTAGGAGACCGCCTGGAAGAAGACGGACCTCATGGCTCAAGAATCTCCGGACATGGTTCGAACTGAGTACTCGATCCTTATTCCGCGCAGTTGTGTGTAAGGTCCGAATAGCCAATATGATAGCCAACCTCCGGTAGGAGATGGCACCTCAAGAAGAAGAAGAAGAAGAACCAAGTATGAAGGAAACAGTTATGTAGTGCAGCCCTAAAGAATTTTGCGAAATGTCTGTTTTGGATTGCCAAGTATGGACTACATAGTGATGCAATGAAATTGTAAAAATTTTCGCGCTAGCTTCATTGGCAAAAATTTCTTAATTTTTGTTGTGAGTGTAAACCAAGTATGCTCGCTTCGCTCGCGAAAATATCAGCTTTCAGTTGCTACTGTAGGTGCCAAGTATGAACTACAAATATGCGTAGTGCAATCGAAATTTTTTGATTGTAGATTGCTTTTGTCTATACCAATTAGTATGGACTACACAGAGGCGTAGTGCGATCAAAATATTTTCGCGCTCGCTTCACTCGCGAAAATTTTGGTTTTCGCTAATGTAGGTGCCAAGTTTAAACTAAAAAGGAGCGTAGTGCAATCTAAAATTTTTGCGCTCGCTTTGCTCGCGAAATTGTGTCTTTTCTTAATTGGTATTGTAAGAACAAAGTATGAAGGACACAGTTAAGTAGTGCAGCCCTAAAAAAATTGCGAAAATGTCCGTTTTGGATTGCCAAGTATGGACTACGTAGTGATGCAATGTAATTGTAAAAAATTTCGCGCTCGCTTCGCTCGCGAATATGTCTTTTCTTCATTGTTGTTGTAAATGTAAACCAAGTATGGAGTACATAGTTAAGTAGTGCAGTCCTAAAAAATTTCGCACTCGCTTCGCTCGCGAAAATGTCTTTTTCTTCATTGTTGTTGTAAGTGTAAACCAAGTATGGAGTACATAGTTAAGTAGTGCAGTCTTAAAAAATTTCGCGCTCGCTTCGCTCGCGAAAATGTCTTTTCTTCATTATTGTGGTGAATGTAAACCAAGTATGGAGTACATAGTTAAGTAGTGCGTTCCTAAAAAATTTCGCCCTCGCTTCGCTCGCGAAAATATCACTTTTCAGTTGTTATTGTAGGTGCCAAGTATGAACTACAAAGAAGCGTAGTGCAATCGAAAATTTTTGCGCTCGCTTCGCTCGCGAAAATGTCGGTTGTAGATTGCTTTTGTCTATACCAATAAGTATGGACTACACAGAGGCGTAGTGCGATCAAAATATTTTCGCGTTCGCTTCGCTCGCGAAAATTTTTATTTTCGCTTCCTAATGTAGGTGCCAAGTAGAAACTAAAAAGGAGCGTAGTGCAATCTAAAATTTTTGCGCTCGCTTTGCTCGCGAAATTGTGTCTTTTCTTGATTGGTATTGTAAGAACCAAGTATGAAGGACACAGTTAAGTAGTGCAGCCCTAAAAAATTTGCGAAAATGTCCGTTTTCGATTGCCAAGTATGGACTACATAGTGATGCAATGTAATTGTAAAAAATTAGGCACTCGCTTCGCTCGCGAATATGTCTTTTCTTCGTTGTTATTGTAAGTGTAAACCAAGTATGGAGTACATAGTTAAGTAGTGCAGTCCTAAAAAATTTCGCGCTCGCTTCGCTCGCGAAAATATCAGTTTTTAGTTGCTACTGTAGATGCCAAATATGAACTACAAATAAGCGTAGGGCAATCGAAATTTTTGCGCTCGCTTCGCTCGCGAAATAGTCGGTTTTGGATTGCTTTTGTCTATACCAATTAGGATGGCCTACACAGAGGCGTAATGCGATCAAAATATTTTTGCGCTCGCTTCGCTCGCGAAAATTTCGCTTTTCGCTTGCTAATGTAGGTGCCAAGTAGAGACTAAAAAGGAGCGTAGTGCAATCTAAAATTTTTGCTCTCGCTTTGCTCGCGAAATTGTGTCTTTTCTTGATTGGTATTGTAAGAACCAAGTATGAACGACACAGTTAAGTAGTGCAGCCCTAAAAAATTTGCGAAAATGTCCGTTTTCGATTGCCAAGTATGGACTACATAGTGATGCAATGTAATTGTAAAAAATTAGGCACTCGCTTCGCTCGCGAATATGTCTTTTCTTCGTTGTTATTGTAAGTGTAAACCAAGTATGGAGTACATAGTTAAGTAGTGCAGTCCTACAAAATTTCGCGCATGCTTCTTCATTGTTGTTTTGAGTGTAAACCAAGAATGGAGTACATAGTTAAGTAGTGAAGTCCTAAAAAATTTCGCGCTCGCTTCGCTCGCGAAAATATCAGTTTTTAGTTGCTGCTGTATGTGCCAAATATGAACTACAAATAAGTGTAGGGCAATCGAAATTTTTGCGCTCGCTTCGCTCGCGAAAATGTCGATTGTAGATTGCTTTTGTCTATACCAATTAGTATGGACTACACAGAGGCGTAGTGCGATCAAAATATTTTTGCGCTCGCTTCGCTCGCGAAAATTTCGGTTTTCGCTTGCTAATGTAGGTGCCAAGTAGAAACTAAAAAGGAGCGTAGTGCAATCTAAAATTTTTGCGCTCGCTTTGCTCGCGAAATTGTGTCTTTTCTTGATTGGTATTGTAAGAACCAAGTATGAAGGACACAGTTAAGTAGTGCAGCCCTAAAAATTTGCGAAAATGTCCGTTTTCGATTGCCAAGTATGGACTACATAGTGATGTAACGCAATTACAGCAGCGTCGGTTTTATGTTGCTTATGTAGGTGCCAAGTATGGACTACATAGTGGCGTAGTGCAATCGTAAAAAATCTCGCACTCGCTTTACTAGCGATAATGTCGATTATAGATTGCTTTTGTCTATACCAATTAGTATGGATTACACAGAGGCGTACTTAATGCGATCAAAAAATCTTTGCGCTCGCTTCGCTCGCGAAAATATCAGTTTTCAGTTGCTACTGTAGGTCCCAAGTATGAACTACAAATAAGCGTAGTGCAATCGAAAATTTATGCGCTCGCTTCGCTCGCGAAATGTGTCTTTCTTGATTGATACTGTAAGAACCAAGTATGAATGACACAGTTATGTAGTGCAGCCCTAAAAATTTTGCGAAATGTCCGTTTTGGACTACATAGTGATGCAATGAAATCTTAAAACTTTCGCGCTCGCTTCGTTGGCGAAAATGTCTTTTCTTAATTGTTGTTGTGAGTGTCAACCAAGTATGGAGTACATAGTTAATTAGTGCAGTTCTGAAAATTTCGCGCTTGCATCGCTCGCGATAACGTCGCTTTTGTGTTGCTTATGTAGGTGCCATGTATGGACTATAATTATGGTGGCGTAGAGCAATCCTTAAAATGTCGCACTGGCTTTACTAGCGATAATGTCGATTATAGATTGCTTTTGTAGATACCAAATAGTATGGGCTACACAGAGGCGTAGTGCGATCAAAAAATTTTCGCACTCGCTTCGCTCAAGAAAATATCGGTTTTCAGTTGCTACTGTAGATGCCAAGTATAAACTAAAAAGAAGCGTAGTGCAATCGAAAATTCTCGCCTGCATCACTGGACTGTAGTCCAGTGATGCAGGCGAGAATGAAGACCAGTTGCCAATCCATCATTGAAGACCAGTTACCAACTCCTCAATCCTGATGCTGCTGGTCCTGCCTAAATTGTGGGTATTTACAAAATTTCCATTTTGAATTGATATTGTAGGTTTGCAGGTACCAAGTAGGTACAGAATATTATATAGTGGCGTAGTACAATCGTAAAAACCTTACGATTAACATAAAACAATTCTTTTTTATTACTTTTTCCACGCGGACGAAGTCGCGGGCATCAGCTAGTCTATCTATAATCTTTAATAACAATAAAACTGTAACAGGTCCAATTCTGTACATTGAAGATATTTTGAAATTTTTTGTTTGAGGGCACTCTATAATCGATTCTGAAGCCAAAACAATTTTTTTTTAATTTTTTGTCTGTCTGTCTGTCTGTCTGTATCTTGGCCGCGCATCACGCCGTAACTACTGGACGGATTTAAATGAAACTTGGCATGATTTAAGTTCATACTACGAGGTATAATATAGAATACTTTTTATCCCGAAATTCAGCACGGTTCCCTTGGGAGAGGGGATGAAAGTCAAAATGTGTATTTAGCTGGAATTCATTAAGGCGTATTCCGATTTCATTCATTCTTTTTTTGTTAGAAAGCGGGTACTTTAGAGATTGTCCTGTAATTATTTCAAGGTCGTCAATTTAGTAGTTCAGAAATTATAGACATCAATCTTTAGTACAAGGTCCAAATAACTTGAACCCCGGAATCTACAGGATACTTTGAATGTACGGCTCATCTTAAGCTGGCATTTATACTTTATCGTATATAGCCATCGTGGATAGCCCTATTTTGTCAAAGCCAAACTTCTCGCGTCAGATTTTGCCAACGATCATTATACCTACATACTACAGGATTTATAAACTAAATCCACGCGGATGACGTCGCGGGAATCAGCTAGTTAATAATAATTGTGTCCGCTGTTTTGTGAATTGAAATGACTGCCTGTAATTTCGAAAAACAATATTTTATTAACCTCATAAATAATCATGATTTGAACAATATGGTTTTTAAGGTTTTTATCTATTTGTTCGTGCAAATCTTTAGAACGAATTAACAGATGAATGAACCGATCTTGATGAAAGGCACAGAAATAGATAGATAGACTGACTACTATTTGTTACGATAAATCGAAGATTTCCCGTGAGATTTTTAATTTACAACCATACGGATTTGGTTGCAGGCATTAATTATCTAGTCTCTACAAATATTATAAATGCGAAAGTGTGTTTTTTTGTTGTTTTTTTCTTTAATCACGCAACAACTGCATAGTTCAAGATGTTATTCAGGATCTAGAGAGTGACGTAGAAAGGGTACCCGAGGGATTTTAAAAACCAACTCGACGCGGATGAAGTCGCAAGCAAAAGCCAGTTTATAATATGAGTAAGGATATGGAACCCAAAAAATAGTTGAATAATTATACCTGAACATCGTTATTCACAATTAATGGGCCGAGTATAACGCACTTTTAAAATACCACTTGTAGGCCTTCAGCGGCCTTACACCGCCGGCGCGGCGTTACGACAAAATTTCACGGAAGCCATTGAGCTGGAGGCCATCCTCTTCTTACTGACGTATTTTTAAGCATTTGAGAAAACAAAGGAAAAAATATTTATGACGTCAGCTGCACATCTCTTGCCTTACCAAATGTGGAGGATAATGCGTGTTGGAAAATATTATTTTGGTTTTGGTTTTTGTCTGCAATTGATCTCATGTGCTCATTTCACACACCATTACACACATAATCAAAAAATATAGGTACCCCTACTCTAATTATTTATTTCAGTAAGTTTCATTTCAGTTTGTTATAAAAGTGTTTTATCAACACCACAAAGGTTTTTGTACTTTCTAGCAATAGTAATACTACTATTGAAAGAAGAACTATAAGAACAAACCCTTTATGTCGAATTACCTATATTATGTCGAAGTACAAAAACCTTTGTGGTGTTGATAAAACGCTTTTATAACTTAAACTGAAATGAAACTTACTGAAAACTTACTGAAAGAATACTTATGCCCATTCTCACCAACTATACCTAAGTCATTCCCTAATCAGGAGTCTCTTTACATAGGTCTAGCCCCTAAATATGATCCCTTACCCAATCTTCAATGTCATTTCCACCTTTAGGTGTCCAGTAAAGGTTCGCGAAAAATTGACCGAAGGTGTCACCTAACTTAGCTTAAGTAACCCGTAAAAACGTAACGTTCAACCGAACGTTTGTGAAAACGGTCAGATTCACACTGTCTATTGGTCTTCTAGTGGCGATCTAGCGGCCCAAAGGGTATTTGGAGCCAAGGAATTTTACAAACTAGTTCCTTTTTCACCGTTCTACAGTAGAACTGCTCGAAATCGTGAGCGTTGGCATAATTATGTGGTAGACATCGACACCATGACATGACCTGATTGACTGTTTTCCATCAAGCCTACTTGCATGCAAAAAAATTACGGACATATTTGATTAATTAATATTCGTTCAGATAATTTTTATATAACATTAGAAATATTATTGTAGAAAATATATTTTCAATTGCAAATTTTCATTAACAAGGAAATTGGGGGATGACATCGAACTATTAACTCTTAGAAGCGCAATAGTCGACGCGCTGATAAGCCATTTTAGTAAGCCTAAAGCTATCTACGTAGTTTCGTCGCGTTAGTACGAAGAGCTCGCAGAAATTACTTACTGTGCTGAACTGCTGGAGCGGAACGTTTGAAACTTCTGTTCTAAGCGTTATAGTTCGATGGGGGATGAGGATGATAATATTAAGTGGGTTCCCCAATATCTTATTTAATAAATCTCTTCTTTACAGACAAACATATACGGCAAAGCACTCTCGATAAACTATGGAATAAACAAACAGGAGCTATACAAATGCTACTCTCCATATTAGAGGTAAGAATATCTTCCTCCATTACCGTTCAATATCCTTGGTTTATTTAAAATTCCTTAATATGTGTATAATAGCTCATTTTACTTACAGAATACAAGAGATACACCAACTTCTACATATATCACTGCAATTTTAAGAGAAGCATTATGTTTAAAACAGGGAAAAGGAAAAAAATGTTCAGGTACATTACGATCTAATTCATAATATTATATTCATCATATAATATTATTATGTATTATAGAGTGAGATCCTGCTGCATGAAACGTACATTCGTCTCAATATTACTTACGTTATTTTGTCTTTTGAATTTCAGCGTACAATCATTTCTATATTATTGTTGTTTATTTTCATAGTCAATTAAGGTTCCTGCAGTTTTTTTTATAGGAAACAAGGTAAAAATATTTTCTTTTGCGTGCATTTTAATTAATAAAGTGTACATAACTCACATGGATGTAGGTTACATGCAGTCAGATCTTAGATTATATTATTATAAATTTTAATAATGAAAAAATTAGTAGCAAATGAAGTACCAACGACGAAGAAGAAGGATAACAAAAAGACAGGGAAAGAAAATATATTACCGATTTTCAAAAAGGGTATGTCTACGTGTGAGGCTTTGTATTGCTGAATGACGAATGAGTTATAATTTATCGCTTTTCGTGCATTTACGTTCTACTAACATGCAAAATATCAATCTAATCCTTTGACCAACTTTTTCACCCTTCTATGTTATAAATAGCTTTTGCCCACGGCTTTGCTAACGTTAAGTTCGATTTTACCCCCTTAGGGGTTCAATTATCCAATTTTTTCTCTTAGCGGATGCCTACGTTATAATAGCTAACTATGCCAAATTTCAGCCTGATCCGTCCAGTGATTTGAGCTGTGCATTGATAGATCAGTCAGACAGTCAGTTAGTCAGTCAGTCACCTTTCCTTTTTATATAAATAATATATTTCATATTTATATTAATATTCATTTTGTGCTACTTCTATTCGAGGATACTATAGTATAGAAGTAACAAAAGTAGAAAACATTAGGTCCCTTGGCTATGTAAATTATTTTTATGGTAAAACTAAAGTAATACTTGGGTAAAATTTTTAAATATATTAAATTTTAAATACAAATATACAAATACATTAATTCATTTATTTCGGCGCTGACGGGCAGTTAGACAATGGCCGTTGTGTAAAATGTTCAACATACTAAGAGCGCTATTACCGAGAAATGTGTCCCAGCCATCCCCATTAATTTTGATGTATATTTAAAATTTATTCTGCCTTCAAGTGTATGGTAAACATTTTAATGAAATTATCAAAATATACAACTTTGCCTATGGAAAAGTCCGCACCACTTGCCTTCGCCACACCCTTACTACTGCGCCATCCACCGCGCCCAAAGCCCCCATACATTTCGGTAGGATTATCACAACGTAAAAATCTTTTTGCCCATTGTTTAATACACCCACTAACATAACGAACCTCAATTATAAGACATTGAACCACTATGTGTGACCTTAATAACCATAACATTTTGAAAGATTGCGTAATTTAATATTTTGTCACCGTTGCGCTTTCAAGCTTTATTAATATTATTCACATTATGGTTTTAATTAAATTGGTACAAATAAATACTTGGTTTATTAGATAATTAAAGCCACTGTGTATATATTTTCGCAATCGAATTTCAGTGTCAAACGATGTTGAATCAAAACAGAACTAGATCTAGGTATTAGTTTTAGTTGGGTTCCCAAATCCCAACGCGGCTTTATTGTGTATTTTAAATAATAAAATTATTTTTAAAAAAACCGACTTCAAACGCCCGTGCCACTACAAAATATATAATTTATTGTTGATATTTTAAAAACCGCTCGACCGATTTCGATAAAATTTCAATGGCACCTGAGAAGTATAACCCTTTTAAACAAAAAAAGAATTTTCCAAATCGTTTCAGGCGTCTTCGAGTAATCGGTGAACATACTTAAAAAAAAAGATTCCGACGAATTGATAACCTTTTTTTAAAGTCGTTTAAAAAAAGAAGGAATATTAGTCATATTGAATATGATCAATATTCCCCTTTCCCCTCCAAATAAGCGTAAAGCTCGTACTAGGAGTGGGTACGACAATAATGCAACGGGTGGATTTTGAGCGGTTTTCAGAAGGTTTTCAGACCGCGCCTTGACCGTTGCGCTATTGAGGCTTCCAACAGAGACTACTTTAATATCAAAATGTCAAACGTTACAGCAAACAACGTAGCACGGCAGCAATGTTCACAGCACTTCATTTCGATAAACGGCACACAGGTGGTGATCCGTACGCTGCTTAACACACACAGCAAGCGGGACAGTAACGTTAGCACCGAGCTCATGATGCAGGACCTGGTGTGGGTGTTGGCAGCACTGGCACCAAGAGGTAACTTTAAAAATAACAGATTTTTTATACGCATCTCATCATGCTGAGTTTTTGTAAACTTTGAATTGTTATGAGAGCACACCAAAAATATTAGCTACTCGGGAAATTATAAAGCTGCCTCTACGCTTGGCGAACCTATACAGTTTTCCTTTCATTAAAGCTTTTCATTCATCAGAACCGAACATCGAATCATGAACAAAATTCACGTACCGTGGACAGGCCTACAGCAAGCCTCGAGCGTTTGATTCGCGCTTGACGTACTCTGCCAAATGACGAACACAAAAGGACAAAGGGAAATCAGCGCAAATAAAATCGAGCATAAGTGCGCTCTTATGCCCGATTCCTATCTAATTAATATATCTGATTAAGATTCCTATCTAATTAAGCAGTGATAGCCTAGTGGTTAGGACTGTGGTCTCCTATTCGGGGCTCGCAGGTTCGATCCCGGGTACGCACCTCTGACTTTACGGAGTCAAGTGCGTTTAAGCAATATCACTTGCTTCAACGGTGAAGGAAAACATCGTGAGGAAACCTGCACATCTGAGAGTTCTCGAAGGTGTGTGAAAGCCGCCAATTCGCATTGGGCCAGCGTGGTGGATTATGGCCTATAACCCTTCTCTGAGAGGAGACCTGCGCTCAGTAGTGAGGCGTTGAAAGGGTTGCTAATGATGATGATGATAATCTATCTGCATAATATCTATCTTTATAAGTCGTTAAATTATTTAGTAACATTGTTAGTTGTCAAAAAAGTCCATAACTTTTTTTCCAACATATGATAGTATGCGCGATAGAAATAATTAATCAATTATTTGATGTCCCAAAAAATAAGATAATGAAAAAAAATTAAAAGATAGATGCATGATCCCGAATATCCGAAGAGTTGGGCAACAAATTCTTATAGTTGAGTCGCGAGCTAACTGGGGACTGCAGAGTATGGCAAGTTACGTTTGTAGGAGGTTTGAGGACCGTGTTTGTCTTAGGCTGTAAAATCACAGTTGACACCACGCCACGAAGAAATAAAGCCTAATCGAACTCGGCTCACTAAACGTAGACGCAGTTTTATATTTCATTTACGTACGGAGCTTTAGTATAACGAAATACGTGATTAGATTACTAATACAATATAAGGCTACATCTTTATAAGATACATAGGGTATTTCAATTACATTGCTTATAAACTGCAATTAACATTTCATAAACGTTTCCTGTATAAGAGTTTGACACATTTTTGTTGCAGATCCTAAATTCGCAATGAAAGTAAGGATGTTAGGTTGTGTGAGGACGATGCATCTTATCTTAAAGGGTCATTTTACCGACAATAAATTAATATTTCCGCTGCTGGTTATATTGAAACAATTAGCGAAAAATTGTGAGTAAAATTTTATGCTTTAGGAACTACATATCATTAGATACTCATTTGCTGCAATCTTATAGTTATATGATGACTATTGTAAAATTATTAGCCTAAGTTTTCAAATTAATTGTATCCTTTGATTCAGAATTTTTAATTATTTTTCAGCTGTAACAACCTCTATTTTAATACGAGATGGAGTGATAGCTACATATGAACGAGTGTTAGTGAGTCTAGGTTTCATACCAACCGCACGTCTCCGGCTTTGCCTGGACGCCATCGATTACTTCAGCAAAAACAGTTAAGCGTCACATCACTCTTATTTTTAAACAATTAAGCGTCAACGATTAGATAATAAGTAATGTGATTGTTTATTTACATGAACTTCAATTCACTATATTATAATTATTATCTTCCACAATAATTCTAAGACCTTTCTCGCAAAGGGTGACCAAAATGAAACCCGCTGTGGGTCTAAAAATAATTGCTACATTTGAATATCGCAATGACCTTTGATTGGCCGATATTCTCTAGCTATTGGCTAACATGCGCTGTTGCAGCTAAAACGCCATTAATTCAGCCAATCAGCAGCTTTTCCATAATTGACCAGCAGTTTTCAAAGCCGACTCAATCAATTGCGTTACTACAATATACATTTCAATGGTGAATTTTACACGGAGAAACTGAACTGGGGTGCGATTGTCTAAAAGTTATTTCATTGATCGTATTCGTATTCGATGACATTAGCCTCAAAGTAAATTAAACCATAACAGCATTGAATTAGAGCTCAATTTAGTGTATGCATAGTTATACGTTTTTAAATATGCGATACGCTCCATATTAAAATCGGTTGTACTGAATTTGTGACTGAATCAATACAATCAAGGATTATTTTACTTTAACGTGACAGAATACGATCAATGGAATAACTTTTAGACAATCGCCAGGTGGATCGAATAAGCCCTATTACGGTTTTCACCGGTGACGTGGCCGCAAACAGAAATATTATGAGCCAACAGTATGTGTTAAATCGGTGTTGAGAACTGATGTTCGCATGTATCCTGAGTACACTTGCAACTGTGACCCAAAATCACACTCACCGATGTGACGTATTATCATAACATTCGATCGGTTCATAAAGTCGGTTCGTTTCAAAAAGTTCGTTTTCGAACATAATAAGTAGGTACATTACCTACCTAAGAGCATGACCTATCGATTCGATATCGATATTGATATTATTTACTTTGCATAATTCGAAACTAATACGAAAAACAACCAACAAAATAAATAGCGAGCTTTATGCACTGATCTAATTATATGAATGGATCACATCACAATAAAAACATTGATGAATTTTGAATATCAAAATACTATAATGTCAAAGTAAAAGTGTTAGGGGGTTATGCAGCGGATAACAAACGAGAATTCTGCTTAAATTGACTTTATTTTATTTAATATAAAAAACACACAGTACTATTACATTTCGTCCGCCATGACACAGAGAAAAGACAAGGGAGCATCGGCTTACACCATAGACAATCATAGATTATAAAATTTACATATTCCAATAAAAAAAATACCGAAATATCAATATAAGTATGTCATTGAAGACTATTCTGGAAACAACTTTCGCTTCACCTGGCAGGTATTTTTAACTTACTCAGAAAGTCTTTGTAAATGATTTAAACTATTTACTTTAAATTAAATAGAAGCAAAGTTCAAAAAAATCCGTTTTGTATCATTTGGCTGTCATTATTCCAGCTGCACTAATATCATCATCATCATCATCACCATCATCATGATGTATTGTACCTAATACGTTACATAGTGGCCAGCTCTTGGAATAAATATTATACTACGAGTTTGAAAAATTCATAGCTTAACCAGGAAAACGAGAAGTTTTATTTTTTTCATTAATTTATTTTTCAACATATTTTCCTCAGAGTTCAACAGGCAAAGCTTCTATACCAGCTTTAAAAAAATCTCCTATTCAATCCCTGAAAAAATGCATCAAAAGCAGCTTTGACCTCTTAAATTTTTTTTATCTCGGAAGTGGTTTTTAAGCTTTAGAAATAGGTAGATAAAAGTCTGACAAAGCTAAATCAGGTAAACGCGGGGCTTAGGGTAACAATGCAAAGCCACACTGATGGATTTTTGCCATGTTTTAACTGATGTGTAAACTCGCGCATTGTCCTGGTGAAACAAAAATTTTCTTCTCAGCAAATCAGGTTGTTTTTCTTTAACTTCTTCTCATAAACGTCGCAACAGATTGTAATAGTACGGAAAATTACATTTTCACCTTTTTCTAAGTAATCCAGCTAAATTATACCCTTTGAATCCCAGAAAACTGAGGCCATCATTTTTCCGGTGGATATCACCACTTTTTCCTTTACCATAGGATATCCAGGTTTTTCCACAATTGGACTTTATTTTTGTCTCTGGAGTATAGTGATGTATCCAAGTGTCATCGATACACAAGTCACAAATCATCCAATAAATTCCCGTGGATCAGCCTCAAACAACTCTAAACATTCGCGGGAAATCGTCAGTCGAACGTGTTTTTGTTCAACTGAAAGCAGCCGAGGCACCCATCACGCAGACACCTTGGAAAAGTGTAATTAATTGGCAATTATGTGATGCGTTCATTCAGTTGAGATGCCTATAGTGTCAGCTATCTCCTTATCAGTCAATCTCCGATCAGATAAAATCATGTCAAAAATATTTTCATTGTTATCGTCGGTGGTTGAAGCTGATATGGTCGACCAGTACGTGGGTCATCTTTAACGCTCTTACAGCCACGTTTGAACTCCGCCACCCAATCTTTCACGGTCGCATACGAAGGCGCAGATTCACCTAAAGATTTTAACATGTCTCCAAAAACCCCCTTTTTATGTTAAACCCTTCTTATTCAAGTACTTAATCTCTGTACGATACTCGATTTTTTCCATTTTCAAAAATCATCACTACTTGTTCGACGGGATCGCGTGAGGAATCGTAACGAATGCAAATTGAATAATGAAGCTTTAAAATGAGGGTAGTTTGAAAATTATATGACATTCCGATCTATATTTAGGCTACGAACTTTTCAAACGCCCCTATTTTCTCTGACGTTACAGTATTTTGAAACTCGAAATCTATCATCGTGTAGTTCTACAAACTCGTACTCAGGTTCAAATATAAACACTTCACGCACAAAGCGATCCTATATTATGCGATTGTTAATTCTCTTTTGCACGGTTAATGCAATAAGTGTATGTCAGTTCAGTCACACATGGGTAACTCATACAGAGGTATGCTGCATGCAGATCGTGAAGACAGGCCTTTGTAGCGTGCTAATACGGGTGTTCGATCGATGGGACCGATATGACGGACGCATGCGACTAAAGATTTGCGCACACATCCTACAGACTATGCAACATCTCTGCAATATAAGTACGTATTATACACGCTTTATAAAATTAAACAAATAATAAATTACGTATGACGATGTGTTTATACGCATGATGAAAATGAGATATTTTATCATATAAATAAATAAAAGTTTGACTAAATATAAGTATCCTATTACCACATTGTGATTATGTCGTTAATCCACAAAATAACTTGATTAATGATTTCTTTAGTTGATAAATAGCACTGTCCGCTCTATTCTCTCATGAAATTTACAAGTCATGAGTAAAATGCAGCGCTTTTAATTTGTTTTAAAAATTTTCACTATAAGTAATTTTATATAGGATAATATAATTGAATGTAACACATCCTCTAGATTCTCATGTTGGTAAAATGACCACACCCTCGGTCTCAAAATACATTGCGTAACAAAAAGTGACGCATCGGAGATAGAGTTTAATATACTTTGCAAAATTATAAAATACATCCTTTACCGCAATATGCCTCAACTCTAAAGTTTAACTACCTACCATACAAATTAATTTTTAGAAGCGGGACGCCGGGCTTTGTGCATCAAAAAGCACGTACAGATTCTTCACAGGTTCTGCGCTCAGTGCCCAGATGAAATAGAATTCGACGGTCTGTTAGCCCGAGTGTGCTCCGTCATCACTTTATGTCTGAAGCATCAAGCTTTGCCGGTGCCCGCAAGTAGTCCTGCCTCGTTTAATCTCAACCCTATATTGAAAGGTATTATTTTATTTCTATTCGCGAACTTTCGCGACTTCTTCCACGTATTTAATGCCCGTTTTCACGAATTGCCTAAATTTTACGGGTTACCTAAGATAAGTTTGATGATGCTTTCTGTCATTTTCGTTTTCACGAACTTTTAGGACACACCTAAAAGTGGAAAAGACATTAGTTAAGGGACTGTATTTAGGGACTTCTTACGTAAAGATACTTAGAGATGGTTGATGAAAACGGGCATAAGGTTCCTAACAATAAATATGGAAACTTTACACATAATTTCCCAGGCTAAAAGTAGCCTATGTCCGATTTTGAGATGCAAGTTACCTCTGTATCAAACGACAATATCGGTTCAGCGGTTATATACCTATGTATAAACCAATTATAACAGTATTATATTTTTTGGGACAAATATTAGTTTAAATCACTCTGAATCATCTTCTACTTATCTGCGAAATTCTGTCAAAATCGGTTCTAGTGGTTAATGGATAAGCTCAAATAAATAGACAAAAGAAATGTGTGCTTGAGTTATGTAAATAAATCATTTTATTTTTTTATTTTTTTGAATAAAAATTTTTTCGGCAGTTTTTCCGAAATCACAGAGACACTTAAATGTTTTTATTGGTGTAAATATGAACTATAATAAGCATTATTATATATGATCAAACGAACTTCAGAAGTGAAGTTCGATCGATATAATATGAGTGGTTTCAATTGAAGATATAAATAAACAGGTAGGTCAAAGAACTACCTGTTTATTTATATCGAAAATTAAACCACGAAATATTATATTAGATAATATGTAAATTCTTCAAAGGTTTCCTTCATATCTTCATATTTTCTAGGCACAAATACTACGTGGCCTTGTCATGACGACGATGAAGATGGAGCAAACTCAGATACAAAGACGATAAATTCTGACAATGAAGACGATGGACCAGATAGTGATTCTGAGAACATTGATGAGTTTCCAGATTTTGATAATGAAACTGAAATGAAAGCTGAAGACATGGAGAAATCTCAAATAACAAAAAGTGGAGACAGTTTACAAAGTGCCCTATGGATCAATCCGAATGAGAGAGAAATAGAAGACTTAAAAAAGTATGTATGAATGAATTGAACATTGAGTTTATATTATTTTTTTGACTTATTACTTATTAATATTCATTACAGATATTATATTTATTTTAAAGAATTTGGATCCTATAATAAGCAAATTAGAATGGTGAAAAGTCGTTCAAACTCTCGTGGTTCCATACTAGATGATATATTTATTCCACAAACTAGCGGGAATCGCAATCAACCATCTCTTTCAACTTTGTCTCTTGCTGGAGGTTTAGGAAATACGGATTACGACGCCGTTTTAGGGTTATCACAAACATATTCATTTTTGCAAGGATATCATAAAGTACATGAAAGTACATGTAAGTATTTTAGTCATTCATGTTTGCTTGTAAGTACCGATATTGTTTTAGACATAGTGCTCAGTCCTCACTCTTTAAATCAATTTATTTACAGCTACCACGTCCTGTTCCTCTCTAAAAATTCATAAAGACATATCAAAATACGTTACCCTTGCGTCCGTATATTCTACTATATCTTCGAGAGTTAGAAGTATCATTCCTTTCGTAAAGGTTGCCTATCCGGATATGACAGGAGGGCAAGGTTCCACTCACCCTGAGCCCTTAAATAAAATGGAGCGAATTGCTTGCAGGTACAGTTTTATAAAGTTATATTTTTAATGATAAAATATATTATACTATAATTTTGATCATCATCATTATCATCAGCCTGTATTGTCGTTGTGTTGACAGCATTTCACTGAGTGTCACTGAGTGCCAACGTTTACCTCTCCTTCTTCGTCCAGCTACTACTTCTTTAGTAAATCTTCTCAGCAAAACTAGCTATTACACATCGTCCATTCCAAACAACTTTAGCCTCAGTAGTTATCAGTCATGTCACAGGTATGAACTGCCACTTGAGCTCTGGGCAATGTGAGTAACCTAGGTTCTTACGCATATTTTGTCTTTGAAAATCCTCAGAAAAACCAGCACTGGACATACGATTTATTTTATGGAATTGTTCTAAAAACTGCTATAGTTCTATAAGTTTTTTCTTTTGTAGAAATAAACTGCTATCATGCGTGGAGCGAGCAATAAATCCAGAATCTTTTATGAATGAAGTTGTTTATGATTTAGATACACTTTGCGCTTCTGGTACATCCACGGACTCTACAGCGCCAAAAAGGTACGTTTCAATAAATTACTCTACCATCCACATCTATTAATCAATGCTGTAAAACAGAATTTGAAAGATTAATGTTATTTTCTTTCAGTTTAAGCGCTGATAACTTGTTTCTTAATAATAATGATGAACAAGAAATAACAAAAGTAAATACTTTTGCGTCCCGACTAAGTTTTGAATCAAGGTTTGAATCGGGAAACCTTAGAAAAGCTATTCAGGTGAGTTTAAATACAAAGTTCATGAGAGTCTTAAAAATAAACCGTAATCCTCAATTAATGCTGAAAAGTACCTCAAAACATCAACTAAAATATGTATCACATAAGACTCTAATTTTAGAACTCGGCACATAATTGAAACATCAGAAGTAGGATGGTTTTTTTATATTTTTTGCTTTGGCAGGTAGGTCCAAGAGAATATGAACTCATTTTAATGCCAGACGTAAATTCTCCAAAACGACATCAATGGTTCTACTTTGAAGTACGCAACATGCAGCAGGGTCGACCTTACATCTTCAATATTGTGAATTGTGAGAAATCAGATAGCCAGTTCAACTTTGGCATGAAGCCCGTAATGTATTCTGTGAAGGAAGCAGTTCTTGGGAGACCAGGTACTAAAATTTTATTTAAGATACATTTTTGTTTTTTAATTCTTTTAGAGCATTTTGCAACTGAAAATACTTTTAAAAAAACATAAATAATGTAACCTTATTTTTTATTACTTTAAGGCCCGCTTGCAGAGACGCCGAGTTAGTTAACCCAGGAATAAATTTGTAATTTTTAACAGAAGCTTTGTACGAAATCTGTCAAATCTGTCCTTTTAACCCAGAGTTAGCTGCTAACTCTGGGTTAAAAGGATAACTCGAAGTTTCTGCAAGCGTGCCTTAGTGTTTTAAAACTTTCTTTATTTTAAGGCTTTGGGGGAGTTTTTTTAATGGGCTCACTCACATCTAGTTTTGTTAAATTTTTGGCCTCTAGTTACTACCTATTGATAATGCCTGCTAAATTAGCTTTTCTTTTGGCTTAAGCAATATGAATGGAAATGGGTGGGGCACATAGTTCGAAGAGCTGATGGTCGTTGGGGTCCCAAGGTGTTGGATTGGCGACCCCGCATCGGGAAGCGTAGTGTTGGCAGACCCCTCCACTAGGTGGACCGACAACATCAAATGAGTCGCAGGGATCCGGTGAATTCCATGCAAGAAACCTTTGTCCAGCGAGGGACGTCTATTGGTTGACAAAGAAAAAAAAGAAGAACAATATGAATGGTGTTTAAGATTACTTTTAATCAGTTCTGGTTAACTTTCAGGCTGGGTGCGAGCGGGTACTGACATCTGCTACTACCGCAACAGTTACCACTACGCGAACCAGAAGAACAACAAATGCTACCTGACTGTCACCTTTAACATCGAGTTCCCGCACACCAACGATGTCTGCTACCTCGCCTATCATTTCCCATTTACATATTCTATGATGATGGTCAGTGTTATTTTCTTTCCCTTCTACCTACATTTCATTCTACCTAAACAGTTACAGTTAGTTAGGCTCAGCGTCACTCAGCGAGCGATGGAGAGAGCTATGCTCGGTATATCCCTGCGAGATCAAATCAGAAATGAGGAGATCCATAGGAGAACCAAAGTCACCGACATAGCTCAGCGAGTCGCGAAACTGAAGTGGAAATGGGCGGGCACATAGTTCGAAGAGCGCAGCAGTCGCAGAGAGCCGCTGGCGCAAGCGCGCAAGACCGAAGCCTGTGGAAGTCCATGCAGGAGACCTTTGTCCAGCAGTGGACGTCTATAGGTTGATAAAGAAGAAGAAGAAATAGTTACAAGTTTATGCGATAGCCGAGCGACTTATATTCACTTCATGTTATTAGCTTGACAATTTTGCTAGAAATAGATTCAATAAACTTAGCGGAGCAATCATATCAGTGGGTGTCACAAACTTCCCTCGTTGCTTCCTCGCATCTTCGATCCTTTTGTAGAAAAACGGCTTATTTGTGAGCTCTTGCTCCGTGCGAGCTTGTGTTTTTTCTAAATAATTTTAAGTTTTTCCAATTAATTTTTTCAGACGAGGATATGGCAATGGAGCTGCCAGATGCCCCCAAGCACCTACCTCCGCGCCGAGCCTCTTTGCTATTCGCTCAACAACAACGAAGTTCCGTTGCTGACGATAACCGCTGAAGATACACCCTCCAATCCTTTAGTGGTACTGAGCTGTTCTTAAAATTATTATGCTAAAATTTGAAATTAGGAGTCCCCAAAAATATGAGAATTATGAAATCCAGCACGCATTAAATTTATTGAAAATTGTATTAGTTACGACTCATTTCGTAAACTACTTACGATCGAAGAATTAAGAAATTCATAATCATTAAAATAATAATTTATTATTATTATTAATCTCACTGTAGAAATGACTTTCAAAGTTTAATATCGGAATCTGATTGATTTGATTCAATATCGAAACAGCTTATTGAGTGAGGTAACAGTGATACTAAAATTATGTACCTACCTACGTGCGTTTAGAGTAACTTGACTAAAGCTACGAGCGTTCCAAACGCGACGCGACCGCAAAACACAATTTATCGCAGCGTGTTGAAGCCCAAGTCTAATGTCTAGCTGTATGCCCAATATGGCCATTTTATATGTTTGTGGCCTGTAAGAGTATATTGTTTGACTTGTGTTCACTGAGTTCTATAATTAATCTATGACTAACACTGGAGAGGCTGCTGTCGTATTTTTTGGACCTACTTGATTGACGCCATTTTGGCGCTATTAAGCAGCATACCCATCAGATTAATTGTAGAGGTCAGTGCGCCATTTGCAATATTATTAGTTCCAGAGACACTCGTATTGCAAATGTGGCGCTTCAAATGGATCCATAATAATTTACATATATGCTGTCATTTGTATAGCCAAACCAGTGTTTATCATAGATTGATTATAGACATCAGTGGTTGTGTTACATTTTAGGACAGAGAAATAATATTCCTGACGGCGCGAGTGCACCCCGGGGAGAGCAACGCGTCGTGGGTGATGGACGGTACGCTGGGCTGCCTGCTGGCCGACACGCTGGCGGGCGCGGCGCTCAGAGCTAAGTACGTGTTCAAGATCGTGCCCATGCTCAACGTCGAGGGGGTCATCAACGGGTGGTAAGTGCATCTACTTATTGTATCTTATCCCTATGCTTGTGCAATAGTACCATGACTATCTGATAGACAACGAACACTCTACACCGGTGACCTGTTGGTGGTACACTATGGAGTGTCTAATAAAACATCATGATACTTAGGGTGAGATCTATAGATGGCACTCCCATCTCAGCTCAGACTCAAGACCGAGTTAAAACTATACAGATTTATGTGAGGGCATATATATGTCTCATTGTAACTATATCTGGAGTCTTGAGCAGAGCCAGAGTACGATCTATAGATCTCCGTCTTAGTGCCAACGCCGTATAGTATATATCACCGAGATTCAGTGCTTAAGACCGTCATTTTGTTTAGTTATTGAAGTTAAACAATGAAAAATAGGACCTGAGTGTTATGTGGTAGGTAAACTTTTTGTAGTGTTTGGAGACTAATTACTAGTTTTTGAAATTACATGCCAATTGCCAAGTGATCCGCACTGCTGGTACGATGTTACGTAGAAACGAGAACAGTTTCCATCTTAGACTGCATTATAGTTTAAAACTAAGTGAGGCGAGTCAAACCTTCAAAGGCTAACTAGCAACTTGCCATTGGATAAAAAAACCTGGTGTTAGAAAAGTAAAACTGTAATAGATTCATTTAAGAAACGAAGGGTGTTACTTTAAAGAAAACAATTGATTTTAATTTTATACATATTATTACGTTTATTAACTCACTACATCACTATTATTTAAATTCTTGAGTTCCAACTTATAATACTTAACTAGGTACGTCACATAATATAAACACTATCTTAGCAACTACACCGAATGATATGTCCAGACAATCGAAAACAGAAAATTTTCTTAAATTAAATTAATATATTTTAAAGATTATTATCAATAAATGTTAGCATCGGAGATCGGACAAATCTTCTGAAGTTCATGTCGAAGAAATTTAGGTACCTATATTTCGTAGAATATTCGTTGCAGTGATTGATTAGAAAGTGGAGGCAAGTCGCACTCGGCGAGTCGCCAGCACCTTCGTGACTATAGATTACTGTCCCAAAGAACCCTTACATCCCACCAGTCGTCATCGAGCTTACAATTTAAAAGTACTACAATACATAAATCTCATTTACATCCATTATAATAAATGACGAAGCGATATCACCCTCATAAGCAAGCACTTAAGTCTTAATATTGCTTTACATACAAAACGCTTTGAAATATCGAATAATACTTTTGGTAGTACGTAAACCTAAAAGTCACGTCTATGGGCCAACGCACACACGCAGTTTTTAGCATCTGTGATTTTGCGACTACACATATTTTTCTGATTGCTCCAACACTGCTTCGTATTTTGGCGACTTGTTGCGTTTATGCATTGTTGGCCAAATTCCCATTAAATGTGAGTGGAGTGAAACGATTGATACGGAGTTAAAAGTTCAATCGCAGATGCTAAAAGCATCGTATTGGCCCTTACAGTTATTTCCTCCGCGACCGTCGAGTCGGACGCTAGTAGGCGGGGGGCGCCAGCATGCCGCTAGCGTGGACGGAGTGCTCGGTGGCATCCGGCTCGGCGGTCGAGGGCACTTCTTCAGCGTGGGCGTCGCGGGCTTCGTTCGTGAGGTACGCCGCCGGGTCGTCGCCCGCCATACCCTCGTCGGCCTCGTACGGGCCCTGAGTCGGTTCCTCCTTCGGCCCCTGTTCGGGCTCCTTGGAATGTGCATCGGCCGCGCGCGAGTAGTGCGAGTCGATCTGAGGCGGAGACTTGAGCAGCGCGCCGGCCTTGAGATGGGGAGACTGGAGGCCGTCGAGGGACGACGGTCGTAGCTTGCCGATGAGGTCGTTCAGAGTGAAGTGCGTCGGGAGGTGCTCGGAGCGCGGCGGCGGCGGCGACGACGACGTGAGCGGGTGCGCCGTGGTCGTGGTCGTCATCGACAGCGGCTTCCTGCCGAGCACACAAGTGTCGACCCTCGCGTTAGAGAGTCGCTTAAATATTTATATGCCATAAGTAATCGCCTCAGACTTGCCAGAACATTCTAGACGCGTTAGTCGTGCAGTCAGGTGAAATTTCTTTCTTGACTTTTTCCTGTACGAGGAAATCTCAGGCACGTTAGAATTTTCGTTAGGTATAGAAAATATTTGTTTTTGGTTGTTTGCAGACGTCACACTTTGTTAGTTATTGTGTTGTTTGTCCCTTAACTAAGACGAATCTGAAGACGCCTCATGTATTAGAATCAGCTATCAACCTGTTAAAGGTACAGGGTACATACATACACCCGATGTATAATTATTACGGTTGCAGTCAGGTAATGTAAAGGAAAATATGGTGATAAGGCACGATAATTTCTTAGCCTGGCGAAGTCTTAAACGATTACAAAGACATTTTAATAAGTTAGATACAACAATAAATTTATTAAAAAATCGCAAGAGATACCAAGCAAAGCCCCCTTCACCCACCCACCAAATATACTTTTGTTAATTTTCAAGATTTATATTGTTAAACACGAAAAGTACAACATCCAAGAATGTTATTAAGAAAATTATACCGATATCTCTGGGTGTAGGGCTCTTGTTTGGTGGTTGGGTTGGCACAGAGACCTATTCCCGCGGGCCAGCGCGCCGGAAACGTCGTCATCGACATGAATGTTAACTAAACTGTGATGTTAGACACGAACTACTGAACAACAATCTAATCTACACCCAATGTACCGTGTTAAACAAGATGTCGTCATACGGACATGTTTAAAAGAGATGTAAAGTTTTTTAAGGAATATTAGCCAAGCTAAATTTGACTAATATTCTCCTCTCCCCTCCAAATAAGCGGAAAGCTTGTGCTAGGAGTGGCCTGTCAGTGTCAGAACCTGTGGCCTGTCAGTTTTCAGTCCGCACCTTTTACCGTTGGACTTTTGAGGTTTAAAAGTAGTAGTAGTACGGTGTTGAATGAACTAGAGGACGCGCGGCTAGTCGGGGAGCGGGCCTCCGGAGACGGCTGGCATCTCACCTGGCATTACCCCTGCGCCGAGGACACGGGGATGGAGCCGTAGTTGTAGTAGTAGCAGCGGGTCTGCTCGCAGATGAAGTCCTTGATCTCGCCGCAGTGCTGCGGCTCCCAGTGGAACGACGGCGCCTTGAGCGACACGCAGCCGTTGGTCATCACGTGCTCGGTTCTGGAAAACAGACTACTTCTTATGTAATACTCTTTCACTCTTGCAGAGAACTAGTTCTCTGTTTCTATGTCACAAGACATACACCGTAGAAACGACGTGATTTCTTGACGTGGACTATATTTATTACTCCAACATTTTAAAGCTCATGAAAACCTCATGATAATCGTGCCTACGTGATCAAATCACAATTTCAGAAATGAGAAAGATCTGTAGAGAAATCGGTTATCGATTCAATGTGTTGCCAAGCTAGTGACAATGGGCATTGGGCAGGGCACATAGTTTAAATAATAATTAGTAAGAATCTATCTAGACGTTTATCCGATTCGGATGATGCTGGAATGACGACTTTGCACGGGAAAACTCAGTTTTGGCAGACCATCCACTAAATGGACGAATCGTGGGGAGTGGCTAAATACAAGCGGCACAAGACCACAGTATGTGAAAGTCCCATGTCCAAAGAGCTTTGTCCAGTTGTCCACCTATCGTGGATCTACATCGTCTTTCGTTTGACAACGGCTTCGGATCATGATAATATAAAATTATACGTACCCATGCCTCGCGGTACGTTGGGGTGCAGTGCTGCCCTGAGGAACATCCAGGGGGTCCATACTGTCATCGGCATGCTGGCTCGGCGCGTCCAGGGTCAATCGCCGCATGTAGTTGAAGGTCGCGTTGAATGGCAGCCCCGTGCTCATCCACAGGTACATGTCCGTACCGAGGTTGTTACCCGACGTCCAAAAGTCGTATTTATTGTAACCTGCGGTAAAAATTTAAATCTATTTACAGCAAAGAATTAAAAAGGACTAAATGGCTACAACATGAATCATACTACTACACGTTATGTGGTTGAAAGTCTACTGTACTGTAGTTTAATAGTAACTATTACAGTGGTCGCGACCTCCGTCTTTCGTCTCCGAATATTATGCTCTGATCTTCAGTCAATTTGAAAGGAGATAACCTGTTACACTTTTCGAATAAAATCAAAATTGATCCATACTAATACATGTCTAATGGTGAACCACCTCCTTTTTCAAAGTAGGTTAAAAAAAATTACAAATGCTCGTAACGCGATGATGAACGCGACTACTGCACTGTGCATTGCCAATTTTAAAATTATTTCATCCGCCCTTTGAGGTCTCAAAACTACAATATATCGAGTTCCATATCTTAATTTTGAGACAACATCGCTGAACACACCACATCAGGTGAAGCCGGTTAACGTGTGATGTGAAACAAAAAAATAAAAAAAATGCGCCACTTAAAGAATACTTTCAAAAGTCTAACCTGCATTTGTTAGATATGTCGTTATTGAGTCAGCCTTTTCCTTCGTTTCGAACGATGCCAGCTGCAGTCCTAATGATCTGAAAGGAAATGTGATACACAATATGAAAAGAGAAGCTTAGAGAAGTGTCTTCCTAGCTCTCCGAACGTAGTTTTATTCTCATTTGTATAACTCTTCTTTCTTCTATACCTATTAAAAGGGATAACTAATCAAACTCAATGAAGTTTTCTAAAGAGTTAGATATTATCTATCTGTCTATGATTTGTCAGATATCTGTTATTATAAAAAATTGTTGTTTCGAAGGTACCGGGCTCAAAGACTAGATCATGCAAAATTTGAAATTATTTTAAGACGGATAACTAGGTATAATCAATTTTATTGAAATGAAGCATAATAATCACATTTGTTTTGTCGGTTAAACATCGGCAGTATGCATAACTATGTCTTATACCTATTGATTCAATGTTAATTTAAGGCTCGATCCCGATTAGACTTCATATTTAATGACCAGTTACTTGATGCTGCGACTGGGGACTGGGCAGTATTTACAAACTCGAAATGCCGGATCAGTTAATACGATTTGAGCTAACCACCACGCTCCACAGGTAATAGTAACATATAAGGTCTATAGAACTACATCGCGGAGCCTGTTTATCGAGCTGCAATTTATCCGCTAAACACTCGCTTTGGCCTTGCCCAGACCAGTCCACATTCCAAGCGCACTCCAGGACTCTTAAGAGATTAAAAACCTCGGTGAAGTCCCGTATCTACCGATAGGATGAACTCCCTTAAATAGTTACAACATTTTTATAGCGATCACGTCTTCGAGATTTCAAATCCTGATTGTGACTTCCTTCATTTATAAAACGGTTTCTTTTGTCTCGTAAAGACATGTTTATTTTTAAACATAAAACACCGACTTATGGATAGCAAAGATCGTGGTCTATCATGAGTAAAATCTGTATCCTCAGGATATTCTCCTTCACCGTTAAAGCAAGGGATATCCGAAAACTCAGAGATGCGTTGCTGGGATCGCTTCCCGAACTTCTCGAAAAAGAGGCCGAATTCTTAACGACTAGGCTATCACTGCTTGCATAATGTTCTAAAACGTGGGTGAAATGTGCCAATCCACACGTGGCCAGCGTGGTGGACTATGTCCTTAACCTTCCTCATTCAAGAGGTGCTTGGTAGTGGGTTGGTAGATAGGTTGAGATGAATGAATTAATTAATCATAGTTAATTCTTCTTTCACATGGGACAGTTCACGACCACCCAAATTCTACAACTTAAAATTCGTAGCATAGCGCAATGAATTGTACTGGCATTGACAATAATTATAATAAGAAATTCGGGCTACTTTTCCATAAATTATACACTGCTTTCATTGCAAGAAATAAGAATGATTCAACTCGTCCATTCCTTGCACGTAAAAATTGCTCGCGCCGAATTAAAAACTCATAAATTGTACTCGAGTTGAATTAATTATACAGCATTGTGAAGCAATCGTTTTTCCCATTGAGGTATCTTTGACACATCGACATATTTTAGTACCATAACTGTATCGCGGTTTTTTAGTACAGTCTTTATAGTAAACACTTAAACTTAAACACACTTTATAGTATACCAGCTACTTTGAAATCATTTCTTGGAAAGACTAACTCTGAACATATTCTGTACACGGTGAATTAGATTTTCATTTTGTGGTCCATAATTAATGTTTTATATCTCAATAATATTAAACAGTCCCGCGGATTCGGGAGGAAATATACCTTGAGTGCCGCAGAGTTTGATGCACTAATGAGGGTTTTTTGAAATTCCATTCCTAATCGGATTTCTATCCCATTTGGATTCCAAACTGAAATCGTAGACATCTATTAAACTTATCTAAATAAACCGCGACCGTCAGGAAAATCATCTTTGGAATAAAATTTCACAAAATATTCCAAACTTTGCTATCTAAGACATCTAGAAACATACTCCTTAGACGGCACCGCAAAGAAACTACATGTTAAGGGAATCTCAAACAGCTAAAAAGCACAAATCTACCAAGTCGATGACACGACTGAGACGAAAGAAACGCGAATAACCCTGATGTTTTTACAGTTACTCAGCTTTTATCACGACAATTTTATACGAAGCACCGCGACATACAGTTTCCATTATCCACGGCATAGAGCGACTCACGGGGCATGACAGTTCGTCACGCCACCTGTTGCCTCGATGCGGTCGCCCCATTAGCCAATACACCTTATTTTTTCCCCGCATAATATAACCCTCCTTACATGACGTGCCCCTAATCGATTTTGCCATCCACACTGATATTTCACCCGTCACCTGGTGGCTGTCAAAGCCATTCACAGCCAGTATCATCTTGTCAATCATATGGATTCCGAGTTCCAGGACGTTGAGACGTGAGTTAATTAACTTTGTGCATCAAAAATCTGAGCATTTTGTGTAGGGACATAATATTAATATTATAATATTCAGTGTGTATTTGATGCACGCGTTATATTATACTGGTAGGTAAACTGTAAAATTGGTAATTGGTTCTTACTCACTTACTATTAAAATTTAGAAATACCTAGTTAAAACTTCTTTTAGAATGAGAAAGAACATATTATGAATGGCTTCTGTTTACGGATTTCGTAATTTTGTCTTAACACAAAGCGTTTGGGATGCTCTTATATCCTATTACCTGTTTGTTCTTATATACTTCACAGTGTTCGTTCGATACTACGAATATTTGTGTTAGCTATGGTAGCAATAGAGTCTGTGAATACTCGTATATAGGTCGTGACGATGCCGCAATGGCAGGACATCGTGACCGAGCATCGAGGCGACTGACCCTTTAGTCGTTTGAGCGTGCGCGCCGCGAAATCAGAACCACAACATGCCTCGGATTCACTTCTTTCTATTCCTAATGGGCTACATGTAGTAGAAAACAGACGCCGTATTTGAGAATTTATTTTTATTAAAGGAAACGTCCTATATCCTCAGCAAAGAGTAGTAGACGTATCGCAGTAGGGTATTTAACTATTTTTAATTCTAAGGCTAAATCCCTGAATAAACTGTGAAAACAGTATTTAAATACGCTAAAAAAAACTAAATAAATTAAGTTGTTCTCACTAGACCTTAGACCATTCAACTTGAATAGTCTAAGCACTAAAATGATGTCACGATCTACCAATACAATACCAAAATATCAATCTTGCGTGAAGAGGACACAGAAAAAAATTCAAAAGCTGAAAAAAATTCAAATACTGAATACTCTGCAGTTTATTGACAGATTTTGATACTGATAGTAATGGTCGCCAAGTTGAAAATATAACGCGTTTTTAGTCGAAATTTGTATCTTCTAGTTCTAACACTAATAATTAGAGAATAAATATACTTAAGTATATTAATTTGAAAACATAGGACCTGAAATTCAAAGTGTTAGAACCCAACCCAGTCGTAAAATAGGAGTGCAATTGAAGAGAAGAACTATTTTATATAGTGCAATAGGCGTTTGCTATTGACGCTATTTATTAGGCTCCGGTAACGCGGTAACCGTGGGAGCTGCACCACAATACAACCTTAGAGCCCTTTGTGCGTATCAAACAGCGGGAATGGCTTGCGGAAGTAGCTCGCCGAGGTGCCGATATTGTTCTCGAGGTTTCCCAGAACCACTAACGGTAATGCAAATGTCCCCGACACTTCCTGGTCGCTCGTGGGCCCTCCAAGCCCCTCGCACCGCTTGTTAACGCCCGGCCGAGCGCTGTTATGGCAGGACAAGAGTAAAGATAAGCCGGATAAGCATTCCTAGTCACGATGTAACTATTATATCCAGCGAATGCGCCGAGAGAAATATGATAAGACTCGCAACTGAAGTATGGGGTGTGTCATTGTTAAGTACCTCGATGGGCGATTCGATACGCTGTAATGCTAGGCGTTGAGAAATGTCTTACCTGCAATACTGATAAGCGAGGAAATAGTTGAGCTCTGGACTGTAGGGGTTCATTCTTGAAATAAAGTACTGTACTCCGTCCAGTTGGATGGTTGTTATCCTTTGGGCTGAAACAATGTAAAGAAACGTATTTAATTTTGTCCATTTTAGCATTCAAGGGATCAACAAATTCCTGAAAAATCGGTAGCGTATTGGCGGTGCTTCTGGTGCTCTAAATGTTTATAGTCTGAGGCAATAACTTAATTTTTAGGTGACCGCCTGCTTGTTTGCTCACTATTTATTTTATAAAAGTTTATTATTCTTTATGCAGAAAAACTCGAAGCTAGGGAAAGAAAATTTGTATAAAGTTGTAATTTCAGGGCGGGGCGTCTGGCACTTACGAGTTCTCGCAGATAATAAACTCGTTTACGGCCAAACTCAGACGACTGCACTTAATTCTTTAGAGTCGCTTAAGTCAAGTTTTTTACAATTTGTCCTTAAAAGCAGTCTCTTAGTGTACAATGAAGTAATGATTTGAATTACCCAATTTAACAATTTAAATTATTTAGTTTTTACTAAAACACACTGCAAAACTGAGTGTTGATTTTGTTGCACTAGGTAAATGTATCAACATTGTAATAGTTATTTCACGTAAAAACACGTAAACTCGTAAAAATGGCCGACGACCCGTGCACCCACCGGCTTCTCCCACCAGTGGGAGCAAGCAAAGAAATTCGTATTTACCCGTACACCCACTGCATTAGGGTAGGAATTAAATATAAAAGTAAATCTATAATATAATAAAACTGTAACAGGTCCAATTCTGTACATTGAAGATATTTTGAAAATTTTTGTTTAAGGGCACTCTATAATCGATACTGAAGCCAAAACAATTTTTTTTTAATTTTTTGTCTGTCTGTCTGTCTGTCTGTCTGTATCTTGGCCGCGCATCACGCCGAAACTACTGGACGGATTTAAATGAAACTTGGCACGATTTAAGTTAATACTACGAGGTATAATATAGGATACTTTTTATCCCAAAATTCAGCACGGTTCCCTTGGGAGAGGGGATGAAAGTCAAAATGAGTATTTCGCTGTAATTCATTAAGGCGTATTCCGATTTAATCCATTCTTTTTTTGTTAGAAAGCAGGTTCTTTAGAGATTGTCCTGTAATTATTTCAAGGTCGTCAATTTCGTAGTTCAGAAATTATAGACATCACGATCTTCAGTATAGGGTCCAAATAACTTGAACCCCGGAATCTACAAGATACTTTGAATGAACGGCTCATCTTAAGCTGGCAAGCGTACTTTATCGTATATAGCCATCGTGGATAGCCCTATTTTGTCAAAGTCAAACTACTCCAAAGGCGTCAGATTTTGCCAAACGATCATTATACCTACATACTACATAGTAGGTATGGATGTAATATATCGTATGGACTTAATGCTACAGTGTTTTCCTATGCAATTTAATATTCTAATCATACTAATATTATAAATGCGAAAGTGTGTTTGTTTGTTGGTTTGTCCTTCAATCACGCCACAACAGAGCCACGGATTGACGTGATTTTTTGCATGGGTACTATAGTTGAGAACATAGGCTACTTTTTATCCCGGAAAATCAAAGTGTTCACGAGGGATTTTAAAAACTAAATCCACGCGGACGAAGTCGCGGGCATCAGCTAGTAATAAATAAATAAAACGTACTCTTAAAAGATCAATTGAATCGGAGGCTCCACTTTTTTAGGTTCAAGTCTAACTATGTCATGAAGTATCGAGAACCAAAACGTTTTCTCGAAAATTAATTTCCATACTGACGCACGTCACGTGAACTCTGAGTGTAACTTGGAAACAGAGTTCTGCTACCTTTTTAGAAATAATAAAATAATGTGTCTGAATTTCATACAGTGCATGTGTACAAGTCAGGAAGTACCTATTTATTATTCATAGCTTTTCTAACATGCTATTGAAGCCCCCGTAATATTCTAATGGCTACATAATGTTCAATTCCCATAAATCCTTACCATCACGAGCATCGTGAACATTATTCAAATATTATCATAACACGGTCGTTTCGATTTCCGCTACGAGATTTTTTATTCAGGGTTCTTCACGATTTGGCTATCTAGCGTCGATCATAACTTTTACACCAAGGTGTTGTTCCCATAACCAATAGTCTAGAGATTAGCCCTGTAGAAGGCGGAACTGCTAAAATAGAATAGTTTTTATTCGAAGTGTTTTCAAAGCATCAAATGATTTTTAGCCCATTTATATAGACGGGCGTCTAGAATACTTGGTGGTACTAGTGTAATAGAGGTCAATGACTAATAACGTATTGAATACTACCACTGTATATATATATACTGTATTTTGAAAACATCTATGTCTTGTTTAATACGTACGCACCTTTACACTCATATGTTTACTGAACCCGTATGCTATTCATAATATTATCATCTAGAATAAATGCAGCCTTCACTTGGACTACAATGACCGATGCTCTTAAGAAAGATAAATATGACCACGAGATGTAGCATCTCCGCCCCATTCATCACATAAAGCGACGCATCAACAATCAAAGTTTTTTATTGTTTGTAAGAGCATGCGCCTTAAGCCATCCTCCTTCATCCATACTATCCATCCATACTGTTACTATGAATGCGACTGTAACTCTTTATGCATCCTTGAGACGGATACTAAATACTTTTATCCCAAAAAATCAAAGAGCTCCCATTCTTAATAATCCTAAATCCACACGAAATAGCTAGTAGACGCAATTAACATAAATCTTTTATGAAGATACAATATTTTGCTTACTGAAGAAGTGAATTTTTCGGGTCTGGCGGATTAAAGCAAAAGAATTTTTTTCCTTGGTTACAATTATAATGGAACACCACAAAGTAACTAATATTTCCATTCCAATTTTCGAATATTAATTGTATACATAAAATTGAATTTTGACTTGATTTAAATATGGTTAAAGAATTTTCATAATACTCTTTCGGTATTCTTTATCAGTGCAGTTTGTGCTAGTTTTTTACAATCACATTGCAATATAAATCGCAGCCTCATTTCGAGTCATTACAAAAGAAGGCTTACGTGGGTAGAATAATCTTGAAGTTTACAGATAAATACGGCTTTGTCAGAGTTTCAGCTTAATAATAAAAATTCTAAAATCTGTTTTTTTTCGTCGAGATTTTTGTGTCTTTCATCAATAGTATATTTCATTACAAGTGCGGAAAGGCTGTCATTGCAAAGAGTTCCGACAAATGTCTACCCGAGCCGAGGCGCAGCCGAATGCGAGGATTGACAGTCGGAACAAGTTGCAATGACGGTTCCGCACGTGTACTGAACGACTATTTTTAATACAGTTGCGAAAAAATGAAGCAATTTAATAAAATAATAAAAACACAATAAACTCAACTAACTTAACATTTATTTCTTATAAAAGTTATAATTCACATATACATTGAAAGTGGTACAGTTTTTTATACTAACTGGGGAAGTTTTAGGTTGCATATTTACTGTTTGAGACAAACTATTATTAATTTCGTATGATTGTTCATATATATTTGTCATACAATGGCGTTTGCTAGTTGATGGAGTTGGATCTGATGAATTATCACTATCAACGAAGGTAGATGTATTCACTTATATCCACGTTGTTCCTTATTTTCAGCATACTTTTTATCATCGAAAACCTCGACCATAACGTACTTAGAAGGTTTTAATTTTGCTGCGAGTTCGGAGAAGTATGCCAACATAACATTTTCTGAAAAACTATTTGCTTTTTTCTCTTCTCTCCACGCAATAAATTCGTCGTATGTAGATATGTAGCGACTTTTTGACTTTTCCGGTAAAATGTTCTCCGAAGCATTTTATGCAATTGCATATATAATTATACTGAGTTCCGATGGTGTTAATTCAAAAAAACTAGGGTCGAAATTACTCATTTTGTGCAACAAACAACTAAACTCGCAAAGAAAATTTCTGAAAAATGGCGCCAACCGTAGAATATAAGCAGACTTTTTTTTTTTCTTCACCCATTCTGGTAGGCAAAGGGCTATGCCCATACAGCCAAGTCTTCAGTAGAATTTTTTTGTTGATATGAAATGAAAATGAAATTTAATGAGATGAAATGAAATGAAACCTAACCAAACTCATTCAATCAAATCATTAAATCTGATATTGAAACAAATTAGTAGGTTCTTTTTAGAAATATACGTATTTGCATGAATTATAAAAACTTCTATGAATTTTTTTAGTAAAAACTTCATGGTTGGTTTTTCTTTTTAATAGACTTTATTTTGACAGTTGGGAAAGAGAACGCACGAGTTCGGGAAAGGTAAAAAAAAGCAACTGTATTAAAATAGTAGATTATTAACCAAGGGGATAAAGCAGCGTCTTCTGTCGCGGGTGACGATTTAAATCGCGAGCGTAACGAAGGACTCGAGGTTTACTCCCGAGCGTAGCGAGGGTGTTAAAAACTTAAATCACGAGCGAAGCGAGGGATTTAAGACGAGTCCTGAGTGTAGCGAGGGATTTAAGTTCACCCAAGACTAAGACAGCTTTATCACCGAGGAAAATACTCTACTTTTCGTACCATTTGCGAAAAAATTAACACAATAATAATATGAGATAAGTATTTATTCATTTATTCATGTCCTATGCTCATGCACCGCTCCACCCAGTAATTGTTGAGAACTCTGCACTCGAAATTGTCGACGAGTATATTTACCTGGGACACACAGTCCAGCTAGGTAGGTCCAATTTCGAGAAAGAGATCAACCGCCGAATCCAACTCGGCTGGGCAGCGTTCGGGAAGCTCCGAGATGTCTTTTCGTCCAAAATTCCTCAGTGCCTGAAGACTAAAGTCTTCGAACTGTGCGTGTTGCCAGTGATGACTTACGGATCCGAGACATGGTCGCTACCTAAGGGCCTCATAAGTAGGCTCAGGACCGCTCAGCGTGCGATGGAAAGAGCTATGCTCGGAGTATCCCTGCGGGATCGAATCAGAAATGAGGAGATCCGTAGGAGAACCAGAGTCACCGACATATCTCAACGAGTCGCGACACTGAAGTGGAAATGGGCGGGGCACATAGTTCGAAGAGCTGATGGTCGTTGGGGTCCCAAGGTGCTGGAGTGGCAACCCCGCACCGGGAAGCGCAGTGTTGGCAGACCCCCCACCAGGTGGACCGACGACATCAAGCGAGTCGCAGGGAGCCGCTGGATTCAGGCGGCGCAAGACCGAGGCCTGTGGAAGTCCATGCAAGAGACCTTTGTCCAGCAGTGGACGTCTATCGGTTGATAAAGAAGAAGAAGAAGAAGCATTTATTAAAAATAATGACAATTAAAAGTAAAAGTTAACATTCGAAACATTGATCCAATTATTATTGATAGAGAGAGTTACATTGTTGTTTGGTACATTTATTGTTGAAATCAACTCATGATTTGAGTATTTCTCTGTTCTTACGTCTGAGCATTTGCACTGATGGAATCCGACAATTCACTGTCACTGTCGCTTTGATTTAACATCGTAACGTATTTTTAGAACATTTACTTATTTATAAAAATAAATTAAAATAAACTTAACGTTTATGTATTTGAAGAAAACAAAAACGCGGCAAATTCCTAGACTAATATTTTTTTGTCGGAAAAGCAAAGGCATCAAGCTCACACGGCCTCGTCGGTTTTCGTAATTTTATTTAATAATCATAACTGCATAATAAATGCGTATTCCTTTTTCAAAAAGATGTATACTGCTTTATATACAAACTCAATGGTGTAAACACAGATGTAGTTCAGTATAAATTTCGGTAAGTATTCCAAATTTAAATCACATTCTCCCCCTAGAGGATGAATGAAATTCAGTACAATTTTCTTTCCCTGTTTTTGACTGATTAAAAATGACTATTGTTATGTTCGCTTTTTGTGGCACAGAATGTCACTTTTTTGAGCAAGTGGTACGAAATAGTATATTACACATCTAGGGCAGTAAAATAAGAAATGTCTCAGATCACATGTAATTGTTGTCCGAGGCGAAGCCGAGGTCAATAAACATGTGATCTGAGGCTTTCTTATTTACTTCCATGGAGTGTATACTATTTTTCTCCTCGACGGAGGCGGAAAGCGACATTTTCGTTTAGCGCAGCGCGAGGAAAATTGACGCTTTCCGCCCGGAGGTGAGAAAAATATATTACGTGCAGGGGCAGTGGTGTGGTGATGAAAAAGTAACAGTCAAACTGACAACTTATGTTAGCAAAATATTAATTTTAGCTCAGTCTAACAGATATTACGACCTAAATAATATATTATTATTGTCATGGATTGTATCAACCTGTAACAAATGAAGAATGGAAATGGAGAATTTTTCCAATTAAAACAATAGTGGAAGAAATATTATATTACCTCTGTTCAAAAATACATTACACACTAAGATTGACAACTTTGATGATGTGTTTCTGCACAACTTGCAATGGTGTTATATATGTATATAACTCAATGTAATAATATCAACACTTCATTGTTATCAACAAAGTTATGTCATGTATAATAATATAATATTACTCTCATGTTAACACTCAAACACTGGCCAAGGCTTCAAAGTTGATAGTTTCGTGTAATAAATTCGAAAATCCTATTGTTGCGACGCATAAACAGACTCTCGCGAAGAGACGGCGGTCATTACACCATTGAATGTGCATTGTCATTCACTTTAAAGAAACTAAGTGGACTCTCAGTTCACTCCGCTGGTACATAATATATTATTGCCATTATGTAGGTCCCATCGACTCTACGCTTAAAGCCTGTAAGCGATGGGAGACGATATGCGGCGCCGCAATATAGTAATTTTGTTCGGATTGTATTCCAGGTTTCTGGTGCGCAAGTCGCCAAAAAATTCGACATTTTCGACAGAAAAAAACATTTTTTTTTCAAGTATGGAACTTGCGGGTCTTATGTCAAATCATGACGCAAAGCAGGTTCTGCTTCAAAGCTAAGAATACGCTGAGGTGGAGAAAACAATAGGTACACTCAGAAACGGAATAGGCCTCCATTTACAGCTTCTAGGAGCAGTTTCCGTAAAGTTTTCTGATTGCTTCAAACTGAATCCTGCACCAAGATCCTCGACTACATAATATACATATTAAAACAAGAACTCGGCTAAAAATCTATATATATATATATATATATATATATATATATATATATATATATATATATATAAAAGAAAGTGGTGTTAGTTCAAGAACGGATGAACCGATTTGACTGAAAATTGGTGGAGAGGTAGCTTAGAACCAGGAGACGGACATAGGATACTTTTTATCCCGTTCGACCGCGTTTCCGTCAAGTCACTATAAAACGTGGTATAACAAAAACGCATCTGACATGGAATAACAGGACAGCTAAACGTAATTTTGTCTTTAGTCCGGGAGGAATCGGCGCATGCGTATCGAAAACTATTCCACCTCAATTTTTTTATGCGATCCTCTTCAAATGGCCCTCCTAATTATATAAATGCATGTTGCCAGGGCGCCACCTGGTGCCATATTGTTTAAACCGAAATTGTTTAAACAATTGCAAGGAATTATTATTTTTCAACCGGACAATTTTTTTTTATATTCTTTATTGAAATACCAATAAAAAAGGTCCTATGACTTTTCACGATAAAGTTAATATTTTTAAAGATATGAATTTTTAAAGGTTCTAAAAATCTCAAATTTGGGTACTTTCGACCTATGAAAAATATATTTAAAAAAAAACATAATGTTTTAGTAATATATTTTTTTAATTCTCTATACAATAGTTAATAATATTGTTAATAGAGATTTAAAAAAATTTCATTGTTTATATCTTTTTTTTAATTGTTAATTTCGCGCGCTCACAAGTATGCGTCGCTTATAGTCTAGATTTCCTTACTTGAGTATTCAGGTAAACAAACACCTCTTGATATAAATATCACTTATTTACACTCCAACCACACATTTTGAACTATGTTTAACTGTCTAGATCTGTTCATTAAACACATTCGTTACGATTTACACTTGAATGTTTAGAAAAAACATTCAAATGAATTTAATAATAGTTATTTATGCAACTGTTGTATAATAAGGGGTATTAAAACACGAATGCGGGTTTATCACACATGTGAATCATATGTGTGTCATAGTATCACATGAGTGTGATACTATTATCACACTCGGCTACGCCTCGTGTGATAAACCCACATTCGTGTTTTAATAGTATTTACTGTATTGTAAATTTGTTTTGAAAAGTTGAAAAGAGCAACCGCCGAGTTTCTTGCTGGTTCTTCTCGGCAGGAAAGGCATTCCGAACCAGTGGTAGATTCCTTGACTATTCAAAAGCACTTGTAAAAGTTTATTTGAATAAAAAATATTTCTATTCTATTCTATTCTATTCTATAATATATAGAATTATAAATAACTATAATTCAATTCATTTGAATGTTTTTTCTAAACATTCAAGTGTAAATCGTAACAAATGTGTTTAATGAACAGATCTAGACAGTTAAACATAGTTCAAAATGTGTGGTTGGTGTGTAAATAAGTGATATTTATATCAAGAGGTGTTTGTTTACCCGAATACTCAAGTAAGGAAATCTAGACTATAAGCGACGCATACTTGTGAGCGCGCGAAATTAACAATTAAAAAAAAATTATAAACAATGAAATTTTTTAAAATCTCTATTAACAATATTATTAACTATCGTATAGAGAATTAAAAAAAAATATTACTAAAACATTATGTTTTTTTTTAAATATATTTTTCATAGGTCGAAAGTACCCAAATTTGAGATTTTTCGAACCTTTAAAAATTCATATCTTTAAAAATATTAACTTTATCGTGAAAAGTCATAGGACCTTTTTTATTGGTATTTCAATAAAGAATATAAAAAAAATTTGTCCGGTTGAAAAATAATAATTCCTTGCAATTGTTTAAACAATTTCGGTTTAAACAATATGGCACCAGGTGGCGCCCTGGCAACATGCATTTATATAATTAGGAGGGCCATTTGAA
This sequence comes from Oeneis ivallda, assembly GCA_029955525.1. Classification (NCBI taxonomy): domain Eukaryota; kingdom Metazoa; phylum Arthropoda; class Insecta; order Lepidoptera; family Nymphalidae; genus Oeneis; species Oeneis ivallda. The sequence goes on along the minus strand of JARPMR010000003.1, from coordinate 9,677,475 downwards.
GAGGATCGCATAAAAAAATTGAGGTGGAATAGTTTTCGATACGCATGCGCCGATTCCTCCCGGACTACTTTGGTTAAGCATGGTAAAAAATTTGACAATTATAAAAAGTGTTAATATAAAGCATTACTGATATTATAAATGCGAAAGTGTGTTTGTTTGTTGGTTTGTCCTTCAATCACGTCGCAACAGAACAGCGGATTGATGCGATTTTTTCATGGGTATAGTAATGTATGTATAAGTGGTTCCTCAGACCGGGAGAGCTACTATTTATCTCGTATAATGAAAAAGTTCCCGCGGGATTTTTAAAAACTAAATCCATGCGGACGAAGTCGCGGGCATCAGCTAGTACTCTATATTTTAGACATACCCAAAGCTGCCTCAACCACTATATAATTTGCAAAGGCGATACAATATGCTTATTGTAGGCTCTATACTTTGTAAATAGCACCCATTTACGTCATAAATTTTAAAGCCATCAATGTTACCCTCCTACTCTTACAGCAGGGAGGGAGGAGTTGCTACTAAGCCGAACTGAATGGAGGCATTCTTAAAGACGTTGCAATTTATATGAATAAAGGAGGATTTTATTCATTAATGAAGAAAAATATTATTTGTGTATTTTTTCAATACTTAATATGGTTAGGAGGATTTAACATAAATGAAGAAAAATATTTGTATATTTTTTTAAATAGGTATCTAAGTAGTATGATATAGGTTTATGTACGCGACCGCGTACAATTGGATTTTAAGAACTCACTTTTCTGGATAAAAAGTAGCGTACTGCGTATAACTGTGAAACTATCTTTACTACTCTGTGCTATAACTATATCATACACACCAAGATGGATGGATGGATAAAGGTTTGTTACTCCTTCAGGCCACAACGAATGAAACGATTTTGATTTGGACATCTAAGATTAACACATAGGCTACATTTTATTCCGGAAAATTAAAGAGTTCCCACGGGAAAAACCTTAATTCACGCGGACGAAGTCATGGGCATCCAGCAATACGATATAAGATTCAATACAGCATTTTATATTTTATTGGAGGATTAATGGTCATGGCAGCCACTAGCCAGTACCTTTTTCCTACTATAAATCGAACGCTTCTTTACCAACGCTCTAAGCTATAAATGAAATTAACGCATCCTGTATCTACGCTGTACCCTGTCGATACATAATGGACGCGGAAAACGGTTTGAACCTATCTCATTTGCATGCTGCTGTGTAGCGACATCATTAAGAATCGCTGATAGATAACCGCAGAGAGACTTGATTAATGTCTCGGGATGAATCAGAATAGATATAATAAACGCCAGTGTAATAGCACTTCATAAATAGAAATCAATTTTCAAGTTCCTTTGGGAAAATAAATCAATCTACGCAGCAGTACTCTAATGAGTGTTTCTTAAATTAAAACCCGTTAGTTGTTATGGCTTTTAGTGATTAAATTTTATTTGCCACTTTCAGAACGTTACGAGTATTATCTTATTATATTGCCATATTATCATTAATTCATTACGAGTAGGTATCCAATATTATAAATGCGACAGTGCGTTTGTTTGTTGGTTTGATAGTTTGTCTCTCAATCACGCTGCAACAGAGCTACGGATCGACGTGATTTTTTGCATGGGTATAGTTGAGGATCTGGAGAGTGACATAGGCTAATATAATAATGACTAGCTGATGCCCACGACTTTGTCCGCGTTGATTATTAAGTTTATAAAAATTCCGTGGAAATTTTGATTTTCGGGTATAAAATGTAGCCTATGTCACTCTCCAGATCCTCAACTATACCCATGCATAAAAATCACGTCGATCCATTGTTTCGTTGCTGCTTGATTTAAGGACAAACCATCAAACAAACACACTTTCGAATTTATAATATTCTATCTGCAATTTTTTACATTACGCCCAGTTTAACAAAGAATGCTGATTGTTTAGAGTTAATGGAAATGCTTATCTCATGCGCCAGGTTTTACTCGTCTGCCTCATGGTCCCGTCGGAATCCATGCATAATGCAACCTCATGCATAAACAATGTCGCGCATTTCTGGTGTGTAATTCTTTTTGTCTTTCATGGCCACTTTCCTGACGCAATGTTTTTCTTTATTTTATTGTTAAGACAAAATAAGTACGTGTCTACTTACTGACTCCAAAAATCCTCCTATAAAGATAACATGACTAGTTCTTACACGTGACTTCCGCCTCCGTGAGGAGTTAGGTTTTCTTAAAATTCGATTTCCGTGATATAAAGTAGCCTTTATAGCTCTCCAAATCTTGGAGAAGATAGAGGAAGGTATACCTATTAGTCACGTTCAGACTGCAGCATGGCTGTTATATTCTTTTAAAAGAAAAAAATATTGCACCTACGTTCTTAAATTATGTGTCAAAGAACTCGAAGTGATACTCCTCTTTTCTCTCAATGTATACCTAATCAGAATAGCCTGATATCAATAATTACTGATTAGAGCATACAACTATACATTATGAATTTTTGATGGGACAATATTAGTATCGTTTTAACTTTAGAATACTTGGGGCCGATTTCACCGAAGTAAAATAATTATCCGAGCGTAAATTTGATATTTTGACAGTATTTTCAATACAAAAATTGTTAGAACGCCCAATTTATTTATCGGTAAAACGTCACTCGTCACTCGACATTAGTGAAATTGATGAAACTATCTTTTGCTTCTTGTTTTATATGCGAACTTTCATTGAACTTCTGTTCACATAAAAACTTGCATATAAAGTACTTAACATTTTGTAGCTATTCATTTTCATCATACCATCCATCGCGGTGTATTTCACACTCCACCATATACATAAATTGAAAATTATTTATTGCAAGCATCGTAAATGCTATCGACACTGCACTAATGAGCGTCATAAAAAGGTATCGTTAGAACACCATACAGATATGACGAGAGCGCTTTGTGACGGTTTTTACCGTACTCCTGGTTACCAAATGTGGATTTCATTACGATGTGATGGAACCTATTTCGTTGTGTTGTATGTGTAGTGATACTGGTTTTGACGTATGAAGGGAGTGAAGCCAAGAGGCAGGTCACGTCTCAGGCGTTGTGCGGCGCATACTGATGCGACAACGCCGCGCGCCGCCTTCCCGACACAAGATGTAGGTACACACTTAGGATTAACCAAGAAACCCACGACGCGACGACTCGACTCGTACAGCCAATTTTTAAGTTAAAACTTCTTTAGGCGCATTGAGCAATTTTTGATAGGGCAAAATCTTTTGGGTTCGCGTCACCGACATGAAATGCTAATGTTAACAATATATTATCAATTGTAGCTATGAGTATGACATGTTTTCACTTCGGTCGGCAACTCATAAGACTGCCCATTTTTTTTTTAATACATAGCTATACTGCACACTCACAAAAAAATTAATGATTGAAGGATAAACAAACACGCTTTCTCATTCCAATATGTGTAGGGATTGCTTACATACTCACACCTGAAATCGCAATGTTGAAAGACCCCTCACTAGGTGGACAGACGACATCACACGAATCGCAGCCGCTGGATATAGGCGGCGCAGGACCGAGTCGTGTGGAAGTCTATGCAAAAGATCTATGTCCAGTAGTGGACGGGCGAATAGACGGTTGATGAGGAAGAAGCTAACATACCAATTACATGAGAGAGCACAAATAATCAGATCTTTAGATAAAAAAAATTTTAATCTCGTGGAAATGTGAATCAAATGTGCATCTAGCCTTACAAGTCTCAACTTATAATACAGGTACAAGTATATCGGGTGAGTGCACTCGACTGGATATCCGCCGCTCATCCGCGCCACCGGATGCCCTGACGCGTCGCTAACGGCCCCTTGCCCAAACCATAGGACACTTCGCGAGTGACGCATCACTAAACGTCGTGCGAAGTAGCCTTAACAGTCCATTCATAGTTACGTTTTTAGGCTGTGCGAATAATGTCACGTGTGACTTGAATTTTTAGGATTTTTGTACTGCCTAACACTGTATACACAGACACTGCAGACAGACTGAGCCTTTACATTTCTTTACTCTTCTCTTACTCTGCAGTCTACACTAAGTTTTCTTTACTACACTCTAACTCTACTGTAACTTTTCTTTACTCTAACTCTACTCTAAATTTTCTTGTTAAGTTTCTTTTAAGCACCTCAGTGTATAGTAGCCGACAAGGATTTATAGATACACATATGTATAATACACTCGTCAGGTCCTCAACCCTCAACTATACTCATGCAGAAAATAACATCGACCTGTTGCTCAGTTTGCTATGGATAAAAGGAAACCAACCAAAAAACCACTTTCACATTTATATATATTGGCAAGAAAAGCTAGTATCTACTGTTTATGATTTACCACCCTATACCAGTATGTCTTTACCAACGCGACTTGAAACTACATAGACGAATGATATTTACTATTGTTCATTTGTCAAAGTGAAAATACAATAGATCGGATTTTAAGTATTTAACTTAAAATTCATGTTATTCCGCCATACTAATATATAATATCCGCTCAAAATTATAGCTCAATGAATGGGAGGAAGTTGTAGTTATTATTAAATGGTACTTGGGATTCACGATGGAGTTTGTAAACGAATAATAATGAGGCTGTACCTGATTTTGTTTCGTTTACTCAAATACATAGACTTTGGACATTTTTGAATATCAATCAAATCAATGATCAATATATAAAGATCGTCTCACACTGTGCAATTGTGCCGTTACGACGGCGACTTCCTCACGCAGACGCCCAAACCTAACTTTGCAATGTGCGTGCGGCTCTTGCGGTCAAATGCGCGATGCGTGTTTGGTGATTGGTTACGATTATTTATCGAGACGCTGCTGCGGCCACTGGTTGTGGTCGTTGTCACGTAGTGCGCAAAGACCCTGTCGAATTGTCACCGGAATCATGTGATACGTGCGAGAAATCCGTAACAATAAAATACATAATTTCTTTAAAGTTTGTACATTCAGAGTGGTACCTACTCAAATCAAAATATTTTATGGGTAATACACACATCAAAAGTGTCTAGGGATCAAGCATTTTTATGCGGATTTCTTGAGATTGAGTTGTGGCTTTGTAATAAATTTATGATTTTATAAATTTATATGGATCCTTTTTGGTGCATTTCATAATTTGAATCAGGAACTGTCAATCAAATTCGAGTAAAAGATGAAAATCAGCTGTCAATATTTTCCCTATAAAAACATACAACGCATTGAAGACATTATTAGTGCTACTCTTTCCCTACTACTGATTAAAACCAACGTTATTATGGAGCGGCGACGTCATTTAAGCAGGGAAGAAATGCTCAGAGCCGTGGGAATGATAGAAGCTGGTTCCCGGCAACGTACTGTGGCTTTAGCTCTGAATACAAGTCAGAGTGTTATCAGTCGACTTTGGACACGTTACCGAAGCACTAGTACCGTGGCTGAGCGCCATGGAGGACGGTATCGCTGCACCACACGGAGACAAGACCGATACATTCAAATCTTAACTCGAAGAGCTCCAACAATAACCGCCATGATGTTAGCCGTGAGGCTTCATCACTCTTCAGGGAACTTAATTAGCGACCAAACAGTCAGAAACCGCTTGCATGAAGTGAACCTTCATTCCCGAAGACCGCTACGGGTACCACCTATAGCAATGCACAATCGTAGGATTCGATATCAATGGGCTCTTGAACACAGAAATTGGGCAGAAGAACAATGGCGTTTCGTGTGCTTTTCTGATGAGTCTCGTTTTGGTATGAGACCGGATACAAGACGTATACGACACTGGAGAATCCCTGGACGCCAACAGCGATTAAAATCCTGCCAGGAAGTCCATCCTTATAGTGGTGGAACCTTCATGGTATGGGCGGGTATTTGGATCGGCGGAAGAACTGAGTTGATTTGGATCAGAGGCAACCTCAACGCTCAAATTTATGCTGAGACGATTGTATCAGACGTCATCGTTCCTCTACAAGTGCAAATCGGTCCCTTATTTCAGTTAATGCATGATAATGCACGACCGCACACCGCAAGAGTTGTAAGACAGACTCTCGCCGCAGCTAACATCAATGTCCTGCCCTGGCCTGCTCAGTCGCCAGACTTGAACCCGATTGAGCATGCATGGGATATGCTACAGAGAAGAGCTCTGCCGAATATGGAGGGTATCCAGTGGCAAGAAGACCTTTTTTTGTTGTTGCAACGAACATGGGCGGCCATTCCACAGCGTGATTTGGATGAACTCATTTTGAGTATGCCAAACCGATGTTCTTGTGTTGTTAGTGTTCGCGGTAGAAACAAGGATTATTAATTGTTTAAGTTACCCAATAAAATTTTAAAGAAAACTGTTATTTCAGTCTTTTTTTTGAACTTTAATGTTAGTGGTTCAAATGTCAAAAATCCCTTTATTAAGAAAATGGCAAATTTCTTTATTAATGCAAAGGTGACTTGGTTTATCGTTACTGTGACAAACGAAAACACTTTATTTGATGAATCCTTAAAGAAAATTTTAATTAATATCAATCAGGAGAAAAGTTATTGCAAAAATATATGTTGATCCCTAGACACTTTTGATGTGTTTAGATATGGGTAAACTCACTCTCAATTTTCGTTGGTGTACTATTATAACCCGAAGATATAGTTTCGGACCATCGCAGTTGAACAGTCAGGTCTCCCCTTATTCATCTTTGTCCAATCTAAAGGTCCAAAGATCGAAAGAATCCAAGGTTCCATGGAAGGCAGGAAATACCAAAAAAACTGTATGACCGACTTGTGGCTCCTATAAGACAAGACTATCACTGGCTTGGAAAAAGGATTCCGGAAACTTTTATTTCTGCAAATACACAACATTTGTGTGATAATAAAAACATACATTAATTAAAAGGCAAACATTCTAAGCGTGATTGCACGTTATGTTTAACTCTAGAAAGCCCCTTGTTGTCTACGATGTAATAAGGGAACGCAAACAGACGTCAGTTTTTGCTATACGTTCAGTTGGATATAAAAGGAGAATAATTACAATCGTCATTCCTCTGTAACGCGTTACAAAAAGAACTTGTTAGACCTAGAGCAAAAAGCTTTCAAGAATTCTATGCAAATATCCCGGTGAGTGCAAAATCATCTCTTCCTACATTTTAATTAGCTATTCACGCGGAATGTTCCAATAACTAGATACTATAATCTGGTTTTCCCTCGTCTCAAGTTCGCAGACCGATTATATTTATTTTAAATAAGTTAAATAGAATATTACGTCACTCGAACACTTATTTGATATGTTCCAAGTGGTACCTAACTTCTAAAAAATTTCGTATTTTTAAAAAGACGAAAAATTTAACGTGGCCTTAGCCCCCGTACCCACGGAGCAGTTTTCACCCGCGCCCGCAGCGCTTGCGAGCCCGCGGACTCCGTAGAAAATAGATTTGTATGGAAAATGAAGTAGCAATTTCCACGGCGCGGTTTGCGCCCGCGGCGTGAACGTTTGCTCGCGGCGCCCGCAGTAGAACCGCGCAGGTCGCGGTCGTCCGCAAGCTTGGCGGCCGTCGCGACGGCCGCGGACTCTACGACCGATCGTGTAGAGTCCGCGATCCGCGCGGTTCTTCTGCGGGCGCAAACCGCACCGTGAAAATTGCTACTTCATTTTCCATACAAATCTGTATCCTACGGAGGCCGCGGGCCCACAACCGCTGCGGGCGAGGGTGAAAACCGCTCCGTGGGTACGAGGGCCAAGACATTCGCAATCACCTCTAAGGCTGAGATGTATAGAGCGTACTCTGACTCTACTCAGACTTGAGACAGTGAGACAGAGTTAAAATGAGACAGATTTATGTCCCGTTTTAACTCTGTATCAATTCTGAGTAGTCGAGAACGCTCTGTAAATCTTATCCTAATTGGCAAACACTATCCTGCCATATTGGCTTGCAATGTTGCAGCAAGAATACCAAAAAATAAGCTAATCCCGACAATATTGAGATTATAGCAATGATTGATGCAACTTTTCCGCAGTCTATACGCAGTTTTTCTGGAAAAATATTGATTTGACAGAAGTATCGACATAAATAATTAGGTACTCAATCAGCATGAAAAGTAATACTTTTACTATTTCTTTAGCTACTTTACTATTACTTTTAGATACTTTTAAAGTATCTAAAAATAATTATAAAATATCCATAATTGGACTCGTTGGTCTAGTAGTTTGTGGCTGATTTAAAGATCCGTGTCCGTGGGTTCACGATTGCTTATTCTTAACAAACAATCATCTTTATTCAACAATATTAATATATAGATCATTATCATTCTCTTGCCGTGTGAATAATAAAATAAAGTGAGAAGCAAAAGACATTAAAGAGCAACTATGATTCATAAAGGTGTACGACCGGTCGTTGTAAGCCAACCTAGACTAAAAATAGTGCCTCATAGCTCCATAGGACTATTTAGGGTTACTAGATTGAAAATTTGAAAAGTCCTGATATTATAAAGATATCCTGATCAATTGACCAAACATGAGCATTAAGTCCACTTTTTGCAATATTGTGCAATAAAGTGAATAAAAAGAACTTATGAGTTATAACACCCCTTTTTTTGGGGGATATAAATCAATTTTATTCGTTATTTCTGTTCATTTGAAAATCCATCATCCAAAGTCCATCAGCAATCAACATGATGTCTGGAAACGCTGCGTAGTGTGCTTACATTTGCCAGTACACTGTACATTGTACAATGTACAATTATGTCTCCAGTCTCCACGGAATAGATTTTTTTGTTTTTGTTTGTAACAAGTAACTATAGCAAACCGCAACTATGTTCCAGAAGTTATGGTTGTCGAGAGAAGATTCATTAAAAATAATATAGCCATCTAAATTTTATGACCCTCTTTGGAAAAGCTAACAAATGCCCCTAACTCATCTCAAAATCATAAATATTATAAATGTTCTTAGAATTAACACCATGTCCATCTCGAAATACAATATACTTAAAAATAATTGTGTTTGTTGTTGGAACAAAATAAATAATTAAGTTAGTTAAAGTTAAAAGGAGGAGTCTCTCTCGAGTGAATTAACAAGCGAAGTTTAATTTGAAATTTTCAATGAAAGTTAGTTGGTAAGTATAATTTTATTAAGTGGGTATATTAAATAATATTTTATTTTAATAATTAATCTGTAATTATATGGAGCGCGTTCCAGACAAGCCCCTCTTAAAGAAGAAGAGCGAAATTTTTTAAGTTTTTTATAGTCCAGTTATTCTAGAAGCTATAATTATTTAAAATTTTATTTCAAAAGGATTTAGCAGGAAAATTGTTAAGTCGATGTAATTTTCCGAACAATATTTTAAATGTTAGTACGAGAACTAACATAAACATTGTAACAAAATCTTTATGTGGTACACAAACTCACATCTTAAGATTTAAAATTCTGGCTTACGCGGTTAAATAGTACCTACCAGTGAATGCAATAAGTTGGCGCCGGCGGCGTGGAGGCTGTTAAGGCCGAAACACATCTCACGGAATTTACGGCACCGACGCGTAATTTACACTGCAGCGTGCAATAGTCTACCTATAATATTACAACGTAATATCTTTTCTTAAGTATTTGTGGTAGGGTTAAAATTAAACCAGTCAAAGGTTTTGATATCTGGGAATCTCTACGACAAAATTACTAGCTGCATCCCTTAAATACAAAAAGAATCGGCCAATTTTGACCGGTCCACCAGAATAGAACGTATTATGCCACTTCAGTTAGTAAATTACACTTGAAGTTATAATGAAATCTGTTACAAAACATCTTGATATACTGTTATAACTTATAAGTATTCTTTGGTATCAATTTTGCACTCCTCAACCGTGATGTGAATATAGATTGTAACTTTTCAAAATTAAAATATTATGTAGGTAATCCAATCGTCGCTAACGATAATAATTATTACTATTGAGATATTTATCGTTTTTCCTGTACGTGAACTATAAATATAATTCTTTAGGATAAATAAAAAATTTTATACTAAATAATTGTTTGTATGGTATTTAAGTGTACCGGTGATAAGCGACGGAAAATCAGGGACGTAAATACCGTCAGATATGTTTCGTCCTTAAGTCGTGGTCGCGCCTCGCACCGACGCTTATGCGATTGTGCATCGCGTTACATAATGCAAACCAGTCGCTCGTATCGCTATAACCCTACCGAGTGAATTACGTTAAAGCCAAGTACAAGGGCAAGGTAGCCACACCATTTCACGGTCGCACTAAAGTTTCCCGACAGCGAATGTTCGTGCTTGGGTTAAATTTATTGAACTGAGCTGGGAGTCGCATTACCCGTATTATGGTCAAAATGTATATTCTGGTGTCACTTATTTTAGCTCACTGTTTGCAGAAAATCTTAAGCTGTTTGCATTTATATTTCGACAATATTATGTAGAGCAGGCTGCTGGTCCAGACGCTTTTAGATTTAAGTCTATTCTTGGGATATAATTCCCAAAGCTATGAAACTTTGCAATATTATTCTGAAGGTTTTTATGAACATAATGAATCAATAGATGGTTAGAGGGTTTTCTGGAAAAAGGGTTGTACAAAAGGTAACTGGTTTATATTTTTGTTAATATTTCGTAATCCAATAGACGGAAAAAAATTTGGAACGAAAATGGAGTCCGGGGTTCTATCCCGTGTACGCATTTCGACTTTTGGGCATATGTGTGTTTTGAGCAAATTAATATTACGGTGTAGGAAAACACTGTGAGGGAACTTGCATACCTGAGAATTCTCCATAACGTTCTCAAAGATGTGTCAAGTCTGCCAATCCCATATCTTTCAAGAGGAGACTTTTGCCCACTGTTGGACCGGCGATGAGTTAAGAGAGATAATAATAATTAATAATCAATCTGAATAGTTTTATTCTCATTGCTATGGACATTGGCTACGTAGGTACTATCCCTTTAGGCTTTACGTAGATATGTTATTCATTTGTGTTTTTTTTAGTGCGCTAATGATCGCTTGATCCGAGCTCGCCGAAATACCTTCGCAGTCCGAGTAATCTCAAAGCTCAAGAAACCGCAAATTATCGCTTAATGATGCGTAAAAAAATTGCGATTCAAAAGTTCTATTGAATCCTCTTGATTGCTCCCGCCCGTGAGAATTTCGATGAAATTGTTCGCGGTCGGATAACGATCGGAACACAAAAAAGGGGATCGGGTTAATGGAGAAAGGACGCGCTGAAGGCGACTCCAAGGACGAAGTGCGTGCCCCCTCGCCCTCGGCGCATCCTCGGACCAAGAATGCACCCGCTGGACTATTTTTAAACGGCTTCAAATAATAACTCGGGTGCCTTCAACTAAAGAGTGAATATTCATTTTCTGATCAAGCGCGCTCTATATTAGACTGCATCTTCACTTACTGTCCGGCATTTAGTCAGAAAATCGACGCGTACATATTAGTTTTGCCATATCCTAAACCTCAATAACGTATAACAGTCCACTGCTGGACTAAATGCCTCTCTCAACGGGAGGGTTTGCCCATAATCACCACGCTGGGCAGATCGCAGTTTTACCATATGCTAGACACAAATTTTTGTTTAGTAACATTATAACTAAATGAATTTACTCTGCTTTCACCAATTAGTAATAAATAATTTATAAATATTTCAATGTCACAAAGTACACCGAAAACAATTAATTACATTTTATTTCTAGTTGTGATATTTTGATAAAGAAAAAGCACATTTAATTTAACTAGCTCATAACGATTAAAAGCAAAACACAAGACTATAAGAATATTCAACTGAACTAAAAGGTTAAAATAGCTGTAATAATATTTTAGTTTCATCTTGATAAAATTTGAAATCGAATCGAACAAAAAAAGACAGTTAACTCTGTAATTTGATATAATCGCCACCTGGTGCAGGGTACGTTAGAAAAATACCCACAAAAAAGTATTGAAGGATCTCAATAAATTAAAATTAGCTTTCGGCACCGAACGAATAAAAAGTTAATCCACTTTTATGCCTTCCGATAGTTAAATTTGACATTGTACAAGATCATACAAATGAATGTTAATTCTTTTCTCGACGGGCATCTCGATCTTTACACACAAAAGGCTTTCATCCTAACCCGATAAGTTATAACTTCCTTTAGAATAATACTCGCATACATATGTAGTACATACATGTTGTTTACTGAGGTTTCCAACAGATCATAAACGTTATGTATGAATAGTCTTCTAATGACCAATTTGCACTGGCATGCAATAACATTTTGTCATTCTCTTCACTGTTCATGTTATGTATTATAACTTTACAATTACATATAACAAAAGAAGCTTTCTTGAGGAATGTAATAATTACTTGTAGATTTACGGGTACAATAATAGCCAATTTTTGTAAAATCTTATTACTGAAGAGTCGTCTATCAATCTTTTTCCTAATTAATGCATAGGCACAACTTGATGCAGGTTAATTATGTCTTAGAAAGCCCATAAGACATGAATTTGTGGTAAGACAGTAAAAAGAAGTAAAGAAAATGACTTTCATAATATTTAAGTGATATGATTTTTGGATATCATACTTCATACTAATATTATAAATGCAAAAGTTTGTTTGTTTGTTGGTTTGTCCTTTTAACACGCCGCAACAGGGCAATCGAAGCCGGGTCCAGATAAACTATAATGTTATTCCTTGGAAACTGCGAAGGTACGATTCTATCCTCGGCGACTATCCATTGGCCGTTGAACCCACACCTGTCACCGCTCTTCCTCACCCCTCACCATTTTTTCTCAACAAAACTTCCGTTCCACAGTTTTTACCGCCATGTCGATAACCTGACTGATACAGCGGATACGCCTCATTTGCAAAATCACTCACAGCGATGTTGATTTGTGTGCTTCATTTAGCCCCGAACTTGAGTATGCAGTTACGTATTCACGAGGTAATCTTGATGAGGTAATTCGCTGCACTCCAATCAAATCTTGCTCGCTAACTACCGGTGTCATTGACTCTTCACAATTTTGTTTCGAAGCATGTCGGACATTAGCTATACATTTATACTGGCATAAAAAGTAAATGAGTAAAGGTTTTTTTACAAACTCCACCGCAAAATGCACTTGAAAAACAGCGAGCGTAATTACTGTGTTTAAATATTCTCCGTGTAAATATAAATTGTAAAAATTATTTAAAAAAAATATTTTAGAGGAATTTCTTTTTTCATAATGGATTGTCTAACCGCTTTTGCTATTGTATTTTTCTCTGCCTGCATACCGTACTCACTTGAGTCAACAGCGATGATGAACGAACATCATCGTAAAGAGAACACCTCTGGTAATTTAATAGGTATTTGAACTGCCATCTTATAGAAGATTTGCTTTCGTGTAAGGAATAGAAAAAGAACTCAAAACATTAAGAAGTACCTTTGTTAAAGCGTTGCTATGAGGAAGCGTAAAGCGAGTAGAATGTGTATCACGTTTTTGTTTTTAAAGGTAAACAACCTTGCATGATACATCAATTATTATACCTTGCTTAATCGCTATAGTTTCTATATTTTTCCCATCTATACCTAACGGAATAATTGAATTAAGGTGATTTTATACGCTCTTATGAATTATTTTTATACTTATAGGCCAATATATACGACATAAGAGTTAGCTACTATTATTTTACTGGCTATTACATTTATATTAGAGTTTCAGCTCATAATGTATTCTGTATGATATTATCATTTAAAGTTAATCTTTATTTATGAGTTTAATTTTATTTAAATGTCGATACTCCATTGCTACATGATTGAAGGAGAAACCAAAAAGCAAACAAATTTTTACATTTATAAGCTCATAAATTATCTAAACTAATAACAGCAATAGTACTTACTTGCTTAACCTTTTAAAGTACACTTAAATAGAGCTCGGTTTTAATACGCTCGGTTTGCGTAATTTGTTTTGACTGCAAGGTATTTAAAACTCCCACAGGAGATGAATGTTTGTAAGCTGCCTGTTGCCATTGTACTACTAGTATGGTAGGAGCAGAACAATGAGGGTCGAGGACCCGCAGGTCAACACGGTAGACTATGTCGTGCTCGTGAACTAGGAATGCGAAGTACCTAGTACACGTTATATTATGTCTATATGTGGTTTGAACTACATACTCGTATTCACTTGATTGCTTGAATGTGGATTTTTGTTTTAGAAGTGATCCTACACTAGCGGCACGCTATGATGGCCGGTTTGACACATTACAATAGTGATGTGGAATGTCAATTTACTCTCGAACAAAAAACAATTAAGTTTTGTTTTTGTACCTGATTAAATAGGTTTAATAAAACAAAAATGTATATGTTTATTTAATTTATTTGAACGAACTGAATATTTGAATGAAAATGAATATACATACTTTATATGCACACAAGAAACATATGAATACAAAAGATACCAAAAAAGGTGCCACAAAAGGCCATAATTAATCAGATTCGTCCATACTACTATTTTCACTGTCGTCACTGCTATCATCACCTACATTAATAATTATATGTTCGTTTTCTATAATATTATCTATTTTCACATCTCTTTCATAATCTTCCCTTATTAATTTAACAGTTCTATTCACAACCTTTTCCCAGTCTCCTTTAGTCACATGTTCACAAGCTTCTTCTAATAATTTTAGCATTTTTTTTGTGGTAAATGGGGGTTCTGTATTGTGTCTTGCAGCATATCCCTTAATTTGAGCCCACACCAACTCAATCGCATTATACTCACAATGGTAAGGCGGTAACCGTATAACTCTGTGCCCATGTTCTAATGCTATTTCGTCAATGACGTATCGGATCTTGGTTGGTTTGTTTTCTTTTAAAAGACGTACTAATTCCGCTTTTAACATATTCATGTTTGCATCTACGCCATTTTTACGAAGCCATGCGACGATATCAGCTTTCTTTTGGGATTGGGCAGGTGGCTTGTCAATTTGCATCGAGTGGTATGGGGCGTTGTCCATAATTATAATAGATGGTTCAGGGAGGCTACACAACATTGAGGTAAACCATTCAGTAAACTTTTCTCCATTCATGTCTTCATGATAGTCTCCAGTGGTTTTTGACGCAAAAGCCATGAGAGAACCTTCGACAAACCCGTTGATGGTTCCGGCGTGACAAATTATAAGTCGCGATCCTTTTCCTACAGGAACTTTGGAAGTAGATGCTGCTGTGTCATCGTTCCAAGAACGGCCTACAGTATGGTTAGCATTAAGCCATGTTTCATCCAAGAACACAACATTTTGCCAATTTTTGATTTCTTTCACTTGCCGTAAAAAAGTATACCTTGCCATCGCTATATCAAATCTTTCCATCAATATTTTGCGTTTGTTACATTTTTTGTATCGAAATCCAATGGTCTTCAAAATCTTCGTTAAAGAACTTTCCCCACCGAAGAATAATCCAGCTTCCTTCAGTGAATGCACCAACTTTTTTCTTGTTGGATACTCCTTCTGTAAATAGTAGCCGTAAACATGTCTTCGGATAGCATCGGCATCAAAGCTATCGATGCCTACGACTGGTTTTGCTCGTTTTCTCTTTTTTGGTGTGTGAAGTTTATTTTCTTCTGTGCCAGTCTCGCCATATTTTTTTTTAGTTATCCGTCTAACAGTTCGTTGTCCAATATTAAGCGCATCAGCTACGCGTTCAACCACTGACGTTATAGGTAAAATTGGCCCTCCATTTTGAGCTTCACGATCGAAATAGTTACGAAGGCGTATTACGAACTCACGTGTCTGACTATTTAGAACAGTTCTCTGCGTACGTTCGGTCATATCGACGAAATCCACAACAAAGGGCTTGAACAGAGTCCAAATTAACGAGCAAGGGTCAACAGTAATGCAGTATCAATATTTGAAATCCAAAGCCAGGTCAAAACTATATCACAATCGCATTGCACTGACAGTTTATACTTTTCGGAGCAACGTCAATTCGAAACTGCTTTGTTTTGCATTGAGCATTGACGCGAGTTTGCCGGAGGTAGTAGTTGTGCTAGCCAGCGATCCTATGTGACGATCGTATTAGATTCCATTTTTAAAAATTTTCAATTTAGAAAACCAAATGCCGAGTTGTGGTATATATCATATAAAAATAAAAATTTTACCTTTTGTATGAAACAGCTGATATTTTTTTGCGATTTCAGAGGTTTGTCCACATAGTGAAAATTGTTCATATTCACAAGTACATTCACCCCTTAAATGGTGCAAACTGATTTTTCTACACTTGTATACATTTTAGAAATCAATTTAATAAATAAATTTTGAGTCCTAAACCTAAAACTACATTCGATAAAATTTATGAATCTCTGCACATCACTATCGTCAATAAAGTAATACAATTATTTCCTTCAAAGTCGTTATCAATTAATACGGAACTTCATGAGCGGACAAACGTCAAACCGGCCATCATAGCGTGCCGCTAGTGTAGACATCGATTAGATTTCTTAAAGGAAAACTGTTTGCAATTTTATAGATATATTTTTAGCGTATTTAGCGTATTTATGTCATAATTGTCGAGTTGAAAGATTTTTGAACTTCTTGAGAACACTAATTTCAATGTTCTCAAGAAGTTATGGATCATCCTCAAGTCAGTTCGTCTCCGTTAACAGTATGGTTATCATACAGTAAAAGATATTTTAATAAGTAGAGGTTACAGTGAGTGAATTTCTTAATGATAGATTGCTTGGAATGGAAGTCTTTGCTCTAGCTGTTGTGGCAGATAGTTAAGCTACATATGATAATACATTTATTTTTAAAAGAGCAACTGCTAATTGTGTGCCGTCTCTTCTCAGCCAAATCTGCTTTCCGAGCCGGTGGTAGAGATATGATCATATTATGTCATAAGGCCACAAGTTAGCCTTCATGAAATGAATATTTTTGAATTTGAATTTGTTCTGATATACTATTATGTATTATTACAAATGTAAAAACACTGGATATGAGTCAAGTTCAGAGTTGAGCGGTTCGCTAGACGATTGTGTAATAGAGTTGTTGACCAATCAACGTATCATCGTTATGCCTATTAGAGCGGCGGATGGCGGTGTGTATCTTCACAATACGTTAGGCTGAGTCCACATTTGCATCATTGTTCCATAGAAAAGCTGGGGTGCATTTCTTCAAATAGGTGTCGATGTCCACCCGTTATGCGTTTTTTAGACCTTATAGTCTCCTGTAAGCTTAAGTATACTCATTTTAAAAACTACGCAGTAAAGTTTCAAATCAATCCAATATGTAGCTTAATTAGAGCCAAGTGTTTAATGAAACTTGAGCTTACGGGAGACTTTTAAGTTACGGTGATTCCAAAAGGCGTCTGTGCAGTGTGGTATCAATGTGACTTGTGCATTAATACAATTTATAAAACGCCGCTGCGGAGTCTTCAATCCGACAAAATTTCTACGTTGGAGCGCCACAACGCGCTTCTCCGGTGTAGCATCACCTTTATGGAGGACATACCGGCGAACGGCGTATCAGATATTTTGCGTAATAGTGCAAACTATGGACCATAATACACGCCAGACCTTATAATAACGCCACTGCGGGATCGCCTACTCACGTAATTTCAAAATATGGATATTATGTACATCAACTTAGATACACACATCATGAAAATCTTTCTGGATTCTCGTTTGAATATAAGCTCCCAACGCGACGTGATGATTGCCGCCCACTTACTTCCTTAGTTTAAATTGTTTCAGTCCATGATTGGAGTTGGACTATAAATTATTTTAAAATTGTGTCGGGTCTAATGAAATCATCCTGTACAATCGGAATTTTCACAGCAATATAGGATTAGGAAATTCGATGATTTTTATCTAATATAGCTTTATACGCATTTTGAATAATATTCTATTCTTTAATTCGGTTATAATATATAATTATAATTATTCGGTTCGAACTAATATTTTATCCCTGATAGATCATAGACCATAGTGGTTAAAGTTATTATTTTTAACGAGATAAACATAAGCAACCAGAACTTTGATGGGGTTATTACTGACAGAAACCAACTATGTACCTAGTACATTGTTCTGAAAAAAAATCTTTCAAACTTCATGATGAAAAACGCTTACAAGTTACACGAAAACGTCACATGCATTGATTAGTTGACAATATACTTAAAGTGCTCAATTTATTAGCTAAATGTAAAAACATACCTGCAACTGGCCCAAGGGTCGCGGAGAGCAGGATAAAGCTTGCGAGTAGCAGCATCTTGAGTAGAGTCGGGAAGGTTGTTGTCAACTGCGGGATCACTCGCTGCAATGCGCTCACGCAACACGGGACATACGGGCACACTGAACGCGAGCTCTCCTGAACCCCCCCTTATAACAGCGCTGCGTCCCGCGCACGTCTACACAAACAATGCTGGTGATGCTTCCACGCTCGCCTCCTGTAACGTGACGTACATTGCCCTCTTAGATCGTGGTAACCGATAAAGTTACGACGAGACTCGGTAATGGTGATATAACATGTTTCGGGCTCGTCCCGCGGGCGGTCCGGTACGGTGCGGACGTCCGGCGCGGGGCAAGCGGACGCTAGGCGCCCGCGCGCCTTCTGCAGCGGCCACTTCTCTAGGATTTTTGAGACTGTCCCGAATTTAACACTGCCACAAGTATTAAATTAAACTTTTTTTACAGAAAAATCTGTGATACACATCGATCTAACCACATCCACCTACACCAACTGTAACATCAAAACGTAGGAAACAGATCCATAGTGAAATGTCTGCGATATATTAGGCAATATTCCCTTCTTTCGTAAGCTCTTACATGCCCAGGCTTCATCTTCGACTAAAATATTTGTGGTCGTACCACGAAAAATTTAAAGAAGCGCGCTTAATTGTTATTTTTCAACCATGCCAGAATTAGGATAAATTAAAACATCGGAGGTGTTCTTTGTCACAAACCTGCCATTGACTATTTCGGCGTCTTAAAAGCAAAAACAAATAAGAATACGTTTACTGCAAATGCATTCCACCTCAGTTCGCATCATCAATTAAATACCATCAGATTTCGTTCCAGTTAAAACGGGTCAATAAATTAGAAATGTCTCAAGAAAAGTGGTGTGACTGGTGACTGTACCCACCGCGACACGGGAGTTATCTCGACAATCGTACCGCACTATAGTTGCGTTCCCGCTCAATTTGTTCTTGTTTCGGTCGTCGCGAATTCTTTTCTTGTCCCGAGTTGTCGGGCAAATTCTCCGGAACTCAGTACAGAGAGAGCAATTTAAAGATACATAAGATACATGCAATAGAGGGATTAATTCCAAAATGAAAAAATATAGGAAGACCAAAATTACCAACATAGCTCAAAGAATAAGTAAAATTGTGTATGTGTGGCTGTCACCATGTCATGCCTGTCGCAGAACCAATGTCCTCTGTTCTGTTCTGAAGTAGAAGCCACGTACCGGCAAACATAATGTAAGAAAAGGTTCCACATTTTAAGAGGGTGTTGGGAAACTATTGAGCTATTCGAAGAAGCAAGCGGAGGCCAGAACATTAATTAGTGGTGTGCCCTCGAATAGACCTACGTCCAGTACTGGATGGCCTACAAACAATTGGAATGAAATTAGAGCGTGCTTTAATCGTATTCGTAAAGATTTCAAAATTAATCATAAAGTAAAACGAGTGTAGGTACTAAATTAAAATTTTATTTTTAAAAAACAAGCTTTTAGTAGTTGGCTACATCATCAGACTCTGGGTATCATCTAGGACCACAGAACTTGTCAAGACGAATCAAACGAGCCTAAATTCGATGGAGTTACGTCGTTTTCCGATAGGCATTGGCTCCATCATAGATCAGCTCCATGTTACAATAATATTGCATTGTCATCCGATTTACATACATATGCAAAATTTCAGCTTAATCGGAAACCGGGAAGTGTTACTAATTCGTCTTCTAGTTCTTGCAAGCTTTGAACCTAAACAATAAACATACATACATTGCAAGCCAAATAAACGCTTGTAATAATTGCTCGAAGGAGACTAGTGTATAATATTATGGTGTCGTCTTTGTCACCGTCAAAAAAGAAATGCTGGTAATAGATCTCATGCTTGCAAGTTGCATATAAATACTTCAACAAGCTGCGGTCTTACCCAACTTGTATTCAGCGACTCCAAACGATTCTCTGCCAACTGCCCAACTAATCGGGAATTTGTAAGCGCTGCGCTTTCTTGGACGAGGTCTTGGACCTCGGAACTCCGAAATCTGTAGGTTTTTCGAAATTCCCCCTGGCCACTTCAGCTTCGCAACCCACACAATTTGGTTATCTTAGAATTCCTCCCAATATAATGTTTTTTCTAATCATGAATCGGTTCATATTTTGTAAGTAGGTCCATTCCATACCATCTCACAATATTTTTTAGCCATGTAAATGCGTTAAAATACGGAAAAGGGCTATCCTTTTCCTTCCAACATAAAGCTCGTGCCAGAAGTGTGTAAGTCAACCCAAACTAATATCATAAATTCGAAAGAAGCTCTTTATGTGAACTAATCAGTTGTACTAGTGGGCATGAGTCCTTATTCACGTCTTTCAACTACTGTTTTAGACAAGGAGAGTTTTTGCAATTTTTTTGCACATAATCAAACTCATCGGGAATGCGCTTCAGCTTGAATTTTTAAGCTCCTATAAATTTACGTCTATCGTCTACGTTTTAATATTATGATATACGTTGCATATTATCATCTTAATAGTATATTCCTCTTATAAATTAAATTTTATGACTTAATAAATGTATCGGCGAGATTATACCTTGCCTTTCTAAAGCTTTCGGTTTTGTTGCTTTTATTGCAGATATTATAATTTTTCAATTTTGTTTAAAAGTTTTTACATAAATTAACATAAAACCTTAGGTCGTTAAATTGTTTCACATACTAAGTACATTTTCGCTATCACTATCATGCCTACTTTCATATTATAAGCTTTAGGTGTTAGTGCGTTTAGGTCTTGTAAGAAATAAAAAATATCGGGAATATACAGAAGTTTAACTATGTACAATGTACATACATAGCTATGAAATATTATCAGCAGCTCCATGAGTTACTGGCGGAGTGAAGTACACACAATTGGTATAGCTGCGTGCCATAAAAAGAAAAAATTGAATTAAATTGACTTGAAAACTTGCACCAACTGCCTCTGTACTGTAGAAAAAATAAAAAGTATAAAATATTTTGACGGAAAAAATGTTGCATCACAACTCTACATTACAATAAAAAGCGCACACATTACAACTTATGACACAGAAAAAAGTTTTATAAAAAAGTGGAAGTCACGCGCTGCGAAGTAAGTATAGTGGTGGGTTGAATATTAGATTTAAATCCAGAAATAAAAACACAATGCTGGTTCACGTAAATAAGCGGACGCGGTAGCTGATAATCTTAATATATATAAATTACGTGTCACGTTGCTTGTCCGCGATGGACTCCTAAACTACTTAACCGATTTTGATCAAACTTCGTAACTATCTGTAATTTGGTCCAACTTGAAAGATAGGACAGTTTTTTTTCGATTAGGATAGTTTATTTGTTTTATTTATATAGATAAGTTGGCGGTACGGAGTTCGCCGGGTCAGCTAGTAAAATATATAAATATAGAACTGCATGATGACTAGTCTTCGTCAATTACTGCGGGTAAAAACTTTTATTAGCTTGCTCCTTTCACGTTCCCTTCAGCCCGTTGCTGTACTTACTATTAATTTTTCGACTTTCAATTTTCCTGTCGACCTGAAATCTTAAAGATTAGGTGATAGTTACCTACCGTATAACATTATTATGTTACCTACGTTGAATGATGAAAATAGGAGCTGATATTGGAACTTCTAAATGGTGTTTATGCTAAAAGAGTTGTAGAGTTTTTGACTGCAATTTTGAGTAAGTAATGTTGAAAATATGAGTTGAAAATCCCTATTTAGGGTTATTATAAACTCGAATTGGAACTCACTACTAGTTTTGTCGTCGTGAGAATATAATAATAAATGTAATGTAATTCAAACCAAAACTGGACTTTTGCACTCGAAAAGTGGAAATCGCGTGTGCTTTAATACAAAAATTGTGACTCTACTACCCGCCACCGCGCCCGCGTTCGCGTGTTCCCTGTGAATACGCACGAAGACTATGCGGTGGCCTTGAAAAGCGCCGCCGCTGCATCACTATAGCCACTTCAAGCATGTGCCTTTGAGAGCCACGTTAATTGGTGCTTCTCTGTTTGCGCGCTGCGGCCACCGCCCGGTGACCAATGTGGCCTACTCTCTGTGTCTAAACTCCCTAACAAGTTCCCTGTCACAAAAACTGGGGAGAATCGCTGTGATAAAAACGGTTTATATGGATTGTTAGAAACGTGAGATGGTAAAAATCAAGAAAGGACTCCACTCCTGAATACGTCTAATACTAAAGATAATCATGCTCGCTCAGAGAATGATATCCCAAGAGTTCTCCCCCCCCCCCCTGTAGCTGTTAGCTGTAATCATCGCCGTAATTAATTATGGATTTTGGCCTCCGATACAAGAAACTAAGATTATTATAGGTTTTCAACTTTTTGTCCTTCAAAAAAAGGAGGAGGTTATCAATTCGACGCTTTTTTTTGTCGATGTTACTCCATAGCTCCGTCAAATCTGAACAGATTTCAATATTTTTTTTGCGGTTTCATAGTTTCTGTTGAGGCCCGCCCGACTTCAACATACCAGTACAAACTAAAATTATTTTATACATTGTAGTGGCATTTGAAGTCGGTTTTTTGAAAAAGACTTTTTATATATTATTATTATCAGAGCTTCCAAAAGGAAAAAAAGCATTTTCCTATTGGGCGAATCCAGTATTCGACCCAGTCTATGTGACGCCTTGTCATATTATGCAAAACATTGCTAGCCATAGTGGCATATTCTGTTAAATGGCAACTCTATGGTAGACTCCTACTGCACACCATGCATAATATAAACAATATAAACAATACCTACATAAACCAAGTCGGTTTTCTAAATTTACTATCTGCACAAACATTTTAAAGCTTTGCGTCTATTTTTAAATTCGTTAGCAGCCTGGTATCAGTTCAGTTGCCATTTTTATCCGGAGGCTATTGAAATAGTGCATCGCTAAAAATGCTTATCAAAGTACAGCATCTAATCATTATCCGGAGCCGCAATATATTCGTTACTATTGAACCATTCACAACAAGATACTGCACTTAAAATGAACCAGAAGAAAGTTAAATTGCCTTAATGTGCCTCCAGGAACGTTTTTGAATCTCTTTTTAATCGCATTCAACCGATGCCTATCGTATTGTTTTACATCGGATGAGTTACGTTCGCCTGCGATGCGAGTCGATAAAATAAAATTCACAGGTTTATTTTCACAAAAAATCTTGATATTACTTTAATAGCCACAAAGGGAACAAAAGAAGCGGGGAACGATCTGGTTTTTTTTCACGTGAGATGTAACCGAGGTTCGGACAGCGTTTAATTGAACGGGTGCATGACTCTGACGTTTGAATACTAGCTATAATAAGGACCGCACGTACAGCCTAAACAAACCATAGTATGGCAATCAAAAAACGTCGACAGGCTGCATGTCTATTATCGAGTGTTTTGATCGGATGGAACCAACAACTAACCTGACAAAATGATTTCATGGCTTCATTATAAAATTCGTTTCATTTTGAATTACGTGCGGTTTTTAATAAGAAATCTAACTCAGCGTAGGTTTAATTTTTTTTTTTCAACATAAGTTTAGCCATGAAAATAGTTGCATAATAAATACAACGGAAAACTTAGATATGCTGTTAGATTAGGTACTTTTAGTAACAAGTGGTTTACTCCGAACTAAAAAATCAATTCCTATAAATTTTTAATCTTTATTAGAGGGTTCCTAGAAGTTCGTTATTCGCGTTTTTGCTAGATTTTTTTACAAAAAGTGTAAGTACATTATTGGTTTTAAAAAAACTCTAACTTTGGCTGTTTCGTAAATCGTCAATTCTAATATTTTAATTTATAAGGCTCAAATGAATACGATCTTCTAACACATCATAAGCACATAATATTACCTACATACTATTGGAATTGAAGCCCTCTTCCACTTCAAAACTCGGTTGAAATACGACAGAAGAATCGTTTGGATAACATAATACAAGAGATCAATGTCTCGATTGTTGCGTAAAAAACTTTTAACTCTGGATTGAAATTGTAAAATACACTTATATTGATGTTTCAATTTCTTTTTGTTGAAAGCCGTGAATCTCGACAATAGCTACTTGAAAAATCTATAGCGTATAAAGTGTACGTACGTACCTATCACATTTCTTTTAGCACCAGAGATAATTAATATTTTAAGTTTTCTTAAGTTTAGAGATTGAAACGAAAAAATCTTGTTCCTTTAATTGCAAGCCTTATTTGGAAAAGGTTTCCAGTAACATTTTGAATTATTCTGGTCGCTGCCGACTCGAGATTCTAACGTTTTTATTCGGAAATTCATGACATTGGATCACGATCAACTGGTATAGCTCTTATTAAACTGCTAGTACTCGTACATTCCTTTGAGCACTGATAGTCTGATACAATTAAATGTTTTACTCGCTCCTATAACAATTACTGCTGTTAATTATCATCAATGGAAGGACCAGGACCAATCAGAGTTGAAATATTTTAACCAAATAGAGAAATATCAATTTGCTTGTTATATCCTTTATAGAGAAACCAAGTTCAGTTTTCATCTACAGGGATATATCTATGTAACGTCATAACGTGATGTTTACGTCAATATTTTTTTACAAGTTTATATTGCCTACTTTGTAAGTGAAGTTTTTTGTATTAATTAAACTAGCTTTATAGTACAAGATTAAACTACTGGTATGTAATGTGAATGTAGGAATAAAAGATAAATAATAAACCTTATTACATAGCATACCTCATCAACCTGGCTATATCAATGTTTGTAGATGGGTACTTACTTTATTTTTTACAGGACTTATCTTTTACAATCCAACTCGTTTAAATAAGTCCATAATTCAAATCATAAATTGAAATGCCTATCCTTTATTTGTCTATGCTATCCTTTAGGCCAATCAAAACGCCTTAGTACCATACTGCGCGAGATGAGATTTTTACTACAGATAAAATTTTGCATCCGTGCATACCAAAGGAATTTTTATCGGGTTCATTTATTAATTTCCCGCGGAGATGGTATCGCAACGCCCATTCTTGCGGGCAAGCAAATATATTTATCATAATTCAGTACTTTGAAGGCAGTGGGGAGCAGCTATTAGTTTGGATCGTCGCGGATAAGACGCTGCAGTATTGATTCGACTCGCTCTGTCGTGACATAGGTGATTATGTGTTTAAGCAATTACGCCCCCCGCTATAGAGTGATCGAGTCGAGGTATAAGATAGATTCCCGTTATAATTGGCAGAGGCTCGCGGGATCCGTCTGGCAGAGGTGTCAGAATGAACGGTGGAGAGCCCACCGGAGGTACCGCTTCACTATCCCCCCTATAATTTCCATCTAGACGTATTTCGACAGCCTCTTATTTTGTAGACACCTACTTAGCAAAGTCGCCTACAAGACATATTTGCATTTTACGGTTAGCCGAGTTGATGTTTGGTGAACTTTTATTTCCACGAAATTCGCGTAAAATCTCCTTATCTTGCTTTTGCCGTTATAACATTGTAATTCACCGGATAGCGACCCGTCTGCAACATATAAAGTTTCGTTACTGGTTTCATTAAGTACATCATATTATTACTAGTGGTTCGCCCCGAACTGAGACCTCGCGGTAACGGTATCCCATGATTATTCATTCAATCGATACATGATAACCAAAACTGACATTATTATTATGCCCGTTTTCACCAAACATACCTAAATCATCCCCTAAGTAGGAGTCTCTTAACGTAGGTAGCTCCTAAATACAATCCTAAGTCCTAACATCCGTCCCAATATCCTTTTAGGTGTCCCGTACAGGATCGTGATAAATAAGTTGACAGAAAACATCAATCACCTAACTTATAGGTAGCCCGTAAAGGTTAGGGAACGTTAGTGAAAACATTGAATTATTATGTAGGTACTAACGAGTGAAACCGGGTTACGGGCATCTGTACAAATCGTCATCTATCGACGCGAATAGAAAATATACAATATTTAACTAAAATTTAACTAAAAAATAATTTTAATTGAATAATATGGTACAAAAAAAATTACAATACAATTATTGTATTATAATAAGTAACTAAATAATAATGGTCGACGCAAAACTGTTTTTGGGATAGGTCGTTAGTCGTAACTCGTAGTTCCATGGGAATAGTTACTGACTGCGCCATCTATTAGCATTATTGTGAAGCTATGTTGATGCTATATGAATTACTGATGTACATTAAAAATTAAATAATCTCGTTTCTTTATAATATTCATATAATTTTAGTATTTGTTGTTCAAGTACAGGATATAAGTGACCTAAAAACATAAAATCAGTTTGAAAATCCATAGCGGATTTTCCTAGAGAGCGTCTTCAAGCGAGGGTATAAAATCGCCACTTTGAAAGCCCCCCATTTCGTCAATTTTAAGGGAAAAATTAAAAAAAAAATATTTTTGTACTCAGTTCAAAATTATCTTTAAAATGATACGTAACAATGTTATGTAACGCGATATTTTTTTTTTACTTCGCATTCGCTTCTATGAGAGCCCCCCTGAAATAAAGATTTTTATAACTTTTTAAGCCATTTTCGGCTGGAGGCCATCGGTTTACATATTATATCTAAATTTGAAGTAATTACATTCAGTAATTCAAAAGTTATAAGGCTCTGACAGACGGACGGACGGACGGACGGACGGACGGACAAGTGCAAATCTCTCTAGTTAACTCAGAGACCTTCGCTTCGCTCGGTCGACAACGTTACAATTAAGAAAGTTCAATGGAGTTAATTACTGTAGTTACAGTACCTACAGTTTGATCTTTTCACTACTTTGCATAGTTGACTGAATTTACTGCATTTATTACATTACTGATTCGTAATTTTTTTGAGCCACTTAAATAATAAATATTCGATTCAAGTTCATTACTTGATAACCTACCGCTCATAATATCTTATTTGCTAAAGGTATTATCTTCTCACTTTCACTTCACCAGTCTTTAAAAATTACGAATACAAAAAAAGTTGTTATTATTATTAATAATGAATCCGTTTAAAGGTTATAAATATTATAGGGCACAATTAATAGATACCTTCACTACCTACCATGAGCAAAAATTGTTTCAAAACGATTTTAAAAATTCAAATACCTTTTGTTTTAAAGAAAATTATCTTAAGATTAATGTAACATTTGGTTGATACGAGTATACCTAGGTGATACAATGTGACGTTATGTCAAAGTTGTAGTGTGAATTTGCTTCCCGCCCGCGCCGCCGGTTCAAGGTTACGAACGTGATTTTCAAATATCATAAATTCAATCTGAATAGCCCATCTGCGCCAGCAATCGATGGTTTCTCACGAACACCATAATAGTCGTCAAAACCGCCCCTACGACATTGAGCTGGACCAGGGAGCAGCAAACCATTGCACCATTTAACAAATGCATCCGTATTCCCTACCTAATAATTACAAATACATCCTTTAAATAAAAAGACACTCTCTTTTTATCTGTCTATCTGTCTATCTGTGTTTTTATGTGAGTCTCTTTATTAACATTTCACGGCTTGACGGATGAAATTTGGCACCACATCCTGTGTGTGTTCCTGGAAAAACAAAAGATTTATAATGCCGTTTTTTAACCCGTTACTCAGTATTAGCACTTAAGAAAACAGTACAAAAGACTCAAGGAGACCATGCCATGGGGCCCGCACCTACTCTGGCTTGGCAAAGACAACGACGACGCAAATTAAGGCCGATGATGTCGCGGATTGTTATCCGATTTACCCATTGACAAACAGCAAAAATAGATGGAACACTTCTTTTCTGGAAGCACATTTTGCAGCACATTGCTACTCTAATAATCACACACAACTCTTCGTTCTACGTCAGCTTAAGCTGTTTATGGTATCTCACGCACTACGCAGCTACGACCGCGACCAGGACCACGACTGGTCGAGGCCGTGGTAGCAAGCTTATCCGCGGAAGCTCATATCGGACGCTTTTGTCGAGACGATTTTCTCCGACTTCAAAAAAGGAGGAGGTTCTCAATTCGTCGGAATCTTTTTTTTTTTATGTATGTTCACCGATTACTCGAAGACGCCTGAACCGATTCGGAAAATTCTTTTTTTGTTTGAAAGTGTATACTTCCCAAGTAGTCCCATTTAAATTTTGTCGAAAACGGTCGAGCGGTTTTTAAAATAATCAAAAATAAATTACTTATATACTTTTTAGTGGCGGGCGCGGGCGTTTGAAGTCGGTTTTTTTTAATATTTTTTTGACCGAGCGAAGCGAGGTCTCTGAGTTTACTAGAGCGATTTGCACTTGTCCGTCCGTCCGTCCGTCCGACCGTCTGTCAGAGCCTTATAACTTTTGAATTACTGAACGTAATTACTTCAAATTTAGATTTAATATGTAAACCGATGGCCTCCAGCCGAAAATGGCTTAATAAGTTATAAAAATCTTTATTTCAGGGGGGCTCTCATAGAAGCGAATGCGAAGTAATTTTTTTTTTCTATTCATAGGTTTTCCGTGTATCATTTTAAAGACAATTTGGAACAGAGTACAAACGTATTTTTTTTTTCCTAAAATTGACGAAATGGGGGGCTTTCAAAGTGGCGATTTAATACGCTCGCTTGAAGACGCTCTCTGGGAAAATTGGCTATATATTTTCAAGTTCTACTTATTTTCTTACTTCACTTGTATCCTGTACTTGAACAACAAATACTAAAATTATATGAATATTTTATAGAAACGAGATTATTTAATTTTTAATGAGCATCAGTAAATTTCACATAGCTTCACAATAATGCTAATAGATAGCGCACTCATTAACTATTCCATGGAACTAGGACTACTATTAATTACGACTACGATCTATCCCAAAAACAGTTTTGCGTCGACTACTATTATTTAGGTACATAATATAATAACATATTATTCAATTAAAATTATTCTTTAGTTAAATATCAAACTTCAATAAACTATTAATTGCTGCATTTTGTATATTTTCTATTCGCGTCGATAGATGACGATTTGTACAGATGCCCCTAACCCGTTTTCACTCGTTAGTACCTACATAATAATTCAATGTTTTCACTGACGTTCCCTAACCTTTACGAGCTACCTATGATAAGTTATAATAGGTGATGATTACTGTCAACTTCTTTATCACGATCCTGTACGGGACACCTAAAAGGACATTGGGACGGATGTTAGGACTTAGGATTGTGTTTTGGAGCTACCTACGTAAAGAGACTCCTACATAGGGGATGATTTAGGTATGTTTGGTGAAAACGGACATAATAATAATGTCAGTTTTGGTCGTCATGTATCGATTGAATGAATAATCATGGGATACCGTTACCGCGAGGTCTCAGTTCGGGGCGAACCACTAGTTATATTATACACACATCAAAAGTGTCTAGGGATCAAGCATTTTTATGCGGATTTCTTGAGATTGAGATGTGGCTTTGTAATAAATTTATGATTTTATAAATTTATATGGATCCTTTTTGGTGCATTTCATAATTTGAATCAGGAACTGTCAATCAAATTCGAGTAAAAGATGAAAATCAGCTGTCAATATTTTCCCTATAAAAACATACAACGCATTGAAGACATTATTAGTGCTACTGTTTCCCTACTACTGATTAAAACCAACGTTATTATGGAGCGGCGACGTCATTTAAGCAGGGAAGAAATGCTCAGAGCCGTGGGAATGATAGAAGCTGGTTCCCGGCAACGTACTGTGGCTTTAGCTCTGAATACAAGTCAGAGTGTTATCAGTCGACTTTGGACACGTTACCGAAGCACTGGTACCGTGGCTGAGCGCCATGGAGGACGGTATCGCTGCACCACACGGAGACAAGACCGATACATTCAAATCTTAACTCGAAGAGCTCCAACAATAACCGCCATGATGTAAGCCGTGAGGCTTCATCACTCTTCAGGGAACTTAATTAGCAACCAAACAGTCAGAAACCGCTTGCATGAAGTGAACCTTCATTCCCGAAGACCGCTACGGGTACCACCTATAGCAATGCACAATCGTAGGATTCGATATCAATGGGCTCTTGAACACAGAAATTGGGCAGAAGAACAATGGCGTTTCGTGTGCTTTTCTGATGAGTCTCGTTTTGGTATGAGACCGGATACAAGACGTATACGACACTGGAGAACCCCTGGACGCCAACAGCGATTAAAATCCTGCCAGGAAGTCCATCCTTATAGTGGTGGAACCATCATGGTATGGGCGGGTATTTGGATCGGCGGAAGAACTGAGTTGATTTGGATCAGAGGCAACCTCAACGCTCAAATTTATGCTGAGACGATTGTATCAGACGTCATTGTTCCTCTACAAGTGCAAATCGGTCCCTTATTTCAGTTAATGCATGATAATGCACGACCGCACACCGCAAGAGTTGTAAGACAGACTCTCGCCGCAGCTAACATCAATGTCCTGCCCTGGCCTGCTCAGTCGCCAGACTTGAACCCGATTGAGCATGCATGGGATATGCTACAGAGAAGAGCTCTGCCGAATATGGAGGGTATCCAGTGGCAAGAAGACCTTTTTTTGTTGTTGCAACGAACATGGGCGGCCATTTCACAGCGTGATTTGGATGAACTCATTTTGAGTATGCCAAACCGATGTTCTTGTGTTGTTAGTGTTCGCGGTAGAAACACGGATTATTAATTGTTTAAGTTACCCAATAAAATTTTAAATAAAACTGTTATTTCAGTCTTTTTTTCGAACTTTAATGTTAGTGGTTCAAATGTCAAAAATCCCTTTATTAGGAAAATGGCAAATTTCTTTATTAATGCAAAGGTGACTTGGTTATCGTTACTGTGACAAACGAAAACACTTTATTTGATGAATCCTTAAAGAAAATTTTAATTAATATCAATCAGGAGAAAAGTTATTGCAAAAATATATGTTGATCCCTAGACACTTTTGATGTGTGTATTTTAACAGAGCACTTTTTACCAGTTTTCGAATTTTTTTATGCGGAGCGGCTTAACTCCGTGCACTCCATTGGCAGTGGTACCTTTTAGTAAATTACAACGCTAACACGCAAGCCATATGTGAATATTTTATGATCGTCTAGGTACGTATATTATGTATCGGAAAAGGAACAACCCATTCAGTTCTTGGTGACAGACCAATGATAATTTTTGATATGGACTGGCGTGGACTGATGTGCTGTAAAATGACGATGATAATGGTTTTCCAAATCCGTTTAGCTACTCAACAATGGAATGCTAAATTGCTCCGTGTTAAAAAATTTACTACGAGGATGATAAATAGCGGTGGCAGAAGCCTCCTGAAAAACCAGACATTGACTCATAATTTCCCAAATTATCGCAGCCGGAATTCAAATCCGGGATTCACCCCGTAAAGATCAAATCATTTACAATTAAAAACGGTGCGGCCACTTTCCACGTAGTGCGCGAAGTCCCTCAAAGCAAACTTTCCGAATTCTAGAACCTTTACAAAAAAGCCTTTTATGTACATAGTAAGTGTTTTGTTTGTGCGCCGTGTTTAGCATCCATATTCCATTCTTTGGCTCTTTGTTATCAATGTGTGGCTGCGGCAATATTTACTCGACGTGGAGTGTTTGTACAGCGCTGTGATTGAGATCTTGCGTGCACTATTATTGCTTTCCAATCGCTACGAAAGCTCTCTGCTGCGCTCTTACTTTGCTGTTACAATCGAGCTTATTTTTATCTACGACGCGAAGGAACGGAGAAAGTAAATATGCGATTGAAATTGTGCTTGTGCGTTTAGCATTAATTATAATTAAAAATTAAAAAAAAAAAAACGACTTCAAACGACCGCGCCACTACAAAGTATTTTATAATTTAGTGTTCTGCTCCACCGATTTCGATAAAATTTAAATGATGCCACCTAGGAAGTATACATTTAAAACAAAAGAAGAATTTTCCAAATCAGATGAGGCGTCTTCGAGTAATCGGTGAACATACATAAAAAAAAACCGACGAATTGAGAACTTCCTCCTTTTTAAAGTCGGTTAAAAATTAAAATTAATTACTTAAATGCTAAAATAGATGTATTATGAAATTACAAAAAAATAACATAGATACTGTTAGTTATTAACTACTTTAAGGTCCCTTTGCGAGTAAAAGCCTCCTCAAAGCGCCAACGTGTTTCCTGTTTTGTGTTGTGTCGGTCCAGTTTTAGGCTTCTATCGAAAGTGAATAGGTACATCGACGCATGAGAAGTTTAGTTACGCTTTTTTCTCCTCATTCTTCTTTATCAACCGATAGTCGTCCACGGTCCACTGTTGAACAAATGTCTCTTGCATGGACTTACACAGACTTCAGTCTTGCGCCGCCTGTATCCAGAGGCTCCCTGCGACTCGTCTGATGTCGTCGGTCCACCTTGTGAGGGGTCACAGCTCTTCCCGGTGCGGGTCGCCACTCCAGCACATTGGGATCCCAACGACCATCATGCAGTTCTTCGAGCTACTCGTACGTGCCCCGCGCATTTCCACTTCAGCTTCGCGATTCGCTGAGCTTCACAGTTTTTTCGCATTGTATTAATTAAAGCTAGCCTTAGAAACACGAGGCATTATTTCTATTGTTAATTTATCCTCTCTGTTCCGGATTCTCTCAGGATTGCCTTCGTAAAGTTCCGCATCGAAGCCTGCGACCATTGACTAGTTATTATTGCCCCCTTCGCTGTCTACATTAATTATTGTCTGATGAACTGATTGAAATGTAAATGTATTTTATGTTACATAATGAAAGAAATGACCTTTTAATTATGCATTTTATTCATGTATTCTTGTTATATAATATGAGAGAGTGAGGGGAGTTAATACGTGTATAATATCGTCACATCCAAACGTATAATGACACCATACCCCTATTTTTTGTCTAATCAATTGAGTGAAATAAATAGTGAGTAAATTTAACATACTTATTTAAAATAACGATTGTTGAGTTGGTTGATATCCGTACATAGAAAAATTAAATTAAATTCTTTCACAAGGAACAAGACACTTATTTTGCTGTAATCCGCCAAATTTGAAAAATCTGTATAAATCACGAGACCCTTGTTTAATCCGCAATGTAACGCCTACTTTTTGATTACATACGCCAGAGTAGAGAACCTATGTTTGATTTGTTATCCAAAAAGAAGCTCTTCTACTCCACAGGTGAGCGTTGGACCTTATACCAACAACAAAAATTGTAAAGGGCGTTCGATAAGCCCTATAAAAAATAATGCTACATTCGAATTACCATAATTTGTTTGGAGTCCCGGTAGGCTTAGTACGAGTTTAAAAATCCAGGCAACGTTGATAGATTTCGAAATAGTATAATCTCAGACTTAGGACCAGTGATTTCACCAACGTAAAATAAGTCTTATAATATCTGAGCGTAAATTTCATATTTCGGCAGATTTTCAATAGAACGCCCAATTTATTACTCAGATGACGGCGTCACTCGAATTCGATCGTTGGTAAAATCGGCACTATGTGAACTTTAATCGACAATTAATTTTTATTTTTTGCAGATTAGCAATAAACTGTCAACACGTTAACTTGAAAACTATTGAGCGATTCTGAAATGTACTAGTAGATCAGCATGCATACTCATCATCATCTCAAACCATCACTGGCCCACTTCTATAGGGCTGACATGCGCGCCACGAGAAAATAATGTTTACTCGTTTACTCGTGAATCTCAGAGAGATATCACGAGAAAACGGGTAAACAAAATTTTATCGTAGCGCGCTTTATAGCCCCACTGGGCATGGGTCTTCTCTCATTATGAGAAGCATTTACCCCGTAGTCCACCTTTGAGAGAACATTGTTTATTTGTTTATTTATACAGGTTCACTAGCGATTTCACATTGGTAAATATTTAAAAGGTACATGCAAGTATATAAAAAATTTGGAGAATGTAAAATTATTTAAAAGTGAACACAACATGCACAAAAATTTCGAACTTATCTGCAAATACAATATGGAGAACTGCCAGGCATGCAGTATACCGTTCCATCACCGTTATGGCAAATGATATTTATTGGAGTTTACTCCTTAAGAATCGATTTTAGCAGCCCGGTATGAGAAAAATCGGGGCAGTAAAATCAATTTATCAATGACCTCGTTACGTTTTTCACAACGTTGAAATTTCTACCCTAACGTTGAGTAAATAAGGTTGGTTTTCGTGCAAAAGAGCACGAAAAGAGTGAAAGTCTGTCGGGGCGCGCTCGGACCCGAGTCGCGCGCATAGAGAAGGATAGAGCGTCGCGCGTAAACTCCAGTCGTGCGTCGGAGCTGACACACATTTTTTTTAATTGCTTAAAACGCACTGAGGTCTGGATTCAGGGTTCGACTCCCCGAAAAGGAGGGCGTAGCCTAACCTAACCTAAACCTGCATGAGTGCATGAGTAGTTATTTTGTTTGTAGCGCTAGCTGTAGATGTAAGGTGTATACTCGATTATTCGAAATTTAGTCAACGTTCTTCGAGATGTGTTAATTCGTACTAGCCCTTAAGCTATTATCTGTATTAGCAAATGGCGGTGAGACGGATCGTGCGTGCGCGTTGATACCCGTCGATGACAACTCACCTTCAGTATTGCTCCAAGGATACGGCCCTGAACGCCGAGCAATTAATAGCTGACTGGGAACCTTCTCAGAAAGAATACTTACATACTAAGTCGCTGCTATTATGCCTCTTTCCAGCGAAAGCGAAGAGCTGTCGAAAGTTTTCCCTATTACAAGGGAGACCTAAGCACTCTGGTAAATAATGTACAATTTAGGATCCAACATCGCTTACTTATTAGAATTTCATATTCTTTCTAGCTTTTAACACATTGTGATTAGCTCAGATACACACTATACAAACAGACTAGGGTTTGGATCCCGGGACGTCTCGTGTCCCGAAAACCCGGGACTTTTAAAAAGACTCTTTAAAAAATAAAACAAAAAAGAAGTATTTCATAAAAGTCTCGAAGTTCCGGGAATTCCCGGGACTTTGATTGTAGGCTGTCTCGTATCCCGGGACTTTGAAATTGTCGGGAATTCCCAAACCCTAAAACAGACAAAAGTTGAGTGCATAGGTATTATTGGACCTCAGAATGACGTATTATTAGGATTAGTTAGTTACCTAGTTATAACTAAACCAATAACATTTATTTTTATAGACCATAGCTATACGAAGCTGGGGCATATCAGCCAATATAAACTCAGATAAACATAAGTTGTCAGAAACAGTTCTTCATACAAATAACATACATTTATCGCGTCAATACATACGTAATATTTATAACATCATACAAATTAATCCAGGAAATGGGGCTTATTATTAATAATTAAAGGTTTAACGACAAAACCTGTAATTATAAATCCTACCGCGTAGCTGGTTATTAAAACGGACGAGATACTCCGTAACGATATGACGTGAGTTATTAAAATAAAGTAAACGTTTGAACGGAATGTATAACCAATGTTTTAAACCATAATTCAACTTTCGAAAACTTGGAACTTCAGTTAGGTTCAAACTTGTATTTATGTATTTTATTTGACTATTGACTAGCTTATGTTTTGAGGTAAGTTTTTTTAAAACAGGTGACAGTGTCGACCTTGTTAAGGAATACTTTAACTTAGTTCCACAATAGGTAAGTTATTATCAAATGAAATTTTATTAAGTACAGGATATTATGAATCATTTCGAGACAAGCAGCGGATATTTTTGTACCTAATTTTAATCAACATTCTTTAGTTTTTTTTTCGCTGTTTGATGATGTTCTCGCTAATCTTTTTGTCCATGACCCAGACGGTATCAAAAATAGGTTTAATTTTAGGCTGTTTACTTGTTTGTATTTTTATGGTACCATTTTCCTGAAAAAATACTGGGCCGATTGAATTTTTTGCATAAGTTGTAATGGGGGTACTATAATCGTTTCATTCAATAACAATGGCGAGAACTGAAGTTAATCTACAAGATATTATCTACAAGTAGTTATGTACGAGCACACGCTGAGTCAAAGCCATAATCCCTCATAACGCGTCCCCTGTGTGGTAACAAACGATGACACTTCAAGATTTAACGAAAATTGAATCCCTCGAGGAAAATACGAAACCATTAATTTATTAAAGGCACCGGCAACCCAACAAAGACAGTAAAACAGACCACTTTATTGGTCTCAAGCTGCTATGGAGTTTAGAAAATGGCCGCTCGTGTAATAAATCACATGAAGACACTGGAGGAAGGCCTATGAAAGGGACGAAGAACGGAGTACCTACTATTGACAACCTTGACCTAAGATG
The DNA here is from genome assembly GCA_029955525.1 of Oeneis ivallda. NCBI lineage: Eukaryota > Metazoa > Arthropoda > Insecta > Lepidoptera > Nymphalidae > Oeneis > Oeneis ivallda. Next base: position 9,641,072 of record JARPMR010000003.1, on the reverse strand, counting down.
CTCTATTCAAATGTACTTATTATTCCTTTTTCGTATATCTATAAAGCTTGGGACACATAATGAGCGAAGTCATCACAGCACGACAGCAACTGCACGACTATTAGGTAAATGAATAAAAGACAACTTAGTTATCTAAAATAACTGTAGTGCGTGATGCCCTGAATTTGCGACTGAATAAGTGGAACTCCAAAGTGCGTTTTGGAGTGTGATTACAATCACAATATGGATCCTTGTGTTTTAGAGAACATTATTTTTCAAATAAATAAAATTTAAGTCTGTGATTTCGAAATAACTCGTAATTATTAAGCTCATACTATGATTGTTTTGAAAGGCCAATAAACTAGATAAACGTTATTAAAGTGACTTTGTGTGATTGTAAATTGATTTGTCAAAATTTTAACAGGCAGGTTACATATACAAAGTGTCAAAGAGAGATCTGGATTTTATCCCGGATTTCTATGTCAACATTAAAAACTGTTGATAGTACGACAAAATGTACATACTCTACAATTTTGACAAGTTTCCGACCCGCGTTCTGTTTGTTTCAGCTTTATTAGAGTACATGAACGTTAAGAATATTCCAGGACAAAACCTAAGCGACCATTAATAATACTCAGCCAACGGAGTCGGCTAATGAATTATTATGGCTGACAATGCAAGCCCCATAGAGCCGGCGACGACATCGTGTCGTAAGCTGGGCGACTTATCGGAGGAAAGGATCCCCTCCTTCAATATTAATATTTGACGTTTCTTTATGAAATCTTCATTTAATAACGAAATGCGTTAAATATTCACATAACCATCCCATAGGCATAATATTTTTTTCTTAGCTCATGGTTCCATCCCCAAGGCACTTCTGGCACATGTTACTCATGTAACCGATGCGAAACAAAGTATATTATATAAATCTAATGTATGTTTGGAATAAACTGGAAAACTACTGAACCGATTTTGATCAAACTTCGTAACTATCTGTAATTTGGCCCAACTTAAAAGATAGGATAATTTTTATCTTAATTATTGACATCAATATTTGATATTGCAAATTAAAATAATATATTAATTACATATGACAGTCCTATCTCGAACGATGTTATTACAAGTATTATTATGTTGCTAGGCAACCTAAATCTCGAACGATGTTAGGTTGCGAGATAGTCTTAGCCCAAATAGACTACTTATGTTACTAATCCTTACTAATATTATAAATGTAAAAGTGTGTTTGTTTGTTGGTTTGTTCTTCAATCACGCCGCAACAGAGCAACGGATTGACTTGATTTTTTGCATGGGTATAGTTGAGGACCTGGAGAGTGACATAGGTTACTTTTTATCCCGGAAAATCAAAGAGAATTTAAAAACTTTATTCACGCGGACGAAATCGTGGGTATCAGCTAGTATAAGCATAAAGTTTCATAAAAGTATTGTGACAGATGTGAGTGTCCAGACGAGACGTGTCCACTCGTCTCGTCCTCACTCGACTGCGCTGCCAGTACCTAGACAAATCCAGTTTGCGCTGGCTCGGTCAGTGGGAAAGCTTAGTCTATGTGACACGTGTTATAATATTTATTCTCGATCCACAAAAATCTTTATTGAAAATTCTTGTAGGATTTGTAGAAAAGTCTTCTAATAATAATTAATATTAAAATAAACAGGTATCACTCGTATAAGTACAATTTGAAGTCTCGACTGTCGCGTTCACGATTCACCATCGAGAAACCCGTCATGCTACGCTCGTGCTATAAGTATAAAATAAGAGAAAAATAAAATATGTTGCAATCACACTTGCAGTAAGTGCGGGGACAAACACAACGCGGGATGGCAACGTCTATAACGCGGCTCCTTTAGCCGTTGTCATCTACAGCGTACAAATAAACCTATAAATATGAAGGCTTTACACTACAGATCGCTGTGACGTTTTCACACTGCCAATACGAATAGCGTTGCCAGTCTTTTCATCATCACCATCTGTGTTCATTATGTGTTCATAAAGTTCATCGCATTACAAAACGTAATAATATTTAGTGTGATGTTCACAATGCTGTTACGGACTACTGCTAAACCTTACGGAGCTTTGCGGGATCGCTACGTTGCTTCTGCGGCATCCTAGATAGAAACTCCATGATACTTGCGATGCTGTAACAGCGGTGTGGTATACAATCCAAGAGTGATTTTGTTGGTATTTACGCCATACGGTTGATACATTATCGCGCGCTACCGTAAAAACAAACGAATGTGATTTCGTGTGACTGTACCTATTTGACTTCGTAGTCGTAATTCCTAGTTCCATGTATTTGACACACTGCGTCATTATTTTCTAATGTGAATCGCCAGAGCACAGCGACGCAGTAGCGCCCGATGTGGAATCGCTCCGCGCCGCTGTCGCCACTCGTTTTGTCTACCCAACTGTTCACGTACGTATAAATGCAGCACACATAATAATTTCTGCTTGTTTCATTTGTAGATATAACTTGTTTAACCACCCTGCTAAAGGTTTAGATACCTATAATAATATGCGTTTTGTATATGGTGATTGGTGATAAAAAGAATTCAACTCGAATTTATTTTCGCATACCTAATGGTAATTTTTCCTTAGTTTTTTCGGAGACTGGAAAATGGAAATACAACAAAAGGAAACCAGGAAGGGTATAGTTTATATAAATATGTAGGTAATAAGTAGATACCGTCCTGGTTTTGTGCCGTCATTTCGATGCGCGAATACTTCACCCGAAGCACCTTGCATCGTAGTGTTAAATGAAGCGGAGTCAACGACATTCATTCGCAAGTCATCGCCGCGACCGCCGCCGTCATCACGTTGCTTGAAACAATTTCTAATTTCACACAACTGCGCTTCTGTTACAAGGTGGTTACAAGTGTCAACATCAATTCAACACAGGCTTTGGTATGCGAGCTAATTGTTTAGAATCAGAATCGGAATTTATTTATTGCACCACATATGAATAGTAACACATGAAACGGTCAGTAGGTACTTATTTATTTATCAACTTTATTTTGTAGGTAACGTAAGAACACGGTAGCATAAATTATATTCTAATTACAACGCTACTGAGATCAAGTTCTATACACATCAATATTATATTCAATGCAAAAAGATGAAGCATTTTTCATTTGAAATATCCATGTTATAGGTAGTTATAATACGCGTCCTTGTAGAAAATACCAAATTTCGGTAAAATAACTAGAACATTAGGGCCAGCGCATACGAGTAGAATAGAGAATAGAATGGAAAAGAATAGAAAAGAATAATTTTACGAAACGACGGAATTTTAGTTACGAACCCGGATAAAATATTCTTGATTAATAACTAGTTACGAAACGACGAAGGATTTTTCTTATTTCCTAGCTGGTTACGAAAAATAATTACCAATGTGGACGGAAGGGAAATTTTACTATAGAATATCACACCCATGCCCATAAATGTCTTTCAGACTTTATTGAGGCGTAGTCGAGGAATCACGAACCTCTTTGGATATCTTCTTGGCCACTCGAGAGTCTCGTATACATACACTTTTAGTTTTCAGTCCGCAGTTTTAAACGTTGGGCTATTAAGGCTTTAAATTAAGATAATTTAGGATTTCGTATAAAACTTACTTATTGTTTAATTTATTTAATTGATTATTCGTAGGTAATCTAAATATAATTATAAAAGTTAAAGTTAACTGACTTACTGACTGATCTGTCAACGCACAGCTCAAATCACAAAACGGATCGGGCTGAAAGGCATAGAGATTACTATTATTACGTAGGCATCCGCTAAGAAAGGATTTTTGAAAATTCAACCGCTAAGGGGGTAAAATAGGGGTTTGAAAAATCGAACATAATGTGAACGAAGCTGCGGGCAAATGCTGGTTGAAAATAAATTTGTTTGATCGGAATTGGTGCCACTCTACTCTTTTCGTGAGCCTTACGCCCAATGCATTTACCACACAAAAGGCTAATTTTGGCGCTCAATGACTGACAGGCCCTGACAGGTAATCAAAACTTTTTGATCGCATTTGATTTTTAGCGCCATGAAATCTGACACGCAGTGAGATAACAAAATAACTAAAAAATTGAAAAATAAAATCCCGACTGTGGTAAAACTGTCAAGAAGTGCCTATGTAAAGGTAAACCTACTTAATTCCTAAGCTGAGTCTTTGACTGTAAAATAATCAAGGAAGCATCATCTTTATTGCATGTTAAAATAGATAGATTAAAATATTTTTTTTTATATTCTTTAAAATCCCAAAAAAATGGGTAGGTACCATAAACACGTCTTTTATCACTACAACCATTAAGTATTTTATTTTAATCTAGTATTTTATTTTAATCCTATAAAAACAAAACCTAGTCTTTAACGATCGCATGGTTTAGACAAATTGTTATGTTGCTTTGAGGGTGTATAATATGTAATGCTAGCTGAGGTTAAGTCTTGGAATTTAACTATGTAGTCTTTGCTTGGTACCTACAACAACTATTCATTATCTACACTATATATTATCTATATATATATATATATATAGATAATATATAGTATTTAAGTAGCAGTAACCCTGCAGCAACAGGATTGAAGAGTTAGAACCCGAAATTTTATAGGACCATCTCGCAATCGATGTATCAATTCAATATGTATGTATCGATTAAAAAATTAAGATTCACGCAAATCGGTTAATAAATCAAGGAGATATCGATATACATAGGGAGAAAAACTCCTTTTGTTAAAATCGGTTAAAAAGTTGCCACAGTTGCCTATGTTTGAGTACAAACAGACACTTCAATTTTATTTATTTGTATAGATATAGAATCCCGTGAAAATGAAAAACTTCGAAGCCTGTCGCGCAGTCTTTGGTATAAAACATTCAGACACCTTCGTTTCCATCTCGTTGATAAAATTACTATCGCTAACTTATCAGCTTATCACTTTATTTTACACAACCTATTTTCATTCGAGGATTTCGAGGCGCTCGCCATAATACCTATATCTATTCAATATCGCATTCCATACCTTTATCGTGAATCCCTGATTCGCAAAGAACTTTAAACATATTCATTTTGTAAATTAAGAGCCACGAAGGTTGTGCGTTACATTCAAAGTCAATAAAACCTGTCTAGCTAATGGGAAGAGACGACCGAGAATCGCTTTCTTGCACTAATTTATCAAAACTTCTTGGCATTTCTTCATCTCAGATTTCAAATAGTAGTTACGATTTATAAGGATGGTCATATTGTATTATGTTAGGTAGAAGCCTCTGTAAGTTATAACGAACCTTGTCTCAACTTATGTCTATCATAAAATTTTAAGACATTATGGGTCTAGTTTATCTAAAGGAAGGTTGTATAGAAAAGTAGTTTATTTTTAGACTACCATTACCCTTGCACTTACCCATCATGGCCGTTAAAAATAACTGTGGATCCATACCCTATAGTTTAAAGCCCGTTTTCACGGACACAGGGAAACCCTAAAAGTAAATATAATTACCAATAATTTTTTTTCAGTAGGTAACGTTTAAAGACTTACGCTACGGATTATGCGTAAATAAAAGTTACGTCTCGCTACCTTACCTACTTATGGAATTACCTATTACAGGTATACCTACTGACCACTGGTATGTAAACACAATTTATTTTTTATTTTTATTATAATTTTTACTAAACATTAACATTAGACAAATGTTTATGAGTAATAATAAATAAAGGAATAAGTACTTCCTTACTAGGTAGGTATATTTTAACTGCCTCGTTGGTCTAGTGGTGAGCATGTTCAACTACGGATGACGAGGTCCCGGGTTCGATTCCCGGGTCGGGCCAAAAAAAGGTATTGGGTTTTTCTGTCAAGAAATTCTCATTACTAGCCCGGAGTTAGGAAAATTGGGGTCGTCTAAATAAAAAGCCGTCGGTCCTGCGCCTGATCTCTCTCCGGTCGTGTCGGATTTTCCGTCCCATCGGACTATGAGAGTGAGGGAATAGAGAGTGCACCTGTGTCTGCGCACACACTTGTGCACTATAATATCTCCCGCGCAGATGGCTAATCTCTAAGCAGGTTGGCCGCCGTGATCGGATTCGGTCGGGAGGACATTATTATTATTAGGTATATGATATTACTACACAAGAAAAAGGACATTTCATATCAACGATTTTATTGTATAAAAGCATTCTTGATGGTGTGGTGTGACGCTATATCGTACATTATGATACGCTATCGACTTGATGCAATGAAATGACATGACGTGATATAAGAGACTGCATTCCACCGGCGTAGGGACAGTTGGTCGAGAGGAGTCGTGTCATTGAACCGACCTGTGGCGAATTGCTCCGCTTCCGCAACAGACGGCAAATAAAATCAATTAGTGTAGCCGACGCCGTTAGCCAGACCCAACCACGCGGACATTATGGGAAAATGCGCCAACAATCAACAAAGCGAATCTAAAGCACCGGCGATAATAAGCCTACGACGCGGACGCAGCAATAATAAACTTAGCGGGGGAATGCAAACTGTACAGACAATTCCTTGAGTCATTCCAAAGTTATTATTACTGACTTACATAGCGTGTGATTCAGCAGTTCTATAAATATAGGCTAGGCACGCGTGATAATTCCAAAGGATGGTGTTTAATGAAGATGGCCACGTCATTTTATTGGCACCACGTCGCTGACACCGGATAAGCGGCCAGGCGATTGTCTCGCGGCCATCATAAATAACACGCTCTGTGTCCGGTGTCGCCTAGGAATACAGAGTTGTCGGTGCCTGGCGAATCCTGACAGCGAACGTCGTGACGCGATATCCTAACGACTCTCGACGTCAGCACTGTTTAGAGTCTGTTTGTGTTAGACAAAGACACGTATAATATAAGGATGTACGGGAAACGACGCCCCGTGATCGAGCGCCCCCTCCCTCGCTACAGGAAGCAGCCTCCGCGTCCAGCATACGGATGAGGCGTCGGAGGCAGAGAGACACGTCGACTATCGACAACGATTTTATCGTATTTTAAATCGACATTACTCTCTTCCCTCCAGATTTATTTTTAACCGAAAAGGGAATGATTTGTTGCTATTCATTTTAATCAATTTAACCAGCGTCCTGAGCTCGAAATAGACCCACCCGCGGCTATTGAATCAAAGGCAGAAACAATGGACATATGATATAAATAGCTGGTACGAATATAATATGGTAGTTTTTCTTTGGTCTCTTTTATTGGGCAATCGTTATGTGAGGGGTGCATAGGGGCGGGTTGGATCGTGCGGGGCCGAGGCACAGGCCGATAGCATCGCCTCGGCGCGCGCTATAAATAGATGGCAGGCGGACCCTTGAACCAGCCTCGGCCATCACTGCACGTCTCAAAGGGCTACAACTGTATATTTTTAACATACCAAAGGCTCTCTTAGCCGCGGATTGCGTTTGTGTTATTGTTTTTTGGAACGTAGTTCCTTATCGCGCGGTACGGAAGGGGGCTAGACGGAAAAAATTAAGGAACCGACACTCGACCTCGACACATTTTTGAAACCGACACTTTTTGAATGTGAATTTGGCATTGTGTTTTTGTTGAATGTGAATTTTGCATTGTATTCGGTATTTTCGCCTTAGAACACGGCGTCTGCATGGCCTAGTTGTTAGGGCAGTCGCCTATAAATTCAACGTCGATGGTTCGAATCCCAGCTCGACAGACTGAATTTTCTATTTTCAATTTTATTTAAAATAATTTCTACATGTGGAATTTTTCCCTTATTTTTTATTGTATAAATTGGATAAAATGCTAACGCCATCTGTGAAAAAACAGTAACTCCACCAGAGTAACTCTTTGGTTTTGTAACAGTGCAATAGAAATAAACAAAATAATATAATTCATCGTAGTTAATCAATTTAATACTAGATGACACCACTAGTTTATTACAATTCCTTTACTATTCGGAAGGAGCTACGTTCCATCCGGGTGTCCTTTGACACCTCTCAAGTTTTTTAGTGCTTACGCTCTCAATATTTTTTAAATTAACCTAGATGATACATCCCAGTCTAAAGTTTCTATCTTCTTAGATTCTACATTCTTAGAAATCGACTTTGTCCATCCATTTTGCGTGAGACCACTGGTGTAGCATCCCAAAGGATCACTCCAGGTAGCCGAGCTTACTCCTGAATCCGAGCAGGCTATCCCAGGTCACATGGGCTTTTGGGTAATGTTTCAAGGATACCGAACTAATCTCTATCTCTCAACCCCTATGACGTTTCTCTTTATGTTTTTTCTATATTACCATTTATATCTTGCGTTCTGCGTGATTAAAGGAAAGCTAACAAAAATACACTCTCGAATTTTTAATAGGTATCACATGTAACCATGTGTAACCAGTCAATTAACCATTTATGGAACCATGTATTAATTCATGTAACCAGAAGAATACCTATTCACAAACGTATATTATTTGCCTATACGAGTGAATTAAATGATCGCACTTAATTGTGACAAATGTTTGATTTTAATCGCGTTCCACGCAGCCTTAATTGTTTTTTGTCGAACGTAACAATGCGCATAAGACACGGCGGAGCGGGCGTAGTTTCTCGCTTGTTCGCTTTCGTTTGCGCATGCGGGCGACGGTTATTTTTTTCCCTGATTAGAGTAAAAGATGCGCAACCGGTCGCGCGGCGGGCGAAGGCCGCTCAGAGGGAAGGACGCGCGCCTGTTGCAGAGTCGAGGACCTGCACGCTGCGCCGCGCTGCCGCCCGCTAATGATGTCCTTTCTCTGAACCGCTCCTAATTGGACGTAAGCTCTGCTCCATCATCGCGGAAAAAACTGCCACGTCAAGACATACCGTGATACTGTTAATGGTGCGCACCGACTCTCCGAACGCGTAAACTGGACGTAAACAGCATAAAGTCCACGGATAGTCGTTATTGCAATGAAACGCACTTGTACATTCCACGATCAAAACATGCCAAGATAAGATAATTATCTTGTCTCTGTTCTTTTTCTGTATAATTTTGTTGTTTTTGAAATGAAGATAATATTATTATGCTAATGAGAATGTTTCGCTATGTAAACCGGAAAATTAATGTAATTATTATAATTTTACTCCTAAATTTTCTTGAAGATAGCGGGTATATTTCGGATGACCTTATAGTTGAAGAAGAGAAAATCGTAACACAAAATCAGTGTATGTATGGAACTATTAGGTAGGTATATTAAAATATAAAAATATAAAAAAAATATATATATAGTAAAATAATTTGGTTCCGTACAAACCAAAGACTTTCATGCTCACTAAATCCCTGTCAACGGTTCCTTTTGCTGATAAAGTTGTCTTCTCATAAGCTAACAAGAAGGACCGTCATAACATGTTGCAACTCTTACATAGTATCTTAGTAAAAGATAACAAACGGTTACATAAAAATAGATAAATTATATTAATTCCAAAGTTACGTCGTTAAACGTTATAATCATTAACGCTGGTGGGGCGCTTTTTTATTGTTGACTTAATTGACACTCTCATTAAACTTTTGCGCCTCTAGTAAGATATTTTCATCTCTGTGATTATTATAGGCGTTGAATGAATATCATTTGCCCAGAGCTGACCTCTCCGCTCATCTGCGCGCTTAAGTCATAAAAAAGACAAGCATCTATTATCGCACAGACAAGTTCAAAAATAAATAATGAATAGGTAACAGTATCCAAGATTGATCACCCTCCTGTTAGGGCGTCTCTATATAAAGGTTTTCATGTAAGCCAGAGCTTTGAGCGGGTTGCAGACTGCAAACTAAGCTATGTGAGTTAACCAGTATGAAAATCTGCGTCAGCTATGCGAGCTAAGCTAAACTAAGTTAGCTTAGTTTTCGGTCTACAACCCACTTTACAAGCGGAAAAATTTCCAAACCGGTTTCGGCCATTAACCACTGGACCGGAATCTTTTCGGTTAAGGTTTCGGTTTCGTACATTGCTAACCGGTAAACCGGTTGAAAAAAAACCGTTTCTGACTGGATTTCGCTATATAATAATATAAAGTAACCTACTAATTGGATTAGCGAAATCAACCAGTTTTCCAAACTAAGTCTTTTTTTCTGCTGGGGCGATTGGTCACAGAAAGTGCCAATCGACGCCAAATATTTCAAAAATTCAATCAATGAACCTATAAACTGAAGATCGATATTTTTAACCGGTAATTAACCAAAATATTCCTGTAAATTGCAACCGGTTTCAAGCCCTGCTGTAAACCATCGAAATGCGATTATGTCAGAAACACGTACACGCTAAGAATTACCCTGTAATAACGGACGGGAGTACCTTGTACAGTGGATTGTCGTAGATTACAGACGCACTGAATCTAGCTGTAAATAATGGTACAATTGGAGACGTTACTCTTTCTTAATCAAGGCGCGGGTAATGAAGGCTCCAACGGTACGCACTTCCTTTCCCACAGATTATTTCACCGTACAAAGAAAATATATAATAATGTTAATGGGTTCTGTATTTGATTACAAATATTTTACTACTAGATGATGCCCGTGACTTCGTCCACGTGGATTAAGTGTTTTAATGCCCGCGGGAACTCTAATTTTCCGGCATAAAAAGTCCGGTAGTCTATGTGTTAATATTGAGTATGAGCTATCTCCATTCCAAATTTCAGCCATTTCGGTTCATCCGTTGTGGCGTAAAAGAGTAACAAACATCCATCCATCAATCCATACACCCATCCTCACAAACTTTCGCATTTCTAATATTATTAGGATAGTAGGTAGAATATAAGTAGTATACCTATAGGTAGGCTTATAAAATAAAATATTATAAAAATATATAATTATAAATGTGAAAGTTTGCGAGGATAGCTAGCTAGTGGGATTAGCTAATGCCCGTCACGTGACTTTGTTCGTTTGGTTTAAGATTTCCAAAATCCAGTAGGTTTTTACGTTATTAAATTTTTCTCGTGATAAATAGCCTAATTCCGTCTACGCCGGGATGTAAGCTATCTCTACGCCTTTCTTGAAGATAATAAATAATATGTTCATCGGTTCGACCGTGAAAAATACGAGTATGTATTTTCATACATGCCATATTATAAACTATTTTCCCTAATATTAATAGTTTTTTTTTCACAGAAAACTTAAATACTTCGAAAATAAAAGTAACCTAGGTAACTCCTTGTTTAATTGTTTTTTTATCTGTGGAGTTATTATTTTATTATTATTAATTTTTTTCATAGATATGAATATCCAGTTCATCAGCTCCATGTACATACGTCATTGTAAATCTGATGTAAAATGATATCTCCCAGAATATAATAGTAGGGAAGTACAAAATCTGATTTAAATAAGAAATGAGAACGTAATCCCAGTTCCATAAATTGTATTCAATATACGAAGACACTTATCTATTTTTATTATAATATATTATCTAAGGGCAACAAAATCCTTTTAGCTATTTTTAAAGTTAAAATCATTGAGTTAAAGTACACATAGAGACCACAGACCACTTACATCAGAGCGTCAAAAAAAATTTCAAAGATGAAATTTCAAAATAATTAAAAACTTAAATGTGTTTTAAGCAATTATTAATATCACTTGCTTTAACAGTGAAGAAACACATGATGAGAAGACCTGCATACTTGAGAGTTATTTATAATTTTCATAAAGGTTTTATTTATGATCTTTACCAGTCTGTACGAGCAGCGTAGTCAAATAGGTAGGTACCCTTTTCATTTGCAGAGGGGAGCCGTGAAAAGTATTGGGTCAAAGATGGGTTGAAATGATGATCATGACAATAATATCATATGCATGGTTTGTAGGATTGTAACTTAAAAATTAATTATCTAAGAATCTGCTCTTCGGTGTTAAAAATTTAAAATTAAGTATTAACCACATCAAAGTAGTTTTTCAGAAAAATGGGTAACTTAGTCAAAAAGTTAGTTACGATTACAGCGACCCCTTCATGCCCATACCCTTCAAACGAAAAAAGCGGAAAGTAGGTACCTCAATACATTAAACCGTACATAACAATCGGCCCAATAGTTTTCATATATGGTAACATAAGATGCACCAACAACCTCAGATATACACTAATGGATTCTTGGAATGGTCGTCTTGTTTAGCATCGGTAATATTGAGCCAGTTTTGCGGGAGTTCTAGTTTATGACACCTCTTTGGGTAAAGGACCCATGCTGTGAGATACAAAACAGAAGACTTGCTGACTTACATACATGCTGCTTTATCGCACTTTATTTATTACTGAACACTCTATTTGGATTATTCCGATTGCTGTGCTAATAAAATTTATGCCTCGCTTATATTTTTATCTGATGACTATGTTAAGCCCATGACTTTGTCCGCGTGGTTCTGGGTTAAGAAAATATTTCTCCATTCGAAAATATTCGAAATGTACTTAATCAATAATCACTTTTAATTCCTTTTGAATAACAATTTGCACTTTCCCATTGAAAGCCCAAATACCAATTATCATGCTCTAAATATGTTAGGTATATCTAACTTGGAAAACTATGAATTTTCACACAAAATTTTATCCCCTATTTCAAAATATGTCTTTAGTAACAGCACCCCTGAGTCGTTATAGAGGCGATCAAATACTATGCTTTACGTAATCCAAAAGGACAAGGACAATACTATACGTTGCGGATTTGGGAGGGCAAAAATTGGCGGGAAAGGAGTGACTATCAAGTAGATATATACGTCATAAAATGAATCTACACGTTGAGTCAAAACTTCAAACACCAGCGATTTAGGCTGTGCGTTGAAAGGTCAGTCAGTCAGGACAATTTAATTCCTTTTATACGTATAAATATAAATCTGTAACAGATAATACTTACATAATAACATTATCATCATGATCATCATCATGAGCAACCTATTAACGTCTCACTACTGAGCACAGGTCTCCTCTCAGAGACGGTTTATAGGCCAAAGTCTACCACGCTGGCCCAATGCGAACTGCTAGACTTCACACACCTTTGAGAACATTATGGAGAACTCTCATGCGTGCAAGTTCCCTCACCATGTTTTCCTTCAATTTAATTTATTCAACACACATAACTCCGAAAAGTCAGAGGTGCGTGGTGCCCGGCATCGATCCTGCGACCCCACGAATAAGAGAACGCATTCCTAACCACTAGGCTATCACTTATACAGATACATAATACATTTACTCGTAATTTTATGGCATGCTTTATAGTAAAAGTATTTATAGATACGTAGGTAGGTACTCGTATGCACGAAGGTTCTGCACTGTGCAGGCCATACGGCCCTACGTGGTCGGCCAATCATTTAATTTAATGGCGTGTCATATCAAATTGCCCACGGAGCTTTCTTTGTCGTACTAAACCTTATACGATAGTGAATCAATTATCATTTTAATAAACTTTTATGACCGCGCGATCGTGTCACGCATTTAATGAAATAATTGCTGCGATGCATACTATTTATGTGCAATTGTGTATATGTATATATCTTTTTTATTCAATAAACTAGATTATGCCCGCGACTTCGTTTATGTCATAATATATAGCTTGTATGTTAATGCTGGGTATGAGCTGTCTCCATTCCAAAACTCAGTCAAATCGGTTCATTAACAAACACGACGTATAACAAACATCTTACATCTATCTATCCATCGTCACAAACTTCCGGATTTATAATAATAGTAGGGTTAGTAGGATGTAGAATATTAGGACTATTAAAATATTGGCAAAATGTTAACAGTTCTTGTATTGGAAATCAAGGTTAAACGTTATAGTAATAAGTTATCGTTAAAGCTAAATGTGCTAACGTAACTATAAGCACCTCACGTAATCGGGCCTTGGTCTTCAATTTTTGATGTAAGAGCGATACAGTCTTACTATAAAAAGTCAAATAAGTGTTTTTTTTTGTACTACAAATTGACAGCTTTCCTACAAAAAACTGTTGAATTTTAAATTAAACAGTTAAACTTTTGACAATTTAAATAACTGTTACGGTTTTACATTTCGACTAGCTTTTGCCCTTTTTTCCGGGATAAAAAGTAGCCTATGTCACTCCCCAAGTCCTCGACTATATCCATGCAAAAATCACAGCGATGCATCGCTCTGCTACTACCTGATTGAAGGACAATCAAATAAACACACTTTCACATAATTTAAGATATTAGCGATAGATAGTAAGCGTATCATATTGTATACCAATTATATTTTTAATATTATGTAAACTTATATCGACCATTTATATTTATCCAAATAAAAATCAAACCTAGCACCCTGTTTGTTGAATCCGAGCATTCGTCCGTCCGTCCGTCCATCCGTTGCGTTAGATAGGTCGTCAAAGATACGCTAGCCAGTGATTAAGTTGTCCCGGGTTTCCTTTCTAATTGGATGGAGCTGTGTAGATACTGATAAGCAATCGTTTGGAAAAGCCAATAAAAAAGCTTTAAGGCAAGCGTGCCAGCGCCTCTACAAACAAATAAATAAATAAAAACCGGCCAAGTGTGTTAACGTTTCTTGTGTTAACGTTTCTACCACGTAGATAAATAATTATATTAACTTTATATGATGCCTGCAATTTCGCGTGGGTTAAAGTGTTTTCATTCCTGCGGGAACTCTTTAATTTTCCGGAATGAAATGTAACCCATGTGGTTATCCTGGGTATGAGCTATCTCAATTTTAGAGGTTAGAATAGTTATTTTGGTATAATCCGCCAACAGAAAAAATCTGTATGCTCAAACATGCCGTTACACGCTAAGCACCGCTTACCTTCGCAACCAAGCAAGAAAGCCAAGTTCCCAAGCAAGCAATGCCACCACCACTCACATGCACCACCACAAAAGACTTTAAAAGTCTTGTATGGTGACAATAACCATCCCAATTCCCAACCCATCGCTGGTGCACTACCGAGCACAGGTCTCCACAAAATGTGAAGGCCATAGTCCACCACGCTGGCCAATTGCGGATTGGTAGACTTAACACACATTTGAGAACACTAGAAAATTATCAGGCATACAGATTTCCTCATGATCTTTTCATTCATCGACAAAAGCAAGGCATATTTAATTACTTAATACCAACACACTTAACTTTGAAAAGTTAGAGGAGGTGTGTTTGACCTGGGATTCTTACCCCGGATCCCCGAAAAGCAATGCAGTGTTAACCACTAGGCTGTCCCTGCTACAACTGCGTACACGCACTACGTTACGATATAATAAGCTAAAAATAAATCTTTCCAATGAATTCCACGTCTCCAGTCACGGCTCGTAACCCGATATAGCTTAGCCGCTTAGCCAATAATATGTTTAGTTCCTAAGCTTCATTGCATCCCAACTAGTCTGATATTGAAATGACGATACCGACTCACCCCACGGACTTGTCACTTCACTGAACGCGTCCGCGGCGCTTATCGTTATAAAGACGTACAGGGCTTCCTGGTAATCTATACCTACGTGATTAGAGTACATCAGTAGCTGTATCTAATTAAAGAGAAGAGGGTATTAGTTTCTATTATGTCTGTATAAGTAAAGCGGGTTTTATTCAAATCCCGAGGCAGAGCAAACGCCAGTTGTCTCATCGGTAAGGAAGGTCGCCCACGGCGACTTTTTGCGAAGCTGAAGCGATGCTGAATCGATACTATGTGATTGTGTAACTATATTCTATTTTTCCTTAGCTGTTAAAAGGTAAACAAATTGCAGTAAGCGTTTCGCAGGAACGCTGGCGAATGTAGCTAGGCGCTTACGACGTTTTTATTAGCTTGTGCTTAGCGCGTCGCTTACGCCATTTTGCGAGAAACTACCTTGTTTAACTTATTTTAAGACAGCTAAGGAAAGTAGATTATAACATATCCGATCTATCGCACGTTGCAAATGCGACAATCGGCCAAAAGTAGCGATGCGGTTGCAGACGCTGGTTAACAAAACGCGCGACTGAAACGCTGCATAAATTCACCGTGAGCGACCTCCCTTATGCGATAACGATGCAACAGCGATTTCGTTAAAACACTCCAATAAACATTACATGACATAATATTATGGCGGTAGCTAGGTAGGCCTGAATTATCTTAGCCACATGCGCAATTTCTTTATTAAAATCGTCCGTTAATTTCAATATTTTACTCAACTATATCCCAAAATGCCCAAGCAGAAACCCATCTCTAGGGGTAGGTATGTTCATGTAGCTACTACCTAGTACATGGGTAGGTAGTAGCTACATTTAGTATAATAGGGGTACTTAATGCCTGTGTTGTTTCAGCCATCGCTGCGGCCTGACTAATGAAGATTTAAATCGCCGCTGGTGCAAGCCGAGCCCCGTTTTGCATCCTTCTATTTACCATACCAAGGTAATTACACCAAGAATTTTCGCTCATTAGTGATTAAAGTAAGACAATTCTATTTACGAGCTAATTTTGTACGGGGACCAACCAGATAAATAAAAATAAAGACAGTGACTAATCGGTGTGGCTGTTTAAAAGCCGCAACTTTTAAAATACTTATAGCTATAGCTTTTTGATAGGCATTCCTTCAGCCTGTTCTATTTACTTTTCCAGAAATCAAGAAGTAAAGTAGGTATAGATATTAAAGTGTAAAGGAATATTGCAGTCAAGGCAATCTTGGGATCGAATATAAAAAAGTGACAAACTATGCTAAATATTTTTTTCTTTCCAGGGCCTAATAGAGTACTTGGTTCGCGTTTGGAAGAAACCGCCGTTAGTGTACTGCGACTACCACGGCCACTCGCGCAAGAAGAATGTCTTCTTTTATGGCTGCGCTGGCGCCGAGAGCTGGTGCAGCAACGACCGGCTTGTGCCCGACGAACCTGTTAAATACCTTGTAAGTTGCGGAAATAGCTTCTATGGACCGGGCCCGTAGCCAGGATACAATGTGTAGGGGGCTAACCCTAGTAATTTAGGTGTTGACGGGAAGTTGGACCACTAGGTCGGAAAAAAATTGGCGAAAGCTAGTAGTTGTTTAAATAAAACTAGCTTTTGCCCGCGGCTTCGCTCACGTAAAGTGCGATTTTTTCAAACCACTATTTTATCCCCTTAGGGGTTGAATTTTCAAAAATTAATAGAAATTAATAATATGTAATAGAATTAAAGAAATAATAGCCATATCTGTATGCCAAATTTCAGCCCGATCCGTCCAGTGGTTTGCATTGTACGTTGATAGATCATTCAGTCAGTCAGTCAGTCACCTTTTCCTTTTATATTTATTTAGATTAGAAGATAAATACGAAAGAAACGCTCTCTTCTGTCCACTTGTAACTTTTTTTACGGTTGTAGCATGCTTCTTTACATCAGTACAATCTATACGCTCATAAAAGACTTTTTTATTTTATCTAAAAATTATAACAATAATTAAACAGTAAGTAAGTAGGTAAGTGTGTAACATCTCCATGTAGATGTCAGAAGCCCAAAGTTTTTTTCTATTTGGCACTACAAACATACAATAAATAATTTGACTTTGAGTATGATCCTGGACAAGTTTTAACTTTAACAACTAAAAGCAGTCTAGGCACGCTCAATCGTAGGTGTGATGCCTCTATGCTATGGTGAGTACAACATTCTTAGCCAAGGTGTTTACTGACAGATCATTAAAAAAGTGTTGGCCGCCAGCCCCCCCGCGACCACTACGGCCCTGTCAATACTAGTCGTAACTTCTACAGGATCGTACAAAGATCGTTAATTAAAACTTTTTCCCGCCGAGCTGTTCCTGTCATTCCGTTACTTCATCGATACGTAAAAAACATGTATTAAGTTGTAACGTAGGTACAGCTTGCTGACAAATATTTTTAAAGTACATTAAAAATCCTAAGTTAATGTGGAAAAACCTTAAGAAACATTTAGTTTTTAATAATAAAAAAGATCAAGAGATACCTACTCCCCTATGTAATCCTGACCTTATTAATACGCACTTTCTAGATATTCCTTATATCAGCACTGCAAAAATGTCAACTTTTACTTATTTTGAATTCCACCGTTTCGGGCCTCAGTTTCAATTTGAAAACAATTACTGAAGATGAAGTTATAAAAATTATTAGGGAGCTTAAATCTAACGCAATCGGAACTGATGAGATTTCTTTAAACATGATACAGTTGTCACTTCCGCAGAGCCTTACTACCATAACAAATATTATAAATAAATCAATATTGACATCAACCTACCCCAGTTCATGGAAAACAACCATAGTTAAGCCGTTGCCAAAAGTTGAGAACCCTACTAATTTAAAGGACCTTAGACCGATAAGTATTCTCCCATGCCTGTCCAAAGTCTTGGAAAAAGTGGTTTGTAGGCAGCTAACCAAATATTTAGAAGATAATAACATTCTACCTTCATTACAATCTGGGTTTCGTAAGAAACACAGTACTACCACAGCTATTATGGATGTAATTGACAACATTCTTACTGCTCAAGATCAAGGCATGGCCACAATTTTGGTATTACTTGATTTTTCCAGGGCATTTGACTCCATAAATACGTCACTACTTTTGTCAAAATTATCTTATTACGGGTTTGCAAATAGTACAGTTAATTGGTTTAACAGTTACTTCCGTAATAGGAATCAATACGTCGAAGTAAATCTCTATCAGCGGTAGTCGGCTGGTCTCTGCGATGTCACCAGTTCTCAGGGGAGTGCCACAAGGTTCAATCCTTAGTCCTATACTGTTTGCACTGTACACGGCAGACATGACCCGCCGCATCGCGCACTGTAAATACCATTGCTATGCAGATGACGTCCAGCTATATTACTCTTTCCACCCAAATGATACAGCGGAAGCTGAAATAAAAATTTGTCATGATCTAGAGAATATAGCAGCTTGGTCAGAGCTTAACTCTCTCAATTTAAATCCCAAAAAAACTAAGCTGATGATATTAGGAACCAAAAATACTGTTAGTAAAGTAGAAAATCGTAAGCCAACCATCCATGTCAGGAATGACGTAGTTGAAAGGGTGTTTGAGGCACGAAATCTGGGTGTCATTTTTGATGCAAAATTACGTTTTGAAGCTTATGTAAAGAGTTTAGTGAAGGGATGTTTTTATCGGTTAAAGGTTCTTTACAAAATGAGGTCATACCTGAACATTGACATCAGGATTCGCCTATGCGAGTCTCTAATATTGTCCAAATTAAATTATGCTGATGCCGCGTATGGGCCTTGTTTGTTGGGTAAGTCAGCGAAACTTCTTCAAAGGGTGCAAAACGCTTGCGCTCGTTTTTGCTTCCCTATTGCTCCTCGCACACACGTTAGTCCGTATATAAATAATGCGAACATGCTAAACATGGAATCTCGCCGGAAAGTACATCTAGCTACTTTATTATTTGGAGTTATTTCCACGGGAAAGCCTGCCTATTTATACTCTAAAATAAAGTGGATTCATGATAATATCAATCTTAGACCGAAGTCAGCTCCCCGGATCTCAATGCCTAGCCATAGATCTGCCGCTTTCAGGGGGACGTTTAAATATGCAGCCTGTAAAATATGGAATGATTTGCCTCCTCCGATTCGTTTGATAAAGTCATTATATTCATTTAAGAATGCGATTAGGAAATACTTTTTTGGGAAACAATAATATTGAAATCAAACTTGTAGTAATATTATTTAGGTAGCTTTTCAGACTTCATATGGCACAGGCTCGAAAGTATATTAGGTAAGGTTATACTCAATGTACTCAATATATCTGTTAATTATTAGGTTGTATATAATATATATTAATATATGTAATTGGAATAATATTTATACATATATATCTATAATTGGAATGCATAGAAACTGTTAGATCAGTCCGTGACGTCACTGTGAGGGTCATGCCTGAAAACCAGCGCTATGGTCTTTCTCGACTGTAGCACATGCTGAGGCAGCGCCCTGTTCAGCAGCAATAAGCATATTTTATAGGTACTTAAATATATAAGGATAATATATAAGGATATTGTTTGGCGCCTAGTTTTCCAGAGAGCCGATTATTGGGTTTCTCTTTTTCGGTTCTTTCGAAAGCTTAAGGGGCCTTTCTTGTTTGTTTAACTATAAGTTTTTAAATTTGTGTTGTATGCTTGCTGAATAAATGTTTTATTATTATTATTATTATTATTAAAGGGATGTCTTATAGAAGAGGTGTTGAAAAAATATGCAAAAATTTGAAAATAATGTCCGCATAAACTTCTTATATATGCACTATATAAGAAGTTTATTTAATTCGCTACCAATAAAATCTTACAACTGCTAGGTAGGTACCTACCTAAACAGTTAAAAAATTTATAAGTAAAATTATTAAAAAACTGCCTCAGTGGTCTAGTAGGTATCTAGCTATCTTAGTCAGCTGCGGATCTTCAGGTTCTGGGTTCGAGACATGGTCTGGTCAAATATAAAACGTTCTTGGATTTCGGGCAATTCTGTCTGACCAATTATTCTAGGTAGCAGCCTTGGGTTGTGCAGGGGCGGTGTTAGTTTCATTCCCATGCCTCGGAGAGTAAAAGTCGTCGAGGCTGCATCTAATTTCTCTCCGGTAGTGTCGGATTCGGGATTGTCATCCCATCGGACTATGAGAGTGTGAGAACACCTGTCATGCCACATGCGCTCACAGTTGTGCACTATAACATCTCCCATGTAATTGACTAGTCTACGCCTACGTTAAGCTTGACCTACCGCCGTGACCAAAATCCGGTCCGCAGAACACTATTTACTTAATTATATTAAGGTGGATTATACGGGTCTGCCCGCGAAATTCAAATTTAATGACAAAGTAGGCTTATGGCATTCTAATTGCGCCAATGGCAGTATCATATTCACAGGTTTATATAAAAATCTTTACTTGAAAGTGTCTAGTTTAACAAATTAGTCAGAATATCGACTAATTTGTGAGTAGGTAACTCATGTCAAACTCAATACTCGGACTAATTTCTTTCAAGATTTTTATATACCTAAACCTGTGCAGATGATACTGTCATTGACGCAATTAGAAAGCCATAAGCCTAGTTTACAAATTGCGAAAAACGAAATTAAATTTGAATTTCGCGGGCAAACCCGTATAATCCACCTTAAGGTGCTTAGGTCCACCTTGGAGCTGCGGACTGCTAATTACATTTCTTTATACAAATAGCGAGTAAACTAGCAGGCGAATCACCTGATGTTATCTGGGCACCTAATTAAGACCGCCGCTAATGAACATCTGATCTGATCTGATAAACTTATTTACTAGTATGTATTGATTAGTGTTAATTCTGTCTACTGGTGGGTATTAAATGACCTAACTAATTTGTGTAATAAATTTTATATTATTAAATTATTATTTAATTTATATTAATAGTATTATACTATTATTGTCGACCGAGCGAAGCGAAGGTCTTTGAGTTAACTAGGGCGATTTGCACTTGTCCGTCCGTCCGTCCGTCCGTCCGTCCGTCTGTCAGAGCCTTATAACTTTTGAATTACTGAACGTAATTACTTCAAATTTAGATATAATATGTAAACCGATGGCCTCCAGCCGAAAATGGCTTAAAAAGTTATAAAAATCTTTATTTCAGGGGGGCTCTCATAGAAGCGAATGCGAAGTAAAAAAAAAAAAATCGCGTTACATAAAATTGTTACGTATCATTTTAAAGATAATTTTGAACTGAGTACAAAAATATTTTTTTTTTTAATTTTTCCCTTAAAATTGACGAAATGGGGGGCTTTCAAAGTGGCGATTTTATACGCTCGCTTGAAGACGCTCTCTAGAAAAATCCGCTATGGATTTTCAAACTGATTTTATGTTTTTAGGTCACTTATATCCTGTACTTGAACAACAAATACTAAAATTATATGAATATTATAAAGAAACGAGATTATTTAATTTTTAATGGGCGTCAGTAATTCATATAGCATCAACATAGCTTCACAATAATGCTAATAGATGGCGCAGTCAGTAACTATTCCCATGGAACTACGAGTTAAATTCAATGTTTGATAAATAATTCAATGTTTTCACTAACGTTCCCTAACCTTTACGGGCTACCTATAAGTTAGGTGATTGATGTTTTCTGTCAACTTATTTATCACGATCCTGTACGGGACACCTAAAAGGATATTGGGACGGATGTTAGGACTTAGGATTGTATTTAGGAGCTACCTACGTTAAGAGACTCCTACTTAGGGGATGATTTAGGTATGTTTGGTGAAAACGGGCATAATAATAATGTCAGTTTTGGTTATCATGTATCGATTGAATGAATAATCATGGGATACCGTTACCGCGAGGTCTCAGTTCGGGGCGAACCACTAGTTATATATATAAATATTGTATATTACATCTAGTTACAACTAATTTTATTATACGTTATGTCATCTCAAAATATTGGTTTGGACGACTCTTTTTTTTCACTTTCGTCTTGTGATGGATTGAGTAGCAACGACAGTTTTCATAGTATCCCTTCCCTTGAGGAAACTCTCGATTCACACTTCTCAGATGTGCTGAAAAATTTCAATATTATTCACTTGAATGCTCAAAGTATTCCTGCACATTTTCCTGATTTGCTTTCGTCCTTTAATTGCAAGAATATTCATGCTATTTTGATATCTGAATCGTGGTTGAAGCCGTGTCTATCCTCCTCTTCTTATGCTCTCCCTGGTTTTCATCTCATACGGAATGATCGCACTAGTCGGGTCGGCGGAGGTGTTGCGATATACCTCAGATCTTACATTCCATTCTCGGTCATCAGTATATCAGCAAGCTGTACCAGGAGGGGAGCATTTGTTTGTTGAGGTTACTTTTTCCAACATAAAACTCTTACTTGGTGTTTATTATAATCCCAGCCTCACAATAGATTACTTTCCAGGATTTGAAAGTCTCTTGGACCAATTCACCCCACGATATCAGCATTCAATCATTATGGGTGATTTTAATACATGCCTATTAAAAAACGACTCGCGTGCACTCCGTCTTACTTCTTTAGTGAAGGCGGCCAACCTTCATATTCTTCCTCTATCTGCAACACACTCTTTTCCAAACTGTTCTCCATCTCTTCTGGACCTTATCCTTGTTTCCTCTCTAGACTTTGTAGCAAAGCATGGTCAGTGTCCTGCAGATGCTTTTTCTTATCACGATCTGATATTCCTGTCCCATAAAATTCGCCCCCCTAAAGCAAAATCAAGAATTCTTCTGCAACGTAATTTTAGTGGTATGGATCTTAATCGTCTGCGTAAGGATGCATTACAAATTGACTGGACTGAAGTACTTACTGGTGAAAACGTTGACGAGAGGGTTGAAATTTTTAATTCCTGTCTGACAAAGCTCTATGACGCCCATGCTCCAATTCGGCCGGTTAGAATGAAACATCTTCCTGCTCCTTGGCTTTCTGAGGATATTAAAATTTTACAACACAAAAAGAATGTAGCGAGAGCTAAATATAAGTCGGATGCTAGTCAAAACAATTGGGAAAAATATAAGAGCATACGGAATCGGTGTAACAGGTTGTGTAGAGATAAACAACGACGCCATATCCATAAATCCGTACTTGAAGAAGAAGATTCTGCGCGGGTATGGAAATTTCTGAAATCTCTTGGGGTTGGGAAAGCAAGTAAAAGTTCTCATTTAAATAATAATATTGATTTAAATTATCTTAACCAGCATTTTTCTGCATCTTGTACCATTGATGGTACCGTAAAACAAAATACAAAGAATCAAATTCTAGCTTTACCCACTCCAGATTACTCTCCTTTCATTTTTAGTCAAATTGACTGCAGTGATGTTAAGAGAAGTATTATGGAAGTCAACTCCGATGCCGTTGGTATTGATTGCATTAGTCGTAAAATGATCACTCCCATCATAGATCTTTTAGCTCCTGTCATTGTGTCTATTTTTAACCATTCCATTTGTACTGGTGTATTTCCTTCTTCTTGGAAGGATGCACAGGTAACTCCTATACCTAAAAAAACAAACCCATCTTGCTTTTCCGACTACCGACCTATTTCTATTTTGCCATTCCTGTCTAAGGTTTTTGAGCGTATCGTTCATAAACAGATGACACTTTTCCTTTCCAGATATAACCTTTTGAATCCATTTCAATCCGGTTTCCGCTCTGGTCATAGTACGACTACTGCTCTAGTGAAAATTACTGATGATATCCGTTTCGGCATGGATAATCAATGTGTGACGGTGTTGACTTTACTAGATTTCAGTAATGCATTCAATAATGTTGATTATGAGCTTCTTTTAGCTATTCTAAATTCTCTTAACATATCTCCTGAGGCAGTTGACTGGTTTCGTAGTTACTTGCACGGGCGCCGGCAGCGGATACGGGTCGAGGAAAATTGCTCAGACTGGTGTTCGATAAATGCTGGAGTCCCGCAAGGTGGCGTGTTGTCACCCCTTCTTTTTTCAATCTTCATCAGTTCAATAACTCATCAATTCTCTTCTCTCTACCATCTGTACGCTGATGATCTCCAAGTCTATGCTCAGTCTAAATTACAAGATTTGCCCAAGACTATTGAACAAGTAAATCAGGATTTAGATACCATTGTTCAATGGAGCAATTCATTTGGTCTCAAGGTCAATCCTTCTAAAACTCAAGTAATTGTAGTAGGCAGCCAAAAGCTAGTGTTTCGGATAGATTGGACTTCTCTACCTTGTGTTGTCTTTGATGGAGTTCAACTTCAGTATAGTGACACTGTAAAAAACCTTGGTATCATTTTTGATAAATTTTTCTCCTGGGCCCCTCAGATTTGTGAAGTGAGTAGGAAGATGTTTGCAGCGGTTGGTTCTCTGAGAAGACTCAATTACTTTCTACCCATACCTACTAAAATTGCGCTTGCACAGTCTCTCCTCTTACCAATTCTAGATTATGCTGATACTTGTTATTTAGACTTAAGTGTTGAGCAACTTAATAAACTCGAGCGCATCCAAAATCTCTGCATACGGTTCATATTTGGGCTTCGTAAATATGACCACGTTTCCGAATTTCGCAAAAAACTCGAGTGGCTCCCAATTCGCCTTCGCAGGAATACACATCTTCTGTCACTTCTGTACTCTGTTCTATTCAATCCATCCACCCCTCCTTATCTGAAAGAGCGGTTTCAGTTGCTATGTGATTCTCATTCAGGTCGATCTCTTCGCTCAGATGAAAACCTTCTACTTAAATTTCCCTCACATAGCACCACATTTTACTCCAAATCATTCACCGTAGAAGCTGTTCGGCTTTGGAATTCCCTTCCTGTTGATATTAGGCGTGCGAAATCGCTGCCTATTTTTAAGCGGCTACTCAATAAGCATTATGCCTGCTTAATCCTTATGTAATATATCTATATTTTATAATGTATAATGATATTGTGTATCTATACAGTTATATTTATTTATTTATTTATTTATTATATTGTATTTATGTATTATATATTAGGTATATGTTATTATATTTTATATATTTTATGTATGTATTTATTTACTACTTTTTGTACCTATTATTGTGTTAAATATTGTTACTTTCAGTTTCTAATGGCATTTGTTTTCTTGTATTTTTCTATTTTGTAAGCTATTTGAAATTTTGTGTACACCCTTCCCTGTGTTTTTGTTTAAAACTCCTTCTTTTACCATGGGTTGCCTGGAAGAGATCGCTTTTCAGCGATAAGGTCGCCTTTGTACTCTGTGTTTTTTTATGTATGTATTAGTCATGTAAGCTGTTATCCTGTGGTGTACAATAAAGAATATTTTCATTTCATTTTCATTTCATTTTCATTTCATTTTCATTTCATTTTCATTTCATTTTCATTTCATTTTCATTTCATTTTCATTTCATTTTCATTTCATTTTCATTTCATTTTCATTTCATTTCATCTGTAGCACTAGACGAACCACCAATTGCATTGCGGCTCCCAAACTAGAATTAAGTGTGCTGATATATTATATACTTACTCCTATAAAGCAGCCTTATCTTCCGAACCACCTCGGTACTTCATTCTACTTTCCGGTATTTTTTTCCAAGTAATTATTCCTTTGCGGCGCGGGCCCACTACTGGGTGTAGGCACAGGTCTCCTCTCTGTGACAAGAAGAGTTCAGGCCATAATCCACCATGCTTATGAACTATGCCACGATGGTTTGAGATTAATATTACTTCTATACCCAGCTATTTCTTAAGCTTCTCTTTATTCTTCTACTAAGTATGAATGTGAAATTGTGAACTCGCCTAACGTTACACTCTAGTCTAAGATGGATTAACACATTATAGGTTACTTTTTCGCAGGGAGCCGCTGGATTCAGGCGGTGAAAGACCGAAGCCTGTGGAAGTTCATGCAAGAGACCTTTGTCCAGCAGTGGACGTGTATCGGTTGTAAAAGAAGAAGGTTACTTTTTATCCTGGAAAATTAAGGAGTTCCCGCGGGATGTTAAGAACTAAATCCACACGGACGAAGTCGCGGGTATACATAAATTCTGTTTTTCAGATGTTGCCAGCACTCATGCACAGGATATCGCCGGCGTTCGCGCTGGGCTCGTGTTCGTTTCGCGTCGAACGCGAGCGAGAGAGCACGGCGCGGGTCACGGTGTGGCGCCATCTGGGGGTCACCAGGTCCTACACCATGGAGGCCTCCTTCTGCGGCTTCGACCGGGGACCTTTTAAGGTTATTCGCCTCTTTAACCTATTAGGATGTTTCCATAAGGACTGCTAGAAGTCGTTTTTCGTCTGGTACAAACCGATTTAAATCAACGTTTCTGAAACAAACCGCCTGAGGTGTAGAAACTTCCATAAATAAACCCTAATAGGTACCTAATGTTATAAATGCGAAAGTGGATGTGGAGAACAGCGGAGCAATGGATTAACGTTATGTTTTGCATGGATATAATATAATATGCCACTTTTATCCCGGAAAAAAGGGGTACCACGAGATTCTTAAAAACTTAACTCCAAGCAAACTTAGTTGCGGGCTAAAGCATACTAATTTTTAATAACCTCCTACTATAATAATATATACTATGTAAGTTTATTCATTTTAACCAAGAATAGATTTTCAAGAACAGTACCTGTCTAGGTAAGTACTCAATAACGTCGTTAATCGAATAAAAGATAATCGAAAGTGACACGATCGGATCATGAGATGAGCTCATTATAATCGTATGTTGATACTAGGTATATTTTTTATTATAAAATTACAACGCGAGTAAATAAAACTTACTAACATAATTTTATTATCAATAATGTGTATCGCTTTGAAGGCATTTATTTTCCAATTACAAACGATGTTATATCTGAGATCAATGATAACATATTTTATGCCTACGTATGCTAGGTACCTATGTGACATAGATATACAGATAAGCTGGATTATACCTACTTGTTATTATTAGGTAGGTTACCAGAGCATATCTGTCCATTTTATACAAATAAATAAAATTGAAGTAGCTGTGATTTCAAAATAACTTAAATTTAATGCGTTTGAGCCTTCCATAAGGCTTTACAAAACCTTATACTCAACTTTTACGCAAGTATCTACGCTAAGCTTACGTAATAAGTATACCTAGGTAATCTACCTTTTTAGGGTTCCGTAGTAAATAAGGAACCCTTATAGTTTCGCCATGTCCGTCCGTCTGTCTGTCTGTCTGTCTGTCCGTCCGCGGTTTAGCTCAGAGACTATTGGTACTATCTGTATTCTGACACGGGTATAACTAGTGGTTCGCCCCGAACTGAGACCTCGCGGTAACGGTATCCCATGATTATTCATTCAATCGATACATGATAACCAAAACTGACATTATTATTATGCCCGTTTTCACCAAACATACCTAAATCATCCCCTAAGTAGGAGTCTCTTAACGTAGGTAGCTCCTAAATACAATCCTAAGTCCTAACATCCGTCCCAATATCCTTTTAGGTGTCCCGTACAGGATCGTGATAAATAAGTTGACAGAAAACATCAATCACCTAACTTATAGGTAGCCCGTAAAGGTTAGGGAACGTTAGTGAAAACATTGAATTATTTATCAAACATTGAATTTAACTCGTAGTTCCATGGGAATAGTTACTGACTGCGCCATCTATTAGCATTATTGTGAAGCTATGTTGATGCTATATGAATTACTGACGCCCATTAAAAATTAAATAATCTCGTTTCTTTATAATATTCATATAATTTTAGTATTTGTTGTTCAAGTACAGGATATAAGTGACCTAAAAACATAAAATCAGTTTGAAAATCCATAGCGGATTTTTCTAGAGAGCGTCTTCAAGCGAGCGTATAAAATCGCCACTTTGAAAGCCCCCCATTTCGTCAATTTTAAGGGAAAAATTAAAAAAAAAATATTTTTGTACTCAGTTCAAAATTATCTTTAAAATGATACGTAACAATTTTATGTAACGCGATTTTTTTTTTTTACTTCGCATTCGCTTCTATGAGAGCCCCCCTGAAATAAAGATTTTTATAACTTTTTAAGCCATTTTCGGCTGGAGGCCATCGGTTTACATATTATATCTAAATTTGAAGTAATTACGTTCAGTAATTCAAAAGTTATAAGGCTCTGACAGACGGACGGACGGACGGACGGACGGACGGACAAGTGCAAATCGCCCTAGTTAACTCAAAGACCTTCGCTTCGCTCGGTCGAATATCAATCACGCCGACAAAGTGGTGAAATAAAATTGTGAAAAATATTTTTTTAGGGTACGTCCCCTACATGTAAAGTGGGGATGAATTTTTTTTTCTCGTCTATCCCATAGTGTGGGGTGTCGTTGAATAGGTCTTTCAAAAATATTGTGGGTGTGGGAACACCATTTCTCAATTCAGGGATCCGTTTGTGAAATATAATATTTTAAAGTGCTAAATTTTATTAGAGTCAAGTGTCCCCCCCCCCTCTGCCAGCTAAATGGTTGTTTATAGGATACAAGAAAAAATTCACAGCAGTAGTATATATAATGAATTTTAAAGGAAAACTATCACGGCTAAGTAGGGTTCATTAGTTGAGGAGTTATATCTTTTTTTTTCTAAGTTAGGTATTACACGTAGTGTAAGTTGCATATTTTGTAGTATATTATAGTATTTAAATCATGGAACTCAAAATATATTCAATATTCATAATAAAAGCACTATCCTACGTCGGCAATAATATTTGAGACTTTCAACTACGGAACCCTACACTGCGCGTGGCCCGACACGCACTTGGCCGGTTTTTTATTATTTGCAAGATAGCCCTTGCCTGCGATCTTACCTGATAGTGATACCCTGTACCTAATACCCTAGTATCAGGTACACCTACTCCGATTTTTTTAACGAAAGTTGTTCAACCGCAGCACATGAAGATTTTTGGTTTTTTATAACTTACTAGCTGATGCCCGCGACTTCGTCTGCGTCGATTTAGTTTTTAAAATCCCTCGGGAACTCATT
This sequence comes from Oeneis ivallda, assembly GCA_029955525.1. Lineage (NCBI taxonomy): Eukaryota > Metazoa > Arthropoda > Insecta > Lepidoptera > Nymphalidae > Oeneis > Oeneis ivallda. The sequence continues at coordinate 9,611,798 of JARPMR010000003.1, read as the reverse complement.
GATTTTCCGGGATAAAAAGTAGCCTATGGCACTCTCCAGGTCCTCAACTATACCCATGCAATAAATCTCGTCGATCCGTAGCCTTGTTGCGGCGTGATTGAAGGATAAACCAACAAACCAACAAATCAACAAACAAACACACTTTCGCATTTATAATAGTAAGGATAGGTACCTATAATCTTGTTTTGACATCTAATAAATCTCTTCCTTAGAGATAGGTAAGCATTCCTCGTTCAGGTCCTTTATTATTGTTACTATTATTTATGTTTCAGTTTTAAGTTTTTTGTACAAAATAAGTAAATAAATTATACCTAATTACCTACTTAAATAATATGTTGTGGAATTGTGGATATCTCGCCCGCACTTCCCTCAAAGCGGGTTTTTGTCGGCTGACGCCTACGCTTACGTCATCTGACATAATTTATCGGGTCCAGGGATTCCATCTGAACACTCAGCACCTCCAGAGCGTGGGCAGCGACTTTTGCGAGGCCCTCAACGGCCTCGGCGATAGTGCCAACGGGGTGGACATCCAGCTAACTAAGGACCTTAACGGGTAAGTTTCAAATATACCTAAGTACCTACCTTCATACCTCCCATGTTTCAAATACATGGTGTGGGTAAGGGACATGTTAATGAAAACTTTGTGAATACCTAAGTTACAATTATGCGTAACTAGCGTATTATGTATAACTAGTGGTTCGCCCCGAAATGAGACCTCGCTGTAACGGTATCCCATAAATAATTATTCATTCAATTGATACATGACGACCAAAACTGACATTATTATTATGCCCGTTTTCACCAAACATACCTAAATCATCCCCTAAGTAGGAGTCTCTTTACGTAGGTAGCCCTTAAATACAATCCTAAGTCCTAACATCCGTCCCAATGTCCTTTTAGGTGTCCCGTACAGGTTCGTTGTAACGAAGTTGACAGAAAGTATCACCTAACTTAACATAGGTAGCCCGTAAAGGTTAGGGAACGTTGGTGAAGAAAACATTGAATTATTATGTACTAACGAGTGAAAACGGACATCTGTACAAAGCGTCATCTATCGACACGAATAGAAAATAAACAAAATGTAGTAATTAATAGTTTATTGAAGTTTGTTATTCAAATAAAGAATAATTTTAATTGAATAAGTATTATGTTCTTATAATATGTACCTATTAGTACAAATATCTAATAAAGGTCGACGCAAAACTGTTTTTTGGGATAGACAATGACAGCGCCATCTATTAACATTATGGTGAAGCTATGTTGAAAATTACTGATGCCCATTAAAATTAAATAATTTCGTTTCTTTATAATATTCATAAAATTTTAGCCTATTTGTTGTTCAAGTACAGGATATATAAGTGAAATAAAAAAATAGGTTCAGCTTCATAATACATAACCGATTTTGTCAGAGAGCGTCTTCAAGCGAACGTATTAAATCTTTACTTTGAAAGCCCCCTATTTCGTCAATTTTAAGGGAAAAATTAAAAAAATATTGTACTCGGTTCCAAATTGTCTTTAAAATGATATACCGCAAACTTATGTAACGCTATAAAAAATATTTTACTTCGCATTCACTTCTATGAGTCCCCCTCAAATAAGGATTTTTATAACTTTTTAAGCAATATTCGGCTGAAGGCCATCGGTTTACTTAATATTATGTTTAAATATGAAGTAAGTAATTACGTTCAGTAATTCAGAAGTTAGAAGGCTCTGACAGACGGACGGACAAGTGCAAATTCACTCAAGTAGACTCAGAGACCTTCGCTTCGCTCGCATATTGGAGGACACAATAATATACGAACAATGAACGCCGATACCTAACCTAAAGTGCAAGTGCTTTGAACTTAATTTGATCGCGCGCGTATCGTTCATTGTTGTTTTGTGTTACACAGTCATATTTTGTTGTTTTTTTAATTCAAAAAATCAAATTGACATAGGTTACACGATTCCACGTTGTTATAAAACTGAAAAAGTAATTGTAAAATCACAAAGACCGATGAAAAATTCCAACGCTGAGTGACTCAGAATCATGTAGATAGGTAGATACCTACTGAGTCCCTGGTTCCAGTTTTCGTGCATGTCTCGTACGCCCTTTGTATACGCTAATGCGATTCATCATCAGCAACACATTAACGGCTCACTACTGAGCGCAGGTCTCCTCTCAGTGGAGCGTTATAGGCCTCAGTCCACGTTGTCCCAATGCAAATTAGCAAACTCGACATAGATACATTATTGAGAATATTTTGGAGAATTACAAACGCACAAGCCTCGGAAAAGTCAGAGGTGCGTGCCCAGGATTATACTTTTAGTTCTCTCCGAATAGGGGACCGTGCTTCTAACCTATTCTAACCATATAATATAGGCTATCGCTGCTTTTCGATTGCCGACTTTATTCCCATTCAAAAAAAGGATTGAATAAGCACATTTTTTAATTAAAATTGCCATCGTCAAATGATTATTTATGGTAGATTTATCATTTTCTCGATAAACCAGCTGTTACTATGTTGCTGTTTTAATGATGACGACGAGAGCTCGTGTTTATGAGGAATATTTTTAAAATTCAATTAGGCATAAATAAAAACTTGTCTAATTATAAGGGGATATACCCGAGTAAGTATTAAAAAATGCGATTTTAGGGGAACTGTTACTTGAAAACTATAAAAGCAATTATTTTATGACTTTCAAATACAAGGGTTATTTATTAGGTACCTAAGTAGGTAGGTACGCTCGAAAATAGAAAAGGATGGGCTAAGGAATCAGCGGTTATTTCGTACCTAAAACATAGAAGTTTATTGGTGTCATGGCTTTACTTCACAGATTATCAATACTTTCAGACTGCTTGGCCTGCAATTCCTGAAACATCAGTCTCATCTCTGTCATGAAGTGTTTAATAACACTATCGGACTTCGAGCGTCTCCTTTTAGGGTAGCGAATATTGAATTTTGGAGTAGGTACTACAGATATGCATTACCACTTTGATCGAGGTCCATAGAGAAGATTTTATCCGAGGATGTTTGTTGCGGCGGTGTGCGGTTGAGCGGCATGATCTGCGTGTACACAGTCAAGTACCAGGCGAGCAGCAATATATAGTACTTATCGGAAACAGTTCGTAAACTAGCTACGGAGACGTAGAGAGTTCAGACGAATAATGGTACTCATATAATCTTTATAGTCCGCATCCGCAGTACGCATTCCGTAGTGTAGCACTGCAGCGTTGACTCTTTAAACTCCTATCTACACCTTATGTTGTCCTATTATTTAACACGAATTAATTTTGTGAGATATTGCGTTTTATTTTTTCTTTAAACCGACCGATAACTTGGGGACGTCTGAAGGTCAGGAGGGAAGGGGCTTTGACAATGGACTGGACCTGCCACAAATTATTAGGCACTTGTGTATAATGCAATATCTAGGTACCTAGATAGAAGACTACTTACCCACAACAATGTAGATGAAAAGGATGGCTCATAATTAAGTGTGTGGGACGTGGGTGTATTTACTCATAACGAGCTTATTATCGCATTTTTATTTTATACTTCACTAGATAATGTCTTACCGGTTCGGAAAAACAGATTCTGCTAAGAGCCGACAAAAAGTCAGCAGTTGCTCTTTTCAAACTACTTTTAGTAGCTACAAAATATTTAAATGTAAACTATATTGTAAGCAGTCGAATGCAACGACTTCTCTTCAACTTGGTCATTAAGGAAGAAATTCATTAGGTAACTGCTGGTAGGTTCTAATCTCGACTTAATTATTATGTAATCCTTGTCTGCGATCTCACCTTATGGTAAGTGTCGATGCAGTCTAAAATGGTAGTGTGCTAACTTGGAAGGAGTATGGCAGTATAAATTAAAGTAATACCCTTATCAGTTTTTACTTTCTACACGCCATGCATCGTGCTGAAACGCTAAATCGCTTAGCGACACCTCTGACGGTAAAGTGGTAACTAGCCACGACCAAAGCCTCCCACTACAGGAAAGAAAGGACTATGCAATAAATTGTATGGGTACTATCCCCACCCTCCAACAGACGTGGCACTATTTTTAATATTATTGTGACGTCCCATAATACTTAAGACTAATTAATAAGCATTTTCAATCTAAATCTTGTTGGTTTTTTAATACGAAAGAATGTACGCATGGTGAATAGCGCGCGGCGCGGTTAGCGCGCGGCGCGGTTTTTTTTTTTCTGCGTCAGAAACGCGTCTGCGTCTTACAATTCACTGAAAAATAAATTAATAAATAATGCAAATTGATTTGCATGAAAGCCCCAAATCTACGGCGGCTGACCTCAGTAAAAAATCATCAAGCTGCCATGATGTATTAAGGTGCAGTAAACGGGTCTGCCCGCGAAATTCGAATTTAATTTGGTTTTTCGTAATTTGTAAACTAATACGACAAAGTAGGCCTGTGGCATTCTAATTGCGACGGTGGCAGTATCATCTTCATAGGTTTATATAAAAATCTTTACTTAAAAGTGTCCAATTTAAGAAATTAGTCAGAATATAGAGTTGGATTAGTCGATATTCTGACTAATGAATTTCGCGGGCGGACCCATGTATTTCCCCATAACTGATACGTTTGAAATCTGTAGGTGGGTGGGGACGATTTTTTGCAGTCATATTTTAAATTTCTGTTTTGTGTATTTTTTACAGTGAAATAGCAGTTGATAGTGAGCCAGGTTCCGGATCAGACAGCGTGCTGAAGACCGACTCAGATGAAGATTTCGACTAAAGCCGTCGTCGTCTTAGGCTAAGCGTTTACTAGGAAATACCTAACGATAAATATCAAAACACCCTTAAATTGTTCAATTAGTAAATGGCCTTAATTAAACTGTTATAAGTTCTTCAAGCTCAGCGCAGACTGAGCGACTAACTGCGCACGTAAGCTCGCGGCAGATTTGCCCACGGATAAATAAAATATAATGAACAATGTATTTTAGCTTTGAAAGTAGTTTCAATTTTTTATTTACTTATGGGTACATTGTAAACAATTTACAACTGTAAATTTTTATTAGGGTAGTACATTGTAAACAATTTACAACTGTAAATTTTTATTAGGGTAATAAAAATATATAACTTTTTCCCGCAACTTCGTCTGCGTGGGTTTTTAAAATTCCGAGCGGTTTTTTGTATTCCCGGGATAAAAAAATCCGTTTTACATTTCGTACAAATCTTAGTTGAAATCAGTTAATTAATTGGTAACAAATTAAACAACTTTGTCGCTCGTCTGCGCTGATATTTATACATAACTGCCATTATATTGTGTAAGTCGTCAAAAATTGAATAGTACTCACTATTTAAATTAAATAAAAAATGTTCTAATATTTTCATAGAATTATTATTATTTATTTTATTATTTTTTTAACACTTTGTTTGTAATGAATACTTTTACTGTTTTCAAATTGATCGTATGACTGTGTTTATGTTTATTTAAGGTTTTGTTTGATGTTATTTTTAATAAAATTATTTTTGTGTCCTGTGATCTCAGTAACTAATAAATTATGAAATCGATATTATTTGTATTATTTTATCTAAAAGAACAGTAATGGTAAAATATATAAGAAACAAAACAATTTTTAAGGTATGAAAATTTATTTTAACTAATAATAAATTATAAATATTTATAATCATTAAATCACTCTATTAATTAACACAATAAAAACAAAACTGGTTACCATGTACGATAAATAATTTGACCTAAAATTAAGCATACATATTAATTAAGATGTCACACACTTTTATTTTGCTAAATTAACATGAAATTTTATATAAAAATATTTATTAATTATTTGTATAATTGTAATAAAGTTATCACAAAAATAATATAATAAAGATGAATTAATTTAATTGAGGTGCGTTTACAGTGATAGAATCTTGTCCGTGAATAAACTTATTTTTTGCAAAGAATTATAGTATAGTAGGTATAGGTCGACAGTTTAACTCGCGTATCGCCTGCGCGGTAAGAAGGGAGCGGAGGGAGATGTTAGAGATGTTAAAACTTAAAAATAAATACTTAATTCTTTACCAACAATGTCTATCTCAGCGGCCGCTGGATTCAAGCGGCGCAAGACCGAAGCCTGTGGAAGTCCATGCAGGAGACCTTTGTCCAGCAGTGGACGTCTATAGGTTGATAAAGAAGAAGAGAAGAAGAATGTCTATCTCGAGATAAATCTTTGGATTATTGACTCCGTGTGTAGCGTTACCCGCCCCCGCTACCTTCTTACCCCGCAGGCGATACGCGAGTTAAACGGTCGACCTATAGCTCTCGTTATCTTTTATACAAGAAAAAAGTTACCCGTTACCCGACTACGGAAAATTGTATGTTTCATCCGTCATATTGATTTAGTTCGTATAAAATGGGGCCCATGTCACCCGGACGATAAATACGAATCGATTGACACCTCATTCATCAAAATAGGCTCAGTAATTTAGCCGCTACGGTGGTACATTCGTAACTATTTACATACATACATAGACTGCTAACCCATAACCCTTCCTTTTGACTTTGCCGTAGTCGGCAAAACTTGTGTAAATGCAGAATTTAATATGATTGAAAAATAGTTATTTTATGGTTATGTTTAACAATACTAAATAGTTATTTTATAATTATGGTTAACAATACTAATTACATAAATAATAATTAACACAAAATCACAATTAACTAATACTAAATAAGAAATAGTATCATTTATCATTATTTATTTATGGATTACAAAAAAGTTACTTTGTTCTTTAACTTTGTTTGGTAATGGGTCAATATAGTAAAATATACATTAGATGGGTAATAAATGAACTGGGTTCTCTTTTTTTTATTCACTTACAACACATTTAAACTTAAAAATAACATAACTTACACAATAAAAATGCACCAAATAAATAACTTCAAAATTGAACTATTGTGTGACTCATGGAAATAGGATGTTTTAGTCCTACTTCCATGGTGTGACCGAAAATTCGACAATATATTATACCTTGTATCGAAGTAACGTTAAATACGATTATAACAGATTTTACTGTCACATACACTGTACACATCCACACATCTGGCATACATACATTGTGAATGTGGGGTGGCTGCAGAAACAATTTAGTATTATTATTTCTTGCAATTCACGAGCGTGCGTGAGCTTTACTTGTGGTTACGTCGTATACATGCACATTGCGTGAGTGTGCGTGCCTGCCGGAGCCTAGGTGGGAGCGAGCAAGCGCGAACTTTGCGCTCGCTCACACTTATGCACAGATACGACACACACAAAGCTCTCGTGAATTGCAAGAATATTGGTATGTTGTGCCGTGTGGTGACGGCAGATCAGAATACAGTTGTCACCACCCCTGCTCTTCCCGCGGGTGTCGTACGAGGCGACTAAGGGAATATAACGGAGAACGGGCAGCAGCGTCCTCTGTGCTACTACTACCATCTACTGCGGTCACCAACCCGTCTGCCCCGCGTGGTGATTATGGGCAAACCCTCCCCTTGGGAGAGGCCTTTAGTCCAGCAGTGGACTGTTATAGGCTATTGATGATGATGTTTATTGACAGAAGATAAAGTTAACAACCGTTTTAAAATTAAGAAATTAGGTATAAAGCTACACAGTGGTGCTAATTCTGTTGTACATAATCCCTTAACTGAATTACGCTGACAGTTTAGACCAATCTATCACTTTACACAAAGTTTCCCGCGAGCGCCAATAGCTCAACGGGCAAGGGGCCGGACTGGAACCCGAAAGGTCGACGGTTCAAACCCCACCTGATGCACTATTGTGGCCATGCCTAACACAAGCTTTACTATAGGTATTCGTCATGTTTGACATAGCTAATCGAGTCGCTGGCTCTTGTTGGATTCAGGCCATGTAAGATCATGTTCTGTGTCGTTACTTTCAAGAAACTTGTGTGGCTGTACACTGTACAGTATCAGTCTAGTGGTTGAGACGATGAAGAAAGAGAGTGTTCAACAGAATTAACATTACTGCAGTGAACGCTCAGGGCTCTACTATATGGTATTTATTCATACGCACAACTGTTACATTAATACTTATCTATTCTAACGAGGCTGTATCTACATTTGTATGTATATACACCTAGATCAAAAGTGAGTCAACTCATAAAAGGTCTCTGTTCCTTAGACAAAAAAAAGTATTTTTGTTACTAAAGCTTCATAGCTTTAGTAACAAAAGATTCAGAAATACTTTTTTCTCTCAACTCAATTTTATTTTTTGACAAATAATGTTGTGAAATGTTGAATAAAATTGAGTTTCATAACTTTACTAACAAAAGATTCTCAAAGACTTTCAGGACTTCTAGGGAACAAACCTTATCTGATTTATCTGACCTTTTGATCTAGGTGTCCGATATAATTATGTAATTTAATAGTTATTTAAATATATAAGAAAACACACTAAATAACTATTACTTAACGTCTTTTATCATGAGCAATCAATAAACTTAAATGTTATAATATAATCAATTATGTCATTGCCAAAACAAATTGTACTATTATTTTTATAATATCAGTATTTAATTTTATTATTTAATCATTCGTGTTATTAGACGCAATTAATTAGTTAGAAAATTAAAAAAAAAAACATTTCGAGACAGCCGACACGGATTAAGAGATATTTTTGTTCTATAACTGGTCGTTGTTTTGAAACTTTGATCAAAATGAGAAAAAAATATATAGACTGAACACTACAAAATCTAACTAAAAAAGTGTCTGTGAAAAAACCTTTAAAAACCTCTAAACAATTACGCTCATAAAACACACTGGAATTTTAATGAAAATAGATTTTTAATCTTGGATGAGAACTTATTTTTCATGGACTATTTTCATCAATTTCGGTAATACCTAGATCGATCTCCAATCGCCAATACCGTTATTGCCTAGATCTCCAATCACCAATACCTGTATTGGTGATTGGAGATCTATCTATAGCAAATAGTAGATAGGTTTAAGAGTTCAACAGTCACATTAATGATTAAACAAACTACAGATCAACGTCCATTATAATCAATCACCCTTATTGTCTAGATCTCCAATCACAAATACCACTATTGTCTGGATCTCCAATCACCAATACTGTTATTGTCTGTACCGCTATTGTTTACCGGATCTCCAATCACTAATACTGGTATAGTACTTTTATTTCACGAAGCGACGCGCGCTTTACTTGTGGTAACCAAGTGTACAAACATGCTGTGAATGTGTGCGTAAGCGCGATAGTACTGAGAGTACCGTCCACTCGTCTTCACGCACACACTGGTACCGTGTTGTATACTTGGTTACACAAGTAAAGCGCGCGTCGCTTCGTGAAATAAAAGTACTATATTGACTGGTACTCCAATCACGAATACAGGTATGGCTTGGATCTCCTTATATTTGCCTAGATCACAAATTACCAACACCGGTATTGCCTACCGGTACTAGTACGGTGCTACGGTACCGGTACTTTTTTTTATCCGATGACAAGATAGTCCTTGACTGCGATCTCACCTGATGGTAAGTGACGATGCAGTCTAAGATGGTAGCGGACTAACTTGCAAGGGGTATGGCAGTGAAAATTCAACCCATACCCTTAATCGGTTCCTACACGCCATCGTGCCGGAACGCTAAATCGCTTGGCGGCACATCTTTGACGGTAGCCTCCCACCAGACCAGACCAGAGACAATTCAGAAATTATAAATTCCCAAATTGACCCCGCCGGGAATCGAACCCGAGATCTCCCAGTTGATTACAACAACACCGGTATAACTGATTGGAGGTCCAGCAAAGTAGATAGGTTTTGAGCGCCCAACAATCACAGCAATCAAACTACAGATCAATGTCCATTGTGACGACGTGCGAAGTTCTCTCGTAGGCGACGCGTATCGCGCGTCAGGCCGTGGCGCGTCATTGCGAGGGCGCGGTCGCGGGGCTGACGGGCACGGGCCGCGGCCGCGCGGGCTGGCGCCGCTGCCGCGCCAGGAACGAGTGCCCCGCCGACAGGATCGCGAAGCGGGACTCCACCGCGTCCCGGTGGCAGCGCGCGCCCAGCTGATACCACGCCGACACGAGCAGCCGCTGCTCGTTCGCGCTCCGGACGCTCTCCTCGGCGCCGCTGCCGCTGCCGCTGCCGCTCCACCTGTTAAAGTTAACAAAGTTAATTTGTACCGTTTAAGTACAACACTAAAGTCAGTACTGACGGTGCGCGTCGGACCGAAACGGCAAAACTAAAGTTCTTTATTGCATGTAATTTATATGGCTAATCGTATTCGCCTCGTGATTTACCTAAACTATTGAAAAAAAAATTGGTTGTCTGTAAAATCGGTTTCCGGACGATAGTTTTACGAGATAAAGTCATAATTCATTGACTGACCCGCGGGCGGCGGCGGCGGACGCTCTCTAGTCACAAGCCAACGCTTGGGCCGATCTTGCCTCTCTATCGCTCAAGCTGAAGGCGGAACGTGACACTTTTTCGTGCGTGCAGCCGGTGTTCATCGATGGAGGATGGATGGATGTATGTTTGTTACTCTACGCCACAACGAATGAAAAACTTTGGCCGAAATTTGGAATGGAGATAGCTCATACCCAGGATTAACACACTTTTTGTCCCGGAATACAGAGTTCCCGCGAGTATTAAAACGCCTTAATCCTCGCGAAGTCGCGGGCTTCATCTAGTAATAAATATCATACTTACTCATGCCTGTGGTTGTTAGCCGGCGCCGCCTCGGCACGCGACGCGTTCGCGCTCGCCGCGCCCGCGCCGCGCGAGTAGCCCAGTGTGGTATCTGACATCGATTGCTGGCCTGTCGACAATCATTCATTACTAAATGCTAATGATATAATATTCGTCTTCAAACCCCCTAGAAAACCGCCTCAGCTTTGGTTGATATCTCACGGACGTGTACGGCGCGCCTTGCTTCCTCGTTCCTGATAAACACCGCTAACATTTGGAATACCTTCAAATTGAGAGCGAATAGCCATTTTCTAGGCTAGCGCGTTCTTTCTTAGGCTGTTTCGCTTCACTACAGGTGCGATCACTGCAGTCAAGCGCTAGGTCAGTAGTCTTAAAAAGGTCTTGTTTGATGTCTCTTGCAGCTTGCAGTTAAGTGACAGGATGTTTTATGACATCCTGTCACTTAGCTGCCTTGAGGGTCCTCCTCCTCCTTGGCTTTCTCCACGCACTTCTTGTACTTGTCCTCCGGGACCAACAGCTGGTGCTGTTGTGCCGAGAGCGTCTTCGGCAGCTCACAGCTTAGTGACAGGATGTCATCCCTCACACTCTTACCAGTGGTCCTGGGGTCGAGGGTCTTGATGAACTCCTTGGCCTCATCCACGCACTTGTACTTGTCCTCCGGGACCAACAGCTGGTGCTGTTGTGCCGAGAGCGTCTTCGGCAGCTCACAGCTTAGTGACAGGATGTCATCCCTCACACTCTTACCAGTGGTCCTGGGGTCGAGGGTCTTGATGAACTCCTTGGCCTCATCCACGCACTTCTTGTACTTGTCCTCCGGGACCAACAGCTGGTGCTGTTGTGCCGAGAGCGTCTTCGGCAGCTCACAGCTAAGTGACAGGATGTCATCCCTCACACTCTTACCAGTGGTCCTGGGGTCGAGGGTCTTGATGAACTCCTTGGCCTCATCCACGCACTTCTTGTACTTGTCCTCCGGGACCAACAGCTGGTGCTGTTGTGCCGAGAGCGTCTTCGGCAGCTCACAGCTAAGTGACAGGATGTCATCCCTCACACTCTTACCAGTGGTCCTGGGGTCGAGGGTCTTGATGAACTCCTTGGCCTCATCCACGCACTTCTTGTACTTGTCCTCCTGGACCAACAGCTGGTGCTGTTGTGCCGAGAGCGTCTTCGGCAGCTCACAGCTAAGTGACAGGATGTCATCCCTCACACTCTTACCAGTGGTCCTGGGGTCGAGGGTCTTGATGAACTCCTTGGCCTCATCCACGCACTTCTTGTACTTGTCCTCCGGGACCAACAGCTGGTGCTGTTGTGCCGAGAGCGTCTTCGGCAGCTCACAGCTAAGTGACAGGATGTCATCCCTGACACTCTTACCAGTGGTCCTGGGGTCGAGGGTCTTGATGAACTCCTTGGCCTCATCCACGCACTTCTTGTACTTGTCCTCCTGGACCAACAGCTGGTGCTGTTGTGCCGAGAGCGTCTTCGGCAGCTCACAGCTAAGTGACAGGATGTCATCCCTCACACTCTTACCAGTGGTCCTGGGGTCGAGGGTCTTGATGAACTCCTTGGCCTCATCCACGCACTTCTTGTACTTGTCCTCCGGGACCAACAGCTGGTGCTGTTGTGCCGAGAGCGTCTTCGGCAGCTCACAGCTAAGTGACAGGATGTCATCCCTCACACTCTTACCAGTGGTCCTGGGGTCGAGGGTCTTGATGAACTCCTTGGCCTCATCCACGCACTTCTTGTACTTGTCCTCCGGGACCAACGGCTGGTGCTGTTGTGCCGAGAGCGTCTTCGGCAGCTCACAGCTTAGTGACAGGATGTCATCCCTCACACTCTTACCAGTGGTCCTGGGGTCGAGGGTCTTGATGAGCTCCTTGGCCTCATCCACGCACTTCTTGTACTTGTCCTCCGGGACCAACAGCTGGTGCTGTTGTGCCGAGAGCGTCTTCGGCAGCTCACAGCTAAGTGACAGGATGTCATCCCTCACACTCTTACCAGTGGTCCTGGGGTCGAGGGTCTTGATGAACTCCTTGGCCTCATCCACGCACTTCTTGTACTTGTCCTCCGGGACCAACGGCTGGTGCTGTTGTGCCGAGAGCGTCTTCGGCAGCTCACAGCTTAGTGACAGGATGTCATCCCTCACACTCTTACCAGTGGTCCTGGGGTCGAGGGTCTTGATGAACTCCTTGGCCTCATCCACGCACTTCTTGTACTTGTCCTCCGGGACCAACAGCTGGTGCTGTTGTGCCGAGAGCGTCTTCGGCAGCTCACAGCTTAGTGACAGGATGTCATCCCTCACACTCTTACCAGTGGTCCTGGGGTCGAGGGTCTTGATGACCTCCTTGGCCTTCTCCACGCACTTCTTGTACTTGTCCTCCGTGGCCAACAGCTCGGCCTCTCGCGCCGAGAGCGTCTCCTGAAGCTTGCTGGCGCGCCGCCTCTCTTCCGCTAGTGCAGCTTGTAGCTCCTCTACTTGGAGTGCTGCCAAAAAAATAAAAGGTTAACAACACATTTAAATTACCAGACCTGTAAAATTAATAATCTATAATAAAACATTATTTTTAAAAAACCAACTTCAAACGTCCGCGGCACTACAAACTATATAATTTATTGTTGATTTTTTAAAACCGCTCGACCGATTTCGATAAAATTTAAATGGGATCCCATTTAAATTTAACCAAAAAAGAAATTTCCTAATTGGTTCAGGCGTCTTCGAGTAATCGGTGAACATACATAAAAAAAAGATTCCTACGAATTGAGAACTCCTCCTTTTTTGAAGTCGGTAAAAAAACGTTGACAAGGTTATATACTTACGAGTATGTTTAATCAACACATTCTCTCTATATCCAAATCGTCGAAAATATTGGTATCGAAATTACTTCACGGTACAACAATCCTCAATCAAACGGTGAGGAAGCCAACAGAAGAATACAGCTCTTTGTCAATACCTAAATGCGGAAAGTCTTTACAAGCACTAACTGCTGAAATGCTGACAGCCTGTCTCAAGAATCTGGCTGAACTGGCTGGCTGGAAAAATGAATGCAGTCTCGCTTGCTGGGTTTCCAGCACAGCTCAATAATAAATTAAAAATTAATCTACGATTATCACTGGAGGGGCTGCCGTTCATATTTTTTGATTGACGCCATACTAGCGCTGTAAGGAGATACAAGTGTCTCTGGAAATAATAACATTGCAAATGGCGCACCGACCTCTATAATATTAATCTATGAAATCATAAATTAATTTATGCGCCATTTGCAATACTATTAGTTCCAGAGACACTCGTATGTCAAATGTGGCGCTTCAAATTGATCCTCAATTAAGCTGTCATTTGTCATAGGGACTGCCAATCCAGTGTTAATCATAGATAGATAGATAGATAAATTCTTACTACACACATATCTTTATAATATTTACAATTAAATTAAAACAAAGAAAAAAGAAAGTACGCAAAGGCGGCCTTATTGCTTTACGCAATCTCCTTTAGGCAACCTAAATTTAAGAGAATCTTATTGTAGGAAACGGCAAGGTGCAATCCTTATGTTTGTTTGTTGGTTTGTCCTTCAATCACGCCGCAACAATGCTACGGATCGACGTGATTTTTGGCATGGGTATAGTTGAGGACCTGGAGAGTGACTTAGATAGGCTATTTTTATCCCCGAAAATAAAAAGAGTTCCCGAGGGATTTTATTATAAACTAAATCTACGCGGACGAAATCGCAAGAGGGGTCTAAAAGGTACTCCTTACATTTCCTCTGGCTGTCCTCGATGGCTGAGGTAAGGCGCGGGTTGGGCGCCTCGAGCGAGGCCTCCAGCTGCATGATCCTCGCGGCCGCCTCTCTGTTCTTGGCGCGCTGCGTTTCCAGCCGCGACGCGTACTCCTCTAGCATCGCCTACCGATCAATATTTGTTTATTATTTAAGGGGATCTTATCTAAACTATCTATACTGTGTGCGGTGTAGCATAGTGCGGCATAGACAATGATAAGTGGTAATTTACTCGCTACAGTGCAACAAGTATTAGTTGGCGGTGGCGTTTTGAGGAAGTAATTCGGTCATCCAATTTTTATACTCCATGGCAATCTTGAAAATTCACTATTGGATCTCGTTGTGTGCTGTTGCGTTTATTGTGTAAATTAAAATTGTTTTTTTCCCAAATTTAGTCTCATGTTCTATACAATGGCAATAGTAATGTTGAGCACAGTGGCGCACAGCCGCGCCAAGTAATACTTGTTTCACTGTATTACTGTGTATTATACTGTATTAATACTCATTTTACGACTGTGATATTTTGCAAATAATACTTAATTCTGAAATTGTAAATCGCAGCAACCGACAAGAGTGAAAAGGAATCGTTCGTTTAATTTCACCTGCAGTATCAAGAATATTATGTTGGGTATAAAACCACTTAGCAAAAGTGGGGTTTGAAATAAAGATATAAAGTATTACACAAGCTTTACACTTAATTTGGAGGGGATTAATTTATCAGTCATGTTTAACATGTAAAAAAATTTGTTTTGTCCTTTTAAATAAAATCCAGCAGAATTCTAGAAATTTTCTGTACCAATTTCAAGAGTGCCTGCATTTTTAATTAATCATTAAATAATTCATTCGATGGGGAACCTTTTGCTCTTTTTCTTTGAGGAACCTTCTGAAGCAGACCCAGGTTCAGAATTTATATAAAACTATAATATAAGCGTCGATGCTGATGATGTTACCGTTACGGCTCAGGTCCAATTCCCCGCACGTCCAGTATGCCGGTTACGTTCCATTCCCGGAACTTCATCTGCCCGCTAGGTCCAATTCCCCTAACGTCCAATCTGCCCTTAGGCCCAACCTCGTACCTGCACAGAGGCCTGGTCCGCCTGCGCGCCCTGGTTCTGCCGCAACAGCTTGTTCTCGTGCTCCAGCCGGATCAGCCGCTCCTTGCAGTCGTTTCGCGTCAACTCTTTGGACACGTTGTCTTCACTTGCGCCTAAAATTATACATTAAGAATTATGCTAAATTCAAGTTCAAACAAACATTTTAAGGCGTCTGACGCACTCCACAGTTTAGGTATAAAGCTACAAAAATACGGCGGGATCGTTTAAACGTGCCTATTCAGAGGGCTGCCGCGCGCCGGCCGTGTCGCACGCGATACAGTTCTATATTATTTACTATCGCGCCGCATCACTTGGTCCGTTCAAATAAACCTAGCCTAGGTCATTTTTAATAGGCACATAACTGGTAATAGAACGTTCAGATTAATAATTCTTTAGAAGAGGACAACCCTTACGTCGTCAGAAAAGATAAGAGTTACGCGATAGAAAGAGAGACCACTTGTAGATAAATATGACGGTAGGTAATAATAAGCGCTGTGCGACCTGAATTGCACTTTATTGTGTCGTAGCAAGAGTCGCTATTTATTAAAAAGTTTTGAAGGAATGAATCATCCGTACTTGTACTATTATGTATTCTGTTGTTCTAACATGCTTCTCATTACTTAACTAGCGGTCGCCCGCGACTTCGTCCGCGTAGGCTTAACGATACTAAGGAATAGAACGCTAAAACCCTACCTAAAGCTGTCTCCATTGCCCCTATAACGGCCCCTGACCACACATCTAATCAATTTAACCACAACACGACAGACAAACACCATCTGAACGTGAGGGTTATCTAAATATAAATTAATCCAAGCGTACAGACAATATTTATTCGATTCGATCGATCGGTTGACAAAGAAGAAAAAAAAAGATACCAGTAGTGATGGTGGAGCAGCGCAGCTCGTCGACGGTCTCCCGCAGCGTGTCTCGCTCGTGCAGCAGCGTGTCTCGCTCGCGCTGCAGCGACGCCGCGCGGCTGCTCAGCTTCTTGTTCTCGATCTCCAGTTTATCCGCCTTCGTTATCTCTGCGTCTAGCTTCTCGTTTAAGTCTGTCACCTACACGACATAAAACACGGTAAGGAGGGCTAGGCTAGAAAATTATGTATATGTCACCGTAAGATTGTGAAACCGTTAAATTGTAGAATCTTAGGTTAATTTACAAACTGGCGAAATATTGTGAACTGTATCGGGTGACCATTAGTTCTGGACTGCAAATATATTGCCCGAGCATTAGGTATACATAATTAATGTCTATCACCTATTGGGTGAAATAATTGTAAGATGATGATGATGATGATGATGAAATCAAAATTTCAAATATTACCTAAAAACGAAATGCAAACGCTTCGATTCCACGCAGTCTTGTCTGCTCTATTCCTGGAGTATTTTTTAAAGCGTGGAGCCAGAAGCTCACGAAGGACGTCCTGAATAAAGCGCGCCTACGAGGCCGAGTGGAGCGAAAGGGGAGGTGGCGACGGAAGAGTGCCGGCGACCTCCGTAGCGAAACGATGGTCCAGTAGGTGAAGCCGAATGAAGGGGCAACGGAGCGAGTCTTCTGGCGTAGCCCATTTGATTTGTAAATAACTGTATTTGTAATGCAACACTGTAACGGTAATGTACAGTACAAATAAAATACGCTCCGCGCTATAAAAAAACACTCTAGGGGTAGGACAGACAAGACGGCGTGGAGTCGGGGCGTTAGCATTTCGTTTTTAGGAAACTAACACGTGATTACCAAATAACAATATAATAAACTTATATAAAACAATTTCTTATGTCAGTTATTTCATCATTTTTGTCACATTATCATGCAATAGTATGGTATTACTGTTTATAATTTTACGTACGTTAAATTGTAAACTAGCGATACTGTTTACGGGGTTCACTACTTCACCCCAGTTTACAATATTACTTAACATAACGATTTTCACAATCTTACGGTGACATCTACACATCATGAACAACCCATCAATGGCTCACTACTCATCGCAGCTCTCAGAGAAGGGTTACAGGCCGCATATATCACGCAGGCTCATGTAGGCCACATATTATGTCTACACATTTACTCGCAAATCTCTGAGACATCACGAGAAACTTTGGCACGCCCGTACGTATTATGCAAACTATACTAACAATGCATTTAGATTATTAACACTTCCTTAATACTGCTTTCGTAATATTACTTCCATTAAATCAGGTTTTATTGGATTAAGTAGAAATAAATAGTGGACTGTATATTTAAGTTAATCACATTAAAATGCTAATACAAATACGTACCCAACGGAAATGAATTTAAAGTGTTTACACTATATAATTTCCTCATATCAATTTGTAACTGGACATAAGGAAAGACGTTTAAAATTCGATTCTTTGAAATAAAGTGTAGAAATTATTACTTTCTTTATTTCTTCGTCCACGCAGAAGTAGGTTCATAAAATCCCGCAGAAACCCTCTGTTTTTTCCGATAAAATATGTCACTCTCAAGTCGTAAGTCTGTATTCGAAGGTAAAGATACTTTGGCTGATTTTCAATACAAAAACTGTCAGAAAGCCCAATTTATTCCTTAGTAAAACATCACTGAACATTGGTGATAACGGCACCAAGGCTGAGATCTATAGATCCTGACCTATACACTCTGGCTCTGCTCAAGACTCAAGATAGTTAAAATGAGACACAAATGTGTTCCGACATAAATATGTCACATCTATATATATAAAAGAAAGTCGTGTTAGTTACACTATTTATAACTCAAGAACGGCTGAACCGATTTGGCTGAAAATTGGTGGGGAGATAGCTTAGAACCAGGAGACGGACATAGGATACTTTTAATATTATAAATGCGAAAGTGTGTTTGTATGTTGGTTTGTTCTTCAATCAAGTAGCAAAAAAGCTACGGATCGACGTGATTTTTTGCATGGGTGTAGTTGAGAACCTGGAGGGTGGTGACAAAGGCTAAATTTTATCCGGGAAAATCAAAGAGTTCCCGTGGGATTTTAAAAATGAAATCCACGCGGACGAAGTCGCGGGCATCAGCTAGTTTTAACTAAGTCTTGAGTCTGAGCTGAGCGAGAGTGCCATAGCTATAGATCTCACCCTGAATGTAGGTACCTGCTTCTTGTATATGTCGAGCTGCGCGCGCAGCGCGTGCGTTCGCGCGGCCGCCTGCTCGTGCTCGATGGCGCGCTGCACGTGCTCCGTATTCGCGCGCTCCAACAGCTTCACCTTCACCAAAAAATAAAACAAGAACATGAAGAAGATGAAGTGTTGAACAAAATTAAAAACAAATATAATATAAAAAAAATACATAAAAAACAATTTAAAAAATTAAAAAAGCCCATTGTCACGTTTCGTGAGTGATATTCGAACCTGCGACATCATACATTAAACGGTAAGGAAGGCGGCTGCTTTCCGACTGCGCTGTACAAGGTTGAATGAGAATCTCTCAAATGTTGAACGCTTACTGAAATCTCCAGGTGACGATTGTGAAGGTCGATGACGCGAAATCCATGTTTTTTGCTCACCCCAAAAAGTGCTCAACGCGCCTAAAGAAGTTTTCACTTCAAAATAAATATCCCTTCTGTCGTAATTTAAATATATCCACAAGATATGCTTCGCTAGCTTCTCGCAATGCCATCACAGCAGAACTCTAAAATCTCAAGGCCGTTTTGAAATCTTGCGCGTTTTTTCTAAGCAATCTCTGAAATGGCATTTTTCTAATCAGGAGTTCGGTGCTTTTTCGGTACCTCCTTATTGCGCGTAAGGCCGCACGGTGCCCGGGCGATATCTGTGAGGTTTTTTGACCCAGCCAGTGGCTGGGGCACCTTTTCTAGCAGCCTTTGTTGCTAATTGCTTCCTTGGCGCATTTCCTCCTGTAGATTTTCGCACCATTTGTTTTGTACGCGCCATCTTGGTTTTCTGGGTGTTGATTATTCTCTTGACTTCACACACTTTTGAGAACATTATGAAGAACTCTCAGGTATCACTATCATCATCATCATCATCATCATTATCATCATCATCATCATCATCATCAGCAACCCATCAAAGAATCACTACTGACCGCTGGTCTCCTCTCAAACAAGGATTATAGGCCACCATGTGGGCTCAATACGAATTGGCAGTCAGTCTTCAACACGTTTGAGAACATTATGGAGAAATCTCAGGCGTGCAGGTTTCCTCACGATAATTTCCTTCACCGTTGAAGCTTGTGATATTGAATTTCTTTAACGCACATAACTTAGAAAAGCTAGAGGAGGGTGCCGGAATCGAACCTGCGACCCCCCGAAAAGGAGACCGCAGTACTAACCACTAGGCTATCACTGCTTGACTTCGAACTTTGAATTTTTATAATAAAACTAGCTGACCCGGCGAACTTCGTACCGCCAACTTACCTATATAAATAGAAAGAATAAATTATCTTAATAAAAAAACTATCCTATCTTTCAAGTTGAACCAAATTACAGATATTTACGAAGTTTGATCAAAATCGGTTCAGTAGTTTAGGAGTCCATCGCGGAAAAACACGTAATTTATATATATATTAAGACTAGATGATGCCCGCGATTTCATCCGAATGGATTAAGGTGTTTTGATTCCCGCGGGAACCCTTTAATTTTCCGGGATAAAATGTAGCCTGTGTGTTATTCCAGGTAATAATCTATGTCCATTCCAAATTTCAGCCTAATCCGTCCAGTAGTTTTTGCGTGAAAAGTGACATACACACACACAAACATACAAACTTTCGCCTTTATAATATTAGTGTGAAGCGTGATTTCTGGATAGCACACGCACCTGTCGCCTCAAATCGACGTGCTCCTCCATCCGCTTCTTATAGGAGGCGACGGCGGCCTCGAGGGCGGCCGCCTTGGCCGCCGTCTCTCGCAGCGCGTCCAACTCGTCCTTAAGCACCACGTTCTCGGACGCTGCCATCTACAACACAGTTAATCTTTTCTTTACTAATATTATGGTTGTGGTTTGTTTGTCTTTCAACTGTGCCGCAACAGAGCTACGGATCGATATGATTTTTGCATGGGTATTCTTGAGGACTCGGAGTGAAATAGCCTACTTTAATTCCGGAAGAACAAACAATTCGATGAAGTTGAAGCAAGGCGCAGGCTTTTGCCATTCAAGTCCCCAGGCTGCAAGGATATTCTTGAGGACCTGGAGAGTGACATAGGGTATTTTAATTTCAGAAAAGCTTTCCCGGACAATTTATACCACGCAGGCGTAGTCAAAGCAAGATTTTCAAAACCCCCCCCGCCTAATATGACATGTTGCAGACGTGTGATTATGACGCAAACACACGATGCTTACCTGCAACTCCTCGTTCTTTAACTTGGTGACAGCTAGTTCCCTCTCCAGTGTCTCGGCGCGGGCTCTCTGGTCATCTCTCTGCAGCTCCACCTTGTCTAGCTCGTCCTTGAGCGCGTCCAGCTGCGCGCGCATGTTGCTATAACGCAACGTGCCGGCGTGCGCGGGCCCCAGGGAGGCCCCGGCTTCGTCCAGGTCCCTCGCGTCGTTGGCGTCACATCCCTGCGCTTCTCTCGCGGCAGTCAGCCTGCTGACTTCGCTCAGTAGCGTCATTTTCTCTTCTTGGAGAATTTTCACCTGCAGAAAAGTTTTTTTTTTTAGAATATCTTAAAACATTTACAACGGTTTATGTTGCATTGAGTTATTATGCAAACTTTTTAATTGTAAATTGGAGTGAAAAAAGTCTCTACAATAAAAAATAGGACATAAAATATAACTGCAGCCGCCCCTGGGGGCCTTTAACTTCAAGGTGGATTATACGGGTCTGCCCGCGAAATTCAAATTTAATTTGGTTTTTCGCAATTTGTAAACTAATACGACAAAGTAGGATTATGGCATTCTCTTCACAGGTTTATATAAAAATCTTTACTTGAAAGTGTCCAGTTTAAGAAGTTAGTCCGAGTATCGAGTTCGACGTGAATTACTCACAAATTAGTCGTTGTTTGATATTTCTCGGGCAGACCCGTATAATCCACCTTAAAAGCTCGTTTCTGGAATCGCGTCGCGCGGTAAACTCAAACATAATGGCCAAGTATGAAAGCGTTCCTACAGAAGCGTTCTGGCGTAGTACGCGGTGACGCGACGGCCCGCGCGACGCGACACACCACGCGCCGCGTCTCCAGAAACGAGGCTTAAAAGATGTTGACTAACCTGCTCTGAGGTAATACCTATGATGCAATGCAAAAACTGTATCAAAAATCGGTCCAATAGTTTTTCAGGAACAACAAACAAAACGATACTACATCAGCAATCAAATGAGGACTTTGTTTATATACTGAAAATATAATATGGATATGAAGTTAATTAAATTTGTGACTTGACTATCAACCCCATTTACCTGTGTGTCAAGCTCGTGGCATCTTTGCGCGAGAGCTTCTCTCATATCAGCATCAGTTTGATCCGGGTTAGCTGTCTCCGAGTGTATGCTGCTGCGATTCGTTCCCAGAGTTATATTCTCCAATTCCTTACGACAAAAACAATAACTTAAGGGACCACAAAGATCCTCATTTTAAGCAAAAGTTGGAGGGAAATAGATTTATACACGCGGGGTCGCGTATAGTAACTTACTATGCACGAACCCGCGAGTATAATTATAATTATACTGGCGGGATAACGTGTGATAACTATATAATAATAATTATTGTAAGTATTACTTAATATGTAATATATTACATATAATAAGTACCTAATACTTATAATTACATGGTTTAAATGATTTTTATGTTCGTGTAGCGTGGTTACCTAATTGGCGAAATGACAATTCCCTTTGAAAATTAACGGGAAAAATCCCGTCTTAGGGCATAAAAGAAACCTCTGCACCTCTAGGGCATAAAAGAAACCTAGATAGGTAGAATATTTCAGACTTATGAGTTTGAAGAAGTAAAAATATGTAGCTTTCCGCTTTTCTAAAACTTTCGGTTGTGACTTACCAAAAATCGCATAAATCCTGAATATTCCCTTAGCACATTAAATTCATTTGGACACAAAAACCACTTATGCAAAAGTGATGATCTCAATAATTATACCTACGATTATATCTCCGGTTACTACACATATTTTTGACTTATAAAACTTTAAGTTACAAAAAACAACAATTTTTCGTGGGAAAAGACGTGAAGATCGTCGAACTTTGAAATGATTTTAACGTGTCCATCCTGTTTCCCATTGCATTGTAGGTACCTAATCCAACTAACAGAATCTAATAACACGTTTAATAACTTTACGTTTTAACGTTCAGCTTATATAAATATTGGTATATTTTTTGCAGTAAAAAATTATAAACTCCGCAGATCACATAACACCAACACCCAGACGTTAACTAACTACGTTATGCACCGTCGTACAATAATTCGTGATACAAGGACATTAAACTAAGCGTAACTAAATCGTACGTATTTCTTTGCGGCGACTAACGAGTAATACATCATCGAAAGTGCCGTTGGGCAATAATATGTGCTAATTTATTTTTGCAATAAATATTACGACCATTTTCTGCACTGTTTACTATTTCAATTAGTTGGACTAAATATTTATATAATAAATAATAATAATTAATGAGAAAATAATTAGACGGATTGTAGATTGCTGAAATATAAGAGTTTCTTGCCGGCTCTTCTCAGCAGAATCAGCTTTCCGAACCGGTGATAGATTCACGACTTGTCATAAGAGCCACAATTTGGCCTACAAGAAATAAATAATTTTGAATTTTGAATGCCAGTATCATTCACTCGTCTTAATTCATCGCTGGCCCATTTTTGGGCACAAGTCTCCTCGAATGTGAAGGACACCATAATCATCATCATCATCGTTATCAACCCATCATCGGCTCACTACTGAGCGAGGTCTCCTCTCAGAGAAGGGTTATAGGCCATAGTCCACCACGCTGGCCCAATGCGAATTGGCGGACTTCACACACCTTCGAGAACATTATGGAGAACTCTCAGGTGTGCAGGTTTCCTCACGATGTTTTCCTTCACCGTTGAAGCATGTGATTTTTAATTTCTTAAACGCACTTCTTAACTTCGAAAAGTTAGAGGTAAGTATCGGGGATACCTGATCGGTCGATATACCCGGGATCGAACCTGCGACCCCCCGAATAGGAGACCACAGTCGTAACCACTAGGTAATCACTGCTTATTATACGATACTCACGATTAATAATAAAATAATAATTATTAATATATTAATTTGAAATGAGCTCGCGATGGGTTGAGATTGAGATGATGATAATTTATTTATTTATATAAATAAATAAATTATCATTACAGGAAACCTATTGTAATGTTATAATTTTCGATGTTCGATATTCTCTGTCTATTATGTAAAAGTTTCAGTTGTTTTACAATATTATTATGAATTCAGTATCTGCGCATTCCTATTTCGTTTCAACCGATCGGCAGCCCTCTACTGGGCACAGGTTTCCTCTCAAATAAAAAGGGTTTAGACCATAGTAGATCCCACTGGCCAAGTTCGGATTGGCAGACAGATTTGGCTATGCAACAATATAATACGATAAAATAAGAATAGCAATGTTAAAGCGCCAATTTGTTTCTGCTTTACTGAAAGTCCCATGTGAGCAAGAATTATCACATCACACTACATTCGGTATACGATCGTCGATCACATTATAGTCAGTAATCATCATCATCATCATCATCAATAGCCTATAACAGTCCACTGCTGGACTAAAGGCCTCTCCCAAGGGGAGGGTTTGCCCATAATCACCACGCGGGGCAGACGGGTTGGTGACCGCAGTAGATGGTAGTAGTAGCACAGAGGACGCTGCTGCCCGTTCTCCGTTATATTCCCTTAGTCGCCTCGTACGACACCCGCGGGAAGAGGAGGGGTGGTGACAACTGTATTCTGATCTGCCGTCACCACACGGCAAAGTCAGTAATCGTGCTCGCCCAAATAATCTTATGAAGACTCAGCCTTACTTTCAATAACAGTTAGATAGAGGTACTAATTAATTATTATAAGGTATAATCTTGACAGTTTATCTCTGTTGTTTAACTTACTTGTATTGCTTGCATTATAGATTGCTGACACGCAAACTCCAACTTCATGATTCGCGTGATGTATTCCTCTTTCTTGATGCAGTTGACTGCACAACCTAGTGTCATTGAAATGCAGGCTTAGAGAGTTACTTACTTTTAAATATGGGTGATTTGCGGACATTAATAAAATCTCATTATTGGAGTGATTTTGATTTTTTTTAATTCTAATTCTAATAAAATAATTTATAACATAGGACATAGGTTCCGTACAACTTCATAATCTTAACTAACCAAGAGGCTAAATTGCGCCTATTAAATATTGCAGAAAAACTGAAATATTTTGAACATTTAATTGAAACAACATTGTAATAAGTTGTATACGAAATGAGCTATACTTGAGTTGTAGGTATTCTCGCTTTTAGGAAGGTACTTATCACTATCAACTAGCTATTAATGCTAGTCATTTCGCGTGGCTTATTTATTGACCCAGGAACATTATTAGAGTAAAAAACCTAAGCCGGATCTATGTTTGATACACCTGAAGTGCCACTACTTTCCTAAACTAAAATCAGGCCCCGATTACTGTGTCTACCAACTTCAGTAATCAAAACCATTCCAATGAGTACTAACTGGATGGACCTGCGTTTTTTCTTCTCCACAATCAGACCCTGACCACTACTGGAAAGTTAGATACTTCAAATCCTGGTAAATCAACGAATTCCTTTTTTGTAATATTAATTAATCAGCACATTACAACTTACTGCTTAGACTAATAACGCCAATAACGCCTAGCTAGACCATTGGTTTTCAAAGTGGGGGGCACGTCCCACTAGGGAGGCGCGAAGACATGTAAGGAGGGCTCGGGCGCACTCCGGTCCGCTCCGCATAGCAATATCTGCTAGCGATCTATAGTTGTGCACTTTCTTTTATTGAACTCAGAAATGGAAATCTTGTTAAAACATGCAAGATCAACCGTCACGTTGACTCTTCATCACAAGTGTTTATAAACAATATTTTTAAATTGTAAAACGATTTAAAAATATTTTTGGACATAATTAACCATATTGTGTTTTACAATTAGTTATGACGATTCCACTTGCTGCACGGAGGGGGCCGTGTACATTTTCATTTTAGGCAGTAGGGAGGTGTGGTAAAAAAACTTTGGGAACCCCTGGCCTAGACCGATAGTTCCATACAACGAGACCAGCTTAACGTGTTACCATGAAACGAACTATGTGTGCAAAGAGCGTCGTTTATTTACGCTTGCCGATACGTACACAAGTGTGCGTGGCGATAGGCGTAACTAGCCTTTAAAGGCTACCATAAAAGGGTTAGGGTTCTTGTGCACTCCCTCGTGTTCGACTCGTGATCGTGTTCGTGAAGGTGCGATTCGAGGTGGTCGTCATACAAAACTAAATAATAAAATACAAATACGAATCGAATGAGTGCACAAGCGCACATACTTTTTGTATGACGCCCACCTCGAATCGTATTTTCACGAACACGAGGAAGTGCACAAGAGCCCTTACACTCCATGCGCGGCTACTGTTTTTCTATGCGTTATAATTCTGTGACTTACTGAGAACCAGTTGCAATAGCCTTCCCAAATCCGTTGGATCTGCATGCTCAGCAATATTGACTACATCTGGCCTAGAAAACTCCTGCAAGCTTAGGTTTAAGATATCTTGATGGTAATCTGAAAATAATATATTAGTAAGCTTTTTTTACACTTACACTTAAAGTCTTAATCTCTATGGATATTGTCAACGACTTAAGGATTATCTGCCACTGTTGAAATTGGTCATAAGTGGTAAGGTTTTTGCTAGTAATGAAAACTTATTTAACTGCGCCAGCAATCTGAAAGTTACATACTCTTGAAGTTTGACTTCATATAAATTTTAATCGATATTACACTGATGAAAAAATGGTTTATTTTCGCGTCGCAGTATTTTCATCATATTAGTCGATATTTTTGTCATTTTTCGCGCAAAAGTACATTCGCGCTTCTTCAGCTATAAAAAAATACGAGGCGCTGATTATTGAATGCTCTGACATTGGATAGAAGCAAGTGATACTTTGCATATAAATGGTACACGTAAACTTATTTTGCTAAAATCCACCAAACTAAAAAATCTGTATGGTACAACAAACTTATTTTACGCGTGCTACGTTGTTGGTACATACAACATAGCACGCGTAAATTAAAAACAGATTTTACATTGCGAAAGTATATTCGTGAAACTATTTTCAAGGTAAAATCGTATGATATGCGATATAATACTAATATTAGAAATGTAATTATGTTTGTCCTTCAATCGCGCAGCAACAGATTAAGAGATTAACAAAAAATCAAGTCAAAGAGCTAGAGAGTGCCATAGGATACTTTTTATCCCAAAAAAAGGGTTATCATGGGATTTTCTAAACCTAACTACACATCACAGACAAAGTCAAAGTCAAGAGCTAGTTTATAATAAATGCCCAAAAGTTACAATAATATCATTAGTGACATGTAGAATATTCATTTCATTTTATTGCCCGCGGCTTCATCCGTGTGGATTTAGTTTTTAAAATCCCGCGGGAACTCTTTGATTTTCCTTACTACGTACTAATAATACTACTACGATAAAATGTAGCCTATGTCACCCTCCAGGCTCTCAACTACACTCATGCAAAAAATTACGTTGATCCGTAGCTTTGTTGCTGCGTGATTGAAGGACAAACCAACAAACAAACACACTTTCGCTTTTAGAATATTAGTAAGGAAGATTTAATACATGATACAAATGTAACCAATACTCTTGTTTCTACTGGCGGCGATCTAATTAAATTGAACACAAAAGCTACTATTGTGACTTAATTATGATAGTTAGATATACATATACCTTTGAGGACGTTTTTGTAGAGAATAATGAGTACTTTAATCATATTATAGTACATCATTTTTACGTATCATCATAGTTTTCTCAGCACATACCAAATAGTGAATTTTATAGGCAAAATTTTGCTACTTTGGGTTACATTATTGCAATTTTCTTACAGATCTCTAATTTCTTTGAAAATAAATTATAGTCTATGTTACTTCCTAATAATTTAGCTTTCTATTGAAGAAAAAATGGTTAAAATCGGTCCAGTAGTTTAAGAACCTATTAGGTACAAACAAACAAACAAACAAACCTTTCCTCTTTATAATATTATTATAGTAATAGTAAATAGCAATAGTATAAGTATAGACAAGTGTATTCCTTTTCATATTCTTTGATCAAGTAGTTCTTTTCTTATGTACAGCAATAGCAATGTTCTATTTATGTGCAGCAATAGTGGTAGCCACCTACATGATTGCATCAACACAACTGTGATTCATTTGAGACAGACTGGATGATTGTTGCTATATTTCACCCACACAAGATCTATGTGAAACAACAGGTTGATCATATTTTTTAATAAAGAATATTATTATTCTAACTAAATTAATTTTCTCTCAACTGAATAATACTTTATTACACACATCCCAATCTCAACAAAGGCACTGATTACTTGTGATTACAGTGCACAAATAAAGATGTGCTTCTATTCCCTCATTCTCAGTCTGATAGGTAGGAAATCAGACACATTCAGAAAGAGAAAAACTTATAGGATTGGAAGGTATACATTCATACATACATTAGCTATTTATGCAATAGGGAATATGCATGATTTTTTTTTAATTTCTTAAATTAATCATTTACATCTTTATAACATATAAAAAATATAAATAGGTTTGAAAATAGTCAAATAATCTTTAAAAGTGAAATTTAAAACATTGAATAAATTTGAGCCCTTCAAACGCCACCATTAGCGCGCGCTTTTGATGACGTCATTCGACATGTCCCGTGTTTGTTTACTATAGCGTTTCAGTTACTTCATACTTATTTTCAGTTTTAATTGCTACACAAACCATGGAAGAAGTTAAAAAACCTTCTTATAAGTATTGTATGGTACCTAAGTACAAAAACACTATTATTAGTACACCCGATAAAGTGTTTTTTCGTATTCCACGAGATGCGAAAGTACGAAAAGTGTAAGAAAATTGTTCATGTAAATCGGAATATCGTATTTATCTAATACTTATTTACAAAAAGTATATCTTCTTCTTCTTTATCAAGCGATAGACATCCACTGCTGAACAAAGGTCTCTTGCATGGACTTCTACAGGCCTCTGCCTTGCGCCGCCTGAATCCAGCGGCTCCCTGCGACTCGCTTGATGTCGTCGGTCCACCTGGTGGGGGGTCTGCCAACACTGCGCTTCCCAGTGCGGGGTCGCCACTCAAACACCTTGGGACCCCAACGACCATCAGCTCTTCGAACTATGTGCCCCGCCCATTTCCACTTCAGTATCGCGACTCGCTGAGCTATGTCGGTGACTCTGGTTCTCCTACGGATCTCCTCATTTCTGATTCGATCCCGCAGGGATACTCCGAGCATAGCTCTCTCCATTTCCCTCCTTTATTTTTCACTTTCTATATAATATTTTCTGGGTTTAAATAATAACTAAATAAAAAAAATACCTTTTAAGTATAATGTTAAGGCAATAAAGAATCCAAAAAAAAATATTTGAGACAAATTTAAATTTTATGCATATTCCCTATTGTGTCGTAATGAGGGTCATTTTAATTTGAGTGTTGTTTTTTGATACAAGGCTTGCCGAGTATCAAAATAGGATAGTACAAGAACTAAAATGACTAATTACATACAGTTGCATACAAGATTTTATCTACGACAAGGAAAAAAAATCATTAACCAAATTAAGTCGTCTTTATAATTTTTTACTTTCCTTTACAATTAATAAAAGTTAAATCAATACAAATTGCACAAGTTGCAAAAGTAATCCATTTGCTGTGTAAACATTTTTTTTTTTTTTTTTTAGGTTTGATATTAATATTGAGTGACAATACCAACCATAGAGTGGTGGGTTGGGTACCAACTTTAATACATTTATAAGAATGATATTGTACCTAAGTGACAGAAATCAGACCCTCTTAGCTTTAGGTATCCTATTCTATGAAGATAACAATTTCGATGCAGCTCCCATACAAGCTGCATCGAAATGAAAAGCAAAACCGATAGAGGGTTCATTTCGATTCAGCTGTCAAATTCAAAATTGGAACTTTTCGATGCTTGAGTAGATAAAACACTATATTGCTTTGTGTAATTTCTAAAACACAAATGTAAAACTAAGCCTCAACAAACAAGACAATCATTGACTAGGAACTATCAACTTACCAACAACACCTTCCAATATTTTCTTTAAATTGCTGACTTTCAGTCTCCAGTTATGACCAACATCCGTTTTAATTTTGGAATTCCATGATGTTGAGAAATATTCAGGCGCAATTTGAGTCAGCGCCTCTGCTATTGCCACACCATCTGATAGCTCTGAAAACATTCAAACAACTAAGTAACTAACTTTCACTTTTCATATATAATATAAAAATCATAATGATGCAGGGATTTTATAACCAGTCTGAAATAGTTGCTCATACAATGCTCGGATTACATATCTAGGAGAGATTCTGTAACTTCCTGTTAATTTTTCTTCTAGAGGCAAATGGGCTATGTAAATAAATAATTTTGTTTGGAGCGCTCTTTAAAGTATTAAGAGTACTACTTAAGAGTTGGGACCTATTTTTAAGAATAAATTTAGCTCTCTTCTGTAAACAACCCGGAACATAGATTTACCTGATGGATTTCCATGTTTGGCGATAAGATTCAAAGTCTGCAACCATTTGATCAAATTGTCACATAGAACAACACTGTTTGCTTCCATACTTGTTGTCACACAGCTTTTCAGAACTATAAAACACTTGCAGTTTCACTCATGCAAAAGCATTATAATTATCACTTGTTAAGATATATTTGAAAATAAAAACCAATTACAAAATTAAAATTAATAATACATTGACGATTGAATCACAGGATTGAATAATATCCACAGATTAGGTACTAACTACTAGTTATGATATTATCATATTATTGACAGAGTAAATAAAAATAATGATTGACATAGACCACGAACACTAGGGTTATAATATTGACGTTTGACAGAAATAATCACGATCAAATAATATTCTACGTCGAATCCATTTGTTATCTCATAGCGTCGAATTGACTTTGTAGGTGTAGAGTTCCGTAGTTGTAAGTTGGCAGCTTTGACAACGGTAGTAAATATCATTCGTCTATGGTTGGCGGTGGCGTTTTGAGGAACTTAATTCAGTTATCCAATTTTTATACTCTTTGTCCATGGCCATCTTGAAAGGATATCGTTGTGTGTATTATTATACTTATATTATTTTAAACTACGATTACGCAAATAATTGATTAAAAATGTTTTTTTTCCAAATTAAGTATTATGTTCTACTAGCTGATGCCCGCGACTTTGTCCGCGTGGATTTAGTTATAGAAGTCCCTCGGGAACTCCTTGATTTTCCGGGATAAAAAGTAGCCTAGATGTTGACCCGAGTAATAAGCTACCACGGTATAAAATTTTGTAGAAATCTGTGCGGTAGTTTTTACGTGAAAGAAGGACAAACAAACAGCCAAAAAAAATTTAGCTTCTGTTTTGATATCTGTATCTTGAACACAATTAGAAGCAAAAACCCTTTTTTGAATCTATTTCATGTACAGAATTGGTTTCGTTTCTGTTTTAATATAATATGTATAGATACAATGGCAACACTAATGTTGAGCACAGTCGCGCCAAGTTATGGTGGAAGACACGGGTCTGCCCGCGAAATTCAAATTAAATTTGGTTTTTCGCAATTTGTAAACTAATACGACAAACTAGGCTAATGGGATTCTAATTGCGCCAGTAGAATTATCATCTTCACAGGTTTACATAATATATAGATAGTTGATGTTAGAAGGAGTACCTTAGGTTTACTAACTTAACTTTTTAACAGACTTTCAGAAACCAAAGTCAGCTAACTTATTTTCTTACATGTACCAAATTAGTCGAAGAAAAAGCCACAAAATTTGTTTCCGGTTCAAAACTATTGAAAAACGAATACGTTAGTTACCATAAGCATTTCATGCACATTATAATAATCCTTTACACCATACTATTTAAATGAATATCTTAATAGTTATCGCAAAAAAAAAACGAACGCGCGCCAATATAAATACGCGGATTTCAACCCGACGATGGCGATGACTGGACTCGCTCATGCGACCAGTGACCACCCCCGGGCGCGCCGCGTTGTTGCTATATTATAAGCCGAGCGATACTTCTTTTATAAGCCATCTTTCAATTCTTATGGAACATTTCAAGGAGTTTGCAAAGCATAGGCGTAATAATATGCTCTACTAACCGTGGGAAGCCGGGGCGGGTTGCTAGTACTATATTCTTTTTCTAGGGCAGGCGGAAAAACGGACATTGACCTTTGACGATAAAATCGGGGTAGCCAACCTTTTTTTTTTGATTTTATTTTTTTATCTTTGTATCAATAAACATCATCAGTGAAAGATAGAGTGCCGAGTGTGAAGTTCTTCGCAGGCCCTGTGTCTAATATATTATTATGAAGAAAGAAGATTGTCCAGTACTTATATGAATTAAAAAGCAAATTAACATTAATTTAATTTTTTTATTTATAAATCACAATTTTCGTTATTCCGCTAGCAGTATATAAATAGTCTAATAAGTAGGTAACGTAATAGAAGTGGTACCAATAAATATGTTTTTAATATTCATTAAATTTATTTAATATCTACCTATATCTACACTAGCCCGGTCAAATTAGAACAAAATATAGGGGTGAGGTTACAATAATTCTCACTTGGCTGAAAATTGGTAGGATTGTTCAAAACACTATTATAAATGAAATGTGAAAGTCCTCATTGACTGGAAGACACCTGGAAAAAAAATTACTCGGGGTCAAAGGTCACAAAAACGGGTTATTCGTGATTTTCAGCAAAACGGTAAGTTTTATCATAAAATTAGCCTTGACAAAAATTGTAGATCAGATGATTATCTATAAAAAATGTCGAAACAGGTTTTTTATCTCTGAATAACCGCAAGTTTCACCCTACCCCGTACTATGAGACGCGCTTAGCGCGTAACGATACGTAATCGACAGTGAAATGAATGGAAGCAATACCTATCGTTTACGTGCGATGCTAACATAATACTTCGGGTCAATGTCCGTTTTTCCGCCTGCTCTAGAAACAGACTATACCTATTTTAATAAGCGTTGCTTCGCGAGTGAGTCTGACTGGAGGTGCGCGGGGAATGTATAACAGTATCTCTGTGATTTCTTAGAAACTGATTTGCGTGATTTTTTTAAATCGATACAAATACTTGCGAGATTGTCCCAAAAAAAACTTCGGGTTCTAAATCTAAATTGTGATTCCATTACCTACTAGGTAATTAAAAACTTTGTTTATTTTAAATATTTAACAAGTGTAAATAAAAAAAATTATTTTTAAATGCAAGCTTTTAGTAGCTACATGAGACTCTGGATATCATCTAGGATCAGATTACTTGTTATGACGAATCAAACGAGCCCGAACTCGATGGGGTTACGTCGTTTTATTACAGAGTTCCGATAGCCATCTTCCGTCTCCATCATCAGATCAGCTCCATGTCACAATAATATTGCATTGTCATCCGATTTACACATAAATGCAAAATTTCAGCTCGATCAGAAACCGGGAAGTGGGTCTAATTCATCTTGCAAGATTTGACCCAAACAAACAAATAAACTGGTCAAGCTAAATAAAAGCTTGTAAAAAAATATCAGTCAAATACCCTAAATTATTTTAGTGTAGTACGTACTACTTACTCTCGCTCAATACTACTATTTCTGTTCTACCGACATTATGTATTCTTGGACGAGAAAGAAAATGTATTCAGAATAGGTTATGATGATTAGTAAAATACTGGATAAAACGTTTATTTCTACAAATTGCTTAATATTACCTCTTAGATAGTCTTACAATATTAACAGTTAAGAAAAGCGTTTGGTGTCAGGTCGCCACCAATGTAGGTAGTATAACGCCAAAACACAGGTTAAAAAACATTCATTGAAAAAAAAATCAATTACTTACTTAACAATATTACAAGACAATCACTGAACTTAAATTGTAATCCGAGCTAAGAAGTATTGGGCTAAAGCTATTTACTAAAGATTAACAGATATTATATGAAATATTTACAACAAATTAAATTTTAGATCCTTATTCTTTTCAAAAGTCGAATTACGTGGACAGAACAGTCTGTTGTTCCCCATTACAAACTAAAATATTATTATGGTAAAAATTACTAAAACGAATTCAAAATATTTCGAAACACGCTCATCTCACAAGATCTGCGAGTTTGAGGTACGCGACTTGCGTCGTCCGCAGCACCTCAAGGTCCTACCACTACAAAGCTCTGCTATTATCCTTCGCCATTATCATAACCAATAGGTAGGTCACAGCCCATATATTTTTCACTTGCGACTGCGTGAGCAATTACTCTATTCCACAAAGGATCTTTACTCAATAGATGTGGATTGCAGAAAACTATAGATGAAACGTGTGCTCTAGTTAATGCTACATTCAATCTTTTTGGATTGTTTACAAATCCTATAAAATGCTTAATGTCTTCTTCTATTATTAACTCGTTTGATCTCACAGTAGAAATCAGTATAATTGGCCTTTCCTGTCCCTGAAAATCTTCAACTGTCCCTATTTTCGGCTGAGGCAAACCCATGGAATCAAAAACGACGCGTAAATATTTTGTCTGAAAAAATAATTGTCCAAATTACAATCAACATTATATAGAAATCAAGATAAGAATAGGAATAAATTTAACCGCCATTTTCTATTTCTGTCTAGCCTTACTATCTTAAGAGCTAACGTCTTCCTGAGCAAGTCAGAAATAAAAAATGCCAAATCAAATTTCAATTCTGATGCTGCTAACCTGTGCTATATAAGGTGTGATTATACCAATCTCATCTGCTGTCACATTCTTTTTGTAAAGCTTACATGTGGTTAGAGCAACCATTGAAGCCTCTTGTGGGTTGTACCAAGAAGGGCTATCTTCATCTCTCATGTTAACACCCTTAATGCCATACACGAAAATGCCACCATCATGTCTTTGAGAGTCAAAAATTTCAGAAGTCGCTGTTATAAACTTACTTGTCCATGGCAAACTTGTGTCTAGTTTAGGAACAAGTGTGCCATCATAAAACAGCTCACTAGGCAATGTTAAAACTGCTTCCAGTGATCTATAATTATCATTTAATTTGGTAACAAGTCTTCTATCAAAGCCATCGTCGTACGCCTCGTAATCTTTGAGATAAGGAAACCTCTCCAAGAGTCTACACAAAAACGATTCATCCATTGCAAATTCTTTGCTATAATTGGACAAAATAACTGGTCCCAACTGCATTGGATCACCAGCAAGAATAATTTGCCCATGCTCTTTATCTATAAAAGTCAGCGGTATCATTATTTCAGGCTCTGTTGCTTGACCAGCCTCATCTACAATTATATGTGTAAAGTGACCACGAGGCATGTCTAAATGTTTTAAAGCACCAAGGCAATAGCATGTACCAATAGTAACACGATGTCTGCCTATAAAGGATTTAGAACAGTTCAAATTCATATTATCTTTGACAAAATGTTTATTTCTTGACGTATTTTCTATCGATATATCGATAGTTGCACAAAAAGGTTTTACGACATCTGGTATACTATCAGAGTCCACTAAATAAGCTGCAATGAGCCTAACAACGGATCCTGTAAATTTCCCTTTGTATTCTACAAGTCGTTCAGTTATCAAATTAGAGGCACTATTAGAAGGAGTAGCAACCAAAATTCTACTGTCAGGAACACATTTCAATATTTGTAAAATAGCCTCTA
This sequence comes from Oeneis ivallda, assembly GCA_029955525.1. NCBI lineage: Eukaryota > Metazoa > Arthropoda > Insecta > Lepidoptera > Nymphalidae > Oeneis > Oeneis ivallda. The sequence goes on along the minus strand of JARPMR010000003.1, from coordinate 9,576,364 downwards.
TGACTGTAACTGTCTTTCCTGTGCCTGGAGGTCCAAAAATTATATAGGGCATTGGCCGACATTCACCTTTTAGTATGTTATTTACAGCATTTTTCTGGTGTTTATTTAAGTTTAGGTTAAACCACTCGATTTTATCTAAGCTTTCAGGTGGAATCTGCTGTGGTTTCAATATTAAACGAGATGGAAATAAAATGTCTGGCCCTAAACTAGATAATGCCAAATTTATCGCATGATGCGATCTTCTGTAAACTGTTCGACTAAAATGGAATTCTATGGAAACATCACTGCCACCATAAGACTCATGAAAGTGGGAATTAAACTTCATTAAAATGAAATTTCCGCGAACGACATGAATAAATCCCTCATACTTTTGGGCATCACTGCCCCATGTATCTGTCACAATTACTCTATCTCCTTTAATGAGAGATGGTCTTTTTTCAGCAAGACCAGGTATTTCAAGACCAAGATACTCATCACAGTGTGTCAAGTAAACTTTACTTCTATCATAAGCCCTCATGTTTATATTTGCTTGAATTTCCTCTAAATACATAAGAGTGTGCCATCTATCTATGTAGTTGGCGATATTTAATTCTTGTGCCAAACATGGAAAATGATTCTCAATGTGTGTCAAAATTTTGTTAAATTCATTGGTATATAATGTTTGTTCTGAATCGCCCAAGACAATTGACCAAATTTTGTCGGGAATAGGAAACTGACCCATCTTTACAGAAATAAAATTTGGCGTTTTATTTGGCCTTTCTCCACGAATGACATTAGTGCTGCTGTTCCTTAATTTCTTCATTCCTTCGATCTTCTTTGAATGCAGATTTGCCTGGCCATTATCAATGCTACCTTTTATAGTACTACCATCAACTACATTTATATCAATAAACCTCTTCAATTGAAACCCTTTAAACAAAACTACAAAACATTCTTTCGAATTTCCCAAAAATTTTGGATTGCATGTAATCGTAAAAGTAATTGTTTGCTCTGGATTTATTCTTATTTGTTGATTGACAAAGGGTTTAATGTTCACCTGTGAGTCTCTTTTTTTACTCAACACCATCCATTTATTCAGAATATATGTCTGATTACTTCTATTACTAATGTTAAGCTTAATTTGCTCTGTGAAATGAATATTAACTTGTTCAAATTTTAAAGGGTAAGTCATCTCAATATTTTTTTCTTCTTCTACTTTAAGACTTATTTGTTCTTCGTTTGGAATCTCAGTATGTGATATTTTAGGAGGTCCAGCATCAATTACTATTAGTTTTATAGCTCTCCAATTACATCCACCTTGTGTACTTTCAATTGCCTCAACTAGTACCTAAGATTTACACAAAAACAAATAAGTATTTTTATTTTTTTGAGCAACAGTTTTTCATAATGATTGTAAAACTAGCTGATACCCGCGACTTCGTCCGCGTAGATTTAGTTTTTGAACTCCCTTGGGAACTCTTTGGTTTTCTGGGATAAAAAGTAGCCTATGTCACCCTCCAGGTCCTCAACTATACCCATGCAAAAAATCAAGTCGTTCTGTATCTGTTTTAAAGGACAAACCAACAAACTACTTTCGCATTTAAAATATTAGTATGATAGTATGATTACTGATTTTATTTTATTAAATGACCTAATATATTTCTGAACAAACAAACAATGACAACCATCAAAATATTAAAGTTTAAATACGCGATAATCCGAGTAATGCGGATATTATATTATGTTGTCGATTCAAAACCCTTAATACGTGCTTCAATTCGAGTGGACCCGAGTCTACCGTACCGAAGCTAAGAGACGAACGTCAAATGTTTGACAGGAAAGTAGGTCGAACACTTTATATGGGAAAATGAAATTGTTGTTTTTACAATCTCGCAATTTTTCCATATTTTCTCACCGTTTAAACCTTCCCTGGACTACGACAAACATTTCAAAACAAAAATGAGCTGAATCGGCCCAGCCGTTCTCGAGTTTTAGCGAGACTAACGAACAGCAATTGATTTTTATTTAAATAGAGATAAATAAAATGAACAAAGTTTTTTTTTGCAATATTTAACTTTAGGTATAACTTTTTTTAATATGAAAACAAAGTCTTTGAAAAAAGTCTGATCTTGACAATTTTAAAAATAATCATTTTTGCTCACCTTTGTTCCAATAGTGGGTCGACTGCCATTTACCAAAGCAGTGTTATTGAAATAAATCTGTCTGTCACAAACACCGTCTATTCCGGACCAATCAGTCACAATTGCACTTTTTACTTTTGTTCTTATTGGATTAAACGACAACACTTTTAAAACCTGAAAATTTAAAATTTTACCAATAACTATGAAATGTCCGTGGAAAAATAGAAAAAGCTGCTTTTCCCATGTGAACTCTTTGATTTTCCGAGATAAAAAACCACTCTCCCGGTCCTAACTATAACCCTGCAAAAAATCAAGGCAACGTGGCAAAATGTGTGAAGGACAAACCAACAAACAAACTTTTGCATTTATAATATTAGTACTTCACAGTCACTTCAAGGTGGCCGCTACCTCACGTCGCGCTTCCCCGCACCGCACCTCAAGTAAGTGCGACCCGTTTAGTACAGATAACATGCTCGCAAATATCACTACTCAATTTTTCAAACTTTTGTTAATGTTATGTTTTCAATTTTTATAATTAAGTTTTAATTAGTTATATAATGTTGTTTGGTTACTATAGTTCACATTTCGTTTTCTATGATGAGTAAAAAAGGAAAAGTTTTGCATAGCGCAGACTATTAAATAAGTACTTTAAATTCATGACTTTCTTTGAAGAGGAGAAAGATAAGCTATTAAAAAATCACGCTCTTCGTAATTCAAGACATCATTGCCATGAAAAGCATTGCCAGAAAAGAAGACTTCTGTGTCTCTACAGTATAAATATTAAAGATATGTACTTACAATAATAATACTTAATTTTTATGTCAATGATACCAGTATGACATCATTTTGTAATGGACAAGACGGCCAACTTGAAATTAACGGGAAGTAAGGATGTACTTGCAAGTATATACAGCAATTTTTTAAATAAGTAAGTAAGTAAGTAATATATAATTAGTATGTCAAAAAAAAATTAAAAATTAGTTTGTTATTCTATTACCTATTGCCTACCTGATTTGTAGACATATCAGCAGGCTTATCCTCATCCTGTTGCACAGAGCATTTCATTTCCAACCAATCCCCTGGTATGGGGACAAAAGTACCTTCAACTTCATCTAAGTTGAATTTTAAATCACCTTCTGAGATAAAAACTAATCTGTCCTGTCTATGACCAACCTGCCCAACCAAGATATGTTCTATTACACTGTAACTCTTTTCCTCATAATCCACTTCATCACCCCATGATAATCCTTGATTTTCCAAAATTCTTACTACTACTATTGAGTCATTGGTATCTTTGTAACACAAGTACAGTACTTTATCACTGACATTCACATCAACAGTACATCCAGTCATATCATGGTGAATCATACCATCAATGAGTACATAATTTTCACCACAGTAAGTTATGAGACCTAAAAAAGAAAGACAATTTAAAATGAACAAAGATAAATATTGGTGTTTATTCTGTTGTACACAACCTCTAAACCAAATTCACAATTCTTAGTGTAATACTATCCTTTACCATGAGGATCCAGCTTATTTAAGAGATTACATGTTCAACAGACTTAGTACCACTAGTGGTTCGCCCTAACAGAGACCTCGCGGTAACAGTATCCCATAATTATTCATTCAATCGATACCTACATGACAACTAATACTGACATTATTATTATGCCCGTTTTCACCAACCATACCTAAATCATCCCCTAAATAGGAGTCTCTTTACGTAGGTAGCCCCTAAATACAATCCTAAGTCCTAACATCCATCCCAACATCCTTTTAAATTTAGGTGTCTCGTACAGGTTTGTACACGTATGCTTTTAATTCAAGGGATTTAGATTTACCATCCTTATAGACAAATGGTCGCTACAACCAAGGTCTTAATAAATGAAATCCACTGTATGTAGATAATATTAGTATGTATTCTGTAACCTTTGGCTTCCTCTATTTTAAATATAATACAGTTATGACTGCCATGGGTTTACACACCTGTTTTTTGAAAACATACTGCATTTCTAGGTGGTTCATGGATTGGGGTTGACACTGTAGTTATAGTCTCTTTTTCTGCCTGTATTTGCAGTGCCAACAGTTCCCCTGCTAAGAAATTTTCCTTCTCTTCATCAGTTTCTTCATTTTGATCCTTACCCAATAGGTAATTAAATAATGATGTAATATACGAAAACATCATTTAAAAATTTTTTAATTCATAAAATATGTTGAAATGAGTGAAAAATAAAAAGCTATTGAACAAAGCCTTTGTCATATTCAAATTTCCATTCAGTGGCTTTTAAATAATCCAGTTCTTTTCGTAGAGCTTGTATTCTTTTTTGGTGCAATTCCTTGTGGACATTTTTTAATGATTGTTCAAAGCTGTGGCCAATATCACTGTGGTTTAAAGATGAGTCGAAATTTTGAATTCTACTCTGCGATGTACTCTGGAAACATAAGTTTCGTTAGAAAAATCTACCTAAAGTTGAAGGTATCAGAGCATTACTAGAATTCATTGCAGGGTAACTAACCTACAACTTACTTGAGGGGTTTCAGATTCTGATGGGGAATAGGCAGACTGAGAAATGTTACTGGAAGAAGACATCCCAACCCAAACAAAAAAATTTAGGTAGGTTAGGTAAGTATTGTATTACCTTGTCCAAACTCCAAAACACTATTAGGTATTTTTGTTTTTTATTTCTAAATTCTATCATAGCGACCACCATGCGATCACAGCACTTTTTATGATTCTAGAGCTGTAGCAAACCGTACCTATGTATTCGTTACTGACGACGTACGAGTAGGTATTCACATTCAGTCAGACTCGAAGTAACGTTTCGTTACTTTCGAATCTATTTCGTTACTCGCATGTTTCGATTTGATTGTACGAACGATGTGGGAAACGGAACGTCATGGAATGATGCGTATTATAATTTATACGTGACGATGCGAGTGGCACGGGACCCACAGATTACACCGATATGTCCAACCACGTGAGACAGTTTCTTGCGACACACTCGGCTCGATTCGGCTTTCGTCGGGAATATACAGTTTGTTTGAATGAATCGGTCGTTTGAATTTTGTTTTTTGTTTTCTATAATCTACGGTTTACGAGACTAGAAATTGTTGTCGAGTTTTATTAAATTGAAAATTGGCGTAAAAAATTAATACTAACCTTTAATCTAACCAGGTAAGGTAGATTTGAAAATATAGTTCAAATTCTTTCTTTAATTGAGGCGTCTAGTTTCAAACTAACCATTTTTAATGCTTTATTAGAGGTTTACAAATACTTCAAACACTAAATATAATTCAAAACAGCCTTAATAATGATTTATGTAATTTTTAATTCTATTTGATTAAACTTTATTTGTATCTTTTGTTTTCATTACTTAATCAACACCTAAAATAATAATGTAGGTAAGTATTCTATTCATAAATTAATAATTCGTTTTGGATATTATGTAAGTAGATACGAAATATACGATACGAAGTAGATACGATTTGTTCTGGAAACGCACCAGCGCAAAACTCTACACGAGAGTACTCAATACTCAAAGTAACGGAAGTAACGAGTACCGAAACGGTTGTAACGAGTACAGTTTTGTTTAGTACCGAATACATGCGGGTATGCATTTTATCGGTACTTTTACAGCTCTATATGATTCCTTTGGTATATATTATTATACTCTTTGCTTTGAATGTTCAATACAAAGACTACAGAGACCACGAACACTAGTATTTCCTAGTTCCATGTTTTAGTCGTATTTGAGATTTGTGGTCTTTTATATAATCTATGGTATAGTAACCACAGAACACTATTACTCCTAGCGGAGTAGTAGTGATTACATTCTCATTGGTCTGATAGAAAAGAGAACCGTCGAGGGATTTGATTTTCCGTCCCCAGACTAGTGTGTGCATGGACATAGTAGCAAACAGGACCGAGTACTCGCAGCTGAAAAGCGAGCCGAGCGAGATAGCTAGTACAGAGGCCGTGTGTCCCTTTCTAACAGGGTGTCAATAAGATTTTCGTTGTGTGAGACAAATTCAATCTTGCAATCTTCCTACTAATTCGTTTATTATAAACACAGTTATTGAAGTTTTTCATTAGCAATGGAAAATTTCTTAGGGATTAGGGATGGATTACGAAATAAATAATACAAATAGTACAAGGTATCGATTTGTCCAGTCATAGTGAGTACATTGCTAGATATTATAATGACTGGTCATGTGTAGATAATTTATTTATTTATTTATTTATTTATTTTAAGACATACCCCGGGAGACATTACAGTTGCCCAATTCATCTCCGGGGGCTACTATAATCAGTACAGATAATACAAATAATATAAAAAAAAACATTAATTAACATTATTAAAGGAAAATAAAAGAAAAACTAAACATAATAAACAATAACATAAGACTTAAAGATAAAAATAAAGACACAAAATTAGAAATACTAGGAATATTACCTATTTTCTAATAGTAATTTAATCTTTTTCGTGAGCTGATCGGGTGGGGTGTGGAAAACATCCAGTCCCGGATTCTCGCAAACCAAATCATTGAGCAAGCGCAGCGCACGAGACACCGGCGCCTGCTGGACTAGCTTAGTTCTATGGTGTTGCAGTGCAAATAACGTGCGTCTACGCGCAACCGCATAATCATTCGGCGCGTGCAAGCGAATACACTGCAATATATCCGAGTTGCTTTTTTCCCCTTGGATTAGACTGACTATGTAAGAGAGTAAGGCTACATTGCGCCGCAATTTCAAGGTATCATAACCAGTCATACCAAGGAGAAACATGCTCGGGTATATTGTAGGATATCCTACCCAATATCCGTATTGCTTTCTATAAAGCCAGCGAATGAACTTTTTTTGGATTTTCTCCACCATGTCTATATATTTACTCTCGTGTGGGTTCCATATGATTGCATTGGCTTCAAGTCTGCTTCGTACAAAGGCAATATAAGGCGTAATAATGTGATAAATTAATCATTTTCTCTAGATATTAATCATAATAGCTGGTCAAAGGCACCCAAAGTAATAAATACAGCCCCACTTCCCCTCCCACGCCTTATTCCGTTGCCGCACGATCGGTATATTTACTAAAATCTTAGGTTAGGTCAGGGTTGTACAGAAATATTCAGGTTCCCACTTGGCAGGGCACTTAGGTTCTATTGGTTTGAAATGAAAAATTAAAATAGTGAAAATTGTTATAATAATAATAATAGTACAAAAGTAAGGAGTAAGGAACCATCGTAATCGGCATCGGCATCGTACGTATTCGACTTATCACTCAATACAAGAATTTAAAAATTCATGGTCAAAATAGTTGACGATTTAGCATTCACGTTTTAACGGGTTGCCGCTCAAAAAAAATAGACTAGATAAAAATTTATATTTTCTTTTTTGTTAAGGAATATATCTATCGAAATTAATGCAGTTAAATACGGTGACTTAAAAATGTTAAAATAAAATAAAAACATAAGTGTCTCAACTGAGTTTTTTGAGCCAAAATCTTTGATCAAAACCATTTTTTTAGGCTGGCAAGATGAAAGAATTTTTTTATTTCTTTATTACTATCCCTCTCGGCTCGGATTAGCCACTGAGTAATGCGCAACAGGAAATATACTTTACCTACTTGCTATAAGGTTCATTTTCGTAAATACAAATTTTCCGAGTTATCAGTCTTGTTGTGGTCCTGTTTGTATATTAAGTTCATGGTGTGATCTGTGATTTTCCGGATTTTGCCTTGATTTTCCGGTGATTTAGTTTCTGATTATATTCTCTTTGGTTTTATTTAAGTAGCATATTAAAACCTGTGTGCAAAACTGAAACCAAACAACTTTTTACTTTAGTTCTTATACTTCTTATATAGTACTCTGTGGTTTTTATCCTTTCATTCCTGGTTATATATATTAAATAGTACTCTGTGTATATATCCTTCTCTATGTTCCTGGTCTTTAATTTTTATTTTATTTATAATCGGTCGGGGTTTGTTTCCTGGTCGGTGATAATCGGTCGTTAGATTTTTTGCTTATGTCTTTTAGGTTCCTTGCTAAATATCGTTATCAGAGTGATTAAAATCTGGTGTACATAATCATTAATCTGTGATTAAATTCTCTTTGAATAGTATACCTACCTCCTCTAGATTTGCGGCGAACAAGTCGTTAAAATAATTACCTAGCATCCAGAATAGTAGGAAAACATGTCAACAAATAATTGTGTATACAAAACCAAATGCGAGGATGAAGCATCAGATACCCTAATGTCCCCGTGTTTTCAAATTAGCTCTGGTGTGGAACTCAAAGAAGTCCCAACAAACGGAGAAGAATACCTTCTTAAAGTCAGGAAAGAAAGGGAAAAATATGCTGCTGTCTCAAAGTGTAACAAAGACTATTCTAAGTTTGCCCGCAATCAATCCCAGTTTGTAAAAGAGGTATAATTATCATGAATAATTTATATTTTACCAAATATTTCTTTTCGTCAACTAATGGAAATTCACTAAGAGGATATCTATTTCTTTTATGAGCTCAATTTACACTGCCATAACCCTTTCCCAGTTAGCATGCTACCATCTTAGATTAGACTGCACTGTTACTTACCATCAGGTGTAATTGCAGTCAAGGGCTAACTTAACTTGTTATTGAATAATTATGGGTGCCTAATAACATGCTCTATGCTATATATCGTCCGTCAATTGGCATTGGTCAGAGTGGTAGACTATAGCCTATAACCCTTCTCTGAGAGGAGACCTCTCTCAGTAGTGAGCTGTTGATAATGATGATAATGATGATGAGTAACATGCGCCTTGATGTATGGCTGATTAGACTTTTATGATATGGATTAGCAAGAGCGTCGCCAACCGATGCCCAAGGGGGGGGGGGGGGGGGGGCAAGTTGACAGGGTTCCCACTGAATTTCTAAAAACCTTACGCCATGCGGACGAAGTCGGGGGCAAAAGCTAGTTAAGTATAAGTTTCTCAGCTTCACAGTTGAAGATTTGGCAGCAGTATCTGGATTTCAATGATTGAAGTATCTACTAGTACTATATTTTTCAAATTTCTAGGGGGGGGGCAGCTGCCCCTACCTACCCCCCCCCCCCTGGCGATGCCCATGTGGATTAGGTAATATTACTAGCCTGGACAGAGCTTGGATAGGTACAGCTCTTGTCAAGCAGCCTAATGTGACATATAAAATTCTTCTGCACTATCTGTTAAGAATCATCCCTTAGGGTTTCAGTATTAATCTTCATAGATACTGCCATGACCCACCATAGAATAGTGAAAACTGGAAATTCCCTATTTTTTGTTGTTTTTTTTTTTTTGGGTTTCGACTTTCAATAATGTAATTAATATGCACTTCCACATGAGAAACGATATCAGTTTTCATTTGTGACAAAAATAAGTTCCTAAGGTGAGGAACTTATTTCCACAGACACTTTTTGTCATCTGACTGTCCACTTATCTTTTAATTATTGATTAAAGGTTCCAATGCATTTTTTTATTCTAGCTACCTCATGCCAAGGCACCAGATAATTTAAAACCTACTATAGAGTGGCAAAATATTCAAGTCGCAGACTTTTCTGATGTTCGTATGTACATCTCAAGGCTTCTAAACAATCGTTCTTCCTGGCCGCCGAATGTAAAGAAAATGTATATAGATCCTTACAATGTAGTAGGTTGGAGAAATTTTTTTAAGAATAGAGATTCTACTCTTTCCCATGTAATAGAGGTACGTCAAGCTTTTATAGACAGGGGATTGGAAATACTAACAGAAATGCTGAATGAAGTCAAACCTGGGGAGACAATAGATCATAAAACAGGTAAATATTCTGCTTTTTCAAAAAAAAAATTTTCATTGTTAAAAAAAATTTTAGAGTATACCTCTCACCTCCAAATAACCTAAAAAACTTTGAAATTCATATTTACACTAAAATATCTATTAATGGGTATCACTTAAGTTTGTAATGTGATACAGATACTAGTGTTTGCCTGTGACTTTGTCTGCATGTAGTTACATTTGTAGAAATCTATAGGAACCCTTTTTTCCTGAGATACAAGGTAGCCCATGATACAAGTCCTCGACTATCCTCTTGCAAAAATTTATGTCAAACCAATAAACAAATAGACTTTAGCATCAAAATATTGGTAAAGCTATAGACTAGAAATAAAATACATGACTGATCATTTTTTCAGGTCAGTGGATCTATTCACTGCTTGCATGCACCAGACAACCTCTTGTCTCAGACACAATTAGCATATTAAGAGATTTGGCCAGGAAATGTGCAGAAATCAGGTAATTTTTTTTTGTGGACTATGGTAGTTTAAGGGCCAAGTGAAAACTACTCTTTTTGTTTTCATTGAAAAAACAATAATACCTACATGATTTCAATAGGACCTGTAGGGCTATTCACTAAGATATCACTCACTTCGAAAACAAACTATTATAACTTATTACTTATCCTTTGTTTACCAATTACCTACTGTCAAATTATCTTATACTGACCAAGTAATATATCGCACCACTGCCTTTATAAAAGCGGCACCCTTAGAATATTTAAATGCATGTTTATGTTTAGCCGAAGGCCACGCCCCTATTCATTTGTCAAATTGTTTTTAAATTTTTGTAATTGAAAATGGCTTTACAGAATAGCCATGTAGTGCAGGTCTGCAATCAGATATTTTCAATTCAGATCTCAGTTTAGACTTTAGTTCCATTATTTGGATTTGTTTCCTCATTGCTAAGGGTGGTGACACCTATCCATTAATCACAGAATGTTAGGGGTTTGTTGCAACAATAATGTGTTGCATATGATTAGTCATTAGTAGGTAGAGTAGAACGACTCAGGTTTACCGATTATATTATTGCCAACAAAAATATTTAGGGGCGGGTCACCCTTATCATTAAGAGGTATGAAAAATAGATGTTGGCTCATTCTCAGAGCTACCCGATATGCACACAAAATTTCATAAGAATCGGTCCAGCCGTTTCGGAGGAGTTGGGTAACAAACACCGCGACACGAGAATTTTATATATTAGATTAGCTTTTGGCAGCGACTCCGACCGCAACGACTTAGGTTTTTTATAAATTCCGTGGAAACTGCGGGACTGCGCAATGTCAATGAATTTTACAATTAGTAATTACTACCCGTCCGCTTCGAATACTTCGAATCCGTTCGACGACCGTTACAAATGACGTCATACTGTCCTTTGACACAAAAATAATTGTATTTTTTACTGTTACCACAACTGTGACGGACGTTTTCTGGCAATGCTTTTCATGGCAATGGCGTCTTGAATGTCGAAGGGCGCGATTTTTAACTTCTTATATTTCTCCTCTTCGAAGAAAATCATTCACTAAAGTAATAATAAATAGTCTGTGCTATGCAAAACTTTTCCTTTTTTACCCATCGTAGAAAACTACACGCGAACTATTAGTAACCAAAACAACAAGAAATACCTAATAACTTAATTAAAACTTAAAATAAATTAAAACGTAACTGTAACATAAGTTTGAAACGACACGGTACTGACAATTGCGAGCGGTACGTTGCTATCTGTACTGAGTGGGTCTGACTTGAGACGCGGTGCGGGGAAGCGCGACGCGAGGTAGCGGCCAACTTGAAGCGGACGGGTAGTACTTCAGTGAATGGAAGTATGTTTTAGGCCTCATCCGCACGTTTGGCAAACCTCGGCAAGCCTTCACAAGTTCGTGCGGATAGAGCGTTTGGCATGGCTTGCGTAGGTTTGGCATGGCTTGTGGCCGATCCGAAACGTTTGTAGAGGTTTGGAGTTTGCCGCAAACGCCAAACGTGCGGATGAGGCTTAAGACATATAGAAGAGGTTTTTGTCATGCCTGCTTAGAAAAATCTTTTTCGTTATACATATAGATATTAGATATGTACCCTATTTATTTTTTCCAGATCGCATTTAAGAACAGATGATGAAAATTCGCAGTTGGCTGCTGCACCCCTTAATCTGTTCATATGTTTAGTATCTCGATATTTTAGACAGTATGATTTAGCAGACTAAAAGACTCTGTACTTGTGCTCTGGTGCAATTGCTGCTTTCATATTAATTATGTAAATGAGAATGTGTGTGGTTTATCTATTATCAGAATCTAACTTACAGAAGACTATAAAAACAAAAACTAATATAATTATGTGACCTGAACTTGAGCGATATTTAAACGTTTCAAATAGCTGCACTAACTTTTGAAAATTTTTGTTTTGTATAAACCACATTTTTCTCCAAGCAATTTTAATTTTTACGATTTAGAACGAGTTAAAAATTAAAAGTGCTTGGAAAAATATGGTTACTCGTTCTTTTATTTAACTTCGTTTTAATGTTTTAGATTGTAATAGTATTAAATTAAATTAGTTAATTAGTTAAACCTACATCAATAAAACAAAAACGAGGTTCAATTTGTTTAAAAACTGAACTCTAGTACCCTTTATGAATTTCAAATAAATAAGTAATAAAACCATTTTTATGTTTTTTATATTTAGTATAATATAAAATCATCATCATCAGCAACCCATCAACATCTCAATACTGAGCGTCTCCTCAGGTCACTCAGAGAAAGGTTAAAGGCCCACCACGCTGGCCCAAAGCGAATTGGCGGAATTCACACGACTTCGAGAACATTATGGAGAACTCTCAGGTGTGCAGGTTTCCTCACGATGTTTTCCTTCACCGTTGAAGCATGTGATACCTATAAAATTGCTTAAACGCATAAGGACATTATTATTCCTCGTGATCCTACCAAAAGGAAAACCCAGTAGGACCAGTAGTAGTTATTTTTTTAATAAGAAGGCAGACCAGCTATTCACAATTTTGATTACAATAACTAATTAGGTATAATATTATAATATAATTTATAGTTTATACCGATGATAACAAATCAGTGAAGTCTTCCAGCATATATATATTAATCAATGGTGAAGTCACACTTGAAAGTTGCTATCATGTTGTTATCGTCGACGTCCAAGTGCACTCCAACCTGTTTACGAACAGCGTCCATTAGTTTGGAGATTATGAGGCTGTCCCTCTGGGTCATTCGTGGCGATTCTTTCAAACCTATAAAATATTTCAGAAGTGGGATTACTAGGTATACTTAGGAATCCATGACAAAATGTAGGAATTATGGTACTACGTCCTGTCCGTCTGTCACAGCTGCTTTTATAAATAACGCTTATCCATCTTTATCGCATATTAAATAATTTCATTTTAATACATACAAAACAGGGAGAAAATATTGGGTTGTCAAGTTTTCTTTATAGGTACCTTCAAATATGCTAGATAAATATATCTAACGTAAAATATTCTATTCATGAAAAATGTCTAATCTCGCAACTTATCGAAATAAATAATTACTTAGTTTTCTTACATACTTTATTATTAACTTTGATAATAATCATTATAAAAGTTGTGAGAGGTTGTTTTCAGGCCAATTTATTCGATCACCTAAAGCGATTTTCTTTAGCTCATGACAAGTTAGCACTTGAAGTTGGTAATTGTTGATTGAGTCAACTGACTTGAGCTAAAGAAGAATTTTTTTTCTATTGTTGTTGTATGTTACTTTAGGTACCTATATAAAATTAACGTACCATTTCTTATACAACGCGCCACTTCGAGAGCTTCATAAACCAACCCAGCGCTATTTTGGAAATTGTATTCTATCGGCGATGTATGCAGAGAAAAGCTCTCTACAATGCCGTCCACGTGCGTGAGTTGATTAGGGAAGTGGAAGGGGTCCTCGATCTGGGAAGAAAACAAGTATATAAGAGTGTTTGTTCTGTTCAGTAAGTAGCCCCAAGTAATGTGTTCCGAGTATGCTATGTTAATTCATTCCGAATTGTGTGCGAGGCATGCTCAAGAGTGGTGTGATGTTTCCAGAACGCTTGGTATTTATCTCGGTATTAATGTAAAACTAATTATTATTAGGTATTTAAATTTTAAATGCAAATAAAACGCATTTTGAGTTTAAAGATAAAGCGGACATCGGGAGATGGAGCTGTTTCTATTTTAAAGTCACAAAAAACTAGATATACCTACATTGCAATTTGCAATGTAAGGCCGCGGCCGCACTGGTAAGGCGATTGGCGGCGCGACGCGGCTGCGCCCATTTTTAGGGTTCCGTACCAAAATGGTAAAAATGGAACCCTTATGGTGAGACTTTCTCCGTCCGTCCGTCCGTCCGTCCGTCTGTCACAGTCGATTATTTCAGTAACTATTAAAGCTATCGACATGAAATTTGGCATAGTTGTGTATAATAGTGGCCCAACATCATTGGAATAAAGAAAAATTGAAAATCATTTTTAGTTTTATTAAAAAAGGGGGAAAATCGGGGATTTGAAATTTCAAAGTAAAATAACTATACCGAGTGGGGTATCATATGAAAGGCTTTTACTTGAGCATTCTAAAACAGTTTTTTATTTATTTCTATATGTAATAGTTTTTGAGTAATCGGCCAAAATGTCGAAAAAAATACCGTTCCCCCCCCCCCCCCCCCCCTTATCTCCGAAGTTTACCAATCGAAAAATCTGAAATAATTATGGTCAATAGAGGTTTATGTATTTTTACAGGAAAAATAAAATCAACGCGAAAATTATTTCAGTTTAATTAAAAAAGGGGGAAAATCAGGGGTTTGAAATTTCAAAGTAAGATACTTATACCGAGTGGGGTATCATATGAAAGGCCTTCACTTGTGCACTCTAAAACAGTTTTTTATTTATTTTTATATATAATAGTTTTTGAGTAATCGGCCAAAATGTCGAAAAAAATACCGTTCCCCCCCCCTTATCTCCGAAGTTTACCAATCGAAAAATCTGAAATAATTATGGTCAATAGAGATTTATGTATATTTTACAGGAAAATAAAATCAACGCGAAAATTATTTTAGTTTAATTAAAAAGGGGGAAAATCAGGGGTTTTAAATTTCAAAGTAAGATAAATATACCGAGTGGGGTATCATATGAAGGGCCTTTACTTGTGCATTCTAAAACAGTTTTTTATTTATTTCTATATATAATAGTTTTTGAGTAATCGGCCAAAATGTCGAAAAAAATACCGTTCTCCCCCCCCCTTATCTCCGAAGTTTACCAATCGAAAATTCTGAAATAATTATGGTCAATAGAGGTTTATGTATATTTTACAGGAAAAATAAAACCAACGCTCTAACTAGCATAGTTTTTTTTATATTAAAAATAAACCTCTACAAACAAAGTTAACGATAAATAAGCAAATTAATATAATATTATCGTTTTACTTTTACTTTTGGAGTACGGAACCCTCGGTGCGCGAGTCCGACTCGCACTTGGCCGGTTTTTTGTTTATAGTGAGTTTATTTCAACGAAATCGCAGTCGCCTGACCAGTGCGGCCGTGGCCTAAGAATATATACTGCGTTTTGTAAGATAAGTTATATTATATCCACATACCGTTGCTCGTCCAAGAGTACCAACGACAGTAGCTTTGTTCCACAACTTCACTTTGGCGTGTATGTTCAATACAGCGTGTCTGCTGCCCGAATACTCGAGAACCACTGTGTCCACCAGATCCACTCCTTCATCGTTCAACTCTCCAACGGCCGTTACGTTTGTTGGTTCTTCTTTGAAAATGAACTGTGCGAATTGTAGAGCGTAGGTACACGCCCATATCGAGTATGGCACTGCCGCCTAATTCCTTTTTACTAAGAAAGTAAGAACAAACATAACTAAGTAGATATGCCTACTCGTAAAACTTACTACTTACTAAAGTTAGATACTTTTATTACAATGGCTAAGTATATGGAAATGTTCATCTGTTATGAAAATCATAGCATAGCCCAAACTTGCAAATTATATCGTTGACTCAAAAACAGCTTATTAAATTTTGTGTCACGTTGTCCAGTCTAATCTTAAAATGGTTAAACCGATTTGGACGGGATTTGTTCTATTGCGTGCAAACGGAACACGGACAACGTCATGCGCTTCTGCTAAAACATGGTCGGGACATGATAAGAAGCCTCTTATAATAGTAATTTAATCTTTTTTTTGTAGGGTAAGTACAACAATACGTCACAGACAAAGAGGATTCCGTATCTCGGCATGAAAGGTAAAGTTTTTAAGCTTTTTCTTAGTTTTTAGACACCCTGAAAATCAAAATCTTTTGCGCTAGGTACCTACCTGATGCGGCCAATGTTAGCGATAGGGTGTCCAAGGTTTACATTCACGAATTGTACATCGCCAAGTTTACCAGACTTAATTTCATTTTCCAGACTCATGTACAAAGGAGAAAATCGCGACCAAACTGCCTCCATCAAAAATAGATTTTTCTTTCTAGCAAGTGCTCGCTTTGTTTGGCATTCAAACACAACGGCTTTTCGCAAAGATGTTTGCCAGACTCCAGGAATAATTTTGAGAGTTCGTAATGACGTAAGCAACATCTAAAAATAAATAAGAGTCAAAGAACATAGGTGTGTGTAGGTATGGAAAGGTCAAGGTGGTTTTTGATTAGGTACCTCACTGTCGCATTGGTGAGCGCTGTTGTCTTAAAAGTGGGAGGTCTCTGGTTCGATTCTTCGTGGGGGCGATATTGGGAATTTATAATTTCTGAATTTTATTGGATCTGGGTCCCGATTCAGTATTGTGTCTATCAAAAAATGTTAGCCAATGACATATATTTTTTATCCATGAAATAAAAATGCTATTTTCCTAGCAAACCTTCAATAGATAGGTAAAAAATATAGTATGTCCTAGTGGCTATCATTTTAGATAGGCACTGAGTTACAGATAATCGGGGCACTGGTCTGGTGGGAGGCTTGTTAACCCGTCAATGACGTGCTGACTGCCGAAATTAAACATTAGCGAATACAAACGAATTAGTATTCTGGCACGATGTCGTGTAGAAACCGATATATGAGTTTAATGTACACCCTATCTATACTAGCGGCACGCTATGATGGCCGGTTTGACACATTACAATAGTGATGTGGAATGTCAATTTATTCTCGAACAAAAAGCAATTAAGTTTTGTTTTTGTACCTGATTAAATAGGTTTAATAAAACAAAAATGTATATGTTTATTTAATTTATTTGAACGAACTGAATATTTGAATGAAAATGAATATGCATACTTTATATGCACACAAGAAACATATGAATACAAAAGATACCAAAAAAGGTTTTTAAAAATTTTCAATTTAGAAAACCAAATGCCGAGTTGTGGTATATATCATATAAAAATAAAAATTTTACCTTTTGTATGAAACAGCTGATATTTTTTTGCGATTTCAGAGGTTTGTCCACATAGTGAAAATTGTTCATATTCACAAGTACATTCACCCCTTAAATGGTGCAAACTGATTTTTCTACACTTGTATACATTTTAGAAATCAATTTAATAAATAAATTTTGAGTCCTAAACCTAAAACTACATTCGATAAAATTTATGAATCTCTGCACATCACTATCGTCAATAAAGTAATACAATTATTTCCTTCAAAGTCGTTATCAATTAATACGGAACTTCATGAGCGGACAAACGTCAAACCGGCCATCATAGCGTGCCGCTAGTGTAAGTTCGCCCGCCACCACCTTACCGCATCGTCACTTACCATCAGGTGAGATGTCAGTCAAGGGCTCTATCGTTTCATCAAATAAAAAAAACGGAAGTGCGGAAAACGTGTAACGACCCCGGCATGCGTTTAATACTGGTTAGATTAGGACTATTAATTAATTATTGACGCATGCGAACCGTTTCACCTAACATGACTCCTGAAACCTTCATGCATAATAATTATGTAGGGAGATCCTCACTTACCTATGTCACTGCTTCTGGCCATGTCAACATAGGATCCAAACACTTTGGGAATGTCATGAAATTTTGCAAATTCTTCTGCGCGAGCCTTATCCCGTGCAGCCACAGCTGACACCACCATGTCTCCCTTTTGCGGGTACGAGTTTATAGCATTGATGAAGTCGTGATATATCTTCCCTGAATTGACTATTCCCCAACGGATCGTCATCTTTAACATTATAATGGACAAGATATATCTGGGTACGAAAACGATTTCGAACATCAAAACATATTATTAGCAGCGTTTTACCTGAAAATAAAACGCATATTAAAATACTTACCTCACTGGAAGCTTTATATTGAGAGTAGCATTTCCGTTTCCGTCGATTTATTGTCAGTTTTCGTACTTTTATTGACGTCACATCCGCTATGTGGCGCCACCTGGCGGCGTCGTGCCCACAAAGTTTTCGTTAAAGGTTGAGCTCGGCCCTTGGTTCATTGGCTCAATATCACCAGGCAGGAATTACTGAAAGCTTCCAGTGAGGTAAGTATTTTAATATGCGTTTTATTTTCAGGTAAAACGCTGCTATTAAACTACTTGACCGTCACTGGAAGCTTTATATTGAGACCCTGTTTGTTTTCGCCTGGTGACGCCACATACTAGATTATTATATCGTTATACTTCTACGCCAATGTGATCATATTACTATTATAATAAAGCATCAAAACAATGTCAATCAGTAATGTGTTGTGTTTCTTAAAAAGAATTTCAATTCAATTTTAATCATAACCAATATAAACGTCAATATAACAAACCACCAACTTTAAGTTTATTGGATTGAACAATTGAGTGACACTTTTCACGTCTATAAATTTTTTGAAATGTATTGACTGATTGCCACTTCCCGCGAGCCAAGATTTCATCGATGGAATTATTTTCCCACCAACTCTTTGAAGCTACCGCGGAGCGAACGCTACCAGGAGTAGCAGCGTCTTTGAACAAGGTTTTGACCCGGCCTACTATAACTGTACGCGAGGCGGGTTTAGCCAAACCTCTTACTGTTACAAATAAATTACTGGAGTTTGCTGCGTTACGAGGGTTAAGGTTACGATTATTCTTATTCACGAGCAATATCCAGCCTGACTGTCTATAATTGCTGGGTTTCTGACCCGAATTGAGGCCAAAATATTATAAAATCATTACTTTTTACACAATGCTTGTCATCTACTCTAAGTAAAGTTAGGTCATTTATACGTCTTCCTGAACATAACAGTAATAATACTGCAATATAACGAGATATTTGAAACTGATTGTTTATTTATTTATTTATTTCGTTTATACGAAGTCAAATCACTAACATCCCAAACTGGTGGTTTGGAAACCACTGGGTTCTTAAATGTAATTGGTTATAACATGTGCTTCACAAGAACATAATACTCAAGTTCAAGATGTCTCAGCGTTACATAATTTCGAGACCACAGATTTGTGTAATAGAATTGTGTTATAAGATAATTTATCATTCAAAATATATAGATCTGCCAAAAACTGTGCTAATTCTGAACCTGTAGGAATTTTGGTGATAATATTTTTATTTCAAGACCAAAAGACCAACTTTTCCAAGCTGATTCATAAGCTTACAGGGTAGATCTTCGTCAAGATTTTTTAAGTAATGATAACTTTGCCGAGTTCCATATTTCTATCGCTTCTATCAGACATTTCCAAACTTCGAGCACGATATCCTCGACTTTCGGAGATGGCAGACCCGTTGCTACATCAATGAGAAACTTGTTTAGGTGCCTCACGGTCAGTGGTGCAGTTAGCGCTCGGGCTCTGAGGTCCGTGCGCCAAAAAACTTTCTCCCATCGAGGTACTATTATTAAGAAAATTCTCGTGGACTGATTCAGATGAGTCAGTACTCTCGGTATTAAGAACGATGGCGGGAAGACCCACGCGAGTGGAAAATTCCATGGGACACTGAATCCGTCGTGGAATAGAGCGTCGTTCCCCATTTCGCAAACACTATTTCCACGCAAGGTGGTTGTAAATGCCACTCTGGTGGTGGGCGATGACGTGACAAATGATCCGCATGATTGTTGTATCTGCCCGATATAATATATTGTACGCTGTGATCAATTTAGTGGTGATCTAATAGCTCGAGGATTTGGAACGTATTTTCAATAGTGGTAGTGCCTTCGTCCCTCCTTCCTTCCGTAAATGAGCTACTGCTGTCTTGTAGCACTGATTCAGGACTGAGCTGTGTCGTAAGAACTGAGCATGATTTTAGTATGGCCAACATTTCCTTTTGATTGGAATGTAGTGTTTGTTCCTTTTATGACCAGTATCTGATTGAACAAACATTATCCGAGGCATCCGTCACTAAGAAATTGGTGGAGGGTAATTGTGGAGTCGTCAGTAACTGGCAATTCTGATTCTACCATATCAGTTACCTTATGGCATCTGGCTGTAATAGATAAGTCAGGGATGGGTCTGGAAGTGTTTTTGAACATCGGTGATTGAGCCGTCCTTGTGCGACTACGAAACTCGCAAAATTTAGAATACTTATTATTTTCTGCAATTCTTTTAGAGTGATTTTTCTTTCCTTTGTAATCTGACTCACTTTTCTGATTGTTATTGATTTTTTCCTTGGGAAAAATTTTTTGATTGTGCCAGGGTCTCCATAGTATTCCTAAATAGAACCGATTTTCCGAAATTTATTTGCCAGCCCAGGCTCTGTAGTAACTGTACCGTGATTTTGACGATTGCGTAGCTTCTGCAATTTTTGATTTGTAATGAGAAAATCGTCCTTGTATAGGAGGCGTGGGAAACGCCTTTGAGCCTTTTTTATTTTTACATGAAAGTAGGCTTGCGTTATGTCGACTTTGCGTAACTAGTCTTCAGGTTGAAGAAAGTCTGGAATGCGGTACATGTTTATTAAGTGGAATTGTTCCGCCTGTACAAATTCATTAGATCTTTGAGCTTTAATATTGGTCGGGATGACCCGTCGGGCTTCGGCACCAGAAAAAGTGCAGACAGGAAGCTCGGTGTGCAAGGTGCAACCTTTAAGATCCTTTGCTTTTTCATTTTGTATATTATTGCAGACATTTCCTCCAAAAAAGGAGTGTGAAATGTCTTTCTGCTTGTATTGGGACAAAGAAGGGTATGCGATACCCTTGAATTAACCTTTGTATAACAATAAGTGCCCCCATTTTCTTCCATTGTGAAAGACGGTGCACTAATCGGCCTGTTTGGAAAGAAGTCGAGTCAACTTCTTTAGTTTCCTCTGGAGGTTCTAGGCCCAGAAGATCATCCTCCGTGGCTTCCTCGTACGGGCCGCGAGCCCCATAGGTGAAAGGATTCTTTATCCTTTGTATTCATAGAATGGTCATATTCCCTTTTGGAAGATTGACCTTTGTAGGCATCATTGATACGTTGGTTTCTACCCCACTAGGGTGGGTTATAATGTCCATGCAGGAAGTCTGCAAGCATTGTCCACGCTAAGTAGTTCCACGCGATGGAACGGGAACGTAACGAGCACCTTGCACCCGCGAGGGGCGGTGACCAGATTTATTAGTATTTATCTACCCTGCGAGGGTGGGTCATAATGTTCATGCAGGAAAGTCTGCAAGCATTTTCCATGCCAAGTAGTTCCACGCGATGGAACGGAAACGTATCTAGCACCTTGCCCTCGCGAGGGGCGGTGATCAGATTTATTAGTATTTATCCACCCCGCGAGGGTGGGTTATAATGTTCATGCAGAAAAGTCTGCAAGCATTGCCTATGCCGAGTAGTTCCACGCGTTGGAACGGAAACGTATTGAGCACCTTGCCCCCGCGAGGGGCGGTGATCAGACATTTTATTAGTATTTATCTACCCTGCGAGGGTGGGTTATAATGTTCATGCAGGAAAGTCTGCAAACATTTTCCATGCCAAGTAGTTCCACGCGATAGAACGGAAACGTATCTTGCACCCTGCCGCTGTGAGGGGCGGTGATCAGATTTATTAGTATTTATCCACCCCGCGAGGGTGGGTTATAATGTTCATGTAGGAAAGTCTGCAAGCATTGTCTATGCCGAGTAGTTCTACGCGATGGAACGGGAACGTATCTAGCACCCTGCCCCCGCGAGGGGCAGTGATCAGATTTATTAGTATTTATCCACCCCGCGAGGGTGTGTTATAATGTTCATGCAGGAAAGTCTGCAAGCGTTGTCCATACCGAGTAGTTCCACGCGATGGAACGGAAACGTATCTAGCACCTTGCCCCCGCGAGGGGCGGTGATTAGATTTATTAATATCTGTCAGCGTTAAGGTGTGCGAACCGAACCAGCCTTTTCCAATGCAGTCGTAAATTGCTATGAATTAAACAAATGAGTAGCTGAAGGAGGAATTTTATTCAATGACGCTTTCACCAAGGGGTCGCGAACCCGGCTCGTATAGTTTCACGGCGCGTCTCAATGCTATCTGCTTTGTGACCACACTAATTGTAAAAGATCCGATAAAATTTTATAAAAGTCACCTGCCTGGCCCAAGAAAATAATACTGATAGCAATGCTAATTTTTGAGATGCAGTGTGTGATAGCTGCATAAGCTTTAGATGCGTTGGCTAGATGAGGTATCATACATTTTTACCTCCTCGTTTGTTTCTAGGTCTATGAAACCTCAACATCGAAGTAAAATTTAAGCACTTTGATTCAATTTCACACTGAAGTTCATCAGGTGTGACATGTTCACCACTAACTTGGGCATCATTTCGTCATGATTAGCTGTAATCTCATTATCATTCGAAGTTACAATGGATTTGTGTAACTCACTAATCTCTAGATAAACTAGGATTCTTATATTCCACCTTTCCCTTAATATTTGAGCTACCCAATTTGTCAGCATGGAAAAGATTTTGGGCGCTGTGATTAGCCCGAACGGCAGATAAGTAGCTAGCTAAGATAGCTTATCCATGTCGGGAGCTACTGGAGCGGCTGCGCGCACGCTTACGAGCCTGTCCACTCGGACCGGCCACGTCTTTCGGTAAATTATCCATAACTGAAATTCAAAGTATGTTAACAACGGCTATAAAAATAAATATAAAAGGAAGGTAGTCATTATTTTTTCTAACGTGTACGAAAACATTAAAATACAAAATTTTAATTTTAAACAAATATTAACCAGTGATCCGAACGGAAAACCCGTTAAAAAAATAATGATCACTTATTATTTTTATACAAGTAGGTACTTACTGCGAATTAATTTCACACACGAAATACACTTACACTTAATATATAAGCTTTGCAATGTTACGTATAGACTGCTTGCAAGCTGTTGCTTCGACGGAAAACAAAACGCCAATGAACCAAGGGCCGAGCTCAACCTCGCCAGGTGGCGCCACATAGCGGATGTGACGTCAATAAAAGTACGAAAACTGACAATAAATCGACGGAAACGGAAATGCTACTCTCAATATAAAGCTTCCAGTGACGGTCAAGTAGTTTAATAAGGTCTAAGTAATATGGGCAAAATACTTATCTTTGTTTAAAGGCAGATTTGACTAGATATTCATATTCAGTAAGAGCATAAAATTAAATGGACGGGTACTTATTTTGCAAAATATTGAATGTGGTCTGACTACACTGTTTAGTGTTTACGTACGGAAATTAACCGCAACCGTTTAAAAAATACTACTTATATAATAGTTAGGTAAGCATTATTATTGTTCTTTCATCTAATTTTACTTATTTGTTGTATACCTAAAGGTATAAACAAAATTCTCACCATATGTAGATAATTACAAAAAAACCACGTAGATAAATACTTTAAATTACATAATATGGACTTAAATTGAAATAAATAAAGCTTGAGCTGTTAGCAGGTAGAACGTTATAATACTAGTAGGTACATAGATATAATATGTAACTATACTAGCGGCACGCTATGATGGCCGGTTTGACGTTTGTCCGCTCATGAAGTTCCGTATTAATTGATAACGACTTTGAAGGAAATAATTGTATTACTTTATTGACGATAGTGATGTGCAGAGATTCATAAATTTTATCGAATGTAGTTTTAGGTTTAGGACTCAAAATTTATTTATTAAATTGATTTCTAAAATGTATACAAGTGTAGAAAAATCAGTTTGCACCGTTTAAGGGGTGAATGTACTTGTGAATATGAACAATTTTCACTATGTGGACAAACCTCTGAAATCGCAAAAAAATATCAGCTGTTTCATACAAAAGGTAAAATTTTTATTTTTATATGATATATACCACAACTCGGCATTTGGTTTTCTAAATTGAAAATTTTTAAAAATGGAATCTAATACGATCGTCACATAGGATCGCTGGCTAGCACAACTACTACCTCCGGCAAACTCGCGTCAATGCTCAATGCAAAACAAAGCAGTTTCGAATTGACGTTGCTTCGAAAAGTATAAACTGTCAGTGCAATGCGATTGTGATATAGTTTTGACCTGGCTTTGGATTTCAAATATTGATACTGCATTACTGTTGACCCTTGCTCGTTAATTTGGACTCTGTTCAAGCCCTTTGTTGTGGATTTCGTCGATATGACCGAACGTACGCAGAGAACTGTTCTAAATAGTCAGACACGTGAGTTCGTAATACGCCTTCGTAACTATTTCGATCGTGAAGCTCAAAATGGAGGGCCAATTTTACCTATAACGTCAGTGGTTGAACGCGTAGCTGATGCGCTTAATATTGGACAACGAACTGTTAGACGGATAACTAAAAAAAAATATGGCGAGACTGGCACAGAAGAAAATAAACTTCACACACCAAAAAAGAGAAAACGAGCAAAACCAGTCGTAGGCATCGATAGCTTTGATGCCGATGCTATCCGAAGACATGTTTACGGCTACTATTTACAGAAGGAGTATCCAACAAGAAAAAAGTTGGTGCATTCACTGAAGGAAGCTGGATTATTCTTCGGTGGGGAAAGTTCTTTAACGAAGATTTTGAAGACCATTGGATTTCGATACAAAAAATGTAACAAACGCAAAATATTGATGGAAAGATTTGATATAGCGATGGCAAGGTATACTTTTTTACGGCAAGTGAAAGAAATCAAAAATTGGCAAAATGTTGTGTTCTTGGATGAAACATGGCTTAATGCTAACCATACTGTAGGCCGTTCTTGGAACGATGACACAGCAGCATCTACTTCCAAAGTTCCTGTAGGAAAAGGATCGCGACTTATAATTTGTCACGCCGGAACCATCAACGGGTTTGTCGAAGGTTCTCTCATGGCTTTTGCGTCAAAAACCACTGGAGACTATCATGAAGACATGAATGGAGAAAAGTTTACTGAATGGTTTACCTCAATGTTGTGTAGCCTCCCTGAACCATCTATTATAATTATGGACAACGCCCCATACCACTCGATGCAAATTGACAAGCCACCTGCCCAATCCCAAAAGAAAGCTGATATCGTCGCATGGCTTCGTAAAAATGGCGTAGATGCAAACATGAATATGTTAAAAGCGGAATTAGTACGTCTTTTAAAAGAAAACAAACCAACCAAGATCCGATACGTCATTGACGAAATAGCATTAGAACATGGGCACAGAGTTATACGGTTACCGCCTTACCATTGTGAGTATAATGCGATTGAGTTGGTGTGGGCTCAAATTAAGGGATATGCTGCAAGACACAATACAGAACCCCCATTTACCACAAAAAAAATGCTAAAATTATTAGAAGAAGCTTGTGAACATGTGACTAAAGGAGACTGGGAAAAGGTTGTGAATAGAACTGTTAAATTAATAAGGGAAGATTACGAAAGAGATGTGAAAATAGATAATATTATAGAAAACGAACATATAATTATTAATGTAGGTGATGATAGCAGTGACGACAGTGAAAATAGTAGTATGGACGAATCTGATTAATTATGGCCTTTTGTGGCACCTTTTTTGGTATCTTTTGTATTCATATGTTTCTTGTGTGCATATAAAGTATGTATATTCATTTTCATTCAAATATTCAGTTCGTTCAAATAAATTAAATAAACATATACATTTTTGTTTTATTAAACCTATTTAATCAGGTACAAAAACAAAACTTAATTGTTTTTTGTTCGAGAATAAATTGACATTCCACATCACTATTGTAATGTGTCAAACCGGCCATCATAGCGTGCCGCTAGTTTAGGTATATTTGGTTTAATACTCAGTGTTGTACTCAAAGTGCTTTATCCAACAGCGCACATAGATAGTATTATCTGAAGTAGGTATACACTATTTATAATTAGTAATATGGTAATATAACTATATACACAAGAGGTCCAAGAGCATTCAAGTGTACCTAATGTAGTGTAGGTAGATACATATGTAATAGGCTATTATCTATTTATTTATGTACCTATACTGACGTCGCTGGGATGCAACTTGTATGCGTTCGGTACCACCGATCTTACCTAACGTTCTCCTAACCTTTCGAATTTCGGCTACAGAGGCCAATTTATTCGTTGTAGGTACAACAAAGTTAAGAGTTAGGTACCAACAATAAAGAATATTTCTGTCGTTCATTTACCTATATTTATTAACCCTTTATTAGTGTTAACTGTTAACAAAAATTTCGATTTCCATTTTAAAATTCCTGGTCGTCGACGTCATAATGCACTCCAACTTGCTTCCGCACAGTATCCATAAGTTTTGCTAGTGTGAGAGACTCTTGATGAGACATTCGCGGTGACTCTATCAATCCTGAAAAATGATTAAGTATACTCGTATTATTTGCATTACAAATCCAGCAAATTTGATTATAACAAATTCTTAGAACCGATAAACGTTAGGGTCGTAAATTGGATCATTAACGTTTTCATCAACCTATTCAATTTTATTTGTCATCAATTTTTGGTGTAAGGTGTAACTACCTACTAGAAAGACATGTGATTAGGCAGGATGAGTGTTAAATATATTTATCTACTCCAGCATCGAAAAGTTCCAATTTCGAATTTGACAGCTGAATCGAAATGAACCCTCTTTCGGTTTTGCTTCTCATTTCGATGCAGCTCGTTGTATGGGAGCTGAATCGAAATGGTTATCTTCTTAAAATAGGATACCTAAAGCTAAGGCTCTGAGTTCTGGCACTTTTGTACCGTTCATATGACAGAGGCGCCACAGGCGGCTGGTGGCGGCTTACGGAGTTACTTTTTGTGGACAGAGGCGCCACAGGCAGCTGGTGGCGGCTTACGGAGTTACTTTTTGTTACTTTATTGAGCCTACGGCGTATTTTGTTAATGATTTTATTTTCCTTGTCGTAGATAAAATCTTGTATGCAACTGAACGTAATTAGTCATTTTAATTCTCGTACTATCCTATTTTGATACTCGGCAAGCCTCGTATCAAAAAACAGCACTCGAATTAAAATGACCCTCATTACGATGCAGTTGCATAAATAGCTATTAGGCGATGTACCTTTGAGGCGTGGGTATCTATAACCTATCATTACATTTATTCACCTACCCTCTCTAATGCATCTCGCGGTTTCAAGAGCTTCATATACTAATCCGGCGCTGTTTTCAAAGTTGTTTTTGAGGCTGCACTTATGCAGAGGAAACTTTTCAACTTTGCCGTCGACGTGGGTGATAGTGTCGGGGAAATTGAATGGATCTTCGAGCTGGTGGAATAAAAGAGTAAAACATGTTAAGAAGGTCCTGCCTATGTCAAGAATGTCTTCATATATTATGATTGCGAAACCTGTAAGTAAATACATTGCTAATCTTGTCAAGAAACTGCACTTATAACTGCGTTAAGTAATTTTTAGTATCTTTTGGCATGAAATGATTTCCAATGCAGATATATGGACCATAAAATAATATACACTTGCTTTGTATAGGTACTTGATAAAATAGATCCGTAATGCCTAAGTCATTGATAATAATGCGTAAGTAAGGCATTGATATTAACTAATTAAATATAAAAAAATATTTATAAAAAACCGACACCGACACCGACGCCCGCGCAGCTCTACAAAGTATTTAATTTATTGTTGATTTTGTTTAAAACTGCTAGACCGATTTCGATAAAATTTAAATGGGGCCACCTGGAAAGTATACCCTTTGAAACAAAAAAAGAATTTTTGAAATCGGTTCAGGCATACAAACATACAACGTGTATTAAGGGACAACTTTATCTCTATCTATAAAAAGTCTGAATGGTTTCTAATAAATACCTAGTAACTACTTAGGTATAAATAATTAAAAAAAAAAAATATTTTTAAAACCCAACTACCCAAATCGCTTCAAGTGTGCCTATAAAATTTTAAGAGTTCCCTCAGTTTTTCCAGGATCCCATCATCAGATCCTGACCTGATGTCTGTGGGACCAGCTAGGAAGTAATACTAACAAAAGAAGAATATTCCAAATCGGTCCAGGCGTCTTTGAGTAATCGAGAAACATTTACCTAGATATCAAAAATCCTCATTTTTTGTCTTTGTCTGTTTGTTTTTGTCTGTTAAAAACACACCGTAACTCTTCCACGAGGACCAACGATTGTTGCTTTATTCCACAACTTCAGTCGTGAATGTATATTAAGCACGGCTCGTCTACCGCCGGAGTATTCCAAAATTACTGTGTCTACGAGATCAACTCCTTCATCATTCAATTCTCCAACTGCAGTCACTTTTATGGGTTCATCTTTGAATATGTATTGGGCCAGTTGTAGGGTGTAGATTCCTAAGTCCAGAATGGCACTTCCACCCATCTCCTTTTTGCTGAAAACATGTATAATTTAAGATAATAGATACAGAATAATTTAATATAAAAAATTCTTTTTAAAAAACCGACTTCAAATTCCCGCGCAACTATACAAAGTATATTATAATTTATTGTTGATATTTTAAAAACCGCTCGACCGATTTCGATAAATATGGGACTACCTGAGGAGTATACCTACCCTTTCAAACAAAAAATAATTTTCCAAATCGGTTCAAGCATCTTCGAGTAATCGGTGAACATACATAAAAAAAATCCGACGAATTGATAACCTCCTCCTTTTTTGAAGTCGGTTAAAAATGGTTTAAAAAAGGTCAAACTTATGGGACAATAATTTCTACTCACCACAATCTTTCAACTGTTACAATTGGTACACCAAAGTTGACATCAAGAAATTGTGGCTCTCCAAGTTTTCCAGCCTGAATCTCTTTCTCTACAGCGATGTAAGATGGTGCAAAACGAGACCACACTGCTTCCATAAGGAAGAGATGTTTGCCCTTCGCAATGTTGATTAAACTTTGCGTTTGTTTATAGTTCAGACATAATGGTTTTTCGCAAAGAACGTGTTTCCCTGATTCAAGGAATAGCTTACTGAGAGGGTAGTGGTCCGGATTCAGAGCACCGATGTAAGCCACATCTGAAATGATTCGTAAAATTAAGTTAGAAATGAAGGTTTACAGAATATATACTTAATTGGTCTCCTCAAGATAGCCTTAAGGCTAAATAGAAAACGACCAAACCGTCGAACCAAACAATGAAAAAGACCAATTAAATAATTTACTATTACCATTTAGTTTGTTATTTAATAATTTAATTTACCAATTAAATAAATTAATGAAATAGCCTTAAGGCTATCTTGGGGAGACCAATTAAGTAGGTAGTTACAGTAGGTATATATTGCAACTAGTAGGGCGCGTGGGTGCGCGGCCCGCAAGCGGACCGCGGTTTTTCTATCGTCAAGTGGACTTTCAGGTTCTGATCATTTTCTATCAAATAACCACTCTTCCATCTTTTATACTCTCCGAGATAGACACCGTTGAAGTTTGTATGGCCGCCATCTTAGATCCGCCATTTTAGAGTTTTTTTTCAGCTCACTTCCAATTGGTTGAGGTTTCGAGTGACTTTTGTTTGAGCACACCCAACCTATCTTCAATACCCTGGCCGTGCTCCTCACCCACCTTCCAAACCCTCAATCATCTTCTATCATCATTTGTCACAATGAAAATTCTTCTATAAAAACCTATTTCGAAATGAAACCGTATCAAAGTCTTGCATGATTCCCGGCTTATAGTCTCTTCAATATTCGCCATATAATTTGTATGAAGAAAAAAAAAATTCCGCCATCTTCGATTTTTTTCCATTCATCAAATAGACCTTTGGGTCCTGATCATCTTTTGCCAAGAAACCACTCTTCCATCTTTTATACTCCCCGAGATAGACACCGACGAAATTTGTATAGCGGCCATCTTTTTTCCGCCATTTTGAATTTTTTTTCAGCTCACTGCGAATTGGATGAGGTTTCTAGTGATATTTGTTCGAGCACCCCCCACCTATCTTCGATACCCTGGCCGTGCTCTTCACCCGTCTCCGAAATCCTCAATCATCAGCTCTCTCCATAATTTTCCTCCGAATGAATTTTTGTCTTCTGTACGAAACAATCAGTGAAAAAAAATTTTTTCATACAAAATTTTACAGGAGAGGTGATCAATCAGTCAGTGAATCAGTGAATCAGCACGAACAGCTATATATATATATATATTGCAACGCGTTAGGAAAAAAATTGAAGAATTTTGTGAAATGAAAAAGTGTACAAAAAAATAAAATTGAAATGTCTGTCTGTGAAATCGAAATATTTGCGTCTATTCTGCTCATTCGGTTATTTGAATTTTGAACAATTATAGCATACCTAGGTACGGGCTAATGAACGGCTGAAATGATTTTGACGTAATTTTTACAGGCAGGCAAGTACAGGATTGCACAATTTTATGTCGGAAATATTTTATTAGGAATCCTAAGTAAAAGTAAAAACTTTTTACGTTAGATACATTATTGTAGGGTCTAACCACTGAACTGATATTGGCGAAATTTAACTTAAATATAGCATGCATTTCAGAAACGGACACCATCTACCAACTCATCTCGGGAAATCAAAGAGTCCATTATTATGCGCAGAAGAATTCACCATCTAGTTAGTACTAAATAATAGGTAGGTATATATACATAGACGCCCTACCAGCGTGCCCTACCAATATCGCTGCTTTTCGCCATTTCAGCGTAAGTGCTGAATACTTTGGGTATTTTATGAGTTTTGGCAAACTCTTCGGCTCTGGATTTGTCTCGAGCTGCAACTGCCGCTATCACCATATCGCCTTTATCTGGATATGAGTTGATTGCTGTAACGAAGTCGTGGCTAATTTTGCCGGAGGTAACGATGCCCCAACGAATCGACATCTGCAAAAAATACAAAATATAATTTTTTTCCTGGTGAATTACAATTCTATAACTAGAGTATTGAATTAGGTACCTTCAGGTACTTTCAGGTACCTACTTCATATAAGAATTAAATATCATTTTATCTAAATCATGAAGTAGGTAGATTTTATCTATCTCTGTGTAGATCTATGTTAAGACTTAAGGTTGATTATACGGGTCTGCCCGCGAAATTCAAATTTAATTTGGTTTTTCGCAATTTGTAAACTAATACGACAAAGTAGGCATATGCAGGCATTATAATTGCGACGATGGCAGTATCATCTTCACAGGTAGGTATAGATAAAAATCTTTACTTGAAAGTTTCCAGTTTAAGAAATTAGTCAGAACATTGACTAATTTGTGAGTAACTCACGTCCAACTCGATATTCTGACTAATTTCTTAAACTGGACACTTTCAAGTAAAGATTTTTATATAGGTAAACCTGTGAAGATGAAACTGCCATCGTCGCAATTCGAATTCCATAAGCCTACTTTGTCGTATTAGTTTACAAATTGCGAAAAACCAAATAAAATTTGAATTTCGCGGTCAGACCCGTATAATCAACCTTGAAGATATGCTTACTCACATAGGTACCTATTACTTAGTAGGCAGGTACAAACATCTTACCTTGACACTGGTAGTCTGAAACTGCCTTAATCTTGTCTAAATAATGAATATTCACGTAATATAATGTTACTGTTACTGTTAATTGTTATTTATGCACCGGTGTAAACACGTGTCAGCACTCGCGATTACGAACGAGTCACCACGCACACAATTTGTGAATAAAGTTCCTTGCTGTGAACTGACAACTGACAAACACATTATGCAACAGATGTACGAGAGTCGATAACTACGAGATTACACATAATGATTTTATCAAAGAGTTCTACGTATAGAGCGGCAGATCGGAATAAGAACTGTGTACAGTTTCAATCGCGCGGGCTGAGGTAGAGGGGAGCCGGCATGGTAAATAAGGTTGCAATTCGTGCGATCGCGGCGGTCACAGAGGCGTGCCGCGCCCCGCGCCCCTCAGTGCTCCGTCGTTCGTTTTGAATAAATCAAGAAGTAATTTATATTTCGTATCTAGTGTTACGAATTGAGTTGTTGTTATCTAATTATGCACTATAATAACTATACTTTTATGTCACTTACTTGAATATAGGCATTGTTGGCTTTTCAATTCACAAATTAGGTGTCTAGGACCTAACCGACGCATGAGGGTAAAAGTGAAATGCACACCTAACGAACTTCCTAAGCGGAATTGTATACAATCTGTTCTAACCATGGTAGGTATAAATTTCCTACCTTCATGGTTCTACCCTTAGTAAAGTTTTCCCATCTCGACAACGTTGATAGATTTCGAATAGGTATATAAAACTAACTTACAATTGCTGAGGCGGCGCAAAACCGAGTACCTACTGTGGCCGTCCATGCAAGAGACCTTTGTTCAACAGGGGACCTCTAGGCTCTATCGGTTGATAACGAAGAAGATATAAAAATTAAAATAGTCCTCTAAATCCTTTGAGTATATATCTAAATCCTTGTTTAAAAGTCGTATTTCAGTAGATAGGTAAGTAGGTACTTTATTTGATACTTAGTTATTACTTATTTATTTCGCAATGCTATCGATTGGGGCGCCGCTGCTGGCTGAACCATTTTTCGCTTTGATAACTATATTTCGACAGTCGATAAGTTTATCCACGTTGCAAACTCTTACTAATCTTACAGAGAATGAATGGCATTGAATAGAATAGAATAGAAATGTTTTTTATTCAAATAAACTTTTTTACAAGTGCTTATAAATCGTCGATGAGTCTACCACTGGTTCGGAATGCCGTTCCTGCCGAGAAGAACCAGCAAGAAACTCGGCAGTTGCTCTTTTCAAAATAAGTTTTATTGAAATACCTACTACGTTGAATAAGAATGGTACCTAGTCCGTATTATGATCGTAACCATTGCAATAGCTACCTATTTTGATAGGTTTGAATGTGTATCTACCAATATGACCAGTATAACGGTAATAAATAACTACGTTAAAAAAGGTGGGAGTTGGCGTACTTGAGTGGCGTAACTTTAGTTTGTGTACAGTTGGCGTTTTTTCAAACTAGTTTATAAAGTCAACTAGTTTTTCAACGAGTTGACCATTTTTCGTTAACAGTAATTTTATTGTTTCGCTATCGTAAAAAAAAATCCGGCCAAGTGCGAGGAGTCGGACTCGCGCACCGAGGGTTCCGTACTCCAAAAGTAAAAATAAAACGATAATATTATATTAATTTAATTAATTATCGTTAACTTTGTTTGTAGAGGTTTATTGTTAATATAAAAAAAACTATGCTAGTTAGAGCGTTGGTTTTATTTTTCCTGTAAAATATACATAAGCCTCTATTGACCATAATTATTTCAGATTTTTCGATTGGTAAACTTCGGAGATAAGGGGGGGGGGGGAACGGTATTTTTTTCGGCATTTTGGCCGATTACTCAAAAACTATTACATATAGAAATAAATAAAAAACTGTTTTAGAATGCACAAGTAAAGGCCTTTCATATGATACCCCACTCGGTATAATTATCATACTTTGAAATTTCAAACCCCTGATTTTCACCCTTTTTTAATTAAACTAAAATAATTTTCGCGTTGATTTTATTTTTCCTGTAAAATACACATAAACCTCTATCGACCATAATTATTTCAGATTTTTCGATTGGTAAACTTCGGAGATAAGGGGGGCGGAACGGTATTTTTTTCGACATTTTGGCCGATTAATCAAAAACTATTATATATAGAAATAAATAAAAAACTGTTTTAGAATGCACAAGTAAAGGCTTTTCATATGATACCCCACTCGATATAGTTATCTTACTTTGAAATTTCAACCCCCCGATTTTCCCCCTTTTTTAATAAAACTAAAAATAATTTTCGATTTTTCTTTATTCCAATGATGTTGGGCCACTATTATACACAACTATGCCAAATTTCATGTCGATAGCTTTAATAGTTACTGAAATAATCGACTGTGACAGACGGACGGACGGACGGACGGAGAAAGTCTCAC
This sequence comes from Oeneis ivallda, assembly GCA_029955525.1. Taxonomy (NCBI): domain Eukaryota; kingdom Metazoa; phylum Arthropoda; class Insecta; order Lepidoptera; family Nymphalidae; genus Oeneis; species Oeneis ivallda. The sequence continues at coordinate 9,542,226 of JARPMR010000003.1, read as the reverse complement.
CATAAGGGTTCCATTTTTACCATTTTGGTACGGAACCCTAAAAACGTCAACGACCCACCGATTCAACCTCAACGATTCACAATTTTCATTCACCTTTTATTGTCCTTAAATCCCACCTCTACTTCGCAATTTTCATTCACCCAGATTATATTATTGTTCTTAAATATTTAAACTGAATATAATATGGTGACAGGACAAGGAAGAATTCTAAACATGAACCTTCTTTCGAGTTCAAAAACATCTCTTAAGGTGGAAGACACGGGTCTGCCCGCGAAATTCAAATTTAACTTGGTTTTTCGCAATTTGTAAACTAATACGACAAAGTAGGCTTATGGCCTTCTAATTGCGCCAGTGAAATTATCATCTTCACAGGTTTACATAAAAATCTTTACTTGAAAGTAACCAGTTTAAGAAATTAATCAAAATACTGAGTTGGACGTGAGTTACTCACAAATTAGTCGATATTTTGATTAATTTCTTAAACTGGTCACTTTCAAGTAAAGATTTATGTAAACCTGTGAAGATGATAATTCCACTGGCGCAATTAGAAGGCCAGCCTACTTTGTCGTATTAGTTTACAAATTGCGAAAAACCAAATTAAATTTGAATTTCGCGGGCAGACCCGTGTCTTCCACCTTAAACAGTACGATAATATTATAACGGGTGGGGATGGAACCGTCAACTTTCAGTTTTCATTGGACAGTTTAATTAACTTTCTTCTTTGATTTCCGAATTAAAGTGGAGGGCTATGTAGTCTGCCTGTAATGCAAAGAGAGTTAAAATAAACACATTTTCATAATAAACATTTTATTGTTTCTATATAAATAACAAAGAATGTTGAAGAATGGTAGGTATTAATTGCTTAAAAGATTTGAGATTTTAAAAACCACAGCCATACCATATATTTTAGAATCATACATTATGGAACAAAATAAAATATTAAGTATATGTTTTGTAAAAAGAACAATAAGATACACATAATGAATATTGCAATCTGTGTACTTATTTATCAATAATGAATAATTATTTTCCTTATAAAATGTAATAGCAAAAGTTTACAAATACCTATTGCTCAAACAAGTTCTGTACAAAAACGTGAACTTATAGACTATTTATTTAAAAACTTTCAAATATGAACAAACACGTGCGAGGCTTATAGATCACTTAAATATAAATTATTCAAAAACAGTATTTCTAAAAAACGATTGTAACAAATAAAATTCATCACAATAATTACTTATTACATAATTATAAATACAGAATTGTATAGGAAAAATATTATATCACATAACATTGAATAATATAAAACTTGTAAACTGATTAATAGATAGTAATTTGTATAATTCAAACATTCTTGTCTTTTGCAAGGAAATCACAGAACTAAAGAGCTTAAGCAATGTCTCCATATAAAATATTAAAAAAGTTAATTTACACATTCTTCAGTATCATAAAATAAAATTATAATAAAAACATTTCATATTTTTATCATTTATAAATGATGATGTGATTATAAACGACTATATTTGATAAGGAACGTTCATGCGAACGAACCAAATTGACCTAAATTGGCCCTTAGCCATTAGAATAATATTCATAATAAAGTTTGTTTAAAATAAATAAATAAATAATTTTATTACATTATTATCATATCGTTAGTACATTCGCTATATAATATTATGAATTTCTTAATAATCGTATTAAGAAGAAATCCCTGGGATCAAAACCCAAAAAGGCGACGTTTAAATCGTTCGAATCGAATAACTACTGTGCCACCAAACTTATATTTTCAGGTGGACAAAATTGTGAATTCCAATTTTGTCGGGCTAGCTGCTAAATAAAATGTTATTCCAATGTCCAAATGTTCGCATAGTCCCACAATATTATCTGGCCTAGTGACAGCGTCGCTAATTGCTACTATCACATTTCGTGTTGCCAATAAATATTGTTTCGTTCAAAAAATCATTAGTTCCACTTTTGGCCACCGGGCGAGATATAATTAGTGTGTCATAAAATGTTACGAAAATGCAGTGCCGATTTCTTAGCTTACCTAATTTCGTCAATGGCAATACTATAGGTCGACCGTTTAACTCGCGTATCGCCTGCGCGGTAAGAAGGGAGCGGAGGGAGATGTTAGCGGATGGGTGAAAGGGGTGCGCGGAGCAGAGAGCTTACGTCAAGTGCGGCAGTGCGCTGGCTGTGCTCGCAGCGCGTGGTTGGTATTTTTGTTACGGACGCTTGGACATTAACGCACAAGGTATACGACTGCCAAGATAAATCTCAAGATGAATCGCTCTTCCAGTTTTGCGAACAAAATTAACAAGCAAGCTAAACAAATAGCATACAATGTATATTCCTTTTTTAAAGCCAGAAAACAAGATCATAATTCTACAGAGTATCTTGAAGACGTAAACCTAAACAAACTTGTTGCTAAAGCTACATGACTTTCGGTGACTACCATATGTAAAATAATAAAAGAAGAAGATGAACAAAATAATGTAAATTTTTAATCACCAAAAAAATTAAACAAATCCGAAAGAAAAAAATTGAAGTTGACAGAGGGCGTTGTTAGAAGAAAAATAACTCAATTTTATACGGTTTTAAGAAGGTTCCTACATTAAAAATTTTGAATGCGAAACTCAGAGAAGAAGGAATTTTAAATTGTGGCCGAGAATATTTGAGAACATTGATTCATAAACTTGGCTTTCGATTTAAGAAATGTCAATCAAAAAGAAAATTACTGATTGAACAACCAAACATCGTATCGTGGCGGTGGCGTTATCTTAATGCGATAAAGAAGCACAGAAGAGATCAAAGAAACATTGTTTACCTCGATGAAACACATGTCAATTCGTCATTAAATGTACCGGCGTGTTGGCAATCTAATGAAGAACGAGGGGTGCTGTCGCATATTGGCAAAGGGCCACGTTTAATTATTGTACATGCTGGTGGACAAGCCGGATTTATCGATGGAGCTCTTTTAATTTTTAAATCCAAAAGCAAAACCGGAGATTATCATAGCGATATGAATTTTGTAAACTTCAGCAAATGGACTGAGAAAAGCTATTGCCAAATTTACCGCCAAGCTCAGTTATTATTATGGATAATGCCGCATACCACTCGGTACAAGAGGACAATAAGCCTACAATGACATCCACAAAAGCCACCATGCAGACCTGGCTGCAAAGACACAATGTTGAATTTGATACGTCTTTAAGAAAATGTGATTTATTGAATTTAATTAAACAACATGCGACAGAAAATACTTACAAAATAGATGAAATTTTAAAGGCGGCAGGTCATGAAGTCTTACGACTGCCTCCATATCACCCAGACTTGAACCCAATCGAATTGGTTTGGAGGGATATCAAAGGACAGCTCGCAAAAATTGAAATTGATTCTAATTTAGACAAAAAGAAAAATACACTGGAACAGTTATTTGCCGAATTCTCTGTAGAAAAATGGGTTAACTGCGATAAACATGTACAAACTATTGAAGATGAATATTGTCTGCACGATCGCATCGTTGATGAAGAGATGGACCGATTTATTATTAATTTGCAAGACTCTGACTCCTCAAGCTACACAGACAGTGATGATGATTCAAGCGATATGGATATTAGTGACGAATAGTCCTATAAAAAATTTATCTGTGGTTAAATATTTCTAAAACGGAGTTAATTATTGTTTTATGATTTTGTACCTATAAAGAGCTATTATAAAATATTTGTAAAACTTAAAAATAAATACTTAATTCTTTACCAACAATGTCTATCTCGAGATAAATCTTTGGATTATTGACTCCGTGTGTAGCGTTACCCGCCCCCGCTCCCTTCTTACCGCGCAGGCGATACGCGAGTTAAACGGTCGACTTATAGCGACTTCGTCAACTGAACAGATAAGTTGGTGGGTCTATGTCAATTTTTATATAATATATAAATTTTGCACATATTTTGATAGGTATCGTGATTTAACGCATGAATTATAAAAATATAACCCTATTTGTCCATAAAAGAGACATAACTTTTTGCATTTAATTATAGCTATATAGGTAGTTATTGAAAGGCCACAATCAAGGCTTGTTCCAGATCAGCGACCAAATCATCTGTGTCCTCCAACCCGACCGACAGTCGCACCAGCGAGTCCGTGATGCCCAACTCCTCCCTCTGGGCCGCGGGCACTGAGGCGTGCGTCATCACTGATCTGGAGTTGAGGAGATTTCGCCATCAAATAACGATTTTATTAGGAAAATAATAGATTGTATTTTGCCCTATACTATAACATATTTATATAGGCAATCAACATCATCATCATCAATCATCATCATCATCATCATCATCATGAGCAACCTATTAATATCTCACTACTGAGCGACGGTCTCTTCTCAGATAAGGGCAGGACATAGTCCACAACGCTAGTCCAATGCGAGTTGCGGACTTCAAACATTGGTATGTCCTTCAATCACGCAGCAACGTGATTTTTTCTCCTGAGGATGCTCGGGTGTCGGAGCGAAACGTACGTAGTACGTACGTATGTATTAAGGACAAGACGAGACTGAAGATAGAGACACTAAAAAATTTCTTAATTTTTTTAATGTATTTTGATCCTAAATATAAATAAATATGACAAACTAGACAACATAAATACAGCTTGCAATCCTAGTATCGCCATCTATAGGATCATTTTTAGAGTAATTTGATTTAAACAAAGAGTTAGAAATCTATATAATATGTATGGGCAAGTGCTGTTACTATGGACGCTTGCACGGTGCACCTGTGGACACAATCGATTCCGTCGAAACTAGCAACCCAAAACTCTAATTTTGAGCACGACCGTAAAGCTTTGTCTATGGTTGACAGGTCGCGTTCAAATTAGAATTTTAGGGTTGCTAGTTTCGACCTTTCGACGGAATCGATTGTGTCCACAGGTACAAGAGTCCATAGGAACAGCACTTGCCCTTATATATCTGTCAAAACTCACAAATAAGTTTATAATAAATCTGATTGTTTTAATAACTCACGGCAACTCAGCTAAGCTCTCGTACCCTCCCAAGCTCTCGGCCAGCGTGAACACTTTGAGGGAGCTGAGGAATTTTCTAGACTCCTTGAGCCCCCCGGAGTGTCTGAAGCTGAACACGCCGGAGTGCCCCGTCATCTGCTTCCGCGCGATCTCGTACTGTGGGTGTGAAGGTAGACCTGAAACATAGAGTAGGCATGATGACTGATACAAATAACGTACAATATTCATAGTTTAGTACAATTGGGGCTGACTTATCCGAAATTAAAAGATGCGGCTTTAAATAGAGAAGCTTTTCGCATGATGACCGCCAAACTTCAACACGAGGAAGGCACACGATGATGATGATGATGATGATGAGTACAATTGGGTATTTGTCTGATATTTGTTTATTTATTTAAAGTAACGTTTTAACATATTATAACACAATGCCATTTATCTTTTTTAAAATATATCTACTAGTTTTGGAATTATAAGCTGTTTTACTGTGACTGTATCTGTCTCTTTCTAAAACGTAATTTTCTATGGAGTGTGTATGGAGCTGCTGAATTGAGACATCACAATTCACTAGCACTCTCTCTGTCTAACAGGAAACTTTAAAGCTCTATAACTTATTTGTTTTTGGACCGATTTATTTTCTGTTGTTACAAATTTTATTCTTACATGTTACACTTTCGATTATAAATAATGAATATCTATCAACATTTTGACTATAAAGTCAAATACCCAATTGCGAAATTGTCCTCCCATTTCCCTCCTCAGTGACCTCCCATTTCAAGACAGCGCAGCGATCATCACTACGCAAGAGAGGTCGTCAATAAAAATGGAATAAAACATACAAGTAAAAAGGGTGACATTGCCATGGGTATTTTGAATGCTTGTATTGAATGTCAATTTAGTTTAGAATAATTGGCAGTTGGCGGCAATAGGCGGTTCGATAGAACCACTGAGCTCTATTTGATCTATGAATAACAGTCATATTTTTTTGGACCTTAAGTCTTGATTGACGCGATTTCATATGACGATTTTATATGAAACTAGTAGGGCGCGTGGGTGCGCGGCCCGCAAGCGGACCGCGGTTTTTCTATCGTCAAGTGGACTTTCAGGTCCTGATCATTTTCTATCAAATAAACACTCTTCCATCTTTTATACTCTCCGAGATAGATGCCGATGAAATTGGTATGGCCGCTATCTTGAATCGGCCATTTTGGTTTTTTTTTCAGCTCACTGTCAATTGGATGAGGTTTCGAGTGACTTTTGTTCGAGCACCCCCACCTATCTTCATTACCATGGCCGTGCTCCTCACCCACCTTCCAAACCCTCGATCATCATATATCATCATTTGTCATAATGAAAATTCTTCAATAAAAACAAATCTTGAAAAGGAACCGTATCAAAGTCTTGCATGATTCCCGGCTTATAGTCTCTTCAATATTAGCCATATATTTTGTATGAAGAAAAAAAACCGCCATCTTGGATTTTTTTTCTATTCATCAAATAGACCTTTAGGCCCTGATCATCTTTTGCCAAGAAACCGTTCTTCCATCTTTTATACTCCCCGAGATAGACACCGAAGAATATTGTATGGCGGCCATCTTTTTTCCGCCATTTTGAATTTTTTTTCAGCTCGCTGCGAATTGGATGAGGTTTCGAGTGATATTTGTTCGAGCACCACCCACCTATCTTCGATACCCTGGCCGTGCTCTTCACCCGTCTCCGAAATCCTCAATCATCAGCTCTCTCCATAATTTTCCTCCGAATGAATTTTTGTCTTCTGTACGAAACAATCAGTGAAAAAAAATTTTTTCATACTAAATTTTACAGGAGAGGTGATCAATCAGTCAGTGAATCAGTGAATCAGCACGAACAGCTATATATATATTAACTAGTAGGGCGCGTGGGTGCGCGGCCCGCAAGCGGACCGCGGTTTTTCTGCTCGGCAAGTAGACTTTTAGGTCTTGATCATTTTCTATCAAAAAACCACTCTTCCATCTTTTATACTCTCCGAGATAGACACCGTTGAAGTTTGTATGGCCGCCATCTTGAATCCGCCATTTTGGATTTTTTTTCAGCTCACTGCCAGTTGGATGAGGTTTCGAGTGACTTTTGTTCGAGCACCCCCACCTATCTTCATTACCATGGCCGTGCTCCTCACCCACCTTCCAAACCCTCGATCATCATATGTCATCATTTGTCATAATGAAAATTCTTGAAAAAACAAATCTTGAAAAGGAACCATATCAAAGTCTTGCATGATTCCCGGCTTCTAGTCTCTTCAATATTCGCCATATATTTTGTATGAAGAAAAATAAATTCCGCCATCTTGTATTCTTTTCTATTCATCAAATAGACCTTTGGGTCCTGATCATCTTTTGCCAAGAAACCACTCTTCCATCTTTTATACTCCCCGAGATAGACACCGACGAAATTTGTATGGCGGCCATCTTTTTTCCGCCATTTTGAATTTATTTTCAGCTCACTGCGAATTGGATGAGGTTTCGAGTGACATTTGTTCGAGCACACCCCACCTATCTTCAATACCCTGGCCGTGCTCTTCACCCGTCTCCGAAATCCTCAATCATCAGCTCTCTCCATAATTTTCCTCTGAATGAATTTTTGTCCTCTATACGAAACCATCGGTGAAAAAAAAATTTTTCATACAAAATTTTACAGGAGAGGTGATCAATCAGTGAGTGAGTCAATCAATCAGTGAATCAGCACGAGTAGCTATATATATATTAATCATAGATTAATTTGTATAGGTCGGTGCGCCATTTGCACCGTCAAATGTGGCACTTCAAATTGATCCATTTTCCGATAAGAACGTTGGAAGGTGGAAGAAGCTTTACTTAGTATTAAGATGGATCGAATGCGTACGATAACATAATAACATTGAATCGAGCCGCGACTGATACCTTCGATAAATATCGCAATTTTTTGTGATCTTCAAACATTTTATCAAATAAGTACGTATTAATACGGTTGGTTATTTTTATCGCAGTCGAGTTCAATGCTCATAAAGATAAGTAGGTTATACTAATTAATTATCATTGGGCAAAATTCTTAAAAAAAATTTCGCGATGATTTCGCGACTTTTTTGCTTAATAATCATTATTAATAAGTATATAAATATTTCGTCATTATATCTAAAATACATGTTGTAATGTATTACTATTTTGCTCGCGGATTCGCTCACGTTAGGTTTGATTTTTCTCAAACCCCTATTTTATTCCCTTAGGGTTTGAATTTTCAAAAATTCTTTCTTAGCGGATGTCTGCAGGCCTTTCAGGCCGATCCATCCAGAGATTTGAGCTAGCTAAGCGTTGATAGATAAGTCAGTCAGTCTGTCTTTAATATGTTAAGGTCCTTTTATATGTTAAGGTTGATTGTACGGGTCTGCCCGCGAAATTAAAATTTAATTTGGTTTTCGCAATTTGTAAACTAATACGACAAAGTAGGCTTATGGCATTCTAATTGCGACGAAGGCAGTATCATCTTCACAGGTTTCTATAAAAATCTTTACTTGAAAGTGTCCAGTTTAAGACATTAGTCAGAATATCGACTAATTTGTGAGTAACTCTTCTGATATTCTGCCTAACTTCTTAAACTGGACACCTGGAAACTTGTGAAGATGATACTGCCATTGTCGCAATTAGAATGCCATAAGCCTACTTTGTCATATTAGTTTACAAATTGCGAAAAACCAAATTAAATTTGAATTTCGCGGGCAGACCCGTATAATCCACCTTAACGAGATTTTTTCCTAATAAATACTAACAATATTTACGACATAAACTAGAATTATTACATATTTTTGGACTGATGTGAATACTTACCTGGATGATACACTTCAACGACCTCAGGATGTTTCAGTAACCACTCCGCTACGACTAACGAGGACTTCTTGTGCTGTTCCATCCTGAGCGCAAGCGTCTTCAGACTTCTGTTCACCAAGTAGCAGTCCATAGGAGAGGGGACAATACCCATCGCTGAAAAAAGGATACACCTTAATGCATAACGCATAGTGATAGTAATAGCCTAATGGTTAGGACTGCGGTACCCTATTCGGGGGTCACAGGTTCGATTCCGGACACGTACCTCTGACTTTCCGGAGTAATGTACGTTTAAGCATTTTTATATCACTTGCTTCAACGGTGAAGGAAATTATCGTGAGGAAACCTGCACGCCTCAGATTTCTCCGTAATGTTCTCAAAGGTGTGTGGAGTCTGGCTCTGCCAATTCGCATTCGCATTGGTTGTCTGAGAGGAGACCTACGCTCAGTATTCGGTGTTGGGTTGCTGATGATAACGATGATGATGAATGCATGCATAACTAGCTTAGATAATATAATAATAGCCCTCCTGACCAAACCGAGATTAGATACGTGAGAGATATGGTAGAGCACAAGTGTGCGCATATATACACTCTCTATTCCCTCGCTCTTGTAGTCTGATGGGACGGAAATCCAATACGGCCGCAGAGAGATCATGGGCAGTCCTCACAGATTTATGTGTTCTCCCATACACTTGGGTGACACACCGCCTGGCGCCTACTACCTAACTGCGGACTAGCACTGAGAATTTCTTGTTAGAAAAGCTCCATAAATCTTTTGACCTGACCCGGGAATCGAACCCGGGACCTGATTATCTGCAGTCGAACATGCTAGCCGCTAAACCAACGAGGCAGTTAGCTGAGATATACAAGATTGTACCGAGAGAACGGATAGTGAGTTTGAAACTTAGGTACAATTATTATTTCTGTACTTATAGGTATGTAGTTTTTAGTAGGTACCTAATACTTATTTTATGGGTAAGTACTTGATCGTTATCAAAGCGAAACAGTAGAATAAAATAAGTTTTGTGCAACTTCGTAGAATAGAATACCAACGTTAATTTAACTAAATAGGCGATGATTCATAAATATGTACTGACGAAACTTTTGAACACTGCGTGTAGGTAGATACTCAGGTAGAATAGAATAGAATAGAATAGAAATGTTTTTTATTTAAATAAACTTTTACAAGTACTTTTGAATCGTCAATGAGTCTACCACTGGTTCGGAATGCCGTTCCTGCCGAGAAGAACCAGCAAGAAACTCGGCAGTTGCTCTTTTCAAAATACTTTTACAATATACTTAATAGATATTATTCTATATTTATATGCAGAGTTTCCACAATGAGGGGAAGTTCCACAAAAGCATACGTAATTATTACTAATTATAATTCAACACATGTCAAGACGGGCAGACAGAAAGTAGCCCCATTGCCGCTGGTGGCACCCGTTCACAAGCATGACGCATGACCCAGCCATTGCTTCGCTCAACCATATTTAGATTAGGTAGATAATAAAATTCTGATTTCTGACGAAATACATACCTACATACATAGTTACCTATGTTGAAATAATTTTCCATTTAGGTGGTTTACCGTGGAAGGAAAATTATAAACAATCGGCATGATTTGTGTGTTTCTCAATGGTAGGTAGGTAAAACCATGACGTGGATACTGTTTACACAATGACGTAGAATTTATTCACAAATAGAACAATGACATGCACTTTTGCGTATAATAAGATACATGTGAGCAGCGACTGATTTAAAAGGAAGCATGAAATAATTCTCCCTAATGACTTCAGTTTTTTTTTATTCAATGATTAGTTACCCCTTGACTGCAATCTCACCTGATAGTAAGTGACAACTCAAAATACGCCCGACTTTCCATAGACAGATTTGTTTGCTTTCACTTAGAAACTAACTACGTGTCTAACTACTAGAAGAAAACTAAGCGTCGAATAACGGATTGTTATCTTTAGTTCATTGTTATCAAATGTATTGGTGCTATACCAAGAAGGTATCTTACTTAAGGGTAGTTACTAGGTATCATAATTATGTAAATTAAAAGTAAATGGGAAAATACACTGAGTACCTAACAACATCTGCCACTAAAGACGTCACTTCGTGATGACCGCTATGAGCGCTCGCGAATCCAAAGTCGCGTGCTCCATAGTGATCAATTGATCATAGATAGTGAGACGTGTTTCAAAGAAGCTTTATTATATTTCAAGCGCTCAATAACAAACAATCCTCAATAACAAGCCTCGATCAATAACAAGCCTCAATAGCCCAACGGTTAAAGGTGCGGACTGAAAACTGAAAGGTTCGAAGGTTCGCAGGTTCGAATCCCACCCGTTGCACTATTGCCGTATACCCACTCCTAACACAAGTTTTCCGCTTATTTGGAGGGGAGAGGAGAGTATTAGCCAACTTCAACTTGGCTGATATTCTTTATTTAAAAAAAAATTGGTGTGGTTGTATATTTCCCCATTAAATTACTAAGGATTCTGTGGTCTGTGGTGAGCTAGTCTTGAATTTCAGACCATTGCGCATTGTATTGTTGCAATCCGACCCTTCAATGGCCCAGTTTGTGTTGTGTCGCACTTACTGTCTCGCAAGTTGTGAAACACAATGTACCTACTTCTTAAGATAATAGCACAAATAAAATTGAAGCGTTTGCCTGTGATTTCAAAACGATTTTTCTAAAAATTAAATTAAAATTTCTTTTTATCGAAAATGTCGATTCGGATGGCATAGTGATTATATAAATCTACTCAGCTTAGAACGGGAACTTGCTTGCTTGTCGGGTAATCGTATCATATACATAGATACATGATTTATAGATAGACAAAAACTCAACGTCAGAAGTCATACTAAACGCTAGTCCTAGCTCCAGCTATTATTTCTTATTATATTATAACTTCATGACAAGGAGTGACAACTTTAACCGTGGAAATATTACGGTTCCCTGCGTTATGAGTATGAAAGTAAAAATGTTTATATTAAGGAAGTGGTTTTATTTCATGGACCCTTTAATCCATCTTGACATTGTTGTCACAGAGAAAGCTTGCATCCCGGCGATCGATATAAGCTGCTCTTAATCCGAATAATTTAAAGAGTTCCCAGAAGATTTTTGAAAAACCTAAATTCACGCAAACAAAAATATGCGGAGTCATAAAAACCCAAAACGGTTACAATACAGAAAATCACAAAAGAACAAGAAAAATCTTACCGTTTTGCAGGAATCGAAGTTTCTTCTCAATTTCACCATCGTTTAGAACAGCCGCTCCCATGATCACATCGGAATGTCCGTTCATGTACTTGGTAATGGAATACATGACCATGTCTGCGCCGTGGTCCAACGGCCGTTGCAGGTACGAAGTTAGGAACGTGTTGTCTACTACTACTAGTATATCTTTGTTGTGGCTTTTGACTATTTTGGAGATTTCCGCGATATCCGCCACCTTCAAGTTTGGATTTGTTGGTGTTTCTATCCATATCATCTAGAAACACAAAAATTTTATCAACGAAAGAAATTCGGGACCAAAAAATATTATTGCTCTATGGTAAGACAAACGTACCATGCTTATTACAGGATTGGTGATTTTTACACAGGCTATCGTGTGCTTTTCATAAGTCGTTTTATATTTAAAAATTAATCCGTTGGTATTTTAAGGACCTTTTCAATTTTCTTAATCAAGTTGAAATGCTTGCAGACAATGAGAAAACTACTTCATAATTTCCTCGGAAGACAAGAGGTATTTAAACGAATTTTGTACATATTTTGTAGGTCAAAGTAAGAGTGGGTGGACTGTGGGCATGGGTTAGAAAAATTAGAGTTTGGCAGGAGTTCGGCAGACTACAAACAGAAATAAACTATGTCGTTGTTAAAATATATTATAGTAATGGAAGAAAAAGGAGTAGATGAAGGTAAAGTAAAGAGAAGAGAACTATCAGCAATAGCAACAAGAGCAAGGCTCTTTAAATTGATGATGATGAGATTAGATTGTCTTCCAATCAACCATGTCGGTACTAGTAAGCAATTAGGCATCTAATTAAGGCATTAATTAAAAGAGACGGCATTTTACTCCAATCGTTTTACGTCTATGAATGGGCCCGCATTGCCATGCCCATCTTAATTGTCTTTTTGTCATCAATTAACATCTGTTACCAACGTATTAAGTCTTGTATTAATTATTTCAATTGTAGTTCAATTAATCGGGATAATTTCTTTGGATAAGAAGTGATGCAATAACAGACTGGGACCGACAAATAAACCGAAATAGAAACGTCGATAATGTTATGTAAAGCAGTAAAGAATAAAGATCAGGTAGAGTTCAACATTGAGAGCTGAATTTTAACGTTACAATTTCTGAAGATTATAGATACTTTGATTTACTCTGAAGCGATTGCAACTTATATACTACGGTCTTGCGATGTGCGTGAGATTTCTTGCTTAGGTATACCTATCTACCTAATGAAAATAATTATTTTTAATATTTAATAATAGTTATTAGGTAATTAAGCAAGCATATAGGGTATAGGTAAGCAGTGATAGCCTAATAGTGCGCAGGTTCGATCCTGGGTACGCACCTCTGACTTTTCGGAGTCAAGTGCGTTTAAGCAATTAAATATCACTTGCTTCAACGGTGAAGGAAAACATCGTGAGGAAACCTGCACACCTGAGAGTTCTTCATAATGTTCTACAAGGTGTGTGAAGTCCGCCAAATCGCATTGGGCCAGCGTGGTGGACTATGGCCTATAACCCTTCTCTGAGAGGAGACCTGCGCTCAGTAGTGAGCCGTTGATTGGTTGATGATGATGATTAGGTAATTTGGCTATGTGTACCAATTCTAGCAATGACTTATTGCAATTTAGTAAATGTCATTTCAATTTGCGTACGCACAACTCTCAAATTGAGTGCAATTATTTGGATGTTTCCCTAACTTAATCAAGAATCCAATCTGCAGACAAGCGGACGGCTAGCTTGGGTACGAATAGTAGGTACATTTTGTAAACGCAGTGAAAGACTTCAAATTTTATCTGGTGGGACTACAGGTTCAAGAACATATTATTAGTACATTAATTAGGTAATATTACGATAAGAACAAAGCGCCGATTATTTTGCAATAATATTATTTTGACATTGGCTATCAAACAATATTACTAAATTGCTTTTTATCTAAATGGTTTGTAATACGTTTATCATTTTGTGCCTTCGAGTATTAAGTTTTGTGCAAATGTAATGTTAAAATTATATTATGAAATAATTTCTTCGATAACGGCTGTTATGGTTACATGGATTACTAAACATCGATAAGAAAATTAAATATTGTGAACACTTAAGTAGGTACGTACTTTGTAGGTAAATGAAAGGATGTTGTAATCTACAGTAAATTACCATAAGCTATTGTGTATTCTCATGATTTATGTATTTTATTTCTTTTGTATTGCACCTATTCTTATTACAATATAATAATATAATATTATTAACAGGAAATGGGTGCATGTACAACTCACCTTGGTGTTTTTTTGAATAGATTTGTCTATCAATTCTGGTTTAGTGAAATCGAGAAATGATGTCTCTATACCAAATCTTGCCACAATTTGTCTGAAATAATAAATTCGTTTCAATGTAACAAACTTGTGTAAATTGAAAATTTAAAACATCCCCGACATGTGAATTTATTGCCGTACTATGTACGATGTACCTGACATCCTGCTACTCAGTTTTCTGTTCTATCGTCAGATGCCCCGCCTCGATCCTCTATCATCTTATATCTAACACCTACTCAATAAGAACATTCTAATGAGCCAAAACACACTATCTGCTGTAAGTTGCTGAGAAGTTGGGTATCCCGCAGACTACTTGATGCTGCAGCATCAGCTCAAGGTTGTCGTGCCTTGGAAATAATTTGAAGTAATAGTACACCAAATTTCAAGTCAATCGCACCAGTGAAAGTTTGCAAGACCTTTTAATCAAGTAGGAATCGAGCCGTTGATCTTCTAACGCCTGAGCAGATCTTCATAAATTATAGCTAAGGGAGCGGCCAGACTGGCTACTTTTAGCGGCAGCGATTGCGCGTTTTTATGGCCTTTTGCAATTCGCACGATTTCGCGATTCTGCGTTCGATCGCTGATTTCTGCATGTCAATCGCAAAATCGCGCGAATCGCAAAGGGCCATAAAAACGCCGCAATCGCTGCCGCTAAAAGTAGCCAGTCTGCCCTCTTCCTAAGATCCGCTTTGATTAAGTAAGCTTTCAAACAGAAAAAACCGCATCAAAATCGGTCATTTAGTTAGGAAGCTACGAGGGACAGACACATATACACTCGTCAAACTTATAACACCCCTTTTTTGAGGGGGGTTAAAAAGGAAACAACTAGTCGTACAGGCACTTACCTGAACAATCTGTTTGTGCCACCGTACACATCATCCGAGGAAATAATGTGATCTCCCTTGCTCAGGAGGCCCACTATGCTTGTGGTGGCTCCGAGGCCAGAAGCAAATGTAAGGCCATATTTTCCACCATCGAGCGCCGCTAAGCACTCCTCGAGCGTGTTCCTTGTTGGGTTACCAGATCTGCCATATTCAAAACCCTAGAAATTTGTCTTTTCCAGAAATTTTCCAAGAAATATAGAGGACATTAGACGAGTTAGGCCATACGGCGCATTGCGCATCGCTGGGTGTTACAGTACCCGGCGATATACATCGCCGGGTACTATACTGCACTTGCCTTCATTAAAAAATCTGTGATGTGTCACAGTTACACAGTTTGCGCAATTTTGTTTGTGTAGAACTGCACAATGCCGCACTGGTGGCATTCATCAGACACAACCTTCACAACGCCACGTGGCATAGCTCTTACTCATCGTCATTGAAGAGTCAATACCTCCTGTCTGCCATTTTTTGTGGAGTTTACTTTTTATGGCTTTTTATAGGCTTATTAAAAGATCATATCTGCAGTTTTCAGTAGGTATTTCTGAAATACACTTTAATCATAGCAGCATTTATCAAATTCAAGATTAGCAAGAAAAGGTTAGAATTACGAAACGTGCGTCGAGAGTAGTGTAAGTCTTGTGTGGTGGTGCATGTGAGTGGTGGTGGCATTGCTTGCTTGGGAACTTGGCTTTCTTGTTTGGTTGCGAAGGTAAGCCGTGCTTAGCGTGTAACGCCATGTTTGACCATACAGATTTTTTCTGTTGGCGGATTATAGCAAAATAATTCTAACCTTTTCTTGCTAATCATGAACTTCCGCAAAGTAACGCCTGCTTCTATCCAATATTCAAATTCAAGATTTTAACAATTTCACCATTATTTATTTGTCAAGGAAAAATTTTTTAACAGTACAAAATGCTGATGTTGGCAGTTCACAGGTATTGGCACTTCAATAACATAAGGTTTTTATCAGAATAGCAATTTCCTGAAGCAAATTCACACAGCGTAAGAAACAAGCATTCAGCTTGAAACATATTATTATTAAGTCAAGTCATTACAGCTTGAAACATATTATTATTAACATATTGCTACTATGTAAGGTCACTTCACACTTGACATATAAATAACATGATTTTTAATATGTTAAATAAAGAAATGTCAAGTAAATTTGATTTTCTTAAAAGATTGCATGGCTGATCCAAAACAAAATTCTAATTTAAACCGAAAGGATAACCATTGAGTTGTCCAATTATTTTATTTGCTGTCTTATTAAGTAGAAGTATTTCATACTGTGTGCTCGGCAGGTGCAGGCTGCTTGAATGTAGTTGAGGTGACGATGGGAGGAACCACAGCTGCAGACTTCCATTTTTCTGGATCCTGGCCGGCATGTATTGCTATTGTAGCAAAGCCCGGTTTTTGTTTTAGAAATCCTTTGCTGGCCATCTATAACAAATTAATTATTAAAAAAAATTAGTTACTACTTCAGACATAGCTCAGGAAGTCCTGAAGCTGAAGCGGGAATGGGCAGGGACCATAGTTTGAAGAACTGATGGTCGAAAGCAGTGTTGGCAGACCTCCCCCTAGGTGGAACAATAACATCAGACGAGTCGTAAGGAGCCACTGGATACCGCTTGGGCAAGAGAGTGCATGCATGAGACCTTTGTCCAGCAGTGGATTTCAAATGGTTGATAAAAAAGAGAAGAATAAAAATTTTAAATACCTATTCAGAATCTAATTCTGAATTGTATGTTATTATAATCTTTCTGGTTTCAGACCTTTCATTATTTGAGCCTTTATTTAATTTATTATATAATTTAGGTAAAAACTCTCTTTCAGGTTACTTAGGTACCTACTGCTTCTGAATTCAGAAAGTGATTCTGGATATTTATTAATATTCTGTCATCAGAGGAACATGATGGGAAAATGGTAAATAGGAAAGCGGCCAAGTATTTATTTAAGTAGATAATAAAGTTTAATCAGTAGTATAATAAGTATGGTAATGTACACAATTTTATTCCATGGCACCTGCATTGATTTAACAAAAGTTCAACTTCAAATAATTATATTGCTACCCGGGTAATTAATTATATTAGAAACAAATTAAATTTTTATCTTATGCAATAACCTGTTTCTGTTCGTATTTGATTAATTTTAAATAATTAATATGAACATAAAATTACATACCTTGTTGTAATATAATTATTATAATATTCAGGAAATATTTGACTATAATTCAAATACAGAATTAATGAAGCACAGCACCGGCGAAAATATAACCTTAAAAAGCGATCTACAAAAGGAACAAGCCACACAGCAAACCCAATCGCAATACCGTTTATGGTGAATTTTAAAAGTGAACTAAAAAGTAAAAATAAAAACCATTATCCATAGAAGTAGTAATAGTGTTCTGTGTAGAAGTATCAAGAGTGTCCAAACTACACTAGCGGCACGCTATGATGGCCGGTTTGACGTTTGTCCGCTCATGAAGTTCCGTATTAATTGATAACGACTTTGAAGGAAATAATTGTATTACTTTATTGACGATAGTGATGTGCAGAGATTCATAAATTTTTTTCAAATATTGATACTGCATTACTGTTGACCCTTGCTCGTGATAGCAGTGACGACAGTGAA
Organism: Oeneis ivallda; assembly: GCA_029955525.1. Classification (NCBI taxonomy): domain Eukaryota; kingdom Metazoa; phylum Arthropoda; class Insecta; order Lepidoptera; family Nymphalidae; genus Oeneis; species Oeneis ivallda. The sequence goes on along the minus strand of JARPMR010000003.1, from coordinate 9,524,311 downwards.
AATAGTAGTATGGACGAATCTGATTAATTATGGCCTTTTGTGGCACCTTTTTTGGTATCTTTTGTATTCATATGTTTCTTGTGTGCATATAAAGTATGTATATTCATTTTCATTCAAATATTCAGTTCGTTCAAATAAATTAAATAAACATATACATTTTTGTTTTATTAAACCTATTTAATCAGGTACAAAAACAAAACTTAATTGTTTTTTGTTCGAGAATAAATTGACATTCCACATCACTATTGTAATGTGTCAAACCGGCCATCATAGCGTGCCGCTAGTGTAATTTAATTTCTTTTTGACAGCTCAGTCTTACTCACACTGTGAGTGAGACAATATTATATTAACTATATGAGAGTGAGTGAGACTGAGCTGTTATAAAAAAAACTATACGGATGGACAGGTTTTAGCATGGTAAACTAGCGGCACGCTATGATGGCCGGTTTGACACATTACAATAGTGATGTGGAATGTCAATTTATTCTCGAACAAAAAACAATTAAGTTTTGTTTTTGTACCTGATTAAATAGGTTTAATAAAACAAAAATGTATATGTTTATTTAATTTATTTGAACGAACTGAATATTTGAATGAAAATGAATATACATACTTTATATGCACACAAGAAACATATGAATACAAAAGATACCAAAAAAGGTGCCACAAAAGGCCATAATTAATCAGATTCGTCCATACTACTATTTTCACTGTCGTCACTGCTATCATCACCTACATTAATAATTATATGTTCGTTTTCTATAATATTATCTATTTTCACATCTCTTTCATAATCTTCCCTTATTAATTTAACAGTTCTATTCACAACCTTTTCCCAGTCTCCTTTAGTCACATGTTCACAAGCTTCTTCTAATAATTTTAGCATTGCATTTTGAAAATTGTTCATATTCACAAGTACATTCACCCCTTAAATGGTGCAAACTGATTTTTCTACACTTGTATACATTTTAGAAATCAATTTAATAAATAAATTTTGAGTCCTAAACCTAAAACTACATTCGATAAAATTTATGAATCTCTGCACATCACTATCGTCAATAAAGTAATACAATTATTTCCTTCAAAGTCGTTATCAATTAATACGGAACTTCATGAGCGGACAAACGTCAAACCGGCCATCATAGCGTGCCGCTAGTGTACTTACTGCTATTATCTACTACTCTGCTAGGGCAACTGTCATATCGGGCGGACTGAAACTGAAAGGGTGACGGCCACTGAGCTATATAATTAATCTATGCTTGACACTGGAGAGGGTGCTGCCATATTTTTTGGACCTACTTGATTGACGCCATTTTGGAATTGATTGACGCCATTTTGGCGCTGTAAGCAGTTAAATGAGTGTCTCTACACTAGCGGCACGCTATGATGGCCGGTTTGACACATTACAATAGTGATGTGGAATGTCAATTTATTCTCGAACAAAAAACAATTAAGTTTTGTTTTTGTACCTGATTAAATAGGTTTAATAAAACAAAAATGTATATGTTTATTTAATTTATTTGAACGAACTGAATATTTGAATGAAAATGAATATACATACTTTATATGCACACAAGAAACATATGAATACAAAAGATACCAAAAAAGGTGCCACAAAAGGCCATAATTAATCAGATTCGTCCATACTACTATTTTCACTGTCGTCACTGCTATCACGAGCAAGGGTCAACAGTAATGCAGTATCAATATTTGAAATCCAAAGCCAGGTCAAAACTATATCACAATCGCATTGCACTGACAGTTTATACTTTTCGAAGCAACGTCAATTCGAAACTGCTTTGTTTTGCATTGAGCATTGACGCGAGTTTGCCGGAGGTAGTAGTTGTGCTAGCCAGCGATCCTATGTGACGATCGTATTAGATTCCATTTTTAAAAATTTTCAATTTAGAAAACCAAATGCCGAGTTGTGCTATATATCATATAAAAATAAAAATTTTACCTTTTGTATGAAACAGCTGATATTTTTTTGCGATTTCAGAGGTTTGTCCACATATACTAGCGGCACGCTATGATGGCCGGTTTGACGTTTGTCCGCTCATGAAGTTCCGTTAATTGATAACGACTTTGAAGGAAATAATTGTATTACGTTATTGACGATAGTGATGTGCAGAGATTCATAAATTTTATCGAATGTAGTTTTAGGTTTAGGACTCAAAATTTATTAATTTATAAATTTTAAACCGGCCATCATAGCGTGCCGCTAGTATAGTGAAAATTGTTCATATTCACAAGTACATTCACCCCTTAAATGGTGCAAACTGATTTTTCTACACTTGTATACATTTTAGAAATCAATTTAATAAATAAATTTTGAGTCCTAAACCTAAAACTACATTCGATAAAATTTATGAATCTCTGCACATCACTATCGTCAATAAAGTAATACAATTATTTCCTTCAAAGTCGTTATCAATTAATACGGAACTTCATGAGCGGACAAACGTCAAACCGGCCATCATAGCGTGCCGCTAGTGTAGGTAGGAATTCCTACCTACCATGCTAAAACCTTAGCCTGTACGTATTTTACATGACATTGACAACCAATAGCCGCTTTTATAATTATTACCGTCACGATATTACCGTGGACGTCCACGGCACAACGGCAAGACAGGGGCGTCAAATGTATGGAAATATATGAAGACGTTTTTAAATTTCCATCGACGGTAACGTTATCCCGTGCACGTCCACGGCACATCCTGTCTTGCCGTGACGATATAATCGGCGTCCGGTTTCCCTGTAATATCGTCACGGTATTTTGGCGATGTAGTGCGTAGCTACAATGATTAATGTTGTGTGAGTGAGAGTCTACGTGCCCGCGCTACCCCACCACCCGCCCCCCTACAGTGGCGCGTTCCGAACTCGTTGTTTGAGTTAAGTAGGTACTATTTTTTTTATAATTTATTATTTTTAATATTTGTTAAAAATGGCATTTAAACAATATGATGTTATTACCCTTTGAGTATCAAGTTGTTACTTTAATCGAACTAATAGAGATGAAACCTTGTTTGTGGGACAAATAATAATTTTATATTAAAAAATGTTCTCTCTAAATATTTCACTTTTTGCATCGGATGCTGCCAAAACCTTCTTGTAATTTATCTTTTACGTCATAAATACATTAAATCTACGTAGTCGAAGTCGGTTAATGGCCATGTCATTCACACTCTTCCGAATAAAGTTCCGAATATACTACGCATATGACGCTAACGTCCACGGCATGGCAAGAAAATTATAAAAGCGACTTTAACGTGGACGTTGACGGCCACGGAAAATCGTGGACGTCGACGACCACGATAACGTGACGTGAGAATTATAAAAGCGCCTAATGGTCTGTGGTTTGTACCACTGCATGGATGGTTTGCACACAGAACCAAACAGCACACTGACAGTGACAAAGTACAAGCCACGCCCACGTACAAGCCTTGAAATCAGGTGGCTGTCAGCGTCAGCAGTCAGTGAAAAAACCGCCAAAACTTTAGTTTTACTTTTATTTTTAATTATAGAGCTTGTTGTATGTAATTAATTATTTCATTTAGGTTGTCTTACATTCTAATTATTCATACGAATTACAATAGAGTCGGCTGGGCCAATATACAAAAAATGTTAAGTGTTCTACCGCTTCGTTGATAGTAATTTCGCAGACGTTGTTTTTATAGTAATCTAATTAGTGAATATTTAATATGAAAATCGACAGCAAACCCCTGCGATATGCTCATGCGGAAGGCCATACAGACGTGTGTTACACAGAGGACGGAAGGTAGCTTTAATATTTACTATTGTATTACTAGTACGTATTCGATGATTCTAGGTACTAGCTCATGCCCCTGATTTCACCCACGAGGTTTAAGATCAATTAAAAATCACTTTGAATTTGCAGTAAAAAAGTACACTATGTTTATGTACAGAATAAAAGTCTATACTATAAAATTTCGTCTAGATAAGTTCAGAGGTTGAGCCTATAAACAGACACACACAAACTACTTACGCATCATAATATATGTATGTTTGTCTCCTCTTATTCATCTATTGATACATATCCACTGCTGGAAAATTCCTCCACAGGCCTTTGAGAACATTCACACATCTTGATCTTGTGCTGCTAGTGTCCAGCGGCTCCTTGAGACTTGTATGATGTCATTATCCCACCCAGATTGTGGGTGGTGCCAAAACTGCTTTCCATTGGGAGATAACCAGTCCAGTATCTTGGAACAATTATCAGTTCTTCTAAATAATATTATGTGGCTTGCTCTTTGCCACTTCAGCTTTGTAACTCATTAAGCTATGTGGAACATTCTGCTTAGACAAGCAGAAATGCAAAGAATATGCAAAGTTCCTTATTTCTTATTTGATCAAGCAAATATATTCACTAGCAGTTTATTTAAAGTTCAAATAGTAGTCCTTAGTTTTAACATCTACTGGAAATTCTATAAAATATGGTCATCAATTACTTTTAATTTGGTTTTAGGCACATAATAACTTGTGGTCATGATGGTGATGTTAGAATATGGCTGGATATTGAAGATGATGATCCAAATTCCCACTGTGTTGGTGAGAATGCCCTCGCAGTATGTTTCAAAGATAATAGACTGTATGTGGCTACAGATAACCATGCAGTGCAAGCCTACACCTTCCCAGCATTTGATAAAGATGGAATCATTACTAGGTTTACTGCACCAGTCACACAGATTATGTCAAAACCAAAAATTGAGGTAAGAAGTGGTATAAAAAAAATCCTTCACTAATTTTCTAGTTAGCTAAAACAGAGCTATCACAGACTAGAAAATTGTTTTAATTTTTTTTTGAACTATGGTAAAAAATAATCCTTGCAATAATAATTGGTGGTTTTTTTTTAAAAAAAGAACATTAGCCATTTTGAACTTTATTAAAATTTTTCTCCTCTAAATAAGCAAAAAGATTGTGTTAGTAGTACAACAAGTGAGGGTTGAACTGTCAACCTTTAAGTTTCCAGTCCGCATGTTTAACTGCTGTGCTGCTGAGGACAATAAGTATCTTTTTAAATTAATATAATATTTTTACAGGCCTTAGGATGTACATCAGAAAACATGGAAGCAAAAATCTGCAGCCTAGAAGGGGGTGCCCCATTATTTGTAATGTCAGAGCACAAAGGTCCTGTGCTAAGTATCGCAATATGTCCGCACATGAAGTATGCTTGTACAGCATCTGGAGATGGCACTATGAGGGTGTGGGATATAGACACACAGAAAGTTGTAAAAGAGGTCTCATGTATCCCTAAAATAAATACTTTCTTTGCAGCCAAAGTTTTATGTAAGTTTAACTGTCAGAAATGGAACAGAGGTTCAGTTTATTGATTTAAATTAATGTAAACAGAAAATTATTGAATTTCCTTAGTATTTGTAAAAGTGTGTATATGGAACAGAAAAGGCACTAGTTTTAGGTATGTCCATTTAGTGGTAGAAATGGACATACCTAAAACTATTGCCTTTTCTTTTTCATAAGAAAAATTACTATTTAGACAAGCACTATTTTGAAACCTGTTAATTAAGTATTGTTTTTGTAGCATTAAGTGCTAATGTCACCAGTAAAGTGAGTTAAACCCAAATTAGACTTATTCCAAGTTTCACATTCTGATTTTTTGTTTGATGTTTTTATATTGAAAATTCATCAAAACATCAAATTTATAATTAATTTGTTGGTTGTACGATGATGATGATGAAATTGAAGCTAAATAACATTCCTAAGAATTAAGCAATATGCTGTCAGATTTTAGTATAGTTCTTGCAGTTCACTAGCAAGCAATTACATTTAATATCCTTGTAATTTTTGTGAAAATTTATTCAGTTTGAGCCATGGAAAGTTGACAAATTATTATGATGGATATTTTTTATAAAATATTTTAGGTCGTATGGATTTTGAGCCATCAGAGGGAAAGTATCTTGCCTATCCACACAGTAGAGAAATAATAATACTAGACTGTGAAAGTTGGAGTCAACGAATGACATTCACTCATAGTATGGTGAGTTCTTTTAAATTCTATTTACTTCAACAGTGTAATGTTGTTATTTGTAAACTGATACTGAAACTTCTGGTTTTATTGTATTACCCATGAATGTGTTACTTGTTAACTGTGAGCTTATGTGAAGTATAGCATAACATACATTGATGGGTTTTGTTGGTTTCATCAAGTTTTGCAATAATAAGACTGAACCTGATATACACATGGACATACTAATCCTAATGAGTAATTTCGAAAATTCTCAACTGACATCATCATTATTATCATCACAGGCACACTACTGGGCAAGGTAAGAGACCTTGTCCAATAATTCTTCTTCAAAAAAAGAGGAAGAAAACTTCCAATGAAAATGGTTTTATAACAAAAATTTAGGAGGTTTTATTGGGAAAATGTCCTAAGAACATTTTTCTAAACTATAGCCCAATCTAAGAATAGTTTTTGAATAAAAGCTTAAGCTTATTATTCCAATACAAACTTTTTGGGAAAACTTACAAAATTTTCAATTTTCACATGTTTTGAATTTTTTCGTAATAATAAAGTTGTTAAAATAAAATTAATTTTTCAGATAAAATGCGCCATATCACAATGCCTGTTCTCCCCCTGCGGTCAGTATCTAGCTGGCAGTACAGTGGCCGGCCAAATAGCAGTGTGGGAGGTCGAGTCAGGGACCTGTGTAGGCATTATTGAGCATCCCACCTCACATAATGTGTCTGCTATGGCGTGGAATCCTAAAGGTAATGTTCCCAAATAAATATGGTACCATAGATATCAATTTTATAGAAACTATAGCTGATGGCCAAGATGTCATTCCACAGTATGCAAATACATAAAGAACACATGTGTTTCCATAAAAGTCATCAGTCATCACAGCACATTTTCCAGTCCTTTATACACTTTGGGGGTCGCAGGTTCGATCCTGGCACACATCTCTGACTTTTCAGAGTTATGTGTGTTTAAGCAGTTAAATATCACATGCTTCAACGGTGAAGGAAAACATCAAAGGAAATCTGCACCCTTGATAGATATCCATAATGTTCTCAAAGGTGTGTGAAGTCTACCAATTCGCTTTGGGCTAGCATGGTGGACTATGGCCTATAGCCCTTCTCTGAGTGGAGACCTGCACTCATAAGTGCTATTCTTGTGCGGCTATGTAGGTCCCGAGTCCCTGTAATACGTCGACCGTCGCCGGTCCATTGTGCTAGCCACTTTTTAGAGTCCCTCTCCGATACTCTAAGTGAGCCCTTAATGGGTTGCTCGTGATTACTTTTGTTGCAGGCAATGGCATCCTTGTGTACTGTGATGTGGCGGGACAGTTAGGGATGTTGGTGAACTGCTACGGCAGGGCCAGCGACGCGGCTGACGGGGACGATGTGGAAATGGTCGAAAGAGCTGATGGCGATGGTGAGTAATACGCTGAAGTCGGTGCTACTGTGGACTCCTGCCCCTCGATTGTCTAAAAGTTGCCGATCAAAATCTTATTCATATCATGGCATTAGCGTCAAAGTGAAATAAACCATAACAGTATTAAATTAGACCTCAATTTCGTGTATGCATTCTCATACTCACATAGCTTTTATCGCAGGCTTTGAGCGCGGCGACCGAATCAAGAAATTCCGTAACGAAAATAAACCTAACACCCACCCCCCACTCTGACCGGCACAGCGGTGCGGCGTTGAAAGCCGTGCATCGTCTAGCGTCGTTTCAGTTCGGCAGACTTCGGAACGGTGTTTGTGTGCGTGCGACTAGAAAATGCTATGCAATAGCTTTACCGCGGCAGTCCCCGAGTGCCACACGTATTTTTTTATTCCCTATATTTTTTTTATTCCCTATATTATTTTTTTTATTTTATTTTTTAGGGTACCCCCTTTAATTTTCCGGGATTAAATTTAGCCTATGTACGGGATAAGAGCTATCTCCATTCCAATTTCAGCCAAATTGGTTCATTTGTTGTGGCGTGAAAGAGTAACATACCTAAAACCTAGATTCATTCTCAAAAACTTTCGCATTTATAATATGACACTGCGGCGTCGTTGCGTTGCTTCTGAGGCGCGGTCAAGAAATATCCGTGATGGTATGCCATACAATGCGATGCGGATCTCAAAGTGTTGCGGCCGGCATCCAAAATTGAAAATTCCAAAAATTTAATTGACTACAGCATCGGGTGAGGATTGAACCGTCAACCTTTCAGTTTTCGGTACACACCTCTATCGGTTGCCTTTTGAAACTCAGTAGCCCAATAAATTATAGTCCAACCACATACTCTAACTCAGAATATAGTTAGTATCCACCAAATAATAACGGGGAAAACATTTTTGTAGACAACGATGAAATACTGGACAACTTAATCGAAAACTACGAGAGTGATGACGACAACGTTATATCGTTGGAGAAGATAAAGAACGAAACCCTCGGGTTGGTCGACAAGGGCGACTCGCGGCCGACGTCTGTTGTCCCGCCCCCCGCGCCGGCCACGGTGCCCCCGCAGACACCCTTCCAGCCCTCTGCCACCCCGGTACATCTGGAACATAGGTGAGTGAGTATAGTGACGTCAAAAAAAGCAATATTGACACCCATAATAAAATAAGCAAACGTGAATAATATCTCATGTAGCTAAACTCCGAACCTGCCAGCGGAGCATGGAAAGAAGCATGTTGGGCAAGCGTAAACTGGACAAAACACCCCATACAAATATAAGAAAAGTTACGCGAACCCAAGATGCAACGCTTAAGATATAGATGCTTAAATGGCGATGGGCTGGCCACACCATACGGGATGAGGATAAATGGAACAAAGTGGTCAGTGTTTGGTACCCCAGAGAGGGAAAGAGAAGGAAGGGGCGACAAAACAAGAGATGGCGAGACGAAATTGAGGCTATAGCAGGAAAAACATGGATGAGACGAGCAGCAGATAGGATGGATTGGAAAGGATTGGAGGAGGCCTTTGCCAAAGGGCACACGGACTAGTGAATATAAACAGCAATAAACTATTAAAAATATTTTATATTAAGTCCGATACAGGCTTATAAATAAATAAAAAAATAAAAAAATAACAGAATCCCTATTGTATCAGTGTTAACCCAACCTAAGGATAAGAATCTTTCCAGATACATGTGTTGGAACGACATCGGCATCGTCCGCTGCCACGCCGCGGAGAGCGGAGAGTCGAGCATAGACGTGGAGTTCCACGACTCGGGCGTGCACCACGGCATCAACCTCAACAATTACCTCAACCACACCATGGCCAGCTTGTCCTCGCACGTGCTGGCGTTAGCTTGCGAAACGCCTAGGTATCTTTCTTTGTTGATGCGGGTTGTTACGTTCCCTGAAATGTGGTTGAGCGAAGCAACGGCTGGGTCACGCGTCATGCTCGTGAACGGGTGCAACCGCCGGGAATGGGGCTACGTTGTCTGCCCATCTTAACATGTATTGAATTGTAAGTGCATTTTTGGTACTTCCCCTCGTTGAAACACTGCATACATAGCATTACCTATTGTAAACTGCATACAAATACTGCATAAAAGTTTATTTGAATAAAAATATTCCTATTCTATTATTTCTTTACTCTGAGATTTGCAATAGGCATGATGACCGATTTTTAAAAACTATTTGATTATGTTCGGAATCATCTACTACTAATTCAAAAAATATATCAGCAAAAAAAAAGTTCGATAGATAAGTGTCGGTCGGTCGGTAAAGTAGGGCAAGCGTTGCGCATCGATTTCTATTTAGGCCCGTCTGATTTTATACTAGATTAAGCCCGCGACTTCGTCCGCGTGGATTAAGGTTTTTTAATTCCCGCGGAAACTTTATAATTTTCCAGGATAAAAAGTAGCCTATGTGTTAATCCCGGATATGCTCGTAACTCCATTCCCAGCCAAATCAGTTCATTCGTTGTGGCGTTAAAGAGTAACAAACATCCATATATCCATCCTCACAAACTTTCGCATTTATAATACTAGATGCTGCCCGCGACTTCGTCCGCGTGGATTAAGGTTTTTTAATTCCCGCGTGAACTGTAATTATCCGGGATAAAAAGTAGTGTATGTGTTAATCCGGGTATGACCTATCGCCATTCCAAATTTCAGCGAAATCGGTTCATTCGTTGTGGCGTTAAAGAGTAACAAACATCCATCAATACATCCATCCTCACAAACTTTCGCATTTATAATATTATAGGATATCAGGATTAGTAGGAACTAGGACTTTGTAGTAGCGTTTTGAAGTCGGTTTTTTTTTAAATAATTTTTAAAAATTATTATTTTACATTGGTGAAATCGGCTCTTAGTAGTTTAGTGTCTCCCCTATCTTGTCCACAGTAAACTGGTCTGCATATCACTTGTGGGCAGTAGCAAGGAGTGGAGCGTGACCATGCCTGACACGGAGGAGATCCTTTGCATAGCCGCCACAAGCGGGCTGGTTGCTTGTGCCACCAACGCGAGACTCCTTAGGCTGTTCACACCCTGTGGAACTCAGAGACAGGTGAGTTTGACGACTTGGATTACTTGAAGACATATTATACAAGGTCGCATACTGAACTAAACGTTTATACATGAGTTTCATTTGTTGTTTGAGCAAAAGTAATAAATACATGTGTGCAAAAAATTTCGAAGTCAGTCAAGAGATGTCAGAGAAGCAGACATTGGTCTGCCTGCATTGGTCTGTCTGGATAGCCTGACTAATATAAGTATAGGGGATAGGTTCTTAAGTTTTACACTGAGACCTATAGAGTATGCACTGACTTGGCTTGGACATGAAACAGGGTCTAAACAAGACACAGATAATGTCTTGTCTTGAATCTGAACAGACAGTGGGAACTACTGATTTCACACAGAGCCTATTTCACCATCGTACGACGAATAAAGACAGATTGCAACTACAAAAACTGTTTAAATATCAACTTTAATCGTCGGTTAAACACTTCATCATCATCATTATCAGCAACCCATCAACAGCTCACTACTGAGCGCAAGTCTCCTCTCAGAGAAGGGTTATAGGCTATAGCCCACCATGGTGGCCAATGGCCCAATGCAAATTGGCAGACTTCACACACCTTTGAGAACATTATGGAGAACTCTGAAGTGTGCAGGTTTCCTCACGATGTTTTCCTTCACCGTTGAAGCTTGTGATATTTAATTTCTTAAACGCACATAGCTTAGAAAAGCCAGAGTGCGTGCCCCGGATTTAACCTGCGACCCCCCGAATAGGGGGCCGCAGTACTAACCTTCACTGCTTCAAACACTTCGTTGATAGCGAAATAGGGACTATGTTATGTAATGTTATTTGTATAGGTGATATCATTGGCCGGTCCGGTGGTGGCGTTGGCGGGTTTCAGCACCACAATCCTGGCTGCGTACCACCACACCGACCCAGGCCTCTCCGACCAGCATCTCGCAATGGATATTGTGGCTCTCAATGGTAATTAAAAGAATTGAGATCTAAACCAAGTTACAGTACCACAAGTAAAAGTTGGCGGTGGCGTTTTGAGGAACTAATTCGGTCATCCAATTTTTATACTCCATGGCCATCTTGAAAATTCACTATTGGATTTTGTTGTGTGCTGTTGCGTTTATTGTGTAAATTAAAAATGTTTTTTTTCCCAAATTTAATCTCATGTTCTATACAATGGCAATAGTAATGTTGAAGATGTTGAGCACAGTGGCGCACAACCGCGCCAGGTTATACTTGTCGCACTGTATCTTTGACGACCTCAAACTGGTCCGGCAAAATCACTATTTCGTAGAAGCTCCCGTACTATTCGTGATTTGACGTTTGAAAAAGAGTTGCTGAGTTGGCAACAAAATGTTATTTATAAACTCATTAACAACCAATGTGCTTTGGTTCAACAGGTCGTCATGTGCGCAGCAAAACAGTCCTTATACCTTTAACCCCAGGGTCGAAATTATCCTGGATCGGCACCACAGACGTAGGGTCGCCGTGTACTTACGACAATACCGGTACATTGAGATTGTACGACGTGTCTAGCGGTGTTTGGATGCCGATATGTGACACCACTACACACTCCAAAGGCGTTTCGGATTCTTGGTTCATAGTTTCAGTAAGTATTTCCAATTAGTACTAAGCAAAATTATTGCACTTTTGTCTTAGGGAGGAAGAAGAATATTATTAGGTATTTTTAGTAAGGCATCGTCGACATAGATTAATTTCATTGGTACTTAGAGACTCATCTTCTAAACATATAAAAGGAATAGGTGGAATGACTGATCTATCAACGCACAGCTCAAACCACTGGACGGATGGGGCTGAAATTTGGCGTACAGACAGCTATTGTAACTTAGACATCCGCTAAGAAAGGATTTTTGAATATTCAGCCCCTAAAGAGGTAAAATAGGGTTGAAAAATAGAATTTAGCATGAGCAAAGCTGCGGGTAAAAAAAATTAAAGAAATAAACCAATTAACTCACTATCAACATCAATACAATCTTTACAATTAAGAAAGGAAAACTTAGGACACAAACAGTATGTCATTTAGATGTATTCTACTGAGTTTTATGCTTTACTGACTACTAATACTCTATTTGTAGATAAGTGAGCCAACACAGAAGGTGCGAGCGATCCTTTGTCGAGGAACATCGTACCCTTTAACGGTTCCTAAACCAATCGTCGCTGAACTCTCTATACAGGTATACATTCTATGGTTAAATGACATGTAAAATACCTCCTTTTTTAGGGTTCCGTAGTAAACAAGGAACCCTTATAGTTTCGCCATGTCCGTCCGTCTGTCTGTCTGTCTGTCCGCGGTTTAGCTCACAGACTATTGGTACTAGAAATCTGTAATTTGACAAGGGTATAAATATCAATCACGCCGACATAGTGGTGGAATAAAATTTTGAAAAATAATTTTTTTTAGGGTACCTCCCCTACATGTAAAGTGGGGATGATTTTTTTTCTCGACTATCCCATAGTGTGCCTCTGCCAGCTAAATAGTTGTATAAAGGATACAAGAAAAAATTCACAGCAGTAATATATATAGTGAATTTTAAAGGAAAACTATCACGGCTAAGTAGGGTTCATTAGTTAAGGAGTTATATCTGTTTTCTCTAAGTTAGGTATTACACGTAGTGTAAGTTGCATATTTTGTAGTATATTATAGTATTTAAACCATGGAACTCAAAATGTATTCAATATTCATACATATCTAAGCACTATCCTAGGTCAGCAATAATATTTGAGACTTTCAACTACGGAACCCTACACTGCGCGTGGCCCGACACGCACTAGGCCGGTTTTTTTCTAAGTATCTAAGTACAAACCGCTGTTCATCGTCGTTTTATTAGGTATTGGCGTATGTTGATCACACAGTGTTGTGATCGCATTGTTCGCAATACATTGCGTGCTCAAAAATTACAATATCGGCGACTCATCATTTTCGAGATAAATGGTATTTGTAATTTCGTAATAGGCATCATCGATGTATAGTATAGATATGGCGGTCCGAACACTAACTTTTTTCAACAGAACTGCACTGCAGTGCGTATTCTTACAGTCTAATTATTCATTAAATCCACTTTACTTTTTTGTTACTTACTTGAATATAGGTATTGAGTGTATCCTCTTCACAAAGTGTATGTTGGCATATCCCTTACGCCCTGTATTACGTTTTGCAGATTCCCCTTTGTGAATTGGACACGGAAAAAGGCCAATATGAGGAACAGTTAGTACGGTGGGCCCACACCACATCAGAAGTTGATGTGAAGGCAGCAAGAGAAACTGCTCTCAAATTATTTGCTGTGAGTATCGTAATGAAAACTGGCTATTGTACTTCAAATTCCTTTGCTTTGTTACTTGGAAACATTTGAAACCTCACTAGCATAAAAGGATAGACTGAAGCGCTAGCCACATCGCAAACTGAGCAAACTTAGCTTACCTTTAGTTCATACAACCCGCTATGGCTATTAAGCGAAGCTTTTCAGTTTTTGTGTCGACCGAGCTAAGTTCGTTTAGCCATTAGTCTTTGATGTGGCCTACGCCTTAAACCCGAAATGTCGCCGGTTTAAACCACACGTTGAACTACAATTGTACGCAGTGCTAACTTTACTTTTAATTTGGCGGGGAAAGGGGAACATTAATCTTGTTGAACATGGCTAATATTCTTCAAAAAAATATAGAAATGCTGAGTTACATTTTAAAACTTGCCCTTTTGTATTTGTAGCTCGCCTGTCGAAGCGAAATTGAGCAAAGAGCTTTCGAACTAATGGAGATACTGAAAGACGACCGTTTGCTTCCTCTTGCGGCCAAATACGCGTCGCGGTTAGGACGAATGCATTTGGCCGACAAATTGTCGAATTTGGCCGACACGTGGGAAAGGGATGCCGACAAATTCAACGTGGCCCAGAACTCGCACTTCCAGGAACTGGAATCGCAGGAGACATATGACGTCGCTAACGCGGAGCAGGATATGAACGCGAGTTTAATTTTACCGCAGAAAACTGTGAAGAAGAAAATTGAACATGATACTCCTATTAAACCAGTTGTAAGTATGTGTTGACCATAATTTGACATAACATGTAATTTATAAGTTATTGAGGTGATATTGAAGGTGTGGAAAATGAAAATGGATCACTCTATTTGACCTAGCAAAGAGACATCACGTCTCTGAGTCTGTTTAGATGAATTTTTTGGAATTTTTTTGTTCCAGACTCTATCACAAAAACGACTAAACATCAAGAGCTGAAACTTATGTATAATTTATGTTTTATGTGTAATGTATAGTTTCGTCTTGTGTAAATTTAATTTAAACAAATACTTAAATCAATTAATTATTATTAGGAATAAGTTATTAATTATTTTTCTTGCATCTGGTGTTGGCGCCATCGCAACACAACAGTAAAATGGTTAAAAATATGTGCAATATTTTTAAATATTTTACTGTTGTGTTGCGAATTGCGATGGCGCCAACACCGAAAACTTGAAATTATTGTAGCAATTCGCACGGGTGTGATTAATGAGGAAATTGATATTTTAATACAAAAACACCATCTAAATTCCCGACTTTTCTGGTGGAAATTCTAAAAAATTTCTTTCAAACAAACCTTGTCCTGAAAATTACGAACATAACAAAAAAAATTAGCTAAATCGGTCGAGCCGTTCGCAAGTGAAGATCAATAGTTATATGTAATTCCCTAACTCTAGATTGAACGTTAACCTGTACTGATGTTATTGTAACGAATTTTAGCCAATAAAATCGTCGCCCAGCGGAGCGAGGAATCCGTTTAGGAAGCAACAGGAAACAGCGAAGGTTGTTCAGAGTCCACTGAGCTTGACAGAGAGGACGCTTGTAGAGGTGCACGCCACCGAAGACCAGAGCGAAAATAGTGATGTGAGTACACAATAGCCTTATTATAATGTAAATAATAACTCTTTAAAGATTGGCTATTGAAACAGAACTATGCGGCTACTGAAGGACTTCTGGAAGTTCTAGTATAATCCACTCACCACGCACACACACACACATACACACACACACACATTCAGGCCACACATCACATTTACCTCGTAAAATTTAAAGACGCACTCGTTTGTCTTCAAGTCTTTGTGTCTCCGAGCTGGTGGCCTGTTTTCCGAGATACAGTTTCAACTAGTTCGGAAAACAGGTGCACAAAGTATTCGTAAATGTAGACAATATGTTACAACTTAATTTATTATGTAAAATGACTATAAACATTTTACATAATAAATTAAATTAATCTTAAGCTTAAGTTGTAAATTGGAAAAATAAACTTCTTTATATTTATTTATTTATTTACTAACTTTACTTTGCTCCCGTTAAGCTCGATTTTTCAAACCCCTAATATTGAAAATATCTACCGAAAATTGATTGCAAGTGATGTGGGAGTGTCATAGAATGTATTTCTAAAAATAGTAAATAAGTCCACCTATTTTAGTTAAAACGATTCAGTTGAGATCCTAGTGAGATCTCTTATTTAGTGGGTATAGAATAGAATAGACATATTTTTTGTTCAACTAAACTTTTTTACTAATGCTTTTGAATCGTCGATGAGTATACCACTGGTTCGGAATGCCCTTCCTGCCGAGAAGAACCAGCAAGAAACTCGGCGGTTGCTCTTTTCAAAACAAGATACAATAGATACTATGCTATGTATGCAGTGTTTCCACAATGAGGGGAAGTTCCACAAAAAGCATAACTACATACAATTCAATACATGTTAAGACGGGCAGACAGAAAGCAGCCCCATTCCCGCCGGTGGCACCCGTTCACGAGCATGACGCATGATCCAGCCGTTGCTTCGCTCGACAATATTTGAGGAAACGTAACAACCCGCATCACACGACATCACCACATAAAAATATTGTAGGAGTCAATAACGACATAATATTCTTTTTCAAATCGAGTGTTGGAGTCGTAACAGTAATATTTAATTCATAGTTACGATATCTCTTTTGTTTCAGCCATTAAAGCCAAATGAAGGAGAAACATTCATGGACTGGTTTTCTCGCAATAAATCGGCATTGGAAAAGGAAAACCCTGAGCTTACACCGTCTGAATTAACTCGACATTGTGTGAGAACGTTCAAAACACTTCAAAGTCAAAACACTTCAGAAAATGGACTAAAGAGGAAGCTTAACGAAAGTATCGAAGAACCGAGTGCTAACAACGCACCCAAACAATCGAAACTTAGTGCTTTCTCTTTTACAAAGAAGACTTAGGCGCGCTTGCAGAAACGCCGAGTTATCTTTTTAACCCAGAGTTAGCTGCCGTTTTGACAGATTTTGTATAAAGCTTCTGTCAAAATTACAAATTTAATCCTGGGTTAAGCTTAACCCGGCGTCTCTGCAAGCGGGCCTTAAAATATTGTATTTGTAATTATTGGTACTAATTCTGTTGTAGACAATCTCTAAACTAAACTGCATTGATAGGTCTGATAATAGTGCTATCCTTTTTACAATGTTCCCTGCGGAAAATAATAGCATAACATTAAGGGCCTGTTTCACCACCTTCAAGTAAATTTCAACTGGCGAATAAAGTTGACGTGTTCACAGTATTTGTATGGGTAATCTGTCAAATCTATTTGTCGGTAAAAGTTTACTTGAAGGTGGTAAAACAGGCCCTTAGAGTTGTCAATTTAATAAAGTTAGTTTAGAGTTTATGTACAACAGAATTAGCGTTATGAAAATCAGGTATTAATTTGTTTTGTTGTATTTATACTGGTAGTCGTCAGATAAAAATTGAGATCCATGTTAAATTAAACTGTCAAACTAAGACTGTTGTATAGTCATGTTTAGTTGTAAGTATAGTAAAAATAAATTGATACCGAAATTTTAAAAATTTTATTATTTTGTTCAAAAACAATTATTTCAGTAGTAAATAATTATTTTCAAATTAATGCGACCAAAATGTATTCTTTTTCAAATAAGATGTTTTCGTTTCACGCATTAACTAATTCGGCTTCATCGGGCGGTGGAAATATTCCATTCTTGAACATAGACTGCCATTCGCTTCCATTAGGATATGAGAACTTTTGAAGCGTTTCTGGGAACATTTTTGTACTGTAGCCCGGTAACTGTAAAAAAATGAAATAACTTGTTAGAGACTGAATTGTTAAATCAAATGGAAAGTGTGCTTATGGTCAACTAATTATGTCATCCCAACATATTAATAACCAAGTGCTATAGTTAACAAAGTTTCAATAATAGCTGAAAACGTTGGTACATAATATTATGTATTAACGAGTTTTTAGTAGGTGAAGGATACACAAACTTCTCGAATTGTATTGCAAAGTTGTCCAGTTTTTTCAAAGTTACATAATACAAAATACATCCATAGACTAACACGAAGACTGCGAAGAGGTCCCCGATTTCTAACGTCACCGGGACGTGGATTCGTACCACGGTCACGGGCGCATACGGAGTGGCCAAATCCAGTGAACCCATTCACCTCAACAACAATCCTAAGCAGCTCTGAATCTACGAGCATACAACCAGCCTGGAGGAATATCTTTCCATTGTTACGGTTGAGCATATAACTTGCACTTTGTACATTTGCTATCAAAACTCTGCTGACTCGCCACTGATTGTAGGTAGGTGTTACCTTAGGAGCGAGATATCTAGCGTTCTCCACCACACACGGATCGTAGAAATGCTCGTGCTGCTGGTCGACGTACTCGATGAGCCGCCCCTCCATGGTGCCGGACACGCTCGCGTAGTCCCACATCTGCAGGTGCTGCACCATCTCGCACAGGCCGACGCCGCCCGCGTGGGGGCACACTTTCACTAAACATCAACAACTAAGTATATTATAAGTACTGTTCTACCTTAAAACCCATCTTATTTATTTTATTTCAGACTTAGGTACGACCATATTTTGTTAGTAACAATTAACTTATATAACTATGTTAGTAGAGTTTGTGTTAGTTACAATTACTTATTCTATGTTAGTCCTTATAATCTACCTTAACCTATTCACGGCCACCAGCGTACGCGCTGTGGCCTAGTGCCGATGTTGCACACCATTCCAGCTCCTCCAGAGAGGGCTGTCCAGCTTAGCGGCCAACGTGCTGAGGAGGTAAACAAATCGCAGAAAGCGTTTCGACGGGAATATGACGACCTCCCTGGCGCAGTGGTGAGCGTTGTGGTCTTATAACTGGGAGGTCTAGGGTTCGATTCCCGGCGGGGTCAATTTGGGAATTTATAATTTCTGAATTGTCTCTGGTCTGGTCTGGTGAGAGGCTTTCGTTGGCCATGGCTAGTTACCACCCTACCGTCAAAGACGTGCGGCCAAGCGATTTAGCGTTCCGGCACGATGGCGTGTAGAAACCAATTAGGGGTATGGGCTGAATTTTCACTGCCATACCCATTCCAAGTTAGTCCGCTACCATCTTAGACTGCATCGTCACTTACCATCAGGTGCGATCGCAGTCAAGGACTATCTTGTCATTGAATAAAAAAAAAACCAGGGCTTTATAAGTTTACCTAAAGACTAGATTATTATTTTCACTAAAACCAACAACCGGCCGTGGCTAGTTAGGTAGCTATAGTCCTACCGTCAAAGACGTGACGTCCCCGCGCGCACACGTCTTGGAGTCCGAACTCGTTTATCGGTCGATGGTCTCCCCCGAATAGTTTAGACTTTAGAGTATTCGATAGGAATGGCTTAGTAGAACCATACTTACCTTGAAAGTCGCAGATCCCTAAAATTCATTGATTCATACCTTTAAGTTTTTCAGCCATGAGATAAGCAGACAGGATCTCGTTGACACCGCCGATGCGAGCCGAATCGATCTGACAGTACTGCATCCCCCCACTCTGCAGAAACTGCTTGAACATCACGCGATTTGCACACATCTCACCCGTCGCCACTCCTATACCGTACGGCCTAGAAATGAGGGTTTAACATTAATCTACCATGAAGATTGGCTTTAAATAAGTTAATAGTTTGTCCTTATTACAACATTTTTCACACGCCTGGTAACGTAACATAACGACGCATATTAGTTGTATTTGTATGGAACAGCTAATTAGATGTTGCTACCTTGCTTTGTCATCAAGCTATTAATTTATTATAAAAAAGAAACAATAAACCCGACTGCCCGTCTGAAAAAAATCATATTTATGAATTAAGAGACAGATTGAACTAATTTTTTCGCGAACGCCATAATATTATTTATACCTTACCCCATATCATTCCCACAATAATAACACCTTTTAGTATTCTCAAAAAACATCATTCCGTAGGTGTGTAAAACAGTCGCGGATGCACAGAGATTTAATAAACCTAAGCCTTCAAATTATCCTCTGATACCACAGAATATAAATATTAGCTGATATTACCAAGCTGAGACATTGCCATTGACTCACTTCAAAGCATTTGCTATGGTGGCATGACCTAAGACATCATCTGGCGACGTGGGCTCTTCAATCCACATGGGCTTCAAAGGCGCCAGTTTCTTCATCCATTCGATAGCTTCTCCAACACTCCATGCTTGGTTTGCATCTACCATCTACAATAGGTACAAACCGCACTATAGCGCCAAGTCTAAACTAAAGCACGTTTTAGTTGAACGTTTCTGAAGCGAACCGCTTAGGTGAAGGCATTTCCGGCGTCACCTATATTTGAGTACCTTCAAGGCACGAGTGAATAGGCATTTTCTAGGCAAGCGCGCTCCAACCTAGACTTCATCAGTGCTTGCCAGTATTAATTGTCGTCAAGCGCAAGCTTATCTTTTAATATTTAATCATACTTATATTATAAATGCGAAAGTGTGTTTGTTGGTTTATCCTTCAATCACGCCGCGACAGAACTACGGATCGACGTGATTTTTTGCATGGGCATAGTTGAGGACCTGGAGAGTGACATAGGCTACTTTTATCCCGGAAAATCCCGAGGGACTTAAAAAACTAAATCCACGCGGACGAAGTCGCGGGCATCAGCTAGTGTACTAATATTATAAATGCGAAAGTGTGTTTGTTTGTTGGTTTGTCCTTCAATCACGCCGCAACAGAGCTACGGAACGACGTGATTTTTTGCATGGGTACAGTTGAGGACCTGGAGAGTGACTTATAGGCTTTTTATCCGGAAAAATCTGAGTTCTCGAGGGATTTTAAAAAACTAAATCCACGCAGACGAAGTCGCGGGCATCATCTAGTCTTTTAATAAAAAAGCCACTCACGTGTGGTTTGACCTTTATTAAGACGAAGACTGAGATCTTATCTACTACTTATCCTTTGGTGTGAACACAGGGAGAGTTCAATCCATATATCTCAGCTTCACACGATCATTGTAATATAATATGTGAAGCAAAAATCATTCCAGTCTCCATTCTTTTGTACCCACTTACCAGAGTTTTGTCGTCGCCGATACATTTGCGTACCGCACTGCATCTTCTAATGTCGTCGTCTACATTGAGTCCTACTTTGACTTTGAAATGTTTGAAACCCAGACTTAAATATTTTTTACACAATTCCTTTACAAGTTCGTCGCTGTACCCCAGCCAACCTGAAATCAGTCATACTATTATGAAAAATCTCCCTCGAATGCTTCCAAGTGCGCCCCATACAAACGAATTTTTATTTATTTGTATTTTATTTAAAGTCACTCAGCGAGGCGTTCTATGGCCTCATTATTTAGGTTAGGGGTTTTCCTTGAAGGATAAGATCCACATTAGACTAACTATTATAGTGACTAACATAACCCAAACCATTAGTAAACTGAAGTGGCAATGTACTTGTCAAGCAGTGTGAGACACCCTCCAGCATGTTGGACCTAACATCTAGAGTGAGGCTGAGTACCGGGTATGGTGGCGTTCATTGGGCAAGGCTTATGTCCAAAACAGTGGACACCCACAGGCTGATGTGTTGATGCATAGCCGTCTCTATCACAGGAGATAGAGACGGCTATGGTTGATGGCTTATTTCTTACCAACTTGTGTCGTATACGCCGGATATCCTTTTTCCAACAATTCTTGGACTCGTTTGTCTTTCCCGGTCGCTTTGTCTCTTAACAATTGAATAGCTTCGTCTTTAGTTATCACGTCCGTTATGTAACGAAAGTCTATAGTTGATACCAATTCCTGACAACAACATTTATTACTATTATGACAAGATAAGAGTTTCTGAGCGGTCACTTTTAGGTGCTTTGTAAACAGGGGGTTACTTAGGTCATGCTCTGCATTCATTCTGTTAATAAACTTTCATTTTCCTATTGATATAGGTAAGTGCGTAACTAGATTAGCTATAGCTTGTTAAAAAAATCTCCATGCCAGAACTACTACAGTTCTAATACCTACCTCTTATAATTATCTTAGAAGTAGGTACCTTCCTAATCTAATCTTCGAACTTCTAAGATGCAAGATACTTCGAGGTACCTACCACAAAAATGATTTTAAAAATACGTAACCTATCATACTGACCTCTGGTGTTAAGTCGACCAACAGTCTCCATAAAGGTTTGTCCTCAAGTCTGGCCCACAAATCCCATAAAGAGTTCACAATGGCTGCCACAGCTAGATGTACAACGCCTTTTTCGGGGCCCAGCTGCAAAATTATTAAAATTTTATAAAATAAAATAAGTGCGAGTCGGGCTTGCACACACAGGGTTCCGTACAAGCACTCACCTAAATTCTTCTAAAAATTAAGAACTTACAACATCAAGATGACAAAAACAGTAGGGCCTGACGAAAAATTCTACACACTGAGATCATTATTATTTAGTTGTTTTAGTAAGGAGCACCTAGGTACGTAAGTACATACCTACCTACCTAAAATTTGTATATAGGTATCTCCTTTGTCAAATAACGTTGAAAAAATTATATTATACTAGCTGACCCAGCGAACTTCGTACCGCCAACTTATCTAAGTATATAAATAAAACAAATAAACTATCCCAATCCAAATAAACTATCCTATCTTTTAAGTTGGACCAAATTACAGATAGTTACGAAGTTTGATAAAAATCGGTTCAGTAGTTTAGGAGTCCATCGCGGACAAACAACGTGACACGTAATTTATATATATTAAGAAGATTTTGTAAGGGAAACACTCGGTTTTTTTTTATATTTTAATTATTACTTGCAGTGACAGAGGCTATAATAGCTGGCTGGCTTCCCATTAAATCTTTCGAATTAACTGTGTAATGTATTTTTAAAATTCTTTATTTCTCGCATAATTTGTCGCCGACGCGGCCAGCTACGTTTTTCGAGTGGTATTGCGGTCGCCGCGTATATTTGTGGTCGCAATGGTACCAAGGTAATAGGGCCCGTTTGGCACTCTTCGGGTTAGTATGGATAACGGAACCCTAAACACATTGCATATCTTTGTACAGGCTGTGTCTACAATATCTGCGTCATGTTATCTCAGCTTGCTTGTGGAACTTAATATCGTAGGTACAAATAACTACCTTAACCGACTTCAAAAAGAGTTGGCTTATTCTTTCACAGGCATCGACTGCTTATTAGTGCAAATATAACTGGTCAAGTATCAAAACTTTAAACTCGTATAACATAGTTATACTAGTCTAAATAAAACCGGTAAATAATAAATTGGAGATCAGAACAGTATTAAAATAAACTAGGTACATACAAAGTACCTAGATATGCAGACGGTTTTATCGCTTGTGGCGTGATCTCTTCAAGACAAGTTTTGGAGACATTAAGACAGCAAACCGGATAGAACCTACGCTAGGTATAGCGCGTATGAGGTTTAATTTGTAATAGTGTAATTATTATGTATGTTATACCCTAAGTCGGTAGGTATAACATACATACATACCTACTCGTACCTACCTACTAAAATAATTAAGAAATTACTAAAAGGTTATTCAAATTAGCTACCCATCTCATTTGCGAGTCGTTTGTGATCGCCCGCCAGAAGCCAGCGAAGTCTGCGAAGATGTCCGCAGCATTGCGCCCCACGAAGAATTTCTTCATGGCGCGCACTGTCAGCACCACGATCTCAGTGCCTCGCCCGCAGGTGAACGTCAGCCCGAAGCCCTGCTTGCCGCCCTCCGTGCTCGTGGTCACATATGCGCACGAGTAATTGGGGTCCGTATGCTATTAAAAATTCATGAAGTTATTATCCACGTGAAGGAAGATACTACTACGGACTACCTACCTTCTTCTAACTATAGGCCTTTTGCCACGACAAGGGCTTACGTAGACGAGGGAGTTAGAGACTCTTAGAAAGTCTACGAGTAGGCAAGATTCCTCTATAGACATTATTATTCAATTTACCTATTACCGAACATTGAAAATATTATAGGTGAACTTGAACATTGTGTTTGCACATGCAATATTTTTATTGGCGTTGATGGGGCTACATTTATAGTTTTATTAATTTGAATAAAATATTAGCAAAACTGGTAAGCAATTAATAATTTTATTATAACAAGTACCTACCTTGGCTATATTTACTATATCAGACTGTTTTAAAATTAAATTAAAAAAGTTTACCAATGCGTCTGATCCATGTCCTCCAAGAGAAGTCGGGAACCTCACATCTTTAACGTCAATTTGAGTAATTTTTAATCCGTTTCTGTTTGGAAGTGGCATTATCTCTTATATATCTTATATTAAAGCGTGCGGATGCCGACATCTACTATGTTAAACTATTAATTTTATTAAACTGGTCGTTATCTACTTTATCTAATTGCCTTGGTATTTATTTGAACTGTAAGACCCGTCTTTCGTTAAAGTTGTAGTTTGTTTGTTTGTCCATTAAGAACAATAGGTATATTTTTACAAATAAAGTACCTACTATATTTAGAAAAATGTAAACAATTTTAATGCATATATATTTACTTAGCTAGAGTAATTAAAAGGTAAAATTAAAAAGAAACAATAATAATGTAATATAAAATATGTTTATTTCGCAAATAGGTATACTTAAGTAAATCTAATCTCCCAATTATTATGCATGCCAAAAATTTAATTTTTTTTTTAAAATACTTATTTAAATACTATTTTATTTAAATACTTGGGTCAGTATGCATGACTAGATAAACGGTAACGAAATATAATTTTGTATCCAAACTCCACATAAAATAATTATACTTAAGCACCTACTTAATCGAAATGTTATTTTTGTATAAATGTCTGGTATCACAATTTAAACTTAATAATATTATGTACTAACATAAACTTAAAACTACCTTAATATTTAATGTTATTTCTATTATTATTTTAATAACTTTATTATAACTATATATTATTCTAATAACTTTATTAGAATGGAAGAACTATTGTAAATAGCAATATTCCACATAATTACTTAAACTGTAAACCTTAAACTGTACTTAAAATATAATTCTCAAAAGGCTTTTAACTATATTTGTAAAATGTTTCCAAAATATGGTAAAAATATTTTTTTCTTTTATTCAAGCTTAATAAATGTATAATCCATATTATATTTTATACCCTGTACCTACTGAGCTAAAATTTTAAAGTTTCCCAATAACAAAGTCTCAATACAGGTCCTCCGTCATTTCTTGCTTAAAAATAATGCTCAAGCAATTGGATTTCAAATTGTTAGGTTAGTCCACTATTGAGTATTATTTAATGACAATATAGCCATTGCTGCGGTCTCACCTGATGATAAGTGACAATAAAGTCCAAAATGGGGGTTAACCTGGAACTAATTAGGATTATGGTAGTTTTAATTAAACCTATACCACTAATCTGTTCCTACACGTCATCGTGCCGGAATCGTGCTTAGCGGCACGTCCTTGACGGTAGGGTCTTAAAGTTATTCCATTGATCGTATTCATATTTGATGACATTAGCGTCAAAGTAAAATAAACCATAACTGCATTGAATTTCAGCTCAATTTCGTGTATGCATTCTTATACGTTTTACGTATACGATAGGGTCCATATAAAAATTGGATGTACTGAATTTGTGACTTTAAATCAATACTTTCGATTATTTTACTTTGATGTGACAGAATACGATCAATGGAATAACTTTTAGACAATCGCCAGGGCCTGGCGGCCAGGCAGACTGGAAACATTTCAAATCCCATTTAAAAGACAACGGCGCTAGGAGGTCCTCGAAACTCTAATCCTTACTAATAATATAAATGCGAAAGTGTGTTTGTTTGTCGGTTTGTCCTTCAATCACGGAGCGACGGATCGACATGGTTTTTTGCATGGGTATAGTTGAGAATCTGGAGAGTGACATAGGCTTCTTTTTATCACAGACAAACAAAGAGTTCTCACTTTACGCGGACGACGTCGCGTGCAAAAGCTAGTCAACAAACAAAATTAATGTCATAAGCACTATACAAATAAACTTCTACAACAATAATAAATGAAAATACGTTTCTAGCAACATATTATGGCCTTTTGCTTATTATGAAACTGTTCTCTTCCATATTTTGGTTTCATTATTTGGTTTTAATGTAAATCGCTGCCAATTCTTTAACAATTTGCCTCTCGCCGTCCTCCCAGAGAACATTTGCTAACTTGCCCAGCGAACCATCAGCGTCATTACGCACCCAATCCAAGAGCAGTTTATAGCGAGCCTGAAACCAAACGACAAATAATTGTGGTTAAAAACTATAACTTTTTCATTTATTTACAGTTAAAAACCAGTTATTTTACAATAATGTTCTAAGACTTTGTAAAACCCACAGAGGTTTGGCCTCTAATGTCGTTCACATCTAGCGCCTTACAAGTTACATAGAATAGTATGTTTGTGTATTAAGTATTACTACTTACAAAGCAATACTACCTAGTTAAAGAACTGCTTCCGACTACTTACTTTTATCAGTTAGTAGTTAGTAGTCGAAGGCAGTCAGCTAAATGCAACCTTAATTAAACAAAATACAATCTGGCTAGACAGTGTTCGAGAAATCCAAAAAATCCCTTAGAGGAAAGTCTTTCTAATCTTTATGTGGGGTCTGCTCCATAAATTCAGGCAATCACCACAATGAGGGCTATCGCGTTTGAATTCGCTGCTAGAGGCGCTGTTGTAGAGTGAGACTGGTCTGTGGTGAGGTCTCTGAATTAATGCATGTCAATCATCAGTTTTTATCGCAGGTCTATAAAATTGATAAATCTTATGAAGGTTTTGAATGGGTATAGTTGTCCCTGCGATTTGCTACTAACCACTGCTTTGAGCGTGTTTTGTTTTTCAAAAACTCATGTCCCCCTTTTTTGCAAACAAAATGGCACTGTGCAACACTGCAGCATGCTCGATATTTTATTTATTGTGCTTTTACGGTATATGAGTTTTAACTATTGTTCCTGGTCTGTGAACTAAACTCTGTTCCCACACATAGTAACAAATTTTGACAGAGGACCTTACTCGCCAGTGGCGCAAACTGAGCATAAAAACGGTAGCCCTGATTGAGACTGTGATGAATTGATTGATGCAGCTTTTCCATGATAGAATAGAATATAATAGAAATATTTTTATTCAAATAAACTTTTTACAAGTGCTTTTGAATAGTCTAACTCTACCACTTGTTCGGAATGCCCTTCCTGCCGAGAAGAACCAGCAAGAAACTCGGCGATCAACTACTAGCTTTCTAATTTTAATTGTTCTCATACTATTGGAGGAATGGCTTTTTAATCAAAAACACAAAGATTATGGAGCTCTCACCTCGGCTACTCCATTTTTGGCCATGTCAATTTCTGCAGTTTCAATTTGGCCTTGCTTGTAGCCCAATCTGCGGAAGAAACTGTGCCAATTCTTGCCCAAATGTTTTGATATATAATCTATATAATCATGTTCTGGCTGAAAGTTAGATATATAAAATAGTATAATAAACATTAGAAAAAAGTGTCTATTAAACAAATAGAAATATTTTTTTTTTATTCAAATACACTTTTAAAGTGAGCTTCAAATGTTTGGAATGCCCTTTCTATGACTGTGGAAACTATCAAGAAACTGGATTTTGCTCTTACTATAGACCAACAATCAATTAAATTAAAGAATTTGTTACAATTTCCTATTGCTACTTTAGCTGTTACCCAATACTAATTTAGTGTGTTGTGAACAAATTGAGTTTATTTAGTTACTCTTCTTCTTCTATGTCATATTTCTGATTTGAAACATTACTAACAGTAATCCAAGAAATCTTGGAAAAAATTATCCATCAATATTTCATACATGTGAACATCATTTACATGCAGACATAGAAATCACATTAAAAGTGTAACTTTCTTACCTATTTTTCAGTAATCTTAATATATATAAATGACGTCACATTGTTTGTCCGCGATGGACTCCTAAACTACTTAACTGATTTTGATCAAACTTCGTAACTATCTGTAATTTGGTCCAACTTGAAAGATAGGATAGTTTTAGTAGTTAATTGTTTTATTTATATAGGTAAGTTGGCGGTACGAAGTTCGCCGAGTCAGCTAGTAGGTATATATTTTTTTAAATGTGCACCTTAATAATTTTGCTATTGAGGCTCTTAATAACAGTATAGGAGAGAACAACTTACCTTATTTTGAGCTTCCAGCAAGAGTTGAATCAGATTAGTCTTTTCTACAGGTTCCTCATCATCAAATGTTGATGTAGCTGATGTTTGGCGGCCAGGGCCGTAAACAGGGCCCATGTAGTAGATAAGTTCATTCCCGCAACGGACATTATTTGAGTTCACAATGTTGATCACATTCCCAGTTGCTATGAGCAATGTAAATTATTAATGAATACACAAGGTACTGTACTATTCTATAAAAAAATAAATAGATGGCAGAGGAAGGTCTGATAGAAGACAAATATCGTGACTTCTTCAGATCTTCACCAGTGGTCCAACCTGAGTTTCAGGTCACTGTTCAGAACCTCAATAGACAAAGCTCAACTAGCCTTAATGCTTACCAACCTCTGCTGCATGATGGCACTAAAGGAAAATTATTAGATTGAGGATTTTCAGCTAAGTAAATAGATTTTGCAGTTTTGACTAGAGTTTGCAGATTATCTTTTATGTTACATATAAAACCTTATGAGTCACTTTATTTAGCGAAAGTTGAGCCCTAATTTTAATATAATCTATGCTTAGTGCTTACCTTGAGTGTTGAGAATGCTGCTTGCATTACTACTCCGTCGATCATCTTCTGGCATCTCCGGGCTTTCTCTATTTGGCATCGAAAAAGATTTCTTGTACTTTGGTTTCTTCTTGCCCTTCTTGAGATCATTTTGTTCAACAAATATTTCTTCTTGATCATTCCCGTAATTCACATTTTCATTCTGAGCTTCGGCCTGAGAGTTATCTTCTGGGTATGATTCACGTTGACGAGGAGGTCGAGGTACGGCATCAGATTTAAGGTTTCGGAATATTTCAAAAAACTTAGCGCCTAATTTGCTGCTCATTTTCGAAAAGAATACTAAGTAAAAGTATTTAAAACAAAAAGAATTAAGAAACTAGCAAAATACAAAGAAAACGGAAGAAAACCCCCGATCACCCCATGTGACGTAAACAACCATAAACCACGAACACTAGGATTTGAACAACATAGGTCAGATAAACCAACATAAACTATTTACGAATATCGAACTAATAAACAATTTAACAAAGACAAAAATTCTAAATAAAAAAAGTACTTCTCTGTCTACAATACAATCTAAGAGCTGCTATAAGGATTTACGACTTGTTGTCTTCCTAGTTCCATGAAAAAAACCAGTTGAGAATACGGTATTTGACTAAATTAAAAATATCGTTTCATTTGGTGTCATCCTAAAAGATTCTAAAAACATTATTCCATACGACAAAACTAAAAAATAAAGCTTTATTTAATTGGAAAACATTAAATAAAATTGCTATAATTCCGGCCATGGTCACGTGATCGAAAACGTTCCGTGATCTCGAATGACGTCACAGTCCACACCACCTATGGAATTCTCATTCTGTCAATACATTTCGACGTGTTTGTGCGGCGTAATAGGCTAATTTCGTCTGTTTTTCATCGTTACTATTTTATTAGATATAAGCCGTGTCAATAAAGAAAGGAATCTGAAATGGCGGCTTGTACTTGTAATGACAGGCACAGGTTGGACCGTCAGCAAAAAAACGAAGCGAAGCTGGGCTGCTATATGTGTAGCTATACAGACACACATTGTATGTTTATATTATTTATTTAGTATTTGTGTTGATACCTTATTCATTTATGTACCTAATATTATGTTATTAAATATACCTATATATTACTATTGATTTATATAGTTAGCACATGTTTAATATCTCTAGGTATTTATTTATTTCTTGTTATCTTTAAGTCCTCTAACTTATCTTGTATGTTTCGCGTCAGGTCGCAACGTATTTTATATTTCTTCTTCAAAATATTTTGTAACATTATATACGATTTCACCCTCATCACTTCGAAGAATCTTTCCTCGTTTCGCGTAAACACTCATTAAATTAAAGCTCATTTTTTAAACGTAAGATAATTGATCAATAAACAGCATAAGTACGAACGACAATAACAACGAAAAAACTTAACAGAAAACAAGACAAAGAACAGTAACAAAAACACAGTGTGCAAGCAGATACAGACTGATAATTTTTTTGCGTGCTGTAACGACGTGTGCGAGTGAGGGAATGATTAGCGACGCCATTTACAATTCCTTTCTTTAATGACACGGGTTATACCAAATAGTATGCGACACGCGGCCTAAACACATATTATAAAATTGTCATTGTTTGAAATGTGAACTATTACGTCATGAGAGCAAATGGAACGTTTCGGCGGCAATTTATTTTTTTGAATTTATTTCTCGATTTTTATGAAAAATAATGAAAATTATGCCGAAATATACGTTTTGTTAGCTTCAGCATAGCATTATTAACAATTTAAGATGATTTTCTAAAAGTAGTCAAATACCCTATTGTCATTGTCAATCAAAAATCAAAATTGACATTGACATCCTAAGTACCTAAACCTAAAAACCCTTCTTTCAAAGCTTCTTTTTTAACCGACTTCAAAAAAGGAAAAGGATCAATTCATCGGAATCCTTTTTTTTTTATGTACATGTTCACCGATTATTCGAAGACGTCTGAACCAATTTCAAAAATTCTTTTTTGTTTCAAAAGGTATACCTACTTCCCAGGTGGTCCCATTGAAATTTTATCGAAATCGGTCGAATGGTTTTTGAAATACCTATCAACAATAAGTTAAATACTTTGTAGTGGCACGGACGTTTGAAGTCGGTTTTTTAAAAGGAATTTTTTATAGAATTAAATTATCAAAACAACGTCTGTGTGTTAAAGTGTGTGGGTTACTTTAGAAACGCTTATTCAACATTTCTAAGACTACACCTAATAGTTTTCTATAGCACAAACCAAACTGAAACCACCTTCAAAAGATTAGGTAATGCATTCGTAAACAGTAGGTAATCGACACCATATCGACAAGATATCGACACTCAATTTCTCAAAGCTAAATGGTGGTGTTTCCCATGAGGTATATAAGCTTCTTGATGGTTCCTATAAGTGATTCCTAATGATTCTACCTATTCCTAGACCCCTTTCAATCCCATCAATAAAGATCGATTAATTATTATTATTATCATGGAAGTAGGACTAAAGCATCCTATTTCCATTGAGTATTATCAAAATATAAAATGACGTTCTATTTACAAAAACATTATTTGTCAAAACCGATGTCAAAATTTATTTGCCTTTCTCGACAGCTGAACTGAAAACGTTTTATATTTTTATACACAATATTATAGTAATTTATATTTACTTTATTGGCAATGTATAAAACAGAAAATGGACCGAAGTTCTATATGCCCTCTCTGTCTGATATCCTAAAGTTGTCTAGAGTGGAAACTATCTATGCAAAATCAAATCCTCCTTCAGGGACTAACAGTCCTAGAAAAGACTTGCTTTTGCCCTGTCCACCCGATGCAGCTGGGGGAGGAGATGCGCCGGCCGCGCAAAAGTGCGCATGCAGGGTTCCAGACAATTCCAAGTCAGCTAGCGATCGGGGCATAACCGGCGCGGGGGTTACAGGCTCTCGTACGGGGCGTATTTGCGACAGAGATAAAGAACTAGAGCTACCGTCTGGAGCAACCAACCCAGGATTGCTCCGACACATCCACAATGCTGCCAGATACAGACTGCCACAGTGTTTCGAAGGCGCGTGTGTATCTCTTAAGCAAAGCGCGCTCAATAACTGGGTCCTTGGACATTCAATGTCGTTTAGCTCTGTTACTCCGGGTGGCTACAAACTTTTATTATCGTACGTCGATAAGAGTAAACCTATAAGTTTACCGTATTTTGTAATGGAAGCGGCGCCAGGTGGACAAATGAGCTGCGAGATCCGCGTGGGACCTTCGCAGGGTACCAGGGCCACAGTGGTTGCGCAGGTGTCTGATGGCGAACTGTATAGTTTTGAAAGTATCTTTGACGCCTACTTCAATAATTTTACTGCATCTGTTATTGGTGTGAACCGAGAATTTATTGCTCTACATTACTTGCAGGTGAGAGCTATAAAAGAATGTTTTGAATGAAATTAGGCACATTAGTGTACAAGAGCGGACTCGTCATTGCAGTCTTAAAGGCTTAATTATTTATTATTATCCAACCATAAGGATCAAATAGATCTAACAAGTACTCCAAGCACATAAAGTAAAAAAAATCGGCCAAGTGCGAGTCGGGCCTCGCTCTTTTAGGGTTCCGTTAAAAAAAAATTAAATAAAAATATTTCCATGTACCCATGGAAATATTTTAATTTAATTTTTTTAATTTAATTTAATTTTTATTATTTGTTGTTATAGCGGCAATAGAAATACATAATATGTGAAAATTTCATCTGTCTATCTATTACGGTTTACGAGATACAGCCCGCTGACAGACGGACGGACGGACGGACGGACGGACGGACGGACGGACGGACAGCGTAGGCTTAGTAATAGGGTCCCGTTGGCACCCTTTGGGTACGGAACCCTAAAAAGTACTTCTTTAAATAATAATTAGGCATTCTACCAAAACCAAATTTGGGAGATTCTTTAAAGTTCTAAAAAATTAGAACAGGCCGCGCTGCCACGCATTGCAAAAATCCTGCAGCGTTTCATTCATCATCATTAGCAAACCATCAACGGCTCACTACTGAGCGAAGGTCTCCTCTCAGAGAAGGGTTAGAGGCCATAGTCCACCATGCTGGCCCAATGCGAATTGGTGGACTTCACACACTTTCGAGAACATTATGAAGAAGTCTCAGATGTGCAGATCTCTTCACGATGTTTTCCTTCACCGTTGAAGGAAGTGATAGCTAATTGCTTAAACGCACTTGACTCCGAAAAGTCAGAGGTGCGTACCCGGGATCGAACCTGCGACCCCCGAATAGGAGACCACAGTCCTAACCACTAGGCTATCACTGCTTCCTGCTGCTGCTGCTGCTGCTGTAATTTCATTAATTTTATAAAACTGTGTAGGTTTTGTAAAAAAATAGTGTTTAATTATTTTTTTGTGAAATTGACTTTTTAAATTATCGTCACCCAATCAAACAAATCTTTTTGTATTTGACTATATATGGGGTCCGCTTGAGTGTACGAGAATATTCTACGATTAAAGTGGTCACGACGACGAGTAATCGTGATCGTGATCGTAGCCGAGGTATCCGTAGTTGACCTATTCGGTTTTATTTATCTTCGTGTTCAGGCTGTAACAGATCAAATCTCCCTCGGCGCGGAGGTGGTGGCGCGAGGTCACGCGTCGGAACTGAGCTCGGCTTCTGGCGCGGCGCGGTGGTCCGACGAAGACCACTCCGTGAGCGCAACTCTCGGGAACAGGGGGTTGGATCTATGTTACGCGCGAGCTATCAAGCCCTTCCTTACCGTTGCTGCAATGCTTGAGGTAACATTGTGTATAGCTTTTTTTTTTTTAAATAAAATATGCACCGAACAAACGTGCGATATGCGATTACCGCCATCCGTAAACCCTCAATCTTTATCACCAGAGAAACTGTTGTGCGTTGCTGGCTTTTGGAAGCTTAAAGAATTTGTTTGTCCGCCTCTTAAAAATTCCAGTGCTGTAGTTTTGAGGGATCACAGCACCTGGAATTTGGTATCATTTGCGAATAGGTATGTGGCAGAAATAACTAGGAATAACGGGCGCCGGTTGAAGATTTTCAGACATCCAGGTGGTTAGGATCAAAACGACAAAGAGCTAGAACGAGCTAGAGCTTCCATACAATCGTAGTTTAGCTTCCGTTAAGGTTAGGTACTTCATGTCGAATTGTTATCATATGTTGCAAATATTTTTGGGGTGAGACATATCGAGGTTGGTTGTTGTTGTAAATATGAAGCATTACAAAATTTGAATTTACTTATTGAAGACTCAACTCGCTCTATTTCTAAATTACTAAAGTACTACGAGTGTAAACTCGAATTTGCAAGCGAACTCGAGTTTGGAATCCGTAAGGATTAGATACCTACCTATACTCTTAGAGTTTCAGAGTTTCATTTTTAGGGTTCCGTACCTCAAAAGGTAAAAAAAGGTCTTTTGTCAGTCTGTCCGTGTGTCACCACCGATTTTCTCAGGAACGGATAGACCAGTTGACAACCAGACCACAAGTTGAATTTTATACCAGATACTGAGGTCTATAGTTCCTATTAGGTGTATAAAAATCAAGGTCCTGAGTCAGCACGATAAAAAGATATGGGCAAATTTAGATTTTCGCGAAAACTTGTAAGTACCAAAATTTACCTTCTATTTTTTTTTCGGAATTTTCCCTTTACCCCTGCCCTAAGACATATTGACAATTCTAGGTTAATTGGAAGTACCCTATAGGTTTTGGGTCGAAAACCTATATGGTAGTTCCCGTTGACCTAGAATCACGAAATTTGGCAAAAAGCAAGGTCGTACAGCACAAATAAAGGAAAAATTCCAAAAACTAAAAAAGTTGAAAATTAAAGGGTCATCCCCATACATACCAATTCAAAAAGTCCTTTGACGCCAATTAAGATAGTCCTCTGAGTTGTATGGGCGCTCATAAAGTATAGAGGTCTAGCTTAACTGGCACCAACCTCAAATAAGGTAAATAAAATAAAATTGTGCTAGTGTGTGAAAGAAAATAAAAGAAAATATTAAATATATATAGATATAAACAATAAGCACATTAATATAATATAATATTATCGTTTTGCTTGAATACTTTTTTTTTTCTGGAGTACAGAACCCTCGGTGCGCGAGTCCAACTCGCACTTGGCCGGTTTTTTAAAACTGCATCCACTCCACGCGGACCAATTCAAGAGCAGATGAAGGCTAGGTAGTTAATGAATAATTGCTTGTTGTAGGTGGGATTCGCGATCCGTCGCGCTGTGGCCACGATGGCGTACGAGTGGCACACGGACGCGTGGACGGTGCGCGGCTCCGTGGACTCGGACGGGCTGGTGGGCGCCACGCTGCAGCGGGCCCTGGGCGGCAAGAACGCGCAGCTGGCGTGCGCGATATCGGCCCTGCTGAATCACCCCAACGATAAGTTTCGTCTTGGATTTGGGGTCACTGCTGCTATTATTTAATTTAATTTCGATATGAATTAATAGGGTAATTAGATAAAATTGGATATGCACCAATAAGCGTTTAATAACCTCGCACACTGCTTACGTGGTCTGACGAAGCCTGGTCAAAGAAGAATATTCTGGCTTAAAACCTGCCTTTGGTTCAAAATGAGCTCCAGGCCACTGTTCAGAGCCTCAATAAACAAAGTGCAACAGTAGGTGAGCAGCTTTATGGCCAACCTCCACTAGGAGAGGGCACTAAAAGAAGAAGACTACGTGGCCACGATCACAATAGCCGCAGCGTCGGAAAAAAAATAATGTAAAAATAGACCTGAGGAGTCACGACCTTTGGTATGAGTGTCTGAAGTTTATGAGCTTCTGTAACCAAGGTTGCCATCAAGACTTCAAATAGTTTTGGCCGAGTTCATTTGATGACCGAATCTGCTCCAGCACTTAGCACCGAATACAAATATTAAAGCTCTCAACTACCTACATTATATTTTACGTGTTTTTGGCAATTGGGCATATGTAGGTATATCTAGTGAATATCTAAATCGAATGCTGAATATAGCAACCGCCAACCACCAGCAAGGCCTCACGGCATGCGGCCACTGAATGAATTCAGACACGCTCGCACTCGAGTCATTAATTAGGTGTGTTTTGCTAGTCGGCTTACCAGCGCATTTAATTTACTACTTTTTGGGTTTCAAACTTTTTTAACTAAATTTAAAGTTTTATTATATAAATAGAGCTTAGTTATTTATTGTACCTAGGTACTTAATTTTACATTAGGTAGTTTTATTTTTATTTAGGTGTCTACATCAAGCTATTTAATTTTAGAATTCAAGAACTTTTAAAATAAACGTATTAAAATGATTAAATCGTTTTTCACTTACGAAGAGGTCGATGGTGACAAAATTTTATAGTACTTGGACAAAAATATTTATGTTCCTTCCTTATGAGCAATAAGATTTTAAAATTAAAGAAGTGAAGTTAATATAAAAGCAGAACAATATTTATATGCCTGAAAAGATTTTGAAGAGAGTACACATTTTTCAAATTCACAAAACGTTTCACACACGCTAACATTTACAATCCATACACAACACAAGAGGACCGCATAAAAAATTCATTTTCAATATAACGATTATGTAGGCGTGTATTATTCGCCGTCGGCAAGTTCAGTCTTCACTTCAGCTGTTCAGCTTCACACGGAACATGGCAGGGCGGGCGCTTGCGCGAAACTTGGGCGGAGTTTGTTTTCCGCCCTAACTGTAGCGGCGTTTGAAAATGAGCCGTGTCAGGGTGTGGTAAGGTTGCTTTTGCCACGGGGTGGTTTTTCCCGTGGTGGTGTAGGCGTCCGAACCGCCTCCGCTGCAGTGTGTTCCGTAGAGCGTGGCGGGCGATGGCCGCGCGCGCGGTCGCGTGTCTGGGGCAGTAATGGTGATGGAGCGGCTGGCGGACTTCGTCAGCAAGTCGCTGGAAGGCGGCGACGCGCCGGCACCACCGCCGGAGCCCGGGGAGCCGGACGACGTGGACGAGGAGGTGGACATCACCGCGCTCGAGGACAAGGAGCCGCCGGCGAAGCGGCCGCGGAACTGGCTCGTGTCCCCTGTGCCTGTGCAGAACTGTAAACGAGAAGAGGATGATGATGATCATAAACACGGTGAGTGTTAGTGAGTGTAAATTGTGTGGTTAGTATACTCGTTAGTCAGGTCAATTTGTAAGTAATACTGCATATAAGGGCCAACTGGGTAGGTAGAAAAATTGGATTTAAGTATAGCTAACAGCCATAGCCTGGCTGTTAGCTATCTCGCTTGTTAGGCTACGCTGCTGGCCGGGCCAAAATAACAGAAGACCTGTCTGTTTCCTGTCAAAGAATCCTCAGTAGTAGCCTGGAGTTGAAAGTTGCTCGGTATCAAATACGTAACACACTAAAACAGGTGTTGCCTCGGAGTGCAGTGCTTGGTGCTGCAGGAGTGAGAAAATGTTTTTTTTTTTATATTAAGCCAAGATAAACTTGGTAAATATTCGGGCCAAATAAGTATGCGGAAAGCTAGTGTTAGGAATGGGTAGGTACTTACAACAATAGTGCAACGGGTATCTTTCAGTTTTCAGTCCACACCGTTAACCTTTGGGCTATAGAG
This sequence comes from Oeneis ivallda, assembly GCA_029955525.1. Classification (NCBI taxonomy): domain Eukaryota; kingdom Metazoa; phylum Arthropoda; class Insecta; order Lepidoptera; family Nymphalidae; genus Oeneis; species Oeneis ivallda. The sequence goes on along the minus strand of JARPMR010000003.1, from coordinate 9,487,228 downwards.
GCCAGAAGTCGATTAAGGGCCTATTTCAACACTTGCTGATAAAGGTCTGATAGCCTATCCGCGACTCAACTGACGGATAGCGCGACCGTAAAGCTTTGTCTATGGTTGACAGTTCGCGTTCAAATTAGAATTTTAGGGTTTTTAAGGGTTGCTAAAATTCGACGGAATCGATTGTGTCCACAGGAACACGAAACCATTAGACGTAGTCGTTTTTTCTAGTTCCATGATAACTATGGACTAGGAATTATCCTACTTCCATGGGTACAGAGCCACAGGGTACAGCACTTGCCCCTACTTATACAATAGTCACCTACCACCACCTACTGAGTCAATTTTGATGAATGAAGTGTCAATCGATTTGGTTATGATGATCCGGATGATATAGGCTACATTATATGAACATAAAAATTGTTTTCAAAAAACCGACTTCAAACGCCACTACAAAGTATAAAAAAAAATTTAATTTGCACACGTTTATCAGGCGGGCCTAAAAAGAAACGATGAAACCGATACGCGACGCTCCTTTGTGAGGACATAATATGACTCGTTTGTTGAAGTAGAGCGATTCCCATAGTTTAGGTGGGCAGTATCCTTGCAGCGATTATAGGCGATTGCAGCGATTATATTATAATTGTATAGGCGATAGAGGGATTGACATTCTACAGGAAATCTGCAACCATATTTGGCACTCTGGGGAATGGCCCGACGACTGGACTAACTCAGTCATATTACCTCTCCACAAGAAAGGATCCACAAAGAAATGTGACAACTACAGGACATTGTCTTTAATCTCCCACGCAAGTAAAGTCATGCTACACATCATTAACAACCGCCTTCGCCACTTTTTGGACTGGCAAATTCCAGAAGAACAAGCAGGCTTTGTTAAGGGCAGGGGTACCCGCGAACAGATACTCAACATCAGACAGATCATAGAGAAGAGCTATGAATTTGACAATCCTGTCATCATCTGTTTCGTGGACTACAGCAAAGCTTTTGACTGTGTTGATTGGACCTGTCTGTGGAAGGTACTATCAGAACTGGGCGTACCTTTACATCTTGTGGTACTATTACAAACCCTATACAAAAACAGCCGAGGTTCCGTTAGAATAGATAAGACCATGTCAAACTCATTTCATTTCCAAAAAGGCGTGCGTCAGGGATGCATTTTGTCACCCATACTTTTTAATGTTTATGGAGAGTACATAATCCGTCGCACATGTGAAGCTTGGGATGGGGGCATAAACATTGGTGGCACCAAAATTACTAACTTACGGTACGCTGACGACACTACACTTTTGGCGTCCAATGAAGCAGAAATGGTGACCCTCCTTGGCAAATTGGAAAATGAAAGCAAGAAACTTGGTCTTTCTATCAATCCATCTAAATCGAAGATCATGATTGTGGATCGAAGTGGCAAACTTGAACTCACGGGAGCGCTCAAGCTAGAAGTGGTTACCAGCTTTACCTATCTAGGCTCATGTATCACCAACAATGGATCTTGTGAACCAGAGGTGCGCAGACGCATTGGTATGGCAAAGAACGCCATGTCCCAGCTATCAAAGATCTGGAGTAGCAGGAGCATATCAATACGCACCAAGCAAAGACTGGTAAATGCGCTGGTTTTCTCCATATTTTTATACGGCTCTGAAACATGGACTATTCGGGCTACAGACCGCAAACGCATTGATGCCTTCGAGATGTGGTGCTGGAGGAAGATGCTTAAGATACCCTGGACTGCATTCAGAACCAACGCATCTATATTGAAAGGGCTTAATATAAAAACCAGGCTGTCGACTATATGTCTCAGGCGCACCTTGGAATACTTCGGACACATTGCCCGCCGTAGCCCTGGAAACTTAGAAAAACTACTGGTCACGGGCAAGGTGGAAGGGAAGAGGCCAAGAGGACGTAGCCCCATGCGTTGGTCCGATCAGATCCGCACTGCACTCGGAACTTCGTTCCACGCCGCTCTACACAGTGCCGAGAACAGAACCACCTGGAGAAACATCGTACGGGAGAAGGTGATCCATGCAAAGGATCGCGACCCTCAGTAATGAGGACAACGATGCAGAGAGAGAGAGAGAGAGAGATCCTTGCAGCATCAGACTTGAGGAGTTGAAGGTAAACAAGCATACCTACTCTGTCGATTAAAAAAAAATCACGTGAATCGGTCCAGAAATTCCGGAGAAATCGGTGGACATACATAGAAAAAAAAATTGGTTGTCTGTAAAGTCGGTTTACGGACGATAGTTTTACGTGATAACGTCATAAAGAAACATTGATGACTGGCGGGCGGCGGCGGGCGCTCTCTATAAACGCTTGGGCCGATCGTGCCTCTATCGCTTGTTCCGCGCTCTCGCTTGCACCCTCAGGCTCAGGCAGAACGTGCACTTTTTCGTGCGTACAGCCGGTGTTCATCGATTTATAAGACGTTATCACGTCAAAAAGATACCGGCCGAATTGTGAACCTCCCCCTTTTTGGAAGTCGGTTAAAAATGAATATAACGGATATAACATTCAATTTTCCGTAGTTGGGTAACAGTTATAAACTTATAATATTACCATGTAGATTGTAAAATTATCGTGGAAAATCGTCGTAGCTCGTAATTCGTCGTAGCGGAGTTATTGTGGAAAACCGCAGTAATATAATTATAGCTACAAAGCAAAGCTTGTTTTATAGAGATATTTCTAGTAGGTATATTCAATTAAACCTTAATTAACCAATTAATTTACCAATTACCGAACTGATTCTCCTGGTATTCCGAATTAGAATAAGGGGTAGATTAAAAAAAATGTAATTATAGCTATGTCTGTGCTAAACGTTAACATTTGTGTGGTTAGTCCGAGTTTTATTTCGTTTGAGCGTAATAGTAAACTATGACATTAGCATCAAAGAGATGAACCATAATGGACCATAATGGTATTGATTTAAAGTCAAAAATTCAATACAGACGATTTTAATTTGAAGCGTTTTCGATACGTAAACGTAGAAGAATACATACAAGAAATTGAGCTTTAACTCAATACTGTTATGGTTTATTTTACTTTGATGGTAATGTCATAGTTTACTATTTATAGTTAACTATCCAATCTTGTACTAAGCGTACAGTTCAGCGATTAGGATGTAAAAAGGTCTTCACACACATCAAATATTTCACATAAATCGCAGAAACTTTTGTTTTAAAGTTTTATTTATTTATAATTAGCTTTTGCCCGCGACTTCATCCGCGTGGAATTAGGTTTTTAAAAATCCCGCTTTTTAAAAGGAGGGTACAGTTGTTATCGTGCATCTCCGGTACATAAGATACTCATCAGATCTATACCAAAATATCAATGGCACGAACCTATTTGTAATCACCTACTCACGTCGAAACCCATGGAACTAGAGGAATTAGAAAACAATCAAATGAAAAATTATTGAAATCTCTTCTGAGTTAACCAAGGATTTAATAGAGATTTTAAGGGAAAATATCTAATTAAGTATATATTTTTCTTTTTTTTTGTTAAAAGCTGATAACTGAATGGATACCCGCAGAATAATTGAATCAATAGGGGCAGAGTAGACGAACAAACTTATACGAGGTTAGTATTAGATTTTTATAGAGTACTAGCTGACCCAGCGAACTTCGTACCGCTAACTTATCTATATAAATAAAACAAATAAACTATCCCAATCCAAAAAAACTATCCTATCTTTTAAGTTGGACCAAATTACAGATAGTTACGAAGTTTGATAAAAATCGGTTCAGTAGTTTAGGAGTCCATCGCGGACAAACAACGTGACACGTAATTTATATATATTAAAGAAGATTAGACCTTCCCGGAATAAGAGGAAAGGACGTAACAGTCATATTGGACGTTCGGGAAATTGGAACTTCCGAGCCGTAAGGCATGGTGCGGGTGAAAGGTCTACAGATAACAGAACGCAACTTATTATCAACCATTGTTGCAATTTTAAGATTCAATTTAAGAATAAGATTTTCTGAAAAAGACCAGTCTCAATAGATGATGATGATGATGATACCTTATGAAATGCAACAATATGGAACATAATTTAATATAAAAAAATTAAGTGGCACTCGGGGACTGCCGCGGTAAAGCTATTGCATAGCATTTTTTATCAACTTATGCAATTTCTTTTTTATTTGTTTATTAAGATAAATGTCAAAATCGTACAATGTCAAGTAAGTAAATAAAACCAAAAACACATTTTAGTCAAAAAGACCACCCCTGGTTGCCCCTGAAATGAAAATGAAATGAAACTTATGCAATTATAATGTTTATGCAATATTTTGTTTTGCATAGTAAAAATTATGCAAAAAAAATAATTAAAAAACCAACAAACAAGAAAAGCGCACTGTCACTACTTCGCGAGTGAGATTCGAACCTGCGACAAAAGCTATGCAATAGCTTAAAAATTCTTTTTATAAAACCGACTTCAAACCCCGGCTCCAGTACAAAGTATATAATTTATTGTTGATATTTTAATAACCGCTCGACAGAAGACATTGATGGGTCAATTTCAACAAAGTGGTTTTTTTCTTTCATTTCGGTGAACTTTCGTATTATAAGTTTTTTTTAATTTAAGCTGTAGTATATGAAACTTCTTGATATAGGTTATGCTCTTATGTAATGCCATAAAAATATATCCTATTTAACCTATGTAAATTCGTGTTTGAAATTTGGATGCCACCGAAATGAAACATTCGTTCACCGAAATGAAATAACTAACCACCGAAATGAAAGAATGTGTCCACCGAAATTAAAATGCACCGAAAACGAAGAAAAGTAATATTTTGTCTGTCTGTATACAGACAGACAAAATATTACTTTTCTGCTGAGCAAACGCTAACCTCAACCATACACCTTACCAAAATTGATAATTTTTTTACTTTCACGGATTTATGGAGTAAAATAGACAAAAAATTTCATCTCCTATCCCGGAGGAACCTTATTGTTTATGAGGATAAAATCTATTATCTTATATGTTATATGTTGACCCGGAGTATCAGCTACCTACTATACCAAATTGTATTAAAATCCGTTTGGTAGTTTTCACGTAATGCGCGCACAGACAGTCAGACAGACAGACTAAAATAAAAAAAGTTTTTTCACAGTATCGGTAATTAAGGCCAAATATTTTGAAAATTTCACGTGTTGATCCGGATTTTCACCGAAATGAAATAATAATCCACCGAAATGATAAAACCAATCCACCGAAATGATAAAAACTCACCGAAATGAGAATTTTTATCATTTCGGTGGGTTTTTTATCACTTTGGTGGCCAGTTTAGGCCACCGAATCCACCGAAATGAAAACCAAGGGTTAAAATTAGCATAACTAAAAAAGTATTTATTATAGGATATAAGGAATACTACACAAATAAACATATTACCAATATCTCATTCATTAGTATTTAATTAAGTATACTAGTTCATTGCAAGACAAGTTATACCTATACACGGAAATGAAAAGAAATGTGTCGCACGTCACCGAAATGACATACAAACGTTTTTTTGGGGAACAAGCAGGCAATCGGCGCACTTCCATACAGAATAAACACCTAGAGGCCACTATTACGTATGTTCTAAACGCATAAGGGGGGAGCTAGAGTTGTTCTATGCAAAAATATTCTTGATTAACTTTAAGCCACCGAAATGAAAGGACTTTCTAGGACACATGCATTTTTACTTACCAGTTCTTAATCTGGGTAGATATTATTATAAAATTACTTTGTGACTATTAACGATTTAAATAAAAGTAGCCATAAGCCAAAACAACCAATAGTTTTTGTTTTATGAGGGAAATTACACTGAAAAATGTTGCGAGGACAGCCACCGAAATAAAAAATTAGGGGTTCAAATTTTTTTTATTCCTAAACTGCAATCTTTATCGAGAAATATTTACTGGCTCCATAAAGATAACATACTCTTCTGCCTAGAAAAAAATATAAGCACTGTACAGTAACGGTCTGCACTACCGATTTCATACATGCCGCGTAAATTTTGCTGTTGGGAAATCCACCCTGATACCAAAAAGAATTTCCCAAATCGGTTCAGGCGCCTTCGAGTAATCTGTAAACATAAAAAAAAAAGCGTGCGTGTCAGCTCCGACGCACGACTGGAGTTTACTCCTTACAACGTCGTAATGCATTTGCGGCGCTCGCTGCGTCTAGGCGCCGCTTGGACCCGATCGGTACGCGCTCGGCTTCCCGAAGCGAAAGCTCTTTCGCACGAAAACCAACCTTATTTACTCAAGGTTAGGGTAGAAATTTGCATCGTTGTGAAAAACGTAACGAGGTCACGGCTTCCCTCGGAAAGCTCTTTCGCACGAAAACCAACCTTATTTCCTCAACGTTAGGGTAGAAATTTGCATCGTTGTGAAAAACGTAACGAGGGCATTCGACAACTCAAGCGAAAACCAACCTTATTTACTCAACGATAGGGTAGAAATTTGCATCGTTGTGAAAAACGTAACGAGGTCATTGATAAGTAGATTTTACTCCTCCAATTTTTCTCATACCGGGCGCCTAAAATCGATTCTTAAGGAGTAAACTCCAAAAAGATTCAGACGAATTGGGAACTCCTGCTTTTTAAAAGTCTGTTAAAATAAAATTCTATTGACCATTATCCCGCACCATGCAACAAAAATATATAAATATAGTCCTTCACTTCGTTCCGGCACAGATTCGTCGGTATAGCGAAAAATCATTCGTTACCGTGTTACTACCAGCCTTACTGATTGATTATTATCATGTCCTAGGTATTAAACTCTGACAATAATTTCTTAAGTGGCGATACTATACGGCGATGGCAGATGAAAGGACTTTCAATCGAATAAATCACCAAGTATTAAATGGGGTATTTTGTACATCGCTCGGCAATTAATCACCGTTTGCAAGTCTTAGATGCCGAAGGAGTTAAATGCCCTCGAGACGTCAGGGGAGAGGGTGTGGCCCGCAGCACCGCCTACGTTTGGATAATCCCTCCATTTACATAATTGCCGTATAAAAAGGAGAGCTTCCCAATTTGGTAAATTGCTTCGAACGACACTCTTAAACGTATCGGCCGTTCTTTTGTTCCACTGTCGTTCGTTTACCCTGCTGCGTCCATTATAGCATCCAGAACTGTGCCTCTTCGAACTAATAATATTACTTATGACGATTCTTACTGCAACAGTGTGTAACATGGCACACAAGGACGCATCCGATAGCTCTTGTTAGTTTGTGTCCGCGACTTCGTCCACGTGAAATTAGGTTTTAAATCCCACGGGAACTTTATTACTATGCAACAAATCACGTCGATCCGTTGCTCCGTAGCTGTGCGTGATTGAAGGACAAGCAAACACACACACTTTCGCACTAATATTAATTAGCACTAGGTAGTAACACAGAGTAACGAAGGTAAGGTTCAAAGGATTATATTATATTATAATAATTATAGTAGGTACATTTTGTTTTAGGATGGACGACGTACAAAAAAACATATTGCAATATCACAGGACGCGACGGACGACGACGCATGGACCTTTATATGTTGGAAAGGCTTAACTTAGATATCTGAGTTAATTTAATTAGATTGACCAATTATGAGTGTGACCAATTGGTCACGTTAATTAGGTAAAATTTAATGCATATTTAAATCTGAAATAGAAATGGGAAGGGCACATAGTTCTAAGAGATAATGTACGTTGGGGTCCCAAGGTGCAAAAATGGTGACCCCGCACCAGAAAGCGCATACGTCCTGTGGACCCACGATATCAGATGAATCGCTGGGTGCCGCTGAATATCATAGAGTATCCCCTGGGTTTAAAAAAAATATTAATCCACGAGGACGAAGTCGCAGGCATCATCTGCATAATATATAGGTTCCTCGTAAATAAATTAAAATAGACCTTAATATAGACTAAATATTGTATAGATCTCACCGACAAGTCGAACGGCGGCGTGAACGGCAGCGGCAGCGGCAAGCAGCGCCGCTCGCGCACCAACTTCACGCTGGAGCAGCTGGGCGAGCTGGAGCGGCTGTTCGACGAGACGCACTACCCCGACGCCTTCATGCGCGAGGAGCTCAGCCAGCGTCTCGGCCTCAGTGAAGCGAGAGTGCAGGTAATAGACAAGTCGAACGGCGCGTGAACGGCAGCGGCAGCGGCAAGCAGCGCCGCTCGCGCACCAACTTCACGCTGGAGCAGCTGGGCGAGCTGGAGCGGCTGTTCGACGAGACGCACTACCCCGACGCCTTCATGCGCGAGGAGCTCAGCCAGCGTCTCGGCCTCAGTGAAGCGAGAGTGCAGGTAATAGACAAGTCGAACGGCGCGTGAACGGCAGCGGCAGCGGCAAGCAGCGCCGCTCGCGCACCAACTTCACGCTGGAGCAGCTGGGCGAGCTGGAGCGGCTGTTCGACGAGACGCACTACCCCGACGCCTTCATGCGCGAGGAGCTCAGCCAGCGTCTCGGCCTCAGTGAAGCGAGAGTGCAGGTAATAGACAAGTCGAACGGCGCGTGAACGGCAGCGGCAGCGGCAAGCAGCGCCGCTCGCGCACCAACTTCACGCTGGAGCAGCTGGGCGAGCTGGAGCGGCTGTCCGACGAGACGCACTACCCCGACGCCTTCATGCGCGAGGAGCTCAGCCAGCGTCTCGGCCTCAGTGAAGCGAGAGTGCAGGTAATAGACAAGTCGAACGGCGCGTGAACGGCAGCGGCAGCGGCAAGCAGCGCCGCTCGCGCACCAACTTCACGCTGGAGCAGCTGGGCGAGCTGGAGCGGCTGTTCGACGAGACGCACTACCCCGACGCCTTCATGCGCGAGGAGCTCAGCCAGCGTCTCGGCCTCAGTGAAGCGAGAGTGCAGGTAATAGACAAGTCGAACGGCGCGTGAACGGCAGCGGCAGCGGCAAGCAGCGCCGCTCGCGCACCAACTTCACGCTGGAGCAGCTGGGCGAGCTGGAGCGGCTGTTCGACGAGACGCACTACCCCGACGCCTTCATGCGCGAGGAGCTCAGCCAGCGTCTCGGCCTCAGTGAAGCGAGAGTGCAGGTAATAGACAAGTCGAACGGCGCGTGAACGGCAGCGGCAGCGGCAAGCAGCGCCGCTCGCGCACCAACTTCACGCTGGAGCAGCTGGGCGAGCTGGAGCGGCTGTTCGACAAGACGCACTACCCCGACGCCTTCATGCGCGAGGAGCTCAGCCAGCGTCTCGGCCTCAGTGAAGCGAGAGTGCAGGTAATAGACAAGTCGAACGGCGCGTGAACGGCAGCGGCAGCGGCAAGCAGCGCCGCTCGCGCACCAACTTCACGCTGGAGCAGCTGGGCGAGCTGGAGCGGCTGTTCGACAAGACGCACTACCCCGACGCCTTCATGCGCGAGGAGCTCAGCCAGCGTCTCGGCCTCAGTGAAGCGAGAGTGCAGGTAATAGACAAGTCGAACGGCGCGTGAACGGCAGCGGCAGCGGCAAGCAGCGCCGCTCGCGCACCAACTTCACGCTGGAGCAGCTGGGCGAGCTGGAGCGGCTGTTCGACGAGACGCACTACCCCGACGCCTTCATGCGCGAGGAGCTCAGCCAGCGTCTCGGCCTCAGTGAAGCGAGAGTGCAGGTAATAGACAAGTCGAACGGCGCGTGAACGGCAGCGGCAGCGGCAAGCAGCGCCGCTCGCGCACCAACTTCACGCTGGAGCAGCTGGGCGAGCTGGAGCGGCTGTTCGACGAGACGCACTACCCCGACGCCTTCATGCGCGAGGAGCTCAGCCAGCGTCTCGGCCTCAGTGAAGCGAGAGTGCAGGTAATCTAGCAATAATTACTCTAACTGATCCGATCCGGTTTCGCACGGGGGCTTTTCTATAAATAGTCTAAATTCGAATAAGTACGTTTGTTAAAATTCTATTTTTACAATATTATGGCTGCTGTGGATGATCTCAGAAACTAAGAGGTTTAAATTCGATTTTCATTAGATAATAGCCTGATTCTGTGGAAGGGTTTTGAGATGTATGATGAATGAATGAATGAATGATTCAATCCTGTCGGTGTCAGAATTCAGGAATATTTATTGTTATTTAAATTTTATCGACCGAGCGAAGCGAAGGTCTCTGAGTTTACTAGAGCGATTTGCACTTGTCCGTCCGTCCGTCTGTCACAGCCTTATAACTTCTGAATTACTGAACGTAATTACTTCAATTTTAGATATGATATGTAAACCGATGGCCTCCAGCCGAAAATGGCTTAAAAAGTTATAAAAATCTTTATTTCAGGGGGGCTCCCATACGAAATGGGGGGCTTTCAAAGTGGAGATTGTATTCGAGGCTAGATTTCTAAAACCACTTTGTTTTAAAACTTGAAACTTACACATAATTTGAGTTATATTCTGTACTTGAACAACAAATACTAAGATTAGATAAATATTATAAAGAAACGAAATTATTTGAGTTTTAATGGGCATCAATGTTTTTAACAAAACTTCACTATACTGTTACTAGATGGCGCTGTCTTTAATATTGTAAATATGCATCCCATCCACGAAAGCAGATGACGATTGACGTCATCAGATTCGGCGCGTTTTAATTACAATATAATATAGTTAAAACTACCTTATGGGAATTATGGGATATCGCGAGGTCTCAGTTCGGGGCGAACCACTAGTTTAATTGCTAAGTATAATCCAACAAGTAATCATAAAATATGTTCTTACAAAGGTTCTCTCATGTTTAATCTACTCGGAAGTACTCGTATCATACTCAACATTATCACATGCCATTTAGTCAATAAAGGGAGCACCGAGCACGGAGCATCCCTTGCGTTCAAAATATCTAACGCTTTGACCCTCGTCACTATGCACATTATTATCACTAATTCGTAAGCTTCAGTTCGCTAAGATGCATAAATTGGCTCTTTAAAAAATTTAGATAAACTGACAGTATGTTATGGCCCCAGTACACAATGGCCTGTATGGGCCATGCTTTGCAATGTAAAACTGTAGGCCACGGTCACTTGGTGTTCACACAATGGCCCATGGCTCATTGCTGCCTGGCGAAGCACTTGCGATGGACGTGGAAGTAATTCCGGCCACGGCTATTTATTTATTATTGCTTACCACTATTTAATAGAATAGAATAGAATAGAATAGGAATGTTTTTATTCAAATAAACTTTTTTACAAGTGCCAGTATTACAGAAGTGTGCACCGCCACAGTTATTAAAAGATCGGCCAAGTGCGAGTCGGGCCTCGCTCTTTTAGGGTTCTGTACATATGACCAAATCATTTTTTTAAAACTAGATACGTATTTAGATATTTTAGTTCTTAGAACTAACTAGAAACTAGCATATGGGGAAAAATTGCTAGTTTGTTTTGGTCACAACTTACAAATCGCATTATAAATCGATGTTTTCAGCATTTCTTGTTTAAATTCACTATACATAGTGAATTTAATACATATTATACCAAAATATCAAATTCCTAACTAGTTTAGTTTTTGAGATAGACCCCCTAACAAAATAGGTCTAAAACCGACAACTTCGACGGCCCCCCATTTCGTCATTTTTGTAGCTAAAAAATAAAAATATATTTATATTTGAACTCCACATCATGAGCTCTAGACAATGACACCCCACATGCCAGGGTAAAAAAATAAAATTTTATTTCGACTCCTTTTCTATGTATCCCATACATCATACTACCCCTTTATTTTTTTATTTAATTTAATTTTTAGGGTTCCGTACCCAAAGGGTACCAACGGGACCCTATTACTAAGCCTACGCTGTCCGTCCGTCCGTCTGTCAGCGGGCTGTATCTCGTAAACCGTAATAGATAGACAGATGAAATTTTCACATATTATGTATTTCTATTGCCGCTATAACAACAAATAATAAAAATTAAATTAAATTAAAAAAATTAAATTAAAATGGGTAGGTGGGTAGACGGAAATTTTTTAATTTAATTTTTTTAACGGAACCCTAAAAGAGCGAGGCCCGACTCGCACTTGGCCGATTTTTATTATTTGTTGTTAAAGCTGCAATAGAAATACATAGTATGTGATTGATATTACGGTGAGAGATTGATATTACGGTTTACAAGATACAGCCCGCTGATAGATGGACGGACGGACGGACGGCCAGATGGACAGTGGAGGCTTAGTAATAGGGTCCCGTTGGCAACCTTTGGGTACGGAACCCTAAAAAATGGCGCAAATGGCGATGGTGGATGCTGACCATTCACCGTAACAGGACAAGATATGTAGATGTTTTAAGGTTGTTCTTAGTTGTTTGGGCTTATTTTAAATAGGTACTGACATTTTGGGCGATCAAAAATTCAAGTACTAGCACGCAACAAAAAAGAGCACGTCTTTCCCGATCAGCGGTCGGTGACGAACTAAACAATGGGCCATTCACCATTGTGTGAACACCACACGCCACGCTACGCCACGATTCCTTTCCACGGCTTAACAATCCATCTATTTATAATTTCGTCACCCATACCACAATGCCACAATGTCTTCAACGTAGGGCAAGTACTTAGTAAGGAGAGAGTAAAACTAATTTCCGGGTCGGACCAATAAAATGTATTGGGTTTTCTGTCAAGAAATGCTCAGTAGATAAAGCCCGGTGTTAGGAAGTTGGCCGTGTGTCACCCCCGTGCCTTGGAGAGTACGTAGCACGTCGCTCCTAGGCCTAATTTAGGGGCGGTCGTATTGGATTTCCATCCCATCGGACTATGAGAGTGAGGAAATAGAGAGTGCACCTGTGTTTGCGCAATCATTTGTGCACTGTAATATCTTCCGCGCAGATGGCTATTCTCTATCCTGAAATCTCTGAGAAGGACACTATTACAATATTAAAACTTGTAAATAATTACCTATGGTGCTGAAACTTGAACAAAGCATGAAGCAAAGCCAGACAAGTTCAGACTTCAAATCGAGTGAGTTGTGTGCTAAGGAACGAGCTATGCTCGGAATTTCTTTGAGGGTTTGAGGGATCATGCCCTCTCAAGCCAGCACGGTAGCACCTTTAGCAGGGGGCTGGTCACGGTTTCAAAGGATCGATGGACATTAGAGTCGAAAGGTTGTTGGTTTGAGTTACACCTTGGCGAATAGACTGTAAGGCGTCCCTGGATAGAGAAAATATTCCAATAACCAATAGGTTAAAACTGCGATGCATAATACTTGAATTATCACATGCGATATCAATGCATAAGCCTCGTAGATACTCTCATCCCCTTCCAATTTGAGTCTACCGTCGCGTCGCGTCCCTCTAATTACTAATGCATGTAATTATACATATTTATAAAACTTTGATTGGAACTGGTTACTACTAGAAGTATTGAAAATACTTTGCGGTAGATTCGAATTACGGTAGACTATTCAAGTAGTATTCGAATAAAAAAGTTCTTAATTTTTTTATCGCACATTCATGATTTCTATTTATTGAACTCTTTAGAAGATAACATTATATCCCACCAAAAAAAATTTCATGTAAAATGTTGCTACGACGAGAGTCGAGAGTCGATACCAAATGTCTCGTACTGTCAAAAAGTTATCAGATCTCATAGTAGAGCCAAGCTTCTAACTCTAGACGGCCTCTATAAGCCCTAACTTCACAAACTCTACATTATGTGACTTGGCCATTTTGCTACATTCACATGGGCGCAGGCCTAAGGTGAATTTATTCACTTTTCATTACTATTTTTGTTATACAATAGTCCTTGTAGTAAGGAAACGGCCAAGCCACATATTCAGACAAAAGTGTAGAGTTTGTAAAGTTAGGACTTGTAGAGTTAGAAGCACGTTAGAAGCTTGGCTCTACATGAGATCTGATAACTTTTTGACAGTGCGAGGTCTAGTCGTAGCAACATTTTACTTGAAAATGTTTTTGGTGGGATTTCACTTCTTTGTGTAAGTTGCTTATGCCATTATTTTTTTATTTTGTTTATTATTATTCATAGTTCATAACAAGGAGTCCCTAACCCTCCCCTCCCTAAGAATTTTGGTGATCATCAGTGAGTCAGTCAGTGAAGAAATCAGGGTTTCTTAGATAACAATAAAATCTAAAGTATAAGAGCTATGCAAATGAAACTTTACAATATGTTTAATAAGTCCACTATTAACATCATATCCCGAGAATTTTGTGTATCTAGTTTAATCCAAATCCAAACAAAATACATATTATGTAAAATTACCTATTTATGTATCATTACACTACTTGAAAGATAGTTAACTACGCACCTACAATTTTCTTAATAGCTCCTTCAATTGAATACCCTCACACTATTAGGTTTAATCCAACAAGTGCTCAGGTTTATCGGCGATATATCGCGATTAGTGACCGATCGGCGTTAAGTGATGTCCGGTCGTGGGGGAAAAACGAATAAATAGATAAAAGCGCTGACCCCAAGCACTGCGTCTTCACTAGTGTCAAGTGGAGGTGTTTAGACACAACTACTTACTGCTTTTTAAGGCAGATTAGGTCATTTACACTGAAATCATTGGCAGAATCGTATCGGTTTATCGTCATTTTAATATATATAAACTAGTGGTTCGCCCCGAACTGAGACCTCGCGGGACGCGGTAACGGTATCCCATGATTATTCATTCAATCGATACATGACGACCAAAACTGACATTATTATTATTATGCCCGTTTTCACCAAACATACCTAAATCATCCCCTATGTAGGAGTCTCTTTACGTAGGTAGCTCCAAAACACAATCCTAAGTCCTAACATCCGTCCCAATGTCCTTTTAGGTGTCCCGTACAGGATCGTGATAAAGAAGTTGACAGTAATCATCACATAACTTATCATAGGTAGCCCGTAAAGATTAGGGAACGTCAGTGAAAACATTGAATTATTATGTAGGTACTAACGAGTGAAAACGGGTTAGGGGCATCTGTACAAGTACAAATCGTCATCTATCGACGCGAATAGAAAATATACAAAATGATATTTAACTAAAGAATAATTTTAATTGAATAATATGTTATTATATTAAGTACCTAAATAATAATGGTCGACGCAAAACTGTTTTTGGGATAAATCGTAGTCGTAACTCCTAGTTCAATGGAATAGTTAATGACTGCGCCATCTATTAGCATTATTGTGAAGCTATGTGAAATTTACTGATGCTCATTAAAAATTAAATAATCTCGTTTCTTTATAATATTCATATAATTTTAGTATTTGTTGTTCAAGTACAGGATACAAGTGAAGTAAGAAAATAAGTACAACTTGAAAATATATAGAAAATTTTCCCAGAGAGCGTCTTCAAGCAAGTGTATTAAATCGCCACTTTGGAAGCCCCCCATTTCGTCAATTTTAGGAAAAAAATTAAAAAAAAAATACGGTTGTACTCTGTTCCAAATTGTCTTTAAAATGATACACAGAAAGCCTATGAATCGCAAATAAAAAAAATTTCTTCGCATTCGCTTCTATGAGAGCCCCCCTGAAATAAAGATTTTTATAACTTTTTAAGCCATTTTCGGCTGGAGGCCATCGGTTTACATATTATATCTAAATTTGAAGTAATTACGTTCAGTAATTCAAAAGTTATAAGGCTCTGACAGACGGACGGACGGACGGACGGACGGACGGACGGACAAGTGCAAATCGTTCTAGTAAACTCAGAGACCTCGCTTCGCTCGGTCAATTACGTGTCACGTTGTTTGTCCGCGATGGACTCCTAAACTACTGAACCGATTTTTATCAAACTTCGTAACTATCTGTAATTTGGTCCAACTTAAAAGATAGGATAGTTTTTTTTTTGGATTGGGATAGTTTATTTGTTTTATTTATATAGATAAGTTGGCGGTACGAAGTTCGCTGGGTCAGCTAGTTGTAAAAATTAAATGCGATGTAGGTACGTTCCTCAATTACTACTAGGATCTACCGATATTATAGGTACAGCTCAGCTATGGAGATGAAAAGACATGTCCCAGTTTAGTATGGAGGGTGGTTTTTTATTCTGAGTGTCCATTAACCAGAACCAAACTGTCATTACGTGAAAGAGAAGAAAAAATAAAATTAAACACCATAAAAATAATAATTTTAGAGTCCTCGGTTTTTTTAAAATTAATTATGAAAAATACCGTTTGTAGAAAATATTTTTCAATGGATGGTAACACTAAAAACTTTTATAATCTATAGACTAACAAATCTGGCACCGGTTAATGTCACGTAAATGTCATTTTGAACCAAATACATGTCATTTTGAACCATAGAACTAGGAATCACAGACCAGGAACTAGGAATTACGACTAGGTACTTTTGAACTGCCTATTCGAAAATGAAATTATTTGTTCCTGACAATCATCTGACATTGACAACTTACATAGAATAATATTTTCAGTTTTTTACCGGTGTATAAATCACATGGAATAAGGAATTACGACAAATCACAAGCAAAAAATGAGTCAAAACAAATAATTTGTTTTTATTATCGGAGGCTTTAAAAAATCTGTAAATTATTTTTATAGAATCCTTTTGGGATCTTTATCCAACTACATTAAAATCATCCTTGTTACTTAAATTCAAATTTAAAAAACCAATTTTGGACAACTCCTTTATTACGGACAATTCCAAACCACATTAGGTATATTATATTAAGTTACTGTACTAGCGTATGAAAATGAGTAGGTGTATATTTGAATTTAAAATTATTAATTTACTTAATGCTTAAGTATGTCAGCTATGCATTCGTTTTCCGGGTCGCAGACCATAAGCCTAATTTGATTATCTCGTATACTGACGGCAATGTTTAGCATAAAATGAAGAGGTATATTTACATGTTTGTTTGCTGTTTAGTCGGAATTGTCTATTGTAATCAGAGTTAATGAATTCTCCCCTAGTTAGCTATCGGTTGTCGGAAAACGAAAGTTTGGGAATAAGCAGATATGTTGCACTGATTATGTTGTCATTTAACGTCGTTTGTAGGTTTACGTTCCAAAATGGGTGCTATACAACTACATACTACTTATAAATTGCTGGCCTGAAAGAGATCGGTTCGATAGTATTATTTAGGATCGACAAAGCTGCCAAATTACATAAATAATTGTTCTATTTTTGTTTTTGTTGTTCTTTATGTTACGTGGTGTACAATAAAAGTACAACATACATTCATTCATTCAAAATGTTAAAAAGAACCCTCATGGTGAAAATTGATAGCTCGATCAAGTATAGAGGGCTTCTGGAAGAAATCTCGTCCTTAGAGATAAAAAATCCTAGTGCTATGTGCACGTCCTTTATATTTTTATATTGTATTTATTTTTTCTTTAAGTTTAAGGCTTAAGAATTTTTCCGTCACGATCTTTGTGTGTTGCCTTCGTTTATTACACACGTTCCATCGTAGCTTTAGTGGCGTAGCGGTTAAACGAGGGAGTGAAACTATCGGTTCGGGGGTTCGAATCCTGACTTCAGATTATTATTTTTTATTTTATTTATTTTTATTATTAACTAGCTGACACGGCGAACTTCGTACCGCCAACTTTTTTTTTGTTTTTTTAATTTTTAATAAGTATTAAAACCTTCCGTGGACCTTAAGGAACATACAAAAAACTAAATTAACCGAATTAGTCCATCCATTCTTGAGTTATGCGCTTACCAACATTCATTTTTATTTATATAGATTTATTATTAAAAGGAACTTCGTTCCAACCGAGAGTTCCACTCACGCATTTTTTTAAATACCTATAAAAAAGTCTATCGCAGTCTCCAGATCCTCTGAGAGTAATTTATTGCACGGTTACAGTTAAAATTCCATTCTTGATTTAAAGCAAATCACAATATCATCAAACCAAATTACTATTTACTACTTTTCAAAGCAAGCTTTTTAATTTATATGTTGCGCATGTCTAGGTATTTAATTTGAAATATTCTATAAGTGAGGGGCAGCTATAGGCACAGCGGCCTGTCTGCAATCAGCGCTCCGCGTGCCCTCTTCGCTAATGCGGTTAACCGTATTTGCCTATTTGTCTGTATGTCTGTGTACCCAGCTACCCGGGTGTCCGGTGGCTGGCTATCTACATACCCATACCCATGTATTTACAAGTGCGGTACATAAGGACGTCATATCATGCTAAGTAGTTGTTTATATCTAGGTACTGGTGCCATAACGTAGATAGTATTTGAATGGATTATCTATTTTTTGATTTGAATACTTTGATTGTCCTACACTGCATAATTGGCGAAGCCTCGTGGCATTCTAGTTGTAGCTCTATGAAATCATTTGTTTTGTAATTTTAGGTGTTTCAGTAATAAAATATTTGTTAATGTCTATTTATAATTAGCTATTTAAACTATTGCGCATACCAGAAAAATACATCGGTATTCTTGGAAAATAGATTTATTTCAATCTAATTTAAATATTCTTTCAGAGCTATTTCGGAATATGCTTAAATTCAAGTGTCTTTTCGGAGTCAAGTGACTCCGAAAAGTCAGAGGTGCGTACCTGGGATAGAACCTGCGACCCCCCGAATAGGAGACCACAGTCCTAACCACTAGGCTATCACTGCTTACCTTAAACTTTCTTAGTGAGTGCCTATCTCACAAAATAACCTGTAAATTTTTCTAACCAGTGGTTTAGGGGTGTGCGTTGATAGATTATAGTCAGTCAGCTAGGACAAGGTATTTTATAAATATGTAGATATTATATTAACTTCCAGTAATTATACTTAAATTCTTTTAGGTGTGGTTCCAAAATCGACGAGCCAAATGTCGAAAACACGAAAGCCAAATGCACAAAGGTAAGACAGCTTATGCTTTTACCTCAATGAACATGTTATATGTTGATGTATGATTATTTTAGTTGCGATGTTTTTATAAAAATAAAATAGGCTATCGACCAAGGATTTAAATGCATTTTATTTGTAATGCGACAGTGCAATGTAGATTTTATTTAAAATTGCAAATAAAATAAAAGGTAACTCATTTGTAGAGATGACAACACCAAAATGTAGTTAACTCTGGTAATGATAGTTATAATGGAAACAAATGTTCGAATCACGTATTATGCAAAATAAATTCACCGCTTAATGTAGTCGAAAAGTAGAAATTGCAAATGATTCTGGCAAACTACGGCCCCCGAGTTGGCATCGGCATCGCTCGCTGCACACAGTAACATTCATTCGGGTGGAAATTTACACTGCCCTAAGTACTGCATGTTTAACTTTTTAATTTATTATATATTTATTATATTTTTGTTACAAAACTATGTGCTAGCGAATAGAATAAAAAGAGTTATTAAGAGGCGATATTTCGCGTAGTGCTCAAGCTCATTCTAGGAGCTCTATCCTTAAAAAGTGAACATAAATTGAGTTTTAAAAATAGATTTTTCATTTTCGCATCTACACATACACAAACACTTTTTAAGGATTCTGTTCTTTTTTTGCTAAACAACCCTTATGTAGCTTACATTCTGTCAATTTAATTTAAAGCATTATTGAGATGTCAAAATATATTGCAAATACGTAGATAAATTGAACGAAATAAGTATACCTACAATATTAATATTTCTATTTCTTTTGTTCAATTTACCTAGTTACAATCTAGCCCCACTAATTGGTTAATTATTACATAGTAATTAACGTAAACTTTAATTAAACGTAAGTCGTTAATTTTGTTGTAATTTACGTTAACTACAAAACTCAAACTTATAAATTATTATCTTTCATACTATCTATAAACTAAAAATCCAATGACGCATCTTAATCTTTCTTGATCCATAGAGATACTTTGTTCATGTTTAAATAATCATGATTCATGAGTTTAATAAGAGGCAGTTTTTTTGAAATAGCAAGCAGAGACATTTCAATTTTATTAAATTCTTGTATTAATCCTTACAGATAGGTACATAAAATTGAAATGTGTAGGAAAGACCAGAATTGTGAACATTAGTAGGTACATCGAAATCATAGCTAGCTAACGCAAGTACGGTTATCACATTATGCATTCTCCATCATTCCATCTAACTCGATTACAGCGCCCGCTGGCGCGCCGGTCGAGTCTAACAGTTTTTTAATTCGACCATAACTCACACGGATGAATAATTAAAACGGGCCGGCGGGATCGCGCGAATCGGTAAAAAACTCGCAAGCGATACTCGAGAAGCGATAAATTTGGGGAATGGACCAACGCACTTAGCGATTGAGTGATCCTGCTTATCGTATATCGGCGCTATCGGATTAAATCAGTCGTAAAATAACTATTTCATCTAATATATTGGACTACCTCATAGTTAATACACATAACACAACTTGTACGCATAGATTACCTAAGCTTTAAAAAAAATGTTACTGCGTACTCCGTATAAACTTTATTAAACACCCTTTTAAACACCCATAAAACTGGAAAAATTAAGAGTTTTATAAAAATTTCATCAATAAATTGTTGAAATAACAAGATACCAATACATGAGAACTTTAATCTTGTAAAGTATATAAGAAAGAAATTTTATTACAAGTAAGAAATTTTATTTCATGTGAATTAATTACACGTAGGTTGCTACGTCTCGTAGCGTACGCGTAGCAATAGGCTACTGCGTTACGATTAACGCAGTAGTAAATACTGAGTTTGAGTTTGGTTCCCGGTTCGGGCCAAAAAGCTTATGCTAGGCTGAGCGTAAACATCCGGAGTCCGACATGGAGTTCAGACATACCGTTACCTTTAATAATTTAATATAAAAAATTATTTTTAAAAAACCGACTTCAAACTCCAGCGCCACTATACAAAGTATATAATTTATTATTGATATTTTAAAAACCGCTCGACCAATTTCGATAAAATTTATATGAGACCATCTGGGGAGTAGGTATATCCTTTCAAACAAAAAAAGAATTTTATAAATCGGTTTAGGCGTCTTCGAGTAATCGGTGGACATGCATAAAAAAAAGATTCCGACGAATTGATAACCCCCTCCTTTTTTGAAGTCGGTTAAAAATAAGACGAAACACTCCTAAATTCAACAGTAATTATAGGCCCCAAAAAATCGCTGTTTCAAATGACGTGAAGACGAAGAATTATGGTGGGTACATTATTATTAAAATACGTTTTCGATTTTGATGACCTCAAAAATTTTCTTTGTGTGCCGTGACTTTTTCTGTCCCAAATTCTTATTCTCAACTAACACAAAGACCCACATTAGTGTAATGTTATCATAACCAATTATGACGAGAACACACAATTGGCGGCGAGCGCTGTCCCCGCTCATAAGAGCTCGTCAACAAACCCACGGTGACGGCTGCCGGGATTCTTCAAGACCCCACTTTCTCGTGATTGCGAGAGCCCCGAAGAACCGCTAAACAGAGCGTAAAGCGGAAAAAAGCTGCTCTCCAGAATCGAATAAAATGATTCCCCGCGGGAGCCATTCGGACGCAATCCCGCCGTCCCCTGCTAAATGTCTTATTAACTTATGTGCCCCCCTCCCCGCGCCGCCCGCCGCGCCGCCTAACACGAGAACAATCATGTAAAGTGAAATGAAACGGTTATTTGTTATGTTTTGCCCCTTTAGGAAGCGTTGAGATTACTAATGCTATTATTGATTCATATTCACGCAATTGCTTGCGGTTTTGCGTTATATTTCCACGAGTATGTTATCAATTTAAATTAATACTATGAGTTGCATTTTTAAATAATGTGTTCACTTAGTAAAATTACCGTTTAAATTACTTTTCGTACCTTTATACCTGTAAGCATCCTGTAACAGGACAAAGCAGACTTTCAAGATAATGGGTCTGCTATTTTTATAAGAATTTAACATTACAAAATGTTGTGATCCATGCCATACTTGGTAGATTTATGGATAGTTAACGTCATTTGGAAAAGTTATACATGAGCCTATATTTTACAAAGAATCAAAATTAGAAAAAATTACGGCAGATAATTGGATTTTTTAAATAATTTTCAGTTATTAAAACAAAATAAAAAGTAATATTTTAAGTTACCTAAGTAACAAATCACACAACGTCGGCACCGAATCTTCATAAAATTAAGAATTCATTTTTAACGAAGAAATAAATCTCGGGCGAGCGGCACCCGTTATAAAAACAATAAAAGCAGCCGTAAAATTCAAAAGGAAAAAATACATCGACGCCTAATTGTTCTCCTGTTCATGAAATTGTAAAGTTATTCGCGCACTGCGAGGGTGGCGATGTTTTATTACGCAGAAACCGCTGTAAAGATGTTCCGGATGCTTTAAAATAAGCGAGAGCGAGGATGCCCCGCGCGAGCTTACCTTATAATCTGATTAAATTAAACAACTCAGAGTTAATCAAATAAATGTACGGCGGTCGCTGGGCGAAGGGAGAGTCACGCGCCCGCGCCGCCTACGAGTCTCTCGTAGCAGTCGTAGCACATCTCGGCTACGATGATGGAGTACGAAATCTACCCATCGTTCATTTGCTGCAGCCAGACGCAGCCTGCAACAATGTTTTATCTGGAAAAGGTATCGATTTTACCTAGTAATGTAAAAAAAATCGCAATTTTATGTTGTATGAATAGAATAGAATAATTTTTATTGAAATACTTTAACAAAGTGCTTTCGAATTTTCAAAAATAAACAGAATTCAAAAACGAAGATTTTGAAAATTTTTACTAAATTTTTACTAAAAAAACAGAATTTTTCAGATAAAACTGCTGCAAACGAGCGCAATTTATTACTTACTTTTAAGTTTAAAAATTTAAAAGACTTCATACTAATTAGCTTGCTTCAAAGACCAAAGCTAAGGCGCCGCGCCGCGACTATCCATGTGGCATCGCTCTAACGTCAATCTGTTTTAAATGGAATTCACAAAATATAACGATGTGTGTGTGTTCATAATATCTCAGAAAGCGCCTACGCGAACGTCTACGCTCAGTAGAATTTCAATCATCGACTAAATAGTCGAAAGTTACAAAGTTGATGATTTCGATATTCGAAATCTATTAACGTTGTTGATACATTATGCAAACTGTAAACCTATACTAAGGGTACATGAGTAGGAGGCCGCTCCGCCGGACGCGCTGCTGCTCGTATTTATGTCGGCACTTCTCGAAAGTAATTCGGTGTCAAATATGGAAATAACTCATACGCGTGGGGAGCATCCATTTTGATAATGTCGACGGGCGACCGGGGCTCTGATTTACACATTCGCTTCGGTCCAACCCAGCTCAGCTCCACACATACGTGATTTTGCATTATTGCCGTTTCTATCTACCTTGTTTACATTCATTATAATATATATCGATGAAAGTACGTAGATATTATCAATTTATCACCTATTTTCAGATTCCAGGGGTGAAAAATTGTAACCTATGTTATGGTTCCTATTTATGTTGGCAAATAATACTAAACTACTAAAAAGGTAGATTTACTATTCTGATTTATAATTAATGATACTTTTTTACGTTTATGATTGCGATCGGTCTAGTCGCCACGGATCGTGATCGTGAGGTCTGGCCGAAAGAAACACTTGACTTTCCTGTAAAAAATTATCTCTTTCCGGTAGGGTCTAATTGCCATCCCATAGCCTCCTATGGGTCCTTGCGTTTGCTTGACACACTTGTGCACTATAATATTTCCGGCGTAGTTACGCTTTCGAAGGATAAATGAAGGAATAACATTTTTTTGCTCAAAAAAAAAGCAAAAGTTAGTTAAATGACTACAATAAACAGACAATTGATCGAGCCCTGAGGTGAAAGGAAAATTAAATTAATAACCTTTTAGAAAATACCCACGAACCATCACCGAACACCTTAAGTCGGGTAGATCCGCGTTAATTTATTAATTGCGCACTTCGCCCCGAGCGGGCTATAAACAACGAATCTCACTTAATTTACGAGCAAATTATGCTTTACTTAAATATCAATTTAATTAAGTGGAGTTCGGGAACGGATCTGTGCGGATTTGCCGCTTGTCGGCATCTCGTTTGTCTCTGCCAATCGAGCCGGATCAATGCAGGCGAGTTTGCATCGCTTGAACGTTACTCGATTATCTCTCAGTAAAATTTAAATTTCATTAGGTAGGTACGTACTGCAGTCTAATCTGATTTAAAGCATGACATAAAATGAATTTCATGCTCTTTACTTACCCAGGTCCTCACTTCCTCAGATTTCATTACACTATCAGCTAATAAAAAAAACAATACTTAAATAAATATTGTTATATTTACAGTATAATAACACCTACAAAGTTAATACGTTTTTTACGCCTTATTAGGTCTGTTAGTAGGCGGTGGGGGCACGCCTTTGGAGCCATGTCGCGTGGCACCATACGTGTCAGTGCCGCGTCTAGCGAGCACAACGCCGCGGCCGCCGCCGCCGCCGCTGCCACTCGCACCACACCCGCCCTCCACGGCCTTCGCACCCTTCGACTCCGCTTTGCTGTCGGCTGCGGCACATCAGGTTAGTGGTGTACCTAAGCACTTCACACTTTATCAGAGATTTTAGGACCAATTACTTCTTGAGTACCTACATAATAAATAATTATAAAAAACCACAAATTACTAGACTTCTACTATAAGCTAGTTAACGGAAACGGCTAAATTCGCAGATACTTGTAGCAAGTAATTTCTGTCGCTACAATAAATACGTATCTGTACAACCACGTACTTTACATGAAAATTATATATGTAGGCGTGATGGAATATATACGTTTAATATACAGGTGACATAGTGCAGTGCGTAAATGGAATATATGTTTAATTACTGACAGTATTTCTAATGTCAATCGACATTAATTTAAAAGTTAAGTATTTCATTTCAAGGCGCTTCCTAGTTCTTTAGTTTGTACTATGTCACAGTACGCGACCGCAGCCGCAGCAGCCGCGGCAGCTCTGTGCCCGCCGTACGCAGGGCTAGCAGCGCTGGCGGCGAGGTGTCGCTCCTCTTCCATCGCGGACCTGCGGCTGAAGGCGCGGCGGCACGCGGCGGCGCTGGCGGCCGCGCGCGGCCACACGCCGCCGCCAGCCGCTTCCGTGCCCTCGCCCGCCTCCGCGCCCGCGGACACATAGCCCACACACCGAACTATGACGAGTTGATCCGAAAGAAAAATTTAAAAATCCTCTGGTCAAAACATTCTTCTGTTAATTAATTCGTGAGTGTGTTTTTGCTGTGAAGCCGTTAACTCTTTGGCGAGTAGACTAGCCTACTAATTTCATAATTTTCAGTAGCATTCGTAAGATCCTTCTAGGTACCTAATGTAATTTTTGTCGTTTCGCTTTCTTATCGCCAAAAACAAAATCCGGGATCAGGCTTCAGGAGTAACTTTTTGCCTAACATTGATCTACTAGTTGAATTACCTAGTTCTATTCGCCAAAAGATACATAATTACATAATATGTTTACCAAATACCATCATAATAATATAATCTATTTTTCTTTTGCTGTCTTAAAAGGTAAAAAAATCGACGAACTTATTCGGGCGCTTAGGACGTTCTTAAGTTTGGTTATTCACTCGTAGCATGGTTTCATTGTCTTGTAAGCAGTAGGAAGTTCTTGCTGCGCGTTGCTTACGCCATTTTGCGAGAAGCCACTTGTATAGATACAGATAAAACAAGAAGACAGCTAAGGAAAAATTGATTACTTACCTACCTTAAAGCCTTTGGAACATCTATCTACGCCGCGAAACTTCCAGAGGAACGAAAGAGTTCTTTACTCAATACAATACATTCCTATGGTGTCGCTAATGTTAAACAGAAGCGACACTGCCTATTCTAAAGAGTATGTATCTACCAGTTTCATTCCGCTGCTGAATTACGGTTTCGTAGCGGAGCTGAGGTGATGTGTTAAAGTCATTATACGTATAATATACATAGTTCTACTAAACATTATTGTACTTGCGTAAAAACTAAAAGTATTTCGACCAATGCGTAAAATTAGTTCGGAAAATTGTAAATGAATAATTAACTGTGATAGTGAATGAGTATTCGAAAAGGAAGGCGATGATCTCATGAATATAAGTTTGAAATTTTCTTAATATATCTATGTATTATTGCTTCTTATCATAACAATATTATAAGTATCTATTACTTATAGGTGTAAGGTTTGTAAATACAAAGAAAATTAATTAAATATGATGGTAAGATTCAAATAATGAAATTAAAAATTAATGCTCTGTTTATAGCTGTGTACCTATTAATTATAAAATTAGACACAAAAGTTTTTTTTTTGTTATCTAAGTGCGAGTGTATACGTAGGCTAAATTTTCAACATAATCCACCATTCAACATGATTGCAAATACTATAAAATATGACTTGCCTTTTCTTGCAATCATTGCGAAAAACAATAGGGTTGTGCTGTAACAATTATTATTTTTCCATAAAGCTGGGCACGTAGTTAAATACGTCGTACCTACCTACTACATATTACGCCTTAAACTGAAATAGGTTCCTATCTTATATGTGTGACTTTTATAAGTAACAACTTGTAACCTACTACCTAGGTAGTACCATCAGGTACCTACTTATACTCTCGGAACTATTTACTAATAGTACTAATACCTACCTACAATATTGTTGTTACCATTTTCAGTTCACTTAAGTAGATTCAACAAAGTCCCATATCTTATGGGCCTTATATTTTGTCCTCTTGCTCTACCCTGATTATGTTGGATAGATACTAGAAACGGGTGTGGAGGTATACCTACCTAATCTATTTTTCGCCTATGTGCAAGACTACTTTAACCTTTTAAGGCTAAGGCATTTAAGGGAAAATAGATTATTAAAGCTATGCACCTAAACAAATAAAGCAGTCATTATAATATTATGACACCTGCGTACAGTTAAGTAGATACCTACAATCTAAAAAAATACCACTACTTAGTTTTTAGATTACTTACAATTCTACGTCAAGGTGGCAACCCTAGAGCCCTAGTAGGTAATATTGTTTATTCGTAGTGTGAGAAGCGAATTGTTTGTACATCTGCAGCAGTGATGGATGGCGGTCCCCGCGCCGCGCTCGAGCCGAGCGCCGCCCGACAGGCCGACAGCCCTGATCCTCGCTTGCTCGTCGTCAGTGCTAGTGTAAAATTGATAATGGAATCCTGTAGGTAGTGTACCTACCTAGAGACAACTCTGATAAATAATAATTTGTTTTGTATGAAAAGTATGTTGCCCCACATTTTACAGTTATGTAGCGTAACTCTTGTATGAACTTTACGAACACTACTAGGTACTTTACGAGCTTTGCTGAAAAAATTTCAGCAAGTTTAAATTCGAAACTTATGAAATTCGGTTAACCCGCTTATTGCTGAAACTATAAACAGCCTTTCAGTTATTAAGTTTCAGCTTCTTTGGTCTAAGACGCATACGTCAGACCAAAGAAGACTTGGCAATGGGCAGAATATAATAAAAGTGCTAAGTGCAAAGACCCTATTAGGGTGGGCTTATCAACTTTGATACTCAAAGCTTATCAAAATTTATCAAACTAGCTGATGCCCGCGACTTCGTCCGCGTGGATTTAGTTTTTAAAATCCCGCGGGAACTCTTTGATTTTCCGGGATGCCTGCCTATGTCACCCTCCAGGTTCTCAACTATACCTATCCAAAAAAAAAACCGGCCAAGTGCGAGTCGGACTCGCGCATCGAGGGTTCCGTACTCCAAAAGTAAAAGTAAAACGATAATATTATATTAATTTGCTTATTTATCGTTAACTTTGTTTGTAGAGGTTTATTGTTAATATAAAAAAAACTATGCTAGTTAGAGCGTTGGTTTTATTTTTCCTGTAAAATATACATAAACCTCTATTGACCATAATTATTTCAGATTTTTCGATTGGTAAACTTCAGAGATGAGGGGGGGGAACGGTATTTTTTTCGACATTTTGGTCGATTACTCAAAAACTATTATAAATAGAAATAAATAAAAAACTGTTTTAGAATGCACAAGTAAAGGCCTTTCATATGATACCCCACTCGGTACTGTTATCTTACTTTGAAATTTCACACCCCCGATTTTCCCCCTTCTAGGTATATATAAATAAAAATGAATGTTGGTAAGCGCATAACTCAAGAATGGATGGACCAATTCGGTTAATTTATTTTTTTGTATGTTCCTTAAGTTCCACGGAAGGTTTTAATACAAAAAAAAAAAAAACTAAATTCACGCAGACGAAGTCGCGGGCATCAGCTAGTTTTTAATAAAACTAAAAATAATTTTCAATTTTTATTTATTCCTATGATATTGGGCCACTATTATACACAACTATGCCAAATTTCATGTCGATAGCTTTAATAGTTACTGAAATAATCGACTGTGACAGACGGACGGACGGACGGACGGACGGAGAAAGTCTCACCGGGTTCCATTTTTACCATTTTGGTACGGAACTCTAAAAAACGTCAATCCGTAGCTTTATTGCAGCGTGATTGACGGACAAACCAAGAAACACACTTTCACATTTATAATATGTATTAGTAAGGTAAAATTTTTATTATCTACTACGATAATAAAGGCGATCTAATTCAATTTTAGTACACAAAAGCTACTATTGTGACTTAAATATGATAGATATATTCCCTCGTGGACTTTTTTGTAGAGAATAATGAGTACTTTAATCATGTAGTACATAATTTTTATGTACCATCAATAGTTTTCTCAGCACATATATATTACTATTTTTTTTTTCAGTACTTTGGGTTACTTATTGCAATTTTCTTAAGGATCTCTAATTTTATTGAAAATAAATTATAGCCTATGTTACTTCCTGATAACTTAGCTTTCTATTGGTGAAAAAAATGGTTAAAATCGGTCCAGTAGTTACAGAGCTTATTTGGTACAAACAAACAAAAAAATCTTTCCTCTTTATAATATTAGTATAGATTAGCTGAAGCTAACAGAGGAAACAATTCGACATGGAAGGAAAAAATTTAATGAGCGAACGTTGCTACCAACAGACATATAAATAGTTTTGAAGAGAAGGCGGAGGCTTTTAAAAACAGAAGCACATTTGCGTACAAAGCAACCTGGTAAAGTGTACCAACGTAGAGTTGCGACTACGTTCTTACGAGGTGGTAGGATGATTGTGGACAGACCATGGTCCATGAATAAATTACAAACATCTGTCTTTTCTCCGCTGAAAACATAGCACAACACAGTGATTTGTATAGCGTGCAATGCGTAGCTATTAGCTACGAACCATTTTGTGAAAATTCCTTTACAAGACGTAGGTAGGTAAGTACTAAATATGTCCACAGGTGGACATCTATCGTTACATACGACAAAAATTATTACAAGAAGAAAGCCTTCAATACCGATTAAGCAGACAAAGAAAGCCTATTATATTATAAACATTAGAATATTGTCCTATTTCGTTTCGTATCCACTCTGTTTACGTAATCCTAATTCCCGTACGCCGTGAGCTTTGTTGGCATCCGGCTCAGCCGCTCAGGCAGGGAGAGTGTGTTTGCGCAAGCTGTTAAAAAAGCCCGCCCTCGCATTGGGGGCGCCCAATTAGGGCGGCGACGCTGCTGATTGGGCATAATCGTGTTAGCATCGGAGACAAACATCCCGTGCCTAGCCGTATGTCGCGTAGCGCGGCCGACGACAGCCACCGCTCATAGCGTTTGGTGGCGACGCTAGCATCCAACAATATAGAGATAACAGATACACTATACAAAATGTAGGGCCTTCCTGATTCCAAAAGACTTCTTATGCGTGCTTTTATAATGCCCAAAAATCTACTTACAAGCTAAAAACATATTTATGCAGGTACCAACTCCAAAAAAGATTTAAATCACCCCCAACATATTAAGTAGGTATATACCTAATGTATCAATATTATGATGTATCCCACAACCTCTTAAAATGTTAAGATATTTTCAGGGTTGCAAAGACAAGGAAACTAGGTATATTTTGGTAAAAATTAGTAGGTAAGGTTTGCGTGTGCCTAACAATTAACCGTTCAATTAAGGTGAGTTGGATGCCTTTTATTTCAGTACGTAACTTTTCAAACGTAATGACTAGGTATAATTAATACATCTCGACGTTATAATAGATTTCAAGTATCAACACACTAATACATAAAACTGAACTTGACCACGTGTGCTCATAAGTTCGTCTATTTACTAAAAATCGGTAGTTCTGTGTGCACGACTTGTGCCAGAAATAATCTGTGTTAGGTCTATTTTACTTAACGTTGTTGTGGTGAAATCTGTGAAAGTTATACTAGAGCCTCTGAGAGGTACCTACTTACAGGCATAGGTCCGACGCAAGCAAATAAGCTTTGCTCAGTCTGGTCTATTAAACACTCTAGGGTTGTCTAACAAAAAGTAAAACAACATTTTAATATTTGTACTTATTGAATATTTATTCATAGTATCACTGTTCTAGGCACTGGCACAAAAGACTGGTACTTACACTTTTTACACACTATGCATGTAACATAAACATTTATATAAACAGTTGATCGTTCGTATTTTCGGAATCGTTAATAATACAAAAAATATATTAGGTACTATAAAGTTGTACAAATAATTAGAATAATCCATTTTTAAACACCTTCGACCTCCCATATTTGCCAATACAGTACTGTACAGTGGCATACACTTTGAGAAGCCTGCGTTCCACAGCTTTGAAATGTTCTTCTGTGGCCAGCGTGTGACCTCGTAGTGCTCCTAATTTTTTTATCGTATCTGTCAAACTACCGCCAGATATCATTTCTAGGTTTTGCCATGTTGATGTTCTTAATCTGAAACAAAAATAACCTTGCCAAATTACAACTCTATAGTACCAATAGTCTGCGCTAGACAGTGGACCGCTAGACGGACGGACGGACTTGGCGAAACTATTTCTGTTTGTTTTTAGGGTTCCTTGTTGTTTTACTACGGAACCCTAAAAACAAACAGCCGTAAACATCCGGAATCAGCACCCCGATTCAGAACATTTCGATAACTTCCCGTTTCGATACGATTAGATATCGATCTCGTATCGAAAATTTTTTGTCGTGCGATTCAGAACGTTCGGTTAGAGAATTCGATTCGATGTCGACTACGGAATCGGCTTCATTATCGGTATCGACAAGATACATTAAATTATATGTGGCTTAAACGCATTTGACTCCGAAAAGTCAGAGGTGCGTACCCGGGATCGAACCTGCGACCCCCCGAATAGGAGACCACTGTGCTGACCACTAGGCTATCACTGCTTATTTTTACTGCTTATTTATTTATTACCGCTTTTTATTTAAGCTTTAAAATTATTAATATGCAAGACCTTGTAAAACTTACATACAACATTGATAGAGCGGCGCTAAGATATCCAACTCATCCACCATCGCGTTCCCCAAGCCTTTGCCATTGTCCAGCAACACAATCTGGTCTTTGTAAACCTCGTAGCGATGTCTGTCTCCATTTTGTATGAGGAAATCGAAAATTGCAACGTCAATCAAATTGAGCAACCTTTTTGCACTCAGAACTCCTTTCACTTTTCTAAAAATAAAATCATATTTGTAGTTTTTAGGGTTCCGTACCCAAAGGGTACCAACGAAACCCTATTACTGAGCCTACGCTGTCCGTCCGTCCGTCCGTCTGTCAGTGGGCTGTATCTCGTAAACCGTAATAGATAGACAGATGAAATTTTCACATATTATGTATTTCTATTGCCGCTATAACAACAAATAATAAAAATTAAATTAAATTAAAAAAATTAAATTAAAATATTTCCATGGGTACATGGAAATATTTTTATTTAATTTTTTTTAACGGAACCCTAAAAGAGCGAGGCCCGACTCGCACTTGGCCGATTTTTTAACAATAGAATAAAACAGGCTAAGTGCGAATTAATTCGCACAACGTACGCTCCGCACTCCGAACCTTCAAGAAAATAACTAGTTAAATAAATATTGATGATTTAAAATTTGGTCAAGCTCTCTATTAATTTGTTTACTATGTAGCTAGAGACATCGTTTAATTTTTACATACGTACGTGTGTGTATACGTAAATCTTTATCAGTTCTAATTATTTCAAATTTTTAAGTCAAGAACGAAAACTAAGTAAATGGTGCCTAGAAATTGAAGAGGTAGTTTTATTTAGAATGTTACGAAATAAATAAACTAATAAATTTATTTATTTATTTTATTTATACATTTGTAGCATATTGGTGAGGTGCCATCTGTTAACGTAGTCGTAATTCCCAGTTCCATCAGTTATCAATTGTCTGTGGATAGTTGTACATGTTACATTCCCTAATGTTTGTAGTCTATGGTTGCATTTATCAGGGATGCTAGTCTCGGTGCCTGTGTAACGATGTAGTCTATGGTCAGATATTCTAGTGTCTATGTTCATGGTCTATGGATTCGGGATTCTGTCAAAGATGGTCGCAACTCGCATTGTTTAGCAGTTTGTCGATAGTTTGTCGGATTTAGGATTCGAGGATTAAAGATTAGTGATTTTGATAAGAATATGCGATAGTGTAACTTTATGCGATTATTGTTGAAGTGTTACTGGCTATGCAGTGGTTGCTAGGGTTGCTAGGTTCGATGACATGTTCGTAAGCTTTTGGTCATGGCGTTAGTGCGGTGCCATTTTATTGTGGTTGCAATGCATTTGGAATCTAGAGTGATTGATTGTGTAATTGGTGATGCTGCGGAAAGATTAATCAGTCGTTGTGGAGTGAGTGAGTGATGAATTGGTTATTTGGTGAGTTCGTCCCAATGTATATTCGGTGGTACTATGATAATACTTCGTTGCCTTGAGATGGGCCATGAGCGAGTTAGAAAGGAGATTTTGCTTAGGGTCTTCAATGGTTGAGATGGGCAGCTATGGGGATGGTGGAGGCTGCGCCTAGGCTAGAGTAGTTAGCCGGGTTTGTCTAGTTAGACATGGAAATATTGGGTTCCATGCTTGTCATGTAAAGATTACAATGTACCTTCTTTGTGGATAGTTATTATCTTTGAGAGAAGGTGATTGCTGAGAATGATGTTCTGTTCTGAGATAGTGTGTGATTGCCTTTATTAGACGCTCGGCCAGAGGAGAGGTGTCGTCAGAGATGGGTAGCTATGGGGATGGTGGAGGCTGCGCCTAGGCTAGAGTAGTTAGCCGGGTTTGTCTAGTTAGACATGGAAATATTGGGTTCCATGCTTGTCATGTAAAGATTACAATGTACCTTCTTTGTGGATAGTTATTATCTTTGAGAGAAGGTGATTGCTGAGAATGATGTTCTGTTCTGAGATAGTGTGTGATTGCCTTTATTAGACACTCGGCCAGAGGAGAGGTGTCGTCACATTTAATATATAGGGATTTATATAGTATTGTGGTGTAATCATAAACTCAGAAGTGTTTTACCGTACACCACAGTGCCAGTGTACGATACTTCAGTTTTATTATTTTTACAGATCAACTTTATCTACAATTTTTGTTGTTTATATTGCATTGTGTACATTAAGGTGCCATTATCTATAACTAAAAGTAGGTAAACTTAAATGTTAAACTTAAACTTATCAATAACCGCGACATGGAGATTAATGTATAAGCAGTGTGTAACTTTTTTATTAATAAGGGTCTAATTGCCTAATTGTGTACTGATAATGTTAACAACAGAAAGATA
This sequence comes from Oeneis ivallda, assembly GCA_029955525.1. Lineage (NCBI taxonomy): Eukaryota > Metazoa > Arthropoda > Insecta > Lepidoptera > Nymphalidae > Oeneis > Oeneis ivallda. The sequence continues at coordinate 9,453,747 of JARPMR010000003.1, read as the reverse complement.
AATTATTTCTTCACATATTTACTTACTTACAAAAATCATTATCTGTTTCCCATTCCATTTTTTTGGTACTGTAGGATCTTCTCCAAGGCGACTTGTGAATCTTGAATTGCCTGTCCAAGTACAGGATGGCAGCTCCTTCTATTTCACCGTTACTGTCAGGGCATACTGTCTCGTTTATTTTACAGTAAAAACATTTTCCGTAAATACACAATGACCCACTGTCTGAAATTATGGAAAACGCACACTCTTGAAAATTGGGTTCTTTTTCATAACAATATAAATTTCAATGTGGTGAATTAGTATTTTAATGTGGCCTACAATTTTATTTGAAAGAATATCCCCTTTTCCCTCCAAACAAACGTAAGGCCTCTGCCTCGAATCTTGCGGGCAGCGGGGCGGCGGCGGCGGCGCGGTCACCGCTTGTATGGAGTGCACCGCTCGTTGCCCGCCCCCGCGCCGCAGTTTTCGAGGGCCGGTCCATTTGATTTTACGCATTAGATCCTGCCGCTCCCGCGCCGCCGCCGCCACCGCCCCGCTGCCCACAAGATTCGAGGCAGACAGAGGCCTAAGGTTCGTGTTAGAAGCGGGTACGAAAATTTTATAGTGCAATGGGGAATCGTCGACCTTTAGGTTTTTAATCAGCACCCTGACCTATCCCAACAGTGTTGTGATTGAGGCTTAAAAATGGAAAGCTTATCTTATCTATCTGTCAATCTTTTATATTCGCATATCATCGTTGATTGAGTTGAAAATGGGCACAGAAACTTGCATTCTGGAGATAGACATTCTTGTCTATATCCAGAACTGACTGAAAGACTGAATGAATAAATGAAGAAATGGGATGAACATAATCAATAAAGTAAGGAACATTATCTTTAATGTTCATCCCATAAAAGGATACCTTCGGGAAATCGCATCAGGAATAATAAGTTATCTAAATACCTAGGTATATAAAAGGATAAAGTGACTGACTGAATGAGTGATCTATCAACGCACAGCATGAATTGGATTTCACACAGACAGCACAGGTTTTGGGCTGAAAGGCACAGATACAGATAGCTATTATGACGTAGGCATCTCTTATATTATGGGTAGGTAGGTATATTATCTTATAGTATAATGAATTTACCATGAATGACAACCACAATAGTACAGTCCCAGCTAGTGTATAGTGTTAGTGTGTGTTAATCCATGACTTAAAGTTACCATTTTTTACCATAGTCCTCTTCAAGCCCGCAGTGGCTACAGGCACTATATCCTTGTGGATATGTATTCGCCGAATGGCAGATGGAGGGATCCATCTGAAGTTTAGAACCATCGCTAAGTAATAGGCAAATACTTCAGAGTTGTGGCGGTCAAAGCCTCCGTAGATGTTCCCATTGATGACATGGTTCAAGTTGTAGCGTTTAGGCTTGAAATAAATCTTCTGCTTACCCTTAAACATAAGTAGAGCAAGGTTACATACACAAGAAAGAAAGTAATGATTATAATATGTATACAAGATGATGCCCGCAACTTTGTTTGTGTGGATTAAGGTTGTTTGATTCTGTGAAAGAGTAACATACACACATACAAACTTTCGCCTTTATAATATTAGTGTGATTTATATACATATACAATGTTTTCATAAGGATCAATGGTTAACTTAGTTTTGATTTTCTCAATTGTTGAATCAAAACTAGAATCTACTTCTAAAATTGAATAAAATATTTTACTTAAGTATTTCATTATTTTTAACAGCTAGAAAAAGAATATCTATATATATAAAAGAAAGTGGTGTTAGTTACACTATTTATAACTCAAGAACGGATGAACCGATTTGGCTGAAAATTGGTGGAGAGGTAGCTTAGAACCAGGAGACGGACATAGGATACTTTAAAAAAAAAAACAGAACAGCGGATTGATGTGATTTTTTACATGGGTATAGTAATGGATGTAGCAGTGGTTCCTCAGACCGGGAGAGCTACTTTTTATCTCGGATAATGAAAGAGTTCCCGCGGGATTTTTAAAAACTTATTCCATGCGGACGAAGTCGCGGGCATCAGCTAGTTAGTAATAAGTAAGAAGTGGTGAGTAAAACTATTTATAATCATTTGTTTTACTTAAGTATTTCATTATTTTTAACAGCTAGAAAAAGAATATTAGTAATAAGTAAGAAGTGGTGAATAAAACTATTTATAATCATTAACACTTTAGCTGATGCCCAGGACTTTATTTGTACAGATTTAGGGTTTTTAAAAAACCCACGCAATCCCAAAAAGTACCCCAGGTCCATATCCTGAATGCAAGCTATCTTCTATGTATAACAAATAGGCTGACAAATACATTCCCAATATTCTATGTTAGAATGGCTTGTGTAACAATCATTCTTCACAAATTAATTTTGATTATTGTGGCATTAAATCTTAGTCTAGTTTTAAAATAAATATAAAGCCAAGTATGCTTGACAAAAAATGCAGATAACTTACTTCAAGTAAGAGTAAAAGTTTCAATTGTGTTCCTTTAGGAGCGTTGTCTACAAGTGCTATCTGTGAGGTTTGTATGGCATGTAATATTTTACCCGGAGCTCCATCGGTGTGTGGGAATAATGACTCTTCACTATTCCACTGCAAATTGAAAGATTATTATTATACCGGATACCAGCATCAATCAATATTTTACCACCTAAAATGAAGATCATGTAGCCTCATGATCTTCATTTTAGGTGGTTTAAAAAAATTCTTTTCAAAAAACCGACTTCTAACGCCACTACAAAGTATAAAAATAATTTTAGTTTGTCCACGTTTGTTGAAGTCGGGCGGGCCTATATACAAACTATGAAACCGACTCGCGATGCTCGCTCGACTTCTACAAACGAGTCTATCATATTCTGTAGCGTCGCGCATCGGTTTCATAGTTTCGTCGAGTTCGTTTCAAGTCGGTTTTTTGAAAAGAATTTTTATTTTAAGCTTTTAAGTGTAGTATCCTATGATTGAGGAGCTAGGACCTGGAGCTCCATGATGTAGTCCATACTTGTTACCTACAATATCAATTCGTAATCGAAATTTCCTAAATCACCATAGTTTTAGCCTGCAGCATCACTCATCAGGCTTGAGGAGTTGAAGGTTAAAATTTTTATGGGACCATTTCGCAAACATCCTCTGTCGATTAAAAAAAAAATCACGCGAATCGGTCCAGTAATCCCGGAGAAATCGGTGGACATACATAGAAAAAAAAAAGAAAAAAAAAAGATACCGGCCGAATTGAGAACCTCCTCCTTTTTGGAAGTCGGTTAAAAATTGATAAAAATTCTTAGAGTATTATGTACTTATAAAATTAGAATTATTTTCACTTTTTATTTTTAACATGATTTAATGAAGTAATCCATTTAATGAAGTAAAGATTTGAACACTTCCTGGCTGTTAAGAATCAATTCAATAGCCAACAAAATATAATTTGATTCATCGCAAAGAATTAAGTTAATCAGTAAGTAATTCCTATAGTAATGGAAATAATAACTAGAGAACACCTTACAGAGGATATATTATAATTACTTTACAAGCTTTACTTACACTTTCTGTTTCACTCCACACATCCTGAGTATTAATGTTTAAATGACTAGAATTGAAGGAAAATAATAGACTGTTTTGTATTAACAAAAACTTGGGGTTTTTACTTTTATAGTTGCTTGGCAAATAATTTAGGTGATCATAAATATCTTTAAACACACTAGAGGTAAAATCTAACTTAATACTTGGCACATTAAATTTGGGAGATTTTGTTCCAACAGTGTTAAGAGTATAGAAAAAATAAATATTCAGGGCAACCAGAACAAGAAGGAATAATGAAAAACCAAAAGCATAATTCAACGACATTATTAACAAAGCGACGAGCGTTTTAAACTTATTGCACTCACATGTTTGCCTTGTATTTCACTGTTAACTAAATACACATTGTTGTTTTATACACTGAAGATAATGGATTACAAATCGTTAATTAAAACGAGAAAATTGATTGAAATTATAAGCTTTCATGATAAGACACACTCATTATCGTTTAAGCCAAGAGATTATGTGATTGTTTTTTTGAGCTTTGAAAATGAGAACTTAATAAAAAGCATGAAAATCACTTGGGAAAAATTCTGAAAATCTGTCCAAAAAATTCATTTTGCATTCAATAGCACTTCAATATTATACTAATAGTTACTCTGAGACTTCAATAGATTGAATTAGATTGGCATCATATTGGTAAAATAACATGGTAAATGCCTAAATGGTAACGTATGTATCATATGATTTTGACATTTCTATTGACATTTAACCATGGAAATAGGAATTACCCCTTGGCCGGTCCAAGACCATATTTGTCCACTGTCAAAAATTACACTGGTTGGACCAAGACCATACTTGTCCACCATTTCCCGCTTTTATTTTATCCATAAAAATAAAACCTTTTTGAACCATCAAGCCAAATTAGCCATTATGATAATGTTCCGGAAGAAACGGGCTACAAATTGCTCAGATTCGTCATGCAATACTAGGCAGGAGTTAGAAAAAAAAAAATATTTTCGACGCGCCATAGATACGCAGATCAAAAACAGATCGTTTTTCTGAGGTGAATTTTCAATTGGTGCTCTTTGTGTGTTTTACGTGGTTTTTTGCGACGCAAAATTGTAAAAGGTGAGTAAATTGTTTAATTAAACTAATTATGAGGTTGTTTTATGCGTATCTATTCGTTTTCATTTATGTTTTGTACTTAAAAAGTGGACTATCCCAAATTGTTTACAACATTGTTTACACATTTTGAAAAAGTGAAATTACAAAGTAATTTAACATTTTCTGGTTAAATCCTGTTGCATTGTAGGGACAATATCTTAAAATATCATTTCAAAACAAAAGAGAGCATGCAGAGACATCTAAAAACCCAAATTTATAATTTTCATTACGTATACTAGTGAAGCTCACCCAAAGCCAGGCGATGTTAATTTAGCATGGAATTTTATTAATTAGACTTATATTTTATACTAGCTGATGCCCGCGACTTCGTCCGCGTAGATTTAGCTTTTAAAATCCCGCGGAACTTCTGGGATAAAAAGTAGCCTAGATGTCACTCTCCAGGTCCTAAGTACCCATGCAAAACATCACGTCGATCCGATGCTCCTCCTTGCTGCGTGTTGGAGGACAAACCATCAAACAAACTTTCACATTTATGATATTAATAAGGATTGTTTTCCAACTTTGTGTTTAGCTCGCTTAGAATTTTCTTATGAGTTAGTTAATTCAATAGCACCCCTATTGTCCATTTACAAAGTACACTCTATATCACTAACATTGTTCAAACACATAAAGTCCATATAAAGTCCTTTTATGTATAACACTTGCTTCTGCCCGTGACATCTGGAATAGTTTAATAGTGGAATAGTTTATTGGTCAATTCAATAGCACCCCTATTGTCCATTTACAAAGTACACTCTATATCACTAACATTGTTCAAACACATAAAGTCCATATAAAGTCCTTTTATGTATAACACTTGCTTCTGCCCGTGACATCTGGAATAGTTTAATAGTGGAATAGTTTATTGGTCTTAGCGTTATGATATATAGCCGATAGCCTTCCACAATAAATGGGCTGATTCTCAGATTCTGATTTGTTTCTTTTTTCTTTTATTTCTATTAAAATCGTTCAGTGTTAGATAAAATAAAATAAAAATAGCCTTTATTTCAGTCAATAAGTTACTTTCTAAACATTCAGTGTTAGACAGTAACACTGAAAGAATTTTTCAAATCAGAACAGTAGTTCCTGAGATTAGCACATTCAAGCAAACAAACAAAGTCTTACGCTTTATATATTAGTATAGATTAATATATATTTTTTATGGGTTTGTTGGCAGGATGAGTCAATTGACAGACGGCAATGTGGAGAGAAGAGGCAGACGGGGGAGAGGACAGGCTGTAAGGGGAGTGAGGTTTTTGAAAGGTATATTTTTTTAACAATGTTTGTTGGTTCTCCACTTATCATAAGAGCCACAAGTTGACCTACATGAAATAAATAATTTTGATTTTTTTTTAACAATAATAAATCAATTTCTTTTCTTCATTACTTTTATTCTAAGTATTAATTGTTTTTGGGCACTTAATAAGAAACAAGTTAAAAAACTAAAAGTAACGCAGAGAAACATGGAGAGGAACTTACTAAAAATAAGATTAATGGACAAAATTTCAAAAAAGGAAATAAGACAAAGGAGTAGGCTAAAAGATGTAGTGAGGATAGCTAAAATAGGAAAATGGAACTGGGCGGGACATGTAGCGAGGGCAGGAACTGGGAAATGGAGTAACAGCACTACAACTTGGCTACCAATATACTTAAAAAGGAAACAAGGACGACCAGTACTACGGTGGAGAGATGAACTAGAGACATTTGAGGGAAAACTATGGTCCCGCTCAGCCCAAAACAAGAAAGAATGGAAGAAGAAGGGGGAGGCCTTTGCCCAGCTGTGGGATGACTTGTAATTAAAATTAATTAACATGTGTAAATATAATAATAACAATGTAACAAGAAAGGCTTATAAATAAATAAATAAATTAATTGTTTTTCCTTAGGCTAAATCACTGCACATTTATATGTTTTTCAAATTATCTGTAATAATTGTTTTTTTTAAGGTTCCTTATCGGGTACACAACCCGAGGAGACACCAGTACCCTCCATGACCTCCCTCTGGAGACTGCCTGTTTGAGAGTATAGGTTTACATTTTCTGTTTCAGTTTAACCTTGGAAGAACCTTCGTGTTCCTGGGCCATGACGTAGTGGAGCAAGTTCCAGAAGCTGCTCCATCTCTTGCTGCCTTAGTATATTTATATCTTTATTAATTTAGATAATTAACATCTTCACTGTTGAAATGGTGAAGGAAAACATTGTGAGGAAACCTGCACACCAGAGTGTTAAATTACTCTACTGGTCTCGAGTTCAAACACTGTTCTTTTCTGACTTTTACTCTAACTATTCACACCTTAAGAGAACATCTATCTATCATATCAAAGTATAGCCGAGTATTGGTCAATTTATTTTTATGAATACCTAGTTTTGTCTGTCTTGTTGTCACCTTGTCTGTATACGATTTAAGCAAATAAAGAATTGAATTGAACATGTTTCCTTTATTATCCCGCCTCTCATCTAGGTAAGGGCTCCTTTTTGGACCACTCTTGGCCATAATATGTTTGAGTTAACCGTGCAAAGCGTCCCCTGTCCAGAAACGAGCCCTTACTGTACAAAATTCAAGTAATACTTCTTCTTCTTCTTCTGGGCTGGTTTCCACACGTAATCCGTGATGGTCTGTTGTGTTGTTACTCCAACCATCCCAGATCTCAACAGAGGCCTAGTAGGCCGCCCATGTTGCCAAGGGCTTCTTGAAGTGAAGCTGGAGATCCGAGGTGGTTCTTGTGTTGTTCTTCCACGCCCGTGCATGACAAGAGCACGTGCGTGGGTGTTTCAACTTTCATCTGCCTTCATGCAGGCCCTGCACAGAGGACTGTAGGTGACACCTATAATAAAAAGGTGTTTGTTTAGTGGGCTGTGCCCCGTTATGATTCCCACCACCTTCCTGAGTTTATCTCTGTCCAGGCGGAGTAGTCTGTTTGTTAGTTGTTTGTCTAGATAAGGAAAGGCTTCCTTAGTCTGCTTGCAGTCTGTTGCATTCTACCAAAGTAGGGAATGCTCTGAGTGTTAGTTCATGCAACCATGTCTTGTACTCACTGAAGGGAATGGGAACGATTTTTAAAGTTTTTTACCTGTCTGTTAATTATAGCTGTAATTGCTGTTAAGATGCCCACACACTCTGCTTGGAAAACAGAGTTATCCTTACCAAGTGTGTGACTTATCTTCATGTTGAGTTCTTGGCAGTATAAGCTCCAGCTCCTGTACCAAGTTTGGTTTTCGATCCATCAGTGTAAACTTCTATTGTATCTTGAAATGCTTTATGAAAAGTGTTGCTTTCAGCATTTACTTTGTAGCTCATACATACTTACCATCTTTAGTTATTTTAATATTTTTAATTAATTAAAATATTAATTATCACAGGAATTCACACACCATAGACGATTTTTTTTTTCGTTACCAAGGAACACCAAGAAACATACTACTACTATAACCCAGAGTTCGCTACGATGCACGGTACATGGGCCCCTGCACCATAGAGTAAATGCACTTGCACTTTTCTGCATCGCAACGTACCTCATAGTCAATGCGACCACAGATGAAAGATACTTTTTGTTCAGATGCGCCTGTTGTAGAAGGTGGTAATTCTTATTGATTATTTCGAGTTTTAATGCTTTATGATTTATTTCTGTAATTCATTCATGTAAACCAGGTATCTAACTTTGCAATTAATGCAAATAATAGTATTTGTAAGGGTAAAATTTCAGTTTTTTATGGGTTTTAAAATAAAAGAACGAAAAAAATCGAAACTCTTAGATTTCATCCAGGATTGTTTTTATTTCATACCGTTTGTAGACATATAACAAAGATAGCCAAGTAGGAAATTTCATCTAGTTTTTAAAAACATATAATTTATACAAGTTGTAATAATAATATTTGAAGAAAAACTTGAAAAACTGCTAAGAGAGAAAATGGCGCGAAATTGAAATGCGCGCCTGGACCATCCACTGTAATTCGATACATTTGACAGATGTCATTCTAAGGGTTACTTTGTCCATTCTCAATCAACGGAATTCGGAATTACTTGTCATAGAACTTAGGAACCTAGGAATAGGGTATTTGACTATAATAAAAATATCGTTTCAACTGGTGTCATCCTAAAAGATTATTATCTAAAAACATTATTCCATACGACAAAACTAAAAAATAAAGCTTTATTTAATTAGAAAACATTAAATAAAATTGCTATAATTCTGGCCATGGTCACGTGATCGAAAACGTTCCGTGATCTCGAATGACGTCACAGTCCACACCACCTATGGAATTCTCATTTTGTCCATACATTTCGACGTGTTTGTGCGGCGTAATAGGCTAATTTCGTCTGTTTTTCATCGTTACTATTTTATTAATTACCAAATAGTATGCGACACGCGGCCTAAACACATATTATAAAATTGTCATTGTTTGAAATGTGAACTGTTACGTCATGAGAGCAAATGGAACGTTTCGGCGGCAATTTATTTTTTTGAATTTATTTCTCGATTTTTATGAAAAATAATGAAAATTATGCCGAAATATATGTTTTGTTAGCTTCAGCATAGCATTATTAACAATTTAAGATGATTTTCTAAAAGTAGTCAAATAGCCTATTACGAGGAATTACGATTATGGTGTTACTGGTCTGTGGCATAGACCACGAAACACTAGGATAGTCTGTGGTCATTGTCAAAAGACAAAAGTAATTTTGTCCCATGGTAGGTAGGAAATAGGTGGAGATGAGTATACATATAAAGTAATCAAGCCGGTTACCATCCACCATTTTATGAGTGTTAAGTACAACACATTAGCCGCTTTTATAATTATTACCGTCACGATATTACCGTGGACGTCCACGGCACAACGGCAAGACAGGGGCGTCAAATGTATGGAAATATATGAAGATGTTTTTAAATTTCCATCGACGGTAATGTTATGCCGTGCACGTCCACGGCACATCCTATCTTGCCGTGACGATACAATCGGCGTCCGGTTTCCCTGTAATATCGTTACGGTATTTTGGCGATGTAGTGCGTTGCTACAAGGATTAATGTTTGTGAGTGAGAGGCTACGTGCCCGCGCTCCCCCACCTCCCGGGGCTCCCGCCCCCCTACGTGGCGCGTTCCGAACTCGTTTGAGTTATGTACTATTTTTTTATATAATTTATTGTTTTTAATATTTGTTAAAAATGGCATTCAAATATGATGTTATTACCCTTTGAGTATCAAGTTGTTACTCTAATCGAACTAATAGAGATGAAACCTTGTTTGTGGGACAAATAATAATTTTATATTAAAAAATGTTAATTCTAAATATTTCACTTTAAGCATCGGATGCTGCCAAAACCTTCTTGTAATTTATCTTTTACGTCATAAATATATTAAATCTACGCAGTCGAAGTCGGTTTGGCCATGTCATTCACACTCTTCCGAATATACTACGCATATGACGTTAAACGTCCACGGCACGGCATGAAAATTATAAAAGCGACTTTAACGTGGACGTTGACGTCCACGGAAAATCGTGGACGTCGACGACCACGATAACGTGACGTGAGAATTATAAAAGCGCCTATTATGTAATGTAATGTAAACATGAGCCTTAGGGATGTCCATTGTTTATTTGTGTCAATGGAGTATCGACTGGTCGATATTATTATAGGTGACGTTAAACGACTTGAATAAATTCTAATGCATTACTGCTCATCACCATATCAGATAATATAAGAAGTTTAGTGTTTATTAGTTGAAATTTATATCATTTGTCCGGTTATTTTAATACTTCATATAAATAATTTATGCTAGAATCTAATACCTCTATATAATATAATTGATGATAATTTCCATGTTTTCTGCTGTCGCTTAAGATTTTTTTCCCATGGAAACTCCTCAATTTTGCAGGATTCTATCTCTATAGGTAGGTACAAAATTTCATCGAAAACAATTAAAAATATCGGCCGTTTAAACGTAGCAGACAGGTAGACAGACACATTTCGCATTTATAATATCAGTATAGATTTTACTAATATTATACTTCTTATCTTCAGATTTCTGGCTAGTGAAAAGAAAAAATGGATGGGTGCTATAGGCGTGGAAAATATAAATATATTGAAACAAATCCCTCTACATAAAATATGAAAAGATCGTGTGATACATTTCTTTTCTGCGGTAAGAGCAAGAGGTGGATTTAATAATAATCCCTGTGCAATTCAATTACAACAAGAGGGCTTACAAGAGATTACTAATTAATAAAAGCTGATATAAAAGATGGCAGAATTGAGAATTTCATTCCTCTTAACAAATAAATATTCAATTGTTCAAGAAAAACCCAGCTAATACAAACAATGATTTAACAGAAAAAAAAAATCTTCGTACAGATTGAAGAGGACCGTAGCAATCTTTATGAGAGGTTTATTTTTTTCTTTATTACATAAACTATATACGTTCTGACTTGGAAAATTAAACCGAAGTTGTTGAATATATCGCAGCTTCACTGCAAGGAAATTGTACGGTCTATGTTGAAACCGTACATTTCGCCCAGTCATCATTCACGCATTTGTTATAAATACGCTTATTTACACTTCATTCGTCTGTGCAAAATTCCATCGTATCGCGCTCACATTACTGCCATTAGGTTATTAGCCTAAGTAGAGGGCAATAAACTTGTACCTCTAACAAGCAGTTTCATTACTGTGCTGTCCTGATTCCTGAACCGTACAGAAATTTTAAATTAATGGAAGAATAAATTAAAATTTTAAATTAAGTTTTATTAAAGGAAATTGATGTAACCAATTACTTAATTACTACGTATACTTAAACTAAATAACCTTTATGTATTGAGGTTCTCATTAAATACGACACAGAAAATACTTTTGGAATGATCCTGAGCACAACACTAATGACTAATTGATGCCCATAAAAGTGTGATTTAAACATATTTAGACCCAAGATTCCGTTAACAATAACATGGTACTAAAATAAACGATGCAGTGTGGCAAAGGAGTTTTCTATCTAACTTAATTTTATTCAGAAACGAATGAAAATTGGTTTGGTTCGCTTCATAAAAAGTGTCCCATTTCGATAGTTAAAAAATCGTAATATTAATAAAATATGTGTACTTACACTATTTTCATCAATTAAATACATACCTATCAATCATACACTGCGTTTTATTTCATTTAGTATTTGACAACATATTTTGCTAGTTGCTCTTGCTTTTTAAAAGCTGTGAACGCTTGAAAAACTTTACTAGACTACGACCCTTAGGCTATTTGACTACTTTTAGAAAATCATCTTAAATTGTTAATAATGCTATGCTGAAGCTAACAAAACATATATTTCGGCATAATTTTCATTATTTTTCATAAAAATCCAGAAATAAACTCAAAAAAAATAAATTGCCGCCGAAACGTTCCATTTGCTCTCATGACGTAACAGTTCACATTTCAAACAATGACAATTTTATAATATGTGTTTAGGCCGCGTGTCGCATACTATTTGGTATTTAATAAAATAGTAACGATGAAAAACAGACGAAATTAGCCTATTACGCCGCACAAACACGTCGAAATGTATTGACAAAATGAGAATTCCATAGGTGGTGTGGACTGTGACGTCATTCGAGATCACGGAACGTTTTCGATCACGTGACCATGGCCAGAATTATAGCAATTTTATTTAATGTTTTCTAATTAAATAAAGCTTTATTTTTTAGTTTTGTCGTATGGAATAATGTTTTTAGATAATAATCTTTTAGGATGACACCAGTTGAAACGATATTTTTATTATTGTCAAATACCCTATTATAACTGTACAGTAACTAACCTACGAAGCTGAACGGTAATATTATATATTTGTTTATTTATATGTAGGGCATGCAGATAGCTGTCTCATATGATAGGCACGTCATGTTGTGACTCTACCACCGCGTATAGAAAGAAATTCTACTACTATGAGCCAGCAAGTAACTCAGCAAGTTGCTCTTTTCATGAAAAGAAATAGTGGTTTTTAATTAACTAACGATTGATACATATTATAATTTATAAATGAGTTAAAGTGGTCTGAAAAATCAGTTTTGCATCTAACATAGAGTACTTTTTTATATCTGGTGTTCTCGTTCAATTTCACAAAACAGCAGCGAAACTGTTTGGATATTCCAAGATCTTTAAAAAACCTAAATCCACGCGAATAATAGGTACCTGATAGAGTACAAATGTACGTTACGTAATTATTATTACCTTTAAATACTACGTATACATAAATGCTTGATTATCGCTTCACTCCTTATCGATGTCGATAGTTTCGAAGCACGCTCCCTAATGGGCGGCCATTTTATGAGATATTTTTCTGTAGGTATGCACCCCATTTTTGTAGGTAGGGCACCTCCATGTATTTTCTACCTTCATGGGTCTAATGGTCTATGATTTTGATTTGTAACTTTGTGTTTTGGTCCAAGATCCCAGTGCCGCCAGACCTAAGCGGACCTAAGTTATTTTCTCAGCAATTATTTGTGTACGATAGAGTACTGTTCGAATGTCCTTTCAGTATATGCGTACCAGCTAGATTGTGCCGACGGCCAATTTCCAGATACCAGGTGCTAAAGGTAGGTAAAAACTAGAATAACTTATCTTAAATTCTCAGGGCTGATTTTCATATATGTTTTAAAGAATATTGTAAAAATTAATAAATTAATACTGCCAGACGCTTACCGCCGGCGGTTACTTTAGCCAGACGCTTTGAAGCTCCCAAAAAAATATATAATTTAAGTTAACTTATATTCTCAGTTCTGATTTTTATACATGATACTCAGGGAACTATTGCGATATTATCTGTAAGCTGCCAGACCTATTGGAAGGGTCAAACATCCCCCCAGACACACATTATGCGTCCCCATATGTATGACCGCTAGAACATGATTCACTTGTTTAAGTTTGTGAGAGATAATATCATCATACTATAATATTATAAATGCGATTGTGTGTTTGTTGGTTTGTCCTTCAATCACTCTGCAACAGAGCTATGGATCGACGTGATTTTTTGCCTGGGTATAGCTTGCAGAAGATATTGCAATAGTTCTCTCTCTCTAGATCCTAAGCTCTCACACATCTCTCACACACTTAAACAAGTGAATTATGTTCTAGCGCTCATACATATGGGGACGCATAATGTGTGTCTGGGAGGATGTTTGACCCTTCCAATAGGTCTGGCAGCTTACAGATAATATCGCAATAGTTCCCTGAGTATCATGTATAAAAATCAGAACTGAGAATATAAGTTAACTTAAATTATATATTTTTTGGGAGCTTCAAAGCGTCTGGCTAAAGTAACCGCCGGCGGTAAGCGTCTGGCAGTATTAATTTATTAATTTTTACAATATTCTTTAAAACATATATGAAAATCAGCCCTGAGAATTTAAGATAAGTTATTCTAGTTTTTACCTACCTTTAGCACCTGGTATCTGGAAATTGGCCGTCGGCACAATCTAGCTGGTACGCATATACTGAAAGGACATTCGAACAGTACTCTATCGTACACAAATAATTGCTGAGAAAATAACTTAGGTCTGGCGGCACTGGGATCTTGCTCTATTTGTTTGTGACTTGTCTAATGTGTATTTCATTTTAAAATTATTTACGTAATGTCAAACCGAATAAATTTAAATTCCCACAATGGCAAAGCAAATTAAAGACACATTTCTTTACTTTGCCTACGGTAGCAACCTGCTGAAGAAGCGAATACGTATAAATAACCCGACTGCTGAGTTCATTGGAATCGGCAGACTTGATGTAAGTTTTTAGCTTAGATTTGCAATCGTTTATATAGTTTAATTAAATTAGGGACTTGCGAATACTTGTGATGATAATTTCATGTATTGTTACAGGGTCATCGGCTTGATTTCATGAAGTATTCTGATCATTGGGGAGGGACTTCTGCTACAATTGTACCAACGGAAAACGCTCAGATACATGTATGGGGCGCTGTATGGAGAGTTCACAACAGTGATATGCCGGCTTTAGATAGGTAGTAAATAATTCTATTTGAATATTTGTACTTATGTGTTGAATTTCCAATTACAGCATTGATATTACTAACAGTTTTGTCAAAATTCGTGTTAAACTGGATAAAATTTACAATTGCAATCAAAATTCAAAATTATTTATTTCACGTAGGCCAACCTGTGGTTCTTATGACACGTCATGAGTCTACCACCGGTTCGAAAGCGGATTCTGCTGAGAAGAGCCGGCAAGAAACTCTGCAGTTGCTCTTTTCAAAATAAACATTTTACAATATTATTAAGAAGCTTTACATAGTAATGAGTTTTTTATACTATCTTGTGGGCAGCTGGATGCTTAGCCAATTTTACCCATGCAACTTTGTTAGAATAAAATATAATATTTCCACAATGAGGGGAAGTTCCAAAAAAAAACGGGCAGACAGAAAGTAGCCGTATTCCCGCCGGCGGCACCGGTTTACGAGTATGGCGCAGATCCAGCCGTTGCTTCGCTCGACCATATTTGAGGGAACATAACCCGCCCCATAGGACACCACCACAGAAATGTTTAAAGAGTGTGACATACTTAGGCTACCCATGTTAAGGCATTGAATTGAAATTTGAATACTAATATTCAAATACTCATTTAAGATCCCATGCAACTTTGTCATTATGAAAGTCATTAACTTTGTAATAACAGGGACTCAGTGAGTTTTTACACATTGTTTAAATTTGTGCAGTGGTGAATCTAGCAATTCCTTCGGAATCATATTATATAAGTGTACGCTCAACCCCAAAAAGGATTTTTGCACATTGCGCAGGCGACATGATGATGGTATTTCTAGTTTATGACGATTTCTAATAAGTCGGTTGTGTGTGATCTGTTTTCAAATACATAATTAGCATTAAGATCAGTTTTGCCAACTTGAAAAGTTCATATTATCAATTTCCCACATCCAAATTATCATTTTTAAAATAAAATTACAAATATTTAACATTGTAGTTTATTTTCCAACTTAAGACATAACTGACTAACAACTTGTCAGAAAGCAATATATCTTTTTAAAACCCGTTCATGCGAATAATGACATTTGAGGTTTTAGTTTTATAACATTTCTCCCCGCTATAATTCTTTTCAACTCATTTCTTCTATAAGTCGTCGAGGTGGTTTGCTTGCACGACTTGTCCGTCTGAGTGGCAGAGGTGTGACTTGTGTTGTTACCGGTTGCTGTTCATTTTCTGCCTCTGTATTCGGCACGATCACAGAGGGTTGTTCTGTGGTTGTTGGTTTGCTGGTTGTGTCTGCTTCTATATCCGCCGCCCTCGTGCGAATTGCATCAGCGTGCATTCTTTTTTCAGTTCCTGTCGGTGTTTCAATTATATATGAGTATCGATGTGTCCTCTTTTTTATTACTCCTGGTTCCCATTTATTTTGAATTTTATTCCTGGTATATATATCCTCTCCTGGTGCGAATCCTACGTCTGCTGTCATATTGTCTTGAAATTGTTTATATCTAAGGTTCATTTTAAGATTTGGTCGCACATTGTCAAGAAGACATGTCAACTGTCTTCCAAACATCATTTGTGCAGGTGATTTCCCAGTTGAAGTATGAGGCGTGTTTCTATATGTAAATAGGAATTTTCTTAATTGAGCTTTTAATGTTATTCCATCGCAGCTACTGGCAGTCATTCTTGTTTTAAAAGTTCTGACAAAGCGTTCTGCTAACCCATTTGTTCGTGGATGATAGGGTGATGACTTAGCATGTGTTATACCTCTAACTTCACAGAAATGTTTGAATTGATGCGATGTGAATTGCGGACCATTATCTGATACGAGCATTTTTGGTAAACCAAAAGTTGTAAAGATGTTATCTAATTTGTCGCCAATAAAATAAAATTACAAATATTTAACATTGTAGTTTATTTTCCAACTTAAGACATAACTGACTAACAACTTGTCAGAAAGCAATATATCTTTTTAAAACCCGTTCATGCGAATAATGACATTTGAGGTTTTAGTTTTATAACATTTCTCCCCGCTATAATTCTTTTCAACTCATTTCTTCTATAAGTCGTCGAGGTGGTTTGCTTACACGACTTGTCCGTCTGAGTGGCAGAGGTGTGACTTGTGTTGTTACCGGTTGCTGTTCATTTTCTGCCTCTGTATTCGGCACGATCACAGAGGGTTGTTCTGTGGTTGTTGGTTTGCTGGTTGTGTCTGCTTCTATATCCGCCGCCCTCGTGCGAATTGCATCAGCGTGCATTCTTTTTTCAGTTCCTGTCGGTGTTTCAATTATATATGAGTATCGATGTGTCCTCTTTTTTATTACTCCTGGTTCCCATTTATTTTGAATTTTATTCCTGGTATATATATCCTCTCCTGGTGCGAATCCTACGTCTGCTGTCATATTGTCTTGAAATTGTTTATATCTAAGGTTCATTTTAAGATTTGGTCGCACATTGTCAAGAAGACATGTCAACTGTCTTCCGAACATCATTTGTGCAGGTGATTTCCCAGTTGAAGTATGAGGCGTGTTTCTATATGTAAATAGGAATTTCCTTAATTGAGCTTTTAATGTTATTCCATCGCAGCTACTGGCAGTCATTCTTGTTTTAAAAGTTCTGACAAAGCGTTCTGCTAACCCATTTGTTCGTGGATGATAGGGTGATGACTTAGCATGTGTTATACCTCTAACTTCACAGAAATGTTTGAATTGATGCGATGTGAATTGCGGACCATTATCTGATACGAGCATTTTTGGTAAACCAAAAGTTGTAAAGATGTTATCTAATTTGTCGCAAAGTTTCTCTGATGTGATTTTTGTCATAGGTTTTACTTCAACCCACTTGGATAATGCGTCCTGCAAAACTAGCCATTGTTTGCCTTCAAATGGTCCGGCAAAATCTACGTGAATTCTTTCCCAAGTGCTATCAGGAATAGACCACGAAAAAACTGGAAGTTCCGGTATGTTTGGTCGATGTTCTTGGCATTTATAGCAGCGCTTGACATATGAGTCTATATCTTCATCTATTGCTGGCCACCATACATAAAACCGAGCTAATGCCCTCATTGCTGAGATACCAGGATGTCCATTATGTAAATATTTTAAAACTGACCGTTGAAGTATGTGTGGAATTACAATCCTTCCCTGCCACATAATTATGTTGTTTTCGATAGAGAGTTCATCGCGTTTACGCCAATAATATTTTAGCTCATTAGTAATATTATTGTGGTTGGTCCAGCCTGTTTTTAGGAAATGTTTTACCTGCTTTAATATACCGTCACTTTTTGTATGTTCTTTTATGGACTGCTCATTTAAAGTAAGATCTTCAATATTGTTGACTTGTGCTTTTAAAACTATTTTACTTATGTGCGCTTCTTCTTTGGTGGGCTGTTCGTCAGGGTTTGGCATTCGAGATAAATAATCAGCTATTGTGTTATTTTCACCCTTTCTATATATTATGTCGTAGTCATAGCTGCCTATTAATAACGCCCACCTAATGAGCCTGTTATTGACTAATTTTGGAAGATTGCGCTGTGGTCCGAGAATATGTATTAAAGGCTTATGATCTGTCACTAATGTAAATTTAATTCCTCTTAGGTACTGATCAAATTTTTTAATACCAAAAAATATAGCCAATGCTTCTCGATCTATAACCGAATATCGGCTTTCAGCTGGTTTTAATTTCCTTGATGCAAACGCAATTGGTTGTTCGCATTCTCGTACTTTGTGATACAACATTGCCCCCACTCCTTTTTATGACGCATCGCATGCCAGGAACAACGGTAGTTTCTCATTAAAAGCAATAAGATATTTTGATTTTGCTATTAGTTTTTTAGTCTCTTCAAAATAGATCCGAACGATACACCTATTGAATGGGCAACACCCACAGTGAACGTAGTAAAACCAAATGGTCAAATTAGAATATGTGGAGATTATCGGATAACAATCAACCCTGTACTGCTTAAACATTCATACCCGGTACCACAGTTTGATCACTTACGGCAACAATTATCTAAAGGAGAAAAATATTCTAAAATTGATTTGAAAGATGCATATCTACAATTTGAGATAGCACCGGAGTCCAAGAATTTTTTAACAATTACAACTCATAAGGGCTATTATCAATACAATAGAATGCCTTTTGGAATTACGACAGCACCATCAATATTTCAACATTACTTAGATAAACTATTAGAGGATATACCTAATGTAGCAGTATATTTTGATGACATAGCCATAACGGGAACGAATGACACTGAACATCTAGAAACACTCTACGAAGTTTTCAGTAGGTTAGAACATGCCGGTCTTAAAGTCAATTTAAAGAAATGTACATTTTTACAGCCTGAAATAGAGTATCTTGGACATACAATTGATAAAAATGGAATTCGGCCGACCAAATCAAAAATAGACGCAATAAACAAGGCTCCACCACCAACTAACATAAAGGAACTACGATCGTACCTTGGACTAATAAACTTCTATGAGAGATTTATTCCACATCTTCATAGTAAGTGTGCAATACTTCATGAATTAACAGGTAAGAGAAAATGGCAGTGGACTGCTCAAGAAGTTAAAGCTTTTGAAGAGACTAAAAAACTAATAGCAAAATCAAAATATCTTATTGCTTTTAATGAGAAACTACCGTTGTTCCTGGCATGCGATGCGTCTGAAAAAGGAGTGGGGGCAATGTTGTATCACAAAGTACGAGAATGCGAACAACCAATTGCGTTTGCATCAAGGAAATTAAAACCAGCTGAAAGCCGATATTCGGTTATAGATCGAGAAGCATTGGCTATATTTTTTGGTATTAAAAAATTTGATCAGTACCTAAGAGGAATTAAATTTACATTAGTGACAGATCATAAGCCTTTAATACATATTCTCGGACCACAGCGCAATCTTCCAAAATTAGTCAATAACAGGCTCATTAGGTGGGCGTTATTAATAGGCAGCTATGACTACGACATAATATATAGAAAGGGTGAAAATAACACAATAGCTGATTATTTATCTCGAATGCCAAACCCTGACGAACAGCCCACCAAAGAAGAAGCGCACATAAGTAAAATAGTTTTAAAAGCACAAGTCAACAATATTGAAGATCTTACTTTAAATGAGCAGTCCATAAAAGAACATACAAAAAGTGACGGTATATTAAAGCAGGTAAAACATTTCCTAAAAACAGGCTGGACCAACCACAATAATATTACTAATGAACTAAAATATTATTGGCGTAAACGCGATGAACTCTCTATCGAAAACAACATAATTATGTGGCAGGGAAGGATTGTAATTCCACACATACTTCAACGGTCAGTTTTAAAATATTTACATAATGGACATCCTGGTATCTCAGCAATGAGGGCATTAGCTCGGTTTTATGTATGGTGGCCAGCAATAGATGAAGATATAGACTCATATGTCAAGCGCTGCTATAAATGTCAAGAACATCGACCAAACATACCGGAACTTCCAGTTTTTTCGTGGTCTATCCCTGATAGCACTTGGGAAAGAATTCACGTAGATTTTGCCGGACCATTTGAAGGCAAACAATGGCTAGTTTTGCAGGACGCATTATCCAAGTGGGTTGAAGTAAAACCTATGACAAAAATCACGTCAGAGAAACTTTGCGACAAATTAGATAACATCTTTACAACTTTTGGTTTACCAAAAATGCTCGTATCAGATAATGGTCCGCAATTCACATCGCATCAATTCAAACATTTCTGTGAAGTTAGAGGTATAACACATGCTAAGTCATCACCCTATCATCCACGAACAAATGGGTTAGCAGAACGCTTTGTCAGAACTTTTAAAACAAGAATGACTGCCAGTAGCTGCGATGGAATAACATTAAAAGCTCAATTAAGAAAATTCCTATTTACATATAGAAACACGCCTCATACTTCAACTGGGAAATCACCTGCACAAATGATGTTTGGAAGACAGTTGACATGTCTTCTTGACAATGTGCGACCAAATCTTAAAATGAACCTTAGATATAAACAATTTCAAGACAATATGACAGCAGACGTAGGATTCGCACCAGGAGAGGATATATATACCAGGAATAAAATTCAAAATAAATGGGAACCAGGAGTAATAAAAAAGAGGACACATCGATACTCATATATAATTGAAACACCGACAGGAACTGAAAAAAGAATGCACGCTGATGCAATTCGCACGAGGGCGGCGGATATAGAAGCAGACACAACCAGCAAACCAACAACCACAGAACAACCCTCTGTGATCGTGCCGAATACAGAGGCAGAAAATGAACAGCAACCGGTAACAACACAAGTCACACCTCTGCCACTCAGACGGACAAGTCGTGCAAGCAAACCACCTCGACGACTTATAGAAGAAATGAGTTGAAAAGAATTATAGCGGGGAGAAATGTTATAAAACTAAAACCTCACCTGTTATTGACTAATTTTGGAAGATTGCGCTGTGGTCCGAGAATATGTATTAAAGGCTTATGATCTGTCACTAATGTATAGAAAGGGTGAAAATAACACAATAGCTGATTATTTATCTCGAATGCCAAACCCTGACGAACAGCCCACCAAAGAAGAAGCGCACATAAGTAAAATAGTTTTAAAAGCACAAGTCAACAATATTGAAGATCTTACTTTAAATGAGCAGTCCATAAAAGAACATACAAAAAGTGACGGTATATTAAAGCAGGTAAAACATTTCCTAAAAACAGGCTGGACCAACCACAATAATATTACTAATGAACTAAAATATTATTGGCGTAAACGCGATGAACTCTCTATCGAAAACAACATAATTATGTGGCAGGGAAGGATTGTAATCCCACACATACTTCAACGGTCAGTTTTAAAATATTTACATAATGGACATCCTGGTATCTCAGCAATGAGGGCATTAGCTCGGTTTTATGTATGGTGGCCAGCAATAGATGAAGATATAGACTCATATGTCAAGCGCTGCTATAAATGTCAAGAACATCGACCAAACATACCGGAACTTCCAGTTTTTTCGTGGTCTATCCCTGATAGCACTTGGGAAAGAATTCACGTAGATTTTGCCGGACCATTTGAAGGCAAACAATGGCTAGTTTTGCAGGACGCATTATCCAAGTGGGTTGAAGTAAAACCTATGACAAAAATCACGTCAGAGAAACTTTGCGACAAATTAGATAACATCTTTACAACGTTTGGTTTACCAAAAATGCTCGTATCAGATAAGGGTCCGCAATTCACATCGCATCAATTCAAACATTTCTGTGAAGTTAGAGGTATAACACATGCTAAGTCATCACCCTATCATCCACGAACAAATGGGTTAGCAGAACGCTTTGTCAGAACTTTTAAAACAAGAATGACTGCCAGTAGCTGCGATGGAATAACATTAAAAGCTCAATTAAGAAAATTCCTATTTACATATAGAAACACGCCTCATACTCAATAAAATAAAATTACAAATATTTAACATTGTAGTTTATTTTCCAACTTAAGACATAACTGACTAACAACTTGTCAGAAAGCAATATATCTTTTTAAAACCCGTTCATGCGAATAATGACATTTGAGGTTTTAGTTTTATAACATTTCTCCCCGCTATAATTCTTTTCAACTCATTTCTTCTATAAGTCGTCGAGGTGGTTTGCTTGCACGACTTGTCCGTCTGAGTGGCAGAGGTGTGACTTGTGTTGTTACCGGTTGCTGTTCATTTTCTGCCTCTGTATTCGGCACGATCACAGAGGGTTGTTCTGTGGTTGTTGGTTTGCTGGTTGTGTCTGCTTCTATGTGGTTGGTCCAGCCTGTTTTTAGGAAATGTTTTACCTGCTTTAATATACCGTCACTTTTTGTATGTTCTTTTATGGACTGCTCATTTAAAGTAAGATCTTCAATATTGTTGACTTGTGCTTTTAAAACTATTTTACTTATGTGCGCTTCTTCTTTGGTGGGCTGTTCGTCAGGGTTTGGCATTCGAGATAAATAATCAGCTATTGTGTTATTTTCACCCTTTCTATATATTATGTCGTAGTCATAGCTGCCTATTAATAACGCCCACCTAATGAGCCTGTTATTGACTAATTTTGGAAGATTGCGCTGTGGTCCGAGAATATGTATTAAAGGCTTATGATCTGTCACTAATGTAAATTTAATTCCTCTTAGGTACTGATCAAATTTTTTAATACCAAAAAATATAGCCAATGCTTCTCGATCTATAACCGAATATCGGCTTTCAGCTGGTTTTAATTTCCTTGATGCAAACGCAATTGGTTGTTCGCATTCTCGTACTTTGTGATACAACATTGCCCCCACTCCTTTTTCAGACGCATCGCATGCCAGGAACAACGGTAGTTTCTCATTAAAAGCAATAAGATAAACACTACAAATCGGTGTAAGAAAATCGACCCTACAATTAACGGTGTCAAATGTTGCATGGAATGGGAATAAAATAAAATTACAAATATTTAACATTGTAGTTTATTTTCCAACTTAAGACATAACTGACTAACAACTTGTCAGAAAGCAATATATCTTTTTAAAACCCGTTCATGCGAATAATGACATTTGAGGTTTTAGTTTTATAACATTTCTCCCCGCTATAATTCTTTTCAACTCATTTCTTCTATAAGTCGTCGAGGTGGTTTGCTTGCACGACTTGTCCGTCTGAGTGGCAGAGGTGTGACTTGTGTTGTTACCGGTTGCTGTTCATTTTCTGCCTCTGTATTCGGCACGATCACAGAGGGTTGTTCTGTGGTTGTTGGTTTGCTGGTTGTGTCTGCTTCTATATCCGCCGCCCTCGTGCGAATTGCATCAGCGTGCATTCTTTTTTCAGTTCCTGTCGGTGTTTCAATTATATATGAGTATCGATGTGTCCTCTTTTTTATTACTCCTGGTTCCCATTTATTTTGAATTTTATTCCTGGTATATATATCCTCTCCTGGTGCGAATCCTACGTCTGCTGTCATATTGTCTTGAAATTGTTTATATCTAAGGTTCATTTTAAGATTTGGTCGCACATTGTCAAGAAGACATGTCAACTGTCTTCCAAACATCATTTGTGCAGGTGATTTCCCAGTTGAAGTATGAGGCGTGTTTCTATATGTAAATAGGAATTTTCTTAATTGAGCTTTTAATGTTATTCCATCGCAGCTACTGGCAGTCATTCTTGTTTTAAAAGTTCTGACAAAGCGTTCTGCTAACCCATTTGTTCGTGGATGATAGGGTGATGACTTAGCATGTGTTATACCTCTAACTTCACAGAAATGTTTGAATTGATGCGATGTGAATTGCGGACCATTATCTGATACGAGCATTTTTGGTAAACCAAAAGTTGTAAAGATGTTATCTAATTTGTCGCAAAGTTTCTCTGACGTGATTTTTGTCATAGGTTTTACTTCAACCCACTTGGATAACGCGTCCTGCAAAACTAGCCATTGTTTGCCTTCAAATGGTCCGGCAAAATCTACGTGAATTCTTTCCCAAGTGCTATCAGGGATAGACCACGAAAAAACTGGAAGTTCCGGTATGTTTGGTCGATGTTCTTGACATTTATAGCAGCGCTTGACATATGAGTCTATATCTTCATCTATTGCTGGCCACCATACATAAAACCGAGCTAATGCCCTCATTGCTGAGATACCAGGATGTCCATTATGTAAATATTTTAAAACTGACCGTTGAAGTATGTGTGGAATTACAATCCTTCCCTGCCACATAATTATGTTGTTTTCGATAGAGAGTTCATCGCGTTTACGCCAATAATATTTTAGTTCATTAGTAATATTATTGTGGTTGGTCCAGCCTGTTTTTAGGAAATGTTTTACCTGCTTTAATATACCGTCACTTTTTGTATGTTCTTTTATGGACTGCTCATTTAAAGTAAGATCTTCAATATTGTTGACTTGTGCTTTTAAAACTATTTTACTTATGTGCGCTTCTTCTTTGGTGGGCTGTTCGTCAGGGTTTGGCATTCGAGATAAATAATCAGCTATTGTGTTATTTTCACCCTTTCTATATATTATGTCGTAGTCATAGCTGCCTATTAATAACGCCCACCTAATGAGCCTGTTATTGACTAATTTTGGAAGATTGCGCTGTGGTCCGAGAATATGTATTAAAGGCTTATGATCTGTCACTAATGTAAATTTAATTCCTCTTAGGTACTGATCAAATTTTTTAATACCAAAAAATATAGCCAATGCTTCTCGATCTATAACCGAATATCGGCTTTCAGCTGGTTTTAATTTCCTTGATGCAAACGCAATTGGTTGTTCGTATTCTCGTACTTTGTGATACAACATTGCCCCCACTCCTTTTTCAGACGCATCGCATGCCAGGAACAACGGTAGTTTCTCATTAAAAGCAATAAGATATTTTGATTTTGCTATTAGTTTTTTAGTCTCTTCAAAAGCTTTAACTTCTTGAGCAGTCCACTGCCATTTTCTCTTACCTGTTAATTCATGAAGTATTGCACACTTACTATGAAGATGTGGAATAAATCTCTCATAGAAGTTTATTAGTCCAAGGTACGATCGTAGTTCCTTTATGTTAGTTGGTGGTGGAGCCTTGTTTATTGCGTCTATTTTTGATTTGGTCGGCCGAATTCCATTTTTATCAATTGTATGTCCAAGATACTCTATTTCAGGCTGTAAAAATGTACATTTCTTTAAATTGACTTTAAGACCGGCATGTTCTAACCTACTGAAAACTTCGTAGAGTGTTTCTAGATGTTCAGTGTCATTCGTTCCCGTTATGGCTATGTCATCAAAATATACTGCTACATTAGGTATATCCTCTAATAGTTTATCTAAGTAATGTTGAAATATTGATGGTGCTGTCGTAATTCCAAAAGGCATTCTATTGTATTGATAATAGCCCTTATGAGTTGTAATTGTTAAAAAATTCTTGGACTCCGGTGCTATCTCAAATTGTAGATATGCATCTTTCAAATCAATTTTAGAATATTTTTCTCCTTTAGATAATTGTTGCCGTAAGTGATCAAACTGTGGTACCGGGTATGAATGTTTAAGCAGTACAGGGTTGATTGTTATCCGATAATCTCCACATATTCTAATTTGACCATTTGGTTTTACTACGTTCACTGTGGGTGTTGCCCATTCAATAGGTGTATCGTTCGGATCTATTTGTTTAATGATTCCTTCCCTAACTAGACGTTCTAATTCAGCTTCTACGTTCTTTTTGATACCAAATTTGATAGGTCTTGCCGGTAAATGTTTAGGTTCTGTTCCAGGCTTAACATGTATATTGACTTGATAATCCTTTACTTTTCCTAATTTGCCATCAAAAAGTTTTGGATGTCTATCAATTAATTGTTTCAGTGTCTTACTAGGATGTTTGCTTTTAAGTGAGTAGACATACTTTGGAAAAGGCATTTTAAATGCTTCACTCCAATTTAACCCAAATAGCATTGGTTCAGCATGTTCCATTACTACTACAGGTAATGTTTTTTGTTCTCCGTCTATTTTTACCGTAACATCGGTTAGACCTTTAGGTTTTAATTTGTAATTACAATAAGCTCTTAACCGTGGTGCTTCTTCAAGTGGTGGCGCTCCAATACGTTTCCAAAATTTGGTACTAATGATTGAATATATAGATCCGGAATCCCATTCCATGCAACATTTGACACCGTTAATTGTAGGGTCGATTTTCTTACACCGATTTGTAGTGTTTATCTTATGCGTCCAATTGTCTTCCGAAGATATTGATGTTGTGCTTTCAGTTTCACTATCGTTAGGATTTGACTTTATTTTTTGTAATCTTGATTTGCCTTTATTTGTTTGTTTTTTGTCTCTTTGGTAGCTTTCTAAATATGCTCGCCCGGTTTTGATGCAGCAGCTTTCAAAATGTCCAACGTTCCCGCATTCTTTGCAAGAATGTTCCTTGGCGTTACAATTGTTAAAGCTGTGTCTGTTATGATTTCCGCAACGTCGACATTGATTAAGACGTAAAACATTACCTGCAGTAGTAATGGAACATGCTGAACCAATGCTATTTGGGTTAAATTGGAGTGAAGCATTTAAAATGCCTTTTCCAAAGTATGTCTACTCACTTAAAAGCAAACATCCTAGTAAGACACTGAAACAATTAATTGATAGACATCCAAAACTTTTTGATGGCAAATTAGGAAAAGTAAAGGATTATCAAGTCAATATACATGTTAAGCCTGGAACAGAACCTAAACATTTACCGGCAAGACCTATCAAATTTGGTATCAAAAAGAACGTAGAAGCTGAATTAGAACGTCTAGTTAGGGAAGGAATCATTAAACAAATAGATCCGAACGATACACCTATTGAATGGGCAACACCCACAGTGAACGTAGTAAAACCAAATGGTCAAATTAGAATATGTGGAGATTATCGGATAACAATCAACCCTGTACTGCTTAAACATTCATACCCGGTACCACAGTTTGATCACTTACGGCAACAATTATCTAAAGGAGAAAAATATTCTAAAATTGATTTGAAAGATGCATATCTACAATTTGAGATAGCACCGGAGTCCAAGAATTTTTTAACAATTACAACTCATAAGGGCTATTATCAATACAATAGAATGCCTTTTGGAATTACGACAGCACCATCAATATTTCAACATTACTTAGATAAACTATTAGAGGATATACCTAATGTAGCAGTATATTTTGATGACATAGCCATAACGGGAACGAATGACACTGAACATCTAGAAACACTCTACGAAGTTTTCAGTAGGTTAGAACATGCCGGTCTTAAAGTCAATTTAAAGAAATGTACATTTTTACAGCCTGAAATAGAGTATCTTGGACATACAATTGATAAAAATGGAATTCGGCCGACCAAATCAAAAATAGACGCAATAAACAAGGCTCCACCACCAACTAACATAAAGGAACTACGATCGTACCTTGGACTAATAAACTTCTATGAGAGATTTATTCCACATCTTCATAGTAAGTGTGCAATACTTCATGAATTAACAGGTAAGAGAAAATGGCAGTGGACTGCTCAAGAAGTTAAAGCTTTTGAAGAGACTAAAAAACTAATAGCAAAATCAAAATATCTTATTGCTTTTAATGAGAAACTACCGTTGTTCCTGGCATGCGATGCGTCTGAAAAAGGAGTGGGGGCAATGTTGTATCACAAAGTACGAGAATGCGAACAACCAATTGCGTTTGCATCAAGGAAATTAAAACCAGCTGAAAGCCGATATTCGGTTATAGATCGAGAAGCATTGGCTATATTTTTTGGTATTAAAAAATTTGATCAGTACCTAAGAGGAATTAAATTTACATTAGTGACAGATCATAAGCCTTTAATACATATTCTCGGACCACAGCGCAATCTTCCAAAATTAGTCAATAACAGGCTCATTAGGTGGGCGTTATTAATAGGCAGCTATGACTACGACATAATATATAGAAAGGGTGAAAATAACACAATAGCTGATTATTTATCTCGAATGCCAAACCCTGACGAACAGCCCACCAAAGAAGAAGCGCACATAAGTAAAATAGTTTTAAAAGCACAAGTCAACAATATTGAAGATCTTACTTTAAATGAGCAGTCCATAAAAGAACATACAAAAAGTGACGGTATATTAAAGCAGGTAAAACATTTCCTAAAAACAGGCTGGACCAACCACAATAATATTACTAATGAACTAAAATATTATTGGCGTAAACGCGATGAACTCTCTATCGAAAACAACATAATTATGTGGCAGGGAAGGATTGTAATCCCACACATACTTCAACGGTCAGTTTTAAAATATTTACATAATGGACATCCTGGTATCTCAGCAATGAGGGCATTAGCTCGGTTTTATGTATGGTGGCCAGCAATAGATGAAGATATAGACTCATATGTCAAGCGCTGCTATAAATGTCAAGAACATCGACCAAACATACCGGAACTTCCAGTTTTTTCGTGGTCTATCCCTGATAGCACTTGGGAAAGAATTCACGTAGATTTTGCCGGACCATTTGAAGGCAAACAATGGCTAGTTTTGCAGGACGCATTATCCAAGTGGGTTGAAGTAAAACCTATGACAAAAATCACGTCAGAGAAACTTTGCGACAAATTAGATAACATCTTTACAACTTTTGGTTTACCAAAAATGCTCGTATCAGATAATGGTCCGCAATTCACATCGCATCAATTCAAACATTTCTGTGAAGTTAGAGGTATAACACATGCTAAGTCATCACCCTATCATCCACGAACAAATGGGTTAGCAGAACGCTTTGTCAGAACTTTTAAAACAAGAATGACTGCCAGTAGCTGCGATGGAATAACATTAAAAGCTCAATTAAGAAAATTCCTATTTACATATAGAAACACGCCTCATACTTCAACTGGGAAATCACCTGCACAAATGATGTTTGGAAGACAGTTGACATGTCTTCTTGACAATGTGCGACCAAATCTTAAAATGAACCTTAGATATAAACAATTTCAAGACAATATGACAGCAGACGTAGGATTCGCACCAGGAGAGGATATATATACCAGGAATAAAATTCAAAATAAATGGGAGCCAGGAGTAATAAAAAAGAGGACACATCGATACTCATATATAATTGAAACACCGACAGGAACTGAAAAAAGAATGCACGCTGATGCAATTCGCACGAGGGCGGCGGATATAGAAGCAGACACAACCAGCAAACCAACAACCACAGAACAACCCTCTGTGATCGTGCCGAATACAGAGGCAGAAAATGAACAGCAACCGGTAACAACACAAGTCACACCTCTGCCACTCAGACGGACAAGTCGTGCAAGCAAACCACCTCGACGACTTATAGAAGAAATGAGTTGAAAAGAATTATAGCGGGGAGAAATGTTATAAAACTAAAACCTCAAATGTCATTATTCGCATGAACGGGTTTTAAAAAGATATATTGCTTTCTGACAAGTTGTTAGTCAGTTATGTCTTAAGTTGGAAAATAAACTACAATGTTAAATATTTGTAATTTTATTTTATTTCCAATAATATTTTAGTTCATTAGTAATATTATTGTGGTTGGTCCAGCCTGTTTTTAGGAAATGTTTTACCTGCTTTAATATACCGTCACTTTTTGTATGTTCTTTTATGGACTGCTCATTTAAAGTAAGATCTTCAATATTGTTGACTTGTGCTTTTAAAACTATTTTACTTATGTGCGCTTCTTCTTTGGTGGGCTGTTCGTCAGGGTTTGGCATTCGAGATAAATAATCAGCTATTGTGTTATTTTCACCCTTTCTATATATTATGTCGTAGTCATAGCTGCCTATTAATAACGCCCACCTAATGAGCCTGTTATTGACTAATTTTGGAAGATTGCGCTGTGGTCCGAGAATATGTATTAAAGGCTTATGATCTGTCACTAATGTAAATTTAATTCCTCTTAGGTACTGATCAAATTTTTTAATACCAAAAAATATAGCCAATGCTTCTCGATCTATAACCGAATATCGGCTTTCAGCTGGTTTTAATTTCCTTGATGCAAACGCAATTGGTTGTTCGCATTCTCGTACTTTGTGATACAACATTGCCCCCACTCCTTTTTCAGACGCATCGCATGCCAGGAACAACGGTAGTTTCTCATTAAAAGCAATAAGATATTTTGATTTTGCTATTAGTTTTTTAGTCTCTTCAAAAGCTTTAACTTCTTGAGCAGTCCACTGCCATTTTCTCTTACCTGTTAATTCATGAAGTATTGCACACTTACTATGAAGATGTGGAATAAATCTCTCATAGAAGTTTATTAGTCCAAGGTACGATCGTAGTTCCTTTATGTTAGTTGGTGGTGGAGCCTTGTTTATTGCGTCTATTTTTGATTTGGTCGGCCGAATTCCATTTTTATCAATTGTATGTCCAAGATACTCTATTTCAGGCTGTAAAAATGTACATTTCTTTAAATGACTTTAAGACCGGCATGTTCTAACCTACTGAAAACTTCGTAGAGTGTTTCTAGATGTTCAGTGTCATTCGTTCCCGTTATGGCTATGTCATCAAAATATACTGCTACATTAGGTATATCCTCTAATAGTTTATCTAAGTAATGTTGAAATATTGATGGTGCTGTCGTAATTCCAAAAGGCATTCTATTGTATTGATAATAGCCCTTATGAGTTGTAATTGTTAAAAAATTCTTGGACTCCGGTGCTATCTCAAATTGTAGATATGCATCTTTCAAATCAATTTTAGAATATTTTTCTCCTTTAGATAATTGTTGCCGTAAGTGATCAAACTGTGGTACCGGGTATGAATGTTTAAGCAGTACAGGGTTGATTGTTATCCGATAATCTCCACATATTCTAATTTGACCATTTGGTTTTACTACGTTCACTGTGGGTGTTGCCCATTCAATAGGTGTATCGTTCGGATCTATTTGTTTAATGATTCCTTCCCTAACTAGACGTTCTAATTCAGCTTCTACGTTCTTTTTGATACCAAATTTGATAGGTCTTGCCGGTAAATGTTTAGGTTCTGTTCCAGGCTTAACATGTATATTGACTTGATAATCCTTTACTTTTCCTAATTTGCCATCAAAAAGTTTTGGATGTCTATCAATTAATTGTTTCAGTGTCTTACTAGGATGTTTGCTTTTAAGTGAGTAGACATACTTTGGAAAAGGCATTTTAAATGCTTCACTCCAATTTAACCCAAATAGCATTGGTTCAGCATGTTCCATTACTACTACAGGTAATGTTTTTTGTTCTCCGTCTATTTTTACCGTAACATCGGTTAGACCTTTAGGTTTTAATTTGTAATTACAATAAGCTCTTAACCGTGGTGCTTCTTCAAGTGGTGGCGCTCCAATACGTTTCCAAAATTTGGTACTAATGATTGAATATATAGATCCGGAATCCCATTCCATGCAACATTTGACACCGTTAATTGTAGGGTCGATTTTCTTACACCGATTTGTAGTGTTTATCTTATGCGTCCAATTGTCTTCCGAAGATATTGATGTTGTGCTTTCAGTTTCACTATCGT
Organism: Oeneis ivallda; assembly: GCA_029955525.1. Taxonomy (NCBI): domain Eukaryota; kingdom Metazoa; phylum Arthropoda; class Insecta; order Lepidoptera; family Nymphalidae; genus Oeneis; species Oeneis ivallda. The sequence continues at coordinate 9,422,106 of JARPMR010000003.1, read as the reverse complement.
TAGGATTTGACTTTATTTTTTGTAATCTTGATTTGCCTTTATTTGTTTGTTTTTTGTCTCTTTGGTAGCTTTCTAAATATGCTCGCCCGGTTTTGATGCAGCAGCTTTCAAAATGTCCAACGTTCCCGCATTCTTTGCAAGAATGTTCCTTGGCGTTACAATTGTTAAAGCTGTGTCTGTTATGATTTCCGCAACGTCGACATTGATTAAGACGTAGTTTACGTATTGTCTTATTTTGTTTATTTTCGTATCTTTCTTTTTTAATTTTGTTAATACTCTCATATCTAACTCTGCTAATTCTCGGGACTGTGCTACAGCAAATATTTGTGCAAAGGTTACTTCTTTTGTTTGTGTATCTTTAACCTGTAAAAGATCAGGCCATTTTTGCCTCAAATCAATTTGTAGCTGTTGATGATTTAATCCTGTTGCAAAGCGATCCCTCAATTGCCGTTCCAATAAGATATCATCGTAGCCACAATCTTTGCTTAATTCCTTTAATCTATTTGCATATTGTTCCATGCTTTCAGAATTTTGTCTCACGCAATTCCAAAATTCTGTGAGTGCTTTATATCTTGTTTTACGGGTTTTGTATAGTTCTAAAAGCTTAGTTTTAATGTCTTCGTATGTACTTTTCTCAAAATTAGGAATGAGAGCTGTTTTTAATTCATGATAAGTTTCAGGGGCAAGACATGTCAAAAGAAGATCTTTTTGCAGTGAAATATATTCTTTTCCCCCTATATTGCACTTCGCCTCAAAAAAATCGATAAAGTTGTCTATAGACGTCGTGGAGGAGTTAAATTTATCCCCTTTGAATATATTGATTATGGCGAGTTTACTGTTCTTGTTTGTTGTTTCCAACTCCGTACCATCATGTTGTGTTGGTGTGGGAGTGGCATAACATTGTTGTTGATAAGTTAATATTTTTAAGAGTTCTGAAATTTGTTTTTGTTGTTCTACCTGGTTGGTTACTATTTGTTGCAGTTGTTCCATATTCATTCTTATCAATATTTTAAGTCCTTATTCCTCGTTGCCAATAAAATAAAATTACAAATATTTAACATTGTAGTTTATTTTCCAACTTAAGACATAACTGACTAACAACTTGTCAGAAAGCAATATATCTTTTTAAAACCCGTTCATGCGAATAATGACATTTGAGGTTTTAGTTTTATAACAATTTTGATGACAAAATTATGATGTTCTGGTATAAAATTATATTAATGCCTGGAAAAAAGTGTGATTATGTTTTGATTACTGTTTTTTGAATATTTGACTATTTCCTGATTAAATTATGATGTATTTTTTAATTTTCAGGCAAGAGGGTGTCGATACCAACTGGTATTTTGCAAAAACTGTAGATGTCTTGACTCCGGAAGGGAACACTATAGAATGTCGCACATATCAACAAACTGTGAACCCTCCTTTAAGAGGTGCTGAAGAAGAGTTGCCACCAGATCGTAGACCATCTATCACTTACTTAGATTGCATTGTGAATGGAGCCATTGAATGCAACTTACCAAAAGAATACATCTTACAACTTAAGAAAATACCCCACAATGGACAAAAGGCATCACCAAAAATGATTGAAAAGCTTAACATGTAAAGATAACAATTGGACATTAATTGTAATAAACAGTATTCCATAAAAATCTAAACTATGCCATGTAAATATATTTTTCTATTAATGTTTAGTTATATTCTAAATGTAAATACATATTGTTGATCTAATATAAAGTTTATTTTATTTTTTATTCAGTTGGAGCAAAATATACTCTTTAGCAAATAATATTCTTTATAGTTAAATATGAGAAAATGTTATTAAAATTACTAAAAGTTGTGGCACAAGATAGTAAAATAACAAACACATCTTAAAGTGGAAAAGTATCTTTGGAAAAAATGCAACTGGCTGCAATATTCTATTTCAATGACAGGTTGGTCATTACTTCTTTATTTTGGAATGTACTGTCAATCTAATTGAACAATTCTTTCAATAGTCATTCATGTTAATTTTTATAGTTTCCTGATTTATTTAATAAATATGTTAAGGCATGAAATTTATAAGCCAGATACATTTCTCTATTTTGCATATGGCAGCAATATGGTATCATTCAGAATTCATATGAATAATCCAAGTGCAGAATTTGTCTCCATAGCACGCTTAGATGCAAGTGTTTTTTCACTTAAGCATAGTTTTTTTTAACACAAGTAAGACTGTCCATAGATCCTTCATTATCATTTGGTGGCCGATTTGAAAAAAAATTAAACTTACAGATTGCAATATTGAAACGATAAGTCGGCGAAATTATCGGCCCGATTATTTATCGAACCTTCTAAAAGTCTGACGGGCGGAGAGTCTTAAGCCGAGTTCCCGAGGAATAATTCATCATGATCATCATCGATGGCTCACTACTAAACGCAGTTCTCCTTACGGATAAGGGTCATTCGAGTTTCGAGCCATAGTCCAATGCAAATTGGTAGACTACATATCTTTGAGAGCATGATGGAGAAGCAGTACAGGTTTCCTCGAGATGTTTTCCTTCGCTGTTAAAGCGTGTGATATTTAATCTCTAAAAAGTCAGAGGTGCCCGGGATAAAACCCATGACCCACCCGAATTCCTGACCGCAGTCATAACCACTAGGCTATAATAAAATTGGTCTAACAAGTCACGCAGAGACAATTTGTCGAACGAGTATGCGCGTCGTCGAGTGGTGCCGTACCCACATCCACGTGAAAGTTTACAGTCCAAATGTATGGAAAACAAATTCACAGTAGTTTACTTTAGTATTACGCGTGTTTCTTATAGAATTACAGATTGGATTTCATAAGATATTCGAAGTTTTGGGGAGGACCAACTGCAACACCGGTGGCCACTGCCAACGCGCACGTCTGGGGCGTCATATGGAGGCTGGGCGTCGAGCATATCGCGACACTTGATGAGTAAGGGGACAATAAGATACAAACGTATTTTTTTTCAACTAGGCTTATTTAAAAGCGTTAGCGCTAGACAATCTGCTACAATCATTGTCATCAAGGATGACTGATGAGTTTGGAGTTCGCAGGTTTTACAACTACATGCCAATAAGAATACCTACCTACCTATTCTTTGGGGTCTGCTTAGAGCAAGCCGACATCTATGTTTATCATGAGTCATGACATACAGATACGTATAAAAGTAACTTAATTATAAATTCACAAGTCTCAAACCAAGTGTGGCGAACTTTGAACTCGGTTGAGTACTTTTAGAGGTAAGTACCACCAGAGTTTGTAGTCTTTTAGAAGAATTCTTTCACGTAAAGACTAAAGACGTTACAAAAAATTGGCACTTGATTTTATTTGTATGCATTACCTATACCTATTAATTTTATTGAATGTCTGAATACTCATTGCCCAAAGCACCTAGGCTGAGATCTATAGATCGTACTCTGGCTCTGCTCAAGAAGATAAGAGTTAATGAGACACAAATAATATGTCCTGACGTAAATCTGTCTCGTTTTAACTCAGTCTTGAGTTTGAGCTGAGTGATTGCCATCTATAGATCTCACCCTTGGCTCGGGTTTAATTAGAAAATCATTTCTGAATTTCCTAAACATATCTAAAGGACTGACGGTGAGTCTTCAGATTTGGTTACTGTAACTGATGTTCAACTTTTCAGACAAGAAGGCGTAGACAGAAAAATCTACTATCCAAAACATGTTCAAGTCTTAACCCCTTACATGGGCATTTTCACGTGTCGCGTATACATTCACAGGGTGAATCCCTTGCCAAGAGGCGATAATGACGTAATACCAGTCGAGCGGTGGCCCTCTTGGACTTACAAGGAAATAATAATACTCGGTGCCATCGAGCATGGGGTGCCCGAATATTACATCCAAGGCTTGGAAAAATTGAAACAGAACGGAGAAAAAGGGTGTTTGAAGATGTACAAGCTTTTGTTGCAATTTGTTAAAGAAAAGCCTTGCGTATGTGATTTGCCAAAGAGGGAGAAGCCCCAAATTTGGATTTCCCAGGCACTAAGGAATAAAAACAAGAAATAGCAAGATTATTTTGATTTAAAAAGAGCTACTGAACAAAAATTTTGGTTATTTTTAATACATAATTTAGGTTTATTACTCAGTTTACCACTAAGCAATAAAGTATATACGTACCTACGTAAAAAATTATTATATTATATTATTTATAACCATTTTGTAGTTAACCATTTTTATTCCGTCGCTTTTCCTTTTTCATAATTTTTTAATTTCATTCATCAGAAGGTCATCTTGATAACTAGACTCTAGAGAAGCAATAAGAAAACATTTCAATTAAAAAACAAATTTTATTTTAAGAACGTTATAGACCTTGTTTTTATTAACTTGGTATAAAATATATTTAAACAAGGGTTATTTTTAGGATACAATCGATATTCAAAACTATTTTTCGCTAATTCTTGTAACTTTTTTTTAATAGTATAAATATTAAAATTATTATTAATAGGTACTCGGTTTTCATTAAATTAAATATAAAAATTATACACTATCTTAATAGTTTGGTGAATTTGTATCTAAACTGAGCATATAGCACAACGCCACCCCGACACTATATACAACACACACACAAATCACACGAACACACAAGGAACACATTGATTGGAAATTATTTTATCAGTCCACAATTTACGAATAACATAATCACTAAAATGAGGTAAATTTCCTTAATCAGTGGAAAGCATAACAATAAGAAATACTGATGGAAATAAGAGCTTGTCGAGACTTAGCACGGCTCCGCACTATTGAAATAACATTCACTCAATCAATAAATAATTTGTTATTTCAATATCTATCTATAATTTAATATTTACAATTCAGATTAAGTAACTTTAAATTCGGTGAGGGTACCGTACACCGTACCGCACGATCATCGTCGTGATCGAAGGTGACATTATATGTATTTGCGATTCTAATTCAACATACCATTGCTTGGACATATTGTTGCAATTAAATGGAATGGAACTGAATTAAAATTATCCGCTACAGTTATGTTTGTTAAACGAAATATTTTTCCCTGTAATTCATATCTGCAAAGCGGGCGTAAACGATGATATGCATAATATTATAACGAATAGACGACTAAAGGTCGATAAGAACGCTGTGTGAGGCAACGTTGTGCGAGACTTCGCCACAGCCACTCCACGCTAACGCGCTCGCATCTCGCTTCAAGCTGCCCTTAACGATAAGTGCCGCCTCAATGGCGCTCGCAACGGCAAACCTTAACTATATTGTTGTATGAAAGAGCGACGGTGGAGTGCCTCGGCTGGCTCGTGCATGCGACTGCAGTCGCACTTACCCCGGCTCCACACGTAAGCCCAACATGTGGATCAAAAATACTCGTGCCAACATTGAGACTTGGCCGGTCTGTGTCAGTGTCTTAGAAAATAAGCGCCAATAGGTAGTTGACCATTACTGAAAATAGTTAACATTTGTAAAATGTTTAAACAGAATGATTTTTGATTTTTAAAATCAGTCAATGAATTGTGGGTTAATACATTTTTATAAGTTTAACGTGCCTGTCTGTGTATCTGTGCATCTGTCTGTGGTAGCGTAGAAGTCAAACGGATGAACCGATTTTCGTTTAGTTTTTTTGGAGTATTTCTTTTCAAGCAAATCGGATATTTGTTTTAAATTTTTTAAATATTTGAATTTTGTTTTTCTGTTCATTGAAGTTTCTCGAAGAGAGAAACTAAAAAAAGAAGAACTTTTGATAATCAAAAAGGGTCAAACATCCTCGCGATCCACATTCCTTACTGGACTTGTTGGGGCTAAAGTGTAAAGTCGATTTTACAGCCGTGTTATTACTAAACGACACTCCAGCCAAGTTAGCTTCCTATTATTGGAAGATAGGTACTGATCGGTAGTCTTTACGTGTACGAAGCTGTACTATGCTCGTCTAGACGTATCCTATTCATTAATAATATGTTGTCATATTTACACACACAAAAAAATAGCATGTTCTGTATTTAGCAACTATGCTCGAAAACGAACTCTAAATTGTTGCTTAACACGAAAAAACTCCCAATCAGCACCCAACGTTACAGAATCCAAAGTTAAAAATATGTTTCGGTATATTTGGCGACATTCGATCAATAATGTAAATATTAAATCTGTTCGAAAAATTATCCTTAAAAATAAGTTTCCTTCCACAAGAGATTATGCAAAAAATACATTTTATTTAGAGCATCGTGAGAAGTGTTCGCATTAGTTTCTCACTGTAAAGACGGATGAGAACTTATTTTTTGTGGACGCTTTTTGCCGACGGACAACATATTTTTAGTACATTATTGATCAAAGGTGGCGATTTGTATGTTTTACTTTTTTCACGAGCTTAAGGCACTATGCAATTTCTTAATCGTCGAATTTCTCGATTTCTTCAAATATCTTTACCTAACAAAAACTGGTCAAGTCACTGGAAGAGAAGGTTAAGACCAAATGCAACGCGCCTTGAGCTTTTTTTTGAATTGGAACCTAATAATATTTGCAATCCATTAATAACAATGGAAATCATCAGTAGGTATACTATACAATTTTTTTTAATTAAGTTTTAGTTTAATAAAAACAAAAAAAGGAAAATACGTGACGCTCTTACGTTGCGTCTATGAAAATAGTGCACGTTGTATACTAGCGAACGACAGATTCGTAATTCCTAGTTCCATGAGACCAAACTAGCGCGAGCGAGCCACGCGAGCCAGACAAGCTGCATCTCGGTTACACGCTGTATACGTCATCATTCTTTATTCAAAGATGATATTTTTCCTACAAATATTACTTTTTAAAATTAGTTTTACGCAATAGTGTGACTATTGAAATCCCCTCTGATTGGCAGACACTCTCCCGCTATTGGCTAAAATCAATTGTTGTAGAGAGCAGCGCCGTTAATTCAGCCAATCTTGAGTCATCATCTTAATTGAGTCTGTAGCGATGATTGATGCAGTTTTTCCGCAATCATTGGACTAAGTTTTGTAGGACCGCAGTAAGTATGTCACGTATCTTCCTCTTTTTGTTTTCATCAAAGTTTTCAGATATCGTGGTCATACCCAGACACCTGACGCGAGTTACATTACGATGTATAAATAACATACGAGTACTAGCAAATTAATCTACACATTGTCCACACCACTCAACCAATCCTCGTTGCTGTTATTTTGTATAATCTAATTTAGCTGTCCTTAATTAAATAATTTTGTAGTCAGAAATATATATAAACTATAGTTTTAGAGGTCTCACGTCACATTAGCTGCACTAGCAATAGAAATTGAATACACGCTGCAATTATGCGACATAACTGATATAGATAATTAAATAGAGGTAACTGAATTTAAGATTTTTATTTCACGACTAGGTACTAATTTGTAAAATATTAGAAGTTTTCGATGAAACTGTAGGTACTTTGTTAAAAATAGTATAATTTGTGTTATACAAATATGTCGTCAGAGAAAATGAATAATTGTTTCTACAGCTAAAATTGAGTTACCGATTCAGATTATTGACATTTGTAGCTATTGCAACGTTTCACCTTAAGAAAATAAAAAAATAAGTCAACTTTCGTGTTTTCGTGTCCTGTTCCTCTTTCAATCAACAATCCTGCATTCCAATGAAGGCTGGATTTCTGAAGGCACTCGTTTATACCCTTAAACCACATTATAGTAAAGTTAAATATCACATTGGCCCCCGCCCCCGCCCCCCGCCCCCCGCCGGGGCGCGGCCCAATGTCCAGGATTGTTGTATAATGGAGTCTAACTTTGGTTGGATATACAACTATTGTACAAATAGCTCACTATTTCATACTGTAACATATAGTGCGTCTAGCGTATATTTTACATAATAAATGAATGCTATTAAAATCTTTAACTATTTTAATTTTTTATTAAAATTTTCGAATACAACTCGTTAATCTAAAGAATTACTTTAAAAGCATCAATACATGCTCATTGCTCATTTCGTGAGCGCCGCTGTTCGTCCTCTACTGGGATGATGAATGAATTAGTCAACACAACTAATCGTTGGTGGCTCTGCGCATAACGCGACTCCACTTGTCCACTTGTAAGTTCAATGTATAAAGGTCCTGCAAATAGCTACCCTTTGGCTACGGAGTATAGGTAATTCACACTACGCAATAATTGTAAAATTATCATAATATATTATAACGACTATAATGTAACAACAATGGCAGAATATCTATTGCATTGTAATTGATACGGAACACATCGATTTCAGTTTCGTCTTATGTACTCGAAGGATAGCTTCCACGCGAACAGCGCTTCATGTACAAAGTAACAACGTTTCTAAATACAATATTATAATAACAAAATCTTAATTTAGCGTTTTGATTTGTATCAAGTCTTTGGTGGTTAAATCCGATCTATGAAAATTATTTCCTCATTATAAAATAGAAACGACAAACGAAAACGATACGCCGATCGAACTATGAGTATTATCAGCAGACGCGACGAGTGCACCCTGCGTCGGCGAGCGGCGCGCTTCAATAGAAGCGCTCCCACAACGAACTTACGCTAAGCCGAGCTCGCCCGGAGCTCGGCGTCGACATAAACGAACTAATTAAAATAATTTGTACACGACCTCACTACGTCACGGTTAGGTACTATACACACTTTACAGCTTACACGGTAAACTTAACGATAATAGGCTGCGTCACAAATGACATCGATACAACTATGTTACTGAGGTAAACTATATAGGATTCACACCGCTCGGGCGCGGCGCGGCGCGGCGCTCGACTCGATAAATGCAGAGGGCGGGCGCCGCGCCGGGCCGGGTCGCGGCGGCAATAAATAAACGACGCGGCGAACGATTCACTAGCTACGCTTACACCTAGGATTCGAAGAGCCGGGCGCGGCCGCGGCCTGAGGTAGATATCGGTGCGAGGCGCGCTGCGGCGGGCGGCGGGCGGCTAGCGCGCCGGCTCGCGCAGCACGCCGTTGGGGCCGGGCGCGCGCGCCTTGAGCGGGATGGCGCGCGGCTCGGGCGGCGCCAGCGGCTCGGCGGCCGCGTCGTCGTCGGCGCGCGAGCGCAGCGAGGACAGCTCGCGCACCCACGACGCGAGCCGCCCCGACACGCCGAACAGGTTGGAGCCCGAGCCCGTCGCCACCGCGCCCACGTTCACCTCCGCGCTCTCACTCTCCTCCTCCACTGCAACACACATCACCAACACCGGTCACTGGGGCACATAGCACTGACTAGCGAAAGGGATCAACACATCATCATTAGCAACCCACCAACGGCTCATTACTGAGCTCAGATGAAAAGGGTTATAGGTCATAGTCCACCACGCTGGCCCAATGCGAATTGGCGGACTTCACGCACCTTCAAGAACATTATGAAGAACTCTCAAGTGTGCAGGTTTCCTCACGATGTTTTCCTTCACCGTTGAAGCAAGTGATATTTAATTGCTTAAACACACTTGACTCCGAAAAGTCAGAGGACACCCGGAATAGAACCTGCGACCCCCCGAATAGGAGACCACAGTCCTAACCACTAGGCTATCCTAACCTAACCTAACCTAACCTAACCACTAGGCTATCACTGCTTACCTTAAACTTTCTTAGTGAGTGCCTATCTCACTATCACTATCACTACTTGTCAAAACACACTAATCCTTACTAATACTAATATTATAAATGCGAAAGTATTTGTTTGTTGGTTTGTCCTTCAATCACGCCGCAACAGGGCTACGGATCGACGTGATTTTTTGCATGGGTATAGTTGAGGACCTAGGAAGAGAGTGACATCTAGGCTACTTTTTATACCGGAAAATCAAAGACTTCCCGAGGGATATTAAAAACTAAATACACGCGGACATCAGCTAGTCAAATAATAATATTTATCCATGAATTTAGAATTTCTATTGAAAAGTTTGCTGCGGGTTTGATCCTTTTTGCTAAACTACAGTTCAGGGTAGGCTAAACATTAGTAAACTTTATACATAAAACATTCCAATCAAGATATTATTTGCAATTTACACATAAAAATACATCAGTTCACAATTAATAAAAAAATATGTTTGGTTCTACTTCCCTTACAGTTTTGCCTTGAAACAAAAAAATAAAAAAAAACCTTTAAGATTCTCCAAAAATACAAAGCACACATAATTATGTAGGTACCTACGCCTACGAGCAGAATCAGAGGACCTCTCCACAAAACAATACAAAAACACATTCAACCTCCTCCCTAAGCGACTATGTCAACAAGTTTCTACATATATACGAACGAGAACTAAGAAGCAATAATATTTGGAAATTCTACTGTTTAATGAAATGTTTTTAACCGACTTCAAAAAGGAGGAAGTTCTCAATTCGTTGGAATACGTTTTTTTATGTACGTTCACCGATTACTCGAAGACGCCTGAACCGATTTGGAAAATTCTTTTTTGTTTGAAAGGGTGTACTTCCCAGGTGGTCCCATTTCAATTTTATCGAAATCGGTCGAACGGTTTTTAATAAATTATGTACTTTGTAGCGGCGCGTACGTTTGAAGTCGGTTATTTAATAAATAATTTAATATAAACAATTCTTTTTAAAAAACCGAATTCAAACGCCCGCAAAGTAATTAAATTAGCCCGCATTAAAAAAAAGATTCCTACGAATTGAGAACCTCCTCCTTTTTTGAAGTCGGTTAAAAAGAATTTTTGTATTAAATTATACTTGTGAAACTAACGACAATGCTGCGTATTCAGTCATGCTGTTGTGCACAAATCTGTAAATGACAGGCCAAAAGAAGTGCTTTACTTTTCAGATCAACTTTCTATGTGTTATAAAGTATGACACAAGTTTAAGGTTGAGGAGATCAGGGTACCAATTGTCTAAAAGTTATTCCATTGATCGTAATCGTATTCGTTGTCAATAGCGTCAAAGTCTTGATGGGTTTAAACTCACAAATTCAGTACAACCGATTTTAATATAGAGCGTTATGGAGCGTATCGTTCATACGTAAACGTATAAGAATGCATACACGAAATTGAGCTCTAATTCAATGCTGTTATGGTTTATTTTATTTTGACGCTAATGTCATCGAATACGATTACGATCAATGGAATAACTTTAGACAACCTGACCTCTGTAGATCGCATTCTCACTCAGCTCAGACTTAAGACAAAGTTTAAAATTAAATAGATTTATGTCGGGATATATTTTTGGTACGTTTTAACTCTGTCTCAAGATCGAGCCAAGTGAGAGCACGCCAGTCTACTAACTCGGTAAAATTCAGAGATTTGTTCACAACCGAACTAACACCATCGTCGAGTGCTACGCTATACCTAATCTTCGATCATTAGTGTGCTAGGTATAGGTACACTCCCATACAGAATTAATGCCAAAGTGTCCATGAAAAATAAGATATCCACGTACGAAAAATATGCAGCTTTTAAAAACTATCTGGGGGTTCTTGAGACGGGTTAAATGGGTTTTTCAGGTTAAATCCGTATTGGGAAGGCGAAGACGACGTGACAGCGAATTCGTTAAAATAAACTTCTTTATACATATTAAGGCAGTGTCCGCATCAGCTGAGCGATGTGCAAAAATATATATTTTGTATTGTACTTATATCCTAAACTAAGCCTAATCAAAGGTGCCGCATTGAAAAAACTTGTAATTTAAAATTTAGTATAGCTTTGCCTTCGCAATGCAATCGCCTTACCAGTCCGGCCTTACCTGACTTTATTTTTCACGGATATTTTTTTAAAGTCCAATATACTAGCATACAATCTCTAAACTAAGTTTAGAGATAGGTCTAAAAATAGAGCTATCTTTTTCACAATAGATATTCCCCGCGTAAAAGGATAGCATTACCTACGTTTAGAGCTAGTTGTCAATTTAGTTTAGAGATTATGCAAAAGAGATCTAGCAACATTATTGATCGAAGGCTACACTGACAAAATATAATATTTGGTCACTCAGAAAATGATAACACATGAAGTGATCTAAGTCTGAGTACGACATGCAATGACCGTTACTTACAGTGAACAGAGTGCCGCCTGCTCGGCACACACTTCTGTAGGCACGAGCGTGCAACAAACAAGGGTTAAACATTACTACGTGTACAATGTACATACACTTGATATAAGGTCATAACAGATCAGTAAGCCTATAGAGTATAGACGCATAACAGCTATATGCCAGCGCTCTCCAAGCTTAAGCAATAGGGATGTTGTCGACTAATCAAACCAGCAACTCTTTATCAAACATCAAATCACGAATAGCACGGAAGTTTGTGTGAACTGTGACGTCATAAAGATTTTTAACGCACTTTTTGTAGTTTAATCGATAGATTAAAATGGTTATAACACTTAAAAATATTAGCGGACGTGCATTTCACTTATTTTGGAAGACGCTCTATTTAATAGTAAGGAATAATTAATTTTTAACATAGGCAACACCCCCAATTATTGTTTAGAGCTGACCCTGTTCGGCAGATACCGATGATTTTTGAAACAAAAAAAATGATTTTTAAATCAAAAAATATATAAAAATTAAAATGCAATAACTGATACTAAAAATGATAGCAATGTATTTAATAGATAGGTACGTAATTATTTCAATTCATTACTAAAAATTATAATACTGTGTGCTAAAATTGGATTGAGAGCAAAAACTTGTGGACACCGAATGGATAGTATAATTTGTAGTGTGAATGTACACAGGAAACGAATTATGATCTCTACTGACCTCATAATGCACATTATAATAAAAATAAAAGTTATTATAAAAAAGTAAATTGTAGCCTTATTTTATTTTTATCATTACAATGAAAATTCTGTCGATTTCTGTTCGAACGAACAAATGCAAAATTTTGTTCAGGCGACATTTTTAGGCTTACTGGTCTGTGGGTGACGACTACCGAAATGGCAGGTTTTGGGCACACAGGATGAAGTGAAACCCTCTGATGACGCCAAATATGTCAGTCTATCTGCGTTAAGTGGTTACGTTATCTATTTATTGCGCCTAAGACCATTCAAGCGGGTAACCGTAAACTAAAAAAAAGGTTAGGGGAAGTAGTTGATGCTGGTATACAGCATGTAAAATTAGCTTGAGTAAAGGCAGAACAATTCAAATAAAATCAGCCAAGTGCGAGTCGGGCCTCGCTCTTTAAGGGTTCCGTACATATGACCAAATCACTTTTTTTAAAACTAGATAATACATATTTAGTTAACTTAGTTCTTAGATAGACCCCACATGCCAGGGTAAATTAAATTTTACTTCGACTCCTTTTCTATGTATTATTATATATTGCCCCCCTTTATTTTTTAAGTTAATTTAATCTTTATTATTTCTTGTTATAGCGGCAATAGAAATATACACTCTGTGAAAATTTCAACTGTCCACCTATTACGGTTATCGAGATACAGCCCGCTGACAGACGGAAGGACGGACGGACAGCGGAGGCTTAGTAATAAAACCCCAAAGAATAAAACCCTAAAAAGAAAATGACAAAAACGATACTGTAAATGGTCGAAGCTGGTATAGAGAAAAGTTACAGTTGTTTTATGTATTTATTACATATTCCGGTGTGTTTTAGAAAAATGCCCGTTCAAAGACTTTCGTGCGCTATAAATAGATAACACAAACCACTTATGTAGTGCAGAGAAGCTGACATATTTGGCATCCGACAGTTGATATTTATTCTGTGAACTCAAAATCGACCATACCAGAGATCGTAACAAAAAGTTATGACCTCACGAACTACTTTATTCACAACAGTAACTTCTATACTTCTATGTTATCATTTACTGAAGTTAACCAACAATACAAAGGCAGTCTTTGGAGTTAATTCGGTTGTAACTGAAAATGTTAATTCAGCTGAAATTGACAGGTCTAAAAATAGTATCTTTGGCTGCAAGGGACATTGTAAGTCCGATCGGATGAGTTGGTAGTTACATAAACGAGCTAATTTTATAGTAATTAAACAAAAGGTTAGAGCAACAAAATTCTTGTTGGTAATTATACAGTTTTAAAAGGCCAACCGAACTAGGTGTGTAAAATTGAAGCACTACTTTTAGACATGTCAAGTTTAGCTTAGATTTGTGACATTCGAATTAGTACCACCGTTGCATGCTATTGCTATACCGAACATTTGAAAGTTAAGCATGTCATAAGAGTGAGATGGGTCATTGATCATGGTGCCAAAATGCTATGAAAATACGAATATCATAGTGTTTGAAATAGTGGTAGAGCCAAAATTTTAAAATTAAATACAAATTTACTAATATAATAATGTGTATTTGCACAATGATAACTGCTGCCGAAATTTTCATTTATTTTTATTTAAACTACAATAATTAGTGTGGGATTTACTGAATGAAATTATCTGGGTTCTCCAAAAATGCTGTGGTGTCTTTCATGAGCGATAAAAAGTATGCATCTTTATGTATGAATCGTTAACATACCAAAAGCTTTTCCCTTGCTGAATTCTCGATTTACTGATGATCATTAATCAACCACGGTGTAAAATACATCTACGTCCATAATAATACCTAACTTCTTTACCTGAGTCGCAGTTTCCTTGACTAGCTCGTGATCAAGCGATCTGGACGAATCCGATCGATTGAAAAGGTTATAATAGGCATGATGACCGATTTTGAAAACTGTTGGACGATGTTCGGAAGTGCCTATCTACTAATCCGAAAAAAATTTGTTATTCAGCAAAAAAAAAAAGTTTGGGAGATAAAATTGTCATTTCAATAATAATTATTGTAAGTATTAAAGTTCATTTCGATGACGTTGTCATGGCGTCGATATTTGTCAAAGTTTGAAGATAGATGTGACCTATGAATACTTATATGTCTAGAAGGAGTATCGCGCTACTAAAGAACGAAAAAAAACAGGCCAATGAGAATATGCTAGTGTGCGTGACGTGAGTGCCGCGCATGCGCGGCGTGTGTAATCGTTACCGAACTTATTCGATTATCGATTAATATTTCCATAGAACTTAGAATCGATAGTCGCATGGATATTCGATATTATGTTGTATAGTCAGATAATAAATCAAACTATTTTTTGGAACTAGTTCCTTATCGCGCGGTACGGAAGGGGGCTAGACGGAAAACATTAAGGAACCGACACTCGACACATTTTTGAAACCAACATTTTTTTGTTGAATTTGAATTTTGCATTGTGTTCAGTATTTTCGCCATTCAACACGGCGTCTGCATGGCCTAGTGGTTCGGGCAGTCGCCTAAAAGTTCAACGTCGATGGTTCGAATCCCAGCTCGACAGACTGAATTTTCTGTTTTCAATTTTATTTTAAATAATTTCTACATGTGGAATTTTTCCCTAATTTTTTATTGTATAAATTGGATAAAATGTTATTGTACTACTAACGCCATCTGTTAAAAACCAGAGTAACTCTTTGGTTTTGTAACAGTGCAATAGAAATAAACTAAAAAATATTCATCGTAATTAATCAATTTAATACTAGATGACACCACTAGTTTATTACAATTCCTTCACTAAAATTAATCGAAAGGAACTGCGTTCCACCCGGGTGTCCCTTGACACCTCTCAAGTTTTTTTCTATTAAATTAATATAATTTATTAATTAATATGACTATAAAAGTCCTCCCACAACGACGATTTCGATTTGTGCGTATTTTTGTTTCATCAGTCAACCTTGTAGCGCTGAATACGCGTAAGTCGAAATTGTTGCTGTGAGAGGGCCTTTAGGGTGAAATGAAATAAGGAATAAATATTTAAGGCTACTTAATAATAGTACAACGGTGCACAACCTAAACAATGTTTATCGATTTATTTCATTTCAAAATCGATTTTCTATTGTCTGTGGTTATTCGAGAGGTATGGCACTTTACTAAGTGGGCGGTACCCATCAATGAAGTACGAAATTAACTGTAGTACATCTACCGAACAAAAAAATATGAAACTTCATGTGCGTGATCTGCCAAAATTATCCTAAATTTGACAAAGCATAATTTAATTATTTTCGAAAAATTTCAATTTCTTATTTTAACTGATGTGAATTAATGTTATTTACTTATGGTAGGTGATGTTATTGGTTATTTTAGATCGTCCTGTTTAGTTTTTTCACATTTTATTGACCAAAACCGCCATTTAAAAAAAACAAAATATTGGCTCGCGAGCTCCATATCTGGTGATGACCTAATTCAAACTGAGCGCGGGAAAAGGGCGTGAACCACATGTGGCAGCACAAATTTTCGACGCGTTCACAGCCTTTAGGCTCCATCTTGTAAATCTTTGGATGTGACGTATAGCTCTGATCAGTGTTCAATCCAATATGGCGGATTGCTTTATTGTGGCTTTGTTTTATACTAGTTTATTTTATAATAGTTTTATTTTATCGAGATATCCATGCTATTTCATTTTATCCTATTAAATTTTATTAGATAAATTCATAATTCAATTATTTCTTGGTTACTGTTTACTGTCATCATGCCTATTGTTCCATGTACTCACTCAAGACTAACTCTTTCGCTGAGTTGCATCGCCAACGAGTAACCATGGGGTCCAGATACCGGACGTGTCCAAACAGCTACTTGAAAATATCCGTCGCTGGGTTGGGTCTCCGAGACCAAGAGTTACAAACGAGTCCAACTTTAAACAGCTACCACTACGTCAGAACATTTCTGTCCACGACATAATCTAACCGCGTCACTGTTTTACATAGCCACTGAAAATGTCAAAAATAGAGAATACGGCAGCTGGAAGAGCCGAAAATCTACATTTATGGCTCAGGAAATTTTCGGCACTCGTATTTCAGCGTCGTTTAACTGACACGAATTTTTGTCATAACGCTTAATAAAAGGTAATGTAATGTATAATCGCGGGCGAGAACTGTATGAAAGTTATCACATAGGATAATCGCAAACGATTTCTTCCCGTTCGCATTCGAGAAACCCTTCTTGTACAACTGATGCTTAAAGGATGTCGGCTGGTCGGTGGAGCTGACTGGTGACTCACCCATGGCGGTGCGCTGCAGGGCGTACATCTCCTGCCCCTGCGGCGTGTGGAAGAAGGAGCGGTGGCGGAAGTAGGGCTGCGCGGCGGGCGCCAGGTCGGCCACCAGCTGCAGGAACGAGGGGCGCAGCGCGGCGCGGTGCGACCAGCACGCGCGCATCAGCTCGTACAGGCGGTCGGGGCAGTGCTCGGGCCGCTCCATCACGCCGCCCTCCACCACGTAGCGCACCACCTGCTCGTTGGACAGCCCCTGCAACCACAGGCCGCGTCACCGTTTGCGCTCGCAGAGTTCAATTAAGAGTACGGCGAACGTCGTTCGCAACTCCAATTCAAGGCGCGTGCAAAAATCGGCCGGTATATTGCTATCTCTATTTATCTATTCACATCGGCTCCATGCTTGGTGCGACAGCAATATTTAGCGTCTGAATTTGGTCTTTTTCCGTAAATACCAAAAATGATGAATGAAAATTTGTTGTGTTTTTCACTTTGTGTTGTTATTTTGTAACTTAACAATATAAGCTATGTTCCTGATCAATTATTTAGCTAAGATATCGTTGGTTTTATTATGAAACAAATAAGAAGAAAACATGCCATTTACGTCGTAAAAATATGCAAAACGCAATTCGTTTCACTTTGTGTTGTTATTTTGTAACTTAACAATATAAGCTATGTTCCTGATCAATTATTTAGCTAAGATATCGTTGGTTTTATTATGAAACAAATAAGAAGAAAACATGCCATTTACGTCGTAAAAATATGCAAAACGCAATTCGTTTACATTTCATTTTAGTAAACTATTTTGAAAACATATATATCCAGGTACCTAGATAAATACAATTTGAATCCAAATAATCGCATAATATGATGGAAATATTCTCCAATTACAAATTATTTTGGGTATTACGTTAGGTATTACGTTTGTATGGGCAATTCATTCTCCGCTGGCCTCTTAACAAACGAGTACTGAGTATGTCTCTCGCACATTTCCGATATTGACAGAGTGAGATGGGTCATTGTTACGGGTGGGGTACTGAGTATGTCTCTCGCATATTTCCAATATTGACAGAGTGAGATGGGTCATTGTTATGGGTGGGGTACTGAGTATGTCTCTCGCACATTTCCGATATTGATAGAGTGAGATGTGTCATTGCTACGGGTGGGGTACTGAGTATGTCTCTCGCACATTTTCGATATTGACAGAGTGAGATATGTTATTGTTACGGGTGGGGTACTGAGTATGTCTCTCGCACATGTCCGATATTGACAGAGTGAGATGGGTCATTGTTACGGGTGGGGTAGTGAGTATGTCTCTCGCACATTTCCGATATGGACAGAGTGAGATGGGTCAATGTTACGTGTGGGATACTACACTAGCGGCACGCTATGATGGCCGGTTTGACACATTACAATAGTGATGTGGAATGTCAATTTATCCTCGAACAAAAAACAATTAAGTTTTGTTTTTGTACCTGATTAAATAGGTTTAATAAAACAAAAATGTATATGTTTATTTAATTTATTTGAACGAACTGAATATTTGAATGAAAATGAATATACATACTTTATATGCACACAAGAAACATATGAATACAAAAGATACCAAAAAAGGTGCCACAAAAGGCCATAATTAATCAGATTCGTCCATACTACTATTTTCACTGTCGTCACTGCTATCATCACCTACATTAATAATTATATGTTCGTTTTCTATAATATTATCTATTTTCACATCTCTTTCATAATCTTCCCTTATTAATTTAACAGTTCTATTCACAACCTTTTCCCAGTCTCCTTTAGTCACATGTTCACAAGCTTCTTCTAATAATTTTAGCATTTTTTTTGTGGTAAATGGGGGTTCTGTATTGTGTCTTGCAGCATATCCCTTAATTTGAGCCCACACCAACTCAATCGCATTATACTCACAATGGTAAGGCGGTAACCGTATAACTCTGTGCCCATGTTCTAATGCTATTTCGTCAATGACGTATCGGATCTTGGTTGGTTTGTTTTCTTTTAAAAGACGTACTAATTCCGCTTTTAACATATTCATGTTTGCATCTACGCCATTTTTACGAAGCCATGCGACGATATCAGCTTTCTTTTGGGATTGGGCAGGTGGCTTGTCAATTTGCATCGAGTGGTATGGGGCGTTGTCCATAATTATAATAGATGGTTCAGGGAGGCTACACAACATTGAGGTAAACCATTCAGTAAACTTTTCTCCATTCATGTCTTCATGATAGTCTCCAGTGGTTTTTGACGCAAAAGCCATGAGAGAACCTTCGACAAACCCGTTGATGGTTCCGGCGTGACAAATTATAAGTCGCGATCCTTTTCCTACAGGAACTTTGGAAGTAGATGCTGCTGTGTCATCGTTCCAAGAACGGCCTACAGTATGGTTAGCATTAAGCCATGTTTCATCCAAGAACACAACATTTTGCCAATTTTTGATTTCTTTCACTTGCCGTAAAAAAGTATACCTTGCCATCGCTATATCAAATCTTTCCATCAATATTTTGCGTTTGTTACATTTTTTGTATCGAAATCCAATGGTCTTCAAAATCTTCGTTAAAGAACTTTCCCCACCGAAGAATAATCCAGCTTCCTTCAGTGAATGCACCAACTTTTTTCTTGTTGGATACTCCTTCTGTAAATAGTAGCCGTAAACATGTCTTCGGATAGCATCGGCATCAAAGCTATCGATGCCTACGACTGGTTTTGCTCGTTTTCTCTTTTTTGGTGTGTGAAGTTTATTTTCTTCTGTGCCAGTCTCGCCATATTTTTTTTTAGTTATCCGTCTAACAGTTCGTTGTCCAATATTAAGCGCATCAGCTACGCGTTCAACCACTGACGTTATAGGTAAAATTGGCCCTCCATTTTGAGCTTCACGATCGAAATAGTTACGAAGGCGTATTACGAACTCACGTGTCTGCAGTATTTAGAACAGTTCTCTGCGTACGTTCGGTCATATCGACGAAATCCACAACAAAGGGCTTGAACAGAGTCCAAATTAACGAGCAAGGGTCAACAGTAATGCAGTATCAATATTTGAAATCCAAAGCCAGGTCAAAACTATATCACAATCGCATTGCACTGACAGTTTATACTTTTCGAAGCAACGTCAATTCGAAACTGCTTTGTTTTGCATTGAGCATTGACGCGAGTTTGCCGGAGGTAGTAGTTGTGCTAGCCAGCGATCCTATGTGACGATCGTATTAGATTCCATTTTTAAAAATTTTCAATTTAGAAAACCAAATGCCGAGTTGTGGTATATATCATATAAAAATAAAAATTTTACCTTTTGTATGAAACAGCTGATATTTTTTTGCGATTTCAGAGGTTTGTCCACATAGTGAAAATTGTTCATATTCACAAGTACATTCACCCCTTAAATGGTGCAAACTGATTTTTCTACACTTGTATACATTTTAGAAATCAATTTAATAAATAAATTTTGAGTCCTAAACCTAAAACTACATTCGATAAAATTTATGAATCTCTGCACATCACTATCGTCAATAAAGTAATACAGTTATTTCCTTCAAAGTCGTTATCAATTAATACGGAACTTCATGAGCGGACAAACGTCAAACCGGCCATCATAGCGTGCCGCTAGTGTAAGTATGTCTCTCTCACATTTCCGATATTGACAGAGTGAGATGGGTCATTGTTACGGGTGGGGTACTGTGTATGTCTCTCGCACATTTCCGATATTCACAGAGTGAGATGGGTCATTGTTACGGGAGGGGTACTGAGTATGTCTCTCTCACATGTCTGATATTGACAGAGTGAGATGGGTCATTGTTACGGGTGGGGTATTGAGTATGTCTCTCTCACATTTCCGATATTGACGGAGTGAGATGGGTCATTGTTACGGGTGGGGTACTGAGTATGTCCCTCGCACATTTCCGATATTGACAGAGTGAGATGGGTCATTGTTACGGGTGGGTTACTGAGTATGTCTCTCTCACATTTCAGATTTTGACAGAGTGAAATGGGTCATTGTTATGGGTGGGGTACTGAGTATGTCTCTTGCACATTTCCGATATTGACAGAGTGAGATGGGTCATTTTAGGTTGATTAAGTGGACCAATAGCAACACAGTCAAAATTTTCGGTAAGTACTCGTTTGTTAAAAAAAAACAGACTATAGTTCAAAAACTGTAAGTTGATTTAGCATCAGTGATCGATTTATATACTCGGTGATATTATTGATTTTGTTCAACATCCATAATCGTCATTAGTATCACAGACAGAGAACAAATCTGGCATAACCACCAATCCAATTTAAAAATAACTTCACTCACTAATTTAGTGCAATCCCGTAACAACAATTATTGTAAACAAGTACAGTTTTTGCAATTCACGAAGGCGAGTGAGCTTTACTCGTGGTTACTTCGTGTACATGCACATTGCATAAGTGTGCGTGCCTGTCAAAGCCTAGGTGGGAGCGGGCAGGCGCGAGCATTGCGCTCGCTCACACTTATACAGATACGACACACACATAACCATAGGTCAGTCGCCCTCGTGAATTGCAAGAACTATACAAAGATTAACCTATACACTCAAAGGTCATAATAAGATTAAGTCAGAATTTGCAAAAAAAGATACACACCTGATATGGCTGCATGGCGAGTGTGGCCATCTCCCACAACACAACACCGTAACTCCACACGTCGGTGGTGCTTGAGAACACCTGTGGAGAATGAGACGAAACTCAAGAATATATTCGCGATTTTAAAATCGTTGTCGCAAATGTACTATTACTTATTTGAAAGTAAAATGTAATAATGCAATAATAAGATAAGTAATATTAACGTTTAGTTAAGTGTGCCCATACCGCAGCTACGATATGGATTTCGTGCCCTTCTTCGAGCGGGATGGTTAATTACTGTTTTCTCGTGAGTGAGAAATACAGAGCGATAGACGCGCGACGTATTTTTTACGACGTAAGCGCCAAAACTGTTTATTACCTAATTACAAGTTAGTTAAACGACCAATCGAAAAATTTAAACATGTCATTGAAAAATACTTCTAGGTTTCTTGACAAAACAAAAACCCAGCAAAAATAGTTAGCTCCTTCTGAGATAAATAGCAAAAGGTGTGCAAAACATGTATTTTTCAAAAATATACTATCGAGAAAATTTTCACCAATCGTGTTTTTAAAACACGTAATCCAAGATAAAAGTTCCAAAGTATCATTTCTCCAAATATGATAATGGTAATATGACTTTAACAAATTCGGAGATAAATAACAATGACAAAATACCAAATTCCATATTATGGGCTCTTAAGTAATATTACAGATATAAATACGATGGGGTTGACATTTCAATTGGTAAAAAACCCCAAATAAAACACATTAAAATAGCTATTTATGCAACTGCATCGTAATGAGGGTCATTTTAATTCGAGTGCTGTTTTTTGATACGAGGCTTGCCGAGTATCAAAATAGGATAGTACGAGAATTAAAATGACTAATTACGTTCAGTTGCATACAAGATTTTATCTACGACAAGGAAAATAAAATCATTAAGAAAATACGCCGTAGGCTCAATAAAGTAACAAAAAGTAACTCCGTAAGCCGCCACCAGCTGCCTGTGGCGCCTCTGTCAACAAAAAGTAACTCCGTAAGCCGCCACCAGCCGCCTGTGGCGCCTCTGTCATATGAACGGTACAAAAGTGCCAGAACTCAGAGCCTTAGCTTTAGGTATCCTATTTTAAGAAGATAACCATTTCGATTCAGCTCCCATACAACGAGCTGCATCGAAATGAGAAGCAAAACCGAAAGAGGGTTCATTTCGATTCAGCTGTCAAATTCGAAATTGGAACTTTTCGATGCTGGAGTAGATAAAAGATATAATAAAACATACAGGTAACTCACCCCATCTTTTAAGCTTTCAGGGCTCATCCACCGGACGGGCAGTAGGCCCTTGGTGCCCTTCCTATAGTAATCAGTCTCATAAATGTCTCTGGTCATGCCGAAGTCGCCCACCTTCACGGTGAGGTCTCCGGCCACCATGCAGTTGCGCGCCGCGAGGTCGCGGTGCACGAACTTCTTGGCCGATAGGTAGGCCATGCCGTCCGCTATCTCTATAGCCATCTGAAAATTAAGACACCTTTCATCATCATCATCATTAGCAACCCATCAACGGCTCACTACTGAGCGCAGGTCTCCTCTCAGAAAAGGGTTATAGGCCATAGTCCACCAAGCTAGCCCAATGCGAATTGGAGGACTTCACACACCTTCAAGAACATTATGAAGAACTCTCAGATGTGCAGGTTTCCTCACGATGTTTTCCTTCATCGTTGAAGCAAGTGATATTTAATTGCTTAAACGCACTTGACTCCGAAAAGTCAGAGGTGCGTACCCGGGATCGACCTGCGACCCCCCGAATAGAAGACCACAGTCCTAACCACTAGGATATCACTGCTTCCCACAGTCCCAACCACTAGGCTATCACTGCTTCCACGCCACCTTTATTGAACTGAAAATACGTCATACGCATAGAATACAGAAATACCATTAAGTTTACAACATTAGCAAGTCGGTGACACGAACCATGACTTTCCCCAACCAAAAATCGCTAAACGCGCCTACAGAAGTTTCACTTCAAAACTCATGCAGGTTATTTTATGTTGCTACTCTACCACTGACCCTACGCAGCGCGGCGGAGAGATAATTGTTGGTAACAAAAATGCAAATGCGAAAGTGTACTTATTTGTTTGTTTGCATTTCAATCAAGCAGCAAAAGGGCAACAAATCGACGTCTTTTTGCATGGGTTATAGTTGAGGATGTGGAGTGACTAAAGCTAGTATAAAATATGAATGTAATAATGCTCTTATAAGAAAAAACTAACTCAAATTCTGAGTTTAGTGAGGGATTCAAAGGCACAAGAAACAAAAACTTGCTATCGTGTGATACATATAACTTCTCACTTCAATAGCGAAAAAATACAAGATTAATTAGATTAAGAAAACACATATAAAAATAAAAATAAAAAATGTTGGGATATAAAATACATTATAATTTATAATATACAAGATTTCCGAATTTTCCCTCACTAAACTCAAATTCTGAGTTTATTGAGGGATTCAAAGGCACAATAAACAAAAACTTGCTATCGTGTGATACATATAACTTCTCACTTCAATAGCGAAAAAATACAAGATTAATTAGATTAAGAAAACACATATAAAAATAAAAATAAAAAATGTTGGGATATAAAATACATTATAATATACAAGATTTCCGAATTTTTCTTAAGGATGATTATACGAGTCTGCCCGCGAAATTCAAATTTAATTTGGTTTTTCGCAATTTGTAAACTAATACGACAAACTAGGCTAATGGCATTCTAATAATTCTAAAAATCAAAATACTGAGTTAGACGTGAGTTACTCACAAATTAGTCGAAATTTTGATTGATTTCTTAAACTGGACACTTTCAAGTATAGATTTTTATATAAACCTGTGAAGATGATACTGCCATTGTCGCAATTAGAATGCCATAAGCCTACTTTGTCGTATTAATTTACAAATTGCGAAAAACCAAATTAAATTTGAATTTCGCGGGCAGAACTGTGTCTTCCATCTTAAGACCTTTTTTCTGACTGGGTGAGCCAAAACGACTTTTGCTCACTAGATTAGGACAGAAAAGGCGCTCCTTTTGAACTGAAATGAGTATGTTCGTCACCTGCAGTATATTCTGCAGCGTGGGCGGCGCGTCGCCCCCCTTCTTGGGCAGCGAGGAGTCGGCGTCGGGGCGGTGCGAGCGCAGGTACGTCTTGAGGTCGCCGCACTCCATCAGCTCCATGACGACGAGCGTGGGCTGGCCGTTCGACACCACGCCCAGCAGCCGCACCACGTGGAACGTGTCGAACGCCTTCATCACCGACGCCTCGTTCAGGAACTCGATGCGCTCCCTGAACACAAGCTTTTTTTGGAACAAAATTCCTTTTCGGACGGTTTGGCGGATGGAGACTAGGTGAAAAAAAGTATAAGAACTTTCCGTCACGACCCTTGTTTCCTTCGTTTATTACATACGTTCCATCATAGCTTTGGTAGCGTAGCGGCTAACCGAAGAATTGAAACTATCGGTTCGGCGGTTCAAATCCTGACTTCAGATTGTCTTTGTTCTTTTTTTTAATTTTTGGGACGAAGTTTTATAGAAGAGAAATTCCGACAAAATATTTGCGGCATACTAACGTCATCTATTGTGGGCAGCGTGAACTTGCTTTAATGTCTGCTTATTTTTTACAAGATGGTTCTAACATGTGGCGAGAGATGGCGTTAATTCTAAAAAGGTAACGTTTTAATAGGCACTTTGTTCTAACCGTGTTCCACGACACTCGCGCATTTTTTATAGTATAATTGTAGTACCGCAACGTTTCTTCAACTTTTTACCACAGAACTGCGAGATGACGTGAGCGTTGGCATCCTTACGAAATCCTATCTACTCGCACGAAACGCTTTGGTTTAACGTTTCTGAAACGTACCGCTAAGGCATGAAACGACCTTCCAGCAGGCAGCATCCATGTTTCCTGCCAGCCATAACTTGAGTAATGTACTCGAGTTATGGCTGGCAGCTCTACTTCTTTTTTTTCTCATCTTTAGTTCTCCTCACCTGTCAGTGGCGTGCTCATTGACAGTTTTCACAGCGCACCGAGTTTCTGGTTTGCCTTTTTCAATGTTCTTTGCGATGCCTTCATACACCTGCAAATAGATGGAGGAATTTAGTATATTCTGATTTAAAATATAGTATAAAAGAAAAACGTATTTTTTCTAAATTCTAACAATTTTAAAGCTACGAAACAGTTTTACAATCGATCATTAGCTGCAACAATATTTTCTCTCGAAAAAGTAGTGATTATTGGAAATACACATTTTTTGAAAAAAAAAAAAAAAAAAAAAAAAAAAATAGTAACATTATTTTTGTCTGTTGAATGAAGAGAAACAAGATGCTCCGTACCATGCCAAACGAGCCCTGTCCGAGCTCGCGTATGAACTCGATGTTGGCGCGCGGCACTTCCCACTCGTCGGGCACGTACACGGTGGACACGTACTCCGGGTTGACGGTCGCGAACAGCTTGTTGGTCTCGGCCAGCGGCAGCAGCGCGCGGCGCGCGTACCAGATGCCGCCCGCCACGATCGCCAGCAGCGCGCCGCAGCCGCCCACGATGCCCCACACCCACACGTAGCTCAGCTCCGCCGTGCGCTCCTGACAAACAAATGCAAATTATTAATTTTATTATTAACTATCTCCTTTGCCCACCACTGCTTCGTAAGTGTGGAGTAAGGTTTTAAAAATTCCGCGTTTACCCTCTGTTTTTCCGGGATATAATATTGATAGCTGATGCCCACGACTTCGTCCGCGTGGATTTAGTTTTTAAATTCCCTCGGGAACTCTTTGATTTTCCGGAATAAAAAGTAGCCTATGTCACTCTTCAGGTCCTCAACTATACCCATGCATAAAATCAAGTCAATCTGTTGCTCTGTTGCGGCGTGATTGAAGGACAAACCAACAAACAAACACACTTTTGCATTTATAATATTAGTAAGGATTATAGTAAGATAAGTAGTCTATTTGGGTTAAGACTATCTCACAATCTAACATCAATCAATCAATCAATCAATCAATCATTTTATTTTGCAAGAATATGGTACATGAAATATAGACATATTTACATAGATGTTAAGTTAACAATTATACAGCTTCAACATATCCTGCCAAGCTTGGCGTGCAAAAAACAATCCTTAATAATTGAAACCATGTCAGTAAAATACGGAAAATCAATTTAACTCTTCAATTAGGTAGTCATTAATCTTATAATACATTTTATCTATAAGCATGTCAAAAAGTGCTTTTCTAAATCGACTTAATGGAAAACTTTTCATATTATCCGGCAAGTGATTAAAAATGCGAATATCCATACCGTATGCATTTTTTTTGGCTACCGCCAGCTTCTGCATAGGGACGCATAGCCTGTGTTTCTTATGTTGGTTTCTAGCCCTTCTTATTGTACAATCGGTTTTGAATAGGTGTGGGGTTTTTTTTACAAATATACATATTTCATAGATATACAAGCTAGGCAACGGTAGCACTTTCAAAGATTTAAACAGTGGCCTACAGCTATGAAGCATATTTACGCCAGACAGTGCCCTGATACATTTCTTTTGTACTTTAAATGCTCTTTCCCATTCTACTGAATTACCCCATAGTATTATGCCATATCTTAAGATGGAAGACACATATCCATGGTACGCCATAAGTGCGGCTTCGTGGGTTGTTGTTTGCTTAAGACGTTTAAGCACATATACAAATTTATCTAACTTATTACACACTCCTTGGATATGAGCCTTCCAGTCACAAAACTTGTCAATAGTTACACCTAAAAATTTAATTGATTCTACATTATTTATAACATTCTGTTTATATTTAATATTATAGTCAAAACCACTACTGTTGTGCGTTAGGAATTGTATGTAATTAGTTTTATCTAAATTAATTTGCAAATTATTATCATTTAACCAGTTTATTATATTAGTCAGAGCAGTGTTCGTTTCGTTTTCAATATCACGTTTATTTGCACATTTAATTATCATAGTAGTATCATCGGCAAATAGGATGCATTCATGTTTGGTTACATCTGGCATGTCGTTAATGTAAATTAAAAAAAGTAAGGGTCCCAAAACGCTACCTTGGGGTACTCCATACGCATTATGCCTAAAACTAGACTGAAATTGTCTCCTTTGACTGCCAACTGTCTTGGTTACTTCCACACATTGCATGCGGTCTATTAGGTAGCTTTGTATCCAATGTCGTTCGAGATTTAGGTTGCTAAGTTGCCTAGCATGAACTTAAATCTCGAACTGTATATATGACTGTCGTGTAATTAACATATTTTAATTTGCAATAACAATTAATAAATATTGATGTATCTTTTAAGTTGGACCAAATTACAGATAGTTACGAAGTTTGATGAAAATCGGTTCAGTAGTTTCGAGTTTATCCTGGAACATACATAGTGACACGAGATTTTTATATACAATATAGATATGCAAAATATCTTTTTAAAAACCGACTTCAAACGCCACGACAAAGCATAACTATTAAAGTTAACGTATTGTAACTACGTAGGCCATCTATGGTCTTCATCATTAGTTCCAACACTTCAAATGTGCCTATAAAATTTTAAGAGCTCCCTCGATTTCTCCAGGATGCCATGATGGCATAAGATCCTTACCTGATGACAATGAGACCACCTGGGAAGTATACCATTTGAAACAAAAGAATTTTCCAAATCGGTCCATGTCTCTTAGAGTAATCGGGGAATATACATAAAAGTTTCCGACGAATTATTGAGATCATCCTCTTTTGATGGATGATCTCTAAGGATTTTTGTCTTCTAAGATGGAAGATAGACATAAAACGGATTTGAGGCTGTGACATCGTATAGCCCTTTCGATGTTGGTGCAAATGTTGGAGCCAATTCTATTTGGTCCAACCACAGATTGGGCGGACAGTATTGGAATCAGTGTTGGGGCCAACTTTGGAGCCAGGAAAGTACTCACCGGTATGAACACGTAGCGCACGGCGGCGTCCTTGCCCACGCCGCTGAGTGTGACGGGCGTGACGTGCACGGAGTAGTTGCCAGGCACCAGGTTGCGTACCGGTACGCTGCGGCCCGCCGCCTCGTAGTCCTCCGCCGTGGTGCAGCTCGACAGCAGACCCACGTCCTGTACCCACATATGTAGATTGATTTTATTAGAGGTATGGTAGACGTAAATAAGGGCCTCATAAGTAAGCTCAGGCTCAGCTATGCTCGGAGTGTCCCTGCGTGATCGAATCAGAAATGAGGAGATCCGTAGGAGAACCACTCACCGACATAGCTCAGCGAGTCGCGAAACTGAAGTGGAAATGGGCGGGGCACATAGTTCGAAGAGCTGATGGTCGTTGGGGTTCCAAGGTGCTGGAGTGGCGACTCCGCACCGGGAAGCGCAATGTTGGCAGACCAGGTGGACCGACGACATCAAACGAGTCGCAGGGAGCCGCTGGATTCAGGCGGCGCAAGACCGAGGCCTGTGGAAGTCCATGCAAGAGACCTTTGTCCAGCAGTGGACGTCTGTCGGTTGATAAAGAAGAAGAAGAAGAGGAAAATATTTAAAAGTGTTACTTATAACAAGAAAATGGAGAAGATCAAGCCAACTTGACCTGAACTAACCATGAGTTACCTATATTGTGAGCTTAGTGCTTTCAAAAGTCTATAGATAGTGCACTATTGCTTCGGCAATGTTACTGGAGGTACAGGATTGCAATACTTTTAGAAGTTATATGAGTTCAGTTGACAAACTAAATCTACCTGTTGATTAAACATTTAGATTTTGTACAACTAATAAAAAGCAATGTAAAAAATATGTACATTGTATAATAAATAGCTTTTAGAGAAAGATATTCTTTTTCGAAGACAGCTAGCTGAGCTCTATCATAATAGAGCAGCGCTATCTGTTTTTTAGAAAGCATAACTTTCTCACGTAAGTCATAACTTACCTTTCTCATTTTTGTACAATAAAATAAAAAGTGTTCTCATTAATTACAATTACTAATCGAGACGTACCATGCTTTGTGAAGTTATAAGCAAAAAGTTATAATAAATATCATTTGTACAGACCTTCTTGCTCTCGCCGACGAGCGAGGCTTTAACTTTGTATGCCACGACGAAACCGTTCGGGTCTTCGGGCGGCTGCCACGTCACGTTCAACTCGGGCTGGGTTTTGTTTAAAACTGCGACGTTGAGGTTTCTTACGACATCAGCATTTTCTAAAACCAGACGAAAAGTAACAAATGAATAATCATACCAGTTAGCGTTCAACTGCGATTTCACTTGAAATACAAAATCATTACAACAAAATTTCTTTATGCAAGAATATTAGTATAATTATGACGACTTATGTGTGCAAGCCTGTTTCTTTCTATGGCTGCCCGCACAGTCAATATTATTGTCAATATTTACGCATATTGTCAATAATATTGCGTGTGTGCGGGGTATTAAAGGATTGATCAATATTTTTTCATAAAATATTGACAATAATATTGACTGTGTTTTGGCAGCCTAAGTGTGTGTGCAAATATGGCGGAGTGCGATTGCATTTATGTACGTGTACACTGCACAAAATATGTATGTACTCGGCCAATACAGACAGCGCGGTAGGGCCGGTAGGTAGTTATTAGGGTACGCTCACAAATTTATAGCATGAGTTACGCGCGAGTTAGACGGTATGAATACTGATGCCGACGTGGCTGATATTCTGCTTTACCCCGTGTACACACGCGCGGCATTTGGAATTTTGTACGCGTGTTCTACATAAGCTAGACCACGCGTACACTGGGACGAACAGTCCGTACATAGCTTCGGCTTGGAAGCGTATGGTACGCACCTCCTTCGAGCGTGCGGAAGGTGTAGTGCGCGCGCGTGGAGCAATACGACATCTCGTAGTCGCTCTGGGACTCCTTCTCGTGCTTCTCGCGGCACGCCCAGATGTTGACGGTGTACCACGTGAAGTGGCGCATGTTCTCCACGCGCAGCGACCGCGCGCTGCCGTCCAGGTCGTAGTACAAGCTCTTCACGTACTCTGAAAGTAAGTATGTTTTATCACCACTTATCCTTACGGAGCAACGGATCGACGCCATTTTAATAATAATAATGAGTATAGTTGAGGAATTGGAGTGACATAGGCTAATTTTTATCCTAGAAAAACAGAAGTTTCCTCGGGGGATTTTTAAAACCTAAGTTAACGCGGACGATGTCGCGGGAATCAGGTAGTATTATGAATGCGAAAGAAATTTATGTTGATTTTTTTAGTTTGTCCTCCAATCACGCAGGGACGGAACCTGGATCGACGTGATTTTGTGCATGGGTATAGTTGAGGAATCGGAGAGTGATTGACTACCTTTATCCCGGAAAAAGGTAGAATTCTCGGGGGATTTTCAAACTTTTAGTACATAATATTTCTTTATGCTATGTAAGATACTTCTATAATTAAAAGCAGGTACTAGCACCACAATATACACGTGCAATATTTTACAGCCTTAAATTAAGTAATAATGTTTTTATGGTGACAAAAACCTTTCCTCATACTGGTACAAAAACGTGAAGAGTAATAAAATAGTAATAATAATTAATTGTTTTATAGCTTTTTACATCATCAATGTATCATATTAAATGCATACTTAAATAATACGTAGGCCCAATTAAATGTGTCATAAAACACTCAAGACTACTATGTACACTATACTCTACAGTCTACATTGTAGCTACGGCTTGCAACTTTCAAATCGAATGGATAAATTCAATCTCTCATAACGCATTCCAGCCACTGCATTATAATGATTTTATTCACAAATGAGAACTTAAAATATGGATCAATTCAAAGCGCCACATTTGACATACAAGTGTCTCTGGAACTATTTAATAAATATAAGGGATGCAGGAAGTGCCAAAGAGTATCAACTAACAATTGTAAACTAGTGCCCTCACTAATTTTAGTTCCTTTCACAATAGCAACTGTTTTCAGCGCCAAAATCCAGCCTATCCAGTGTTAACACTGGACTGGACACTTATCATAGACTAATTTTTATAGAGGTCAGTGCTTGTTTGGCTGTATCACTCAAATGTGGTGGCTCAAATATGGTCGAGCGAAGCAACCGCTGGATCATGCGTCATGCTCGTGAACAGGTTCCACCGGCGGGAATGGGGCTACATTCTGTCTGCCCGTCTTAACATGAATTGAATTGTAGTACCTACGTTTTTTTTGGAACTTCCCCTCATTGTGCAAATATTATATTCTTTTCTATTCTAACAAAGTTGCATGGGTTAAATCGGCTTGGCATCCGGCTGCCCACAAGATAGTATAAAAAACTTATTACAATGTAATAGCTGCTTATTATGAAAAGAGCAACTGCTGAGTTTCTTGCCGGCTCTGCTCAGCAGAATCCGCTTTCCGAACCGGTGGTAGAGTCATGACGTGTCATAAGAGCCACAGGTTGGCCTACGTGAAATAAATAATTTTGAATTTTGAATTTTTTTGAATTTCACCAATGGAGGAAGTATAATAGTCCGTTGGGCCGTTCAGTACTCACTTCCGTCGGTGACGTTTTTGTAGTTGCTGCCGACGAAGGGCATGTGCGCCGAGCTGAGGATGACCAGCATGCTGTTGACGCTCACGTCGATCGAGCGCCGGATGCGGCTGGCGGCCGACTCGCTCGACGATGACTCGTTCACAGACTTCTTCACGTACACCTGTCACAACATTAATATATTAATATCTGGGTCCTCAAGGACCCAATCTTCGGGGCCCGCCGCTGGTGGAGTGCGCCGCATGAGATGGACATCTCAAATGAACGAAAATGTCATGCGTGCGTACTGCAGGGCGACGGGAGGGGAAGCCGGACGGACTGGCTACCGAGCGGCAATGTACCGCGAGTTCTTGCTGCTAGAGCCGAATCTCACTGTCACGGAACAAAACCTGGCAGACCGGGCTCGGTATATTCAGCGCTCGAACATCTTTAGCGCTACCGAGCTCGAACGGTTACGACGTGAGGCTGTTCCCGAGGTGACAACCCCAACCACAGAGCAAATTGTCTCTCTGGCGGAACCTGTCCGCGAAGAGACCGACGCTAACGCGCAAGATTTGCCTGTGGTTGAGGAGGACACGGAGGAAACAGTTTCCCTTGACATAGAGCGGATGGGAAGGATTTTAGAAGAGGCGATTTCTGAGATCCGCAGTGCTCCTCTAGAGAACCGTCCGCGGCTCTCCCGACTCACATTAAATGTAGCGACGCGGGATGTCATTGAGGCCATAAACCAAATGCTGCCTCAATACCTTGAGCGCAGCACTGGCCTGGATGATACGGCTTCTATTCTCTTTGGTGCGGCCTTAGCTGTTCACCGTTTCATGGGTGTCAAGACCCAGGAACGTGGACGCGCTACTCTAAGGCGCAGCACGGAACCAGCCTGGAAAAGGAGAATAGAACACCGTATCACCCTGGCCAGAGCTCTCATTGGCAGACTGCAGAGTTTCAGATCGGGCAACACTAGGCCAAGGATTGTGCGCTCCGTTAGAATAGCCTTTAATGGGCTCGGGGTGCGGCTAGATCAGCCCGATATAGCCCAAAAACTAACGGAGCGCATCGACGATCTGAAGCAGAAAATCGCTGCATGGGGGAACCGCATTCGACGATACTCGGAAAGAGTCGAGCGCTTTCAGCAAAATCGCCTCTTCTCGAGTGATCAGAAAAGGTTCTATAAAAAACTGGAGTGCCCAGCAGTCTGTTCTACCTCTCAGCGGCCGAGCCCGGCTGACCTCGTCGCCTTTTGGCGAAATGTATGGTCAAGAGAGGTGGAGCATGAGGAGGGCCCTTGGATTGCGGCGGTTGAGGAAGCATGTGCCTCAATAGAGCCGATGAACCCCGTTGCCATCTCTTCGGAGGATGAAGCTGGTGCGGTGCGCCGGGCCCCGAACTGGAAAAGTCCGGGACCCGATGGGCTGCATCACTACTGGTTGAAGGGTTTTTCGCTCTGCCATGCTACTTTGGCTCGACAATTCCAAGATGCTCTCGAGCAAAGGGCACTCCCGAGCCTTTTCACCACCGGGATCACTCATTTAGCTCCTAAGTCAACCGATACTGCTGACCCAGCTAAGTACCGCCCCATCACATGTCTTACTACCATCTATAAGACATTGACATCCGTTCTGAGCCTTAAGATTTCCCGTCACGTAGACGAGAACAACATCATGTCTGGGGCTCAGAACGGATGTCGGGGCGGTGGTCGTAGTACTAAGGAGCTCCTTCTCATCGACTCCGTCGCGGGCCAACTGGTCAAACGCAATCGCCGGAAT
The DNA here is from genome assembly GCA_029955525.1 of Oeneis ivallda. Classification (NCBI taxonomy): domain Eukaryota; kingdom Metazoa; phylum Arthropoda; class Insecta; order Lepidoptera; family Nymphalidae; genus Oeneis; species Oeneis ivallda. The sequence continues at coordinate 9,388,236 of JARPMR010000003.1, read as the reverse complement.
TTCTCTGCCGCCTGGATTGACTATAAAAAGGCATTCGACTCGGTGCCCCATTCATGGCTCTTGAGGGTCCTTGAGCTGTACAAAGTCGATAGTACAGTTCGAGACTTCCTCGGAGAGTGTATGGGGCAATGGAGTACGATCCTTTGTCTCCATGGCGAGCGGTTGGCGGCTGCGGGTGACCGGATCAAGATACGGCGGGGTATCTTCCAGGGCGATTGTCTGAGTCCATTATGGTTTTGTCTGTCGCTGAACCCTCTCAGCTCTTTGCTGGAGAGTTCAGGGACAGGCTTTCAGTTTCGGAGAGGAGGAACAAAAGTGCCTCACCTTCTCTACATGGATGACCTCAAGCTGCTAGCACCCAATGCCACCCGCCTGAGGGAGTTGCTGAATATCACCACTGAGTTTAGCAACTCCATCAGGATGGAGCTTGGACTAGACAAGTGTGCGGTCTTACATGTGGAGAGGGGACAGGTTACTCATTCGGCCGAGATCAATCTCGAGCCATCCAACATCAGGACCCTCTCTGAAACTGAGTCATACCGGTATCTGGGTATGTCACAATCCGTGGGGGTGAAGGAGGCGGACGTGAAACAGTAAGTTTGCGAGGTCTTTTTTGGCCGCCTGACAAAAGTTTGTAAAAGCTATTTGTCGGGCGCCAATAAGGTCCGAGCATATAACGGCTGGGTCATGCCCGTTCTCATGTACACCTTTGGCGTACTCAGATGGACTCAGACCGAACTAGACGCACTGGATAGAAAAGTCCGCACGACTATGACTCTCTACCGCATGCACCACCCCAAATCGTCTGTTATGAGGTTGTATATACCCCGAAAATGTGGTGGTCGAGGCGTATTAAGCGTCAAGACCATGCATAATCGGGAGATATCCAGCCTCAGAACCTACTTTGAGACGAAGAGGGAGTGTCCAATGCATAGAGATGTCATAGAATGTGATAAAGGACTCACTCCCCTATCTTTGGCCAAACTCGAGTGGCAGAAACCGGTGGTACTAAGCACCTCTGACCGGGAGACCGTATGGAAGGAGAGGGAGTTGCATGGACGCTTTTTTAAAGCTCTTAATGAGCCTCACGTAGATAAAAAAGCGTCCGTGCAATGGCTGCGCTTCGGTGACCTCTTTGGGGAAACCGAAGGTTTTGTGTGTGCAATACAAGATCAGGTGGTTAAGACGCGGAACTACCGAAAGTACATCCTGAAGGATGGCACTCACGACATCTGTCGAGCGTGTCGCCATCCCGGTGAGTCACTCAGGCATGTGCTCTCGGGATGTTCCGCTCTTGCTAACACTGAGTATCTGCACAGACACAACCAAGCGGCCAAAATCCTTCACCAAGAGCTTGCTCTGAAGTACGGTCTCCTGGATGAGAGAGTGCCGTACTATAGGTACACACCGGTGCCGGTACTTGAGCGTGACGGAGTCCGGCTCTATTGGGACCGGTCCATCATCACGGACAGGACGATTCTGGCGAATAAGCCTGATATCGTGCTGATGGACCGGGCACAGTCGAGGGTGTTTTTAGTGGACATCACCATCCCACATGACGAGAACCTCGTGAGAGCGGAGACAGAGAAAAAACGAAAGTATCTAGATCTGGCTCACGAGGTTACTGGCATGTGGCATGTGGAGTCCACTGAAACCATCCCAATCGTCATTTCTGCGAATGGGTTGATCCCAGTCAGCCTCGCTCACCATCTGAGGCGACTGGGGTTCCGTGGCAGTTCGCTCGCGGCCAAGATGCAGAAAGCGGTGTTGCTAGACTCGGCTAGGATAGTCCGTCGGTTTCTCAGCCTGTCGCCCTGACCCCCGGCCGTCTGGTCTCGCCTGCCGGGGCGTAATCCTCCGCCCGCTACAAGTATTTATTTATGTAATCTATATGTAAGTTTATTATATGTACCTATATATTATATTTATGTTTATTATATTTCTACTTTGGCTTAATATATATTTATTTTGTACGCGGGTGTGAGAGTCGAAATAAATAGCAAAATAATAATAATAAAATTCATAGGGGAAAATATAATCGTCTTGGACTCGAACCGGGGTCTTCTGGTTTCGGGACCGCCCGACTTACCGTCGAGCTACCGGGAATTTATAGATGATGGCGAAATTTACCTTCGTATTCTAATGATATTGTAAGGGGTTCATTGCCTGAAAACATGGATAAAACGACCTTTTCTAAAAATGAAACCTAGCTAGATCGATTTATCGCCCCCGAAACCCCCTGCATACCAAATTTCATGAAAATCGTTGGAACAGTTTCCGAGATTCAGAAGGTATATATATACAAGAATTGCTCGTTTAAAGATATTAGATAGATAGATACTAGCTGACCCAGTGAACTACGTACCGCCAACAAAAATATTTAGTGGTTGGTCACCCTTATCATTTAAGGGTATGGAAAATAGATGTTGGCCGATTCTCAGACCTACCCGATATGCACACAAAATTTCATAAAAATCGGTCCACCCGTTTCGGAGGAGTAAGGTAACAGTGACACGAGAATTTTATATATTAGACTAGCTGACCCGGCGAACTTCGTACCGCCAACTTATCTACATAAATAAAACAAATAAACTATCCTAATCAAAAAAACTATCCTATTTTTCAAGTAGGATCAAACCGCACACGGTGTGCAAATTTGATTAAAATCGGTTAAGTAGTTTAGGAGTCCATCGCGGACAAACAACGTGACACGTAATTTATATATATTAAGATTATACTTGAACGTTTCAAATGACGTATATAATAGGCACTTAATAAGGCATGATGACAGTAACCAAGAATCGATGAATTAATTATGAATTTAACTAATGAAATGAAATGAAAGCTATCCGCCATATTGGATTGAACGATACGTCACCACCCATCAGAGCGATACGTAACATATATGTTAAAACTATGACAAACTATAGATGAAAAAACATAGAGATGACGTCACGTACGATGCCATGACACCGGCGCGCGGTTTTGCGTGAATTTTAAAAGTCAAAATTGAACTGGCAATTTTATCTACCAAACTTTTTTTTTGCTAATATAACATCATCCAAGTTTTTCTAAATCGGTCTTCATGCAATAGGGTATTTGACTATAATAAAAATATCGTTTCAACTGGTGTCATCCTAAAAGATTATTATCTAAAAACATTATTCCATACGACAAAACTAAAAAATAAAGCTTTATATAATTAGAAAACATTAAATAAAATTGCTATAATTCTGGCCATGGTCACGTGATCGAAAACGTTCCGTGATCTCGAATGACGTCACAGTCCACACCACCTATGGAATTCTCATTTTGTCAATACATTTCGACGTGTTTGTGCGGCGTAATAGGCTAATTTCGTCTGTTTTTCATCGTTACTATTTTATTAAATACCAAATAGTATGCGACACGCGGCCTAAACACATATTATAAAATTGTCATTGTTTGAAATGTGAACTGTTACGTCATGAGAGCAAATGGAACGTTTCGGCGGCAATTTATTTTTTTGAATTTATTTCTCGATTTTTATGAAAAATAATGAAAATTATGCCGAAATATATGTTTTGTTAGCTTCAGCATAGCATTATTAACAATTTAAGATGATTTTCTAAAAGTAGTCAAATAGCCTATTCACAACCACAAACACAAAATACAAGGGCACGTAGCTCATGGTTGTGTGTGTCGTATCTGTATAAGTGTGAGCGAACGCAAAGCTCACGCCTGCTCACTCCCACCGTCTCCGACAGGCACGCATACTTACGCAATGTGCTACTTATGTTTGCGTTCCGACGCACGACGAAACCACAAGTAAAGCTCACGCGCACTCGAACTGTATTATATAGCTTCGCTACATATTGTAAAACAAAGTCCCCCGCCGCGTATGTCTGTCTGTTCGCGATAAAGTCAAAAACTACCGAACGGATTTTCATGCGGTTGTCACCAATAAATAGGGTGATTCGTGAGGAAGGTTTTACTGTATAATTTGTTAAGGTTTGTATAAATTTGTTGAAATATGAAGATAATTGTTGACAATGTCGGAAAAATTCATGCCGCTTGGGAGCTTTCATCGAAAACGCTGCCTAATTCCTTTGAGATATAACAAAACAATTTATGGTGGTGGTATGGTGGGATAAGTCTTTACAGAAAAGTCCGCGATGGCATTTAAATATCTTTTAAAGAAATGGTCACATACCATGCGGTAATTGGAAATCTATTTAGATGGATACAGTATTAATCCCTATCAAAATAAATACGTTGGTTACCATAAGCATTTCATGCACATTATGATAATGCTTTACACCATATAATTTAAATAAATTAATATCTTAGGAGTTATCGCAAAATAAAAACGAACGCGCGCCAAAATAAATATGACATATATATGATGACGGGACTAGCTCACGTGATGCGACCAGTGACCACCCCCGCGCCGCGTTGACATTGCTGTATTATAAGCCGAGCGATACTTCTTTTATAAGCCTACGTACTGTTCAATATAACCTAGGGAGGAACATTTTAAGGAGTTTGCAAAGCATAGGCGTAATATGCTCTACTACCCGTGCGAAGCCGAAAATAAAGCCTGGGCCTGTGCCCAGTTGTGTGTGGTGTATGATGGTGAGTGAGAGAGGTGCGAGTATAGCCCACCAGGTTCTGCACGGCGTTCTCGAAGTCGATGCTCTCGACGCGCTCCTCCTCGGCGACCGAGCTGAAGCGCGTGGCGGGGCGCGCGTCGTGTGTGATGTATGAGAGGTGCGAGTATAGCCCACCAGGTTCTGCACGGCGTTCTCGAAGTCGATGCTCTCGACGCGCTCCTCCTCGGCGACCGAGCTGAAGCGCGTGGCGGGGCGCGCGTCGTGTGTGATGTATGAGAGGTGCGAGTATAGCCCACCAGGTTCTGGACGGCGTTCTCGAAGTCGATGCTCTCGACGCGCTCCTCCTCGGCGACCGAGCTGAAGCGCGTGGCGGGGCGCGCGTCGTGTGTGATGTATGAGAGGTGCGAGTATAGCCCACCAGGTTCTGCACGGCGTTCTCGAAGTCGATGCTCTCGACGCGCTCCTCCTCGGCGACCGAGCTGAAGCGCGTGGCGGGGCGCGCGTCGTGTGTGATGTATGAGAGGTGCGAGTATAGCCCACCAGGTTCTGGACGGCGTTCTCGAAGTCGATGCTCTCGACGCGCTCCTCCTCGGCGACCGAGCTGAAGCGCGTGGCGGGGCGCGCGTCGTGTGTGATGTATGAGAGGTGCGAGTATAGCCCACCAGGTTCTGCACGGCGTTCTCGAAGTCGATGCTCTCGACGCGCTCCTCCTCGGCGACCGAGCTGAAGCGCGTGGCGGGGCGCGCGTCGTGTGTGATGTATGAGAGGTGCGAGTATAGCCCACCAGGTTCTGGACGGCGTTCTCGAAGTCGATGCTCTCGACGCGCTCCTCCTCGGCGACCGAGCTGAAGCGCGTGGCGGGGCGCGCGTCGTGTGTGATGTATGAGAGGTGCGAGTATAGCCCACCAGGTTCTGCACGGCGTTCTCGAAGTCGATGCTCTCGACGCGCTCCTCCTCGGCGACCGAGCTGAAGCGCGTGGCGGGGCGCGCGTCGTGTGTGATGTATGAGAGGTGCGAGTATAGCCCACCAGGTTCTGCACGGCGTTCTTGAAGTCGATGCTCTCGACGCGCTCCTCCTCGGCGACCGAGCTGAAGCGCGTGGCGGGGCGCGCGTCGTGTGTGATGTATGAGAGGTGCGAGTATAGCCCACCAGGTTCTGCACGGCGTTCTCGAAGTCGATGCTCTCGACGCGCTCCTCCTCGGCGACCGAGCTGAAGCGCGTGGCGGGGCGCGCGTCGTGTGTGATGTATGAGAGGTGCGAGTATAGCCCACCAGGTTCTGGACGGCGTTCTCGAAGTCGATGCTCTCGACGCGCTCCTCCTCGGCGACCGAGCTGAAGCGCGTGGCGGGGCGCGCGTCGTGTGTGATGTATGAGAGGTGCGAGTATAGCCCACCAGGTTCTGCACGGCGTTCTCGAAGTCGATGCTCTCGACGCGCTCCTCCTCGGCGACCGAGCTGAAGCGCGTGGCGGGGCGCGCGTCGTCGCGGCACGCGCACTGCTCGCCCTTCACGTCGCCCGTCAGGTTGGTGTCCTTCTTCTCCGCGCCCGCGCTGCTCTCCTCGCCGCGCACCGCGATCAGGTTCACGAGCGCGCTCGCTGACGAAAGAACCACCGATGATGAACCATGGCCGTCGTCGACAACCGATAAACCGTCACCTTTGTCCAAAGGTGTCTTATAGAGAACTAGCTGATGCCCGCGACTTCGACCGCGTGGAATTAGTTTTTAAAATCTCTTTGATTTTCCGGGATAAAAGGTAGACTATGACACTCTCCTTCTACTCAACCTCAACTATACCCATGCAAAATTCACGTCGATCCGTAGTTCAGTTGCTGCGTGATTGAAGGATTTGGCCTTCATTTGTCCGACAAACAGACACAGTTTCGCATTTATTATTATTTTGCTATAAATTTTGACTCTCACACCCGCGTACAAAATAAATACATATAAAACCAAAGAGAGATATAATAAACATAAATATATATACATATAATAAACTTACATATAGATTACATAAATAAATACTTGTAGCGGGCGGAGGATTACGCCCCGGCAGGCGAGACCAGACGGCCGGGCGTCAGGGCGACAGGCTGAGAAACCGACGGACTATCCTAGCCGAGTCTAGCAACACCGCTTTCTGCATCTTGGCCGCGAGCGAACTGCCACGGAACCCCAGTCGCCTCAGATGGTGAGCGAGGCTGACTGGGATCAACCCATTCGCAGAAATGACGATTGGGATGGTTTCAGTGGACTCCACATGCCACATGCCAATAACCTCGTGAGCCAGATCTAGATACTTTCGTTTTTTCTCTGTCTAAGCTCTCACGAGGTTCTCGTCATGTGGGATGGTGATGTCCACTAAAAACACCCTCGACTGTGCCCGGTCCATCAGCACGATGTCAGGCTTATTCGCCAGAATCGTCCTGTCCGTGATGATGGACCGGTCCCAATAGAGCCGGACTCCGTCACGCTCAAGTACCGGCACCGGTGTGTACCTATAGTACGGCACTCTCTCATCCAGGAGACCGTAATTTAGAGCAAGCTCTTGGTGAAGGATTTTGGCCGCCTGGTTGTGTCTGTGCAGATACTCAGTGTTAGCAAGAGCCGAACATCCCGAGAGCACATGCCTGAGTGACTCACCGGGATGGCGACACGCTCGACAGATGTCGTGAGTGCCATCCTTCAGGATGTACTTTCGGTAGTTCCGCGTCTTAACCACCTGATCTTGTATTGCACACACAAAACCTTCGGTTTCCCCAAAGAGGTCACCAAAGCGCAGCCATTGCACGGACGCTCTTTTATCTACGTGAGGCTCATTAAGAGCTTTAAAAAAGCGTCTATGCAACTCCTTCTCCTTCCATACGGTCTCCCGGTCAGAGGTGCTTAGTACCACCGGTTTCTGCCACTCGAGTTTGGCCAAAGATAAGGGAGTGAGTCCTTTATCACATTCTATGGCGTCTCTATGCATTGGACACTCCGTTTTCGTCTCAAAGTAGGTTCTGAGGCTGGATATCTCCCGATTATGCATGGTCTTGACGCTTAATACGCCTCGACCACCACATTTTCGGGGTACATACAACCTCATAACAGACGATTTGGGGTGGTGCATGCGGTAGAGAGTCATAGTCGTGCGGACTTTTCTATCCAGTGCGTCTAGTTCGGTCTGAGTCCATCTGAGTACGCCAAAGGTGTACATGAGAACGGGCATGACCCAGCCGTTATATGCTCGGACCTTATTGGCGCCCGACAAATAGCTTTTACAAACTTTTGGCAGGCGACCAAAAAAGACCTCGCAAACTGACTGTTTCACGTCCGCCTCCTTTACCCCCACGGATTGTGACATACCCAGATACCGGTATGACTCAGCTTCAGAGAGGGTCCTGATGTTGGATGGCTCGAGATTGATCTCGGCCGAATGAGTAACCTGTCCCCTCTCCACATGTAAGACCGCACACTTGTCTAGTCCAAGCTCCATCCTGATGGAGTTACTGAACTCAGTGGTGATATTCAGCAACTCCCTCAGGCGGGTGGCATTGGGTGCTAGCAGCTTGAGGTCATCCATGTAGAGAAGGTGAGGCACTTTTGTCCCTCCTCTCCGAAACTGAAAGCCTGTCCCTGATCTCTCCAGCAAAGAGCTGAGAGGGTTCCGCGACAGACAAAACCATAATGGACTCAGACAATCGGCCTGGAAGATACCCCGCCGTATCTTGATCCGGTCACCCGCAGCCGCCAACCGCTCGCCATGGAGACAAAGAATCGTACTCCATTGCCCCATACACTCTCCGAGGAAGTCTCAAACTGTACTAGCGACTTTGTACAGCTCAAGGACCCTCAAGAGCCATGAATGGGGCACCGAGTCGAATGCCTTCTTATAGTCAATCCAAGCGGCAGAGAAATTCCGGCGATTGCGTTTGACCAGTTGGCCCGCGACGGAGTCGATGAGAAGGAGCTCCTTAGTACCACGACCACCGCCCCGACACCCGTTCTGAGCCCGAGACATGATGTTGTTCTCGTCTACGTGACGGGAAATCTTAAGGCTCAGAACGGATGTCAATGTCTTATAGATGGTAGTAAGACATGTGATGGGGCGGTACTTAGCTGGGTCAGCGGTATCGGTTGACTTAGGAGCTAAATGAGTGATCCCGGTGGTGAAAAGGCTCGGGAGTGCCCTTTGCTCGAGAGCATCTTGGAATTGTCGAGCCAAAGTAGCATGGCAGAGCGAAAAACCGCGAGCGAAAAATTATTATTATTATTTTTATTAAATTGCATTTATTTATTCAGAAGATCGATCGACAGGCGACATTGCATCTGGGTGCTAGACTCAGCATTTTCGCCTGAGTTTACATAACAGTTTTGTGAGTAAAGTTAACTTGAGGCGTAAATCACTCCTATAAGCATAAGAACATATAGTCCGGGAGGAATCGGCGCATGCGTACCGAAAACTATTCCACCTCAATTTTTTTATGCGATCCTCTTCAAATGGCCCTCCTAATTATATAAATGCATGTTGCCAGGGCGCCACCTGGTGCCATATTGTTTAAACCGAAATTGTTTAAACAATTGCAAGGAATTGTTATTTTTCAACCGGACAATTTTTTTTATATTTTTTATTGAAATACCAATAAAAAAGGTCCTATGACTTTTCACGATAAAGTTAATATTTTTAAAGATATGAATTTTTAAAGGTTCGAAAAATCTCAAATTTGGGTACTTTCGACCCATGAAAAATATATTAAAAAAAAAACATAATGTTAAAGTAATATTTTTTTTAATTCTCTATACAATAGTTAATAATATTGTTAATTTTTTTATTTTTATAAAATAACATCAGATTTGGGTTCCAGGTAACAACCCTTAATGTGTACACACCTTTATGTAGCATTGCTACATAAAGGTCCCTTAAGTATCGCTGTCTCTCTCTGACTCATGCGTTGCATCGGCCTCTCTGTGTCTTGAATCATTATTTATCATTTATCTTAAATACTATCAACTTTATCAAGATTGTTAAAGAGAGCAATGTTATTAATAATTAAATTGTCTACAATTTGTTTTTAATAAATTTTTTTCCGAAATCAATTTTTCAAAAGTTATTTAAGCATAAATCGGAACATGTCATTAAAATTACTTTTTTATCAGTTTATATTACTTTTTTGTTATTAAAACGGAAAGTAAAGTAAAAGACCCAGTTATTGACACTGGCCTAGTAATTAGGTCAATAAAATTTTCTTAAAGGTAAGCGTAATTCTTGTGAGCGCGCGAAATTAACAATTAAAAAAAAGATATAAACAATGAAATTTTTTTAAATCTCTATTAAGAATATTATTAACTATTGTATAGAGAATTTAAAAAAAATATTACTTAAACATTATGTTTTTTTAAATATATTTTTCATGGGTCGAAAATACCCAAATTTGAGATTTTTCGAACCTTTAAAAATTCATATCTTTAAAAATATTAACTTTATCGTGAAAAGTCATAGGACCTTTTATATTGGTATTTCAATAAAAAATATAAAAAAAAAATTGTCCGCTTGAAAAATAACAATTCCTTGCAATTGTTTAAACAATTTCGGTTTAAACAATATGGCACCAGGTGGCGCCCTGGCAACATGCATTTATATAATTAGGAGGGCCATTTGAAGAGGATCGCATAAAAAAATTGAGGTGGAATAGTTTTCGGTACGCATGCGCCGATTCCTCCCGGACTAATATTATGTTAGGAAAATACACACGGTTATTGCAGTAGTTGACGTTGAGCGCGAGTATCTTGGGGCGGTTGTAGTGGTTGGCTTGCACCTCCACGTGGTATAAGGCGATGGTGCCGTTGGTCATCGCGGGCGGCTGCCATTTGATAGTCGCGGCGTTTTGCTCCAGCGATTCCACGGTTAGCCCTAGGGGCGGACTGGGTGCTGCAAAAATTAATTGAAGACTTGAAACCTGTATCAAAGTAATTTTTATCCCACTTTCCTGCCGGAAATTAGTCTAAAATCTATAGATAACTCTTACTCTGCTCAGACTCAAGACCGAGTTAAAACGGGATAGGTACACATTTGTGTTTTATTCAGAGCAGACTCCACCTAGATTTGAGAATTAATCTTAAAAGCTAAAGTGCAGCTAGGGTATATAAGTATATATACAATAGTATGATAGTACAAACTAATATTAATTATTCTTGACCATCTGATCCTATGGCAAAGGGTCAGGCAGTCTTCAAATAAATTGGACTGGGAATTGTCCTATTGCGTGGTGTAATCCTGACGTAGGCCGCGTAGCGCGTGAGCTGGGGAGTCATGTGGGGGGTACTCACAGCCGGGCAGCGTCTTGAAGTATATGATGGGGCTCTGCGCGCCGCGCTTGTCCTGCTGCGTGATGTAGGTCTTGACGTAGGTCGCGTAGCGCGTGAGCTGAGGAGTCATGTGGGGGGTACTCACAGCCGGGCAGCGTCTTGAAGTATATGATGGGGCTCTGCGCGCCGCGCTTGTCCTGCTGCGTGATGTAGGTCTTGACGTAGGCCGCGTAGCGCGTGAGCTGGGGAGTCATGTGGGGGGTACTCACAGCCGGGCAGCGTCTTGAAGTATATGATGGGGCTCTGCGCGCCGCGCTTGTCCTGCTGCGTGATGTAGGTCTTGACGTAGGTCGCGTAGCGCGTGAGCTGGGGAGTCATGTGGGGGGTACTCACAGCCGGGCAGCGTCTTGAAGTATATGATGGGGCTCTGCGCGCCGCGCTTGTCCTGCTGCGTGATGTAGGTCTTGACGTAGGCCGCGTAGCGCGTGAGCTGGGGAGTCATGTGGGGGGTACTCACAGCCGGGCAGCGTCTTGAAGTATATGATGGGGCTCTGCGCGCCGCGCTTGTCCTGCTGCGTGATGTAGGTCTTGACGTAGGCCGCGTAGCGCGTGAGCTGGGGAGTCATGTGGGGGGTACTCACAGCCGGGCAGCGTCTTGAAGTATATGATGGGGCTCTGCGCGCCGCGCTTGTCCTGCTGCGTGATGTAGGTCTTGACGTAGGCCGCGTAGCGCGTGAGCTGGGGAGTCATGTGGGGGGTACTCACAGCCGGGCAGCGTCTTGAAGTATATGATGGGGCTCTGCGCGCCGCGCTTGTCCTGCTGCGTGGTGTAGGTCTTGACGTAGGCCGCGTAGCGCGTGAAGGGCGTTAGCTTGGTGAGCGCGTAGAACAGCGGCTGCACGTCGCTGCACGAGCTCTCGAGGATGGCCTTCTTGTCCTTGACGGGCGGCGGCGTGCTCGCGGTGTTGTTGAGCACCTCCTCCATCGTCTTGTCGCGCACGTTCCATCTGGAAGCGTCTACTGTATATACTGCACGTTTAGAACTATTCGCCGAACTAAGGCTATACGTAAAAATCTACATAAAGATATTCTTCTTTATCAACCGATGGACATCCGCTGCTGGACAAAGGTGGACAGTCTCTTGTCCAGCAGCGGCCCTGCTACTCGTGACTCGTCTGATGTCGTCGGTCTTGGGGGAGGGGGGGTTCGCTTTCCAGTTCGAAGTCCCCATACAAGCACCTGAACGTCCATCAGTTCTTCGAACTATGAGTGTATGCTCCGCCCATTGCCACTTCAGCTTTGCGACTCGATGAGTTATTGACTAAAAAGATTACGTACGAAGATAGCATGGCTTATTCGTGCGCTGGTCACATTCCCACTTGCTCTCATCCTTATACGAGAACACAATTTACTTACGTGTCGGAGCAAGCGTCGCGCTGGCCGTACAGCGTGACGTTGTGGTCGGCCGCCACGAAGTAGATGGAAAACCCCAGCAGCTTGCGCATGTCGTCGATGCAGTACATGTTCCACGTGAGGATGGCCACGTCCTGCCGCAACTCGTGCACCTTCAAGTGCAACATCTCCTCGTAACCTGCGCGACAACACACATTCTTAATAGGGACCTTCACCGCGAGCGAAGCGAGCTCCGTATTGAATCCGTAACCAAATAACTCGCAGAGGAAAACTGAAAAACACTTTCACCAATACATATACTAGCGGAAAGGAATGAGAGTTCAAAAAGAGTCAAAATGAGATCATTCATCATCAGAAGTGGTGTTAAGGAAACTGCAAAACTCTTTGTAAGTGGAAGTGTAAACCTATTTTGTTTACACAAAGTCTGTCCCGCATATGCAGTAAAAGCCCGGCTTTAGGGCCAAGTCAAGGAGTCAAATAAGGGGGCATACCTGATGGGAGCGCTTGCATGTAACAACTTATTGCGGTTAATTGGAAACATTTGCGTGTACCTAATACTATATAAAAGAGTTTATAGAGAAATAAAAGAGACTTTTTTGTATACTATGGTGATGAAAACAATAAACTAAAAATATATAAAAATACATGTTTAAACCCTATTGCCACTTGCAATCAGCGATGTAGCCAGCGCCATAACACGCCGTGGATCATCGCTGTTATAGTACATATTATAATATGTAATATAATATATTTTTTTACATTTAAGTCACAAGCACTGTCGATACTTAAAAGGAAATGTAAAACCATCGTCAATTTTACCTCGCTTTTTCGACTTGACCGTCCGAACTACTTACACGTATTTACTTACAAGAAGCCTGGTCGCCGTTGTTATCTCGGGACACCTCAGTCTCGCTGAAGGTGGATATCGGATCGAGGGTCATGTTTTTGAGCTCTTCAATGTTTTTGTAGCAAAGCTTCGGGTTGAAATGTACGAACAGTTTGCCTCTCTCTATCGTTATAGTGCTGTGATTCGACCAGTTCCACAGCAGTTCGAGATTCGGATTGTTGAATATGTACAGGCTCTGCCCTCTGGAACAAACAAACATTGAAGCTGAATTTATATATTTTACTAGCTGATGCCCGCGACTTCGTCCGCGTGGATTTAGTTTGTAAAATCCCTCGTGAACTCTTTGATTTCCCGGGATAAAAAAGAGCCTATGTCATTCTCCAGGTCCTCAACTATACCCATGCCAAAAATCATGTCGATCCGTAGCCCTGTTGCGGCGTTATTGAAGGACAAACCAACAAACAAACACACTTTCGCATTTATAATATTAGTAAGGATATATTCCCCACGATACAGACTCTTATCTACTGTGGTTTTCGATAGTAGTAAGTAATGCTAAGTTTATGGGTGTACAGGTACATCAGTAATGTGTACAAGGATCATCTACTATTACATAGAGTTATAGACTGTATTAAGCAAAGGGATCCTTACTAATATTATAAATGCGAAATTGTGTTTGTTTGTTGGTTTGTCATTCAATCACGCCGCAACAGAGCAACGGATTGACTTGATTTTTTGAATGGGTATAGTTGAAGACATGGAGAGTGACATAGGCTACTTTTTATCCCGGAAAATCACAGAGTTCCCGAGGGAATTTAAAAACTAATTTTAATCCACGCGGACGAAGTCGTGGGTATCAGCTAGTATAATAATAATTATTTTAAATCATTTTCCTCTCTTTCTGTTAAATAAATACATGTACTTATTATTCTTTATTCAATCCTAGTGAAAATACAATTTCATTTATAAAAAATAAAAAAATGTATTATTTGCTTCATCGTCATTCAAATCTTAACTGCCGGCCACTTCTCGGATAATGTAGAACTAAACATTTTTTATTAACCACCACTTGGTATAATGATAGCTCAAAATAATTTTTTTTAAATATACTTATAATAAAATCTTATTAATATTAACTTCTTATTGACCTGCAAGTATGCATGCATTCCATAAAGTAAATTTTTTATATTCTTTGTTAACTGAAAAGCTAACTTAATTCGATTTAATCCAGTGAACTATCTAATAAGAGCAGCGGCATAATTGAAATGAAACTTAATTTAACTTGTAAATCGTGATAAGTATCTGTTCGGCTTAGTTTTTCGTAATTCTTATATTTTTATTGGTTTTCTTTACAGATAAAATCAAGCGAAATTTTTTGTTGCTGGCGGTAATAGCTATTCAGATATGCAAGTTAAAGATAGGATCATGATAATAGATAAATGACTGAAGCGTTATTTTGGTAACTTTTGGCATACCATTGTAGCTAGGTTATTAATTATAAGTGATTTGCTTTCGTAGTGTACTTTTTCCGTATGGTTACTAAGTTACTACTTACTAACGAAAGTACGAATGAATGGTGGAAAGAATGGTGGTTTGACGAATGTTATTACATACTATGAAAAAGAGTGCCTTCTATCACATAAATGTCGCTATTGATAAAACTATTTGTATGAAAAATGCGATTGTATTTCATTATATTGTATTTCATTATCTGTTATGTTTATAAGTCAATAGCATTTAAAACACAATTTCAATTTTTCATTGAAAAATCCTAAATACATTATGCAGTCTTTGTCTTTAAATTGTATAAAAGATTGTGTAAAAGTTAAGTGAGATGCTGAGGCATCAGTGCTGCGGGTATTATCAACTGCTACGACCACGATCCCTAAGGATAAATTTTTGTCGACACTGTCGTAGAACAAAGTTGCTTCTACAAAATTGCTACTTTACAGGAGAGCAGTTTAAAGTTTTGAACTTGGTTTTTCGGCATTCCGTAGAACAATGTTGGTTCATATTATACGACATGGTTTTGGAGTATTTCTTAATTATAATTAAAATTAAAACATACGAAACGCCGCCGCCAGCATTTGAAAAGTTAGCGACAGCGGCGCTTCTTTACAAGCGACGTTTTTCTTCGGAATGAGTTTCAGATACGACTTTGTCCGATTGAATATCTCCAAAACTACTGAATATATACCTATATTTTTCTTTTGCTGAGGTGTTAAGCATTGTTTATAAAAGCCGTTAGTGTCAAAATCAAGATTTCGTTGTATATTCATATGCGACAGTATTCTACGACAGTGTCGAAGTATGCGTAATATGATTTAAACAGAATCGACTGCTGTTGGTTGTAGCGGGCGTGCGATGTAGGAGACGAATGAATGAATATAGCGAATAGTGCAAATGTGGACATTACAGACTCACTTGTTGTCGGTCTCGCGGCCGCCGATGGTGCGCAGGTTGCGCAGGAACATGAGCGACACGAGCGGGTAGGAGCGCACCACGCGCAGGCTGCCCGAGATCTCGCGGATCTCGCCTAGCGCCTGCTCCAGCACCGTCATCGTGTTGCCTGCGGAACGATCGGGAAGCTTGTACGGGCTGCGTGTAGTCTGTGGGCGAGGCCACAACACTGCGGTGCGACGACGCATCGCACAAACGGCGCAGGATGCGTTTTTTTTTTTTTTAAAGAATATCAGCCAAGTTGACTAATCTCCTCTCCCCTCCAAATAAGCGGAAAGCTTGTATCTGGAGTGGGTACGACAATAGTGCAACGGGTGGGATTCGAACCTGCGACCTTTCAGTTTTCAGCCCGCACCTTTAACCGTTGGGCTATTGAGGCTTCTTTGTGCGACGTCGTAGATTTTTTGCGATGCGATGCGTGGTCGAAAGAAAGAGCTATAGGCACAGTAATGGTGCAACAGGTGTGACGATAGTCTTTGGACGTGACACTGTCTACGTGCTGTCGCAAATTTTTCAAACTTTTTGTGCGTTGTGTGCATATTCTATAATATATGTTTTTTTTAAAGAATATTAGCCAAGTAGAAGTTAACTAATAATCTCATAACCCCTCCAAATAAGCGGAAAGCTTATGTAGTGGAATGGGTAACGACAATAGTGCAACAGGTGGGATTCGAAACTGAGACCTTTCAGTTTTCAGTCCGCAACTTTAACCGTTGGGCTATTGAGGCTATATGTGTTATATATATATATTATTATTTATTACGGATTGTCTATCGTATGCGCAGGTCCTTACAATTTATTTTATTTATTTTTTAAGGCCACATGTTACAAAAAAATTTCTTAAAACTATAATGAATTAGCTAAATGGAGTATGAATTAAAATATAATGTAGACCCATTGAAAGGTTGGCTCAACTTTTTATACTTATCATCATAGTAAATTTCATAAGACTTAAAGAAAAACAAATGTGGTAAAATTTTAGAGCAAGGAATACCTATAGATAGATAAAGAAGAAGCTAATAAAGTTATACCTAACTGAATACTTACAGAAAAACGAAATGCTACACATTTTACAGCAAGGAATAGGTATATTAAAGGAGAAATTAAGCGTGGTGGCCTATGCCCTATAACCCTTCTGAGAGGAGACCTGCCGCTCAGTAGTGAGCCGGTGATGGGTTGCTACTTGCTGATGATAATGATGACGAACTCACCGCCGCCGGTCCGCAGGGAGATGTCGAGCGTGCCCTTGACGTGCGTGCAGCCGCGGAACAGCTCCGCGGAGGTGATGGAGTCGATCTTGCCGCCCGAGCACTCCAGGTTGCAGCCGCTGTTCGGGCAGCGTTGGCACGTGGAATTGTGTTTGC
The DNA here is from genome assembly GCA_029955525.1 of Oeneis ivallda. Taxonomy (NCBI): domain Eukaryota; kingdom Metazoa; phylum Arthropoda; class Insecta; order Lepidoptera; family Nymphalidae; genus Oeneis; species Oeneis ivallda. Next base: position 9,371,276 of record JARPMR010000003.1, on the reverse strand, counting down.
TGCCGACCTGACCAGCGCACCGGTAAGAACATCAGATTAATGCCATAAGCGTTATCACCAACCATACCTAAATTATCCCCTAAGTAGGAGTCTCTTTATGTAGGTCCCTTAAATACAATCCCTTACCCAATGCCATGAAATGAAATTTTATTTGCTGAATATGAGTACAGTATAGTTAGATGCCATTTCCAGCTTCAGGTACTAGGTTCGTGAAAACGAAATTTACAGACAGCATCATAAATAATTTAGGTAGCCCGTAAAAGTTAGGAAACGTTGGTGAAAACGGGCGTAAGAGATGCCAATCCCCACTTGGCCAGCGTGGCGGATTATGGTCTATGGTCCTTTTCATTCGAGAGGAGACCTGTACCCAGTACAGTAGTGGGCCGGCGATGGATTAAAATTGATAAAATAAGACATATAGAGGGTTAGGCGAAATGCACGCCTGTAGAGCAAAGTAAGACTGATCGCCGCATCGCGCATCGATGACATCGACTGATCGCAGTCGTCTTCCAAAAAGGGAAATGGTTCCGAATAAGGCATGTGGAGTGGAAGTATTTAAATTCGGTCGAAAGCTCGGTCTATACTTAATAAGAATATCAATTGATTAATAGCCAGTATCATTTGGGGTAATGTAAGGATTCTAACGATTCCCCTTACATCCAAATCTGTTCAGGCATTAAAGGTTTTGGCGGAATAAAGAAACTCACATTCATACACTGAGAAAAAAAGCTACTTATATGAGCTACTTACGTAAGGAGCTTGCGATTTACTACTTACCACTGGTGCAGCATATCATATCATCACATATGTAACATAGGCGCCGCATACTTAGTAATGTTGCACCCTACTGTGACGTTTAGGAGCAACACCATGTTCCGTAATCTAGCTACGTAATCAACATGGTACCGGCTACAAACGTAATAGTATCCTGTTTTGCTACGTAAAAAATTATGGCGGTCCAGGAATTTTTTCTCAGTGTACATGAACCCTGAAAACAATTATAGTGCTTCTCTTGGGCGGTCGTGGAGAAAGGATGTTTTACCTCCATGTATCCGCTGGGACAATTTTTTCTCAGTGTAAATGAACCCTGAAAACAATTATACTGCTTCTCTTGGGCGGTCGTGTAAAAGGATGTTTTACCTCCATGTATCCGCTGGGACAGAAGTACACGCAAGAGCGCTTGAAGAGCTTGTACGCGCGAATGGTGGGCGCGCGCTGCACCGCGTCGGCAAAGTCATTCTGCGGCGGCGGCGTGTTGCGGCACTCCTGCTCCGTCACGCAGCGCCTCGACAGCTGCGCACCAAGTAGCGTAGTATAAAGTATAAGTATAGTTACGTTCCCTCAAATATGGTTGAGCGAAGCAATGGCTGGGTCATGCGTCATGCTCGTGAACGGGTTCCACCGGCGGGAATGGGGCTACTTTATGTCTGCCCATCTTAAGTTAGAAGTTAGTCGGTATGCATTTTTGGAACTTCCCTCATTGTGGAAACACTGCATAATATAGCATAAATTTACTGTATTGTAAATTTTATTTTGAAAAGAGCAACCGCCGAGTTTCTTGCTGGTTCTTCTCGGCAGGAAGGGTATTCCGAACCAGTGGTAGAGCCAGACGATTCAAAAGCACTTTACAAAAGTTTATTTAATAAAAAATATTTCTATTCTATTCTATTCTATTCATATACCCAGAAGCGGAACTTATCACTTAAAACTAATCACGCCTTATGAGAGAATATATCTCTTAAAACGCTATAACCCTACCTATAGCCGTCTCCACCTCCCCTATAACGGCCCCTGTCCTCACATCTAATCAATTTAACCACAAACACGACCGACAAACACCATCTGAATTCCGAACGTGAGGGTAGTTATCAAAAAACATCTAAATATTAATTAATCAATTACACTAATCTAAACGAACAGGTAATATTTATTCGATTAGGGTGCGATTGCTATCGCAATCTCTCAATTAAATACAACGACCTAGGCACGAAAGCATCTACTTACTAGTCGAATGAGTTTGGCAGAGACTGAATTATCGTATCGTGAAAATAACTGTATTTATACTACTAATATGTCAAGATGGCGCGTAAGATGGCGCACCCACGCTGTCAACAAAATCAAATGTCGATTTAATTAAACCAACCTCAATAAATAACATGATCATAATACCTTTATCATTTCTGAAAATCGCTATCAATTTTAATGACGAATCTGACAGTTGGGTAGCGTGGCACAATTATATTTTGAAGCATCAATAGCCCAACGGTTAACGGTGCGGACTGAAAACTGAAAGGTTACAGGTTCGAACACCACCCGTTGCACTATTATCGTACCCACTCCACAAGCACAAGCTTTCCACACATTTAATACTAGATGATGCCCGAGACTGCGTCCGCGTGCATTAAGGTTTTTTAAATCCCAGGGTAACTCTGTAATTTTCCGGGATAAAATGTGATCTAATGAGCTATCTCCATTGCAAATTTCAGCTAAATCGGTTCATTCGTTGTAGCGTGAAAGTCATACTGTACCGCTGACAAAAAAAATTATTGTATTTTTTACTGTGACGGAAGTTTTATTTTCTGGCAACGCTTTTCATGGCAATGACGTCTTGAATATCGGGTCGTGGGCGTGAATTTTAATTTCTTATTTTTCTCCTCTAATAAAGTCATTAATTAAAGTAATAATTAGTCTGAGCTATGCAAAAATTTTCCATTTTCACTCATCGTAGAAAACTACACGCGAACACAATAGTAACCAAACAACAATAAATAAGTACTTAATTAAAACTTAACAAAAAAATTCGTAACATTAACAAAAGTTTGAATAACATGACAATCGCGAGCGGTAGGTACGTTGCTATCTGTACTAAGTGGTTCTGACTTGAGACGCGGTGCGGGGAAGCGCGACGCGAGGTTTAGCGGCCAAAATAAAGCGGACGGGTAGTAGGTACAGTGCGACAAGTATAACTTGGCGCGGCTGGACGCCACTGTGCTCAACATTACTATTGCCATTGTATAGAACATGAGGCTAATTTGGAAAAAAAAAAAAATTTTTAATTTACGCAATAAACGCACACAACAAGATCCATTATTGAATTTTCAAGATGGCCATGGAATATAAAAATTGGATGACCGAATTAGTTACTCAAAACGCCACCGCCAACTTATACTTGTGGCACTGTATAGTGTAAGTACCTCGTAGGTGCTCGCGGGGCACCTGTCCACGCAAGTGCGCTTGTCGTCGTAGTCCAGCGAGAAGTTGGCGCACACGTGGCAGTCGCTGGGCGAGGGCCCGTCGCAGCCGCCCAGGCACGTGTGGTGGCAGCACGCGCCGTCCGCCATGCACGCGCGCCCGCCGCAGCGCGCCGGGCAGTCTGCGGGGAACTCTTACACCGTTAGCTATCACCGTCACCATCATCATCACCAACCCATCAACGGCTCACTACTGAGCGGGCCTCCTCTCAGAAAAGGGTTATAGGCCATAGTTCACGCTGGCCCAATGCGTGGAATGATGAAACGTGGTCCTGATCACACTCATTATAAACACACATACCTAGTAGGCACTGAAGCTGACGCACAGGGCCTCCTAGTTTAGCTTCAGACGCAATTTGTGTATAATTAAACATATATTTAATATCTTAATATATATGTTGGACATAGACTCAGAAGTGGAACTTACCACTCAAAAACTAATCACGCCTTAAGAGAATACATATCTTAAAACGCTAAAACCCTACCTATAGCCGTCGCCACCATCCCCAATAACGGCCCCTTTCCACTCAGCTAATAACCACAGCACGACAGACAAACCACCATCTGAACGTGAGGGTAACTATCAAAATATCAAAGTATTAATTTATCAAAACAACATCTAAACGTGAGGGTAGTTATCAAAAATATCAAAATATTAATTAATCAAACCAACATCTAAACGTGAGGGTAGTTATCAAAATATCAAAGTATTAATTTATCATTTAAACTAATCTAAGCGTACTGGCAATATTTAATCGATTAGGGAGCGATTGCTATCGCAATCCCTCAATCGAGAAGAACGACCTAGACGCGAAGGCATCTACTAGTCGGATGAGTCTCTGGGCAGAGACTGAAGTCGTATCGTCAAAACAGACGTTTTATACTAATATTTCAAGATGGCGCGCCTGCGCTGTCAAAGTCAAATGTCGTCAATATACGTCATGAAACGTATATTGACAAAGGTATGTTGACATGGTTACACTTATTGTTTCATGAGGTATACTGAAAAACACCAATCATATTTTAAATTGCTAACATATATAAATTACGTGTCACGTTGTTTGTCCGCGATGGACTCCTAAACTACTGAACCGATTTTTATCAAACTTCGTAACTATCTGTAATTTGGTGCAACTTAAAAGATAGGATAGTTTTTTTGGATTGGGATAGTTTATTTGTTTTATTTAAGTATATAGATAAGTTAGCGGTACGAAGTTCGCTGGGTCAGCTAGTATATTATATAATTATATTCATGGGGTACCCCGCCCTCATAAAAAGTTTGTAATTAACTAAGTAATGTTTAATATTATGTTTTTATAAAATAAATTATTCTTTATTCTTAAAAAAAAAAAAAAAATGTGTGTGTTAGCACGACGCACGATTGGAGTTTACTTTATACTCAACGTTGAAATTTCTACCCTAACGTTGAGTAAATAAGGTTGGTTTTCCGTGACACAATTTGTACCTCAAGTACCTAAGTTATAACACAACTTCACAACGATGCAAATCTCCACCCAACGTTGAGTAAACAAGGTTGGCTTTCGTTCACATGTATATCAGCGCCATCTTTCGGCTTATGTGTAAACTATTTCGAATAGCCACGGTGTTGTACTCCGTACAATACTCCGGATTTTTCTCATACCGGGCTGCTAAAATCGATTCTTAAGGAGTAAAATCCAATAAACTCAAAAAAAAAATCCTCTACCAGCCTGTGAAAGACTGGTCATTGGTCAAACCGACAGACAGACGACATTTTGCGTTATATATGCTCTCGTCCAAATAATCATAAAACGTATTTATTTCAAATCACAGATAGACTTTATTTTATATTTTGTGTAGATGGAACAGAAATTAATAAAGTGGAATTTTAATGCATTCATTATGAAGTTATTTTCATCACGGGATATCAAGTTGCCTTCGCACCATTTTCCTATCCACCCACACAATAATAATGACCTATCACCTATTATCTAGGGCTAACTAAGGTTTTTAATACAAAATATGCTTGTGATAGGATACTGTTGAAAAGGAAACGTTGGGCAAGCATTGTCATTCTGTCATGTCTTTATATCCTGCCTCAAATATTCAGCAAACATTTTCAGACGTTGGAATGATGTTACACGGTGCATTGCGACGCTACAAATAAAGGTAGGAGTTCTTAGCCGACTACAGACAGCAGCAGGCGTCGTGTCGCCGCGACACTACTGGTTTCTTGAGTCCACGCCACGAAAGAAGTCCCGCGGAAATTTAGTGGAACTAATAGATTTTACATACATTAATTGCATAAACATACGACTACTAGACTACGACTACTATGGGACCTCTTTCGTGGCGCAGACTCATTGTATTTCTATGAAATACCTGCCGTAGCTAGCGACACGTCGCACAGTGGGACGAAAGTACAATATTGCGGACTTACGATTTTTTTTCATCGTACTTCGATTTTTTTATGCCAATCGTTAGATTATATTACCCTTATGAACTATTACCTTATGTCATTTTTTCCTAAATGTAATAGTTAAGCGACAAAATAATGATTTGTGTTTTTTTTGTATGGGACGACACACAAAGTTGCCTATTGCTACGAAGACTCGTCCGACCCGGCATTGAAATCACCACAGATGTCATCTATGGCATCTCTTCCACATATTTGATTATTTTACGCACGCCTAAAGTTGCCTATTCGTCAGTTACACGAGCCGAAAAAAAACCATGATTTTTTTTCAAAAATACGATTTTATGGTATAATAGTTAGATTCTATTAGAAAAAAGTATTTTTTCTTATAAACTTTTATATATTTTCTTATAAAAAAAGTATTTTTTTTGTTTTATAAACATAATATAAGTAGTTTTTGTATTTATGTTTTTTTCTATATTTTAGAAATAAGAAAAAATACTTTTTTCTAATAGAATCTAACTATTATACCATAAAATCGTATTTTTGAAAAAAAAATCATGGTTTTTTTTCGGCTCGTGTAACTGACGAATAGGCAACTTTAGGGGTGCGTAAAATAATCAAATATGTGGAAGAGATGCCATAGATGACATCTGTGGTGATTTCAATGCCGGGTCGGACGAGTCTTCGTAGCAATAGGCAACTTTGTGTGTCGTCCCATACAAAAAAAACACAAATCATTATTTTGTCGCTTAACTATTACATTTAGGAAAAAATGTCATAAGGTAATAGTTCATAAGGGTAATATAATCTAACGATTGGCATAAAAAAATCGAAGTACGATGAAAAAAAATCGTAAGTCCGCAATATTGTACTTTCGTCCCACTCGTCGTATAATACAATGATACAAGTACATACAAACCAGTTGTTAAACTTATTACAATGTAATAGCTACTTATTAATATTGTAAAATGATTATTTTGAAAAGAGCAACTGAGTTTCTTGCCGGCTCTTCTCAGCAGAATCCGCTTTCCGAACCGATGGTAGAGTCATTACGTGTCATAAGAATAAATAATTTTGAATTCGAATTTGAATTTGACGCGGCGACACGTCGCCTACTGCTGCTGTCTGTAGTCGGCTACGAAGTCGTACCTTATGAATTGTTTTGTGTCAAGTGATATTTGGCAGCGGCCAGCGACTGTAAAAACGATAAGGATCTACTGACACTCTGATGACATTGACAGGGAGTGTGCTAACAGCAAATACAACGTTCTTTCAGTAATATTTTTTAAGATCGCGGCGTTCGGCTTTTGCCACGTGTCAAAAGATCCTTGTCGCACTGTACGGGCCTTAACCTTTTTTCTGACAGTGCTTGTCGTCCCAGCACAGCAGCCGGCCGGTGAAGTCCGCCGGGCACTGGAACTGGATCTGCCTGTGGTCTTCCATCCGACTCTGCGCGTTCGGACATAAGCCGCAAAGACGCGTGTCGTAGTTAGACTGTAACGAGCAAATTAACGTTAAATTTTTCATTGCATACAGTGACTACCCCTGGGTATTCACTAAAATAAAACTCACTTCGAAAGCAAACTGACTTCACCTGTTGACATATAATTCATCATTCATCATTAGCAACCCATCAAAAGCTCACTACTGAGCGCAGGTCTCCTCTCAGAGAAGGGTTATAGGACGTAGGCCACCACGCTGGCCCATTGCGAATTGGCGGACTTCACACACCTTCAAGAACATTATGAAGAACTCTCAGGTGTGCAGGTTTCCTCACGATGTTTTCCTTCACCGTCGAAGCAAGTGATATTTAATTGCTTAAACTCACTTGACTCCGAAAAGTCAGAGATGCGTACCTGGGATCGAACCTGCGACCCCCCCGAATAGGAGACCACAGTCCTAACCACTAGGCTATCACTGCTTATGAGATAATTATTATAATTGGTAACACTGAATAAGATGAGAGAGAATGGATAGGCATTCAATCCTATATTTTTGTGTTAGTACGAGTGTCATCACCGTTTCAGTCTTTATAACCATACATAATCATTAATCTGTGACCTATTGTGTGATTAGTAAACCACGGAGAAGTGAGCTGTGAGTTTGCTTTCGAAGTGAGTTTGTATTTCACTGAGCCCTACAGAACTGTTTTATTTTACCCACAGTAGGTATTAGTCCTTACTAATATTATAAATCCGAAAGTGGTTCGTCCTTCAATCACGGAGCAACGACGTTACGGATGGACTTTATTTGTTGCATGTAAAAGTACATAATAAATAGTTGAGGAGCTGTTTTAAAATTGTTCTAAAAATAACAGCATCAGTGTGACGATCACAATCATTTCAGAAGGGTAAGAAGACTCTCTCATGCACCACGGGGTAGATGAAAAACCTAAAGACTCTAACTCTAAGGCTAAAATATATAGAAGAGGAATAGAAAGGTTTTTTATTCAAATAAACTTTTTCACAAGTGCTTTTGAATCGTCGATGAGTCTACCACTGGTTCGGATTGCCCTTCCTGCCAAGAAGAACCAGCAAGAAACTCGGCGGTTGCTCTTTTTGAATACAAGTTTACAGTACAACAGATACTATGCTATGTATGCAGTGTTTCCACAATGAGGGGAAGTTCCAAAAATACATACTTCTTACAATTCAATACATGTTAACATGGCCAGACAGAAAGTAGCCCCATTCCCGCCGGTGGACCCATTCACGAGCATGACGCATGACCCAGCCGTTGCTTCGCTCAATATGTTGGTTTAATACTCAAAGCTCAATATGGATCACACTCTGTTCAGACTCCAACTCTCTGACAGAGACCAATTCATGTCAGAATATCTTATTTGTGTCTATTTTTACTCCGTTTCAAGTCCGAACACGCTATATATACAGGCGTCGCTATATTTTCAAAGTACTAAATCTTATGTTACGGAATATATAAGTCGTCGATACAATAACAACAAAGGTATTTTTATAGCAGAACAAAAGTGGATTTAATAACAAAGAAATCCCACGGTCCTAGTCCGAAACAAGTTCTTTAAAGCTGCGTCTACGCTAGGCGAACGAACGCAAGCGTGTTCGCGGCCTCGCCTAGAACGAGGCGAGCCTAGAACAAAGTGATTACTAACTTAGTTTTCTGCAGTTCAACTCCTCGGATATTCAGGGCCATTGCAACTCATGTTCTTCTTAATGATAAATTTTATTTTAAGACATATTTTACCATCGAATGATTTAACAAAATATTACCTATCTTATACAAAGCTCTCGGATTGCTCTTCCATAATCACTACTCGTGAGTCATTGAACAGGCCCACGATGGGTTTACGAGCACCATACAAACCTCTTTGTGTTCGTCAAAAAATTCAACAGGAGGTCGAGGCGTGCCCGTTCAAAACTCTTCTACGAGTACGACCGTATGTGCTATGAAAATGTTCCTCCACATGTCCCGCTCGTGCTCGGCTCGCCTAGTATAGCCACAGCTTTAGCATTATAGTGCCTGAGAAGTGAGAACCGCAGCTTCATAACATACCGCACGCAAGCCGCTCTGGTATGTAATCCGCATAGCAGAAAATAAACAGGGCAAGGCTTTATCGAACATAAGTAATGCGTGCATTAAACCACAATAACGCGGCAATGTTGCATCGTCGTCGTCGCAACGATATGCTCGAAGCACACTGCGCTGAAAAGCGAAGCGAGAGCTTTTCTACAACAGTTGTTGCACTATTGCCGCGCCCACTCCTATGTGAGTACTTGAGTAGCACCTACTAGTAATACTACTGTAACTTAGACTTACTAATAAATATTAGTAGTAGTAATAGACTTTTTAATAGCTCGTGTTTTTGTTTTTTAAAGAATAGCCAAGCTGAACTTGAGAAATATTCTTCTCTCTCCTCCAAATACGTGGAAAGCTTGTGTTAGGAGTGGAAACGACAATAATGCAACGAGTGGGGATCGAATCGTCAACTTTTCAGTTCAAAACCAGTTGGGCTGTTGCGTAAAAGTTTACCCTGATGATGTTATTCTCGGGCTCGGCGGTGATGCGCGACCAGTCGATGGTGTTGGCGTAGCACAGCCGGTCGTTGTTCTGAATCCGGACGGCGCCGCGCTCTATCCTCGTGAGAGATCGAAGACCTAAGGACTGAAAAAGTATTATTAAAATAAATTAATTAACTCTAATTATGTTTTATAAGTACGTAAGAGTGAATAATATCCTTACTAATATTATAAATGCGAAAGTGTGTTTGTTTGTTCGTTTGTTGGTTTGTCCTTCAATCACGCCGCAACAGGGCTACGGATCGACGTGATGTTTTGCATGGATATAGTTGAGGACCTGGAGAGTGACATAGGCTACTTTTTATCCCGGAACATCAAAGAGTTCCCGAGGGATTTTAAAGTTTTTAAAGTTTTAAGTCCACGCGGACAAAGTCGCGGGCATCAGCTAGTTAACTATATATCCTTACTAATATTATAAATTCGAAAATATTTGTTGGTTTGTCCTTCAATTACGCAGCGGATGAAGTCGCGCGGGCATCAAGCTAGTGACAATATTTTTTTTTTTAAAGAATATCAGCCAACTTGAAGTTGACTCATATCCTCCTCTCCCCTCCAAATAAGCGGAAAGCTTGTGTTAGGAGTGGGTACGACAATAGCGCAACGGGTGGGATTCGAACCGGCGACCTTTTAGTTTTCAGTCCGTACCTTTATCCGTTGGGCTATTGAGGCTATACAATTTTAAAAAATTATTAAATTAGCCCTTATTTAAGATTTGCATAATACGAGGATTTATCCATTCTTCTTCTTTGTCCGATAGACGTCCACTGGCCAAAGGTCTCTTGCATGGACTTCCACAGGCCGCCACAGGGCGTCTTGCGCCGCCTGAATCCAGCGGCACCCTGCGACTCGTTTGACGTCATCGGTCCACCTAGTGAAGGGGCTGCCAACACAGCGCTGCCCGATGCGGGGTCGCCACCTTAATTTATCTATTACCTAATCAATATTTTTAATATTGATTAAGTAATAGATAAGGTCTATACTAATAGTATAACGTTCCTAAACTGTTCAAAGGATTTCGACAAAATTATGCAAGGAGATCTTGGAGATGCTACGGAAGGACAAAGGGTATTTTATCCCGGAAAATCAAAGAGATTCCCACGTGATTTTTAATAGCTCTAAATCCACGACGTCGCGGGCGACTGCAAGCAGATTATAACATAATAATAGTTCTTCTTCTTCTTCTTTATCAACCTATAGACGTCAACTGCTGGACAAAGGTCTCCTGCATGGACTTCCACAGGCTTCGGTCTTGCGCCGCTTGAATCCAGCGGTTCCCTGCGACTCGTTTGATGTCGTCGGTCCACCTGGTGGGGGGCCTGCCAACACTGCGTTTCCCGGTGCGGGGTCGCCACTCCAACACCTTGGGACCCCAACGATCATCAGCTTATTTAGGGCTTAATTAGGGGTATGGGTTGAATGTTCACTGCCATACCCCTTCCAAGTTAGCCCGCTACCATCTTTAGACTGCATCGCACTTACCATCAGGTGAGATTGCAGTCAAGGACTAGCTTGTCATTGAATAATAATAAAACAGCTCTTCGAACTATGTGCCCCGCCCATTTCCACTTCAGTTTCGCGACACGCTGAGCTATGTCGGTGACTTTGGTTCTCCTACGAATCTCCTCATTTCTGATTTGATCTCGCAGAGATATTCCGAGCATAGCTCTCTCCATCGCTCGCTGGGTGACCCTGAGCCTTCTTATGAGGCCCATAGTTAGCGACCATGTCTCGGATCCGTAAGTCATCACTGGCAAGACGCACTGTTCGAAGACTTTAGTCTTCAGGCACTGAGGGATTTTGGACGAGAAGACATCTCGGAGCTTCCCGAACGCTGCCCAGCCGAGTTGGATTCGGCGGTTAATCTCTTTCTCGAAATTGGACCTACCTAGCTGGACTGTATGTCCCAGGTATATATACTCGTCTACAATTTCGAGCGCAGAGTGCTCAACGATTACTGGGTTGAGCGGAGCATGAGCACTAGATATGATTTTCGTCTTGCTCGTGTTCATTTAATATAAGTAGTAGTATTTATAATAATAGTTACTTCATGATTACCTCAAGACCATTATCGAATATAACGAGAGCGAAATCCTTGAACGACGGCTTGCCCCGTATCACAGATAGGTTCGGGAACAGGTCGCCGAGGTTGCGTACACCCTTCAATCTGAAATCAAACGCCTGATTTGGGCACACTACAAAAGCACATGAGTGAAGAAGTTTCTTTACTCAAGTGATAAAAGTGAGCCGCAATGACGCGCAAGAAACGCACGCGCCGAACGCGACGCATTTCCGACCGACTTCAAACTAAGAAAAAAGTTTTACAAACGCCCACGGAAAATTGCATGTAACATCCGTTAAGTATATGTATTGTTCGTATAAAATGTAGCCTATGTCACACGGACCATAATAATGAATCGATCAATCATCAAAATCGGCTCAGTAATTTAGGCGCTACGGTGGAATATACGTAAATAAATTCAAATTCAAATTCAAAATTATTTATTTCATGTAGGCCAACCTGTGGCTCTTATGACATGTCAAGATTCTACCACCGGTTCGGAAAGCGGATTCTGCTGAGAAGAGCCGGCAAGAAACTCAGCAGTTGCTCTTTTCAAAATAATCATTTTACAATATTAATAAGTAGCTATTACATTGTAATAAGTTTTTATACTATCTTGTGGGCAGCTGGATGGCAAGCTGATTTAACCCGTGCATCTTTGTTAGAATAGAATATGACATTTCCACAAAACGTACTACAATTCAATTCATGTCAAAGACGGGCAGACAGAAAGTAGCCCCATTCCCGCCGGCGGCACCCGTTCACGAGCATGACGCATGATCCAGCCATTGCTTCGCTCGACCATATTTGACCATTTTTTATAGAAACATACAAACATAAATACATAGACTGCTAATATCATAACCAGGAAGGGTTATGAATTTATCAGTGTAGTCTAGTCTAGTCATGGATTTGCGGTAGTCGAGTAAAAAAGAAAGAGGTTCTTTTAATCGCGTGTTTTTTTTTGTTTGTTATTTTTATTCGATACATTCGCCGCATTCTTGATAGTTAGTGGTTTTCATTAAAGTTTAACAACATTCGGTACTGAGAGGTAGGTAATGCATATAAATCGTCATGCCAGCAGACACAACCTGCGACTCAACCTGCCGCTGCTATTGACGCCATCCGGATTTTTGTAGCACGCTCGATGCATTCGACTCGTATAGAATAGAATAGAAATGTTTTTTATTCAAATAAACTTTTTACAAATGCTTTTGAATCGTCGATGAGTCTACCACAAGTTCGGAATGCCCTTCCTGCCGAGAAGAATCAGCAAGAAACTCGGCGGTTGCTCTTTTCAAAACAGGTTTACAATTCAATAGATACTGTGCTATGTATGCAGTGTTTCCACAATGAGTTACACAAAAGCATACCTAATTATAATTCAACACATGTTAAGACGGGCAGACAGAAAGTAGCCCCATTCCCGCTGGTGGCACCAGTTCACGAGCATGACGCATGACCCAGCCATTGCTTCGCTCAACCATATTTGAGGGAACACAACAACCCGCATCATACGACACCACCACAGAAATGTTTAAAGTTGCTGGCGTCATTCTCATAACGTCAGTAAAAAGAACACCCTACCGTCAAAGACGAATCGCCAAGCAATTAAGGCTGGAATCACATCTGTGCGCATTTTGTCCATACAAAACTGTCATTTTTATAGTCGTGTACGCATCAATTCGGCTTTTCGATGCGTACAATGTACATGACTATGAATAAAAATTCTTTTCAAAAAACCGACTTCTAACGCCACTACAAAGTATAAAAATAATTTTAGTTTGTCCACGTTTGTTGAAGTCGGGCGGGCCTATATACAAACTATGAAACCAATGCGCGACGCTACAGAATATGATAGACTCGTTTGTAGAAGTCGAGCGAGCATCGCGAGTCGGTTTCATAGTTTGTATTTTAGAGCCTGTCCAGATGAGGCGTTTTACGCGCGAGTCGACTCGCGCGTAGACACTCGCGCGTTCCCGAGATACTAGAGCTACATATATTCCGTCCAGATAATGACGCGCGTTTCCACACTCGCGCGTAAAACGCTGGTAATGAGCGAGACTCTCGACTCGGGCGCCATTACTGCGTCCAGTACTACGCGCGAATCCGTAGCGAGTGGACGTATTACAAAATGGAGCGTGATAACTTCGATAACGAACTTTTTATAGATGAGATTGAAAAAAGAGTAGCCATATGGGATATGGATATTTTGACATGGAGTTAAATCTTCTTGAATAATTTCTAGTAAATCATCAAACGATGTTACTGACATTCAAAAGTAGTTGAAACATTTTTCGCTGTGTTCTCTGAGCTTTGGGTATAATGATATGAACATACTATGCGTCATTCTGTCACGTAGAATTGGAAGCACCTTAAATCGTCGACTTTCTCTTCGTTTACGTCGTTTCCATCGACGGTATGCAAGCCACAACACAACCACTGTATCCGAGTCCATGTTTATAACTGAATCCCGCCCAGTGTAGGAACGCGCGTAAAACGTGATATCTGGACGCAATATAAATTGAAACGCGAGAGTTCACTCGCGCGTAAAACGCCTCATCTGGACAGGCTGTTAGGCCCGCCCGACTTCAACAAACGTGGACAAACTAAAATTATTTTTATACTTTGTAGTGGCGTTAGAAGTCGGTTTTTTGAAAAGAATTTTTATTTTAAGCTTTTAAGTGTAGTATCCTATGATTGAGGAGCTAGGACCTGGAGCTCCATGATGTAGTCCATACTTGTTACCTACAATATCAATTCGTAATCGAAATTTCCTAAATCGCCATAGTTTTAGGTGAGCAATATCCCTGCAGCATCAGGCTTGAGGAGTTGAAGGTTAACATTTTTATTCGCAAACATCCTCTGTCGATTAAAAAAAAATCACGCGAATCGGTCCAGTAATCCCGGAGAAATCGGTGGACATACATAGAAAAAAAAAAAAAAAAAAAAGATACCGGCCGAATTGAGAACCTCCTCCTTTTTGGAAGTCGGTTAAAAATGACAGTTTTGTATGGACAAAATGCGAATCGATGCGCACAGATGTGATTACAGCCTAAGCTTTCCGCAGAGTGTAGAAACTGATTAGGGGTATGAGTCTAACTTTAGCATACCCATCCTAAGTTAACCCGCTACCATTTTAAACTGCATCGATACTTACCATCAGGTGAGATCACAGTCAAGAACTTGAACAAATTGAAAAAAAAACAATGTTGTCATGATATCCAATACTGAAAATATTTGGCCTCCAATTATCACTTTTCTACGAATTCAATAGATCATTTAAAATGCTGAAAGCATTTAGCCTCTGATGACGTAGGTATTTTTCTACGAATTCAATAGAAAGTCACTACAGTGAGGTCGATTCTGCTATGGTTCGTAGAACTGTTATCTGGCTGCTTAGACTGTTTTAAAATTAATCTGAAATTTTTTAGCGGATAATAATTAACTTTTGATAAACTTTTGCAATATTAAAAAGTTTTTGCGCAATAATTGCCTTAATCAGGTGAAACAAGACGCTTTGTTTTGGAACAAAATATTCCCCGTTATAATATAAAAGACGTACTTAATTATGGTTTATTATGAAATAATTTATTCATGCTCACACTTGCAGCTGTAACACTGTTTTTTCTCAAAAATCCCGATTTTAAAAAATGTGTTTCAAATCTAGTTCTTTGAAATTTTTTTAGTAGTCTTCTGTGAGATTATTTATGTATTTTTTAAGATATGTAGTTTTCATAGAACATGAAATGATGATCTCATTACATTACTCGTTAAAATTGTTGCAGCCAACGAGCGAAATAATCTTCCATGTTATACATTGTCTTTCTTAATATATATAAATTACGTGTCACGTTGTTTGTCCGCGATGGACTCCTAAACTACTGAACCGATTTAGATCAAACTTTGTATCTATCTGTAATTTGGTCCAACTTGAAAGATAGGATAGTTTTTTTTTGATTAGGATAGTTTATTTGTTTTATTTATATAGATAAGTTGGCGGTACGAAGTTCGCCGGGTCAGCTAGTCTATATAAAATAATTATTATTTAACAGGATAAGGTGTCTAACTGCCTGACTGATCTATCAATGCACAGCTCAAACCAGTGAATGGATCGGGCTGAAATTTGGCATACATATAGCTATTATGATGCAGGCATCCGCTAAGAAAGGATTTTTGAAAATTCATCCCCTAACGGAGCTAAATAGGGCGTTGAAAAATCGAACTTAACGTGAACGAAGCCGTGGGAAACAGCTAGTTAGTAGTTACCTATATATCAATATGTAGCCGGTGACTTCCCGCAGCTTGGGGAAGCTCACGTTCTGGAAGGAGGCGGCAGTGGCGCGCTCCATCAGCACGATGCTGAGGTGGCCCTCGATCACGCGACACGCTGCCAGCTTCTCCATCGCGTCGGGGTTGTTTCTGATGTCCATCGATGGGCATACTGGAACAAAACAGATATCTCTTACAACCATGTAGTCTTTTACAATACCATTGGCCGAATACAGGAAAATGCCAAATTCACCATCGCAGAATAACGTTTAACCGGCAAATAAATTGGAAGTTTTGGCGGATTTTCAACACAAAAGCTGTCAGATCGTCCAATTTTCTCCTGTTGTTTTGAAAATTCAAAAAAATTGTTATTCAGCGATGACGAAATTTGTACTAAGAACGTCATTTTATTTTTGTCACAAAATGTTTCGAGAAATTTTTAATCAGATGCAGTTTCAGAATAACGATCACTAACTGAAAATTTATGCTCTGTGGAGCTGCTCCTGTAAAACTCATTGAGGCGACAATGTGTCCATATTCCAAGATTAGCTCTTATTAATCTAGCTCTATTTAATTTTTTTTTATATAAAGAATTATATTAATTTTATGTATAAATATAAAGAATTGAGGATTAGGTTTTTTTCGATGGCACTATCCAGAACAGAAGCAGTGATAGCCTAGTGGTTAGAAATGTGATTTCCTATTCGGAGTGTCACAGGTTCGATCCTTGCACCTCTGAATTTTCGGAGTCATGTGCGTTTAAACAATTAAATATCACTTGCTTCAACGGTGAACAGGGTTCGAGGATATATATCAATGGATATATATCACGATATATATCCGATATATATCCGATATATATCAAACTGGGTTCGATGATATATATCAATGGATTTTTTTAATTGGTTTTGTTACATAAGTGTAGGTATGACCATTGACTGATTAAAATTTATAAAAAAAGGTTTTATGTTTTTGAGTTGCGTTTTTGATATACATGTATAAAATTTTATGTTTTTAGTTGATTTTGCCTGATCTAAAATAAAATTTTATGTTTTGGTTTCATTTGTCTGATTTTAAGTACCTAAATAAATAAAACATTAAAACATTTTAGTTTTTTTCATAATTTTAGTATGTTTATGCACATATGCAAATAGTATTCATAAATAATATGTACAATAAAATATTAATATGGCTTTCATACAAAATTGATATATATCAAACTTGATATATATCGGATATATATCATAAATATCCGATATTTTGATATTCGACCGAGCGAAGCGAAGGTCTTTGAGTTAACTAGGGCGATTTGCACTTGTCCGTCCGTCCGTCCGTCCGTCCGTCCGTCTGTCAGAGCCTTATAACTTTTGAATTACTGAACGTAATTACTTCAAATTTAGATATAATATGTAAACCGATGGCCTCCAGCCGAAAATGGCTTAAAAAGTTATAAAAATCTTTATTTCAGGGGGGCTCTCATAGAAGCGAATGCGAAGTAAAAAAAAAAAAAATCGCGTTACATAAAATTGTTACGTATCATTTTAAAGATAATTTTGAACTGAGTACAAAAATATTTTTTTTTAATTTTTCCCTTAAAATTGACGAAATGGGGGGCTTTCAAAGTGGCGATTTTATACGCTCGCTTGAAGACGCTCTCTAGAAAAATCCGCTATGGATTTTCAAACTGATTTTATGTTTTTAGGTCACTTATATCCTGTACTTGAACAACAAATACTAAAATTATATGAATATTATAAAGAAACGAGATTATTTAATTTTTAATGGGCGTCAGTAATTCATATAGCATCAACATAGCTTCACAATAATGCTAATAGATGGCGCAGTCAGTAACTATTCCCATGGAACTACGAGTTAAATTCAATGTTTGATAAATAATTCAATGTTTTCACTAACGTTCCCTAACCTTTACGGGCTACCTATAAGTTAGGTGATTGATGTTTTCTGTCAACTTATTTATCACGATCCTGTACGGGACACCTAAAAGGATATTGGGACGGATGTTAGGACTTAGGATTGTATTTAGGAGCTACCTACGTTAAGAGACTCCTACTTAGGGGATGATTTAGGTATGTTTGGTGAAAACGGGCATAATAATAATGTCAGTTTTGGTTATCATGTATCGATTGAATGAATAATCATGGGATACCGTTACCGCGAGGTCTCAGTTCGGGGCGAACCACTAGTTATAATAAATATCGGATATTTTCGAACCCTGACGGTGAAGGAAAGCATCGTGAGGAAACCTGCACATCTGAGAGTTCTCTATGTGTGTCAAGTCCGCCAATTCGCATTGGGCCAGCGTGGTGGACTATGGCCTATAACCCTTCTCTGAGAGGAGACCTGCGCTCAGTAGTGAGCCGTTGATGGGTTGCTAATGATGATGATCCAGGACTTCCTCAAATCAGAACGGATTTCATCCATTCTTCCTTTATTGAAGATACAGAGACGGAGAACGGAACTTCTCACCGTTAACAGCGGTCTCAAAGCACTCCCATAACTATATGTACTTAAGTGCAATAATTTCGTAAATAAACAATTAATTGTAGACACTTAACCTTACACCACTTGACCTAAGGGTCAGCATTTAACACTAATTGCGAATTGTAATTTGTGAAGCTATTCAGCTGGATTGGTTACAAATAACACTTATTGTATGTACACATAACTAATATGTAACTTCAGGCGGTTACGATAACAACGTAGCTTTCTAAACTATTATGTAAGCAATCGTTCATTATACACGTGATAAACTCACTGTGTGAATGGACTGAATGGTGAACGTCACTTTTTGTGCGCATTTAATCTGGATCGTCATACAACATATTATTACGTATTTATTTATAAGGACAAGCGTTAATTTAAAATTTAAAACACCCCCGACATATGAATCTATGGCCGGACTATGTATGATTCTGGTTGCAGCATCAGGTCGAAGTTATCAATTAATTGTCATTTAACGATTTAAATACTGGCACACGTGAAGCACTTAATCGAGTAATCATACGCCAAAAAATGCCTTACATCATTTTGGAAAAGAGCTGATACTCTTACACCGACCGATAAACCACCGACAAGCAAGGAAACCGCATCGAAATCGGTCCATCCGTTTGAGGGCTACGATGCCACACACACACACACACACACACACACACACACACACACACACACCACACACACACAGAGAGAGAGAGAGAGAGAGAGAGAGAGAGAAACAGACAGACAGACAGACAGACAGACAGACACAGTCGCGTCGGGGGTTAAAAACAACAATAATTGATCTTAATTTGAAATATTTTTTTTGTTATTGTTTCCGCCTTGTACTAGATAGTGTGCTAATGGTCTCCCATGAAGCAACTTTACTCTGGGTATTGGAATCAATTAATAATAATTAGCCCGAGCCGGCACACTTGCGAGTTGTGACTTCTGTCACAACGCTAAACATCCCCACCCCACGCTTACGCTATACTATGCTATAGTACGCATCTTGTGGGGTCTGCGCATAGGTAGTACCTACTACCTAGTAAGTAGGCAGGCACTACAACACGTAATAATATCCGATATTACCAATGGGACCTTAATAATTTCTTTAGAAAGGACCCCTTAGGACTTCAGTTAAATCTAGACATCATCTGTAGCGTTCGTATTCTTAAAACATTGGTGAAAACATATTGGTTCATTTTTGTGTTCCTAAAAATAAGGGATTGTCAGTGAAAACGAGCATAAGCATATTCGTGGTACCCTAAAACCAACAAAAGCTGGTAACAGCTCTAGTCTCTGAGAACTCTAGAAAGATGCCTAATGCTTCTCTATCTCTCTCATGTATCGTATTCTTCATTGCTGGAGGTCGTGATTCCTTCCATTATTTATATAATGGTAGGAGTTTTCTTGGGATAATAAATACGTTGGGTTACCAGATCTAATGCTCCAATGAAATGTAAAATATAAATAACTAAGCTGTGGTTATCCATCAAAAATGTTACAGTCTACATGCCATGAATGACGTCATAAATTTTAAATTCAAATACGCTCAATAAACGGGTCGTTGCACATCTCGACCGCAATAAACTCGTCCAAATGGTCGAGTTGGGATAATTCATTTTTATTATTTTTTTTCATGCACAACTCGACCGCACGCACAAAGTACAGTCGTTTACAGTTACAGAGAGGTTGGGTTGAGGTATAAAAAGTACAGTACAGGTATAAAAAGAAAGAGATAGCAAATCTCTCTCGTTTAGAGACGTATTATCTCTTGTATTACAGGTGATAGAGACGGCTATGGTGACATTCAACAAAAGTCGCCTCGTGGGAACGCCGTATTACCTAACCAACGGGTTTTAATTTTTTAAAACTGTCAGTCAGTTGGTGACGTGCGTGCAGGTGATACTGTGAGTGAAGTGTAAAATGTGGAAGTTTTTAGTTTATTTAATGTATGTTGGAGGTAAGAATTTTCTTTGTTAAACATCTCGAAATTCACATCATTTCAGTTCAAATTCATTCACATTATTAGGTATTTTGTTAATTATTATGTTACTATTTGTAATAATACTATCTATACAAATATATTAAGGAAGGTTTTATATATATATACACCTTGCACGTATATATATATAAAAAAATATATATATATTTTCTTTTCTTTTTACTAGATTTTCTTTTACTTGGCTTTAAAGGATTGTATCGTGATGTAAACTTTTTTACAAGTGCTTTTGAATCGTCGATGAGTCTATATATATATATATATATATATATATATATATATATATATATATATATATATATATATATATATATATATATATATATATATATGCACATTGCTACATTTTATTTTTAAATTTATACAATAAACCTACTTTTTTAGGGTTCCGTACCCAAAGGGTGCCAACGGGACCCTATTACTAAGCCTCCGCTGTCCGTCCGTCCGTCTGTCAGCGGGCTGTATCTCGTAAACCGTAATAGATAGACAGTTGAAATTTTCACAGATTGTGTATTTCTATTGCCGCTATAACAACAAATAATAAAAATAAAATTAAATTAAAAAATAAAGGGATACATGGAAAAGGAATCGAAATTTTATTTTTTTACCCTGGCATGTGGGGTGTCATTGTCTAGAGCTCATTAAGTGGCTCAGTTCAAATATATATTTTTTTATTTTTTAGCTACAAAAATGAAGAAATGGGGGGCCATCAAAGTTGTCGGTTTTAGATCAATTTTTACGGAACCCTAAAAGAGCGGGGCCCGACTCGCACTTGGCCGATTTTTTAATTTGTTATGACAATCATTCATAACAAAAAATCCCTGATCTGTGATTTCTCCTAAGATGACCTGTTTGATATTATAGATAATAAGACGCTAAATGCTTGATATAAGTGTTATTTTTTTAGACTGAATGACTGACTGACATAGTCCATAGAAATAGAAATTGTTAAGGTTTTTAATGTCGATAGCAATTACAAATCTGTGATTTTTAATATTTTTAATATCGATAGTAATTAAACTATAATCTGTGATTTTATAAATAAGACTTAGCTTTTATATTATTTTATATATTTTGTTTTGCACATTGCTACATTTTATTTTAAATTTATACAATAAACCTACTTATTTTATTGATTAGACTTTGTTTTATTTTCTAGTCAAAATTCAAAAAAATTTAGCTCTTTCAAAAAATACCATTCATACATAATATTGAAGCCCTGATAATATGTATGAAACGCTGATTTCATTTTTGTTGGTAATTTAATTTATGAGTTAAACAAAATATTACATACGTGAATCACTTTTTGTATTTGACTGTACATAAACAACTTAGTATTTTGCTGTTGGTCGAGTTGGGTATGAATAAAATTAATAAAAATGAATTACCCCAACTCGACCATTTGGACGAGTTTATTGCGGTCGAGATGTGCAACGACCCCAATAAACATTAGTTACTAGTTGTTGTAACTTGTATAGAATGCGATGAAATAGGATCAATTTATCAAAGGATACAATATCGATCATTCGAGCTTCTTTCAATTACTGATAATGATGACTAGACACTGTTTTTATGATACACCTATCCATAGAAGGTCGCAAGGTCGTACTATTGCGTAGTTCAACGTCTATAGTTTTTGTACGTAGTAGGCACGATGTTACTAGTGAAGGAACAAATTTCTGTATTTATGGTATACTATTGTTTATTAACGACTAGATTTTGCGCGAGATTGCTATTACATACTATTAGGCTCTGTAACTACTGGACTGATTAAAACCAGTGAAAGCTACGGATTGACGTGATTTTTTGGATAGGTATAGTTGAGAAGAAGAAGAGTAGAAGAACAAAAGTGACCGACATAGCTCTGAGGATTAGCAAGCTGAAGTGGCAATGGGCAGGTCATATCTGTCGCAGAACCGATGGCCGATGGGGCAGACGTGTTCTGGAGTGGAGACCGCGTACCGGGAAGCGCAGTGTAGGACGACCTCCAGCTCGTTGGACCGCCACGTTTTCGCATAGGCGTGGCGTTGCGCGTCGCGCGGCGCGTCGCTCGCTCGCTCTCGCTCGCCCTCATACCTTGGCCATATCGCGCGACCGCTCACGCGACTCGACGCGCCGCGCGAAGCGCAACGCCACGCCTATGCGAAAACGTGGCCTAAGAAGGTGGCAGGAAGCGGTTGGATGAGGAAGGCGGAGGACCGTGTTTGGTGGCGCGTCCTCGGAAAGGCTTATGTCCAGCAGTGGACGAATACAGGCTGATGGATGGATGGATAGTTGAGAACCTGGAGAGTGACATCTAAGGCATCCCGGAAAATCAGAGTATCCGCGGAATTTTAAAAACTAAATCCACGCGGACGAAGTCGCGGGCATCAGCTAGTCCAATATAAAATGTTGCTCAACAAAATACTAACAGAGTTTTCATAATATGTATTATTAATCGATCTATCATCATTCATCATAAATGTATAATGTTCCATTTTATTTGAGTAAAAGACAACAGCAGATCGCAATTTCACCCTTTTATTTACATTTACCATTACGTTACCGGTTGTGACTCGTGACTCGTGATACGAAAATGATGACGGGAATACCAACGGAATAACAGAGTAGGTATATAATAGAGGCAGGATAGAGCAAATTATTGACATCCGCTTTAATAACTTTGATAATAATAATAAGCGCTTGAAATCAAATTTGATCGTGTATGAAGAATGAAAGTAGCGCGTCTAACGCAATTGAAGTTCTGCGCATATGCAAAAAGTGCGCGGGATGGCATTGGCAGTATCTAGCTTTATGTAGGTATCTAAAGTCAGTACATAATGACGACTTAGAAGAAACCAAATAAGCATTGTAGATAAATTAAGCGCCAACCAATCACAATTATCATTTATCAGTTGCTATTTCTGTTTGTATACCACAAAAAAATTAAAATTATTGAAAAAAACAAAATGCAACATTTCAAATGAACTTTTACAAAGCGCTTTTCAATCGTTAAGTAGTTGCCACTGCACTGGTTGTGGAATGCCGTACGTACCAACTTACAACCGAGCAGAACCAGCAAAAAACACGGCGGTTGTTCTTTTTTTAAACGTACCTAAGTATAACACCATCCTTTAAAACAAAAATTGGAAGAATCATTTTTTTATACAGGTACCTACCTAAGTAGTTTTAGAGGTATTTTCAACAATTTAAATAAACTTTTATCATCATCATCATCATCATAATCAGCAACCCATCAACGGCTCACTACTGAGCGCAGGTCTCCTCTCAGAGAAGTGTTATAACTTATAGGCCATAGCCCACCACGATGGCCCAATGCGAATTGGCGGACTTCGCACACCTTTGAGAACATTTTTTCTCAGGTGTGCAGGTTGCCTCACGATGTTTTCCTTCACCGTTGAAGCTTGTGATATTTAATTTCTTAAACGCACTGAACTTAGAAAAGCCAGAGGTGCGTGCCTGGGATCGAACCTGCGACCCCCCGAATAGGACATCGCAGTACTACTAACCACTAGAATAAACTTTAAGCAATTATTATTAAAACTTAAATGATAATAAAATAATCATTAAACACGCCGCGAGTTGTTTCCTCGTTATAAATAAATGACCTTTTCACCATAACTTTACTAAACGAGCGACGCAATTAAAGTTCCCACTTACTACTACTATACAAAGTAATCAATGAGTCAGCGTGACTATATCGACTCACTGTTTGTAAATTGTGTTCAAGGGGTATGAGAATGAGATCGTGAATGAAACAGTAAGTATATTTTTGATAGGTAAGGTGTTATATTATGGATATGAGCAATATTATGATTTGATTCAACAACATAATAATTATGTATTTTCCTTTTGGTAAACCACATCCGTGCATTTGTCCGTGCACATTTATTTAGGTAAGGAAATAGTCCTATTTGTAGCCGTATATTGTGTTTAATTTATGTAATAAAGAAATGCTTAGCTTTTCATAATATTATGTATGCTACATATTGTGTAAAGCTAAACATTAATATAGTAGGTAATAGGTATTGCCGGTAAAATGTAGAAGAAAGACACAAAAAAATTCTGGGTAGATATGTGGTATTCTCTGGACCACAAGATGCTTGACTCCTTAAGGTCTATCAACGGGGCTCCTATCTTTTCAAATTAAACACATCGTACTCTGCACTATGTATTGACTTATTATTTCACAATTACATCAGAATGTCACTGGAAAGCTGTGAGATGTTTACGTGATGGAGACTTGAATTATAATAATACTGAAGTTAGGAGACCGACTCAGTCAACGATCCTGAGGACGGCCTTTCTACTAGATCACAATAATAGAAGTAACTTGGAGATCCTTCAGAGTCGGAAATAATAATTGTAATACTGGATCGCGAATACAGTCAACAATACCTCTGACAGCTTTCCTACAAAATCAGGTTCTTAATTTAAATTCAAACAACGAACTTTTCTTCACGAGCATAGTCAGCAGCACGGCCTGCTACGAGGTAGGCTGGTTGCCACAGATAAAGGCAGACAGAAACGCAATTAGCCATATTATACAGATTTATCTGTAGTCACTCGTGAACGGGTGCCACCGGCGGGAATGGGGCTACTTTATGTCTGCCCATCTTAAGATAGAAGTTAGTCTGTATGCATTTTTGGAACTTTCCCCATTGTGGAAACACTGCATATATAGCATAGTATTTACTGTATTGTAATTTGTAAATCTGTTTTGAAAAGAGCAACCGCCGAGTTTCTTGCTGGTTCTTCTCGGCAGGAAAGGCATTCCGAACCAGTGGTAGATTCATTGACTATTCAAAAGCACTTGTAAAAGTTTATTTGAATAAAAAATATTTCTATTCTATTCTATTCTATTCACTACCATACCAGTACCAAGTCCGGTAGTGGACGTGAATCTCTTGTACTGAGCAACTGAAGTCTATCATCTGCCGGTAAAGGCGACGAAAACGACGAAGATCAAAGAGAGATCCCACGAGGCAGTGTCTGTAAATGATAAAATATTTTATGATAAACATCTTGATCAATATCAAAAAGATCTGCCTTGGTCTTTAGCTTTTTAATGTTTACAGCAATAAGTAGGTACGCGATATGAACTATAGCTAAAGCTTTGTAGTAATAGAATATCAGCTGGGAAATCCCCTTTAGAAAATTAATATTTTTACAGTATTTTTATTAACTGCAATCAGTTGATGATTATTGTGCTTCACTTATTTTAGTGCAAACGTAGGTACTTATAATATTACTTATAATAGTAATATATTATAAAGGCCTATTTCTCGATAACCAAGTAGGCACAGAATATCAGTTGGGAATTTGTTTCCTAATCTGTGGGAATTTCCCTTTTGAAAATTACAGTTGATGATTATTATTGTTTCATTTATTTGAAGCAGTGATAGCCTAGTGGTTAGGACTGTGGTCTCCTATTCGGGGGGTCGCAGGTTCGATTCCGGGTACGCACCTCTGACTTTTCGGAATCAAGTGCGTTTTAGCAATTAAATATCACTTGCTTCAACGGTGAAGGAAAACATCGTGAGGAAACCTGCACATCTGAGAGTTCTTCATAATGTTCTCGAAGATGTGTGAAGTCCGCCAATTCGCATTGGGCCAGCGCGGTGGACTATGGCCTACAACCCTTCTCTGAAAGGAGACCTGCGCTCAGTAGTGAGCCGTTGATGGGTTGTTAATGATGATGATGATTGTTTCATTTATTTTAGTCCGATTACTGTAAGAGCCTATTTCTCAATAGCCAATTAAACTTACACCGACGAATTTTGACGTTATGGCAGATTTTCAATAGGTACAGAACGTCTGTATTCCTCGGTTAAATGTTAATCGGCGTTTGATGAAATAGGCCCTTAGAGTGAACGTATGTGTAAAGTTTGCTCGCGTTTTACAGCATCATGACGTCATTCACCTCAAAGCGGCGCGCCGCCGCCGCCAGGCAGGAATGTGAGTTTTGTCAGCACTCGGCAGTCAGCACTCGGTGCACGGTGAGTGCATTGCGATGCAAATGAACTCGCTGCACTCCGCAGAGCGGCGCCCCGCACTCCGCGACTGGCGTGGCGGCGGCGGTTCGAGTCTCGAGTCTCGACTCTCGACCCAGCAGATATTTATAGTACATGGAATGTTATTGTACTCCTTGCAGGTGCTAGTGATGCCCGTGCTCTTGTACCGACATTGTTTATGTTTAAATCGATGTCGAAATTCAAAACATCTGCCAGTGTTCATTTTCGTCGATTACTTGAGGTTTTTCTACAGGAGTTTTCCTGTTTTCTAGCGGGTGATTGTCGATTCAATATGCCTAGGATTAGGTAATCGCATGTAAGCATTACACATGTAAAACGTTTTTTAGGCTCTAAGACAGAATTCGCTCATTGAATCAAAAATTGGCTCATAAGTCATAACGTATAGTGGGACTTAAGCATTCGCATTGCATTTTGAAATTCATAATAAACTAGTGACGTAAGAACGTAGCGAAATGAACATTGAAAGGAACCGTCAATGCAGATAACGAAGCGAATTGACAAGTCTTGACAGCAGTGCAAAATAGATAATCCAAATTCGAGTATCATATTATAGCGGCAGGTGTTGATATAGAGTAGACTTTTTAATTTTAATTCTACTATGTCTTCGTAAACTAAATCTTTTCCTTTAGTAAAATAATTAACAAGAATTAATTTAAAATATTGATAAAACAATAATTTTATCGGTACTCGATACCAGTCTACAAACAACACTAATAACACTGTTGAAACGGAATATTGAACGCTTACGAGACCCGGCCCTTTCCCCCTCCCAGCTCCCCGCGCTTACTACGCCGCTACTCTCTACTACAACCTCCAGCTCCATAGCCGCCCGCACCCTTCGGCCTCGTACTACGAAACCGTATCGCTTCAACTACTTCATGCACGTTTCACTGTGGACGCACTAGAGCTTCAAAACCAACATAATATATTAGTGCGTACATAGTAAAATAAAACAGAGTTATTTATAAAAATTATAAAACGCGATAAAACGCGCCTTTATTAATTAAGCAGATTAAGAAGTTTCAATAGATGAATCACATGGTACGGGACGCGACCAGTTATTAATGGTGAGCTCCACGCCGAGCCGCCGTCGTCACATTTTACGATAATTCTGTAAAATTATAGTCATTGAGTTCCCTCAGTGATGCTCGTTGGATAAACAAGTTGCGTCATATAGATATAAGCAACAACCGCACAATAGTGTAGTAGGTATGTGCCGAGTGTAATGCAATGATGCACATGGCGTCAGCACTCAGTGCATTCAATACTCGCAAATAAATACTTACCTACTTGACGTAAAATTACATAGTGTACATACTGGTAGTAGGTACTATAAATTGAGATTACACAACCGCATGGGGCGGCATATGATTTCGATTAAACTGGCATAGATTATATGTAAATTATATGCATACTTGTAGTTGTATGTACCTGTTATAAGGAAATACCTATTTCAAAAATTGTACCATTATTTTGGTGCTCCCGTCAACATCATCAGTAACACAGCATTCAGCAACCGCTCACTACTGGCGCACGTCGCCTCTCAAGGAACGGTTATACTATTAACGGTTATAGGCCATAGTGCTCCACGCTGGCCCAAAGCAAATACTAATGTCTAAATCAGAAACTTTTGCGCCTCCTATCTACTAAAGGGTTTATTATCCTGAGGCACTTAAGCCGAAGTTGTTTTTCCAGCTTTTTACGACAACCCAAAAAAAAACATTTCAGGGTCAGTAAAAAATGTGGGTTTGAAATACATACCTAATATAGATCTACTTAGGCCTATAAGTATTCCTCTGAAGTGAAAATTATCTATAGTTATTTCTGTAGTATTTAAGCGTTTAATTCATGGACGTGTGCACAAATAGTTCAGTGGCGGATAATCAAAATAACTGATTGCATGTTGTTTATTAGTGATAAGTGTGGACTGTGGGACGATGTGTGGGAGAGGAACACTTCGGGCGAGGGGCCGGCACTCGGCACTCGGCAGGCGTCGGGGCTCTATTTCGGAGCACGAAAGCGCGCGGCACAGTCGCCGCCTGTCTGACTCACTGCACTTTCACTGCAAATAGAGCTGCTTGTCTAAAGAATATAATTGGCATCGCAGGGCCACATTTAGATACAAGAACCACAACACGAGTGCATGCCGCCGTCGCGCGTCGCAGCGTCACGTGCGCAATACGTTCGCTATTGCGTTAGCGGCGACCCCGCTCGGCGGCTTGATCACGGTAAACACGGTATATTTTGACCGATATGTATATTTTTATATTAAACTAGTGGTTCGCCCCGAACTGAGACCTCGCGGTAACGGTATCCCATGATTATTCATTCAATCGATACATGATAACCAAAACTGACATTATTATTATGCCCGTTTTCACCAAACATACCTAAATCATCCCCTAAGTAGGAGTCTCTTAACGTAGGTAGCTCCTAAATACAATCCTAAGTCCTAACATCCGTCCCAATATCCTTTTAGGTGTCCCGTACAGGATCGTGATAAATAAGTTGACAGAAAACATCAATCACCTAACTTATAGGTAGCCCGTAAAGGTTAGGGAACGTTAGTGAAAACATTGAATTATTATGTAGGTACTAACGAGTGAAACCGGGTTACGGGCATCTGTACAAATCGTCATCTATCGACGCGAATAGAAAATATACAATATTTAACTAAAATTTAACTAAAAAATAATTTTAATTGAATAATATGGTACAAAAAAAATTACAATACAATTATTGTATTATAATAAGTAACTAAATAATAATGGTCGACGCAAAACTGTTTTTGGGATAGGTCGTTAGTCGTAACTCGTAGTTCCATGGGAATAGTTACTGACTGCGCCATCTATTAGCATTATTGTGAAGCTATGTTGATGCTATATGAATTACTGATGTACATTAAAAATTAAATAATCTCGTTTCTTTATAATATTCATATAATTTTAGTATTTGTTGTTCAAGTACAGGATATAAGTGACCTAAAAACATAAAATCAGTTTGAAAATCCATAGCGGATTTTCCTAGAGAGCGTCTTCAAGCGAGCGTATAAAATCGCCACTTTGAAAGCCCCCCATTTCGTCAATTTTAAGGGAAAAATTAAAAAAAAATATTTTTGTACTCAGTTCAAAATTATCTTTAAAATGATACGTAACAATTTTATGTAACGCGATATTTTTTTTTTTACTTCGCATTCGCTTCTATGAGAGCCCCCCTGAAATAAAGATTTTTATAACTTTTTAAGCCATTTTCGGCTGGAGGCCATCGGTTTACATATTATATCTAAATTTGAAGTAATTACGTTCAGTAATTCAAAAGTTATAAGGCTCTGACAGACGGACGGACGGACGGACGGACAAGTGCAAATCGCTCTAGTTAACTCAGAGACCTCGCTTCGCTCGGTCAAATATAGTTAGAAATATTATAAACGCAATGCCATTTTCTTTTTCAATATTTTATATCTAGTTTCGGAAATATTTCAGAATGGACTGTTCAAAGAGAGTGAGTGCTACTTGCGTGTGACTAGGGCTTTCGAATACCGGATTTTTTCAATACCGGTATTAATACCGGAAATATTTTTTTCAATACCGGGAAACGGGATTTAATTTGGGTTATATGAAAGTCATATCTTTTGAAGTAAGAAATGAAAAATCGGCAATTCAGTTATTAATTTTAGGTATTAAGAACCTGTATAAGCTATTTCAGAAAATCACCCTTTCAGAGTAGTACAATAGGGGGTGAAAATTTGTATGGGAATATTTTGATTTTATTGATACTAATAGCTGACCCAGCGAACTTCGTACCGCCAGCAAAAATATGTAGGGTTGGGATACCCTTATCATTTAGGGGTATGGAAAATAGATGTTGGCTGATTCTCAGGCCTACCCGATATGCACACAAAATTTCATAAAAATCGGTCCAGCCGCTTCGGAGGAGTTTGATAACAAACAGCGCGACATGAGAATTTTATATATTAGATTAACTTGTTAAGCAGTGATAGCCGAGTGGTTAGGACTGTGGTCTCCTATTCGGGGGGTCGCAGGTTCGATCCCGGGTACGCAACTCTGACTTTTCAGAGTCAATTGCGTTTAAGCAATTAAATATCACTTGGTTCAACGGTGAAGAAAAACATCGTGAGGAAACCTGCACTCCTGAGAGTTCTTCATAATGTTCTTGAAGGTGTGTGAAGTCCGCCAATTCGCATTGGGCCAGCGTGGTGGACTATGGCCCATAACCCTTCTCTGGGAGGAGACCTGCGCTCAGTAGTGAGCCGTTGATGGGTTGGTGGTAATGATGATGATGATGATGATGATGATGATGATAATTATTTACTTGTTTAGGCGGTAGGTTATTTCAAGGGATCAGCTCAGAAAAGATTTTACGAAAATCCCCCTCAACAGGGGTAAAGTGAGGGTTGGAATGTTGGATGAAAGTCTTATGAATACTAATACACGTACATCTGATAGTTGAGGACCTGAATAGTGACATAGGCTACTTTTATTAATGGATTTAATTTTAATTAAGAATTGAATTGAATTGAATCAATCAATTGATTAAATTGATTGATTGATTGATTGATGGAATCCCATAAATACGTTGACTGAGGAAAACGCTCTTTACGCCTCTACACCTTAAAACTCTTAATAATTAATTACCTTTTCAACTCTCACAATAGATTCATTATGAATGCTAGAGGAAGCTTGGGGTTTAGATACTTTTTTTTTTAGTTTTAGCCTCCATTTCTGCTTCCAGTTGTTTTTCAGTTCAAATCAACTCAATATTGGGCTGCAGGCATTTCTGCAGATATTGATAAAAATGTGAAAAAGGCCTAGGATCCTGGTATTAGCCAATACCGGTATCCCGGTATTGGAAGCCCTCAATACCGGTACTGAAAAAGTCCGGGATCCCGGTATTGACTAATACCGGGATCCCGGTATTGGAAGCCCTACGTGTGACGTCACTAGCAAGTAGCTCCACAGGCTCTCCATAGAAAATTTCGGTTCGGGTACCTCGCGCAATTGAAACTGTACACAGTTCTTATTCCGAATTGCCGCTCTATACGTAGAACTCTTTGGTTGGGGGTGTTTTAAATTTTAAATTGTTCATTTGTTCTTTGGCCGATTTTTTCTTTTTAGGGTTCCGTACCCAAAGGGTACCAACGGGACCCTATTAATAAGCCTACGCTGTCCGTCCGTCCGTCCGTCTGTCAGCGGGCTGTATCTTGTAAAACGTAATAGATAGACAGATGAAATTTTCACATATTATGTATTTTTATTGCCACTATAACAACAAATAATAAAAATTAAATTAAATTAAAAAAATTAAATTAAAATATTTCCATGGGTATATGGAAATACTAGCTGATGCCCGCGACTTCGTCTGCGTGAACTTAGCCTTTAAAATGCCTCGGGAACTCTTTGACTTTGCGGGATAAAAAGTAGCCTGTCACTCTCCAGGTCCTTAACTATGGGTACCCCTGCAAAAACTCACGTCGATCCGTAGCTCTGTTGGGGCGTGATTAGAGGACAAACCGACGCACTTTCGCATTTATAATATTTCACCATATAAAGTGCAAGTGCATATAGTCAACGTGGTTTTTTACACAGGTAAAGTTGAGGACCTGGAAAATAACACAGGTTACTTTTTGTCCCGGGAGCATACATTTAAACGCCCGGGCCACTACAAAGTATATAATTTATTGTATAATTTTTAAAAAACGCTCGACTGATTTCAATAAAATTTAAATGGGACCACCTGGGAAGTATAGCCTTTGAAACAAAAAAAGAATTTTCCAAATCGGTTCAGGTGTCTTCGAGTAATCGGTGAACATACCTACATAAAAAAAAAATCAGTTGAATTGAGATCCTCCTCCTTTTTTGAAGTCGGTTAAAATAATAATAAAAATTAGTTTAAATTTAACGAAGTTATGGAGTAAAACAGTCAAAATAGTTCAACCCCTATCTCAGAGAACATACATCCATCCATCCTTAGACTACATCTATACAAACATACATCCTTATACATCCATCCTCACAAACTTTCACATTAATATTAGTGGGATAATATGAGTAATAATAGGTAGGATAGGATATAGTTAATGTATTTATAGTTAGTAGGAGGAGGATACAAACATACATACATACATACATACATAAATACATACATACATACATACATACATACATACATACATACATACATACATACATACATGCATACATACATACATACATGCATGCATACATACACACACACACACACACACACACACACACACACACTTGAAATACACACGCATAATTGAAAGATAAATGTGTGAAAAGTAGTATACTAATATCCCGCAGGAACCGTTTGTTTTCCCGGGATAAAAAGTAGCCTTTGTCATTTTTCAGGCCCTTTACCTGTGCAAAAAAATCAAGTCAATCTAAAACTCCATTGCGCGTATTTTGGAGGACAAATGCGTAAAAAATAGCGATGCTATCCCGCAGGAACTGTTTGCTTTTCTGGGATAAAAAGTAGCCTATGTGCTATTCCAGACTATAATCTATGTTGGTGCCAAAGGACCATGGGCAATTTTGTATGGACCCCGTCCCCACCCTCCAACAGTCACCGGATTTATGTTAATATGTTCATTTGGATCCAAATAGACGTAAATAGTTGGTTTCAGCTTCAAAATCGCTGGGGTTCTTCTAAAAAAAAAAAAAACTTTTTGTTTGAAATTGATTTATTTTTGTTATTTTTTCTATATTTTATCGTATAAAAATCATATAACAGTAAAAATAACTACTTCTACTCTGTTAGAATAACCCAGGTTTTTTTTACGGGGTTTTTAAAAAGGTACACTTTCCTCTATTAGGTGTTTTAAATGTACTATTTTTGAAATTCAGTCAGACGTTCTTTTTTTGAAATTCATACAGTTATCACGCATCGAGCAGTAAGAATGTGGCTGTCTGTTGAGAAACCTTTTTGCAGAAGGGATCGAAAAAAAACAAAGGTGTGTTATAATGAAATTCAGTACAACATTATATCATACTTTTGAATGATATAATGGTTATTATGACATTGGGTGTTTTAATGTTGGCAATAAGCTAACTGTTTCAGAATCTATTAAAGAGGATTTATAGCATGGGAGTAGATAAATAGATAAATGAGTAGGTATTTTGGAATTAGTCATCAATAATACGTCAACGAAATATTTTTTTGAACGTAAGATACAATGAGAACCCCATGCATTTGGGCATCGTCGCCATAGTAAAAAAATATCATCTTGCCAAGGTCTATCAATTGCGCTACATTTAATTCTTGTTGATAGGGGGGGACGATTCCGCCCATAGTCCTTTCAACAAAATCGGTTCATTCGTTGTCGCGTTAAAGAGTAACAAACATCCATCCATCCATCCATCCATCCATCCATCCATCCAAACATCCATACTTCCATCCTCACAAACTTTCGCATTTATAATATTAATAGGATTTTAACTTAATTTTTTTTAACGGAACCCTAAAAGAGCGAGGCCCGACTCGCACTTGGCCGATTTTTTAACAAATGATATTATCATGTTACATTTTCGATAATAATAAACTCGCCGGCATATTTAGCGGAACATAAAAAAAAGGTTTGATATCAGTATCATATAAGGTTGCTGGCTGGTTTATACGTCATTTAATTTAAAAAGAAATATTTTCAAACTAAGAAAACAACTGAACATCACATTTTATGCAATTGTTTTAATTTTATTCAAATACACCTTATCTGGAGCGAACTTCGAATATTTCTTCCTTCTGAGTTTGATTTAAAATTTCATTGAAATACTGTTTTTTGTTAGTTTTTTTAATCGCGTATCTTTCTGGAGTTGATGACTAAATTATGCCTGACTTAGCCCCAACGGAGATTGCCAGGGCACTCGAAATGCGAAGAAATGGTCAAACCTACAGAGTGATATCCAGAGATCTTCGTCGACCAGTTTCAACGATCCATCGCAGTATCCAACGGTTCAGGGAGACCGGTACTTATGTGAGAAGAGCAGGACAAGGCAGAAAAAGACGCACTTCGAGTAGGGATGATCGTTTCATTCGGCTTCGTGTACGTAGCAACCCCCGTTTGACGGCCGTCCAAGCCCGACATGAGTTAGAAGCAGTGCGGGGTGTAACCGTAAGTGAGCGTACGGTACGAAGAAGGCTCGAAGAAGCTGGTTTGGGTTCATTTGTGCCCGCCAAGGCTCCAAGGCTCGAGGTAAATCATCGTAGAAACAGGTTAACTTTTGCTCAGGAACATCGACTTTGGAACGCCCACCAATGGAGTAAGGTATTGTTTAGTGATGAGTGCAGAATTCTCTTAAATCAAATTGACGGCAGGCAAAGAATATACAGACGCAAAGGAGAACGATACATTCAGACAACTTTTTAAACTGCAGTTGCATACGGTGGTGGATTAATGATGGTTTGGGCGGGCATTTGTTTGGGAGCTCGCACAGACTTGGTAGTGATTGACAGAGGGAGTCTGACTGGAGACCGCTATATCAGAGAAGTTTTAGAAGAAAATGTCGTACCGTTTGCCCCATATATCGGTGACGATTTTGTTTTTATGCAGGATAATGCTCGGCCGCATATCGCTCGGGTAACTCAAGCTTATCTTAATGATATGAATATCACTGTTATGGAGTGGCCGGCGAGATCACCGGATATGAACCCAATAGAGCACGTTTGGGACTTGCTGAAAAGAAAAGTTAAGTCCAGAATTCCAGCTCCTGCCAACGTGGGAGAACTGCGAATCGCCGTAGTTGAGGAATGGCGGAGACTATCCCAGGAGATCATCGATAACATCATTCTCAGTATGCCTAGACGGGTAGAAACTTTAATAAGAGCACGTGGGGGAAATACGCGATATTAATCACCATTTTTCTAATTTAATTAATTGTTATTTTAATATTAAATTTCACTTTTCCCGGTTACATGAAAAGTTCAAAAATGTACAATTTTTCACAAATAGCCTTTACTCGCAAAATCTGTTCTTAATGTGATCTCATTTTAAGTAAAACAAATGAAACTTTAAATAACAAAAGAAGTGTAGTAAGTAGATTTTAAAATAAAACCATATTTTTTTAATTATGGACCTTTTTTTTATGTTCCGCTAAATATGCCGGCGAGTTTAATTTTGTCAATGAATATCAACATTTCGACAACAGTCAAATACCCTGTATTTAGTACAATCATGTTTTGTGGCAACTACGTTAAACGTTATTTATTACTAGCTGACACGGCGAACTTCGTATCGCCAACTTATCTATTATAAATTTTTTTTTGTTTTTTTTTTGTATTAAAACCTTCCGTGGACCTTAAGGAACATACAAAAAAATAAATTAACCAAATTGGTCCATCCATTCTTGAGTTATGCGCTTACCAACATTCATTTTTATTTATATAGAAGAAATAGATAGAAGATAGATTTATGCCGGACAAAGATGATGGCATTTCAATGGAAAGGCAAGGTAAATGTGATATCTCGCACGAAGAGAGAGAGAGAGAGAGAGAGATATTGTCGATGTAGACTAATTTCTCGTTCGACGAATCCATGTCGCACATGTCTTTCAATACTGTATTACTTATCTCAAAATTTTGTGATTTTGAGCTATTAATGGTTTTAGAAACTAGATTTTTTTCTGTACACATTGATAATACCCTCATATTTTTAAGTCATTGGATCACCGATATATAATATCAAAGGTCTTTCTTGACTGTTCACCGATACCCTACCTCCGTTATTTTTTGTCATATTTCAAAATAAGACACCTAATTGGCTAAATATTAACGAATCTGAGCGTTCTACATATATCGTATTAATTTTGACATAATACCTTGTTCCTTGTCGATTATTTTTTAAGCTATTGCATAGCTTTTATCGCGGGCTTTGAACTAGGACAAACAGTTTGAGCGCGGCGACCGAATTAAGAAATTCCGTAACGAAAATAAACCTAACACCGTCGTTCAGTAAGCGTTCAACATTTTAGAGGTTCACAAGTAGCTCTGTTCGGCGCAGTGGGCGAGCGGCCGCTTTCTTTACCGTATGGTGTATGATGTCGCAGGTTCGAATCTCACTCGCGAAGTAGTGACAGTGCACTTTTCTTATTTGTTTGTTTTTTAATTATTTTTTTGCATAATTTTTATTGTGCAAAAAAATAGCTTTTCCGGGATTATAAGTAGCATATGTGCTATTCCAGACTATAATCTATGTCTGTGCCAAATTTCAGCAAAATCTTTTTAACTTAAACTAAAATTAAACTGACATAGGCTATCATACTAATATTATAAATGCGAAAGTGTGTTTATTTGTTGGTTTGTCCTTCAATCACACCGCAACAGAGCAAGGTTTGATTGATTTTTTGCATGGGTATAGTTGAGGACCTGGAGAGGGACATAGGCTACTTTTTATCCCGGAAAATCAAAGAGATCCCGAGTGAATTTAAAAACTAAATCCACGCGGACGAAGTCGTGGGCATCAGCTAGTTATTTTATATATTTTGTTTTGTACATTGTTACATGTCATTTTAAATTTATACAATAAAAACCTACCTATTTTATTGATGATATAATTTTTGTTAGCAATTTCATTTATGAGTTGAACAAAATATTAGAAACGTGAAACACTTTTTGTATTTGACTGTACATAAACAACTCATAATTTTGCTGTTGGTCGAGTTGTCCATGAAAAAAATTAATTAAATTGAATTTAGACAACTTGACCATTCAGTCGAGTTTATTGCGGTCGAGATAATATACAATTACCCACATTACCTAAGGGTCTATTAATTCACAATCGCCGACTAATGTTTAACAGACTTATAAAGTTGACGTTTCGACATTAGGCCAACGTTTATTTGGCATATGATACAATAGGTTCTAATATCAAAATCTCAGAGTAAGCAATGTTTTTCAGCGTCTATGTTCTACAAACCAATGTATGTCTCCGAATGAACAAAACAATGTGGGTTCCTTGTTTTACTACGGAGCCTTTGGGTAGGTACACGAAGAGAATAATAAGTGGAATGAGGTAAACTTTCGCAGCAGTTAGGTAGTGGTACTCGTATTTATTTATACTTCTATACTTTAATATATAAAGCTGAAGAGTTTGTTTGTTTGTTTGTTTGCTTGAACGCGCTCATCTCAGGAACTACTAGTCCGATTTGAAAAAATCTTTCTGTGTTAGATAGCCTATTATAGATTTATCGAGGAAGGCTATAGGCATTGAATTATTATGTACTAAAGGCTATATTATATCATCACTCTAAGACCAATAGGAGCGGAGCACCAATGAAGAATATTTAAAATCGGGGCGTTTTTTCCTTTTGAGAGCTTCCGCTGCGTGCGCTGCGTAAACTGTTAAAATTTCTCAAAAATCATGACTGTATGACAGAATTGTTCCACTTTAAAAGTTCTAAAAAAAGTCCGCAACAGCATATATAGGTTAGTTCACTATAATAAGGTTATTACTATAATAAGGTATAATAAGGTAAGTTCACTATAACCTTTTTTATGCCAACCAAATTTGTTCTAAAATAATGCATTATTTGTTTTTAAGGTGGTGAAGGTGAAGTTAAAATTATTCCACGCGGACGAAGTCGCGGGCAGAAGCTAGTATGGGATAATCCAGAGGCGTAACGTCGCACAACACTGATTTATGCTTCCGGTCTCTGAATGAAGTACTCGTATCAATAATGGCCGCCTCACATGGCGGGCAGCGTGTAACTTGTTATTGTGGCTGTTCATTCACACCGATTGTTACGAGTTACGACTCATGCAAATTACAATGTTTTTGCACATTCATTTTGCAACCCTGCCAATAAATATTTTTTATCATTTTTTATGTAATCATCCCCGCGTGGAATTAGGTTTTTCAAAAATCGCGCGCATTTTGACCGATCAGACACCATTTGTTTTGGGTAAAAAGCCTATGTCACTCGCCAGTTCCTAAGCTTACACATTCAAAAAATCACGTAGGTCCTTGCTCTGTTGCTGCATGATTGAAGGACGACAAACTTTCGCATTACAAGTTGCAACCGGTAGTATCTCTACTAATGGATCTTTTAGAAGTATCCCTACTAACACCTCGGTGCCTACTAATTAGATGCGTCGCGTCGCGTCGTGCTGAAAGTGTCGTGTGAGAGGCCGAGGAAAGCCAACATTGGCGCCACCTAAAACAATTCTATATCCAACTGTGGATACATTTAGGCTGATGATGATGATGATAAGTAGGAGGCGACAGCACAACTTGTTTCGGACTTGGAAGCAAAGATCCTCTTTGGGTTGCTGATCCAGCGAAAGAAGTTTTCCTTTATAATATAATATTAACATGGTTGAAATATATAAACATTTAGGCCATGTTGCCACAGCTAATTAAAATGTAGAATTGTGGTGAGGGCTCGTTTACACATAACTGGGTAGGTAGGTACGGTCGAGCAAAACAACTTGCGTAATGAACGATAACGTAGGCAGCGCTGAATTCCGCCGCGTACCTATACCTACTCATGAATTAAAAACGTAATAATATAAATGTACAGGAACTATATCAAAAATGAAATATAACTTAGATCAGTCCTTGTATAACCCTCTCTTCCCTCCCTCTATCCTTGTATAGCCTGTGAAAACCACTTCAAAATTGGTGCAAGTTAAAAATTCCGTAGTAGGTAGCTAGGTAGCCACGTACAAAAAGATAAAGCCAATTTTTTTGAAATGTTTATAGGTTAGATCGGTTAGATAGGTTATAGAGATAATTTAAAAAATAGATCAAAATAGATACAATTTTATGGCCGACTAGCAGATGCCCGCGACTTTGTCCGCGTGGATTTAGTTTTTAAATTCCCTCGGGAACTTCTATATTTTCCGGGATAAAAAGTAGCCTAGATGTTGACCCGAGTAATAAGCTACCACTGTGTAAAATTTTGTAGAAATCTGTGCGGTAGTTTTTACGTGAAAGAAGGACAAACAAACAGACAAACAGACAAAAAAAAATTTAGCTTCTGTTTTGATATCTGTATCTTGAACACAATTAGAAGCAAAAACCCTTTTTTGAATCTATTTCATGTACAGAATTGGTTTCGTTTCTGTTTTATTATGCGAGTATGTATAGATTTCACCAACATAATTATTTGTATTTTCAATACGCAAATTGTCAGAACGCCCAATTTATTCTTCGGTTAAACGTCACTCGGCGTTTGGCGAAATCGGCACTAAGCATTTTTAAGTATAAGATTTAGTTGGAGTAGGAATCTTGTTCCTAGACGAGGAGTTAAATGTCAAAAGCTAAATGTAGGACAGATGGATGTCGGGCTTCGTTCAAAAATAAATACGTGGGCAGTTAATTATAATGCGTAAGCGGAGCAAAACAAGTTGCACAATAAACTATAGCTATGATAGCGAAAGCGATTATGATGTGATATTATGACGTTTATGATATGAATATGATATACATAATTGACCGAGCGAAGCGAAGGTCTCTGAGTCTACCAGAGTGAATTTGTACTTGTCCGTCCGTTCGTCCGTCCGTCAGAGCCTTATAACTTCTGAATTACTGAACGTAATTACTTCTAAACATAATATTTAAACCGATGGCCTACAGCCGAATATTGCTTAAAAAGTTATAAAAATCTTTATTTGAGGGGGGCTCTCATAGAAGCGAATGCGAAGTAAAATATTTTTTAAGCGTTACATAAGGTTACGGTATATCTATATATATTTAAAAATAATTTGGAACCGAGTACAACAATATTTTTTTAGTTTTTCTCTTAATATTGACGAAATGGGGGCTTTCAAAGTGGAGATTTAACACGCTCGCTTGAAGACGCTCTCTGGCGAAATCGGCTATGTATTTTGAAACTGAAAATATTTTTTTATTTTACATATCCTGTACTTGAACAACACTAAAATTATATGAATATTATAAAGAAACGAAATTATTTAATTTTTAATGAGCATCAGTAATTTTCAACATAGCTTCGCAATAATGTTAATAGATGGCGCTGTCATTAACTATCCCAAAAATCAGTTTTGCGTCGACCATTATTATTTATAACAAATAATAAATAGATAATAACATAAATTATTCAATTAAAATTATTATTTAGATCAATATCAAACATCAAT
Source organism: Oeneis ivallda (assembly GCA_029955525.1). Taxonomy (NCBI): domain Eukaryota; kingdom Metazoa; phylum Arthropoda; class Insecta; order Lepidoptera; family Nymphalidae; genus Oeneis; species Oeneis ivallda. The sequence goes on along the minus strand of JARPMR010000003.1, from coordinate 9,330,575 downwards.
AACCTATTAATTACTACATTTTGTACATTTTCTGTTCGTGTCGATTGATGACGCTTTGCACAGATGATGCCCGTTTTCATTCGTTAATAAATAATAATTCCATGTTTTCACTAACGTTCCCTAACCTTTACGGGCTACCTATATTAAGTTAGGTGATGCTTTCTGTCAACTTCGTTATAAAGAACCTGTACGGTACACCTAAAAGAACATTGGGACCGATGTTAGGACTTAGGATTGTATTTAGAGGCTACCTACAATAGAACTAAAAAGTTAAAAATTTATCAGACCCTGGATATCATCTAGGACAAGAGTACCTACTTATCAAAACGAATCAAACGGGCCCAAACTCGACGGGGTTACTTCTTTTAATTACAGAATTCCCATGGCCGCCTTACGGCTCTATTATCAAATCAGCTCCATGTCATAATAATATTGCATCGTCATCCGATTTACATGTAAAATTTCAGCTCAATCGGATTCGAGAAATGGGTCACATGAAAGATTTCATGTCAGAAACAGGTGAAACTAAAATATAATATCTTGTAAAAACATCGAACATTAGTTTTTCGTTGTTGTTCCAAATTAATAAACGTTGGACTTTAATTTACGTAAGGATATATATTTTTTATATAAGTATAATTTATAATGTAAGAAAATTAAAATCTCGACTATGCTCTATGTTCGTTTGGCGGATGTTCAATCGGAGCATTAACAATATTTACAATAGGACGCGTAAGCGCATAGTAGTATACAGTTTTTAGTGTGATATTCTAGGATCTATGCACTCTAACGTATGCAGCCGAGATACGCTATAAATAAATCTTTTTTGATCCGTTACATGTGATTTTGCGTATTTAAATTTTAACTCATTTTGGAGTTTAGCTCGAGCTTACATACAAACGTATACTTTTTACGTATGCTTTAGTTTAGAAACCACGTACGTCAGATTGATATATGGATTGAGACATAAAACTGAAACAATAAAAAATCGGATCTCTTTTAGGGTTCCGTAAATTTGACCAAATCACTTTTTTTAAACTAGATATTTACTATAGAATAGAATAGAATAGAAATGTTTTTTATTCAAATAAACTTTTACAAGTACTTTTGAATCGTCAATGAGTCTACCATTGGTTCGGAATGCCGTTCCTGCCGAGAAGAACCAGCAAGAAACTCGGCAGTTGCTCTTTTCAAAATACTTTTACAATATACTTAACAGATATTCTATGTATGCAGAGTTTCCACAATGAGGGAAAGGTCCACAAAAGCATACGTAATTATTTCTAATTATAATTCAACACATGTCAAGACGGGCAGACAGAAAGTAGCCCCATTGCCGCTGGTGGCACCCGTTCACGAGCATGACGCATGACCCAGCCATTGCCTCGCTCAACCATATTTTAGGGAACGCAACAACCCGCATCACACGACACCACCGCAGAAATGTTAAAGAGAGTGTGACATACTTAGGCTACCCATCTTAAGGCATCGAATTGAAACTAATATTCAAATCAAATACTCATTTTAAAATATGACTTGTACACAAATAAAGTGGAAACTCTGAATAGAATAGAATTATTTTGATATACAATTATACAGGTTAATCATTACCTACTGTCTCATTAATCGCTGGAACGAATTACATCCACGCTTTTTTGTCATTTATATAGTCTTCAATCGTATAATATGCTTTTTTCATGAGCGTAGTTTTAATCGATTTCTTAAACTTGTGTAAAGGCAAGTCCAAGATCGACTGTGGAATTTTATTATAGAACGTCACGCCCATTCCCACAAATGTCTTTCGGACCCTCTTGAGGCGCAGTCGAGGAATCACGAGCCTATTTGGATCTCTAACCTGCCTATCTCGTAATTCACCCTTTTTTTTTGTAATTCACAATGTTTTGTCTGACAAATATTATATTGTTATAAATATATTGTGAAGCTACTGTAAGAATGCCTATTTCTTTAAATTTTCCTCGAAGCGAATCCCGCGGCTTTAAATTATAGATTGCGCGAATCGCCCTCTTCTGCAATACAAAAATTTTTCCAATATCGGCCGCCTTACCCCATACTAAGATTCCGTATGACATAATACTATGGAAATATGCAAAATAAACAATTTTTGCAGTTTCTATGTCAGTTATCTGTCGAATCTTAATAACAGCGTAAGCAGCAGAGCTGAGCTTGCCAGCAAGTACTGCTATATGGGTGCCCCATTGCAGCTTTGAGTCCAGGGTTAATCCCAAGAACACTGTGGAGTCCTCTGTTTTCAAGGATTCATTACTTATCTTTAAATTTTTACTGACAGTTCTGGTGTTAGGCAATAAAAACTCAACACACTTTGTTTTTTTAGCATTTAAAAGTAGATTATTTGCCGTAAACCATTCAGAAACTTGAGATAATGCATTATTTACATCGTCAAAATTGTCTTTTTTCCTATCGACTTTGAAAATCAAAGACGTATCATCAGCAAATAGTACAATATCGCAAGTATTTTGGACAAAATATGGTAAATCGTTTATGTAAATCAAAAACATGAATGGACCTAGAATAGAACCCTGGGGTACACCCATTACTGAGGCTGATCCGGATGATTTTACATCATTGACACACACTCTTTGAACACGATCCCTTAGATAAGACGCAATGAGGCTAAGTGCAATATCTTTAATACCATAGTGGCTCAGTTTAAGTAAGAGGGTCTTGTGATCAACGCAGTCGAAGGCTTTTGATAAATCACAAAAAATACCAATGGCATTCTGTGAGTTATTCCATGCATCGAAAATGTGTTGTAACAGCGTTGCGGCTGCATCGGTTGTTGATCGACCCTTAGTAAAACCGTACTGCTCAGGGTGAAGAAGTTTATTTAAGTTAAAGTGTAGAAGCAGTTGGTTGAACATTATTTTTTCGAAAATCTTGCTGAGAGTTGGCAAAATTGAAATTGGTCTGTAGTTATTCGGGTCAAATTTGCTTCCCGATTTATAAAGAGGTATTAATTTGCTACATTTCATTAGGTCTGGAAAAGATCCAGTATCTACAGATTTATTAAAAATTAAAGCAAGATAAGGCGCAATAATATCAATGATATTGTGAATTAATTTAACTGATATTCCCCATAGATCTCCTGTTTTTTTTATTTTGCAATGATTTAAATGTTTTGATAATATCATGTGGGGTAACGTGTTCAAACCTAAATAGTTTATTGCACTCAGAGACATTGCTTCTTAGAAGATTACAGGCTTCTGTTGGCGAGGAATTTAGAGAACTGGTCGTGGTTACTGGTATATTTTTGAAAAAGTTCTCAAATGTATTTGCAATTTCTATATCGGAGTCAATTACAAGGTTATTAAGTTTAAGCTCCAGTTTATTATAATGCATCTTGTTCTTACCCATTTCATCACCAATAATGTCCCATACTGCTTTTATTTTATTATCTGAATTGACAATTTTTTGTTTTATGTGAAGTGACTTTGCTTGTATGCACACGTTTCTAAACAATTTGGAGTAATTTCTTACATATTCTATAAACGCGGGGGTATAATTATATCGTTTTTCTGCATACAAGTCAAACAGCTTATTTCTACTTTTATAGATGCCAACAGTTGCCCAATCACTAAATTTTAAATTTTTAAATAATCTTTTGTCTATTACCTTAAAGATAGAGTTAAATTGAGAGTTTAAAAGATCAAAAAACTCACTATAAATTTCATCCGGACCACCCTGTGCAATATCAAGCGTCGGCAATGCAGCTGCGATATTTTGTTTAAATTGCCTTACTTTTTTTGTGGTAACTGGCCTATATTTTACTACTTTTGTTGTATTCTGCTCACTGCTCGGAATAGATATCATTTGTCCGCAATGATCAGATCTTAAATAAGTGATAATCGATTTTTGGATAATTTTACAATCACAGAAGATGTTATCAATACAAGTAGCTGAATTAGCAGTTATTCTCGTAGGTTCAACAAAAACATTTTCCAGGTTAAAACTTTTAAACAAATTAAGTAATCTACCTGTAAAAGGCGTGTGTTGCAGGATATCTATGTTGAAATCTCCACAGATTACTATTTTTTTTGATGTCCTACATAGCCGCCCTAAGGCGTCCTCCATGACCTTCTCAAAATGAACAAAATCGCCCGAGGGGGGTCGGTACACGCAGACTATAATATATCGGTCCAGCTCAACACAAGACAGCTCAATAATGCGTTCCATAGAAAGACTAACAATGTCTTTTCGCTCTTTGCAATTAATATTATTGCGCATTATTATCAAAGAACCCCCGCGTATAGCAGTCTTTCTGGAGAACACACTTGACAGTAAATAACTATCAAAATGCATAACTAACTGATGAGAGTTGAGCCAATGTTCAGTGAGACATAAAATGTCAATATTAAACTCTTTAATAAATAACTCAATCTTCAACAGGTTATTGTGTCGTGGTATATAACTGTCCATAGAACTTCTCAACCTCTCCCAAGACCTCAGGTCGAGAAGAGACGAGACGGCCGTCATCAGTTTTCAGCCGCGTCAGCTGGCTCTGTCCGATAGACAGATCTCTCGCGAACACTTTTGAGCCTTTGTTCCGCTCGATGGTATCTTTAATACACTTGGTATTAAAGACCCGGAGGTCGCGAGTTTGTGCCTTAGAGATCTGCCTATTAATCCGCCGGTAGGCAGCCGCGTCTGCCGATGACTGCAGCCTCATCTCTTGCCTCTCCTTCATTAGCTTGAGAGTATGGTCAGAGAACTTTTCGGTTCTTTTCCTGCGATGGGTCTTAAAGAATTTAGATCCCACAGTATGGACAGTTTCCACGAACCTGTTGTTTAGATCGTCCACAGAAACGCAGTCTGCTAGGCACTCGAATCGGTTCTGCAGTTCGAGTTGGAAGTTTTCGGGATTTTGAATATGCGCACGAGAAGGTCGGAGAGTTGACTTCACCAGTCTGGCCCTTTCCAGCTTTACATTAATATTCAACGTGCCTCTTACCATCCGGTGATCGCTACCGGTTTTCACCCTATTGATCACAGAGACATCGTTGAATATATGCCGCTTGGTCGACATAATGAAGTCGATCTCACTTCTAGTGGAACCATCGGGACTCAACCATGTCCATTTTCTGTGTGGCCGCTTCCTGAAGAAGGAGTTCATCATAAAGAGGCCCTCCTTCTCCATGAAGTCGGCCAACATTTGGCCCCTTTGGTTCCTTCGCCCATATCCAAAATGCCCCACTCTCGTCTCTGCACCGCTTCGTTCACCCAGCCTTGCATTGAAATCCCCCATCACAACACTGTAGTGAGTAATATAGGCGTGTATGGCTTTTGATATATCCTCATACAGCGCCTCTACCTCCTCGTCAGAATGGGTCGATGTCGGTGCGTAAACCTGTATAACCTTCAGCGAATACCGTTTGGTGATTCTGAGTATAAGGTACGCTACCCTACTCGACACACTCTTGACTTGTACAATGTTGTTGACGAGGGACTTGTGGACGATGAACCCGACACCACCCTGGGACTGTTGATCGCCCTCCCGGTAGTAAAACAAGTTGCCGGAATTGAGGATTATCGAGTCCTCCCCCTCTCTTCGGACTTCAGACAATGCAATAATATTCCAGCGCAACTTGTTCACTGCTTCTTCCAGCTCGATGATCTTCTCGTCGGTCCTCAAAGTGCGTGCGTTATACGTCACCAGGTCTAGTCGTCGGGGTTGGCAGCGGAATCTCGTCCGGAGATTCTTAGCACCCCCTGCCCCGCCATTACCGTGACCGCTGCCAGGGTCCGGAATAGCGAGGCCGCCGGGAACTAGGGGCCATGGTTTTCTGCGATTATCCATTAAGGTTTTGCCCAAAATGACCACGCTGGGCAGGCGTGTTGGTCATCGCAGGGCTAGACTGATCGCACCGGTGTCGCTGCTGCCCGATACCGGCCTGTGCCAATAGTACATAATATACAGAAATTTCAAATTCCTAACTAATTCAGTTTTTGAGATAGACCCCCTAACAAAAATGGTCTAAAACCGCCAACTTTGACGGCCCCCCCATTTCTTCATTTTTGTAGCTAAAAAATAATAAAAAATATTTGAACTCTACTCTATGAGCTCTAGACACTGACATACATCCCACATGCCAGGACCGCATTAGGTTTGCAAAGTGTAATAATATAATATCGTTTTTTTAACCGACTTCAAAAAAAACAAAAAAGGAGGTTCTCAATTCGACGCGTATTTTTTATTTTTGTCGATGTTACTCCATATCTCCATCAAATCTTGACTGATTTCAATATTTTTTTTTTATTTGAAAGGGCGTATCTGCAGGTAGGCACATAGTTCGAAGAGCTGCTGGTCGTTGGGGTCCCAAGGTGCTGGAGTGGCGACCCCGCACCGGGAAGCGCACTGTTGGCAGACCCCCCACCAGGTGGACCGACGACATCAAGAGAGTCGCAGGGAGCCGCTGGATTCAGGCGGCGCAAGACCGAGACCTGTGGAAGTCCATGCAAGAGACCTTTGTCCAGCAGTGGACGTCTATCGGTTGATAAAGAAGAAGAAGAAGAAGTATGTTCAGGTCAAGTCTTGCAAGGTGTATTAGAACCATTCCTGGTTTCCGATTGAGCTGAAAATGTGCATGTACATGTAAATCGGATTACAATGCAATATGGCTATGGGAATTCTGTAGGAAAACAATGTAACACCATGGAGTTCGGGCTCGTTAGATTCGTCTTGAGAAGTACTCTGGTCCTAGATAATATCCAGGGTCTGATGATGAAGCTGAACGGTGGTTATATGCGCTCTGTAATGAAACTACGTAACCATATTTAGTTTGGGCTCGTTTCATTCGTATTGATAAGTAGTCTTAAATGATATCCATGGAATGGCTCTGATGATGGAGCTGAAACTGCATCCAGGATATCCAGCACACTAGTACACTCTTGAAAAAATAATAGCAGATATGCCTGTCGTGTTTGGATTCGTTTTGATCAGTATTTGATTCTACATAGGATGCAATGGTGCCACCATTGAGCTGATGAGCTGATGCTGTACCCAAGATATCTAGCACACTAGTAGTACACTCTTGAAAGAATAATAGCAGCCATGTAGTGTTTATGGATTCGTTTTGATCAGCATTTAATTAGTTCCGACTTCAAAAAAAAAGAGGAGGTTCTCAATTCTAGGTTCTAAGTTCTCACTATTTATTTTTTTAAAACGAAATTGAATAAGGAACTCTCCTCATATAAATATATCTTTGTCGTATATTATATACAGATTAGAGCGTGGCTGCCTATTTACCATTTGGACTTGGGTTGAGTGGTCTAAGATTTGGACGGAGTAACCTTAAATTTATCCTTAAATTAATAGGTTTCAAACTAGGGGCGGATTTCACCAACATAAAATAAGTCTTATCCGAGTGTAAATTTGATATTTGGACAGTATTTTCAATACAAACACTGTCAGAACGCCCAATTTATTCCTCGGTAAAACGTCACTCGACGTTGGTGAAATCAACCTTATGTGAAGTTGCGAAACGTATTGTTACTAATTACATGTTCGTAGGTACTCAGAGCAACTGCTATTATGTTCAACTGCGTAGATTGATGCGTAGGTATTTGTGTAGGAAAAATATACGCAGTATTCTGTATTCTGAATCTCACTCGCTCTGACTTCGCACAGGTGAGCTTAGATAATAGGTGCTCTTCTTGGTCGCACACTTCGTTGCTGAAGGTCCTGTCCATATAAACTTTCATAGCTTTCATAAAGCCTTCGTGATTAGCCTTTTCTAATTGCGATTGTAACCTAATAATTGTATAACTTGAGTCAGTCATTGGTCAATAAATTTAAGGAGACTGCTGTCGCCTAAAATACAGGTTTTTACCTAGTTAAGGGACAGTAGATTTTCTGAATGTACCTAAAATACACTACTCTGTAACTAAATAGTCTTAAGACTAAATCTATATTTAGTGTTAATTAAGTTTTGTCATATTTGGTATTTTTTTTCTCTCTATATTATGTTACAAGCTAAATAAACTAGTGGTTCGCCCCGAACCGAGACCTCGCGGTAACGGTATCCCATGATTATTCATTCAATCGATACATGATAACCAAAACTGACATTATTATTATGCCCGTTTTCACCAAACATACCTAAATCATCCCCTAAGTAGGAGTCTCTTAACGTAGGTAGCTCCTAAATACAATCCTAAGTCCTAACATCCGTCCCAATATCCTTTTAGGTGTCCCGTACAGGATCGTGATAAATAAGTTGACAGAAAACATCAATCACCTAACTTATAGGTAGCCCGTAAAGGTTAGGGAACGTTAGTGAAAACATTGAATTATTATGTAGGTACTAACGAGTGAAACCGGGTTACGGGCATCTGTACAAATCGTCATCTATCGACGCGAATAGAAAATATACAATATTTAACTAAAATTTAACTAAAAAATAATTTTAATTGAATAATATGGTACAAAAAAAATTACAATACAATTATTGTATTATAATAAGTAACTAAATAATAATGGTCGACGCAAAACTGTTTTTGGGATAGGTCGTTAGTCGTAACTCGTAGTTCCATGGGAATAGTTACTGACTGCGCCATCTATTAGCATTATTGTGAAGCTATGTTGATGCTATATGAATTACTGATGTACATTAAAAATTTATTTGTGTTAAAAAAGTGGAAATAGTCTCTATGACCATAAATATATAAAGATACTATACATATATAAAGATACTTATTTCTTAGATAGTACTAAATTAGCATATTATGGAGAAAAGGTGCTCGTTTATTTTGGTCACAACTTACAAACCACATTATAAATCAGTGTTTTCAGTATTTGTTGATTAAATACACTAAAATATTAATAGTACATCTTCTTCTTCTTCTTTATCAACCGATAGACGTCCACTGCTGGACAAAGGTCTCTTGCATGGACTTCCACAGGCCTCGGTCTTGCGCCGCCTGAATCCAGCGGCTCCCTGCGACTCGTTTGATGTCGTCGGTCCACCTGGTGGGGGGTCTGCCAACACTGCGCTTCCCGGTGCGGGGTCGCCACTCCAGCACCTTGGGACCCCAACGACCATCAGCTCTTCGAACTATGTGCCCCGCCCATTTCCACTTCAGTATCGCGACTCGCTTAGCTATGTCGGTGACTCTGGTTCTCGCAGGGACACTCCGAGCATAGCTCTCTCCATCGCCCGCTGAGCGGTCCTGAGCCTACTTATGAGGCCCTTAGTTAGCGACCATGTCTCGGATCCGTAAGTCATCACTGGCAACACGCACTGTTCGAAGACTTTAGTCTTCAGGCACTGAGGAATTTTGGACGAGAAGACATCTCGGAGCTTACCGAACGCTGCCCAGCCGAGTTGGATTCGGCGGTTGATCTCTTTCTCGAAATTGGACCTACCTAGCTGGACTGTGTGTCCCAGGTAAATATACTCGTCGACAATTTCGAGTGCAGAGTTCTCAACAATTACTGGGTGGAGCGGTGCATGAGCATTGGACATGATTTTCGTCTTGCTCATGTTCATTTTCAGGCCCACCTGTTGAGAAACCCTGCTGAGATCGTTGAGGATTGTATTGAGGTCTCTCAGAGTCTCAGCCATGACTACTATGTCATCGGCAAATCGCAGGTGAGTGATGTACTCGCCGTTTATGTTGATGCCAAGTCCGTTCCAATCCAGAAGCTTAAAGACGTCCTCCAACGCAGCGGTAAAGAGCTTCGGGGAGATAACGTCTCCCTGTCGCACTCCACGCTGCAAGTGGATTGGCCTCGTAGTCTGGTCCTGTATACGTACTGACATTGTGGCGTTTTCATACAAGCACTTCAACACTTGGATATACCGGTAGTCAATCCTGCATCTCTGCAGCGACCTCAACACAGCCCAAGTTTCCACCGAATCGAAGGCTTTCTCATAGTCCACAAACGCTAAGCAAAGTGGCCGGTTATACTCTTCCGTCTTTTGTATAACCTGCCGCAGCGTATGAATGTGATCTATGGTACCAAAGCCTTTTCGGAATCCGGCTTGTTCGGGAGGCTGGAAGTCGTCGAACCTACGAGCGAGACGATTCGTAATGACTCTCGAGAACAACTTATAAACATGACTCAACAACGAGATGGGTCTATAATTCTTCAACAAGGTATTATCACCCTTTTTGAAGAACAGAACCACCACGCTCCTGTGCCATGCTTCCGGCGTTGTGCCCTCGTGGATGACGGAATTGAACAATCGCTGAAAGATCTTAAGTACTGGTTTTCCACCCGCTTTCAGGAGTTCCGCAGTGATTCCGTCATCACCTGGCGCCTTGTTGTCCTTGAGCTGTTTGAGAGCCATTCTAATCTCGTATAGGCTGACGTCCGGGATATCTTCGGTATAGTGTCGGGTCAGTTTGGCTCTGGGATCTTTCGCCAAATCTTCAACAGGTTATTGTGTCGTGGTATATAACTGTCCATAGAACTTCTCAACCTCTCCCAAGACCTCAGGTCGAGAAGAGACGAGACGGCCGTCATCAGTTTTCAGCCGCGTCAGCTGGCTCTGTCCGATAGACAGATCTCTCGCGAACACTTTTGAGCCTTTGTTCCGCTCGATGGTATCTTTAATACACTTGGTATTAAAGACCCGGAGGTCGCGAGTTTGTGCCTTAGAGATCTGCCTATTAATCCGCCGGTAGGCAGCCGCGTCTGCCGATGACTGCAGCCTCATCTCTTGCCTCTCCTTCATTAGCTTGAGAGTATGGTCAGAGAACTTTTCGGTTCTTTTCCTGCGATGGGTCTTAAAGAATTTAGACCCCACAGTATGGACAGTTTCCACGAACCTGTTGTTTAGATCGTCTACAGAAACGCAGTCTGCTAGGCACTCGAATCGGTTCTGCAGTTCGAGTTGGAAGTTTTCGGGATTTTGAATATGCGCACGAGAAGGTCGGAGAGTTGACTTCACCAGTCTGGCCCTTTCCTGCTTTACATTAATATTCAACGTGCCTCTTACCATCCGGTGATCGCTACCGGTTTTCACCCTATTGATCACAGAGACATCGTTGAATATATGCCGCTTGGTCGACATAATGAAGTCGATCTCACTTCTAGTGGAACCATCGGGACTCAACCATGTCCATTTTCTGTGTGGCCGCTTCCTGAAGAAGGAGTTCATCATAAAGAGGCCCTCCTTCTCCATGAAGTCGGCCAACATTTGGCCCCTTTGGTTCCTTCGCCCATATCCAAAATGCCCCACTCTCGTCTCTGCACCGCTTCGTTCACCCAGCCTTGCATTGAAATCCCCCATCACAACACTGTAGTGAGTAATATAGGCGTGTATGGCTTTTGATATATCCTCATACAGCGCCTCTACCTCCTCGTCAGAATGGGTCGATGTCGGTGCGTAAACCTGTATAACCTTCAGCGAATACCGTTTGGTGATTCTGAGTATAAGGTACGCTACCCTACTCGACACACTCTTGACTTGTACAATGTTGTTGACGAGGGACTTGTGGACGATGAACCCGACACCACCCTGGGACTGTTGATCGCCCTCCCGGTAGTAAAACAAGTTGCCGGAATTGAGGATTATCGAGTCCTCCCCCTCTCTTCGGACTTCAGACAATGCAATAATATTCCAGCGCAACTTGTTCACTGCTTCTTCCAGCTCGATGATCTTCTCGTCGGTCCTCAAAGTGCGTGCGTTATACGTCACCAGGTCTAGTCGTCGGGGTTGGCAGCGGAATCTCGTCCGGAGATTCTTAGCACCCCCTGCCCCGCCATTACCGTGACCGCTGCCAGGGTCCGGAATAGCGAGGCCGCCGGGAACTAGGGGCCATGGTTTTCTGCGATTATCCATTAAGGTTTTGCCCAAAATGACCACGCTGGGCAGGCGTGTTGGTCATCGCAGGGCTAGACTGATCGCACCGGTGTCGCTGCTGCCCGATACCGGCCTGTGCCAATAGTACATAATATACAGAAATTTCAAATTCCTAACTAATTCAGTTTTTGAGATAGACCCCCTAACAAAAATGGTCTAAAACCGCCAACTTTGACGGCCCCCCCATTTCTTCATTTTTGTAGCTAAAAAATAATAAAAAATATTTGAACTCTACTCTATGAGCTCTAGACACTGACATACATCCCACATGCCAGGACCGCATTAGGTTTGCAAAGTGTAATAATATAATATCGTTTTTTTAACCGACTTCAAAAAAAACAAAAAAGGAGGTTCTCAATTCGACGCGTATTTTTTATTTTTGTCGATGTTACTCCATATCTCCATCAAATCTTGACTGATTTCAATATTTTTTTTTTATTTGAAAGGGCGTATCTGCAGGTAGGCACATAGTTCGAAGAGCTGATGGTCGTTGGGGTCCCAAGGTGCTGGAGTGGCGACCCCGCACCGGGAAGCGCAGTGTTGGCAGACCCCCCACCAGGTGGACCGACGACATCAAGAGAGTCGCAGGGAGCCGCTGGATTCAGGCGGCGCAAGACCGAGACCTGTGGAAGTCCATGCAAGAGACCTTTGTCCAGCAGTGGACGTCTATCGGTTGATAAAGAAGAAGAAGAAGAAGTATGTTCAGGTCAAGTCTTGCAAGGTGTATTAGAACCATTCCTGGTTTCCGATTGAGCTGAAAATGTGCATGTACATGTAAATCGGATTACAATGCAATATGGCTATGGGAATTCTGTAGGAAAACAATGTAACACCATGGAGTTCGGGCTCGTTAGATTCGTCTTGAGAAGTACTCTGGTCCTAGATAATATCCAGGGTCTGATGATGAAGCTGAACGGTGGTTATATGCGCTCTGTAATGAAACTACGTAACCATATTTAGTTTGGGCTCGTTTCATTCGTATTGATAAGTAGTCTTAAATGATATCCATGGAATGGCTCTGATGATGGAGCTGAAACTGCATCCAGGATATCCAGCACACTAGTACACTCTTGAAAAAATAATAGCAGATATGCCTGTCGTGTTTGGATTCGTTTTGATCAGTATTTGATTCTACATAGGATGCAATGGTGCCACCATTGAGCTGATGAGCTGATGCTGTACCCAAGATATCTAGCACACTAGTAGTACACTCTTGAAAGAATAATAGCAGCCATGTAGTGTTTATCGATTCGTTTTGATCAGCATTTAATTAGTTCCGACTTCAAAAAAAAAGAGGAGGTTCTCAATTCTAGGTTCTAAGTTCTCACTATTTATTTTTTTTAAACGAAATTGAATAAGGAACTCTCCTCATATAAATATATCTTTGTCGTATATTATATACAGATAAGAGCGTGGCTGCCTATTTACCATTTGGACTTGGGTTGAGTGGTCTAAGATTTGGACGGAGTAACCTTAAATTTATCCTTAAATTAATAGGTTTCAAACTAGGGGCGGATTTCACCAACATAAAATAAGTCTTATCCGAGTGTAAATTTGATATTTGGACAGTATTTTCAATACAAACACTGTCAGAACGCCCAATTTATTCCTCGGTAAAACGTCACTCGACGTTGGTGAAATCAACCTTATGTGAAGTTGCGAAACGTATTGTTACTAATTACATGTTCGTAGGTACTCAGAGCAACTGCTATTATGTTCAACTGCGTAGATTGATGCGTAGGTATTTGTGTAGGAAAAATATACGCAGTATTCTGTATTCTGAATCTCACTCGCTCTGACTTCGCACAGGTGAGCTTAGATAATAGGTGCTCTTCTTGGTCGCACACTTCGTTGCTGAAGGTCCTGTCCATATAAACTTTCATAGCTTTCATAAAGCCTTCGTGATTAGCCTTTTCTAATTGCGATTGTAACCTAATAATTGTATAACTTGAGTCAGTCATTGGTCAATAAATTTAAGGAGACTGCTGTCGCCTAAAATACAGGTTTTTACCTAGTTAAGGGACAGTAGATTTTCTGAATGTACCTAAAATACACTACACTGTAACTAAATAGTCTTAAGACTAAATCTATATTTAGTGTTAATTAAGTTTTGTCATATTTGGTATTTTTTTTCTCTCTATATTATGTTACAAGCTAAATAAACTAGTGGTTCGCCCCGAACCGAGACCTCGCGGTAACGGTATCCCATGATTATTCATTCAATCGATACATGATAACCAAAACTGACATTATTATTATGCCCGTTTTCACCAAACATACCTAAATCATCCCCTAAGTAGGAGTCTCTTAACGTAGGTAGCTCCTAAATACAATCCTAAGTCCTAACATCCGTCCCAATATCCTTTTAGGTGTCCCGTACAGGATCGTGATAAATAAGTTGACAGAAAACATCAATCACCTAACTTATAGGTAGCCCGTAAAGGTTAGGGAACGTTAGTGAAAACATTGAATTATTATGTAGGCACTAACGAGTGAAACCGGGTTACGGGCATCTGTACAAATCGTCATCTATCGACGCGAATAGAAAATATACAATATTTAACTAAAATTTAACTAAAAAATAATTTTAATTGAATAATATGGTACAAAAAAAATTACAATACAATTATTGTATTATAATAAGTAACTAAATAATAATGGTCGACGCAAAACTGTTTTTGGGATAGGTCGTTAGTCGTAACTCGTAGTTCTATGGGAATAGTTACTGACTGCGCCATCTATTAGCATTATTGTGAAGCTATGTTGATGCTATATGAATTACTGATGTACATTAAAAATTAAATAGTCTCGTTTCTTTATAATATTCATATAATTTTAGTATTTGTTGTTCAAGTACAGGATATAAGTGACCTAAAAACATAAAATCAGTTTGAAAATCCATAGCGGATTTTCCTAGAGAGCGTCTTCAAGCGAGCGTATAAAATCGCCACTTTGAAAGCCCCCCATTTCGTCAATTTTAAGGGAAAAATTAAAAAAAAATATATTTTTGTACTCAGTTCAAAATTATCTTTAAAATGATACGTAACAATTTTATGTAACGCGATATTTTTTTTTACTTCGCATTCGCTTCTATGAGAGCCCCCCTGAAATAAAGATTTTTATAACTTTTTAAGCCATTTTCGGCTGGAGGCCATCGGTTTACATATTATATCTAAATTTGAAGTAATTACGTTCAGTAATTCAAAAGTTATAAGGCTCTGACAGACGGACGGACGGACGGACGGACAAGTGCAAATCGCTCTAGTTAACTCAGAGACCTCGCTTCGCTCGGTCAATAAAAAAAAGTGGAAGGCCAGTGAGGGTCTTGAACTAGTCAGACCAGACTTGTTAGGTATAATAGTGAAAACCTTCGTCCTCAAATTTATTAAGCGAACACGTCTAAAATCTAAATTATTGAAAGGAGTACCGGGCACCGGTTCGCGGAAAGTTGATTCTGCTGAGAAGAGCCGACAAGAAACTCAGCAGTTGCTCTTTTCAAAACAAAATAATACAATACCGAAATGATACAATATCATAAAAAATACTATTTTTAGTATTTTATCGTCAACTGGATACCAAGCCGATTGTTTCCATGCAACTTTGTCATTTATTTGATTCGTTCAGGTCAAAGATATAGTTAGTTCTAGGCAAAGTGGAACAAAATTATCGCTAGCGTACAAAATTAGAAAAAATAAATTTAATTTTATACCATGGCCGTCAATTTACGTAACGAAAAGTTTAAAAAAAACCTATGTATAATACATCTATTCGTTACGTATAAAATAATTATATTTCGATAAATCACTTCAAAATAGTTATTTATGTTATATGGGGCCAAAGAAATTTTTTGTTCCCCGAGGGCGTTATTTTGAATTCAGAGCGAAGATAAATATCCTGAGCGTAGCGAGGAATTCAATATACTTACGTCGCCCGAGAACAAAGTATTTTGGCCCCGAATGACACACACTATTTTTCATCATTACCTATGAGAAAAAGCTAGGAGTACCAACATACATACATAGTAGATGTATAGACATCGTATATTGAAAGTTAATTAAATAATTATAAAGTTATTAAGTTTATTAAATACACACATCAAAAGTGTCTAGGGATCAACATATATTTTTGCAATAACTTTTCTCCTGATTGATATTAATTAAAATTTTCTTTAAGGATTCATCAAATAAAGTGTTTTCGTTTGTCACAGTAACGATAAACCAAGTCACCTTTGCATTAATAAAGAAATTTGCCATTTTCCTAATAAAGGGATTTTTGACATTTGAACCACTAACATTAAAGTTCGAAAAAAAGACTGAAATAACAGTTTTCTTTAAAATTTTATTGGGTAACTTAAACAATTAATAATCCGTGTTTCTACCGCGAACACTAACAACACAAGAACATCGGTTTGGCATACTCAAAATGAGTTCATCCAAATCACGCTGTGGAATGGCCGCCCATGTTCGTTGCAACAACAAAAAAAGGTCTTCTTGCCACTGGATACCCTCCATATTCGGCAGAGCTCTTCTCTGTAGCATATCCCATGCATGCTCAATCGGGTTCAAGTCTGGCGACTGAGCAGGCCAGGGCAGGACATTGATGTTAGCTGCGGCGAGAGTCTGTCTTACAACTCTTGCGGTGTGCGGTCGTGCATTATCATGCATTAACTGAAATAAGGGACCGATTTGCACTTGTAGAGGAACGATGACGTCTGATACAATCGTCTCAGCATAAATTTGAGCGTTGAGGTTGCCTCTGATCCAAATCAACTCAGTTCTTCCGCCGATCCAAATACCCGCCCATACCATGATGGTTCCACCACTATAAGGATGGACTTCCTGGCAGGATTTTAATCGCTGATTATGAAATTATGAAATGCACCAAAAAGGATCCATATAAATTTATAAAATCATAAATTTATTACAAAGCCACATCTCAATCTCAAGAAATCCGCATAAAAATGCTTGATCCCTAGACACTTTTGATGTGTGTATATAAAACACAAATAAATTGTTATTAAATAATTAAACATTAATATTTATGTTGGTTAAAGTATGAGCGTATATTATCCGATCGACAAATTGATCACGTGACTTATCGAAGACAACAGCTTCTCAAACATATTTGAATTTCGACACATACCAAAGCACGAAGGCGAACCAATCAGAAGAGGGAAATGAAAAGTCCCATGGGGTTAAAATTAAATTTTGCTCCCTCTATCCTCTGAAGTCAATATTCGTTTTTCGAGTTCGATCGCCCATACTGAATCCAACATAAATATTAATGTTTTATTATTTAATAAAAAAGAATAATTTATTTATGTTTTATTTAAACTTTCAATATACGATGTCTATACATAATAGGTTGATACTCCTAGCTTTTTCTCATAGGTAATGATGAAAAATAGTGTGGTGTCATTCGGGGCCAGAATATTTTGTTCTCGGGCGGCGTATATTGAATTCCTCGCTGCGCTCAGGATTCTACTTTAGAATCCTTCACTTCGCTCTGAATTCAAAATAACGCCCTCAAGGAACAAAAAATTTCTTTGGCCCCATATAACACAAATAACTATTCCTAATCACTAGGCTCAAAAAGAAATTTTTAATAAGTGAGTAATTAATATGGTTACGTAGTTGTAGTCACGGAAGTAACTGTGACTATAATATAGTCTACTAGACCCAATCTAGAAGAAAATAACTTTAAAAGTAAACTACTGCCTAAACCTATAGTTTATTACCTACTCTGAAATAATTAAGAATGACTTACCAAATACGTACCTTAACATAAATTGTACATTATAACTAGCTTTTGCCCACGCGACTTCGTCCGCGTGGAATTAGGTTTTGGGGTGGAACTTTCAAAAACTGTGAAACACATACCTACTTCTTTATTTTCCATCGAAAGCCAAAATAGCAAGTTATCTATCTATAATAATAAAACTTTAACTGGACGAATTCTATACATTAAATATATTTTGAAAATTTTAATTGGAAGACGCTTTATTATCGATACTGAGCCGAAAACATTTCTTTTTTAATTTTTGTTCATCTGTATCTTGGCCGCGCATCACGCTGAAACTACTGGACGGAATCGTAAAAAATTTCGCTAAAATGTCCATCGTGGATTGCTATTATGGCTGTCAAGTATGGACTACATAACTGCGTAGTGGAGCTATCACCCACCATGTAGCCACTGGGCTACATCATTGAACTCCAGGTACCAACTCCTCAACCTTGTTGCTGTTACTTAAAATAACTTTAAAAATGAAGAACTTAAAAGAAGAGCTTTTGGGGGAGGTAGTAGGGGGTTTTAACTTTGAAAAACTGTGAACTACGTATTTCTTTATTTTAAATCGAAAGCCCAAATATCAATTTTAATGGATATAACTTGAAAAATGATGGACTTTCTTACAACCTTTAACCCCTATTTAACCCCCTCAGGCGTGGAATTTCAAAAAATCCTTTCTTAGTGGGTGTCTACGTCACATAAAAGGAACCTACTATTAGAATTTCATTCTCTAACTCCAGTAGTTTAGGCTGTGCGTTGATATATCAGTCAGTCAGTCAGTCAGGATTTTATATGTGCTAAAATCCTTGTCCATATTATTTTATTTTATTATACATAAGTGCAAAATATACAATTCGCTTTCAAAAAGACTAAAAAATTAGTCTTAGAAATCGTATCCTTCATCTACAATACATACGAGTATTCTAAATGGACCACTTTTTTAAAAGCTTTTCTGCGTAAAAACAAAACGTAAAAACAATGTTCGGCTCGACAGTTTGATAATAAAAATGGAGAAGGAACAACCAGCGATTCAGGTCACGATCGTAACGCCAACCCGGCACCAATGTCTAATCTAATGGAAAACTGGTCATGGTACGAGTACATCTACAGCCGTGAGCCGCTCGTATTAGATACTACTAATAACTAAATAAGTACATATTATATACTTAAATACATCTTCAGATAGAATAAATATACTCACCTATATCTATACAACCCAGACCAGAAAGGCCAGACAAGGTGGATATAATTTTTTTTAGATTGTTGGTTCCCACCCGTTTACGAGGGAAAAAAATGTATTTAAAATTTTGGAATCATTGCCTTAACGAACTTCAAATATATTTTTTTAATTTTTTCAGTGAAAATTTCTCCAATTTTTTTATTGCATATCTTTACCAAATAACTGCTAGCTGGTTTTAAGGCGATAAGAGGTGTCAAATGCCTAAATTTAATTCAAAATATCAACATAACTGTAAAGTCAAGCCGTGAAGAAAAAATATAGAATGAAAGATAAAAATTAAATAAATGTTTTCGCTGTAAAAAAAAATTGTCATATAAAAATATATCTCTTATAAAAAAATCCCCAAAGAGTACCTAAGGAAGAATTAATACCACGATAGTAAAGGCGATCTAATTAAATTTTAGAACACGAAAGCTACTATTGTGACTTCAATATGATAGTTAGATATATTCCCTCGGGGACGTTTCTGTAGAGAATAATGAGTACCTACCTTTTTTTTGACATAATTTGCAAAATTTCTCCAAAAGCGCACAAGCCTTTTTTATTCGTTTTTACACACAAAAAATCGGTCAAATGCTAGTCGGGCCTCGCTCTTTTAGGGTCCCGTACATATGACCAAATCATTTTTTTAATACTAGATACATTACGTTTACGTTTTTACACACGATATCGATTTAACGATATCGATTTTAAGATATCTATCTTAGTTCTTAGAAAGTACTAAATTAGCATATGGGGGGGAAAATGCTCGTTTGTTTTGGTCACAACTTACAAACCCCATTATAAATCGGTGTTTTCAGTATTTGTTGTTTAAATACACTAAGTATATAGTACATAATATACCAAAACTTAAAATTCCTAACTAGTTTAGTTTTTGAGAAAGACCCCCTAACAAAATTGGTCTAAGACCGACAACTTTGACGGCCCCCCATTTCTTCATTTTTGTAGCTAAAAAATATTTGAACTCCACTTAATGAGCTCTAGACAATGACACCCCACATGCCCGGGGTAACCGTAACTGGTTTTATTAGTATTAGTGTTTGGGGCACGTTTAAGTTTTTAGTTTATAATATTTCTATGAACGCGGCCTCAACAACAAACTGCATGTGCAGTTTGGCGGGATCAAACTTTAATTTGTTAATATTGTGCATTATTTGAGTAAATTAATTAAAATAGGCAGGTTTTGTCAAATTTTGGTGATCTGATAAATTTTTCGGAGATAGAGGACATAACTCTTCACGGATAGCAGCAAGTCACTCGCATATAGGACAACGAATACATATATTATGTATTACCATATATAATATTATTAGTATTATATATTTATATGAGTGATTTAGCCATAGGCCAACCAAATTATTAACCTCCAGGCCCCAGATGTTTGTACCATTGTGTTTGTGTTGTAGCCTACCCGTGCGAAGCCGAGGGATACAGCCGCTGAAAATAAGGATACCCACTGTCAAATACAGGCATTTTAAGTATTTTAGCTTTTACTACATTCATAAACCATTTCGGATACGAAGCCTATATTTAAAGGTAAAAAAAATCTACTTGGAAGATTTGGGGCCTCACATAACGGGTTCTGTATCCTCTTTGATTCAATCATAAAAACATTCATTAAGTAGTCAGTTTGACAAACGACGCAAATTATACCCAACTAGCTAAGAGTTCGACTTCGTCCGCGTGGATTTATGTTTGTTTTAATCTCGCTAAATCACTACATTTCCCGGGCTAAAAAGAAGCCTATGTGCCTTCATTGGCCGAGCGAAGCGAGGTCTCTGAGTCTACTTGAGTGAATTTTCTGACTACGGTCCATGCTCCTACTGGATCCAAATATCGACAGTTCCAAATAAAACATTTATCGTGGTATGTACATTGTACATGTTGTATATATCACATTATAATACATACTTATGTAAGGGTACGAGTAAGTTATTTTTCACCTCACTAGCTCAAAAAGGGCGCCTTTGCTGCCCAAAACCAGTGAGCAAATGTCGTTTTTGCTCACTAAGTGAGAAAAAGTGTTTTGAATTTATGACACTTTGGATTGTCATTTCTGCGATTCATCGTTTCAAGAAAAGTTCGGAAATTTTGTATAAAATATTGTATAGGTACATTTTATTTCGTCAAAATTTTCGATTTTATTATTTAAACTATTGAGTTTTGTCAAAATGTGTTTTAGAGTTTATGAACCTGTAAAACAACAACAAACGTAAAAGATTTAAGAAGAATTAAAATTAATAATTTACTTACTTATTTTTTTTTTATGAACGACAATTCCGAACGCAGACAAAAAAGGAATAAAACATGGCGGGAAAACAAAAGAAAAATTGTCTTTTATCATAATAATTAAGTACGTACTTTTAAGATAATAGGGTATTTGACTATATTAAAATTAATATCGTTTCATTTGGTGTCATCCTAAAAGATTATTATCTAAAAACATTATACCATACGACAAAACTAAAAAATAAAGTTTTATTTAATTAGAAAACATTAAATAAAATTGCTATAATTCCGGCCATGGTCACCTGATCGAAAACGTTCCGTGATCTCGAATGACGTCACAGTCCACAACACCTATGGGATGTGGAATTTTCATTGTTTGAAATGTGAACTGTGACGTCATGAGAGCAAATGGAACGTTTCGGCGGCAATTTATTTTTTTGAATTTATTTCTCGATTTTTATGAAAAATACTGAAAATTATGCCGAAATATACGTTTTGTTAGCTTCAGCATAGCATTATTAACAATTTAAGATGATTTCTAAAAGTAGTCAAATACCCTATTGTTATGAAAGTTTTAAAGTAACAAAATGAGTGATTCTAGGGATAATTCAACACCAGTGTCTAACGCTGAATTAAAGTTTCTTCCGGAAAAGTTGCGTGTAAAATATTTGAAAGCCTATGAATTATTTAACGATTGGAGACTTGCTGAAGGTGTGAAGAACTGCTCAGAAACTGTGGTTTATCCTATTTAAATACGTAATATACATGAATGTAAATATTCCTTAGTGTTTCAATAAATAGTTCAATAATTTTTTGTTGTTATAATGTTTTTAGTTTCAACAATTAGTATCAGTTTTTTTTTATCTTGTATTTTTCGCTATTGAGGTGAAAAGTTGTATGTACATCACACGATAGCAAAGTTTTTTGTTTCTTGTGCCTTTGAATCCCTCACTACACTCAGGATTCTAAATAAGTAATAATAAATTGGAATCCTTAGGTTGTTCGGGATCCAAACTAGGCACTCGCAACAAAAAAAAACTTTGCAATCTTGTTGAATAAATAAGTATTTTACACTACTTTTCTAAATAGCAAAGAACATCGAAACAGTACGTGGAATTCACATTATAGTTTAAAAGATTACCTTCTTTTGAACCTCGCCGCAATCGAGTGAAAATACTTACCTGGTGCAAAACGGTCATGGTGGAACTTTAGGGTTTGCCGTCTGACCACGAAACCCTGATAAATAACAAACGAAATGTTTATTTGTTCTATTTCGGGCTCAATGTCCTACTTAGCTGACCGTCGTAGAACTTTCCACACACCCGAGCAATAGTAAAGAAGATATTAGTTAAATTTAATATGACATAGGTATTAGGTACGTAACGTACTACGTATATGTGCGGAAAGTTATAATTAATAAATAATTTTTAGGGTTCCGTACCCAAAGGGTGCCAACAGGACCCTATTACTAAGCCTCCGCTGTCCGTCCGTCCGGCCATCCGTCTGTATAATAGACAGTCCGTGTAATAGACAGTTGAAATTTTCACATAATATTGTGTATTTCTATTGCCGCTATAACAACAAATAATAAAAATTAAATTAAATTAAAAATAAAAGGGACTCCCCATACATGGAAAAGGAGTCGAAATAAAATTTAATTTTTTCTCTGGCATGCGGGCGGATTTATACACCCTTTGTAACCAAAACAAACGAGCATTTTTTCCCCATATACTAATTTAGTTCTTTCTAAGAACTAAGATATCTAAATATGTGTCTAGTTTAAAAAAATGATTTGGTCATATGTACGGAACCCTAAAAGAGCGAGGCCCGACTCGCACTTGGCCGATTTTTTTATACCCATGCCGCAGACGAAGGTTACTAAAACAACACTAGCTTTTATGTTATTGTTTTTTTGTATTTAGGACTTGTTTACATCATCGCAACACTGGAATTCATTACCGGTACCGGCCACGGTACGGCCCTAGGCGCTGAATATGATTTCATAAAAAAAATAAACAAAAAATATTTTACCTTTTCATTTAATATCTTGCAATATCCAATATTGTTACAATAAACGATAAAAGCGGGTTATTTATAAAATTTGTAGACGCTTCAATTTAATGATGCCTATTTTAGTCGTGATAACGTTGTAAGTTGTAACATACGATGTACAAAGCGATATAGGGAGGCTTTAAGTTGGAATAATATTCCAGGAATGTAATAAGTGCGTAGGCGCGGGGAGAGGACGTACGGACGTGACCTGATCACCTGATTAACAACATTCCACCTTCAAGGGAACAAAAGTTATCATCATTTCATCTATCTATTCTATACTATAGTATCTAACTTCAAAGTCGCTAATAAATGTGTACAATTATTATTTATGTAATGTATGTGATAGCTAGTTATAAGGTATAATTTGATAAAAAAGGCCAACAACCTTCAACAGGCAACTTCTGTACAACGAATTTCTATGTAACTATTCACCAAAAAAAAATTTTTTGCCAACCGCATGACAAACTCTTATGGGATGTCACGTCAACGGATGTGCAAACGTAGTCGTAATTCCTAGATCCATGTACAAATCCTTAAACATTCAAATTAAAAACCCGAGATCTGCTCATAAAAAGAAAATCATTCAACAAAAGTATTTTTTTTCCAAGAAGGGTAATAGAAGTGGGCACGACAATAGTTTACCACTACTAGGTCGACTCGAAACTGAGCCGGTTCTAATTATACTCTCCATTTTAATAAATGTATTTTTCTTATTACATTAAAATTTTATAGACGGGCCTGTTTCACTACCTTCAAGTAATTTTTAACTGACGAATAAGTTGACGTTTTGACAGTTTTTGTATGGGCAATCTGTCGAAACGTCAAATTTATTTGTCGGTTACAGTTTACTTGAAGGTTGTGGAAACAGACCCTTAACAAGAAAATATTTACCCTGCATTAATGGCACTTAAACTAGCGGCACGTTATGATGGCCGGTTTGACGTTTGTCCGCTCATGAAGTTCCGTATTAATTGATAACGACTTTGAAGGAAATAATTGTATTACTTTATTGACGATAGTGATGTGCAGAGATTCATAAATTTTATCGAATGTAGTTTTAGGTTTAGGACTCAAAATTTATTTATTAAATTGATTTCTAAAATGTATACTAGTGTAGAAAAATCAGTTTGCACCATTTAAGGGGTGAATGTACTTGTGAATATGAACAATTTCCACTATGTGGACAAACCTCTGAAATCGCAAAAAAATATCAGCTGTTTCATACAAAAGGTAAAATTTTTATTTTTATATGATATATACCACAACTCGGCATTTGGTTTTCTAAATTGAAAATTTTTAAAAATGGAATCTAATACGATCGTCACATAGGATCGCTGGCTAGCACAACTACTACCTCCGGCAAACTCGCGTCAATGCTCAATGCAAAACAAAGCAGTTTCGAATTGACGTTGCTTCGAAAAGTATAAACTGTCAGTGCAATGCGATTGTGATATAGTTTTGACCTGGCTTTGGATTTCAAATATTGATACTGCATTACTGTTGACCCTTGCTCGTTAATTTGGACTCTGTTCAAGCCCTTTGTTGTGGATTTCGTCGATATGACCGAACGTACGCAGAGAACTGTTCTAAATAGTCAGACACGTGAGTTCGTAATACGCCTTCGTAACTATTTCGATCGTGAAGCTCAAAATGGAGGGCCAATTTTACCTATAACGTCAGTGGTTGAACGCGTAGCTGATGCGCTTAATATTGGACAACGAACTGTTAGACGGATAACTAAAAAAAAATATGGCGAGACTGGCACAGAAGAAAATAAACTTCACACACCAAAAAAGAGAAAACGAGCAAAACCAGTCGTAGGCATCGATAGCTTTGATGCCGATGCTATCCGAAGACATGTTTACGGCTACTATTTACAGAAGGAGTATCCAACAAGAAAAAAGTTGGTGCATTCACTGAAGGAAGCTGGATTATTCTTCGGTGGGGAAAGTTCTTTAACGAAGATTTTGAAGACCATTGGATTTCGATACAAAAAATGTAACAAACGCAAAATATTGATGGAATGATTTGATATAGCGATGGCAAGGTATACTTTTTTACGGCAAGTGAAAGAAATCAAAAATTGGCAAAATGTTGTGTTCTTGGATGAAACATGGCTTAATGCTAACCATACTGTAGGCCGTTCTTGGAACGATGACACAGCAGCATCTACTTCCAAAGTTCCTGTAGGAAAAGGATCGCGACTTATAATTTGTCACGCCGGAACCATCAACGGGTTTGTCGAAGGTTCTCTAATGGCTTTTGCGTCAAAAACCACTGGAGACTATCATGAAGACATGAATGGAGAAAAGTTTACTGAATGGTTTACCTCAATGTTGTGTAGCCTCCCTGAACCATCTATTATAATTATGGACAACGCCCCATACCACTCGATGCAAATTGACAAGCCACCTGCCCAATCCCAAAAGAAAGCTGATATCGTCGCATGGCTTCGTAAAAATGGCGTAGATGCAAACATGAATATGTTAAAAGCGGAATTAGTACGTCTTTTAAAAGAAAACAAACCAACCAAGATCCGATACGTCATTGACGAAATAGCATTAGAACATGGGCACAGAGTTATACGGTTACCGCCTTACCATTGTGAGTATAATGCGATTGAGTTGGTGTGGGCTCAAATTAAGGGATATGCTGCAAGACACAATACAGAACCCCCATTTACCACAAAAAAAATGCTAAAATTATTAGAAGAAGCTTGTGAACATGTGACTAAAGGAGACTGGGAAAAGGTTGTGAATAGAACTGTTAAATTAATAAGGGAAGATTATGAAAGAGATGTGAAAATAGATAATATTATAGAAAACGAACATATAATTATTAATGTAGGTGATGATAGCAGTGACGACAGTGAAAATAGTAGTATGGACGAATCTGATTAATTATGGCCTTTTGTGGCACCTTTTTTGGTATCTTTTGTATTCATATGTTTCTTGTGTGCATATAAAGTATGTATATTCATTTTCATTCAAATGTTCAGTTCGTTCAAATAAATTAAATAAACATATACATTTTTGTTTTATTAAACCTATTTAATCAGGTACAAAAACAAAACTTAATTGTTTTTTGTTCGAGAATAAATTGACATTCCACATCACTATTGTAATGTGTCAAACCGGCCATCATAGCGTGCCGCTAGTTTAATGCGAAAATATTTTAAGAAAACATTTGAAGGACTATATCGGCAGTACAACAATTTTTCCGTTGTAAATTTAATTACGTCGAAATTCCCAGCAAAGTAACAGAATGTAACCCACATTATTGCGTATAATATATATAATACTAGCTGATGCCCGCGACTTCGTCCGCATGGATTTAGTTTTTAAAAATCCCGCGGGAACTCTTTCATTATCCGAGATAAAAAGTAGCTCTCCCGGTCTGAGGAACCACTACTACATCCATTACTATACCCATGCAAAAAATTGCATCAATCCGCTGTTCTGTTGCGACGTGATTGAAGGACAAACCAACAAACAAACACACTTTCGCATTTATAATATCAGTAATGCTTTTATAACACTTTTTATAATTGTCAAATTTTTTACCATACCTAGGTACTTAACCAAAGACAAAATTACGTTTAGCTGTCATTTACGTTTTGTTATTCCAATGTCATTTGCGTTTTGTTATTCCATGTCAGATGCGTTTCTGTTATAACACGTTTTATAGTGACTTGACGGAAACGCGGTCGAACGGGATAAAAAGTATCCTATGTCCGTCTCCTGGTTCTAAGCTACCTCTCCACCAATTTTCAGCCAAATCGGTTCATCTGTTCTTGAGTTATAAATAGTGTAACTAACACCACTTTCTTTTATATATATATAATTATGTAGAATATTAATAGAATTTTGGTATTATACTATTGGTAAATCAACTCATCAAAAAATATTTTGGCCCTATTACCTGTATGGCCTTATTTTATAACTATTCTTAATTGTATACTAATTATACAGTAATCAACAGCGTTACACGCTGTTGATTACTGTATAATAAATAAATAAAATAAATAAAATTACCCGTCTAAACATGAATTGAAATGTAGTACTTTTTTTTTTTACTTTCCATCATTGTGGAAATATTATATTTTATTCTAACAAAGTTGCATAGGTTAAATCGGCTTGGCATCCAGCTGCCCACAAGATAGTATAAAAAACTTATTAAAATGTAATAGCTTCATAATATTATTGTAAAATGATTATTTTGAAAAGAGCAACTGCTGAGTTTCTTGCCGGCTCTTCTCAGCAGAATCCGCTTTCCGAACCGGTGGCGGTGGTAGAGTCATCATGACTTGTCATAAGAGATACAGGTTGTCCTACGTGAAATAAATAGTTTAGAATTTGAATTTGAAAATTGGCTTAGTAGTTTAGGCGCCACGATGCAACAAAAGTACTAGATACATCATCATCAGCAACTCATCAACGGCTCACTACTGATCGTAGGTCTCCTCTCAGAGAAGGGTTATAGGCCATAGTCCACCAATACAAATTGACAGATTGCACACAGCTTTGAGAACATTATGAAGAACTCTCAGGTATGTGCAGGTTTCCTCACGAAGTTTTCCTTCACCGTTGAAGCTTATGATATTTAATTTCTTAAACGCACTTAACTTAGAAAAGCCAGAAGACGGAGTGCCCGGAAAGAGGCGTGCCCGGGATCGAACCTGCGACCCCCCGAATAGGAGACCGCAGTACTAACCACCAGGCTATCACTGCTTATACTACAAGGTACAAACTCGTATCTATCTGTGATTTGCACGCAGCGACCTCGCAGGACGTACTAGTAGCTCCGGTTGTTTACACCGCAGCGTGTGGAACTACCGCGCCGGTCGTTAGTGACTCATTAACGGACAACCGGCCATGTCCGACCACGCCATACCAATCATTCCTCCTTTCAATTTATTCAACGTATGCGGATGCATACCGAGCAACTTTCTTCGATGTCTGCCTAAATTGTAACTGTTTCGAACGCTGGTCGATTGAGGAAAACTGCTTATATCATTGCTACAAGTACCCACCTACAGTCTCAATTGTGGTGATGGCCTGAGATTTGAAATACTTAATTATAATAAGTGTCCATTTCAGATTCAGATTCACTTTATTTGCACAAAATATGACAACATACATTATAAACACAATGTGTACCTACATCTTTGGTCATCATTTTTGGCTCACGTGCAGATATATTTTTTTTAATTATTACACATTAATTAGTCGGAAAATATCGAAAATCGATGAAGTTACATTAAACATTTGTTTTTTTATTTACAGAATATATATCAAGCTATTTTATATAGATTATAGACACATTTAGTACTGTAATCATACTAATATTATAAACGAGAGAGTGTGTTTGTTAGTTTGTTGGATTGTCCTTCAATCACGCCGTAACAGAACCACGGATCGACGTTTTTTGCATGGGTATAGTTGAGGACCTGGAGAGTGACATAGGCTACTTTTTATCCCGGAAAATCAAAGAGTTCCCGAGGGATTTTAAAAATTAAATTCACGCGGACGAAGTCGTGGGCATCAGCTAGTAATTGAAATATTAAAAGGGATAGAACGAGTCCGCAAGGTCACGGGGCGCGGTCGTCGACCCGGAAACGCAGAGTGAGAGGGGGTCTGCAGGAGCCCTGCTAGGGACAGCCCCTGTTTGCGGGCTGATTATTGGAATTCCGTTGCTAGTTGGAGGATTCCTTGTCTTGTTGTTCTTTTGGTTTTAGCTTTAAAATACCGGAAGAGAGTGGAAGATAAAGAGACACAACTAAACTGAAAGACACTTCGGACAGTAAAAAAGTTGAAATTGCGATGGATGGGCGTTTGACCAGGGAAAGTTCAAAGCAATGAAAAATTGACAAGGAAAATAATTGAAAGACTACCTCTACATGGCCATAGGAAAAAAAGGGAAAACAATTTAAATGGGAAGATGACATAAGGAAAATTGGAGGAACAACATGCAAAAGGATAGGCCAACAAGAAGCCTGAAGCGCATTTGTCAGGACTCAGGAGGACACGCTGACAGCTAAACGAATTCGAAAAAATATTCTCTAACAATTTATTGGATAACAATATTGAAAAGACAATATTGTAATGTTAGTAATAAAGGCTTTTATATATTCTTGGACAAGTAGGTAGGTTCGTTACCGTAATTTGCAATTCTTAACTCAAGGTTAAACATTTTATTCATTATGATTCAAAAACGATAGTGAATTTTATATTAAAATTTTAATTTTATAGTTACTTAACACACAATAAGAGCAGCTAGGCTCGTATGGTTGATGTTGGTTTAATACTCAAAGGGTTGATAACTTGATAAGCCAGGCGCATGACTTCCAGCGATACTAATTATTATTAGTAATCACCTATGACAGCGGCGATAGCCTAGTGGTTTGACCTCCTTTTCGGGGGACCCGGTCTGAAGGTGAGTAGGTAAAGCTTACTTAAGAATATTGTTTATTGCAAGGCCATCGAGAAACTTTAATAATTTAATTTATAAAGAAGCTATTACAAACACATAATATTGTAAGTCATTCATTTCAACGACCAGCAACGGGCGTTTCTTGTCATCATAGAAAGCCGCTGACAAGACTTATCAAAGGAAATATCGATACAAGTATGTATTATACCAAGGATGTGCATTCGGGCGCAACTAGGTCGTTCGTCGGGGGGGTCTACCGGGCCGTGGAATGCGCTCGGAATGCAACCTAACTGCAGATTGCGAACCTCTCACCACCCCGCCACCCCGCGCTTTGCAGTAGGATGTCCATTCGCCGCAAATACATTCATTGACTGGTTCCGAAACACACTAATTCTAATCTTTGAAGCGACGCGACGATGAAATGCATTTCACTTTCTTTGAATTTGAACTGGGCAGGTAGGCGATGAACTATTATGAAGCCATGAATACTGTGCCACGGTAATATTATGTATAGGCAGTATTCCAACTTCATACAAACGGACGAAGCGCGAGCTATGCCTACGCGCCTCGATCTCGGTAAGCGCTCGGTACGCAGATAGTCGCGACTGTGCCGCAGTGACGAACGGACGGTGTTATGTTTTTTAACAATAACTGCGCAATTTTTTAACTAAAAATAAGTTCAAGTACATATTTAATATGACGAGGAGGATATATTGTGCTGTTTTTGGTTGCATGAATTCGTCAATAACGCATCCAGAGATAACTTTTATTAAATTCTTTTTAGTTTAATTTAAAAGGGGAAAAATCGGGAGTTTGAAATTTCAAAGTAAGATAACTATACCGAGTGGGGTATCATATGAAAGGGCTTTACCTGTACATTCTAAAACAAATTTTTATTTATTTTTAAATAAAATAGTTTTTGAATAATCGGGCAAAATGTCGAAAAATATACCGCCCCCCCCCCTTATCTCCGAAGTTTACCAATCTAAAAATCTGAAATAATTATGGTCAATAGAAGTTCACGTATATTTTACAGGAAAAATAAAACCAACGCGAAAATTATTTTAGTTTAATTAAAAAAGGGGGAAAATCGGGAGTTGTTTTTGAATAATCGGGCAAAATGTCGAAAAAAATACCGTTCCCCCCCTTATCTCCGAAGTTTACCAATCGAAAAATCAGAAATAATTATGGTGAATAGAGGTTTATGTATATTTTAAAGGAAAAATAAAACCAACGCTCTAACTAGCATAGTTTTTTTTTATATTAACAATAAACCTCCACAAACAAAGTTAACGATTAATAAGCAAATTTATATAATATTATCGTTTTACTTTTACTTCTAGAGTACGGAACCCTCGGTGTGCGAGTCCGACTCGCACTTGGCCGGTTTTTTTTAATTAAATCTACCAATCAAAAAACAACACGCATTTTTATTGAACACTTCCTATTTAATTCACAAAGTATTTTATTTGTTTATATAAAAAAATATATTTACAATCACAAAACTAAATGGAAACACAAAGTAGGCAAATGTAATTAAAATGCTGGAGGCGGGCAGCCCTATCGCATGTTTACGTACCGCGCGGCTGTAGGCATTTATGTCAAAGATACGGCCGAGTTACAATACTGTATACATAATATTACCGTGACTGTGCTAAGACAAGTCAAGGAAAGCCAATATCTTAGTAGATTATAGTAATATCGCGGACGTAGTTGATTAAGTTTTTTTTTAATCCCGCAGGAACTTGATATTGCGAGGTAAAAATTATATTGCGTCTTTTCTCTCAGGATACAAACTATCTCCTTGAAAAACTTTGTAAAAATCAGTTCAGCAGTTTAGGTGTGAAAAGTTAACACACAGACTCAAAGCTGTGCCCAAAGTTACTGCCGCATCGATTTTCTATACTTATAATAAAACTAACTTGACGATTTCTGTACATTGAATATATATTGAAAATTTTGACCGGGGGATGCTTTATTATCGATACTGAGCAAACAGATTTTTAGTTAATTTTTGTCTGTCTGTCTGTTTGTCTGTGTGTCCGCGCATTACGCGAAAACTACTGAACGGATTTAAATTAAAGGTATAATGGTAGCTGATACTGTGGGTCAACATATAGGATCCTGATTAACAATAAGGTTCCTCCGTGATAAGGGATGATAGTTTTTATCGATTTTACTTCATAACTCCGTAAAAACCGATTATAATAATTCTTTTTCTATTTGAAAGTGTATACCATCAGGTATGTTAAATTGTCTAATTTTGATAAAGATCTGATAAATATTATACTAATTATTACTAATAGACTATCATTAACCTCCAGGCCCCAGATGTTTAAGTACCATTGTATAATAATTTTTATCTACTCCAGCATCGAAAAGTTCCAATTTCAAATTTGACAGCTGAATCGAAATGAACCCTCTTTCGGTTTTGCTTCTCATTTCGATGCAGCTCGTTGTATGGGGGCTGAATCGAAATGGTTATCTTCTTAAAATAGGATACCTAAAGGTAAGGCTCTGGGTTCTGGCTCTTTTGTACCGTTCATATGACAGAGGCGCCACAGGCGGCTGGTGGCGGCTTACGGAGTTACTTTTTGTTGACAGAGGCGCCACAGGCGGCTGGTGGCGGCTTGCGGAGTTACTTTTTGTTACTTTATTGAGCCTACGGCGTATTTTGTTAATGATTTTATTTTCCTTGTCGTAGATAAAATCTTGTATGCAACTGACCGTAATTAGTCATTTTAATTCTCGTACTATCCTATTTTGATACTCGGCAAGCCTCGTATCAAAAAACAGCACTCGAATTAAAATGACCCTCATTACGATGCAGTTGCATAAATAGCTATTATCTACTCCAACATCGAAAAGTTCTAATTTCGAATTTGACAGCTGAATCGAAATGAACCCTCTTTCGGTTTTGCTTCTCATTTCGATGCAGCTCGTTGTATGGGAGCTGAATCGAAATGGTTATCTTCTTAAAATAGGATACCTAAAGCTAAGGCTCTGAGTTCTGGCACTTTTGTACCGTTCATACGACAGAGGCGCCACAGGCGGCTGGTGGCGGCTTACGGAGTTACTTTTTGTTGACAGAGGCGCCACAGGCGGCTGGTGGCGGCTTACGCAGTTACTTTTTGTTACTTTATTGAGCCTACGGCGTATTTTGTTCATGATTTTATTTTCCTTGTCGTAGATAAAATCTTGTATGCAACTGAACGTAATTAGTCATTTTAATTCTCGTACTATCCTATTTTGATACTCGGCAAGCCTCGTATCAAAAAACAGCACTCGAATTAAAATGACCCTCATTACGATGCAGTTGCATAAATAGCTATTATCTACTCCAACATCGAAAAGTTCCAATTTCGAGTTTGACAGCTGAATCGAAATGAACCCTCTTTCGGTTTTGCTTCTCATTTCGATGCAGCCCGTTGTATGGGAGCTGAATCGAAATGGTTATCTTCTTAAAATAGGATACCTAAAGCTAAGGCTCTGAGCTCTGGCACTTTGGTACCGTTCATACGACAGAGGCGCCATAAGCGGCTGGTGGCGGCTTACGGAGTTACTTTTTGCTGACAGAGGCGCCACAGGCGGCTGGTGGCGGCTTACGGAGTTACTTTTTGTTACTTTATTGAGCCTACGGCGTATTTTGCTAATGATTTTATTTTCCTTGTCGTACATAAAATCTTGTATGCAAGTGAACGTAATTAGTCATTTTAATTCTCGTACTATCCTATTTTGATACTCGGCAAGCCTCGTATCAAAAAACAGCACTCGAATTAAAATGACCCTCATTACGATGCAGTTGCATAAATAGCTATTGTAGCCTACCCCTGCGAAGCCGGGGCGGGTCAACTACATAGTAATAATAGCATAAGTATTGATTTACACATATAAACATAATAGAAAGCAAGCTGTTTCAGCAGACGAAAGCGGAAGCGGTTGGCTTGTAGTAAGCGTTTCCGAATAATATTATATAAAAATTCTTTAAAAAAAACCGACTTCAAACGCCACTGAAAAGTATAAAATAATTTCAGTTCAGTCGGTGACTTTAAAATACCTGCTGATAAGCTTTTTAGTATAGCTTCATAGGATAAATCTACACATTCTCTGATCGCGAGCGATTTGTTTCTATTCATTGAGGAGTTCCGTCCTCTATCACCGAAGATATTCATCAAATCTTCACCAAATTTAAATGGGACCAACCTGACGGTATGTCCTTTCAAATAAAAAAAAACTTGAGAGGTGTCAAGGGACACCCGGATGGAACGTAGTTCCTTTCGATTACATTGTGTTCGGTATTTTCGCGATACAACATTGCGTCTTCGTAGCCTAGTGGCTCCGGCAGTCGCCTAATATTTAGTTCACAGTCGATGGTTCGAATCCCAGCTCGACAGACCGAATTTTCCATTTTAAATTTTATTTTAAACAATTTCTACATGTGGAACCTTTCCCTAATTTTTTAATAAAAAATTAGGGGAAAATTCCACATGTAGAAATTATTGAAACTTTGATAGTAGGTTCCTTTTATGACTTAGACGAGCACTAAGAGGCTCTTGAAATTCTACTCCCAAGGGGTTAAATGGGGGGTTAAAATTTGTATGAAAGTCCGTCATTTTTCAAGTTATACCCATGAAACTCAGTATTTGGACTTCAAATTAAAAGTAAAGTACGTGTTTCAGAGGTTTTGAAAATTCTACCCGAAAGGCATAAAATAGGAGATGAAAGTTTTTATGACAGTCCTTTATTTTTCGAGTTATTTTTCAAGTTATGTACTACTATTTTGGTTCTTCATTAAATTAAATAGGGGATGGAATTTTTTGAAAGTCCGTCATTTTTCAAGTTGTATCCACAAAACCTGGTATTTTGGCTTTTGATTAAAAACAAAGTAGAACGTATGTCACAGTTTTTGAAAATTCTACCCATAAAGGGGTTAAATAGGAGATAGAAGTTTGTATGAAAGTCCGTCATTTATCAAGCAATACTCTTGGTATTTTGGCTCTAGATTAAAAACAAAGAATGTATTTCAACAAAGTATGTATTTCACAGTTTTTGAAAATTCTACCCCTAAAGGGATTAAATAGGGGGTTGAATTTTTGTATGAAAGTCCATAATTTTTCAAGTTAGTTCGACGTGAGTTTTTGCAAGGGTGTAGTTCAGGACCTGGAGAGTGACATAGCTATGTCACTTTCGAGGTCCTGTACTATAGCCTAATCTAGGCTACGTTTATCCCAGAAAATTAAAGTTTCCGCGGGATTTTTAAAAGCTGAATCCACGTGGACAAAGTCGGAGGCCTCAGCTAGTTGTGAAATATGGACTCGACATTTCGGTGAGATGAGAGGCGAGTTGCGCGGACGCAAGGCCCGCTCTCCCGCTTTGGCCTCTCTTTGCAAAACAACACTTGCGGAAATAGCGATGAAAAACGTTTGCTCGTCAGCGTCACGCGGATGCCCGCACATTAACCTCTCGCACGTGTATTGTTGACTTTCTGGGGCCGCCCTACCATCAACGCTTCAAGTAGTATTATTGGAACGTAGTTCCTTATCGCGCGGTGCGGAAGGGGGCTAGACGGAAAAAATTAAGACAAAATTGAACCGACACTTTTTAGAAACCGACACATTTTTGAATGTGAATTTGGCATTGTGTTCATTATTTTCACAGTACAATATAAGATCTCGGTAGCCTTGTGGTTTCGACAGTTGCTAAACAGTTAAAAGTCGATGGTTCGAATCCCAGCTCGACAGACTGAATTTTCTATTTTCAATTTTATTTTAAATAATTTCTACATGTGGAATTTACAAGGCTACCGAGATCTTATATTGTACTGTGAAAATAATGAACACAATGCCAAATTAATTAATCGAAAGGAACTTCGTTCCATCCGGGTGTCCCTTGACACCTCTCAAATTTTTTCAATATTGTTTTGACTTCATACAATAACGTCCTCGGTCCTTGCTCCTTATACCTTTCGTCTTTACCTCAAAGTAAGATAAGAACCTCATTCTATGATATTCTTACTAATATTATAAATGCGAAAGTGTGTTTGTTTGTTGGTTTGTTGGCCTGTCCTTCAAGCACACTACAACAGAGCTACGGATCGACTTGATTTTTACATTTACATTTATAATAATGAGTCCCTCATAAACATATAAATCATGTAGCTCGAATGTCATACATAAAATGTAATGGATTCTTTAATACATATATTATCTTCAATGGAAATCGAAGAAAACCACCTACCAATAATATTATAATAAATCAAACTTAATTATTAGCGATCAGTCCCGGCTTCGCACGGGTAGTAGAGCATATTATGCCTACATGTTTCTTCTGTCGTAAGTCGCTCTTTTCAAAATACTTTTACAATATACTTAATAGATATTATTCTATGTATGCAGAGTTTCCACATTGAAGGGAAGTTCCACAAAAGCATACGTAATTATTTCTAATTATAATTCAACACATGTTAAGACGGGCAGACAGAAAGTAGCCCCATTGCCGCTTGTGGCACGAGCATGACGCATGACCCAGCCATTGCTTCGCTCTCTATATGGTATATGCCATAGCGGACTTTTATGTATAGACCTATCCCACTATACTACCACCAAACATTGTTTTGTAATATATCTCAAAGGGATTAGGCAGCGTTTTCGATGAAAGCTCCCAGGCAGCTTGACTTTTTCCGACATTTTCTACAATTATCGTCATATTTCAACCAATTTACCCAAAACCTTGACAAATTACACACTAAAATCTTCCTCATGAATCACCCTGTCAATTGGTGAAAACTGCATGAAAATGCGTTCAGTAGTTTTTGAGTTTATCGCGATTGTCTTATAATATGTAATGATGTAGTGATAGTGATCCTCCTTAATCATATCCTTATCCTCATTTTATATGTATGTATTACATACATTATGGGCTGCGGGAGAAATGAAAACAAACAGACTTTTGGCCTCATCGAGCGAGATATTTGTACACAGTGACGTAGTGTGTGCGAATCGTGATAAAATTAGACGATACACAGCTGACATTGAACGCAAAAACAAAGTGGAACGCATTTTGCGCATGCGCTCTGGTGGACGACTAGTGGTAGATATTGCGGTGCAGTTAGCAATCGCATTATTCGCGTTGCAATTTGCATCGGGCCTATATTGTATTGAGCATGCTAGGACTCATTTGATACCTAAATAGAAGTCACCAAATAATTGTAAAACCGTTAGTTTGTTTAAAAACTAGGAAAATTATATACTGTCGAAAAATTTTGAACTTG
The DNA here is from genome assembly GCA_029955525.1 of Oeneis ivallda. Taxonomy (NCBI): domain Eukaryota; kingdom Metazoa; phylum Arthropoda; class Insecta; order Lepidoptera; family Nymphalidae; genus Oeneis; species Oeneis ivallda. The sequence continues at coordinate 9,293,716 of JARPMR010000003.1, read as the reverse complement.
CAAAAATGTAACTTACAATTTTATTTTATGAAGTAATATTTTACTGCTTTCAATTATTTTTTATACAAATGGTTCTTACAATTATTCGGTGAGTATTATGTGCAATGTATATATCTACATAATATACTTATGTACATTGTACCTACATCTAAATTAAAAAAATTGAAGCGTCCGTCAGTGATTTCAAAATTAAAAATAATAATTTATTAATTCTTATTATAAGCTTAATTGTTATATCTTTATTGACACAATATGCATAATTAAAACAAATCTGTTGATGCATTGCTATCTCTCGAGCGCGTATAGACTATACTACTGAGGTTGCCCGGAGCTTTCAAGATAATATTAGGAAACTCCACTGAATTTTTGAACGTTGCAGCAAGTCTGAATATACCACTACCGGCTAGAGACCAACTTCAGTTAAATGATGCTCTACTATATTTGTATCGTAAATTCTACGATAGTATCTCCCGTCATATATTTACTATCTCCCAGTTTCAAATGTATTTTGATTTGGATCTACGCTCCTTCGACGCAAAGCTGTACTGTGACGCAAACAACAGGTACACATTTAAATATAATATTAATTTCAATTCCATTTAAATTAATATTATAATTTAAATGGAACTTAAATTATAATATTAAGTTCAATTTAAATTATTTGTTAGTTAAAATAGTTGGTCTCTCTACTACGGTCAAGTATACTACAGCAATCAAACAAAATAATTAGCGAAAATAATGCAGCAATTTTACCAGCCTTAGTTATTAACGGCGGGATCTTCGACATCGACCTATTTTTGATTGAATCGTAAACAATGAAATATTCTTTGTTTTGATCGGTTAAAAATATATGTTGTAGTTTAATGTATGTTCTTAATTCTTTTGTGGTTCAAAACTCTATATTTACAACTTCACCCGATCAAAAATAATTTCGAAAACAGTGTAATTTTTATCGTTTTTCAGGTCGTGTTCATAGAATATTAAAGTTACACTAAAAATACAAATTTCATAAAATAGGCAAACACTTTTAGAAGATTCTTTTGTGATTACTTTTTCTCTAAAAAATTTGTATTTTTTTAATCACGACGTTTTTACTTTTTATATAACAAAGTGGCTCGTGCGCTTCACTTCAGTAGCCCGCAAAGTATCATCGAGGTAGGACGTATCGCTTTCGCTGGCTCGCTGCGATCCCCCGCTGATCAAGCGATCTATTGCATAGATATCTATTATTTTCATTCCGTATTCATTTATCATAGATTAAATCAAATCAGAGGATTAATATTGTTGTAATTTTTAGTATTTATTAATAAATTTGTAAATATTAGTATGATAGGTTTTAGGTTTAGAGTCTTATTGTATAGATAGTGTTAAACTATAATATAAGAATAATATAATAAGGTAAATATGGGGAATAAAAATGGAAGAAAGAACAAAATATCTTGATTTAAATTACGAAAACTTTCGAAATTGATATCTGGGGTTCCAGTGCTAATAAAAGAGGTAACCATCGTCTAAATAAGAAAAAAAGGCGGCCATTTTCTTCTTCTTTGTTATTGTACCAATTTCTTTCAAAATTGATATTCGGGGTTCGTTCCCAGTGCTAATAAAATAGGTATCCATCGTCAAAATAAGAAAAAGTGGCGGCCATTTTATTTATTTTTGTTATTGGACCGATTTCTTTCTAAATCAATATCAGAGATTCATCATACTCATGAAAGAGGTTGCCGTCGTCAAAATTAGAAAAAGTGTCGGCAATTTTTTTTTTATACTATAAACATTTGTCAAATATTAAATAGGTGTTTTTATTATTCTTTGCTATTCCGATAAGGAATTTCATCCCAAATAGGTTGGGGGAAAAACTTTTCCATTTTTTTGTTCGGGCAACGGTTACCACTGTGTCATAACAGGTAAATGTTGCCATAACTTGCCCAGGGATCTTCAGATATTGATTTTGAAAGAAATCAGTCCCATAACAAGAAAAAATAAAATGGCCGCCACTTTTTCTAGTTTTGACAATGGTTACCACTGTTATGAGCACAGAGATCCTCAGATATCGATTTAGAAAGAAATCGGCCCCATATTAAGAACAAAAATGGCCGCCACTTTTTCTTGGACAATTGTTACCGCTTTTATGAGAACAAGGATCCCCAGATACGGATTTTGAAAGAAATCGGTCCAATAACAAAAAAAAGAAAATGGCTGACATTTTGGCAACGGTTACTATTTTATAAGCACAGGGAACCCCAGTTATCGAGTTTGAAAAAAATCGGTCCAATAACAAAAAAAATGGCCAAGGAACTTCGTCCCAAACAGGTTAAGGAAAAACTATTCTATTTTTCTAATTTTGACATCGGTTACCACTGCTATGAGCACGGGGATCCTCAGATATCAATTTTGAAAGAAATCGGTCCCATAACAAGAAAAAAAATGGCCACCACTTTTTATTATTTTGACGATGGTTACCTATTTAATAAGCACAGGGAACCCCAGATATAGAGTTAGAAATAAATCGGTCCAATAACAAAAAAATGGCTAAGGAACTTCGTTCCAAATAGGTTGGGGAAAAACTTTTCCATTTTTCTAATTTTGACATCGGTTACCACTGCTATGAGCACAGGGATCCTCAGATATCGATTTTGAATGAAATCGGTCCCATAACAAGAAAAAGAATATGGCCACCACTTTTCTAATTTTGACGATGGTTACCGCTTTTATGAGTACAAGGATCCTCAGATATGGATTTTGAAAGAAATCGGTCCAAGAACAAGAAAAGAGAAAATGGCCGACATTTTGGCAACGGGTAACTATTTTATGAGTACAGGGAACCCCAGATATCGAGTTTGAAAGAAATCGGTCCAGTAACAAAAAAAAATGGCTAAGGAACTTTGTCCAAAATAGGCTGGGGAAAAAATTTCCATTTTTCTTATTTTGACATCGGTTACCATTACTATGAGCACGGAGATCCTCAGATATCAGTTTTGAAAGAAATCGGTCCCATAACAAGAAAAAAAAATGGCCACCACTTTTTCTTACTTTGACGATGGTTACCTTTTTTATTAGCACTGAGAATCCCAGATATCAATTTTGAAAGAAATCGGTCCAATGGCAAAAAAAAGAAAATGGCCGACATTTTGGCAACGGTTATCTATTTTATAAGTACAGGGAAACCCAGATATCGAGTTTGGAAGAAATCGGTCCATTAACAAAAAAATGTCTAAGGAACTTCGTCCCTAATATGTTAGGGAAAAACTTTTCCATTTTTCTAATTTTGACATTGGTTACCACTGCTATGAGCCCGGGGATCCTCAGATATCGATTTTGAAAGAAATCGGTCCTATAACAAGAAAAAAGAATATGGCCACCACTTTTTCTAATTTTGACGATGGTTTTATTAGTACATTAGTACAAGGATCCCCAGATATGGATTTTGAAAGAAATCGGCCCAATAACAAAAAAAGAGAAAATGGCCGACATTTTGGCAACGGTTACGTATTAAAATAAATGTTTCTAAAACTTACAAGTGTCCCTATACTGTTAGGTACAATAAAGTTATTTAATCTATGATGTAAAATTTGGGGTGAGCGAGTTCATTTGAAAAGCGCCTACCTCACCGCGCGGGGACTGAGGTAGCTCTAAATGCCTACTGCGCCCGGAGATCCTGCCCTTAAGCTGCATTACGGGTAAAATTTTTAGAAATTATTTTTTTGCCTTTTCAGCGTATTTAAAACCTTAAAATTCGCTGCTTACTCATTTGAAACTTTCAGCGTAAATACTTTTCTGGTAAATACTTACTTAGTTACATTACAAAACTTATAAATATCGTTAGCTTCTTAAATCTAAAATTATTCAAATACCTACCAAAGTAAAACTTTTTCAAAATTTTGTTTTAAAAATAATAAGAAAAGTTAAGTAAGTAGGTACCTGCTTAACAAAAAGGGTTTTAAAAATAGATAACAATATTATGTATTAATAAAAGAAAATTATGCAAAGTGGAAACGAAATCTTATAATAGGTACGCGATCACTCAAAATTTCAAAAAGAGTATAAATTGTTTTATCTACTCCAACATCGAAAAGTTCCAATTTCGAATTTGACACCTGAATCGAAATGAACCCTCTTTCGGTTTTGCTTCTCATTTCGATGCAGCTCGTTGTATGGGAGCTGAATCGAAATGGTTATCTTCTTAAAATAGGATACCTAAAGCTAAGGCTCTGAGCTCTGGCACTTTGGTACCGTTCATACGACAGAGGCGCCATAAGCGGCTGGTGGCGGCTTACGGAGTTACTTTTTGCTGACAGAGGCGCCACAGGCGGCTGGTGGCGGCTTACGGAGTTACTTTTTGTTACTTTATTGAGCCTACGGCGTATTTTGCTAATGATTTTATTTTCCTTGTCGTAGATAAAATCTTGTATGCAACTGAACGTAATTAGTCATTTTAATTCTCGTACTATCCTATTTTGATACTCGGCAAGCCTCGTATCAAAAAACAGCACTCGAATTAAAATGACCCTCATTACGATGCAGTTGCATAATAGCTATTTATGCAACTGCATCGTAATGAGGGTCATTTTAATTCGAGTGCTGTTTTTTGATACGAGGCTTGCCGAGTATCAAAATAGGATAGTACGAGAATTAAAATGACTAATTACGGTCAGTTGCATACAAGATTTTATCTACGACAAGGAAAATAAAATCATTAACAAAATACGCCGTAGGCTCAATAAAGTAACAAAAAGTAACTCCGCAAGCAGACACCAGCCGCCTGTGGCGCCTCTGTCAACAAAAAGTAACTCCGTAAGCCGCCACCAGCCGCCTGTGGCGCCTCTGTCATATGAACGGTACAAAAGTGCCAGAACCCAGAGCCTTACCTTTAGGTATCCTATTTTAAGAAGATAACCATTTCGATTCAGCTCCCATACAACGAGCTGCATCGAAATGAGAAGCAAAACCGAAAGAGGGTTCATTTCGATTCAGCTGTCAAATTCGAAATTGGAACTTTTCGATGCTGGAGTAGATAAATAACTATTCATAATTGAGATACCATTACATAATATAATTAATTATGATACATGAACATGAAGATTGACATATCATAATATGATATGTCAATCCTTATGTTCATGTAGGTAAGTATAATATTATTATACTTACCTAATCTAATACATACTTTGATTACTTAATGTTAGTATTTTTAAATCAACCGTGTAGCTAGGTATTATGTTTTGGTGTTATTTACAAGCGATATATTTGCCTTGTGACACACTTCCCATGATTATTTCGAAAATAGGTCTAGGGATAAATATACCGCAAGCCGCTTGAACGTCTATTCTTTCAGTGCTTCTAATTAGAAAAGTAAACAGCAATGCCTACAGAAATAGAAGCACATTATTGTTGAGCTGAGAGTGCACACGATCATGAATACAGCAGGGCCTGCTATTTGACTGAATTATTGAACAACAACAATTTGCCAATCGACTCCATTTTATTGTTATTTTCTCATATAAATAATTTTTTACTTTATTGTATTGTTTGTATTATGTTATTAACAAAAGTAATTATCACTATCCTAGGTCAGCAATAATATTTGTGACTTGCAACTACGGAACCCTACACTGCGCGTAGTCCGACACGCACATGGTTTTATTTGCTGAAAAACTTTGCCGTTTGAAAAGAAAAGCCTATTGATGTGTTTAAAACATTTTATTAGCGAATAATCTTTCCGTGAGACCTTGTAGATACACAAGAAAAAGTTATAGTAGCGAAGTTTAAAAATGGTGGTAAAACCTGATGAGTCAAGTGTTTAATCAATCAATTTGAGTGTGACATTTCAACGGTTAAATGATTTTAGGTATAATAATTTTTTTTAAAGTATAGATTAATTTAAACATCCGTTTATGGATTATTTTATTCACCAAAATACATTAATCTGCTTATTAATTGTAATACGGCCAGTTGAATCTAGATATGAGTGGCAGTAAAGTGTGACAAAATCAATCTACGCTTCGTATGAGATTGATTGACTCATTAGTTACATAAACACTTGAAGCTGTTGAGACTTCGCCATCATTTACGGGAGGTCCGGGGTCCGATCCCAGGTACGCATCAACGACTTTAATTAATTGAAAAACATGTCCCGCGTAGATGGCTTGGCCACCGTGGCCTGATTCGGTCGGCAGTTTAGCGTCCAGTCAGTAAATATGTAGTTTGACTATTTAACTGCCTCATTGGTCTAGTGGTTAGCATGTTCGACTGCGGACAACGAGGTCCCGGGTTCGAATCCCGGGTCGGGCCTAAAATGAATTGGTTGGTGGTGTGTCACCCCGTGCCTCGGAGAGCACGCATAGCTGTCGGTCCTGCGCCTGATCTTTCTCCGGTTGTGTCGGATTTTCCGCCCCATCGGACTATGAGAGTGAGGCACTTGTGCATTATAATATCTCCAGCGCAGATGGCTAATCTCTGAGAAGGTCGATCGCCATGACCGGACACGGTCGACAGGACATTATTATTTAAACTTTATACAAAAAGTGGAAAGTAATCAGTTTTGACTTGTGACTTGTGCTAGGGCAAGGCATTTCAAGGTGTCATATTTACCGCGGGAATGGCGACTTGCGCGCGGCGCCGTGGCGCCTTCGTGCAATTTGTATTGTCGATGTCGGTGGTATTAATACCCCTTTGTTGCAACTTACGAACACCTAATCTTGTTACTGCTATTTAATACTTAAATACAATAACGCAGGCACATATATTATTTGGAACATTCAGGTATTTGGGCCTGTTTCACGCAAAAATCTTAATCCACACGGACGAAGTCGCGGGCATCATCTAGTAATACATATTTACAAGACCGATTCAGAAGAGAGAAATTTCCGCCTTCAATATTCACAATTATCTACAAGTAAATATTTATAAAATGCGATAGCACAGAGAGATAGATCTTCATACTGCATTTGTTTATCCGAACACAACGTCGAAAACATTACGGAGTATCATACCTAAAAATAATAAAGGTGCTAAACTTACTCGCCGGTGCAATGGGTACAGTACGAGAAGTCATTCTTGCAGTGCACGCGCACTCCGCGAGTAAAGGCTTCGACACACTAACGCACGACGGCGACGCGGCAGCGGCCAGCGGCGCGGCGTACGTCACTACGATCTAATTGAAGTCGTTGACGACAAAATCGGCAGCTCGCATATCCGACGAATAAAACGGTTCGCCGCCTCGTTACAAATACAGCCAATGCCCTTCCAAGGCAGTTCCGAACGAAGTTCCTTTTCGGACGGTTTGGCGGATGGGGGGCTATACGGAAAAATGTGTAAAAATTTCCCGTCACGGCCCTTATTGCTAGGCGTAAGAATTTTCCGTCACGACACTTGTTGCCTTCATTTATTACATCATACAGCTGGCGTAAAAGTTTAACGAAAGAGTGAAACTTTCGTAATCGATGTTTCGATTCGGGGGTTCGAATCCTGACTTCAGATTATTATTTGTTTTTTTCTTTATTTTAAGAGGGGTTTTATCAATGCTGATAATGTCACCCCCTGTAAGTTTACCAACATTGTATAGTAACAAAATATTAAATCAGATATAAAAATCTCGTATCACGACAGTATCGGTTTAGTAGTTTTCGAGTTTATCCCAAACATACGATGTATGTTTGGGATAAACTCGAAAACTACTAAACCGAATTTAATGAAACTCCGTAACTATCTGTAATTTGGTCCAACTTAAAAGATAGGATAGTTTTATCTTAATTATTGACATCAATATTTGTTGTTGCAAATTAAAATATGTTAATTACACGACAGTCATTTAAACAGTTCGAGATTTAGGTTACTCGGCAACCTAGCAACCAAAATCTCGATCGATGTTAGATTGAGGTTGTCTAGATTGTGTTATAATTTTGCATTACTTACTGATATTATAAATGCGAAAGTGTGTTTGTTTGTTGGTTTGTCATTCAATCACGTCGCAACAGAGCAACGGATAACGGCTAACTTTCTAGATATACATATAAATATATACAAAACTAGCTGATGCCCGCGACTTCGTCTGCGTGGATTTAGTTCATAACATCCCGCGGGAAATCTTTGTCACCCTCCAGGTTCTCAACTATACCTATCCAATAAATCACGTCAATCCGAAGCTTTGTAGCAGGATACATTTGATCGTCTTGCTCGCAGCATTGTTAATGATGATTCAAAGAGCAAACATATTACTGATGATATTATCAATTACGTTTAGCTATCATTTTTATAATTGTCAAATTTTTACCATACTTAACCAAAGACAAAATTACGTTTAGCTGCTATTTACGTTTTGTTATTCCACTGTCATTTGCGTTTTGCTATTCCATGTCAGATGCGTTTTTGTTATACCACGTTTTATAGTGACTTGACAGAAACGCGATCGAACGGGATAAAAAGTATCCTATGTCCGTCTCCTGGTTCTAAGCTACCTCTCCACCAATTTTCAGCCAAATCGGTTCATCCGTTTTTGAGTTATAAATAGTGTAACTAACACCACTTTCTTTTATATATATAAGATAATTTGGACTTGACTAAACAATCGTCGCGCGGCGCGAAATGAGGTGGCGTGTTGTATATTTGTGTTTAAACCATTACCAGTGCAACAGATTACAAGGCACGCTATGATGGCCGGTTTGACACATTACAATAGTGATGTGGAATGTCAATTTATTCTCGAACAAAAAACAATTAAGTTTTGTTTTTGTACCTGATTAAATAGGTTTAATAAAACAAAAATGTATATGTTTATTTAATTTATTTGAACGAACTGAATATTTGAATGAAAATGAATATACATACTTTATATGCACACAAGAAACATATGAATACAAAAGATACCAAAAAAGGTGCCACAAAAGGCCATAATTAATCAGATTCGTCCATACTACTATTTTTACTGTCGTCACTGCTATCATCACCTACATTAATAATTATATGTTCGTTTTCTATAATATTATCTATTTTCACATCTCTTTCATAATCTTCCCTTATTAATTTAACAGTTCTATTCACAACCTTTTCCCAGTCTCCTTTAGTCACATGTTCACAAGCTTCTTCTAATAATTTTAGCATTTTTTTTGTGGTAAATGGGGGTTCTGTATTGTGTCTTGCAGCATATCCCTTAATTTGAGCCCACACCAACTCAATCGCATTATACTCACAATGGTAAGGCGGTAACCGTATAACTCTGTGCCCATGTTCTAATGCTATTTCGTCAATGACGTATCGGATCTTGGTTGGTTTGTTTTCTTTTAAAAGACGTACTAATTCCGCTTTTAACATATTCATGTTTGCATCTACGCCATTTTTACGAAGCCATGCGACGATATCAGCTTTCTTTTGGGATTGGGCAGGTGGCTTGTCAATTTGCATCGAGTGGTATGGGGCGTTGTCCATAATTATAATAGATGGTTCAGGGAGGCTACACAACATTGAGGTAAACCATTCAGTAAACTTTTCTCCATTCATGTCTTCATGATAGTCTCCAGTGGTTTTTGACGCAAAAGCCATGAGAGAACCTTCGACAAACCCGTTGATGGTTCCGGCGTGACAAATTATAAGTCGCGATCCTTTTCCTACAGGAACTTTGGAAGTAGATGCTGCTGTGTCATCGTTCCAAGAACGGCCTACAGTATGGTTAGCATTAAGCCATGTTTCATCCAAGAACACAACATTTTGCCAATTTTTGATTTCTTTCACTTGCCGTAAAAAAGTATACCTTGCCATCGCTATATCAAATCTTTCCATCAATATTTTGCGTTTGTTACATTTTTTGTATCGAAATCCAATGGTCTTCAAAATCTTCGTTAAAGAACTTTCCCCACCGAAGAATAATCCAGCTTCCTTCAGTGAATGCACCAACTTTTTTCTTGTTGGATACTCCTTCTGTAAATAGTAGCCGTAAACATGTCTTCGGATAGCATCGGCATCAAAGCTATCGATGCCTACGACTGGTTTTGCTCGTTTTCTCTTTTTTGGTGTGTGAAGTTTATTTTCTTCTGTGCCAGTCTCGCCATATTTTTTTTTAGTTATCCGTCTAACAGTTCGTTGTCCAATATTAAGCGCATCAGCTACGCGTTCAACCACTGACGTTATAGGTAAAATTGGCCCTCCATTTTGAGCTTCACGATCGAAATAGTTACGAAGGCGTATTACGAACTCACGTGTCTGACTATTTAGAACAGTTCTCTGCGTAGGTTCGGTCATATCGACGAAATCCACAACAAAGGGCTTGAACAGAGTCCAAATTAACGAGCAAGGGTCAACAGTAATGCAGTATCAATATTTGAAATCCAAAGCCAGGTCAAAACTATATCACAATCGCATTGCACTGACAGTTTATACTTTTCGAAGCAACGTCAATTCGAAACTGCTTTGTTTTGCATTGAGCATTGACGCGAGTTTGCCGGAGGTAGTAGTTGTGCTAGCCAGCGATGCTATGTGACGATCGTATTAGATTCCATTTTTAAAAATTTTCAATTTAGAAAACCAAATGCCGAGTTGTGGTATATATCATATAAAAATAAAAATTTTACCTTTTGTATGAAACAGCTGATATTTTTTTGCGATTTCAGAGGTTTGTCCACATAGTGAAAATTGTTCATATTCACAAGTACATTCACCCCTTAAATGGTGCAAACTGATTTTTCTACACTTGTATACATTTTAGAAATCAATTTAATAAATAAATTTTGAGTCCTAAACCTAAAACTACATTCGATAAAATTTATGAATCTCTGCACATCACTATCGTCAATAAAGTAATACAATTATTTCCTTCAAAGTAGTTATCAATTAATACGGAACTTCATGAGCGGACAAACGTCAAACCGGCCATCATAGCGTGCCGCTAATAATATAGTCTATTCGAGGCGACGGACGTATGATACTCGCTGGTTACGGCTCATTATAATATATCTATCGAGGGATCGCTTATCGCGACCGGAGACTCTTGCGGCGCGCAGTAGGTACCTCACCGTCACAGTAGCGTGCGGTAGGTCAGGGTCACTTCTTTATCTGTCCGCTTATAACTTACTAGCTGATGCCCGCGACTTCGTCCGCGTGGATTTAGTTTTTAAAATCCCTCGGGAACTCTTTGATTTTTCGGAAGAAAAAGTAGCATATGTCACTCTCCAGGTCCTCAACTATACCCATGCAAAAATTCCCGTCGATCCGTAGCCCTGTTGCGACGTGATTGAAGGACAAACCAACAAACAAACACACTTTCGCATTTATAATATTAGTAAGGATAAGCTAGTTATAAGGCTAGCTGAGGATATATTTTAGGTCATCTACTCGTACATGAGAGTCAACATGTCGCTGGCTAAAAAAATATATATCTCCTGGCGGACCGTGATTATAGTACCTAGTTGACAAAATCTGGGTCCGAAAACAGAACCTACATGATAAGCAAGTTCTACAGATATATATTTTGTGCACACAACTGGCCAGATCGTAATACTTTTTAACGACAACGGGCTTTTCCTAAAGGATTGGTTTTAGCAGTCTACATGTATGTTTGTATTTACGTAGATGTTCCGTAGCGCCTAAACTACTGAGCCGCTTTTGATGAATGAGGTGTCAATAGATTCGTTGTTTTAGTCCGGGTGTAGCCTACTACATTATAAACGGACAAAATCATTATTACGGATGTTAATTGTTAGATACATCCAATTTTCCGTAATCGGGTTACAGTTTAAAGTTTAAACTTTTTTTCTTGTTTTAAAACTGGTAAAGTTTATAATTGCAACGTCTCAGCTGACCCGCGAAACTGAATATTTTTCATAAATGAAGATAGTTTGTGTTTGTCCCACTCTAGTACATATTTTTGCTGAATGTCGGTGGCCGACATGTTGGCACATCTGAAGGTGATCAGTTAGATAACTTTTTTCTATTTTTGTATATACAGGGTGGGCCAGACCAGGTGGATATAAAATTTTTTTTAGATTGTTCACTTAGGGGCCTACCAGGACCCGGAAGGAAAAAAATCGGTTCCCACCCGATTACGAGAAAAAAAAATTATTTAAAATTTTGGAATATCATTGCTTTGACTAACTTTTAATTTTTTTTTAATTTTTCCAGTAACAATTTCCGCAATTTTTTTATGGAATATCTTTACCTAATAACTGTACTCTGTTAGAAAAAAATCCAGTCTGGTTAGCTGGTTTTAAGAGCATTAAATTTTAAATTATTTCAAGAAAATTAAGTTCATTGTAAATCTACAGAAAACTTTAAAATTCCATTAAAAATAAAAAAAGAGGTTCATAGCCCTGGTGATTTTTTAAAAACTGTAGCAACTTATGTTCTTTCGATTGCCAAAAGAAAAATTGTATGTCAATGTGCCGGATAAAAGGTTATGATTTTTCAAAAGTCTTCGTTCCTCATTCGTGTAAGTAACGAACTTATTGAAAAAAATGTTAATTGTTTTTGGAGACTGCAGTATGTCCTTTAATTTTAACTGCCTCGTTGGTCTCGTGTTTGACTGCGGCCGACGAGGTCCCGGGTTCGAGTCCCGGGTCGGACCATATCAAGTATTGGGGTTTTCCGATTCTCAGTACTATCCCGGAGTTAGGAAGTTGGCGTTGTTTCATCCCCGTGCCTTGGAGAGCACGTAAAGTCGTTGGTCCTGCGCCTAATATCTGTCCGCCTAGAAATCGGTCCAATAACAAGGAAAAAGAAAATGGCCGCCTTTTTTTCTTATTTTGATGATGGTTACCTCTTTATAATAGGACTGGAACCCCAGATATCAATTTTGAAAGCTTTCATAATTTAAATCTAGATATTTTGTTCGATTTTTATTCCCCATATTTACCTTATTATATTATTCTTATATTAGTATAGTTTGACACTATCTATACAATAAGAATCTAAACCTAAAACCTATCATATTAATATTTATAGATTTATTAATAAATACTAAAAATTACAAAAATATTAACACTCTGATTATATTTTGATCTATGATAAATGAATACGGAATGAAAATAATAGGTATCTATGCAATAGATCGCTTGATCAGCGGGGGATCGTAGCGAGCCAGCGAAAGCGATACGTCCTACCTCTATGATATTTTGCGGGCTACTGAAGTGAAGCGCACGAGCCACTTTGTTATATGAAAAGTAAAAACGTCGTGATAGAGTTTTGAACCACAAAAGAATTAAGAACATATATTAAACTACAACATATATTTTTAACCGATCAAAACAAAGAATATTTCATTGTTTACGATTCAATCAAAAATAGGTCGATGTCGAAGATCCCGCCGTTAAAATTAAAGAACATACTGCAGTCTCCACAAACAATTAACATTTTTTTCAATAAGGTCGTTATTTACACGAATGAGGAACGAAGACTTTTGAAAAATCATAACTTTTTATCCGGCACATTGACATACAATTTTTCTTTTGGCAATCGAAAGAACATAAGTTGCTACAGTTTTTAAAAAATCACCAGTACTATGAACCTCTTTTTTTATTTTTAATAGAATTTTAAAGTTTTCTGTAGATTTACGATGAACTTAATTTTTTTGAAATAATTTAAAAGAAGAATGGCGAAGTTTGACCCAGAACTTTTAAAAACCGTTCAGATTCAGGATTCATTTCATTTTAATTGATAATTTTCAAAGTATTTTTCTGTGTAAACCCCATATTTTTAGAAGTTGGGGATCAAAAATACAATTATTCACGACACATTATAAATAACCATTCTAATGGCAATACTTATCGAAGCATTTTACCATAAATATGTAGTCGTTATTCCTAGTTCTATGGTAAAGATAAACTTCTATTATTTATGTCATTCAAATAAATCCAACTCCCACTGCCGCTGTCAGCCGCTGCACTGTGTGAAGTTACCTCACTATGTAGGTATTCAGTGATCAGTCAGTAGTCACCATCATCACTAAATCTCGTGCATGAATACCTACTGAGATTCTTAAATACCTACTTAGTTTTTACTATTTTCGGTAGTAATCTTTTTCCAAAAAATAGAACAGCATGACAACCACCATCACTTAGACGTTTTCCTAGTTCCATGCACCATCATAATACCTTAGACGTAGTCGTAATTCCTAGTTCCATGATAATCTATGTATTCGAATTACACATTTTAAGTAAGTAAGTAAGGTAATAATAATCTGTGCCTATTAGATTATTCAAAGCACAGATTAATGATTGATTCAAAGCTAAAGTGGTAATAGGTATGTCTTAAATATATTAAATGGAAACATAACCTCATTTTTAATCATTTACTACTGAATATCTTTTTTCTCCCAACTTTATTTGATTGACTTTGATTAACTTTTTTGTTAGTCTGGTTTACTAGAACAAGTATCAGAAGATTGATTCGTGCACGTGGGCCGCAAGTCTGGGTCAGAAACACTATGGGCGTTCGCCAAACTCCTTTAATGCTCTTAAAACCAGCTAACCAGACTGGATTTTTTTTCTAAGAGAGTACAGTTATTAGGTAAAGATATTCCATAAAAAAATTGCGGAAATTGTCACTGGAAATATTAAAAAAAAAATAAAAGTTCGTCAAAGCAATGATATTCCAAAATTTTAAATAAATTTTTTTTTCTCGTAATCGGGTGGGAACCGATTTTTTTCCTTCCGGGTCCTGGTAGGCCCCTAAGTGAACAATCTAAAAAAAATTTTATATCCACCTGGTCTGGCCCACCTGTATATGTATGTAAAAATGACAGATTAAAGATAAAAAATAAATTGACTTTAATTGGTCCATAAAATTTGTAGCTACAGAAAAACGGAAATGTTTATGTAAGTATTTTATTTTAATATCGATAGGTAGATAGCTTAGGTACTCGGAATATTTATTATGTTGATCAACACAAACAACGATTAATAAATAAAATTAAGGACGTGTTCAAAAAAACTATAATATATAATTCAACAGAGGCTTATGTAACATAATTAACTAAATCAACGATCTTTGCTATTGCATTAATTATTATCGTTAATAACGACAATAATTTATTTCAGTTATCTAATGTACCTACTCTAAAAATTCATCATATTCATCTATTTACAGAAGTCGGGAGTTCGGCTCGCTTTGTCCGCTAGTTCTCATATTAATTTTAAGTTATTTAATTAATTTGTAATTTTAGTTAATTAATTAATTTTAGTGAGTTAATTTTAGAAAATAACAAATATACATAATTAAGAATTAAGAAAAAAAAATAATAAAACATGAATTACCGCACTCAGAGTCAGAACAGTTTAATGGTTACTTAATCCTCAGTAGGTGTTGATTTTTAAAAAGTTCAGGCCCAGAGTCAGTTATAGCATAAAATTAGTACGACTAATGTTATGTTAATTTGATAGTACTAAACAAATTCATTAATTCAGATAATTGACGGTTCATAATTATGTAATTAATGTCTCATTAGTCGTTAAACATAATAAATAATGAATTTATCTGATTGCGGCAATTACTGTTTAGTAAAAAGATCCTGCTGGTCGAATGCACTAAACCTACATGCACCATCAATCATTTGCCATTGCAGTCTCAATTACGGTGATTGGCTGAATTTACGGAGCTCTTGCCGCAACATTGCATTTGAGCCAATAGCGAGAGAGAATCGCCCAGTCTGTTGGATTACTATCATCATCATTCAGGCCTTTACGTCTGTTCTAGACGATTTAAACATTGTCTCGGAGGCATTTTCTCCGGTGACTGTGGAGACCGATCCGTGAGCGACAGTTACGTCCGCACTTGCTGCAACAAAACCCGATGACCACAGACGCAGTCCCGGCGCTGGAACGCCTTCTTGCTCTCCTGTGCTCTAACACTTTAAACCAAGCATCGTCGTGAACTCTACACTGCAGCAATTCGACATGAATTCAACGGAGTGGTCATTAAACAACAAGGCATCTGAAGCGCGTAGATCAAATAATCTCCCTGTTATCATAATGCATTGCGCATAAATATTAGAATGTTATTATCGGTTTATTTCTATATCATTATCATTCCAGTGGCTGAGGTTAGTGAGTAATTAGTTGCAATAGCCACGCGTTTGACCTTATACCGGATATTTAAATGCAATTAGTTACTTAATTGTAATCTAACTAGTGGTTCGCCCCGAACTGAGACCTCGCGGTAACGGTATCCCATGATTATTCATTCAATCGATACATGATAACCAAAACTGACATTATTATTATGCCCGTTTTCACCAAACATACCTAAATCATCCCCTAAGTAGGAGTCTCTTAACGTAGGTAGCTCCTAAATACAATCCTAAGTCCTAACATCCGTCCCAATATCCTTTTAGGTGTCCCGTACAGGATCGTGATAAATAAGTTGACAGAAAACATCAATCACCTAACTTATAGGTAGCCCGTAAAGGTTAGGGAACGTTAGTGAAAACATTGAATTATTTATCAAACATTGAATTTAACTCGTAGTTCCATGGGAATAGTTACTGACTGCGCCATCTATTAGCATTATTGTGAAGCTATGTTGATGCTATATGAATTACTGACGCCCATTAAAAATTAAATAATCTCGTTTCTTTATAATATTCATATAATTTTAGTATTTGTTGTTCAAGTACAGGATATAAGTGACCTAAAAACATAAAATCAGTTTGAAAATCCATAGCGGATTTTTCTAGAGAGCGTCTTCAAGCGAGCGTATAAAATCGCCACTTTGAAAGCCCCCCATTTCGTCAATTTTAAGGGAAAAATTAAAAAAAAAATATTTTTGTACTCAGTTCAAAATTATCTTTAAAATGATACGTAACAATTTTATGTAACGCGATTTTTTTTTTTTACTTCGCATTCGCTTCTATGAGAGCCCCCCTGAAATAAAGATTTTTATAACTTTTTAAGCCATTTTCGGCTGGAGGCCATCGGTTTACATATTATATCTAAATTTGAAGTAATTACGTTCAGTAATTCAAAAGTTATAAGGCTCTGACAGACGGACGGACGGACGGACGGACGGACGGACAAGTGCAAATCGCCCTAGTTAACTCAAAGACCTTCGCTTCGCTCGGTCGATAATTTATAGGTTGTTAATTGTTAAGCTTTATAATTAGTTTATACTTATTAATTTAATTATTTTCCTTTTATCTGACTACAAAACTTTACTAAACTCTATGTTTACGTAGATAAATAATCAGCATCCCATTAACGGCTCACTACTGAGCGCGGGAGAAAAGCGTTGTAATTATGCTTTAGTCTACCACGCTGCCCCAATGCAAATTGGTAGGCTTCACAGTTCACACACATTTGAGAACGCTATGGAGAAATCTCACTCGTGAGAATCGATATTTATGAAAAGGCTAAAAGTCAGGTCAGTCAGGTGCGTGCCCGGGACCTAACCCACGACCGTCCGTATAGGACACCACAGTCCTAACCAATAGCATATAACTGCTGCTATATTTATCTATTTCTCACTACAGTAATATGTATAGACAGGTATGATAATGTATCACCAATCCATTCACGTTATTGAACAGTGCCAAAGCGGGTGTCGTTGGCTAAAAAATGTTATGATCATGACAAATTGAACATAGCTGGCCTGCTCGTGAATATGCATATATATATAGCTAAATCCAAGCGGACGAAGTGGCGGGCATGAGCTAGTTTATAATATTAGTAAAGATGTTGGTGTCGAGGGAACTTCAAAAGACAAAAATATTTCTCGCGCATCCATACATATGACGGCTAAAGGCCACTCTTTGAAGACGTGTTTGTTGCCCCTATCTCGGCGCCATCAATTTTATCAGTTGTTTGTTACGATAGGCGCTATCGCGGTTGGGCAACCCACGTAATCGGCCCGGCCGTTCCGCTCTTATCAACTTATCAAAAACAATACCAACGAAAACATTTCGCGCTCGATTCACTAAATAACAAGCGTCATTTTAAGTGAGAAGTCTTGTGCGCTACAAACATAATCTTAAGCTCGCGTCCTTTCAAAGAAAACTACCTATTATTACGGAAATATTACAAACCCCTAATTATCTACATAATAGTTTGTAGAGCGCAATAATATTGATTGTTTAATTTAAAAAAATCTTCGTTTGTATGTGGCGCACTAGGGGCGGGGGTGAACAAAAATGGTTAAAATGCGTCGATGTAGCAAGAACGCAATCAATTCTAGACGGTTTATTCGTTTGGTAGCACGTCTAAGTCTATGTATAAATATAGTAGTAAGTATATGTTTAAAAGTAAAGTAGTAAGTATGTATAAGTAGTAGCACGTTGTAGTCAATGCAAATTATGATGCCAATTAAGCGGGGCCATCTCCCGCCGCTATTACAATGAATTAGCCTTTGAATATTCATTGTAGGTATAACTATAATCAAAGGAATTAGCGCAAAAGGTGTAAGTAATATTTATCACATCAGTCATTTACTCATTTTATAGTTATCGAATAATATAAAAATTATCTAGAAGTGCTGGAGTTAGGTTGTTTAAAAATCCCACGGGTATTCCTTTGATTTTCCGGTATAGGAAGCAACCTGTAAGTATGTCACCCTTCAGATCCAGGTCCTGAATTACAATATGTATATGCAATTAATATCACATCAATCCGTTGCTCCGTTACTGCGTGATTGAAGGACAAACAAACAAGAACAAAAACATACTTTTGCATTAAAATTTTCGTACGGATTTAAGGAAATGAATCTTAAATTCTTGGAAATAATGCTCATATTTTGGAAGCTTGTTGTAGCTGCAGAATCTCGAGACCGAGTCAGATAGCGTTTTATTATAAAAGTTTTATATTTCACAGTTTCCAACTCAAGATGAAATGAACTCGAGGAAATGAACTTTGTTGTTTTTTTTAATTAAATTTTATGCAATTAAAGAGAATAGTTTAGCAGAGATTTATGTGAGTAATTATTTGATAAAATTTACCTACTGCAAATTCCAAAGTTTAAGAACGCGTAGAACACTAAAATAAAATCAGATTTCACCCACGCGGTGTGATGAAATAAAACATAGCCGCAACCTCATCTGAGGTGCGACAAAAGAAAGCGTTTTGCGCGGAATAGGAGTGTAGTAAGCGCCAAATACTTTGTAACTCGTAAAATATTCATTTTCTTTTCAATTCACTAAGTTACTCTATTCATAATATCAATCGGAATTTAATGTAAAAATTTTGCCTCTGTAATATGCAACACATTGAAAATAAATGAATATTGGTTAAAAATTAGACCTAACTTCGCGATTTTTTATTATCGAACAAATTTCATCATTTTATGTTTTTGCCAAGCACGTCCCTTGGCAGTATGATGTAATTTTTGCGTGATTTTTTTCGGATAGTTGAAACTTGATCTACTACTGTAAAAATCAAATCTGTTTACTGTTAACGAACGTACACCCACTCTTAAATGACTTCCGCAAATCACGGACGTGAAGTTTTGATTTGGTCCCGGACCCCGCCCGGTCGGTGATGCAAAATTGAATAAAAATGTTTCTGTCTTGTTGACGTTTTGGTGGCGGGCTACAAGATAATACCTATTGGTTATGTGTGCCTACCTAAAAATAAAACAGACCGACATACAACACATAGACTAAACCTCTAGGAGTCTAGACTTTTCAAAAGAGAAGAGTTTAAAAAAGAGAAAAGAAGAGAATTAATATATATATAGCTGCTGGGGCTGATTCACTGACTGATTGATCACCTCTCCTGTAAAATTTTGTATGAAAAATTTTTTTTTCACCAATGGTTTCGTATAGATGACAAAAATTCATTCGGAGGAAAATTATGGAGAGAGCTGATGATTGAGGATTTCGGAGACGGGTGAGGAGCACGGCCAGGTTATTAAAGATAGGTAGGGGGTGCTGGACCAAATGTCATTCGAAACCTCATCCAATTGGCAGTGAGCTGAAAAAAAATCCAAAAAGGCGGAAAAAAGATGGCGGCCATACAAACTTCGTCGGTGTCTATCTCGGAGAGGATAAAAGATGGAAGAGTGGTTTTTCGACAAAAGATGATCAGGACTTAAAGGTCTACTCGATGAACAGAAAAAAAATTCAAGATGGCGGAATTTATTTTTCCCCATACAAAATATATGGCGGATATTGAAGAGACTAGAAGTTGGGAACTATGCAAAACTTTGATACGTTTTCATTTCGAAAATTGTTTTTAAAGAAGAATTCTCATTCTGACAAATGATGAGATATGATGATCGAGGGTTCGGAAGGTGGGTGAGGAGCACGGCCAGGGTATTGAAGATAGGTGGGAGGTGCTTAAACAAAAAATACTCAAAACTTCATCCAATTGGCAGTGAGCTGAAAAAAAATCAAAATGGCGGACGAGTAGAAAAACCGCGGTCCGCTTGCGGGCCGCGCACCCACGCGCCCTACTAGTTTTATTATAAAAGTTTTATATTTCACAGTTTCCAACTCAAGATGAAATGAACTCGAGGAAATGAACTTTGTTGTTTTTTTTTTAATTAAATTTTATGCAATTAAAGAGAATAGTTTAGCAGAGATTTATGTGAGTAATTATTTGATAAAATTTACCTACTGCAAATTCCAAAGTTTAAGAACGCGTAGAACACTAAAATAAAATCAGATTTCACCCACGCGGTGTGATGAAATAAAACATAGCCGCAACCTCATCTGAGGTGCGACAAAAGAAAGCGTTTTGCGCGGAATAGGAGTGTAGTAAGCGCCAAATACTTTGTAACTCGTAAAATATTCATTTTCTTTTCAATTCACTAAGTTACTCTATTCATAATATCAATCGGAATTTAATGTAAAAATTTTGCCTCTGTAATATGCAACACATTGAAAATAAATGAATATTGGTTAAAAATTAGACCTAACTTCGCGATTTTTTATTATCGAACAAATTTCATCATTTTATGTTTTTGCCAAGCACGTCCCTTGGCAGTATGATGTAATTTTTGCGTGATTTTTTTCGGATAGTTGAAACTTGATCTACTACTGTAAAAATCAAATCTGTTTACTGTTAACGAACGTACACCCACTCTTAAATGACTTCCGCAAATCACGGACGTGAAGTTTTGATTTGGTCCCGGACCCCGCCCGGTCGGTGATGCAAAATTGAATAAAAATGTTTCTGTCTTGTTGACGTTTTGGTGGCGGGCTACAAGATAATACCTATTGGTTATGTGTGCCTACCTAAAAATAAAACAGACCGACATACAACACATAGACTAAACCTCTAGGAGTCTAGACTTTTCAAAAGAGAAGAGTTTAAAAAAGAGAAAAGAAGAGAATTGAAAAGATTTCGAAAGAGAAATATTCCCTGAGTGGGTACCCGTACCACATAGTTATTACTGTACTGAGTACTCAGTACCACGTAGTGAATTATTATACCTTAGATCTATTCTAAGTATAGAATTTTTGGAATTCTTTTCCTAAAAGGGTGAAAAGGGGAAGTACAATTTGTATGAAAAAAAAATTAAGTATAGCCTAAATCCACATGGACGAAGTCAGTATATAACTTCGTTTATTTTAAAAAAAACCATTAAGTAACTGGTACCTAATGCGACTCCGTTACAAAGTGAGAAGTTAGGTCTCCCAACGGTTTAATTCATGGTTGAATGTTGATACAAGGGGGTCGTGGATGGGGTTGTTTCGGCGACGGTCGTTGACCCCGACAGCTGGTGTACTCGGTCACGCGATGCAGCCGACTGACACTAAAGGAGATAAGGTCGATGACACAAAACATTTTTAACTTTTATCGAAGTGCGTTAGGCCAAGTTCTCTAAAAACACTATTTTACTGCATTCTGGATGGCATTCTGTGACAAAGCAGCTGTGCCTTACTGGGAAGACATGCGCTCTGTAGTGAATCGTTTATGGATTGCTACAGGGGTGATGATGATTAAAACAATTTATTATCCTCACTATACTATAGTGTTCCTCACTTTAATTTCTATAAAGCTAAATGAGTGTGAAAAACCGTATCAAAATCCGTTTCGTAGTTTCGAAGAAGTAAAAGCACTACCAGACAGACCCGGTTATATATTATATAAATTATTATATATAATTATAAATAGTGACTGTCAATATTCTTATATAATGTACTCTGCTTTAAAATTTAAATACTATTTAGAGATTTGTCTTTTATTCCCTAATCTGTAGGTGAGATTCACCCTGTAACACTAACGATGAAGGGAGAGAGAATTAAGAGAGAGAAATTCAGACCAGAATCTGGTCTGAAACCTCCTCTCTCTCCCTTATACATACATTCATTGTCCTTCTGGTCACCAGAAGGACAACGAATGTATGAGCGGCAGTTGTTCCTTCCTAACTATAATATGGATACCTTTAAATCAAGAGTGAATAGGCATCTTCTTAGTAAGCGCGCTCCATCTTAGGCTGCATCTTCATTTACCATCAGCAGGGCTAGCATGGGCATTGGACATAAATATATCCACGGGGAGAGGATAAAATGTTTCTCTCCTCGCTCAGTTTTATCCACCCGTCGAACATGGGCACAGCGGTGGATATAATATCCACGGTGGATAAAATGGGCGAAAAACTTATCCCCGCAATTATTGTCATTATACAAATCATGCTGAAGATATTTATATCTCTTGTCAGTGGATAAAATCGGGGGATATAATTTTTGTGTCCTGCCCATGCTAGCCCTTCTGGTGTGATTGCGGTCACGGAACGGTTGCAGACAAAAAAAATGCCTCTTACTTAAGTTATTTTCCTTCCATCAATGTGGATATTAAATACCTACGTTACCTACGAGTATGTTTGTGTCACGGATTTCGCGAAATAAGTTACATAATCTATCGTTATCAATTATAATAAAAACAGATAAAACATTTAAAGTTAAATGTTAGCGATAACACACACTGTCAAAAAAAAAACAATTCGAAAGAATTACTGGTTCTGATTTAACAAAATGAAAAAAATTACTCTGCAACAGATGATGCAGCAGATGTGAGGTATGGACTATTAAAGACCAGGGGACGCTTATCAACCAACGCATATGCTTTCGAGATGTGGGTATAGTGACGAATGCTGAGCCTCGTAAAGTCAAGAATGGGTAACTTAATCTGCGACACGTAAATCAAAAACGCGAACCTTAGCAGACCGTCAAGATGAGAAAAGTCGCATATTGGCATGAAGAATACAATCTCTTACAGATTCCTCCTTTGCGAAGTCGGAAGTTGTACCTTCTGACGCAGTCGGTGTTAGGTAACACGGTGATTTGCGAGGATGTAGAAACAGCGTCGAGTTGGCTTATGTGGCTATTTGGTGCTGTGGTCGACTTTCGCTGACTAGGAGTTTATGACACGGCTATGGGTCACCATTGTGCCGGAGTTCCTCCGGGCTACACTGAGAAAAAAAACTACTTAAATGAGCTACTTACGCAAGGAGCTTGCGATTTACTACTTACCACTGCTGGTGCAGCATGCGTAACATAGGCGCCGCATACTTTGTAATGTTGCACCTTACTGTGACGTTTAGGAGCAAAACCACTTCCATGTTCCATAAGGACGTTGTAAATAATGTAAACTGCATACCTCTTTCTTCAGCCGTATCACTATGCAGTCTGCTCGAATCGGAATGCGATGCTACATGAAACAACAGGTGTGAATCTGACCACGAAATTATCAACACAAACATAAAACTACTACACTAGTGATAATAAAAAAATGATTTCCGTGTTTCGTATGTTTTAAATTTTTAGTGGAGCGAGCGACGCAAGCCCGGCCTTGTTGAATTTTCACGGACGTTTTATATAAACAAACAGTCATCTCTCGAAATAAATTCATTGCATAAATATTTTGATTTTTTCTTAACCCTCTTCATTACTTATCAGTTATCACTCGGTAATAAAGTTTCATTGTACTATAGAGTAGAAAATATGGTGTAGAATATGCAAGTGTATTGATTGACTTTGTACGCTAAAAATGTTCCCAATTTCATTGATTTTTCGAAAAAAAAAAGACAACAAACAATTAAAAACAATTTACATTTTAAAAACGAGTGTCTTAATGTGACTTAATTAAGCCTCAATAGCCCAATGGTTAAAGGTGCGGACTGAAAACTGAAAGGTGGCAGGTTCGAATCCCACCCGTTGCACTATTGTCGTACCCACTCCTAACACAAGCTTTCCGCTTAATTGGAGGGGAGAGGAGAATATTAGTCAACTTCAACTTGGCTGATATTCTTTTTAAATAAAAAAAAATAAAAAAAACTAGCATAGGAACCATTTTATCTGGAATTACGAGTAAATATCCTTTTAGTGAAATTATTTTGATTCCGTTATAATAATTATGACCCTCAATCCCAGGCTTAGACTAGGCATAAAGTAGTGAGCTTACGAATAGTTATGGCGAATGGCGCTTTACGGCTTTTTTCTAACATTCCAAACAATGCGAAACTCTTATTTCATTCCGCAAAAATGCAACTGTGAGATATATAAATACAATCGAACTTTTTTTTCAGTAGGAAAAATTCAAAAATCCAAAAACCATGTTGTGGAAAATTCATTTTGTCTACGACTTCGTAAGCGCGGAGTTAAAAAGCCCGCAAGAACCCTTTATTTTTATTACGACACTCTCCAGTTCAACGATCAAATGATTAATGAACGCCTGCCCATAGGTATCTGTATAAGAAGTTAAAACCCTCAACTTGATCGATCGCAAGTAGGTACATTTGATTGTCGTGTTGTGGGAATATTATTGCGAAATAGTTGTTCTTTTACCGGCCAGTTCGAAGTCCGGAGATAAATACACAAGTACATAGTAATATTTTTATGAATGGCGTGAAAGTGGGTCGAGCTGTATCCGTTGTTTGTACTAAGAAAAGAAGAGATGTTAAAAATGTAACCAATTTGTTTAGGACGCTCTTGTGGTTTTATGTGAAAATAAATTTGAGAAAACGAGTTACGACTACAAGGCTTTCAAGAGTTCTTTCAGCTCAGAATTTCGTAGTAGCTTGCTTCGAAAAGTTAGGTAGATTAATGGCCATGTTTTCACTGACAATCCCTTAGGGAACACCTAAGCCCAAATAAGTGAAATCTAACAATGATTCGGTTTTCACAGAGACGTTTAAGGGATACTTAAATGCTAAAGATAATTTAACTATGTCTATAGCTGGTGACTAGGTAGCTTACTTTACTTAGGGCATAGATACTTATACAACAATGAAAAAAACCCGGTCAAGTGCAAGTCGAACTCGTGCGCCGAGGGTTCCGCACCTACCCATTACACCGCTATTATATTATTATTAATTATTATTAAATAAAAATTACAACTTTTTGGAGTTTACTCCTTAAGAATCGATTTTAGGCGCCCGGTATGAGAAAAATTCGAGGAGTAAAATCTACTTATGAATGACCTCGTTACGTTTTTCACAACGATGCAAATTTCTACCCAACGTTGAGTAAATAAGGTTGGTTTTCGTGCGAAAGAGCTTTCCGTGGGAAGCCGTGACCTCGTTACGTTTTTCACAACGATGCAAATTTCTACCCTAACGTTGAGTAAATAAGGTTGGTTTTCGTGCGAAAGAGCTTTCGCTTCGGGAAGCCGAGCGCGTACCGATCGGGTCCGAGCGGCGCCTAGACGGCGCCATTACGACGTTGTAAGGAGTAAACTCCAGTCATGCGTCGGAGCTGACACACACACTTTTTTTATTTTTTGGAATTTTTCCATTATTTATGCTGTAAGACCTTGTTTTATGCCAAATTTCGTGACTCTAGGTCAACGGGAAATACCAACTACCATATATAGGTTTTCGACCCAAAACCTATAGGGTACTTCCGGTTGACCTAGAATTGACAATTTTGGTTAAAAGC
Organism: Oeneis ivallda; assembly: GCA_029955525.1. Taxonomy (NCBI): domain Eukaryota; kingdom Metazoa; phylum Arthropoda; class Insecta; order Lepidoptera; family Nymphalidae; genus Oeneis; species Oeneis ivallda. The sequence goes on along the minus strand of JARPMR010000003.1, from coordinate 9,267,927 downwards.
AAGGTCTTACAGCACAAGTAAAGGGAAAATTCCGAAAAATAAAAAAGTTAAAAATTACCCAAAGTAAGTTTTCGCGAAAATCTAAATTTGCCCATATCTTTTTATCGTGTTGACTCAGGACCTTGATTTTTATACACCTAATAGTAGTCTAGGCAATGAAGCTAGTGGACCCCAACATCAATTCCTCAGGCGACGAAACTTTACAGAATGATAAAGTATCAGTAGTTAAACGTATTTTATAAATATCCAAAAAAAAATTAGAACGGAAGTTAGGTATTTTTACCTAAACTCTTTTATGCTTAATATCTCAGTTCGGCAAAATGCTCGGTCAAAACTTTCTTCACCTGAAACATTCATGTAAAGTCTAGAAACAAAATATAAAATATCCAAAATATACTCCTAGTCGAAACCACCAAATTTTGAAAAATACGTTTTTTCAATGTAACTTGCAGCGAAAAATTGCTCTGTGAATTTTTTTCACTGGAATGTCCTTTTATAGCCGTTTTGTACCTACAACTTGAAAATCCAAACAATATACCAAGAGACTATATTTTTTTCAAAAACTACCCTTTTACTCACAGTGCAAAATTTCTCCATCCATTTTTTTTATTGATATGATTACAATTATTTTTTTTTGTATCAAGTATCAAAATATCCAAAAAAATAATCAAGCGCATTAAAAACTATAAACATTTTAGAAAGAAATATTTTATATTTAATCCATCAAGGGAAGCAGGAGCGTGGTGACGTCACGAGACCCGACATAATATTATCTGCCTATTATATCGACATACTTTTTCTACGGTGACGCGAGCCTGCACTCGATAATCGACTGTATTTCGTTGAATCGACAGTGCAATTGTCAATCAAAAACTGTTGCCAACGACGGTGACTATGACGATCAATTATTCGTTATGATTTATGAACTATACCGAAGATGTCCCAGATGTCAGTCAGCCTATACGAGATTAGTATGGCTCTCAAACAGCTCAAGAACAACAAAGCGCCTGGTGATGACGGAATCATTGCGGAACTCCTGAAAGCGGGTGGATAGGTTGATAAAGAATAGAAATGTTTTTTTATTCAAATAAACTTTTACAAGTTTTTTTAGAACCGTCAATGAGTCTACCACTGGTTCGGAATGCCGTTCCTGCCGAGAAGAACCAGCAAGAAACTCGGCAATTGCTCTTTTCAAAATACTTTTACAATATACTTAATAGATATTATGCTATGTATGTATTACATAGTGTAGTACCATTAGTAGTGACCTATTTATTCGAAAATTCATGTTTAAGAACACCAAAAATCTAGATCGTCAACGACATTTTTAGCGAATATTGAGACGTAAATAAGACAGATCGAAAGAGCGTTAAAAACTGAGTATGATACCATTAAAAAGTTCAAGTTTTGGCCAAAATGTCCTTTACGCCCTTTGTAATCCGAGGTCCGTGTGTAATCCGATACATCGATGCTGGATATTTCAAATTTTGTAAGCGACAAACCCCTAATTTTCAGGAGGACAAAACAAATTTTTACCTTTTAAACTGTCATAACTCTCATTTTTAGGGTTCCGTACTCCGTACTAAAAACGGAACCCTTCTAGAATCACTTCGTTGTCCGTCTGTCTGTCCGTCTGTCAATACCCTTTTTCTCAGGAACACATGGAGGGTATCAAGTTGAAAATAGTATCAAATACTCAGGTCTGCAATCCCTTGTAGCTGTGACAAAGTCGACGCAATCAAGAGATACGGCCTTTTATGGTCTATCTATGCCGCATATTTTAACACTCGCAAGACCTAGAGGGTACTTCCTGTTGACCTAGAATCATGAAATTTGGCATGAAGCAATGTCATGTAGCACAAGTAAAGGAAAAAATCCGAAAATCGTAAATTTGTAGTTGCATCACAAAAATTTTTTTTTTTGTGATGCAGTATATCCTACTATCCTAGTTCCTACTATGCGATGCGATGACTATGCGAAAGTTTGTGAGGATGTATGGATGGATGTTTATTACTTTTTCACGCTACAACGAATGAACCGATTTGGCGGAAATTTGGAATGGAGATAGCTTATAAACAGGATTAACACATAGGCTACTTATTATCCCGGAAAATTACAGAGTTTCCGTGGGAATCAAAAAACCTTAAATCACGCGGACGAAGTCGCGGGCATCATCTTGTATAGTATATAACAAAGAAATATGAATAATCAATTTAATATAATAATATCGAAAAATTTTGGAATAAAATAAAAAAAATTGGTTGTCTGTAAAGTCGGTTTACGGACCATAGTTTTCCGTGATAACGTCATAAAGAAACATCGATGAATAAATGTGTCACAAGCCAACGCTTGGGCCGATCATGCCTCTCTATCGCTTGTTCCGCGCTCTCGCTTTCACCGTCAGGCTCAGGTGGAACGTGACACTTTGTCGTGCGTGCAGCTGGTGTTCATTGATTTATAAGACGTTATCACGTCAAAAGAATCTTACACCTTAAGCCTAATAGTATAATGAGTAGAAGTAATTTTGTCGTAACTGCCTGAATAGTCTTGCTCACTCAGCTATTAATTCATGATATGAAGCTTATAAATTTATCAGATTAATGACGTGAGTCGCTTGTCAAAATTGGTTCGATGACAATAAATAGAAAATAGTAGTACTCTTAAATAGAAGACAACTCATTGCTTGATAATTTTAGAGTTTTTTTAGAACATTTGAAGTATAAAACCGTATTGATATTGTTCTATATTTGCATTAAACTTTTCAGATCATTGCATTTTGCTACAGATATGTCAGGTTCCAATTCAATTCTTACATTTTTAGAAGATTTTTGGTGCATTTGAAATGTTGGACTCTTCTTCCATTGATTTTTAACAATCATTTATTTTCATTGAAACACTTCTTTTATGCATTTTTTCTAAATTGACTTAGTTTATTAACAAAGAGCTTTTGCTATTTGTAAATAAACTAAGCTAACGCCTTTTGCTGTTTGTGTCGTTTAGGCTAAGGTCGATTCTTAAATATTTAAAACTTATTATTTCAAGACATTACCAAGTATGTTAAAAACAATATACTTTGTAATGTCTTTGGATGTTATCTAGCACATTCGATTGGAATCAGACCATTGCATAGACAGGGTCGTCTTAACCACACTGGACGCCGGGGTGCGAAAATCCGCCTGCGCCCCCCTTGCCAACAAAAAAAATTAATTAATTTTCCATTTTTGTATTTCATTTACTCTAAAATAAAGTTAGATACTTTATAATTGACTTCAAAAAAAGAAAGTTTATATCGGCGCGCAATCGGCTCATATTTTTTTCCATGCAGGTATGTACACCAATTTCTTCGAGATTTCAGACCGTATCGCATTTTTTTTTATTTGAAAGAGAATGTTTGCTATTAACTATGAAGATTTAGAAAATATCGATTGTGTATTAATAATGTAAGTAATAGGTATCAAGCATAGACTACATCGTTAAGCTCGAGGCCCCAACTCCTCAATTCTGATGCTGCAGGGTGCTGCACTCTTAAGCTGTGAGAATTTAGGAATTTTTGATTGTGAATTCATATTGTAAAGACCAATTAATTACCTTTAGTTAGATTACACCACGAACTCCAGATTCTATCACCTGACCTGAAAATCAGACCTGATGCTGCAGAATATTGCACTCCTAGGCCACTAAAAATAATAACGATTTTCAAAAAACTAACTTCAAACGCCTCTATAAATTACATATATAATCTTTGTTTCTACACGTATGTTGAAGTCGGATGGGCATATAAGAAACGTCGAAACAAACAGAGGCGCAACGCACACCAGATTTACACATTTGCCGCCAGTAGGCTATTCAAATTTTGCCGCCCCTACAAATCTCTACAATATTGTGTCAGTTCCTAGATTATTTTAACGACCCAATGATTTAATTAAGGCTAGCTAGGATTGAGGAGTTGGTACCTTGAGCTCAATGATATAGGCCAGTGATTAACGGCCGTACTACGCAGCTATGTATTCCATACTTGATACCTAAAATATCAATCTGTAATGGAAATTTTCGCGAGCGAAGCGATCGTGAAAATATTTACTAAATCAGAATCTAAAATTTGATCTATACGATCTAAAATTTTACTTTTTTTATTACTTACTATACAAATATTACATCTCGTATCTCCAGTCCTTATTTATAAGAGATATCAAAATTTAAAATATACAGGTCGATAGAGATAAAAATTTCGAGTTCAATGGTGTATCAAGTGTACTTAGGACAAAATGTCCCTTACGACATTTGAAATTTCCAGCGTCGATATCAATTCGTCGCTACTTACGTCAATGTTAATTCAAAATTTTTAAATACCAAAATAGATTTTAGATCGTAAAGAATTTTTAATTTTTGTAGACGCGTTACAGCATAGAAACCAGACAGTTTGAAATGAATTACGACATTACAAAAAGCTACAGTACCCGGCCATAAGGCCGATGTGCAATATATATCGCCGGGTACTGTATGTACTACTACTATATACTATATATATATATATATATATATATATATATATATATATATATATATATATATATATATATATATATATATTGCACCGGCGATATATATCTCACATCGGCTTTATGGCCGATGTGCAATATATATCGCCGGGTACTGTACAAGACAGTTAGAATCTAAAATTTGATCTATACTAACTAAAATTTTACTTTTTTGTTACTTACTACAAAGTATTACATTTCGTATCTCCAGTCCTTATAATTTATAATTATAAGATATCAAAATTTTAAATAAATATACAGATCGATAGAAAGAAAAATTTCAAGTTCGATGGTGAATCAAGTGTACTTACGACAGAATGTCCCTTACGACATTTGAAATTTCCAGCGTCGATATCAGTTGCATAAACTGTCTAGCATTTTGCTTTAAACAGTTTGCAAATTTCTGGCGTGCCAAATACGTACTTAAACAAAATATATTTAATACATTTCCTCCTTTATTTCCTCAAATCCAAGTAAAAAAAATTGAATTTTAAGCTATTGCATAGCTTTTATCGCGGGCTTTGAACTAGGACAAACAGTTTGAGCGCGGCGACCGAATCAAGAAATTCCGTAACGAAAAAAAACCTAACACCGTCGTTCAGTTCGCGTTCAACATTTTAGAAGTTCACAAGTAGCTCTGTTCGGCGCAGTGGGCGAGCGGCCGCTTTCTTTACCGTATGGTGTATGATGTCGCAGGTTCGAATCTCACTCGCGAAGAAGTGACAGTGCGCTTTTCTTGTTTGTTTGTTTTTTAATTATTTTTTTGCATAATTTTTATTATGCAAAAAAAAATATTGCATAAATATTATAATTGCATAAGTTGATAAAAAATGCTATGCAATAGCTTTACTGCGGCAGTCCCCGAGTGCCACTTAATTTTTTATTTTTATTTACTTACCTAGACATAAGCTTACAAAAAAAATAATTTATGAGCCCTTATTTAAGCTCATTTATCTTGTACAAATAAATTAATGTTCAGTTACACGTTTATGTTCAATATATTTTAGCATTGTAGAAGGCATGTAGTAACATGTATATTATTTTGTGATGTCGCTTCGCTCGCGCACGCTAAACTATACCCAATGTTTCAAGAATTAAGGTGCATTATCGCGAAAACGCAGTTTAGATTTCAAAAAATCTGTTTCAATATCAATGTTCTTCGTGATATTTTTTTTGGATATTTAGGATAAGAGTGTAAATGTGACTACCTACTATGATAAAAAAAAGAAATTGGATTGAGAAATTTTTCATACAGAGTTATAAACAATTTTCAGTCAATAGATTTTTATATGGATTTTTTTTTGGATTTTCTTACACGTTATGCTAAATTACATTTTAAGGACATTTAAAAATGAAAAATTAACTGAGCAATTTTGTGGTCGAAATTACGGACAAAAAAGGAAACCTCTTTAAAAAGTGACAGTTCCGTTTGAAAAAAGTTTTGGATTTTTATCAAGTACCTCTTATTAAGGCTAATAATTAGTTTGGTAAAAAAAAATTGGACGGAGAAATTATTTATATCAAAATATTGAGCTATTTGTACTTTTAGGTATAAATACCTAACTTCCGCATGGATTTTTTTTTGGATATTTTTGTGTAAATTTTGGGTCATCCCATACTACAACCCCGCCAAATTTCATCGACTGAGGATTTGATGTGGGGGTCTCCATACAACAGACCGCCCCATTGCCTAGGCTATAGGGACTATAGACCTCAGTAGCTGGTATAAATTTCAACTTGCTAGGTCCACCCGTTCCTAGAAAATCGGTGGTGACACACGGACAGACGGACAAGAGAGTGATCTTATAAGGGTCCTTTTTACCTTTTGAAGTACCAAACCCTAAAAACTCAATATTGTTGACAGCAACGAATTATACCCAACTTGAGTACCTAAAAGCACGACATGAATAAGTAATGGTAACACGAAATTAATGAACGTTTTTTAAGGAGTTTGGTACTGGACGAAGTCGCTCATAGGGCCAAAATCCAATTTAATTAAAAACTTCAGTTATGTAAGTTCTCTCTCCCTAGAGGTTTTTTAAATAAACGTAATAAAACCCCAGCCTCATTCGATAGAGGATGGGTCAAAGCACTGTTACAGCCGCCTATCTACCGGTGTATTATAAATCGGGCAAAGAAATCCCATCTCTTCGCATAGTTGTCTACACATTCCAATAATATACATGGAGAACCTCGAGCCTGTCGCGATCAGAGCATTTAGGAGATGGAATGAACGGTTGTGGAACAAAATAGAAATAAAGATGGCAGAGGACAGCGCGAGCGCGTGTTTACATCGTGAAGTCGATATCGGCGCACACATTACACGCTCGAATGAATTTCGGCTCTGTTCGCAAGATAACGCGGGGCGCCTCCTCGACGAGGCCTCAGCTCGGCGGCGGCGAGCGGGGCGGAATTACAAACAAACAACACATCGAGTATGCCAGTTGAGTCGTTATCTGACGGATTAAACAGCGGCACGATACCACATGAGTAAATAACCGAATAGAGACAATGCTCCATACAACCGTTGTTGTGATAGGTACTCTACAAGGATATGGGGCCTGTGTGCGTGTTTCTTAGCCGCTTGTGTGGTACGGTGGTGTAGCATCAGTATCACCTAGTCATGATATACCTAATGTTGCTACATATGTACATTAAAAACGTATCAAAAACTACATAACACATACACGATCCGCGATATCGAAATGTTTGAAATTGCATGCGATTTGACGTCTCGAATTGTGCGTGTGTTTACTTTCACCATATTGACCATTAAAACGGGGAAATCGGCCGTTAATATGGCCGCCACTTTTCGTAAGGAACACTGCGTAAATATACGGTCTCCATGGTTTAGCCCGACTCGACCAGTGTAAATGCGCGTTTTACTTTTACATTCCCCGTAATAATGAATACAAGCAATACATAAATTATGTGTTGCTTCGTTTAACATATTAGTTCTATGATAGCCCTAAAAAAGTGCATGTCCACATTTTGCAAGGTCGTTAGAACCTTTAGAGTCTATGTGGTTATTTACTCATGTGACGATACTAGCAGAGAGTACGCCCGCAGACCGCTGCGCGCTGTACCTGACAACTGACAACGCATCGGGTTCAATAGCACACGCTCAAATACAGCAAAAGAAAAAAAAGCGAGCCACGAGTGGCCTCACGATGGTCAGGATCAATGGCCGCGGACGTTTTTGCGAATATCCGGCCGGCGCGTTACGGCACACGCGGCGGGGCGGGCGGCGCGGGTGACTGCTTGTTTACGTTGCTCTCCGATGGGTCTGACGATGACGTGGTCTAACTACACACTGGTGCGCTTTCAACTTGCGTTAGACACATGCGTTTACTACCCAGACGTAGACGCACAGGCGTGCGCAGGCCTCATGTTCGCTGGTAATAGAGCACATGTTGGCTGGCACATGTCAGCGCATGGATAGACAGACGTTTCAATACTACAAGAACTATTGAAACTAATGAAAAGTGAATAAATTCAGCTTATGCCCATGTGAATGTAGCGAAATTGCCAAGCCACCTTACAAGCCACATATTTTGACTAAGGTGTAGAGTTTGTGAAGTGGCTTGTAGAGTTAGGGCGTGTAGAGTTAGAAGCTTAGCTTTACATGAGATCTGATAACTTTTTGACAGTGCGAGCCACTGGTCTCGTCGTAGCAACATTTTACATGAAAATGTTTTTGGTGAGATTTTAATTTCCGATACACATCCCTATTTTCTTTCAATATGATTGTACCCCACGATAAGTAATTGTGTAGCAATTGATAGCTCTCGCAATAAGAGTGTTACCTATCCAGCAGTTGTTTACGTAAGGCAATATTTACAGCAAGGCCGTTATCGTGTATCCGGTTTTGGTAAAGATAAAACGTTAAAGCTATTTATGTATCTACTTTGCACTCTCGTTGGTAGGTTAGGTACCTACATACGAGGGCAACTTTTTTCAATCCTGTTTATTACGAGTCTCCCATAGGCTTGAGATAACATGGAGATAACTCGCTTTTCTATAAAAACGTAGTTTTGCTAAGTTTATTTGAACTCACAGAGGACTACGTATTTTTTATAATAATATAGACTACAGATTGACGGCAATCAAATCTGACGGTAAATAAAGATGCAGCCCAAGATGGAGCGCACTTGCCCCGAAAATGACTATTCACTTTTGATTTGAAGGTGACAGAAGAGATAAGAGATGGATTTGCAGTCGCAAGTCCTATAAAGGAATCCAATCGCTTTCAGTTCCAAAAAGATTCCGTTCCGATTTTAAAATCCGGAATAAAAATACCAAAGTAGTATTATTCATAGTGTAATTAACGAGCCGTCAACATTAGCTAAGTTCATAATATTCTCAAAATAGAATTGGGGGCACGGGGGTCTAAAGAGGGGGAGAGAGCAAAAGGTTGGAGAGGGGATGGCACTAATGTTCTAAGCGCTGACAGATGTAACAGATGCTCTGGCTGCCGAAAACAAATGGGCATCTACCACGAACAATACAATGATCAACTTCGTTGGAAAATGTATTAATGTTTTTGTTTGACACAATTTCTTTCTCTACATTAATCTAAATTGACAGGTCTAAATCGCGTGCTATCCTTTTCATAATGCTCCCTGCGGAGAAGGATTTTTATATTTTATTTTTAGATTTAGACCCGTCAATTTAGATTAGAGATTGTGTACACACTGTCGCGATTTTGAACAGAGCGAATTTTTGATTTTTAGGACTTAGTACACGTGCTTACGTGACGTAGTATAGTAATAAAGGTGCAACATTGGGCCGACGCGGGCGATTGAGACGATAGATTGATTAAAAATCAACTATTGGCACAAGGAGGAAATCAAGTGTATAAGTAAACAACACCTATAGCTACCTACAAACTTCCTACAAAGCCCACGAAAATGGACATGAATCCGACGCCTCGGCTTACCGGACCATTTATGCCCAGGCAAGCAAGGAACTGTGAACTTAAAGCCGATACAAATTTCGAAAAACTTTGGTCTCTATATAAGCGCCTGCGCAGTAGTAGCAAATCCCAACAAATCTAGGCTGTCTAATGCGCAGACTCCATTGAGCCACCATTCAGCCAATCTGACCAAAGGAATTTTTTGCTGCCGGAGTCCAATGATCCAAAACTCAACCAATCCGATATAAAGAATAAGAGCCTGCCTTGTGCGCCGAGCTTCATTGAAACACTATTCACTATTCAGTCATTCCGATCCTTTGGTCGGAACTCAAAGGAGCTATTGACTGTCTGGTCTACCTACTAGAATCCAATGAGTTGGTTAGATATAGGCTACCGCAGCCATGGCTGCCCAGTGTGCGGGGGCCCTTAGATCGACAGTGGCAATTGGCTTCGATTGGCTAAAAATGATTGATACCACGTAGTGTGGTGATCGCAATGACATCTGATTGGCTGACACTCTCTATTGGCTACAATGCACTTCAGCAAGAAAGGTAATATAAATTGAGCCAATCACCACAATAGAGATTGTAGCAGTGATTGATGCAGCTTTTCTATTCCACAATTGACTAGCAGAACTGAGCAGGGGGCATATTATTATGATGTCCTAAAGAAGCTCAATATCAATTACATTGCGGCGAAAAATTCTAGCGTAAACAGGAAACTTGTCGACATAATTGTCTGGGCTGAATCCCACGCAGCTTTAATTGAATGAACATTCCATTCCGTGGCAACTGGCAATGTTTACATATTGTGTTATTTACAACATGTAAATGATTGTTGATTTTTCAGTTACCTTTTAAATTAACCGTAAGCAAATTAATTTATAAGTTAAGAAGATGCTGTAAGCAACTTGTAAGAAGTTGTTAAAGGTTCGAAATAAACTTGAAGGAATTGCCTAAAGCAGTGACTAGCAATAATATTTTTAGAAGTGCGTCCTGGAACAAGTTGTGGAACTTGCCACAAACACATTGAACACACCCGACGCACGGTTCACGTAACGCGGTGCGACATGACGTATTGACGTCGGGTTTAAGTGTGGGTGTGCGCTCGTTAACAGTAAACAGATTTGATTTTTACAGTAGTAGATCAAGTTTCAATTATCCGAAAAAAAAACGCAAAAATTACATCATACTGCCAAGGGACGTGTTTGGACAAAAACATAAAATGATGAAATTTGTTCGATAATAAAAAATCGCGAAGTTAGGTCTAATTTTTAACCAATATTCATTTATTTTCAATGTGTTGCATATTACAGAGCCAAATTTTTTACATTAAATTCCGATTGATATTATCAAGAGAGTAGCCTAGCGAATTGAAAAGAAAATGAATATTTTAAGAGTTACAAAGTATTTGGCGCTTACTACACTCCTATTCCGCGCAAAACGCTTTCTTTTGTCGCGCCTCACATGAGGTTGCGGCTATGTTTTATCTCATCGCGAAACTGATTTTTTTTGGGGTTATACGCGCTCTGTTCACAATAGAAGTATAAGGTGTACTCACTGCCAGGGGCGAGCATGTCCGCCGCGGCCTCGGCGGGGTCGCAAGCCAGCAGCAGCGCGCACGCCACTGCCGGCCACGCGGCCCAGCAGCACGCGCGCCGCATCACGCCGCGCGCCCGGCCGCGTCGCTCCACATGACCCGAGCTGCAACAAAACGAGCATTGTAGAACAGAGTACCCCAGAGTGTAGCTACAATCAACGTTTTATGTTTGCGCCTCTCGGCCTGTTCGGTAGGTACTAGTATGTGGGATGCATGCAGATAGGGTTTTACGGAATTTATTAACCACCCGTATTGTACAGGGAAGCTAGTACAGGGTAGCAATGATAGCCTAGGGGTTAGGACTGTGGTCTCCTATTCGGGGGGTCGCAGGTTCGATCCCGGGTACCTCTGACTTTTCGGTGTCAAGTGCGTTTAAGAAATAAAATATCACTTGCTTCAACGGTGAAGGAAAACATCGTGAGGAAACCTGCACTGCATCTGAGAGTTCTTCATAATGTTCTGGAAGGTGTGTGAAGTCCGCCAATTCGCATCTGGCCAGCGTGGTGGAGCCTATAACCCTTCTCTGAGAGGAGACCTGCGCTCAGTAGTGAGGCGTTGATGGGTTGCTAATGATGATTATGATGATTGTACAGGGAATATGCATAGGGAAATTGCAAACCGTCTATTAAGGGAGAGGGCAGACTGGCTTCTTTTAGCGGCAGCGATCGGCTCGCGATATTGATTAATTGTTCGGAAGCTCGATTCCGCGTCCGAACGCTTCAGTGGGCAACTGGGCACACAACAAACCCAGTCACGGCCAGCGATCGAGTTACGTTGTTTAGCATCGGCGTTTCGCGATTTTTAAACGCTGACCGCGCAAAAACGCCGATCGAGGCTGTGGCAGGCGCTAGACGTAGCCAGTCTGCCCTCTCCCTAAGCAGAGACTCAAATCGTCTACTAAGTTAACTCAGAAGTGTGAATAATTTGCAACAGAGTCCAAGCCGGTATCTCAAACCAGAGTTTCTTTAAATTCTTTTTTTATTAAATATGTTTATGCTCATAAAGCAAATAAAGTGTTGTCGCCTGTCTAGTAGTTATCATAAAATAACAATCATATTATTTTAATCTCTATTTAATGTTAATTCATAGCTATTTATTTTTTACTAGCCGATGCCCGCGACTTCGTCCGCATGGATTTTGTTTTTAAAATACCGCAGGAACTCCAGATCCTCAACTATACCTATCCAAAAAATCAATCCGTAGCTTTGTTGCAGCGTGATTGACGGACAAACCAACAAAAAAACACACTTTCGCATTTATAATATGTAATTAATAAGGAAGAATTATTACTACGATAATAAAGGCGGTCTAATTAAATCTTAGAACACAAAAGCTACTATATTCTGACTTAAATATGATAGTTAGATATATTCCCTCGGGGACTTTTTTGTAGAGAATAATGAGTACTTACAATACGTACTTACTACAATAGTTTTCTCAGCATACGCCAAATAATGCATTTTATGCATATAATATATAATAGGATCTCTAAATTTTTTAAAATAAATTATAGCCTATGTTACTTCCTGATAACTTAGCTTTCTATTGGTGAAAAAATGGTTAAAATTGGTCCAGTAGTTACAGAGCTTATTCGGTACAAAAAAACAAACAAACAAATAATCTTTCCTCTATAATATTAGTATAGATAATTGAGTGCAACTTAAATAAAATAATAAGCTGTAAAAGAAGAAAACGCGAAACTATACTACATAATATATGCGATAGCGAAGTAATTATGTTACATATTAAAGATTTATTTCTTTTACAGGCCCAATGCGAATTAGCGGACTTCACACACCTTCGAGAACAATAAGGAGAACTCGCCAGGTGTGCAGGTTTCGTCTCGATGTTTTCCTTCATCGTTGAAACATGTGATATTCGATTGCTTATAAACGCACATAACTCGAAAAGGTCAGAGGCCCGGGATCGAACCTGCGACCCCTCGAATAGAGACCACAGTCCTAAACGATCGCGATAGACTATCACTGCTACTTATTAGTATTACTAATTATTTTTTATACATATTATATCGTGTAATCGTGGTATTGCAGTTTATTTAAAAATGATAGTTGCGGCCGTCCCTTCAATTCAAATTTAATTTGGTTTTTCGCAATTTGTAAACTAATACGACAAAGTAGGCTTATGGCATTCTAATGCGACAATGGCAGTATCATCTTCACAGGTTTATATAAAAATCTTTACCTGAAAGTCTCCAGTTTAAGAAATTAGTCAGAATATCGACTAAATTGTGAGTAACTCACGTCAAACTCGATACTCGGACTAATTTCTTAAACTGGACACTTTCAAGTATAAACCTGTGAAGATGATACTGCCATGGCGCAATTAGAATGCCATAATGCCGTATTAGTTTACAAATTGCGAAAAACCACCAAATTAAATTTGAATTTCGCGGGCAGACCCGTATAGTCAACCTTAAGCGAAGTTTCATTGATAGTAAACATTCATTAACATTGGCGGCTCGCAAAGAGTACAAAGGGCATGGAGTCATCGGTAATTAGCGTGGGAGCCGGTGGCTTCCCACGACAGACCAGGCCACGGCTAAATATTACCACTTGCACATAACGTTAGCCAATGAAACCTCCCTGGTCTTTTTAAAATCCAGCCGAAAAAGAGAGGTGTTATAAGTTTGAGTTGTGTATCTGTCTGTTCCCTCGTATCTTCCTAATTTATGAAGATCTGTTCAGGCGTTTGAAGTTCATCAGATCATTTCTTGATTAAAGGATCTGACAAACTGTTTTAGAGGCGATTGATTTGAAATATTTAGGTGTTAGATAGATGATGATCGAGGATCGAGGAGGATCTAATGATGGAGCAACAAACTGGCTAACAGGATGTTGGGTATATCTAATCATACATAGTCTGGCCGTAGAGTCTCATATAAATTTCATCGAAATCGGTCAAACGGTTTTTAAAATATCAACAATAAATTAATTACAGTTTTTTTTAAGTAATATTTTGTAGGTATAGTGGCGCGGGAGTTTGAAGTAGGATTTTTAAAAAGATTTTTTTATATTAAACTAGCTGATGCCCACGACTTCGTCCGCGTGGATTTAGTTTTTAAAATCCCTCGGGAATTTTTTGATTTTCCGGGATAAAAGTAGCCTCTAATGTCACTCTCCATGTCCTCAAGAGTACCTCATGGGTATAGCCATGCAAAAAATCACGACGAAACATACCTCTGTTGCGGCTTGATTGAAGGACAAACCAACAGACCAACAAACAAACACACTTTCGAATTTATAATATAAGTATGATTATAAATTTTTAATTTACACTTGTGTACGATAACTGTCCTGGCGCAGTGGTGAGCGCTGTGGTTCTTGTAAGAGGTCTCGGGTTCGATTCCCGGCAGAGGCAATTTGGGAATTTATAATTTCTGAATTGTCTCTGTCTGGTCTGCTGGGAGGCTTTCGCCGTGGCTAGTAACCAATGACCATCCTACCGACAAAGAAGTGTCGCCAAGCGATTTATCGCTACGGGACGGTACGACCATGGCGTGTACAAACCGACTAAGAGTAGGTTTAATCAACACTGTCGTACCCCTTTAAAGTTAGCCAGACTTCATCTACCGCTAACCATCAGGTGAGATTGCAGTCAGATCTATCGTGCCATCGATTAAAATTAAAAACCAAAATTGCGATCATCGGTAACCGTTTCCCGCGAGAAGCTCATAGACTAAGAATATTTACTCACTCATAGATGATAGAACGTTATTAAACGTTAACACTCAATAGTTAGAGCAAGAAAAACAAACCAATCTCATTGTATTTTGCAAACACTCTTCGAGCCTTGAGTTGGCGATTCTGAGAACTGGCCATTTGTAATCAAAACAAGCAGCCAATGACTTCAAGATTTGAAGAAAATCGCCAACACCGCCGAATACTAGATTGTTTTCGATCAAGATAATAAAATTATTACTGAATGTTGTTTACTGCCCACATCCGTTATGGGTAGATATCAAACGTTGACATTCAACGTGACCGTTTTTGCGGATTGAGTTTTAATAACAAGCATTTTTCACCCGACAACGGCAAAGCCAAAACAAGTGTTATGATTTTAGTAGTCTATGTATGTACGCATGTATTTTCGTTAGTTCCACCAGAGCGCCTAAACTACTGAGCTGATTTTGATGAATAAGGTGCCAATCGAATTCTAATTATGGTCCGGTTAACATTAGGGCTAAATTGTATACGAACAAAATCAATACAACGTATGTTACATCAAATTTTCATCGAATACGATTACGATTTACGACCAATGGAATAACTTTAAACAATCGCACCTCCGATCACCGATGGGCGACGGC
Source organism: Oeneis ivallda (assembly GCA_029955525.1). Lineage (NCBI taxonomy): Eukaryota > Metazoa > Arthropoda > Insecta > Lepidoptera > Nymphalidae > Oeneis > Oeneis ivallda. Next base: position 9,252,548 of record JARPMR010000003.1, on the reverse strand, counting down.
AGTGACGCGAGTCGCGACTCGCTCGCGTGATGCGACCACTGCACCCCCGCGCCGCGCTCTTCTTTTATAAGCCTACGTACTGTGCAATACGCTGTTCAAGGTATAACTTATGGAACATTCCAAGGAGTTCAACAAGGCGTAATTTGCTCTACTACCCGTGCGAAGCTGGGGCGGTTCGCTAGCGCTAGTGCAAGTATATGTATAATCAATGCACAATCCTTTATAGTAATTTAATAGCCTAAAGTGCGCATACCGGAACTACGTCCCGTTGATATCTGAAATTAGCGTTCTGGGAATCTCTAATGCACGCTTGAGAGTTCTCCAGGTTTGTGAAGTCTGCAAAACATTGGGCCAGCTTAGCGAACTATGGCCAATGGCCATCGACCATAACCCTTCTCTGAAAAGGAGACCTCAGAATTGAGCCGTTGCCCCATCAAGCTGAAGATGATGGAGCTAATGCGGTGATGTTCAGAGCATTCCAAAAGATTGGCGGGGCATGGGAATTGTACCATTGTAACCGCAACCAATGCATCGATATCGAAGCAGTGATAGCCTAGTGGTTAGGACTGTGGTCTCCTATTCGGGGGGTCGCAGGTTCGATCCCGGGTACCTCTGACTTTTCGAAGTCAAGTGCGTTTAAGCAATTAAATATCACTTGCTTCAACGGTGAAGGAAAACATCGTGAGGAAACCTGCACACCTGAGAGTTCTTCATAATGTCCTCGAAGGTGTGTGAAGTCCGCCAATTCGTATTGGGCCAGCGTGGTGGAGTATGGCCTATAACCCTTCTCTGAGAGGAGACCTGCGCTCAGTAGTGAGCCGTTGATGGGTTGCTAATGATGATGATGAGCCGCAACCGGTCAAAACGCGGCGATGGCGGATGGCGCGCGCATTCTCGTACGTCGCGGTATCGCCCGTCGTACCGTTCGTGTATCGTGATTCGTGACTGTGCCTCATAGTATATTACAATGTAATCAGCGGTATGTACGCTCACAATGCCTATCTACACACATCAAAAGTGTCTAGGGATCAAGCATTTTTATGCGGATTTCTTGAGATTGAGATGTGGCTTTGTAATAAATTTATGATTTTATAAATTTATATGGATCCTTCTTGGTGCATTTCATAATTTGAATCAGGAACTGTCAATCAAATTCGAGTAAAAGATGAAAATCAGCTGTCAATATTTTCCCTATAAAAACATACAACGCATTGAAGACATTATTAGTGCTACTGTTTCCCTACTACTGATTAAAACCAACGTTATTATGGAGCGGCGACGTCATTTAAGCAGGGAAGAAATGCTCAGAGCCGTGGGAATGATAGAAGCTGGTTCCCGGCAACGTACTGTGGCTTTAGCTCTGAATACAAGTCAGAGTGTTATCAGTCGACTTTGGACACGTTACCGAAGCACTGGTACCGTGGCTGAGCGCCATGGAGGACGGTATCGCTGCACCACACGGAGACAAGACCGATACATTCAAATCTTAACTCGAAGAGCTCCAACAATAACCGCCATGATGTTAGCCGTGAGGCTTCATCACTCTTCAGGGAACTTAATTAGCGACCAAACAGTCAGAAACCGCTTGCATGAAGTGAACCTTCATTCCCGAAGACCGCTACGGGTACCACCTATAGCAATGCACAATCGTAGGATTCGATATCAATGGGCTCTTGAACACAGAAATTGGGCAGAAGAACAATGGCGTTTCGTGTGCTTTTCTGATGAGTCTCGTTTTGGTATGAGACCGGATACAAGACGTATACGACACTGGAGAACCCCTGGACGCCAACAGCGATTAAAATCCTGCCAGGAAGTCCATCCTTATAGTGGTGGAACCATCATGGTATGGGCGGGTATTTGGATCGGCGGAAGAACTGAGTTGATTTGGATCAGAGGCAACCTCAACGCTCAAATTTATGCTGAGACGATTGTATCAGACGTCATCGTTCCTCTACAAGTGCAAATCGGTCCCTTATTTCAGTTAATGCATGATAATGCACGACCGCACACCGCAAGAGTTGTAAGACAGACTCTCGCCGCAGCTAACATCAATGTCCTGCCCTGGCCTGCTCAGTCGCCAGACTTGAACCCGATTGAGCATGCATGGGATATGCTACAGAGAAGAGCTCTGCCGAATATGGAGGGTATCCAGTGGCAAGAAGACCTTTTTTTGTTGTTGCAACGAACATGGGCGGCCATTCCACAGCGTGATTTGGATGAACTCATTTTGAGTATGCCAAACCGATGTTCTTGTGTTGTTAGTGTTCGCGGTAGAAACACGGATTATTAATTGTTTAAGTTACCCAATAAAATTTTAAAGAAAACTGTTATTTCAGTCTTTTTTTCGAACTTTAATGTTAGTGGTTCAAATGTCAAAAATCCCTTTATTAGGAAAATGGCAAATTTCTTTATTAATGCAAAGGTGACTTGGTTATCGTTACTGTGACAAACGAAAACACTTTATTTGATGAATCCTTAAAGAAAATTTTAATTAATATCAATCAGGAGAAAAGTTATTGCAAAAATATATGTTGATCCCTAGACACGTTTGATGTGTGTAGTACCTACGTGTTATGAGTACAAATATTACGTCATCGTGACGCTGCGCCGCCCGACACGGCGCCCAACTGACGGAACGCTACGCTTATCACGAGATTTTTGTAACCTATCTAGAATCTAGATAACGAATGATCCGCTTTCCACTGGCGTCAATTTAGCGATTTATTTGGTTTTTTTTTCGAATGGTCTTAAGCAACTTTTAAAGTCTAAAGTAGGGGTTTCCAAGGACTAAAGGGTCTAACTTTAAAAATATTTAAATCTTCGTTACTCAATTTTTTAAAGGTTTCTATTCGCACAGTTGCATTTTGTGCGTTTGATTTTTCTGTTTTCAGCACCGCTTATTTCGCTAAAATAAAAAATATTCTATACAATGAATTATAAGCAGGTATACATACAAAAAATTTCCCAATGTTGTTGTGCATCGTGATGGTAAAATATTGTGTCGAAGCCTATTGTGTTCGTTTCGTTTGTCATCGTTTCGAAGAAAAAGCGTGAACCCATCGATTTATAGTAGGTAAATCAATGCATTTACCCATTTAACACGATAAGGTAGGTACATACACGGCTTTACCAAATGTAAAAGTTTTGAGCACTAGTTGGTAAAATGAAATTCCTACATAGTTCGATCACTTTATTTTATATACTTTATAATATCTTATCGTAAACAGTCACATGCATACATACATAATACATACATACCTACATAGACTACTAAAATTCTAAATTGATTTTCAAAACTTTTCACAGAACAGTTATTACAAACATAAAGGCGGGATTCTACCAGAATTATGTGCAGCACATTTATTGTTGACGAACTTTTTGCGACGAACAGAAGTCAGAAGTCTCTGTTTCCACCGGCGAAGCTGTGCGCAACTTTTGTAAGCGTACAGTGCAGCACATTTGTAAACGAACATGTTCAGTGTTCACCTCGAGAGCACTCTGCGTTCAGTCGTTAGGATGTCGTTAGCATGGAGGGGCAGGAAACGTTTTTTTTTATTCGATGACAAGATAGTCCTTGACTGCGATCTCACCTGATGGTAAGTGACGATGCAGTCTGGTTTATACACACCATCGTGCCGGAACGCTAAGTCGCTTGGCGGCACGTCTTTGACGGTAGGGTGGTAACTAGCCACGGCCAACGAAAGCCTCCCACCAGACAGACGTATTGCTTCTAAACAAAAAACATTCAACCCCTATACCTTTTTGAGGAGGATTTTCAAAAACTGTGAATTATAAATTATACTTCTTTGTTTTAATTGAAAGCCAAAATACAAAGTTTATGGATACAATAACTTGAAAAAATGACGGACTTTCATACAAACATTCATCCCCTATATTTAGGTAAGTAGGTGCATAGTATGTCGTTGACATTCATAATAATATTAGAAAGCGTCCGACGAAATAGAATTTGCTGCTTTGATCCTGGGCATGCATCTCTGACTTCTCGGAGTTATGTGTGTTTAAGCAATTACATTGACATGACACATCCTTCAACGGTGAAGGAAAACATCGCAAGGAAAGCAGCACGCACGCCTGAGAGCTCTCCATAATTTTCTCAAAGGTGTGTAAAGTCTCCATCCTTGGGAAGAGACCTGCGCTCTGTAGTGAGCCGTTAATGGCTTGCTGATGATGAAGATGATGGATACGTTTTCCCCCTAAAAGACATCATGGGACTCGCGCACTGAACTCTCGGTACGCGAGTCTGATTCACACTTGGCCGGTTTTATTTACCAAGAACCATCTAGGTTGCATACCTAATTAGTATTTACTAATTACATAGGTAGTATCGAGTTTCTTGCTAACTACGCAGGAATGTTTACACGTGGACCGCATGCTGCTTAAACCGAGTGCTCACTAACTAGTGAGTAGTGATTGGTGGCGTAGCATCACTCTGAAAGGGACAGGTAGAAAGGGCTAGGAAAGGCAGCGAGACGGCTGAGCTAGGGTTGCTCAATGCTCATACTCTAATATGAATTTGGTATAGCATTTTCAATTTCAACCCCCCCGACACTTCATATACAAGCGAACTGAGCTTAGAACTGATCTTAACTTCTACAACAAGGACGACGCTACATGCTAAGTAGTACTGGGAGCGAATGTATTTCGGGTCTGCGTATTTATACTCTATGATCGGACTACGGACTAACCTGATAATATTAAGGATCGCAAAAATGCTATATATATTATGTATTTCAATTAAATAGATCATTTTTTTTAGTTACTACACCAATAAAAAATGAACTTTTGATCTACATTAATTTGTTTACAATTAAAATGACGTGATACACACTATTAGAAAAAATATTATGACAGGTAGTTGTTGATATATTGCAGATAAACAAGTTTAATAAAAAATCTAACAAGAAATATTTAGAAAATGTTAAATAATAATCTAGGAAACATCTTTAGTTTGATAGACGTATTATGTGATATTATGCCACTCATTAAAAGCACGCATTTTCTTTCTTTCGTCCGTGACCGAACGTTAGGTCACTGACCACTTGACCACACCATTCCTCAAGAAAAAAAATTGTGAGGCGTCGTGGGACGCCTGGCAGATGTGAAACAACGACATTATTTTGTAAAAGTAATATGCAGAAAAGAACAGATTGTGAATTGTGATAGGAACTAAATATGTCACTAAGTATACATATAACATCGCATGCCGTGGCGACGCGTCGCCGCCACGCCAGAAATCTGTTTTATGTGCGGCTATAGATGTTTCACTTCAAAATAGAATAGAATATTCAGTCGAAAAGTTGTCAACCCTAGGTAGAGCCCGTAGCAGCTGCGGCCGTGGCTGCGGCGTGCGGCGCGGCGCCGGGCGCGTAGCTGCCCGCAGGTAGGGAGGAGGTGCCCGTTTCCCGCGCTGCCTGCATTCCGCCGTCCGCGTTGTTTACGCGCCGTAGCGTGGCGGACGGAGGTTGACGACCGCGTGCCGCACCACGCCGCCATATTTTCGGTAATAAATAATAGAACAGCGCAACGCAGCACGATCGATCAGCCGCGGGCAGTGCGGCGGCGGCGCGATGGCGATTCTTGGCGGCCAAAATATAGTCCACCCCCACCCCTCGACTCATCTGCGCCGGGAAGCTAAAGCGTGCACGCTTCGCTTCGACATAACGTCATTGCAGTTTGGTACATGCGCCAAGTTGCTTCTCTGTTCTTACTACATGCTCTATTTATGCAGCTATGATTACCTACTTTATGTCTGTATAAACTTTCATCAAGCACTATAGGGTGGAATGTCGATTGTCGGGTGATTCTTCCACCCGATGCGTTCTTTTTATTCGCTAGTCAGTGGTCGCCTTCGCGTGGCCTCTTTCCTTGGATCTTCTCGAGAAAGCTTTTCAGAGGCCATTGCTATTTGCGTTACAAGTTACAACAGAATTATTCGTTAAGAATTTAGTTGATTTGACATAATATACCTAGATAATATTAAATAGCATATTAATAAGGTATTAAAAATGAGCCCAAAAAGATATAGGTAATGATAGGTGGAGCTTCGATCGCAATCTTAAAAAAAAGTTTTTGACCGATATCTCGGAAACTATCCACTTTAGTGCAAAAGTTATTCAGACCTTTTTTGTAGAGAATAAAATTTTGCATCTTTTATTTCCTGTAAACTTTTTTGTAAAACTTACCGTTTACGATTTATGGCCCATTTAATGAACCGGTTTTTCGTGTGTGTGTATGTGTGTGTGTGTGTGTGTGTGTGTTCCGAAACGAAAATATCAAATAAATATAAAATCAAATACCGTCAACTTTGACGGCCCCCCATTTCTTCATTTTTGTAGCTAAAAAATAATAAAAAATATTTGAACTCTACTCTATGAGCTCTAGACAATGACATAGGTACATCCCACTATGCCAGGACCGCATTAGGTTTGCAAAGTGTAATAATATAATATCGTTTTTTTAACCGACTTCAAAAAAAACAAAAAAGGAGGTTCTCAATTCGACGCGTATTTTATTTTTGTCGATGTTACTCCATATCTCCATCAAATCTTAACTGATTTCAATATTTTTTTTTATTTGAAAGGGCGTATCTGCAGGTAGGTCCCATTTAAATTTGGTGAAGATTTGATGAATATCTTCGGCGATGGAGGACGGAACTCCTCAATGATTGAGAGGAAATTGCTCGCGATCAGAGTATATGTAGGCTGTTAATCATGCCTAGTACATAACATACATACATAAGATAAATTTCTATTTATCATCTGAAAGCTTTTATTTATCTTGCAATGTATGTTAAGGGCCTCATAAGTAGGCTCAGGACCGCTCAGCGGGCGATGGAGAGAGCTATGCTCGGAGTGTCCCTCCAGGATCGAATCAGAAATGAGGAAATCCGTAGGAGAACCAGAGTCACCGACCGACATAGCTCAGCGAGTCGCGATACTGAAGTGGAAATGGGCGGGGCACATAGTTCGAAGAGCTGATGGTCGTTGGGGTCCCAAGGTGCTGGAGTGGCGACCCCGCACCGGGAAGCGCAGTGTTGGCAGACCCCCCACCAGGTGGACCGACGACATCAAGAGAGTCGCAGGGAGCCGCTGGATTCAGGCGGCGCAAGACCGAGACCTGTGGAAGTCCATGCAAGAGACCTTTGTCCAGCAGTGGACGTCTATCGGTTGATAAAGAAGAAGAAGAAGAAGTACACACATCAAAAGTGTCTAGGGATCAACATATATTTTTGCAATAACTTTTCTCCTGATTGATATTAATTAAAATTTTCTTTAAGGATTCATCAAATAAAGTGTTTTCGTTTGTCACAGTAACGATAAACCAAGTCACCTTTGCATTAATAAAGAAATTTGCCATTTTCCTAATAAAGGGATTTTTGACATTTGAACCACTAACATTAAAGTTCGAAAAAAAGACTGAAATAACAGTTTTCTTTAAAATTTTATTGGGTAACTTAAACAATTAATAATCCGTGTTTCTACCGCGAACACTAACAACACAAGAACATCGGTTTGGCATACTCAAAATGAGTTCATCCAAATCACGCTGTGGAATGGCCGCCCATGTTCGTTGCAACAACAAAAAAAGGTCTTCTTGCCACTGGATACCCTCCATATTCGGCAGAGCTCTTCTCTGTAGCATATCCCATGCATGCTCAATCGGGTTCAAGTCTGGCGACTGAGCAGGCCAGGGCAGGACATTGATGTTAGCTGCGGCGAGAGTCTGTCTTACAACTCTTGCGGTGTGCGGTCGTGCATTATCATGCATTAACTGAAATAAGGGACCGATTTGCACTTGTAGAGGAACGATGACGTCTGATACAATCGTCTCAGCATAAATTTGAGCGTTGAGGTTGCCTCTGATCCAAATCAACTCAGTTCTTCCGCCGATCCAAATACCCGCCCATACCATGATGGTTCCACCACTATAAGGATGGACTTCCTGGCAGGATTTTAATCGCTGTTGGCGTCCAGGGGTTCTCCAGTGTCGTATACGTCTTGTATCCGGTCTCATACCAAAACAAGACTCATCAGAAAAGCACACGAAACGCCATTGTTCTTCTGCCCAATTTCTGTGTTCAAGAGCCCATTGATATCGAATCCTACGATTGTGCATTGCTATAGGTGGTACCCGTAGCGGTCTTCGGGAATGAAGGTTCACTTCATGCAAGCGGTTTCTGACTGTTTGGTCGCTAATTAAGTTCCCTGAAGAGTGATGAAGCCTCACGGCTAACATCATGGCGGTTATTGTTGGAGCTCTTCGAGTTAAGATTTGAATGTATCGGTCTTGTCTCCGTGTGGTGCAGCGATACCGTCCTCCATGGCGCTCAGCCACGGTACCAGTGCTTCGGTAACGTGTCCAAAGTCGACTGATAACACTCTGACTTGTATTCAGAGCTAAAGCCACAGTACGTTGCCGGGAACCAGCTTCTATCATTCCCACGGCTCTGAGCATTTCTTCCCTGCTTAAATGACGTCGCCACTCCATAATAACGTTGGTTTTAATCAGTAGTAGGGAAAGAGTAGCACTAATAATGTCTTCAATGCGTTGTATGTTTTTATAGGGAAAATATTGACAGCTGATTTTCATCTTTTACTCGAATTTGATTGACAGTTCCTGATTCAAATTATGAAATGCACCAAAAAGGATCCATATAAATTTATAAAATCATAAATTTATTACAAAGCCACATCTCAATCTCAAGAAATCCGCATAAAAATGCTTGATCCCTAGACACTTTTGATGTGTGTATTATAAAAAACAGAGCTACGGATCGCCGTGATTTTTTGCATGGCATTTGCATAGTTGAGGACCTGGAGAGTGACACAGGCTACTTTTTATCCTGGAAAATCAGAGTTCCCGAGGGATTTTAAAAATAAATCCACGCGGACGAAGTCGCGGGCATAAGCTAGTCAACAATAAAAAAAACCTTAATTAACAAATATCAATTTGAGACATAAAAACTAAGAATTGTCATAACTATTTGTAATTGAACCGAATGATGTTCGGTACATTTTGGACCGAATATTCGGCCGAACATTCGTATTCGGTTGAACCTACATTAGGCGCAACTCTACTAATTAGTACTCGTACTAAACTTAATATAAGATTGATGCTGAACTGAGTTCGCCGTTCGTTATATTTTGATGCGTTCTTAAAAATATGACCAAAATCTGACTTTAATGGAGACAACGACAGATCGCTTGCGAGTTGCGAAATATCAAATAATCCAATTCAAGGCCACGCAACTGCGAAATGTTTTCGGTACATTGTTTTTGATAAGACTTAAAGGTGTACATATATGCGTACATGCGCTTATCGTTTGCGTCCAACGACCAACAGCCTCTAAACGTTACAAGCTACAATTTATAACAGCTATTATGTTACCTACTCGTAATTATAATGAACGGTAGACTCATAGCCACTTTTGTAAATAAACCGATTGCGGGGCAGACTCGTTGTTGGACTATACATAGGTGAAAGGTTACTGTATTTAAACCGGGGCCTGATAAGTTGATAACATTACCAAATTTAACATTGTAAATTTTATTACGTAAGTCACAATAATTTTATTTAATTATCCTTGTAGTGTATAGACAGTAGACACTATGTTTTGATACAGAAGTAAGAAGTGGGTAGAAGAAAAACACAGAAACTCATAAATACATGGGGTAGTGGGGGTTTAGTCGTTTATAGACCGCGGACAGAGTGGCACGTGAGCGAAGTGTAGTGCAAGTAGTGTGTGAGTGTATGTATGTGCGTATTATTACGTACTATAGAATGCATGGGCATTCTATAATCCCAATCCCAAGTTGCCTACTAGTTAGTAAAGGCCTCTCCACATTCCCGCGCGATTCACAGCGCTATTCACGCCGTGCATCGCAGCGCGGATCGCAGCAAGAACTCTTGGTTCCACTCTCGCAAACGTTCGCGTCAGGTTAACAGTATAGTTCGCGCACTGGACGCCGAAGTTGCTGTTGCGGGTGCGGGGCTGCTTTGCGCATTTAGCGATTTATAATTACGCTTATAATATACAAAAGAAAGCAATTAAAAAGAAGAGGAGAAAACGAAGATTGTGGATGGTGGATCCACCGAAATAGAACAAGGTAAATAGATGTTTTGAACATAGAATAGAATATAATAGAGTAGAATTTATTTGCCGCCGCGAATCTGGAGCCTTGCTACTTTCGCGCCAATATCGCGCGTCGCGAACCCTTAGTCGCGGAACAAAAAACCGACATTTATCGGGGGAAAAGCCGAGAACGCGGCGCGGAGCCGCGGTGAAGAATACGCGAAACGGTACTACACTCATGTTTCGCAGGTGGTTCGCGGCTTCGCACGCGATTCACGCGGGAATGTGGAGAGGCCATAAGCGATGATAGCCTAGTTGTTAAGACTTGACTTCAGCCTCTTGTTGGGGTGGTCCGACTCTGACCACCATCTCTGACTTCTCGGACTTATTTATGCGTTTATACAATTGAAAATCACTTGCTTGCTTGGTAATGGAAAACATCGCGAGGAAACCTGCATCATGCCTGAGAATTCTCCATAATGTTCTCTAAGGTGCCAATCCGTACTTGGCTAGCACAGCGCGGTGGACTGTGTCCCAAAACATCCATTAGATACCATGTTCCATTAGGGAGAAACCCTGTGCTCAGGAGTGGGCCGGTAGTGGGTTGAGAATTGAAGTAATTAATAAACTTTTACAAATACAGAAAATTTAATATCAATTCTAAGAATCTATAATATAATAAAACTGTAACAGGTCCAATTCTGTACATTGAAGATATTTTGAAAATTTTTGTTTGAGGGCACTCTATAATCGATACTGTAGCCAAAACAATTTTTTTTTAATTTTTTGTCTGTCTGTCTGTCTGTCTGTCTGTCTGTCTGTCTGTCTGTCTGTCTGTATCTTGGCCGCGCATCACGCCGAAACTACTGGACGGATTTAAATGAAACTTGGCACGATTTAAGTTAATACTACGAGGTATAATATAGGATACTTTTTATCCCGAAATTCAGCACGGTTCCCTTGGGAGAGGGGATGAAAGTCCAAATGTGCATATCGCTGTAATTCATTAAGGCGTATTCCGATTTAATCCATTCTTTTTTTGTTAGAAAGCAGGTTCTTTAGAGATTTTCCTGTAATTATTTCAAGGTCGTCAATTTCGTAGTTCAGAAATTATAGACATCACGATCTTCAGTATAAGGTCCAAATAACTTGAACCCCGGAATCTACAAGATACTTTGAATGAACGGCTCATCTTAAGCTGGCAAGCATACTTTATCGTATATAGCCATCGTGGAGAGCCCTATTTTGTCAAAGTCAAACTACTCCAAAGGCGTCAGATTTTGCCAAACGATCATTATACCTACATACTACATAGTAGGTATGGATGTAATACATCGTATGGACTTAATGCTACAGTGTTTTCCCATGCAATTTAATATTCTAATCATACTAATATTATAAATAGTCCGCCAATTCGCATTGGGCCAACGTGGTGGACTATGGCCTATAACCCTTCTCTGAAAGGAGACCTGCGCTCAGTAGTGAGCCGTTGATGGGTTGTTAATGATGATGAATGATGAATATTATAAATGCGAAAGTGTGTTTGTTTGTTGGTTTGTCCTTCAATCACGCCACAACAGAGCCACGGATCGACGTGATTTTTTGCATGGGTACTATAGTTGAGGACAAGGGCTACTTTTTATCCCGGAAAATCAAAGTGTTCACGAGGAATTTTAAAAACTAAATCCACGCGGACGAAGTCGCGGGCATCAGCTAGTTGGTAATATAATAACAGAAACGTCTCGTTTGTTTCGTCTATTTACTTGAATACCTAATACCTAATAACACAGCACAAACAAAATTTTGTGCAAACTGTTTGTGCAAACGGAACTTGTAGTAAGCGCAAACAAATACATATAATATTTGCGGCAACATTTTGATACACAACTGTAAATTGAAAATTTAAAACACCCCCGACATTGAATCTATGGCGGTCGAAGTTATCAATTGATTGTCATTTAACGATTATACTGGCAGTTGGCACGCGTGAAGCACTTAATCGAGTAATCATACGCCAAAAATGCCATAGTTACATCATTTTGGAAAAGAGCTGATAATCTTACCGATAGATAATTACACTGCTGGACCGATATTAACCAAACATAGCTAAGAACCACCGCAAGGTAACTGGCTATCAAATGAAAAAAACCGCATCGAAATCGGTCCATCCGTTTGAGAGCTACGATGCCACAGACAGACAGACACACACACTCACACACACACACACACACACACAGACATCGACGTCAAACTTATAACACCCCTCTTTTTGCGTCGGGGTTAAAAACAGTAAAACACCTTGTTTGTGCACAAGCAGTTTGCACAAACTTTTATTTGTGTGGATTGGCTTTAACTACGTCCACACGTTCCGATTACACAAACTTTTGTTTGTGTCGTGTGGACCGGCTTTTTGTACGCGTTACCAACTACCTGTTTAAATACTATTTAGTTACACAATCTACAAGTTATTAACTGGCTACTGACTGTTAGAAAAAATCTAGCTAATTAGTCAGTCACATAAGCATTTTGGCATTACTTCTTATATTCATACCATTCATCCTTTACTGAATAAAATACCTACATTTACACTATAGAGAACACAGGCGCTTATTGTTTTCGCCTCATTACACCTTGGTGAGGTACCTACCTACCTGCGTTGTTTTACGTTGAAATATTTATTAATATCTACGTTACCGATAAGGTCATTGGTCTCAATTTGTAACGCGTAAAAAATACTCAAATAGTAAGTACTACATAATATAACCTACTATTTTATTATGAGCTGATATAATAACGGTATTAGTAAGTTCCCACCCAGGTAAGTCGTTATTTACTTTTTGTAATCTACTTGCTACTAATATTAAAAATGCTAAAGTTTGTGAGGATGGATGGTTGAATGTACCTATGTTATTCTGTCACGCAATAACTACAGGATGGATTTGATGAAAATTCACAATGTTATGCATCAGAATAGCACACACGCTTTATTTTATTCCGAAAAATTAAAGAATTCCCGCGGGAATCAAAAACCCTTAATGCGCTCGGACGAAATCGCGGGCATCAGGTAGTTCTATCTACATCAATCTTTTCAGTAATCTAACAACTAACCACGTAATATCCTCTCGTCCCACAGCAGCAATAACTTTACCAAGTTCCTTCAACAGAACAGACTTAACTCTGATAAACACAGAACACTATTACTCCTACTGATAAAGCACGCTCTCTCAGCCACAGAACACTATTACTCATCTCAGCTCAGGCCTCAGACTCAAAATAGAGTTACAAACGAAACAGATACAAATCAGGGCCTATTATACATGCTATTATACCACCAAAGCATAAAGCAGTATTATTTCAATTTTCAATTTTGTTTTGAGATGTCAAAAAACGACAGTTTATAGCGAAGTTCTAGCTCGTCTCTTTTCTTTTTAACGTGGGTCTTCCAACGTCTTTGAGTATATAACCAACACTTATATACTCAAAGTCCAACGTACAAAGTTTTGCATCCAGTGTCATACCAAGATAATTTGCAGTGTCAACATACGGTATTTTTTGATAATTCAAGAATACAGGAAAGTATTGTAAAATTATTGTTGGTGAAATCTACGTGCGTTGATTTCATTTCGTTGAATTTTATTTTCCATTAATAAGTCCAATCGTTTATTTTATTTATTCCATTTTGCAGTCGCTACTGCCTGCTCTACTATTTAAGATAAAAAAAAAGATGTACAGAATACATCTTATCGTGATCATCATTCCACCAATGCGCACGAAGCTGTTTGCTTCCTACTTTCCAACACATAGTTAAGGCGATGCCATAAAGCGCGTTGCGTCGCAGCAACGCGTTGTTGCAACGTAGTGATTTTATCGGATTGTATGATTGCTATATTGTACCGTGTGCCATACCAAAGGTTTTTGCTTCTCAGCAACGCCCGCAATCGCATCAAGTAAGTAGAAAAGCCACACAGCATCTTGGTGGCAAAGTAAGCCAGGCACGACACTCCGCAGTTTAGTTACCTATATATAAAGTTAGGTACAAGTACCCGGTGTGCCTCGATTCGTCGCGGACCAATTCAGTCGACTAACGTGGTCCGAAGGGATAAGAATTACACGACAGAAAGAGAGGCAACTTCTAGGTGAATGTAATTACTGTATAGGCTGAGTTGCATTATTTTGTGTGGTAGCACGTGGTAGTCGCTATTTATTTAAATAACTTTGAGAAGTGAATCTTTTGTACCCTTTACCACAGGACACATAAAGCGCCAACAAGTACAGTTCGATTCATAAAGATAATAATCCGTGAGGAAACCTACACTTCGCGGCTGCCATAGGTTCGCCGCCTCCCCGCATACCGCTGGTACCGAATAATGAATTCTGCGCATCGCAACGCACGAAGTCCGAGAACTCATAAAGTTTGAATTGGTCTGGGCCTCACCTTCAATGCAAGAGTGAATAGACAGGTACACACTAGGTACAACAACTGAGTAGGTCACTTCGGTTTTAGGTAAAACTGGCTGACTAAAAACTGTTGATCAGGGTGGTTGTAAATACGATGGTTTCAGTGAAATTTAGTTTTTTTTTGTTTTGACATACCTACCTACTTTACTAGAAAATGGGTGGAAGATATAAAACCATATATATAATCAATAAATAATAATTATTGCAATAGCCCAACGGTTAAATGTGCGGACTGAACACTGACAAGTCGACGGTTCACCGTTCAATCCCCACCCTTTGCACTATTGTCGTACCCACTCCTAAGTCCTAATACGAGTTTTACGCTTATTTGCTTACAAAAATTCTCGCAGAAACGCTTAAACGACGCACTATCGCAATAAAATAGATTCATCATCATCATCATTAGCATCCACGGCTCACTACTGAGCGAAGTCTCCTCTCAGAGAAGGGTTAAAGGCCATAGTCTACCTCACTGGCCCAATGCAAATGTGCGGACTTCACACACCTTCAAGAACATTATGAAGAACTCTCAGATGTGCAGGTTTCCTCACGGTGTTTTCCTTCACCGTTGAAGCAAGATATATTTAATTGCTTAAACGCATTTGACTCCGAAAAGTCAGAGATGCGTAAGTACCCGGGATCGAACAGACCTGCAACCCCCCGAATAGGAGACCACATTCCTAACCACTAAGCTATCACTGCTTCGTTAGGCTATCACTGCTTCACTAGGCTATCACTGCTTCACTAGGCTATCACTGCTTCACTAGGCTATCACTGCTTCAATCACAAAATCACTAAATAGTTAATAGATTACAAATTATTTAATATTAACTATATTGTTAGGGAAACCACTCACTATACTATTCCAGCGCTTAGCCTTTGCAGACATTAGCTGTATTTCCACATACATAATACATATAATATTTAAGTATTGTTTTAATTTGAATAATTTATCGAATTACGTACTTACGAATCAATAGCATTTCGAAGTTCTGAGTTATGATCGTTTTTTAGGATTCCGTACCTCAAAAGTAAAAAAAGGAACCCTTATAAGATCACTCTCTTGTCCGTCTGTCTGTACGTGCGTCTCCACCGATTTTCTCAGGAACGGGTGGACCTAGCAAGTTGAAAATTATACCAGATACTACTATAGTTCCTATTAGGTGTATAAAAATCAAGTTCCTGAGTCAACACGATAAAAAGATATGGTGGGCAAATTTAGATTTTGCGAAAACTTGTAAGTACCACAATTTACCTACCTTAATTTTTAACTTTTTTTATTTTTCGCAATTTTCCCTTTACTTGTGCTCAAAGACCTTGCTTTTAACCAAAATTGACAATTCTAGGTCAACCGGAAGTACCCTATTTTTGGGTCGATAACCTATATGGTTGTTCCTGTTGACCTAGAATCACGAAATTTGGCAAAAAGCAAGGTCTTACAGCACAAATAAAGGAAAGATTCCAAAAAATAAAAAAGTTGAAAATTAAAGGATGTCCCCATACATAGGTACATAGTTTTTTTTAGGTACACGCCAATTAAGATATTCCTCTGAGTTGTATGGGCGCTCATACAATTTAGAGGTTTAGCTTAATTGGCACCAACCTCAAATAATGTAAATAAATAAAATTGTGCTATTGTGTGAAAGAAAATAAAGGAAAATATTTATTTTGATATTAAGAATAAACCTCTAAAACAAAAAATATTATAAATAAGCAAATTAATATAATATAATATTATCGTTTTACTTGAATACTTTTACTTCTGGAGTACGGAACCCTCGGTGCGCGAGTCCGACTGGCACTTGGCCGGTTTTTTTGCATTTACGGCAGTCTTTTTACAACTTAGGAAAAGTGTTCTCTAGGAGTTTGCTACGAACAACTGACGACTGACGGACAATTATTCTGAGTGAAAAGAAACCATAGAAGAAAAGGGCTGGCCAATAGCCACTTCATGGTACAAAGTGGCAAGGGCTACGCATACGAGCGACGCTTGAAGAGAGAGACGTCAGACGGTGCCGACTGCCGCGGCGAGGCGAAGGGCAGAGTTGTTGTTTACACCACCGAACCACGTGGTGCCCTACGTCGCACATCAATACAATCCCACATCACGTGGGCCGCATTTACACCTGTACTATGCAACGCATAAACATACACATTTATGAGCCAGATTAGCCTAGACATAATCACACTGAAAACATAATATTATGAAACGTTACCTGAGCTCGGCGCCGGCCGTGTTTGTCGGTTCCGCGCGAACCACTATTGTTTATAAGCTGCAAATAATTGAAACAGAACAATGTATCACTTCGTCACAAACACTGTCCACTAGGTATTGTACTAACAATTTAACAACAACACTTGTAAACACTGGCGCACAACGCGATAATATAGACTATAGAGCGGCTACACGTAAACAAGTTATCGCGAACGACGCGCGCAAAAGACTGGTGGTGTGTGGTGAGTGGGGGGGAAGCGGAGCGAGGCGCGCGCGGGGCTGCCGACCGCTGCCGACTACGGAGCCGACCGACGACGACCCAAGTCGCAGATTGCAGAAGGAATGCGGCTCGCCCGTAGAGCGTGCATAATATGGAATAAGGGTTCCGTACCAACTACCAAAATGGTCAAAAAGGAACCCAAAAAGTTAAGGCCACATCGCGATCTAAACTAACCTAGCTTAGCTTACTTCACAAGAATAAGAGGTTTTAAACGATAAATATTATTCTTGACAAAGTTGCGTGAAAGCTTTGCTTTTTTTGTCGATGTTACTCCATATCTCCCTCAAATCTTAACCGATTTCAATATTTTTTTATTATTTGAAAGGGCGTATGTGCAGGTAGGTCCCATTTAAATTTGGTGAAGATTTGATGAATATCTTCGGAGATAGAGGACGAAACTCCTCAATGAATGAGAGGAAATCGCTCGCGATCAGAGTACCTATGTGTAGACTTTTGACCATGCCTAGTGCATAGCATACATGCATAAGCTGAATTTCTATTTATCATATTTTTAAAAGCTTTTATTTATCTTGCAATGTATATTTAGATCAAGTCTTGCAAGATTTAGTAGAACCATTCCCGGTTTCCGCTTGAGCTGGAAATGTGCATGTACCTACATGTAAATCGGATTACAATGCAATATTATTGTAACATGGAGCTGTTCTGATGATAGAGGCGGAAGATGGCTATGGGAATTCTGTAGTAAAAAAAGCTCGTTTCATTCGTATTGATAAGTACGCTTAAATGATATCCATGGAATGGCTCTGATGATGGAGCTGAAACTGCAGCCAGGATATCGAGCACACTAGTACACTCTTTAAAAATAGTAGGTAGCAGATATGTCGTGTTTGGATTAAAAAACACTAACAGCTTAATTACACAGCTATTAAAGAACACTATGAGCTGATGGTGGGGCCAGGATATCTAGCACACTAGTACACTCTTGAAATAATAATAGCAGCTATGTAGTTTTTGGATTCGTTTTGATCAATGAATAGAAACAAATCGCTCGCGATCAGAGAATATGTAGATTTATCCTATGAAGCTACACTAAAAAGCTTAGAATAATAATATTATATAAAAATTCTTTTAAAAAAACCGACTTCAATCGTCACTGAAAACGAAAAGTATAAAATAATTTCAGTTTGTACACGTATGTTGCAGTTGGGTGGGCCTCAATAGAACTATGAAACTGTAACGCTCGCCCGACTTCAACGTACCTGTACCAAGTAGGTACTATTATATTCTGTGCCTGGACCATGCCTGGACCTATACAAACTAAAATTTTGGCTAGCGTGGCGCATTCGTTTCATCGTTTCATCGTTTCTATTTAGGCCCGCTCGACTTCAACATAGTACGTGTACAAACTGAAATTATTTTATACTTTTCAATGGCTTTTGAAGTCGGTTTTTTTTAAAGAATTTTAATGTATTATTATGAAATAGTAAGTAGCTGTATGAAGTATGTATGTAAGTAGTATGAAGTGAGTTTTTTTCCGGCTCTTGGCAGAATCTGCTTTCTGAACCTGCAGTGGGATAATCTTGCCAGTTGCCTTGTCATAATATATATAATATGTATATAAGACCAAGTTCATACGAGGCGAATTTTGTTGAATATGTCAGTACCTATGGTACCACCGGTCAGTACGGTACCTCGGTATTCGGCGGCTGGCGCTCTGTTGTGCGTCCAAAAAATTCAAGACGTCTCATTGTGTGCGTCGTAACTCACAGTGGGCACCGCGCCCACAGTTACGACGCACAATGCTCATCTCATCTCTAATCTCCTCGCTATCAAAGGTAGCCTAACTCTTTAGCGGTTTTCTTCAGAAAGAACTACTCTGTTGCCCGGCGTCAATCGAATAACGGACTCCAATCAAAATTGTTCTCAATTTTGCTGTCAATGTCGTAGTAAGTAATATTGTCAAATAAATAATTTGAATCTGAATAAAAAACAAACCATTATTGCATCTAGTGATCCTCTTATGATTACATATAAATTACTAGCTGATGCCCGCGACTTCGTCCCGCGTCCCGTCCTGGATTAATCCCGCGGGAACTCTTTGATTTTTCGGGATTCCTATGTCAACCTCCAGGTCCTCAACTATACCTATCCAAAAAATCACGTCAATCCGTAACTTTTTTGCAGCGTGATTGACGGACAAACCGGTCCAGTATATAAAACATAAAAATACATAAAAGCATAATAAATTATATACCTAAACCTTCCTCAAGAATCACTCTTTCTATTGTTGAAAACCGTATAAAAATCCGTTTGGTAGTTTTCGAGTTTATCGCGTTCAGACTGACAGGAGGACAGAAAGACGCGGCTGGGGGACTTCTTTTTATATTATGTAAGGATTTGTTTGCGTCAATAAGTATATTATTTAATAAAAATAAAATAAGTATATTATTTGAGTTTTGACGTATTGACGTAGTACAAGCCTCTCAAGTAGGGGATCTGTACCTACTATCTCATGAGTCCTTATCATCGTAGGCTTCGTAGCTTCTATAGCAGTCGATTCCTCGACGGGTCTGCCCGCGAAATTCAAATTTAATTTGGTTTTTCGCAATTTGTAAACTAATACGACAAAGTAAGCTTATGGCATTCTGATTTCGCCAATTGGCAGTATTATCTTCACAGGTTTATATGTATAAAAATCTTTACTTACTTGGAACTTTGGAAGTGTCCAGTTTAAGAAGTCCGAGAATCGAGTTTGATGAGAGTTACTCACAAACTAGTCGATACTCAGTAGTAGTAGATAGTCCGTAGGTAATTAGTACATATCTATATCCTATAACCTAAGTACCTATATATGTATACCCTACCTCAAAACATGTAGTAACACACAGTCTCACTATGAGCGCATGTCTCCTCACAGTGAAGGGTTATAGGCCATAGTCCATCACGCCGCTGGCCTAATGCGAATCGGTAGACTTCACACAGCTTTGAGAACATTATGGAGAACTCTCAGGCGTTCCTATAGGTTTCCTCACGATTTTTCCTTTACTGTTGAAGCTTGTGATATTAAACTTAAATGTACAATATAGCTCCGAAAAGTCAGAAGTGAGGAGCCTGGGATCGAACCTGCGACCCCCTGAACAAGAGACCGCAGTCCTTACCACTAGGATATCACTGCTTCTTGTTGTAGTCTAGATCAATAAAATTCACGAAGTTACCTACCTAGGTAGGTACTAAATTTTTATCGTCACTAAAGATTTAACGACTAGTCTGATATTATTTACTACTAAAATAATCACTATACCTACCTCGAGCGCAGCGCAGAAGTTAAAAGGAGTATTTACCTCGTACATTCTTTAACTGAACAATTTCAGGAAAAATCTAAACAAACAACTTTTTTGGCCGAATCACGCGTACCTACCTCCATCATCTCGTGTATTCGCGTATTGTTCTCTGAAAGAGTACGAAACCTATTGTAAAATATACGGTAAAATATTTTTGCATTTTAAATTTTATTTTGATCGGTTTTTTAATTTAACCATCATCGTCATCATCATCATTAGCAACCCATCAACGGCTCACTACTGAGCGAAGGTCTCCTCTCAGAGAAGGGTTATAGGCCATAGTCCACCACGCTGGTCCAATGCGAATTGGCGGACTTCACACACCTTCGAGAACATTATGAAGAACTCTCAGATGTGCAGGTTTCCTCACGATGTTTTCCTTCACCGTTGAAGCAAGTGATATTTAATTGCTTAAACGCACTTGACTCCGAAAAGTCAGAGGTGCGTACCCGGGATCGAACCTGCGACCCCCGAATAGGAGACCACAATCCTAACCACTAGGTTATCACTGCTTCAGTTTAACCATAGACGACATTTAACTATCAATTTCACATGAAAAAAAAATCATCACGCATGTCGCGGCTTTCTATGTTACCAGCTCCAGTCAACTTCCCTATATATGTTTGTGATTCAATAGTAGATTGTTCAACATAGGGTTAATGCGATGTCTTACGTTACAGTCGCCGGGATACATCCCAAGCCAACGAGGGAATTTAGAGTAACTCCCGAGCGTAAGTGAGGGTGTTTTATTTAGAATCCTGAGTGCGGCGCGGGGTTTAGGGGCGTCCAAGACGAAGACAGTGTTGAATTACTCTACGCTGCACTGTTTGCAGGCTTTGGCGTGTGAAAGGGTCGCCAATCGCCATCATACATCGAAGCGAAATAGCAAAACAAAGCATGCGAGGGAGAGGCGCCATGGGCGCCATCATAAGTCGCAGCGAGACAGCAATAATAAGTAGGTACGTACGTACTATTACATATTCTGTGCTAAATCCAATGATATTATATATATATTGGCTAAATCTATCTAAATAAAAATCTCGTGTCACGATGTATGTTCGGGATAAACTCGATAACTACTGAACCGATTTTGATCAAACTTCTTAACTATCTGTAATTTGGTCCAACTTAAAAGATAGGATAGTTTTATCTTAATTATTGACATCAATATTTGTACCAGAAATAAATCGGAAAAGTGCGAGTCGGGCCTCGCTCTTTTAGGGTTCCGTACATATGAAAAAATCACTTTTTAAAACTAGATACATAATAGATAGTAAAAAATCTATTTTTATTATCTATTATGTATCTATATAATATAGATTTTTTAATTCTTAAATAGTACTAAATTAGCATACCTATGGGGAAAAAAAGTTCGTTTTGGTCACAACTTTGATGGCCCCCCCACTTCTTCTTTTTTGAAGCTAAAATATAATAAAAAATACATTTGAACTCCACTTATTGAGCTCTAGACAATGACACCCCACATGCCAGGGTAAAAAAATAAAATTTTATTTCGGATCCTTTTTCATGTATGGGTAATGGGAGCCCCCTTTATTTTTCATTTTATTTTATTTTTATTATTTGTTGTTATAGCGGCAATAGAAATACACATTCTGTAAAAATTTCAAGTGTCTACCTTTACGAGATACAGCCCGCTGTCAGACGGACGGACGGAAGGACAGACGGCGGACAGACAGCGGATGCTTAGTTTAGTAATTAGGGTCCCGTTGGCACCCTTTGGGTACGGAGCCCTAAAAACTGATAATTTCGTGATTTCCCGGCCATAAAAATTTTCTCAATCTTTAAAGAAAGACTGGATTTTATGAGATTTTAATAAACAGATTACTCACAATCAGGTTGTTTTAGTTTTTTACAAAGTATACGAAAATAAAATATTGCTAATTCAACAAGGCAAAATGTATCAAAACAACATTCCTATGACTGTTGAATCGAGCGTTTTTTATGTCGCAAACATATTTTTATACTTACGGTATACCTACCTACACGTAGGTACATACGTTGTGGTATGTTATGGGGATATTCGTTTGTTTTGCTGCTTTTATAATAATTCGTGTATTATAGGAATTTTTAACCCCCGGCAAAAAAACAGGTGTTATAAGTTTGACGTGTTTATATTCTGTGTCTCTGTCTGTTCCCTTGTAGAAGCCTACCCAATGGCCCGATTTTGATGCGGTTTTTTTTGAAAGCTAACGTAATCGAGGTGGATCTTAGCTATAATCGATGATCTGCTCAGGTGTTTGAAGATCATCAGCTCATTTCCTACTTGATTATAGGGTATTACAAGCTTTCACTGGTGCGATTGTTTTGAAATTTGATTTGGTGTACTCATTCACCTACTTCGGATTATTTCCAAGGCATGGGTAATCTTGAGCTAATGCTGCAGCATCAAGTACTCTGTGGGATACCCGACTCCTCAGCAGTTTACATTACAGCAGATATTATAGTGTGTTTGGACTCATTAGAAAGGTCTCAATGTAGAGTAGATAGGTGTTAGATAGATGATGATCGAGGATCGAGGAGGAGGATCTGATGATGGAGCAGAAAACTGAGTAGCAGGATGTCAGGTATATCTTACATAGTCCGGCCATAGATTCACATGTCGGTCGGGGGTGTTTTAAATTTTAAATTTACTCTGGTAAAACTACAAACTATACCAGATTTGGGTATATCGTTGGAACGTCAATCTTGGTTGACTTGCTTGCCTTTAGCTTGGTGTGGGGCCCGGAATCCTCGCATTTTATTACCTAGTTAATTTCAATTTAGGTACGCGCAAGAGCGGAAGGTAGGTAGGTATACCATCGCCCCATAGCATTGAGTAGTAGCGAACAATACGTAATTACACTCTACGCCTTCGTCTGTTTTTGTAGGATATAAGTCCTTTGTAGGGACTTCAACAAAAATATCGAGTCTTGCGTTCGCCAACTAGTCCAGTAAAAAGTTAAATGAAACCATGATCTGACCAGTTTTGGCGCAATGAGTAAAAATGTGTTCATTAATACTTAAATAATGATATTATGAAAGAAATTTTGATTTAAATTTAGGGGAAAGGGATGAAAAAAATAAAAAAGGGTTGAAAAATGCCTTTTTTTTAAATAACTTAATAACGGTAGGAACTAGAAAAAAAAGTTTCAAGTAAAAGTTGTAGAGAAAAAAATTCTACACAAAAAAGTTCCTTTTTATTTTTTTGTTATCTGCTTTAGTTTAGCTGCAAAAAATAAAAAATTAAGATGTATAAAGGCGGGAAACATAGTGCCTATCTCAATTAATTAAGCTTTTAATAACGGTAGTACAGTCAAATTAATAAGGTATTTTTTCGAAATAGAAGATACTTCCGAATATCATCCAACAGTTTTCAAAATCGGTCATCGTAGCTATTAAAACTCTAACCTGCGTGATGTCAGATTTCAGATTGAAACTTTTTCGCTTTCTATATTAAAAAGTTAGACTTTAGACTGTTTGACTTTAATTTGTATTTAACCAATTTAAAAAAAGGAGGAGGTTCTCAATTCGTCGGAATCCTTTTTTTTGTGTATGTTCACCAATTACTCGAAGACGCCTGAACCGATTTGCAAAATTCTCTTTTTTGTTTCAAAGGGTATACTTCCCAGGTGGTCCCATTTAAATTTTATCGAAATCGGTCGAGCGCTTTTTACAATAACAACAATAAATTATATACTTTGTAGTGCCGCGGGCGTTTGAAGTCGGTTTTTTAAAAAGTATTTTTTAGTATAGATTATAGCGGCAGTGATCGACCTAATTTTAGGCCTATATTTTACACACTTCTACTTCGAAGTGTGTACAATATAGGCCTAAAATTATACGCATAATATTGTGACTGGCAACTACGGAACCCTACACTGCGCGTGGCCCGACACGCAATTGGCCATTTATTATACATTACAAATAAAACTACAAACATACTAGTTTCCAGAGCATACAAACAGAAACATTCGATAACATAATCAAATAAGAATCAAACTTCGTTTGTGTGGGGCTCGCTCGCTGAGTCTTCTATTGCAAACTTCAAAAATCTAGATACTCTGATACAAAAATATAGGCCAATTATTTATACCTTTCATCCCATTGTTTATGACAATGGAAATTGGGAAAAAATTTGTTAGTTAACAATTGAATAACGTTTTGAAAAATGGTGGTTAAACTTTTGTTTCTTCAGGGCTCGATTCTTTCAAGTGTTAAGAAGATACTAGAATTTTTTCAAATTTTAAAAATCACATCTTATGTTATAAAAGAAATATTTTTATTGCTGAACTCTCTTTAGCGGCGGCGCGCGCATGCCGTAACAGCCGCGCGGAGCCCTATTTTCAACGTCAAATTAAAATTATAAATAATGGAGATAGAATCCCGGGAGTTGGGACTTTTTTATTGGAAATTTCCTCCTCTTAACGAACTTTTTTCAAAATTGCTTAAATGTTAATATTTTTCGAGTTATTAACAAAAAACGAAATATCATTTTTTTTCATCTTATTTTGTTAATAACAATTGCAATTTTTTACCTGCACCAAAATCCTTCAAAAACATTTTTCTAGAGGTGATTCCGAATCGAATGAGCCATCGCTCATATTTTTAGGACCTTTATCTCTATTTTTCACGTTTTTGAACTTGTTGACTAGACTAATACGTAGGTATGTATTTACGAATTCAAATAAATATTGACGAATTTCAAAACATAACATTGACATAACATTTGACGACCTCCCTGGCTCAGTGGTGAGCTCTGTTGTCTTATAACTGGGAGGTTTCGGGTTCGCTTCCCGGCGGGGTCAATTTTGGAATTTATAATTTCTGAATTGTCTCTGGTCTGGTCTGGCGGGAGGCTGTGGCCGTGGCTAGTTACCACCCTACTGTCAAAGACGTGCCACCAAGCGATTTAGCGTTCCGGCACGACGGCCTGTAGAAACCAATTAGGGGCATGGGTTGAATGTTCACTGCCATACCCCTTCCAAGTTAGCCCGCTACCATCTTAGACTGCATCGTCACTTACCATCAGGTGAGATCGCAGTCAAGGACTAGCTTGTCGTCGAATAAAAAAAAACACTTCAGCGATGAAACTTGACAACATAATAGTGCTGTCAATAAAGAGAACAATTAGTTCAGTTTCTACACTTTTTTGCCAAGTTGTACGAAATTAAAAATCACAGCAGTGTGAATTTGCAGTACGCATGAGGCGTAATATAAAATTCGATCCGTAGTCAACCCAAGTCAGTTGACTTGTAATAGAAAAATACCTGAAAAATTCGGAGGTATGACAAAATACGAATTTCATACCATATCAAAATACTTTAAGTATACGAGACGTGTCCATGCTCAAAACTAAGGGCGACTTGCACCAAATCTTATTTAAATATTTCTTAATTTTATTTAACTAAATTGGTTTAATTTCTTAAATGCATTTAACTTAAATGTGATTAGGCACGCCTTGCACCACCACTTCAATAGATATATTTAACTAAATACGTTTAAAATGTCGGCAAAACAGTACAGTACGTTTTTTTCTACGTATTTACGGCCCAGATGTGAGAGCTTCTATTGTTCTTATGCATTTTAGAAGTTGTAAGCCAAAGATTTATGCGTAAACTGAACTTTATCAGACATTTGGTTTTATTTTAGTCTGCGGCCATATTTTGTCATTTGTATTTTGTTGTAATATAAATTACCGGCCGTTTAGTCTAAAGAGTACCTGAATAATAAAATTCAAAGATTCTACATTGTAAACAGTTATCTCGCGATGTAAAAATTATGTCCGAACAAATTGCTGGTGTTTCACGCATGTTTGCGTGAAACACCAGTAATTTCTTGGTTTCCCGTAATTTCTCGCGGGAAGAACAAATGTTATTTTGTACTGTGTAGTGTCAGTGGAACCCTATGTGCACATTGTGGAGAACAAAAAGACGGATGACATTAAACAACATGTTAAACAAAGTACTTGCCTTAAAATAACTGAATCGTAATTCGTACGTTAGAGTATTCAAAGAATCGTCAACTAACACTCACAGTTCACAATTACATGTACGTAATAACCTAAAATTTTTATTTGTCTATTGGACAGATGGCATGAGATCTTGGTGCTAAACGTATTTAGCGCGGTTAAATAGCCCTGAGCGGCCATTTAACTTTGTCAGGTCGATAAATAAGTTTAGGGAGAGTTTGTTGTATGGTGCAAGACGAATAGACATAGACAATACAGAGCTTAAACGTATTTAAGTAGTTCTTAAATATAATTAAGAATGTTGGTGCAAGCCGCCCTAAGTATACAAAAGTCATGCGTTTCATCAAACTATTGTCAGGTTTTGTGCTGTGCAACTCAATCATATTTTTGTATCAGAGTATCTAGATTTTTGAAGTTTGCAATAGAAGACTCAGCGAGCGAGCCCCACACAAACAAAGTTTGATTCTTATTTGATGATGTTAACGAATTCTGTTTGTATGCTCTGGAAACTAGTATGTTTGTAGTTTTATTTGTAATGTATAATAAATGGCCAATTGCGTGTCGGGCCACGCGCAGTGTAGGGTTCCGTAGTTGCCAGTCACAATATTATGCGTATAATTTTAGGCCTATATTGTACACACTTCTAAGTAGAAGTGTGTAAAATATAGGCCTAAAATTAGGTCGATCACTGCCGCTATAATTTATACTAAAAAATACTTTTTAAAAAACCGACTTCAAACGCCCGCGCCACTACAAAGTATATAATTTATTGTTGTTATTGTAAAAAGCGCTCGACCGATTTCGATAAAATTTAAATGGGACCACCTGGGAAGTATACCCTTTGAAACAAAAAAAAGAATTGGTGAACAAAAAAAAGGATTCCGACGAATTGAGAACCTCCTCCTTTTTTTAAATTGGTTAAAAAATTCTTTTCAAAAAACCGACTTCTAACGCCACTACAAAGTATAAAAATAATTTTAGTTTGTCCACGTTTGTTGAAGTCTGGCGGGCCTATATACAAACTATGAAACCGATGCGCGACGCTACAGAATATGATAGACTCATTTGTAGAAGTCGAGCGAGCATCGCGAGTCGGTTTCATAGTTTGTATTTTAGGCCCGCCCGACTTCAACAAACGTGGACAAACTAAAATTATTTTTATACTTTGTAGTGGCGTTAGAAGTCGGTTTTTTGAAAAGAATTTTTATTTTAAGCTTTTAAGTGTAGTATCCTATGATTGAGGAGCTAGGACCTGGAGCTCCACGATGTAGTCCATACTTGTTACCTACAATATCAATTCGTAATCGAAATTTCCTAAATCGCCATTGTTTTAGCCTGCAGCATCAGGCTTGAGGAGTTGAAGGTTAAAATTTTTATGGGACCATTTCGCAAACATACTCTGTCGATTAAAAAAAAACACGCGAATCGGTCCAGTAATCCCGGAGAAATCGGTGGACATACATAGAAAAAAAAAAAAAAAAAAAAAAAAAAAGATACCGGCGGAATTGAGAACCTCCTCCTTTTTGGAAGTCGGTTAAAAACAAATTAAAGTCAAACAGTCTAAAGTCTAACTTTTTAATATAGAAAGCGAAAAAGTTTCAATCTGAAATCTGACATCACGCAGGTCAGAGTTTTAATAGTTACGATGACCGATTTTGAAAACTGTTGGATGATGTTCGGAAGTATTTTCTATTTCGAAAAAATACCTTATTAATTTGACTGTACTACCGTTATTAAAAGCTTAATTAATTGAGATAGGCACTATGTTTCCCGCCTTTATACATCTTTATAATTAATTACAAAACAAATTTAATTTTTATTTTTTGCAGCTAAACTAAAGCAGATAACAAAAAAATGAAAAGGAACTTTTTTGTGTAGAATTTTTTCCTCTACAACTTTTATTTGAAACTTTTTTTCTATTTCCTACCGTTATTAAGTTATTTAAAAAAAAGGCATTTATCAACCCTTTTTTTATTTTTTTCATCCCTTTCCCCTAAATTTAAATCAAAATTTCTTTCATAATATCATTATTTAAGTATTAATGAACACATTTTTACTCATTGCGCCAAAACTGGTCAGATCATGGTTTCATTTAACTTTTTACTGGACTAAACACTCACCATTGCGATCGCTTGGGGCGTTATTTTTATTGGAACGTAGTTCCTTATCGCGCGGTACGGAAGGGGGCTAGACGGAAAAAATTAAGGAAACCGACCCTCGACACATTTTTGAAACCGACACTTTTTTGTTGAATGTGAATTTTGCATTGTGTTCGGTATATTCGCCTTAGCACAAGGCGTCTGCATGGCCTAGTGGTTAGAGCAGTCGCCTATAAGTTCAACGTCGATGGTTCGAATCCCAGCTCGACAGACTGAATTTTCTATTTTCAATTTTATTTTAAATAATTTCTAAATGTGGAATTTTTCCCTAATTTTTTATTGTATAAATTGGATAACGCCATCTGTGAAAAAGCAGTAACTCCACCAGAGTAACTCTTTGGTTTTGTAACAGTGCAATAGAAATAAACTAAAAATAATTCATCGTAGTTAATCAATTTAATACTAGATGACACCACTAGTTTATTACAATTCCTTCACTAAAATTAATCGAAAGGAACTACATTCAATCCGGGTGTCCCTAGACACCTCTCAAGTTTTTGGTTCTTGTTTCTATGGTAGATACATATTCTCTGTCATCAATCGTGATAAAATGTACAGCGAGCATTTCCTGACACAGGTGTCTATTGACCCTTGAGCGAATTTCGTATCGGTAGGCATTCGTTGTTGTTTGCAAGCAGGCGCCACGTCGGCTTATCAACGCGCCATTGAAAAACAAGGTTTACGCAAGCAACTTATCAATGAAAGCAACTTTTTTCTTATCGTACAAGCTCGCACCTATAAATTCTAGAAAATCCACCTGTGTATAATAATTTTAGCCGAAACCCAAATGTTGATATCCAAAGTAAGTAGGTATAATTATGGAAAAAATTATTCAGTAATGGTACGGCTACATTATCGTGCGAACATTCGTGTCGCGTCGTCGCGAAAATGGATGCAGTCTGCATCATGCAGATGCAGCCAAGTGGGGAAAGGTAGTATGCAATAAGTATTGTGTGTTTTATCAAGGAACGTCGACTGACTGACTGATCTGTCAACGCACAGCTCAAACGACTGAACTGTTCGGGCTGATATTTGGCACACAGCTATTATGACGTTGGCGTTGGCATTGCTCTTTTTATACCTACCTAATGCATTTGTTGTAGTATTCAAAGTATAATTGTTTAGATGTTAGAACGATTGTTTATGAAGTAAATTAAATTGATCTATCTATAATATAATAAAACTATAACAGGTCCAATTCTGTACATTGAAGATATTTTGAAAATTTTTGTTTGAGGGCACTCTATAATCGATACTGAAGCCAAAACAATTTTTTTTTAATTTTTTGTCTGTCTGTCTGTCTGTCTGTCTGTATCTTGGCCGCGCATCACGCCGAAACTACTGGACGGATTTAAATGAAACTTGGCACGATTTAAGTTAATACTACGAGGTATAATATAGGATACATTTCATCCCGAAATTCAGCACGGTTCCCTTGGGAGAGGGGATGAAAGTCAAAATGTGTATTTCGCTGTAATTCATTAAGGCGTATTCCGATTTAATCCATTCTTTTTTTGTTAGAAAGCAGGTTCTTTAGAGATTGTCCTGTAATTATTTCAAGGTCGTCAATTTTGTAGTTCAGAAATTATAGACATCACGATCTTCAGTATAAGGTCCAAATAACTTGAACCCCGGAATCTACAAGATACTTTGAATGAACGGCTCATCTTAAGCTGGCAGGCGTACTTTATCGTATATAATAATAAAGCGATCGTGGATAGCCCTATTTTGTCAAAGTCAAACTACTCCAAAGGCGTCAGATTTTGCCAAACGATCATTATACCTACATACTACATAGTAGGTATGGATGTAATACATCGTATGGACTTAATGCTACAGTGTTTTCCTATGCAATTTAATATTCTAATCATACTAATATTATAAATGCGAAAGTGTGTTTGTTTGTTGGTTTGTCCTTCAATCACGCCACAACAGAGCCACGGATCGACGTGATTTTTTGTATGGGTACTATAGTTGAGGACATAGGCTACTTTTTATCCCGGAAAATCAAAGTGTTCACGAGGGATTTTAAAAACTAAATCCACGCGGACGAAGTCGCGGGCATCAGCTAGTACATAATAAGTGTGAATAAGAAAATATATATACCTATATGTAACCTATCTATGTGTAATACGTCTTGTACTATTGAGTTTAGTGACTTATAGTTTTAATGTTATTTTAATGTTAATAAAAATAAATAAAAAAACCGGCCAAGTCGGGCCACGCGCAGTGTAGGGTTCCGTAGTTGCAAGTCACAAATATTATCGCTGACCTAGGATAGTGCTTTTATTTTATTTATCAACTAGCTGATGCCCGCGACTTCGTCCGCGTGGAATTAGTTTTTGAAATCCCTTGGGAACTCTTTGAATTTCCGGGATAAAAAGTAGCCCATGTCACTCTCCAGGTCCTCAAATATACCCATGCAAAAAATCACGTCAATCCGCAGCTCTGTTGCGGCGTGATTGAAGGACAAACCAACAAACCAACAAACAAACACACTTTCGCATTTATAATATTAGTTTGATGATATTGAATATATTTTCTACAAAAAATAGGAAGGAAGAGGAAAAATATGGAGAGAGCTGATGATTGAGGATTTCGGAGACGGGTGAGGAGCACGGCCAGATTATTGAAGATAGGTGGGGTGTGCTCGAACAAATGTCATTCGAAACCTCATCCAATTGGCAGTGAGCTGAAAAAAAATCCAAAATGGCGGAAAAAAGATGGCGGCCATACAAACTTCGTCGGTGTCTATCTCGGAGAGTATAAAAGATGCAAGAGTGCTTTTTTTGGCAAAAGATGATCAAGACCCGAAGTTCTACTTGATGAATAGAGAAAAATTCAAGATGGCGGAATTTTTTTTTCTTCATACAAAATATATGGCGAATATTGAAGAGACTAGAAGCCGGGAATCATGCAAGACTTTGATAGGGTTCCTTTTCAAGATTTGTTTTTATTGAAGAATTTTCATTATGACAAATGATGACATATTTATTTATTTATTTATTTATTGAAAAGGTACACAAAACAGGTTGCAACCAAATATAAACGTAATACAATAACAACAGATTTGGGTTCCAGGTAACAACCCTTAATATGTGAACACAGCGGTTATAAAATTTATGCATAGAATTTATACAGATTATAGTTAGAATTACACAGTTTACTCAGTTACACAGTTAGTAAAGATAACATAAATATTTAAAACTTATTAAAACTTAAAGTGCATTTTTGAATATAAATATGCCTGTATAAAACTAAAGTTGTAAGTTGCTTGATTATGAGGTCAGAAAAAGTTTATGTATTTGGTTTTTAAATATGTTTGCGTTATTATTGAAAACTAGTAGGGCGCGTGGGTGCGCGGCCCGCAAGCGGATCGCGGTTTTTCTACTCGGCAAGTAGACTTTTTGGTCTTGATCATTTTCTATCAAAATACCACTCTTCCATCTTTTATACTCTCCGAGACAGACACCGTTGAAGTTTGTATGGCCGCCATCTTGAATCCGCCATTTTGGATTTTTTTCAGCTCACTGTCAATTGGATGAGGTTTCGAGTGACTTTTGTTCGAGCACACCCCACCTATCTTCAATACCCTGGCCGTGCTCCTCACCCGTCTCCGAAATCCTCAATCATCAGCTCTCTCCATATTTTTCCTCCGAATGAATTTTTGTCCTCTATACGAAACCATCGGTAAAAAAAAATTTTAATACAAAATTTTACAGGAGAGGTGATCAATGAGTGAGTGAATCAGTCAGTGAATCAGTCAGTGAATCAATCAGTGAATCAGCCCCAGCAGCTATATATATATTAACTAGCGTTTGCTCGGTGCGCGAGCTGCTAAAGCAGCTCGCGGGAAGTGTTATTACTAAAAGTAAGGCGCGTGGGTGCGCGGCCCGCTAAAGCGGACCGCGATTTTTTTACTCGTCAAGTAGACCTTCGGATTCTGGTCATCTTTTGCCAAAAAATTTGTTCGAGCACACCCCACCTATCTGCAATAACCTGGCCGTGCTCCTCATTCACAAAAGAAAAAGAAAAAAAAGAAAAAAAGAAAAGAAAAAAAGAAGAAAAAAAGAAAATGAAAAATGAAAAAAAAAGAAAAATAATAAAAAAAAGGAAAAAAGAAAGAAAAATCAATATTCGCCATATATTTCGCATGGAAAAAAATCCGCCATCTTGTTTTTTTTCCTGATCATCAAGTAGACCTTTGGGTCTTGATCATCTGTTGCCAAGAAACTACTCTTCCATCTTTTATACTCTCCGAGATAGACACCAGAGAAAGTTTCTATGGCCGCCATCTTGAATCCGCCATTTTGGAGTTTCAACTCCCTGCTAATTGGATGTGGTTTCGAGTAATTTTTGTTGGAGCACACCCCACCTAATTGGTCGCGTGGATAGTTGGCAAAAAAACCACTCTCACCTTTTTTAACCCATTTCCAAAAAGGAGGAGGTTCTCAATTCGGCCAGTATATTTTTCTTTTTTAATTATCCGAGATCTAAGACACCTATGAACCTATCAAAATCAATGTCTTGCATTGTTCCCAACTTCTGGTCCCTTCAATATTCCCCATACATTTTGTATGAAAAAAAAAATCCGCCATCTTGAATTTTTTTCCTACTCACCAGGTAGACCTCCGGGTTGTGATCATCTTTTGTCGAGAAACCGCTCCTCCATCTTTTATAGTCTCCGAGAGAGAGACGGACAAAATTTGCCGCCATTTTTTTTCCGCCATTTTGGAATTTTTTTTCAACTCACTGGCAACTGCTCGAGGTTTCGAATGACATATGGTCGAGCACCCTCCACCTATCTTCTATACCCTGGCCGTGCCCCTCGCCCGTCTCCGAACTCCTCACTCATCAGCTCTCTCCACCTTTCTCCGAGTCACATTCTTTGAGCTCTATACGACACCATGGGTGAAAAAAAATTTTTTCATACAAAATTTTACAGGAGGGGTCGGAAATTTGAGACGTCACAGCTCGGCCGCCATCTTGTTTTTTTAATTTTTTTCAGTTTTTCTGTTAATCGTTTACTAATTTCTACAATAATCCAAAATTTCAAAGAAATCGATTGAAAATCAAAAGAGTTGCAAGAATCGCGTCGGCCGCCATCTAGTTTTTCCGAAATGTCATAATTTTTCCCTACTCGACTCCCCCACCCGGACATATATCCCCTACATCATTGTATGGTTTTCCGTCTCCTTCTAGAAGAACAATCGTGTCAATCAGTGAGTCAGTCAGTGGTAATCGAGCTATATATATTACGAGCTATATATATTACTAGTATTTCGCTCGGTGCGCGAGCTGCTAAAGCAGCTCGCGGGAAGTGTTATTGCTACAAGTAGGGCGCGTGGGTGCGCGGCCCGCTAAAGCGGACCGCGATTGTTCGGCTTTATTTATTTCGCTCGGTGCGCGAGCTGCTAAAGCAGCTCGCGGGAAGTGTTATTACTACAAGTAGGGCGCGTGGGTGCGCGGCCCGCTAAAGCGGACCGCGATTTTTTTACTCATCAAGTAGACCTTCGGATTCTGGTCATCTTTTGCCAAAAAATTTGTTCGAGCACACCCCACCTATCTGCAATAACCTGGCCGTGCTCCTCATTCACAAAAGAAAAAGAAAAAGAAAAAAAGAAAAAAAAAAATGAAAAAAAAACAAAAAAAACAAATGTAAAATGAAAAAAAAGAAAAAGAAAAAAAGCCCTATGAACCTATCAAAATCAATGTCTTGCATAGTTCCCAACTTCTAGTCCCTTCAATATTCCCCATACATTTTGTATGGAAAAAAAAATCCGCCATCTTGAATTTTTTTCCTACTCACCAGGTAGACCTCTGGGTTTTGATCATCTTTTGTCGAGAAACCGCTCCTCCATCTTTTATAGTCTCCGAGAGAGAGACGGACAAAATTTGCCGCCATTTTTTTCCGCCATTTTGGAATTTTTTTTCAACTCACTGGCAACTGCTCGAGGTTTCGAATGACATTTGGTCGAGCACCCTCCACCCATCTTCTATACCCTGGCCGTGCCCCTCGCCCGTCTCCGAACTCCTCACTCATCAGCTCTCTCCACCTTTCTCCGAGTCACATTCTTTGAGCTCTATACGACACCATGGGTGAAAAAAATTTTTTTCATACAAAATTTTACAGGAGAGGGGTCGGAAATTTGAGACGTCACAGCTCGGCCGCCATCTTTTTTTTTAATTTTTTTCACTTTTTCTGTTAATCGTTTACTAATTTCTACAATAATCCAAAATTTCAAAGAAATCGGTCGGAAAACAAAAGAGTTGCAAGAATCACGTCGGCCGCCATCTTGTTTTTCCGAAATGTCATAATTTTTCCCCACTCGAATCCCCCACCCGGATATATCTCCCATACATCATTGTATCGTTTTCCGTCTCTTTCTAGGAGAACAATCGTGTCAATCAGTGAGTGTGTCAGTCAGTGAGTGAGTGGTAATCGAGCTATATATATTATAAAATATAATAACTAGCATTTGCTCGGTGCGCGAGCTGCTAAAGCAGCTCGCGGGAAGTGTTATTGCTACAAGTAGGGCGCGTGGGTGCGCGGCCCGCTAAAGCGGACCGCGATTGTTCGGCTTTATTTATTTCGCTCGGTGCGCGAGCTGCTAAAGCAGCTCGCGGGAAGTGTTATTACTACAAGTAGGGCGCGTGGGTGCGCGGCCCGCTAAAGCGGACCGCGATTTTTTTACTCATCAAGTAGACCTTCGGATTCTGGTCATCTTTTGCCAAAAAATTTGAACGAGTACACCCCACCTATCTTCAATACCCTGGCCGTACGCCTCACCCGTCTCCGAAATCCTCAATCATCATAGTTCATCATTTATCACAATGAGAATTCTTCAATAAAAACTTTCGAAATGAAACCGTATAAAAGTCTTGCATAGTTCCCAACTTCTAGTCTCTTCAATATTCGCCATATACATATTTTGTATGGAGAAAAAAAAATTCCGCCATCTTGAATTTTTTTTCTGTTCATCAAGTAGACCTTCGGGTCCTGATCATCTTTTGCCCAGAAACCACTCTTCCATCTTTTATACTCTCCGAGATAGACACCGAGGAAATTTGTATGGCCGCCATCTTGAATCCGCCATTTTGGATTTTTTTTTCAACTCTCTACGAATTGGATGAAGTTCCGAGTGACTTTTGTTCGAGCACACCCCACCTATCTTCAATACCCTGGCCGTGCTCCTCACCCGTCTCCGAAATCCTCAATCATCAGCTCTCTCCATATTTTTCCTCCGAATGAATTTTTGTCCCCTATACGAAACCATCGGTGAAAAAAAAAATTTTCATACAAAATTTTACAGGAGAGGTGATCAATGAGTGAGTGAATCAGTGAATCAGTGAATCAGTCAGTGAATCAGCCCCAGCAGCTATATATATATAAACTAGTATTTCGCTCGGTGCGCGAGCTGCTAAAGCAGCTCGCGGGAAGTGTTTTACTAAAAGTAAGGCGCGTGGGTGCGCGGCCCGCTAAAGCGGACCGCGATTTTTTTACTCATCAAGTAGACCTTCGGATTCTGGTCATCTTTTGCCAAAAAATTTGAACGAGTACACCCCACCTATCTGCAATAACCTGGCCGTGCTCCTCATTCACAAAAGAAAAAGAAAAAAAAAGAAAAAAAAAATGAAAAAAAAGAAAAAAAAAAATGAAAAATGAAAAAAAAGAAAAAGAAAAAAAGCCCTATGAACCTATCAAAATCAATGTCTTGCAATTGTCCTCCACCCATCTTCTATACCCTGGCCGTGCCCCTCGCCCGTCTCCGAACTCCTCACTCATCAGCTCTCTCCACCTTTCTCCGAGTCACATTCTTTGAGCTCTATACGACACCATGGGTGAAAAAAATTTTTTTCATACAAAATTTTACAGGAGAGGGGTGGAAATTTGAGACGTCACAGCTCGGCCGCCATCTTGTTTTTTTAATTTTTTTCACTTTTTCTGTTAATCGTTTACTAATTTCTACAATAATCCAAAATTTCAAAGAAATCGGTTGGAAAACAAAAGAGTTGCAAGAATCACTTCGGCCGCCATCTTGTTTTTCTGAAATGTCATAATTTTTCCCCACTCGAATCCCCCACCCGGACATATCTCCCCTACATCATTGTATCGTTTTTTGTCTCTTTCTAGGAGAACAATTATGTCAATCAGTGAGTGGTAATCGAGCTATATATATTATAACTAGCATTTGCTCGGTGCGCGAGCTGCTAAAGCAGCTCGCGGGAAGTGTTATTGCTACAAGTAGGGCGCGTGGGTGCGCGGCCCGCTAAAGCGGACCGCGATTGTTCGGCTTTATTTATTTCGCTCGGTGCGCGAGCTGCTAAAGCAGCTCGCGAGAAGTGTTGTTACTACAAGTAGGGCGCGTGGGTGCGCGGCCCGCTAAAGCGGACCGCGATTTTTTTACTCATCAAGTAGACCTTCGGATTCTGGCCATCTTTTGCCAAAAAATTTGTTCGAGCACACCCCACCTATCTGCAATAACCTGGCCGTGCTCCTCATTCACAAAAGAAAAAGAAAAAAAAAAAAGAAAAAAAAGAAAAAAAGCAAATGTAAAATGAAAAAAAAGAAAAAGAAAAATAGCCCTATGAACCTATCAAAATCAATGTCTTGCATAGTTCCCAACTTCTAGTCCCTTCAATATTCCCCATACATTTAGTATGGAAAAAAAAAATCCGCCATCTTGAATTTTTTTCCTACTCACCAGGTAGACCTCCGGGTTATGATCATCTTTTGTCGAGAAACCGCTCCTCCATCTTTTATAGTCTCCGAGAGAGAGACGGACAAAATTTGCCGCCATTTTTTTTCCGCCATTTTGGAATTTTTTTTCGACTCACTGGCAACTGCTCGAGGTTTCGAATGACATTTGGTCGAGCACCCTCCACCTATCTTCTATACCCTGGCCGTGCCCCTCACCCGTCTCCGAACTCCTCACTCATCAGCTCTCTCCACCTTTCTCCGAGTCACATTCTTTGAGCTCTATACGACACCATGGGTGAAAAAAATTATTTTCATACAAAATTTTACAGGAGAGGGGTCGGAAATTTGAGACGTCACAGCTCGGCCGCCATCTTGTTTTTTTAATTTTTTTCACTTTTTCTGTTAATCGTTTACTAATTTCTACAATAATCCAAAATTTCAAAGAAATCGGTTGGAAAAAAAAGAGTTGCAAGAATCACGTCGGCCGCCATCTTGTTTTTCCGAAATGTCATAATTTTTCCCCACTCGAATCCCCCACCCGGACATATCTCCCCTACATCATTGTATCGTTTTCCGTCTCTTTCTAGGAGAACAATCGTGTCAATCAGTCAGTGAGTCAGTGAGTGAGTGGTAATCGAGCTATATATATTATAATAACTAGCATTTGCTCGGTGCGCGAGCTGCTAAAGCAGCTCGCGGGAAGTGTTATTACTACAAGTAGGGCGCGTGGGTGCGCGGCCCGCTAAAGCGGACCGCGATTTTTTTACTCATCAAGTAGACCTTCGGATTCTGGTCATCTTTTGCCAAAAAATTTGTTCGAGCACACCCCACCTATCTGCAATAACCTGGCCGTGCTCCTCATTCACAAATGAAAAAGAAAAAAAAGAAAAAAAAAGAAAAAAAAGAAAAAAGCAAATGTAAAATGAAAAAAAAGAAAAAGAAAAAAGCCCTATGAACCTATCAAACTCATTGTCTTGCATAGTTCCCAACTTCTAGTCGCTTCAATATTCCCCATATACATTTTGTATGGAAAAAAAAAAATCCGCCATCTTGAATCTTTTTCCTACTCACCAGGTAGACCTCCGGGTTTTGATCATCTTTTGTCGAGAAACCGCTCCTCCATCTCTTATAGTCTCCGAGACAGAGACGGACAAAATTTGCCGCCATTTTTTTTCCGCCATTTTGAAATTTTTTTTCAACTCACTGGCAACTGCTCGAGGTTTTGAATGACATTTGGTCGAGCACCCTCCACCTATCTTCTATAACCTGGCCGTGCCCCTCGCCCGTCTCCGAACTCCTCACTCATCAGCTCTCTCCACCTTTCTCCGAGTCACATTCATTGAGCTCTATACGACACCATGGGTGAAAAAATTTTTTTTCATACAAAGTTTTACAGGAGAGGGGTCGGAAATTCGAGACGTCACAGCTCGGCCGCCATCTTGTTTTTTTAATTTTTTTCACTTTTTCTGTTAATCGTTTACTAATTTCTACAATAATCCAAAATTTCAAAGAAATCGGTTGGAAAACAAAAGAGTTGCAAGAATCACGTCGGCCGCCATCTTGTTTTTCCGAAATGTCATAATTTTTCCCTACTCGAATCCCCCACCCGGACATATCTCCCCTACATCATTGTATCGTTTTATGTCTCTTTCTAGGAGAACAATCGTGTCAATCAGTGAGTGTGTCAGTCAGTGAGTCAGTGGTAATCGAGCTATATATATTATAATACTAGCGTTTGCTCGGTGCGCGAGCTGCTAAAGCAGCTCGCGGGAAGTGTTGTTACTAAAAGTAAGGCGCGTGGGTGCGCGGCCCGCTAAAGCGGACCGCGATTGTT
Organism: Oeneis ivallda; assembly: GCA_029955525.1. Taxonomy (NCBI): domain Eukaryota; kingdom Metazoa; phylum Arthropoda; class Insecta; order Lepidoptera; family Nymphalidae; genus Oeneis; species Oeneis ivallda. Next base: position 9,213,535 of record JARPMR010000003.1, on the reverse strand, counting down.
CGGCTTTATTTATTTCGCTCGGTGCGCGAGCTGCTAAAGCAGCTCGCGGGAAGTGTTATTGCTACAAGTAGGGCGCGTGGGTGCGCGGCCCGCTAAAGCGGACCGCGATTGTTCGGCTTTATTTATTTCGCTCGGTGCGCGAGCTGCTAAAGCAGCTCGCGGGAAGTGTTATTACTACAAGTAGGGCGCGTGGGTGCGCGGCCCGCTAAAGCGGACCGCGATTTTTTTACTCATCAAGTAGCCCTTCGGATTCTGGTCATCTTTTGCCAAAAAATTTGTTCGAGCACACCCCACCTATCTGCAATAACCTGGCCGTGCTCCTCATTCACAAAAGAAAAAGAAAAAAAAAGAAAAAAAATGAAAAAAAACAAAAAAAAAAACAAATGTAAAATGAAAAAAAAGAAAAAAAAAGCCCTATGAACCTATCAAAATCAATGTCTTGCATAGTTCCCAACTTCTAGTCCCTTCAATATTCCCCATACATTTAGTATGGAAAAAAAAAATCCGCCATCTTGAATTTTTTTCCTACTCACCAGGTAGACCTCCGGGTTTTGATCATCTTTTGTCGAGAAACCGCTCCTCCATCTTTTATAGTCTCCGAGAGAGAGACGGACAAAATTTGCCGCCATTTTTTTTCCGCCATTTTGGAATTTTTTTTCAACTCACTGGCAACTGCTCGAGGTTTCGAATGACATTTGGTCGAGCACCCTCCACCTATCTACTATACCCTGGCCGTGCCCTTCGCCCGTCTCCGAACTCCTCACTCATCAGCTCTCGCCACCTTTCTCCGAGTCACATTCTTTGAGCTCTATACGACACCATGGGTGAAAAAAATTTTTTTCATACAAAATTTTACAGGAGAGGGGTCGGAAATTTGAGACGTCACAGCTCGGCCGCCATCTTGTTTTTTTAACTTTTTTCACTTTTTCTGTTAATCGTTTACTAATTTCTACAATAATCCAAAATTTCAAAGAAATCGGTTGGAAAACAAAAGAGTTGCAAGATTCACGTCGGCCGCCATCTTGTTTTTCCGAAATGTCATAATTTTCCCCAACTCGAATCCCCCACCTGGACATATCTCCCCTACATCATTATATCGATTTCCGTCTCCTTCTAGGAGAACAACCCTGTCAATGAGTGAGTGAGTGAGTGAGTGAGTGTGTCAGTCAGTGGTAATCGAGCTATATATATTATAACTAGTATGTCGCTCGGTGCGCGAGCTGCTAAAGCAGCTCGCGAGAAGTGTTTTACTAAAAGTAAGGCGCGTGGGTGCGCGGCCCGCTAAAGCGGACCGCGATTGTTCGGCTTTATTTATTTCGCTCGGTGCGCGAGCTGCTAAAGCAGCTCGCGGGAAGTGTTATTACTACAAGTAGGGCGCGTGGGTGCGCGGCCCGCTAAAGCGGACCGCGATTTTTTTACTCATCAAGTAGCCCTTCGGATTCTGGTCATCTTTTGCCAAAAAATTTGTTCGAGCACACCCCACCTATCTGTAATAACCTGGCCGTGCTCCTCATTCACAAAAGAAAAAGAAAAAAAAAGAAAAAAAATGAAAAAAAACAAAAAAAAAAACAAATGTAAAATGAAAAAAAAGAAAAAGAAGAAAAGCCCTATGAACCTATCAAAACCAATGTCTTGCATAGTTCCCAACTTCTAGTCCCTTCAATATTCCCCATACATTTAGTATGGAAAAAAAAGTCCGCCATCTTGAATTTTTTTCCTACTCACCAGGTAGACCTCCGGGTTTCGATCATCTTTTGTCGAGAAACCGCTCCTCCATCTTTTATAGTCTCCGAGAGAGAGACGGACAAAATTTGCCGCCATTTTTTTTCCGCCATTTTGGAATTTTTTTTCAACTCACTGGCAACTGCTCGAGATTTCGAATGACATTTGGTCGAGCACCCTCCACCTATCTACTATACCCTGGCCGTGCCCCTCGCCCGTCTCCGAACTCCTCACTCATCAGCTCTCGCCACCTTTCTCCGAGTCACATTCTTTGAGCTCTATACGACACCATGGGTGAAAAAAATTTTTTTCATACAAAATTTTACAGGAGAGGGGTCTGAAATTTGAGACGTCACAGCTCGGCCGCCATCTTGTTTTTTTAATTTTTTTCACTTTTTCTGTTAATCGTTTACTAATTTCTACAATAATCCAAAATTTCAAAGAAATCGGTTGGAAAACAAAAGAGTTGCAAGATTCACGTCGGCCGCCATCTTGTTTTTCCGAAATGTCATAATTTTCCCCAACTCGAATCCCCCACCTGGACATATCTCCCCTACATCATTATATCGATTTCCGTCTCCTTCTAGGAGAACAACCCTGTCAATGAGTGAGTGAGTGAGTGAGTGAGTGTGTCAGTCAGTGGTAATCGAGCTATATATATTATAACTAGTATTTCGCTCGGTGCGCGAGCTGCTAAAGCAGCTCGCGGGAAGTGTTTTACTAAAAGTAAGGCGCGTGGGTGCGCGGCCCGCTAAAGCGGACCGCGATTGTTCGGCTTTATTTATTTCGCTCGGTGCGCGAGCTGCTAAAGCAGCTCGCGGGAAGTGTTATTACTACAAGTAGGGCGCGTGGGTGCGCGGCCCGCTAAAGCGGACCGCGATTTTTTTACTCATCAAGTAGCCCTTCGGATTCTGGTCATCTTTTGCCAAACAATTTGTTCGAGCACACCCCACCTATCTGTAATAACCTGGCCGTGCTCCTCATTCACAAAAGAAAAAGAAAAAAAAAGAAAAAAAAATGAAAAAAAACAAAAAAAAAAACAAATGTAAAATGAAAAAAAAGAAAAAGAAGAAAAGCCCTATGAACCTATCAAAACCAATGTCTTGCATAGTTCCCAACTTCTAGTCCCTTCAATATTCCCCATACATTTAGTATGGAAAAAAAAGTCCGCCATCTTGAATTTTTTTCCTACTCACCAGGTAGACCTCCGGGTTTCGATCATCTTTTGTCGAGAAACCGCTCCTCCATCTTTTATAGTCTCCGAGAGAGAGACGGACAAAATTTGCCGCCATTTTTTTTCCGCCATTTTGGAATTTTTTTTCAACTCACTGGCAACTGCTCGAGATTTCGAATGACATTTGGTCGAGCACCCTCCACCTATCTACTATACCCTGGCCGTGCCCCTCGCCCGTCTCCGAACTCCTCACTCATCAGCTCTCGCCACCTTTCTCCGAGTCACATTCTTTGAGCTCTATACGACACCATGGGTGAAAAAAATTTTTTTCATACAAAATTTTACAGGAGAGGGGTCTGAAATTTGAGACGTCACAGCTCGGCCGCCATCTTGTTTTTTTAATTTTTTTCACTTTTTCTGTTAATCGTTTACTAATTTCTACAATAATCCAAAATTTCAAAGAAATCGGTTGGAAAACAAAAGAGTTGCAAGATTCACGTCGGCCGCCATCTTGTTTTTCCGAAATGTCATAATTTTCCCCAACTCGAATCCCCCACCTGGACATATCTCCCCTACATCATTATATCGATTTCCGTCTCCTTCTAGGAGAACAACCCTGTCAATGAGTGAGTGAGTGAGTGAGTGAGTGTGTCAGTCAGTGGTAATCGAGCTATATATATTATAATAATAAATAATAACTAGTATTTCGCTCGGTGCGCGAGCTGCTAAAGCAGCTCGCGGGAAGTGTTTTACTAAAAGTAAGGCGCGTGGGTGCGCGGCCCGCTAAAGCGGACCGCGATTGTTCGGCTTTATTTATTTCGCTCGGTGCGCGAGCTGCTAAAGCAGCTCGCGGGAAGTTTTATTACTACAAGTAGGGCGCGTGGGTGCGCGGCCCGCTAAAGCGGACCGCGATTTTTTTACTCATCAAGTAGCCCTTCGGATTCTGGTCATCTTTTGCCAAAAAATTTGTTCGAGCACACCCCACCTATCTGTAATAACCTGGCCGTGCTCCTCATTCACAAAAGAAAAAGAAAAAAAAAGAAAAAAAATGAAAAAAAAGAAAAAAAAAACAAATGTAAAATGAAAAAAAAGAAAAAGAAAAAAAGCCCTATGAACCTATCAAAACCAATGTCTTGCATAGTTCCCAACTTCTAGTCCCTTCAATATTCCCCATACATTTAGTATGGAAAAAAAAGTCCGCCATCTTGAATTTTTTTCCTACTCACCAGGTAGACCTCCGGGTTTCGATCATCTTTTGTCGAGAAACCGCTCCTCCATCTTTTATAGTCTCCGAGAGAGAGACGGACAAAATTTGCCGCCATTTTTTTTCCGCCATTTTGGAATTTTTTTTCAACTCACTGGCAACTGCTCGAGATTTCGAATGACATTTGGTCGAGAACCCTCCACCTATCTACTATACCCTGGCCGTGCCCCTCGCCCGTCTCCGAACTCCTCACTCATCAGCTCTCGCCACCTTTCTCCGAGTCACATTCTTTGAGCTCTATACGACACCATGGGTGAAAAAAATTTTTTTCATACAAAATTTTACAGGAGAGGGGTCTGAAATTTGAGACGTCACAGCTCGGCCGCCATCTAGTTTTTTTAATTTTTTTCACTTTTTCTGTTAATCGTTTACTAATTTCTACAATAATTCAAAATTTCAAAGAAATCGGTTGGAAAACAAAAGAGTTGCAAGATTCACGTCGGCCGCCATCTTGTTTTTCCGAAATGTCATAATTTTCCCCAACTCGAATCCCCCACCTGGACATATCTCCCCTACATCATTATATCGATTTCCGTCTCCTTCTAGGAGAACAACCCTGTCAATGAGTGAGTGAGTGAGTGAGTGAGTGTGTCAGTCAGTGGTAATCGAGCTATATATATTATAACTAGTATTTCGCTCGGTGCGCGAGCTGCTAAAGCAGCTCGCGGGAAGTGTTTTACTAAAAGTAAGGCGCGTGGGTGCGCGGCCCGCTAAAGCGGACCGCGATTGTTCGGCTTTCTTTATTTCGCTCGGTGCGCGAGCTGCTAAAGCAGCTCGCGGGAAGTGTTATTACTACAAGTAGGGCGCGTGAGTGCGCGGCCCGCTAAAGCGGACCGCGATTGTTCGGCTTTATTTATTTCGCTCGGTGCGCGAGCTGCTAAAGCAGCTCGCGGGAAGTGTTATTACTACAAGTAGGGCGCGTGGGTGCGCGGCCCGCTAAAGCGGACCGCGATTTTTTTACTCATCAAGTAGCCCTTCGGATTCTGGTCATCTTTTGCCAAAAAATTTGTTCGAGCACACCCCACCTATCTGCAATAACCTGGCCGTGCTCCTCATTTACAAAAGAAAAAGAAAAAAAAGAAAAAAAAATGAAAAAAAACAAAAAAAAAACAAATGTAAAATGAAAAAAAAGAAAAAAAAAGCCCTATGAACCTATCAAAATCAATGTCTTGCATAGTTCCCAACTTCTAGTCCCTTCAATATTCCCCATACATTTAGTATGGAAAAAAAAAATCCGCCATCTTGAATTTTTTTCCTACTCACCAGGTAGACCTCCGGGTTTTGATCATCTTTTGTCGAGAAACCGCTCCTCCATCTTTTATAGTCTCCGAGAGAGAGACGGACAAAATTTGCCGCCATTTTTTTTCCGCCATTTTGGAATTTTTTTTCAACTCACTGGCAACTGCTCGAGGTTTCGAATGACATTTGGTCGAGCACCCTCCACCTATCTACTATACCCTGGCCGTGCCCTTCGCCCGTCTCCGAACTCCTCACTCATCAGCTCTCGCCACCTTTCTCCGAGTCACATTCTTTGAGCTCTATACGACACCATGGGTGAAAAAAATTTTTTTCATACAAAATTTTACAGGAGAGGGGTCGGAAATTTGAGACGTCACAGCTCGGCCGCCATCTTGTTTTTTTAATTTTTTTCACTTTTTCTGTTAATCGTTTACTAATTTCTACAATAATCCAAAATTTCAAAGAAATCGGTTGGAAAACAAAAGAGTTGCAAGATTCACGTCGGCCGCCATCTTGTTTTTCCGAAATGTCATAATTTTCCCCAACTCGAATCCCCCACCTGGACATATCTCCCCTACATCATTATATCGATTTCCGTCTCCTTCTAGGAGAACAACCCTGTCAATGAGTGAGTGAGTGAGTGAGTGAGTGTGTCAGTCAGTGGTAATCGAGCTATATATATTATAATAACTAGCGTTTGCTCGGTGCGCGAGCTGCTAAAGCAGCTCGCGGGAAGTGTTTTACTAAAAGTAAGGCGCGTGGGTGCGCGGCCCGCTAAAGCGGACCGTGATTGTTCGGCTTTATTTATTTCGCTCGGTGCGCGAGCTGCTAAAGCAGCTCGCGGGAAGTGTTATTACTACAAGTAGGGCGCGTGGGTGCGCGGCCCGCTAAAGCGGACCGCGATTTTTTTACTCATCAAGTAGACCTTCGGATTCTGGTCATCTTTTGCCAAAAAATTTGTTCGAGCACACCCCACCTATCTGCAATAACCTGGCCGTGCTCCTCATTCACAAAAGAAAAAGAAAAAAAAGAAAAAAAAAAGAAAAAAAAGAAAAAAAGCAAATGTAAAATGAAAAAAAAGAAAAAAAGCCCTATGAACCTATCAAAATCAATGTCTTGCATAGTTCCCAACTTCTAGTCCCTTCAATATTCCCCATACATTTTGTATGGAAAAAAAAATAATCCGCCATCTTGAATTTTTTTCCTACTCACCAGGTAGACCTCCGGGTTTTGATCATCTTTTGTCGAGAAACCGCTCCTCCATCTTTTATAGTCTCCGAGAGAGAGACGGACGAAATTTGCCGCCATTTTTTTTCCGCCATTTTGGAATTTTTTTTCAACTCACTGGCAACTGCTCGAGGTTTTGAATGACATTTGGTCGAGCACCCTCCACCTATCTTCTATACCCTGGCCGTGCCCCTCGCCCGTCTCCGAACTCCTCACTCATCAGCTCTCTCCACCTTTCTCCGAGTAACATTCTTTGAGCTCTATACGACACCATGGGTGAAAAAAATTTTTTCATACAAAATTTTACAGGAGAGGGGTCGGAAATTTGAGACGTCACAGCTCGGCCGCCATCTTGTTTTTTTAATTTTTTTCACTTTTTCTGTTAATCGTTTACTAATTTCTACAATAATCCAAAATTTCAAAGAAATCGGTCGGAAAACAAAAGAGTTGCAAGATTCACGTCGGCCGCCATCTTGTTTTTCCGAAATGTCATAATTTTCCCCAACTCGAATCCCCCCCCCAAACACATCTCCCGAACATCATTATATCGATTTCCGTCTCCTTCTAGGAGAACAACCCTGTCAATCAGTGAGTGAGTGAGTGAATATGTCAGTCAGTGGTAATCGAGCTATATATATTATAACTAGTATTTCGCTCGGTGCGCGAGCTGCTAAAGCAGCTCGCGGGAAGTGTTTTACTAAAAGTAAGGCGCGTGGGTGCGCGGCCCGCTAAAGCGGACCGCGATTGTTCGGCTTTATTTACTTCGCTCGGTGCGCGAGCTGCTAAAGCAGCTCGCGGGAAGTGTTATTACTACAAGTAGGGCGCGTGGGTGCGCGGCCCGCTAAAGCGGACCGCGATTTTTTTACTCATCAAGTAGCCCTTCGGATTCTGGTCATCTTTTGCCAAAAAATTTGTTCGAGCACACCCCACCTATCTGTAATAACCTGGCCGTGCTCCTCATTCACAAAAGAAAAAGAAAAAAAAAGAAAAAAAATGAAAAAAAAGAAAAAAAAACAAATGTAAAATGAAAAAAAAAAAAAGAAAAAAAGCCCTATGAACCTATCAAAACCAATGTCTTGCATAGTTCTCAACTTCTAGTCCCTTCAATATTCCCCATACATTTAGTATGGAAAAAAAAAGTCCGCCATCTTGAATTTTTTTCCTACTCACCAGGTAGACCTCCGGGTTTCGATCATCTTTTGTCGAGAAACCGCTCCTCCATCTTTTATAGTCTCCGAGAGAGAGACGGACAAAATTTGCCGCCATTTTTTTTCCGCCATTTTGGAATTTTTTTTCAACTCACTGGCAACTGCTCGAGATTTCGAATGACATTTGGTCGAGCACCCTCCACCTATCTACTATACCCTGGCCGTGCCCCTCGCCCGTCTCCGAACTCCTCACTCATCAGCTCTCGCCACCTTTCTCCGAGTCACATTCTTTGAGCTCTATACGACACCATGGGTGAAAAAAATTTTTTTCATACAAAATTTTACAGGAGAGGGGTCTGAAATTTGAGACGTCACAGCTCGGCCGCCATCTTGTTTTTTTAATTTTTTTCACTTTTTCTGTTAATCGTTTACTAATTTCTACAATAATCCAAAATTTCAAAGAAATCGGTTGGAAAACAAAAGAGTTGCAAGATTCACGTCGGCCGCCATCTTGTTTTTCCGAAATGTCATAATTTTCCCCAACTCGAATCCCCCACCTGGACATATCTCCCCTACATCATTATATCGATTTCCGTCTCCTTCTAGGAGAACAACCCTGTCAATGAGTGAGTGAGTGAGTGAGTGAGTGTGTCAGTCAGTGGTAATCGAGCTATATATATTATAATAACTAGCGTTTGCTCGGTGCGCGAGCTGCTGAAGCAGCTCGCGGAAAGTGAACTCTTTTTTTGTAGCTCGCGGGAAGTGTACTAAAAGTAGGGCGCGTGGGTGCGCGGCCCGCTAAAGCGGTCCGCGAGTTTTTTACTCATCAAGTAGACCTTCGGATTCTGGTCATCTTTTGCCAAAAAATTTGTTCGAGCACACCCCACCTATCTGCAATAACCTGGCCGTGCTCCTCATTCACAAAAGAAAAAGTAAAAGAAAGAAAAAGAAAAACAAAGAAAAAGAAAAAAAAGAAAAAGAAAACAGAGAAGAAAGAAAAAAGAAAGACAAAAGAGAAAAAAAGAAAAGAAAAAAGAAGAATCAATATTCGCCATATATTTTGTATAGAAAAAAAATCCCCCATCTTGATTTTTTTTCCTGTTCATCAAGTAGAACTTTGGGTCTTGATCATCTTTTGACCAGAAACTACTCTTCTATCTTGTATACTCTCCGAGATAGACACCAGAGAAAGTTTCTATGGCCGCCATCTTGAATCCGCCATTTTGGAGTTTTTTTTTCAACTTCCTGCTAATTGGATGTGGTTTCGAGTAATTTTTGTTGGAGCACACCCCACCTAGTTGGTCGCGTGGATAGTTGGCAAAAAAGCCACTCTTTCACCTTTTTTAACCCATTTCCAAAAAGGAGGAGGTTCTCAATTCGGCCAGTATATTTTTCTTTTTTAATTCTCCGAGATCTAAGACACCTATGAACCTATCAAAATCAATGTCTTGCATTGTTCCCAACTTCTAGTCCCTTCAATATTCCCCATACATTTTGTATGGGAAAAAAAAAATCCGCCATCTTGAATTTTTTTCCTACTCACCAGGTAGACCTCCGGGTTTTGATCATCTTTTGTCGAGAAACCGCTCCTCCATCTTTTATAGTCTCCGAGAGAGAGACGGACAAAATTTGCCGCCATTTTTTTCCGCCATTTTGGATTTTTTTTTCAACTCACTGGCAACTGCTCGAGGTTTCGAATGACATTTGGTCGAGCACCCTCCACCTATCTTCTATACCCTGGCCGTGCCCCTCGCCCGTCTCCGAACTCCTCACTCATCAGCTCTCTCCACCTTTCTCCGAGTCACATTCTTTGAGCTCTATACGACACCATGGGTGAAAAAAATTTTTTTCATACAAAATTTTACAGGAGAGGGGTGGAAATTTGAGACGTCACAGCTCGGCCGCCATCTTGTTTTTTTAATTTTTTTCACTTTTTCTGTTAATCGTTTACTAATTTCTACAATAATCCAAAATTTCAAAAAAATCGGTTGGAAAACAAAAGAGTTGCAAGATTCACGTCGGCCGCCATCTTGTTTTTCCGAAATGTCATAATTTTCCCCACTCGAATCCCCCACCCGAACATATTTCCCGAACATCATTATATCGATTTCCGTCTCCTTCTAGGAGAACAATTATGTCAATGAGTCAGTGAGTGAGTGGTAATCGAGCTATATATATAACTAGCATTTGCTCGGTGCGCGAGCTGCTAAAGCAGCTCGCGGGAAGTGTTTTACTAATAGTAAGGCGCGTGGGTGCGCGGCCCGCTAAAGCGGACCGCGATTGTTCGGCTTTATTTCTTTCGCTCGGTGCGCGAGCTGCTAAAGCAGCTCGCGGGAAGTGTTATTGCTACAAGTAGGGCGCGTGGGTGCGCGGCCCGCTAAAGCGGACCGCGATTGTTCGGCTTTATTTATTTCGCTCGGTGCGCGAGCTGCTAAAGCAGCTCGCGGGAAGTGTTATTACTACAAGTAGGGCGCGTGGGTGCGCGGCCCGCTAAAGCGGACCGCGATTTTTTTACTCATCAAGTAGACCTTCGGATTCTGGTCATCTTTTGCCAAAAAATTTGTTCGAGCACACCCCACCTATCTGCAATAACCTGGCCGTGCTCCTCATTCACAAAAGAAAAAGAAAAAAAAAAGAAAAAAAAAAGAAAAAAAGAAAAAAAGCAAATGTAAAATGAAAAAAAAGAAAAAGAAAAAAAGCCCTATGAACCTATCAAAATCAATGTCTTGCATAGTTCCCAACTTCTAGTCCCTTCAATATTCCCCATACATTTTGTATGGGGGGAAAAAAAAATCCACCATCTTGAATTTTTTTCCTACTCACCAGGTAGACCTCCGGGTTGTGATCATCTTTTGTCGAGAAACCGCTCCTCCATCTTTTATAGTCTCCGAGAGAGAGACGGACAAAATTTGCCGCCATTTATTTTCCGCCATTTTGGAATTTTTTTTCAACTCACTGGCAACTGCTCGAGGTTTCGAATGACATTTGGTCGAGCACCCTCCACCTATCTTCTATACCCTGGCCGTGCCCCTCGCCCGTCTCCGAACTCCTCACTCATCAGCTCTCTCCACCTTTCTCCGATCCACATTCTTTGAGCTCTATACGACACCATGGGTGAAAAAAATTTTTTTCATACAAAATTTTACAGGAGAGGGGTGGAAATTTGAGACGTCACAGCTCGGCCGCCATCTTGTTTTTTTAATTTTTTTCACTTTTTCTGTTAATCGTTTACTAATTTTTACAATAATCCAAAATTTCAAAGAAATCGGTTGGAAAACAAAAGAGTTGCAAGATTCACGTCGGCCGCCATCTTGTTTTTCCGAAATGTCATAATTTTCCCCAACTCGAATCCCCCACCCCAACATATCTCCCGAACATCATTATATCGATTTCCGTCTCCTTCTAGGAGAACAACCCTGTCAATCAGTGAGTGAGTCAGTGAGTGTGTCAGTGGTAATCGAGCTATATATATTATAACTAGCGTTTGCTCGGTGCGCGAGCTGCTAAAGCAGCTCGCGGGAAGTGTTATTGCTACAAGTAGGGCGCGTGGGTGCGCGGCCCGCTAAAGCGGACCGCGATTTTTTTGCTCATCAAGTAGACCTTCGGATTCTGGTCATCTTTTGCCAAAAAATTTGTTCGAGCACACCCCACCTATCTGCAATAACCTGGCCGTGCTCCTCATTCACAAAAGAAAAAGAAAAAAAAGAAAAAGAAAAAAAGAAAATGAAAAATGAAAAAAAATAAAAAAAAAGGAAAAAAGAAAAGAAAAAAGAAAAAAAAAGAAAATGAAAAATGAAAAAAAAGGAAAAAAGAAAAGAAAAAAGAAAAAAAAAGAAAAGAAAAAAGAAAAAAAGGAAAAGAAAAAGAAAAAGGAAAAACGAAAAAGAAAAGGAAAAAGTAAAATCAAAAGAAAAAGAAAAGAGAAAAAAAAGAAAGAAAAAGAAAAAAAAAAGAAAAAAGTAACAAAAAGAAGAAAAAAAAAGAAAAATCAATATTCGCCATATATTTCGCATGGAAAAAAATCCGCCATCTTGTTTTTTTTCCTGATCATCAAGTAGACCTTTGGGTCTTGATCATTTGTTGCCAAGAAACTACTCTTCCATCTTTTATACTCTCCGAGATAGACACCAGAGAAAGTTTTTATGGCCGCCATCTTGAATCCGCCATTTTGGAGTTTTTTTTTCAACTCCCTGCTAATTGGATGTGGTTTTGAGTAATTTTTGTTGGAGCACACCCCACCTAGTTGGTCGCGTGGATAGTTGGCAAAAAAACCACTCTTTCACCTTTTTTAACCCATTTCCAAAAAGGAGGAGGTTCTCAATTCGGCCAGTATATTTTTCTTTTTTAATTCTCCGAGATCTAAGACACCTATGAACCTATCAAAATCAATGTCTTGCATAGTTCCCAACTTCTAGTCCCTTCAATATTCCCCATACATTTTGTATGGAAAAAAAAATCCGCCATCTTGAATTTTTTTCCTACTCACCAGGTAGACCTCCGGGTTTTGATCATCTTTTGTCGAGAAACCGCTCCTCCATCTTTTATAGTCTCCGAGAGAGAGACGGACAAAATTTGCCGCCATTTTTTTTCCGCCATTTTGGAATTTTTTTTCAACTCACTGGCAACTGCTCGAGGTTTCGAATGACATTTGGTCGAGCACCCTCCACCTATCTTCTATACCCTGGCCGTGCCCCTCGCCCGTCTCCGAACTCCTCACTCATCAGCTCTCTCCACCTTTCTCCGAGTCACATTCTTTGAGCTCTATACGACACCATGGGTGAAAAAAAATTTTTTCATACAAAATTTTACGGGACAGGGGTCGGAAATTTGAGACGTCACAGCTCGGCCGCCATCTTGTTTTTTTAATTTTTTTCACTTTTTCTGTTAATCGTTTACTAATTTCTACAATAATCCAAAATTTCAAAGAAATCGGTTGGAAAACAAAAGAGTTGCAAGAATCACTTCGGCCGCCATCTTGTTTTTCCGAAATATCATAATTTTTCCCTACTCGAATCCCCCACCCGGACATATCTCCCCTACATCATTGTATCGTTTTCCGTCTCCTTCTAGGAGAACAATCGTGTCAATGAGTCAGTCAGTCAGTGAGTGGTAATCGAGCTATATATATTATTACTAGTATTACGCTCGGTGCGCGAGCTGCTAAAGCAGCTCGCGGGAAGTGTTATTACTACAAGTAGGGCGCGTGGGTGCGCGGCCCGCTAAAGCGGACCGCGATTTTTTTACTCATCAAGTAGAACTTCGGATTCTGGTCATCTTTTGCCAAAAAATTTGTTCGAGCACACCCCACCTATCTGCAATAACCTGGCCGTGCTCCTCATTCACAAAAGAAAAAGAAAAAAGTAAAGAAAAAAGAAAATGAAAAATGAAAAAAAAAATATATTAAAAAAAAGGAAAAAAGAAAGAAAAAAGAAAAAAGCAAATAAATGAAAAATGAAAAAAAAGAAAAAAAAAAGAAAAAAAAGAAAATGAAAAATGAAAAAAATAAAAAAAGGAAAAAAGAAAAAAAAAAAGAAAAAAAAATGAAAAATGAAAAAAAGGAAAAGAAAAGAAAAATGTAAAAGCGAAAGAAAAAGAAAAAAAGAAGAGAAAAAAAAGAAAAATGAAGAAAAAGAAAAAAAGAAAAAAAGAAAAAAAAAGAAGAAAAAAAAGAAAAATCAATATTTCGCATATATTTCGCATGGAAAAAAATCGGCCATCTTGTTTTTTTCCTGATCATCAAGTAGACCTTTGGGTCTTGATCATCTGTTGCCAAGAAACTACTCTTCCATCTTTTATACTCTCCAAAATAGACACCAGAGAAAGTTTCTATGGCCGCCATCTTGAATCCGCCATTTTGGAGTTTTTTTTTCAACTCCCTGCTAATTGGATGTGGTTTCGAGTAATTTTTGTTGGAGCACACCCCACCTTGTTGGTCGCGTGGATAGTTGGCAAAAAAACCACTCTTTCACCTTTTTTAACCCATTTCCAAAAAGGAGGAGGTTCTCAATTCGGCCAGTATATTTTTCTTTTTTAATTCTCCGAGATCTAAGACACCTATGAACCTATCAAAATCAATGTCTTGCATAGTTCCCAACTTCTAGTCCCTTCAATATTCCCCATACATTTTGTATGGAAAAAAAATAATCCGCCATCTTTAATTTTTTTCCTACTCACCAGGTAGACCTCCGGGTTGTGATCATCTTTTGTCGAGAAACCGCTCCTCCATCTTTTATGGTCTCCGAGTGAGAGACGGACAAAATTTGCCGCCATTTTTTTTCCGCCATTTTGGAATTTTTTTTTAACTCACTGGCAACTGCTCGAGGTTTCGAATGACATTTGGTCGAGCACCCTCCACCTATCTTCTATACCCTGGCCGTGCCCCTCGCCCGTCTCCGAACTCCTCACTCATCAGCTCTCTCCACCTTTCTCCGAGTCACATTCTTTGAGCTCTATACCACACCATGGGTGAAAAAAATTTTTTTCATACAAAATTTTACAGGGCAGGGGTCGGAAATTTGAGACGTCACAGCTCGGCCGCCATCTTGTTTTTTTAATTTTTTTCACTTTTTCTGTTAATCGTTTACTAATTTCTACAATAATACAAAATTTCAAAGAAATCGGTTGGAAAACAAAAGAGTTGCAAGATTCACGTCGGCCGCCATCTTGTTTTTACGAAATGTCATAATTTTCCCCAACTCGAATCCCCCCCCCAAACACATCTCCCGAACATCATTATATCGATTTCCGTCTCCTTCTAGGAGAACAACCCTGTCAATCAGTCAGTGAGTGAGTGAATCAGTCAGTGGTAATCGAGCTATATATATTATAACTAGCGTTTGCTCGGTGCGCGAGCTGCTAAAGCAGCTCGCGGGAAGTGTTATGGCTAAAAGTAAGGCGCGTGGGCGCGCGGCCCGCTAAAGCGGACCGCGATTGTTCGGCTTTATTTATTTCGCTCGGTGCGCGAGCTGCTAAAGCAGCTCGCGGGAAGTGTTATTGCTACAAGTAGGGCGCGTGGGTGCGCGGCCCGCTAAAGCGGACCGCGATTGTTCGGCTTTATTTATTTCGCTCGGTGTGCGAGCTGCTAAAGCAGCTCGCGGGAAGTGTTATTACTACAAGTAGGGCGCGTGGGTGCGCGGCCCGCTAAAGCGGACCGCGATTTTTTTACTCATCAAGTAGACCTTCGGATTCTGGTCATCTTTTGCCAAAAAATTTGTTCGAGCACACCCCACCTATCTGCAATAACCTGGCCGTGCTCCTCATTCACAAAAGAAAAAGAAAAAAAAGAAAAAAAAAAGAAAAAAAGCAAATGTAAAATGAAAAAAAAGAAAAAGAAAAAAAGCCCTATGAACCTATCAAAATCAATGTCTTGCATAGTTCCCAACTTCTAGTCCCTTCAATATTCCCCATACATTTTGTATGGAAAAAAAAAATCCGCCATCTTGAATTTTTTTCCTACTCACCAGGTAGACCTCCGGGTTTTGATCATCTTTTGTCGAGAAACCGCTCCTCCATCTTTTATAGTCTCCGAGAGAGAGACGGACAAAATTTGCCGCCATTTTTTTCCGCCATTTTGGATTTTTTTTTCAACTCACTGGCAACTGCTCGAGGTTTCGAATGACATTTGGTCGAGCACCCTCCACCTATCTTCTATACCCTGGCCGTGCCCCTCGCCCGTCTCCGAACTCCTCACTCATCAGCTCTCGCCACCTTTCTCCGAGTCACATTCTTTGAGCTCTGTACGACACCATGGGTGAAAAAAATTTTTTTCATACAAAATTTTACAGGAGAGGGGTGGAAATTTGAGACGTCACAGCTCGGCCGCCATCTTGTTTTTTTAATTTTTTTCACTTTTTCTGTTAATCGTTTACTAATTTCTACAATAATCCAAAATTTCAATGAAATCGGTTGGAAAACAAAAGAGTTGCAAGATTCACGTCGGCCGCCATCTTGTTTTTCCGAAATGTCATAATTTTTCCCCACTCGAATCCCCCACCCGAACATATCTCCCGAACATCATTTTATCGTTTTTTGTCTCTTTCTAGGAGAACAATTATGTCAATCAGTCAGTGAATCAGTCAGTCAGTGGTAATCGAGCTATATATATTATAATTATTACTAGCGTTTGCTCGGTGCGCGAGCTGCTAAAGCAGCTCGCGGGAATTGTTTTTACTAAAAGTAAGGCGCGTGGGTGCGCGGCCCGCTAAAGCGGACCGCGATTTTTTTACTCATCAAGTAGACCTTCGGATTCTGGTCATCTTTTGCCAAAAAATTTGTTCGAGCACACCCCACCTATCTGCAATAACTTGGCCGTGCTCCTCATTCACAAAAGAAAAAGAAAAAAAAAAAGAAAAGAAAAAAAGAAGAAAGAAAAAAAGAAAATGAAAAATGAAAAAAAAGCAAATAAATGAAAAATGAAAAAAAATAAAAATAAATAAGAAAAAGGAAAAAAGAAAAGAAAAAAGAAAAAAAAAGAAAATGAAAAATGAAAAAAAAGGAAAAGAAAAAGAAAAAATCGGCCAAGTGCGAGTCGGGCCTCGCTTTTTTAGGGTTCCGTTAAAAAAAAAAATATTTTCATGTACCCATGGAAATATTTTTATTGAATTTGAATTTGAATTTAATTTAATTTTTATTATTTGTTGTTATAGCGGTAATAGAAAAATATAATACAATATATTGCAAATATAACGCAATATAACATAATATAACACGATAAAAAATTTTTTGATAGATAAGACATATTATACAATTTGTGATTACCTTATGGAAAAATTTTAACTGTTGTATATTATTTTGTGACATTTAATTTAATTTTTTTTTTGACATATAATAACATTCCTATATTTGTACACCACACTTTGGTAGGATATGCGCATTTTAAATTGTATAATTAAATCTTGACTGTACCATATTCACAAATTAATAAATGAATTTGAATTTGAATTTGATATAACACAATATAATATAATAAGAAACAATATATTACAAATATAACATAATATAACATAATACAACACGATATAACACAATATAATATAATATAGCACAGTATATTACGAATATAACATAATATAGCACCATACAACATAAAATAATGCAATATATTACAATATAACACAATATATTACAATATAACATAATATAATATAGTATAACACGATATAACACAATATAATATAATATAATACAATATATTACAAATACAACATAATATAACATGATATAACATAATATTATACATTATATAACAAATACAACATAATATAACATGATATAACATAATATAATACAATATATTACAAATATAACATAATATAATACCATTTAACATAAAATAATACAATATATTACAATACAACACGATATACTACAATATATTATGAACATAACATAATATTATATAATATAACACGCTATAACACAATATAATATAATATAATACAATATAATACAATAAGAAACAATATATTACAAATATAACATAATATAACATAATACAACACGATATAACACAATATAATATAATATAATATAATACAATATATTACAAATACTACATAATATAACATGATATAACATAATATACATTATATAACAAATACAACATAATATAACATAATATAATATAGTATAACACGATATAACACAATATAATATAATATAATACAATATATTACAAATACAACATAATATAACATGATATAACATAATATTATACAATATATAACAAATACAACATAATATAACATGATATAACATAATATAATACAATATATTACAAATATAACATAATATAACATTATACAACACGATATAACACAATATAATATAATATAGCACAGTATATTACAATATAACACAATATATTACAAATATAACATAATATAATATAGTATAACACGATATAACACAATATTATATAATATAATACAATATATTACAAATACAACATAATATAACATAATATTATACAATATATAACAAATACAACATAATATAACATAATATAATACAATATATAACAAATACAACATAATATAACATGATATAACATAATATAATACAATATATTACAAATATAACATAATATAATACCATTTTACATAAAATAATACAATATATTACAAATATAACATAATATAATACCATTTAACATAAAATAATACAATATATTACAATACAATACAATATATTGCAAATCTAACGCAATAGAACATCATGTAACACGATTTAACACAATATAATATAATAAGATACAATATATTACAAATATAACATAATACAACACGATATAACACAATATAATACCGTATAACATAAAATAATACAATATATTACAATATATTACAAATGTAACATAATATAATATAATATAATATAATATAACTCAGTATAACACAATATAATACAAATTATATTACAAATATAACATAATTTAATATAGTATAACACGATTTAACACAATATAATATAATATAATACCATACACCATAAAATAATACTACCTCTACCCCTACCCCTACCGCTACCTCTACCCCTACCCCTACCCCTACCCCTACCCCTTCCCCGACCCCTACCTACCGCTACCGCTACCGCTACCCCTTCCCCTACCGCTACCGCTACCCCTACCCCTACCGCTACCGCTACCCCTACCCCGACCCCTACCCCTACCCCTACCCCTGCCCCTACCCCAACCCCTACCCCGACCCCTACCCCTACCCGATTTATTACTAATTTTTATATTCTCCGAGATCTAAGACACCTATGAACCTATCAAAATCAATGTCTTGCATAGTTCCCAACTTCTAGTCCTTTCAATATTCCCCATACATAATGTATGAAAAAAAAAATCCGCCATCTTGAATTTTTTTCCTACTCACCAGGTAGACCTCCGGGTTTTGATCATCTTTTGTCGAGAAACCGCTCCTCCATCTTTTATAGTCTCCGAGAGAGAGACGGACAAAATTTGCCGCCATTTTTTTTCCGCCATTTTGGAATTTTTTTTCAACTCACTGGCAACTGCTCGAGGTTTTGAATGACATTTGGTCGAGCACCCTCCACCTATCTTCTATACCCTGGCCGTGCCCCTCGCCCGTCTCCGAACTCCTCACTCATCAGCTCTCTCCACCTTTCTCCGAGTCACATTCTTTGAGCTCTATACGACACCATGGGTGAAAAAAATTTTTTTCATACAAAATTTTACAGGAGAGGGGTCGGAAATTTGAGACGTCACAGCTCGGCCGCCATCTTGTTATTTTAATTTTTTTCACTTTTTCTGTTAATCGTTTACTAATTTCTACAATAATCCAAAATTTCAAAGAAATCGGTTGGAAAACAAAAGAGTTGCTAAAATCACGTCGGCCGCCATCTTGTTTTTCCGAAATGTCATAATTTTTCCCCACTCGAATCCCCCACCCGGACATATCTCCCCTACATCATTGTATCGTTTTCCGTCTCTTTCTAGGAGAACAATCGTGTCAATGAGTCAGTCAGTCAGTCAGTCAGTCAGTGAGTGGTAATCGAGCTATATATATTATAATAACTAGCATTTGCTCGGTGCGCGAGCTGCTAAAGCAGCTCGCGGGAAGTGTTTTACTAAAAGTAAGGCGCGTGGGTGCGCGGCCCGCTAAAGCGGACCGCGATTGTTCGGCTTTATTTATTTCGCTCGGTGCGCGAGCTGCTAAAGCAGCTCGCGGGAAGTGTTATTGCTACAAGTAGGGCGCGTGGGTGCGCGGCCCGCTAAAGCGGACCGCGATTGTTCGGCTTTATTTATTTCGCTCGGTGCGCGAGCTGCTAAAGCAGCTCGCGGGAAGTGTTATTACTACAAGTAGGGCGCGTGGGTGCGCGGCCCGCTAAAGCGGACCGCGATTTTTTTACTCATCAAGTAGACCTTCGGATTCTGGTCATCTTTTGCCAAAAAATTTGTTCGAGCACACCCCACCTATCTGCAATAACCTGGCCGTGCTCCTCATTCACAAAAGAAGAAGAAAAAAAAAGAAAAAAAAAAAAAGAAAAAAAGCAAATGTAAAATGAAAAAAAAGAAAAAGAAAAAAAGCCCTATGAACCTATCAAAATCAATGTCTTGCATAGTTCCCAACTTCTAGTCCCTTCAATATTCCCCATACATTTTGTATGGAAAAAAATAATCCGCCATCTTGAATTTTTTTCCTACTCACCAGGTAGACCTCCGGGTTGTGATCATCTTTTGTCGAGAAACCGCTCCTCCATCTTTTATAGTCTCCGAGAGAGAGACGGACAAAATTTGCCGCCATTTTTTTTCCGCCATTTTGGAATTTTTTTTCAACTCACTGGCAACTGCTCGAGGTTTCGAATGACATTTGGTCGAGCACCCTCCACCTATCTTCTATACCCTGGCCGTGCCCCTCGCATGTCTCCGAACTCCTCACTCATCAGATCTCTCCACCTTTCTCCCAGTCACATTCTTTGAGTTCTATACGACACCATGGGTGAAAAAAATTTTTTTCATACAAAATTTTACAGGAGAGAGGTGGAAATTTGAGACGTCACAGCTCGGCCGCCATCTTGTTTTTTTAATTTTTTTCACTTTTTCTGTTAATCGTTTACTAATTTCTACAATAATCCAAAATTTCAAAGAAATCGGTTGGAAAACAAAAGAGTTGCAAGATTCACGTCGGCCGCCATCTTGTTTTTCCGAAATGTCATAATTTTCCCCAACTCGAATCCCCCCCCCAAACACATTTCCCGAACATCATTATATAGATTTCCGTCTCCTTCTAGGAGAACAATCGTGTCAATGAGTCAGTCAGTGAGTCAGTGGTAATCGAGCTATATATATTATAACTAGCATTTGCTCGGTGCGCGAGCTGCTAAAGCAGCTCGCGGGAAGTGTTATTGCTACAAGTAGGGCGCGTGGGTGCGCGGCCCGCTAAAGCGGACCGCGATTGTTCGGCTTTATTTATTTCGCTCGGTGCGCGAGCTGCTAAAGCAGCTCGCGGGAAGTGTTATTACTACAAGTAGGGCGCGTGGGTGCGCGGCCCGCTAAAGCGGACCGCGATTTTTTTACTCATCAAGTAGACCTTCGGATTCTGGTCATCTTTTGCCAAAAAATTTGTTCGAGCACACCTTACCTATCTGCAATAACCTGGCCGTGCTCCTCATTCACAAATGAAAAAGAAAAAAAAAGAAAAAAAAAAAGAAAAAAAAGAAAAAAAGCAAATGTAAAATGAAAAAAAAGAAAAAGAAAAATGCCCTATGAACCTATCAAACTCATTGTCTTGCATAGTTCCCAACTTCTAGTCCCTTCAATATTCCCCATACATTTTGTATGAAAAAAAAAAATCCGCCATCTTGAATTTTTTTCCTACTCACCAGGTAGACCTCCGGGTTTTGATCATCTTTTGTCGAGAAACCGCTCCTCCATCTTTTATAGTCTCCGAGAGAGAGACGGACAAAATTTGCCGCCATTTTTTTTCCGCCATTTTGGAATTTTTTTTCAACTCACTGGCAACTGCTCGAGGTTTCGAATGACATTTGGTCGAGCACCCTCCACCTATCTTCTATACCCTGGCCGTGCCCCTCGCCCGTCTCCGAACTCCTCACTCATCAGCTCTCTCCACCTTTCTCCTGAGTCACATTCTTTGAGCTCTATACGACACCATGGGTGAAAAAAATTTTTTTCATACAAAATTTTACAGGACAGGGGTCGGAAATTTGAGACGTCACAGCTCGGCCGCCATCTTGTTTTTTTAATTTTTTTTCACTTTTTCTGTTAATCGTTTACTAATTTCTACAATAATCCAAAATTTCAAAGAAATCGGTTGGTAAACAAAAGAGTTGCAAGAATCACGTCGGCCGCCATCTTGTTTTTCCGAAATGTCATAATTTTTCCCCACTCGAATCCCCCCACCCGGACATAATCTCCCATACATCATTGTATCGTTTTCCGTCTCTTTCTAGGAGAACAATTATGTCAATCAGTGAGTCAGTCAGTGGTAATCGAGCTATATATATTATAACTAGCGTTTGCTCGGTGCGCGAGCTGCTAAAGCAGCTCGCGGGAAGTGTTTTACTACAAGTAAGGCGCGTGGGTGCGCGGCCCGCTAAAGCGGACCGCGCGATTGTTCGGCTGTATTTATTTCGCTCGGTGCGCGAGCTGCTAAAGCAGCTTGCGGGAAGTGTTATTGCTACAAGTAGGGCGCGTGGGTGCGCGGCCCGCTAAAGCGGACCGCGATTGTTCGGCTTTATTTATTTCGCTCAGTGCGCGAGCTGCTAAAGCAGCTCGCGGGAAGTGTTATTACTACAAGTAGGGCGCGTGGGTGCGCGGCCCGCTAAAGCGGACCGCGATTTTTTTACTCATCAAGTAGACCTTCGGATTCTGCTCATCTTTTGCCAAAAAATTTGTTCGAGCACACCCCACCTATCTGCAATAACCTGGCCGTGCTCCTCATTCACAAATGAAAAAAGAAAAAAAGAAAAAAAAATGAAAAAAAAATGAAAAAAAAAAACAAAAAAAAAAACAAATGTAAAATGAAAAAAAGAAAAAGAAAAAAAGCCCTATGAACCTATCAAAATCAATGTCTTGCATAGTTCCCAACTTCTAGTCCCTTCAATATTCCCCATACATTTAGTATGGAAAAAAAAAAATCCGCCATCTTGAATTTTTTTCCTACTCACCAGGTAGACCTCCGTGTTTTGATCATCTTTTGTCGAGAAACCGCTCCTCCATCTTTTATAGTCTCCGAGAGAGAGACGGACAAAATTTGCCGCCATTTTTTTTCCGCCATTTTGGAATTTTTTTTCAACTCACTGGCAACTGCTCGAGGTTTCGAATGACATTTGGTCGAGCACCCTCCACCTATCTTCTATACCCTGGCCGTGCCCCTCGCCCGTCTCCGAACTCCTCACTCATCAGCTCTCTCCACCTTTCTCCGAGTCACATTCTTTGAGCTCTATACGACACCATGGGTGAAAAAAATTTTTTTCATACAAAATTTTACAGGAGAGGGGTCGGAAATTTGAGACGTATACCCTGGCCGTGCCCCTCGTCCGTCTCCGAACTCCTCACTCATCAGCTCTCTCCACCTTTCTCCGAGTCACAATCTTTGAGCTCTATACGACACCATGGGTGAAAAAAATTTTTTTCATACAAAATTTTACAGGGAGGGGTCTGAAATTTGAGACGTCACAGCTCGGCCGCCATCTTGTTTTTTTAATTTTTTTCACTTTTTCTGTTAATCGTTTACTAATTTCTACAATAATCCAAAATTTCAAAGAAATCGGTTGGAAAATAAAAGAGTTGCAAGAATCACGTCGGCCGCCATCTTGTTTTTCCGAAATGTCATAATTTTTCCCCACTCGAATCCCCCACCCGGACATATCTCCCCTACATCATTGTATCGTTTTTTGTCTCTTTCTAGGAGAACAATTATGTCAATCAGTGAGTCAGTGAGTCAGTGGTAATCGAGCTATATATATTATAACTAGCGTTTGCTCGGTGCGCGAGCTGCTAAAGCAGCTCGCGGGAAGTGTTTTACTAAAAGTAAGGCGCTTGGGTGCGCGGCCCGCTAAAGCGGACCGCGATTGTTCGGCTTTATTTATTTCGCTCGGTGCGCGAGCTGCTAAAGCAGCTCGCGGGAAGTGTTTTACTAAAAGCAAATCGGTTGGAAAACAAAAGAGTTGCAAGAATCACGTCGGCCGCCATCTTGTTTTTCCGAAATGTCATAATTTTTCCCCACTCGAATCCCCCACCCGGACATATCTCCCCTACATCATTGTATCGTTTTTTGTCTCTTTCTAGGAGAACAACCCTGTCAATGAGTGAATCAGTCAGTGAGTGAATCAGTGGTAATCGAGCTATATATATTATAAAATAATAATAACTAGCGTTTGCTCGGTGCGCGAGCTGCTAAAGCAGCTCGCGGGAAGTGTTATTACTAAAAGTAGGGCGCGTGGGTGCGCGGCCCGCTAAAGCGGACCGCGATTGTTCTACTCATCAAGTGTAGGGCGCGTGGGTGCGCGTCCCGCTAAAGCGGACCGCGATTGTTCTACTCATCAACTGTAGGGCGCGTGGGTGCGCGGCCCGCTAAAGCGGACCGCGATTGTTCTACTCATCAAGTGTAGGGCGCGTGGGTGCGCGGCCCGCTAAAGCGGACCGCGATTGTTCTACTCATCAAGTGTAGGGCGCGAGGGTGCGCGGCCCGCTAAAGCGGACCGCGAGTGTTCTACTCATCAAGTGTAGGGCGCGTGGGTGCGCGGCCCGCTAAAGCGGACCGCGATTGTTCTACTCATCAAGTGTAGGGCGCGTGGGTGAGCGGCCCGCTAAAGCGGACCGCGATTGTTCTACTCATCAAGAAAACCTCATTCTCATCATCTTTTGTCCAGAAACTACTCTTCCATCTTTTATACTCTCCGAGATAGACACCAGAGAAAGTTTCTATGGCCGCCATCTTGAATCCGCCATTTTGGAGTTTTTTTTTTTCAACTCCCTGCTAATTGGATGTGGTTTCGAGTAATTTTTGTTGGAGCACACCCCACCTAGTTGGTCGCGTGGATAGTTGGCAAAAAAAACCACTCTTTCACCTTTTTTAACCCATTTCCAAAAAGGAGGAGGTTCTCAATTTGGCCAGTATATTTTTCTTTTTTAATTCTCCGAGATCTAAGACACCTACGAACCTATCAAAATCAATGTCTTGCATAGTTCCCAACTTCTAGTCCCTTCAATATTCCCCATACATTTTGTATGGGGGGAAAAAAAAATCCGCCATCTTGAATTTTTTTCCTACTCACCAGGTAGACCTCCGGGTTGTGATCATCTTTTGTCGAGAAACCGCTCCTCCATCTTTTATAGTCTCCGAGAGAGAGACGGACAAAATTTGCCGCCATTTTTTTTCCGCCATTTTGGAATTTTTTTCAACTCACTGGCAACTGCTCGAGGTTTCGAATGACATTTGGTCGAGCACCCTCCACCTATCTTCTATACCCTGGCCGTGCCCCTCGCCCGTCTCCGAACTCCTCACTCATCAGCTCTCTCCATCTTTCTCCGAGTCACATTCTTTGAGCTCTATACGACACCATGGGTGAAAAAAATTTTTTTCATACAAAATTTTACAGGAGAGGGGTGGAAATTTGAGACGTCACAGCTCGGCCGCCATCTTGTTTTTTTAATTTTTTTCACTTTTTCTGTTAATCGTTTACTAATTTCTACAATAATCCAAAATTTCAAAGAAATCGGTCGGAAAACAAAAGAGTTGCAAGATTCACGTCGGCCGCCATCTTGTTTTTCCGAAATGTCATAATTTTCCCCAACTCGAATCCCTTCCCCAAGGACATCTCCCAAACATCATTATATCGATTTCCGTCTCCTTCTAGGAGAACAACCCTGTCAATGAGTGAATCAGTCAGTCAGTGAGTGGTAATCGAGCTATATATATTATAATAACTAGCGTTTGCTCGGTGCGCGTGCTGCTAAAGCAGCTCGCGGGAAGTGTTATAACTAAAAGTAAGGCGCGTGGGTGCGCGGCCCGCTAAAGCGGACCGCGATTTTTTTACTCATCAAGTAGACCTTCGGATTCTGGTCATCTTTTGCCAAAAAAATTATTAGAGCACACCCCACCTATCTGCAATAACCTGGCCGTGCTCCTCATTCACAAAAGAAAAAGAAAAAAAAAGAAAATGAAAAATGAAAAAAAATAAAAATAATAAAAAAAAGGAAAAAAGAAAGAAAAAAAGAAAAAAAGAAAAAGAAAAAAGCAAATAAAAGAAAAATGAAAAAAAGAAAAAAAAAGAAAAAAGAAAAAAGAAAAAAAAAGAAAATGAAATTGAAAAAAAAAATAAAAAAAAATAAAAAAAAGGAAAAAAGAAAAGCAAGAAAAGGTTAGAATTATTTTGCTATAATCCGCCAACAGAAAAAATCTGTATGGTCAAACATGCAATTAAAAGCTAAGCACCACTCACCTACCCAGCCAAGCAAAAAAGCCAAGTTCCCAAGCAAGCAATGCCACCACCACTCACATGCACCACCACACAAGATTTTTACACTACTCTCGACGCACGTTTCGCCCCGACACCGGAGCATCCTCAGGAGATGTCGACTTTACAATGCTGTATTGTCTAGTCAAGCATTGTAAAGTCGACATCTCCTGAGGATGCTCCGGTGTCGGGGCGAAACGTGCGTCGAGAGTAGTGTAAAAATCTTGTGTGGTGGTGCATGTGAGTGGTGGTGGCATTGCTTGCTTGGGAACTTGGCTTTTTTGCTTGGCTGGGTAGGTGAGTGGTGCTTAGCTTTTAATTGCATGTTTGACCATACAGATTTTTTTCTGTTGGCGGATTATAGCAAAATAATTCTAACCTTTTCTTGCTAATCATGAACTTCCGCAAAGTAACGTCTGCTTCTATCCAATAGAAAAAAGAAAAGAAAAAAGAAAAAAAAGAAAAAAAAAGAAAAATGAAGAAAAAGAAAAAAAAGAAAAAAGAAACAAAAAGAAGAAAAAAAGAAAAATCAATATTTGCCATATATTTCGCATGGAAAAAAATCCGCCATCCTGTTTTTTTTCCTGATCATCAAGTAGACCTTTGGGTCTTGATCATCTGTTGCCAAGAAACTACTCTTCCATTTTTTATACTCTCCGAGATAGACACCAGAGAAAGTTTCTATGGCCGCCATCTTGAATCCGCCATTTTGGAGTTTTTTTTTCAACTCCCTGCTAATTGGATGTGGTTTCGAGTAATTTTTGTTGGAGCACACCCCACCTAGTTGGTCGCGTGGATAGTTGGCAAAAAAAACCACTCTTTCACGTTTTTTAACCAATTTCCAAATAGGAGGAGGTTCTCAATTCGGCCAGTATATTTTTCTTTTTTAATTCTCCGAGATCTAAGACACCTATCAACCTATCAAAATCAATGTCTTGCATAGTTCCCAACTTCTAGTCCCTTCAATATTCCCCATACATTTTGTATGGAGAAAAAAAAAATCCGCCATCTTGAATTTTTTTCCTACTCACCAGGTAGACCTCCGGGTTGTGATCATCTTTTGTCGAGAAACCGCTCCTCCATCTTTTATAGTCTCCGAGAGAGAGACGGACAAAATTTGCCGCCATTTTTTTCCGCCATTTTGGAATTTTTTTTCAACTCACTGGCAACTGCTCGAGGTTTCGAATGACATTTGGTCGAGCACCCTCCACCTATCTTCTATACCCTGGCCGTGCCCCTCGCCCGTCTCCGAACTCCTCACTCATCAGCTCTCTCCACCTTTCTCCGAGTCACATTCTTTGAGCTCTATACGACACCATGGGTGAAAAAAATTTTTTTCATACAAAATTTTACAGGAGAGGGGTCGGAAATTTGAGACGTCACAGCTCGGCCGCCATCTTGTTTTTTTAATTTTTTTCTCTTTTTCTGTTAATCGTTTACTAAACTCTACAATAATCCAAAATTTCAAAGAAATCGGTTGGAAAACAAAAGAGTTGCAAGAATCACGTCGGCCGCCATCTTGTTTTTCCGAAATGTCATAATTTTTCCCCACTCGAATCCCCGCCCCAAACACATCTCCCGAACATCATTATATAGATTTCCGTCTCCTTCTAGGAGAACAACCCTGTCAATCAGTGAGTGAGTGAGTGAGTGAATCAGTTAGTGGTAATCGAGCTATATATATTATAACTAGCGTTTGCTCGGTGCGCGAGCTGCTAAAGCAGCTCGCGGGAAGTGTTTTACTAAAAGTAAGGCGCGTGGGTGCGCGGCCCGCTAAAGCGGACCGCGATTGTTCGGCTTTATTTATTTCGCTCGGTGCGCGAGCTGCTAAAGCAGCTCGCGGGAAGTGTTATTGCTACAAGTAGGGCGCGTGGGTGCGCGGCCCGCTAAAGCGGACCGCGATTGTTCGGCTTTATTTATTTCGCTCGGTGCGCGAGCTGCTAAAGCAGCTCGCGGGAAGTGTTGTTACTACAAGTAGGGCGCGTGGGTGCGCGGCCCGCTAAAGCGGACCGCGATTTTATTACTCATCAAGTAGACCTTCGGATTCTGGTCATCTTTTGCCAAAAAATTTGTTCGAGCACACCCCACCTATCTGCAATAACCTGGCCGTGCTCCTCATTCACAAAAGAAAAAGAAAAAAAAAAGAAAAAAAAAGAAAAAAAGCAAATGTAAAATGAAAAAAAAGAAAAAGAAAAAAGCCCTATGAACCTATCAAAATCAATGTCTTGCATAGTTCCCAACTTCTAGTCCCTTCAATATTCCCCATACATTTTGTATGTAAAAAAAAAATCCGCCATCTTGAATTTTTTTCCTACTCACCAGGTAGACCTCCGGGTTGTGATCATCTTTTGTCGAGAAACCGCCCCTCCATCTTTTATAGTCTCCGAGAGAGAGACGGACAAAATTTGCCGCCATTTTTTTCCGCCATTTTGGATTTTTTTTTCTACTCACTGGCAACTGCTCGAGGTTTCGAATGACATTTGGTCGAGCACCCTCCACCTATCTTGTATACCCTGGCCGTGCCTCTGGCCCGTCTCCGAACTCCTCACTCATCAGCTCTCTCCACCTTTCTCCGAGTCACATTCTTTGAGCTCTATACGACACCATGGGTGAAAAAATTTTTTTTCATACAAAATTTTACAGGAGAGGGGTCGGAAATTTGAGACGTCACAGCTCGGCCGCCATCTTGTTTTTTTAATTTTTTTCACTTTTTCTGTTAATCGTTTACTAATTTCTACAATAATCCAAAATTTCAAAGAAATCGGTTGGAAAACAAAAGAGTTGCAAGATTCACGTCGGCCGCCATCTTGTTTTTCCGAAATGTCATAATTTTCCCAAACTCGAATCCCCCCCCCCAAACACATCTCCCGAACATCATTATATCGATTTCCGTCTCCTTCTAGGAGAACAACCCTGTCAATCAGTGAGTGAGTGAGTGTGTCAGTCAGTCAGTGGTAATCGAGCTATATATATTATAATAACTAGCGTTTGCTCGGTGCGCGAGCTGCTAAAGCAGCTCGCGGGAAGTGTTATAACTAAAAGTAAGGCGCGTGGGTGCGCGGCCCGCTAAAGCGGACCGCGATTTTTTTACTCATCAAGTAGACCTTCGGATTCTGGTCATCTTTTGCCAAAAAAATTATTAGAGCACACCCCACCTATCTGCAATAACCTGGCCGTGCTCCTCATTCACAAAAGAAAAAGAAAAAAAAAGAAAATGAAAAATGAAAAAAAATAAAAATAATAAAAAAAAGGAAAAAAGAAAGAAAAAACGAAAAAAAGATAAAGAAAAAAGCAAATAAAAGAAAAATGAAAAAAAGAAAAAAAAAGAAAAAAGAAAAAAGAAAAAAAAAGAAAATGAAATTGAAAAAAAAAATAAAAAAAAATAAAAAAAAGGAAAAAAGAAAAGAAAAAAGAAAAAAAAGAAAATGAAAAATGAAAAAAAGGAATAGAAAAAGAATAAAGGAAAATCGAAAAGAAAAGAAAAAAGTAAAAGCAAAAGAAAAAGAAAAGAGAAAAGAGAAAAAAAAGAAAAAAAAAAGAAAAATGAAGAAAAAGAAAAAAAAGAAAAAAGAAACAAAAAGAAGAAAAAAAGAAAAATCAATATTTGCCATATATTTCGCATGGAAAAAAATCCGCCATCCTGTTTTTTTTCCTGATCATCAAGTAGACCTTTGGGTCTTGATCATCTGTTGCCAAGAAACTACTCTTCCATTTTTATACTCTCCGAGATAGACACCAGAGAAAGTTTCTATGGCCGCCATCTTGAATCCGCCATTTTGGAGTTTTTTTTTTCAACTCCCTGCTAATTGGATGTGGTTTCGAGTAATTTTTGTTGGAGCACACCCCACCTAGTTGGTCGCGTGGATAGTTGGCAAAAAAACCACTCTTTCACGTTTTTTAACCCATTTCCAAAAAGGAGGAGGTTCTCAATTCGGCCAGTATATTTTTCTTTTTTAATTCTCCGAGATCTAAGACACCTATCAACCTATCAAAATCAATGTCTTGCATAGTTCCCAACTTCTAGTCCCTTCAATATTCCCCATACATTTTGTATGAAAAAAAACAAAATCCGCCATCTTGAATTTTTTTCCTACTCACCAGGTAGACCTCCGGGTTTTGATCATCTTTTGTCGAGAAACCGCTCCTCCATCTTTTATAGTCTCCGAGAGAGAGACGGACAAAATTTGCCGCCATTTTTTTTCCGCCATTTTGGAATTTTTTTTCAACTCACTGGCAACTGCTCGAGGTTTCGAATGACATTTGGTCGAGCACCCTCCACCTATCTTCTATACCCTGGCCGTGCCCCTCGCCCGTCTCCGAACTCCTCACTCATCAGCTCTCTCCACCTTTCTCCGAGTCACATTCTTTGAGCTCTATACGACACCATGGGTGAAAAAAATTTTTTTCATACAAAATTTTACAGGAGAGGGGTCGGAAATTTGAGACGTCACAGCTCGGCCGCCATCTTGTTTTTTTAATTTTTTTCTTTTTTTCTGTTAATCGTTTACTAAACTCTACAATAATCCAAAATTTCAAAGAAATCGGTTGGAAAACAAAAGAGTTCCAAGAATCACGTCGGCCGCCATCTTGTTTTTCCGAAATGTCATAATTTTTCCCCACTCGAATCCCCCACCCGGACATATCTCCCCTACATCATTGCATCGTTTTCCGTCTCTTTCTAGGAGAACAATTATGTCAATGAGTGAGTCAGTGGTAATCGAGCTATATATATTATAACTAGTCAATGAGTGAGTCAGTGGTAATCGAGCTATATATATTATAACTAGCGTTTGCTCGGTGCGCGAGCTGCTAAAGCAGCTCGCGGGAAGTGTTATTGCTACAAGTAGGGCGCGTGGGTGCGCGGCCCGCTAAAGCGGACCGCGATTGTTCGGCTTTATTTATTTCGCTCGGTGCGCGAGCTGTTAAAGCAGCTCGCGGGAAGTGTTATTACTACAAGTAGGGCGCGTGGGTGCGCGGCCCGCTAAAGCGGACCGCGATTTTTTTACTCATCAAGTAGACCTTCGGATTCTGGTCATCTTTTGTCAAAAAATTTGTTCGAGCACACCCCACCTATCTGCAATAACCTGGCCGTGCTCCTCATTCACAAAAGAAAAAAAAAAAGAAAAATAAAAAAGAAAAAAAAGAAAAAAAGCAAATGTAAAATGAAAAAAAAGAAAAAGAAAAAAAGCCCTATGAACCTATCAAAATCAATGTCTTGCATAGTTCCCAACTTCTAGTCCCTTCAATATTCCCCATACATTTTGTATGGAGAAAAAAAAAATCCGCCATCTTGAATTTTTTTCCTACTCACCAGGTAGACCTCCGGGTTTTGATCATCTTTTGTCGAGAAACCGCTCCTCCATCTTTTATAGTCTCCGAGAGAGAGACGGACAAAATTTGCCGCCATTTTTTTTCCGCCATTTTGGAATTTTTTTCAACTCACTGGCAACTGCTCGAGGTTTCGAATGATATTTGGTCGAGCACCCTCCACCTATCTACTATACCCTGGCCGTGCCCCTCGCCCGTCTCCGAACTCCTCACTCATCAGCTCTCTCCACCTTTCTCCGAGTCACATTCTTTGAGCTCTATACGACACCATGGGTGAAAAAAAATTTTTTCATACAAAATTTTACAGGAGAGGGGTCGAAAATTTGAGACGTCACAGCTCGGCCGCCATCTTGTTTTTTTAATTTTTTTCACTTTTTCTGTTAATCGTTTACTAATTTCTACAATAATCCAAAATTTCAAAGAAATCGGTTATAAAACAAAAGAGTTGCAAGATTCACGTCGGCCGCCATCTTGTTTTTCCGAAATGTCATAATTTTCCCCAACTCGAATCCCCCGCCCAAACACATCTCCCGAACATCATTATATCGATTTCCGTCTCCTTCTAGGAGAACAACCCTGTCAATGAGTCAATCAGTCAGTGAATCAGTGAGTGGTAATCGAGCTATATATATTACTAGCGTTTGCTCGGTGCGCGAGCTGCTAAAGCAGCTCGCGGGGAGTGTTTTACTAAAAGTAAGGCGCGTGGGTGCGCGGCCCGCTAAAGCGGACCGCGATTGTTCGGCTTTATTTATTTCGCTCGGTGCGCGAGCTGCTAAAGCAGCTCGCGGGAAGTGTTAGTAGTGTTAGTAGTAAGTGTCGCGGGAAGCCCGCTAAAGCGGACCGCGATTTTTTTACTCAAGTAGACCTTCGGATTCTGGTCATCTTTTGCCAAAAAATTTGTTCGAGCACACCCCACCTATCTGCAATAACCTGGCCGTGCTCCTCATTCACAAAAGAAAAAGAAAAAAAAAAGAAAAAAAAAGAAAAAAAAGAAAAAAAGCAAATGTAAAATGAAAAAAAAGAAAAAGAAAAAAAGCCCTATGAACCTATCAAAATCAATGTCTTGCATAGTTCCCAACTTCTAGTCCCTTCAATATTCCCCATACATTTTGTATGGGGGAAAAAAAACCGCCATCTTGAATTTTTTTCCTACTCACCAGGTAGACCTCCGGGTTTTGATCAGCTTTTGTCGAGAAACCGCTCCTCCATCTTTTATAGTCTCCGAGAGAGAGACGGACAAAATTTGCCGCCATTTTTTTTCCGCCATTTTGGAATTTTTTTTCAACTCACTGGCAACTGCTCGAGGTTCCGAATGACATTTGGTCGAGCACCCTCCACCTATCTTCTATACCCTGGCCGTGCCCCTCGCCCGTCTCCGAACTCCTCACTCATCAGCTCTCTCCACCTTTCTCCGAGTCACATTCTTTGAGCTCTATACGACACCATGGGTGAAAAAAATTTTTTTCATACAAAATTTTACAGGAGAGGGGTCGGAAATTTGAGACGTCACAGCTCGGCCGCCATCTTGTTTTTTTAATTTTTTTCACTTTTTCTGTTAATCGTTTACTAATTTCTACAATAATCCAAAATTTCAAAGAAATCGGTTGGAAAACAAAAGAGTTGCAAGAATCACGTCGGCCGCCATCTTGTTTTTCCGAAATGTCATAATTTTTCCCCACTCGAATCCCCCACCCGGACATATCTCCCGTACATCATTATATCGTTTTTTGTCTCTTTCTAGGAGAACAATTATGTCAATGAGTGAATCAGTCAGTGAATCAGTGGTAATCGAGCTATATATATTATAATAACTAGTATTTCGCTCGGTGCGCGAGCTGCTAAAGCAGCTCGCGGGAAGTGTTTTACTAAAAGTAAGGCGCGTGGGTGCGCGGCCCGCTAAAGCGGACCGCGATTGTTCGGCTTTCTTTATTTCGCTCGGTGCGCGAGCTGCTAAAGCAGCTCGCGGGGAGTGTTATTGCTACAAGTAGGGCGCGTGGGTACGCGGCCCGCTAAAGCGGACCGCGATTGTTCGGCTTTATTTATTTCGCTCGGTGCGCGAGCTGCTAAAGCAGCTCGCGGGAAGTGTTATTGCTACAAGTAGGGCGCGTGGGTGCGCGGCCCGCTAAAGCGGACCGCGATTTTTTTACTCATCAAGTAGCCCTTCGGATTCTGGTCATCTTTTGCCAAAAAATTTGTTCGAGCACACCCCACCTATCTGCAATAACCTGGCCGTGCTCCTCATTCACAAAAGAAAAAGAAAAAAAAAAGAAAAAAAAATGAAAAAAAAGAAAAAAAACAAATGTAAAATGAAAAAAAAGAAAAAGAAAAAAAGCCCTATGAACCTATCAAAATCAATGTCTTGCATAGTTCCCAACTTCTAGTCCCTTCAATATTCCCCATACATTTTGTATGGGGGGAAAAAAAAATCCGCCATCTTGAATTTTTTTCCTACTCACCAGGTAGACCTCAAGGTTGTGATCATCTTTTGTCGAGAAACCGCTCCTCCATCTTTTATAGTCTCCGAGAGAGAGACGGACAAAATTTGCCGCCATTTTTTTTCCGCCATTTTGGAATTGTTTTTCAGCTCACTAGCAACTGCTCGAGGTTTCGAATGACATTTGGTCGAGCACCCTCCACCTATCTTCTATACCCTGGCCGTGCCCCTCGCCCGTCTCCGAACTCCTCACTCATCAGCTCTCTCCACCTTTCTCCGAATCACATTCTTTGAGCTCTATACGACACCATGGGTGAAAAAAATTTTTTTCATACAAAATTTTACAGGAGAGGGGTGGAAATTTGAGACGTCACAGCTCGGCCGCCATCTTGTTTTTTTAATTTTTTTCACTTTTTCTGTTAATCGTTTACTAATTTCTACAATAATCCAAAATTTCAAAGAAATCGGTCGGAAAACAAAAGAGATGCAAGATTCACGTCAGCCGCCATCTTGTTTTTCCGAAATGTCATAATTTTCCCCAACTCGAATCCCCCCCCCCAAACACATCTCCCGAACATCATTATATCGATTTCCATCTCCTTCTAGGAGAACAACCCTGTCAATGAGTGAGTGAGTGAGTGAGTGAGTGTGTCAGTCAGTGGTAATCGAGCTATATATATTATAATAACTAGTATTTCGCTCGGTGCGCGAGCTGCTAAAGCAGCTCGCGGGAAGTGTTTTACTAAAAGTAAGGCGCGTGGGTGCGCGGCCCGCTAAAGCGGACCGCGATTGTTCGGCTTTATTTATTTCGCTCGGTGCGCGAGCTGCTAAAGCAGCTCGCGGGAAGTGTTATAACTACAAGTAGGGCACGTAGGTGCGCGGCCCGCTAAAGCGGACCGCGATTGTTCGGCTTTATTTATTTCGCTCGGTGCGCGAGCTGCTAAAGCAGCTCGCGGGAAGTGTTATTACTACAAGTAGTGCGCGTGGGTGCGCGGCCCGCTAAAGCGGACCGCGATTTTTTTACTCATCAAGTAGCCCTTCGGATTCTGGTCATCTTTTGGCAAAAAATTTGTTCGAGCACACCCCACCTATCTGCAATAACCTGGCCGTGCTCCTCATTCACAAAAGAAAAAGAAAAAAAGAAGAAAAAAAAAGAAAAAAAAATGAAAAAAAACAAAAAAAACAAATGTAAAATGAAAAAAAAGAAAAAGAAAAAAAGCCCTATGAACCTATCAAAATCAATGTCTTGCATAGTTCCCAACTTCTAGTCCCTTCAATATTCCCCATACATTTTGTATGGAGAAAAAAAAAATCCGCCATCTTGAATTTTTTTCCTACTCACCAGGTAGACCTCCGGGTTTTGATCATCTTTTGTCGAGAAACCGCTCCTCCATCTTTTATAGTCTCCGAGCGAGAGACGGACAAAATTTGCCGCCATTTTTTTTCCGCCATTTTGGAATTTTTTTTCAACTCACTGGCAACTGCTCGAGGTTTCGAATGACATTTGGTCAAGCACCCTCCACCTATCTTCTATACCCTGGCCGTGCCCCTCGCCCGTCTCCGAACTCCTCACTCATCAGCTCTCTCCACCTTTTTCCGAGTCACATTTTTTGAGCTCTACACGACACCATGGGTGAAAAAAAAATTTTTCATACAAAATTTTACAGGAGAGGGGTCGGAAATTTGGGACGTCACAGCTCAGCCGCCATCTTGTTTTTTTAATTTTTTTCTCTTTTTCTGTTAATCGTTTACTAATTCCTACAATAATCCAAAATTTCAAAGAAATCGGTCGGAAAACAAAAGAGTTGCAAGAATCACGTCGGCCGCCATCTTGTTTTTCCGAAATGTCATAATTTTTCCCCACTCGAATCCCCCCCCCAAACACATCTCCCGAACATCATTATATAGATTTCCGTCTCCTTCTAGGAGAACAACCCTGTCAATCAGTGAGTCAGTGAGTGAGTGGTAATCGAGCTATATATATTATAACTAGCATTTGCTCGGTGCGCGAGCTGCTAAAGCAGCTCGCGGGAAGTGTTTTACTAAAAGTAAGGCGCGTGGGTGCGCGGCCCGCTAAAGCGGACCGCGATTGTTCGGCTTTATTTATTTCGCTCGGTGCGCGAGCTGCTAAAGCAGCTCGCGGAAAGTGTTATTACTACAAGTCGGGCGCGTGGGTGCGCGGCCCGCTAAAGCGGACCGCGATTTTTTTACTCATCAAGTAGACCTTCGGATTCTGGTCATCTTTTGCCAAAAAATTTGTTCGAGCACACCCCACCTATCTGCAATAACCTGGCCGTGCTCCTCATTCACAAAAGAAAAAGAAAAAGAACAAAAAAAAATGAAAAAAAAACAAAAAAAACAAATGTAAAATGAAAAAAAGAAAAAGAAAAAAAGCCCTATGAACCTATCAAAATCAATGTCTTGCATAGTTCCCAACTTCTAGTCCCTTCAATATTCCCCATACATTTTGTATGGGGGGGAAAAAAAATCCGCCATCTTGAATTTTTTTCCTACTCACCAGGTAGACCTCCGGGTTGTGATCATCTTTTGTCGAGAAACCGCTCCTCCATCTTTTATAGTCTCCGAGAGAGAGACGGACAAAATTTGCCGCCATTTTTTTTCCGCCATTTTGGAATTTTTTTTCAACTCACTGGCAACTGCTCGAGGTTTCGAATGACATTTGGTCGAGCACCCTCCACCTATCTTCTATACCCTGGCCGTGCCCCTCGCCCGTCTCCGAACTCCTCACTCATCAGCTCTCTCCACCTTTCTCCGAGTCACATTCTTTGAGCTCTATACGACACCATGGGTGAAAAAAATTTTTTTCATACAAAATTTTACAGGAGAGGGGTCGGAAATTTGAGACGTCACAGCTCGGCCGCCATCTTGTTTTTTTAATTTTTTTCACTTTTTCTGTTAATCGTTTACTAATTTCTACAATAATCCAAAATTTCAAAGAAATCGGTTGGAAAACAAAAGAGTTGCAAGATTCACGTCGGCCGCCATCTTGTTTTTCCGAAATGTCATAATTTTCCCCAACTCGAATCCCCCCCCCAAACACATCTCCCGAACATCATTATATCGATTTCCGTCTCCTTCTAGGAGAACAACCCTGTCAATGAGTGAGTCAGTGAGTGAGTGGTAATCGAGCTATATATATTATAATAATTACTAAAAGTAAGGCGCGTGGGTGCGCGGCCCGCTAAAGCGGACCGCGATTGTTCGGCTTTATTTATTTCGCTCGGTGCGCGAGCTGCTAAAGCAGCTCGCGGGAAGTGTTATTACTACAAGTAGGGCGCGTGGGTGCGCGGCCCGCTAAAGCGGACCGCGATTTTTTTACTCATCAAGTAGACCTTCGGATTCTGGTCATCTTTTGCCAAAAAATTTGTTCGAGCACACCCCACCTATCTGCAATAACCTGGCCGTGCTCCTCATTCACAAAAGAAAAAGAAAAAAAAATGAAAAAAAAGAAAAGAAAAACAAATGTAAAATGAAAAAAAAGAAAAAGAAAAAAAGCCCTATGAACCTATCAAAATCAATGTCTTGCATAGTTCCCAACTTCTAGTCCCTTCAATATTCCCCATACATTTTGTATGGGGGGAAAAAAAAATCCGCCATCTTGAATTTTTTTCCTACTCACCAGGTAGACCTCCGGGTTGTGATCATCTTTTGTCGAGAAACCGCTCCTCCATCTTTTATAGTCTCCGAGAGAGAGACGGACAAAATTTGCCGCCATTTTTTTTCCGCCATTTTGGAATTTTTTTTAACTCACTGGCAACTGCTCGAAGTTTCGAATGACATTTGGTCGAGCACCCTCCACCTATCTTCTATACCCTGGCCGTGCCCCTCGCCCGTCTCCGAACTCCTCACTCATCAGCTCTCTCCACCTTTCTCCGAGTCACATTCTTTGAGCTCTATACGACACCGTGGGTGAAAAAAATTTTTTTCATACAAAATTTTACAGGAGAGGGGTCGGAAATTTGAGACGTCACAGCTCGGCAGCCATCTTGTTTTTTTAATTTTTTTCACTTTTTCTGTTAATCGTTTACTAATTTCTACAATAATCCAAAATTTCAAAGAAATCGGTCGGAAAACAAAAGAGTTGCAAGATTCACGTCGGCCGCCATCTTGTTTTTCCGAAATGTCATAATTTTCCCCAACTCGAATCCCTTCCCCAAGCACATCTCCCAAACATCATTATATAGATTTCCGTCTCCTTCTAGGAGAACAACCCTGTCAATGAGTGAATCAGTCAGTCAGTGAGTGGTAATCGAGCTATATATATTATAACTAGCGTTTGCTCGGTGCGCGAGCTGCTAAAGCAGCTCGCGGGAAGTGTTATTACTACAAGTAGGGCACGTGGGTGCGCGGCCCGCTAAAGCGGACCGCGATTATTCGGCTTTATTTATTTCGCTCGGTGCGCGAGCTGCTAAAGCAGCTCGCGGGAAGTGTTATTACTACAAGTAGGGCGCGTGGGTGCGCGGCCCGCTAAAGCGGACCGCGATTTTTTTACTCATCAAGTAGACTTTCGGATTCTGGTCATCTTTTGCCAAAAAATTTGTTCGAGCACACCCCACCTATCTGCAATAACCTGGCCGTGCTCCTCATTCACAAAAGAAAAAGAAAAAAAAGAAAAAAAAAAGAAAAAAAGCAAATGTAAAATGAAAAAAAAGAAAAAGAAAAAAGCCCTATGAACCTATCAAAATCAATGTCTTGCATAGTTCCCAACTTCTAGTCCCTTCAATTTTCCCCATACATTTTGTATGGGGGGAAAAAAAAATCCGCCATCTTGAATTTTTTTCCTACTCACCAGGTAGACCTCCGGGTTGTGATCATCTTTTGTCGAGAAACCGCTCCTCCATCTTTTATAGTCTCCGAGAGAGAGACGGACAAAATTTGCCGCCATTTTTTTTCCGCCATTTTGGAATTTTTTTTCAAATCACTGGCAACTGCTCGAGGTTTCAAATGACATTTGGTCGAGCACCCTCCACCTATCTTCTATACCCTGGCCGTGCCCCTCGCCCGTCTCCGAACTCCTCACTCATCAGCTCTCTCCACCTTTCTCCGAGTCACATTCTTTGAGCTCTATACGACACCATGGGTGAAAAAAATTCCGTCTCCTTCTAGGAGAACAACCCTGTCAATGAGTGAGTCAGTGAATCAGTCAGTAAGTGGTAATCGAGCTATTTTCATACAAAATTTTACAGGAGAGGGGTCGGAAATTTGAGACGTCACAGCTCGGCCGCCATCTTGTTTTTTTAATTTTTTTCACTTTTTCTGTTAATCGTTTACTAATTTCTACAATAATCCAAAATTTCAAAGAAATCGGTTGGAAAACAAAAGAGTTGCAAGATTCACGTCGGCCGCCATCTTGTTTTTCCGAAATGTCATAATTTTCCCCAACTCGAATCCCCCCCCCAAACACATCTCCCGAACATCATTATATCGATTTCCGTCTCCTTCTAGGAGAACAACCCTGTCAATGAGTGAGTCAGTGAGTGAGTGGTAATCGAGCTATATATATTATAATAATTACTAAAAGTAAGGCGCGTGGGTGCGCGGCCCGCTAAAGCGGACCGCGATTGTTCGGCTTTATTTATTTCGCTCGGTGCGCGAGCTGCTAAAGCAGCTCGCGGGAAGTGTTATTACTACAAGTAGGGCGCGTGGGTGCGCGGCCCGCTAAAGCGGACCGCGATTTTTTTACTCATCAAGTAGACCTTCGGATTCTGGTCATCTTTTGCCAAAAAATTTGTTCGAGCACACCCCACCTATCTGCAATAACCTGGCCGTGCTCCTCATTCACAAAAGAAAAAGAAAAAAAAATGAAAAAAAAGAAAAAAAAAACAAATGTAAAATGAAAAAAAAGAAAAAGAAAAAAAGCCCTATGAACCTATCAAAATCAATGTCTTGCATAGTTCCCAACTTCTAGTCCCTTCAATATTCCCCATACATTTTGTATGGGGGGAAAAAAAAATCCGCCATCTTGAATTTTTTTCCTACTCACCAGGTAGACCTCCGGGTTGTGATCATCTTTTGTCGAGAAACCGCTCCTCCATCTTTTATAGTCTCCGAGAGAGAGACGGACAAAATTTGCCGCCATTTTTTTTCCGCCATTTTGGAATTTTTTTTAACTCACTGGCAACTGCTCGAAGTTTCGAATGACATTTGGTCGAGCACCCTCCACCTATCTTCTATACCCTGGCCGTGCCCCTCGCCCGTCTCCGAACTCCTCACTCATCAGCTCTCTCCACCTTTCTCCGAGTCACATTCTTTGAGCTCTATACGACACCGTGGGTGAAAAAAATTTTTTTCATACAAAATTTTACAGGAGAGGGGTCGGAAATTTGAGACGTCACAGCTCGGCAGCCATCTTGTTTTTTTAATTTTTTTCACTTTTTCTGTTAATCGTTTACTAATTTCTACAATAATCCAAAATTTCAAAGAAATCGGTCGGAAAACAAAAGAGTTGCAAGATTCACGTCGGCCGCCATCTTGTTTTTCCGAAATGTCATAATTTTCCCCAACTCGAATCCCTTCCCCAAGCACATCTCCCAAACATCATTATATAGATTTCCGTCTCCTTCTAGGAGAACAACCCTGTCAATGAGTGAATCAGTCAGTCAGTGAGTGGTAATCGAGCTATATATATTATAACTAGCGTTTGCTCGGTGCGCGAGCTGCTAAAGCAGCTCGCGGGAAGTGTTATTACTACAAGTAGGGCACGTGGGTGCGCGGCCCGCTAAAGCGGACCGCGATTATTCGGCTTTATTTATTTCGCTCGGTGCGCGAGCTGCTAAAGCAGCTCGCGGGAAGTGTTATTACTACAAGTAGGGCGCGTGGGTGCGCGGCCCGCTAAAGCGGACCGCGATTTTTTTACTCATCAAGTAGACCTTCGGATTCTGGTCATCTTTTGCCAAAAAATTTGTTCGAGCACACCCCACCTATCTGCAATAACCTGGCCGTGCTCCTCATTCACAAAAGAAAAAGAAAAAAAAGAAAAAAAAAGAAAAAAAAGAAAAAAAGCAAATGTAAAATGAAAAAAAAGAAAAAGAAAAAAGCCCTATGAACCTATCAAAATCAATGTCTTGCATAGTTCCCAACTTCTAGTCCCTTCAATTTTCCCCATACATTTTGTATGGGGGGAAAAAAAAATCCGCCATCTTGAATTTTTTTCCTACTCACCAGGTAGACCTCCGGGTTGTGATCATCTTTTGTCGAGAAACCGCTCCTCCATCTTTTATAGTCTCCGAGAGAGAGACGGACAAAATTTGCCGCCATTTTTTTTCCGCCATTTTGGAATTTTTTTTCAAATCACTGGCAACTGCTCGAGGTTTCAAATGACATTTGGTCGAGCACCCTCCACCTATCTTCTATACCCTGGCCGTGCCCCTCGCCCGTCTCCGAACTCCTCACTCATCAGCTCTCTCCACCTTTCTCCGAGTCACATTCTTTGAGCTCTATACGACACCATGGGTGAAAAAAATTCCGTCTCCTTCTAGGAGAACAACCCTGTCAATGAGTGAGTCAGTGAATCAGTCAGTAAGTGGTAATCGAGCTATATATATTATAATAACTAGCGTTTGCTCGGTGCGCGAGCTGCTAAAGCAGCTCGCGGGAAGTGTTATTGCTACAAGTAGGGCGCGTGGGTGCGCGGCCCGCTAAAGCGGACCGCGATTGTTCGGCTTTATTTATACCGCTCGGTGCGCGAGCTGCTAAAGCAGCTCGCGGGAAGTGTTATTGCTACAAGTAGGGCGCGTGGGTGCGCGGCCCGCTAAAGCGGACCGCGATTTTTTTTCTCATCAAATAGACCTTCGGATTCTGGTCATCTTTTGCCAAAAAATTTGTTCGAGCACACCCCACCTATCTGCAATAACCTGGCCGTGCTCCTCATTCACAAAAGAAAAAGAAAAAAAAGAAAAAAAATGAAAAAAAACAAAAAAAAAACAAATGTAAAATGAAAAAAAGAAAAAGAAAAAAAGCCCTATGAACCTATCAAAATCAATGTCTTGCATAGTTCCCAACTTCTAGTCCCTTCAATATTCCCCATACATTTTGTATGGGGGGAAAAAAAAATCCGCCATCTTGAATTTTTTTCCTACTCACCAGGTAGACCTCCGGGTTGTGATCATCTTTTGTCGAGAAACCGCTCCTCCATCTTTTATAGTCTCCGAGAGAGAGACGGACAAAGTTTGCCGCCATTTTTTTTCCGCCATTTTGGAATTTTTTTTCAACTCACTGGCAACTGCTCGAGGTTTCGAATGACATTTGGTCGAGCACCCTCCACCTATCTTCTACACCCTGGCCGTGCCCCTCGCCCGTCTCCGAACTCCTCACTCATCAGCTCTCTCCACCTTTCTCCGAGTCACATTCTTTGAGCTCTATACGACACCATGGGTGAAAAAAATTTTTTTCATACAAAATTTTATAGGAGAGGGGACGGAAATTTGAAACGTCACAGCTCGGCCGCCATCTTGTTTTTTTAATTTTTTTCACTTTTTCTGTTAATCGTTTACTAATTTCTACAGTAGTCCAAAATTTCAAAGAAATCGGTCGGAAAACAAAAGAGTTGCAAGATTCACGTCGGCCGCCATCTTGTTTTTCCGAAATGTCATAATTTTCCCCAACTCGAATCCCCCCCCCCCAAACACATCTCCCGAACATCATTATATCGATTTCCGTCTCCTTCTAGGAGAACAACCCTGTCAATCAGTGAGTGAGTGAGTGTGTCAGTCAGTCAGTGGTAATCGAGCTATATATATTATAATAACTAGCGTTTGCTCGGTGCGCGAGCTGCTAA
Source organism: Oeneis ivallda (assembly GCA_029955525.1). Taxonomy (NCBI): domain Eukaryota; kingdom Metazoa; phylum Arthropoda; class Insecta; order Lepidoptera; family Nymphalidae; genus Oeneis; species Oeneis ivallda. The sequence continues at coordinate 9,171,256 of JARPMR010000003.1, read as the reverse complement.
AGCAGCTCGCGGGAAATGTTTTACTAAAAATAATTATTACTAAAAGTAAGGCGCGTGGGTGCGCGGCCCGCTAAAGCGGACCGCGATTGTTCAGCTTTATTTATTTCGCTCGGTGCGCGAGCTGCTAAAGCAGCTCGCGGGAAGTGTTATTGCTACAAGTAGGGCGCGTGGGTGCGCGGCCCGCTAAAGCGGACCGCGATTGTTCGGCTTTATTTATTTCGCTCGGTGCGCGAGCTGCTAAAGCAGCTCGCGGGAAGTGTTATTACTACAAGTAGGGCGCGTGGGTGCGCGGCCCGCTAAAGCGGACCGCGATTTTTTTTACTCATCAAGTAGACCTTCGGATTCTGGTCATCTTTTGCCAAAAAATTTGTTCGAGCACACCCCACCTATCTGCAATAACCTGGCCGTGCTCCTCATTCACAAAAGAAAAAGAAAAAAAAGAAAAAAAAATGAAAAAAAAACAAAAAAAACAAATGTAAAATGAAAAAAAGAAAAAGAAAAAAAGCCCTATGAACCTATCAAAATCAATGTCTTGCATAGTTCCCAACTTCTAGTCCCTTCAATATTCCCCATACATTTAGTATGGAAAAAAAAAATCCGCCATCTTGAATTTTTTTCCTACTCACCAGGTAGACCTCCGGGTTTTGATCATCTTTTGTCGAGAAACCGCTCCTCCATCTCTTATAGTCTCCGAGAGAGAGACGGACAAAATTTGCTGCCATTTTTTTTCCGCCATTTTGGAATTTTTTTTCAACGCACTGGCAACTGCTCGAGGTTTCGAATGACATTTGGTCGAGCACCCTCCACCTATCTTCTATACCCTGGCCGTGCCCCTCGCCCGTCTCCGAACTCCTTTGTCATCAGCTCTCTCCGCCTTTCTCCGAGTCACATTCTTTGAGCTCTATACGACACCATGGGTGAAAAAAATTTTTTTCATACAAAATTTTACAGGAGAGGGGTCGGAAATTTGAGACGTCACAGCTCGGCCGCCATCTTGTTTTTTTATTTTTTTTCACTTTTTCTGTTAATCGTTTACTAATTTCTACAATAATCCAAAATTTCAAAGAAATCGGTTGGAAAAAAAAGAGTTGCAAGATTCACGTCGGCCGCCATCTTGTTTTTCCGAAATGTCATAATTTTCCCCAACTCGAATCCCCCCCCCCAAACACATCTCCCGAACATCATTATATCGATTTCCGTCTCCTTCTAGGAGAACAACCCTGTCAATGAGTGAGTCAGTGAGTGAGTGGTAATCGAGCTATATATATTATAATAACTAGTATTTCGCTCGGTGCGCGAGCTGCTAAAGCAGCTCGCGGGAAGTGTTTTACTAAAAGTAAGGCGCGTGCGTGCGCGGCCCGCTAAAGCAGACCGCGATTGTTCGGCTTTATTTATTTCGCTCGGTGCGCGAGCTGCTAAAGCAGCTCGCGGGAAGTGTTATTACTACAAGTAGGGCACGTGGGTGCGCGGCCCGCTAAAGCGGACCGCGATTGTTCGGCTTTATTTATTTCGCTCGGTGCGCGAGCTGCTAAAGCAGCTCGCGGGAAGTGTTATTACTACAAGTAGGGCACGTGGGTGCGCGGCCCGCTAAAGCGGACCGCGATTGTTCGGCTTTATTTATTTCGCTCGGTGCGCGAGCTTCTAAAGCAGCTCGCGGGAAGTGTTATTACTACAAGTAGTGCGCGTGGGTGCGCGGCCCGCTAAAGCGGACCGCGATTTTTTTACTCATCAAGTAGCCCTTCGGATTCTGGTCATCTTTTGGCAAAAAATTTGTTCGAGCACACCCCACCTATCCGCAATAACCTGGCCGTGCTCCTCATTCACAAAAGAAAAAGAAAAAAAAAGAAAAAAAAAAGAAAAAAAAATGAAAAAAAAACAAAAAAAAACAAATGTAAAATGAAAAAAAAGAAAAAGAAAAAAAGCCCTATGAACCTATCAAAATCAATGTCTTGCATAGTTCCCAACTTCTAGTCCCTTCAATATTCCCCATACATTTTGTATGGAGAAAAAAAAAATCCGCCATCTTGAATTTTTTTCCTACTCACCAGGTAGACCTCCGGGTTTTGATCATCTTTTGTCGAGAAAGCGCTCCTCCATCTTTTATAGTCTCCGAGCGAGAGACGGACAAAATTTGCCGCCATTTTTTTTCCGCCATTTTGGAATTTTTTTTCAACGCACTGGCAACTGCTCGAGGTTTCGAATGACATTTGGTCGAGCACCCTCCACCTATCTTCTATACCCTGGCCGTGCCCCTCGCCCGTCTCCGAACTCCTCACTCATCAGCTCTCTCCACCTTTCTCCGAGTCACATTCTTTGAGCTCTACACGACAACATGGGTGAAAAAAAAATTTTTCATACAAAATTTTACAGGAGAGGTGTCGGAAATTTGGGACGTCACAGCTCAGCCGCCATCTTGTTTTTTTAATTTTTTTCACTTTTTCTGTTAATCGTTTACTAATTTCTACAATAATCCAAAATTTCAAAGAAATCGGTTATAAAACAAAAGAGTTGCAAGATTCACGTCGGCCGCCATCTTGTTTTTCCGAAATGTCATAATTTTCCCCAACTCGAATCCCCCGCCCAAACACCTCTCCCGAACATCATTATATCGATTTCCGTCTCCTTCTAGGAGAACAACCCTGTCAATGAGTCAATCAGTCAGTGAATCAGTGAGTGGTAATCGAGCTATATATATTATAATAACTAGTATTTCGCTCGGTGGGAAGTGTTTTACTAAAAGTAAGGCGCGTGGGTGCGCGGCCCGCTAAAGCGGACCGCGATTGTTCGGCTTTATTTATTTCGCTCGGTGCGCGAGCTGCTAAAGCAGCTCGCGGGAAGTGTTATTACTAAAAGTAAGGCGCGTGGGTGCGCGGCCCGCTAAAGCGGACCGCGATTGTTCGGCTTTATTTATTTCGCTCGGTGCGCGAGCTGCTAAAGCAGCTCGCGGGAAGTGTTATTACTACAAGTAGTGCGCGTGGGTGCGCGGCCCGCTAAAGCGGACCGCGATTTTTTTAGTCATCAAGTAACCCTTCGGATTCTGGTCATCTTTTAGCAAAAAATTTGTTCGAGCACACCCCACCTATCTGCAATAACCTGGCCGTGCTCCTCATTCACAAAAGAAAAAGAAAAAAAAAAGAAAAAAAAAGAAAAAAAAAATGAAAAAAAACAAAAAAAAAAACAAATGTAAAATGAAAAAAAAGAAAAAGAAAAAAAGCCCTATGAACCTATCAAAATCAATGTCTTGCATAGTTCCCAACTTTTAGTCCCTTCAATATTCCCCATACATTTTGTATGGAGAAAAAAAAAATCCGCCATCTTGAATTTTTTTCCTACTCACCAGGTAGACCTCCGGGTTTTGATCATCTTTTGTCGAGAAACCGCTCCTCCATCTTTTATAGTCTCCGAGCGAGAGACGGACAAAATTTGCCGCCATTTTTTTTCCGCCATTTTGGAATTTTTTTTCAACTCACTGGCAACTGCTCGAGGTTTCGAATGACATTTGGTCGAGCACCCTCCACCTATCTTCTATACCCTGGCCGTGCCCCTCGCCCGTCTCCGAACTCCTCACTCATCAGCTCTCTCCACCTTTCTCCGAGTCACATTCTTTGAGCTCTACACGACACCATGGGTAAAAAAAAAATTTTTCATACAAAATTTTACAGGAGAGAGGTCGGAAATTTGGGACGTCACAGCTCAGCCGCCATCTTGTTTTTTTAATTTTTTTCACTTTTTCTGTTAATCGTTTACTAATTTCTACAATAATCCAAAATTTCAAAGAAATCGGTTATAAAACAAAAGAGTTGCAAGATTCACGTCGGCCGCCATCTTGTTTTTCCGAAATGTCATAATTTTCTCCAACTCGAATCCCCCGCCCAAACACATCTCCCGAACATCATTATATAGATTTCCGTCTCCTTCTAGGAGAACAACCCTGTCAATGAGTCAATCAGTCAGTGAATCAGTGAGTGGTAATCGAGCTATATATATTATAACTAGCATTTGCTCGGTGCGCGAGCTGCTAAAGCAGCTCGCGGGAAGTGTTTTACTAAAAGTAAGGCGCGTGGGTGCGCGGCCCGCTAAAGCGGACCGCGATTGTTCGGCTTTATTTATTTCGCTCGGTGCGCGAGCTGCTAAAGCAGCTCGCGGGAAGTGTTATTACTACAAGTAGGGCGCGTGGGTGCGCGGCCCGCTAAAGCGGACCGCGATTTTTTTTCTCATCAAATAGACCTTCGGATTCTGGTCATCTTTTGCCAAAAAATTTGTTCGAGCACACCCCACCTATCTGCAATAACCTGGCCGTGCTCCTCATTCACAAAAGAAAAAGAAAAAAAAGAAAAAAAAATGAAAAAAAACAAAAAAAACAAATGTAAAATGAAAAAAAGAAAAAGAAAAAAAGCCCTATGAACCTATCAAAATCAATGTCTTGCATAGTTCCCAACTTCTAGTCCCTTCAATATTCCCCATACATTTTGTATGTAAAAAAAAAAATCCGCCATCTTGAATTTTTTTCCTACTCACCAGGTAGATCGCCGGGTTGCGATCACCTTTTGTCGAGAAACCGCTCCTCCATCTTTTATAGTCTCCGAGAGAGAGACGGACAAAATTTGCAAAAGCTGCTAAAGCAGCTCGCGGGAAGTGTTATTGCTACAAGTAGGGCGCGTGGGTGCGCGGCCCGCTAAAGCGGACCGCGATTGTTCGGCTTTATTTATTTCGCTCGGTGCGCGAGCTGCTAAAGCAGCTCGCGGGAAGTGTTATTACTACAAGTAGGGCGCGTGGGTGAGTGGCCCGCTAAAGCGGGCCGCGATTTTTTACTCATCAAGTAGACCTTCGGGTTCTGGTCATCTTTTGCCAAAAAATTTATTCGAGCACACCCCACCTATCTGCAATAACCTGGCCGTGCTCCTCATTCACAAAAGAAAAAGAAAAAAAAAGAAAAGAAAAAAAGAAAATGAAAAATGAAAAAAAAAGAAAAATAATAAAAAAAAGGAAAAAAGAAAGAAAAAAGAAAAAAAAGAAAAAAGAAAAAGAAAAAAGCAAATAAATGAAAAATGAAAAAAAAGAAAAAAAGAAAAAAAAAGAAAAAAAAGAAAATGAAAAATAAATAAATAAAATAAAAAAATTAAAAAAAATAAAAAAAGGAAAAAGAAAAGAAAAAAGGAAAAACGAAAAAGAAAAGAAAAAAGTAAAAGCAAAAGAAAAAGAAGAGAAAAAAAAAGAAAAATGAATCGCCATATATTTCGCATGGAAAAAAAATCCGCCATCTTGTTTTTTTTCCTGATCATCAAGTAGACCTTTGGGTCTTGATCATCTGTTGCCAAGAAACTACTCTTCCATCTTTCATACTCTCCGAGATAGACACCAGAGAAAGTTTCTATGGCCGCCATCTTGAATCCGCCATTTTGGAGTTTTTTTTTCAACTCCCTGCTAATTGGATGTGGTTTCGAGTAATTTTTGTTGGAGCACACCCCACCTAGTTGGTCGCGTGGATAGTTGGCAAAAAAACCACTCTTTCACCTTTTTTAACCCATTTCCAAAAAGGAGGAGGTTCTCAATTCGGCCAGTATATTTTTCTTTTTTAATTCTCCGAGATCTAAGACACCTATGAACCTATCAAAATCAATGTCTTGCATAGTTCCCAACTTCTAGTCCCTTCAATATTCCCCATACATTTTGTATGTAAAAAAAAAATCCGCCATCTTGAATTTTTTTCCTACTCACCAGGTAGACCTCCAGGTTGTGATCATCTTTTGTCGAGCAACCGCTCCTCCATCTTTTATAGTCTCCGAGAGAGAGACGGACAAAATTTGCCGCCATTTTTTTTCCGCCATTTTGGATTTTTTTTTCAACTCACTGGCAACTGCTCGAGGTTTCGAATGACATTTGGTCGAGCACCCTCCACCTATCTTCTACACCCTGGCCGTGCCCCTCGCCCGTCTCCGAACTCCTCACTCATCAGCTCTCTCCACCTTTCTCCGAGTCACATTCTTTGAGCTCTATACGACACCATGGGTGAAAACAATTTTTTTCATACAAAATTTTACAGGAGAGGGGACGGAAATTTGAAACGTCACAGCTCGGCCGCCATCTTGTTTTTTTAATTTTTTTCACTTTTTCTGTTAATCGTTTACTAATTTCTACAGTAATCCAAAATTTCAAAGAAATCGGTCGGAAAACAAAAGAGTTGCAAGATTCACGTCGGCCGCCATCTTGTTTTTCCGAAATGTCATAATTTTCCCCAACTCGAATCCCCCACCCGGACATATCTCCCCTACATCATTATATCGATTTCCGTCTCCTTCTAGGAGAACAACCCTGTCAATCAGTGAGTGAGTGAGTGTGTCAGTCAGTCAGTGGTAATCGAGCTATATATATTATAATAATAACTAGCGTTTGCTCGGTGCGCGAGCTGCTAAAGCAGCTCGTGGGAAGTGTTATTACTAAAAGTAGGGCGCGTGGGTGCGCGGCCCGCTAAAGCGGACCGCGATTTTTTTACTCATCAAGTAGACCTTCGGATTCTGGTCATCTTTTGCCAAAAAATTTGTTCGAGCACACCCCACCTATCTGCAATAACCTGGCCGTGCTCCTCATTCAAAAAAGAAAAAGAAAAAAAAAAGAAAAAGAGAAAAAAGAAAAGAAAAAAAGAAGAAAGTATAAAAGAAAATGAAAAATTAAAAAAAAGAAAAAGAATAAAAAAAAGGAAAAAAGAACATAAAAATGAAAAAAAAAAAAAAAAAAAAAGAAACAAAGCTAATGTAAATTGAAAAAAAAGAAAAAGAAAAAAAGCCCTATGAACCTATCAAAATCAATGTCTTGCATCGTTCCCAACTTCTAGTCCCTTAAATATTCCCCATACATTTTGTATGTAAAAAAAAAAATCCGCCATCTTGAATTTTTTTCCTACTCACCAGGTAGACCTCCGGGTTGCGATCACCTTTTGTCGAGAAACCGCTCCTCCATCTTTTATAGTCTCCGAGAGAGAGACGGACAAAATTTGCAAAAGCTGCTAAAGCAGCTCGCGGGAAGTGTTATTGCTACAAGTAGGGCGCGTGGGTGCGCGGCCCGCTAAAGCGGACCGCGATTGTTCGGCTTTATTTATTTCGCTCGGTGCGCGAGCTGCTAAAGCAGCTCGCGGGAAGTGTTATTACTACAAGTAGGGCGCGTGGGTGCGCGGCCCGCTAAAGCGGACCGCGATTTTTTTACTCATCAAGTAGACCTTCGGATTCTGGTCATCTTTTGCCAAAAAATTTGTTCGAGCACACCCCACCTATCTGCAATAACCTGGCCGTGCTCCTCATTCACAAATGAAAAAGAAAAAAAAAGAAAAAAAAAAGAAAAAAAAGAAAAAAAGCAAATGTAAAATGAAAAAAAAGAAAAAGAAAAAAAGCCCTATGAACCTATCAAAATCAATGTCTTGCATAGTTCCCAACTTCTAGTCCCTTCAATATTCCCCATACATTTTGTATGGAGAAAAAAAAAAATCCGCCATCTTGAATTTTTTTCCTACTCACCAGGTAGACCTCCGGGTTTTGATCATCTTTTGTCGAGAAACCGCTCCTCCATCTTTTATAGTCTCCGAGCGAGAGACGGACAAAATTTGCCGCCATTTTTTTTCCGCCATTTTGGAATTTTTTTTCAACTCACTGGCAACTGCTCGAGGTTTCGAATGACATTTGGTCGAGCACCCTCCACCTATCTTCTATACCCTGGCCGTGCCCCTCGCCCGTCTCCGAACTCCTCACTCATCAGCTCTCTCCACCTTTCTCCGAGTCACATTCTTTGAGCTCTACACGACAACATGGGTGAAAAAAAAATTTTTCATACAAAATTTTACAGGAGAGGTGTCGGAAATTTGGGACGTCACAGCTCAGCCGCCATCTTGTTTTTTTAATTTTTTTCACTTTTTCTGTTAATCGTTTACTAATTTCTACAATAATCCAAAATTTCAAAGAAATCGGTTATAAAACAAAAGAGTTGCAAGATTCACGTCGGCCGCCATCTTGTTTTTCCGAAATGTCATAATTTTCCCCAACTCGAATCCCCCGCCCAAACACCTCTCCCGAACATCATTATATCGATTTCCGTCTCCTTCTAGGAGAACAACCCTGTCAATGAGTCAATCAGTCAGTGAATCAGTGAGTGGTAATCGAGCTATATATATTATAATAACTAGTATTTCGCTCGGTGGGAAGTGTTTTACTAAAAGTAAGGCGCGTGGGTGCGCGGCCCGCTAAAGCGGACCGCGATTGTTCGGCTTTATTTATTTCGCTCGGTGCGCGAGCTGCTAAAGCAGCTCGCGGGAAGTGTTATTACTAAAAGTAAGGCGCGTGGGTGCGCGGCCCGCTAAAGCGGACCGCGATTGTTCGGCTTTATTTATTTCGCTCGGTGCGCGAGCTGCTAAAGCAGCTCGCGGGAAGTGTTATTACTACAAGTAGTGCGCGTGGGTGCGCGGCCCGCTAAAGCGGACCGCGATTTTTTTAGTCATCAAGTAACCCTTTGGATTCTGGTCATCTTTTAGCAAAAAATTTGTTCGAGCACACCCCACCTATCTGCAATAACCTGGCCGTGCTCCTCATTCACAAAAGAAAAAGAAAAAAAAAAGAAAAAAAAAGAAAAAAAAATGAAAAAAAACAAAAAAAAAACAAATGTAAAATGAAAAAAAAGAAAAAGAAAAAAAGCCCTATGAACCTATCAAAATCAATGTCTTGCATAGTTCCCAACTTTTAGTCCCTTCAATATTCCCCATACATTTTGTATGGAGAAAAAAAAAATCCGCCATCTTGAATTTTTTCCTACTCACCAGGTAGACCTCCGGGTTTTGATCATCTTTTGTCGAGAAACCGCTCCTCCATCTTTTATAGTCTCCGAGCGAGAGACGGACAAAATTTGCCGCCATTTTTTTCCGCCATTTTGGAATTTTTTTTCAACTCACTGGCAACTGCTCGAGGTTTCGAATGACATTTGGTCGAGCACCCTCCACCTATCTTCTATACCCTGGCCGTGCCCCTCGCCCGTCTCCGAACTCCTCACTCATCAGCTCTCTCCACCTTTCTCCGAGTCACATTCTTTGAGCTCTACACGACACCATGGGTAAAAAAAAAATTTTTCACACAAAATTTTACAGGAGAGAGGTCGGAAATTTGGGACGTCACAGCTCAGCCGCCATCTTGTTTTTTTAATTTTTTTCTCTTTTTCTGTTAATCGTTTACTAATTTCTACAATAATCCAAAATTTCAAAGAAATCGGTTATAAAACAAAAGAGTTGCAAGATTCACGTCGGCCGCCATCTTGTTTTCCCGAAATGTCATAATTTTCCCCAACTCGAATCCCCCGCCCAAACACATCTCCCGAACATCATTATATAGATTTCCGTCTCCTTCTAGGAGAACAACCCTGTCAATGAGTCAATCAGTCAGTGAATCAGTGAGTGGTAATCGAGCTATATATATTATAACTAGTATTTCGCTCGGTGCGCGAGCTGCTAAAGCAGCTCGCGGGAAGTGTTATTGCTACAAGTAGGGCGCGTGGGTGCGCGGCCCGCTAAAGCGGACCGCGATTGTTCGGCTTTATTTAATCCGCTCGGTGCGCGAGCTGCTAAAGCAGCACGCGGGAAGTGTTATTACTACAAGTAGGGCGCGTGGGTGCGCGGCCCGCTAAAGCGGACCGCGATTTTTTTACTCATCAAGTAGACCTTCGGATTCTGGTCATCTTTTGCCAAAAAATTTGTTCGAGCACACCCCACCTATCTGCAATGACCTGGCCGTGCTCCTCATTCACAAAAGAAAAAGAAAAAAAAGAAAAAAAAAATGAAAAAAAAAAAGCAAATGTAAAATGAAAAAAAGAAAAAGAAAAAAAGCCCTATGAACGTATCAAAATCAATGTCTTGCATAGTTCCCAACTTCTAGTCCCTTCAATATTCCCCATACATTTTGTATGGGGGGAAAAAAAATCCGCCATCTTGAATTTTTTTCCTACTCACCAGGTAGACCTCCGGGTTGTGATCATCTTTTGTCGAGAAACCGCTCCTCCATCTTTTATAGTCTCCGTGAGAGAGACGGACAAAATTTGCCGCCATTTTTTTTCCGCCATTTTGGAATTTTTTTTCAACTCACTGGCAACTGCTCGAGGTTTCGAATGACATTTGGTCGAGCACCCTTCACCTATCTTCTATACCCTGGCCGTGCCCCTCGCCCGTCTCCGAACTCCTCACTCATCAGCTCTCTCCACCTTTCTCCGAGTCACATTCTTTGAGCTCTATACGGCACCATGGGTGAAAAAAATTTTTTTCATACAAAATTTTACAGGAGAGGGGTGGAAATTTGAGACGTCACAGCTCGGCCGCCATCTTGTTTTTTTTAATTTTTTTCACTTTTTCTGTTAATCGTTTACTAATTTCTACAATAATCCAAAATTTCAAAGAAATCGGTTGGAAAACAAAAGAGTTGCAAGATTCACGTCGGCCGCCATCTTGTTTTTCCGAAATGTCATAATTTTTCCCCACTCGAATCCCCCACCCGAACACATCTCCCGTACATCATTATATCGATTTCCGTCTCCTTCTAGGAGAACAACCCTGTCAATGAGTGAGTGAGTGAGTGAGTGTGTCAGTGGTAATCGAGCTATATATATTATAATAACTAGCATTTGCTCGGTGCGCGAGCTGCTAAAGCAGCTCGCGGGAAGTGTTTTACTAAAAGTAAGGCGCGTGGGTGCGCGGCCCGCTAAAGCGGACCGCGATTGTTCGACTATATTTATTTCGCTCGGTGCGCGAGCTGCTAAAGCAGCTCGCGGGAAGTGTTATTACTACAAGTAGGGCGCGTGGGTGCGCGGCCCGCTAAAGCGGACCGCGATTGTTCGGCTTTATTTATTTCGCTCGGTGCGCGAGCTGCTAAAGCAGCTCGCGGGAAGTGTTATTACTACAAGTAGGGCGCGTGGGTGCGCGGCCCGCTAAAGCGGACCGCGATTTTTTTTCTCATCAAATAGACCTTCGGATTCTGGTCATCTTTTGCCAAAAAATTTGTTCGAGCACACCCCACCTATCTGCAATAACCTGGCCGTGCTCCTCATTCACAAAAGAAAAAGAAAAAAAAGAAAAAAAAATGAAAAAAAACAAAAAAAAACAAATGTAAAATGAAAAAAAGAAAAAGAAAAAAAGCCCTATGAACCTATCAAAATCAATGTCTTGCATAGTTCCCAACTTCTAGTCCCTTCAATATTCCCCATACATTTTGTATGTAAAAAAAAAAATCCGCCATCTTGAATTTTTTTCCTACTCACCAGGTAGATCTCCGGGTTGCGATCACCTTTTGTCGAGAAACCGCTCCTCCATCTTTTATAGTCTCCGAGAGAGAGACGGACAAAATTTGCAAAAGCTGCTAAAGCAGCTCGCGGGAAGTGTTATTGCTACAAGTAGGGCGCGTGGGTGCGCGGCCCGCTAAAGCGGACCGCGATTGTTCGGCTTTATTTATTTCGCTCGGTGCGCGAGCTGCTAAAGCAGCTCGCGGGAAGTGTTATTACTACAAGTAGGGCGCGTGGGTGCGCGGCCCGCTAAAGCGGACCGCGATTTTTTACTCATCAAGTAGACCTTCGGGTTCTGGTCATCTTTTGCCAAAAAATTTATTCGAGCACACCCCACCTATCTGCAATAACCTGGCCGTGCTCCTCATTCACAAAAGAAAAAGAAAAAAAAAGAAAAGAAAAAAAGAAGAAAGAAAAAAAGAAAATGAAAAATGAAAAAAAAAGAAAAATAATAAAAAAAAGGAAAAAAGAAAGAAAAAAGAAAAAAAAGAAAAAAGAAAAAGAAAAAAGCAAATAAATGAAAAATGAAAAAAAAGAAAAAATGAAAAAAAAAGAAAAAAAAGAAAATGAAAAATAAATAAATAAAATAAAAAAATTAAAAAAAATAAAAAAAGGAAAAAGAAAAGAAAAAAGGAAAAACGAAAAAGAAAAGAAAAAAGTAAAAGCAAAAGAAAAAGAAGAGAAAAAAAAAGAAAAATGAATCGCCATATATTTCGCATGGAAAAAAAATCCGCCATCTTGTTTTTTTTCCTGATCATCAAGTAGACCTTTGGGTCTTGATCATCTGTTGCCAAGAAACTACTCTTCCATCTTTCATACTCTCCGAGATAGACACCAGAGAAAGTTTCTATGGCCGCCATCTTGAATCCGCCATTTTGGAGTTTCTTTTTCAACTCCCTGCTAATTGGATGTGGTTTCGAGTAATTTTTGTTGGAGCACACCCCACCTAGTTGGTCGCGTGGATAGTTGGCAAAAAAACCACTCTTTCACCTTTTTTAACCCATTTCCAAAAAGGAGGAGGTTCTCAATTCGGCCAGTATATTTTTCTTTTTTAATTCTCCGAGATCTAAGACACCTATGAACCTATCAAAATCAATGTCTTGCATAGTTCCCAACTTCTAGTCCCTTCAATATTCCCCATACATTTTGTATGTAAAAAAAAAATCCGCCATCTTGAATTTTTTTCCTACTCACCAGGTAGACCTCCAGGTTGTGATCATCTTTTGTCGAGCAACCGCTCCTCCATCTTTTATAGTCTCCGAGAGAGAGACGGACAAAATTTGCCGCCATTTTTTTTCCGCCATTTTGGATTTTTTTTTCAACTCACTGGCAACTGCTCGAGGTTTCGAATGACATTTGGTCGAGCACCCTCCACCTATCTTCTACACCCTGGCCGTGCCCCTCGCCCGTCTCCGAACTCCTCACTCATCAGCTCTCTCCACCTTTCTCCGAGTCACATTCTTTGAGCTCTATACGACACCATGGGTGAAAACAATTTTTTTCATACAAAATTTTACAGGAGAGGGGACGGAAATTTGAAACGTCACAGCTCGGCCGCCATCTTGTTTTTTTAATTTTTTTCACTTTTTCTGTTAATCGTTTACTAATTTCTACAGTAATCCAAAATTTCAAAGAAATCGGTCGGAAAACAAAAGAGTTGCAAGATTCACGTCGGCCGCCATCTTGTTTTTCCGAAATGTCATAATTTTCCCCAACTCGAATCCCCCACCCGGACATATCTCCCCTCCATCATTATATCGATTTCCGTCTCCTTCTAGGAGAACAACCCTGTCAATCAGTGAGTGAGTGAGTGTGTCAGTCAGTCAGTGGTAATCGAGCTATATATATTATAATAATAACTAGCGTTTGCTCGGTGCGCGAGCTGCTAAAGCAGCTCGTGGGAAGTGTTATTACTAAAAGTAGGGCGCGTGGGTGCGCGGCCCGCTAAAGCGGACCGCGATTTTTTTACTCATCAAGTAGACCTTCGGATTCTGGTCATCTTTTGCCAAAAAATTTGTTCGAGCACACCCCACCTATCTGCAATAACCTGGCCGTGCTCCTCATTCAAAAAAGAAAAAGAAAAAAAAAAGAAAAAGAGAAAAAAGAAAAGAAAAAAAGAAGAAAGTATAAAAGAAAATGAAAAATTAAAAAAAAGAAAAAGAATAAAAAAAAGGAAAAAAGAAAATAAAAATGAAAAAAAAAATGAAAAAAAAAGAAAAAAAGCTAATGTAAATTGAAAAAAAAGAAAAAGAAAAAAAGCCCTATGAACCTATCAAAATCAATGTCTTGCATCGTTCCCAACTTCTAGTCCCTTCAATATTCCCCATACATTTTGTATGTAAAAAAAAAAATCCGCCATCTTGAATTTTTTTCCTACTCACCAGGTAGACCTCCGGGTTGCGATCACCTTTTGTCGAGAAACCGCTCCTCCATCTTTTATAGTCTCCGAGAGAGAGACGGACAAAATTTGCCGCCATTTTTTTTCCGCCATTTTGGAATTTTTTTTCAGCTCACTGGCAACTGCTCGAGGTTTCGAATGATATTTGGTCGAGCACCCTCCACCTATCTTCTATACCCTGGCCGTGCCCCTCGCCCGTCTCCGAACTCCTCACTCATCAGCTCTCTCCACCTTTCTCCGAGTCACATTCTTTGAGCTCTATACGGCACCATGGGTGAAAAAAATTTTTTTCATACAAAATTTTACAGGAGAGGGGTGGAAATTTGAGACGTCACAGCTCGGCCGCCATCTTGTTTTTTTAATTTTTTTCACTTTTTCTGTTAATCGTTTACTAATTTCTACAATAATCCAAAATTTCAAAGAAATCGGTTGGAAAACAAAAGAGTTGCAAGATTCACGTCGGCCGCCATCTTGTTTTTCCGAAATGTCATAATTTTCCCCAACTCGAATCCCCCGCCCAAACACATCTCCCGAACATCATTATATCGATTTCCGTCTCCTTCTAGGAGAACAACCCTGTCAATGAGTCAATCAGTCAGTGAATCAGTGAGTGGTAATCGAGCTATATATATATTACTAGTATTTCGCTCGGTGCGCGAGCTGCTAAAGCAGCTCGCGGGAAGTGTTTTACTAAAAGTAAGGCGCGTGGGTGCGCGGCCCGCTAAAGCGGACCGCGATTGTTCGGCTTTATTTATTTCGCTCGGTGCGCGAGCTGCAGCTCGCGGGAAGTGTTATTACTACAAGTAGGGCGCGTGGGTGCGCGGCCCGCTAAAGCGGACCGCGATTTTTTTACTCATCAAGTAGCCCTTCGGATTCTGGTCATCTTTTGCCAAAAAATTTGTTCGAGCACACCCCACCTATCTGTAATAACCTGGCCGTGCTCCTCATTCACAAAAGAAAAAGAAAAAAAATGAAAAAAAAATGAAAAAAAACAAAAAAAAAAACAAATGTAAAATGAAAAAAAAGAAAAAGAAGAAAAGCCCTATGAACCTATCAAAACCAATGTCTTGCATAGTTCCCAACTTCTTGTCCCTTCAATATTCCCCATACATTTAGTATGGAAAAAAAAGTCCGCCATCTTGAATTTTTTTCCTACTCACCAGGTAGACCTCCGGGTTTCGATCATCTTTTGTCGAGAAACCGCTCCTCCATCTGTTATAGTCTCCGAGAGAGAGACGGACAAAATTTGCCGCCATTTTTTTTCCGCCATTTTGGAATTTTTTTTCAACTCACTGGCAACTGCTCGAGATTTCGAATGACATTTGGTCGAGCACCCTCCACCTATCTACTATACCCTGGCCGTGCCCCTCGCCCGTCTCCGAACTCCTCACTCATCAGCTCTCGCCACCTTTCTCCGAGTCACATTCTTTGAGCTCTATACGACACCATGGGTGAAAAAAATTTTTTTCATACAAAATTTTACAGGAGAGGGGTCGGAAATTTGAGACGTCACAGCTCGGCCGCCATCTTGTTTTTTTAATTTTTTTCACTTTTTCTGTTAATCGTTTACTAATTTCTACAATAATCCAAAATTTCAAAGAAATCGGTTGGAAAACAAAAGAGTTGCAAGATTCACGTCGGCCGCCATCTTGTTTTTCCGAAATGTCATAATTTTCCCCAACTCGAATCCCCCACCTGGACATATCTCCCCTACATCATTATATCGATTTCCGTCTCCTTCTAGGAGAACAACCCTGTCAATGAGTGAGTGAGTGAGTGAGTGAGTGTGTCAGTCAGTGGTAATCGAGCTATATATATTATAATAACTAGTATTTCGCTCGGTGCGCGAGCTGCTAAAGCAGCTCGCGGGAAGTGTTATTGCTACAAGTAGGGCGCGTGGGTGCGCGGCCCGCTAAAGCGGACCGCGATTGTTCGGCTTTATTTATTTCGCTCGGTGCGCGAGCTGCTAAAGCAGCTCGCGGGAAGTGTTATTACTACAAGTAGGGCGCGTGGGTGCGCGGCCCGCTAAAGCGGACCGCGATTTTTTTACTCATCAAGTAGCCCTTCGGATTCTGGTCATCTTTTGCCAAAAAATTTGTTCGAGCACACCCCACCTATCTGCAATAACCTGGCCGTGCTCCTCATTCACAAAAGAAAAAGAAAAAAAATGAAAAAAAATGAAAAAAACAAACAAAAAAAAAACAAATGTAAAATGAAAAAAAGAAAAAGAAAAAAGCACTATGAACCTATCAAAATCAATGTCTTGCATAGTTCCCAAATTCTAGTCCCTTCAATATTCCCCATACATTTAGTATGGAAAAAAAAAAATCCGCCATCTTGAATTTTTTTCCTACTCACCAGGTAGATCTCCGGGTTTTGATCATCTTTTGTCGAGAAACCGCTCCTCCATCTTTTATAGTCTCCGAGAGAGAGACGGACAAAATTTGCCGCCATTTTTTTTCCGCCATTTTGGAATTTTTTTTCAACTCACTGGCAACTGCTCGAGGTTTCGAATGACATTTGGTCGAGCACCCTCCACCTATCTTCTATACCCTGGCCGTGCCCCTCGTTCGTCTCCGAACTCCTCACTCATCAGCTCTCTCCACCTTTCTTCGAGTCACATTCTTTGAGCTCTATACGAAACCATGGGTGAAAAAAATTTTTTTCATACAAAATTTTACAGGAGAGGGGTGGAAATTTGAGACGTCACAGCTCGGCCGCCATCTTGTTTTTTTAATTTTTTTCACTTTTTCTGTTAATCGTTTACTAATTTCTACAATAATCCAAAATTTCAAAGAAATCGGTTGGAAAACAAAAGAGTTGCAAGATTCACGTCGGCCGCCATCTTGTTTTTCCGAAATGTCATAATTTTCCCCAACTCGAATCCCCCCCCCCGAACACATCTCCCGAACATCATTTTATCGATTTCCGTCTCCTTCTAGGAGAACAATTATGTCAATGAGTCAGTGAGTGAGTCAGTGGTAATCGAGCTATATATATTATAATAATAATAATATAATAACTAGCGTTTGCTCGGTGCGCGAGCTGCTAAAGCAGCTCGCGGGAAGTGTTTTACTAAAAGTAAGGCGCGTGGGTGCGCGGCCCGCTAAAGCGGACCGCGATTGTTCGGCTTTATTTATTTCGCTCGGTGCGCGAGCTGCTAAAGCATCTCGCGGGAAGTGTTATTACTACAAGTAGGGCGCGTGGGTGCGCGGCCCGCTAAAGCGGACCTCGATTTTTTTACTCATCAAGTAGACCTTCGGATTCTGGTCATCTTTTGCCAAAAAATTTGTTCGAGCACACCCCACCTATCTGCAATAACCTGGCCGTGCTCCTCATTCACAAAAGAAAAAGAAAAAAAAAGAAAAAAAAAAAAAAAAGAAAAAAAGCAAATGTAAAATGAAAAAAAAGAAAAAGAAAAAAAGCCCTATGAACCTATCAAAATCAATGTCTTGCATAGTTCCCAACTTCTAGTCCCTTCAATATTCCCCATACATTTTGTATGGGGGGAAAAAAAAATCCGCCATCTTGAATTTTTTTCCTACTCACCAGGTAGACCTCCGGGTTGTGATCATCTTTTGTCGAGAAACCGCTCCTCCATCTTTTATAGTCTCCGAGAGAGAGACGGACAAAATTTGCCGCCATTTTTTTTCCGCCATTTTGGAATTTTTTTTCAACTCACTGGCAACTGCTCGAGGTTTCGAATGACATTTGGTCGAGCACCCTCCACCTATCTACTATACCCTGGCCGTGCCCCTCGCCCGTCTCCGAACTCCTCGCTCATCAGCTCTCTCCACCTTTCTCCGAGTCACATTCTTTGAGCTCTATACGACACCGTGGGTGAAAAAAATTTTTTTCATACAAAATTTTACAGGAGAGGGGTCGGAAATTTGAGACGTCACAGCTCGGCAGCCATCTTGTTTTTTTAATTTTTTTCACTTTTTCTGTTAATCGTTTACTAATTTCTACAATAATCCAAAATTTCAAAGAAATCGGTCGGAAAACAAAAGAGTTGCAAGATTCACGTCGGCCGCCATCTTGTTTTTCCGAAATGTCATAATTTTCCCCAACTCGAATCCCCCACCCCAACATATCTCCCCTGCATCATTATATCGATTTCCGTCTCCTTCTAGGAGAACAACCCTGTCAATGAGTGAATCAGTCAGTCAGTGAGTGGTAATAGAGCTATATATATTATAACTAGCGTTTGCTCGGTGCGCGAGCTGCTAAAGCAGCTCGCGGGAAGTGTTATTACTAAAAGTAAGGTGCGTGGGTGCGTGGCCCGCTAAAGCGGACCGCGATTTTTTTACTCATCAAGTTGACCTTCGGATTCTGGTCATCTTTTGCCAAAAAATTTGTTCGAGCACACCCCACCTATCTGCAATTACCTGGCCGTGCTCCTCATTCACAAAAGAAAAAAAAAAGAAAAAAAGAAAAAGAAAAAAAGCAAATAAATGAAAAATGAAAAAAAAGAAAAAAAAAGAAAAAAGAAAATGAAGAATGAAAAAAAAGAAAAATAATAAAAAAAAGGAAATAAGAAAGAAAAAAGAAAAAAAAGAAAAAGAAAAAAGCAAATAAATGAAAAATGAAAAAAAGAAAAAAAAAGAAAAAAAAATGAAAAATGAAAATAAATTAAATAAAAGGAAAAAAGAAAAGAAAAAAGAAAAAAAAAGGAAATGAAAAATGAAAAAAAAGAAAAAAAAGAAAAGAGAAAAAAAAGAAGAAAAAAAAAGAAACAAAAAGAAGTAAAAAAAAAGAAAAATCAATATTCGCCATATATTTCGCATGGAAAAAAAATCCGCCATCTTGAATTTTTATCTGTTCATCAGGTAGACCTTCGGTTCTTTATCATCTGTTGCCAAGAAACCACTCTACCATCTTTTATACTCTCCGAGATAGACACCAGAGAAAGTTTCTATAGCCGCCATCTTGAATCCGCCATTTTGGAGTTTTTTTTTCAACTCCCTGCTAATTGGATGTGGTTTCGAGTAATTTTTGTTGGAGCACACCCCACCTAGTTGGTCGCGTGGATAGTTGGCAAAAAAACCACTCTTTCACCTTTTTTAACCCAATAAAAGTAAGGCGCGTGGGTGCGCGGCCCGCTAAAGCGGACCGCGATTTTTTTACTCATCAAGTAGACCTTCGGATTCTGGTCATCTTTTGCCAAAAAATTTGTTCGAGCACACCCTACCTATCTGCAATAACCTGGCCGTGCTCCTCATTCACAAAAGAAAAGAAAAAAAGTAGAAAGAAAAATGAAAAAAAAGAAAAATAATAAAAAAAGGAAAAAAGAAAGAAAAAAAGAAAAAAAAGACAAAGAAAAAAAGCAAATAAATGAAAAAAGAAAAGAAAAAAGAAAAAAAAAAATGAAAAAAAAGGAAAAGAAAAAGAAAAAAGGAAAAACGAAAAAGAAAAGAAAAAAGCAAAAGAAAAAGAAAAAAAAGAAAAAAAGAAAAGAGAAAAAAAAGAAAAATGAAGAAAAAGAAAAAAAAAAGAAAAAAGAAACAAAAAGAAGAAAAAAAAAGAAAAATCAATATTCGCCATATATTTCGAATGGAAAAAAAATCCGCCATCTTGTTTTTTTTTCCTGATCATCAAGTAGACCTTTGGGTCTTGATCATCTGTTGCGAAGAAACTACTCTTCCATCTTTTATACTCTCCGAGATAGACACCAGAGAAAGTTCCTATGGCCGCCATCTTGAATCCGCCATTTTGGAGTTTTTTTTCAACTCCCTGCTAATTGGATGTGGTTTCGAGTAATTTTTGTTGGAGCACACCCCACCTAGTTGGTCGCGTGGATAGTTGGCAAAAAAACCACTCTTTCACCTTTTTTAACCCAATAAAAGTAAGGCGCGTGGGTGCGCGGCCCGCTAAAGCGGACCGCGATTTTTTTACTCGTCAAGTAGACCTTCGGATTCTGGTCATCTTTTGCCAAAAAATTTGTTCGAGCACACCCCACCTATCTGCAATAACTTGGCCGTGCTCCTCATTCACAAAAGAAAAGGAAAAAAAAAGAAAAAAAGAAAAGAAAAAAAGTAGAAAGAAAAATGAAAAAAAAGAAAAATAATAAAAAAAAGGAAAAAAGAAAGAAAAAAAGAAAAAAAAGAAAAAGAAAAAAAGCAAATAAATGAAAAAAGAAAAAAAAGAAAACAAAAAGAAAAAAGAAAAAAAAATGAAGAATAAAAAAAAAAAATGAAAAAAAAGGAAAAGAAAAAGAAAAAAGGAAAAACGAAAAAGAAAAGAAAAAAGTAAAAGCAAAAGAAAAAAAGAAAAGAGAAAAAAAAGAAAAATGAAGAAAAAGAAAAAAAAAAGAAAAAAGAAACAAAAAGAAGAAAAAAAAGAAAAATCAATATTCGCCATCTATTTCGCATGGAAAAAAAATCCGCCATCTTGTTTTTTTCCTGATCATCAAGTAGACCTTTGGGTCTTGATCATCTGTTGCGAAGAAACTACTCTTCCATCTTTTATACTCTCCGAGATAGACACCAGAGAAAGTTCCTATGGCCGCCATCTTGAATCCGCCATTTTGGAGTTTTTTTTCAACTCCCTGCTAATTGGATGTGGTTTCGAGTAATTTTTGTTGGAGCACACCCCACCTAGTTGGTCGCGTGGATAGTTGGCAAAAAAACCACTCTTTCACCTTTTTTAACCCATTTCCAAAAAGGAGGAGGTTCTCAATTCGGCCAGTATATTTTTCTTTTTTAATAATTCTCCGAGATCTAAGACACCTATGAACCTATCAAAATCAATGTCTTGCATAGTTCCCAACTTCTAGTCCCTTCAATATTCCCCATATAAATTTTGTATGAAAAAAAAAAAAATCCGCCATCTTGAATTTTTTTCCTACTCACCAGGTAGACCTCCGGGTTTTGATCAACTTTTGTCGAGAAACCGCTCCTCCATCTTTTATAGTCTCCGAGAGAGAGATGGACAAAATTTGCCGCCATTTTTTTTCCGCCATTTTGGAATTTTTTTTCAACTCACTGGCAACTGCTCGAGGTTTCGAATGACATTTGGTCGAGCACCCTCCACCTATGTACTATACCCTGGCCGTGCCCCTCGCCCGTCTCCGAACTCCTCACTCATCAGCTCTCTCCACCTTTCTCCGAGTCACATTCTTTGAGCTCTATACGACACCATGGGTGAAAAAAAATTTTTTCATACAAAATTTTACAGGAGAGGGTCGGAAATTTGAGACGTCACAGCTCGGCCGCCATCTTGTTTTTTTAATTTTTTTCACTTTTTCTGTTAATCGTTTACTAATTTCTACAATAATCCAAAACTTCAAAGAAATCGGTTGGAAAACAAAAGAGTTGCAAGATTCACGTCGGCCGCCATCTTGTTTTTCCGAAATGTCATAATTTTCCCCAACTCGAATCCCCCCCCCAAACACATCTCCCGAACATCATTGTATCGATTTCCGTCTCCTTCTAGGAGAACAATTATGTCAATGAGTCAGTGAGTGAGTCAGTGGTAATCGAGCTATATATATTATAACTAGTATTACGCTCGGTGCGCGAGCTGCTAAAGCAGCTCGCGGGAAGTGTTATTACTACAAGTAGGGCGCGTGGGTGCGCGGCCCGCTAAAGCGGACCGCGATTTTTTTACTCATCAAGTAGAACTTCGGATTCTGGTCATCTTTTGCCAAAAAATTTGTTCGAGCACACCCCACCTATCTGCAATAACCTGGCCGTGCTCCTCATTCACAAAAGAAAAAGAAAAAAGTAAAGAAAAAAGAAAATGAAAAATGAAAAAAAAAAATATATTAAAAAAAAGGAAAAAAGAAAGAAAAAAGAAAAAAGCAAATAAATGAAAAATGAAAAAAAAGAAAAAAAAAAGAAAAAAAAGAAAAAAAAGAAAATGAAAAATGAAAAAAATAAAAAAAGGAAAAAAGAAAAAAAAAAGAAAAAAAAATGAAAAATGAAAAAAAGGAAAAGAAAAGAAAAATGTAAAAGCGAAAGAAAAAGAAAAAAAGAAGAGAAAAAAAAGAAAAATGAAGAAAAAGAAAAAAAGAAAAAAAGAAAAAAAAAGAAGAAAAAAAAGAAAAATCAATATTTCGCATATATTTCGCATGGAAAAAAATCGGCCATCTTGTTTTTTTCCTGATCATCAAGTAGACCTTTGGGTCTTGATCATCTGTTGCCAAGAAACTACTCTTCCATCTTTTATACTCTCCAAAATAGACACCAGAGAAAGTTTCTATGGCCGCCATCTTGAATCCGCCATTTTGGAGTTTTTTTTTCAACTCCCTGCTAATTGGATGTGGTTTCGAGTAATTTTTGTTGGAGCACACCCCACCTTGTTGGTCGCGTGGATAGTTGGCAAAAAAACCACTCTTTCACCTTTTTTAACCCATTTCCAAAAAGGAGGAGGTTCTCAATTCGGCCAGTATATTTTTCTTTTTTAATTCTCCGAGATCTAAGACACCTATGAACCTATCAAAATCAATGTCTTGCATAGTTCCCAACTTCTAGTCCCTTCAATATTCCCCATACATTTTGTATGGAAAAAAAATAATCCGCCATCTTTAATTTTTTTCCTACTCACCAGGTAGACCTCCGGGTTGTGATCATCTTTTGTCGAGAAACCGCTCCTCCATCTTTTATGGTCTCCGAGTGAGAGACGGACAAAATTTGCCGCCATTTTTTTTCCGCCATTTTGGAATTTTTTTTTAACTCACTGGCAACTGCTCGAGGTTTCGAATGACATTTGGTCGAGCACCCTCCACCTATCTTCTATACCCTGGCCGTGCCCCTCGCCCGTCTCCGAACTCCTCACTCATCAGCTCTCTCCACCTTTCTCCGAGTCACATTCTTTGAGCTCTATACGACACCATGGGTGAAAAAAATTTTTTTCATACAAAATTTTACAGGAGAAGGGTGGAAATTTGAGACGTCACAGCTCGGCCGCCATCTTGTTTTTTTAATTTTTTTCACTTTTTCTGTTAATCGTTTACTAATTTCTACAATAATCCAAAATTTCAAAGAAATCGGTTGGAAAACAAAAGAGTTGCAAGATTCACGTCGGCCGCCATCTTGTTTTTCCGAAATGTCATAATTTTTCCCCACTCGAATCCCCCACCCGAACATATCTCCCGAACATCATTATATCGATTTCCGTCTCCTTCTAGGAGAACAATTATGTCAATGAGTCAGTGAGTGAATCAGTGAATCAGTGAGTGGTAATCGAGCTATATATATTATAACTAGCGTTTGCTCGGTGCGCGAGCTGCTAAAGCAGCTCGCGGGAAGTGTTATTGCTCCAAGTAGGGCGCGTGGGTGCGCGGCCCGCTAAAGCGGACCGCGATTGTTCGGCTTTATTTATTTCGCTCGGTGCGCGAGCTGCTAAAGCAGCTCGCGGGAAGTGTTATTACTACAAGTAGGGCGCGTGGGTGCGCGGCCCGCTAAAGCGGACCGCGATTTTTTTACTCATCAAGTAGCCCTTCGGATTCTGGTCATCTTTTGCCAAAAAATTTGTTCGAGCACACCCCACCTATCTGCAATAACCTGGCCGTGCTCCTCATTCACAAAAGAAAAAGAAAAAAAAATGAAAAAAAAGAAAAAAAAAAAAAAATGAAAAATGAAAAAAAAGAAAAAGAAAAAAAGCCCTATGAACCTATCAAAATCAATGTCTTGCATAGTTCCCAACTTCTAGTCCCTTCAATATTCCCCATACATTTTGTATGGGGGGAAAAAAAAATCCGCCATCTTGAATTTTTTTCCTACTCACCAGGTAGACCTCCGGGTTGTGATCATCTTTTGTCGAGAAACCGCTCCTCCATCTTTTATAGTCTCCGAGAGAGAGACGGACAAAATTTGCCGCCATTTTTTTTCCGCCATTTTGGAATTTTTTTTCAACTCACTGGCAACTGCTCGAGGTTTCGAATGACATTTGGTCGAGCACCCTCCACCTATCTTCTATACCCTGGCCGTGCCCCTCGCCCGTCTCCGAACTCCTCACTCATCAGCTCTCTCCACCTTTCTCCGAGTCACATTCTTTGAGCTCTATACGACACCATGGGTGAAAAAAATTTTTTTCATACAAAATTTTACAGGAGAGGGGTGGAAATTTGAGACGTCACAGCTCGGCCGCCATCTTGTTTTTTTAATTTTTTTCACTTTTTCTGTTAATCGTTTACTAATTTCTACAATAATCCAAAATTTCAAAGAAATCGGTTGGAAAACAAAAGAGTTGCAAGATTCACGTCGGCCGCCATCTTGTTTTTCCGAAATGTCATAATTTTTCCCCACTCGAATCCCCCACCCGAACATATCTCCCGAACATCATTATATCGATTTCCGTCTCTTTCTAGGAGAACAATTATGTCAATCAGTCAGTGAATCAGTCAGTCAGTGGTAATCGAGCTATATATATTATAATAATAATAAAAATCAATGTCTTGCATAGTTCCCAACTTCTAGTCCCTTCAATATTCCCCATACATTTTGTATGGAAAAAAAATAATCCGCCATCTTTAATTTTTTTCCTTCTCACCAGGTAGACCTCCGGGTTGTGATCATCTTTTGTCGAGAAACCGCTCCTCCATCTTTTATGGTCTCCGAGTGAGAGACGGACAAAATTTGCCGCCATTTTTTTTCCGCCATTTTGGAATTTTTTTTTAACTCACTGGCAACTGCTCGAGGTTTCGAATGACATTTGGTCGAGCACCCTCCACCTATCTTCTATACCCTGGCCGTGCCCCTCGCCCGTCTCCGAACTCCTCACTCATCAGCTCTCTCCACCTTTCTCCGAGTCACATTCTTTGAGCTCTATACGACACCATGGGTGAAAAAAATTTTTTTCATACAAAATTTTACAGGAGAAGGGTGGAAATTTGAGACGTCACAGCTCGGCCGCCATCTTGTTTTTTTAATTTTTTTCACTTTTTCTGTTAATCGTTTACTAATTTCTACAATAATCCATAATTTCAAAGAAATCGGTTGGAAAACAAAAGAGTTGCAAGATTCACGTCGGCCGCCATCTTGTTTTTCCGAAATGTCATAATTTTTCCCCACTCGAATCCCCCACCCGAACATATCTCCCGACCATCATTATATCGATTTCCGTCTCCTTCTAGGAGAACAATTATGTCAATGAGTCAGTGAGTGAATCAGTGAATCAGTGAGTGGTAATCGAGCTATATATATTATAATAAAAATCAATGTCTTGCATAGTTCCCAACTTCTAGTCCCTTCAATATTTCCCATACATTTTGTATGGAAAAAAAATAATCCGCCATCTTTAATTTTTTTCCTACTCACCAGGTAGACCTCCGGGTTGTGATCATCTTTTGTCGAGAAACCGCTCCTCCATCTTTTATGGTCTCCGAGTGAGAGACGGACAAAATTTGCCGCCATTTTTTTTCCGCCATTTTGGAATTTTTTTTAACTCACTGGCAACTGCTCGAGGTTTCGAATGACATTTGGTCGAGCACCCTCCACCTATCTTCTATACCCTGGCCGTGCCCCTCGCCCGTCTCCGAACTCCTCACTCATCAGCTCTCTCCACCTTTCTCCGAGTCACATTCTTTGAGCTCTATACGACACCATGGGTGAAAAAAATTTTTTTCATACAAAATTTTACAGGAGAAGGGTGGAAATTTGAGACGTCACAGCTCGGCCGCCATCTTGTTTTTTTAATTTTTTTCACTTTTTCTGTTAATCGTTTACTAATTTCTACAATAATCCATAATTTCAAAGAAATCGGTTGGAAAACAAAAGAGTTGCAAGATTCACGTCGGCCGCCATCTTGTTTTTCCGAAATGTCATAATTTTTCCCCATCGAATCCCCCACCCGAACATATCTCCCGACCATCATTATATCGATTTCCGTCTCCTTCTAGGAGAACAATTATGTCAATGAGTCAGTGAGTGAATCAGTGAATCAGTGAGTGGTAATCGAGCTATATATATTATAATAAAAATCAATGTCTTGCATAGTTCCCAACTTCTAGTTCCTTCAATATTTCCCATACATTTTGTATGGAAAAAAAATAATCCGCCATCTTTAATTTTTTTCCTACTCACCAGGTAGACCTCCGGGTTGTGATCATCTTTTGTCGAGAAACCGCTCCTCCATCTTTTATGGTCTCCGAGTGAGAGACGGACAAAATTTGCCGCCATTTTTTTTCCGCCATTTTGGAATTTTTTTTTAACTCACTGGCAACTGCTCGAGGTTTCGAATGACATTTGGTCGAGCACCCTCCACCTATCTTCTATACCCTGGCCGTGCCCCTCGCCCGTCTCCGAACTCCTCACTCATCAGCTCTCTCCACCTTTCTCCGAGTCACATTCTTTGAGCTCTATACGACACCATGGGTGAAAAAAATTTTTTTCATACAAAATTTTACAGGAGAAGGGTGGAAATTTGAGACGTCACAGCTCGGCCGCCATCTTGTTTTTTTAATTTTTTTCACTTTTTCTGTTAATCGTTTACTAATTTCTACAATAATCCAAAATTTCAAAGAAATCGGTTGGAAAACAAAAGAGTTGCAAGATTCACGTCGGCCGCCATCTTGTTTTTCCGAAATGTCATAATTTTTCCCCACTCGAATCCCCCACCCGAACATATCTCCCGAACATCATTATATCGATTTCCGTCTCCTTCTAGGAGAACAATTATGTCAATGAGTCAGTGAGTGAATCAGTGAATCAGTGAGTGGTAATCGAGCTATATATATTATAACTAGCGTTTGCTCGGTGCGCGAGCTGCTAAAGCAGCTCGCGGGAAGTGTTATTGCTACAAGTAGGGCGCGTGGGTGCGCGGCCCGCTAAAGCGGACCGCGATTGTTCGGCTTTATTTATTTCGCTCGGTGCGCGAGCTGCTAAAGCAGCTCGCGGGAAGTGTTATTACTACAAGTAGGGCGCGTGGGTGCGCGGCCCGCTAAAGCGGACCGCGATTTTTTTACTCATCAAGTAGCCCTTCGGATTCTGGTCATCTTTTGCCAAAAAATTTGTTCGAGCACACCCCACCTATCTGCAATAACCTGGCCGTGCTCCTCATTCACAAAAGAAAAAGAAAAAAAAATGAAAAAAAAGAAAAAAAAAAAAAAAATGAAAAATGAAAAAAAAGAAAAAGAAAAAAAGCCCTATGAACCTATCAAAATCAATGTCTTGCATAGTTCCCAACTTCTAGTCCCTTCAATATTCCCCATACATTTTGTATGGGGGGAAAAAAAAATCCGCCATCTTGAATTTTTTTCCTACTCACCAGGTAGACCTCCGGGTTGTGATCATCTTTTGTCGAGAAACCGCTCCTCCATCTTTTATAGTCTCCGAGAGAGAGACGGACAAAATTTGCCGCCATTTTTTTTCCGCCATTTTGGAATTTTTTTTCAACTCACTGGCAACTGCTCGAGGTTTCGAATGACATTTGGTCGAGCACCCTCCACCTATCTTCTATACCCTGGCCGTGCCCCTCGCCCGTCTCCGAACTCCTCACTCATCAGCTCTCTCCACCTTTCTCCGAGTCACATTCTTTGAGCTCTATACGACACCATGGGTGAAAAAAATTTTTTTCATACAAAATTTTACAGGAGAGGGGTGGAAATTTGAGACGTCACAGCTCGGCCGCCATCTTGTTTTTTTAATTTTTTTCACTTTTTCTGTTAATCGTTTACTAATTTCTACAATAATCCAAAATTTCAAAGAAATCGGTTGGAAAACAAAAGAGTTGCAAGATTCACGTCGGCCGCCATCTTGTTTTTCCGAAATGTCATAATTTTTCCCCACTCGAATCCCCCACCCGAACATATCTCCCGAACATCATTATATCGATTTCCGTCTCTTTCTAGGAGAACAATTATGTCAATCAGTCAGTGAATCAGTCAGTCAGTGGTAATCGAGCTATATATATTATAATAATAATAAAAATCAATGTCTTGCATAGTTCCCAACTTCTAGTCCCTTCAATATTCCCCATACATTTTGTATGGAAAAAAAATAATCCGCCATCTTTAATTTTTTTCCTTCTCACCAGGTAGACCTCCGGGTTGTGATCATCTTTTGTCGAGAAACCGCTCCTCCATCTTTTATGGTCTCCGAGTGAGAGACGGACAAAATTTGCCGCCATTTTTTTTCCGCCATTTTGGAATTTTTTTTTAACTCACTGGCAACTGCTCGAGGTTTCGAATGACATTTGGTCGAGCACCCTCCACCTATCTTCTATACCCTGGCCGTGCCCCTCGCCCGTCTCCGAACTCCTCACTCATCAGCTCTCTCCACCTTTCTCCGAGTCACATTCTTTGAGCTCTATACGACACCATGGGTGAAAAAAATTTTTTTCATACAAAATTTTACAGGAGAAGGGTGGAAATTTGAGACGTCACAGCTCGGCCGCCATCTTGTTTTTTTAATTTTTTTCACTTTTTCTGTTAATCGTTTACTAATTTCTACAATAATCCATAATTTCAAAGAAATCGGTTGGAAAACAAAAGAGTTGCAAGATTCACGTCGGCCGCCATCTTGTTTTTCCGAAATGTCATAATTTTTCCCCACTCGAATCCCCCACCCGAACATATCTCCCGACCATCATTATATCGATTTCCGTCTCCTTCTAGGAGAACAATTATGTCAATGAGTCAGTGAGTGAATCAGTGAATCAGTGAGTGGTAATCGAGCTATATATATTATAATAAAAATCAATGTCTTGCATAGTTCCCAACTTCTAGTCCCTTCAATATTTCCCATACATTTTGTATGGAAAAAAAATAATCCGCCATCTTTAATTTTTTTCCTACTCACCAGGTAGACCTCCGGGTTGTGATCATCTTTTGTCGAGAAACCGCTCCTCCATCTTTTATGGTCTCCGAGTGAGAGACGGACAAAATTTGCCGCCATTTTTTTTCCGCCATTTTGGAATTTTTTTTAACTCACTGGCAACTGCTCGAGGTTTCGAATGACATTTGGTCGAGCACCCTCCACCTATCTTCTATACCCTGGCCGTGCCCCTCGCCCGTCTCCGAACTCCTCACTCATCAGCTCTCTCCACCTTTCTCCGAGTCACATTCTTTGAGCTCTATACGACACCATGGGTGAAAAAAATTTTTTTCATACAAAATTTTACAGGAGAAGGGTGGAAATTTGAGACGTCACAGCTCGGCCGCCATCTTGTTTTTTTAATTTTTTTCACTTTTTCTGTTAATCGTTTACTAATTTCTACAATAATCCATAATTTCAAAGAAATCGGTTGGAAAACAAAAGAGTTGCAAGATTCACGTCGGCCGCCATCTTGTTTTTCCGAAATGTCATAATTTTTCCCCATCGAATCCCCCACCCGAACATATCTCCCGACCATCATTATATCGATTTCCGTCTCCTTCTAGGAGAACAATTATGTCAATGAGTCAGTGAGTGAATCAGTGAATCAGTGAGTGGTAATCGAGCTATATATATTATAATAAAAATCAATGTCTTGCATAGTTCCCAACTTCTAGTTCCTTCAATATTTCCCATACATTTTGTATGGAAAAAAAATAATCCGCCATCTTTAATTTTTTTCCTACTCACCAGGTAGACCTCCGGGTTGTGATCATCTTTTGTCGAGAAACCGCTCCTCCATCTTTTATGGTCTCCGAGTGAGAGACGGACAAAATTTGCCGCCATTTTTTTTCCGCCATTTTGGAATTTTTTTTTAACTCACTGGCAACTGCTCGAGGTTTCGAATGACATTTGGTCGAGCACCCTCCACCTATCTTCTATACCCTGGCCGTGCCCCTCGCCCGTCTCCGAACTCCTCACTCATCAGCTCTCTCCACCTTTCTCCGAGTCACATTCTTTGAGCTCTATACGACACCATGGGTGAAAAAAATTTTTTTCATACAAAATTTTACAGGAGAAGGGTGGAAATTTGAGACGTCACAGCTCGGCCGCCATCTTGTTTTTTTAATTTTTTTCACTTTTTCTGTTAATCGTTTACTAATTTCTACAATAATCCAAAATTTCAAAGAAATCGGTTGGAAAACAAAAGAGTTGCAAGATTCACGTCGGCCGCCATCTTGTTTTTCCGAAATGTCATAATTTTTCCCCACTCGAATCCCCCACCCGAACATATCTCCCGAACATCATTATATCGATTTCCGTCTCCTTCTAGGAGAACAATTATGTCAATGAGTCAGTGAGTGAATCAGTGAATCAGTGAGTGGTAATCGAGCTATATATATTATAACTAGCGTTTGCTCGGTGCGCGAGCTGCTAAAGCAGCTCGCGGGAAGTGTTATTGCTACAAGTAGGGCGCGTGGGTGCGCGGCCCGCTAAAGCGGACCGCGATTGTTCGGCTTTATTTATTTCGCTCGGTGCGCGAGCTGCTAAAGCAGCTCGCGGGAAGTGTTTTACTAAAAGTAAGGCGCGTGGGTGCGCGGCCCGCTAAAGCGGACCGCGATTGTTCGGCTTTATTTATTTCGCTCGGTGCGCGAGCTGCTAAAGCAGCTCGCGGGAAGTGTTTTACTAAAAGTAAGGCGCGTGGGTGCGCGGCCCGCTAAAGCGGACCGCGATTTTTTTATTCATCAAGTAGACTTTCGGATTCTGGTCATCTTTTGCCAAAAAATTTTTTTCAGCACACCCCACCTATCTGCAATAACTTGGCCGTGCTCCTCATTCACAAAAGAAAAAAAAAGAAAAAAAAAAGAAAAAAAGAAAATGAAAAATGAAAAAAAAGCAAATAAATGAAAAATGAAAAAAAAGAAAAAAAAAAGGAAAATAAGAAAAAAGAAAAAAAAAAGAAAATGAAAAATGAAAAAAAAAAATAAAAAAAAAGGAAAAAAGAAAAGAAAAAAGAAAAAAAAAGAAAATGAAAAATGAAAAAAAAGTAAAAGAAAAAGAAAAAATCGGCTAAGTGCGAGTCGAGCCTCGCTCTTATAGGGTTCCGTTAAAAAAAAGTTAAAATATTTTCATTTACCCATGGAAATATTTTTATTGAATTTTTTTTAATTTAATTTAATTTTTATTATTTGTTGTTATAGCGGCAATAGAAATACATAATATTTGAAAATTTCATCTGTCTATCTATTACGATTTACGAGATACAGCCCGCTGACAGACGGACGGACGGACGGACGGATAGTGTAGGCTTAGTAATAGGGTTCCGTTGGTACCCTTTGGGTACGGAACCCTAAAAAGGAAAAACGAAAAAGAAAAGAAAAAAGTAAAAGCAAAGTGGGACGCCTGGCAGATGTGAAACATCGACATTATTTTGTAAAAGTAATATGCAGAAAAGAACATAATATACTACAATATAACACACTATATTACAATATATTACAAATATAACATAATATAATATAATATAACACGCTATAACACAATATAATACAATATATTGCAAATATAACGCAATATAACATAATATAACACGATATGACACAATATAATATAATAAGAATCAACATATTACAAATATAACATAATATAACATAATACAACACGATATAACACAATATAATATAATATAGCACAGTATATTACGAATATAACATAATATAGCACCATACAACATAAAATAATGCAATATATTACAATATAACACAATATAATATAATAAGAAACAATATATTACAAATACAACATAATATAACATGATATAACATAATATAATATAATATAACACGCTATAACACAATATATTGCAAATATAACGCAATATAACATAATATAACATAATATAATACCATTTAACATAATATAATACAATATATTACAATACAACACGATATACTACAATATAGCACCATACAACATAAAATAATGCAATATATTACAATATAACACAATATAATATAATATAATACAATATATTACAAATACAACATAATATAACATGATATAACATAATATAATACCATTTAACATAAAATATACAATATATAATAATACAACACGATATAACACAATATAATATAATAAGAAACAATATATTACAAATATATCATAATATAACATAATACAACACGATATTACACAATATAATATAATATAGCACAGTATATTACGAATATAACATAATATAGCACCATACAACATAAAATAATGGAATATATTACAATATAACACAATATATTACAAATATAACATAATATAATATAGTATAATACGATATACTACAATATAGCACCATACCACATAAAAGAATGCAATATATTACAATATAACACAATATATTACAAATATAACAAAATATAATATAGTATAACACGATATAACACAATATAATATAATATAATACAATATATTACAAATATAACATAATATAACATAATATAATACCATTTAACATAAAATATACAATATATTATAATACACGATATTATACAACATATTATGAACATAACATAATATAATGTAACACGCTATAACACAATATAATACAATATATTGCAAATATAACGCAATATAACATAATATAACACGATATAACACAATATAATATAATAAGAATCAATATATTACAAATAAAACATAATATAACATAATATTATACAATATATAACAAATACAACATAATATAACATGATATAACATAATATAATACAATATATTACGAATATAACATAATATAACATAATACCATTTAACATAAAATAATACATTATACTACAATACAACACGATATACTACAATATATTATGAACATAACATAATATAATATAACACGCTATAACACAATATAATACAATATATTGCAAATATAACGCAATACAACACGATATAACACAATATAATATAATAAGAAACAATATATTACAAATATAACATAATACAACACGATATAACACAATATAATATAATATAGCACAGTATATTACGAATATAACATAATATAGCACCATACAACATAAAATAATGCAATATATTACAATATAACACAATATAATATAATAAGAAACAATATATTATAATAAAACACGATATAACACAATATAACACAATATAATACCGTATAACATAATATAATAAAATATAATATAATATAATATAATATAATATAATATAATATAATATAATATAATATAATATAATATAACTAACTATAACACAATATAATACAAATTATATTACAAATATAACATAATATAATATAGTATAACACGATTTAACACAATATAATATAATACCATACACCATAAAATAATACTACCCCTACCCCTACCCCTACCGCTACCTCTACCCCTACCCCCACCCCTACCGCTACCGCTACCACTACAGCTACCCCTACCGCTACCCCTACCCCTTCCCCGTACCCGCCCCTACCCCTACCCCGACCCCTACCCCTACCCCTACACCTATTCCTACCCCTACCCCTACCCCTACTCCGACCCTTAACCATAACCCTACCGCTACCCCTACCCCTTCCCCTACCCCTACCCCTACCCCTACCCCAACCCCTACCCCGACCCCTACCCCGACCGCTACCCCTACCCCGTATAGCCAGGCCAGTATATTTTTCTTTTTTAATTCTCCGAGATCTAAGACACCTATGAACCTATCAAAATCATGCCTCAATGTCTTGCATAGTTCCCAACTTCTAGTCCCTTCAATATTCCCCATACATTTTGTATGGGAAAAAAAAGTTCCGCCATCTTGAATTTTTTTCCTACTCACCAGGTAGACCTCCGGGTTGTGATCATCTTTTGTAGAGAAACCGCTCCTCCATCTTTTATAGTCTCCGAGAGAGAGACGGACAAAATTTGCCGCCATTTTTTTTCCGCCATTTTGGAATTTTTTTTCAACTCACTGGCAACTGCTCGAGGTTTCGAATGACATTTGGTCGAGCACCCTTCACCTATCTTCTATACCCTGGCCGTGCCCCTCGCCCGTCTCCGAACTCCTCACTCATCAGCTCTCTCCACCTTTCTCCGAGTCACATTCTTTGAGCTCTATACGACACCATGGGTGAAAAAAATTTTTTTCATACAAAATTTTACAGGAGAGGGGTCGGAAATTTGAGACGTCACAGCTCGGCCGCCATCTTGTTTTTTTATTTTTTTTTACTTTTTCTGTTAATCGTTTACTAATTTCTACAATAATCCAAAATTTCAAAGAAATCGGTTGGAAAACAAAAGAGTTGCAAGAATCACGTCGGCCGCCATCTTGTTTTTCCGAAATGTCATAATTTTTCCCCACTCGAATCCCCCACCCGGACATATCTCCCCTACATCATTGTATCGTTTTTTGTCTCTTTCTAGGAGAACAATTATGTCAATCAGTGAGTGTGTCAGTCAGTCAGTGGTAATCGAGCTATATATATTATAACTAGTATTTCGCTCGGTGCGCGAGCTGCTAAAGCAGCTCGCGGGAAGTGTTATTACTAAAAGTAAGGCGCGTGGGTGCGCGGCCCGCTAAAGCGGACCGTGATTTTTTTACTCATCAAGTAGACCTTCGGATTCTGGTCATCTTTTGCCAAAAAATTTGTTCGACCACACCCTACCTATCTGCAATAACCTGGCCGTGCTCCTCATTCACAAAAGAAAAAGAAAAAAAAGAACAAGAGAAAAAAAGAAAATGAAAAATGAAAAAAAGAAAAAGAATAAAAAAAAAGGAAAAAAGAAAATAAGAAAGAAATTGAAAAATAAAAAAAAAAAGAAAAAGAAAAAAAAAGAAAAAAAGAGAGGAAAGAAAAAAGAGAAAAAAAGAAAAGAAAAAAGAAGAATCAATAATCGCCATATATTTCGCATGGAAAAAAATCCGCCATCTTGTTTTTTTTCCTGATCATCAAGTAGACCTTTGGGTCTTGATCATCTGTTGCCAAGAAACTACTCTTCCATCTTTTAAACTCTCCGAGGTAGACACCAGAGAAAGTTTCTATGGCCGCCATCTTGAATCCGCCATTTTGGAGTTTTTTTTCAACTCCCTGCTAATTGGATGTGGTTTCGAGTAATTTTTGTTGGAGCACACCCCACCTAGTTGGTCGCGTGGATAGTTGGCAAAAAAACCACTCTTTCACCTTTTTTAACCCATTTCCAAAAAGGAGGAGGTTCTCAATTCGGCCAGTATATTTTTCTTTTTTAATTCTCCGAGATCTAAGACACCTATGAACCTATCAAAATCAATGTCGTGCATAGTTCCCAACTTCTAGTTCCTTCAATATTCCCCATACATTTAGTATGAAAAAAAAAAAATCCGCCATCTTGAATTTTTTTCCTACTCACCAGGTAGACCTCCGGGTTTTGATCATCTTTTGTCGAGAAACCGCTCCTCCATCTTTTATAGTCTCCGAGAGAGAGACGGACAAAATTTGCCGCCATTTTTTTTCCGCCATTTTGGAATTTTTTTTCAACTCACTGGCAACTGCTCGAGGTTTCGAATGACATTTGGTCGAGCACCCTCCACCTATCTTCTATACCCTGGCCGTGCCCCTCGCCCGTCTCCGAACTCCTCACTCATCAGCTCTCGCCACCTTTCTCCGAGTTACATTCTTTGAGCTCTATACGACACCATGGGTGAAAAAAATTTTTTTCATACAAAATTTTACAGGAGAGGGGTCGGAAATTTGAGACGTCACAGCTCGGCCGCCATCTTGTTTTTTTAATTTTTTTCACTTTTTCTGTTAATCGTTTACTTATTTCTACAATAATCCAAAATTTCAAAGAAATCGGTTGGAAAACAATAGAGTTGCAAGATTCACGTCGGCCGCCATCTTGTTTTTCCGAAATGTCATAATTTTTCCCTACTCGAATCCCCCACCCGGACATATCTCCCCTACATCATTGTATCGTTTTCTGTCTCTTTCTAGGAGAACAATTATGTCAATGAGTGAGTCAGTCAGTGGTAATCGAGCTATATATATTATAACTAGCGTTTGCTCGGTGCGCGAGCTGCTAAAGCAGCTCGCGGGAAGTGTTATTGCTCCAAGTAGGGCGCGTGGGTGCGCGGCCCGCTAAAGCGGACCGCGATTGTTCGGCTTTATTTATTTCGCTCGGTGCGCGAGCTGCTAAAGCAGCTCGCGGGAAGTGTTATTACTACAAGTAGGGCGCGTGGGTGCGCGGCCCGCTAAAGCGGACCGCGATTTTTTTACTCATCAAGTAGCCCTTCGGATTCTGGTCATCTTTTGCCAAAAAATTTGTTCGAGCACACCCCACCTATCTGCAATAACCTGGCCGTGCTCCTCATTCACAAAAGAAAAAGAAAAAAAAAATGAAAAAAAAGAAAAAAAAAAAATGTAAAATGAAAAAAAAGAAAAAGAAAAAAAGCCCTATGAACCTATCAAAATCAATGTCTTGCATAGTTCCCAACTTCTAGTCCCTTCAATATTCCCCATATACATTTTGTATGGAAAAAAAAAAATCCGCCATCTTGAATTTTTTTCCTACTCACCAGGTAGACCTCCGGGTTTTGATCATCTTTTGTCGAGAAACCGCTCCTCCATCTCTTATAGTCTCCGAGCGAGAGACGGACAAAATTTGCCGCCATTTTTTTTCCGCCATTTTGGATTTTTTTTTCAACTCACTGGCAACTGCTCGAGGTTTCGAATGACATTTGTTCGAGCACCCTCCACCTATCTTCTATACCCTGGCCGTGCCCCTCGCCCGTCTCCGAACTCCTCACTCATCAGCTCTCTCCACCTTTCTCCGAGTCACATTCTTTGAGCTCTATACGACACCATGGGTGAAAAAAATTTTTTTCATACAAAATTTTACAGGAGAGGGGTGGAAATTTGAGACGTCACAGCTCGGCCGCCATCTTGTTTTTTTAATTTTTTTCACTTTTTCTGTTAATCGTTTACTAATTTCTACAATAATCCAAAATTTCAAAGAAATCGGTTGGAAAACAAAAGAGTTGCAAGATTCACGTCGGCCGCCATCTTGTTTTTCCGAAATGTCATAATTTTTCCCCACTCGAATCCCCCACCCGAACATATCTCCCGAACATCATTATATCGATTTCCGTCTCCTTCTAGGAGAACAATTATGTCAATGAGTGAGTCAGTGAGTCAGTGGTAATCGAGCTATATATATTATAACTAGCGTTTGCTCGGTGCGCGAGCTGCTAAAGCAGCTCGCGGGAAGTGTTATTGCTCCAAGTAGGGCGCGTGGGTGCGCGGCCCGCTAAAGCGGACCGCGATTGTTCGGCTTTATTTATTTCGCTCGGTGCGCGAGCTGCTAAAGCAGCTCGCGGGAAGTGTTATTACTACAAGTAGGGCGCGTGGGTGCGCGGCCCGCTAAAGCGGACCGCGATTTTTTTACTCATCAAGTAGACCTTCGGATTCTGGTCATCTTTTGCCAAAAAATTTGTTCGAGCACACCCCACCTATCTGCAATAACCTGGCCGTGCTCCTCATTCACAAAAGAAAAAGAAAAAAAAGAAAAAAAAAGAAAAAAAAGAAAAAAAGCAAATGTAAAATGAAAAAAAAGAAAAAGAAAAAAAGCCCTATGAACCTATCAAAATCAATGTCTTGCATAGTTCCCAACTTCTAGTCCCTTCAATATTCCCCATACATTTTGTATGTAAAAAAAAAAAATCCGCCATCTTGAATTTTTTTCCTACTCACCAGGTAGACCTCCGGGTTGTGATCACCTTTTGTCGAGAAACCGCTCCTCCATCTTTCATAGTCTCCGAGAGAGAGACGGACAAAATTTGCCGCCATTTTTTTTCCGCCATTTTGGAATTTTTTTTCAACTCACTGGCAACTGCTCGAGGTTTCGAATGACATTTGGTCGAGCACCCTCCACCTATCTTCTATACCCTGGCCGTGCCCCTCGCCCGTCTCCGAACTCCTCACTCATCAGCTCTCTCCACCTTTCTCCGAGTCACATTCTTTGAGCTCTATACGACACCATGGGCGAAAAAAAATTTTTTCATACAAAATTTTACAGGAGAGGGGTCGGAAATTTGAGACGTCACAGCTCGGCCGCCATCTTGTTTTTTTAATTTTTTTCACTTTTTCTGTTAATCGTTTACTAATTTCTACAATAATCCAAAATTTCAAAGAAATCGGTTGGAAAACAAAAGAGTTGCAAGATTCACGTCGGCCGCCATCTTGTTTTTCCGAAATGTCATAATTTTCCCCAACTCGAATCCCCCCCCCAAACACATCTCCCGAACATCATTATATCGATTTCTTCCCAACTTCTAGTCCCTTCAATATTCCCCATACATTTTGTATCGAAAAAAAAAAATCCGCCATCTTGAATTTTTTTCCTACTCACCAGGTAGACCTCCGGGTTGTGATCATCTTTTGTCGAGAAACCGCTCCTCCATCTTTTATAGTCTCCGAGAGAGAGACGGACAAAATTTGCCGCCATTTTTTTTCCGCCATTTTGGAAATTTTTTTCAACTCACTGGCAACTGCTCGAGGTTTCGAATGACATTTGGTCGAGCACCCTCCACCTATCTTCTATACCCTGGCCGTGCCCCTCGCCCGTCTCCGAACTCCTCACTCATCAGCTCTCTCCACCTCTCTCCGAGTCACATTCTTTGAGCTCTATACGACACCATGGGTGAAAAAAAATTTTTTCATACAAAATTTTACAGGAGAGGGGTCGGAAATTTGAGACGTCACAGCTCGGCCGCCATCTTGTTTTTTTAATTTTTTTCACTTTTTCTGTTAATCGTTTACTAATTTCTACAATAATCCAAAATTTCCAAGAAATCGGTTGGAAAACAAAAGAGTTGCAAGATTCACGTCGGCCGCCATCTTGTTTTTCCGAAATGTCATAATTTTCCCCAACTCGAATCCCCCCCCCAAACACATCTCCCGAACATCATTATATCGATTTCCGTCTCCTTCTAGGAGAACAACCCTGTCAATGAGTCAGTGAATCAGTCAGTCAGTGGTAATCGAGCTATATATATTATAATAATAATAACTAGCGTTAGCTCGGTGCGCGAGCTGCTAAAGCAGCTCGCGGGAAGTGTTATTGCTACAAGTAGGGCGCGTGGGTGCGCGGCCCGCTAAAGCGGACCGCGATTGTTCGGCTTTATTTATTTCGCTCGGTGCGCGAGCTGCTAAAGCAGCTCGCGGGAAGTGTTATTACTACAAGTAGGGCGCGTGGGTCCGCGGCCCGCTAAAGCGGACCGCGATTGTTCGGCTTTATTTATTTCGCTCGGTGCGCGAGCTGCTAAAGCAGCTCGCGGGAAGTGTTATTACTACAAGTAGGGCGCGTGGGTGCGCGGCCCGCTAAAGCGGACCGCGATTTTTTTACTCATCAAGTAGCCCTTCGGATTCTGGTCATCTTTTGCCAAAAAATTTGTTCGAGCACTCCCCACCTATCTGCAATAACCCGGCCGTGCTCCTCATTCACAAAAGAAAAAGAAAAAAAAAGAAAAAAGGCAAATGTAAAATGAAAAAAAAGAAAAAGAAAAAAAGCCCTATGAACCTATCAAAATCAATGTCTTGCATAGTTCCCAACTTCTAGTCCCTTCAATATTCCCCATACATTTTGTATGGGGGGAAAAAAAAATCCGCCATCTTGAATTTTTTTCCTACTCACCAGGTAGACCTCCGGGTTGTGATCATCTTTTGTCGAGAAACCGCTCCTCCATCTTTTATAGTCTCCGAGAGAGAGACGGACAAAATTTGCCGCCATTTTTTTTCCGCCATTTTGGAATTTTTTTTCAACTCACTGGCAACTGCTCGAGGTTTCAAATGACATTTGGTCGAGCACCCTCCACCTATCTTCTATACCCTGGCCGTGCCCCTCGCCCGTCTCCGAACTCCTCACTCATCAGCTCTCTCCACCTTTCTCCGAGTCACATTCTTTGAACTCTATACGACACCATGCGTGAAAAAAATTTTTTTCATACAAAATTTTACAGGAGAGGGGTGGAAATTTGGGACGTCACAGCTCGGCCGCCATCTTGTTTTTTTAATTTTTTTCACTTTTTCTGTTAATCGTTTACTAATTTCTACAATAATCCAAAATTTCAAAGAAATCGGTTGGAAAACAAAAGAGTTGCAAGATTCACGTCGGCCGCCATCTTGTTTTTCCGAAATGTCATAATTTTTCCCCACTCGAATCCCCCACCCGGACATATCTCCCATACATCATTGTATCGTTTTTTGTCTCTTTCTAGGAGAACAATTGTGTCAATGAGTGAGTGAGTGAGTGAGTGAGTGGTAATCGAGCTATATATATTATAAATAACTAGCGTTTGCTCGGTGCGCGAGCTGCTAAAGCAGCTCGCGGGAAGTGTTATTGCTACAAGTAGGACGCGTGGGTGCGCGGCCCGCTAAAGCGGACCGCGATTGTTCGCCTTTATTTATTTCGCTCGGTGCGCGAGCTGCTAAAGCAGCTCGCGGGAAGTGTTATTACTACAAGTAGGGCGCGTGGGTGCGCGGCCCGCTAAAGCGGACCGCGATTTTTTTACTCATCAAGTAGCCCTTCGGATTCTGGTCATCTTTTGCCAAAAAATTTGTTCGAGCACACCCCACCTATCTGCAATAACCTGGCCGTGCTCCTCATTCACAAAAGAAAAAGAAAAAAAAAGAAAAAAAAATGAAAAAAACAAAAAAAAACAAATGTAAAATGAAAAAAAAGAAAAAGAAAAAAAGCCCTATGAACCTATCAAAATCAATGTCTTGCATAGTTCCCAACTTCTAGTCCCTTCAATATTCCCCATACATTGAGTATGGAAAAAAAAAATCCGCCATCTTGAATTTTTTTCCTACTCACCAGGTAGACCTCCGGGTTTTGATCATCTTTTGTCGAGAAACCGCTCCGCCATCTTTTATAGTCTCCGAGAGAGAGACGGACAAAATTTGCCGCCATTTTTTTTCCGCCATTTTGGAATTTTTTTTCGACTCACTGGCAACTGCTCGAGGTTTCGAATGACATTTGGTCGAGCACCCTCCACCTATCTTCTATACCCTGGCCGTGCCCCTCGCCCGTCTCCGAACTCCTCAGTCATCAGCTCTCTCCACCTTTCTCCGAGTCACATTCTTTGAGCTCTATACGACACCATGGGTGGAAAAAAATTTTTTCATACAAAATTTTACAGGAGTGGGGTCGGAAATTTGGGACGTCACAGCTCGGCCGCCATCTTGTTTTTTTAATTTTTTTCACTTTTTCTGTTAATCGTTTACTAATTCCTACAATAATCCAAAATTTCAAAGAAATCGGTTCGAAAACAAAAGAGTTGCAAGATTCACGTCGGCCGCCATCTTGTTTTTCCGAAATGTCATAATTTTCCCCAACTCGAATCCCCCACCCCAACATATCTCCCCTACATCATTATATCGATTTCCGTCTCCTTCTAGGAGAACAACCCTGTCAATCAGTGAGTGAGTCAGTGAGTGTGTCAGTGGTAATCGAGCTATATATATTATAACTAGTATTTCGCTCGGTGCGCGAGCTGCTAAAGCAGCTCGCGGGAAGTGTTTTACTAAAAGTAAGGCGCGTGGGTGCGCGGCCCGCTAAAGCGGACCGCGATTGTTCGGCTTTATTTATTTCGCTCGGTGCGCGAGCTGCTAAAGCAGCTCGCGGGAAGTGTTATTACTACAAGTAGGGCGCGTGGGTGCGCGGCCCGCTAAAGCGGACCGCGATTTTTTTACTCATCAAGTAGCCCTTCGGATTCTGGTCATCTTTTGCCAAAAAATTTGTTCGAGCACACCCCACCTATCTGTAATAACCTGGCCGTGCTCCTCATTCACAAAAGAAAAAGAAAAAAAATGAAAAAAAATGAAAAAAAACAAAAAAAAAACAAATGTAAAATGAAAAAAAAGAAAAAGAAGAAAAGCCCTATGAACCTATCAAAACCAATGTCTTGCATAGTTCCCAACTTCTAGTCCCTTCAATATTCCCCATACATTTAGTATGGAAAAAAAAGTCCGCCATCTTGAATTTTTTTCCTACTCACCAGGTAGACCTCCGGGTTTCGATCATCTTTTGTCGAGAAACCGCTCCTCCATCTTTTATAGTCTCCGAGAGAGAGACGGACAAAATTTGCCGCCATTTTTTTTCCGCCATTTTGCAATTTTTTTTCAACTCACTGGCAACTGCTCGAGATTTCGAATGACATTTGGTCGAGCACCCTCCACCTATCTACTATACCCTGGCCGTGCCCCTCGCCCGTCTCCGAACTCCTCACTCATCAGCTCTCGCCACCTTTCTCCGAGTCACATTCTTTGAGCTCTATACGACACCATGGGTGAAAAAAATGTTTTTCATACAAAATTTTACAGGAGAGGGGTCTGAAATTTGAGACGTCACAGCTCGGCCGCCATCTTGTTTTTTTAATTTTTTTCACTTTTTCTGTTAATCGTTTACTAATTTCTACAATAATCCAAAATTTCAAAGAAATCGGTTGGAAAACAAAAGAGTTGCAAGATTCACGTCGGCCGCCATCTTGTTTTTCCGAAATGTCATAATTTTCCCCAACTCGAATCCCCCACCTGGACATATCTCCCCTACATCATTATATCGATTTCCGTCTCCTTCTAGGAGAACAACCCTGTCAATGAGTGAGTGAGTGAGTGAGTGAGTGTGTCAGTCAGTGGTAATCGAGCTATATATATTATAATAATAATAATAATAATAATATCGCCAGTCACACCAGCCGGCCGCCACTACCATCTCGGCGGCCGGCCAATCCATCATCCCCACCAGAGGGCTTGGCACCGACAGGGTCCTCAAGGACCCAATCTTCGGAGCCCGCCGCTGGTGGAGTGCGCCGCATGAGATGGACATCTCAAATGAACAAGAATGTCATGCGTGCGTACTACAGGGCGACGGGAGGGGAAACCGGACGGACTGGCTACCGAGCGGCAATGTACCGCGAGTTCTTGCTGCTTGAGCCGAATCTGACTGTCACGGAACAAAACCTGGCAGACCGGGCTCGGTATATTCAGCGCTCGAACATCTTTAGCGCTACCGAGCTCGAACGGTTACGACGTGAGGCTGTTCCCGAGGTGACAACCCCAACCACAGAGCAAGTTGTCTCTCTGGCGGAACCTGTCCGCGAAGAGACCGACGCTATCGCGCAAGATTTGCCTGTGGAGGAGGACACGGAGGAAACAGTTTCCCTTGACATAGAGCGGATGGGAAGGATTTTAGAAGAGGCGATTTCGGAGATCCGGAGTGCTCCTCTAGAGATC
This sequence comes from Oeneis ivallda, assembly GCA_029955525.1. Lineage (NCBI taxonomy): Eukaryota > Metazoa > Arthropoda > Insecta > Lepidoptera > Nymphalidae > Oeneis > Oeneis ivallda. The sequence continues at coordinate 9,128,541 of JARPMR010000003.1, read as the reverse complement.
CGTCCGCGGCTCTCCCGGCTCACATTAAATGTAGCGACGCGGGATGTCATTGAGGCCATAAACCAAATGCTGCCTCAATACCTTGAGCGCAGCACTGGCCTGGATGATACGGCTTCTGTTCTCTTTGGTGCGGCCTTAGCTGTTCACCGTTTCATGGGTGTCAAGACCCAGGAACGTGGACGCGCTACTCTAAGGCGCAGCACGGAACCAGCCTGGAAAAGGAGAATAGAACACCGTATCACCCTGGCCAGAGCTCTCATTGGCAGACTGCAGAGTTTCAGATCGGGCAACACTAGGCCAAGGATTGTGCGCTCCGTTAGAATAGCCTTTAATGGGCTCGGGGTGCGGCTAGATCAGCCCGATATAGCCCAAAAACTAACGGAGCGCATCGACGATCTGAAGCAGAAAATCGCTGCATGGGGGAACCGCATTCGACGATACTCGGAAAGAGTCGAGCGCTTTCAGCAAAATCGCCTCTTCTCGAGTGATCAGAAAAGGTTCTATAAAAAACTGGAGTGCCCAGCAGTCTGTTCTACCTCTCAGCGGCCGAGCCCGGCTGACCTCGTCGCCTTTTGGCGAAATGTATGGTCAAGAGAGGTGGAGCATGAGGAGGGCCCTTGGATTGCGGCGGTTGAGGAAGCATGTGCCTCAATAGAGCCGATGAACCCCGTTGCCATCTCTTCGGAGGATGTAGCTGGTGCGGTGCGCCGGGCCCCGAACTGGAAAAGTCCGGGACCCGATGGGCTGCATCACTACTGGTTGAAGGGTTTTTCGCTCTGCCATGCTACTTTGGCTCGACAATTCCAAGATGCTCTCGAGCAAAGGGCACTCCCGAGCCTTTTCACCACCGGGATCACTCATTTAGCTCCTAAGTCAACCGATACTGCTGACCCAGCTAAGTACCGCCCCATCACATGTCTTACTACCATCTATAAGACATTGACATCCGTTCTGAGCCTTAAGATTTCCCGTCACGTAGACGAGAACAACATCATGTCTGGGGCTCAGAACGGATGTCGGGGCGGTGGTCGTGGTACTAAGGAGCTCCTTCTCATCGACTCCGTCGCGGGCCAACTGGTCAAACGCAATCGCCGGAATTTCTCTGCCGCCTGGATTGACTATAAAAAGGCATTCGACTCGGTGCCCCATTCATGGCTCTTGAGGGTCCCTGAGCTGTACAAAGTCGATAGTACAGTTCGAGACTTCCTCGGAGAGTGTATGGGGCAATGGAGTACGATCCTTTGTCTCCATGGCGAGCGGTTGGCGGCTGCGGGTGACCGGATCAAGATACGGCGGGGTATCTTCCAGGGCGATTGTCTGAGTCCATTATGGTTTTGTCTGTCGCTGAACCCTCTCAGCTCTTTGCTGGAGAGTTCAGGGACAGGCTTTCAGTTTCGGAGAGGAGGAACAAAAGTGCCTCACCTTCTCTACATGGATGACCTCAAGCTGCTAGCACCCAATGCCACCCGCCTGAGGGAGTTGCTGAATATCACCACTGAGTTTAGCAACTCCATCAGGATGGAGCTTGGACTAGACAAGTGTGCGGTCTTACATGTGGAGAGGGGACAGGTTACTCATTCGGCCGAGATCAATCTAGAGCCATCCAACATCAGGACCCTCTCTGAAACTGAGTCATACCGGTATCTGGGTATGTCACAATCCGTGGGGGTGAAGGAGGCGGACGTGAAACAGTCAGTTTGCGAGGTCTTTTTTGGCCGCCTGACAAAAGTTTGTAAAAGCTATTTGTCGGGCGCCAATAAGGTCCGAGCATATAACGGCTGGGTCATGCCCGTTCTCATGTACATATTTGGCGTACTCAGATGGACTCAGACCGAACTAGACGCACTGGATAGAAAAGTCCGCACGACTATGACTCTCTACCGCATGCACCACCCCAAATCGTCTGTTATGAGGTTGTATATACCCCGAAAATGTGGTGGTCGAGGCGTATTAAGCGTCAAGACCATGCATAATCGGGAGATGTCCAGCCTCAGAACCTACTTTGAGACGAAGAGGGAGTGTCCAATGCATAGAGATGTCATAGAATGTGATAAAGGACTCACTCCCCTATCTTTGGCCAAACTCGAGTGGCAGAAACCGGTGGTACTAAGCACCTCTGACCGGGAGACCGTATGGAAGGAGAGGGAGTTGCATGGACGCTTTTTTAAAGCTCTTAATGAGCCTCACGTAGATAAAAAAGCGTCCGTGCAATGGCTGCGCTTCGGTGACCTCTTTGGAGAAACCGAAGGTTTTGTGTGTGCAATACAAGATCAGGTGGTTAAGACGCGGAACTACCGAAAGTACATCCTGAAGGATGGCACTCACGACATCTGTCGAGCGTGTCGCCATCCCGGTGAGTCACTCAGGCATGTGCTCTCGGGATGTTCCGCTCTTGCTAACACTGAGTATCTGCACAGACACAACCAAGCGGCCAAAATCCTTCACCAAGAGCTTGCTCTGAAGTACGGTCTCCTGGATGAGAGAGTGCCGTACTATAGGTACACACCGGTGCCGGTACTTGAGCGTGACGGAGTCCGGCTCTATTGGGACCGGTCCATCATCACGGACAGGACGATTCTGGCGAATAAGCCTGACATCGTGCTGATGGACCGGGCACAGTCGAGGGTGTTTTTAGTGGACATCACCATCCCACATGACGAGAACCTCGTGAGAGCGGAGACAGAGAAAAAACGAAAGTATCTAGATCTGGCTCACGAGGTTACTGGCATGTGGCATGTGGAGTCCACTGAAACCATCCCAATCGTCATTTCTGCGAATGGGTTGATCCCAGTCAGCCTCGCTCACCATCTGAGGCGACTGGGGTTCCGTGGCAGTTCGCTCGCGGCCAAGATGCAGAAAGCGGTGTTGCTAGACTGGGCTAGGATAGTCCGTCGGTTTCTCAGCCTGTCGCCCTGACCCCCGGCCGTCTGGTCTCCCCTGCCGGGGCGTAATCCTCCGCCCGCTACAAGTATTTATTTATGTAATCTATATGTAAGTTTATTATATGTATATATTATATTTATGTTTATTATATTTCTACTTTGGCTTAATATATATTTATTTTGTACGCGGGTGTGAGAGTCGAAATAAATAGCAAAATAATAATATAATAATATAATAATATAATAATGTCAATATTATTGTGGTTAGTTGTGTTAAGATCATTAAATAGGCGGCACATACGAACAATCGGATTGTAAAAGGAAGTATTATTTTTGTGGACACTAAGAGCAAAAGTATTTGGATTTCTTGATCGGAAGTTAAAATTAATATTGATCAACGAGAGTAAGACAGGAGAATCTATTTTGGAATGAATAATTTTATGTAAAGTGATCAGATGAAAATAATCCCGACGGGATTCCAAAGTTTGCATATGATGATCGAGGGTTTGGAAGATGGGTGAGGAGCACGGCCATGGTAATGAAGATAGGTGGGGGTGCTCGAACAAAAGTCACTCGAAACCTCATCCAATTGGCAGTGAGCTGAAAAAATCCAAAATGGCGGATTCAAGATAGCGGCCATACAAACTTCAACGGTGTCTATCTCGGAGAGTATAAAAGATGGAAGAGTGGTTTTTTGATAGAAAATGATCAAGACCTAAAAGTCTACTTGCCGAGTAGAAAAACCGCGGTCCGCTTGCGGGCCGAGCACCCACGCGCCCTACTAGTTATATATATTACTGCTGTGATTTTTTTCATGTATCGTATACACAACCATTTAGCTGGCCGAAGGGGGGGGGGGGGGGGGACACTTGACTCTAATAAAATTTAGCACTTTAAAATATCATATTTCACAAACAGATCCCTGAATCGAAAAATGGTGTTCTCACACCCACAATATTTTTGAAAGACCTATTCAACGACACCCCATACTATGGGATAGTCGAGAAAAAAAAAATTCATCCCCACTTTACATGTAGGGGAGGTACCCTAAAAAAATTAATTTTCACAATTTTATTTCACCACTTTGTTGGCGTGATTAATATTTATATCCTTGTCAAATTACAGTTTTCTAGTACCAATAGTCTCTTAGCTAAAACGTGGACGGTAAGGGTTCCTTGTTTACTTCAGAACCCTAAAAATGAAATTATATTAGGTAAGTAAATTAATTTCACTGACGGCCGTGTACCTATCTCGAAGTCTTGCGTGTCATAGCTTTGATAGAGCAATAACCTACTTATTAATGTTTTAATCTCTATTAAGTTTTGTTACGTAAAATAAATTACCAATTTGACGGTAGTTCCAAGTTGGAAAAAAAGGTAGTTTTCAAAATTCGCTAAAAAATGCAACAAAAAGGCAGAATTCCACCTTATTTCTTCTGTTATTCCCGAATTATGATGAAATGTTGTTGTAATTATGGTACCTGGTTACAATCACCAAATTTGGACATCCCCTTCCCCCGCTTACCCCACTCAACCCCAATTCACAAAAGGTTTTTAGCGAATTTTTGAAATATTAACTTTTTTTCGAAGCGCCATAATTATCTCGATAACGAATTGACACACGAAAAATTCTGTGTATTCAAAATTATAGGAAATATAACGCTCTACTAAAAAGTATATAAATACTTCTGCCGTAGGACGTAAGGGAAAAATTTATTGAGGAAAAACCGGAGGAAGATCGAAAATTTTGGAGGTTTCCGACCGAATTTTCGAAATTTTCAACCTTCCTCCGGTTTTTCCTCAATAACTTTTTCCCTTACATCCTCCTCTTTTAGCACGAGGTCCGCGAGGTTTAAAACTTGAGAAAATGTTAACTAACCATCCCTGAACAACGTTCCAAAGTTTCATTAACTTCTGACCTTTTTCCACCTAACCCCACTTTTTCCTACCTGTCGACTAGACTAACTATACCCATCGATCCGTTGCTTCGTGATTGTTGGACAAACCAACAACAACAAACGCACTTGCATTTATAATATTACTAGCTGATGCCCGCTACTTCGTCCGCATGGATTTAGTTTTTAATAATCCCGCGGGAACTCTTTCATTATATGAGATAAAAAGTAGCTCTCCCGGTCTGAGGAACCACTACTACATCAATTACTATACCCATGCAAAAAGTCGCATCAATCCGCTGTTCTGTTGCGACGTGATTGAAGGACAAACCAACAAACAAACACACTTTCGCATTTATAATATCAGTAATGCTTTATTATAACACTTTTTATAATTGTCAAATTACTTAACCAAAGACAAAATTACGTTTAGCTGTCATTTACGTTTTGTTATTCCACTGTTATTTGCGTTTTATTATTCCATGTCAGATGCGTTTTTGTTATACCACGTTTTATAGCGACTTGACGGAAACGCGGTCGAACGGGATAAAAAGTATCCTATGTCCGTCTCCTGGTTCTAAGCTACCTCTCCACCAATTTTCAGCCAAATCGGTTCATCCGTTCTTGAGTTATAAATAGTGTAACTAACACCACTTTCTTTTATATATATATAGATAATATGTAAAATGTTGTAATGATGTTATACCTACTTAGGGCCGATTTCACCAACGTAACATACGCCTTATCCGAGCGTAAATTTTATATTTTGACAGTATTTTCAATACATTAACTGTCAGATCGCCCAATTTATCCCTCAAATAAACGTCACTCGACGTTGGTGAAACCAGTACTTATAGTTACTTACCTATCTAAGTATTAGGATACGGGAACGTATAGTCGCGTGTAACCATAGAGATGAAGTGTTCAAGCTACCGTGCAGGATATTGCGATGTAGGACCTTATCGTGTGGTTAATAGGTGGTTGTCTGCAATATAATTATATGAGTAGGTAATAACTTGCGAGGTGATTGCTACCGTATAATTAAACGGAGCAACACGTCTGTTAATTAATTTTGTATAGAAGTAAGAAGGTAGGTAGGTACACTAATTAATAACATTCTCGTTATTTATTAGACTAGCTCACTGGTTCTGATTTCTGATTAGAGGACAATGAACGTATTGCGAAGAGCATCTGACGGAGCCAAGGAGCTTATACAATAGCTTACACGCTATATTATTTTACTTATTTTAATTTTGTTGAACCGAAAGGTGGCGGTTCTATCCTTTCCACCAACAAAAGCATTCCCAAAGAAGGTTGACGTCAGGCAGGCGGCCGGTCGGTAAACATGCCGAATCACTTACAACATGGCTTACAAGACATGTTGTGCCGACCCCACATAACGTGGGACAAGGACAAGATGGTGATGGTTCGCGCCCGCCGCGGCTCGACTGCTCGGGGCGTCCGCAGCAGAACCGCGCGGGTCACGGTCGTCTGGGTGGATTGTAGAAAGCCTGGGTGGATTTTAAAAAGCCTGTATAAATTTTAAAATGCCCAAAACACACGTACCAATTCACAAGCAGTAAGAAGCTTGTACGTTGTTGTTGTTCTAGTCTAGACGATACCCTACCTATTTAAGCATCCTACACACGAGCAGTACATTTGCCATTAGCACTTTTGATTGGATTTAATTGATACCTTTCAGACATGGCCGGCGCATGATGTAATTCAACGTTAGTAATGAGACTCGAGTGTGGCTACTTCGATGTGCAGTTGACCCCAATCGCCCCCAATCGAAGGACTAAATTGTTCGCCCGATCAATGATATTATGATCAGGAACTACATGATATACCTAATGGTATTTACCGAAACCAGAAATAAGTATAATATCTATCCGCACTTAGTATCTCTTCTCTATCAATTCAACAACTTCCATACAAATATATCGATGTATCCATCCATATTTCTAGGGCAAAATCAGATAGAGAAGAGAGCGTTAGCCGTAACATAAGACTTGTAAGTACTCGTACCTATCATTTCAACATTCTGAGCCGGAAGGTTTTCTATGACATATCAACCGATAGATTTCTAACACTCTACCTATTCGTAGATTTCTATAGTTCTTGCAATTCACGAGGGCGACTGACTTATGGTTGTGTGTGTGTCGTATCTGTATAAGTGTGAGCGAGCGCAATGCTCGTGCCTGCCCGCTCCCACCTAGGCTTTGACAGGCACGCACACTTATGCAATGTGCATGTACACGAAGTAACAACAAGTAAAGCTCACTCGCCTTCGTGAATTGCAAAACTGTACCGAGGTGGGTGCTACCGTGCTAGTCCATTGAAGCGGAGCGGAGCGGAGACGATTGCGGTCTCGCAGACGTGCTTCGCAGACTATTCGCGATACTTTTATCACGTCATCTCAATTGGTCCACCGAATAGATACGTCTCCACTCCGCTTTGCTTCAAAGGACGGGCACCCTTAGGGCTCTTGTGCACTTCCTCGTATTCAATTCGTTTTCGTGATTCGCGAAAATACGATTCGAGGTGGTGTACCTACATACAAAATGTATGTGCGCTTGTGCACTCATTCGATTCATATTTGTATTTTATTATTTAGTTTTGCATGACGGCCACATCGAATCGCACTTTTACGAATCGAACACGAGGAAGTGCAAAAGAGCCCTTAGGAAGGTACCCTACCCTATAACTGTGAATGGTCGTACTGAACTTTTGACATTTTGTAGGTATATAATTATACCTATTATACACGCCATATAAATATATACAGCTCAAAAGCTTATACTAGCTTTTGCCCTCGACTTAGTTCGCGTGGGGACTTGTGTGAATCCTCGTGCGGGGTTAGGTTTTTAAAATTCAAGCTGGAACCCTCTCTTTTTCCGGGATAAAAGGTTGTCTAATGCTATGTCTCTCTAAAAGTCCACAACTATACCCATGCAAAAAGATCACGTCGATCCGTTGCTTCGTGATTGAAAGACAAACCAAGAAACAAATACTTTCACACAGACACACAAACTCAACGCGAACGAAGTCGCTCGAACGAACTCGACTTGCGTAAGTCTTGTATGAAAGCTGTAGGCACTATTCCACTTACAGAAAAAGAATTCTTAAAGAATTCTTACTTACTTACTTAATTCGGAGAAAAACCGAGACTTATGGGCGCAATGGTGCACTTTTGAGCCACCTGTTTGGCAGGTGGCTCAAAAGTGGATTATTTTAGTAACTATTAAAGCTATCGACATGAAATTTGGAATAGTTGTGTATAATAGTGGCCCAACAACATTGGAATAACAACAAAGACAAATCTACAACACTAGCTATTTATAAGCTATTAGAAATCGTTCTTCGTAGCACTGACTCAAAGAAAACCACTACAGGATTATTTCTAGACCTCTCCAAGGCATTTGACTTTGTGAGACATGAGGTTTTAATTGATAAAATGGAATGCATAGGTATAAGAGGCCCCGTGTTAATGTGGTTCTCTGATTACCTTAAAGATAGGTACCAATCCGTGATTATAAATAAAAAGGTCGGAAATGAAGTAGTATCCTGTCAATCAGATTATATGATTAATAGATATGGTGTACCCCAGGGCAGTATCCTTGGCCCGATATTGTTTATTATTTATATAAATGACCTAACGAAAATTACTGACCACAGATGCATTCTTTTTGCGGATGATATTTCCATAATTCTGATATCAAATAAAAACAATAAATCACTACACGAATCTGACATTAATAACACTTTGGATAAGATTATAAAATGGCTTGACATGAATAATCTACAAATTAAATTGACTAAAACGAATTATATGCAATTTTATGACAAGAACCCTCCTATTCTAAATATTGCTTATAACTATAAAAAAATCATTTCTGCAACGGAGGTAAGGTTTTTGGGATTGACCTTGGATTTTCGATTGACATGGAGGTCTCATGTAGAGATGGTATGTGAAAAAATAAATAGATTCTGTTACGTATTAAGACGTCTTAAAAATGTAGTAGATTTTAAAACTGTACTTTCAGTGTATCACGCTTATGTTGTGTCGGTTCTCAGATATGGAGTGATTTTTTGGGGCAATAGCACTGATGTCAATAGGGCATTCATTGCCCAAAAGAAATGTGTGCGGGCTATGTGTGGTGCTGCACCTCTAGATAGTTGCCGACCATTATTCAAAAAATTAAAATTATTGCCACTTCCTTGTATATATATATTTGAAATCTGTTGTTTTGTTAAAAAGCATAAGAGTATGTTTACAGTGGCAAGCCAAATTATAGTACTCGTAGTTCTAGAAACATACTCGTAGAACGTTTGATTACAAATTACATTCCAAAAACTCATTATTACGCTAAAAACTGTGCAATTATGAGCATAAAAGTATTTAACAAAATAACCAACAGTGTTAAGGTATTACCGTTAAAAAGATTTAAAACTAAGTTGTTTCAATGGCTCAATATGTATAATTTCTATGACCTCAAAGAATTTTTCGAACTTAAATTAATCTATAATATAATAAAACTGTAACAGGTCCAATTCTGTACATTGAAGATATTTTGAAAATTTTTGTTTGAGGGCACTCTATAATCGATACTGAAGCCAAAGCAATTTTTTTTTAATTTTTTGTCTGTCTGTCTGTCTGTCTGTCTGTCTGTCTGTCTGTATCTTGGCCGCGCATCACGCCGAAACTACTGGACGGATTTAAATGAAACTTGGCACGATTTAAGTTAATACTACGAGGTATAATATAGGATACTTTTTATCCCGAAATTCAGCACGGTTCCCATGGGAGAGGGGATGAAAGTCAAAATGTGTATTTCGCTGTAATTCATTAAGGCGTATTTCGATTTAATCCATTCTTTTTTTGTTAGAAAGCAGGTTCTTTAGAGATTGTCCTGTAATTATTTTAAGGTCGTCAATTTCGTAGTTCAGAAATTATAGACATCACGATCTTCAGTATAAGGTCCAAATAACTTGAACCCCGGAATCTACAAGATACTTTGAATGAACGGCTCATCTTAAGCTGGCAAGTGTACTTTATCGTATATAGCTATCGTGGATAGCCCTATTTTGTCAAAGTCAAACTACTCCAAAGGCGTCAGATTTTGCCAAGCGATCATTATACCTACATACTACATAGTAGGTATGGATGTAATACATCGTATGGACTTAATGCTACAGTGTTTTCCTATGCAATTTAATATTCTAATCATACTAATATTATAAATGCGAAAGTGTGTTTGTTTGTTAGTTTGTCCTTCAATCACGCCACAACAAAGCCACGGATCGACCTGATTTTTTGCATGGGTACTATAGTTGAGGACATAGGCTACTTTTTATCCCGGAAAATCAAAGTGTTCACGAGGGATTTTAAAAACTAAATCCACGCGGACGAAGTCGCGGGCATCAGCTAGTTAATTAAATAAATCACATCTATCTTTGATATCCATTGACATTTAACATTCACAATGACTATTAATATTAATATTATGCATTATACTAAGATAAAATAATTGTAGTATATTTAAATGTTTGTTATTGTAAAAATAATTAAGATTGGTAATGCATGTTATGGAGTTGTAATAAGCGTTTGTTGATGTGTGCCTGTAATTGTAATTTACTGGTTAAATACTATAATATTGTACACCGGCAACGGTAGAACATGCAGATCTTATCTACTATGTTATGACACGGGTTATGACGTGACATCTATAATAATGTACCTACCATGTTCTGGACAATAAATGAATTATGAATTATGAATTAAAAAAAAATCAAAAATTATTTTGAGTTTAATTAAAAAAGGGGGAAAATCGGGAGTTTGAAATTTCAAAGTAAGATAACTATAACGAGTGGAGTATCGTATGAAAGGGCTTTAGATACTTGTACATTCTAAAACAGATTTTTATTTAGTTTTAACTATAATAGTTTTTCAAAAGTTCAAAAGCAGTGATAGCCTAGTAGCAAGGACTGTGGTCTCCTATTCGGGGGGTCGCAGGTTCGATCCCGGGTACGAACCTCTGACTTTTCGAAGTCAAATACTAAGAATAATATTAAGAAATTAAATATCACTTGCTTCAACGGTGAAGGAAAACATCTTGAGGAGGATGATGATAATAGTTTTTGATTAATCGGGCAAAATGTCGAAAATAAATACCGTTCCCCCCCGTTTTGAGCACAAATACCCGCAGCTACTGACTGCGCTGCTTACTATTGTATTTTAAATGAATTTAATTTTTTAAATTAATTTTATTAGGATTCGCGACCTTGCTCGTGGTCATACACATATTATACCTAAACTAGCTATATGATTATGATCTTCACGTTAGCAATGCCGGGCTAAGAGGCGGCGTAGTTAGCAGGGCTCATTGTCAGGCCACAGGTCAATTATTGATAACAAGCAAATTAAAGTCACCGCACCGTGAATTTTATCACCTTATGTCCTCACCTCACCTAACAGAGTAGGTACCTCATCCAAAGTCAACCCAATCTATTTACTCGACAATAGATAGTTATTAAACCATTGTAATTAGGTATCTACATGATTTACTATCCTATATTTGGGTATTTGACAGATATTTTTTTATTTATTTAAAATATTGTTTTTAAATATTATAACATAATGCCATTTCTCTTTTTTAAATATCTTTTCTAGTATTTTACTGTGACTGTATCTGTCTCTTTCTAAAACGAAATTTTCTATGGAGCGTGTATGGAGCTGGTGAACATGCTGGTGACCATGCTGGTGACATTATTGATTATAAATAATGAATATCAACATTTTCACTACAGTCAAATACCCAATTATTGTAATTTATGTAGGGCACCGGTACATATTTTATATGTACATCGCATTTGAGCTTTCTTAATAATTGGTAATGTGATATCGACCTTTAACTATACTTATAAATTATAATAAAACTGTAACTGGACGATTTCTGTACATTGAATATATTACTTACGTATTTTGAAAATTTTGACCGGGGGATACTTTAGTATCGATACAGATCCTAAAACCGATTTACTCCTGAACGGATTTAAATGATATTTGGTAGCTGATACTCTGGGTCAACATATAGTATAGTTTTTATCCTGATTAACAATAAGGTTCCGATTTTAGATTTTAATAATTCTTTTCTTTTATTATTTTGACCTGATAGTATATCAGGTACGTTTCGTCTAATTTTGATGAAGATCTGATAAATATTATCGGAGATAGAGGATATCCTACCCGTAGCAGTAAACATAAACTTTAAAAATAAAAGTAGATACTTAAGTATATATTTATATTTATAATGTTCTACAAAACAATTCAACCTAGATTAGCAGTGTTTAAATAATATAAATTCGGCTCGTCAGTTTCAAAAATTTCTTTGACTGTTTCCAGTACGAGTGACTGTATCATATTTACCTGTAAAGGAGACAATATTATTAATATAATTTAATAAACCGTCGAGTTTCTTGCAGATTCTTTTCGGTTATATTTATCGAGCGGTATTCCGAACAAAAAGTAGTTCTCGTTCGTTCTCCTGTTCTCTAATACCTACAGCAAACTTTTTTTCAAGTATTTTTTTATAAAATATCTCATTCATGATTATAAGTATAGTTATATCTATAATATTCACTGATTTGAATTATTATATTTCATTACTAGATGATGCCCGCGACTTAGTCCGCGTGGATTGAGGTTTTTAATTCCCGCGGTAACTCTGGAATTTTTAGTGATAAAAAGTAGCCTATGTGTTAATCCTGGGTATGACTTATGAGCTATCTTCATTCCAAATTTTAGCCAAATCGGTTCATTCGTTGTGGCGTGAAAGAGTAACAAACATCCATCCATCCATCCACACAAACTTTCACATTTATAATATTAGTAGAATGTCAATGGGAAGAATTTTTAATAATTGTGACCTGACAATACAACGGCTGACGGGGACAATTATATAGGTCATAGGTAGGATATCTGCAAGCAGTATCCGTATAAAACTTACTTGTTCTGCTGGACAATATCCATCATCTGTTGATCTAGCCACAGTTATTAAAACAGGCGGCGGCAATTTTTGCAAAAAACGTTTTAAAGTTATCGTAATGGTACTTTTTATTTCTTCATCCGTACTGATGTGATACGGCAAGCCTCCTTGGTCTCTGGTGCAGCCTGCCGCGTATATCATCCACCAGTCAGGAGTCTGGCCCAATCTGTTTGCTTCCGCGTTAATAGTTTCGACTAAATCGTAAACCTGATAGCAAAAATAAACCAATAACTTAATTAAAATAAATGTTTTTATTTTATTTCATTTCTAAACAAAATAATTGTTTTCTTAACCTTATTATAAATTTCTGTCTTGCGGCCTCTATACAGCTTTAAATTACCAAATTTTTCTAAATGTTCGAATAATTTTTCCAATTCTTGTAATTGAGATTCTCTTAGCTCTGTAAATTCTTCTAAAGTTTTTTCGTTGCTATCAGGCGGGAAATCAAAACCAAAAATGGTTTCCAACCGATCGTATAATCCAATTTCCTCGAATAAATTAAGAAACGGATTACCAGTACTGAAGAAATCTAAGTCTATATCAAGAACATACGGATGGGTTATTCCAAGATGCGCAGCCAATTTATTTATCCGATCCTCGTCGACATCTGAAAGCTCCGCAACGGTAAATGTAAATGCCCTTTCACTGTGCAAATTCGATGAATACAATGCATCGGACATATAATAAGGTTCTTTACTGTCTACGCGAAGCAAGCCTGTGGCAGGGTGGTCTCCGACATGTATAACGCGAGAGCCATCGCTAAATTGCTTCGCCCACGGCGGTCGCAGCCACACCACTCGACCTATATGGCCGGATGCCGCCGCGGGCACAATCCAATTTTCTATTTGCAATAAAGGCAAAAGTTTTCTACCAGACCGAGCTTCGCGCCCCTTTAATTTACGATCTATAAGCATGTCTGGATGTGCATCTAAATGCAGTAACGTTGTTCCTTCTATCGGTAATTTTTTTCCTCCTACAGCGGAGTATATAAATTGCAGAGCATCATTGTGTTCTTCTACTACGTTTACTGGAATCTTTTTAAATTGTTTTAAAGGTTCTTTCTTGTTGTCTACATCAGAGTGTACATTCATTGTTTTTGTTAATTTATTCGAAATTTAATACATTTTTGTATTCTGAAATGAAATAAGAAAATAAAATTCAAAAATATTCAAAGAATTTACGAGTAACGCGTGTTGTAGGAGTCGGGTAATCTGTGAACAATATTACCTAATCAGAGACGTCTAACTTAGTTTAAAGTTGTGAGCTTCGTTTCAAAACAATAGAAACTGCGTAACTTTGCGTCCTTGAGAATTAGGTCAAGGGCTTGTAACGAAAAAAGCAAAAGGAAAGTTCCACCCCACCACTCAGAACTGCGCACATATTTCAGTGTGTTTGACTTCGGCCCTATAAATGTTTCTTGGATTGACATTGGCGAAGTATTTAGAAACAAGGTAAGTACTGACCAAATAGTAGTTAGGTCGGGGTAGGAACAGCAGGTATTATATTGTGTAAACATATAATTCATTACGCGCAACAGACACGCCAGTTGTAGACTTGTAGAATTTTACCACATAAGTAAAGCCCGAACTAGTTATAAATTAACCTAACAACATTAATACAAAACACAGTAAATATCTAATTTATTTGAGTTACAGGACGGTGGTACCAATATCCAGGATGTGTTCACACCTAACGTATAGTCAGCCGCCGACGCGACTGTGAGCAAGCGTTACGCATTTACTGCTTTTCCATACATATTCAACTTTTCGTTCATATCAAACCGACAATACGCTTTACGCTTACTATGCGTAGACGCTGACTCTCGGCGACTGTTGGAGCAGTGAACTGATGTGTTGATTATTGAAACGTGTTTTATCACTGGTATGGTTTTATTAGTATCATTAATAATTAAGTATACAAAAATGGATGCGACGACGCATGTCACCCGAGCCGTCACTAGAAGCTGAGTTCCGGAGTGTCACCTGCGCTGCGGGCGCCGCCCCGCGCCCGCACCCCCGCGCTGGTAAACCGGTTGGAGGCGCAGTGGCGAAGTATCCAACAGCGACCGATTATCCGTTTGGTGTGAACAAAGCCTCAGTCTCAAATTATGCTGGCAGGTGTTACGGTGATGAAATCAAATTACACGAGACATCATCTCAATCCATGGTTAGCCCACTACAGGGCACAGGCCTCCTCTCAGAATGAGAAAGGTTCAGGCACCACGCTGGCCAAGTGTGGACTGAAAGACTTCACGCACCTTCGAAAATACTCTCTGGCATTCAGATTTCTTCACTCCAGCACATATAAATGCACATAACTACGAAACGTTAGAGGATCTGGGATACGATACCTGGACCTTCGATAAACCGAGTAGACCACTATCGCGATGAGTTTACTTCTACGCGGCGGCTTATAGAAAATTAGGGAAACTCGTGACATCAATCGCAGAATTCTAAGAATAAATTAAGTATCAGAACGAGGAAGTAGAAAACGGGCTGGCCTTTCAACACATAATTAATAGAGAACACATTTAGTCTTAAGTACTATAATAATCGCTCATGCTTTCCTTTGAGGGTATCTAAACTTCGTGACAAGGAAACCTTATAATATTTCTGTACGAGAAATTCAGAATATTAGGTGGGTAGAGGTACTCTTACCTACCTATCCACCTATGTTAACCCGCATAGTTAGATTGTAGTCTAAAGGTAAGGTAAGAGTAACCACAAGGTTATATTTCGTTTTTAAGCTCCATTTTTTTTAAAGAAAATTGTCTATTAGTTAGGGTTCATATTTTGGTCTAACTATACTGGTGCGCTTTCAAGTTTCAACTTGCGTTATACGCTTGGAGTAGTTATAGTTATACCCAGATGCACCTGTGCACATGCCTCATGTTCACTGGCAATATGTTGGCAGCATTGCATGCATTTCTTCAGCAACTAACATGACGAGCAATACGCGATATGTCCACTCAAGCAAGTTGAAAGTGCACCAGTAAGTATAATGAGACCATTAAACCTAATTACCAGTTCGGTTGGCAAACTCCGAAGTACATCGCGTGTATGCTATAGCTGGAGCAGTGTTCCGGGTCGGGGTGGCGCGCTGCGTAGATGCGCGGCGCTGGCCAGGCTGGGGTGGCGGTCTGTGCGGGGCGGTGTTGTGACGGCTCCCGGGGTCGATACAGCGCGACTCTGACGTCACTACGCTACTACGCCCGTCCAAACATACCCCCCGCTCGCGTCTCTCCCCCGTGACCTATTGCGCTGTTACGCCCACTTGGGTCAAGGCGCAAAAACGCCGTCGGATCCATCCGGATGTAGGGGTAAAGGCATGCGATTTTATAGATAGACTAAATTCTCCATGCATATAAATAAAGTGCCTATACGTGATTTCAAAATCACTGCAATTAAGATATGAACGATATAAAGTCCAGGGGGTTATAAGATGCACATTTTACCGTGCTTGCTTTTACCATATTTTTTTTGAGAGATTTTCCCGACATGTTTATAATATTTAAAATGCAGTTTCAATGGCCACCATGGGAAAATTTGTGAATTAGACTTTTTGGCAGTAGTTTGGCTAGCTATTTTTTTTCTTGCCCTTTATGTAATAATGAGATAAATATAGCTATAAAGTAAGTATAGCTTATAGTATTTATCTCATTATTATATAAATCTATCTTTATCTCATATAAATCTATCTTTATCTCATAGTGAAATATATCTTTATCACATAGTGGTTAAGGGTGGTAAGGCTTTAAGCCTCCTTTTTAACCGACTTAAAAAAAACCGGTCAAGTGCGTGTCGGGCCACGCGCAGTGTAGGGTTCCGTAGTTGAAAGTCTCAAATATTATTGCTGACCTAGGATAGTGCTTTTATTTTATTTATGAATATTGAATACATTTTGAGTTCCATGGATTAAATACTATAATATACTACAAAATATGCAACTTACACTACGTGTAATACCTATCTTAGAAAAAACAGATACAACTCCTTAACTAATGAACCCTACTTAGCCGTGATAGTTTTCCTTTAAAATTAAAATTCATTATATATACTACTGCTGTGAATTTTTCTTGTATTAATATATATATAGCTGCTCGTGCTGATTCACTGATTCACTGACTGATTGATCACCTCTCCTGTAAAATTTTGTATGAAAAATTTTTTTTTCACTAATGGTTTCGTATAGAAGACAAAAATTCATTCGGAGGAAAATTATGGAGAGAGCTGATGATTGAGGATTTTGGAGACGGGTGAAGAGCACGGCCAGGGTATTGAAGATAGGTGGGGTGTGCTCGAACAAATGTCACTCGAAACCTCATCCAATTCGCAGTGAGCTGAAAATAAATTCAAAATGGCGGAAAAAAGATGGCCGCCATACAAATTTCGTCGGTGTCTATCTCGGGGAGTATAAAAGATGGAAGAGTGGTTTCTTGACAAATGATGATCAGGACCCAAAGGTCTATTTGATGAATAGAAAAAAAATCCAATATGGCGGATTTTTTTTTCTTCATACAAAATATATGGCGAATATTGAAGAGACTAGAAGTTGGGAACTATACAAGACTTTGATACGGTTCCTTTTGAAAATTTGTTTTTATAAAAGAAATCTCATTCTGAGAAATGGTGAGATATGATGATCGAGGGCTTGGAAGGTGGGTGAGGGGCACGGCCAGGGTATTGAAGATAGGTGGGAGGTGCTCAAACAAAAAATACTCGAAACCTCATCCAATTGGCAGTGAGCTGAAAAAAATTTCAAAATGGCGGATTCAAGATGGCGGATACCAATTTCATAGGCATCTATCTCGGAGAGTATAAAAGATGGAAGAGTGGTTATTTGATAGAAAATGATCAGGACCTGAAAGTCCACTTGACGATAGAAAAACCGCGGTCCGCTTGCGGGCCGCGCACCCACGCGCCCTACTAGTCCTATATAAAACCATTTAGCTGGCAGAGGGGGGGGGGGGGGGACACTTGACTCTAATAAAATGACGTTCTATAATAAAATTCCACAGTCGATCTTGGACTTGCCTTTACACAAGTTTAAGAAATCGATTAAAACTACGCTCATGAAAAAAGCATATTATACGATTGAAGACTATATAAATGACAAAAAAGCGTGGATGTAATTCGTTCCGGCGATTCATGAGACAGTAGGTAATGATTAACCTGTATAATTGTATATCAAAATAATTCTATTCTATTCAGAGTTTCCACTTTATTTGTGTACAAGTCATATTTTAAAATGAGTATTTGATTTGAATATTAGTTTCAATTCGATGCCTTAAGATGGGTAGCCTAAGTATGTCACACTCTCTTTAACATTTCTGCGGTGGTGTCGTGTGATGCGGGTTGTTGCGTTCCCTAAAATATGGTTGAGCGAAGCAATGGCTGGGTCATGCGTCATGCTCGTGAACGGGTGCCACCAGCGGCAATGGGGCTACTTTCTGTCTGCCCGTCTTGACATGTGTTGAATTATAATTAGAAATAATTACGTATGCTTTTGTGGACCTTTCCCTCATTGTGGAAACTCTGCATACATAGAATATCTGTTAAGTATATTGTAAAAGTATTTTGAAAAGAGCAACTGCCGAGTTTCTTGCTGGTTCTTCTCGGCAGGAACGGCATTCCGAACCAGTGGTAGACTCATTGACGATTCAAAAGTACTTGTAAAAGTTTATTTGAATAAAAAAACATTTCTATTCTATTCTATTCTATTCTATTCTAATAAAATTTAGCACTTTAAAATATCATATTTCACAAACGGATCCTTGAATTGAAAAATGGTGTTCCCACACCTACAATATTTTTGAAAGACCTATTCAACGACACCCCACACTATGGGATAGTCGAGAAAAAAAAAAATCATACCCACTTTACATGTAGGGGAGGGTACCCTAACAAAAATTATTTTTCAAAATTTTATTCTTTGTCGGCGTGATTGATATTTATACCCTTGTCAAATTACAGATTCTAGTACTAATAGTCTCTGAGCTAAACCGCGGACAGACAGACAGACAGACGGATGGACATGGCGAAACTATAAGGGTTCCTTGTTTACTACGGAACCCTAAAAAAGAGAAGGTTCTCAATTCGACGCGTTATTTTTTGTCGATGTTACTCCATACCTCAGTCAAATCTGAACCGATTTCAATAATTTTTTTTTTAATTTGAAAGGACACGCCATCAGGTTGGTCCCATTTAAATTTGGTGAAGATCTGATGAATATCTTCGATGATGGAGGACGGAACTTCTCAATTTTTGTTAATGTTACTCCACAACTCCGTCAAATCTGAACCGTTTTCAATCATTTTTTTTATTTAAAAGGACATACCGTCAGGTTGGTCCCATTTAAATTTGGCGAAGATTCGATGAATATCTTCGGTGATAAAGGACGGACCTCCTCAATGAATAGAAACAAATCGCTCGCGATCAGAGAAAGTGTAGATTTATCCCAACGATGTTATATTTCCTTAGATTCACCATCAACGCGTCAAAAATGGCACGGTTTAACTGCTACTAATAGTAGCAAGTTAGCTCAGTCGCGCGTTATTTCACAAACCGAAAGCATGCCTTGGTGCTCCGTAAAAAAATTTAAAAACAGTCCAAATTATATCAAAAAACAAGATGGAATATCATACTTTCGATAAGAAAATATTTTGTTTACATTTATATTCCACTACATTAACAATATAATCACGAAATGTTGCTTAATTTAATTAATTTGTCATGAAAATAACAATATTTCTGCGGCGCAGCTATCACAGTCACACATACCGCGCGAGGAAGAGAACGCGATAGGCACGTCTGAGCAACATTGATTCAAGAATATAAATGGAGTAGGTAGTTTACTGTTTTTTTTTATTGTTTTTTTAACGATTTTTTGTTATTAAACATTTTTTTAAACAACTTTTCGCATTGTGTGTATTTAGTTATTATACTTGCCTTAATTAATATCTAATTTCGATAATTAATTAATTTGTCAATCCACACTTGGCCAGAGTGGTGGACAATTCTGGCCTTTCAATTCGCAATTCTTATTCTGAGAGACCTATGCCTAGTGCTGGCAATGGATTGAGATGATGATGAAGTTAAGATTTTACTACTTGTGTATGAGAATTACTTGTGCGAGAAAATGCTGTTTCCATCTATTATCCATTTTTTGTCTTGTACTACTAATTATTATAAAAAAATATTATGTAATAAAAATATTAAAAGTTGCTCAGATTGCATTTGATTTTGATGTTTTTTTTTTCCACCATGTTCAATGAGTCATATACAGTAATAGGCAATAATAGTATAATTATTAATACCCTCTATTGAAAAAAAATTACTGGAAGTCTAATTTTAGTGAATGTAATAATCAATTGCAGATATGGTTTTTTTTTTGGAAAACATCCCTATAAACAATACAGGCTTTATTAGCCTGTTAGCCATTATGTATTAAAATAAATTATGTAGTTTAGAAAATTCAGACTTAGATGTAGAATTATTTATTGATGGTACTAACTAGTACTAATTTCAAGCTAGTTTTCATGGAAAATATCAAAAAATCACAAAACTTTATTTTTTTACCTTTTAGATTAGGAATTTTGCTACACAATACTTAATGCAACTATGATGAAAATGATTTGATAAAAATGATATAATGTTAAAAGACAATTACACCATATTCATAGGAAAAAATGCTCTCACAAGTGTATGATAAAATGAGTCTCTTGAGACTCATGGACTTATTTTAAAACATTATGGGTTGTATATGAGTCATATACAACCCATAATGTTTTATGGGACAGGGAAATGCACAAGGTGACTCATTTTCCTAAAATTTTTAAGGGGTCATAATTATAAGAATAAATATAATTTTGCTTTATAAGTATCATCATTGTCATCGGCCAATACACAGTACTGTTGTGTACGGTACTGTTGTACACGCTTGCGTCTCTGCAAGAGGCCTTAGGCCCGCTTGCAGAAATGCTGGGTTATTCTTTTAACCCAGAGTTAGCTGCTGCTTTGAGTTTTGACAGATTTTGTATACAGCTTCTGTCAAAATTACAAAGTTATTCCTGGGTTAAGCCTAACCCGGCGTCTCTGCAAGCCAGCCTTAAAGGCTTAGCAGTTAGAAGCAAGCAGAAGCAAGAAGTTTGGCCTTAAGGTAACTATTTTCAATGATGTAGTTCGAATTAAGGCCTTATAATATTCTTTAAAAACCCACGGAATTATGGAATGAAAAGCAAAGAATGCTTATGGTTATGAAGCAAACTGTGTTGAAATTCGTCAAGTATATATAATTATACTGATCGGTTTAGTGATTACGCTAGACTAAGATAAACTAAGAAGAAGATAAACTAAGAAACTAAAAAACTAAAGGTAATATGTATAATTATCATACTTATTAAGATAGTACTGGAATCTAACCTCAAAATTATTTATTTAGTCAACGTAAACAAAAAGTAAAAATGCCAGGTAGAAGATTACTCACAATATTTATTTTCTCGCTGTTTTTGAGCAATTTTTACTCATTAAACTCTGTAACAAAAAATTAAATTTTATTTTACCAATGATAAATATCCATAGACCACGAACACTATAATATTGTCAAATTTCAAAATAAACAACGGTGGTCGATTGTAGAAAAGCTGCAAATAGCACTACACTAGCGGCACGCTATGATGGCCGGTTTGACACATTACAATAGTGATGTGGAATGTCAATTTATTCTCGAACAAAAAACAATTAAGTTTTGTTTTTGTACCTGATTAAATAGGTTTAATAAAACAAAAATGTATATGTTTATTTAATTTATTTGAACGAACTGAATATTTGAATGAAAATGAATATACATACTTTATATGCACACAAGAAACATATGAATACAAAAGATACCAAAAAAGGTGCCACAAAAGGCCATAATTAATCAGATTCGTCCATACTACTATTTTCACTGTCGTCACTGCTATCATCACCTACATTAATAATTATATGTTCGTTTTCTATAATATTATCTATTTTCACATCTCTTTCATAATCTTCCCTTATTAATTTAACAGTTCTATTCACAACCTTTTCCCAGTCTCCTTTAGTCACATGTTCACAAGCTTCTTCTAATAATTTTAGCATTTTTTTTGTGGTAAATGGGGGTTCTGTATTAATATTTGAAATCCAAAGCCAGGTCAAAACTATATCACAATCGCATTGCACTGACAGTTTATACTTTTCGAAGCAACGTCAATTCGAAACTGCTTTGTTTTGCATTGAGCATTGACGCGAGTTTGCCGGAGGTAGTAGTTGTGCTAGCCAGCGATCCTATGTGACGATCGTATTAGATTCCATTTTTAAAAATTTTCAATTTAGAAAACCAAATGCCGAGTTGTGGTATATATCATATAAAAATAAAAATTTTACCTTTTGTATGAAACAGCTGATATTTTTTTGCGATTTCAGAGGTTTGTCCACATAGTGAAAATTGTTCATATTCACAAGTACATTCACCCCTTAAATGGTGCAAACTGATTTTTCTACACTTGTATACATTTTAGAAATCAATTTAATAAATAAATTTTGAGTCCTAAACCTAAAACTACATTCGATAAAATTTATGAATCTCTGCACATCACTATCGTCAATAAAGTAATACAATTATTTCCTTCAAAGTCGTTATCAATTAATACGGAACTTCATGAGCGGACAAACGTCAAACCGGCCATCATAGCGTGCCGCTAGTTTAGGATTCGGATTGTCTAAAAATAAAACGTGTCTACTTTATGAGCATCGACCGATCTTCTCTGGCTAAATGCATTGTGGCAACAAGAACGCCATTTAATCAGCCAATCACCAAAATTGAAATGCAAGAAAAGGTTAGAATTATTTTGCTATAATCCGCCAACAGAAAAAATCTGTATAATTTTAACACTACTCTCGACGCACGTTTCGCCCCGACACCGGAGCATCCTCAGGAGATGTTGACTCTACAACGATGCATTGTCTGCATCGTTGTAGAGTCAACATCTCCTGAGGATGCTCCGGTGTCGGGGCGAAACGTGCGTCGAGAGTAGTGTTAAAATTATACAGATTTTTTCTGTTGGCGGATTATAGCAAAATAATTCTAACCTTTTCTTGCTAATCATGGACTTCCGCAAAGTAACGCCTGCTTCTATCCAATATTCAAAATTGAAATATTGAATATTCCTTCAATCAGAGCTAATTTACGATTGCGATTGTCAACATAGATTGCTATACTGAAGCACTAATAGAGCAAACTTTTTTAGACAATCCCACTGCATAATGTTCTGTGTTGTAAACTATGGTGACAGATGACAACGATCACAGACTACAACATAATATTTTTGTATTTTTGACATTTTCAGCAGGCTTTTGTTAGGTACTAAGTTTAAGTGATTATAAAATATGTCATCACTTGGGAATTGAATTGAGTACCTAATGAATTAATATTACAATAGAGCCGTCGAGAACTAACGCTACGATTTTTACATGGCAACCTACAAAAGCCACTTGACAACAGTCAAACTCAGCAGTGTGTTGATTCTCTAAAAATGACATAATATGTCGCATGTGGCACCATTTTAAATGAGTATATTACTCATTTTACTATTTATTATTATTAATTAACTGTTGATATTTATTGATAGGTTGTCTGTAGTTTCTTGTTGAGAGTACGAAAACACTTATAAAAATCAGAGATGGTTTATTGGAACGTAGTTCCTTATCGCGCGGTACGGTAGGGGGCTAGAGGGAAAAATTAAGGAACTGACACTCGACACATTTTTGAAACCGACACTTTTTTGTTGAATGTGAATTTTGCATTGTGTTCGGTATTTTCGCGATACAACACGGCGTCTCCGTAGCCTAGTGGCTCACAGTCCCTAATTTTTTTATTTCCCTAATTTTTTATAACTTAAAAAATTAGGGAAAGGTTCCACATGTAGAAATTGTTGAAAATAAAATTGAAAATGGAAAATTCGGTCTGTCGAGCTGGGATTCGAACCATCGACTGTGAACTATTAGGCGACTGCCGGAGCCACTAGGCTACGGAGACGCAATGTTGTATCGCGAAAATACCGAACACAATGTAATCGAAAGGAACTACGATCCATCCGGGTGTCCCTTGACACCTCTCAAGTTTTTTTTTTATGCATTCGGGTGAAACCACATTGGTGAGGATCGATTCGGATTTTGCCTGAAGGTCATTTTCCATAGAGTCGTGTACGCATCGAAAAGCCGATTTGATCCGTACACGTTTCTGTATGGAAAATGACAGTTTTGTATGGGCAAAATCCGAATCGATCCTCACAAATGTGGTGACAAAAATCATTATAAGAATCGTCCAGGAAATGTTAGTCTTCAAATACTTTGTAATTTATGTTTAATACTTATGTAAGTTTATTTTTTTCATGGCATTAATTTCTAGTTTTCTTCTTATTATTATCAATACATAAAAATAATATGTAATCAAAATATTAAAACATTTTAATAATTTTTTATTTTAATCTGCCATAGTCGTTTTTAGTTTATGGTAACCAAGTTGGCAACACTGCCAAAGAGGATAAACTATGTCAACACTTAAGGATGATTGTCTATGATAAGTCTGCCCGCGAAATTCAAATTTAATTTGGTTTTTCGCAATTTGTAAACTAATACGACAAACTAGGCTAATAAATAGCATTCTAATTGCGCCAGTAGAATAGGGTATTTGACTACTTTTAGAAAATCATCTTAAATTGTTAATAATGCTATGCTGAAGCTAACAAAACGTATATTTCGGCATAATTTTCAGTATTTTTCATAAAAATCGAGAAATAAATTCAAAAAAATAAATTGCCGCCGAAACGTTCCACTTGTTCTCATGACGTAACAGTTCACTTTTCAAACAATGACAATTCCACATCCCATATGTGGTGTGGACTGTGACGTCATTCGAGATCACGGAACGTTTTCGATCACGTGACCATGGCCGGAATTATAGCAATTTTATTTAATGTTTTCTAATTAAATAAAGCTTTATTTTTTAGTTTTGTCGTATGGAATAATGTTTTTAGATAATAATCTTTTAGGATGACACCAAATGAAACGATATTTTTAATATAGTCAAATACCCTATTATCATCTTCACAGGTTTACATAAAAATCTTTACTTGAAAGTGACCAGTTTAAGAAATTAATCAAAAAACTGAGTTGGACGTGAGTTACTCACATATTAGTCGATATTTTGATTAATTTCTTAAACTGGACACTTTCAAGTAAAGATTTTTATATAAACCTATGAAGATGATACTGCCATTGTCGCAATTAGAATGCCATAAGCCTACTTTGTCGTATTAGTTTACACATTGCGAAAAACCAAATTAAATTTGAATTTTGAGGGCAGAAGTTATAAGGTCTGTGGCAGAAGTGTGTCTTCCACCTTAATTTGTATCTGTATCGTTTAGCCATAGCTGTTGCATTGTTTTGTTGCGAACACAGCGCATACGTAATAATTCATAAAAGTTTTTTTTATATAGGTACAGTAACATTGAGCTGTCAAAAATAATTTTTCTCACATCGACCCCAGACAGTCGCAATAATACGTGCTGCCATACCATACATTCACGATAGATTTAGGATTGGTAGATTAGTCGCTACTAGATACCGTCAGCGTACTAGCAAATCGCGGCAATTCATATTACGCTGGAACCGGCTTACCCACAGTCTCATAGCAACAAATATTTGTTGTTTTCACACAAACTATGATATTACGTTTCCCCATTGGTGGAGCTATTGTTTGTAGGAAGGGCTGTATCTAGTAGCGACGATGCTAAATCTATGACTGACATTGCATCAATGTGATTTAACGATTGATACCGAAGTTACGGAATCGAGCTGGCTATAGTCTTATTGTGAACAAACTATAATACTAAATATGAAGTTGAAAATAGGAACTGGTTGGCCGTTACCTCGCATCGCACTTCCAGTCAGGCCGTATAGTACAGATAGCAATTAGCAACATACCGCTCGCGATTGCCACTACCGAGCTTTTCAACCTTTTTTTTTTTCATAAAAGAATATCAGTCAAGCTAATGTTGACTAATATCTTTCTATCTCCTCCAAATAAGCGGAAAGCTGTGCTAGGAGTGGGGACGACAATAGTGCAATGGGTGGGGTTCGAACCTGCGACCTTTTAGTTTTCAGTCTGCACCTTTAACCGTTGGGCTATTGAGGCTTCAAAACTAATGAGGTTTTTCGGGTTATTCCTATTTTTTGTTTTATGAAAGAAATAAGAGCAGAAGAAATAAAACGCACCATATTTTAAACCTAAATAAACCTTTATTTTTTAAGTAATTTACACATGGAAAATACGTAATTTGGGTTGAAAATAAAGTCTCATGATTAATCATTTACAAAAAAAATGCAACCTAATCAGATTCTGTCCTCTATTTATTATGTTGATTAATACATATAAAGAAAATAACCATGTGAAAATCGTTTTATCTTAATATAGTCTTATAATTCAAAAATCGTTATGAATAATATTATATTTGAATAAAGAAAAATAATGACAACCCATTTGTATCATATAAATTAATATCATAAATGCTTTTTATTACATCTCATGATTATTTATATTAAAAATACTTTTTACTAGAACCAAACTATAGCAGCTATATGATTGATAGTCTGTTCAATAAGTCAGTGGACATGGGTAAATTGCAAAATATGTTGTAGCAACATTGTGAAAGATTCATCTATGAATCAGTTTGATAATTTACTTAAAATAAATCTGATTTTCATTAAAACTACACACATTACTGTAGAACTGTGGAATAAATGGAAAACTCTTTAGACTCTCAAGACTCATGACTTATTGAACAGACTATTTATCAGTGATTCATTAGCTATCGACAGCACCACAATCTCAGGATATCATTTAGAGGATCAAAATCAGGATAATACTGTCTATAGTAGGGGCAAGTGCTGTACCTATGGACGCTTGTACCTGTGGACACAATCGATTCCGTCGAAACTAGCAACCCTAAAATTCTAGTTAGAACGCGAACTGTCAACCATAGACAAAGCTTTACGGTCGCGTTCAAATTAAAATTTTAGGGTTGCTAGTTTCAACGGAATTGATTGTGTCCAAAGGGACAAGCGTCCATAGGTACAACTCTTGCCCATACCTGTACCAATTATAATTTGGTGACCTTCAATGAAAATGACCTATTGTTGAACCACGATATAGTCGCTATTGTAATGTGTAACTAGTAGAGGCCAAAACTATCGACAGTATCGATAGAAAACACGTCATGGATTGAATATTATCGATAGTATCGATTCCATCGTCACGCCTATGGAGTTTCAATCCTATCGATACTATTGCTATTGTCGTCGATAGTGGTCTATTGGCCATTGGGCAGCATCACTCATCATTCTGTTCTGACTTGAGTACTACATAGAATGTCATTCCTAGATTGTTATGCAATTGCCATAAATTCAGAAAGGCCCACAAATGTGACAATCACAAGTTTGGTACTAGGGCAGCATTTGTTTGAGACTTGCACTTGCATTTTGTGTTAATATAAAAATAGCAATTATGACAAACGCCACCTAATCTAAATTGACAGTGGGTGTGATACGTCAATTCTATCTTAAATCTAATCAATCTATTACTACTAGTCCTTACTAAGAAAATAGAGAATTGAGTAGATTTTATCTACTGTATATTGTGTTATGATGTGTGGCTTTAAATAATAACCAAAACGTTAATCCATCTAGTGAAATTAATGGGTGGGGATGTTACGTACGTAATACATACATAATATTTATAATCTATACTTACTACTATTAATAAAAGTGAACCATTATTGTTTGTACTTTGTTCACTTATGTGAGCTTGTAAGGAGACAGCTTGTAAGGCTGTGAAGATTTGAATGTTTAGATAGGGAGTTGATGGCAAAAAATTAAATCATTAGATTGCGTGCCAGAAGTTGCACGTAAACAAAACCTTGATTAAATGATCAATTTCTGGCTTAGGCGCTCTTTCGTAAAAAAAAATGCAAATGTCGTCATACGTTAATCTTCGTGTTAAATAATTGATGCTTTTCACTTTAGGTATATTAAAACGAGTTGACCTCAGCAAAAGGGTTTTTTGCTTATACATAACAACTTACATATTGTAACACTTTTTTTTTTAAAAGAGCAACTGCTGTTTCTTGCTGGCTCTTCTCAGCAGAATCCGCTTTACCAAATACTAGGCTGGTGGTACTCTTGACTTGTGATAAGAACCTTAAGTATAAATAAGCTGCACATGAAATAAATTATTTTAAATAACAAACAATTAAGGCGACAGATAACTGCCACCCGGTATATATCTCTTTCACTAGCTCCGAAACTATTATTGACTTGATCTATCAATCTCATCAACAAGCGAATCTCAAACAGAAATTACCATAAACTCCCTAGCTAATCTACATAATGTTTAACGAATTAGTGATGTGATATTTGAATTAATGTCGAATATAGAACGTCATATTCAAAACTTTAAGGCACCGCAACGGCACAATAGGTGGGCAAGAGTGGGTAGGTACATCTAGCATAGAATAATTAATAGTTAGTAATTTTCATCAAACACCGTCAATCTTACCCCTCTATAGTCAGTCACGCCAGCCGTCGAGCTCCGTGTAATACTTATTTAAGTAAATGTGGTAAGGAGATAGCCCATAGGGCGAAATTGAAAACTAAGGAGTGGTGAGGCACCATGTTAAAAAAAATTATTTGCGCCAGCCGGTGCGCGGCGCGTTAGCCTGCATACGTTACATTATGCGGCAATTTTCTTCACCTTCGCGAAGCTCTCCAAGCTAAGAAGAAAAGAAAGGTTATAGTTTTATAATTAAATGATGATGTTTCTTAAAAAAAATCCTCGGAAACCCTCAGTTTTCCCGGGATAAAAAGTAGCCTATGTCACTTCAATGATTCAACTATACTTATGCAAAAAATCACATCAATCCGTTGCTACGTGATTGAAGCAACCAACAAACCAACACACTGACATTTATAACATTAATAATATTTTTGTATCATTCGTAATAAGACAACCAGTCGTCAAATACTTTATGGTACGATTTGATTGATATATTTAAAAGCAAGTAGTGACATTCACCTGATCGCGGCGAGGGAACTTGTGCGCCATCTCGCGGTGTCTCTGCGCGCTCGTACTGATCTGTCGCCGCTGCCTCTCCGACACTGCCACCTCCTGTGGATACAGACTTGTTTCTTAGAGCTGCATCGCAACATTCGACTGCGGACTAAGTCCGCGTGCAGTTCTAGTAAAATTAACTGCATACTTTGGAAGTCAAAACTTTTGTATACATAACAAAACAATCCCTAAATTTTCATTATATATTGTAAAAATAATGAAAATTTAGCACACAGATAGTTATTATGACGTAGGCGTCCACTAAGAAAGGATTTTTGAAAATTACAACCCCAAGAGGGTTAAATGGGGGTTGAAAGTTGGTATATCATTTCATACCATCATTTATTAAGTTATTTACATCAAATAGTGGATGAAAATTTGTATGAAAGTTATGTTTTTAAGCCATTTTTCAAGTAATATCCATCAAACTCGGTATTTTGGCTTTCATCTTCTAAATATATAAAAGGCAAAGGTGACTGACTGACTGATCTATCAACGCACAGCTCTAACCACTGCTCTAGCTCTAAACACAAATTTTGCACGCAGATAGTTATTGTGACGTGAGCGAAGCCGCGGGCAAAAGCTAGTTTTACAATAAAATAATAACTTTCACACTCGCGTACTAAAACGTCGTGTATTGCGGGTCGCGGATTAAGGGTCCGGCAGGCTAGAAAGTTTCAGCGCCTCCCTCCATCATCACCCCATTACATGAACCCACTTCAGACTTTGGCAGACTTCTATTTGAGGGTCTGATGGATTCACTTTATCCCTTCTATTCACTCATCAACACTACAAGACAAGATTTAACACTAACCTCTTGGTCGTTGTTGAACAGCGTGGTGGTGAAGCTGTCGGCCACGAACCACTTCTGCCCCTTCATGACGATGTCGCGCGGCGGGTCGTGGTCCACGCCCGCGTCCGCCGACCACACGGTGGCCACCGCGCCCGGCTCCAGCTTCACGGTGCGGTGGAACTTGAACACGGTCTCCATGTCGCCCGCCTTGCGAATTATCTGGTAGCCGCCGAGGCTTTGCTCCTACGGGGAGACAAGGCAAAGATCAAACCTAAAGGACTTATAACTATCATCGTAGACAAACTTTTTTTTTTTGGAAACAAAGCTTCCAAAAAAATCGGCCAAGTGCGAGTCGGGCCTCGCTCTTTTAAGGTTCCGTTAAAAAAAAATTAAATTAAAATATTTTCATGTACCCATGTACATTTAATTTTTTTAATTTAATTTAATTTTTATTATTTGTTGTTATAGCGGCAATAGAAATACATAATATGTGAAAATTTCATCTGTCTATCTATTACGGTTTACGAGATACAGCCCGCTGACAGACGGACGGACGGACAGCGTAGGCTTAGTAATAGGGTCCCGTTGGTACCCTTTGGGTACGGAACCCTAAAAAAAACAATTTTAAATGATGATAGATAAATGAGATTTCGGAATCAACAAATTAATGTTTTAAGTTTGGTATTAAATGAAGTAGTTTAATACCAAATTTCAAACGTTTCAGAGTTATTTACTCATGTTGGCCATGTCAGATTTGTGATGACGTTATATTATAGCCACACACACACGCGCAGATCGATTAAGTCTATGACATTAGGAGAGGGCGTTTGCGAGCAGTTCAATAAAGCCATTTTAAAGGAATTTGAAAATACCTTCTTCCCCTTGTTTCTGATCTTCACGAAGCTGCCGTCGGGGCAGGCCTCAGCGACTTCCAGGTCTCCCTTGGCGCTGGAGGTGACGCTGAAGTCCTGCAGGCTGCGCTCCTCGCTCTCGTCCAGCAGCGTGCGCTTGCGCGCGGCCCGCAGCGGCGTGGCGCGCCGCCCGGGGGTGATGCGGCCGCCGCTGGCGCCGCCCGAGGCGCTCATGGAGGCACTCATGGACGCGCGCGACTCGCGGCCCGGAGACTGGGATGTCAGGTTTAATCTGGAATTAAATTAACGCCATGTAAATTCTGATAGCACAGTGATGAGGATCATGGGGTGATGGGGCATCGGCCACGTATTTTTGACTTTTTTTTTTTGAGTTAAAATATTGTGAGGAAACCTGCACATCTGAGAGTTCTCTATAGTGTTCTCAAAGGGGTTTAACCTGTGAGACGAGAGCCAAGCTGTTGATGTCAATAATATATCAGATTTTAATAAGGCACGGTTCGACTCGCGGTTTGAGCAAGGTGGAAGATGGATTTCAAGTGAGTTTCGTCCGTCAGTTCCTGCTCCAGCGACGCCAGGTCCTCGGCGTGGCGGAGGAGCTCTAATTGCACTGTGCTCACCTGTCCTCCTCGCCCTCGATGAGCGCGCGGTAGGTGGCGATCTCGTGGTCGAGCGAGCACTTGATGTCCATCAGCGTGGCGTACTCGCGCAGCTGCGCCGCCATCTCGTCGCGCAGGCGCGCCAGCTCCTGCTCCAGCGACGCCAGGTCCTCGGCGTGGCGCGCGCGCTCCGACTCCAGCTGACGCTCCAATTCGCGACAACGGTTCTGAGGGTAGACACATATTTTCATTTATTTTATACTTACTAGCTTTTGCCCGGGACTTCGCGTGGAGTTAGGTTGTTAAAATCTCACGGAAACCCCGTTTTTCCGGGATAAAAAATAGCCTAAGTTACTCTCCAGATTCTCAACTATACCCATGCAAAAAATCACGTCGATCCCTTACTCCTTTGTGGCGTGATTGACGATCTGTTCCCATCTCGAGTCATGAATATTATCGTAAAGTACAGATTGATTAATATTCTTAAAAAAATTGCACTGCTAAATATGTAAATTTATTTTGAGCTATTTGTTAAGCAAATTTCTTTATATTATTTATAAAAAAACGACACGAGTTTCAAAAATTTTAATCTAAATAATGTGTAATGGTTAGTGTAGCATCTCCAGAGAGCAGAGACCCTTTGTCACTATATCACACCCTGCATGCAACAAAAATGCGAAGACTACTCACGCTGAGCGCGGCGTTCTTGTTCTCGAGGTCGTTGAGCGTGGCGTTGAGCGAGTCGATGCGCGTGCGCATGGTGCGCAGCTCCTCCACCGCCACCGACGCCGCGCTGCTGTTGCGGCTCGCGGCCGACTGCAGGTTCTTCATCTGCGCACGAACACAATACATCATGTGTAGCACTTCACAAGATTTTTTTATACAGTGTGCAATCAAAAAATTCTTCAATTGCAAAAATAGGTAAAGGTGCTGACTGAAAAGGAGATTTATTGTTGTGGTACCTACCCGCTCCCAATACAAGCTCTCCACTTATTTGGAGGGATGAGGAGAATATTAATAATCAGTTCAGCTGGGCTAAAATTCTTTAAAACATCTTCATTGGTCAGACCAGCGTTTTAGTTATTTCTTGGAAATATTAATTATTTATTTATTTATAAGCCTATATCGGACAATATAAAATATTTTTAATAGTTTATTGCTGTTTATATTTGCTAGTCCGTGTGCCCTTTGGCAAAGGCCTCCTCCAATCCTTTCCAATCCTTCCTATCTGCTGCTCGTCTCATCCATGTTTTTCCTGCTATAGCCTCAATTTCGTCTCGCCATCTCTTGTTTTGTCGCCCCTTCCTTCTCTTTCCCTCTCTGGGGTACCAAACACTGACCGCTTTGCTCCATTTATCCTCACCCTGTATGGTGTGGCCAGCCCATCGCCATTTAAGCAGCTTTATCTTTAGCGTTGCATCTTGGGTTCTCGTAACTTTTCTTATATTTGTATGGGGTGTTTTATCCAGTTTACGCTTGCCCAACATGCTTCTCTCCATGCTCCATTGGCAGGTTCGGAGTTTAGCTACATGGGCCTTGGTGAGCGCCCATGTTTGGCACCCGTATGTTAGTATGGGAAGGATACAGGTGTTAAACAGTTTTCCTTTCACTATTGCACTAATTTTGGGATCTTTCATTATTTCCTTGAATGACCAATATTGTTTCCAGGCATTCCCTATCCTTGTTTCTATTTCTTTTGTTGATATTTTCATTGTAGTGATCAGTTGGCCAAGGTACATGTATTCATTAACATACTCAATTTTATTATTATTAACTGTTATTGTTTCTTCCTTTCTATTTGTCATGGCTTTAGTTTTGAGTATGTTCATTTTTAAACCAACTTTCCTACTTTGGGCGTCTAGATCTGCTAGCATTTCGTTCAATTCTTGTGAAGACTTAGCAAAGAGAATAATGTCATCAGCGAACCTTAAATTTGTTAAATATTCTCCATTGATTTTAAGACCGTAATACTTCCACTCAATTTGTCTGAATACTTCTTCTAACACTGCAGTAAATAGCTTAGGCGACAGCGGGTCTCCTTGACGTACGCCTCGTTCTATGTTTATCCTTTCCCCTTCCCTTTCCAATTTTACTGTTGCTGTGCTTCCAGTGTAAATATTCTTTATTATTCTGATATATTTACCTTCTACACCTTGCTTTTTTAATGCGTTCCATATTTTGTCGTGTTCCAAAGAGTCGAAGGCCTTGTAGTAGTCTACAAAGCAACAGTAAAATGGCAGACCATATTCCTCATATTTTTCCAGCACCTGTTTGACAACGTGAATGTGATCAACAACCGAATATTTGCTTCTAAATCCTGCTTGTTCTCTAGGCTGATTTTCGTCCAACACTTTTTCTATGCGGCTTAGAAGAACTTTAGCAAATATTTTATACAAATTAGACATCAGGCTGATCGGTCGGTAGTTTCCCACATCGGTTCTGTCACCTTTTTTATGTATTAATACTATAGTGGATGTCGTCCATTGAGTGGGGACTTCTTCAGATGTCAGCACATCGTTAAATATTGAGGTGAGGGTTGGAATCAATACACTTCGTGCTCCAATAAGAAATTCATTGGTAATATTATCAGACCCTGGGGCTTTGTCTATTTTCTGTGATGTTATTGCTTTCTCTACCTCCATTTCGAGTATTGGGGCAACTTCAGTTTTGTCCTCGATTATTACACTATTTGCTTCTGTTTGTTTCGAGTATAGTTCCTTGTAAAAATCGGTAGCTATGTTGATGATATCCGGTCTTTTGGTGTTAAGTATTCCTGTTTTGCTTTTAATTTTTGGGATCCAGTCTTTTTTGTTTGTTAAACTTTTTATCGCTTTTTTAATACCTCCAGTTCTGATAATATTTTCTTCAAATAATTTTTGTCGCTGATTTATGCGTTCTTTCCTCATCTGGGTTCTTAATTGCTTCGACAGACTTGTGATTTCCTGTCTAATAGCTTTGGTTTTATTATGTACGTTTATGAGTTGTGCTCTTCCTTCCTGTAGCTTAAAAATGTGATCTGATATTTTGTTTTTCTTGTCCGCTTTATCTCTTATTCCAGTCAATACCTTATTCAGTGTGTTTTGTAGGTAGTCGTACTTCTCTTGGAGACTGAATTGTTCAGTTTCAGTATTAAAATTTCTAATTTGATGTTTTAAGTTCGTGTTTATTTGTGGTATAATTTCTTTTGTTGGGCGCTGAACAATTTTTATATGTTTTCTGGAGTTTTTTTGTGGATTTATTCTAAGTTTAGCTCTTACCATTCGGTGGTTTGTATTGAAATTTAAATTGCATACCACGCCACAGTCGTCAAATAACTTGAACTTATTTGATAGAATGAAGTCTATCTGGTTCTTGTGTTTACCGTCCGGAGAACACCAGGTCCATATTTTGTTTTTCCTCTTTTTAAATACACTGTTTAGAATTGTAAGGTTGTTTTCGAGACAAAGATTTACCATTTTTTCACCATTTCTGTTTCTTTTACCAGTTGTGTATGGTCCTATTATATTCCTTTCACTCTGGAGACAACCTCCTATTTGGGCATTGAAATCACCCATTAATATTAAATTTTTGGATCCATATTCATTTATTGTTGTAGTTATTTGATGATAGAAGTTTTCTATTTCCTCCTTTTTTGCTTGTTCTGTTGGTGAATAAATCTGAATGATGGTCCATTTGTCTTTAAAGGAAGGTAATTTTATGTTCAGAACTGCAATTCTTTCAGAAATTCCAAGAATTTCTTCTATATAATGCTTTAAGTGTTTCCTTATTATAAAACCCACACAGTGTCTTCCCTTTGTTTCCCCTTTGTAGTAGAGAAGAAATTCATCATACTCTTCTATCTGATCTCCCATGGAAATATTAATATATAATATTTAATATAATAATAATTAATATTTATTACATTTGTAGAAGACGTACAACACTGGCATCTCCTTTATTATATAATTTAACTGTTTTTTCTAGAGTACAAGGCCACAGGGCCAGAACTTCCAAATGTACTGTATATCATTGCTTGAAGCATTATAAAGCTTATTCCGTATAATTATTGAGATAGTGTTGTTATCATCATTTGATGATTTATCGGTGCAAGTTTATATTGTCCAATAAAAAATAGAAAACAATGCAACATACTGAAATTTATCAATTATGAAGTGATTAACTGTAAATTAATAATATTTACAAATTAAAGAATTGGCACTGTATTATTGCATGGATAATTTATTTTTAAATTACTAACAATCACTAAAAAGTCACATTAACTTTGATATTTTTTTTTACACACTAATTGTAACACTTGTTAGTAACAAGTTGTATCTTTCGACACCTGCTAGGAAAAACATTGTATCTCATTTTTCGTCGATGTCAAAAAGCATCTTTTATTTACTAAGAATGTGATTTTTACTCAAAATCGCTAAAAAGTTAGTTAAGATGTTTTTCCTTGCAGGTGTCGATTTGAGGGCTACATTGGAATCTATTTTTTATATATTTTATTTTCCTTGAATTTTTTCGAAAATGAAATAGAAAATGGCTTTTAAGAAACGAATGGTCATCTGAATGGTCATCTTAAACAGTCTTTATCACAATGAAACAATACTGGTGATTATTATTTAACAGAGTTTCTATGTATCTGGAAAATTTTAACAAATAATGACAACCAATCATTCGAATCAATCAATGCTTTCTTTCCATTCCAATAAAACACTATTTTTGTAACATACAATTTGATTTGGAAATTTAAAAAAGAAGAATATTAATTATAAGTTGAATGGAAAGCTTGTGTTAGGAGACCTAGGAGTGGGTACGACAATATTGTAACAGGTGGGGATTGAACCGTCGATCTTGAAGTTATCAGGGCCTGATTGGTAAAAGGTGCGGCCTGATAATCAGGCAGCACCTTTTACCAATCTAATAAGCACCATTAAATACCTTATTCTCATAGAGAGCTTCGATTTCATCGCGGTTCGCCTTAATATTGGCCTCCTGTTGTTCACGCAACTCCTGTAGGCTTTGTTGTAATTTCGCCTCGTATTGCTGGGCAAGGCGTCCATCTATGGTGACGAGAAGAAGTATTATACATCAGATAAATAAACTTACACAGATTATTACTAGTGGTTCGCCCCGAACTGAGACCTCGCGGTAACGGTATCCCATGATTATTCATTCAATCGATACATGATAACCAAAACTGACATTATTATTATGCCCGTTTTCACCAAACATACCTAAATCATCCCCTAAGTAGGAGTCTCTTAACGTAGGTAGCTCCTAAATACAATCCTAAGTCCTAACATCCGTCCCAATATCCTTTTAGGTGTCCCGTACAGGATCGTGATAAATAAGTTGACAGAAAACATCAATCACCTAACTTATAGGTAGCCCGTAAAGGTTAGGGAACGTTAGTGAAAACATTGAATTATTTATCAAACATTGAATTTAACTCGTAGTTCCATGGGAATAGTTACTGACTGCGCCATCTATTAGCATTATTGTGAAGCTATGTTGATGCTATATGAATTACTGACGCCCATTAAAAATTAAATAATCTCGTTTCTTTATAATATTCATATAATTTTAGTATTTGTTGTTCAAGTACAGGATATAAGTGACCTAAAAACATAAAATCAGTTTGAAAATCCATAGCGGATTTTTCTAGAGAGCGTCTTCAAGCGAGCGTATAAAATCGCCACTTTGAAAGCCCCCCATTTCGTCAATTTTAAGGGAAAAATTAAAAAAAAATTATTTTTGTACTCAGTTCAAAATTATCTTTAAAATGATACGTAACAATTTTATGTAACGCGATATTTTTTTTTTTACTTCGCATTCGCTTCTATGAGAGCCCCCCTGAAATAAAGATTTTTATAACTTTTTAAGCCATTTTCGGCTGGAGGCCATCGGTTTACATATTATATCTAAATTTGAAGTAATTACGTTCAGTAATTCAAAAGTTATAAGGCTCTGACAGACGGACGGACGGACGGACGGACGGACGGACGGACGGACGGACAAGTGCAAATCGCCCTAGTTAACTCAAAGACCTTCGCTTCGCTCGGTCGATTAGGTATTATTATTATTATTATGTACACATATAGAGTTGCAGTAATAATACTTTTAAAAGGTTCCTGAAAATGTTAATAACACATTCAGTTAGTATTCAGCACTCATTATAATATAAACAGTAAAATTTTCTCTCAAGGAAAAATAAAATTCTTTTGCTAAAATCTCAAAAACTCTGTATGACAAAACGCTAGACAGCGCCGCTCGCACTATACGCCGTCGCTTGTCGAGTTGTAAAAGAATCTTCTTCTTGAGTTCTAAAGGAACTTCCAAAAATACTATACGTACGTTTCGCTCCCACAACGGAGCATCCTCAGGAGATGTTGACTCAACAATGC
Organism: Oeneis ivallda; assembly: GCA_029955525.1. Lineage (NCBI taxonomy): Eukaryota > Metazoa > Arthropoda > Insecta > Lepidoptera > Nymphalidae > Oeneis > Oeneis ivallda. The sequence continues at coordinate 9,090,876 of JARPMR010000003.1, read as the reverse complement.
ACAATAAAACAATCCATTTAACAGTCCTACATCCAGCAATATATGTCTATCGGTTAAGGTGAAGACGAATGGTGCTGTGTGGTGTGGTGGTGCTCACCAATCTCGGAGATCTCCACCTGCCGGCGGGTGCGCGTCTCCTGCAGCTCCTGCTGGAACACCTGGTCCTTGAAGGAGAGCTCCTCGCGCAGGCTCTGCACGGTGTTCTCCATATCGATACGACACAACATCTCCTCCTCGAGAGTCTTGCGCGTTTCCGCGTACACCTTGCGTAGTTTCTCCAGCTCCTTCGCGAGATCCTGCGCAAATAAGTTGTGTGTAGTTACAGTTCGGGAGTGTAGTGTTTGTACCCCATACAGGGTTTTGCCTATTTGACTGCCTTGGGCAGGCCAGACATCGTAAGTCTTGACTAATCGGGCCGGTGTCGCTGCTGCTCTACACCAAACACTTTGATTTTACTTTTGGTCTTCAGGCCAACTGCATATTTGGTATCACAAATAGCTGTTTGAAAAATGTGTCACTAGGCACTCTGCTCATACATTTTGTACATGGCTCCAAAAACCATGAAATATTGCCGAATTGTACGTCATTTGCTCGCTGGATACATAAACAGAAAGCTTTCTAAAAGAAAATTTATGCAGCTGGCCTAAGTCATGTCTTGCAGGTGTTGCAAAGAGGCCGATGTAATATGAACAGTAACGAAACCTGATACTAACCATGGCTTCATCTTGAGCCTTCTTCTTGTCAGCGAGCGCAGCATTGTACTTGTTGCTCTCCTCAGTGAAGCGGCTCTCATAGTGACGCGCCATGCTGTCTGCCTGCTGCCAATCCTTGTTCTTCTTGTCCAAGCTAAAAAAATAAACCAATATAATAGTTGATAACCTCTGAAACACAAAAAAAAACCGAATTTTTCGTGCTCATTTCGTTCATTCATTTTCAAGATATATTTAAAAGAAAATGGACGGATAATGTTATCTTTAATACAGGTGTGTAATATGATAATTTTGTCGTCGTTAACCCAGAGATGTCCACACATCTTAAGGTTCTTGCAAAGATCGCTAGAGAACGTGATCACTACAATCCAGCGTCTCGCTTAAGATCGCCTGTTTACGAGTACTTGGATCGCCATTCGAGCACGTTGAGATCCCTATGTCTATCGATTCTTCGAAGTATGTACTCGGCCCATTAAGACAGCTTTTATAGATTTCCTCATCTGTGATCACACAGATAAACTCCACGCATACTTCTCACCATCACCCGCTGAGTGACTCTGAGCTTTTTAAATGTATTAAATGATCATGTCTCGAAGCTGTGCTGTGCAGTGTTCGAATAGTTTATTCTTCAGTAGAGCTAGGTAATCTCTAAGGGATATCACGAGAAAACGGGTAGATAAAATTTTCGCAGCGCGCTTGTTAGCCCTACAGGCGATGAGGAATTTTGGACGGGAACATATTTAGAATTCAGCTCAGCAGAGTTGGGTTCGGCGGTTTACCCTTTAAAGTAGTAATAAACTTGAAAGGTACGTCATAGATAAGTGAAACATTGCAGGTACCAAAACCAAATTAATTAATATGAAGTTATTTTGCAGTGATCTTGACACACATAAAAACTAATAATACACAACCTTGTTTGCGGCATTATAGATTAATGCCTTTGAGCTGAACCACACGACATTGCCCCGCATAGGTGCTCTTAATTTCCTCAATAGTTTTAACATTTTCTAGAAAAAATTGAGTATCTATCTATTCTTTATCTTTATTATCAAGAGCTCAAATGTGTTTTTGTTTTGTATTGGTTCCACCGGTAAATACGATTATAGATAAAATATTTTAATAGTTGGTATCCGAAAGCCGAATGCCGATATGTGTTAACTCGACATCACGAAGTTCAGATATTTAATGAATCCTAATATTAGGGAGGGCAGACTGGCTACTTTTAGCGGTAGCGATCTCGCGTTTTTATGGCCTTTAGCGATTGTATAGCCTTTTGCGTGCATCGCGTTTCGCGCGCGACTCAAACGCGATCACGTATTTATGGCTTTCGATCGCAGAATCGCGAAATCGCGCGGCGACAAACGCAAAAGGCCATAAAAACGCCGCGCTCGCTGGCACTAAAAGTAGCTAGTCTGCCCTCTCCCTTAGGTAAAAATAACCCGGTTTTCAAAAATTTTATCACACACAATCAAGCGGCAGCCTTGGTATCAATAGTTTTCAGTCTGTTACCAATAAAAAAACCAAAATATTTTGTGGGTTTACTGAGTCAGATAGCGTGACCAATCGTAATAATATCGGAGTAGGGGAACTTCTGCTTCATGATAGCATTGTGCGATAGGTAGGTACGTGCCATGTTGACGAAAATAACTTAAAATGCGGAAGGCAACTTGTTTAAAAAGAAACATTTCTATGTAAACAGTAACGTAGTCTCGACTAACTCTCTTTCCATTATAATACGAATGAGAACATGTATGAAATTATAACACTTGCGTCCTACTAGTTTTACTTAGATACGCAATAAAATGTGTTAAAATAAGCATGATGATAAAGAGCATAGGTTGCATGGTCCCACGGGAAAACAATGATAACTGTAAGTTGACTTGTCAAAGTCGCAATTGTATAATATACTTTAAGTAAGTTTAAAAAAATATATGTAATGTTTTTATACAATAAAAGGTAATTAAAGAATTACTCGAGTCGTAAATTCAAGTGGATAAGAACGAAGATTATGAAGATGGCTTAGATAGCATTAGTAACTTCCGTTATTCTGGTGGTTATGCGGGAATGTGGTCGAAGCTTGTCGGTGACGTAATCAAGTAAATATAACCGTGACCACCGTGACTTATACATAAATTCGGCTTCACGATAATAATAAGTACGTCAAACTACTAGGTTACTAACTACGTATGCTTTTATTTGATTAAGCATTATCTCATTTTAACTCATTTCTAGCTAATGTAAAGTTAGAATTTTTGCTGCATTTATAGAGGACTCTTCTCAAATGATTATTTTAAAAGTTTCTTAAGCCGCGTTGACACGGTCAGAGTATGCTGGGACCGAGTGGACTCGTAGGAGCTTCATACGAGTGTAATAGGATAGCTGTTGACATTAACATAGTTCACTCGGATCATTTTCTTCATCCTCCAATTATTTTTCACAGTCAACATCGAAAAATGTCTACAGTGATATCAAAATCAAAACTTCGTATCAGACGCGCACGGCCGCGTTCATGGCGTCTTTGAATGAATGAATGAATGAAATTTTATTCACAAAAATGCAGGTACAACATGATTGTAAACAGCTATGCGATTCTCTTACGTAAAATACAATTTACATCGGTTGCGCATCGAACGTTATTTTAGATGTTGCAAATTTGGTATTCTCTTTCGCGCCGTTGCCACACTGGCGCTCCAAGAGCGAGCGTGTTAGATGTAGGAAACTCAATTTTGACATATAAGTATGGTAATTGGTATTCCGCAAGACATTTTTGGCTCGTCTTCGACTGCATCGTAAGCCGTAGCCTTCGATTTTAAACGTCAAAATGAAAGCGTCTTGTTTTGTAGCTTTTCCTAAGATGTAGTGTGAGATGAAGAGTAAAATTTCTTTGTGAAATCAAAGAAATCTTTGAAAATTTTGAAAATGTGAATTTTCTTCTACCACAAAATATTATCTGAGATGGATCATGTAAAAAAGGTATGTAACTCCTTGTGAATATGCCAAATAAGAGCTGTATCTTAGTTAAATTATTAGAATATACATAACATATTATCTTGGAATATAATAATTGTTAGTCTTATTTTTAAAAGTATAATAAATTTAATTCACACACACAGTCATTAATAAAGTTCTTAGAGCATCTAAGTTTAAGTTACATTAGAAATAATAATTGCAGATGCATAATCATTGACGAATAATATTTACTAAAAGTGCACTATGAATCCTTATTAATATTATAAATGTGAAAGTGTGTTTGTTCGTTGGTTTGTCCTTCAATCACGCCGCAACAGAGCTACGAATCGACGTGACATTTTATTTCGAAAACCAGAATTCCTGAGGGATTTTAAAAACTATATCCACGCGGACGAAGTCGCGGGCATCAGCTTGTAAGGAATAATTTTAATTTAATATCCAACAATACTACTTACTACCTCATTCGTGCGAACGCGCTGTTTTGGAGCGGACGCGTAGTCAATAGTTGGTACTTTTTTTTTGCCTACCTTCAAAAAATTATATTTATTAAATATTATGTAAATATGAGTGAAATAAGTAAGGAAATCGAATGTGATCGTAATATTTCGTGTGTAAATGTATTTGACGAAAGTGTACAATACGAGAACAGACAGCCAGAGAAAAGACTACACGTTAGCAGTAGCGGAAGTATCGAAGAAGATGGGTTTATGACGGTGACGCGGCGGCGACCCAAACGCTTGGCTTTACGCAGGGCTAGCAGTAGCGATCTCAACGATGATATCGAAATGTTGAAACAAACACAAGAAAACGAGAAAATAGAAGTGAGTGTTACGTCTAAGGAAATTTTGCCCAAACAAATGGCATTAGCAAAACTATTACGAGCAGAAAATATACAAAGCATTTTGAATGTTAAATATAAAAGTCCGTATAAAGTTTTGATAGAGTTTGGTGACAAGGAAAATGCTAATAAGCTTCTTACAAATAAAAGGTTTGCTGATTCCGATTATAGATGTCAATTAACACAGGAGTTGCAAATGATATTTGGTATAGTAAGAAATATAGATTTGGATGTTAAAGAGGAAGAAATGGTGGAAAGTTTTGAAAGCGAATATGAAATATTATCTATTAAAAGGTTAAAGAGATTTAAGGAAAGTGGTGATTGGGTTGAGAGTGAGTCAGTTAGGGTGTGTTTTAAGAGTTCTATCTTACCCTCGTATATACTTATATACGGGTGCAGATTTAAGGTAGAACCATTCACATTTCCTGTCTCACAGTGCTCCTCTTGTTGGCGCTATGGTCATTCTAAGAAGTTTTGCCCAGGAAAGAAGTTATTATGCCCAAAATGTGGAAAACAACACTCTAATTGTGAGACCAAAGTATATACTTGCATTAACTGCAATGGGAATCATATGGCCCTTGACAGGATGGCCTGTCCTGTATTTCATAAAGAGAAGGAAATCAGAAAGATTATGTGTCAGGAAAACTGTACATATAGAAAGGCTCTACTTATTTACTACAAAAAAAGGAATCCAAATGATAGACTACAGCGTGACAAGAGTAATGAGGTAAATGATGCAATTAAAAATAATAACGCTAATTATAATGAAAGAAATTCTAATAAGACGTACAGAGATGTTTTAGTTACTGACGCTGAAATTCATAATGAAAATAAAGAGGTGTCAACAAATAGTGAAAAGGAAGAGGAGAACATTGAAAAGGCATTAACCGAGTCACATAAAGTTAAAAGAAGGAAGAAAAAAAGTCCTAAAATAGAAGGCACAACATTTTTTGATGATGAATTTATGACTGAAAATATTGAAAGAGAGAGACAACAGGGAGAGCATAACGATCACGAGAAAAAACGTAAAAGACTTGATTTTGCAAGATTGTTATTGAAAATTAAAGAGGTATGCTTCTCACAAACAAGCTTTGAGGATAAAATTAAATTGATTTTTAAAGTCATTATGGACGAAATTAAAATGCTAGTGTTTGATTTAATAAAGGGTAGTGACATTTTGAATAACATCTTTAATATATTTTGTAATGTATAGTAAGAACAAGAAGCGCAAGTTATGTTTCACACTTGCCATTGGTATGTGTTCGGAACCAAAATTTGAGAGAAACACTAATGTATGAACTTAATTTAAATTTTATGAATACTGGTATTTTTAACTCTATTTTTAGTAAACCGTTGAGTATTTCGGCTATTAAAGTATTGATTTGTATAAGATTTGTTAGTGATTCTCTCAAATTGGTATAGTTTTAGATTTAATTATAGTTGATTTAATTATAATCATTTGTAAATTGTGTGTACCGATGGGGCTGACATATAGGTCACCTATAAAAGCCCCTTAAAAATAAATAAGTTTAAAAAAAAAAAATACTTACTACCTACTAACATTATAAATGCGAAAGTTTGCGAGAATGTTTGGATTGATAGATGGATGTTTGTTACTCTTTCACCCCACAACGAATGAACCGATTTGGCTGAAATTTGCAATGGAGATAGCTCATACTCAGGATTAGAACATGGGCTACATTTTATACCGGAAAATAAATGATTTCCCACAGGAATTAAAAACCACCTGACTGTGACATCATATGTCTAGCAAATCTTTTTAAACCATTTTTAAACCATCTAAACATCTGTTGTTTAGATGGTTTGAAAATATTTGCTAGATACGTGTCCTTTTATGCTCCCTACAGGGTTTATGTATGCCATAAATAGGTACTTATTCATATCATTTTTCAGATATTTCACATAGAGGCATAGAGGCATATTCCACATAATTGAAATTTCATGAAGCAAATCTGCAGATTTAGCAGCACAACATGTATACCTACAGCTTCTTCTTTAAAGGGATGTAGCAATGAATAGACAAGCAGTTACGAGAATTTTTGATACATTTCTAGAAAGCACTTTGTTCTAGCTAACTACTAGCCAACACAAACCTCAAAGAAAGAGTGAGAAAAAATAAAAGATATATATCAAAGGAAACTGTTTTTATTTTTCAAGTTTTAGCGTTTAATAGCTGTGTTGTGTAAAAATTTTATTAGGGCTTGACTTGTGTCCTATCCTATATTATATTAAATGCGCAGCTGCTCGCCACATCTTGATTTCTTCTAAATGCACACTGAAAGTCATGGAGTGCATTATCCCGCATAATAATTCCAGCTGAAACATTTTTATTTAATATAATTAATTATGTAAATACATATGGGTAGTTTGAATTACTTAGGCTTAGGTATATTACATACAGATAACCAAAAAGTAGTTAAAAACTAGCATCCTTTTTTACTATACATATATAAGAACTCAGTGTGCAAAAACCACTGACCTGAACCGCTGAAATGATGTTTTTTGCTACATATTTATTTTTAGTAGTGTGGTAAGTTCAATCAAAACTGTTTTAGTAAAATTCGAGATATAGTTTGATGTCAATTTCAAGAGGGGAAGTCATTGGAAAAGATTAATAGTTCATTAATTAATAAAATATTTTATTATTTGGTAGTTCCTTTATATTGTGTTTAGTAAGTAAGTAATCTGTATCCCACGCGCGTTGAGTGAAAGCCGCATTTACGTGGCTTACAAATAAACCCGCTAACGCATGCGGTTTTCGCAGGTAATGTGTTAATAGTAAAACCCTTAGAAGTCAAAGTAACAAACCTTTTGCGATAGGTACTCTTCAAATTCTTGGGAAAACTTCTTTATATACTCATAATCCTTTTGGTCAATCCAAGAGTGTATCAACATCACCACTGAATGCTTCTTTCTACCAACTTTTCAAAATGTGTAGTGAATGCAGCATTATAAACATTGATTTCAGGTTAAATAACACAGTTTTTTGCACTCAATTATTTTCAAATCATCATACATCACATCTTACGTAGGTATCCAAAAGTAGTCCTGAGGCCACGTTTTCGCATAGGCGTGGCGTTGCGCGTCGCGCGGCGCGTCGCTCGCTCGCTCTCGCTCGCCCTCATACCTTGGCCATATCGCGCGACCGCTCACGCGACTCGACGCGCCGCGAGAAGCGCAACGCCACGCCTATGCGAAAACGTCGCCTTACACTATCACTTGTTGCCAGAGCGTCACGATGTAGACTGTAGTATTTATTGCAAGGATTCTAAAGTATTTTAAGTGTTTCGTTTTGTTCTTATACTTATATTGAGTTAGAAATACGATTGCCTTCACAGTCACAAGTGTTTGGTGTTTACAAACATGGATTGGGTCACGGGTCACCCTGCCGGTACCTCGGTCCTCAACGATGAAACTCATTTTTTAATTCGTCTTAATGTTATCGGCAAACGGTCAACGAGAATTCATCCTAGGTCGAAGTTAAAACTTATATATAATGTTTATTTTCATGGTATTTTGTAATTCTAAATGTAATTTTGTATTAAAACAGTAAAATTTGTAATAAAGCAATTTCTAAAGTATCAAAAAGGCAAAATTTCTCAATCGTAAACTTTTACCGAAAACTAAATAAAAATAGTACGACAACACCGGCTCGCCCGATAGAACATCGCAGCGTTCGTCTCGACAGTAATATCGTCGATGAGGTTTAGGCTGCTACAGAATACCAATTTTTACAACCGTTGTAAGTCAAGTCGATGTGAACGATGTAACATCGCAGCCCACATCGACGCTAGATGTTTTTAAGAGAATCGCACTCCAGGAAATCGAGCCTAATACATTTAACCAGTACTGGTGTGTGAATATTTATAATGTCAATTTAAGTATAAACAAAATGTCAATATTAAAAACTAATAAATAATTTTAAAAGTTATTCCATATATATTTATTTTTGTATTCTTCATAGTTCTACAAATCTAGTTGTGTAACGCTCTGTGTAAAACCACTTTTTTTTCGCACGAGACGCTTTGTTGTTGTCATTAAATACGCCATTTTTTTCCGTACTCGTATACGAGCTAGCTCGGAAAAGTAGAACGCGATCCGAATCTACTCAGATCGGACGCCGTCGTCCGAGTGCGCTCGGATTAGGGGTTGACACAATACGAGTTGCGCCCGAGTAGGTATCCGAGTCCACTCGGTCCGAGCATACTCTGACCGTGTCAACGCGGCTTTAGCTTTTTTTCGTATACTAATTTCATATCTTGCAACGGATTTTTCCATTAAATACTTCTACTGACACTTTTTATGGAATATCGCACACAAATTGAGTTCCCATGACAATTCTGCCGCTTATGTCGTTCCTCCCATCTAAACAGGAGTGCGATTCTCTTAAAAACATCTAGCTTCGATGTGGGCTGCGATGTTACATCGTTCACATCGACTTGACTTACAACGGTTGTAAAAATTGGTATTCTGTAGCAGCCGAAACCTCATCGACGATATTATTGTCGAGACGAACGCTGCGATGTTCTATCGGGCGAGCCGGTGTTGTCGTACTTTTTTTATATAGTTTTCGGTAAAAGTTTACGATTGAGAAATTTAGCCTTTTTGATACTTTAGAAATTGCTTTATTACATATTTTACTGTTTTAATACAAAATTACATTTAGAATTACAAAATACCATGAAAATAAACATTATATTTAAGTTTTAACTTCGACCTAGGATGAATGCTCGTTGACCGTTGCCGATAACATTAAGACGAATTAAAAAATGAGGTTCATCGTTGAGGACCGAGGTACCGGTAGGGTGACCCGTGACCCAATCCATGTTTGTAAACACCAAACACTTGTGACTGTGAAGGCAATCGTATTTCTAACTCAATATAAGTATAAGAACAAAACGAAACACTTAAAATACTTTAGAATCCTTGCAATACTACAGTCTACATCGTGACGCTCTGGCAACAAGTGATAGTGTAAAGACTACTTTTGGATACCTACGTAAGATGTGATGTATGATGATTTGAAAATAATTGAGTGCAAAAAACTGTGTTATTTAACCTGAAATCAATGTTTATAATGCTGCATTCACTACACATTTTGAAAAGTTGGTAGAAAGAAGCATTCAGTGGTGATGTTGATACACTCTTGGATTGACCAAAAGGATTATAAGTATCTATAGAAGTTGTCCCAAGAATTTGAAGAGTACCTATCGCAAAAGGTTTGTTACTTTGACTCCTGGGTTTTACTATTAAACTGTACCTACTAACTAAAGTACTTTACTTACTTACTAAACACAATATAAAGGAACCACCCAATAATAAAATATTTTATTAATTAATGAACTATTAATCTTTTCCAATGACTTCCCCTCTTGAAATTGACATCAAACTATATCTCGAATTTTACTAAAACAGCTGTTTTGATTGAACTTACCACACTACTAAAAATAAATATGTAGCAAAAAACATCATTTCAGCGGTTCAGGTCAGTGGCTTTTGCACACTGAGTTCTTATATATGTATAGTAAAAAAGGATGCTAGTTTCTAACTACTTTTTGGTTATCTGTATGTAATATACCTAAGCCTAAGTAATTCAGACTACCCATATGTATTTACATAATTAATTATATTAAATAAAAATGTTTCAGCTGGAATTATTATGCGGGATAATGCACTCCATGACTTTCAGTGTGCATTTAGAAGGAATCAAGATGTGGCGAGCAGCTGCGCATTTAATATAATATAGGATAGGACACAAGTCAAGCCCTAATAAAATTTTTACACAACACAGCTATTAAATTTTTTCTCACTCTTTCTTTGAGGTTTGTGTTGGCTAGTAGTTAGCTAGAACAAAGTGCTTTCTAGAAATGTATCAAACATTCTCGTAACTGCTTGTCTATTCATTGCTACATCCCTTTGAAGAAGAAGCTGTAGGTATACATGTTGTGCTACTAAATCTGCAGATTTTCTTCATGAAATTTCAATTATGTGGGTTGCCTCTATGTGAAATATCTGAAAAATGATATGAATAAGTACCTATTTACGGCATACATAAACCCTGTAGGGAGCATAAAAGGACACGTACCTAGCAAATATTTTCAAACCATCTAAACAACAGATGTTTAGATGATTTAAAAAGATTTGCTAGACATATGATGTCACAGTCAGGTGGTTTTTAATTCCTGCGGGAAATCATTTATTTTCCGGGATAAAATGTAGCCCATGTTCTAATCCTGAGTATGAGCTATCTCCATTGCAAATTTTAGCCAAATCGGTTCATTCGTGGTGGCGTGAAAGAGTATCAAACATCCATCCATCAATCCAAACATTCTCGCAAACTTTCGCATTTATAATATTAGTAGTAAGTAGTATTGTTGGATATTAAATTAAAATTATTCCTTACAAGCTGATGCCCGCGACTTCGTCCGCGTGGATATAGTTTTTAAAATCCCTCAGGAACTCTGGTTTTCGGAATAAAATGTCACGTCGATTCGTAGCTCTGTTGCGGCGTGATTGAAGGACAAACCAACGAACAAACACACTTTCACATTTATAATATTATTAAGGATTCATAGTGGACTTTTAGTAAATATTATTCGTCAATGATTATGCATCTGCAATTATTATTTCTAATGTAACTTAAACTTAGATGATCTAAGAACTTTATTAATGACTGTGATATTAAATTTATTATACTTTTAAAAATAAGACAAACAATTATTATATTCCGAGATAATATGTTTTGTATATTCTAATAATTTAACAGCTCTTATTTGGCATATTCACAAGGAGTTACATACCTTTTTTACATGATCCATCTCAGATAATATTTTGTGGTAGAAGAAAATTCACATTTTCAAAATTTTCAAAGATTTCTTTGATTTCACAAGGAAATTTTACTCTTCATCTCACACTACATCTTAGGAAAAGCTACAAAACAAGACGCTTTCATTTTGACGTTTAAAATCGAAGGCTACGGCTTACGATGCAGTCGAAGACGAGCCAAAAATGTCTTGCAGAATACCAATTACCATACTTATATGTCAAAATTGAGTTTCCTACATCTAACACGCTCGCTCATGGAGCGCTAGTGTGGCAACGGCGCGAAAGAGAATACCAAATTTGCAACATCTAAAATAACGCTCGATGCGCAACCGATGTAAATTGTATTTTACGTAAGAGAATCGCATAGCAGTAAGGTCGAAAGATAGGTATTTCGATTATGAATCTATGGGATCATTGATCAACATTAACAAGCAATGAGAGTTGAAATATGTACAAAGCGACGCGACGGAACAAAATTCGTTCATCGATGATGCTTCGAAAAGTAAATCATTATAATGAACGGTTTCTTTCATTCCGCCATAACGTTCTCAATCCTCATGTATATTTACAGAATAAAATAATTACCTCCCGCGTCGTTTGGTGACATAGATCCTAATTATGAAATAGATAGGTATACATTTCCGCAACATAATCGGTATCAAGTTAAAAAATATAGTTGTGCTTTCGTGTTGCAAACAAGAGTTACAGCAGGCCTATTGTAACTACAGAACACAGGAGTTTTTTTCTATTTGTTTTGACGAGCAAGGGCAGGACCCTTGCTCTTCAAAAAGTCAGTCATTCCTGCTGGCAGGAAATGTAGAGAGCACAATTTCAATTTATCTATGATTAAACACAAAATTTAAGAGTTCACATGCACGGGCGTCAAGCAATCGAGACAGGGGCGATGATCAGTTTTATGTTAGCACTAGGTGATGCCCGCGACTTCGTCCGCGTGGATTAAGGTTTTTTTTAATTCTCGCAGGAACTCCTTAATTTTCCGGGCTAAAATGTGCCTATGTGTTAATCCTGGGTATGAGCTATCACTATTCCAAATTTCAGCCAAATCGGTTCATTCGTTGTTGCGTGAAAGAGTAAAAAACATCCATCCTCACAAACTTTCGCATTTATAATATTAGTACGATTTTATCGATTTTCACTGGCTTCAATAATTTAGTAATTTTTTCGAGAAAATCAAAGCTATAATATATATTACTAGCTGACCCAGCGAACTTCGTACCGCCAACAAAAATATTTAGTGGTTGGTCACCCTTATCACTTAGGGGTATGAAAAAAAGATGTTGGCCGATTCTCAGACCTACCCGATTGCACACAAAATTTCATAAAAATCGGTCCACCCGTTTCGGAGGAGTAAGGTAACTAACACGTGACACGAGAATTTTATATTATATTAGATTAGTGCCTGGGTGACCGAGCTTTGCTTGTATTTTTTTTTTGTAAATCATGTTTTTTGGAAACTATATATTTAAAAAAAAATAAAAAATTCATAGGGGAAAAAATAATCGTCTGGACTAGAACCGAGGTCTTCTGGTTTGGCAACCGCCCGATTTCCTGACTGAGCTAATAGAACTTTATAGATGATGGCGAAATTTACCTTCATATTCTAATGATATTGTAGGGGGTTTTTCATTGCCTGAAAACATGGATAAAACGATGTTTTCTAAAAATGAAACCTATAGATCGATTTATCGCCCCCAAAATCCCCTGCATACTAAATTTCATGAAAATCGTTCAAGCCATTTCCATGATTCAGATTATATATAAATACTAGCTGATGCCCGCGACTTTGTCTGCGTGGATTTAGTTCATAACATCCCGCGGGAAATCTTTGTCACCCTCCAGGTTCTCAACTATACCTATCAAATAAATCACGTCAATCCGTAGCTTTGTAGCAGGAAACATCTGATCGTCTTGATCGCGGCATTGTTAATGATGATTCAAAGAGAAAACATATTACTGATGATATTATCAATTACGTTTAGCTGTCATTTACGTTTTGTTATTCCACTGTCATTTGCGTTTTGTTATTCCATGTCAGATGCGTTTTTGTTATACCACGTTTTATAGTGACTTGACGGAAACGCGGTCGAACGGGATAAAAAGTATCCTATGTCCATCTCCTGGTTCTAAGCTACCTCTCCACCAATTTTCAGCCAAATCCGTTCATCCGTTCTTGAGTTATAAATAGTGTAACTAACACCACTTTCTTTATAATATATATAGCTCGATTACCACTGACTGATTCACTGACTGACTGACTGATTGACACGATTGTTCTCCTAGAAGGAGACGGAAAACGATACAATGATGTAGGGGAGATATGTCCGGGTGGGGGATTCGAGTGGGGAAAAATTATGACATTTCGGAAAAACAAGATGGCGGCCGACGTGATTCTTGCAACTCTTTTGTTTTCCAACCGATTTCTTTGAAATTTTGGATTATTGTAGAAATTAGTAAACGATTAACAGAAAAAGTGAAAAAAATTAAAAAAACAAGATGGCGGCCGAGCTGTGACGTCTCAAATTTCCGACCCCTCTCCTGTAAAATTTTGTATGAAAAAAATTTTTTTCACCCATGGTGTCGTATAGAGCTCAAAGATTGTGACTCGGAGAAAGGTGGAGAGAGCTGATGAGTGAGGAGTTCGGAGACGGGCGAGGGGCACGGCCAGGGTATAGAAGATAGGTGGAGGGTGCTCGACCAAATGTCATTCGAAACCTCGAGCAGTTGCCAGTGAGTTGAAAAAAAATTCCAAAATGGCGGAAAAAAAATGGCGGCAAATTTTGTCCGTCTCTCTCTCGGAGACTATAAAAGATGGAGGAGCGGTTTCTCGACAAAAGATGATCACAACCCGGAGGTCTACCTGGTGAGTAGGAAAAAAATTCAAGATGGCGGATTTTTTTTTCCCCCATACAAAATGTATGGGGAGTATATTGAAGGGACTAGAAGTTGGGAACTATGCAAGACATTGATTTTGATAGGTTCATAGGTGTCTTAGATCTCGGAGAATTAAAAAAGAAAAATATACTGGCCGAATTGAGAACCTCCAAAATGGCGGATTCAAGATGGCGGCCATATAAACTTTCTCTGGTGTCTATCTCGGAGAGTATAAAAGATGGAAGAGAGGTTTCTTGGCAACAGATGATCAAGACCCAAAGGTCTACTTGATGATCAGGAAAAAAAACAAGATGGCGGATTTTTTTTCCATGTGAAATATATGGCGAATATTGATTTTTCTTTTTTTTTCTTCTTTTTGTTTCTTTTTTCTTTTTCTTTTTTTTCATTTTTCTTTTTCTTTTTTTTTCTTTTCTTTTTTCCTATTTTTTTCATTTTTCATTTTTTTTTATTTTTTCTTTTTTTTTCTTTTTTTTCATTTTTCATGTATTTGCTTTTTTTGTCTTTTTCCTTTTTTCTTTCTTTTTTCCTTTTTTTTATTATTTTTCTTTTTTTCATTTTTCATTTTCTTTTTTTCTTTCTTCTTTTTTTCTTTTCTTTTTTTTTTTTTTTTTCTTTTTCTTTTGTGAATGAGGAGCACGGCCACGTTATTGCAGATAGGTGGGGTGTGCTCGAACAAATTTTTTGGCAAAAGATGACCAGAATCCGAAGGTCTACTTGATGAGTAAAAAAATCGCGGTCCGCTTTAGCGGGCCGCGCACCCACGCGCCCTACTTGTAGTAATAACACTTCCCGCGAGCTGCTTTAGCAGCTCGCGCACCGAGCGAAATAAATAAAGCCGAACAATCGCGGTCCGCTTTAGCGGGCCGCGCACCCACGCGCCTTACTTTTAGTAAAACACTTCCCGCGAGCTGCTTTAGCAGCTCGCGCACCGAGCAAACGCTAGTAATATATATAGCTCGATTACCACTGACTGATTCACTGATTCACTGATTCACTGATTCACTGACTCATTGACATAATTGTTCTCCTAGAAAGAGACAAAAAACGATAAAATGATGTACGGGAGATATGTTTGGGTGGGGGATTCGAGTGGGGAAAAATTATGACATTTCGGAAAAACAAGATGGCGGCCGACGTGAATCTTGCAACTCTTTTGTTTTCCAACCGATTTCTTTGAAATTTTGGATTATTGTAGAAATTAGTAAACGATTAACAGAAAAAGTGAAAAAAATTAAAAAAACAAGATGGCGGCCGAGCTGTGACGTCTCAAATTTCCACCCCTCTCCTGTAAAATTTTGTATGAAAAAAATTTTTTTCACCCATGGTGTCGTATAGAGCTCAAAGAATGTGACTCGGAGAAAGGTGGAGAGAGCTGATGAGTGAGGAGTTCGGAGACGGGCTAGGGGCACGGCCAGGGTATAGAAGATAGGTGGAGGGTGCTCGATCAAATGTCTTTCAAAACCTCGAGCAGTTGCCAGTGAGTTGAAAAAAAGTTCCAAAATGGCGGAAAAAAAATGGCGGCAAATTTTGTCCGTCTCTCTCTCGGAGACTATAAAAGATGGAGGAGCGGTTTCTCTACAAACGATGATCAAAACCCGGAGGTCTACCTGGTGAGTTGGAAAAAAATTCAAGATGCCGGATTTTTTTTTCCCCATACAAAATGTATGGGGAATATTGAAGGGACTAGAAGTTGGGAACTATGCAAGACATTGATTTTGATAGGTTCATAGGGCTTTTTTTTTTCTTTTTTTTCATTTTTTTTTCTTTTTTTTCTTTTTTCCTTTTTTTTATTCTTTTTCTTTTTTTCATTTTTCATTTTCTTTTAGTCTTTCTTCTTTTTTTCTTTTTTTTTCTTTCTCTTTTTTTTTCTTTTTCTTTTGTGAATGAGGAGCACGGCCAGGTTATTGCAGATAGGTGGGGTGTGCTCGAACAAATTTTTTGGCAAAAGATGACCAGAGTCCGAAGGTCTACTCGATGAGTAAAAAAATCGCGGTCCGCTTTAGCGGGCCGCGCACCCACGCGCCCTACTTGTAGCAATAACACTTCCCGCGAGCTGCTTTAGCAGCTCGCGCACCGAGCGAAATACTAGTTTATATATATAGATATAATAACAAGAGTTGCTTGTTTAAAGGTATTAGATAGATATCAACATATTATTTCATGTCAATATAGTCATTTCTTCATGGAATTGCTTATGTCATGGTTTATATTATCAACTATGCAACCTCAGATAAGGTTAAAGTGTTAGTGGAGCTTATAATGTCAATGACAACATGTTGCCTCATACAGAGCCTTTACCTTAAAACTGTATTGTTGACCATTAATTAAAGTTTTATAAAGCTAGTTTTAAAGTGAAAAATTGTGTGTGGATTATCACCCTTATGCTCTCCTTTCTTCATCCTAGGAATTGTTTCTGCAAGTAGGTGATGTGCGCCTGTTTTGCGTGAGTCCACTGGTACGGCCCCCTACTAGACTACTCCACTTAACTTCCTCCAGAAACTAAGCAGGCCACCCATTACTGGAGAACCCATGTATAATTTTTGTTGATTGGATACACCCCTGCATATAAACTGTATGTGTTTCAATATCTCTTCACCCTCTATGTCTGTATAGAGAGTGAACCCATAAGCTAATAGAACATTAGATTCGACCTACATGTGTTGCAAGAGCCAAATGCAACGAAAATCTGACTGCAAATGGATCCTAATGATAACTGTTATGTAGGGAAAGGTGGCTTTTTCCTGTCGTCTATGAAACAGATTATTCTAAAAGTTTCCACAGTTGATCCTAAAATATAAAATGGCCAGAAAATGGCTCAATTAAGTAATTGGCGGTTGAATTAAATGTTACTTCTCAACATTATACCGAGGGGACAAATTGCATATCTTAGTTAGTAAGATGGTAACTAGCTATGGCAGAAGCCTCCCTCCAGACCAGACCAGGAACAATTTATTTAGTTATTATAAATTCCCAAATTGCCTTGCTGGGGGATTTAACTAAGGACCTGGCTTAAAAGACCACTAATTTCCCCACTGCACCAGTATAATATAATTTATTCCCCTTCGGCCGTCTACAAAACCAGTGCTACGTAACCAGTTTCATGCAAAGAATATTTTGTCTTACTACGAAAGCAGTTATGAATGAATACATTTTATTCTTTGTACAACACCAATTGACTGGTGTTACGTAACCAGTATCATACAAAGAATATTTTTTTCTTACTACATACCCAGTCAAAACTATTTTCAAAACAAAATTGTTTTATTTTTGAAAAAAAAAAAACACTAAAGGATAAATTAATTAACTGAACCATGTGTAATACATATATAAGTAAACCACTTTCAAAACTGCAATTTGGAAATTGAAGACATACACAATAGTAAAAGAAAAAGAGGAGTAAAAATTACTGAAATCGAAATAGAAACTGATAATGCTGTAAAAAACTTGAAAAACTGCAGGCCATTATCTCGAAATTATTTGTCCCTAATCATTTAATTTTTAAAGATTTTTACTTAAATTTTTTGTTAGTAAGGCAGATCTCACACTAACAACGCATCCCTGCTAGTGGTATCACGCAGAATCAAGCGCCCCGCACAGTGGAGATTCACCTTAATGTTTAAGTTAAAAGTAGTTTACTTAAATAAGTTTTTATTAAACATGGGCCAGTTAATAAAAATTGTTTTTTTATAAAATAATTTAG
Source organism: Oeneis ivallda (assembly GCA_029955525.1). NCBI lineage: Eukaryota > Metazoa > Arthropoda > Insecta > Lepidoptera > Nymphalidae > Oeneis > Oeneis ivallda. The sequence continues at coordinate 9,072,899 of JARPMR010000003.1, read as the reverse complement.
TTGTGAAAACAGTTTTGACTGGGTATGTACCTAATAAGAAAAAAATATTAATTGGTATCGTACAAAGAATAAAATGTATTCGTTCATAACTGGTTTTGTAGTAAGACAAAATATTCTTTGCACGAAATTGGTTACATAGCACAGGTTTCGTAGACGGCTGAAGGGAATTATTCCAATAAGTATTAGTAACACTTTAACAACTAGCTGATGCCCATGAATTAATCTGCATGGATTTAGTTTTACAAAATCCTAGGGGAACTGATCTTCTGGGATAAAAAGTCCCCTGGCCCTCAAGCAAAAAATCAAGTCAAACTGTTGCTCTGTTGCATGACTGAAAGACTAACTAACAAACACACACTTTCACATTTATAATATTAGTAGGGATAAGGATAAAAGTAAGGATTGACATTAAACTGCCCCCAAAAGTTGATGAAGTCATAAGCTTAGCTTACTTAAATGCTGTGGGCGTAAACCCACCGCATGGCATCAATCTTTATGACGTAGCTCACAGGGTCAACTGCCCAAGGCAATTTAGTGACCACACATAATTTTGATTGTTTTAAACAATCATAAAGTTAGTACTTTGTGAATAAAATATTAATTAAACAGTCAATACTTGCTTATCAAGATATAAGTTATTTTAATTTGGATTTCTGGATTTACTCAAGAAGTAATTCAAAGAAATAAGGAAAATGTACAACTAACTAAATTAACATTTTTATTTCCTTTTTATACTTCGACAAAAAGATTTTTATCATTTTATTTTATTTGATGATGCCAGTGACTTCATCGGTGTGGATTAAGGTTTTCTGTGGGAACTCTGCAATGGAGAATGTTAATAGGTATGCCAAATCGCTTGAAATTTTGTCTCAGTAAAGCCTGTGTGTATATAAATACACTAGTTTTTGTTGCAGTCAAAAATACCTAGTAGTTTTGATTTTATAGGCATTCAAAGTTTCGAAAAATATCGAGTCCCGCTACCAGTCACATGACCGCTTGTGACGTCATGTCACCACGCGCCGCGGCCCGCTTAGTATCAATGGTATCAAGTCGCGGTTATAGTAGGCTTGCGCAGTATTTTGGTGTGTTTTATTATTAAATATAGATTTATGTTATAGTTATTAAGCCGCGTATTTAAGTTAATAGTCTAGTAAATATTATTCGATTAATAAAATGGACGAAGGATTCGAAAAAGGGCAATCGGATAATCTACCTAAAATAGATGGATTAATGGTTGCGCATTATTTATCAACAAATAGTGATTTCGTTGCCGCCGAAATGCGAGGAATAAAAATGCAAAGGTAAGTAAACTTTCGTTGCTACTACCTACTTATGCTTAACAGTTTATCTGTTCTAAATTGTTTTATCAAAACAAAATACCCAACTAATGTCGTAGTGGAAGAATGCATTATGCAACTCAAATAGAAGAAGTACCTACCTACCATTAAATTTTTCGTTAAAGGCAACAAATATGTAAGAAATATGTATTATAGTTTTGTAGCTATAGGTAGGTACGTATGTATATTATATAGGTATTGCAAACTAGCTTCCGCCAGCAGCTTCGCCCCAGTTTCCCTTGGGAACTGTACATTTTCCCAGGATTAAAAGTAGCCTATGTATGTGTTATTCCAGCCTTTGTTCAGATCCGTTCAGTAGTTTTTGCGTGAAAGATAACAAACACACACACACACTCACAAACTTTCGCATTTATAATATAAGTAGGATAGGTACTTAGGATGTAGATGTAGTGGGTTCAACGTTACAGATGTACTAGGTAAACCTTTTTTATTTGTATTTTTTTACTAACAAAATACGTAAGGCCATTTTATTTAATTTATTTTTTATTGCAAATGTAGATGTTTGAACAGATGTACTAAACCTTTTTTATTTATTTGTATTTTTTTACTAACAAAATATGTAGGGCCATTTATTTTTATTTGAAATTTATATCAGATCGGCAAGAGACAGCTATGGCGATGATGCTATTGGTTATGTTCAAGTAAAAAGAGTAGGTGATGTATGTACGGTTAAATGTAGAATCACGCCAGAACACCGCGTACGTACCACACCTTATCATTGCAGTTTAGAATGCAATGAAAAGGATCAAGATGTTTTAAATGTAACCTGCGAAGATTGTGCCGCCAGCAGAGGTGGCTGTAAACATACTATAGCATTTTTACAGTGGCTACATCGTCGAAGCGAGGAGCCTTCAACGACTGCTACCAAGTGTTATTGAAATTTTAACTTATTTTGAATTGGAAATCTTGAAAATTGAAAATTTGAAAATTGGAATCGCATTTTAACGTCCTTTGGAACTATAAAAAACAACTTTTCCGGCGAATGGGTAGTTGTATTTTTACATTTAGGCACAACACATGATTTCCTAGTATTTGGATTGGACATTTTTCAAAGTATTTAAGTGTAATTTCGACGGCACGGGCGCTCGACCGCGAGCGGACTAGTGAGCCAGACAGAGCGTGTTGTGCGATGACGTCACACCTTACCGGCAGCCCGCATCGTGCGGTTACAACTTGTTTTACTTCTAAATCGGAAACTAATTGACGTATCGAAGTCATTCTTTCACTAGTATTTTTTATTTTTGACAGAGAATATGGAGTGCTAATAATCAAAACAAGTTAACATTCTTCATTTTACAGGATAAAAAGTAGCCTATGTGTTAATCCTGGGTATGGGCTATCTACATTTCAAACTTCAGCCAAATGGGTTCATTTGTTATAGCGTGAAAGAGTAACGAACATCCATCCAACCTCACAAACTTTCCAATCAGTGCTATTTGATCTTCCAGAATTTAATCCTTTAAGCTATTGAGGCTTCAAATAGACAATACAAATTCTGAACTTTTCATGTACCAAAATAAACTCGCCGGCATATTTAGCAGAACATAAAAAAAAGGTCCATAATTAAAAAAATATGGTTTTATTTTAAAATCTACTTACTACACTTCTTTTGTTATTTAAAGTTTCATTTGTTTTACTTAAAATGAGATCACATTAAGAACAGATTTTGCGAGTAAAGGCTATTTGTGAAAAATTGTACATTTTTTAACTTTTCATGTAACCGGGAAAAGTGAAATTTAATATTAAAATAACAATTAATTAAATTAGAAAAATGGTGATTAATATCGCGTATTTCCTCCACGTGCTCTTATTAAAGTTTCTACCCGTCTAGGCATACTGAGAATGATGTTATCGATGGTCTCCTGGGATAGTCTCCACCATTCCTCAACTACGGCGATTCGCAGTTCTCCCACGTTGGCAGGAGCTGGAATTCTGGACTTAACTTTTCTTTTCAGCAAGTCCCAAACGTGCTCTATTGGGTTCATATCCGGTGATCTCGCCGGCCACTCCATAACAGTGATATTCATATCATTAAGATAAGCTTGAGTTACCGGAGCGGCATGCGGCCGAGCATTATCCTGCATAAAAACAAAATCGTCACCGACATATGGGGCAAACGGTACGACATTTTCTTCTAAAACTTCTCTGATATAGCGGTCTGCAGTCAGACTCCCTCTGTCAATCACTACCAAGTCTGTGCGAGCTCCCAAACAAATGCCCGCCCAAACCATTATTGATCCACCACCGTATGCAACTGTAGTTTCAAAATTTGTCTGAATGTATCGTTCTCCTTTGCGTCTGTATATTCTTTGCCTGCCGTCAATTTGATTTAAGAGAATTTTGCACGCATCACTAAACAATACCTTACTCCATTGGTCCGCGTTCCAAAGTCGATGTTCCTGAGCAAAAGTTAACCTGTTTCTACGATGATTTACCTCGAGCCTTGGAGCCTTGGCGGGCACAAATGAACCCAAACCAGCTTCTTTGAGCCTTCTTCGTACCGTACGCTCACTTACGGTTACACCCCGCACTGCTTCTAACTCATGTCGGGCTTGGACGGCCGTCAAACGGGGGTTCCTACGTACACGAAGCCGAATGAAACGATCATCCCTACTCGAAGTACGTCTTTTTCTGCCTTGTCCTGCTCTTCTCACATAAGTACCGGTCTCCCTGAACCGTTGGATACTGCGATGGATCGTTGAAACTGGTCGACGAAGATCTCTGGATATCACTCTGTAGGTTTGACCATTTCTTCGCATTTTGAGTGCCCTGGCAATCTCCGTTGGGGCTAAGTCAGGCATAATTCAGTCATCAACTCCAGAAAGATACGCGATTAAAAAAAACTAACAAAAACCAGTATTTCAATGAAATTTTAAATCAAACTCAGAAGGAAGAAATACTCGAAGTTCGCCCCAGATAAGGTGTTTTTGAATAAAATTAAAACAATTGCATAAAATGTGATGTTCAGTTGTTTTCTTTGTTTGAAAATATTTCTTTTTAAATTAAATGACGTATAAACCAGCCAGCAACCTTATATGATACTGATATCAAACCTTTTTTTTATGTTCCGCTAAATATGCCGGCGAGTTTATTATGTAATAAAACTTTTCTAAATGATATAAAATCTAACTGGAGAGAAGAAATTTTGCTAGCATTGTAAATTATAATCCCAGCCACAGCAACTCTAGCTTTAAATTCTTAAAAACATTTCTTTTTATATAACATCAGAGAAAGTGGGACAATCACCTTGACACAAATAGATTATGAATAAGGTAACTTTTGCAATTTGTGAGTTTGTTTATATAATAAAAAATGATGTGTAGACAAATATTTTATCCATCCATTCATCCATCCATTTACATGTGATTACATTATAATGAAAAGAGCCTAAGAGATAGTTCAGAGATTTTCCCACTAGTTATAATGATAAATGATATGTGTGCAATTGATATTGTTAGAAATGTTTCATAATAATTATTAATTAATATGCAATAATGACATTATCATATTAAAACCCTAAATCTTTGCATGCTATTTAGTTTACAAATTTGTTTACAAACAAAACCACTGACATAGATTCTTAGTGGCAATGGACAATAGGTAATAGGGGGGTATACAGCCCCAAGAGTTAAATTTAGTGCAAGGAGTGTAGGTGATTGGATAGTTATATCGAGGTATGATGTCACGATGTCGTAAAGGCGAGGTCGCGCGCCCGTCATTCCAAGCACGATACAAAACACCGTCGATGACGTAAACTATGCTAAGGTTAGCCGGAACAGATTACTAAAATAAGTCGATTTAATATTTTTAAATCAAGATAATAATGCAAATATTCAATACTATGCTACTAGTTCATACAAAATTATTAAATACTCACCGTTTTTTAAGGTCATCATTCTCCTCATATAACCTCTTCAAATCGATTTCCAATTTAGCTTTCTCCCTTGCGGTGTCGTCTAAAAGCTTCCTGGCATCTTGAAGCTCATGTTCGTACATGCCCTTTATACTGGAGACCTCGCGGGTGATCACCTCCTGTGTTGTTTGAATCTCCCGACGCAAGCCAGAGTTCTCACTTTCCAATTGTCGAACTTTATCAATATAGGCCGCGAGACGATCGTTAAGGTTTTGCAATGCATCTTTTTCCTGGAGACGGGAATGTCTTGTAGGACTCAATGGGCTGCTCGGCCGGCCGGCTGAACTGGAAGGGCGGCTTCCAACTGGAGTGCTAGATTGCGGCGGGCTTTGCACTGACGACACAACATTAACATGAGTGGACGATGACACACTCTTTTTCGATTTAGTAGACATTTTTAAAACGTTTTTTAGTCACAATGCTTAATAATAGCACGATTTGTTTTTAACACACGCCAACTTTCAAATGCAAGCGCAGAACAAATTATTCTCAACTTTGTAAACCCAAGCGTCACCCCAAGCGTGGTCACGTGACCGAGCGTTGAGCACAAGTTGAGCATAGACCACGAACACTACAAGTTGAGTCACAGTTGAGTCATGAAAAATGTTGCCAATGCCATTATTTGGTAAGATCAACAGACGATCCGACTTGGAGAAATATCTGGTTTTGGTTTGGTTGCGAATAGTCCACATTTGAGTAGGGACTCGAATCTGCTTTGTACCAACTTAAATTATTTGTTAGTTCTGGGCTACAAAATTTAAAAAGGTTCGGGCCTTCTTTTTTTTACATTTCCAGTGGCCAGAACAGGTAGTTGAGAACAATGGTAAGTTGAAAGTTCTGGGCCCTGAGAACTGCAACAGTACACCATGGAACTAGGAATTACGACTACGCCATACACGATTAAGTTTACCGTCAGGTTTGCATGATGCCGCATCACACCCGCATCAGTTTAAACCATAGCGTCACCATTGACGGACGACGACGCGTTTTACAATAACATAACATTATGTCAAACATATATACCTACCTAAAAAATTGAGATTAATAATATTGGAATGCCCCTCCGGCTTCCGTTTTTCCAACTGACTATAACTGGCATCTTCTAGGCAAGCGCGCTCCATCTTAGGCTGCATCTTCACTTACCATGAGGTGAGATTGCAGTCAAGCGCTAGTCTATATATTAAAAAAAAATTGCAGTGATATATAAAACTTGATGTGCTGCCCATGATTTTTTACATAGGTTTAGATAAAGAGAGAGTGACCGCTACTTTTTATCCCGGAAAATCAGAGTTCCCACGGGAATTTTAAAATCCTTAATCCACGCGGATATAGTTATGGTTGCAGGTATAAGCTAGTTTTGAATAAATGGCTTTGACTTTGAATAGGTATTATGAAGACATCTAGGGCGAAACCACAACACTGCGTTGTGAGGACGAATCGCAAGAATTTATTACGTCGCACAACGTATCGAAATAGGAATACGGTAGAGAATCGCTTGCGATGCGGCGCCGATTTTGCGATGCGTCGCACAGTGGGTCGAAACGGCTATATGAGGGACATAGGATTTTTTGTTACAAATTCCATTTAAAAAAAAATACTTATCAAAAGACCTTGTCATTCTGATGAATATTTGTTATTAAACGTTTTTCTCTAAAACTGATAGTTTGCCCGGAAAAAAAATATTTTCTGTTTTTGTTGTATGGAATGAAACAGAAACTGCTAAGCCAAGTCTTGAGATGTCTTGCCTAAAAACTACTTTATTCTTATTTTTTGGCTTGTTGCTATAACTCTATGCTATCAACTCGCACCCAAACTTGCCCGTTCAAGAGTTATAAGAATCCTAAATTTTTAATTTTTTTTTATTGATTTTATAATGTCGTGGATTAACAAATATTTGACCAAAATAATGTGCTACATGAAAATTCTATAAAAAAATATTGAAATTAACTTTAAAGCACTAGTTCACCGAAGAGAAACTTATAAGTTAAGCACCATGAACAAATCCAAATTATTCACTAGACCTTCCAGATTTGTCACAAAAATATTTAGGCACACTGCAAGTTGTCTTGGTAGTCAAAATACGTATCTCTGAATGATTTTATTTAAATGAAACCCCTATTAAATATAGGTCGGAATTACTCCTTCTTATCCCTATCATTAAGGTATATTATTAGGGAAGTGGAGTCATTCAATTTAATTACATAACTAATATAGTAATTAGCAAATTGAAAAGATAATTTGCAGAGGAGATAATTCGTAATGAATAGAACAGCGATGAAATATTATAATTATCTGATGAGTAGCTAATTTTTCACTGTGTGTAATTAGTTTCCAGCAACAAAGACAGTTTAACTAAGGAGATACATTAAATACGCAATAAAATGAATTGTTAAAAAGAAATAAAGAAAGCTATATTTTGAAAGTTTTATTTTTGTAGATCCTTTGTTTGAATTCACGTTATTTTAATATAATTTACAGTTTTAATCTATGAAATATCCTTTTTTAAGTGCTTAACTTATAAGTTTCTCTTTGGTGAACTAGTGCTTTAAAGTTAATTTCAATATTTATTCATAGAATTTTCATGTAGCACATTATTTTGGTGAAATATTTGATAATCCACGACATTATAAAATCAATAAAAATCATATTTTTTAGCAAATAGAAAAGATAATTTGCAGAGGAGATCATTCGTAATGAATAGAACAGCAAATGAAATATTATAATTATCTGATGAGTAGCTAATTTTTCACTGTTTGTAATTAGTTTCCAACAACAAAGACAGTTTAGCTAAGGAGATACATTAAATACATAGTAAAATGAATTGTTAAAAAGAAATAAAGAAAGCTATATTTTGAAAGTTTTATTTTTGTAGATCCTTTGTTTGAATTTACGTTATTTTAATACAATTTACAGTTTTAATCTATGAAATATCCATTTTTAAGTGCTTAACTTATAAGTTTCTCTTTGGTGAACTAGTGCTTTAAAGTTAATTTCAATATTTATTCATAGAATTTTCATGTAGCACATTATTTTGGTCAAATATTTGATAATCCACGACATTATTAAATCAATAAAAATCATAGTTTTTAAAAAAATTCGGATTCTTATAACTCTTGAACGGGCAAGTTTGGGTACGAGCTGATAGCATAGAGTTATAGCCAACAAGCCAAAGAATAAGAATAAAGTAGTTTTAAAGCAAGACCTCTCAAGACTTGGCCAAATTTTAGCAGTTTCTGTTTCATTCCATACAACAAAAACTGAAAATATTTTTTTCCGGGCAAACTTGGTTTTAGAGAAAAACGTTTAATAACAATTATTCATCAGAATGAATCAAGGTCTTTCGATAGGTATTTTTTTTAAATGGAATTTGTAACAAAAAATCCTATGTCCCTCATATAGCCGTTTCGACCCACTGTGCGTCGTCGCACTGCATTGTTATGGCCTCGTCCTTACCTGGTGTGTTAATTTTCTTTTAAATGCCACAAACATGGCATGCGCACAGATGTGATTCCAGCCTAAGAAGAACTGTCAAACCATCAAACGATAATGGGCAAACTTAAACTGGCAGATCCCCAGACTAGTGTAAAGTGATCTGTGCCAGAAAAGTGAAAAACACTTGTCATGTACGGCTATATCCGGGGGTCTATCGCGTAACTTTTTCTCAGTCCTTATAGGACTGCATCAATGTCAAAATAAGATTTTGGGCTTCTCCTATTGGCCAAAATCATGTTTTGACATTGAAATAGTCCTTTAAGGACAGCGATAAAAGTTACGCGATCGCCAGGCCGTAGGGCTATACTATTAATAAATTACCCTGTCCAAGCGTTTAATTTCTTTTTGACATTGATTCTTCGTCCGAGTTTTGACAGCTCAGTCTCACTCACTCTCACTATAGACAGAGACAATATAATATTCTTCTTCGTTTGTTTAGTGGCTCCGCGCGTCGAGCGTCTGAGCCATAGTCCATAGCAGTCCATAGTTTTTCTGATCCTTTTGAAAATTCCGTTTCTTCATATCCCGATTCCACCATTACAAAATAAGTTTCTCCGTTTCAAACAAAAATCCATTTCATTAGTTCAATAGTTTCTACAAAATGTGGTTTATTTTATCCATTTTAGGCATGTCGATCTTCTAAAATTATTCATATTGAAATCATGTATAAAATCCATGGCAAAAATATTTTGTTTACAAAAAATTAAGCTTCATTATTCCACCATTTTATCGAGTGACGAGCATAGACCACGAACACCACGAACACTAGGATAGTGACGAGTCCCAGCCTCATCCAATATAATATCACAGAGTAACGAAGGTAAGATAATATTGAGAGTTGAGACAATAAAGTATTGATATAGTTGTGTTCGTGGTCTATGGTTTTTTGGTCATGGAACCAGCAAACAAACAGGACCGAGTACTCGCAGCTGAAAAGCGAGCCGAGCGAGATAGCTAGTACAGAGGCCGTGTGTCCCTTTCTTACAGGGTGACAATAAGATTTTCGTTATGTGAGACAGATTCAATATTGCAATCTTCCTACTAATTAGTTTATTATAAACACAGTTATTGAAGTTTTTCATTAGCAATGGAAAATTTCTTAGGGATTAGGGATGGATTACGAAATAAATAATACAAATAGTACAAGGTATCGATTTGTCCAGTCATAGTGAGTACATTGCTAAATATCATAATGACTGGTCATGTGTAGATAATGTGATACATTAATCATTTTCTCTAGATATTAATCATAAAATAGCTGGTCAAAGGCACCCAAAGTAATAAATACAGCCCCACTTCCCCTCCCGCGCCTTATTCCGTTGCCGCACGATCGGTATATTTAGCAAAATCTTAGGTTAGGTCAGGGTTGTACAGAAATATTCAGGTGCCCACTTGGCAGGGCACTTAGGTTGTATTGGTTTGAAATGAAAAATTAAAATAATGAAAATTGTAATAATAATAGTACAAAAGTAAGGAGTAAGGAACTATCGTAATCGGCATCGGCATCGTACGTATTCGACCCATCACACAATACAAGAATTTAAAAATTCATGGTCAACATAGTTGTAGATTTAGCGTTCACATTTTAACGGGTTGCCGCTCGAAAAAAATAGACTAGATAAAAATTTATATTTTCTTTTTTGTTAAGGAATATATCAATCGAAATTAATGCAATTAAATACGGTGACTTAAAAATGTTAAAATAAAATTAAAACATAAGTGTCTCAACTGAGTTTTTTGAGCCAAAATCTTTGATCAAAATCATTTTTTTAGGCTGGCAAGATGAAAGAACGAGACACACGGCCTCCGTTATTACTATCCCTCTCGGCTCGGATTAGCCACTGAGTAATGCGCAACAGGAAATATACTTTATCTCCTTGTAATAAGGTTCATTTTCGTAAATACAAATTTTCCGAGTATCAGTCCTGTTTGTATATAAGGTTCATGGAGTGTACCTATCACAGACCCAGGAACAAGTACCTATATTCGTATGTCGTACTTCAGTAATATATGTTCACAGAACACTATTACTCCTAGCGGAGTATATGTTCCTTGATGACGTATTTCCATTTCGTGGTCTGTGATTTCTTTTTAATATAAAAAGTTTTTATTTTTATTGTAACAAATAAGTACGGAAAAATCTGTTGCCTGATAGCAAATTATTATTATGAGTTAATGTTAACTATTTAATAATATAATTGCACATTTCCCAAAACACACAGTGTGAGCGTGACGTTGTATTTTCTTATTGTCAAATGGGAATATTCAGCTGATTCTTGTTTACGGTTTCTTGTTTCCCAGTCATTTTTATTCATAATATTCTAACACGTAGCTATGTACTCGTTTGAAGGGGACTTCAGGCGCAAGCCTAAGCAAAATCTAGGAGGCGCAAGTTCTCAGCGAAAGACTGACAGGGATGCTCTTATACTGCAGTCACAACAACAAAGACAAAAGCGTGAGGTTAATATTTGTTATTTTCACTAAAAAGTAGGTCTAATCTAATCACAAAATATAAACTAAACCAAATAGTCTAAATGTAGAAGTATAAATTTGTTAAAAGCATAAATAGTTCGTGTATTTTCTGATCCCATCATTTGTGGGTTCATAGAAGTGAAATTTATAAACTTGCAACAGTTTATCTTCAGTTTGTCTTTTTGTGTATCAAGTTACAGTTACCTACGGATACAATATTTTCAGTCTGTATGCATACAGTGGTCCAAGTTGATCAAAATCAGTTTACAAAAACACAGTGACTATATACAGAGTGACTATGGATCTTACAGCTTAAAACGTTTAAAACTCTGCAATTCATGACTGTAACTTAATTTTCTACATTCACAAAAGTTCTTTGTGTTTTAAATTTCTTAAAAAATCATTCACCTATTTTTATGCAAATATTATTACGCACGCTGAAAGTATCAAAAACTTTGCATGTAGCATGTGTTTTATCTCCACTCTCAAGTGTATGATTTATAGATAGCACTCTCACTCAGCTCAGACTCAAGACTGAGTTAAAACGAGACAGATTTCTGTCGGAACATATTTGTGTCTCTTAACTCTATCCTCAGTCTTGAGGAGAACCAGAGTATGAACTATAGATCTCAGCCTAGTAGTCTGTTTTTCTTAAAACAAGCAATTTCTTGCAAATAGGCATAGGTGATGTATTAAGCAGAGCACATAACATAGGACATTCTTACCACACTGAAAACCCTAAGAACATCTGTTCTGTATGTGCTGCTGCATACTGCTGCGTATACGGCTGCGTATGTCAGTTATGTGTTTTCACAAAACCATTTCTACAATTTTTTACTGTTACAACAACTAAGGAATAACATACATTTATGCAAAGCTGCATTTCTGTTATGTTTCAATTAGGCCTACTTTTTTAGAAATACTTGTCAAAAGACAGCTGTGCAAGTGAGATAGCTAGAGATTCCCACTACACCTGCTCTCCTGAATGCCTTTGCATAATATATAAAATATGTGAATATTTTTCACAGGAGCACAGAAAACAATTGCACAGTGCTATAAAAATTCAAGCATTTGTACGTAGCTATTTAACAAGGAAACATTGTAAACAACTGGAGAGGGAAGAGTTTGATAATATATTCACCAAATGTGATGCTGAGAATCAAAGCTTAATATCTTGGCTCCTGGCTAAGATTCTATTCTTTTATGATGACCAAAAGGATTGCACCAGATTGGTATGCAATATCTTCTATTACAAAAGTTATATGTGATCAAACAAACTTATTAAGTTTTTTTCAATATTTTATGTAGCTTCATTTGAAGATTATAAGTATTTCAATCAACGAAGATACGCCCCACTCTTTTTAAATACAAGACTGTGAGTTCTATTACTACACAGCGATAAATACTTGGACACATCTTTGTGGATTGAACAATCTATATAATTTTTGCCAATGTCTAGTATATTATATTATGTTTTTCAGATTTCAATATCACAATTGCTACTTAAGCAATGGAAAAGGGTATTTCAAAGTGGTGGTTCTTCAATACAAATACGGAGGTTGCTTGCATTGCATCTTCGGTTGTTGAAAGATGACAGCAAGGTATATTTTTTGCAATAAAATAATTTTCACTTTCTTTCTTCAGCATTTGAAATGTAATGGGTCTAAAAACATCTATTAAATAGAATAGAATAGATAGAACTATTTTTATTCAAATAAACTTTTTACAAGTGCTTTTGAATCGTCTGACTCTACCACTGGTTTGGAATGCCCTTCCTGCCGAGAAGAACTAACAAGAAACTCGGTGGTTGCTCTTTTCAAAACAAGTTTACAATACAATAGATACTATGCTATGTATGCAGTGTTTCCACAATGAGGGGAAGTTCCAAAAATGCATACCTACTAACAATGCAATATATCTTAAGATGGGGAGACATAAAGTAGCCCCATTACACACTTGCTATATTTATGCGCAAAAGCACAGTACCCAATAAGTATCTACTGTCTAAATTGTTTGTATCCTTTTTTCCAAGTTTTTTATATAATACTTTAAATTTTAAGCAAGTACCATACAATAGGACTGGGTGCAGCATATTGAAACGTGTTGCAAGAGCAAAATTTTCAATACTGTTTATTTCCTTTTCCCTTCTGGGAACCCTACGGTCCTACCTTACATCAGAACACAATATGTTTTTTTTTATCTATTTATATCATACTACATAATTAATATTAATTATAATAACAATAATTACTAATATCATATTAATAATATTAATACTAGTGGTTCGCCCCGAACTGAGACCTCGCGGTAACGGTATCCCATGATTATTCATTCAATCAATACATGATAACCAAAACTGACATTATTATTATGCCCGTTTTCACCAAACATACCTAAATCATCCCCTAAGTAGGAGTCTCTTAACGTAGGTAGCTCCTAAATACAATCCTAAGTCCTAACATCCGTCCCAATATCCTTTTAGGTGTCCCGTACAGGATCGTGATAAATAAGTTGACAGAAAACATCAATCACCTAACTTATAGGTAGCCCGTAAAGGTTAGGGAACGTTAGTGAAAACATTGAATTATTTATCAAACATTGAATTTAACTCGTAGTTCCATGGGAATAGTTACTGACTGCGCCATCTATTAGCATTATTGTGAAGCTATGTTGATGCTATATGAATTACTGACGCCCATTAAAAATTAAATAATCTCGTTTCTTTATAATATTCATATAATTTTAGTATTTGTTGTTCAAGTACAGGATATAAGTGACCTAAAAACATAAAATCAGTTTGAAAATCCATAGCGGATTTTTCTAGAGAGCGTCTTCAAGCGAGCGTATAAAATCGCCACTTTGAAAGCCCCCCATTTCGTCAATTTTAAGGGAAAAATTAAAAAAAAAATATTTTTGTACTCAGTTCAAAATTATCTTTAAAATGATACGTAACAATTTTATGTAACGCGATTTTTTTTTTTTACTTCGCATTCGCTTCTATGAGAGCCCCCCTGAAATAAAGATTTTTATAACTTTTTAAGCCATTTTCGGCTGGAGGCCATCGGTTTACATATTATATCTAAATTTGAAGTAATTACGTTCAGTAATTCAAAAGTTATAAGGCTCTGACAGACGGACGGACGGACGGACGGACGGACGGACAAGTGCAAATCGCCCTAGTTAACTCAAAGACCTTCGCTTCGCTCGGTCGATTATAAATGTGAAAGTGTATTTGTTTTTTGGTTTGTTCTTCAATCACTCCGCAACAGAGCTATGGATCGACGTGATGTTTTGCATGGGTATAGTTGAGGACCTGGAGAGTAACATAGGCTACTTTCTATCCTGGAAAATCAAAGAGTTCCCGAGGGATTTTAAAAACTAAATCGACGCGGACGAAGTCGAGGGTATTAGCTAGTAATATAAAAGGTTGACTTGCGAAGTTGTTTAACACTAATTTAGATTTCAATCTACAGTGAATTTCATTTATTACGACCTCGGTTCTAGCGGCCATGCGCCTATAACGACGTTAACTCTAAGTCCCTTGATTTTAAAGCATACTTTAGTACAAAATATATCGCTATTAGCGACTTCGGATGTAACGCCGAGTTCGGGTGTAGCGACTGTTTTTAAATACGAGTCTCCCCGCGAAATTCAAATTTAATTTGGTTTTTCCCATTTTGTAAACTAATACGACAAAGTAGGCTTATGGCTTTCTAATTGCGCCAGTAGAATTATCATCTTCACTGGTTTACATAAAAATCTTTACTTGAAAGTGAGTTGTATTTTGATTAATTTCTTAAACTGGTCACTTTTAAGTAAAGATTTTTACTGGCGCAATTAGAATGCCATTAGCCTAGTTTGTCGTATTAGTTTACAAATTGCGAAAAACCAAATTAAATTTTAATTTCGCGGGCAGGCCCGTATTTAAAAACAGTCGCATCCTTAATGAATAATTTGTAACAAATTCTTAGAAATCCCATGCAGATATCGGGACTGAAGTCGGCCACCAAAGACACAAAAAGCTTTCTTATCTTTTGTTTACATCCACACAGATGGTCAGCAACTGTGGTGACCTTTACTTTTTGTTTATAGATATTAGCTAGGTAGGTAGATAAGCGTGTAAGTTTCGGAGTTAAATTTATGGTTCAACTATAACTACTTTCTGATATAATGATGAAACTACAGTACCCTTCATCGTCGTTATACCCGAAATCCACTGTATTTTACTAAATGTTAAATCCTTGTTTGTCATCGTACTCAATTTTCAGATACCAATAGCTGTTCCACTGAGGATGTTTGAAGTATTTACTTCTATAAGTACTGCTGAAAAATCTATGATATGCAGTGAAGCCATCAATATCATAGGAACAACATTTTTATATTTAGTAAAAAGAGGTATTTTTATAGTATTTAACAAAGCTAACCTAAAGCAATGTAGTCACTTAAAGTCCTAGTTATGCAACATACAACTTATGTAGTGAAGTAATAGACTACTTAAATAACATATCGCAACTTCGGTAGAACAACGGCACAATTGCTCACACAAGGGCACATTGCCTATCGTGAAAAAGAAATTAATTAAAAAAAAATTCATAATTCTTGAAAATTTGAAAATGAAAGTTGGTCCCATTTAAATTTGGTGAAGATCTGATGAATATCTTCAGTGATGGAGGACGAAACCTGCTTAATTATTAAGAGCAAATTGCTTGCCATCAGAAAATGTGTAGATTGATGCTATGAATTTACACTAAAAAGCTTAAAATAAATAAAATAAATATTTCTTTTTTGAAAAACAGACTTCAAACGTCACTACAAAGTATAAAATAATTTTAGTTTGTACAGTGTAGGTACACATAATATGTTGAAGTCGAGCTAACGTCGCGATTGGGTTTCGTTTCTTTTTAGACCCGCCGCCGACCCGCGAAGTTAATTTATATGTGTAATTTTTAATAATAAGCAACAAAAAAAATGTACTAATAAGATCGTTTTGGTTCACTAACCCTATTTCTTACTAATTTTTTAGCAAGAAATAGGGTTAGTTAATCAAATTAAGTCCAGGTAAGTCAAGAACAGTTTTTCAGGTTTTTTCATTATTATTATTAATAACTTCAATTTTTTACAACTCAAATACTAAGTTGAGCTCAAAAAAGTCCTTTAAAACTCGTTTGTTTGTGCATGAAACAGTTTTTATTGATTTCTGAAAAATTCAAATTGTGTGACTTATGAGGTTTTTGAAATGACCGATTCTATTATGCCCTTGTTCTACCGAAGGTGCGATATCTTAACACATTATTGTATCATCAAACCCATACTGAAGCAATGTTACTTACTATGTAACTTACCTGCATATTTTCTGTACATTAAAACCCAGGTCATAAAATGGGATACTCATGACTCATAATGTACTATTTCTAAGCATAATATCAATAAAATAATGTTGCAGGCTACTTCAAGGACTTGCGTTTACTGTTGTGTCAGAAAACACCCCCGCTGTATGGGCCCTCCCCCAACCCGCCGACACCCCTGTGTGGAGCTTTGCTGGATCTCATTCAGAGGCCCCTTCATCTCACCTCGCAGATCAATGTACCTGAATATAGGTAAGATTTATTCCTTCTTCTTAGAGTGGTTCTCCGACTAGCGAAGGTTGGTAGTACACTTTGTATAATCCTGCTAGTGTTGCGCGAGGCGTAAGCCCGTTTACACGGTGCGGTTCTCACCCGCGCCCACAGCGGTTGCAGTACCGCTGTTTTATTTCAAAACTCACGACACGCATGTTTATCGGTCTCGTAGCCGCCGCGGTTGCGGGAAAGGACTGCTAAGATGGCATAGGAAGGAGAGAACACCTCCCGCCTACGTCGCGTCGCCCTGCGTCCGCGCTACCGATCGCAGAATCCGCAGCCGTCGGCCGCCAAGCTCGCGGGCGACTGCAACCCACGCGGTTCTACTCCCCGCGCGGTTCCGTGAGCACCCGCGCCCGCCGCGGGCGCAAACTGCGCTGTGAAAATTGCTACTTCATTTTTCATACAAATCTGCTTTCTACGGAGCTTACTTGGCTGGTTTTTTGTAAAAAAAGTTTTTTAAAAACCCTTGGCTGGGAATACCATTTTAATCCAGCAGCATTGTATTTCTTGCACCACTACTTACTTCTCTCGTAGTACCTTCTAGGTACTACGAGAGGGACTATGGGGAATAAACCCTTTTTACTCCAGAAAATCAGAGAATCCCCATGGAATTTTTATAAAACCAAAATCTAAACAGGCATCAGTGTATAATTATTACTCTTTTAATTTCAGTGACACAGTCATGACAGAGTTCACTGCAGCATTCCTATGTAACCCGTACCCAGAAGCAGTTGAGATGTTTATATTACCGGCACTCACCAATGATCCCAACAAAAAGTTCCCATTTCTGCCATTGCTGCATTGCTTATACATGGATAAGTTTAGTTCAGGTCGACTGGTCAATGATTCATGGTTGCTGCATTCCATTTTAACCTTGGAACCACAGGATTTTTGTAAGTAGGGGCAACTCTTGTTTAATGTACAATTGAAGATTATAATATAAATGATAAAAAAGCGTGGATATACCTTGCTCTAGCGATTAATAAGACAGTTATAATTATCATGTGTATTCTATTCCTCTTGTGGCTATGCAGGTCCCGAGTCCCTGTAGCATGTCGACCGTCGCCGGTCCATTGTGCTCGCCATTTTTTTATAGCTTCTCTCCGATACTCGTTGCCGCCAGGAACAGCAGCACTTTCTTGGCTGGTATGAGTGTAGCCTCCTCAGGGTGCACGATATGTTTTCCTAGATGGATGCAACTGTGATAATATGCAACTGTGTTTCCACAGATTCCTGGCATAGCCTGCAAATATCTGAGCCCTGGAGCTTGAGGTTGTACATATTGTGTTTGTTTAGTCCACAATGTCCCGTCGAAGCTCGCACTAGAATGCATAAATTCAAAATTATTTATTTCACGTAGGCCAACCTGTGGCTCTTATGACAAGTCATGACTCTACCACCGGTTCGGAAAGCGGATTCTGCTGAGAAGAGCTGGCAAGAAAACTCTCTCTCTCTCTGCCCTTTTCAAAATAATCATTTTACAATATCAATATGAATAAGCTATTACTTTGTAATAAGTTTTTTATACTATCTTGTGGGCAGCTGGATGCCAAGCCGATTTAACCTATGCAACTTTGTTAGAATATGTTTTTCCTACCACAAACTAGTGCCTCAGCCTTCTTATTGAAGAATCTAACTAGCGCTTTAGTGATTTAATCCTGGTAAGTTACGCCAACGCCTGTGTACCATCATCATCATCATCATCATCATCATTATCAACCCATCATCGACTCACTACTGAGCGAGGTCTCGTCTCAGAGAAGGGTTATAGGGCATAGTCCACCACTTTGACCCTCTGACTGGGGGTCACAGGTTCGATCCCGGGTACCTCTGACTTTTCGAAGTTAAGTGTGTTTAAGAAATTAATATCGCATGCTTTAACGGTGAAGGAAAACATCGTGAGGAAACCTGCACACCTGAGAGTTCTCCATAATGTTCTCGAAGGTGTGTGAAGTCTGCCAATTCGCATTGGGCCTGTGTAACACAACATGATATTTTAAAAAGAGCAACCGCTAAATTTCTTGCTGGTACTTCTCAGTTAGAATGGCATTCCGAACCAGTGGTAGATTCACTTTATGATTCGAAAGCACTTTGTAAAAGTTTATTTGAATAAATAATTATGTATTACATTAGTATGTAATACATAATTATTTATTATGTATTACATTCTCTATTCTAATCTCTATTGCAGATTTAATTGATGTAATAGAGGGTAAACAAAACATAATACAGATATTTATAGATCAATAGATTATATTATAGTTATAATATAATATCCTCAATGACATCTTCAAAAATTAATCAAATGCTTTTATTCAGAAGAGGAGTTGAATAATATGGCGTCTAAGATACCATTTTAATAATTTCTACACATTTTGCGAATTGTCAAAAATACAATATGTCTGGAGAGATATCAGGTGCAGGATATATTCCCAAATTCGGACTTCGCTATGGGTTGTTTTTAAACAGTATGTCTCTCATCTCAACCCCCATCGTCAGCCCACTACTGAGCACAGGTCTCCTCTCGAATGACAAGGGTTTAGGCCAACTTGCCCTCGTCTTGAGCGAGGCAGTTTAAGACTGATGATTGAAATAGAAGCCTATTAAGTAAATTATTCGACGTAGGGCTAATGCTATGTCTTAAGTTACGGTCGCCGGGATAAATTCCAAGCGAACGAGGGATTGTAGAGTAACTCCCGAGCGTAAGCAAGGCTGTTGTATCTAGAATCCTGAGTGAAGCGCGGGGTTTAGGTTTGGTTAGGTTGCGGACAGCAATGTAATAATATATTGTTTGCTAAATAGCAAGTATAATATAAATCTATGGTGCTAAAACCTGTTGAATTTTAAATTAATGTGGTATCTTTCTAAATTTCAGTACAATATTACACCCTTAGGGGGTAATGGATTTCAGTAGGAATGTAAAGACGTATTTTACCTTTATCTAATAGGTCTTGTAATAAGGCATTGTCGAGCGAGTGGTGTGAAAATTACCTTTGTTTCAGCAAATAGTTTACTCCAAATAGACAACACAAGACTGCCACACAATCGAATCGTATTAGAATATTTGAAAATAATAGCAAAATTAACCATCAACGTATGCAATAAGCAGATCACATACGAATACGAGGATTCATTGTACAGCCACGAGACAGCGGCCGACAACGACGACGATAGCGACAGTGACAATGAACCCAACCCAACGTCAATACGTGAGCAAATGTTGCTCACGAAATGTATAGAGCTATTGAATGAGTCTGACCGCTGTATAATGGTGACTTGCTCCCAGATTACCGATAGTGAATTGTGCGATGAATTCCTCGATAGTATCTCGACGATATGTCATAATTTACTTCTAAGTCATAGGATGGCGTTACATAAATATAGGTGAGTTTGATATTTTTTGTGATCACTATGAATCCTCCATTTATTGCTGTAGGTATTTCCAGAATTCTCATTCCAGTCATTTTAACTGGTATGGGATTGTCTAAAAATGATTGTTACATTGTGACTATCGCAAACACCTCTGATTGGCAGATCCTCTCGGTATTGCCGAAATGCTTAAAACGCGACAATCAAAAAGGGTCTCTTTAATCTTAAAATGCTTTATTATTAATCACTTTAATCAGTAAGAAGTAAATTATTTTTAACATAGGCAATATTCCAATATTGATGACAATCACCAAAGTGTAGTTACAATGTTTACATATTTTGATTAAAGACTTTGATTTATCATTTACATTACATCTAGTTAATATAATATTGTTTTTAAGATGTAAAACTTTTCCAGGTTACTATACACCTTAGCATTTAAGCCAGTCTTCCTGCGCGAACTGTGGCAGTGGCTGGGCAACATGAGCCACGAGTCATCATTCGGAGGCTCAGCGACTCCGCTGCTGTACGCCCTCTCGCGCGGCATGGGCGCGGACACATCTGTCATGGGCGTGCACAAGCTGTTGGCGCCGCTGGCGGTTTTCTGTGCACTGTTCTCACTGCTAATCGGTACTCTACACGATACGGAGTTCTTTAGAGACACGAATGAGGATGAAAAAAGTAAGTAGACAATTCATTGTTATTGGTTTTTTCCAAGGCGCTGCAGCACCGCAAAACACAGTGTTGGCAGACCATGTTGGCAAGTTGGCACTTACCATCGCATGAGATTGCTGTCAATCTAAAAAATGTGATCTTGTCATGAATACAAGTGTAAATTAAAAATTTAAAACACTAACACGTGAATCTATGGCCGGCCGGACTATGTATGATATACCCAACATCCTGGTACCCAGTTTGCTGCTCCATCATTAGAGTCCTCCTGGAACCTCGATCATCACCTATCTTACACCTACTCGTTGAGACCATTCTAATGAGCCCAAACGCACTATATCTGCTGTAAGTTGCTGAGCTTTCTGTTGCTCGATCACGTCAGCTTTCAAACAGAAAAAAACTGCATCAAAATCGGTCCATTCGTTGGGAAGCCACCAGAGGAACAGACAGACACACTGACTTTAATTTGTCGGTCCAACATTCGGTTGGAAGTTGGAACGATGTGCCTTTTAAATGTTACCTTTTAGAATCAACGCCATCTATCGCCACATGTTAGCACCATCTCGTAAAAATAAGCAGACATTAAATTAAGTTTAAACAAGTTCACGCTACCCACAATAGTTGCAGTTAGTAAATTTTGCCGCAAATATTTCATTCGTAATCTCTCTTCTATAAAACTTCGTTATAAAAATTAAAAAAAGAACTAAACATGATCTGAAGTCAGGATTCGAAACCCCGAACCGATAGTTTCACTCCTTCGTTTAGCCGCTACGCCACCAAAGCTATGTTGGAACGTGTGTAATAAACGAAGGCAACAAGGTTCGTGACGGAAAATTCTTACACTTTTTCGCCTAGCCTCCATCCGCCAAACCGACCGAAATATTTGGAATGCTTTCAGTAACAAGCTCGTCCAGCACAAGCTCCGGCCGAGTCCATGCATTCGCCTTCTCGGAGCTGGGAGGCATTTGCCGCACGCTCAAGCAAGTGTGCCTCGGGCTAGTGGAGCTCGCCTACCCGGAGTACAGGCCGTCCGTGGTTGGCCAGTACAAGGACGCTGTCGGGACTTACCAGCTAGAACTGGCTGACAAGAACCAAACACCCGCGTGGGCGCATTTATTCAAAGTATGTTACAACTTTTTGTATTCCTCAATGGAGATTTTTTTTGTATACAATTTTTATTTAATTTTTAAGTAGTGATAGCCTAGTGGTTAGGTCACCCCTGAATTTTCGTGCATTTAAGGAATTACATATCACATGCTTTAACGGTGAAGGAAGACATCGTGAGGAAACCTGCACACCTGATCTTCAGCAGCCCATCAACGGCTCACTACGGAGCGTAGGTTAGCCCAATTAAAAAAAACCCTAGAATTAATTGCTAAAAAATATGCTAAAAAACAAATTATATTCGGCGGCGATTTTAACGTAAATGTCATGGAAAATTCAAATAAATCAAATACTTTAATTAACCTCATGTTAGAATATAACTTCGCCCAACACATTACCGAACCAACCCGTGTTACTAAAACTACTTCAACCTGCTTAGACCTCATATTTACAAACTTCAAAGACGATAACCAAAGTATCTATGTATACGACTACGGATTTTCAGACCACAAGGGAACAATATATAAAAAAAAGGCTTAAAAAATAAAGCAACAAATAAATTAATTTTAAAGAAAAGAATCTACTGCGAAAGAAACATAAACTATTTTAAATCAGAGCTAGTTAAAATTGATTGGAATAAAATAATAACAATTAATAAAACACTAAATGATAACTACAACTTATTTCATTCAATAATTACAGATCTCTTAAATCAGTGTATACCTATAAAAAAAATTAGAATAAATAGGAAAAAGAAAACCTACTTAACAAAAGGTATAAAAATTCCGTGTAAAAATAAAAGACTATTAAAAATTCTCGTAGTAAGCTCTAAAAATAAAATTCTCAAAGATGACTATAAAAAATACACTAAGCTACTAGAAACAAACAGTAATACAATCCAAAAAGATCGATAATATTAGGAAAATGGCGCGGTCAAACAACATCTCAAAGTCTATGTGGCAAATAATAAGAAACAGTACAAATAAAAATACAATAAGGCCACGGTCTAACATTACATTAAACTAGCGGCACGCTATGATGGCCGGTTTGACACATTACAATAGTGATGTGGAATGTCAATTTATTCTCGAACAAAAAACAATTAAGTTTTGTTTTTGTACCTGATTAAATAGGTTTAATAAAACAAAAATGTATATGTTTATTTAATTTATTTGAACGAACTGAATATTTGAATGAAAATGAATATACATACTTTATATGCACACAAGAAACATATGAATACAAAAGATACCAAAAAAGGTTTTTAAAAATTTTCAATTTAGAAAACCAAATGCTGAGTTGTGGTATATATC
Source organism: Oeneis ivallda (assembly GCA_029955525.1). Taxonomy (NCBI): domain Eukaryota; kingdom Metazoa; phylum Arthropoda; class Insecta; order Lepidoptera; family Nymphalidae; genus Oeneis; species Oeneis ivallda. The sequence continues at coordinate 9,049,585 of JARPMR010000003.1, read as the reverse complement.
ATATAAAAATAAAAATTTTACCTTTTGTATGAAACAGCTGATATTTTTTTGCGATTTCAGAGGTTTGTCCACATAGTGAAAATTGTTCATATTCACAAGTACATTCACCCCTTAAATGGTGCAAACTGATTTTTCTACACTTGTATACATTTTAGAAATCAATTTAATAAATAAATTTTGAGTCCTAAACCTAAAACTACATTCGATAAAATTTATGAATCTCTGCACATCACTATCGTCAATAAAGTAATACAATTATTTCCTTCAAAGTCGTTATCAATTAATACGGAACTTCATGAGCGGACAAACGTCAAACCGGCCATCATAGCGTGCCGCTAGTGTAAAGATCCACAATAAACTTACGTCGAAACCAAAGCAGATAACAAACGCATTCAATACCTATTTTGCTTCCGTTGGAGGGGGCACATGCACCAGTCGCTCGATCAATCACTCGACCGGTCGTCCAATAAACAATTCAATCGAAAATAGTATGTTCTTGCGCCTAGTGGAGCCGCGTGAAATGTACGATATTATACGCTCACTAAAAAACAAAAACAGCTGCGGAATTGACGAAGTACCACCCTCTCTGCTAAGAAAATGTGCAAAAGAGCTGACACTACCATTATACCTACTTGTTAACCAATCTTTTACTGATGGCGTATTTCCAGACCTCCTTAAAAAATCCGTTATAAGGCCGATATACAAAAAAAGGGAGAAATGTTAGGAATTGTAATAATTTTGTTCCTGGTCCTGAATCTATAAAAATAAATATTGTCTGTGGGCTCTGTGGCTCTCTCTCTATGAAAAAAAAATATACTTTGTGGTCTGACAGCTAATAAGTAAAAAGTGTTTTAATTACTCCCAAAAAAAATTAATAAAATTATAACATGGTAGCATAACAGTGGTTCCGATTAACGGATTAAAAAAAAAAGCAGTAAAAGTAGAAACTGATAAACAATAAAAGCCACTGGCTCACCGGTAAGTGAAATAAAAACCCGTGTCCACCCGTGTCGTAAATTACCTTACTAAAACAAGATGGAGGAAAGGGACGCTATCTCTCGCATACAACGTTTATCAAATGAAAAGACTTTCATCTTATGGAAATTCCAAATAGACATTCACTTTCGTAGTAACGACCTGTATGAAATCGTACACGATCCTAAAAATATAACATACGAGGATAAAGAGGATTTGAAAAAAGATGCGCAAGCCCAGAAAATCATCACGAGTACAATCGACCGTAAACATCTACCACTTTTATTGTCATGTAAAACCGCATCACAAATGTTTAACAAACTTAGCTTCATTTTTGAGCAAAAGAGTGATCAACAAAAGTGTAACACTCTGCAAGAATTCTTTCAATATTCTTATAACAAGCAACATGACATGACATTCCATATCAGCTCTCTTGAAAACCTAGCATATCAACTAAACTGCCTTGGTGAACAAATAAATGATAACATGCTTATCTCAAAGATTCTTTCAACTTTACCTGAACAGTACAATAGTTTCATAACAGCATGGGAGTCCACTATAACCTCTGATAAAACAATTAATAATTTAACTTCAAGATTATTAGCAGAAGAAAAACGCTTAACAAATACAAATAATAGTGAAAATGTTGCATTTAAAGCCTATAATAAAAACAAAAATAGGTTCAAATCTTGTAAAATCTGTCACAAAAAGAATCACCAAGAAATCAATTGTTTTTATAAAAACAAAGAAAAGTTATTCTGCAAAATTTGTAAGAAGAGTAATCATGAGGAAAAAGACTGTTTTTTAGGAAAAAGCATGAAAAACAAGTTTCTTTTCTCGCCATAAATGAGAACTTCATAATTGATTCCGGCTGCACCAGTCATATGACAAATAACCACTCAATTTTACATAACAAAACCGATTGTCAAATAGAAATTAAAACAGCAGAGAAAAATAAAATAATGACAGCCAGCAATAAAGGTACAATAAAAACAAAAACCTGCAATTTTGATGATGTGTTATATGTTCCAAAATTAGAGAAAAATTTATTGTCAGTAAATGCTATAACAGAGAAAGAAGGAGTTGTCATATTCACAAAAGATAATGTTGTTATTAAAAAGGATGACGAAATAATACTTCAAGGTGAAAAAAATAATAATGGTTTATATAACATAAATATTAAAACAAATACTGAAGAAAATGTCTTGATTTCCTACGACAAAGAAACAGCTGAAGATTGGCATCGTAGATATGGCCACCCTGGAAAGGAAACATTGAAAAATATTATTAAATCAGTAAATGGCATAAATTTAACAAATAAAGAAGTAGACACACTGAACTCGACTTGTGACATCTGCATGAGGGCAAAACAAACAAGAATTCCATTTCATACTCGACAAAAATCTGAAAGAAAATTACATACAATACACACTGATGTGTGTGGTCCAATTTCACCTACAACCTGGAATGAAAAGAAATATGTATTAACATTTATCGATGATTTCACAAACTACACTCAGGTCTATCTATTAACTAATAAAAGTGAAGTATTTATGCATCTAAGAAATTATGTACAAGAAGTTGAAAGACACAATGATCTAAAAATAAGCATCATACGATGCGATGGTGGTGGAGAATATTCAAGTAACAATCTTAAAGAATGGTGTAAAAACAAAGGTATCAAAATAGACTACACAATACCCTACACTCCGCAGTTAAATGGCAAGGCGGAACGCTTCAACCGCACTTTATTGGAAAAGACACGAGCAATGTTGTATGAGTCTAACCTGGAACACGAGATGTGGGGTGAAGCAATACAAGCAGCAACTTATCTGTTAAATAGAACCCCACGAGATGGTGAAAATCAAACCCCCATAGAAATGTGGACTGGAAAAAAACCCAACGTTAAAAACATACGAACATTTGGTTCAGAAGTGTATTCAAAATTACTAACACCTTTGAAGAAACTTGACCAAAGAAGCGAAAAACTTATAATGGTTGGCTATGCTCCAACTGGATATCAACTCTGGAATCCTGTGAATAGAGAAATAATTATAAGAAGAGACATAAAATTTGTAAAAAGTAAAAATCAAGAAAACAATAAATATCAAGATAAAAGTAAAACCCATGAAATTGAAGAAGATGACATAATTGAATTTACAATCAGCTCTTCTCAAACTAAAGATAATACAGAAAAAGAAATTGAAGAACCAATAATAAATGAAGAAAATACAAACAACAATGAGATAATACAAGAAAATACAGAAGAAGTAATACAACAAGACATACCAACTGAAGAAGAATTAAATATACCAGAAACCATAACAGATACAAATCAAGTTGATATTAATACCATACCCACAAGAGTAAAAAGACAAAGAAATCCACCTAAGAGATATGAAGATTATGTAATGATTACTTACAACGAAGCAATTAATAGTGAAGATAAACATAAATGGCAAAAGGCTATACAAGACGAAAAAAATTCTTTAATTGAAAACAAAGTTTGGAAAGTAGTAAGCCACGAAGAAGCTAAAGGAAAAAAGATTCTAAGTAATAAATGGATATTAAAAATAAAGGATGATGGAAATTACAAAGCTCGTCTAGTGATTCGAGGATTTGAGCAAAGAGAGGGAATTGACTATCATGAGATTTTCAGTCCTGTGATAAACAGTAGTCCTTTAAGAATGATTCTAGCAATTGCTGCACTAAACAGCCTAAAAAATCAAAACATTTGATATTAAAACTGCATTTTTATATGGCAAATTGGATGATAATACAGTATTTTTAGGCATACATGTTGATGATGGAATAGTAATTGGAAAAGATGAAAAAGAAATTGATATATTATTGTCAAAAATTGGAAAGAAATTCATTACCAAAGTAGATAACAACCCTAAGAAATACATTGGAATGGAAATAATGCAAAAGGAAAATGAGTTAAAACTAAAACAAGAAACTTTTATAGAAAACTTATTTACAAGATTATAATAAGACAGAAACCAAAATATCAGCAGTACCAATAGAATCAACTAAAGAAATAGAATCACCTAAGAACACTAAATTTCCTTACAGAGAATTACTTGGAAGTCTAACATACATTTCAAATAAAACTAGACCCGACATAAGTTTTGCTGTCAATTATTGTAGCAGAAAAGTAGAAAACCCAACCGATCATGATGTTCACAACTTAAAGCATATTCTGAAATACCTAAAAGGATCAAAAGGGAAAGGTCTGACCTATCAGAAAGATAAAAGAGAAATAGAGATAACTGCATACTGCGACTCAGACTATGCCGGAGATACTGAAACAAGGAGAAGCACAACTGGATATATAATCTTTCTAAACAACTGCCCAATAAGTTGGTGCACAAGACGGCAACCCATAGTAGCACTTTCCAGCACCGAAGCAGAATACATTGCTGCAGCTGAATGTTGCAAAGAACTATTGTATTTAAAATCTGTGATTCAAGAACTATTAAACCTACATAGTGTAAAAGTGACTGTACTCATTGACAATCAAAGCGCAATAAGATTGATTGAGAATGGAGTGATAAATAGATGGTCAAAGCATATAGACGTTCGTTTCAAATTTATTCATGAAAAAGTGCAAAATAGTGATGTGATAATCAAGTATTGTCCAACTAGTGAACAAACAGCAGACATTTTTACAAATATAATTGGGTAAAATTAAATTTAACTATCATGCTAATAAGATTGTTCTGTAAATCTAAATAAGTTAATTTTTTGAGTTATTATTACTGTTAATACTAACTACTTTAAATATATTGTTTAAAACTACTTTAAAACTCAATAAATACTTTGTTTAAAATTGTATAACTACCTATGTCTAGTGTAAGAATAAAAGTAAACTTTAAAACTTAAAAAAAAAAATTAAACAGCATTTTTTGTTTATATAATTTAATATAATATTATATTGTACTTAAGTCTATAAAACAAACATTAATATCTAGTAATTTTGTATAACTTTTTATGTATACTTTTAAGGAAAAATTGTAAAAGCTAAAGGAAACAAAATTAGGGGAGTGTGTTAGGAATTGTAATAATTTTGTTCCTGGTCCTGAATCTATAAAAATAAATATTGTCTGTGGGCTCTGTGGCTCTCTCTCTATGAAAAAAAAAATATACTTTGTGGTCTGACAGCTAATAAGTAAAAAGTGTTTTAATTACTCCCAAAAAAAATTAATAAAATTATAACAAGAAAAAAGTGATCTAAGCAATTATCGCCCAATAGCCTTACTCCCTGCAGCGTCAAAATCTTTGAAACAGCTATGTGTCGGCAATTAAATTCGTTTTGTGAAAAGTTCAAAATCTTTGATGAAAACCAACACGGCTTTCGAAAAAATCGCAGTACAACATTGGCAGTATACAAATACATTCAAGAAGTATACAACATTCTAAATGATAAAAAATATGCAATAGGTATCATGTTAGACATGTCGAAGGCGTATGACAAGGTCCAATATGACATTCTACTAAATAAATTATACGGCATAGGCATACGAGGTACACCACACGAATGGTTTAAATCATATTTAGGAAAGCGCGAACAATATGTTGACATCGAAAATTATGACCAAGAAACAGGACATAGTAAACTTGATCAGATCGGACGTAACAATCATGACTAACTCAATACCCCAAGGAAGTGTCCTTGGGTGTATTTTGTTTTTAATTTATATAAATGACCTACCAAAAATTTTTGACGAATATTGTATATTATTTGCGGATGACATTTCTTTATTATTTCCTCTATCAAATAATGATTACCTCCATGATACGATGACTCGACTGTTAAACAACATTACTGACTGGATGAATGACAATAAATTAGAAATAAATTAGGTATAATAAACTAAGATAATTCAATTTCGACCGCACCAAAAAAAAACAATTACGTATTAAATATACATATAATAAAACAGACATTGAATGCGCCGACAGCCTAACGTTTTTAGGCATTGAAATCGACACAAATTTGAATTGGTAGGACCATATCGAAAAAACAAAAACTAAATTAAGTTTTATTTATGGACTCGACAATTAAAACGAACCACCAACTTATAAACCGCACTAGCTGCGTATTATGCTTATGGGTACGCATTTTTGAAATATGGTGTTATTCTCTGGGGCAATAGCACCGATGCCCTGGACCTTTTCATACTACAAAAAAACTGCATACGCATATTAGCAAACATAAGAACTACAGACTCATGTCTACCACATTTTAAAGAATTAAAAATCTTAACACTACCTTCCATCTATATCTATGAGATATGTAAATTTGTTAGGAAAAATCTACACTTTTATAAAAAAAAGAAGACAAACCTCGTCGATTTCCCGAAAGACATGAAAATAAACTAACCCTAGCACCATCAAAACTAAAACTTTACACCTCGAGTCCCTTCGTAATGTCCATAAAAATATATAATAATTTGCCAGACAGCATTCGAAACATAGAAAAAGAAAACAAATTTTATAAAACATTAAAAAACTTTTTATTAGAAAAGTGCTACTACAAAATAAACGATTATTTTGACGATGCAAATAAAAATAAATAAAATCGGTCTCTCTACTACGGTCGATTTCAGACCAAGTTGCTACACCTTAACGGGGTATGTGTAAACAAGCTGCAACTAAAATAAATAAATAAATAAATAAATAAATAGGTCTCCTCTCAGAGAAGGGTTATAGGCCATAGTCCACCATGCTGGCCCAATGCAGATTGACAGATTTCACACACCTTTGAGCACATAATTATGAAGAACTCTCAGGTGTGCAAGGTTTCCTCACGATGTTTTCCTTCATTGTTGAAGCTTGTGATACTAATAATTTATGTAATTTCTTAAACGCACTTAACTTAGAAAAGTCAGAGGTACGTGCCCGGGCACGACCCAGCGACTCCCCGAAAAGGAGAGTCACTACACACAGTCCTAACCACTAGGCTTATCATATCACTGCTTTAAAATATAAATGGTTAGTTGGTAATTGGTACTTGGTATGTGTGTGGGTCAGGTGTGCACGCAGCTGCTGCGCGCGCTGTACGCCCGGGACGCGCGGCTGGGGTTCTGCGCGACGCACGCCGGCAGCGAGGCGTGGATCGCGGCGGGGCCCGTGGTGGCCGGCGACGGCGCGGAGGCGGCGCTGGCGGCCGCGCGCACGCCGTTCGCCGCGCGCCCCTACCGCGCCAACGTGCCGCGGGTGGCGCAGTCCGACCAGGGTGAGGGAGCTTACTAATCTACATATATACTTCCTTATAAACGGATTCAAAATAATTTAATATAAAAGATTATTTTGAAGTTAAACTTCTTTACGCACGCTTGACTTGGGGAGTGTAAGATGGTGAATGCGTTACGAAAAGTGTGATCGGGCGAGGCGAACGGAAGTTGAGAGGGAGATATAAGTTACTGAAGATAGAAAGAGAGAAAGAGTTACGTTTCGTATATTACTGTAGGGGTCTTGCCCCTACAGTAATACACATACAGTGACTTTAGTTCTATGGATCTCCTCTTTCTGATTTGATATCGCAGTATACTGATATAATAAAGCGGTAGAGTTTGTTTGTTTGAAAGCGCTAATCCCTGGAACTACCAGTTGAATTTGAAAAGTTCTTTTTGCATTTGATAGGTCAATTCTTGAGGAAGGTTATTAAGTACGATCCTTAGAAGCCGAATGAAAACGCTAAGCGAAAATAACGTAATAGCGCGAGCGGGCAACTCTGGTCCTAGATTATATGCAGGGTCTGATGATGTAGCCAGCTACTAAAAACTTCTTTATAAAACATTTTTTTTTTAATTTACACTTGTTTATAGTGTAAATATATTTTATCATTTACAGATGTGGGCCCTCCGTTAACTATCAAAGAACTGCGAACTGTTACAATATTAAGAGAAATTCCATTTGTGGTACCGTTTTCGACTAGGGTGTTGATATTTCAAGGTCTTCTAATAAGGTAAGAAAAACACTGCACTCAAATTACTGTCGAAATGTTTATTTTCTTGTCAAATGTTCCAAAGGAGTTGTTATTTTCCAGGGAAAAACACGAGCACTGGTATGAGATGACAAACTTCAATGAGGGTCCGTCAATAACCATTAGTGTTCGACGGACGCACTTATACGAGGACGCATTTGATAAACTTAGTCCCGATAACGGTGAGTTTATATTTATAATTCGTAGTTGTAGACAAGGTGAAGGGAAAAAGACCTTGAGACTAGATTTTGTTTACTCATTTACTCGTGAATTTCTAAAGGATATCACGAGAAAAACGGGCTGGCAAAATTTTATCGTGTCGCGCATTTTAGCCCTACAGGTCAAGTCTGCCTTTTCACTTACAAACGCAGTCAGAAAAGTCGAGGACCGTACGAAGTAGAAGGCTATAGTTGCCAGAAGGCATTTTCATATTGACACGACATTCAACAATGAAATGTGCGATCAAGAAAAAGAAGATAAATATCTTCTTCTTTTACTTCTTTTTTTATTTTTGTGCACTTTTATTGATGAAAATTAATGTTTAATTTTCATAGGTGCAACAGGTCAAAGGATATAAAAGTTTGAAATATAAATTAACTTCAATCAGCTCCCTTGAAAAAAATAGCATTTTGAGTTGCAACAGTATTCTTCCAAGGCAGCGATATTTAAAATCCAAGGCAGCGATATTTAAAATAAAGTTTTTAAAATATATTATAACACATTGCCATTTTTAGGGTTCCGTACCCAAAGGGTACCAACGGGACCCTATTACTAAGCCTACGCTGTCCGTCCGTCCGTCCGTCCGTCCGTCTGTCAGCGGGCTGTATCTTGTAAACCGTAATAGATAGACAGATGAAATTTTCACATGTTATGTATTTCTATTGCCGCTATAACAACAAATAATAAAAAATAAATTAAATTAAAAATATTAAATTAAAATATTTCCATGGGTACATGGAAATATTTTTATTTAATTTTTTTTAACGGAACCCTAAAAGAGCGAGGCCCGACTCGCACTTGGCCGATTTTTCTTTTTTAAATAGTAGGAAAAGGGGATAGGTGGAAAAAGGTCGGAAGTCAATGAAACTTTGGGATATTGTTCAGGGATCGTTAATTAACATTTTCTCAAGTTTTGGACCTCGAGGACCCTGTGCTAAAATAAGACTGGATTACAATCTTCATAGAAAATTTCGTTTTAGAAAGAGACAGATACAGTCGCCGTAAAACAGCTTACTTATTTGGTTTTCGACCGATTTATTTTCTGTTTTTACAAATTTATTGTTACATGTTACATTTTCGATTTTAATTAATGAATATCAACATTTTGACAACAGTCAAATACCCAATTCAGGAATACAAATCAGAAACAGCGTCGTTATCGAGTCCGTATTTCTTCTTATTTCTTGTAAATGAAAAATTGCTAGAGCCATCGATATATTGTATTGATCGTAGAGCCCGATCTAAAGCTGAAACTTCGAGTGCAGTTAATCAATCAGGCTGGCGCGGAGGAAATTGGCGTAGATGGAGGCGGCTTGTTCAGGGAATTCCTTTCAGAACTTTTAAAGTAAGTGTCTATACATATACCCATAAAATATAATTAAAAAAAAAAGTCAGACCTAAAGGTCGCTACATAATAGAAAGTAGCAGTATATAAAATATTAATAAAAAAAAAATACATATAACCACTTTTTTATTTACATCAAGTTCAGTGTGTCGATTCTATAAAAATGATTGCATTACTGTAAAACTCGCAATGAACTCTGCTTGGCTGGTGCTATTGGTTAAAATTCATGTATGCAGCAAGAACTCCATAAATTCAGCCAATCAGAGGTGCGATTGTCTAAAGTTATTCCATTGATCGTAATCGTATTCGATGACATTAGCGTGAAAGTAAAATAAACCATAATGGCATTGAATTAGAGCTCAATTTCGTGTATGCAATCTTATACGTTTAAGTATGTACAGTGCGCTCCATAATGCTTTATATTAAAAAAATCGGTTGTGACTGAATGAAACTGAATTTGTGACTGAATCAATACAATCAAGAATTATTTTACTTTGACGCTACATCGACTACGAATACAGTCAATGGAATAACTTTTAGACAATTGGTACCCAGAGATCATTGCGATCGTCACCCTGATGCAATCATTTTTAGACTAGCTTTAGCCACAGCTAGTTACCACTCTACCGTCAAAGCCACCAAACAGTGTAACGTTCCGGCACGATGTCGTATAGAAATCGATTAGTTGTATGGGTTTAATTTATACTACCATAACCCTTCCAAGTTAGCCTGGTACCATCTTAGGCTATGGATAGATCGATGGATCTATTAATATTATATATAAGAAGATTGGTGATGACTCTTTAGTTTGTCCGTCGTGCTCTTCGGAATATGTATAAAAAACTTATAAAAATTTTCAGATCCGCCTTTAATCCCAATCGAGGTTTGTTCCGTCTAACTAATGACAATATGTTATATCCAAATCCCGGAGTGCATTTGTTGTATCCCGAGTTCCATATGCATTATTACTTCATTGGTAGAATATTGGGAAAGGTAAGTTATATTTTATCGCATATTGCCGATTTGGTATGGTGTTAGGATTAGGTTTTGGATTAGGTGTTACCTTGTTAATTAAAATGTTATCTTGTTAATTAAAATATAATATATAGGCATATAAATTCTATACTGCTAACTCTGTTTCTGTATGAACTTATGCATTATAATTTCAACTCAGAATTCCCTCGAATTTCGCTGAAGCAAACAATACAAGGAAAATCTGGATTTTTCGGTTCTATTTCTGGGGTATATTTAATCCACTAATCCACACCAGACCAGACCACATGGGAAATTAATCCTATTTATTCCTCTTTTCTATGAGGGACGACTTGGCTCTGCAATAAGCTTTACTAAATCTATTACAAAACTAGTACATGCACAGTATTCGTCTTAACGAATTTAGGTTTAAATAAAGTGGTAACTTAAGTTATGGTTTTAAAATTATATCGATATCCTTTTTTACAGGCTCTATATGAAAATCTCCTAGTAGAACTACCTCTCGCGGAGTTTTTTCTGGCGAAGTTGTGTTCTACGCGGGAACCGGATGTACACGCATTGGCATCCTTAGACCCGGCCTTGTACAGAGGTCTACTGATGCTGAAGTCGCATAGGAGAGAGGATGTTACTGATTTGGGCCTGGACTTTACCATAGTTATCGATGAATTAGGAAAGCAGAGGGTGAGTAATGTCAATAGTAACAGAAAGGGGTTGTATCGTATGGAGCTCGGGCCAGAGGTGCGATTGTCTAAAGTTATTCCATTGATCGTAATCGACTCGATTAGATGACAACATCAAAGTAAAATAAACCATAACATCATTGTATTAGAGCTCAATTCCGTGTATGCATTCTTATATACGTTTACGTATGTAGGATACACTACGTAACGCTCCATATTAAAATCGGTTGTACTGAATTTGTGACTAAATCAATACAATCAATTATTTTACTTTGAGGTTAATGTCATCCAATACAAATTCGATCAATGGAATAACTTTTAGACAATTGGTACCAAGACGTTATTTGTACGGCGTTTTAAAATGTTCGGGGTCATGAAACAGTAATTTTTTTTTTCATTTATTATTCAAACCAAAACGAAGAGTTCCATAGGAAAACCAGAGTTACCGTTATAGTTTATCGAGTCGAAAAGATGAAGCATCCATTACGGATGGTGCACACAGTTCGAAGAACCTAAGGACAGTTAATATGAATGAATATTAACACAAATCCAATACTCTATTTAAGGGTGGAATCATATAATATGTTGTATGATGGTGGGTAATATCCTCGAATATTTGATATTATTTTGTGCATCATGAGGAAACCTGCAGACTGAAAGATCTCCCATAATGTTCTCGAAGGTATGTGAAGTTCCCCAATTCGCATTGGGCCAGCGTGGTGGACTATGGCCTATAACCGTTCTCTGAGAGGAGACCTTCGCTCAGTAGTGATCGGTTAACGGGTTGCTGCTGCTGATGATGATGATTGTTGTTTTGCAGATAGAAGAATTAAAGCCGGGTGGTGCAAATATTCCCGTGACAGCGGAAAATAGGATAGAATATATACATCTCGTTGCAGACTATAAATTGAATAGGTACGTTTTCTTTTCCCGGCCTCTATAGGTCGCGGCACGAAAGTTTAGCCCTGAACAAAATAGCTGCGCATAGGGTACTGTCGCGCAACCAATGACGACGGCCGGAATGCGACTGCAGAGCCAATCAGCGCCATGATACCTTATTTTCGACTTCTGCGCAATAACGGTCACCGCTAGACTTTCGTGCCGCTACCTTTACCCTCGATTGAGGCTAGCTTAAAGTTTCACATACATCTGAACGGAGACGTGTTCTGTCTGTCCATTTATCGGTGTAATTGAAGTTTAAATTAATAAATATTTTTGGACTTAGTAACTAAAAATAAACATGTAGGTATTAAGTTCTATAAACGCTGTTGATTACTTATAAATAATAAAATAAAATAAAAATACATTTATGTATTTGAGGAATTTGATTAAAATCCTTGAAGTAATAAGAGTAAATAGTAAAAAATAGTAATGTAATTCTACAAATTGAACCCCATACTACACACTTATAGTGGTGAGTGCGACTGACAACAAAAACAAACGATATTTGAAGACGCTAACTGACCAATGCGAATTTTGAAAGTTTCCTGACAAGTTTCTTTGAATCTTGTCGGGTTAGTCGGTCTGGTGGTAAAAAATTGTAATGTATTGCGATTGCATCCAATTAGGAAATAGGACGTAACGCAGCGTAATTTTTAACGTTTTCTGCGTCTTAGACTTCGGCGTTATCTTCCTTTGAAATTCCGTAGGCAAATAAGGGCGCAGTGCAACGCCTTCAAACGCGGGCTCACGTCGGTGGTGAACGCGGAGTGGCTGCGGATGTTCTCGTGCCGCGAGCTGCAGCTGCTGATCTCGGGCGCGGAGGTGCCCATCGACATCGACGACCTGCGGTCACACACGCAGTATGGCGGTCAGTATTTCAACGCGGGCTCACGTCGGTGGTGAACGCGGAGTGGCTGCGGATGTTCTCGTGCCGCGAGCTGCAGCTGCTGATCTCGGGCGCGGAGGTGCCCATCGACATCGACGACCTGCGGTCACACACGCAGTATGGCGGTCAGTATCTCAACGCGGGCTCACGTCGGTGGTGAACGCGGAGTGGCTGCGGATGTTCTCGTGCCGCGAGCTGCAGCTGCTGATCTCGGGCGCGGAGGTGCCCATCGACATCGACGACCTGCGGTCACACACGCAGTATGGCGGTCAGTATCTCAACGCGGGCTCACGTCGGTGGTGAACGCGGAGTGGCTGCGGATGTTCTCGTGCCGCGAGCTGCAGCTGCTGATCTCGGGCGCGGAGGTGCCCATCGACATCGACGACCTGCGGTCACACACGCAGTATGGCGGTCAGTATCTCAACGCGGACTCACGTCGGTGGTGAACGCGGAGTGGCTGCGGATGTTCTCGTGCCGCGAGCTGCAGCTGCTGATCTCGGGCGCGGAGGTGCCCATCGACATCGACGACCTGCGGTCACACACGCAGTATGGCGGTCAGTATCTCAACGCGGGCTCACGTCGGTGGTGAACGCGGAGTGGCTGCGGATGTTCTCGTGCCGCGAGCTGCAGCTGCTGATCTCGGGCGCGGAGGTGCCCATCGACATCGACGACCTGCGGTCACACACGCAGTATGGCGGTCAGTATCTCAACGCGGGCTCACGTCGGTGGTGAACGCGGAGTGGCTGCGGATGTTCTCGTGCCGCGAGCTGCAGCTGCTGATCTCGGGCGCGGAGGTGCCCATCGACATCGACGACCTGCGGTCACACACGCAGTATGGCGGTCAGTATCTCAACGCGGGCTCACGTCGGTGGTGAACGCGGAGTGGCTGCGGATGTTCTCGTGCCGCGAGCTGCAGCTGCTGATCTCGGGCGCGGAGGTGCCTATCGACATCGACGACCTGCGGTCACACACGCAGTATGGCGGTCAGTATCTCAACGCGGGCTCACGTCGGTGGTGAACGCGGAGTGGCTGCGGATGTTCTCGTGCCGCGAGCTGCAGCTGCTGATCTCGGGCGCGGAGGTGCCCATCGACATCGACGACCTGCGGTCACACACGCAGTATGGCGGTCAGTATCTCAACGCGGGCTCACGTCGGTGGTGAACGCGGAGTGGCTGCGGATGTTCTCGTGCCGCGAGCTGCAGCTGCTGATCTCGGGCGCGGAGGTGCCCATCGACATCGACGACCTGCGGTCACACACGCAGTATGGCGGTCAGTATCTCAACGCGGGCTCACGTCGGTGGTGAACGCGGAGTGGCTGCGGATGTTCTCGTGCCGCGAGCTGCAGCTGCTGATCTCGGGCGCGGAGGTGCCCATCGACATCGACGACCTGCGGACACACACGCAGTATGGCGGTCAGTATCTCAACGCGGGCTCACGTCGGTGGTGAACGCGGAGTGGCTGCGGATGTTCTCGTGCCGCGAGCTGCAGCTGCTGATCTCGGGCGCGGAGGTGCCCATCGACATCGACGACCTGCGGTCACACACGCAGTATGGCGGTCAGTATCTCAACGCGGGCTCACGTCGGTGGTGAACGCGGAGTGGCTGCGGATGTTCTCGTGCCGCGAGCTGCAGCTGCTGATCTCGGGCGCGGAGGTGCCCATCGACATCGACGACCTGCGGTCACACACGCAGTATGGCGGTCAGTATCTCAACGCGGGCTCACGTCGGTGGTGAACGCGGAGTGGCTGCGGATGTTCTCGTGCCGCGAGCTGCAGCTGCTGATCTCGGGCGCGGAGGTGCCCATCGACATCGACGACCTGCGGTCACACACGCAGTATGGCGGTCAGTATCTCAACGCGGGCTCACGTCGGTGGTGAACGCGGAGAGCTATACATAAGGCAACAAAATACTAAAGGGGCTATCAGTAGATATTGGAATAATACAAAAGCACTCACCGTAAAGTCCAGCAGTACTCCTACCTGGAAGGAAACTGACCCCTGAGTGAAGTCTGGTATATTACTAGCGTACTTTTGTGTGACTCTTGATATGTTATTGGGCCTCCCGAGTCTAGTAAGAGGTGTTGACGATAAAAAGTCAGCAAAAAAGGGCCTTTGAATATGTATTTGTACAATTGTACATGTTCCTGACAGGCGGGTTCTCGGACACGCACCCTACGGTGCAGTGCTTCTGGCGCGTGCTGAAACAGTTCACGGACGAGCAACGCCGGCAGCTGCTCAAGTTCGTCACCAGCTGCTCCAGGCCGCCGCTGTTGGGATTTAAGGTTAATGACTTTTTTATAGAAAGCAAAGCTAAACTTGACTTATATTATTCTCTCCCCTCCAAACAACCAGAAAGCTTCACTTTCACTTCAATTTCACTTCACTTTCACTTCACTTTCACTTTCACGTCACTTTCACGTCACTTTCACTTCACTTTCACGTCACTTTCACTTAACTTTCACTTCACTTTCAATTCACTTTCACTTCACTTTCACTTCATTGTCACTTTTATGTCAGTGACTACACTGACACAAAAACTATGTCTGTATGTAGTTTTAAGTATTCTATGTAACCCAACGACGCGACGGATTACACAAACAATTATACGCACACTTTAATCGCATGTTTTATCGATGGATCAAGATTGCGCCAGGAACTTATACCCCGTCGGCACTAAAGTTCCCTAACTATTACGGGAACACCTAACATTGGAACAAGGTGGAAATTAAACTGGGTAAGGGGATTGTATTTATGGGCTACCTACGTAAAGAGACTCCTACTTAGGGGATAATTTAGGTGTTGGTGAAAACGGGTATAGCCCATTACTCTTCACTTGAAAAAAAACTGGGATTGACGGATTGTTTGGATGAAATGAAATGAAAATACACTTTATTGCACACCAATCGATACAAAACAAAATAACTTAAAATCATACATTAAGGGAAGAAGCTGTACAATAGACGGCCTTATCGCTAAGAAGCAATCTCTTCCAGGCAACCTAAAGAGGAAATACTAATAGAAGAAAATATACGGGATGAGGGTGTAAACTAAAATATACTTTAATTAAAAATAAATAGCCAAAAATAACTACATCTAAATAAATAAACAAATTACTCAAAAAAATAAATAAATAACAATAAAATAAACATACCTACTTAAATACATAAATGATACATACATACATACATACATTAAATATGGCTCCCAAATCGCAATTCTATTTAGGAGCCAGTTTGATTTGAGCGATCTTATTATGTGGACCACATCGTAACTATGGATATTCTTTTAGGATTTACAACCTCCATTCTGCATCCAGTCGGCGGGCGCCACGGACCGGCTGCCGTCCGCCTCGACGTGTATGAACCTGCTGAAGATACCGGAGTACCACTCGGAGCATTTGATGGCCGAGAAACTCCTCTACGCGATCCAGTCCGGCGCCGGTTTCGAATTGAGCTAAGTGAGTGATAACAGTAGCAGTGATAGCCTAATGGTTAGTACTGCTATCTCCTATTCGGGGGTTCGCAGGTTCGACCTCTGGCTTTTATAAGATAAGTGCGTTTAAGAAAAATATCACCAGCTTCAACGGTGAAGGAAAAAATCGTGAGGAAACCTGCACACCTGAGGGTTCTTCATAATGTTCTCAAAAGGTATGTGAACTGTGAAGTCCGCCAATTCGCATTGGGCCAGCGCAGTGGACTATGGCCTATAACCTATGTGAGCCATTGATGGGTTGCTCAAAATGAGTGATAATAATAAATGTCTTCCCGGTAACGGCGGCCAATCTCCACAGATCAGCCACCTGCATGGGAGATATTATAGAATTTACAGAGCGTGCGTGCGTGCGCATACGCAGGTCAACTCTATTCCCTCACTCATAATCCTATGAGACGGAAATTCGACACAACCAGATCGAGATCAGGCGCAGGACAGATGGCTTTACACGCTCTAAGTACCCTGTACTCATACAGGGTGTTCAACAAGCATAGCATATTCTGTAGAGATATTTAGGGTGTTCTGTAAACTGTGGTTAAGCTTGTACGAGCAACGCATTTCTAGGTTAAGTTCGAGTTTATGCATTTCGATAGATTTTGAATGTCATACCACTGTAACTTCAAAACATATTGGATTTTAGCTACCTTTTAGTCTCAAGATAGTCCATGCATCTACAATCAACGCCCCAAGTGGGAATTGTGAAATCAAAATCGGTAGTACTGGAAACACAACTTAAGATCTTTTCTTTAGAATACTCTTAGATCCATTTTATTGTTTCGATGCTTGTAACGTTAGTGAGGTGTTAAATAAGATGAAAAATGACTGCGAAAGTGGGATTGTCCGTTGATTTGTCCTTCAATCACACAGCAACGTAACAACGGATCAACTTGATTTTTTTATCCTGGAAAATCGAAAGGGTTCCCTTGGGTTTTACAAAAACCCCTTACGCGAACGAGATAGCGGGCATAAAAAAGCATTAATAAAAAAATAAAATAATTTTGATAAAATTTTTATTTGATACAAAAATAGATACATATTATTACAGAACCAGAACTTTCTGATTATTACTTCTCCTTTTGTTGGATTGCAGGTAAATCCGGAGGATTTGATGTACCAACTTTTAACAAAAAAAAAAGTACCTATTTCGCGATACATTATTTATATACCGATAGTTAATCTCAATGTGATAAACTAAGCTCTTAGTGTAGTACCTACTATAGTAAATAAAATAAATGTTGAATTGATTACACTGTCGTATTTTATTTAAAACTATGATGTACTTGCTCATACAAAAATTTACAAAATGTAGATATATTTTTCGACTTTGTAATGTAATACTCACATAGGAGTAGGGGAGGTAGGGGAGCATTGGGCACTTTTTTACATAAATGTTAATAAAACTGTTATTTTTTATCAAAATCAAAATTTTATTCCAAATATATCGAGCACACATATTTGGCAGTAATTATTGCTAAAAAAAGTTTTGGTATTATAATTAGTCGCAAAGTTACAAAAGATCTTCGAACACATGTCCAAAGTGCCCAAACCTCCCTCCCACCGGGAGGTTTGGGCACCCCTGTAGGGAGGTTTGGGCACTGCATTTAATATGCACGATATTGCTTTACTATACTACTATGCTTAAGTATTATATAACATTGCTATAAAAATTGTAGTACAAACATTTTTTCTTATCATAGACTTTAGAAAAATTAAACAATGTGACTTAGAATCAATACTGCACGATGTTGGACTTAATTAAACTTATCTTACGCTGACGCTACCCTGCTTTATGTATCTTTGAAGGTTAGACCTGGGTATATCATATTTCATCGCAGTAGTTTTAATATTTCCTCCTTTAGAAATCTCTTGCAATGCGCGCAAAATAACATCTTTAGGGATTTCACGTCGCTTATTTTTCTTTTTAAATGAAAACGGCATTGTCCTGAAAAGAAATGATTAAACATTCAATCCAATAGGCATATCAAAAAAGCGCAAAAGTATGACACCAAAATACACTAAAAACAGAGAGAGCATTGGGGCATGCCCAAACCTCCCTCCTACCTGCGTGCCCAATGCTCCCCATAACCTCATTTTTCAAATATATTTGAATAAGTTTATTTTTATCAAATGTTGAATCCTAATTGACAGGTAAATATAATCTTTATTAAATACAATAGAAGAAGTTAACACAGATACTTACACTTTCTTGCAGATTTCTTTGTTATGCTTCTTCAAATCACAATCAAAATATTTACTTCTGTACGCAACAAACCGTTAAGCGCATGTAACTTGACAACCAAGTGAAA
Organism: Oeneis ivallda; assembly: GCA_029955525.1. NCBI lineage: Eukaryota > Metazoa > Arthropoda > Insecta > Lepidoptera > Nymphalidae > Oeneis > Oeneis ivallda. The sequence goes on along the minus strand of JARPMR010000003.1, from coordinate 9,030,758 downwards.
TGACAGCTGACACTTTTGGTAAGCGGTGTTGCCAGTTATTAAACTATAGTGCTGTGGTAGAAAACAAAATATATCTAGAATAGATTTTGAGGAATGAGGGGGTGCCCAAACCTCCCGACTGCCCAATGCTCCCCTACCTCCCCTACTTAGTAGACAAGTTTTAGTTTTGTGTTTGAATTTTATATCTATGTAAATAAGTGTAGAATAATTACAGTAAGTTAAACTTATCTTCAGGAGGCTGTCTGGGTAGAAAGCGTAGGTACATCTAAATATATCTTGTTTCATATTATAACTTTATCTGCCATCAAAAACACATTGTGAATGTGTTGTGGCTTCAAAATCATCTTTGTAATGGTTGCCATGAGCGAATTCTGCTGTCACAGTTGTCAAATTGCTATTGGTCGGTCTCTTTATAGATAGCGAATAAAGTTGACGATTGTTTTAACGTTACTCTGAAACAAGGTATATGTACAAATATGTATAAATTATTGTGATGGGTGTAAATAATGGTTTTTAACCAGTTTAAATTATCACATCTGAAAGTGTCAAATAAATTTGTTAAAACTTTAAAAATCTATTAATCAATGTGCGTTCCATCAATTTCATCGTATCCGCAACCCTAGTTATTTGAATATTTTTTTGTTTTTTCGTCGCTTTAATAAAGAGGTGGCTTAAAAATAAAAAAATAAATAAGTACGGAAAACCCAAAAGCTGAAATATCTAAATAACGAATTAATCAAAATTGGTGATTTTGTATAGGACCACTTCGGAGTAGTTTTAATGTAAGTATAATTCGCGGGTGCGAAGCCGCGGGAAAAGCTAGTTTTATTAAAAATGACAGATTTACCCATAAAACGTTGACTTGTCTTACCGTACAGACGGATACTAGGTATTCACCGCAACGCCGATGTCATCTATACTAATATTATAAAGAGGAAAGATTTGTTTGTTTGTTTGTTTGTTTGTTTGTTTGTACCGAATAGGCTATGTAACTACTGGACCGATTTTAACTATTTTTTCACAAATAGAAAGCTAAGTTATCAGGAAGTAACATAGGCTAAAATTGATTGTCAAAAAAATTAGAGATCCTTAAGAAAATTGCAATAATGTAACCCAAAGTAGGAAAATTTTGCCTATTAAATGCATTATTTGGCGTGTACTGAGAAAACTGTTGATGATACATAAAAATTATGTACTACATGATTAAAGTACTCATTATCCTCTACAAAAAAGTCCCCGAGGGAATATATCTATCATATTTAAGTCACAATAGTAGCTTTTGTGATCTAAAATTTAATTAGATCGCCTTTATTATCGTGATATTAATTCTTTCATACTAATACGTCATACTAATATTATAAAGGCGAAAGTGTTTGTTTGTTGGTTTGTTGGTTTGTCCTTCAATCACGCCGCAAAAGAGCTACGGATCGACGTGATTTTTTGCATGGGTTTAGTTGAGGACCTGGAGAGTGACTTAGGCCGGGAACTTTTTGATTTTATCCCGGAAAATCAAAGAGTTCCCGAGGGATTTTAAAAACAACATTCACGCGGACGAAGTCGCGGGCATCAGCTAGTTGTTTATATGAAAATTTAAAGCCGGGCTTCGGTCGCAAGGCGGACGTCGTTTTGCTGTGGCAGACGTCAGACATCTATGCCTCTAGGTTTAATAAATAACACATCTAATAAGTAACCGTGAACTTGTCTGCGGTGCTCATCAATAACCTGCATTAATATTGGCTTAGGTGCATTCATCGTTTCAAATATGGCCGCCACTCGCCGCCATTACGGTTTTGACAGTTGCAATCAATCAGGGTTGATGAATGAGGTTCGCGAGACGTCGAGCCATGCTCTGCCCTCTGTGTGCGGTAGGCGGTAGCTTGCTCGTACGCGCACTGATCTTTATTCTAAGTCTGAGCACCTATCTCGATGCTATATCGGTCTTGTATCAACTATCTTTAGATTGATACACACGGTTAACCAACTCGCGCATGGTTTATGCGTTGGAAGTATGTAGGTATTTAAATAGCTGGAATGAAAAATGTTGAGCTTATCTATTACTTACTTTCTATTTGCAAATAGAAATAAATGAAGCATAGGTAGCTGTACGTTATGGGTGCAAAAGTAGACTTTCTTGTAGGTACCTATTTAATTCAATTCCCAAACTTGGCACAGATTCTTTCGCCAGTCATTTATTATCTATGTCAGGTATTATCTATGTCGGCAGTGACGGAGAAGGCAGGTTCTTGTACTTATGTATTGCAAAAAATGTAGGCCTTAGCGTGTTTTTATCGTCAGATATGCTTACCAGATCAGTCTGATGGTGTTAATATAGGTAAGTAGGTACTTCTTAAATTAATTTGGAAGGAGGTTAGGTAAATGGCTAAAATAATCACCTAATGCCTATTATATACTATAGTCGGATTATGCTGTCAGTGACCTTAGAATACTATGGCTTCAACCGAGACAAAACGACAAACCGGGTCATACATACCATTCGAAATGTACCTAGATCAAGAGCGCAGCCTATATAGGCCGCAGCAGAACGAAAGGGAAGATATGCAAAAAATAAAATATCTACTATGTACATTACCATAGTTCTCAGTAGAACATCGATGTATTATAATAATACATCGATGCAGTAGAACTATTAATAAAATAAGTTAGTCAGTGCTTCTTGCAATTATTTACCAATTATCATTGATAAAAATAATTTTGCTAAAGGCACAAAGTAGATGTGCTAAATCTTAAATTACATCGGTCAGTAAAATTAGATAGATAAATAGGTAATCTATACTTATAATAAAACTGTAACTGGAAGATTTCTGTACATTTAATATATTTTGAAAATTTTAACCGGGGGATGCTTTATTATCGATACTGAACCCAAAACAGATTTTAATTTAATTTTTGTCTGTCTGTCTGTCTGTCTGTCTGTCTGTCTGTCCGCGCATCACGCGAAAACTACAGTACGGATTTAAATGAAATTTGGTATAGCGGTAGCTGATACTCCGGGTCAATATATAGGATAGTTTTTATCCCGATAAAACATAAGGTTACTCCAGGATAAGGGATGAAATTTATTGTTGATTTTACTCCGTAACTCAGTCAAATATGAACCGATTTTAATAATTCTTTCTTTATTAGAAAGTGTGTACTCTAAGAAATATTTTGTCCAATTTTAGTGAAGATCTGCTAAATATTATCGGAGATAGAGAACAGAACTTCTCTCGGATTTCCAGGTCACTCGCATACGATATATACGTATCATAGACTTATTATAATGATACGTATAGATCTTATTACATCCATACCATAGCCATATCATTGAACTCCAGGCCCTAGCTCCTCAATCCTGATGCTGCTGTGAACTGCCTACCTTAATCATGGGTATTTACGAACTGTGGATTGTGGACTGATATTGTAGGTGCCAAATATTTCAAATATAATGGCGTAGTGGAGCCGGAAAAGAGGACTCAATTCTGATGCTGCTGGGTACTGCTCACCAAGTGTAGGTACCAAGTATGAACTACGTAGTGTAGTGGCATAACGCAGCCGTAAAAAATTTCGCGTATCCGTTTTCCGTTTACTAAAATTTCCCACAGTAGCTTTCATTCATAGATGGCATCAATCTATTCAGCTAATTTATGTATCGCTCGGTTCGATTTAGGAATCATCCTCCTACTCACAATAAACCAGTAAGCTACAACATTGAACTACTGGTAGGTACCAACTTCTCAATCCCGATGCTGCTGATGATAATAGGTACCCATCTAAATAGTGGCTGTTCACAAAATGTCGATAGTGAATTGATATTGTAGGTACCAAGTGAAGACTACATAGTGGTATAGTGCAATCGTTAAAAATGTCTCACTCACTTCGTTCGCGATGATGGCGATTGTAGATTTCTTTTTAACTGACTTCGAAAAAGGAGTAATCTTTTTTTTTATGTATGTTCACCGATTACTCGAAGACGCCTGAACTGACCAAGACCAAGTATGGACTACATAGTGATGCAATGTAATCGTAAAAAAATTTGCGCTCGCTTCGCTCGCAAAAATGTCTTTCCTTCGTTGGTATTGTAAGAAGCAGGTATAAAGTATAGTTAAGAAGTGCAGTCCTACAAACCGCACTCATTTTCGCGCTCGCAACGCTCGCGAAAATGTATCTTTTCTTGATTGGTATTGTAAGAACCAAGTATGAAGGACACAGCTTAGTAGTGCAGCCCTAAAATATTTTGGGAAATGTTCGTTTTGGATTGCCAAGTATGGACTACATAGTGATGCAATGTAATCGTAAAAATTATAGCGCTCCAGGTATAAAGTACATAGTTAAGTACTTAGTGTAGTCCTAAAAAATGCACTCGCTTCGCTCGCGAAAATGTCACTGTTGCATTGCTGTCGTAGGTACCAAGTATGGTCTACATAGTGGCGTAGTGCAATCGTAAAAAATGTCGCACTCGCTTGACTCGCGATGATGTCGATTATAGATTGCTTTTGTAGATACCAATTAGTATGGACTACACAGAGGCGTTGTGCGATCAAAATAATTTTGCACTCGCTTCGCTCGCGAAGATATCGGTTTTCAATTGCTACTGTAGGAGCCAAGTATGAACTACAAAGAAGCGTAGTGCAATCGAAAATATTCGCACTCGCTTCGCTCGCGTAAATGTGACTTTTCTTGATTAGTATTGTAAGAACCAAGTATAAAGGTCACAGTTAAGTAGTGCAGTCCTAAAAAAATTCGCACTCGCTTCACTCGCGAAAATATTACTGTTGCATTGCTGTTGTAGGTGCCAAGTACAGTAGGTACATAGTGGCGTAGTGCAATTGTAAAAAATGTCGCACTCGCTTTACTTGCCTTGATGTCGATTATTGATTGATTACAGCGCCGGTTTTATGTTGCTTATGTAGGTACCAAGTATGGACAATGCTGGTACCAACCCTTAAATCTTGGTGCTGCTGGGTACGGCTCACCTAATTGGTGGGATTTTGAAACTATCGATTGTGAATTGATATTGTGTGTATCACTATCTATTCAGCTGATTTCACTTTCACATAGAGGCGTACTGCATTCGAAAGATTTAAGCGCTCGCTTTTTTCACGAAAATATCGATTTTAAATTGCTATTGCAGTTGTCAAGTATGAACTACCTAGAGGCACACTACAATCGAAAAAATTTCGCGCTCGCTTCGCTCGCGATACTGTCATTTCTGAGTTGGTGTTGTAAGAACCAAGTATGAATAACATAGTTAAGTAGTGTAGTCCTAAAAAATTTCGCGCTCGCTTCGCTCGCGAAAATTTCCTGCGCTGGAGCTATGTGTTTTTATAGATGCCACCAATATATTCAACTAATTTCACTACCGTTCGGTTTGTATTGGGAATCGCCCTCCCCCACCCTGCATCACTGGACTACATCATTGAAGACCAGTTAACAATTCCTCAATCCTGAAGCTGCTGGGTACTGCCCACCTAAATTGTGGGTATTTACGTAATTTCGATTGTGAGGTGTGTAATTGTAGGTTTGTAGATACCAAGTAGCTCTAAAATATATTATAGTGGCGTAGGACAATCCTAAAAACCTCGCGATTAACACAAAGCGATTATTTTTTTAATACTTTTTCCACGCGGAAGAAGTCGCGGGCATCAGCTAGTTCATAAATAAAATAAAAGCATTATTCTAAGCCAGCAATAATATTTAATTGTAACTTGCAACTACGGAACCCTACACTGCGCGTGGTCCGACACGCACTTGGCCGGTTTTTATTTTGAGTAGACCCTTCAAAAAACCCTCCTTGAAGTGCACTAAGTAGGGATTTTTGAAATTCCAACCCTAAAGGGGTGAAAAGAACACCACCGATTTTGTACGACGATACATTTTTATATTTCTTAAAGTTAATTTTTTTTTATATTTAATAAAGTTATACATACGTACGTACTTATACGTACATAATTCCACGTAAAGACTGGCATTGATTTCGTAGAGCTTGTCTCTAACGTACGAAACCAAAAAAGGTCGCACGAGTGACAGAACCTTCGATTGTTTCCTTTACTTCTGAGTACTGTACCTCCCTAATAAACGATTCCACTAATTAGTCTCTGTAAGTACCCAATCGATTTCCTCATCCCAATGATTGACAGAAGTTAACTATAATTACGAGTAATTTCACAAGCGCTAAGTTTTACTGCGCGAGCTTAGCACAAAGCCTACGCCGATGACCTTCCGAGAAATGGTCTGGCCTGGTCTGGCGCGGTGAGCGACCACCCTCGGAGCCGATTGTTGGTGTCGAGCTTTGTTAAGAGACACTTGACGCCTTTATTTCGTGTAACAATACAAATTAAGACGTTTTGTAACGTAAGTATTTTTCAAAGAAGACGTAGCCAGCTCGCACCTTTGGACAGGCGTGAAATCTTATTGAACTGAAAGTAGGGACCTACTTTTAATTTTCTTTTTTCTAGTATGAGTAAATTCAACTCTGTGGATTATGTGGTTCGTTATGAAGCGGCTCCTTACGGCGCCGGTATGACGTTGCTTCTACTCTGTTGCTTGCTCTACCGCTCGGCTTCCTCCATAGAATAAACCTTGAAATGCCACCCGGTCACAGACACGGATTTGTTTTTACTCCGTCTTGAGTTTAAGCTGAGTGAGAGTGCGGTATATACATAAGTCAGAACTTGGCTGAGATCTATAGATCGTTTAGAGAACACACTCTATAGAGATTTCAGCCTAAGAATACCATAGGGCTCAGCGATATAGGGCAGGATTTGAATTCCACGGTTGAAGATTCCATTTAGAAAAGAAAACGTTCCTTTACAGTTATACCTACACATTGTTACATAGAAATATAAACCTAATAAGTAAAAGTACCGAGGTAGGTAGTTTTTTCGGTACTAACAGCAAACAATAAATCGAAGCACACTGACCCATACAACTCTTTAAAAATCAAATCGGCAATCCAACAAAAACGAGCATCATAAATCTTCTATTCAGTTGTCGTATTGCTTCGCCCTGTGACTTTCCAGGGATGCAGTATTTGCAATTGGGCGAACAATGTTGCGAATAAATGAGCATACCGAATTGGTAGGACAATCGTCACGGCCGCGCGTGCTCCGTGGGCCGCATGCTAAGGTGGCGCATGTCGTCAATACCCTGCGACAATCCGTCATAAGCGAGCGCTGGGTAATCAGAGTGCATCGGTCACCAAAGTGCTCCTCTGAATACCTACCTACTTATAAAACCGCAGTAACACTACAGGACGTCGTTGGAATATAAATTTCGATCATAACTTTTATAGCCTTTATAAAAATTTAAGTAGGTAGAATGTAGAAACTCGCATCTATACAGATACATATAAGTGTAAATTAAAAATTTTATTTTTAAATGCAAGCTTTTAGTTACATCATTAGACTCTGGATCTTCTAGTTTCAGAGTACTTGTTATGACGAATCAAACGAGTCCAAACTCGATGGGGTTACGTCGTTTTATTACAGAGTTCCGATAGCCATCTTCCGTCTCCATCATCAGATCAGCTCCATGTCACAATAATATTGCATTGTCATCCGATTTACACATAAATGCAAAATTTCAGCTCGATCAGAAACCGGGAAGTGGGTCTAATTCATCTTGCAAGATTTGACCCAAACAAACAATCAAACAAATAAATAAACTAATCAAGCTAAATAAAAGCTTGTAAAAATTGAAGTATCATCTGTGATTTCGAAATAACTGCTCAATAAGAATTCAATCCATAGTGACTATTTAGGCGATACCAACCCAAACACCTGTTTTTAATTATTGTTTTAACAGTTGCAATGGTTAAACCATTTTTCTATGATTTTCACAGGCAGGTAGAGAATGACAGAAAAGTGATTTAATACTGTAAATATAAATGGTTCCTTAGTAACTGTTGATACAGGGACTATATGGCCTAATTAGCCGCTCAACTGCGCCTGGAAGGACAAAAGGTCAACAGTGATCAGTGAGGTGAGTAATATCAGCCTACCTTCTGAAAAAGGAGCAAATAGGAAGTTTCTATGGCATTTATAAAACTGTACCAATCCTTTCATTTGACGGCAGTATTCAATCACCAGAGGTCACAATTCTGTTTCCCCTCTGAAGCTAAACAATTTTATACACGCTGCAGTAATTTAATTCACATTAGGGCTGACAGGCAATCGTTTAATCCTTTCATTGGCGCTGAATTGAATCGACTGCGAGCGCGGTGGCCGATGACTCACGTCGTAAAAAGTCAGCTTCTACGGTCTACCTTCGTCATGTTTTGATAGTGACTATACTAAAGGTGTTCTATTAAGTATAGAGTAGGTAGGTAGTAGCAGAAATAAACACAGATAATAATAATACCTATTACTTAACTATGGTTATACATACAACGTTTATGGGCCTATACTTTTAGGTATAGTAGAAAACTAAGTCCCAATTCGCATTTGTTCGAGTTTATAACTGGTTGAATCTAATGCGGTGTACACAAGTTTAAAAATCTATTAAAAAGTATGTCTACGAATTTGCGGACTAGATATATCTATAACTTTTCAAGATAAATAAATAAATAAATAAAGATCATGGACATTTCCCTAGCCTCTGAAGGACATCCAGATATTTCATTTTCCACTATAATCCCCTACTGATTACTACAACATAAATGTTTCAGTGATGTTTAAGAGATTTTCTGAAAATCTTTATTACGAAATATTTTTTTATACTACATCGACGTTATGGTATCATCTTGGTATCATGTTCAACAATCCAATCCAGAGCCTTAGTCGTCTCAGTGAGGGTTCTCAAAATAAAATGCTATAATATATCAAACCTCAGGGTCTTAATGTATTGATTGATTGACTTGATCTAAATGTCATGAGCGCAATATAAAGCTGAACTGAAAATAGCAGTAGGACGACTCGCTGCTGAAAGTGAACTTAAAAGTGAACGTAATAGTCAATCTTGTATAGCTTTGATTTACAAGGCATCAATTTTATTATATACTAGCTGATGCCCGCGACTTCGTCCGCGTGGAAAAAGTATTAAAAAAATAATCGCTTTGTGTTAATCGCGAGGTTTTTAGGATTGTCCTACGCCACTATATGGGTCATTCTACCGAAACGCTATTTTTGTGTTCGCATGAAATATATCGTAGCTCTGTACATTTTGAGTGGCTTTAATAGCTAATTTTTAAAATTTATGACCTTATCTAACACATCGAAAAACAATTTTTATAATTAATTATTAGATTTTACTTTTTTTTAGTGGTACAGTACGTGAGTGCTCACGTCCTGTAGAATGTTCGCGACATGGGGTGTTATAATGACGTGTCTCTAAAAAATATTTCAAAATGTCATGCATGTATGTCTAATTAAATAATATGTAAAGTATATGATTAAGAAACACCCCCTAAAATTGTAAAAAATACCACTTAATATTTTAAAAGTTTTTGAACATTATACAATGTTCGTGAAAAATAATCACACCTGTAGAAAGAAATTGCCAAAAACGGTGGAATTTTTATAATTTAAATTGCAACATTATTTTCTATTTCTAGCAATCCTTAAACCTGTACAAACATATTAGTGGCAGCCATATTTTCGCAGGTGATTTCTATTTCGAGAAACAAAAAATTGATTATGCGTTCAACATCAGTGTCAAAGTTAAGTCCTCACTTCTGTACTCAACAAAAAAACGTAAGTAAACAATTTAAAAATATTATAACTACATGGCGTCTTTTATTAGTTGGTTATTTATCGAAATCAAGTGAATTTTCTTTTCATAACCTAAAATTTCGCACAGGGGGCGTATTTTAAGTTGAAATGTCACTTCTGTAGAACTCACTCCTGTCGACGTATTTTTCTACAGAAGTGATGTATTTCTACAGAAATGATGATTTGCTTGGCAAGCTTATAATATTTTGTCTTTGTAAAAAAGCTTTACTTGGATTATAATTTAATTTAAAATAAACTAACATACAATGCTGCCTTTTGTCGTTACTGAATGATTTCACAAACCGTACTGCTTTTTAAATATCTTCATTTACAGGAGTGACTTATTTCTACAGAACTAAATTGCGTAGCTACTTTTGGTGCTTTTTGCGGGTATGGCGGATAAAAAGATACCGGAAAAAGAAAAAAAAGATCATTTATAAGAGCAAAAGAAGGTATGGGTACGAAAGAGAGAGAAAAGATGTCTGAAGCTGAACTAGAAGAAAGACATAGAAAAGATAGAGAAAGATACAAAAAAATTTTGATGGAAAAATAAAGTCGATCAGAGACTATACACACCCAAAGCTCTATTTGATTTGTTCTCATTATGAAATTGGGTTTATTTACTTGACTTCCAATAAACAACAAACTGATGATCAGCCTGATGAACAAAATCAATTAATTCACAACCAGTATCTGCACGACAACCAATTGATGATGATGATGGTCATTGCGGTCCCAAGGTGCTGGAATGGCAACCGTGCACCGGTAAGCGCAGTGTTGGCAGACCCCCACTGGGTGGACCGACGACATCAAACGAGTCGCAGGGAGGGAGAGCCATTGGATTTAGGAGGGCGCAAGATCGAAGCCTATGGAGGTCCATGTAGGAGACCTTTGGCCAGCAGTGGACGTCTATCGGTTGATGCAGAAGAAGAAGATGAAATGTACAGGAACCCTAATGAGAAGGAAGAAATTGTTATAAGATATGCTACGCATCTGATAATACTTCTGATGAGGAAGAGATTTTTCCAAAAAAAAAAACGAAAACTTTTTAAAGAAAATATGACACGCTCGATTTATGGAAAACGTTCAGACAATATTCTGAAATATGCTTCACCAAATAATTTGTTTTCGTCAGACGAAGAAAATGATATTTTTTAATTTTCCTACTTTTCAGGTTTTGTTCTACAGGAATGTTACAGTTAGGTCGTCATTTCTGTAGAACATTTTTCTTATTTTTTTGTATAATTTTTTACTTTAGTTTATTTTTTGTAATTGACATATTTAGATTGTTGACAACAAATACACTTAGAACTGATAATTCTTTTTTGTTTGCTTACTTTAATTAGTAGTTTTAAGAAAATTCCTGTCACTTATGTCGAAATTCTTATCACTCCTGTCGATACGACAATACCAAAATGTGCAATAATTTCTTAAAATTATAGTGATTGATCTCTTATTTTATTTTTAAGATAGTTATTAGGTTACATCTTATTATAATAAGCTAATAAAAGGTTTAATTTGTAAAAAAAGAAAAATATTTTATTTTTTTACCATTCGGTAGAATGACCCATATTATATTTTAGAGCTACTTGGTATCTACAAACCTACAATTACACACCACACAATCGAAATTACGTAAATACCCACAATTTAGGTGGGCAGTACCCAGCAGCTTCAGGATTGAGGAATTGTTAACTGGTCTTCAATGATGTAGTCCAGTGATGCAGGGTGGGGGAGGGCGATTCCCAATACAAACCGAACGGTAGTGAAATTAGTTGAATATATTGGTGGCATCTATAAAAACACATAGCTCCAGCGCAGGAAATTTTCGCGAGCGAAGCGAGCGCGAAATTTTTTAGGACTACACTACTTAACTATGTTATTCATACTTGGTTCTTACAACACCAACTCAGAAACGACAGTATCGCGAGCGAAGCGAGCGCGAAATTTTTTCGATTGTAGTGTGCCTCTAGGTAGTTCATACTTGACAACTGCAATAGCAATTTAAAATCGATATTTTCGTGAAAAAAGCGAGCGCTTAAATCTTTCGAATGCAGTACGCCTCTATGTGAAAGTGAAATCAGCTGAATAGATAGTGATACACACAATATCAATTCACAATCGATAGTTTCAAAATCGCACCAATTAGGTGAGCCGTACCCAGCAGCACCAAGATTTAAGGGTTGGTACCAGCATTATCCATACTTGGCACCTACATAAGCAACATAAAACCGGCGCTGTAATCAATCAATAATCGACATCAACGCAAGTAAAGCGAGTGCGACATTTTTTACAATTGCTATCTTCGCGAGCGAAGCGAGTGCGAAATTATTTTGATCGCACAACGCCTCTGTGTAGTCCATACTAATTGGTATCTAATAATGCACTACGCCACTATGTAGACCATACTTGGTACCTACGACAGCAATGCAACAGCGACATTTTCGCGAGCGAAGCGAGCGCATTTTTTAGGACTACACTAAGTACTTAACTATGTACTTTATACCTGGAGCGCTATAATTTTTACGATTACATTGCATCACTATGTAGTCCATACTTGGCAATCCAAAACGAACATTTCCCAAAATATTTTAGGGCTGCACTACTAAGCTGTGTCCTTCATACTTGGTTCTTACAATACCAATCAAGAAAAGATACATTTTCGCGAGCGTTGCGAGCGCGAAAATGAGTGCGGTTTGTAGGACTGCACTTCTTAACTATACTTTATACCTGCTTCTTACAATACCAACGAAGGAAAGACATTTTTGCGAGCGAAGCGAGCGCAAATTTTTTTACGATTACATTGCATCACTATGTAGTCCATACTTGGTCTTGGTCAGTTCAGGCGTCTTCGAGTAATCGGTGAACATACATAAAAAAAAGATTACTCCTTTTTCGAAGTCAGTTAAAAAGAAATCTACAATCGCCATCATCGCGAACGAAGTGAGTGAGACATTTTTAACGATTGCACTATACCACTATGTAGTCTTCACTTGGTACCTACAATATCAATTCACTATCGACATTTTGTGAACAGCCACTATTTAGATGGGTACCTATTATCATCAGCAGCATCGGGATTGAGAAGTTGGTACCTACCAGTAGTTCAATGTTGTAGCTTACTGGTTTATTGTGAGTAGGAGGATGATTCCTAAATCGAACCGAGCGATACATAAATTAGCTGAATAGATTGATGCCATCTATGAATGAAAGCTACTGTGGGAAATTTTAGTAAACGGAAAACGGATACGCGAAATTTTTTACGGCTGCGTTATGCCACTACACTACGTAGTTCATACTTGGTACCTACACTTGGTGAGCAGTACCCAGCAGCATCAGAATTGAGTCCTCTTTTCCGGCTCCACTACGCCATTATATTTGAAATATTTGGCACCTACAATATCAGTCCACAATCCACAGTTCGTAAATACCCATGATTAAGGTAGGCAGTTCACAGCAGCATCAGGATTGAGGAGCTAGGGCCTGGAGTTCAATGATATGGCTATGGTATGGATGTAATAAGATCTATACGTATCATTATAATAAGTCTATGATACGTATATATCGTATGCGAGTGACCTGGAAATCCGAGAGAAGTTCTGTTCTCTATCTCCGATAATATTTAGCAGATCTTCACTAAAATTGGACAAAATATTTCTTAGAGTACACACTTTCTAATAAAGAAAGAATTATTAAAATGGGTTCATATTTGACTGAGTTATGGAGTAAAATCAACAATAAATTTCATCCCTTATCCTGGAGTAACCTTATGTTTTATCGGGACAAAAACTATCCTATATATTGACCCGGAGTATCAGCTACCGCTATACCAAATTTCATTTAAATCCGTTTTGTAGTTTTCGCGTGATGCGCGGACAGACAGACAGACAGACAGACAGACAGACAGACAAAAATTAAAAAAAACTGTTTTGGGTTCAGTATCGATAATAAAGCATCCCCCGGTTAAAATTTTCAAAATATATTAAATGTACAGAAATCTTCCAGTTACAGTTTTATTATAAGTATAGATATTGAATATATTTTGAGTTCCATGGTTTTTCGCGGTTAACTTCTAAAAAACAGATATAACTCCTTAACTTGGAAACCCTACTTAGCCGTGATAGTTTTCCTATAAAATTCTTTATATTACTGCTGTAAATTTCACGTAGGTATCCTATAAACAACCATTTAGCTGGCAGAGGGGGGGGGGGGGACATTTGACTAATATAAAGCACTTTAAAATATCATATTTTACAAACGGATCCCTGAATCGAAAAATGGTGTTACCATACCCACAATATTTTTGAAAGACCTATTCAACTATACCACACACTATGGTATAGACGAGAAAAGAAAATTCATCCCCACTTTACATGTAGGGGAGGTACCCTAAAAAAATATTTTTCACAATTTTATTTCACCACTGTTGGCGTGATTAATATTTAACTATATTATAAATTTAATAGCACAGTGGTTAGGACTGCGGTCTCCTATTCGGGGAGCCGCAGGTTCAATCCCGGGCCTCTGACTTAATTTCAGAGAAGTGCATTAAACAATTACATATCACAGCATGTCTTGCTTCAACGGCGATGGAAAACATCGAGAGGAAACCTGCACACCTGAGAGTTCGAACCATAATGTTCTCACAGGTGTGTGAAGTCTAACAATTCGCATTGGGCCAGCGTGGTAGACTATGGCCTATAATCCTTCTCTGAGAGGAGACCTGCGCTCAGTAGTGAGACGTTAAAGGGTTGCTGATGATGATGATGATAAGTTGGCGGTGTGTCGTCTCTGCTTAGAGCACGTAAAGCTGATCTCTCTCCGGTTATGTGGGTAATGTGGCTTTGATATTTTTGTTCGTGATGCAGACCAAGAGCGTGCTTGCTAGATAATGCCTATTGATTTAAGGGTACCTATCCAAGTTAGAAATCTGATATTTCTAGAGTTCCATACGATTAAGTTACGTGTCGGCATTTCGAGTGGGCGAAACTGCCAGCTTATAATAATCGTGGATACCTACCAATAGTTTGCATATTTTATGGTTAGGTTCATACACAGACAGTATTTTGTAATTTATAAGTAGGTATGCAAGTCCTGCGCTTGTGATTTGAAAAGTTGTCGCTTTTCATTTGATGCTTTGAGATTAAGGATTTACTATTTATGCCTATAACAAATACCTGCCAAATAAACGACTTTCCAGTAGATATTACCTACGTAGGAAATAGGAATGCTAATGGTGAGCTATCTAAGTAAATGCGATGTACCTATTCCTATTTCAATAGTTTAGACTTTGGATATACATAGGTACATAATATTTTACCTACAGAAGTTAAGTACCTATACAATGTCGGGACAGGGAAGCAAAGTTAGAACGTTGGGTCAACGTTGCTTAACCTGCACGATCGATCGATATGGCCCGCCATAACTAGCTTACACCGCCCTTCTTAATTTTAATTATTATTACCTACTTACTTAATACCACATTAAAGTAAATTAAACATCTACTTAGGTCTAAGGTCACATGTTTGAGTCAAAAACGGAAGGCATAATGCAGGCGTGCCTCTCTAGAGATAGTACAAAGTATTATAGAGATTAGTAGAGGTAAAGTATACCTAAATAATAAACAGATAGACCCCTTGTAGGCACGCGACGTGGGTAGTCTGACGTGGGCTGGTGGCCGCCAGACGGAATGAGGCCGAGATTTGTAAGATATTGCGTTCGCTCCAGTAATATTGAAATAGATAGCGAGAAGTTATCTCGCGTCATATCGGATCTAGTGTAGCGGTGCGTCTAGATGCGTCACCTCGGAGTATTTTCAACGTCATGAATCTTGTGTGCCGCTATTAAGAGCCAGTGATGTGACAAAACGTCTACAGTACTCGCTGGAAAATACACATAGAGTTTTGGAAAGGGTAGTTCATAATTGGATTGAATCGTCTAATCTTCACAAAGAACAAACGACACATAAGGGACGGAGACGATGTTCCACGAAGCCGAGGCAGACCGATTGTCCCTTCCTTGTGTTATATTACACTATTTATATTATTTATTGCCGGGTAGCCGGGTAGGTATCTTCTATACCTAACCAGTAAAAATTCAAGTAGGTAGGTATTGCTTATTTTCCCGGAGGGTTTTATCTATTCCACGGGTCCTTCACCAGTCTGGTGCACAGATAATATAATATTGTGATACAAGGGTGGTAAGTAGGTTATTACAATCGAGCTGACGTTTGTAAGCCCGAGCCCCAGGCAAGGCCGTACCATCGTTACGAGATTGTTATATAACCTCACAACCTATATCACATGACGTTTTGCAATACATTTGTGAGAAATACGATAAATAAACGGAATTATTTTATATTCAATAAACTTTAAAATTAAAAAATAACTCTTTAATTTTAAAGTGCTTTTAAGCATTGAGTTCTTCTTACACTTCCACTATTCCATGCTATAAAGTTACCTTAAGCAGCATTGCGCCTTTTTTAAAATTTCAGGCGCAGTTAGGTCCATTTCATCACTGGAATCCATATTTAAAGCAAAAAAAAATTGGTTGTCTGTAAAGTCGGTTTACGGACGATAGTTTTACGTGATAACGTCATAAAGAAACATTGATGACCGCTAACCTGTGGTTAGCGGTCATCAATGTTTCTTTATAATAATCATCATCGCCGCCATGATGATGATTGGCGCCGGGCGCTCGCTGCCAACGCTTGGACCGATCGTGCTCTCTACATCTCTATCGCTTGTTCCGCGCTCTCGCTTGCACGCTCAGGCTAGGCGGAACGTACACTTTTTCGTGCGTGCAGCCGGTGTTCATCGACTTATAAGAAAGACGTTATCACGTCTAAACAACAAATAAGTATAAATTTCAATCCACGCAGCGACTACCACAGGCTACTACTCACTACCACTACGCTACGCACAGTTTTTTTTCAATTAATTTTTTCAGGACACACAAAGATCAGGCATACAACCTATATTCAATCGAATAGCTTGTCAAAAAAGAGTAGAAAATAGGAGAGCCACTGTCGCAAAATTTTCTTGAATCTAGCCCGAATAGTACGACACATTAGTTTTGATACTTGACTATTTTACTGAAATCGAAGTAGTACGTACACTTATTGGTTCCATATTTTTTGTTATTTGTTTCAGTAATAGCATTTTAGGTTCAACACGGACTAGATTCTGTTAGTCCCGAATTTCGCCATACGCGGACATAAGCGGGACAGAGTGTGTAAAGTCAACATAATCAACTACATTATGTTGCCTTTACACACCAAAATTATTATAGAAAATTTTGAACAGTTTTAGAGTTTTATGCTTCCTTATTATAAAAAAGTATTAACTCTACTTACATACTTTTTTGAAATTAATTGACTTCATAAGTTAAAAAAAAACTACAAAAAATAGCACGAGGGCAGTACAAACTTAAAAAAAACTTTAACCACATTTAAAAAATGTGTAAGTATGTATTATATCGATTGGACTACACACAAAAGCTATACTTATAAATATAAATTCAGTCCAAGCTTTATTCGTTTTACAAACCGATATAAACTGATCATGATGGAGTCCATTTATCGCATCATTTAATACAATGAACTATAAAAAATATGTTATCCATAAATTATTCAAAGCCTTATTTTGATCGGAGCGACCGGCGACCGCTTCATTCTCTTGCGGTTGAGATAATCTACACATAGTTTCAAAAAGAGAGAGTTATGTCTGTAGCGTAACTACATTGATTCATAAATAAATTTTCGTTAATTAAAATGTGTTTTCTGAATTGGGTTGTTTCAGTAGCGCTATGAGGGGTTTCTAGCAATTGATCTTTTTTTTAAAGAATATTAGCCAAGCTGAACTAACTTCTATTCTCCTCTCCCCTCCAAATAAGCGGAAAGCTTGTGCTAGGAGCGGGTACGACAATAGTGCAACGGGTGGGGATTGAACCTGCGTCCTTTCAGTTCGTCCGCATCTTTATTCAATTTCATCGTTGGGCATTGAGGCTATAATCTAAGTACGGTACTGTTTGTAAGTAGGTAGTTAGTATTTAATATTTAGAATAGAATAGAATAGAAATATTTTTTTATTCAAATAAACTTTTTACAAGTGCTTTTGAATCGTCTGACTCTACCACTGCAACTGGTTCGGAATGCCCTTCCTGCCGAGAAGAACCAGCAAGAAACTCGGCAGTTGCTCTTTTCAAAACAAGTCTACAATACAATAGATACTATGCTATGTATGCAGTGTTTTCACAATGAGGGGAAGTTTCACAAAAGCATACCTAATTATAATTCAACACATGTTAAGACGAGCAGACAGAAAGTAGCCCCATTTCTGCCGGTGCGGTGGCACCCGTTCATGAGCATGACGCATGACCCAGCCATTGCTTCGCTCAACCATATTTAATTTAATTAAATACGATTAAATGATATGTTCGATTGTCCATTAGATATGTTACAAGAATTTGAAATGCGTATTAATGTTTTTACATACAATTAATGTACCATAGGTACAGTTTTTTTGGTTTGGCGGATTTTGTAAACAATTTTGTTTTTCCAATAGTTTTCTTAATTGTACCTCGATACTGCGATGGGTCCTATGTATAAGGGCCAAAGTAACAATTTGGCCATTTTCACTTTTTGGTGCTAAATGCTTCCTTTTACTATAATTAATAACATGCACTAAAAAAACTCATATTTATTGGTAGAAGTACTATTTTTTATTGCAGTAAAAGGGCTCAAGTAGCACACTTTTAAACGTACAAGGGCCAAAATGGTTGTTTGAGACTTATTCGTGGTGATATCCCGCCTGCTTGCCATTTTACCAACCTAAAAAAGGCCAATGTTATGTTTGTCATTCTTATAAATACGGTCCTATAACGCCGAAAATTAAAGAAAACATCATGTCTGATTGATGTTATATATTTAAATTTGGTACCATGTAATGATAATATTTCAATGATTGCGGAGTAATAACGTAATAATGATGACGATGAGTAAATGTTTATTTTTGATTTATATGAATATTTTTTACTTTGATTGCAAATAGTTTTGGTACAATAAAAAATATTTGATTTTAAGTACTTACGTTGACATTCAATATATAAGATTTGAGAAAGGATATTACATTCTTGATTATTTATCGATCTATACTAATATCATAAAGAGGAAAGATTTTTTTGTTTGTTTGTACCGAATAGGCTCTATAACTACTGGACCGATTTTAACTATTTTTTCACCAATAGAAAGCTAAGTTATCAGGAAGTAACATAGGCTACAACTTATTAAAAAAAAAATTAGAAATCCTTAAGAAAATTGCAATAATGTAACCCAAAGTAGCAAAATTTTGCCTATAAATTGCATTATTTGGCGTGTGCTGAGAAAACTATTGATGATCATTGATTAGTACATAATACTTCAATGTTGATGATACATAAAAATTATGTACTACATGATTAAAGTACTCATTATTTTCTACAAAAAGTTTATGAAGGAATATATCCAACTACCATATTGTCTTATTATTATTTAAGTCAATAGTAGCTTTTGTGTTCTAAATTTAATTAGATCGCCTTTACTATCGTAGTATTAATTCTTCCTTACAAATACATATTATAAATGCGAAATTGTGTTTGGTTGTTGGTTTTTCCGTCAATCACGCTTCAACAATGCTACGGATTAACGTGATTATTATGATAGGTATAGTTGAGAACCTGGAGGGTGACACAGCCATCCCGAAAAATCAAAGAGTTCCCGCGGAATTTTAAAAACTAAATCCACGCGGACGAAGTCGCGATCATCAGCTAGTCTTCAATAATGTAAGTTTTGATTATTTTTCGGAAAAAAAATCTAAAAAATTAGTCAAATAATTTTAATAGTTTTATTATTTTAAGGGTCTAACTGAGAGTTCAGAACATTATCTTACCAAGTAAGATAACGTATAAGTAACAATGTGACTTATTACCAAAATAGTCACATAATTTGTGTTCTTTTTGATGATTTATTTATTTTAATCCATCAATATACAATTGGGGCTATAAAAATCTAGAAAATATACGATTTTTAAATGTAAGCGTGTACCCATTAAATGGCACTTTGGCCTTTTTACTAGTTTTTTTGGCAGAGTGAAAATATTAAAAAATTGACGAATATGGGCATATGTGCAATAATTAAAAAACTAAAATATATATTAAAAAAATATTATAGCTCAAATAACGGCAATAGGTGTAATAGCAAATATGCAAAGTTTCATAAAATTCAGTTGTAGCATGTAAGAAATATATCAAATTGAAACTTTGAGAGCCTCTACTGAAAAGTTAGGATTTTGCACTTTGGCCCTTATACACACATCAAAAGTGTCTAGGGATCAAGCATTTTTATGCGGATTTCTTGAGATTGAGATGTGGCTTTGTAATAAATTTATGATTTTATAGATTTATATGGATCCTTTTTGGTGCATTTCATAATTTCATAATCAGCGATTAAAATCCTGCCAGGAAGTCCATCCTTATAGTGGTGGAACCATCATGGTATGGGCGGGTATTTGGATCGGCGGAAGAACTGAGTTGATTTGGATCAGAGGCAACCTCAACGCTCAAATTTATGCTGAGACGATTGTATCAGACGTCATCGTTCCTCTACAAGTGCAAATCGGTCCCTTATTTCAGTTAATGCATGATAATGCACGACCGCACACCGCAAGAGTTGTAAGACAGACTCTCGCCGCAGCTAACATCAATGTCCTGCCCTGGCCTGCTCAGTCGCCAGACTTGAACCCGATTGAGCATGCATGGGATATGCTACAGAGAAGAGCTCTGCCGAATATGGAGGGTATCCAGTGGCAAGAAGACCTTTTTTTGTTGTTGCAACGAACATGGGCGGCCATTCCACAGCGTGATTTGGATGAACTCATTTTGAGTATGCCAAACCGATGTTCTTGTGTTATTAGTGTTCGCGGTAGAAACACGGATTATTAATTGTTTAAGTTACCCAATAAAATTTTAAAGAAAACTGTTATTTCAGTCTTTTTTTCGAACTTTAATGTTAGTGGTTCAAATGTCAAAAATCCCTTTATTAGGAAAATGGCAAATTTCTTTATTAATGCAAAGGTGACTTGGTTTATCGTTACTGTGACAAACGAAAACACTTTATTTGATGAATCCTTAAAGAAAATTTTAATTAATATCAATCAGGAGAAAAGTTATTGCAAAAATATATGTTGATCCCTAGACACTTTTGATGTGTGTACATAGGACCCATTGACTGAGTGAGCTTTTGTACCACTGCGTCACAGACACCATCAAATCATATCATATTATACAAGCATTGTATTATGCTTCAAGTACATCCAAACAATTACACTGAATGGGCTATTCAGTCTAATGTTCAAGATATAATCTCCCCTTTCATAGGTACATATAGCGTTGTCTTACGAACGTCGTGGGTGGCATTGCTGCGATCCTTAAAAACTTAAAAAAAAATTAATCCCTAAAAAGAAATTAGTCCCTCTATAACACGACGCGGACATGTGTTACTTTTTTCGCTGTAAACATGTCTCGGTTGAAAGATTTATGATTTCGTTCTTTTAACATAAAATTGTGGTTAAGGTAAAAGGGTTAATTCCTTTCAAGGCAGACGAATCAAGAATGTGTTTTTCATTAAGTAAGTAGGTAAGTAAGTGAGAATAAAATTCAAAGGAAAGTTAAGAAAGAAGGCCCTATTGCAATCTGCAGATTTTTTATTAGACCTAGATACCTAATACATATTATAACTTAAACACACAAGTCAAAATGGAATAATATGCGTTTGGGTTATCTTAGTCTTTGAAACGCTTTAAGTAGGATATCTTACCCGTTTTAGATCTCTTACGATGTTATATAAAATTGAGAAAGTTTAAGGTATTGACCAAAGAATATACTTACATGTTCTGTAATGGAAACCATATCTGAAAAAAGAAAGCTGCTTGGGAGGAGATTATTCGCATCGTTGTGTCACAGTGCTACTTGTGCCTATTCAAATATTCGGTTTATGGTTTATGCTCGTAGGTTTGTATACGTATAAACCGTCTTACCTGAGGATTTAGTATTTTTATGGGGTGATAAGCATTGTTTGCGTTGTTGAGGGCGAGGTGCAAGCGGGCGGCAGGTAGCGCGTAGCACAGGTAGCGCGGCTACTGTAGCGTCCTGAGTACACAGGGCCTTACTCCTACGCGTAAAAGCGATACCACACGGCGCGTTACGGCGTCGCGACCTGTGATTTTGTCGTATGTATAATGTTATTAAATTATTATTATTAATTCCTAACTTTAACCTAACCCTGGTGATTTATGCGGGACATAAACATAGTGTGTAGGTATAATGTTAAAATGAAAATAATAGTTTTGAAACCCTCAGTAGCTCAACGGATAAGGATCTGAATTCCTGTTGCACTAATCGTGCCCACTACTTATAGAAGCTTTATTAATCTTTAATTTGAAGGGGACAAGGGAATATTAGTCATGACGAATACTCATGAATACCTACATAATATGTAACATTTATAATTTTAATTATTTAGAAATGGGAACCAGCTCAAAATCAAGTAGTTAATAAATACGTTTAAGAACAGGTGGGCATAGGTAGTCCAGTTTCCATAATTTCATCCATCAGCCTGAATGCGTCCACTGCTGGACCTTTCCACTCGAGGCCTTATCGAGGGCGCGCCACTAAACATAGTCTTCCGCCTTCCTCATCCACCTGCTTCCCGCCAGCACATCGGTCCAGCGAGCTGGAGGTCGTCCTACACTGCGCTTACCGATACGCGGTCTCTACTTTGGAACACGTCTGTCCCATCGGGCCATCGGTTCCGCGACAGATATGACCTGCCCACTGCCACTTCAGATTGCTAACCCTTGAGCTATGTTGGTAACTTTTGTTCTTCTACGAATTTCCTAGTTCCGGATTTTATCCCTGAGAGAGATTCCCAACTTAGCTTGCTCCATAGCGCATCTGTCAAAAGGTAGACGGTACACTTTACCGCTAACACGGTGTCGCAAGTGAGAATTTTATTATAACATGTTACATTTGGCAGCGCATGAGGCTCGCCGGTGACGCACAATCTCGATTTATTCTATGTAGGACACCATAGCGGCGTGGTGGCGCACAAGTCGCACAACTAACGCACGACGCCGAACCGCGCCGTGTGACACCGCGCTAACACGGCACAATACACAGTATGGATACGTTGTCTGTATTTACTTACTGACTCATGAATTATGATTAAATTATATTTTTATAACTGATTCCCGCTACTTCATTAATTTTGTATTTTTCTGTTTTTCTATGGTACCTAGGTATGTAGGTATGTAGTATGATAATTAGTCCGGGAGGAATCGGCGCATGAGTACCGAAAACTATTCCACCTCAATTTTTTTATGCGATCCTCTTCAAATTGCCCTCCTCATGATATAAATGCATGTTGCCATGGCGCAACCTGGTGCCTGGTTTAAACCGAAATTGTTTAAACAACTGCAAGGAATTGTTATTTTTCAACCGGACAATTTTTTTTTTTTATATTCTTTATTGAAAATACCAATAAAAAAAGGTCTTATGACTTTTCACGATAAAGTTAATATTTTTAAAGATATGAATTTTTAAAGGTTCGAAAAATCTCAAATTTGGGTACTTTCGACCCATGAAAAATATATTTAAAAAAAAACATAATGTTTAAGTAATATTTTTTTTTAATTCTCTATACTATAGTTAATAATATTGTTAATAGAGATTTAAAAAAATTTCATTGTTTATCATCATCATAATCATCATCATCAGCCTGTATTCGTCCACTGCTGGACATAGGCCTTTCCGAGAGCGCGCCACCAAACACGGTCCTCCGCCTTCCTCATCCAACCGCTTCCCGCCACCTTAGTCGGGAATAGCAGGGCTGCCGGGAACTAGGGGCCTTTGTTTGTTGGCGCTGCTCATCAAAAGTAGTGCCCATACTGACCACGCTGGGCAGGCGGGTTGGTCAGCGCAGGGCTCGGCTTCTTCGCACCAGAGACGCTGCTGCCCATCTCCAGTCTGCTATTTGAAGCCTAGCATTAGTTTGGAATGGTTATCCCGCCATTCTTCGGTCGTCATATCCTCGTTCGCTAATTGGCAGGGGGCACCACGGGCAGGTGAGGTTGACAATTGGGGCGCTTAGATGTTGGTGCGCCCCCTTACCCCCCTAAAAAAATTTCATTGTTTATATCTTTTTTTTAATTGTTAATTTCGCGCGCTCACAAGTATGCGTCGCTTCGCTTACCTTTAAGAAAATTTAGAAGAAAATTTTATTGGCCTAATAACTAGGCCAGTGTCAATAACTGGGTCTTTTACTTTACTTTCCGTTTTAATAACAAAAAAGTAATATAAACTGACAAAAAAGTAATTTTAATGACATGTTCCGATTTATGCTTAAATAACTTTTGAAAAATTGATTTCAGAAAAAAAAATTATTAAAAACAAATTGTAGACAATTTAATTATTGAGAGACAGCGATACTTAAAGGTAACCTTTAAGTATCGCTGTCTCTCTCTGACTCATGCGTTGCATCGGCCTCTCTGTGTCTTGAATCATTATTTATCATTTATCTTAAAAACTATCAAGCGACGCATACTTGTGAGCGCGCGAAATTAACATTTAAAATAGATATAAACAATTAAATTTTTTTAAATCTCTATTAACAATATTATTAACTATTGTATAGAGAATTAAAAAAAAATTACTTAAACATTATGTTTTTTTTAATATATTTTTCATGGGTCGAAAGTACCCAAATTTGAGATTTTTCGAACCTTTAAAAATTCATATCTTTAAAAATATTAAATTTATCGTGAAAAGTCATAGGACCTTTTTTATTGGCATTTCAATAAAGAATATAAAAAAATTTGTCCGGTTGAAAAATAACAATTCCTTGCAATTGTTTAAACAATTTCGGTTTAAACAATATGGCACCAGGTTGCGCCATGGCAACATGCATTTATATCATGAGGAGGGCAATTTGAAGAGGAACGCATAAAAAAATTGAGGTGGAATAGTTTTCGGTACTCATGCGCCGATTCCTCCCGGACTAAATATATTCTGGGATAAAAACTTGGGATGAACCTTTTGTTACGTCTAGATCAGCTTAGCCGTAAATATGTGAAAAGGCCAAAATGAAATTAAGTATTTACATTGTAGTAGGTATCAAAATACCAACATCTATTAAAATTATACTTTGTCCTTCAATCATGCAGCAACGGATTAGCTTGGTTTTTGTTGCATTGACCTTTAAGTGAGGACCTAGACTAGAGAGTGACATAAGCTACTATTTAATCGAACATAGGGTAGGTAATGTACCTTACTCTAAGCTGACGAACTCGTGGGCATAAGGTACCTACACCAAATTAAAACACACAAAAACAGTAACATCCTAAACATTACCGCAAATAGTGGACATCTTAAAAACCAACAATGCAAAACCTCAGAAGGCAGCAAACCACTGTCAAAGAATTAAGGATGTTGTTTATTCAGTCGAGATAGCAAGCGCCCGGTAACTGCCTGCGCAAACATCGCCGACGACCGCCGCGCGCCTCCACTTGCGACTTGCGACGACATTTTTTTAAACTTCTTGAAACCGATGACAGCTCGGAAAGGCTTGGAAGTTCAAGAAAAAAAAGTTGCAAAGCTGTGAGGTAACCGGTAGCAGTTTATTTTATCAATTAGCAAACAGCCGCGATTTCGCTCGCGTGTACCTACCTATATCTAATTCAAAGGTAAAAACTAAATACTACCTATACGTACCTAATTTAAAAACGGCCTACGGGATAACCGATCTAAATTGAATACCTTCTTCTTCTTCTTCTTCTTTATCAACCGATAGACGTCCACTGCTGGACAAAGGTCTCTTGCATGGACTTCCACAGGCCTCGGTCTTGCGCCGCCTGAATCCAGCGGCTCCCTGCGACTCGCTTGATGTCGTCGGTCCACCTGGTGGGGGGTCTGCCAACACTGCGGTTCCCGGTGCGGGGTCGCCACTCCAGCACCTTGGGACCCCAACGACCATCAGCTCTTCGAACTATGTGCCCGCCCATTTCCACTTCAGTATCGCGACTCGCTGAGCTATGTCGGTTACTCTGGTTCTCCTACGGATCTCCTCATTTCTGATTCGATCCCGCAGGGACACTCCGAGCATAGCTCTCTCCATCGCCCCCTGAGCGGTCCTGAGCCTACTTATGAGGCCCTTAGTTAGCGACCATGTCTCGGATCCGTAAGTCATCACTGGCAACACGCACTGTTCGAAGACTTTAGTCTTCAGGCATCTGAGGAATTTTGGACGAGAAGAAATCTCGGAGCTTCCCGGCTGCCCAGCCGAGGTAGATTCTGCGGTTGATCTCTTTCTCGAAATTGGACCTACCTAATTGAATACAGTACCGGAATTTTTTATAAATATTTTTTGAGTATTATCGCATTAATTTCGAAATAAATAAACGAACGAACGAACCACTAAAATTAATAATCGAGGCGTGCGGCATAACGCGCCAAAACCTTGGAACTAGAAATGTGAAAGCAAGAAATGTTCCTGCATTTTACTAGGTTATGTAACCTAGTGGTGAACTACAGGCACCTGAATTATTCCCTGAGGCTGGAATCACATCTGTGCGCATCGATTCGCATTTTGTTCATACAAAACATTTGTGTCGTGTACGCATCGCAAAGCCGAATTGATGCGTACACGACTCTATGAAAAAATGACAGTTAAATGCAAATCGATGCGCACAGATGTGATTCCAGCCTAAAGGAGTGTAAAGGGCCGTTACAGTTTGTACAAATCGAATTCGTGTTCATTAATACAGTACACAGAAGCACATCATAGTAGACAATATTTTTGTATGTATTCTAGCATTAAAAACCGGCCAAGTGCGTGTCGGGCCACGCGCAGTGTAGGGTTCCGTAGTTGAAAGTCTCAACATACATTTTGAGTTCCATGGTTTAAATACTATAATATACTACAAAATATGCAACTTACACTACGTGTAATATCTAACTTAGGAAAACCGATATAACTCCTTTACTAATGATCCTACTTAGCCGTGATAGATTTCCTTTAAAATTCATTATATATACTACTGCTGTGAATTTTTTCTTGTATCCTATATACAACCATTTAGCTGGCAGAGGGGGGGGGACACTTGACTCTAATAAAATTTAGCACTTTAAAATTTCATATTTCACAAACGGATCCCTGAATTGAAAAATGGTGTTCCCACACCCACAACGTTTTTGAAAGACCTATTCAACGACACCCCACACTATGGGATAGATGAGAAAAAAAAATTCATCCCCACTTTACATGTAGGGGAGGTACCCTAAAAAAAATATTTTTCACAATTTTATTTCACCACTTTGTCGGCGTGATTGATATTTATACCCTTGTCAAATTACAGATTTCTAGTACCAATAGTCTCTGAGCTAAACCGCGGACAGACAGACAGACAGACGGACGGACATGGCGAAACTATAATTGTTCCTTGTTTACTACGGAACCCTAAAAACCATAGAACTAGTAGTTAAAAACCTAGCTATCCCTGCTTATCGAACTAAAAATACAAAAAGAAGTTAAAGTCTATACAATTTCTTGTGCCTTTTCTTAATCCTAAAAAACGAGTAAATTGCCTGGGCCGACAGGAATAGTCAACAACTGATTAAAGCTCTTCAACGGTTGTAAGCTTTGTTCAAAGATTTTTTGTACAAAAATAAGCATCGACATTACTTGGGAAAATAAAGCTGGAACAAGAGGTCCGGGATGGAGTAATGTAAATAATCGCACGAAGATTATCCACGGAGCTCGGCAATATTGAATCAGGAAGCACGGTCAACTCCGTGACCGATATCTATCGTCCCCGACGTGTTTCCATTACCTATTTCAGAACAGTACCTATACGTCACTTTGTAGCTGTCGTACAATACTTACCAATACTTACGAAATATCCAGTCTACGCCTGCCGCTGGAATCTCCTCCACACGACGTGCCGCCGGATTACCTTACCTCGAGCACAACCATCACCTCAATCGTACCTTCAGGAAAAGGAACATGGATTTGGAGAACTTGGAACAAAGGATCGAAATAAGCAAACACCCTAAGATTTATTTCAATGATGGTTACGCTAGCAATAGTTGATGGCGTCAAGCGCAGATGGTTACATTGCACAGCTGATGATGATTGCAGGCACTGACACGAAAGCGACACTCAACACGTGTTTAGCGGCGCGGCGGCATTAAAATCCTTACTAATATCATCATCATCAGCAACCCATCAACAGCTCACTACTGAGCGCAGGTCTCCTCTCAGAGAAGGGTTATAGGCCATATAGTCCATATAATATTATATTACTTTTTGAGTACTTTTTGAAGAATTCTCAGGTGTGCAGGTTTCCTCACGAAGTTTTCCTTCACCGTTGAAGCTTGTGGTGATATTCAATTTCTTTAAACGCACTTAACTTAGAAAAGCCAGAGGTGCGTGCTCGGGATCGAACCTGTGACCCCCACGAATAGGAGACCGCAGCACTAACCACCAGGCTATCACTGCTTCTTACTAATATTATCATTACTTATTTATTATTTAAGCGACACTGGTTTAAATATATATTTTCTAATCAAGGCGAAAATTTACAATAACACCATATTGTGTAGTAGGTATTTTGTTCTGGTAAAAAAGTTCAAAAACCAGTTTCATAGGGCACAAAGGCAAAAAGATTTAGGTGTACCTATGTATTAATACCTATGCATTTTAAAGTGTTTTAAAATAGTTTCAAATACCTACATCATCTAAAAAAATGCGAAATCGTTGTCGCTTTGCTCAGCGACTCACATTACACTCGATACATTCGATTTTAGCATGAAATGAACCGACAAAAATTGCTATGATTGACTGATATCAAACCCAGATTAAAAGACGTAGAAACAATGCAGATTCCAAAAATGTAAAGGTATAACTCAATTTCTCAAAAATTGTTGCTTGATTCTAGTCGTCTTTACTGTAGATATGACTCTTACTAGACAGACAGACAGACGGACACGTGGAAATTCACCCAAGTAAACTTGGAGACCTCGCTTCGCAGGGTCAATAAAAACAATCAATACTGATTGTTCGTATGCGAAAATGGAAACAAACTCGGATTCTGGGTAGATTGAAGAGTGAATTATTGATGTCGCGCTCGAGGCTAAGTTTGTTCAGCCCGATGCCACCTTGACGCGGCGGTGAAAAAACTCCAAAAAAGTATCTGAGAACCGAAAACATCCTGCCGTTACATTAACATCTTTTGCTTTTTCGTTGCTGACGATTACGCGTTGATGATTGATTATATTGTTTGCTTAAATTGTCATTTCATCGTCATAAGATTTTATCCCATGCGGTATACCTACCCGGTAGAGCATCATTATGTAGATTGTAGTTTATATATCGCTTGAATAAATTTATTATTTATTGGCGTTTATATTATCATCGTTAAAACCGGTAGTCAGAAATACTATGTTTATGGTTAAAACCAATCTGACTGGAGTTTTATTTGGAGTTTGTGTACATCTAAGTTTAAAATAAAGTTGCAGCGATCTATGGTACCTACAGCGTCCATGCAATGGTACGGTAACGTACGATCCATTTTCTATACCAACATTGCTTGTAAAGCACGGTAGTTAGTAATACTATGTTTATGTATAGTTGGACGAACAAACAAAATAGAAATAGGTACAATATGTACCTAGCATACCTATTGTTAAAAAAGTTCTTTAAAATTCTTCAACTCTGCAAAACTCAAAGGAAAACAGAAACTGTAGACTCAAGGTTGATTTGGTAATTCTATTTTAAGAATGTTGAATTATGCTTAAGACTTCAGAGTATTACAAGTGCTTTAAGTACCTACTTGATGTTTGAAATAAAAACTGACATTACATAAATTACAAAAAAATGCTTTGTTTGCAAATCCATTGCACGTTGCTTAGAAATTCTTTCATCTGACGAAGCAAGATCCTGTTCTACGATAGAAAACAAATTGTAAATCTTAAATAAATCTTTCAGTATGGCCATCTCCACGGGTTGTGGTGGCGTCTAGTGCTATTTACGGCCCATTGTGTGTCCTATTATCTCCTGGATCCCACTAATTGAGTCATCCCACACCAGAGTCTGCATTGTTTGCAAAATTTACCCATAACTAAGCTGCAACAGTCGTCGATGTGGGTGGTCGTATTCGCATACCATTATGATAACATTTCGTGTTTTCGAGATGTTATGTTATTTTTATTGTACTTTTATGTAATTTTATTTATTTTGATTGCTTATTTTAATCAACTCCATAGCTTATTCTGATCTGTCCTTAGATATTCATAAAGTACCTACCTGTTAAATACTGAATATTAATCTATTTATAATAGTTAGGCATATAATAAATTATGTATGTATTATTTATTTTGCATGTTAATGGTCCATAAGTAATTCTACAACAATTATACGATCGTAGATCATAGCATATTTTGTATCAGGTTTGACAACTAGAACTCATCAGTTTCTATTCTACATCATAGTCTACATCAATGTTTTTATATAAATAAATTGTAATAACGATAAAAACTATATAACTTAATTAATATCTTAGTTCTATGAAACAAAATGAGCGGCTTCTTCAAAGAAATAACGCTAGCGCGACAAAGAAGAAGTTAATAGAGGCAGGATGCGTGTCGAAAGACCTATCTATCCGGCACATTGCGAGGGGTGCGCCGTCGCAGAGTTAGGCGTACAAATTGATTATAATGCAGCGAATGACAAAGGCCACCCACGTTGACTGCTATAGTTTTTAAAACGTCATGCATCATGTTTTGCTCAACACAAAAGAAAGAGATAATTTCCTCTACTTTTGAAAATAGGTTTGCCGAGAGCCAAATTATGGTTTGTGCTCGCGTCATGTGCCTAAATAGGTACTACCTCCTGGACTAGATACTACCTACTAGACTGGGGATACAACAATCACAATTCGAAAGTTAAACAGTTAATCATCCTACCATAGATAGACGACTCCTTTGTCTATGGTAGGTAATACAGAACACAAAAAGTCGTAATTCCTAGTTCCATGACAAAAACAGAATAATAGAGTGCTCCGAGTCAACTTTCAATACAATCTAGCACATAATCGATGGTAAGAGCTAACGTAAATGTTACGTAGTTAATTAATAAACATAGTGTTACTTATACCGTAAGGTTTAATCCGATATGACTCGGAAAGCAATAG
Source organism: Oeneis ivallda (assembly GCA_029955525.1). Taxonomy (NCBI): domain Eukaryota; kingdom Metazoa; phylum Arthropoda; class Insecta; order Lepidoptera; family Nymphalidae; genus Oeneis; species Oeneis ivallda. The sequence goes on along the minus strand of JARPMR010000003.1, from coordinate 8,999,773 downwards.
CTTTTGCAGAGCCTTCATAACTCCGTCAAATTTTAACCCATTTTAAAAATTCTTTTTTTATATGAAAGTGTACACTATCCGGCAAGTTTTTTTCTGATTTTGATGAAGATCTGATAAATATTCTCGGAGATAGAGGACATAACACTTAACGGATAGCAGCAAGTTACTCGCATAAGAGACAACGATAGAAAACATTCACACCCTATATCTAGGTCTTAGGAGGGTCTTAGCCATAGTCATTAATTACAAATAGACTTAATCATTAACCTCCAGGCCCCAGATGTTTGCACCATTGTTTGTTTTGTAGCCTACCCGTGCGAAGCCGGGGCGGGTCAAATATTCGTTAATAAAATATCTGTAATAAGATTGAATATTTAGTAGGTATACTTACATTATTCTTCAAAGATATCTTCATGCCACAAACAGAGGTATCAAATATGCCAAGACCCCTGTCGGCATCGTTAAAGTGACTTGTATACCGATTCGTTCGCATGATTAGGTATTATTACACACTAAAATTTTTATTGTATGTTTTGTACTCAACGACTAATTTGGAAATTTAACATTCTTATGAACTTTGAAAAATTTATGGCCACTGTAGAAGATGAAATGTAATTTGGGTTTTTATTTTACAGCGTCATTTATTTGAATCGGTGATTTGTTGCTATTTTATGTGGCTAATTATGAAATTGGCTTAAATCACAAAAATGACAATTTTAAAAGCCTATAAAATCTTTTTTAATCGATTCGGAATTTGAATTTGTTTTTTGACAAGACCGTTCCGTGTTAGTAGGTAGGTAGGTTGGATTTTGACCACAATAAAGATGCCAAAGCTCACGACTTCGCAGTTTTGTGGTAGAATTGTGAAAGAGGAACAAGGTTGTGAAGTGCCTGAGCGCATTCTCTAAAGTAGGTACATAATATTATATTCGGTAGATTCTGTCGGATAGAAGACCGAGAATACGACTGCTGACTAAAATAATAATCTGAAGTCAGGATTCGAACCCCCGAACCGATAGTTTCACTCCTTCGTTTAGCCGCTACGCCATCCACCAAAGCTAAGACGGAACGTGTGTAATAAACGAAGGCAACACACAAAGGTCATGACGGAAAAATTCTTACACTTTTTTCGCCTAGAGCCTAGACCTATGATGCCATTACGATAATTGAGAATTTGTAAAGATTTACGCCTTGTACCTGTATCTAAATTTGTATTAACGGTAAAGAAAGGAATACTATGTTTATGAGTATAACTAACTTTAGGGAGAGTAACCTAAATTGTTTTGAATAGTTTACCTTAGTCCTTATCGTTATATATATATTAGATATATTAATTAAACAAAAAAGAGAAAGTATTAAGAAACAAACATAATTATGATTATAATATATTATGGAAGAGTTTTTAAACATAATAATTATATTTAACAAAAATCGATTAACACAAAGTTTAAAGGGTTTTGAGTTAATGATAATGATGTTCCTTTTTGTCAAAGATTATAATTTTAGTTTCTACGTAGGTAACTACATAAGTTTACGTTGAGAGAGTTTCACTGTTGCTGCCGATGTCTAGAAATGTAGAGCCAATTTGAATATGGTGTAGCTTTAGTGCATTTGTAGTTCACATGATGAAAAAATATCGACAAATTTTTTTTAGACATTTTCTAAAATAGCTTGTAGGTACAGATTTTTTGCATAACATAGTTTTTAAAGATTTTAGACTAATTACGTTGTCTTATGACATACCTGATATTATAATATGCTGATCGGGTATGTACTCGTACAACGATAATTATATTATTTGGGGAATCAAGATTTCCAAGGGAAACACATTCCAATGATAATCCCCGATAACATGGTTCATGCAATTGGATCGAAATATCGATAATTCCAACGGAATTATTTATCGTGATAATGTACCTTATTAGCAGTTTGTACCTATCGAAATTTTTTATGCGTGTTTGTGTTTATGTTATGTACTTTTGTTAATACTACTTATGGAAAGTGTAAATAAGATAGAGGAAAAATCGAGTGAATAAAGAACTCTTGAATTTATTGTGTTCTTGATTCTGTTGATTTATATAATCTTTGCCCTAAGTTCATAGAATAAATATTATGGCGATACCACCCTGGTAATGGCCGCTCACGTACGTTACTATCCTTTCCTGCCATTACCATCCTTAATTGCTCTAAGATTGGTTGTGTTACTCTCTTTTATGGTAAAGCGGTCAAACTTAATTGTTTTTATGTGCGCCTGTTTTTTGAGATTTGAATTATAAGTTTTGTAACTTGGCGCAGGTGGTCTATCATTACGCAGTGAGGTTGATCTGTCTACTTGGCATTTTAATTGGTTATAATGGCCAATTAAATATTCGTAAACTTATCTAATGGGCTTTGGGAATGTAATGAAATTAATCCGATTGAGGTTCTTCGAATGAAGTGTTGTAACTGTCGTTTGTAAGTTGTATGCGTTGTTTATGTTCCAGTTAGGGTTTGTAGACACGCATAAATTAAAATGCCTTTTTGTAAACTCTTCAACAAGTTTAACTGATGACTCGTTTCATTGCTTTTGCATTGGTAATTTTTGATAGATTAGAATGTAATACAATTTCAAGGATTTTTTTATACCACTATCATAATAACGTCGGTTTAGAATAAACACGCTTGTAGTTTGAGTTTAGAGGTACCCACTTAAACACTTCTTTTAAGAATACACTCTGCTAGATGCCGTAGGCAGGTGTACTCGTAAGTTGTAATTGAATCGAGGCAACCTGAATTTGCAACGTCTGATAAGCGACCCTGAGGCTTGCGACGAGCGATGGAGAGAGCTGTGCTCGGAGTATCTAGGGGTCATTGTCGCTGTCGCAACTTTAGCCGCAAAAACTCATACGATAAAGTAAAAGTTCATAAAGTTTAGTCGCAAGTCGCAACGACTAGACGTGCAGTCAGTTGGTCGTTGCGGATACGTGCGTGATTCGTATTTGATCACGATACTATGCCTGCAGGGCTAACAAGCCTTATACTTGGCGTGCAGCCAAGAGTTTTTATCTTTTAGAAACTCGAGAAAATGGGTATACTTTTCTCGTGGCACGCATTTGAGCCCTGTTTTGCTTGACTCTGCGGCTACTAGTGCGCTAGGTCCCTCTCATGTTCATAATAAATAATAATATAGTTGCCACTTTAGAATTTGTAAGATTTTGTGCAAGCTTTGTTTCTTTGTTAAATGAAACCCAAAAAGTTTGTTTTTACTGTTTGCAATGTTCGGTCCAGCTACGCCATTTTATGTAAACAAAGTTTACGTACAACTCTTCTTACTGCTTTCAATTTATTCCTTTTGATGATGCTTGACGAAACACCCGATTTTGGCGAAGGCACGAGCTTACAAAGTAACAGCGGATTGCGGTTTGTATAATAGGGTTACCATACCAGTATGGTCTGTCATAAAGTGGATTTTACTACACTATTAGTAAAAAATAATAAATGAGATTCGTTAAATTAGAAAATTCTTCCTCTTCTTTAACAAATGATAGACGTCCACTCCTGGACAAAGGTCTCTTGCATGAACTTCCACAGGATGGCTGTATCCATAGTCTCCCTGCAACTCTTCTGATATTGTCGTTCCACCTAGGGAGGGTCTGCTAACGTTTCCGGTGCGTCGTCGCCAGTCCAGCACCTTGGGACTCCAACGACCATCAACCTATTCGAACTATGTGCCCCTCCCATTTCCACTTCAGCTTGACGACACGCTGAGCTGTTAGAAATTGAGTGCGATTACATATTATTTTAACATATTATTGTAATGTTATTTTTTAAAACACCAAAAATAACGAAGTTTTCATAAAAATAACCTTTGACTACGAGCTGCGGTTTCAAATGAGGTTGTAGCTCAAACGTAAAATGGTGATTTTACATACAGGTGGAAACCCTCATCGTGAATCATTTCAGCAGCGCGGCGGTAACGCTATGTTTTGTAACAGCAGCGAGGGCTTCTGGTCATAAAACAAGAAACTTTGAACAATGGTGACATTAAAATTCAGAATTTACTGGCTTAAACCACAGCGTAGACTGCGTAACAGTAAACAACCTACCTATATTGTCACATTTAAATATATACGTATTAACTACTCAGGTAGGTATATCTTTATGTTAATCGTCTCTTCTCTATATATATAAAAATCAATTGCTGTTCGTTAGTCTCGCTAAAACTCGAGAACGGCTGGGCCGATTTAGCTGATTTTTGTTTTGAAATGTTTGTCGTAGTCCAGGGAAGGTTTAAACGGTGAGAAAATATGAAAAAATTGCGAGGAAGATAGTAAAAACAACAATTTCATTTTCCCATATAAAGTGTTCTACCTACTTTCCTGTCAAACATTTGACGTTCGTCTCTTAGCTTCGGTACGGTAGACTCGGGTCCACTCGACATTACTCGGATTATCGCGTATTTAAACTTTAATATTTTGATGGTCGTCATTGTTTGTTCGTTCAGAAATATATTATGTCATTTAATAAAATAAAATCAGTAATCATACTATCATACTAATATTATAAATGCGAAAGTGGTTTGTTGGTTTGTCCTTTAAAGCAGATACGGATCGACTTGATTTTTGCATTGGTATAGTTGAGGACCTGGAGGGTGACATAGGCTACTTTTTATCCCAGAAAACCAAAGAGTTCCCAAGGGAGTTCAAAAACTAAATCCACGCCGACGAAGTCGCGGGCATCAGCTAGTAATTTATAAATATGTGTACGTAGGTACATAAAAATAAAAGGAAACAAGACGTGTAAATAAAAAAAAACATCCCCGTTGTGTGAATCTATGGCCGGACTATGCCTACGATATACCTGATATCCTGTTACCCAGTTTCTGCTTCATCATCAGATCCTCCTCCTCATCCTCGATCATCATCTATCTAACACGTACTCATTGAGACCATTCTAATGAGCCCAAACACACCACATTATCTGCTGTAAGTTGCTGAGGAGTTGGGTATCCCGTAGACTACGTGATGCTGCAGCATCAGCTCAAGGTTACCATTCCTTGGAAAAGATCCGAAGCAATACAGCCACGGATACACAGACACACACGTCAAACTTATAACACCCCTCTTTTTTGTCGGGGGTTAATAAACACAATGTCTTATGTATCTAATGTGTTATGTCTTGTAAGTGCATAATTAAGGGGAAATATTGCGAATTTTTAACCCTTCTCTGTGAGGAGATCTGCGCTCCGTAGTGAGCCGTTGATGGGTTGCAAATGATGATGATGAGTGCCTACGGTGCAAGTTACAATAAGATAACTAGTGTATGGAAGTGTTTTTAAACAAAGTGCGTTTGTTTGTTGGTTTGTCCTTCAACGTCACCGCAAAGCTACGGATCGAAGTGATTTTTTGCATGGGTATAGTTGAAGACCTGGAGAGTGACAACTTAGACTACTTTTTATCCCGGAACAAAGTGTTTCCGAGGGATTTTAAAAACTAAAACCAATCAGAGCAAGTGACATGCCTCAGCTAGTTACTTAATCTTTACTTTTGCCTTTATATATAAATAAATGTAGGTATTATAATAATGTATCCTCATGTCGTGAAACGTTCGTACCTAATGATGGCGAAAACCGCATTGAAATTTCCCAAGAAGTTAAGCGATTACACAGACAAACTGCTTTTTAAGTTGATATTATGAGGTTTGAATTATGCATTCTCCTGTTCCTTGTTATAGCTTCTTTGAAATAAGGATGTATGAAGACTATCAGGTCATGCAATCGATACCGGCGTCACTAGATTCTCAGAAGGAGCGGTGTTAGAATAAATGATAGCTAGAACAATACGTGCTGAGATGGCTGAGGTATTGTTAATTAACTTACTGAATATATTGAGCTCGTGGAAATTATTTGCTTGACAAATTGCATACAATAACTTTTCAAACAAATAACGTACCTACCATTTATTCAAATATTATACTATTAAAATTATAAATGCGAAAGTGTGTTTGTTGGTTTGTTGGCTTTTCCTTCAATCACGACACATTAGAGCCTGCACGGATTGACGTGATTTATGCATGAGTATAGTTGAGGGCCAGGAGAGTGACATAAGCTTCTTTTGATCCCGGAAAATCAAAGAGCTCCCAAGGGATTTTAAAAACTAAATCCACGCGGATGAAGTCGCGGGCATCAGCTAGTAAAGTCATAAATCAAAGGCCAAACGATAATAAATTAAAAATTTACACCAACCCGAAAGGCAACATGTGAATCTATGGCCGGGGCTATGTATGATATTATATATAAGATTCTCCTCCTTGTTGATGATCTTCAAATGCCTAAACAGATCTTCATAAATTAAAGCTAAAATCCATCTCGATCACGTTACATTGAGGCCAAACGTCTGGTTTTCCAATGCCCTCGAATATTTTTGTGAAAATATAATTGTGTTGAACTGTAAAAAAAATAATAAAAAAAAACCAAAAAAAAGATACATACGTCAAAATTATAACCCCCCCCCCCCCCTTTCACTGCCGTGGGTTAAAAATAAAGACTCAGTTCATATTTGTGTCTCATATATCACTGTCTCAAGCTCGAGCCAAGTCAGAAATCGGTCTATAGATTTCCGGCTAAGAAGAATTTCACACGGAGCGCTGTGATTCCTCAGAAAAATCACAATATGGAGTGGCGTTGCTGAACCGATACGCGCTGTGGCGGTCCTACGGTGCTTTGCGGCACGCTGCGGCCTGTAAGTCCTGCATTGTAAAATCGCACCTTGTGTCACAGTGCACACTTTTAACACCCCTCTTTTTTTGATCCCCGACAAAAAAGAGGGGTGTTAAAAGTTTGACGTGTGTATCTCTGTATGTGTCTATCTGTTCAGGCGTAGCTCCATAATGAAAGGTAACGTAATCGAGGTGGATCTTAGCTATCATTTATGAAAATCTGCTCAGGCGTTTGAACATCATGCATCAACTCATTTCCTACTTGATTCTTCTTCTTCTTCTTTATCAACCGATAGACGTCCACTGCTGGACAAAGGTCTCTTGCATGGACTTCCACAGGTCTCGGTCTTGCGCCGCCTGAATCCAGCGGCCCCCTGCGACTTGTTTGATGTCGTCGGTCCACCTGGTGGGGGGTCTGCCAACACTGCGCTTCCCGGTGCGGGGTCGCCACTCCAGCACCTTGGGACCCCAACGACCATCAGCGCTTCGAACTATGTGCCCCGCCCATTTCCACTTCAGTATCGCGACTCGCTTAGCTATGTCGGTGACTCTGGTTCTCCTACGGATCTCTTCATTTGTGATTCGATCCCGCAGGGACACTCCGAGCATAGCTCTCTCCATCGCCCGCTGAGCGGTCCTGAGCCTACTTATGAGGCCCTTAGTTAGCGACCATGTCTCGGATTGATTAAAGGGTCTTAAAAACTTTCACTGGTGCGATTGATTTGTTTAGTGTATTGTTTACTTTAGATTATTTCCAAGGCATGGGAACCTTGAACTGATGCTGAAGCATCAAGTAGTCTGCGGGATACGCAACTCTTCAGCAGTTGACAGCAGATATAGTGTGTTTGGGCTCATTAGAATGGTCTCAATGACTAGGCTTTAGATATATGATGATCGAGAAGGAGCACCTGTGATAGAGCATAAAACTGGGTAACAGGATGTCAGATAGGTATATTTTACATAGTCTAGCCATAATATGGCCAGCCGCCAGACTATGTAAAATTTTTAATGTGTAAATTCAAAATTTAAAACACCCCCGACATGTGAATGTAGGTATATAATTAGTTTCACATGTCGGGGGCGTTTTAAATTTTCAATTTACACTTATGTTTAAGTTTGTATGGAAACAAGGCCGAACCAGCACAAAATAAGTAAGTAGTGTTCGTTATTATCATAGTTATGCCGGAATCTTTCTGAGACAGCGCATGAGGACACCAATATATGAAGGCGTTCTTATTTGTTATGAAGTTTTGGCATGTTTCGGTTTCGCGTACCTACTTAGCGCATTAGATTTGTTCATGCTTGGTATATAAGCGCGGGCCAACTGGTTATTGGCGCTAACTTTAAGCTTGATAAATTGGTTGCTTGGTATACTGTTATCGAAAAGACTAAAGCCAGTGGTTAGATGGCTTTAACAAACGATCTTGTTTCGTATTTCTTCAACAGCCCATTTAAGTGTCTAACCGAGGTCATCTGTTAGAATTCTAACCAGATAGGATTACCAGTTTTTGGACGATTCTCTGACTTCCAGATATCCTAAGCGTCAACTGATAGACGTCCAACTCTGGACATACTGTGGTGCATCCAGCGGCTTCTTGACTCTTTTGATATCCTTGGGCTACATAATAATGGTCTGGCAATACTGCGCTTTGGTGTGCCTCTTAAAATTTATGTAAATTGTGAATTATAGAAAGTCCTACTCATTTACACTTTGTAAAACAACGAAAAATACACTCTATGAGTAGGTGGGTAAGTAAAAGATTTATCTCTGGCAACTGTATTGGCCTCTAATCGTTTTAACGTGATCGCGCCCGAGCAAGAAAATTAGCAGCAATCGACCGCAATTCGTACGAGTCGAGTGGTGTAGGAAAGGTGAGCGCGCGCGTGTCACGGCGCGATTCCTGCAATAGCATCCGAGAGATTAGTCTATCCGGTGACGGAGTAAAGTATCGTTAGTTGATGATTGTGTTTATTTGCGTGGCGTCAGGCGTGTGTTGGTGCGGCGCGCGTGTGTGCGTGGCCACCCAGCGCGGGCCACCCGCGGCGCCCACCCACGTGGCGAGCGCCGCGCGGCCCGCACTAGCGCTGCGCCAAACCGCTACCGGCGGCGCTGGACATCGATACGCCCTGATTGACGTACGAGCCTCCAATTGAAATCTGATTTGTCTGATAAGTATGCTGTATGGCCTGTATGACCGAGCGCGACGCATATCGATCGCTCCTACAATGAGCGAATGCTATCCTCTCGTGAGGGTATGCTGTATCTAATTTGTAAAACGTTTTGTATTGCTATGGAACTAGCTGATACCCTTCACGTCTTCGAGACTAGGTATTCATAATTCCCGTGGGAACTCCTTGATGAAAATAGTATTCTATGTCGTTTCGCAGGATACAAGCTATTTCCATGCGTTTTGTCGAAATCTGTTTAACGATTGAAAAGGTAACAGAAAAACGGGCAGTGTTACTATCTTAATATTTATAATATTAGAATGGACTTTCAATGAATAATTGTTTTTTAGGTATATGCGCAATAAGCAGGTACTCCAACTGAAACTAACGCAACTACTATCGAGTAGCTGAAATAATAATTTATAATTTTGTGGTTGAATTATTTATTTTTAAGTCGAATAAGTCTCGTTCTTAAATCTGATTTCGGTTGTATTTTATCTATGAAATACATTCGATCATCATCGATCACATTGTGTAGATACATACATCTCCATCGATCTTAAATGTCGATTCAAAAATTTAAGTTCTAACCCGTAAGAGTAAGAGCAACGCTGTGAATGTGCAAATGAGGTTCAATAACTTTCTCTATAATTCAGAGATTGATTGTTTGTAAGCTTGGCTCGGCGCAGCCCTGGTCACGCTTGGGCCATCCATCCATCCAAATTCAAGCACATAGTCAAGCCGTCAACTGATTGATTGAGCGTTTTCCATCGAGGTCATACAATACCTTAGTTTACATCTAAAAATACGGTCTACAAGTATGTATTAACTGTATACTTATTATCAATCTTGAGACCCCAACTTACTAGTAATTTGGAGTCTCTAGGTGCTGGAGTGGCGACCCCGCGCCGGGAAGCGCAGTGTTGGTAGACCCCCACTAGTAGACCGAAGAAGACATCCGACGAGTAGCTGAGTACATGGATACAGACCGAGGCAGTGGAAGTCCTCGCAATAGCCCATTGTTTAGCAGTGGACGTAAATGGCTATATCATTCAAAATTTTAATTTATAACATTAGCGTACTAAAATCTCTTTCCATGAAAGGACATCTTGGCATAAAAAAATAAAAACTATTTCGGGCTGATTACTTTAAGTTACAGCTAATCGAAATAAAACAACAAAAATGTTAGTAACAACAACGTAGGTAAGCAATTAAGCATGTACTATGTGTTAGTCCCATTTTCTTATCACCGAACATAACCCTTAAATGTGGCAAGCACTCCGAGCCAGATAACTATAGCGTTAAAAGTTATTTATGTCCGTGCAAAAGGTCAGGATGACAGTGTTGTGAGTTGACATATTTCCAAGAGCTCACATTATTCATGTTTAAGCTGTAATGAATATAAATAAATGCTCACTTAAACACACTGCAACAAAGTTATCTGACACTCATCAGACATAAAATGGACAAATAAATCATTGCTTAAAAGGAATTTGGGTAATCTACTGTATATGTAGTTATTTTAATATGTCTATGTATTCTACTGTAGGAATATGATGGTGCCTGCAACTTCGTCCGCTAAAATCCCGTGGGAACTCTTTCATTTCTCGGGATTAAAAGTATCCTATAACCGTTTCTGGAATGTAAGCTATCTCTATGCTACGCCAAAATCAGTTCTGTGATGGACATTCTAATATCACAAAAAATTTAATTTTTTCGTAGGAACTACTTTTCGGGATAAAAAGTGTAGTCATCACTGTCATATTATCATATCAGTCTGAACAAAAACGACCGATCGACGTGATTTTTAACCGACTTTTTTTCTTAAGTAATTGAGAACTTGGAGAGTGACATAGGCACTTTATCCCGGAAAAAAAACCCTAACTCGACGCGGAGGAAGTCGCGGTCAAAAGCTAGTAATGAAATAATTACAAAACTTTCGAGCTGCGTCAAGGAAATTATCAATTCGTCAAGAGTCAGAGTGTGTGGCACGCGCCACACACTCTCACGCCAAGAGCGCTACAGAATTTCGCTAATGTCGGTGTAGATGCCGTCAGAATGACTCCACAGACTTTATATTTCTTGAAACCATGTACACTAAAAACAAGAGGCTCATACACATTATTTAGTACTTGATCAACACGTATAGTGTTCTAAGTAGAAACTTGGTCACTACTCGGATACCTACTGCTGAGTTTCTTGCCGGCTCTTCTTCTCTTTCCGAACCGGTGCTAGACGACTTGTTAGCAGAGCCACAGATTGGCCTACATGAAATAAATAACTTGTCTACTCTAAACTACTTACTTACTTGTTCTACGTCTAAATGTCTCCCAATCTTCAGGTCTAGCAAGATATAGTAAACAGTATCCTACTAATATTATAAACCCTTCTAATCTAAGTTTGTGAGAATGTTGGGATGGATATTTGTTACTCCTTCACGCCACAATGAATGAACCGATTTGTCTGAAATTTGGATTAACACATAGGCTACATTTTATCCCGAAAAATTAAAAAGTTCCACGCGGACATACGCGGAATTTATATGTCGGGAACATTATAATTGGACCCTCTGCCTCTATCAGTATTTGTTTCAAAAAGGCATTGCATTGGAACATATTCTTTTATTGCAAGATAAATAAGCAATCATAACGATTGACGGGAATCATGCCTAATGGAAAGCGATGATGAGGTCTAGGTTGGAGGTCTGGAGCGCACTTGACTAGAGGATACATAATATTCACGTGCCGTTTGAGTAGGTACCCTTTAAGGTACTCAAACGGCACGAAACAGGATCACTGGAAGGGCATTCCACACCTTAGCGGCTCCTATCAGAAAAGCTGAACCTTTCGCTTTGTTTCGAGCGAGTATAGACTTATAGAGTTGACGTCATCCGCATAAGGATGCCATCAATGCTACTATCTTCTTACAGTTCTTTGGGAGATTGTGAAGCTCCTAGTCACACCCTGCAAATTACTCATTTAACCGATAGAAGTTTGATAGGTAGACGATATTATTAATACGTACATATTCCGTAGATAGATCGTTTGTCGAATGTCGAATGAACGCGCTTTAGTATTTTTCAAGGGAACATTTACTCGTTAACTGTTCTGTACATCGTAACATGTGGGGATCGACCCTTAGTACCCTATCGTAGTCCTACCACTCGAGAAATAAAGACAATTTCAAATATTTGGGCTTACAATTAACATTTGTCACCTTTGAGAATGACAGATCCTCACAAAAATGTGTGTATAAGGTGTTTGTACAAGTAATAGTGAATCAAAATAATTTAACGTGTTATTCGATTTAGCTGGTTACATTATATAACGTGTTTTTTGAACATACAAACACATTCGTCATTAATTTAGGTAGAACTCAAATCGTTCAGCAATTCCAACAAAAGCATTAGCAGACGTATAATTAATTTTATAATCCCAGACTACAAATAATACTGGTGAGAACATCCTGTTGGCTGATTGAGACCGACATTTATATCATTTTTTCTTGAATACCTTCTCGTTTCCTGACAAATGAGTGACCACCTCTTACACGGGAACGCCGTACGTATGGGAACCATTTGAAGAATAAAACTGGACAAAGAAAAGAAGGCTCTTTTTGTAGCGCCATAAATGCTAAAAATGTTTATCAATATTATTGGTTTACATTGATGAAGTTGTACCCGCTTTTCTATATCGGGTTATTAAGATATGCGATATTGGGGCAGCCGACTGCCGGCGCCAGCTTTCAAATAGGATATGTATTGCCATCGCTGACGAACCGAACCGAGCAAAATTCTATCATACTTCCAAGAACTGTGTTTGGCTCCTGGAGATTATTGTTTTATTATTGGTCTAAAATGATTTCTTAATAATTTTCGTTATTGACGAGCTCTTCGACGCAGGGGTGTGTATCTAAATCTACGTAGGTAGTCGCAGTAAGCAAGCCATTGTGGACGATTTTTGATCTGGGATTTCATTCCGTGATTTATCATTCTGGATGTATCGTCAATTCAGAAGCGCATGAAAAGATTTATATTTCAAAACACGTTGGGACTTATATATATGTTCTAACTGCAACAGCGCTTATCAGTGAATTATGCAGGCAAAGCAACGTTGAGGCAAGTCGGTAACTGGATGGATCGATCGGTAAGAAAACTGTATCGGAGAGCATTTTAAGTGATCGGTACTAGAGGATTACTACTTAATAATAATAGGTACACCTAAATAAATCCTGTATAACGTATACAGGTGACGAGGAAGGATGCCGGATTCTACCAAATTTTTGGAAAGGGGTCTTTACCCTCAAAAATGATGAGTTTGACGCAGAGATATCGCATAAGATCAGACCATACAAAACAAGCGCTATTTTCAATAACATTTTCATCTTTGTATGAAGACGTCGATTCTTTTTTTTTCAAAATGTTGTTAGTGTAAAAGTATCAATTTAGTCGTAGCCGCTATATCTCTAAAGAAGAGTAGCCTGTCAATAGAGTGATTATATTTCGATAAGCGATTTTTTCTAAAACTAAAAAGTAACCCACTTATCTGTGTGAGGCTGTCTTTAATAGGTCCTGTCGCCAGGTAATCACCATGTGTTTGATATAAATGTTCTTCTTGACACATGGCGTAGGCACCATTAAAATACATGGGGTAGTTTTTTGATCCTTAAGTTTAGACATCGTAACAACTTACTCTACTACTCTAGAGGAAGGTACTCTACCTTCTAATTACAGTTTATAACATCTTTTGTTATTTAATATTCCTATAGATAGTTTGAGAAATCTATTCTCTAGTAACATTTTTAGTGCGTGTTGCTGCCAATGATGTTTATGGATCCGAAATATAGTCGTTGACTATGGACCTCTTATATGAAGGCTCAGGGTCGTTCTTCGGGCGATGAAGACAGCTATGTCCGGAGAATCCCTGAGAGGTCAGGAATGAGAAGATCCGATGGAGAAACAAAGTTGTCGACCTCTCCTTTATCTGATCCGTGTTGCCGACCAAAACTTCAACAAAACTGTATGGCGATTGGTGATGTTAATATCACTTAGGTCCATTGTTTACGCTAATGCAAGTGGGTATAACGTATGGGAGTACAATAGTTACATTACATAGGGCTTCTAGTTCTAACCCTTAATCCTTATAATACAAATCCACTTACAAAGCAATCCGGTAGCTTCAATTATGCTAAATTAGCAGTTGTCTGAAGTGGTACTCTCAACTACCTACCTGCGATAGATAAATCACGCTGGGCGTGCCCAATCTCATTCATATCAATTTACAAAACATTATTGATATTTTTGCTGAGTTCAAACAATGTAGTACATTATTTTTTTAGAATACAAATCTAGGTAGGTGCATACAAAAGGTATAAAATACATCCGGTTAAAAATAGGGTTGACAAAAAAATATTTAAGATTTTATTTTAACCATACGTTTTAGTTTTGTATCCAATTATGTAGGTAAATAGATATTTTAAAAGTGCAAATATAATTTAATTAGGGAATTGCGAAGATGAACAAATAGTTTTTCGAAAGAAACTTTTAAAAAAAGGTTAAAACATAGTCACATTGAAAAGACTTCAACGCTCACCAATCTGAACGCTATTCACCAGCTGTGCAATACGTGTAAGGTAGACCGATGAATGTATCCTCAGACTCCTGAGAGCGTCACTTCTCTATGGTAACGGGTAACTTACTATATAGTAAGTTACCCGTTACCATAGAGAAGTGACGCTCTCAGGAGTCTGAGGATACATTCATCGGTATATAACCAGATACATAAAAACCTGCTGAAAATAAGTGATTCGTATTTAATGGAAGAAAACGTATCAAAATCGGCCCAGTTTTTCACGAAAATGTTTCCAAAACAAACGCACAAACACACAACCTTTTACAGTTCTTGCGGCAAATGCATAAGTTTCATCATGGGTCTCGTCAGTTGCCTGTAAAGTGCAATGAAAATTGATTATAGATTAACCCACTTAAAAATAATTACATAATGTTATGGTCGGAAAATGAAGCTACGTCCGAAGTGTGCGCGAGAGCGTCACGTCTCTATGGTAACGGGTTACCGACCATCTTGCGTCGCTTTTTGTCTGCGGACCACCCAGCACGACTGCTATATTATTTTATTGTACAATAAACAAATTTATTGCTTCATATGGCTATTTATATTTTTATTTATAAGGGCTTTTTGTAACCGAAATGGGATGGTAACCTTTTGCGGGTGTTCGCGCTCGAGATTAATCTTTACTTAGACGTAACATGTGAAATAGTTTTTTGTTGTATTCTTATTAAGTTGTAAGATAAAGGCTAGCTTTATTAAATTGAAGAAGAATAGCATAGCATAGCATCAAAAATACAATAAAGTTGTTTTAAATATGAAAAAGTTTAAAACTGTAACCCGAATACATACGGAAGATTGGGTGGGTAATATTGATTTTCTTCTTAAAGTCATTCAGACCATAAAAACACTGATATAAATGTAGTACCTACACTCTTTTTTACAATGAATCCTTTCGACACTTCATTCATCAAAATCATGCACATACAGGGTGGGCCAAACCAGGTGGATATAAAATTTTTTTTAGATTGTTCACTTAGGGGCCTACCAGGACCCGGAAGGAATAAAATCGGTTCCCACCCGATTACGAGAAAAAAAATTTTATTTAAAATTTTGGAATATCATTGCTTTGACGAACTTTTAATTTTTTTTTAATTTTTCCAGTGACAATTTCCGCAAATTTTTTATGGAATATCTTTACCTAATAACTGTACTCTCTTAGAAAAAAATTCCAGTCTGGTTAGCTGGTTTTAAGAGCATTAAATTTTAAATTATTTCAAGAAAATTAAGTTCATCCAAAATCTACAGAAAACTTTAAAATTCCATTAAAAATAAAAAAGAGGTTCATTGCACTGGTGATTTTTTAAAAACTGTAGCAACTTATGTTCTTTTGATTGCCACAAGAAAAATTATATGTCAATGTGCCGGATAAAAAGTTATGATTTTTCAAAAGTCTTCGTTCCTCATTCATGTAAATAACGACCTTATTGAAAAAAATGTTAATTGTTTGTGGAGACTGCAGTATGTCCTTTAATTTTAACTGCCTCGTTGGTCTCGTGTTTGACTGCGGCCGACGAGGTCCCGGGTTCGAGCCCCGGGTCGGACCATATCAAGTATTGGGGTTTTCCGTAAGAAATTCTCAGTACTAGCCCGGAGTTAGGAAGTTGGCGTTGTTTCACCCCCGTACCTTGGAGAGCACGTAAAGCCACGTTGGTCCTGTGCCTAATCTCTCTCTGCCTGCGCCTAATCTCTCTCCGGTCATGTCGAATTTTCCGTCCTATAGGGCTATGAGAGTAAAGAAACAGAGAGTGCACCTGTGTTCGCGCACACACTTGTGCACTTTAATATCTCCCGCACAGATCGTTAATCTCTCTGAAGATAGGCCGCCGCCGTGGCTGAAATTTGGAAAAATAAAACATTGTTTTATTTTTCTTTCTCTTAAAAATGTAGATACCTTCAGTCATCATTAAAGGAATAATGTCCTCTCGACCAAATTTCGACCACGGTGACCTATCTACAGAGAGATTAACCATCTGTGCGGGAGATATTAAAGTGCACAAGTGTGTGCGCGAACATAGGTGCACTCTCTGTTTCTTTACTCTCATGGCCCGATGGGACGGAAAATTCGACACGACCGCGAGATTAGGCGCAGGCGGAGAGAGATTAGGCGCAGGACCAACGGCTTTACGTGCTCTCCAAGGTACGGGGGTGAAACAACGCCAACTTCCTAACTCCGGGCTAGTACTGAGAATTTCTTACGGAAAACCCCAATACTTGATATGGTCCGACCCGGGACTCGAACCCGGGACCTCGTCGGCCGCAGTCAAACACGAGACCAATGAGGCAGTTAAAATTAAAGGACATACTGCAGTCTGCACAAACAATTAACATTTTTTTCAATAAGGTCGTTATTTACACGAATGAGGAACGAAGACTTTTGAAAAATCATAACTTTTTATCCGGCACATTGACATACAATTTTTCTTATGGCAATCAAAAGAACATAAGTTGCTACAGTTTTTAAAAAATCACCAGTGCTATAAACCTCTTTTTTTATTTTTAATGGAATTTTAAAGTTTTCTGTAGATTTTGGATGAACTTAATTTTCTTGAAATAATTTAAAATTTAATGCTCTTAAAATCAGCTAACCAGACTGGAATTTTTTTCTAAGAGAGTACAGTTATTAGGTAAAGATATTCCATAAAAAAATTGCGGAAATTGTCACTGGAAAAATTAAAAAAAAATTAAAAGTTCGTCAAAGCAATGATATTCCAAAATTTTAAATAAAAATTTTTTTCTCGTAATCGGGTGGGAACCGATTTTATTCCTTCCGGGTCCTGGTAGGCCCCTAAGTGAACAATCTAAAAAAAATTTTATATCCACCTGGTTTGGCCCACCCATACATAGACTGCTTAAATCAAAACCCTTTGCCTTTCCTTTTGGAATAGATAAGAATAGAATTATTTTTTATTCAAATAAACTTTTAAATCGTCCATGAGTCTACCAATGGTTTGGGATGCCCTTCCTGCCGAGAAGAACCAGCAAGAAACTCGGCGGTTGCTCTTTTCATAACAAATTTACAAGAGGTACTATGCTATTTATGCCGTGTTTCCACAATGAGGGGAAGTTCAAAAAAATGCAAATTTACAATTCAATACATGTTAAGACGGGCAGGCAGAAAGTAGCCCCATTCCCGCCGGTGACACACGTTCACGAGCACGACGCATAATCCAGACACGTTGCTTCGCTCAAGCGTATTTGAGGGAACGTAACAACCCGCATCACACGACACCACCACAGAAATATTCTTTGCCGTAGTCTGATAAAAATACGGATTGATTTAAAATTTTTTATACAAACAACCAGAAGAAGCAAGTAACATAAATATTTTAGGTAATTTGTGTAAGATCGTTTTAATTATAAAGTCAGTAATGAAAAGCATCAGGCCAACGATTACAGGGTTTTAATGTAAAATGAACATTACTTATTCCTTTACAAATGTCCGATGTTAATCCCTATTTATAATCGGCGCCGACATAATGAAGCATAAGTAAATTCACAGGGACATGTTTATACAATAAGAGACGGTTGTAAGTTCTTATATGGATCGATCAATGCCTCTTGAAACTTTACAGTAGAAAAATGCGTCAACTACTCACAAACGTGTTGTAACTTTCGAGAATATTCATACATTGGTGACGATGATATTTAGAGGGGGAAATCATTGTAATCGTATTATAATACTCTGCTCTTAGCTGTTGAGAGGAACTCCTCCCATTTTGTCCTTAGCATATTAATATATTGTTATTCTTTACTACTTAATATGGGATTGATCTTCGAGTGCCCTCTTACGGCCGACTCGCACTGCACTAGAAGCGGCGAGATTATTTCTTTCTACCTACTTCGTGATCGATGACACATAAAAGTCGATTAACATACTTACACGCGCTCCAGTGTATTTATTATTAATTCCCTGTTTTTCTAACCATTAATTGGTGGATTCATGTTCCCCCTGGTGCAAATGTGATGGTGACTTTATGAACTGAGCCAGTGACCTTCCAACTGTGGGAAATATCGGGATAACATCGACGAAAATACCGGATCCGGTTTGCATCTCGCACGGCGTTACAAGGTAGGTGCTCGATAGTTAAATCCCATATTGAACATATTTTCTGGTCCTTCGAACCGGATTATAAAACCTCCAGGTTGTGTTTCCTTGAAATAGTTAGTATTTTTTGTAAATTTTCAATTTCCACGCGTTCGTTTTCGGTACATTTTGCTACTATTCATAGTAGGTACGCAGTACGCAATATGGCCGACGCCGCGGCGTTTGATATTTACGAAAGGGAAATAATTATTTCTGAATTACGGAGGACACTAGATATAGTCTCTGATGAAGAGCAGTTTCGGGCGAGATTACAAGATCTAACGGCTCAACATAGAAAATTTACTAAAATTCAGACTAAAATAGAAAAATCCTTAATAAAGGCAAAATGCTTCGATAAAGAAGAACAGTTATCGATTCGTAACGAGTTTAACGATTGTTACTTCGAAGTTTTAAAACATTCGAATCGATTGAAGAAAGCGGATGAAGAGCGTAGACGTCCGAGCATGTCACAGCGTCAATCGTTTTCTATGAATAATAGGTTGCATTTCGATAAATTACCTAAACTTCCTTTGCCATCATTTTCAGGTGAATCCACCGATTGGCAATCTTATTATGACATATTTTGTTCATTAATTCATGACAATCTTGCCTACACGGATGTGGAGAAGTTTCGTTATTTACTACTTACGCTAAAGGGCGAACCATATAATCTTATCAAATCGATACCTATTACAGAGGATAATTATACGACGGCCGTTGACACTTTGGTGTCTCGTTATGACAACAAACGAGTTATTGCATCAAAACACTTAGATAAAATTCTAGATTTGAAACCATGCTCAGAAAAAATATCTTGCCTTCGTGAATTATTAAATATTTATCAAGAAAATATTAAAGCATTAGAGACGATGCAATTCCCAGTACGGCACTGGAGTTTTATACTCCTTAATATATTATTACGAAAAATTCCACATTCTGTACGGAAACGTTTCGAACTTTCATTAGCAAACCCATCAGAAATCCCAAACATTTCTATTCTTATTGATTTTCTTGAACGCGAATTAGCTGCATGCGAAATCACCGGTCAATCGAAATATTCCGAAAGCGCGGGCGGTTCGGCTCGCGGTAACAATGCCGCCGCCAGCGGCCGGCCCGCGCCTGTTACGACTCAAGCCACTCGCGGCGCACGCGGTTTATTCACTGCTAAAGTCAAGGAATCCGCAAACGAATCACGACCTTATGTCAACGGTAATAAGGTATGTATTTGCTGTGGTGATTTTCATCACTTATCCAAATGTACGAAATTTATGAATCTTACTCCACGAGATCGATTTGCTTTTGTGCAAGGAAATAAAACTGTTTGTATCAATTGTCTTTCTCAAGGTCACGACCTTGAATCCTGCAAGAGTAGTTTCGTTTGTAGGTACTGTTTCAAAAGGCATAGCAGCTCGATTTGCGTGTCTCCTAAAAAACCTTCTGTTTCGACAGCTGTTGGTATTGCCCCAGACGATGGCAGCGCTCATACGGAGGAATGTAGTACCAGCTCTTCACTCCCGGTCGCTAATCGAGAAGCCGAATATTCCGACGATAATACCGGCGATATAAATGCATACTCAACGGCTTCTAATAATCGCACTCATACCGTATTACTATCAACTGCGCTGATCAACGTGCGAGTCGACGGTGTCGATCGTGGGACCGTTCGCTGTATGATCGACACGGGCAGTCAAGGGACATTTATCACTGAGGCCGGCGTGCAGCGGTTGGGTCTATCACGACGAACGATAAACGTACCGGTATTTGGTATTGGAGACGACCAACCCGTCTACCCTCGAGGGATAGCCTCTTTTAATATCACCCCTAGACTTCAAAACCAACCTGTAGTACCAGTTGATGCGATGATATTGCCGAAATTGATTTCACAGATGCCTAGTGTACCATTACCTTGTACTGAATGGGCCCATATAAAAAATCTAAGCTTAGCAGATCCTAACTTTCACACCCCCCAACCAGTGGAGGTAATCTTAGGTGCCGATGTATCGGCCGAGATTTTACTAAACAACACTATTTCGGGACCACCTGGCACACCGATTGCAGTGAATAGCATATTCGGATACTTATTGTTAGGTAAGCTTTCCTTCGACTCTAACCTCCCGCGCGCGTGTGTTACCTCAATCTCGGATAGGATTCATGCATGCTTAAGCTCCTTTGAGAATGACAATTATTTACAACGGTTTTGGGAGCTTGAGTCCTTCCCTGAGCAACGGTCTATGACACTTGAGGAAAGTATATGTGAAAATTTCTACAAAAATAATTTCACTCGTGACGAGACAGGACAGTATGTAGTGGCCCTACCGTTTAAACCAGATGCACCACAACTCGGTGAATCGCGTGATATCGCTCTTGTCAGACTTCGTAAATTAGAATTTCGTTTAGAGCGCAATCCACATTTAAAACTTTCATACCACGCGTGTCTTCAGGAATATTTGGATTCCAATCATATGGAGTTAGTGAATTATGCAACTACGTCAGGTAGAACCTATTATATTCCACATCATTGTGTTTTCAAAGAATCTAGTTCTACGACACGTACTAGGGTAGTGTTCGATGCTGGAAGCAAGTCTAGCAATGGTTTGGCACTTAATGACGTTTTGTTAACAGGTCCCAAGCTTCACCCAGATATCATAGATGTACTTCTAAAATTTCGACTTCATAAAATCGCATTTACAGCGGATATCAAACAAATGTATCGCTATATCTTAGTCCGTGAATCAGATCGCGACTTCCAACCGATTCTGTGGCGATTTCGTCCCGAAGAACTTGTACGCGATTATCGCCTGCGTACGGTCATGTTTGGTGTCAATTCATCGCCATATCTTGCTTTACGAACTATAAAGCAACACGCAAGTGACGAAGCAAGCCGCTTTCCTATTGGGTCTAAAGTTTTAGATCAAGATGTGTTTGTGGATGATGTTGTGTCAGGGGAACACACCGTTGAAAGGGCACTTATACTACAAACCGAGTTGATCCAACTTTGTAAATCAGCCGGTTTTGAATTACGCAAATGGCACAGTAATGCACCAGCTATAGTCACTGCTGTTCAGCCCTCAGACACTCATGGCGAGCGGCCTGAAATCGTCTCTATTGCAGGCATGGAAAACGATACTACCACTAAAGTGTTGGGACTTGAGTGGGATTCCGATGCAGACATTTTCACCTTCAGCGTAAAGGATTCGCCCCGGCAATGCACTAAAAGAAACATACTCTCTCAAATCGCAAAAATTTATGATCCTATGGGGTGGTTATCTCCAATAACGCTTTATGCAAAACATTTAATTCAACTACTTTGGCTATCGGGCGTAGGGTGGGACGATAGTGTACCCGTTGATATTGCCAATTCATGGTCAGACTTTCTCGATCAGCTGCCAACCCTATCCAACGTCTCGATCCCACGTCACGTTATTACTGACCTAAATAATACTATACATTTACATGGTTTCTCAGATGCATCTGAGAAGGCATATTCAGCATGTGTTTATTTGCGGCAAGTCGATAGACGCGGTAAAGTTCACACTTTTTTATTACTAGGTAAAACGCGAGTAGCTTCATTAAAACCACGATTGACAATCCCGCGTCTCGAACTAATGGCAGCCTTCCTTCTCTCAAAGCTTATCGATAAAATCGTTCAGTTATTCCAAACACGTGTTATTTTTCAAAATATTTATGCATGGTCTGATTCTTCCATTGTGCTGGCATGGTTACGTGCATCACCCCACGAATGGAAAACTTTTGTTTCAAATCGCACAAGTGAAATACTAAGTCGTGTTCCAGCAAGCTGTTGGCGTCACGTTCCGTCAGCTGACGACCCTGTGGACTGCGCGTCACGTGGCATGTTGCCGGAGACCTTTATTGAACACAAGCTATGATTTCAGGGACCAACATGGCTCTCGATGGACGAGTCATTTTGGCCTGTAAATAAAAGTACAAGTACGAGTGAAGAAAAACGTAACTTACCGGTCGTTTCGAGTACGATCTCTACGATCACGCCGACTGATGATTTTAATTTGTTTTCAAAATTTTCGGCTTTAGGGAAATTAGTGCGTGTGGTAGCACTTGTGTTTCGGTTTTACCATAAATGTAAAAAAATGAAAGTTTCACATTCTAATCACGTAACTGTTCCAGAGTTTAATTTTGCCCGCAATCGTTTAATTAAGGTGGTTCAAACAAGCACTTTTGGTGATGATATTTCAAAAATTTCAAAGGGCCATCAGCCTTCTAATGCATTGAAACGTCCTGTCATTAAGATTTGCCCTTTACCAAATCAATAATTATTGCATTCTAGTTTTTAGCAATAGCATTAGTCTTAAGTTTAGCTTTAGTTAATTATGTACTAGTATTCATGTCTGTAGGTACTCGTGTGAAATAATCGTTTAATCATTTTTTTTGTATAAACTATTATTAAAAGCCCTACGTTCTTTTAAGGAGAGCGGCATGTTCCGTACCGGAACAGAGTAAGTAAGGAACTACACAATCTGGAGATTTTGTCCTTAGCATATTAATATATTGTTATTCTTTACTACTTAATATGGGATTGATCTTCGAGTGCCCTCTTACGGCCGACTCGCACTGCACTAGAAGCGGCGAGATTATTTCTTTCTACCTACTTCGTGATCGATGACACATAAAAGTCGATTAACATACTTACACGCGCTCCAGTGTATTTATTATTAATTCCCTGTTTTTCTAACCATTAATTGGTGGATTCATGTTCCCCCTGGTGCATATTGAACAGTTGGATCTTTTTGCGTGTGCTATGGCACAGTAAATGTTACTGTGCCATAGCACACGCAAAAAGAATTTTGCGCGCAAGTAGATATTCGTCAATCGGACCGCCCGTTTCGCTATTAGATGTCATAACAGACACACAGATACATAGACACGTCAAACTTATATTATAACACCTGTCTTTTTGTCGAGGGTTAAAAAAGTTTCATTTATTCAAAACTTATGGTCACAGTTCATAGCAAAGTAATGAATGTAGTGAATTATAAGGACATTTAGATGCGCGTTCAGCCAGCGGAGCGCAGCGTTGTATAGAGACGTCAATCGGACCACCCACGGAGACACCAGGCGATCATACTTCGTAATCGATGGCTGATACAGTAGCAAATGAAATACGACTTGCTAACTTATTGAACTTTTTCAATATTATCATTATTTATAGATTGAGCTTTCGAGAGAAAAAACCGGCCAAGTACGAGTCAGATCGCGCAACGAGGGTTCCGAACCTTTCAGCGATAGGTATTAGGTATTTATATTTGAATTTATTATCAAATCGAAAATAAATCAATTGGATCAGTTGGATTGGAAATCAAACAAACAAAAAGGATAATGTTGATTTTTAAAAAGATTGCAAATTAGCAATAAGACATCGTTTGACTTTTGTTTTCAGCGTTTTCAATCTTGATAACTCAAGCAGTTTCTGAGAAAAAGGACCTAGACATACGGACAGAAGATCCTCGGAGACGAAGATAAAGCTCCTCAACGGACATTAAATCACTCGTGATCATTTCTACTGTGGGTAGGTATAGTAAAAAGTAGGTACTTTATAGATGTTGAACTCACAGAATCATCTTCTTCTTTGAGTGCCTATGACTAGCGAAGTTTGGCAGTCAGCTTTGTCTACTCCTTTGTCTACTCCTGTTTTTTCTTCTCGAGGCGATCGAGTTCAGCTACGTTCGCGATTTTGATTGCGTCCACTCCCGGATGCTATGAAGCCAGATGCTTTTTTACAACCAGCATCCCACTATCCTACTAATATTATAAATGCGAATGTTTGTGAGGATCGATGGATGATACTAAAAGCTTGATTTTAATAAATATAATTTTTAACTTACACTGGATAAAATAATCTGATGATCTGAAAGATATCACTTCGGATCGCAATTTACGCGCGGAAGGCTGTTGTTCAATGAAAGTAAAGCAACAATTTGTTTAATTCCGCTTATCGTATCTCTAACTGAGCAATTTATCCAATTAGGTGTCCCGCTCGGACCGGCGACCACCCACCACGCGGGCTATTAAAGCTAAATTATAATTTATTTAGTTGCCTTTATTTCGGGCCACGGCAAACGATTCGAGCAGCGGACGGCTGCGTGTATTCAAAGTTGATTGTAGTTATGTTTCTATGGTAAAACTGTATCTGACTCTGTTTTACAATATTATAGGTTTTGATTTTAGCAATCTATGTATGTATGTGACTATTTACGAATGTTAAGTCACTGAGCCGATTTTGATAAATGAGGTGTCAGTCAATTCGTTATAATGGTCCGGGTGACAAAAGCTACATTTTATATGATCAAAATCAATATGATGGATGTTACATCCAATTTTCGGTAGTCGAGTTACAGTTTTTGAACTTTAATCCTTGTTATTGACAAAATGTTCATCTCATACCATCGCACTAAGTAGGTACCTGGTACCTGGTACTGGGCGCAAGTATTAGGGTTAGACCATAATCCAGCACGCTGAACAAGTGCGGATTGGTAGACTTTACAATACACACCTTTAATAATAATAAGGAGCTTTCATCGCTCAACGAAATGTAATGAATTATATTTTCTCTCTTTGGCCAGCAAAGATATTTAAATTTTTTTATTTATTTATTTGTCTGGTGGGAGGCTTTGGCCGTGGCTAGTTATCACCCTACCGTCAAAGACGTGCCGCCAAGCGATTTAGCGTTCCTGCACAATGACGTGTAGAAACCAATTAGGGGTATGTGTTGAATGTTCACTGCCATACCCCTTCCAAGTTAGCCCGCTACCATCTTAGACTGCATCGTCACTTACCATCAGGTGAGATCGCAGTCAAGGACTAGCTTGTCATCGAATAAAATAAAATAAAAATGAGATAATCTAGCCATTACCTAATTATAATTTTTTTATATTGCAGCATACACACGAGATATAAAAAAAATACCAGTAGATATAGATAAATAGTAAACACCCTGTTGACAATAAAATAATTTAATTCGTGTACCTTTTTAGGGTTCCGTAGTAAACAAGGAACCCTTATAGTTTCGCCATGTCCGTCCGTCTGTCTGTCTGTCTGTCTCTCCGCGGTTTAGCTCAGAGACTATTGATACTAGAAATCTGTAATTTGACAAGAGTATAAATATCAATCACGCCGACAAAGTGGTGAAATAAAATTGTGAAAAATATTTTTTTTAGGGTACCTCCCCTACATGTAAAGTGGGGATGAATTTTTTTTCTCATCTATCTCATAGTGTGGGGTATCGTTGAATAGGTCTTTCAAAAACGTTGTGGGTGTGGGAACACCATTTTTCAATTCAGGGATCCGTTTGTGAAATATGATATTTTAAAGTGCTAAATTTTATTAGAGTCAAGTGTCCCCCCCCCCCCCCCCTCTGCCAGCTAAATGGTTGTATATAGGATATAAGAAAAAAATTACAGCAGTAGTATATATAATGAATTTTAAAGGAAAACTATCACGGCTAAGTAGAGTTCATTAGTGAAGGAGTTATATCGGTTTTTCTAAGTTAGATATTACACGTAGTGTAAGTTGCATATTTTGTAGTATATTATAGTATTTAAACCATGGAACTCAAAATGTATGTTGAGACTTTCAACTACGGAACCCTACACTGCGCGTGGCCCGACACGCACTTGGCCGGTTTTTGTACCGTGTTTCTTCAATTTATAAATTAGGTAAGCAATGTAAGAACAAAATGATTGTTTAAGGTTTATTCATCAATGATAGCAAAGCAATCATCGCAAAGTAATCAAATCGCGTTTCCTTATCAAATATTTTATTACTGCAAATTCATTAATATTAAACAAACAATGTCCGCGCAGGGTTTCTACCAGCCACGTACGAGCCGTGAAATCGAGTAGCAATTTATAATGCACCATGCAAATTGCTGCCTACTACGAGCATTGGATGTAAATATTATAATTATCTTTATAATATGTTAATTTATTTGATGCCCCATTGGGACCGTCATCGACAGCCCCTCAATTTTTGGGAACACTTTAGTCAAATACTGCGACAGTCTTCGGAAAAAAAAAATTTAAATATCATCATCATCATCATCATTAGCAACCCAACAACGGCTCATTCTCTCAGAGAAGGGTTATAGTTCACAGTCCACCACGCTGGCCCAATGCGAATTGGCGGACTTCACACACCTTTGAGAACATTATAGAGAACTCTCAGACTATGTGCAGGTTTCCTAATATTGTTTCCTTCACCGTTGAAGCAAGTGATATTTAATTGCTTAAACGCACATGACTTCGAAAAGTCACCGGTACCCGGGATCGAACCTGCGACCCTCCGAATAGGAGACCACAGTCCTAACCACTAGGCTATCACTGCTTCACCTAAACTTCACTGTTAAATATACCTTAAACAAATTCTGCTATACGGATGATCTCTTAATAAATGTTTTTTTAGGCTGGTGTTCTAACTTGACGAATTGTTTAAGTACCACTGAATGGGAAAATTGTGCATTAATCTCGTACAAAACTATAAAGTTGCGTATTGCACTAGGTAATTCGCATCCACTCGCTTTGGTGGTCTCTACAAGTATTTTGTTTCATAAGCATAACCTACATAATGCGTTAGCACAGTTTATCGTTTCTACTGTGCAGTGTTTTGCACTGTTTACGAGCGTTTATCGAAATCTGATATTGATTTTATGAGGTATCTGGCCCGTACATTTGAAGCCGTCACTTGCTCTCAAATAAGTATTATATTATTGAACATTGAATGTATGTATGATCTTGAATGTTAAAATTGTGTGTATGTTTATTTTTTGAGTCGGTTGTATGAGTCAGTTTTTTTAAAATAATTTATATAGGTATATTATTTGTTCTTATTCATTCAGGAGTTCCGTCCTCCATCACCGAAGATATTCATCAGATCTTCACCAAATTTAAATGGAACCAACCTGACAGTATGCCCTTTCAAAAAAAATTGAAATCGGTTCAGATTTGACGGAGTTATGGAGTAGGATCGCCAAAAAAATATATATGCGTCAAATTAAGAACCTCTTCCTTTTGTTTGATGTCGGTTAAAAATAAAGGCCACGCGAACCAAGTGGCGGGCAAAGCTATATAATTATGTGATAACTACTGGCTAAAATTCTGTACACCTCGCTCTTGCGACGTAAATCTATCAAAGTCAACACCTCGCCAGTCTTGGGCTCCACCAATTTGCTAATCAGCCACTGGTGACTGACCGGAATCACAAAATACTAAATTTGGGTTGAATGCATAAAACATTTGAACTCGCGATTGTTCTGGAGAGCGCGATTATTGACTTGCAGATTTTTTGACAACAGTGGTAAGTGCTGAATCACGGGTTCGATTCCCAGCAGGGGCTATTTGGGAATTTATAATTACTTAATTATCTTTAGCCGTGGCCAGTTACCAGTTTGCCACTCTGCCATCAACCTACCGCTAAGCGATTCAGCGTTCCGGCACGACGGCGTGTAGTGTAGAAATCATTTAGGGATATTTGTTAAATGTCACCTTCTCCTTACAAGTTGTCTTTTTCCTTATAAGTTAATCCTTAAAACGACCTCGCTCTGGCGGAGTGGTGAGCGCTGTGGTCTTATAATTGGGAGGTGTCGGGTTCGATTCTCGGCGGGGGAAATTTGGGAATTAATAATTTCTGAATTGTCTCCGGTCTGGTCCGGCTTTGGCCGTGGCTAGTTACCACCCTACCGTAAAAGATGTGCCGCCAAGCCATTTAGCGATCCGGCACGATGGCGTGTATAAACAAGGTATGGGGTTGAATGTACACTGCCGTACCCCTTCCAAGTTAGTCCGCTAACATCTTAGATTGCATCGTCACTTACCATCAGGTGAGATCGCAGTGAAGGATTATCTTGTCATCGAATAAAAAAATTAGAATGCATCGTCTGCTTGTCATTCAATAAAAAAAGTTCAAATCTGAATTGGTTTGTCATTATTTTCTCATTATATGAGATAAACATTTCGCCTCGGTGAGGTACAACGCGTCGCGACTCTCGGTAACTGCAGACAATTCCATTCCCAGTTTGATATAAGTTTACTAATTTAGCTGTATGAAATTTTGCAGTTTTTTTTGATTGGCCCAACCAAAAGGACATGGCGCTAAGTAAGCTATTAGGAATCAGATTCATGACTGCACGTATCCACCAATTTGACTTCAGATACTCAAGTGTTTTTTTTTTCAATTATCGAGATTCCAAATATTGATGTATTCTCAAAACTCAGTTGCCATTCTAGGTACCTAGATAACATAATTACAGATATAAAAACAGTCATTTTTAAGTTGAAAAATAATAATTAAAAGTACAGATTAGTATCTTTTATCATCGGTTTCGACTACGATCACAATAATTTTCTGTGATGTCGATGCCTCGCGCATTTTATGTTACCAAGGCTTTAGTTCATATACCATGTTTATAATTGAAACGTTCAACATTGTGGTCTCAATCGTAACCCACGCGACGTTCTTAGAAGATGTATAGAGAGGCGTCCCGCTGCGTTTTCGCCCGAAGTGTCAAAATGTCCAAGGTAAACCACCCCGAAGACACCATAAACCATTCTTGTAAACTTTCGCTCTGTCACAATAAAGTAGACCTAAAGTTGATCTCGATAAGGACGATGTAGTTGCATTAATAAAGTTGTCACTAGGGTATATTTGCGGTGCCTAATATCACGGGATAGATCTCGTTGCATTCTTGGCCAAGAGTAAATTTGATTCAATAGATACATTTACGCTTCCAGAAATTCTCGGAAGGTTATTGTGAAATGTTCTTGTAGTCAGGTGTAGGTGAGATATTAATCCGCTTGTATGTTAGTTAGTTTAGAGAAAAGTTATTGTTGTTGGAATCGGATACATTCTAAACGATTATGTTTCGATATACATGCGTGATAGCATCGTCAAGCGTTTGATGAAGAAGTCTAAGGTGGTTAAAAAGGGAGTTATAGTTCATTTTTTAAAAAAATCATTTTCTTTATTGATGGTGCTTTAGTTATATCATTAACTCACTATATAACATTCAACCATGGATTTTATCATTTGGGGTAGTTTTGTTAAAATGCATTTGATTCACTGCACAAGTAACTCTGATTTCTTTGACTGGGTGGTTAAATTCTATAGTTTATGAGTACGATCTGGTGTTCCTCTTTCCTGCTAAAATTTATTATTTCTGAACGCATTCTCGTCAATACATAGACTTTAGTAGATGTCATTGTATGTCAAACTGACACTACTTCCACTTTAATTCCTTCCTTGTGAGCATTAGCACAACGACATGTCTTAACTCTTTATATTAACTTTATAATTCATAACTTACCACTTAAATAATGTAAATGAGTAATTCCTGACCTATTATATTAATAATGATCAATGTTATAGTTTAAATATGTGACGTGCATTGTCTGCGGATTTGTTGAATCAAATACACATACAAATGTGACCTGCTGTTTGACTGAATTCATCACTACTATACTTCTAACTGCGTCCATCCGCTGCATTTAGGATCCACTCGCCAGCATTAACATTTCCCCTGTATTCCTCTTAACCTAACTGACCTTACCTAGTAAGTGGATTAACCGGAACACAGGTATGAGCAGACTTTGGCTTGATAAGTTTAAAGGCCACCGGGAGGTTCCGTAGTTCGGGAGAGTTAAAAAAGTTTTTTCTTCTTATTTATACATTCAATGATTGATTTTATCAGCTGTTGTAGGGGGTCCTAAATTGCGTAATAATATTATTTATTATCGTAGATTCAGAGGGCGTCTGCCGCGGCGCTTTGTTGCGTATTGGCGCATTTGTCAATTTGACATCTTAATGGGCTGGCTAGGTGGAAAGAATAACTTTAAATACCATCGATGTGTAGCTATGTGTAGGTACTCAACGACGTGACTCGCGTTCGTTGGATATTAATGTGGCATCCTATGTAGATATTATTTGTACCTGTTATTACTTTTTTTATGACTGGCACTAAATGACAGTTATTCATGTATTATATATATAGGATAAAATAATATAAGATATTTTTAAGTTATATTACATGACAACACGCAACACATAATCACAAAATGACAGTTATTCATGTACTATATATATTTTTATCTACTCCAGCATCGAAAAGTTCCAATTTCGAGTTTGACAGCTGAATCGAAATGAACCCTCTTTCGGTTTTGCTTCTCATTTCGATGCAGCTCGTTGTATGGGAGCTGAATCGAAATGGTTATCTTCTTAAAATAGGATACCTAAAGCTAAGGCTCTGAGTTCTGGCACTTTTGAACCGTTCATATAACAGAGGCGCCACAGGCGGCTGGTGGCGGCTTACGGAGTTACTTTTTGTTGACAGAGGCGCCACAGGCGGCTGGTGGCGGCTTACGGAGTTACTTTTTGTTACTTTATTGAGCCTACGGCGTATTTTGATAATGATTTTACTTTCTTGTCGTAGATAAAATCTTGTATGCAACTGAACGTAATTAGTCATTTTAATTCTCGTACTATCCTATTTTGATACTCGGCAAGCCTCGTATCAAAAAACAGCACTCGAATTAAAATGACCCTCATTACGATGCAGTTGCATAAATAGCTAATATATTATAAAGGTTATTATAATATAAGATATTTTTAAGTTATATTACATGACAACCCGCAACACATAATCACAAAATGACAGTTATTCATGTACTATATATATTTATATATTATAAAGGTTATTATAATATAAGATATTTTTAAGTTATATTACATGACAACACGCAACACATAATATGCTTGAAATCTGAATCTGAATTTTTATAGGGATATATAAAAGAACAGCCTTATAAGCTTATAACTGTTTTATTTATTTCAATTAAAATCACAATAACGTAACATGCATTCATAGAATAATGTATTATTTTAAGCTTACTGGAGAAAGTAATAGGTATGGAAATAAGACCCAAGCTACTCCAATGTCCAATGTTATGGCTATTTTAAGTTTAACCTTTCTAGGGTGCATAATGAAGCATGTAAAAGTATGATAAAGTCAAAAAAGAAAAATACATACATATTTAATATTAAATATTGAATATAATTATTATGTATCTTATCTCGTTTCCTACATTTTTGCCTCAATAGATCAGCAGTTAAGGATGCGGACTGAAAACTGAAAGTTCGACGGTTCATTTCAGCGCAGAATGAGCGGCGCGCGGCGGTGCGCGGAGCGTTGAATGTGACGTCAAGCGCCCATTTTCCCGTGTATCGTATTTCTTCCACTACTGTGTATAATTTTTCTTATCTTTTACAATTCATTAAAAAAATTAAGAAATGACCATCGTAGTGTGTTGATAGACTTTGCCAATTTCACCAAGGTCGAGTGACGTTTATTTATCCGAGGAATAAATTGGGCGTTCTGACAGTTTTTGTATTGAAAATCTGCCAAAATATAAAAATTTTTTTTCTTCTTCGTGACACTCTTGGCAGAGCGGTCTTGGTCATCACGAAGTGACGTCTTTTGGGGCAGATTCGCCTTACGAGCATTCGCCACTTCTCCCTGCTGGCCGACAGCCTGGAACACTCGTGCAATGGACCGCCCACTGCAGACTTAATTTGGTCGGTCCATCGCATGGGCGACCTTCCTCGCCCTCTAGTGTCCTCCACTTTGCCCTGCACGACAAGGCGCTCGATAGACGTCGGGAACACTCTCACGTCGGGAAACATGTCCAAAGAACTTTAATATGCGACTCATTACTAACGCCGAAAGGCGTTGTTTTATGCCGAGTTCCTGGAGTATAGAGACGTTGTTGGTGCGAAACTCAGTCCATGAGATTCCTAGCATTTGTCTCCACTCTCCAGCACCAAATCTGCAGAACATCAATTTCCTTTTTTTCGATTTGCCGCAATGTCCACGTCTCTTATTATTTCTTTAGCTGATGCTTTTTTGTTTTTAACCGTCTTCCAAAAAGGAGTTCTCCATTCGAACGGTATCTTTTTTTACTATGTCCACCGATTTCTCCGGGATTTCTGGACCGATTCGCATGTTTTTTTTTATTGACAGAAGAAGTTTGCATGTTGAAGATTGTCCCATGATAATGTTTACTTTCAACTCCTCAAGCCTGATGCTGCTGGGGTACTCGTACTACCCACCTAAAATTATTTTCGACCGAGCGAAGCGAAGGTCTTTGAGTTAACTAGAGCGATTTGCACTTGTCCGTCCGTCCGTCCGTCCGTCTGTCAGAGCCTTATAACTTTTGAATTACTGAACGTAATTACTTCAAATTTAGATATAATATGTAAACCGATGGCCTCCAGCCGAAAATGGCTTAAAAAGTTATAAAAATCTTTATTTCAGGGGGGCTCTCATAGAAGCGAATGCGAAGTAAAAAAAAAATATCGCGTTACATAAAATTGTTACGTATCATTTTAAAGATAATTTTGAACTGAGTACAAAAATATTTTTTTTTTAATTTTTCCCTTAAAATTGACGAAATGGGGGGCTTTCAAAGTGGCGATTTTATACGCTCGCTTGAAGACGCTCTCTAGGAAAATCCGCTATGGATTTTCAAACTGATTTTATGTTTTTAGGTCACTTATATCCTGTACTTGAACAACAAATACTAAAATTATATGAATATTATAAAGAAACGAGATTATTTAATTTTTAATGTACATCAGTAATTCATATAGCATCAACATAGCTTCACAATAATGCTAATAGATGGCGCAGTCAGTAACTATTCCCATGGAACTACGAGTTACGACTAACGACCTATCCCAAAAACAGTTTTGCGTCGACCATTATTATTTAGTTACTTATTATAATACAATAATTGTATTGTAATTTTTTTTGTACCATATTATTCAATTAAAATTATTTTTTAGTTAAATTTTAGTTAAATATTGTATATTTTCTATTCGCGTCGATAGATGACGATTTGTACAGATGCCCGTAACCCGGTTTCACTCGTTAGTACCTACATAATAATTCAATGTTTTCACTAACGTTCCCTAACCTTTACGGGCTACCTATAAGTTAGGTGATTGATGTTTTCTGTCAACTTATTTATCACGATCCTGTACGGGACACCTAAAAGGATATTGGGACGGATGTTAGGACTTAGGATTGTATTTAGGAGCTACCTACGTTAAGAGACTCCTACTTAGGGGATGATTTAGGTATGTTTGGTGAAAACGGGCATAATAATAATGTCAGTTTTGGTTATCATGTATCGATTGAATGAATAATCATGGGATACCGTTACCGCGAGGTCTCAGTTCGGGGCGAACCACTAGTTATACTGTTTAGTGGCGTTTGAAGTCGGTTTTTGAAAAGAATTTTTATGCTTGAAATTTTTAGGGTTCCGTACCCAAAGGGTGCCAACGGGACCCTATTACTAAGCCTCCGCTGTCCGTCCGTCCGTCTGTCAGCGGGCTGTATCTCGTCAACCGTAATAGATAGACGGTTGAAATTTTCACATATTGTGTATTTCTATTGCCGCTATAACAAAAAGTAATAAAAATAAAATTTAATTAAAAAATAAAGGGGGCTCCCGGAGATACATGGAAAAGGAGTCGAAATAAAATTTTATTTTTTTACCCTGGCATGTGGGGAATGATTGTCTAGAGATCATTAAGTGGAGTTCAAATATATATTTTTTTTATTTTTTAGCTACAAAATGAAGAAATGGAGGGCCGTCAAAGTTGTCGGTTTTAGACCAATTTTGTTAGGGGGTCTATCTGAAAAACTAAACAAGTTAGGAATTTGAAATTTTGGTATATTATGTACTATATAGTGTACTTAAACAACAAATACTGAAAATACCGATTTATAGTGTAGTTTGTAAGTTGTGACCAAAACAAACGAGCATTTTTCCCCTATAGTATAATTTAGTACTTTCTAAGAAGTTATGTAAATATGTATCAAGTTATAAAAAAATAATTTGGTCATATGTACGGAACCCTAAAAGAGCGAGGCCCGACTCGCACTTGGCCGATTTTTTAGGGTTCCGTACCCAAAGGGTACCAACGGGACCCTATTACTAAGCCTCCGCTGTCCGTCCGTCCGTCCGTCCGTCCGTCCGTCAGCGGGCTGTATTTCGTAAACCGTAATAGATAGACAGATGAAATTTTCACATATTATGTATTTCTATTGCCGCTATAACAACAAATAATAAAAATTAAATTAAATTAAAAAATTTTTTTTTAACGGAACCCTAAAAGAGCGAGGCCCGACTCGCACTTGGCCGATTTTTTTTTGTTATTGTGATCTACGCCAGTGAGGGTTAGGTAGTTTCTTAGTTAAAAGCCTCGTTATCAAACATTGCTATAAATTTTAAGATTACAGCTGTAGGTAAATGAATACGATAGTAACGTACTAGTGGTATAACAATAAAATTGGAGGGTACAAAATTTTATGTCCGACTTTCAAACAGGAATGGATTGCTTATATCACTTTACATAACATTTATGGTGGTATTAACACTAAACATTGTAAGCGCACACTCGATGGAAGGTTATTAGGGGTTTTGTGTTTATTTATGGAGGATTTGAGAGTAAAGTATACAAATGGTTCCTTTGAAACCCAGCCTGTACTTTCAAATAGCTGTACGCTTGAACAGAATTGCCTAATCATTATTTATGATTTTTTCTTAAATCTTAAATGGTTTAAATCTCAGGTGTTGTAATGGATTTGTTAAAAATGTATTTATCTCGGTGAAAAATAAAACACGAATAATTTTGTAAGCTGTCATTAATTTTGATCGATCGTCTGAAGTGGCGTACATGTCACAAGATTAACTTTCCGTGGCACGAAGGACCATTATTGATGAACAATCCGATAATGGAGTAAAGTAACATATGGTTGGGCCGCGAACGCGATAGATTTGTAGTGTAGTTTTGTATGGCTGAGGCAGGCTGCGGCAGGCGGGTGGACTTGGCGGCACTCCGCCGCCCGCTAAATAAATTCATTAGTTAAATCACCGCCGGCGGCGTTTTATGTCGGTAACTTCAAAGGGCCCGTCCGCCGCCCTGCCGGGGGCGCGTTCGCTTCACTTTTTACTAAGAAAACTCTGTAAACAAAATGATAATATGGTAGGTGCGTCCGAATGTTTGATCCGACTTTATTATCTACGCGCGGATGGAATCTAACTGACAAAGTTCAAAGTTGTGCGGATGTAATTACTCCAATAGTATGAGAATAACTGCTATGAAGTGCCTCGACCCAATTCATGCTAATAAGAAGTAAGAAGATCATAGGTATTATAAAAAGCTCTCTGTTTGAATCTTAAAACTCCTCAAGCTCCACTTTTATCAAAAACTTGGCGTTACGTGAAACGTTCAGCTTTCAAACTCCTCGTAAGTTTCATTCAATGTTTTTATTTTACTTTGTCACATCCCCTCCTCTCACAAAAGAGGGTGACGGCTATATTACGTGTGTGGTCCTCCGGTCGGGGCTTCGGCACCGTCCGGCGGCGCTCGGGCGACTTCGTACCCCAGAGCGGCAACATAATCGGTCGAATCATGATGGCGGCTCTACAAACATTCAGTCCATGTACCCAGCTAGCGTTTGATTCAGTGTTGTCCGGGTCGCGCCAGTGTCGACACGCTATCACGCTATTAGATAATCGAAACTCTGCAACGTTCCGTGTTTCGTTCGGTCAGTGATAAACAGAGTGAAGAATTCCGGTGTACAAGTGTGTGGTTATGTGGCGGCGAGTGATATGACAGCGTGCGCCGCCAGACGGATTCCAGCCGTCTTCATGAGGATACTGGTGACAAGACTGGCCCCGAGATCATGGTGGCTCCCGATTCCGAGGCTCCTTCGAATCCTCGGATAGCGGCCGCCCAAGAGAGCCCCTCCGCCGCCGAGGCGCGCCACAGCGCCGATCTGTACATACGCACCAGCTGGGTGGACGCCGCTTTAGCGCTCTCCGAACTCGAAAAGGTGCAGCGTTTCCTACTTAACTGAATCTATCAGTGTCAAGTTGCGATTGTCATATTGCACGTGTGATTGTTTTTCTGCGAACGTCAATCGCGTTGTGGAACGCGGCAGCGCGGGTCGAGGCGCCGACTGGTGGCGATCGTGAGTACTATCAAGGCCGCCCCGCGCCCGTGCTGTGGAGGCTTTTACGCGAGAAAACGTCATTGATAACGTACATGTTCCAATCAAATATAACTCTGACATGAATAACTCTTAACATTCTCAGAAGCAATACTTATTAGATATTATTTTTTCGTCCGAAGAATTCAAACAAATATGTAGAGTAAACTCTACCATATACTTACATAGGTACTTATTTCAAAAATAGGATGAAGTAATTGTCTTTTTCATTTAAATATGATAAAGAGATAAATGCTTCCTCAAGTGCATATTCGTGGAAGGTAGACTTTTCCGAGAAGGCTACATGCACCCGGGTGGTCTCTGTTCTTACCGTGCAAAATACTTCTCAATAAACTATTTTCATCACTGTATTGTATTTCACGTCTTTTGTACAAATTTTTCTTAACCTGAAATTCCTGAATACCTATAAAACTCTGATAATGAACACTTAAATTTAAAAAAAAAAATTTTATTTTTTTTAATTTTAATATCTCGTCGATGTCACCACACCGCGGTATAATAGCTACCCAAAATGCTGGTAGCATCGCCCCTTTGGATGGCTAAACTAATTCTGTAACTAACTATGTAGAAACTTATTCTGTAGATCAGAAAACCTTGATGAGAAGCTCTCATCAAGGTTTTCTGATAAACTGAAATTTATTACTACGTGAAACTTCTAAAACACACGAGTAAGAAATAACAGCTGTATGTATAATGAGAATGTACTGCATAATTATGGGTATTGAGTATGTATAATGTAAGTCGGTCGTATGGATGTAGGGATGTCAGATCGGAAAACCGAAATATCTGGTCAAAATTTCAAAATATCGAGATATTGGAGTTGTTGTCTGGAGAAATAAATATTAGGCGTCAAAATTTGATATTTACAACAATATTTACTTATTTTATAAATCAATACCCTTCAAAAACACGCCTACACGAATAATACATAAATTCGTAGGTACAAAATTTGTGCATAGAATTTTAAAATTAGCTGTTTCCGATTCCCGATAATCTTCCACAACCGGGACATAGTTTTGAAATGTCGGGAGAATGCCGACGAATCTGGCAACCCTAGTCGTATGCGAGATGAAGCAATTAAGGCTCAGCGGGAAAGGCGCGGGGCGAGCACGCGCACCCGGCGGCGCCGACAGAGAGTAGAGACATCAACTGGAGACGGCCGAACATCAACAGAGAAGACATAGACATTTCAATTCTCAAATTTTCTGACCATTAGTTGACTTACACCTGAAATTAATAACCTAATACTGTCAAAAATTCTCAAATTGAAGGCCAAAAATTTATTCTAGATCAGGTTTTACCTTTTGTGGAGTTAAGTTCTTTTCTAAGTCTTGCCAGGAACCTTTGCTTTGCCGGGATAAAAGGTAGCCTATGTCACTCTCAAGGTCCTCAACTAGTTATGCAAAAAATCACGTCGATTCTGTACTCCGTTGCTACGTGATTTAAGGACAAACCAAGAATAACTATTTACTTTTTTAGGAATGAAAAAACAATGGTAAAGACGCATAAAACCATTAAGAAAGTCAATTATATCGTAACTATTAAAAATTATTACTTAATCTTAAACATACTTGTTAACTTATTTTAAAATAAAGAATGCACTTCTAAAAAATGTATATCTGGTAGGACCGCACAGCGTTCGCCTCATGGAATTGAGACATCTTGTGGTTTCCGATCATGCATCCTTTTTCCTCTTGTTGAGAGAAGTTGTGCTTTCCTTTTCTTTAAGGTTGTGTTCCATCTCGCTTCGACGTGCTTACATCCATATCCTTTATCTTCCTCCAAACATTGCGTGCGCCGGCGGTCGGCAGCTGCGCTCGAAACCTATAAATGATTGTTACTACACCCACGATTTTCAAAATATGTGCATTGGACTTCTGGGTATTTTCTTTAAGAATAGAATAACTAATTAGCTCTCACGGAATCTGTTGACAATCTCTGCTTCACCACAAGGATTATTTATCTGTGGAGTTTCATCTGCGCCGCAAAGGATTATCCCCGAGATCGTCGAACCCTCGATGAACGATTAGTTCTAATCCAAAGTTTCTGGAACTCAACATCTTTAAAGGATTACGAAGATTAAATGGGGCTTCATTCACTATAAATAGGACAACTTAAAAGCTCTGCTCATATTCCCACTAATATCTACCTAGTGGGTCACCGGCGGTACTTCTTAAAAAACGGGACACGAAAACACACAACGGGACGGGAAATCAAGGGTTATGATTTCAGAGCTACTCGTATCTTCATTGGATCGTTTAAGCTTTAAATCCCGTCTTATTTCGTAATCCTATTTCCCACGTTTCTGCGTTCCTTCGTCAGCTTTTCTGTGCTGATCGAGTTCAGATTAATGACTCTCACAATTGACTTCCGTTGTTCCATCTTTAGTGTGATTCTGGTTTTATTATTATATTTGCATAAAGTTTTAAGATTTTTATTTCATCTTAGTATTGTCATTGCAGCAACTAGAACCTTGGCCACAACAGTTTTTGTATTCAGGATGCTCTTCTTCTTCCTTTCTTTACAAGATGAATAACTGCACAAAATCAACTTTTGGACCACTGAGTAGGTATATGACCATATAATTACAACATCCTGTTATTAAAACAATTTTACAAATTAATTTTGAAGATCATTGGTAAGCACACTCCAAAATTATCAAGAACCACAAAGTCAAGATTCATTTAAACACTCGTGCGATTTCTCCATTTATGAAATTAGGGCAAACCGCAAAGAATCCAGGCAATTTAACTGGGTAACCGCAAGTGTAGAATTACGTGAATCATTTAGGTGATTACCAGCTCAGTGAACGCGACACGTGGCGTGTACACACCAGTGCACATTGTCATTTTTCCCCATCATTAGCTTTTGCTTCTGATTCAGTAATTTGCCATATGCCCTTTCTGTCTACTCTAGACTTTAAAATTGTTGCTATTAAACCTTTTTAGAAAGGTAATTCGAGATACTTCACTTGAGTTTATCGTAATTTTATGTTTAATCAAGCATCACCAGACTTTTGGCAGATAATTTTTCGTTACGGGTCTTTAAGAAAGGCCTCATCTTCAAGTTCTCATCCTCGTATAATCATCCGGAGTTATGTAAGCGGCTTGTACGTTTTTGTTTGAACGATGCATGTTTTCCAGTAACCTAGTACATTATCGGTGGGGCCGACATCATATGGCTGTTCAGACCGGTTCCGCTGGACGCCTAACTTGCATCTTGGCAACTTTCTCGAATTTGATTAGCTTTGCGCTATTGACGTTGGTTTTTCAATTTCTGAACAAATCTTGAAAATTTTAAATCACGTGAAACTTTTGATATTGAAAGTGAACAGTATGAGGACGGATGTAAATTAAGATAAAATTACGTATCAAAATAAAAGATTAGAGATCTAATTAACAAACTAAGCTAATGAATAGAAATATTAAGATTGCAGAAGAAAACGAATTAAATAATTTTTGTTCATCTAGGAGATCGACGGAGCTAAACGATGAACATATATACACAGTGAACATAATATCCTACAATTACGTAAAGTCATACTCACACAAATGTCATTGACATTAAAACAGCTTGTTGCCTGCTGCCCGACTGGCCAATTGAACACACGAATGTCCTTGTCAGTGGTCATTGGATTAAAAACACAAGATATGATTTTTAGGGTTCCGTATCGAGATGGTAAAACAGCGATTCTTAGATGTAGTAAGTAGTCTTCTACTTTGTCAATTTTTTTAATTTCAATTACCCACCGCTAATTCTATCGACAGGAATAAAGTTGTAATTTATAAAGCTTAAGTTTATCAATAGTGAAACCTAATAATAACCCGGGTTGGACTAGCTTTTTTAATTTTTTTCATTCGCAATCGCGAATATGCTTTTGTGGAACTCATTGTGGAAACACTGCATACATAGCATAGTATCTGTCTATCTGTTGAATTGTAGACTTGTTTTGAAAAGAGCTACCGCCGAGTTTCATGCTGGTTTTTCTCGACAGGAAGGGCATTCCGAACCAGTGGTAGACTCATCGACGATTCAAAAGCACTTGTAAAAAAGTTTATTTGAATAAAAAACATTTCTATTCTATTCTATACTAATAAAAATACGACATTAGTGCAACCGGGTTTGAACTTTAAACTTTCGCATCGTCGATCTTTCAGTTTTCAATCCGCGCCTTCACTATTATGTAAATTATTATAATTATTAATAATATCGTTTGTATAGAATAACAGCATAATTAAGTAAGCGACTGAGTTATGATCCTGTAGAACATTTATGCTAGTAAAGTTCGTAGTATCTATTCGGAAATTATAAATTTAATAGAGTCTGATCAAGACCGTCAATCTTTCGGAAATTTGTTGTTGAAATCTGTAAAACAGATCTAAATTGGAATTACCAATAGTCGTACAGATAGGGGCAGGCTAAGCACGAAGTTATTTCAATGGGACCACGCCTTCGTTGCATTATTATGAAGGTACCTAACTACTCGACGATAACAGGAAAGGGATTGTTTTGAGTCTTGTTATTCGTCTCTACAGTTTGGGACAGAGGACTTTAACTTTTACTTACTTTTTTAACTTTTTTGAAAATCCTCACACGTCCGTCGCTCGGTCGTGACTCGTGATCTTTAATTTGCCAAAGTTAGATTTGCGACTCCCACGTTAGTAACCCTGAAAAATTACACTAGGGGCTCAACAAATAAATGTGTGCATATCTAAAATGATAAGAGGTTCTGCATTCTTAATAATCAGATTATGACAAGTAGGAGTTAATTTAGCTAAATTATAAAACTGGTGCCTTTATATTGTTATATGCAATCGAAGTAATTAATATCATTCCATGACCTCACTTGAAATTGAGGTAATAGAAATGATAATAATTAAGTAATTAATGATTTACTTATAAGTACTTACTTGCAAAACTGACTGACTTCAAAAATCATATTATTTTGATTAATAAATTAATCTGTTAAATATATTTCTTGAAAGAAATCACGTAGAAATATCTACTCGTAGCTTTCTTTGATTTGCCATGTCTACGTTATAACCATAAATTACGAATCATTAGTATTGGGTAATATATATTATTAATAACTTGTAATTACTTCGTAATCTTTCGTCTACAATAGGTAAGTAATTAAGATACGATTGAACGAAGCTCACTGTTTGTATACTGATAAACGAAATACTATTTCCAGTTCTCTTAGCCACAATCAAAAAGATATAATTATACCGGGCACGACCCGCGATAAGACACAAAGTCGGCCGGCTGGCCACGTTACACGTATCATCCAGATGTGGTCTAAATTTATCTCATCACCATTTCCTGTGGGATGATAAAGGGCACTGTTAACATGTCCTGGGTATAAAAGGCCACTGAATCGTGCAGAAAATACTTCCTTCAACAATTCTGTTGAAGGTTCAAGTTTAATGTTTGATTCAGTTAGTACATAAAAAGACGGAAAAAATATACATTATGCGAGTATGAACAAAGATAAAAAGTAGAATGCCCACATTAAACTTATAAACTATCTAGGAAGGTTAAAAAACTCTTCCCAAACGTCGCGCGTCGTGTGGTTAACAAACCTACTTTTGTTTCCTGAGTGGGTATTCTGATGTATTGTTAAGCAATTTTATGTAAAAATTTTGTTAGGCATCCTGTCACAATATAATATTTTAAGCGCGTTGATAAACAAATGTTGAGTCGATAGATTTAACGAAGCGGCTAAAACTTAAAACTTGACCTTATTTTAACACATCATTTCTTTTAAATTCATCGCATCTTATTTTAAACTTAATAACTAGTGGAAAAAGTGGTCTGTAGATGCTGTCTAATGTCTACAAAGCATGCCTCATCTTTCTGAAAAATAAACACTACACAATTAGCAACGAAATGTCGTGTAAATAAGTCATCTTCATCAGAAAACAATAGTTTTAGAAACATGAAACTCGGCAGAGATATAATATTATTATTCGTAGAATTCCAGACGACAATTTTGACACTATTTTCAACTATTTTCGTCAGAAGGCTTAATAACTTAATATAAACATAGCGTAATTACAAATATGACGTACTACCACACAATAATCAAGGCAAATAAAAGGCAGACGAAGGCCTGGGCGAAGAATATCCTGGAAAAGGCTTATGCATTAGTTATTGTGGGAACGGTTTGGATACAGTATGTTTTATCTAGAAGCAGGCGCCGCTAGACGTGAGAAAGCGTTTACGGTGACGATCTCTTATCAGCAGGAAACGTCTCGCGTCGCAGTGCCCGCATTGCAGATCACAAACTAATCCCGTATTTGTGCTTGCATCAACGTGAATCCCGCTGAGCCCCTGATATGTTTGTTGACCGTTATAGCTATCTTCAATAATGTTAGCACTATCAGTTGATTGAGCGAAGTGAAGTTTCCGAGTCTATTTGTCTGAGTTTGCACTAGTTCGTCTGACTGTCTCTATAAGCTTTATCACTCCTGAATTAATGAACATAATCGTAGTTAATAACTTGAAATTCACAAATATTATGTAAATCTAAGGCCCAAAATAGTTGGTTTTGGAAAAGTTAATTAAGTAAGTACATAATATATCATTAAAAATTTCGACCTTTGCAACATATTCCTCACCTTTCACTCCTAGACTTAGTAGGTTACTTGCTTCGCGAATTTGTGGTTTCGCTCTTAAAAACAAAACACTAGGGACAGGGCAGGAAAGACTGCGTGGAATCGGGATATCTGTATTTCGTTTTTAGGTTATATTCGCCCTGTTTGAAATCCAATTCAATTTAAGAATCTTATAGCTGTGTAAGTCTATGCAGCAAGTGAAGCGAGAATTAAACACGCGAGTCATTTAACCAATCAGCTCAAACGTTCAATAGCATGGA
The DNA here is from genome assembly GCA_029955525.1 of Oeneis ivallda. Classification (NCBI taxonomy): domain Eukaryota; kingdom Metazoa; phylum Arthropoda; class Insecta; order Lepidoptera; family Nymphalidae; genus Oeneis; species Oeneis ivallda. Next base: position 8,956,220 of record JARPMR010000003.1, on the reverse strand, counting down.
GACTTTGTAACATTCTAAACAATCTAAAAGTGCGAAAAACTGTAATTAAGTATATTTTTGCCCGTTATCAGTTTCTCGACACTTTATAATTATAAACAAACGGTTCTTACATATTATATTCGGTAACCTATACAAACTGCTGGGACATTCGGGCCGATTGCAGATGAATGGAGATTCTGAGAAGATTTTGGATGGCGGAGTATTGCGCAATCCACGTGGGCCGAGGCGCGGGCGACGCGGGCGCATTCCGAGCGTGACGTCACGCCCACCCAGCGTGAGTCCTCAGGTTTATTCTCCATTCATCCGAAGGAATTCATCTTAATCCAAACTCTTTATCTATTACTATTTATCTGACATGATAACTTTATATCGTTGCCTGTTGCCTAGGAGAAGGTTTAATTTATTACAAAAAATTTTTTCGGTGATAGGGCAAAAAACGGGTTGAAAAAAATATTCTTGTTATGTTGAAGAAGTTGTTTACTTTGAATTTGGGTGATTGCTGATTGTTGACTTCTAGTAAGTCTTCAAGAAATAGGTCTCAGTACGCTTCATATATTTTGTATACCTTAAAGTTCTATAAATAAATTATATTTTAGAACTCGTACCCAAAAACACACAAAAGATATGAATCGTAACTTCTCTACTTCGTGTCTTAGGAACAATACAATCCACTATTTTCAAGTAAAATATATATTTTTCGTATTTAAACTTCTAAACAGTTATTTTACGTTTGCATCACAAAAATCTAAATCATTTGTTTAACCTGTGTCTCTTATGACAAGTTAAGACTCTGCTACCGGTTCGGAAAGTGAGAAGATTCTTCTCATTACGAGTCAGTTTCTTAAAAAACCTTCTCAGAAGATACTTCAAGAAACTCAGCAGTTGCCCGTTTCAGACGAAGTACAGTAAGAAGAAGTAGTTACAATGTAGAGCTACGATTATATCAATGTAACTAAGTATTAGGTTAGGGCTCGACTATCAAGGAACAATCCGCCCTGAAGTTCTGCCCAGAACAGAATGGCTCGAGGTTAAAATCAAGCCTATGAAGTTCTCTGGAATTATACACACGAGTCAGACGACGTCTAATGACCACCATTAGCTGCAGACATTATGTAATACGCGGCTATAACGTACCGTTCACTTAAACTGCACTACTCAACACTAATACCTACTTTGTTGTTTGTAAAGGAATAATCATACAGGACTCGATGATATTTGGTTTCAAATAATATGTGGGTATTGCTTAATGATTTATTAATTATTTCCATATCTCTACGTAAAAAATTATAATTTTTACGTCGAGACATTAAAAGGTTTACTTTAAAGTGCATAGCGGATATTTTAATTTTGAATTCGTTGATTATGATGACATCAAAATATACATGAACTAGCGACCCGCCCCGGCTTCGCACGGGTAGTAGAGCATATTATTACTATGCTTATGCTTTGCTAATTCCTTGAAATGTTCCTTATGTTATATATTGAACAGCATATTGAACAGTACGTAGGCTTATAAAAGAAGTATCGCTCGGCTTATGATAAAGCAATGATAACGCAGCGCGGGGGTGGTCACTGGTCGCATCACGCGAGCGAGTCCCGTCATCGCCATCGGGTTGAAATCCGCGTATTTATTTTGGCGCGCGTTCGTTTCTATTTTGCGATAACTCCTAAGAATAGTATGGTGTAAAGCATTATCATAATGTGCATGAAATGCTTATGGTAACTAACGTATTTAAGTTAATAAGGATTAATACTGATTAATAGATTTCCAATTATCGCATAGTATGTGACCATTTTTTTAGAAGTTAAAATGGGTATAGTGAGCTATCCTTCAAAGATAGATATATGCCATCGCAGACTTTTCTGTATCCCACTTTTTATCCCACCATACCAGCACCATAAATTGTTTTGTTATGTCTCAAAGGGATTTGGCAGCGTTTTCGATGAAAGCTCCCAAGCGGCTTGAATTTTTCCGACATTGTCAACAATTATCGTCATATTTCAACTCATCATCATGATCATTAGCAACCCATCAACGGCTCACTACTGAGCGCATATCACCTCTCAGAGAAGGGTTATAGGGCATAGTCCACCACGCTGGCCCAATGCGAATTGGCGGACTCGGGACTTCACACCTTCAAGAACATTATGTAGAACTCTCAGGTGTGCAGGTTTCCTCACGATGTTTTCCTTCACCGTTGAAGCAAGTGATATTTAATTGCTTAAACGCACTTGACTCCGAAAAGTCACAGGTCGGGATCGAACCTGCCTCCCCCGAATAGGAGACCTCAGTCCTAACCACTAGGCTATCGCTGCTTCTCTGTATATTTCAAATAATTTACACAAAACCTCAAAAACAAAATGTAGTGATAAGTGGTGAAATATACCTGAAATGCTAGATACCACGAGTGACGAGCTAAGGTTCCTATGTGCTAACATCCTACTGGATGAGTCTGGAGGAAGATAGATAAACAGTTAAAAAAATTAAAAACATGAAAAGGTTATCCGAGGATTCCGAGGCAATCTCGATTCGCGACCCTCAGTAATGAATATGCGAATGCAGAAAAGGACTAAAAATGTTAACTGTGTTAGTATCTGCGATATTATGCTCAATCTCTAATCTCGGAAATCTCTATGCTCTACTCCCTAGTCCTACTACCTGTAGACCTGTATCCACTTGTTAGGATGTAGATATGGTATTGGTAATGGTAGGTATAATTATTTTACGCACGTTTCCACGGGCGGTCAGGCGACTTTATCTTTTTTTCCATCAGTTACCTGGCGAACAACATGCCTACATAAATTTACACTAACCTACTTAATTGCTTAATTTATAGCTAAAATAAAATAAGGACACACAAACGCGGTAAGCTTTTCTGCATCAACCCTGTAATTTTGCTCAGAATAATAGCTTTGACGACTCGAGGAGACGTGTTATGAAGATATTCACGCTTGAATACTTTGCTTTTATTGTATTTATTACTACAGGTTCATAACAAGATACAAAATTATGCTATAAATAAAAATATTTACGCCGTCAACGCAGAAGGAAAATATGTAAAGAGGGGTTTTTAGGGTATTCCGGTTTGAATTTCTGATGTTAAACAAAATTACTCGTTTTTCAGCTGTAGAAATATTTTACGTCCTATAAATCATGACATGATACCGAGTAATACCCCTAAAATATGTAGTATTTATTCCCTTACGGTAGTAAGGAATACTATCTTTATGGTAATTTGATTACAGTTGAAGTATTATAAGGAATGTACCTATTGCGTTCGCAAATCGATAATCGTTCATATCCTGCCGCATGTTACATAATCGAGACTCAAACGTCGAGTTTGCTTAAGATAAGGGTATTTACACTCGGGCAGATTTGCTAAATAACATGGTATAAAACACACATGGTTAAAAAAAATCGGCCAAGTGCGAGTCGGGCCTCGCTCTTTTAGGGTTCCGTTAAAAAAAATTAAATAAAAAAATTTCCATGTACCCATGGAAATATTTTAATTTATTTTTTTTAATTTAATTTAATTTTTATTATTTGTTGTTATAGCGGCAATAGAAATACATAATATGTGAAAATTTCATCTGTCTATCTATTACGGTTTACGAGATACAGCCCGCTGACAGACGGACGGACGGACGGACAGCGTAGGCTTAGTAATAGGGTCCCGTTGGTACCCTTTGGGTACGGAACCCTAAAAACAAGGAGCTTAAGTTACGTTTATAAAGATAGATGGAAGATATAAATATTATCAGAAAACTTTTTCTAGATATACCGACAAGGCGTGGAAACTTCTTTTTGATATAGTATTGGTATATAATGCTACACAATGAGAAAAATATAATACTTAGTGCTATATCGTCGTAAGGGACTTCAATACCGTGAATTTGATGAAAACTGTTTTATCGTTGCTGCACGTGTTTCTGCCTATTTCAAGTTTGTTATTGTCTAATGTGTTGGTTGCCCAAAAATATAAACTAAACGACAAAGTAATAGTAACTAGCTGTTATGTACGACTACATTTTGCGATTTATTTCGAATACGGTGTCAAAATCGCCCCTTTTAAGAAATCATTATGATGCTGAACCAACTATTTTGCACGGGTTGCGCTCAACAGTTGTGTGGTGTCAAAATGACAGATGCTAGTTTCAGAAGGTTGATTAACGATGCACCGTGCCTGGGCCATGCCTCGGTTGGGTCAGGGTCCAAAGATCTCGTTACTCGTTAGTATGCATCGGGTCCTGACTCAGGCAAGTTCATACAAAAATCTTTGACAGCACCCTGTTCGTGGCACGGCTCGGCCTCGGCATTGAAATGTGTGCGAAGTGAACCTAGGAGTTTTTATAAATCAAATAGCGATCAAATCGCCGTTGTTAAAAGTATCGTGTATTCAGAGGGCCTTAGCCCGTCTCCTGGTCGGCGCGGCGCGCGGCGTGGCCGGCGACCGTTCCATGGCGCCACGCTCCGCTCGGCCCGCCCGCATCTCTCATTAATCACAATCAACTGAGAAATTATTTCGACGTTTAAAACTTCGCTATTACATCTTCCGCCAAAGCTCAGTATTGCAGACGAGGAATGTAGATCCCGCGATAAAATATACGCTACTGTTCACTGATTAATTATTCAGACATAGAACGTTTAATGTAAATTTAGCTGTTTCCATAAACTAGCGGCACGCTATGATGGCCGGTTTGACGTTTGTCCGCTCATGAAGTTCCGTATTAATTGATAACGACTTTGAAGGAAATAATTGTATTACTTTATTGACGATAGTGATGTGCAGAGATTCATAAATTTTATCGAATGTAGTTTTAGGTTTAGGACTCAAAATTTATTTATTAAATTGATTTCTAAAATGTATACAAGTGTAGAAAAATCAGTTTGCACCATTTAAGGGGTGAATGTACTTGTGAATATGAACAATTTTCACTATGTGGACAAACCTCTGAAATCGCAAAAAAATATCAGCTGTTTCATACAAAAGGTAAAATTTTTATTTTTATATGATATATAACACAACTCGGCATTTGGTTTTCTAAATTGAAAATTTTTAAAAATGGAATCTAATACGATCGTCACATAGGATCGCTGGCTAGCACAACTACTACCTCCGGCAAACTCGCGTCAATGCTCAATGCAAAACAAAGCAGTTTCGAATTGACGTTGCTTCGAAAAGTATAAACTGTCAGTGCAATGCGATTGTGATATAGTTTTGACCTGGCTTTGGATTTCAAATATTGATACTGCATTACTGTTGACCCTTGCTCGTTAATTTGGACTCTGTTCAAGCCCTTTGTTGTGGATTTCGTCGATATGACCGAACGTACGCAGAGAACTGTTCTAAATAGTCAGACACGTGAGTTCGTAATACGCCTTCGTAACTATTTCGATCGTGAAGCTCAAAATGGAGGGCCAATTTTACCTATAACGTCAGTGGTTGAACGCGTAGCTGATGCGCTTAATATTGGACAACGAACTGTTAGACGGATAACTAAAAAAAAATATGGCGAGACTGGCACAGAAGAAAATAAACTTCACACACCAAAAAAGAGAAAACGAGCAAAACCAGTCGTAGGCATCGATAGCTTTGATGCCGATGCTATCCGAAGACATGTTTACGGCTACTATTTACAGAAAGAGTATCCAACAAGAAAAAAGTTGGTGCATTCACTGAAGGAAGCTGGATTATTCTTCGGTGGGGAAAGTTCTTTAACGAAGATTTTGAAGACCATTGGATTTCGATACAAAAAATGTAACAAACGCAAAATATTGATGGAAAGATTTGATATAGCGATGGCAAGGTATACTTTTTTACGGCAAGTGAAAGAAATCAAAAATTGGCAAAATGTTGTGTTCTTGGATGAAACATGGCTTAATGCTAACCATACTGTAGGCCGTTCTTGGAACGATGACACAGCAGCATCTACTTCCAAAGTTCCTGTAGGAAAAGGATCGCGACTTATAATTTGTCACGCCGGAACCATCAACGGGTTTGTCGAAGGTTCTCTCATGGCTTTTGCGTCAAAAACCACTGGAGACTATCATGAAGACATGAATGGAGAAAAGTTTACTGAATGGTTTACCTCAATGTTGTGTAGCCTCCCTGAACCATCTATTATAATTATGGACAACGCCCCATACCACTCGATGCAAATTGACAAGCCACCTGCCCAATCCCAAAAGAAAGCTGATATCGTCGCATGGCTTCGTAAAAATGGCGTAGATGCAAACATGAATATGTTAAAAGCGGAATTAGTACGTCTTTTAAAAGAAAACAAACCAACCAAGATCCGATACGTCATTGACGAAATAGCATTAGAACATGGGCACAGAGTTATACGGTTACCGCCTTACCATTGTGAGTATAATGCGATTGAGTTGGTGTGGGCTCAAATTAAGGGATATGCTGCAAGACACAATACAGAACCCCCATTTACCACAAAAAAAATGCTAAAATTATTAGAAGAAGCTTGTGAACATGTGACTAAAGGAGACTGGGAAAAGGTTGTGAATAGAACTGTTAAATTAATAAGGGAAGATTATGAAAGAGATGTGAAAATAGATAATATTATAGAAAACGAACATATAATTATTAATGTAGGTGATGATAGCAGTGACGACAGTGAAAATAGTAGTATGGACGAATCTGATTAATTATGGCCTTTTGTGGCACCTTTTTTGGTATCTTTTGTATTCATATGTTTCTTGTGTGCATATAAAGTATGTATATTCATTTTCATTCAAATATTCAGTTCGTTCAAATAAATTAAATAAACATATACATTTTTGTTTTATTAAACCTATTTAATCAGGTACAAAAACAAAACTTAATTGTTTTTTGTTCGAGAATAAATTGACATTCCACATCACTATTGTAATGTGTCAAACCGGCCATCATAGCGTGCCGCTAGTGTAATCAAATTATTCTTCAGATTTATGTGACACTCGTAGTAGTACTATTATATATTCTGTGCTCGTAGGTAGGCCAAGCAGCTATTTTTGATTCTTTTAACATAGCTGTCATGGGCGCCGGCAGGGGGGTGCCAGGTGGTGCACTTGCACCCCTTGGGAATCTCGGGATCAACAGGAATTATTGAAATAAAAAGCCGTCTGTTGGTACCTATAAAATAAATTCATAATGAATAGTCAGAAATTTGTAAATGTCTCGAACATTTCGACTAAAATTTCATCTTTTTATTAACAATCATATACGGCAAAGAATAAGATTGTAAGAAAACTAAAATCTGCACCACCTGGAAATTATTTCTGCCGGCGCCCATGATAGCTGTGTTTGTGATATTAGTTCAAAATATAAATGAACAGCAGCACATGATAAAATAGTGAATACATCGGTTTTGATAATGTATTTTCCTGTTTCAGGGTAACATCGAAGGTGGAAGAACCTCACTGTGGATCCGGGCGTGGCTTCAGGAGCAGCTGTTTATTTTGGGCTGCTTCCTCCAAGGGGACGCCGGCAAAGTTCTCTTCGTGGCCATCCTCGTACTGTCAACGTTTTGTGTCGGCCTCAAGTCCGCTCAAATACATACGAGAGTCGACCAACTTTGGGTTCAAGGTACGTTTTATGTGGTCCAAAATTATTCAGCTTTCGACCGAATAAGCACGTCTATCGATTGCATACAATCTTCAAACCGTAAAAGTAAATCAGATAAACACAATGTGGCACATTGCGCTTCTCGTTGAATACCAATGCAGTGAGGGGAGGGGCAGCGGGCAGCGGGCAGGGCACTCTGAGCTAAGCCGCTAGCCGCTTCCGTCTGCCGAGACGTGTCTTGCATCAGGCCTCCACTACACAGGGCACCGCCGCACATTAGGCCCCTTGTACGATAAACATGGCGAATTTAAATTCTCCAAACATCTTTTTGATACATGTGTCCGGTTTATTTGAGTGTCGTTGTATTATAAATTAATCTCTATTGAACCGAGTTTAGTTCGACCAAATGAATTATTGTTGTAGCCGGCAACTATTTTATGGGCGATACGTGCGCGACTGTCAGACGCTGCGTCTTTGATGCACGACACACAGGATGTTAGGACGTTTAAATTACGTACATTATAATGTTATAGCCAATTTCAATTAGGCAGAACGTTAGATGCTAATGTCGCATTAAAGCGCCTTTGTCGCATAAAGTTGCTTATAATTAAGCTGATCATTGAACAGGAACATCAAGATTTAATGTAAGCACAAAGTTAATATTTATGACTAGATGATGCCCGCGACTTCGTCCGCGTGGATTTCGTTTTTAAAATCCCTCGGGAACACTTTGATTTTCCGGGATAAAAGTAGCCTTTGTCACTCTCCAGGTCCTCAATTATACCCATGCAAAAAATCACGTAGATTCGTGGCTCTGTTGCGGCGTGATTGAAGGTCAAACCAACAAACAAACACACTTTCGCATTTATAATATTAGTAAATATGATTAGAATATTAAATTACATAGGAAAACACTGTAATATTACGTCCATACGATGTATTACATCCATACCTACTATGTAGTATGTAGGTATAATGATCGTTTGACAAAATCTGACGCCTTTGGAGTAGTTTGACTTTGACAAAATAGTATACACGATGGCTATATACGATAAATTAAGTATGCCAGCTTAAGATGAGCCGTACATTCAAAGTATCCTGTAGATTCCGGGGTTCAAGTTATTTGGACCTATACTGAAGATTGTGATGTCTATAATTTCTGAACTACGAAATTGACGACCTTGAAATAATTACAGGACAATCTCTAAAGAACCTCCTTTCTAACAAAAAAATAATGGATTAAATCGGAATACGCCTTAATGAATTACAGCGAAATACACATTTTGACTTTCATCCCCTCTCCCAAGGGAACCGTGCTGAATTTCGGGATAAAAGGTATCCTATATTATACCTCGTAGTATTAACTTAAATCGTGCCAAGTTTCATTTAAATCCGTCCAGTAGTTTCGGCGTGATGCGCGGCCAAGATACAGACAGACAGACAGACAGACAAAAAATAAAAAAAAATTGTTTTGGCTTCAGTATCGATTATAGAGTGCCCTCAAAGAAAAATTTTCAAAATATCTTCAATGTACAGAATTGGACCTGTTACAGTTTTATTATATTATAGAAGATAAACTAGTTAGATACTCGTAGCTATTAGCTATGTTCTGCGACGCGCGTGCATAATATTTTTTAACAAAAAAAATTCTTTATAAATAACCGACTTCAAACTCCCGCTTTACTACATTACACACACACTATACAAAATATATAATTTATTGTTGATATTTGAAAAACAGCTCGACCGATTTCGATGAAATTTATATGGGACCACTTGGAAAAAAAGAATTTTCCAAATCGGTTCAGGCGTCTTCGAGTAATCGGTGGACATACATAAAAAAAAAGATTCCTACGAATTGATAACCTCCTTTTTTGAAGTCGGTTAATAAATTGTAAGTGAATTTTGCGAATATTACATTCTGCGTATAGGCGGGTAGTCCGAGTTAAATAGTTTGCTATGCTTTTAAAAAAAATCTGTTTTCCCGTGGGTTGTGATGGAAATCGGGTGTTTTCAGGTGTTGCTATATCTCTCTATGCTCTCTATAGGAGTGATTGAGGCCTAAAAAGGTACCTATTAGGCAAACAGACACTTACACATACTTTTGGTAATAATATTGGAGTTGAGTAGTATAGGATGGATTGGTAACTAAAGTTTAATACGTCTCTTTCGAAATAAAACATTATGTAGTGGGCTTCTACGTGTTTTTCTAGGCATTGATTGCCTTAAGTTATTTCAGGTAGGTACCTACTCAGATATTTTCGTAGCGTTTGCAAAACGATTTTATTGTGCCTTTCTAACGTTTTATTGGCAATTTATTACTGGCTGGGCGTTGTTTATTAGGTGCAATGGGGTGGTCGGCTGTCAACTCGTAAAATTCTATCTCATGAATAGTTTGGACAGGTATCCGTGGCTTTATATTTTGTCTTATCTAACCAGTTTTCGAGACTAGGCTTTAGTAATATCGAAAACTATCGATAACTACTACTTACTAGAAATTCTTGGATGTGGTAGGCATCATCTAAAGATTCTAAAGTCACCCTATCGCCAGCCCTCTAGGTACTCGACACGGGTCTCCTTTCAGAATTCAAAGTTTATTCCACCATGCTGGCCAAATGCGGATGGATAGATATCATACATTTTTGAGAATATTATTATATGACAACTTTTAAGAGATTAAATATTACTTGTACTTGTTTTAATTAACTGTGGCTGTGACGTGATTTTATGACATTGATGTTTTCATTACAGCAGGCCATAACAATTAATTACTAAAAACGCACATAGCTCAGAAAAGTTACGGCTACCTATGTATAAGTGCCTGGGATTCGAAGCGCAGAGCCCCGAAAATGAGATCATTCTTAACCAGTAGGCTGTCACCGTAGTATGAGCACAGTATGAGTACGTACCTAACCAGTAAATAATATTTTCATCTCGACGTTATTCACGTCGAAGTAAAATTTAAGATAAGGTAGGTTTATTATATTAAAATAAAATATATTTGTTTATTGTGCATACTTTAAAGGTATATTAGACGGAAGTTCCCAGGAATAGTTACGAAATAGACGTTAAATACTAACTGTTATAGTGGTGACAACCGGAACTTTAGTCTCGGCTATAGAGGATGCGCTTCCTATGCGGGTGTGACGTCACACTTGCAGATTGTAGAGCAGGCTCGCAGCGTCCGCGTCGCATGCCGCCGAAGCTGAGACTTAGTTTTAATTGTTTGAATTAGTTTCTTACTATCGATTAATATTATTATGTAGGTAGTACCTATCTGAAATACGTATAATAGTTCATATTATATTAAGATATTGTCATTTAATCAGAGATAAGTATTCAATATCAGATTTTACTTCACTATTATGTACTTAATTAAAAAATTAGTAGGTAATTTTATTCATCTAAAAATTAACAAATTATGTACCTCGTCACAAATGTACCAACTCTGCAAGACGAGTTGCACCTTGCAAGTACATATCACATTTTTCTGATGAATGATGATGCATAATAATATATTATGTAGGTACATTCAGACTGAGTTTACACGGCGCGGTTCGCGGCCCGCGGCCTCCGTAGAATGCAGATTTGTATGGAAAATGAAGTAGCAATTTCCACGGGGCGGTTTGCGCCCGCGGCGGGCGCGGTAACAGCGGTACCGCATCCGCTGCGGGCGCGGCGGGTGCGAACCGCGCCGTGGAAACTCTCAGTCTTATTGTGTAATTTCCTATTTCTTTTTTTCGTATTTCTATATGACATTAGGTATATAATATTATTCGTATTTCTATTAATAAACTGAATTCGAATTCAGTTTGTTTGTTTCAGTTTAGGTTTTTTATTATTTTTTATAATACATAGTTACATATTAAAATATAGATAGGCTCGTAAGTAGGAATGCATTTTATTATTTTACATCTAGGAGTATAGCATAGGAGTATTCTAGGAGCATAGGAGTATTAGGTACCTAGTGTATTTATTTATTTATAATTAATTTAATACAAATTAAATTCTGTTTACATATATTTTATGTTTTACAAATCCTACCACTGCTTGAAGGCGTTACAGGCATTAAAACAAATATTACGAAAGGATTTTATCACCCAGATAAAGTTACGCTGTATTTGCTGGGTTACTTGCCCATTGTGTTCCACAATTGGCCACTCTTGATTGGTATGCAACGTCAACTAATAGAAACAATTAACATTTGCCCCTAAGATTTGGGCAATCCTTATTAGTGATTTGATGGAGGAACTGTCATGATTAATTTATTGCTGTCGTAAAAATGTTGTCTACTTGTTTTGGTGGCGAATTATAAGAACTTTATATTCTTCTGTGACCTGATCATAGCACGTTCCTAGTATTGGATCATGATCTGGTTAATAAGTGAATTCATATTTGACTAGGGGCCATGACAGCTTGGTCATGGCTAGAGGTCAAAGCGGTGATAGTCTATAGTGGTTCAGACGGCGGTCTACTATTCGGGGGATCGCGGGCTCGATCCTGGACCTCTGAATTTTCTGCAAGCAATTAAATATCACATGCTTCAACGGCGAAGGAATACATCGTGAGGAAACCTGCACACTTGAGAGTTCTCCATTTTGTTCTCAAAAGTGTGTGAAGTCTGCCAATTCGCATTGGGCAATATTAGGAGGAGACCTGCGCTCAGTAGAGAGCCGTTGATATGTTGCTGATGGTAATGATAGGGGCCAAGATAGTCAAGTATGTAGTTAGATTTTTGATAACCTGCCTGGCGCAGTAGTGAGCGTTGTACTTGTAATCTTCTGGGAGGTCTAAGGTTCGATTTTTGACGTAATTTCGACAATTATTCCGGCACTATTGTTGTACTCACCCATAACACAAGCTTTCCGCTTATTTAGAGGGGAGAGGAGCATATTTAGAATAGAATAGATAGAATAGAATAGAGATTTTTTTTATTCAAATAAACTTTTACAAGTACCTTTGAATCGTCAATGAGTCTACCACTGGTTCGGAATGCCGTTCCTGCCGAGAAGAACCAGCAAGAAACTCGGCAGTTGCTCTTTTCAAAATACTTTTACAATATACTTAATAGATATTATTCTATGTATGCAGAGTTTCCACAATGAGGGGAAGTTCCACAAAAGCATTAGTCAAGATTAGCATGGCTAATAGTATTTAAAAAAAATTAGCCAGTTAGGATGGTTCAATACCTTCTTGATTTGCCTAGCTTTAGATAATATAATCACTATTAGAATTCCGTAGAAAGCAGTAATAAAAGATACAAAAAGATGTTCGTGAATAGTGATCACATTTTTTCTTCGCAAGCACCCATCTGTCTTTTTAACTGGAGTTAATAAAAAGTAAATAACAGCCGAAAAGCGTTTCAGTTTATCGAATGAATGAGTTTCTTACCTGCGTTACATTGTAACATAATGTATCTTACGACCTGATTTCCTTGAAAATATATCTCCAATTAAAATTTGTCGAAAAAAATGTACCTATAGTATAAGTATTTGCGCCAAAGGAAGTGGGCGAATTATTGATGCACCTGTCGTGTGTCCATTCGCTCTCAAGTGTGTGCCTCGGCGCTTTTGAAAATTATAATATCTCCATATTTTATATTATGCGGGTAACTTCTAATAGGTATAGGTATATTCTAGGTATTCTTGTCATTTTTAAGTTGCATTATTTTGAATGATTTACCTCTACTATTCTTTTTTTTCTGTGATCGAAGCTACTATTGCTAGACCGATCTAAGCAGGAACTAGGAAGCAGATAGTCAGTTATAAGTGAAAACCTACATAAATTAATAAGATATTCGAGCACATACCAAAATGGTGGATGTACCACCATTTTATATTAAATCAACGTTACGATAAGCAACTTTATTTACAGTTATAAAAAATGTGACATTTTAGGTGGCGTCCAGGCAAAAACAACTTTGTATTGACTTGACTAATTCAAATCCTCGGTCGCCAATGTCACGTTGATTTCGCAATCTTTTTTTTGAGAGCTCTTCTTCTTCTTCTTTATCAACCGATAACGTCCACCTTTGAAAAAAGTTCTGTTGCATGGATTTCCACAGGTCTCGGTCTTGCGCCGCCTGCATCCAGCGGCTGCTTCCGACTCGTTTAATGTCGTCGGTATACAATCACAAGTGTGGGGGATCTGCCAACACTGCGCTTCCCGGTGTGGGGTCGCCACTCCAGCACCTTGGGACCCCGACGACCATCGAGTCTTCGAACTAAGTGACAGCTCATTTTGGCAAACGTTTAACGTTTCTTTGAAAGCACGTACCTACTCAGAACTTTTCACGTTACACTACTTACTGTATCTATCTTACATCTCAACAAAACAAATAAAAATTCTATTCAAAACGTTCCTCACAAATAAACTATTCAAGAAAACTATCTATGATATTACCGGCTACCGTCCAAAAATAAATACAAACATTCACGGCTAACGGCCACAGTCTTATCGGGGTACAAAAGCCGCCTCTGTTAAACAATACGAAACGTCCTGAAGTCACCTAACAACTTAATTAGGTGGTCCGCGGCCGCTCATAAATATCCCCACGTGAAATTACGACCAATAAAACAAAAAATGTATAACACATCTATCGGCTCACAAAAAACTGGGGTTTGATCGTCCGGCTCGCTTTTGTGTAGGGACGTCGTGCTGAGCGCCGAACGCTGCGTCGCCGGCAGTCATTTCTTGAGCCCCTGCCAGATTGAGACGTCTTTTCGCCTCAGACGAATATAAGCCATGACAGGGCTCACCCCGAGCTGGCTGGATCTTTTACATTTGAACCGTTGCAGCCATGAACAAAAACCATTATAACATCATTTGGGGAGTGGACTGAACTGTTGAGCGTGTTACCGATTTTTTATCAATAGTTTTTCGGAATTTATTCCATAACGGCTATTGATTTTAGCAGGCAAAATTAATGAGTACAGGAACGTATGTTACGTTGACTATTGAATAGGTGCCTATAAAATTCTTTAGTTCGAGTAGACAAAAAATACACACGCATTTTATCTACAAACTGGATTTTTGGAGCATTTAGAGACCGTGACCGGAATTTTATGGTAGATATAAATATCAAATTCCTAATAAAACCTTACAACTTTCGCTTGCGGTGCTTGTTGCATTAGTTACGGATTTTGTTTAGAATAGAACAAAAGAGAGTGAAATGTACACGTATTTACGTAAGCAATCATTATAATATTAATTTAATCATATGTAGTTGACTTGTTCAAGGGATGGGTAGATAAAGTCTATGGTAGGACGTCATCAGTAGTAGTCAATAACAATTATTCATTTTATGTGGGCCAGCTTTTTGTTCTTTGATTGACCTACGATCGTTTCGGAAAGCAGATTTTGCTGAGAAGGGACGGCAAAAAATGCCAAAAAACAGAAGTGTTATTTTGTTTGAAGTCCTGTGTAGTCTGGTAAATCCTAGTTTAGATCAAAATGCTGGTACCTAGGTTGGTATTTTAGCAGAGTGAGATCAGAGATGTCATGGGACATGGAGAAGACATGGGAAATGTCGGATACAGGCCATAAAGCATAGTAGTAGCACAGTGTAAGGCTAAGGAGTAAGGAGAGTAATAGTCTGTGTCGTGCTTAGTGCATCAGCCGCAATCGGCTGCAAAGGACACGGTTTGTTTATTCCGCCATCCATCTGTTGTCTACGCGGGCTAATTTGCATAGAGCGCTCGGCGGGGCCCGGCCGGCCGCGCGGGGCGGGGGAGGACCACACGGGCTCGGCGCGGTGCGCGCGGGTGGCCACAACCACATGCGCGCGCGCACGTACCGGCCCCGCACCCCGCGCCCCCGCCGCTCGCCCCGCACCCCGCCGGTACGTCATTCATTGCGATCGAGCGCGCTGATGGTCCGCTACCGCAGAGTAGAAATGTTGTCATTATCGGCGCGCACGCGTTGAGAATGTAATGAAAGACCCCGACATTCGCATTGACTGTTGCCAGAATGCATTGAGGAGATTCAGTTATCGTTCCGAGAATCACCAATTCACCGCACATCGTGTTCCGCGGGCAGACATTGTTGTAAAACTAATATAATATTCCCGCCGTACGCCAGTATAAAAGCAAGTGGATTTGCAAGCAAAGAACCTCTAAAACAGACGTCAAGTACCTAATGCTTGCTTGGAATGCAAGTCAAGTCCCGAGCTTTGCTCCTCAAGGGTAAAGAAGTTTACTGTCTGTCTCATACCCAAACTAAGAACGGCCCGAGTGCTGTTTTTGACATTTGTTGTTGTATGGTCCAAGTGTCAAAAAGTTGCTATCTTTACAATGTGGGGGCACAAACACTTTCAATCTCACCCTCTACTTTATCTTACAGCTTTAATCTTCTTCTTCTTTCTAAATATATTATAAAAGGAAAAGGTGACTGACTGACTGATCTATCAACGCATAGTTCAAACCACTCACTGGACGGATCGGGCTGTAAGGCATACAGATAGCTATTATGACGTAGGCATCCGCTAAGAGAGGATTTTTGAAAATTCAATCCCTGAGAGGGTAAAATAAGGGTTTGAAAAATCAAACTTAACGTGAGCGAAGCCAGAGGCAGAAGCTAGTTATTTTTAATAAAGAGGATGGTAGACTTTGGAGGGCTCTTACGCGGTTGCTAAGATACGCTTTAGTATTCGGATTAGACATTTACTTTGTAAACGGTACAAAATGGTAAGACCCCTATTTTAAGGCTTCCCTATCAAATAGGAAAGTCGTGCATTTTATTTTAGATAGATATAATATTGCACACAAGAAAGAGAAAACAAAAATAAGTAGCTATCTATACACAACTTAAAACTACGCCTGCATCGGCCTTATTGCTATTTGCTAACTAGGGCTTGCAAATATTCGAAAATTTTTGGTATTCGAATATTCGCCTTTTTTTCGGGTATTATTCGAATTATTCGAATAATATTCGAATAATTAAAAAAAACAAAAGATGTTATAATAATCATGTTTTTAACTGCCAATCTCTTACTTTGAGTCTAATATCTTTAAACCAAAACAAAATCTTACTTAAAAATTAAAGAACTGTTTGGAATTTGACTGTTATGGCACTAATTCAGTCCTCCAAAAAATATAAAAAGTTGGTGCTTAACAAGACAACCACAATATAACTCAGTCTTATAAACCGAGATATGAGTGTGAGTATTGTAATAATATTTATATATCAATAAAATCAAATAATCAATTACAAAAACAACAACTTGCTTAAAATCTTTTATCATGTAACTAGAAATAAAGTACTAAATCCTAAACATTATTTTTGGTTCTTCTTACTACTTACTTCGTATTACTTACTTACAAATCTTAAAAGATTTAAAAGAAAGATTTTCAACGTTGATAGAATACAAATAGGTAATAATTCAGTATTAGAAATTATGAATTTGGACCTACCTAGCTGGACTGTTTGTCCCAGGTATATTATTTACTCGTGCACAATGTCAAGTGCAATATTCTTAACGAGGGTGGAGTGGAGCATGAGCATTGGACATGATTTTCATCTTGCTCATGTTCATCTTTAGGCCCAACGCTGAGAAACGGTGCTGAGATCGTTGAGCACTGTATTGAGGTCGCTCAGAGTCTCTGCCATAACGACTATGTCATTGGCAAATCGCAAGTGAGTGATGTACTCACCGTTTATGTTGTTGCCAAGTCTGTTCCAATCCAGAAGCTTAAAGACGTCCTCCAATGCAGCGGTAAATAGCTTTGGGGAGATTGCGTCTCCCTGTCACACTCCACGCTGCAAGTGGATTGGCCTCGTAGTCTGGTCCTGTATACGTACTGACATAGTGGCGTTTTCATACAAGCACTTCAACACTTGGATATACCGGTAGTCAATCCGGCATCTCTGCAGCGACTTCAATAAGGCCCAAGTTTCCATCAAATCGCAGGCTTTCTCATAGTTCTCAGACGCTAAGCAAAGTGGGCGTTAATGCTCTTCCATCTTTTGTATAACCTGCCGCAGCGTATGAATGTGATCTATGGTGCCACAGCCTTTTTGGAATACGGCTTGTTCGGGAGGCTGAAAGTAGTCGAACCTACGAGCGAGACGATTCGTAATGACTCTCGAGAACAACTTATAAACATGACTCAGCAGCTAGATGGGTCTATAATAATTCTTCAACAAGGTATTATCACCCTTTTTGAAGAACAGAACCACCACGCTCCTGTGCCATGCTTCCGGCGCGGCGGATGCAGCGGCGTGATGACGGAATTGAACAATCGCTGAAAGATCTAAAGTACCGGTTTTCCACCCGCTTTCAGGAGTTCTGCAGTGACTCCATCATCACCAGGCGCCTTCTTGTTCTTGAGCTGCTTGAGCCATACTAATCTCGTATAGGCTGACGTCCGGGATATCTTCGGTATAGTGTCGGGTCAGTTTGGCTCTGGGATCAAATGCTCAACAGGTTTTTGAGAAAGAGATCAACAGCCGAATCCAACTCAGCTGGGCAGCATTTGGGAATCTCCGAGATGTCTTCTCGTCCAAAATCCCTCAGCGCCTGAAGACGAAAGTCTTCTAAGTCACTAAAAGAACAGTACGTGTTGCCAGTTTTGACTTACGGATCCAAGAATTGGTCGCTAACTGTGGGCCTCATAAGAAGGCTCAGGGTCACTCAGTGGGCTATGGAGAGAGCTATGCTCGGAGTAACCCCGCGAGATCAAATCAGAAATGAGTAGATCCGTAGGAGAACAAAACTCACCGACATAGCTCAGCGAGTCGTGAAACTGAAGTGGAAATGGCCGCGGCACATAGTTCGAAGAGCTGATGGTCGCTGGGGTCCCAAGGTGCTGGAGTGGCGACCCCGCACCGGGAAGCGCAGTGTTGGCAGACCCCCCACCAGGTGGACTGACGACATCAAACGAGTTGCAGGGAGCCGCTGGATTCAGGCGGCGCAAGATCGAGATCTGTGGAGGTCAATGCAAGAGACCTTTGCCCAGCAGTTGTCGTCTATCGGTTGACAAAGAAGAAGAAATTATGAGATCAGAATCAGATCAATGTTACATTGCACAAAAATAAAATGCGTTTTAATCTTATCATCTTACTTTGGCTTATTCTTACACTTACACGTACAACTTAAGAACCTTCAAGGCAAGAGTGAATAGGTATCTTCTAGGCAAGCGCGTTCCAACCTAGACCACCTCACTGCTTTCTTCTGCTTATAATTATTGTCTTCTACTTCTAAGCATAAGGTTGCGCGCGGAGTTTAAAAGTAATATTTTGTGCATGTCGCAGGCGTTTTGTGTGATTCCGCCGTTTACATACGGCGTCGTCAGTTTAGAAACGCTCGCTGTTATGTAATATGCCGAAGGCAAAATGACAACTCGTAAAATTTTTTTAAGTTCACTGTAGTTTTAGGTGTAGTTTTTGCGAATCTACGCAATTCCCAAGCACCAGGGCCACGAATCTGCCTCTAAAGTTAGCTTAGGTTGGGGTTCGACATGAACAGTCAGGTGCCCGCTTAGGTTCCATTTGGCCAATATACCTTTTTTTTTTACGTGGGGAAATCCATCATGGATACCACCGCCCCCAGGGTTACGCGACAGTTATATCGGACTCTAACCGACTAAAGCCCCACGGTGTTCCTTCTCATCGCCTGGTTACTGGGCAACGGGACCGTAATCTCGTTCACGCAATCCAGCCAGCGGCGCCTGCAGAGCCAGAACCTCCTCTCAAACACAGAGTTCTTCACTCATCACTCTATCTGAGGCACACAAGGAACAAAGTGTGTCTCCCGGCCCGAGGAACTTACTCCCTCAGGCGACGGACTCCCCATATCCATCGCCTGGAGGCGATGAATTTCACTGTAGTTTTAGATGTAGTTATTGCGAATCTACGCAATTCCCAAGCACCAGGGCCACGAATCTGCCTCTTAAGTTAGGTTAGGTTGGGGTTCGACATGAACAGTCAGGTTCTTAGGTTCCTTTGCCAATATACCTAAGTGTTCACCAGACTCTTCACACACACCTGAGTCCAGACTGTTCACACTACCACCCGACTGTTCATGTATAACCCTAACCTAAGTTTAGATTTTGGCGAACATAGTACTTGTTAGGCATAAGAAACAGAACTAAATACTTCAATTTGCCGCGGCATTACATAATAGCGAGCGTTTCTAAACTGACGACGCCGTATGTAAACGGCGGAATCACATAAAATGCCTGCGACATGCACATCAATATTCAGAGTTTGGCTTTCGGAAAATTGGTCGAATATTCGAATATAGCAGATTTAATATTCGAATATTCGGACAAGAAATATTATTCGAATAATTCGAATATTCGAATGCAAGCCCTATTGCTAACCATAGATTCTAAGCAACATAGATTTAGGATTGGCAGCGCTACGCCGTAGCAATCCTAAATCTATGTTACTAACAAAGCATTCGGTGAGAGGTGTGAAATGTGAATGAGTTTGTTGTAATTAGCTTTAGGTTATAACATAAAGAGTGCATTTTATTGTTAGAAAATAGCTGATGCCCGCGACTTCGTACGCGTGGACAGAACCCCGGCGGTTGGGTCCTTTAATTTAACTATGTAGTCTTTGCTTGGTACCTACAACAACCATTCATAATCGACAGTTAATTAGTCACCATAGTTTAGGTGGGCAGTACCTCTGCATCAGTATTGAGGAGTTAGAACACGAAGTTTTTATAGGACCATCTCGCAAAGTTTCTGTATCGATTAAAAAAAGATTCACGCAAATCGGTTAAGAAAGCACAGAAATATCAATATATATTGTATAGGTTGAAAAACACAAATCCTTTTTTCAAAGTTGGTTTAAAAAGTAGTTCCTTATAACGTTAGCTATCTGTCAGTGAAAGTCCCATTAAAATCGGTTCAGCTGTTACCGAGATTAGCCAGAACAAACAGACAGACAGATAAACAGTTAAAAATTTCAAAATTGCATGTTTTGTTGTTAAGTACCGAATATACTTTCATATGCATTCAGTAAAAAGCTGTTATTTTGATAAACAGACACTTCAATTTTATTTATTTGTATAGAAGAAGATATAGATTAATATTCAAGTCTGTTGCCAAAATACAGTTTGCCTATTTAGATGCGAAGGTTGTCAAACATCCCGCGCTCTACGAATGCGGCAAGTGTGAAAGTTCTGAACGCCAACTGCGGTGACCTTGCTTTTGCCGTATTCCCATGTTTTCTGCCCGCGGCTATTGCACAGCATGGCACTTTAACAGATAACATCGAAACCGTACACCTACCGTACAGCAATTTGAATACCTATGTAAATTTTAAACTTTTAATATTAAACGATCAAGTGTCAATAATGGATAGTTCTACCCATAGATTTAGGACTGGTAGTCGCTTCGCACCTACAAAGCTACCAATCCTTCCTAAATCTACATGGATCTTATTCAGTAGTCAACTTTGGATTTCATCTTATTTTGTTTTGATTTGATTTAAGTATAGTTTTCAAACTTAAAGCTAGGTCTAACATTTAGGTACACCCAAAATTTAACTTACATTATTTTCTTACTTAAAATTTACGATTGCAAATTAGGTATAAATATGATGAAACTAGAAAGCTCTCAACAAGGAACCAAATAAAGGTACCTCGTGCAAAGGAACTAAAAGATAAAGAGGGGTAATCCCGTCGGAACACCATTAAGTGAGTTCTCTTATAGGGCTTATACAAAAAGTTAGTACTTTTTGTATAAGTCCTAGTGTACTACTGTAACTACTAAGTGTGTTCGAAGCATGATGCGCGTCGTAAATCCCGCCCACGTCTCCCTAGGTGTTAAAATAGAGACGCTCTGTGCGGTCTCACCACGCTCGATTCCGATCCACTTGCTTTATGATAATCCCTAATATCCGGCACCAGTGGGGCAGCTATCTTTAGCTCTGACTCTTGAGGGTTTGGCTTGACTGAGCCCATCAATAGATGTGAGCGCGTGATAATCATTCGGTGTAAACTTTGTATTTACTTGAAATTACTAATTGAATGTTTGGCGTGCGTATCGTAAGCATAAAGACTACTGAGCGCAGGTCTCCTCTCAGACAAGGGTTAAAAGCCATAGCCTTCGCCCAATGCGAATTGGACTTCACAAATTTGAGAACATTATGGAGAACTCTCAGGCACGCGAGTTTCCTCACGACATACTTCCTTCACCGTTGAAGCATGTGATATTTAATAAATAGTTGCTTAAACGCACATAACTCTGAAAAGTCAGAGGTGCGTGCCCGGAATCGAGCGTGCGATCCCCCAATAGGAGACCGTAGCGCAGTCCTAACCACTAGGCTATCACTGCTACAGATAACCTAAACTAAAATCTGAAAGAGGAAACAGTTATAATAAAGTATGATACAACATGTGTTCAAAGTAAACATGTTAAGCAAACATTACCATTCAAATAATGTAAAAACCGGCCAAGTGTGTGTCGGGCCACGCGCAGTGTAGGGTTCCGTAGTTGCAAGTCACAAATATTATTGCTGACCTAGGATAGTGCTTTTATTTTATATATGAATATTTAATATATTTTGGTTTAAATACTATAATATACTACAAAATATGCAACTTAGACTACGTCATACGTGTAATTCCTAACCTAGAAAAAAAAGATAATTATAACTCCTTAACTTATGAACCCTACTTAGCCGTGATAGTTTTCTTATAAAATTCTTTATATATATATACTATATATATACTACTGCTGTGAATTTTTTCATGTATCCTATAAACAACCATTAAGCTGGCAGAGGGGGGGGACACTTGACTCAAATAAAATTTCTTTAAAATTTAAAATTTAGTACTTTAAAATATTACAATTCACAAACGGATCCCTGAATCGAAAATGGTGTTACACTTTGGGATAGACGAGAAAAAAATATTCATCCCCACTTTACGTGTAGGGTTACTTTACGTGTGTACCCCTAAAAATAATTAATTTTCACAATTTTATTTCACCACTTTGCTGGCGTGATTAATATTTATACACTTACAATTCAATACATTTTAAGAAGGGCAGACTGAAAGTAGCCCTATTCCCGCCGGCATTTCAAGAGATCTTTATCCAGCATTGGAAGTCTATCGGTTGGGATGATGATGTTGATGGGCAATACCAGTACCATCAGGCATTTAAGTGTTGGCAATAGAACAGGTGGAAGATATGACTGGAACTCACATCCACACACCTGTAGTCTGGTATTATGATAAAGGTGCCAAAATAATTTTGCAAGGTGTTCCTACAAAAAGTTGTGAAGCGTCAATCACGTTTTTATTAACCTTTTGTGCTTTTAGTTCATTTACATATAAAGTGTTCCGAGAAATACTGGCTTCGAAATCTCTGTATACGATCATGCTAAACGAAATACAGATTAGGAATCCCAGTATTAGAGGTATGATAAATATAAATATACATAATATATTAAATAAATAATTTAATTAGGGAATCGGCCTATTAATCATTGATTATTTCAAAATTGGGTTTCAGAAATAAGAATTAGTTAAACTAATGTACAATTTTTTTATTTGAATCAATGTCAAATCCATTGATTGATAAATATTTTACAATGATAGGCGTTTCTGCAAACCGAACAAAATTGAGTGCTTTCCTTTCGGACAGCTATTTTAGTTTATCGGTTGATTTGATCAGACTTTCAGAACCTGGAGGTAAGTGAAGTCACTTACCTCCAGGTTCAAGTTGACAGTAGTTGGCCATAAATTGGCGACCAAAAATAAATAAAAGCATTCCTTGCGTGGTGACGAGGTGTTAACTACCGCACGCTGACACGTCAGGACGGTCACGACAGCTTAGGATACGTGTCTCTCACGAATGCTTAAATAAATATACAAATAGGACTTCCTAGAACACATTTATAAACATCCTCTGCGAACGAACCCTGTCCACAACTTCTAAAGATGGTTATAAACGAAATGTCATCAAAATTTTGGTATTTAAAGTTTAAATTGATTCCGAATTATTACCTATTCTTCATAATCATAATATTCTTCATTTAAACTTAAGTTCAAAGCTTACTTAAATTTAAATTTGAAGTTTCAACGTCAATTTGAAATTTTAGTTTAATTCTTAGTAATCCGTGCTATATTAAACTAAAGTTCATAATTATTATGAATTACAATATTCCAAAATGATCAAATAAGTACCAAGTAATCAGAAATCTAATTTTAATAGCTATATTTTATTAAAAATCCTCCGTTTCGTTACTACAAAAACTATTGTATTACAGAAAAGTAATGAACAATGAATAAATTTTTCACATATTTTGACTAAGGTGTAGAGTAATTTGTGATAACTTCACTTGGCCTTAGTTAGAAGCTTGGCTCTACATGAAATCTGATAACTTTTTTGGCGGTGCGAGCCTTATGGTCTCTGCAACATTTAAATGAAAATGTTTTTGGTGGGATTCATATTTTCCACAAACAAGGCTCAGCTTTAATATTAATTAATTATTCATAAGTATAGAGCATAATTATCACATTTTAAAAATTAACGAGTTCGTGCAAATCGCCGTGAGAAATGTTCCATTTCGCAAAATTGACTTGTCGATACTTTTTTTCTCCTAACACCTTGCGTTTTTGAGTCAGGTTGGTGTAAAAAATGCAACACACCGAGCGATAAATCACAAAGCCGGGTGTTAATTGGAACGAATCCTCGTGACGTCTTCAGATAATAATATACGGGGAACCATTAGTTGTGGAGTCAACACGTCATGATCGTATGGAAGTAGAATTAAAGTCATTTTTGAACAAAAACGTAGATAAAGATTTTTCAATGTGATCGGTTGGAAGTAACAGTTACGTATGCTTTTAATGGTTTAAGGGCAAACAGTTATAACATTTTACTTACTTACTACGATTTGTTAATTCTTCGACGACTAAACGTGAGTTTAGCTAACGAGACAAGAAAGAGCCTAATAGTTTAGTTCACTAGCTCACTAAGAGCAAACGTAGTGATTTGAAACTTTCATATTATTTGATATTGTGTGAAATTATCGTAATTCAAGTGTCACGCGAAAAGTTTGTAACGCGAAAACTTACACTCAAAAATTTTAGAAACCTAATCAAGTTTAGTATGTGATAATACTTACTGTTGATACGACATGTTGTGAGAGTTATTTAACGCGGCATGTTTGCAATGTTAATTACGTATAGTCGTCAACGTGTCTACTTATTTTACTTCTGAGAGCTTAAGTTAGGCACGGTTGTAAATTGTAATGTCATTAATGACCGAGCTAAGCGTGGTCTCTGAGTCTCCTTGAGTGAAATTAAACCTGTCTGTTGGTCTGTGTATTCGGTAGAGCGTTAGTGAGTGAGTTATAACTGCTAAATTAGTGCTAAAATATAACTACTTCGATGATCATACCCGAAATATGTAACAATAGAAAAATATAAAAAAACCTCAAAGGAACAAATGACGGTTTTTTTTGAATAATTTCACGAGGCCTACTGTTTTAAGGTTTTAACTCATTTTGCGCACAAAGATTCACTAGACTTATTAGTTATTATATTTATTACGAGGTTCAATAGTCAAAGATCTAAGGGCGGAAATGGCGCCAATATTCTTGGATTCATTCCACGTGGGCATGATTCGTAAAGTAATTGGATTTAGCTAGTAGGTAGCTCTTCTGAATTTTCATCGCAACAATGTATGGAATGAATAAAATTTTTCCACCTAAAAAGCACTTTATTTTTCAAATTTAGTATTATTTAGGTTTTTACGCGAGTCTTGCCACGTGTTTACATTTTGGAAGTTCTAAAAATATTTTTTAATTAGGTGACGCTTAGTTGAGGGTACATAAAGCTGTCACATATTCTATTAATCAGCTGTCTACTCCGCCCCTATAACAAATGTGTCGACACTCCAATAAGCTACGGGCGTTGATGGGATCAGCTGAAATTAGAAAATAGTTTGTGTAGAGACCGTCTTCGTGGTCCGATATGAAAAAGTATACATAGAATAAATAATATAAATTGTCATCTCGATAATACAGCTTTTTAGTTGTAGCATGGTGCGGGTGATAGGTTAATAGAACGTGTAGAATATTTTATAACATAATATTGCAATCATAAGGTCCAATCTCATACCATTAAAATCTATACAGACAATTTTTTTTTCTTCAAAACATCTGTTTCGTAATTTGAAACATAAGATTGCATCTATATGGTACACCATGCTACAATATTACAACAAAAAAACTGTATAGAGATAAAACGAGTTATACTTTTACGGTCAGTCTATGGTTATGTAATGACTGTGTCTTTATATAGGTACTACCTTACTACTTTACTTATTACTTTGACTTATTTTCTACTGATTCTGATACTAAAGCCGTCCCCACAACCACTCATGGAAGAAATGTATCTCTATGAAGGGATAATTATATAAACAGCTCACGA
This sequence comes from Oeneis ivallda, assembly GCA_029955525.1. NCBI lineage: Eukaryota > Metazoa > Arthropoda > Insecta > Lepidoptera > Nymphalidae > Oeneis > Oeneis ivallda. The sequence goes on along the minus strand of JARPMR010000003.1, from coordinate 8,930,267 downwards.
ATACTTTCACGAATTAAAATAAATTCACGATTATTGATCATGATCAATGATACCAGCTATAGTAAGAAACATGAATAAGTAAATTAAGATGTCCCACGTAGCGACAATCGCATTACCCGACGATTTATTTTAATGAAGGCGGTCGATGGCCATCCGGGCGATAAACAGAAACTAATTTAATACCAAGTCTGCATTTACATTAAAATATATAAATGTCAATTTGTATCGTTTTTACGCATTGCAAACAAATTTCAACATTTTTAATTAAAACAGACCACCCACTGAAGTGTGCCTTATAATTTACCACTAAATTGAAGAAACACTTGGTGGAAAATTGGTCGATGTTTATTTTATACAGGGTAGGTAGATATTATTTAGGAACATTAGTAGGTACTGTTCCAACCTGGTTTGACGTATAAGAGCCGTTTTTTATATTGAATGTTTGGTTGCAGAGGGAGGAAGGTTGGAAGCTGAGCTGAAGTACACGGCGCAGGCGCTGGGTGAGGCGGACTCCTCGACGCACCAGCTCGTGATACAGACTGCCAAAGATCCAGACGTCTCTTTGCTACACGCCGGTGCACTTTTGGAACACTTAAAGGTGAGGAAGCCTACTGCGTAGTACAATGTATGTTTCATGCCTCAATAACGCAACAGTCACGGCGTAGACTGCAAAGCCTTTGAGTAAAAGCTGCAAACCGATGAATCACACCCATTGCACTGTTGTGATACCTACTTAGTGCTAGCACAAGTTTTACTCTTAGTTGGAAGGGAAAGGGCTACTTATGATATGTTCAACATTATAAATATTCTTAAAAAAGGAAGGAAAGGGTAGAGACCATAATAAGCGTTCAGTAGGAAGAATTGCGAGTCCAGCGCATATTCCCAAAACTGTCTCCAAGAAAGTTCGTCATTGTAAAAGCCACCCGTAAGACTATAAGCCAAAGCGGCTTATAGTCTTAACACAAAAAGTAGTATACCTATAAACTTTCTAATAATTAAACTTTTACTCCAGTTTACAGTTCATAAATTGTGCTTTTAATGGGTGCAATGACAATGTAACGATCAAATCAAGGCCTGTTAATAATAGTGGTGGGTGGGTTTTTTTTTTTTGATATTGACATTGTTTTTTTGAGTTTAAATTACATATTGGGCTGCAGACACGTATAATATGTTAAGTCCACTGTATTAGCCAACCCTAGAGTCTTCGTTCCTATAAAATATCTACTAGCTGACCCGGCGAACTTCGTACCGCCAACTTACCTATATAACTAAAACGAATAAATTATCTTAATAAAAAAACTATCCTATCTTTCAAGTTGGACCAAATTACAGATAGTTACGAAGTTTGATCAAAATTGGTTCAGTAGTTTAGGAGTCCATCGCGGACAAAAAACGTGACACGTAAAATATATATTAAGAAGATTACTATGAAATTTTTCCCGAAACTTGTTTTAGGTGGTGAGCGCCGCGACCCGCGTAACAATTCACATGTACGACATCGAGTGGCGGCTCAAAGACCTCTGCTACAGTCCCAGTATACCGGACTTCGAGGGCTACCACCACATCGAGTCCATCATCGACAACGTCATCCCGTGTGCCATCATTACGCCGCTTGACTGCTTCTGGGAGGGATCCAAGCTGCTTGGTCCAGAATATCCTATATTTGTACCGTAAGTAACATTATTTTATATCAGGAAAACGTACAACTAATTATGTACCATATTGTTGCAATCATAAGTGTCAAATTCATACCATAAAAATCTATTGAGACTATCATTTTTCAAAAAATCTGTTTTCGTAATTTGAACCTTATAATTGTAATAATATGGTAGGTACAAACTAAGTAACATTCTATTGACTTGTCACCCGCACCATGCTACAAAAAAAATGGCAAACTATGGCAGAATAGGAATTATAGGAACAGGCATTTAAGGACAATAAAGTTAAAGGAGAATATTTTTTCAGACATCTCAAGCACAAACTACAATGGACACATTTGAACCCGCTCGAAGTATTAGAAGAAGTGAAGAAGCTAAAATTCCAGTTCCCTCTGAGCACAATGGAGGCTTACATGAAGCGGGCCGGCATCACTTCCGCCTACATGAAGAAGCCGTGCCTGGATCCCACCGACCCGCATTGTCCAGACACGGCGCCGAACAAAAAATCCGGACATGTAAGTGGAACTTGATTGTTTCTTGTTGATTAGCATATGAAGGATAAGGGGAAGAATGGTCGAAGTCAGGATTTTTCTCAATTTTAGATTAGAACGACATTTAAAATTCAAAATTATTTATTTCACGTAGGCCAACCTATGGCTCTTATGACAAGTCATGACTCTACCACCGGTTCGGAAAGCGGATTCTGCTGAGAAGAGCCGGCAAGAAACTCAGCAGTTGCTCTTTTTAAAATAATCATTTTACAATATTATTATGAAGCTATTACATTGTAATAAGTTTTTATACTATCTTGTGGGCAGCTGGATGCTGGCAGGCTCAGTTACACAAGGAGCGTTTCTCGCGAGCGTCGACACTTGTATTCGAGCATCGCTTAACTGACATAAGTTTTGTCATAATGTATGATAAAATGTAATGTAATGAGATGTATAATCTTGGACGAGAATTCTATGGAAAGTTATCCCATAGGCATTGGATAATCGCAAACCATTTCTTGCCGCTCGTATTGGAGAAACTTTTCTTGTGTAATTGATGCCTCAGCTCAACTTTAGTAAAAAATAATAATGAGATGTCTCTGTCGAATTGAAAAAGCTTGGAATTTTGAAATAATTGTCGTACAAATCCATATTTCAAATAAATCATTTTGGACTAAATTCTATTATTGTATTGACAGGTCTAAATCATAATTGTGTATTTGTGAATTTAGTCACTTTAGCATGCTTTAGAAACACGTTTACTAACTACAATATATTATGTATTATTAAAAAAAAATGCCTAAAGTTTAGACAGTATCGCAGCGGAGGTGAAATCATTACTCATCATTGACCATTCATTTCTTCCTCCAGTTAGGGTACTTATACGACATGTTAAATCGAATCAGAACATTTAATCGCACCATTAATCGCTTCCCTGTGCATAAAAAAGTTCATTATCATAAATTTAAGAAGTTGATTAAATATGTTTTGTTTCATTTATGAACATTGCACTCAAATATTTTAAACTGATTTTACGAGTTACTATCATTATATAACGGTACGGTAATTTTACACGAATTAATTCAATAATGAAAAAGAATATTGAATAACACACGTATTTCGAAGCGTGTAATTTGAAATGCCTGCATTGCCATTAGAGTTAAAGTCATAAATTACCGGCGTTTTTTGTGCCCAAAGTAATGATTGAGATGTACGATTCATTTGTGACGGCCGCGTGAGAGTTGAGACCCGCATTAGGGCCACAGGGGCTAAGGCCACATTACTGGCACTCCCGTGTCGTTTATGAAGAGCTCAGTTTACGGCAGTTTTACTGGCTCATAAATAAATCGTATAGCATGAAGGAAAATAAAATAACTCTATCGAGGCGACGGCATAAATTTTAAATACTTTCCATTACAATAAAATATTTTTGGAAACGGTAAAGGGACGGGAATCGGGATGAAAGCGATCGCCGCCCGGCAGATGTTTCGGCTACCTGGCCCGACCAAATTGTTTCGCGTCTTCTAGAACGTTTCAATCTTGGTTCAATCACTTCAATAGGTACCAATTTCAAAAGTTGAAAAAAGAAAGTTATATCTAAAGATCGTTTATGCAAAGAAATATTTTTGCGCTCACTATATTCACCCATACCTATTCAGGATCTGCCCCTCGATTGTCTAAAAGTTGCCGATCAAAATCTTATTCATTTCATGGCATTAGCCTCGAAGTAAAATAAATAAACCATAACAGCATTAAATAAGAGCTCAATTTCCTGTATGCATTCTCATACGTTTAGGTATGTACGATACGCTCCATAACGCTCCATGTTAGAATCGGTTGTACTGAATTTGTGACTTTTTTAAATCAATACAGTCAAGGAATATTTTACTTTGACGCTAATGCCATGATATGAATAAGATTTTGATCGGCAATTTTTAGACAATCGCACCTTTGTTAGGATAATTTTATATTCATTTTCATGTTCGATTTCGATATATCGATATAATTTGTAAAAAAATAATGTAAGTGATTTAACAATAGAAACAGTTAAGTAACTTACTTAACTGCTTAAACCTTGAAGGAAAATATGCGCATGATTTTGCGTATTTTTCGTTAGGTATCTTGATTAGTATTTATTGATCGAAGAGACTGCGAGGGGAGTACTTCTAGTTCCTTGTAATATATAAAGAGCAATTGCATACACTTTTGTTCATTCTTTCTGTAGCTAGCATTTCGATCATTGTGTTAAACAAATAGCGCATGCAGCGGTCGGTCGAGTGGGTCGGGTGCGTTTTTGTGCACGCTCAAGGCGGTGCCACCCACGTTCGGCGAAGGACCGCGCCAAGCAACGGGCGCGCATTGTTGCAGCGCCCGTCGGACCTGCGTATTATACGGGCGCATTATACACAGTTCAATAGATCTCGTTTGCCGGCACCATCCGTCACAATGACACTATTATATCAATAACTCTCGTACAAACGGAGAGTTCCACGTAGGTACTAAGTAATCGTTGTGTTGCACTTTGAGGCCTGTAACATACCTCCGCAGCGAAACAGCTGAAAATATACAAAATGACTTTTCCGTTGTATGTTGAATCGAAAATACCTGTTCTATCGCATGGATTTCATTACATACATAGGTATATCTTTTTCTCGAGCAATTTCCGCGCACAGCGCCAGGAAACAAAAGCGAAATCGAACGTTTCGCTAAAGCGAATCGAACGGGATATTATACTCAGTTCAATTTATAGTCTGCGTTAGAAGTCTTTTCTTGGTTAATGGCTTCAGTTTCGCTTCTCTCATCTCTCTCATGTCAATTCGTGCCGGAGCTTCAGCGGTTTTGCTACTAATATAATTTGCGTGTGTGCTAAGGGCTTCATTCCTTTCGGTTGTTGGATGCTTGCTACAACTCTGCTAATGTTCATGTGCTCAGGTTCCAGACGTGGCTGCGGAGCTGTCTCACGGGTGCTACGGGTTCGCGGCCGCGTACATGCACTGGCCGGAGCAGCTGATCGTGGGAGGCGCGACGCGCAACTCCACGTCAGCGCTGCGGAGCGCGCGCGCCCTGCAGACCGTGGTGCAGCTTATGGGCGAACGAGAAATGTACGAATACTGGGCCGACCATTACAAAGTACACCAAATTGGTTGGAATCAAGAAAAAGCTGCCGCCGTACTGGACGCTTGGCAGAGAAAGTTCGCTGCTGTAAGAATTATTTTAACTTTCTCCGCTAATGCTACTTTAATGCGCTTGTATCTCGTTTATTATCGAACTTAATGGACATTCTTTTTTTACTTATTATTAAAAACATAATTTTTTTTATTTCAGGAAGTAAAAAAGTTAACTACCTCAAGTTCAGTGTCTGCAGCGTACAGCTTCTATCCGTTCTCAACCTCAACTTTGAATGACATACTAGGGAAATTCTCAGAAGTATCGGTAAAGAACATTATTTTGGGATATATGTTTATGGTAGGTTGGTTTATTTATCTTATTATGTGATTCTTTATTAATATTTTTTAAATTTTATTTATTTATGTAATCGCTTCGTTACTATTTCACCCATACTATAGGAGCAAAATCCAATATCCAATACCTATTTCTATTTATTTTATATGAAAATTATAATATAGCAAGCATTTTTTGCCTTAACGGCATCCGAAAAGGCAAAAAGCTGTTCCACACTCCTGTATTTGTAGGATTTGTCGAGTTTTACATTTTGTGTTTGCTAAATAATTACATTATATTTTCTTTCTTTCTTTTTCACTATTAGTTTTTATCGTCTTTTATGTTATTTTCAGTTAATTTATGTTGCCGTAACACTGATCCAATGGCGAGATCCAATTCGCTCGCAAGCTGGAGTGGGCATAGCTGGAGTGTTGCTTCTATCGATTACAGTTGCCGCTGGCTTAGGATTCTGTGCTTTATTAGGTGATTCTTTTTGTTTAGCTTTGGATACTTTTGTTGTATTCATTAAGTTTATTTTGTTCCAACAACCCTCTTTTACCTATTTTATCATAGGTATATCAATGTTAATGTGTCCAAAATATTTTCAGGCATACCATTCAATGCATCGAGTACTCAAATAGTGCCATTCTTAGCTCTGGGATTGGGCGTTCAAGACATGTTTCTTCTCACTCACACGTACGTGGAACAAGCGGGAGATGTGCCGAGAGAAGAGAGAACTGGCCTGGTGCTAAAGAAGAGTGGATTGAGCGTTCTATTGGCCTCATTGTGCAATGTTATGGCTTTCTTAGCTGCTGCGCTATTGCCCATACCGGCATTTCGGGTATTCTGTTTACAGGTAAATATCACTTTAATTGAGTAGATTCATTCATATATGTACTTTAAAGATAAAAAAAATTTGATATTATATGATTAACTTGGAGAAAAATATTCAAAATACCCTGACAAAGCTCCGCTTATCATTATAGCTCGGTACTGTGGTACGAAACGTCTGGGTTTTTACAAGCTTTTATTTAACTTGTAATGTATGTATGTATGTATATTGTATATACATAATTACGTATGTATGTTTAAGTCAAATCTTGCAAGATGAAGTCCAACGACCAATTCCCGGTTTCCGATTGAGCTGAAATTTTGCATGTATATTATGTAAATCGTATGACACTGCAATATTATTGTAACATGGAGCTGATCTGATGATGGGAACGGAAAGTGGCTTTAGAAGCTCTCTAATAAAACGACGTAACCCCATCAAATTTGGGCTCGTAAGATTCGTCTTGACTAGTACTCTAGTCCTAGATGATATCCAGATTCTGATGATGGAGTTGGAAGGTGGCTATAGAAACTCTGTAATTAAACGACATAGCTATATTGAGTTTGGGTTCGTAAGATTCGTCTTGACAAGTACTCTGGTCGTAGATGATATCCAGGGTCTGATATTTAGCCAACTGCTACAAGATTGTTTTGTTTTTTAATAAAATTTTTAATTTACACTAGTTGCTGATAACACAATGAAACAAATTAAGTACCCGACATAATTTATGGAGGATTTCTACATTTTAGGCGGCCATTCTACTTCTCTTCAACCTGGGTTCGATATTGTTGGTGTTCCCTGCGATGATTTCTCTGGACCTACGGCGGAGATCATCTGCGAGAGCCGATCTGCTATGCTGTTTGATGCCTGAAAGTCCACTCCCCAAGAAAAAGATTCCAGAACGGGCGAAGTCAAGGAGTGGGAAAAATGATAAGGTAAATAATTTTTTCAAACTCCCTAACTTGTCATCAAATACCAAGGTCAATGATAAATAATAATTCATAGCCTAGATAGGTGGGTGTTTTTGACTTAGAAAATCAGTAGAAAACGGATTTACTTGAGATTGGAGCTGGCTTGACGACCAAATCAAACTATTTTTAGTTTCCGCCACAATATAAAGCTCTGCAATCTTTACCGCTTAACTAACTAGCTTAGCTAGCTTTACGTATATTAAACCTGAAATCAATTGATTCCTTTTTTTCTATTTTGCAGAATAATAGGATAGATACAACAAGACAACCCTTAGATCCGGATGTGACGGGCGACCAGCCAAAAACATGTTGCCTCAGTTTATCGCTCACCAAGTGGGTCAAGAACCAGTACGCACCCTTCATCATGCGCCCCGCTGTTAAGGTATAATTTATGTAAAAAAACTATACAGCAGAATAAATTAACGTATTATTTTTAATAAATGTACATTTGAAAATGTATACTATCAAGCATGTTTTGTCTAATTTTAATGAAGATCTGATAAATATTATCGGAGATAGAGGACATAACTCTACGAATAGCAGCAAATCACTCGCATAAGAGACAACGATAGAATACATGCATTCCATATATATATAATATATATTATACAAATAGACTAAATCATTAACCTCCAGGCCTCAGTTGCACCAGTGTGTTTTGTAGCCTACCCGTTGCGAAGCCGGGGCGAGTCAACTAGTGTACATATATTTGAATCTAATATTTTGAACTATTGTCCTGGAATGATAAATAATAATTTTGTTTGTTCTTTTATAGGTCACGTCAATGTTAACGTTAATAGCAGTAATATTGGCCAGCGTTTGGGGAGCAACAAAAGTCAAAGACGGATTGGACCTAACAGATATAGTCCCGGAACATACCGACGAACACGAATTCCTTATGCGCCAAGAAAAATATTTCGGATTCTACAACATGTACGCTGTGACTCAGGGAGATTTTGAATATCCCACGAATCAGAAACTGTTATACGAATATCACGACCAGTTTGTTAGGATACCGAATATTATTAAAAACGATAATGGAGGTCTCACCAAATTTTGGTTGGGGCTGTTTCGCGACTGGTTACTAGATTTACAGGATGCGTTCGATAAAGAAGTAGCGAGTGGTTGTATTACCCAAGAATACTGGTGCAAGAACGCAAGCGATGAAGGAATATTGGCTTATAAGCTTATGGTGCAGACAGGCCATGTGGACAATCCAATTGATAAATCACTCATAAATTCTGGTCACCGATTAGTCGATAAAGACGGGATTATAAATCCGAAGGCATTCTATAACTATCTATCAGCTTGGGCAACAAATGATGCATTAGCATATGGAGCTTCACAGGGAAATCTGAGACCGCAGCCACAAAGATGGATTCACTCTCCGGAAGATGTCCATTTGGAGATAAAAAAGTCATCACCGTTAATCTACACCCAATTACCCTTTTATTTATCGGGACTAAGCGATACTGATTGTATAAAGACATTGATAAGAACCGTTCGGGAGCTATGTTTGAAGTACGAGGCAAAAGGATTACCGAATTTCCCTTCCGGAATACCGTTCTTGTTTTGGGAACAATACCTGTATTTGAGGACATCATTGCTGCTGGCTCTGGCGTGTGCTTTGGCTGCTGTTTTCATTGTGAGTTTAGTGTTTAATTACAAAATATATAAATGTTAATGAATTCACGCCAGTAGTTTTGTATTTACATATTATAGACATGTTATATTCGTATAGGTCTTACCTACTTATTACTTTATCAATAATGCTAAATATACAATTTTTGCTTCGTTACTATTTTAATAAATGTACAAATAAGTTTGAGAGATTCCTAAGCTTCATTTTTGTTTCAGGCCGTAATGGTGCTGCTTCTGAACGCGTGGGCGGCGCTGTTAGTAACTTTGTCTTTGGCCACTTTGGTGCTGCAGTTACTGGGAGTGATGGCTATTCTAGGCGTCAAGCTGTCAGCAATGCCAGCGGTGCTGTTGGTTCTGGCTGTTGGCCGTGGTGTACACTTCACTGTTCATTTGTGTTTGGTGAGTAGGAATTTTGATTTTTAATGTTAAGATTATTGTTGAAAAGATTAGGTACTTTAAGCATTGACATTGAGTTTCGTATTTTGTTGTTTCATATATTTCCTGTTTAAAAACTCACCATACTTCACAGATGATTTTCCATATTCTTCTTTGATAAGGTTTCTTGCATCCGACGACCGTCAGTAAAGAACGTGGGATTCAGAAAAATTGTGGTAGTTTGTGAAATGCATTCTAGCACGCGTCCAAATTTTTCCTGAGAGAAATTTCTTATAAAATCCATCGTACAGACACCCTCCCGCATTGCGCCACTAGCCCACTACCTCAATAATAATTTCATGATTCAACAATTATCACTAAATTAAACTAAAGGCCTACCGTTTAACTGTTGTTGCAGCAATGCCAATGGAAATTTAGTGAAACATGTACTGAAGATTTTCAACATTTTCTAAATTAAAATATTCTTTCGCCTTCTACAGGGATTCGTAACATCAATAGGCTGCAAGCGTCGCCGTGCATCGCTGGCTCTAGAGTCAGTTCTTGCACCAGTAGTGCACGGTGCTTTGGCAGCGGCACTGGCTGCCTCAATGCTGGCTGCTAGCGAGTTCGGCTTCGTGGCGAGACTTTTCCTAAGGCTTCTCCTGGCGCTCGTGGTACTCGGCTTAGTGGATGGATTGCTGTTCTTCCCCATTATACTTTCGATATTGGGGCCGGCCGCTGAGGTTAGTCCATTGATTTATACTTATATTTATAATCCCATTACTTTTCTCATTCTGTGCCTTAGAAAAAATACATTGGGTTCGAAACATTTTATTCTTTTGTACAATTAGTTATTAAACCGTCGCTCGATCAGACTGAGTAGGTAGACGATGATTTAATTTAAATCCATACCTATATTATAATACCGTGACTGACTGACGATGGACGGATCTAGCCTAACTAAACCCGTGAAACTAGCAATTTGTATGTAGGTAATATTATTCCCTATAAGGTTATAAGCGGGGTTTTTGGAATGCCATTTTAATAAGAGTGAAAAGAGTGAAGAGTGGTAATGTATCTTTGAAGAAACATTTTTAACCGAAATCCTCTCAGATGAAGTTGTGGACTACTCGTAGTTATAAATGTGAATTTCTTTACTCTACAGGTACAGCCCTTGGAGCATCCCGAACGGCTTTCAACACCGTCACCGAAAAGTTCTCCTGTGCATCCTCGGAAATCGAGTTCAGGTGCAAACGGGGGCGATAAGTCAAGTAGAACCGGCAAATCGGCTCCACGACCTTCCGGCCCATCTCTTACTACCATTACCGAGGAACCTTCGAGTTGGCACAGCTCAAACCACTCAGTGCAATCATCGATGCAGTCCATAGTTGTACAACCGGAGGTAGTGGTTGAAACGACTACGTACAATGGAAGTGATTCTACATCTGGCAGGTCCACTCCAACTTCGAAATCGACACACTCTGGAGCTATTACCACTAAGGTTAGTGTTTATCAATCATTAAAGTACTATAGAGAACCTGGGTATAAATTAGAATCTGTGGTTTGTTTCTCCTAATTTAATGAAGATAATATATTAATATCTACCTTTAAAATTCGATATCTACTCGTCATTACTGAAATATAATTATGTATCAGCAGTATTTGATTTATAATTAAATGTTGTGTTTACAGGTAACCGCAACAGCGAATATAAAAGTAGAAGTAGTAACTCCGAGCGATAGAAAATCACGACGCTCCTATCACTACTACGATCGCCGAAGGGATCGCGATGACGACAGAGAAAGGGATCGGGATCGGGATAGGGATAGGGATAGAGATTCGGACAGGGGGAGAGATCGAGATAGAGATCGCGAGAGGGACAGGGAACGAGATGGAGAGAGATCGAGAGAGCGTGACCGAAGGGACAGGTACAGAGACGAAAGAGACCATCGCGCTTCGCCGCGAGAAAACTGTCGCGATTCAGGACATGAAAGCGATTCATCCCGACATTGAGGAAAAGTGAGTTGAACTTGCCAGGACGATAACATTTAGTGTTACGAATTGGTTTATTCAATTTCCATAGTGAATTGTGCGAACCAAACGTGTCTCCTGTAGTTTGGGAACGTCATTATATTTTAAGGTTCGAAATACCGCTCTATGTGAACCCTTTAAGACAGTATTACTTGAAATGTAATTATAGTATAACCTCGTTTAGTGGAGTCGATTCTCCGATGTTAAAATATGAATGTGTCAACTGTGTATTCGGGCAAAGTATGGAAGATAGACCGCAACCACAAACTGGTAAGTGCGCAAGTATGTACAGTGGTGCTAGTATCGGAACTGTTTTATTTAAGTAAGGAACGATACTGAAATCATTCCATAGTGCTTCTATTTTGTGATTCATCTTCAAGACTATCGTAGGCTGTTTAAAAGCTATCGTTTGGATGTCTGTCTTTAGTGGTTGATGGCTGATTAAACATACAGACGATCAACATAAGCAGTTCATCACCTGTGTTGGGCGTCACAGTATAAATTAAAAAGGACATCAAAGAGTTATTCTCACTTTTAATTGTATAGACCAAAATATAACAATTATAAAAGCTATACATTGTTGCTATAGCTATTGTTGTATACGTTTATTTTTCGGGTTCCTATTTTTAAATTCTTCTATTTTTGTCCGCATATATTTTGTTAGAATTTCACGTCTAAAGACTGTGGTCGATTATTATTAATAATAATTAATTTATCGTAATTATTTATTTTGTGTCTATAAATAATAATAATTATTAATATCACCAGAAAAAGGAGTCTGTTGAAACACTCAAATTTATTGTACAAATTATTTAAGTAGGTAGATTGTACGTTAGGTAAGGCATTTATTTATGAGATTACTTAGATATATTTTATGTACCTAACTGTATTGTGATCTTTGATTAAGATCACTACGTTTACGGATAAGACTGCATTATGCGATCGAAACTCAAAGTCTTAGCGTACAAAGCTAAAATAGTCTGCCGATGTAGGATACCTCAGATGTTCATTTGTAGTCATTTCCTCTTATAAAGAGTGCAGGAATTCATGTTAAAAATATTTTTTTAAACTTTTGGCAGTTTATAGAAACTCCAAATTATATTACAAACGCACATCTGAGATGTATCCCATCCTATAATCTGAGTTAAGAAAAAACTGACCTCAGTTAAATGAAATTAGTGATTAGTGTTGTGACATTTTGTGCAGAGTACTTATTAGTTTATATTAATTTATGCTTATGTAATTTAATGTTGTGTAAATATAGCGATAGTAATACCTAGAGTTAACGACAGGACAACGCAAAACGGACAAAAGTATATATATTTACTTTTGCATTTTATATAATAATTTAAAATGACATTGTCGTAAAACGTATATATAAATCTATTGCAATGGTCGAAAAATGCATTTTTGTCATCATTCTTAGTAAATATTAAGTGATTTTTCGGATATCTTTACAAAAAATATTATTAAAACAAAATATAAGGTTACTCGGTTGTTAATGATCTAAAATTAAGAATCGTTTTGAAAACGTTCTTTACATTAATCTGTATAAAAATTAAATATTTTCCATGAATCTCGTCGTTTCGATTTTTACCCTTTTAACGAAAGGAATATTTTACTGAAATCGATGAATGAATGCTAAAGAGTAAAATGACTATTAATATACTTCTGATATTATATTGATAAGGTACCTAAGAGAGATTTCTTAAACCTACAAGTGATTAAGTTTAACTCTGAAAGTCAGAGATTCATGCCAGGGATCAAACCTCGAACCATCCGAAAAGGAGCCAAAAGACTTAATCAGTAGGCCATCAATTATAATTTGGTTTTCATAGCTTTCGAGAATCGAAACAAAAAATGAGACAAGAAATGGACCGAAATGTTTCCAACTAGTGCTTTCGAAACTGCCCATTATAAAGTTACCACTTGTTGGCTATAAATGTATGGTCACTGGTCAGCCTTGAAACCAGACTGTTAAGGAGCATTTTAATTCCTTTAAAACAGTGCTTCGATACTCGACGTCTATCAATGTCGTCGAGACGTAAACATTCGTACAACTTCTGCATGCTACGCGTAGTTTGGGAACTCTACTCGGACTGTAGTCTGTAACGGAACTGTAACCCGTAAATATTATGTGAATATGCATCACATAATATTTACGGATTACAGTTCCGATGTCATTTTTTCCGAGTTTAACCATTTTCCATTGCAATTAAAATAATAATCAAACTTTCGTGACACTAAAAATATTTTTATTCTGGGTTATCAAAATGGGTAGGTACTTATCAAAATTCTTCCATTATTTAGTTTGAAAATTACTAAAATACTATTTTTAATGGTCTTTGTAACTAATACGATCCAATTATAAGCATAATTGGATCGTATCGTATAAGAAATCAATATCAAACCAATTATTACAAAAACATATACGTGACAAACACATTCGTGTGGTACGAGAATGTTATCTGTTATTACTTATTGCTCTATTAAATTAAAGCAATCTGCGCCGCGTATGGTGATCCTTAGTCCGAATTATAATAGGGGCGGGCGGAATTTGGCGGCAACAACGCCTGCGACATTCCTTAGAAAGCGGAGCGCGGGAATCAATAAAGGATTTCCTGGCGGCGTGCCGACGCATGTGCGTGGCGGCCGAAGCCCTCAACCTCGACCATCGCGTCTTCAACAGCCACCGCTTCGTGATCCGCTGGCGACCTCTCAGCACCATCCAGTCCTAGCCAGATGTGGATGAGAGGAATTCATACTGGTGGCAGAACATGATATGCGTATATTTTGGAGAGGCGACTGGAGCGTAATAAAAGGATGGGTCGTCACTGACCGTCAACCCCATACATGATCTAATAAATCGCAATAATCAGGCTGCGTTATTGGGCGTATGATTCGCGCGCAGCGTCACTGCGGCTGGGCGGGGACGGCGCGGGAGGGGCGCGCTGCGCGAAGTCTTCCCGCGCGGCACTATGTTGCCCCGCGACGCCACCGCCCCACGACCCGATGACTCAGTCCTGGTAACATTGCAGTGCAGTGCGAACGGTGGAGTGCTTCCATGCAGGGGAGTCTGTGGTGTGTTGTTTCATTTGTCATGTGGGGAGTGCGATGGCGTTAGGCACCATGACTCGGCGTCCGCTGCTTCTGCTCGCTTTGCTGGCGGCCGCGCTTGCCAACCAGCTCGAGGATATCCCCCACAACGAGTAAGTGATACCCTTTCACTCGTTTCTTTTCTATAAAGATCTCACCTCACAGCTATCTCTGATTTTCCTTCTCAAAAATACGATATTTTTCGACTTTACCAGTAGGTCCTTTAGGGAACCTAATGGGATATATTTTTTATTAATTTTTAATTGTTGTACATGTAGGTATTGTACTTTTAGTGGAGTTTTTACAATAATTCGTAGAATTTGAAAAGTACCTAGCTTTTCAGTAGCATTATGTAAGGAATTATATTACCATAATTTTACTCAAGAAGAGTCTAGATTAATAGGTGGGTATATTTAGTATATCCGTTATTCTTTATACACATAGATGATTCTAAGCGGGATACCAGGAAGAAATAAGAAGCATTTTTTGGAAGCTTAAGTATATATATCATTCTTTATTCACCAAGCAATGATTTTAGGAGTCAACCATATAGAAGACTTAGTTAAAGCTAGGTTACTACATACATTTAAAATATTTTGATAACCTTTGCCTGACTCCTGTTATCTCAAGGACATATATATTTCATCATCATATTGTATCATTCTATATTTCACTGCTGCGAAATAACTATGCTGATTATGTATAATGTAGGTATATTGATAAAGAAAAGTTATATATGTAAAGTGTAGCAAAAAAGTTTTCTGCTTCTTTTTATTAAATATTATTTTAAGGTACTATATTATATGCCCATATAATTATTCATATTATTGTTATCGTAGGTATTCTTTTAATCTTTTCATAATGCAGATTAATCATATTGTAGATCTGTGATATATATAACTAGCTGACCCAGCCACGCGTTGCTGTGACTCAGACGATGTAAATTAACCTACAGAGCCATCTATTAACAATTCGTCGAACTAACAATAAATACACAATACTGCAATAACAAATATTGATGACAATAATTACGATAAAAACTATCCTATCTTTTAAGTTTGACCAAATTACAGATAGTTACGAAGTTTGATTAAAATCGGTTAAGTAGTTTAGGAATCCATCGCGGACAAACAACGTGACACGTAATTTATATTTTAAGATAATTATTTGACCACATAAGGTTTACCTTAAAATAAGATTTAATAAATAAAATAAAATATATAAAATTTTACATTTCATTCACTGCGCCTGCGCAGTCCTGCACCTACCTATATAAATGCTATTACAAATGCGCTACAGTCATGAATAGCGCACACAATTTTGTAGAAAAAAACTTTTTTCGGCATAATTGTATGTTAAAACTATTTGTTTTATAACTATTAATTAAGATGTTACAATGAAATTTTATATATTACATTTGTTTAAATTATAGCGTACTTAATTATGCCCACGTAGAATGGTGAATGGTGAATGGTGCATAGACAGGGTAAGCCAATACAAATATTTGGGTACTATAGTAAATGATCAAGTAGATTACAGCATAGAGATCAAATGCAGAATTGAACAAGCCCGGGCAGCTTTCTGTAAAATGGACAAGATACTTTGCGATCGTAATCTCAGCCTCCCATTGCGTATAAGAGTCGCACGCTGTTACGTTTTCTCCGTTCTTTTATATGGAGTCGAAGCCTCGACACTTACGGAAACTTTGTGTAAAAAGATCGAAGCTTTCGAAATGTGGGTTTACAGAAGAATGTTGAGAATTTCGTGGGTTCAGCGTGTCAAAAACACGACTGTGCTGCAGAGGCTAGGCAAAGATCTTGAAATTATTAAGACCATAAAAGTGCGGAAGCTTGAGTATTTTGGCCATATCCTCAGAAATAACAAATACGACCTCCTGCAGCTCATTATACAAGGGAAAATAGCTGGCCGAAGACCACCGGGTCGCAGAAGAACATCGTGGCTTAGAAACCTACGCCAATGGTATGGCAAAAGTACCCGATCCTTGTTCCTAGCAGCAGCGTCCAAGGTGCAGATAGCCGTCATGATTGCCAACCTCCGATAGGAGTCGGCACTTGAAGAAGAAGAAGAATGGTGCTAAGAAAGCTGGCTGCATTTTCGAACAGACAGGCTGAAAAAATGAGCTTCTTTCACCTTCTGTCACCACGGGAGTAAATTAAAGGCATTGTAAATCAGTTTTTAAAAAAAATAAAAAAAAATTATTTAACCTGTGGCAAACCTGTGGCTCTAATGACAAGTCAAGAGTCTACCACCGGTTCGGTGTTGATAAACATATTATTGCTTATGGGCCTTTATCAGAGAACTTTCCGCAGTTATCACTGAATATGATTTTCGACCCTCAGGCTAATTGTAATTATAAAACATCATATAATATTAGTGAAAATAGTCTGAGAACCGATCGGTCTGAAGCATTGGGCCAACTTTGAAATACAAATTCAGACATTCCCCTAGTTAGTAAAGCCTAGCTTCTACCACCAAGATCGACACACCATATTAATATTAGTGCGAAAACGTGTGTTTGTTTTTGGTTTGTCCTTTAATCACGTACTAACGGAGCAACGGATCGACGTGATTTTTTGCTTTGTATTATTAAAGACAGGAAGAGTGACTTAGGGTAGCTTTTATTCTAGAAAAACAAGGGACTCCCGCAGGATGTTTGTAAAACCTAATTCCACGCGGACGAAGTTGCGAGTATAAAATATGTTATGAATATTCATGTAATAGTAACTTCAGTAAATCTAGCAGTATCTAGCCCAAGCATGTGGTGTAATATTTTGCAGGACACGAGTTGTTCCCAGGCGGCGTTTCGCCAAACCTACCCCCATCGGAGCGGTGAAACACGAACAACGTATAGAAACTTTACGATACAAGAGCTAGAGACGTCTGTTGCATATTTGTAACTAGATAATTATACATTCGAGCTTATATTGCATCGTGTCGATTTCCAACTCGTATTTGTTCAAAAGTAAGTACCTACGAGTACATCATAGCCATTAGCCATTATTAATACCTTATTTTCTCTTGGATGTTTTTTCTATAGTTCTGTTTTCATAAATCTATTTACTTACGTACGTAGGAGGAGATTTGTGTCTTACATATGTCCTTCTGCAAGGTCAAATCTATTTCTATACCAAAATTAATCAAAATTTGTTCAGCGGTTTAGGCATGAAAATTGAAAACGTAACAAACAGACAGACAGGGTTACTTTCGCATTTATAATATTAGTTTGGACTTGGGAAGTTTGGATGGAGACTTTGGGAAGGTGAGATCCCATTCAAAGGCTTACTAGTCAACGGATAAAACATAACTTATCTATGTAATGTAAAATGCTACGGCGTAGCGCTTGAGCTACGAGAACGAATACCACCTCTCTTTTTACCGTAAACTGGTAAAAATAAGTGGTGTCGGTCGACGCACAATTAATAACTCTGTAATTTAAAAGGTAAAAATCCTTATGCCATTTTATATGGAAAGCAGTTTAGTTAGCGAATATCATCAGTATGGGCGCTGGGCTGCTAGAAAAGTGTTTTAAAATATTATAGGCACCGCCGCGCACCGTACTGCGCTCAGTGTTTAATTGAGTATTGACAGGCGTAATGGTTTATTACTCAAAGATTATAATATATCAATTTGTGCATGACATTACAAAAAAAAATGTTTATAGATACGAAAATAGGAGCTTATGTCAAATTTATGTATTACAGACGTAGTCTTAAATCCTCTCAAAAAGAATAATAAAAAGTGACATAAATTGAGATTAATATCAATAATATTCACTGATAGTTTAATATATTTATGTATGTATTTAAATAATAATAAGTAGTGCTGTAATCAGATATGATTATATTTAAAGTCAATTAGAGCGGACTTAAAATGGGTCCACAGCTTTCAAGATGAAGTAACTCGAGGAATGGTACTCGTATTTCAATTAACTTAGTAGTTCCACCTACGTTGTAGGAGTTAAAGCAATTTTACTCTCCATTAGCCAGACAATAAAAGCGTAAACCATCGTGGGCGTACAATAACTTACCTTTCACCTCCATTCAGCTCATGTGGCTCTGTAATTCTGTCTGCCCGGTACCTACTTGCGATTGAAAACCAATGACGACGATAATTTTTCTCGCTAGTTTTCTCCATTATTTTTACTGAAAAATGATCAAAATACAGCATTACCTACCTAGATTTGTGCCTACAAATCTTCTCTTTATGCAAAAAAATATATATTAAGAATGAAAAAGGAAAGTTTATTTTATTAATTGAAAAAAATTCAGCCTTTTATAAAAGTGCTCGTCTTGATATGATATACCTTGTTACTGAGGTCTTCGTATAAAGATATTGAAAGAAAACTTTATAATTCCTAACACTCCCCGGTTTCCCACGTTTAAGTTAATTTACCTATTCCGTAGTCGAGATAAATGTAAATATTTAATAGATCATGAAGCTTCCTCGTGAAATCTAAATGTAAACTAGTGGTTCGCCCCGAACTGAGACCTCGCGGTATCCCATAATTCCCATAAGGTAGTTTTAACTATATTATATTGTAATTAAAACGCGCCGAATCTGCTAATTGAATAACATAATTAGTAATAGACAAAATAAGAATAGCTGACGCAAAACTGTATTTACAATATTAAAGACAGCGCCATCTATTAACAGTATAGTGAAGTTTTGTTAAAAACATTGATGCCCATTAAAACTTAAATAATTTCGTTTCTTTATAATATTTATCTAATCTTAGTATTTGTTGTTCAAGTACAGAATATAACTCAAATTATGTGTAAGTTTCAATTTTTAAAATAAAGTGGTTTTAGAGATCTAGCCTCGAATAAAATCTCCACTTTGAAAGCCCCCCATTTCGTCAATTTTAGGAAAAAAAATAAAAAAAAATGTGCGAGTGCGAGTCGGGCCTCGCTCTTTTAGGGTTCCGTTAAAAAAATTAAATTAAAAAAATTCCATCTACCCACCTACCCATTTTAATTTTTTTGATTTAATTTAATTTTTATTATTTTTTGTTATAGCGGCAATAGAAATAGATAATATGTGAAAATTTCATCTGTCTATCTATTACGGTTTACGAGATACAGCCCGCTGACAGACGGACGGACGGACGGACGGACGGACGGACGGACAGCGTAGGCTTAGTAATAGGGTCCCGTTGGTACCCTTTGGGTACGGAACCCTAAAAATACTTTTGTACTCTGTTCCAAATTATCTTTAAAATGAGGTATGCAGTACCCTATGAAATGCAAAAAAATATATTTTACTTCGCATTCGCTTCTATGAGAGCCCCCCTGAAATAAAGATTTTATAATTTTTTAAGCCATTTTCGGCTGGGGGCCATCGGTTTACATATCATATCTAAAATTGAAGTAATTACGTTCAGTAATTCAGAAGTTATAAGGCTCTGACAGACGGACGGACGGACAAGTGCAAATTCACTCAAGTAAACTCAGAGACCTTCGCTTCGCTCGGTCGATAATTTTTGATTTTTGTTTATTCCAATGATCTTGGGCCACTAATCACTATTATATACAACTATTCCAAATTTCATGTCGATAGTTTTAATAGTTACTAAAATAATTAATCGACTGTGACAGACGGACGGACGGAGAAAGTCTCAACATAAGGGTTTCATTTTTACCATTTTGGTACGGAACCCTAAAAAATTAGTCATGTGAGATGTATGATATGAGATGTAAACTCAATTCTTCTTTTGTAATTAATTTATCTTCTTCTTTTTTTTCCTGATACTGAGTACCAAAGTGGTGCTCAATTCGATTACAATCTAGCCTAACTTAGTTGGCTAATGAGTAATTTTAATTTAACCTAAACTTATAAATTAAATTTTAAATTTAATTTAAAATTATCTTCTTCTAATATATATAAATCAATTGCTGTTTGTTAGTCTGGTTAATACTCAAAAACGGCTTAGCCGCTTATAAATTGGCGGCTAATTTTATAGTTCTGCCATAAATTGCGAATTTTTCGATGAAACGACAATCCTTTTTCAATATTACAATTTAAATAAATAATGGCATGAATGAGGGTTCCGCAGACTACTAAACGAAAAAGTTTACGAGTGGCAGTCGAGAGTTTGCAGACCGATCTATTTGTGACCAAATAATGGACTCGTATCGTAGTAGGTCTCATTTCTCACCGCCGTATTTTACAATTACTGGGCGACTTCATCCGCGAGTAGGTTTTTAAAAATTCCTCGGGAATTCGGGAATCCTCTGTATCCAGGATATCAGGTAGGGTCACTTTCCAAGTCCTCAACTAAACGCACCCATGCAAAAAATTGCATCCTTGTCTTGCTACGTTGCTGCGTGATTGAAGGACAAAGTTTAGGAAAAGTTGGTAATCATAATTAATCATTATCATTTATTTTTTTGCTAGGATATGGTACATGCAACAATTATTTGGTACATACAGGTGTTAAGGTTTTAATTTCTACACATCCTGCCAAGCTTGGCGTGCAAAACATTTTTATACTTAATGTAATAAAATAAACACAAACACACTTTCGCATTTATAATTTTAGTAAGCATAATAAGGATGTCCTGTCAATTTCATTAGGGTTCCAATTTATGAAGGATATTT
Source organism: Oeneis ivallda (assembly GCA_029955525.1). Taxonomy (NCBI): domain Eukaryota; kingdom Metazoa; phylum Arthropoda; class Insecta; order Lepidoptera; family Nymphalidae; genus Oeneis; species Oeneis ivallda. Next base: position 8,909,113 of record JARPMR010000003.1, on the reverse strand, counting down.
CTTACTTAGGGTAGGTTTAACACTTACCTAATTAAATAATAACCCTACGAACTAATTACAGTCACGGCTTACATACTTCACCAAATAATGAATGAATGAATCAGTTAGGAACCCAAATTCAAGCTTGAATAATTTAATATACGTACTCTACATTATTTCATAAAATATTATGAGTTGAAAACGTTCTTAGAATAGCTATAACTGCGCTGAAATTGAATATTTATTTAATACTGATATTATAATAATGAAATTGTTGATAATGGTAATATGGCCATGGGCTACGAGGGGGAGTTTAGTGGTGAATCAGATGAACGGAGTGTCGTTTGACCTTTAAGCTATCGTTTGAAAATCACCAGAATGTTGTGTGGTCTATATCGTCATATAGGATGCTGTAGAATTGTCAAATGTTTCATTTCTAGATAAGGTCGTATTATCCGTGTTTTCAGGCAATGAAAAACCCCTTACAATATCATTAGAATACGAAGGTAAATTTCGCCATCATCTATAAAGTTCCGATAGCTCGGGAAATCGGGCGGTCCCGAAACCAGAAGACCCCGGTTCGAGTCCTGACGATTATATTTTCCCCTATGAATTTTTGAATTTTACGCTCCGCTAAAATTTGAAATGCCCTTTCGGGCTTCCGTTTTTCCATCTGAGTATAACTTGGGTACCTTTAAATCAAGAGTGAATAGGCATCTTCCAGGCAAGCGCCCTCCATGTTGCTTTGCTTTGGCTGCATCTTCACTTACCATCAGGTGAGATTGCAGTCAAGCGCTAGTCTATATATTTAAAAAAAAGTAGTCACGTCTGAATGGACCCTTATGTAGTTCGTAGCATCGTAGCGGCGTAACTCGCAGGCTACGGCGTTTCCATTTCATTGCTTCCAATAAATCGCACCGCGATTTATTCCGCTATAGTAATTTCTACCACAACCTACATTAGTCATACAATAGTAATAATTGCCTGTACCCCTAGTGGTACCTATGTGGTATTTTTAATTTTACTTAAGTATACACATACAGTTTTACTAGTATATTACTGTTTCCATTAGACTTACTGCTGTTTATTCTGCAGTTTATAAAGTAAATAATATTCAAAGAAAAACAAAATATTTAGTTTATACAAAAAAAACTAACAGGATATATTATACATAATTATAATGATTTTTGTTATGACTCGCTTTTCAAATTCAAATTCAAATTCAAAATCATTTTCAAATTCAAATTCAAAATCATTTATTTCATGTAGGCCAACCTGTGGCGCTTATGACAAGTCATGACTCTACCACCGGTTCGGAAAGCGGATTCTGCTGAGAAGAACCGGCAAGAAACTCAGCAGTTGCTCTTTTCAAAATTACACATTTTACAATATTTTTTGTAGGTAATATGTATTTACATTTTAATAACTTTTTATAATATCTTGTCGGCAGCTGGATGCCATGCCGATTTACCCCATGCAACTTGTTAGAATAGAATATTTCCAACAATACGATGATATAATATTTATAGAACAACTCCAAAAATACATAAGTACAATATTCAATACATGTCAAGACTGGCAGACCAGCAGCCCCGCTTCCGACGGTGGCACCCGTTCACGAGCATGACGCATGATCCAGCCATTGCTTCGCTCAACCATATTTGAGGGAACGTAACAACCCGCACCACACGACACCACCTACAGAAACGTTAAAGAGAGTGTGACATACTCGACTACCCATGTCAAGACATCGAATTTATCTAATCTAATACAGTACTATTACTATTCAAATACTCTTTTCAAGATCCCATGCAACTTTATCATTAAGAAAGTCATTAACTTTGTAATAACCGCGACTCAGTAAGTGAGTTTTTACGCATTCTTTAAATTTGTGCAGTGGCAAATCTAGCAATTCCTTCGGAATCAGATTATATAAGCGTACGCTCAACCCCACAAAGGATTTTTGCACTTTACGCAGGCGACATGATGGTATTTCTAGTTTATGACGATTTCTAATAAGACGATTGTGTGCATCGCCCCTTTGTTTATGCAGATGAATATTTTGTCTCACAAAGACTATATTATTATAAATGTACTGTGAAGCTACTGTAAGTATCCCAATCTCTTTAAACTTTTCACGAAGAGATACGCGCGAACCGAGTTTATAGATAGATCGAACGGCTCTTTTCTGCAATATAAAAATAGTTTCAATATTAGCTGCTCCGCCCCACAATAAGATTCCATAGGACATTACACTATGGAAGTAGGCGAAGTAGAGAAGCCTAGCCGTTTCCACATCGGTAAACTGTCTGATTTTTCTGACAGCATAGGCAGCTGAGCTGAGTTTACCCGCTAATGTCTCAATGTGAGCGTCCCACTGAAGCTTACTATCCAAGGTCACCCCCAGAAAAACAGTGGAGTTCTCAATTTTAAGGTTATCTCCGTTTAATTTTATTGATTTATCAATTTTCTTTACATTAGGTACAATAAATTCTAAACACTTAGTTTTTTTGGCGTTCAGGAGCAAATTATTAACAGTAAACCAACGCGATATTTGAGATAACGTACTGTTTACATCGTCAAAATTTACTTTGTTTCTATCTGTTTTAAATATTAGAGATGTATCATCTGCAAACAATACAATATTGCAAGCATCGCGTACATGATATGGTAGGTCATTAATATATACCAAAAATAGAAAAGGACCCAAGATAGAGCCCTGTGGGACACCCAACAGAGCAGATGAACCCCGCGATTTCACGTCACCTACGCATACACTTTGAGTTCGATCATTAAGGTAAGAGGCAATGAGATCAAGTGCAACGTCTCTGATGCCATAATGTCTAAGTTTAAGTAAAAGAGTTTAGTGATCAACGCAATCAAAGGCCTTAGATAAGTCACAAAATACCCCAATGGCATTCTGTGAACGCTTCCAGGCATCGTAAATATGTTCAAGTAGCTTAGCACCTGCGTCAGTGGTGCTTCGACCCTTCGTGAAGCCGTACTGTTCAGGATGTAGCAAATTATTTACATTAAAATGATTTACTAGTTGATTAAGAATAATGTTTTCAAAAATTTTGCTTAGAGTCGGCAAGATTGAAACAGGTCTGTAATTATTAAGGTCGGTTTTACTGCCTGATTTGAATAAAGGAATAAGTTTACCATGTTTCATTAAATTTGGGAAGGTACCTAGGGCAACACACTCGTTAAAAATTACGGCTAAGTAAGGAGCAATGTCATTAATTATATTAGATATAACTTTCACGGATATACCCCACAGATCTCCCGTTTTTTTCATTTTCAACAACTTAAAATTTTTGATAACCTCAGATGCAGTAATAAATTTGAACTCGAAGAAAACATTGCATTCTTTGACGTTGCCCCTTAATAAACTCTGAGTTGCAGTAGGTGAGGAGTTTAGAGAATCTGTTAGCAGAACAGGAATGTTCTGAAAAAAATTCTACGAAAGTATTTGCAACTTCCATGTCAGAAGTTATTTTATCATTATTTACAATAATTTCAAAGTTAACATCACGAGGTTTAGTTTTACCAGTTTCTTCGTTGACTATGTTCCACGTGGTTTTTATTTTACTGTCAGATTTCTCTCTTTGATATGTAGCGCTTTTGCATGAATACATACTTTTTTAAACAATTTAGAATACGATTTCACGCTTTCAAGAAAGATGGGGGACCGATTAAATTGCTTCTCTTCATACAGCTCATAAAGTCTATCTCTACTTCTGTAAATACCTACAGTAGCCCACTCACTGAACTTTAATTTACCATTGACATCTATTTGTTTAAGATTAAATGTTTTTTTAAATTCAGTGTCTATTGTCTTGAAGAGACTAGTGTAAAGATTGTCTGGGTTACCTTTTTTATAAGCTAGAGTTGGAAGTTTGGCAGAAATTTGACTTTTAAATCTCGCCAACTTATTTTCCGTTATGGGTCTACACTTAAAAATTCTTTTGTCTTTGTTTACTTTGTTTGAAATTGTTATTCGTTGCCTACAGTGATCCGACCTCAAATTGGTAATTATTGCTTTATCCAGGACGATATCACCGCTGCAAAAAATATTATCCAAACAAGTGGCCGAAATTTCTGTGATTCGAGTTGGCGCACAAAAGGAGTTAATTAAATTAAAACATTTAAATAAGTTTAGAAAACTGACAGTGATCGAGTTCTCCAATAGAATATTTACATTGAAATCACCGCAGACTATAATCTTTTTTGTGGACACACACAATCGCTTCAAAACGTCCTCCATTATATCTTCAAATTGTTTATAATCACCTGAGGGGGGCCGGTATACACAGACTATAATAAAACGCTCCAGCTCCACACAAGAAAGTTCAATTGTACGTTCAACAGAGAGACCAGCTATATCTTTACGTTCCTTACTAGTTATACTTTCATGAACCATAATTAAAGATCCGCCATGGATTGCAGACCTTGTGAACGCACTTGACAATTTAAAGTTTTGTATTAACACTGGCAACTGTTGATTAACAAGCCAGTGCTCAGTAAAACATAAAACATGTGTGTTACATTTTTCTAAAAATAATTCTATTTCCAATTCTTTGCCAGTGAGGCTCTGTATATTTTGATGTACAATGTTCAATTCATAGAGCCTCTCTGTTGTCTTACTTTCTAGTTTAAACAAGCAATAGGCTCACTATTACTTGAGTCAATAATAGAAATATTATTAGTACATAAGGTACTGTTTGTGTAGGAGTCAAAAGACTTTGTTACAGGATGTGTGACTGAATCACAGTTTGTATAATAGTCAATAGACTTAGTTAAAACACTTGTAACTGAATCGTTAATATTATGCGCTAAAAGTGAAGCTATTAGGAGCTTACATCTCCTAGGGAGATACATACTCTCACCGTTCAATTTGAAATTAGAAATGAATTTATTCGTATCAAAATAAAAAATAGCATCGCTATGATGGTATGTCAGGTTATACAAAAGTATATTTAGGTCATGTATATGCTGGTTTTGCTTTACATTCAGTGACTTAGAGTAAGGTAAAGCACACATATAAAATTTACATTTAGTTTTCTTATGTAGGTGCAATAATTTATCAATATTTTTCAATAGTTGGTGTTTCTTTACCTTTAAGCTGTCGCCAAACAAAATAATAACATTAGTACTGGAGTTCAAATTATCTTCATTTAAACTATTGATTAAATACTCCAGACTAGCCCCCGGTGAACATATATTTATCACTGAATGTTGCAAGTAATTACTAATGCATGAGCCAAAATCTCTGCCCAACCTGTCTGAAACAATAATAGTTTGTTTTCTAGGGCCAGATGAGAGATCCCTGCTCAAGCATGCAGAAACTTCAGCAGCATTTGTAGTACACTGCTCCGGACAAGTGCCCAAATTGTCAGGGAGCAGTATACTGTCCCTATCTTTGGTAGCCATAGGCACCTTATGGGTGCATTGACACTTACTAGTTAGTGACTCAAAACGAGCCAAATTATAGGTGCCTAAGGCTAACAGCTCATCGGCTGCAAGTATCTGGTCATCGATCTGTTTCTGTGACAGCTCATATTGCATAGTAGCATTCATTAGGGAGTCTTTTAAAATTATAATCTCCTCATTTAGTCTTTTAATGTTCAATTCATATTTTACTCTAATATCAGCCCAATCAGAACAATATGTATCCAGTTTATGTAATAAATCAAGTCTTTCCTTTCTTAAAGATACATTTTTTGTTTGGGCTTTTTGTTTTTTAATTAATTTTTTGGTTTTATTAATTAATTTACTAATTCTAATATATTTTTTAATTTTTTTATGGCTATTAAATTGCTTTACAATTTGCCCTGACAATGGTTTATTAACACTGGGACTGTCACAAGTCAGATCAATGGTCACAATTGGCACCGAAGAGGACGAAGTGAGCAATTGATTATACAATTTATTTGTTGTTTGAGTTTCATAACTCTGTAATTGAGACTGAAGGTCATCAATTTTATTTTGTGCCCCACTCAGTTCCTCCTCCAACCTAGAAATTTTAGAGAGAGCATCGTCATATGTCTGTACGCATGAGTTGAATGAGTTGACCGCCTCCTGAAGTAGGTCACGTTCCTCCAAACCACAGTGTGAGCGCTACTCAGGACAGCCAGGTCAGCTTTCAACTGGCTGTTCTTAGAAATTATTTCAGTGAGCTCAACTTCACTGTCTTCTCTCTCTTTCAATAATTGTTCATTTAGTTCTTTCGCAGTTTTAAGTTCATATAAGGCATTCTTAAGCTTCAGCTGCTCATCCATAGCAGCTGCCCGTCTAGTTTTCATTGTAGATGCCATTGTGCAATACAGCTCTGAAACACCAAAAAGTAAATGAGTAAAAAGAAACAGAAGTTATGTAAAGAGAAAAGACTTGAGTATGCAGTGTTTTGAGAAAAAGGGAAGTTCAGACTCAAATAACGTGGAAACACTGCAGAAGAGAACAGAATAGAATAATTAGGCACTGTATTACACTCCAATGAAGGTTTTAGCACGGGATTAGTGCAAATAATTTCTTGTTCTTGTTACACTGTAATCAGCTGATGTTGTCAGTACAGTTCAGTAATGATACAAATGGGTACCCAATTACTTAGTTCGAGATTTACTGTGCTCCTATGTAATAAAAAACTTATGATAACTAGTAAACTTGCGTTATGGTCTTATGGATTAAGAAAATAACAGTACTTCCCCGGTTTAAGTCGTTGACTTTGGAATCACGTTGTCACGGCACCGCCTCCAATGTATGAGTTTTATGATAAATGTTTCGATGGTCGACAGGTGATGAAACACAACAATTAATAGGAAAGTTTAGATACAAAATATAACTGTTTACACTTAGTTTAGGCAAAATTTATTTAAAATTAAACATAAAAATTAAAATTATTTACAGAACAGCTGATTTCACGACTTCCACCGCCTTCTTTTGCACCGACTTCATCCGCGTGGAGTTATGTTTGTGTTTTTTCAGGATAAAAGGTAGCCTCTCCAAGTCCTCAACTATACATATTATCACAGAGTAACTAAGGTAAGGTTCATAGTAGAAAATTACGTCGATCCGTTGCTCGTTGCTGAGTATTTGAATGACAAACCAACCAACCGACTGTAATTTATAATAATTACATTTTTGTAACTCGCATTTATATAACATGTATTGGAAAGAATATAATAGTTTAACTTTGAAATCAATGTATTTTTTATTTCCATTCATAATATATTTCATATAGGAATCTTCCAGGGAGAATTATTATTGTTGACATCCGAGGCGGAAGCTGAGTCGGGGCAGAAAAAAATTACCTCCAAACCTCGAACGAGGCCCTTTTCAATGATAGGTATCTAATTTATCTTTTTTTTGCCACGTGGAAAATAATTATTTTCTTTTTCACAAAGTCTTTACGAGCGATATTATACACGTAGGTACATATTTTGATTTTATCGTTCTTTGATAAATACTGTCTTCATTTGTAGGTGTACAATTTTCCAAACAATAAAATTAGCTTATCACTTAATGATAAAGTGGTGGATGGTGGGTTGCTAGAGTGTAGGTAAATGCTCCTTGCCAGTAAATAATCTTGGCCAAAAGTTTGCGGGATAGCCGGGATTCTAGGCACGTAATTATGTTCGTTTCAGCGGTTTGGATGTTATTTTTACCCGACTACGGCAAAAGGTAAGGTTGATGTATATATGTGTGTATGTATGTATATATGTCTGAGCCGATTTTGATGAATAAGGTGTTAACCGATTCGTTATGATGGTCCGGGTGACATAGGCTACATTTTATCAACTATGTTAATATGACGGATATAATATCCAATTTTTCGAACTCGGGTTACAGTTTTTATAAACTTTTATTTAACTTAAGTACAATATAAGTTTAAGTCAAATTTTGCAAGATGAATGAGAACCATTTCCTGGTTTCCGATTGAGCTGAAATTTTGCGTATATAAGTAAATCAGGTGACACGGAGCTGTTCTGATTATGGTGCCAGAAAGTGGCTAAGGGATTTCTGTAGTAAAACGACGTAACCCCATCGGAGTTTGGGCTCGTTTGATTCATCTTGTATAAGTGGTTGTTTTAACTTTTATACCGGTTGATATTTAAATTTTTTTCATCTTATTACTGACACGATTTTGGTACCCATTTCACAATTTGTTTCTATTCTATCATGACAATCAAAATTTACTAAACATCAAAATAAGATTGTAGTTTGGAGCTATGACCAACTATTTGTTACAGGTTGTAACTTGTACATAAGCATTTACCTTGTTATCCCATGGATTGTAGTAAAAAAGTGTGTGTCAGCTCCGGCCTCCGACGCACGACTGGAGTTTACGCGCGGCTCGGGTCCGAAAGCGCCCCGACCGACTTTCGCACGAAAACCAACCTTATTTATTCAACGTTAGGGTAGAAATTTGCATCGTTGTGAAAAACGTAACAGAAAAACGTAACGAGGTCATTGATAAATTGATTTTACTGCTCGGATTTTTCTCATACCGGGCGTCTAAAATCGATTCTTAAGGAGTAAACTCCAAAAATCTGTCAAGGATCAATAGCTATACTCTTCACAATGATAAAATATGGTAAATGAATTCAAATACAATTAAATGTAACTGCCAGCTGTCACGCAATTTAAACGCACGATAAACCCTTGCCTACCTACCGAGCCGAGATTGATGAAGCAATAATCCTGTCAATTAAAATCTTCCTATCATGCGTACAAACAGGCAAATGAAACTAGTTATGATCTGTATCCACAACGTAAATATTTGCGGAGTGGCACGCGGGGCACATGTCAAAGGCTCGGGTATTGATCTAGAGGGGGGAGGGGAGGGGAAGGTCGGAGGGGGTCGGTGCGGGCGGCGTACTACGGAGGCTGGCTTACGTAAGGGTGCGTCTGAAACCCCGTCTGCTCTACGCTGATTAATAAAACTATTGACTTCAAACAGATATCATCGTTCAAATGAACTAGCGTATCCGCTTCCAGTCTGAGTGACTTTATATAATAATGATAGGGAGGATGAAACACGTAAAAAATAGAATTAGGTACTTAATTATTGAAAAAAATTATTCAGCTTCATTCCGAGAAGCTGAATAATTTTTTTCAATAATTCAATCTGAAAACTATTAAAATTTGCTTAATTAAGCTTTTTTTTGTGGCTCGTCCGCGCTAAACTCACCGAGCGTGGACGAGCGCGCGCGCTAATAATAATACTAAAACGCCGACGCGCTGAAAGTGTGAGTAAAAAGTAACATAATATCCCACTTCATGATATTTTAAAAATAATTGCAATCGATTGGGTTACTGATTCTGAACAAACTATTTTGCAGCTTTCTTATCAACAAAGCATAACGTACCAATTAGTAAAAAATAGTTGTAATTAAAAATTGCATCTTTATTTTTAACAAAACATTGCTGGTAGAATCAACCGTAAATTGACGTATCTATACCCTTCACCCACTTAAAAAACTTAAAAGAGGTGTCAAGGGACACCCGGATGGAATGAAGTTCCTTTCGATTAATTAGTGAAAGAATCGTAATAAACTAGTGGTGTCATCTAGTATTAAATTGATTAACAACGATGATTTATATTTAGTTACCATGCAGCATTGTTACAAAACCAAAGAGTTACTCTGGTTTTTTAACAGATGGCGTTAGTAGTACAATAACATTTTATCCAATTTATACAATAAAAATTAGGGAAAAATTCCACATGTAGAAATTATCTTAATATATATAAATTACGTGTCACGTTGTTTGTCCGCGATGGACTCCTAAACTACTTAACCGATTTAGATCAAACTTCGTAACCATCTGTAATTTGGTCCATCTTGAAAGATAGGATAGTTTTTTTGATTAGGATAGTTTATTTGTTTTATTTATGTAGATAAGTTGGCGGTACGAAGTTCGCCGAGTCAGCTAGTTTAAAATAAAATAGAAAATTCAGTCTATCGAGCTGGGATTCGAACCATCGACTTTTAACTTATAAGCGACTGCCGAAGCCACTAGGCTACAGAGACCCAATATTTTACCGCGAAAATACCGAACACAATGCAAAATTCACATTCAACAAAAAAGTGTCGGTTTCAAAAAAGTGTCGAGTGTCGGTTCCTTAATTTTTTCCGTCTAGCCCCCTTCCGCACCGCGCGATAAGGAACTTACGTTCCAAAAAACCGGTCAAGTGCGTGTCGGGCCACGCGCAGTGTAGGGTTTCGTAATTGCAAGTCACAAATATTATTGCTGACCTAGGATAGTGCTTTTGTTTTATTTATGAATATTGAATATATTTTGAGTTCCATGGTTGAAATAATTCTTTATATATACTACTGTTGTGAATTTTTTCATGTATCCTATAAACAACCATTTAGCTGGCAGAGGGGGGGGGGGGCACTTGACTCTAATAAAATTTAACACTTTAAAATATCATATTTCACAAACGGATGCTTGAATCGAAAAATGGTGTTCCTTGACCCACAATATTTTTGAAAGACCTATTTCAACGACACCCCACACTATGGGATAGACGAGAAAAAAAAATTCATCCCCACTTTACATGTAGGGGAGGTACCCTAAAAAAATAATTTTCACAATTTTATTTCACCTCTTTGTTGGCGTGATTAATATTTATTCCCTTGTCAAATTACAGTTTTCTAGTACCAATAGTCTCTGAGCTAAACCGCGGACGGACGGACAGACGGACGGACATGGCGAAACTATAAGGGTTCCTTGTTTACTACGGAAGCCCAAAACTTTTGGTAGGAGTAGGTACGACAATACTGCAACGAATGGGCATAGAACCGTCGATCTTTCAGTTTTCAGTCCACACCGTAAACAGTTTGACTATTGAGATTATAATGTCGTAGGCAAAACACACACTAATAACGGAGTGAAGTTGAGGCTTTGCGTCTTTTTTTAATCAACTTCAAAAAAGGAGGAGGTTCTCAATTCGTCGGAAACTTTTTTATTTTTATTTATGTATGTATGTTCACCGATTACTCGAAGTCGCCTAAACCGATTTGGAAAATTCTTTTTTGTTTCAGAGGTATACTTCCCAGGTCCCGTTGAAATTTTTCGAAATCGATCGAGCGGTTTTTGAAATATCAATAATTTATAATAAATTAAATAGGTACTTTGTAGTGGCGGGGTAGTTTGAAGTCGGTTTTTTAAAAAGAATTTTTTTATATTAAATTATTATCACAACAAAAGGTCAAATCGGTGGGAAAATGGGCCCTTCATAAAAATCAGTCTTATTTGGGACAGCATTGGCAACTCAAAAAGGAGCACCTGCTTTTGTTTTCGTTAATCCAATATCAGCTCATGTATACCTATAATGCTGAGTTTGAGTCATTCAAAAAAGACCTCGGCTCCACTCCTGAGCGTTGGACCAAGAATTAGTGCAAGTACGGTTCAAAATTTTAAGTAAAATCTGAATAACGCAGGGAACTTAAGGGAAACAATCTACGTAGTCGTAAATCAGGTGAGAGTCAAATCGGGTTATTCGCTTAGAGATTCCCGGGCCGGGTTAAACCGATTACAGTAACAAGATATTTTAAGCGGATCTCTGCGCCGCTAATCCGTTATTCTTTGTTTTTCAACGCAATCGAGTTTCCTCTGCGACTGTTGGGCGGCGAGGAGCTTCTAGCTTTTTTGTAGCGGCCTTTTAAAACTTTTAACACTTTGAAAGATCGTGTTTTTAAAGGTTTTTCTCTACGCGCTCAAGTCCGCGGCTTTGTCCGCTTGAATTCTTGGATTACGTTTTACCCAATCACGACAAGACCAAAAAGTAGTTTTAGCAACTTATGTATGTAGCAGTGTATGTAACGTCTAAACTACTGCAAATGTATATACTACGCGTTCGTTTCAAGTTGAGCCCTGCACCATAGAGTAAAGAAATCTTCACCCCTCGCGCTTCCCCGCACCGCACCTCAAGTCAGACCCACAGTAAAGACACAGTATAAGAAGATGCAGTATAATAGTTTATCTATTGTTTTATTTATTAAGTACTAGCTGACCTGTCTTAACTATGAATATTGAATTCGAATTGGTATAAATAATGAAAAATATATAAAAAAAGTGTTTATTATTCTAATGCTTTACGATTAACAACATTCTTAGTTTTTTTTTAACCAAACCTACCAAAACTCCTAATATCCAAAGTTCAATTTAATAAATTGAACTTTTAATACGTAAACTTAGAATAAGAATTATTATTAAATATTATTTTTGCATGCCTATCTGGCAAATTGTAAGGACTTTTATTATAATGTAACACCATTGTACCTACTACTCAATCTGTGCAAATAAATAATTTGAATTTAAATTTGAAATTTATTTTTAATAAGCGGTTCGCGAGCGGTTTACTAAGTGGGTCTGACTTGAGGTGCGGTGCGGGGAAGCTCGAGAGAGCTAGGGGAAATTTGTAACGCGTAGTACCACTAGATCAAAGGTGTCAAACTACTGCATATCCTATACTGTGTCCGTACTGTCGGCATGGAACTAGGAATTACGACTACGTCGATTACTTTGCTCTATGGTGCAAGGCTCAACTTGAAACGAACGCGTAGTATATGTGATTAAATAAAAATATACAAAGAGGTTGACTCTGTTGGTCCATAGTAAGTAAAACTACGTTTAGGGTTGGTCCACACCCTCGGACGAAGAATCAATGGACTTGACAGACGCGTATACCCGAAAGGGACAAATATAAAGTACTTCAAAACGCAGGGCTACCATGTCATTAAAAAATTTCCCCAATTTCTTAGAGCAACCTTTCCATGGAACTAGGAATTGAACTTTCCCTAAAAAAACATACTTCGAAAACAAAATTAATGTTAGACATTTTATATCTACTATGGATTTTGTATAAAAGGTCGATTTTTTTAATTTTATTTACAGTTTATGCTTTCGAAGGGAATAATACTTTCCCTAGTTGCTCAGAATCATGGTACTGCCCTCGTAATTGAAAACACAAAAGTTGCTGTGTTTTTAATTACGAGGGCAGAATATGAATACATTGTTTTCGGGCGAGTGTCTATGGTCATCTATATATCACCTACATATTATAGTGTTATACATATTATTATACAGCTGCAAATCCTAACTGACTGACATAATAATTTGTTCCCAAAGATGGGAATAATGATATAGGAGGGTTTGATTTGCGATGAAGCAAATAAAAAACTGAAGAAATCAGTTTATTTATTGTCCCTTAAATTAAATAAGTTTTGTGTACATATTCCTAATGTTATCATTGTTATGAACCATTGTTTTAATTGCATAATGAATTCGTACATTTAAATATTTTTTACAAATTGCTTTTAATAATAGCGAATAATGGGTCAAATCTGTAAGATGAGTTTTCTAAAGCAGTATTCATTAAAATGCTTAGAACAAATGCGGGTGTCTTTTCCAGGAGTCCAATGTCTTCGACCTGTTGATGTTATCCACAAGTCACGAAGTGCAGTATTTTTTGTAAACCTGAAACATAAAATCACAATATATGAATGATGACTGAATTTTTATAAAAATGGAATATACACTTCGTTATTGTGTATAAGTGTAAAATTACCCACAATTATGGGTAACTTTACTTCTTAATTACTGGTATCCCTAAAATAGGAATAACCCGATAAAATTTAAAATTACGTACAAAATGGCCGCATGACATTGATATTGCTAGTGTTTGACGATTGGTTGTGTATTACTAAACTTAATCGGTTAATACTAAATTTCACAATAAGAATTTGAGACATTTTTTTTGAGACTTTTTTTTTGAGACGTTTCTTTTTGTTATGTTATTGTTACATTTAATATAACAAGAATCTAATAATTAGTTGAATACCCAGGATGCACCATAAGAAGGGTTCTTTAAAACCAAATTGTAAGCAGCTGACATCCGGAGTTGGATTTCTAATTTTAAATTTTTAAAGAAGATTTAAAAGTCATCTAGACGTGAGTAAGTTCCTAAGACATCAAAAGTCGGAATACGACGGTAGAACTTAGAATGGATTTCAACTGATGCCACCGAGAGCGTAAATTGTGAAAATGGCCACGAACAATCCTAGTACAGTACGCTTAGTACAAGATTTTATAGTTAACTATACTTAAATAGTAAATTATGACATTACCATCAAAGTAAAATAAACCATAACAGAATTGAGTTAGAGCTCAATTTCGGTATGTATTCATAAACGTTTACGTAACGAAAACGCTCCAAATTAAAATCGTCTGTATTGAATTTGTGACTTTAAATCGATACTATTATGGTTCATTTTACTTTGACGCTAATGTCATAGTTTACTATTACGATCAAACAAATTAAAACTCGGACTAACCGCACAGTAAGTACTAATTTTACCAACGCGCAACGCCGAGTTACTGAGCGATAAATTGGACGTCCTGACAGTTTTTGTATTGAAAATCTACCAAAACATCTTTATTCCTTAGTTAAACGTTACTCGGTATTGTTGAAATTAATACCAATGGCATGTTATAAATTTTAGGCAAATCAAACGGACAGAAATAAAAATGAAACCAACTGAAACTTTTGTTTGAAAACATCAAAACTGATTTTAAGGAAGAATACGACATGAAACCCACGAAGATTGTATTTTAAAAAGGATCTTAAAAACGTTATTGAGAATTTAACAGCGTAAGCCGAGCTGTGTCGGCGGAGGGAAACATTTTAAATAATTCCTAACTGATGACGCCGCCGGCCGAACTTGTGAAAACAATGGCCGAAAACATTCCTGATTTCTAATGAGAATATTTTGGCAAATCTGACTGACAGAAATAATAAACAACTGAAACTTATTAAAAAACGGACTGCAATTTAAAGAGAATAATGGCTCAGTTATTTATCATTGGGTCAGTTGCTTTTCTTTCATGTAGTTTCCTTTATTATTCTCAGTTTTGTCATGTTATAGTTTAGCTGTGGGCAATGAATCGACGACCGGTTTTCCTATGCTCAGAAAACAGTTACTATTAACTGTTTTCTGAGAACGAGACTTAAGTATGATATTAATAATATATTGATTTAAGTATAAGCAGTAATAATATACTAAGCCGCTAAGGCGTAAGTAGGTAGATGTACATAAGTATATCATTTTCAAAAGAAACTTTAAAGAGTCGAAGGTTTATTCAGCTTACATTTTAATATTTCTCCAGTTGACGGCAGTCAATATTGATGCTGAGCAAAATCTCACAGCATTCCTTTGACGTTACAAAGGAGCTTTGCGTGCTTTTAAATGAAACTATTTTAACCCTAGAGTAGTCGCGCATTTCCATGAAACGTGAGTGATCGCGTGGGGAGCATTTTGCCGCCCATACTCAATAATTATTTTTTTTTGTTAAATTGTAGGTAAATAAATATACAATAATTTTAAAAGGACAGAATAAAACATAAA
This sequence comes from Oeneis ivallda, assembly GCA_029955525.1. Classification (NCBI taxonomy): domain Eukaryota; kingdom Metazoa; phylum Arthropoda; class Insecta; order Lepidoptera; family Nymphalidae; genus Oeneis; species Oeneis ivallda. The sequence goes on along the minus strand of JARPMR010000003.1, from coordinate 8,893,718 downwards.
CTTTCAGAAAGTAACATTTATTAAAGTTTTGTACTTAGTTTTAATGGAAAAAAAAGCTTTGGGATATCTTAGGTATTTTTTTTTCTTTTAATTTTTTTTTACGCACCAGCTTCTTCAAAATCCTTCTCTTCTTCTAACCACGAAACTATTTGTGCGTCTTGCTTGTTCATTTTTCTAACCTAAAAAAAAAGATTAGTCTACTAAACAAAAAAGATAAAGAAAAACAATAAATTACTACGATATTTACATCAAAACAACATTTTGAACAAATAAAACTAATAATATTTCAATTACACTAAATAACCAGTCACACAAATTTTACTTACGTGAGTAGTCGCGCAGTGAGCAGTTTGCCGCCAAACGCGACACACTGTTAATAACCACTTCCTCCTGCGGTCACCCGCGCACTGAATTTCTTCGAATTTCAAATTTAAAACAAGGAGCTGAGGTACGGGGGGGCAGCTACTAGGACGCTTGACCTTGACAAATGCAGCGTGTGTAAAATAATACGATTTTATCGCCGCGGGCGGCAAAATGCTCATAGCGCGAGCACTCTAGGGTTAAATTCTATCAAGAAAAAAGGCAAGAATCTATAGAATACAAACATGTCTTTAAAATTGCACGTTGCATATTTTATGATATTACTAGATGATGCCCGCCACTTCGTCCGCGTTGATTAAAGTTTTTTAATTCCCACGGGAACTCTTGAATTTTCCGCGATAAATTGTAGCCTATGTGCTAACCCTGGGTATGAGCTATGTCAAATCTAAATTTCAGCCAAATCGGATGATTCGTTGTGGCGTTAAAGAGTAACTAACATCCATCCATACATCCATCCTCGCAAACATTCGCATTTATAATATAAGTAGGTAGTAGGATATATAATATTAGTAGGATTTGTCAATTTCGATGTTTTACTTTTAATAAAAGCCAATTATTATAAAAGGAGATTCCCTCGAATTCATGAGCGTAAAATTAGGTTTTTAGATATATTGTGGAAATATACGACTTACAATTTTCCTCAGGTGGGACAATGCATGTGTTTAAGCAATCCTAATAATATTATAATCCTACTAATAAAACGATGGGTCCTATGTATAAGGGCCAAAGTGCTAAATCGTAACTTTTCAGTAGAGGCTCTCAAAGTTTCAATCTATATATATAAAAGAAAGTGGTGTAAGTTACACTATTTATAACTCAAGAACGGATGAACCGATTTGGCTGAAAATTGGTGGAGAGGTAGCTTAGAACCAGGAGACGGACATAGGATACTTTTTATCCCGTTCGACCGCGTTTCCGTCAAGTCACTATAAAACGTGGTATAACTATAATATAAATCTCGAACGATGTTAGATTGCGAGATAGTCTTAACCCAAATAGACTACTTATCTTACTAATCCTTACTAATATGTGTACAATGCAAAAGTGTGTTCGTATGTTGTTGGTTAGTCTTTCAATCACGCCGCAACAGAGCAACGAATTGACTTGATTTTTGCATGGGTATAGTTGAGGATCTAGAGAATGACATATTTATCCCGGAAAATCAAAGAGTTCCCGGGGGAATTTAAAAACTAAATCCACGCGGACGAAGTCGTGGGCATCAGCTAGTTTGATATATTTCTTACATGCTACAACTGAATTTTATGAAACTTTGCATATTTGCTATCACACCTATGACTCTTATTTGAGCTATAATATTTTTTAAATATATATTATAGTTTTTTAATTACTGCACATATGCCCATATTCGTCAATTTTTAGTATTTTTACTCTGCCAAAAAACCTAGTAAAAAGGCCAAAGTGCCACTTGAGACGATTTACTGGGTAAAAGCTTACATTTAAAAATTGTATATTTTCTAGATTTTACTGGCCCCAATTTTATATTGATGGACTAAAATAAATAAATCTTCAAAAAAAACACAATTTATGTGACTGTTTTAGGTAATAAGTCACATTGTTACTTATACGTTATCTTACTTGGTAAGATAATGTTCTGAACTCTCAGTTAGGTCCTAAAAATATAAAAATTATTTGACTATTTTTTAGCTTTTTTTCTGAAAAATAATCAAAACTTATATTATTGAAGATAATAAATAATCAACAATGTAATATCCTTTCTCAAATCTTATATATTGAATGTTAACCTAAATACTTCCTAAAAATAATAAAATTATTAAAATTATTTGACTATTTTATAGCTTTTTTTCTGAAAAATAATCAAAACTTATATTATTGAAGATCAATAAATAATCAACAATGTAATAACCTTTCTCAAATCTTATATATTGAATGTTAACGTAAATACTTAAAATCAAATAGTTTTTATTGTACAAAGACTATTTGCAATCAAAGTAAAAAATATTCATATAAATCAAAAATCATATCAAAAAATAAACATCATTATTACTCACAATCTTTGAAATATTATCATTACATGGTACCAAATTTTAATATCATAAAACATCAATCAGACATAAATCTAGTAATAAACTAATAGCAGATTGAAACAAAACTGTAAGGGTATTTCTAGTAAGTCTTTCATTTTGGACAGATGTATTGCTAATAGCTGATTGAACCAAAACTGCAAGGGTATTTCTGTAGATTTCATTTGTCTTCTTGTTCCAATAGATCTATCTGAAAATGTAGTGGAAAGTCATTATTAAAATCTAAAATTTTAATAATGATTTTCCACTACATTTTGTAAAACAATTTGTAAAACAGTAATTTGTAATTAATGTTGTAGGTTCATGTTTCTTGACACGAATTCGTTTAATTTTTAGTTCAAATTACTTTTTGTTCTTCCAAGTTTTTTGACCAGTTAAAACAAATACTGGTTTGCATATTTTTGAAGCTGCAAATAATGTTTTGAGATACATCTATAACGTTATGAGGAGCTCCTTTAACTCAAGCCCATCTAATTAGTGAACTCCACTCAAACGTTGTACAAATATTCTTGTGTTTTGATGCTCTCTCAATTGTGGCATGTGTGGAGTCAACCTCATTTGTGGTATGACCCTTCTAAAGGAAAGTATGTTTAATATTTTTGATATGAAGCTGTTTATATGCATAAAGAAGGCATAAAGTTACATAAGAAAATACAAACATCATAGTTCAGATACCTACCAACCAAATTCCCAATATCAAATACTCACTAATTGTGAATTTTCAATCGCTAAGAATAATAAAATCAACTAATCACGTCACGATTATCAACGTTTTCTTTAACTTTCGGCGTCATAAGATCGTATTTATAGGAATGACAAACATAACATTGGCCTTTTTTAGGTTAGTAAAATGGAAAACATGCGGGATATCACTACGAATAAGTCTCAAACAACCATTTGGCCCTTGTACGTTTAAAAGTGTGCTACTTAAGCCCTTTTACTGCAATAAAAAATAGTACTTCTACCAATAAATATGAGTTTTTTTTAGTGCATGGTATAAATTATAGTAAAAGGAAGCATTTAAAACCAAAAAGTCAAAATGGCCAAATTGTTACTTTGGCCCTTATACATAGGACCCATCGAAAAGTTTGTGAGGATGTATGGATGGATGTTTGGATGGATGGATGTTTCTCTTTCACGCCAAAACGACCACTTTTTATCCCGCAAAATTACAGAGTTCCCGCGGGAATTAAAAAATCATCTAATTAAATATAACTTGCTTTAATGGTGAAGGAAAACATCTTGAGGAGACCTGCATGCCTAAAAGTTTTCCATAATATTCTCTGCCGATTATCACTTGGCTTGCGTGGTTAAACAAGGCCTTATGTACATTATAAAATTATTTACTAATAAAAGACTGGATTGTAGCTTTTTTTAGAAAGATTTACGAATAGGAAAACATTTTCAATCGAGCCGCCAATCCGTCGTACCTGCTCGTTACACACGTTAATTAAATTGGTCCTTGGTGGGTGTTACGGCCTAATTTTGTCGGAAATTATTAATCAAATGATTGCGTTGTTCATGCAGCCTTGATTTGAAAAGATCAAAGTAAAACTATTTATAGGTATTTGAATATTTTTAGCCTTCTATAAAATACGATGTTTTCCTTCAGCATGACATTTTATTGCTTAAAAAATTACGTAGAGGTCTGTAGACCTGAGAGGTTTATAATGTTCTCAAAGGTGTGTGAAAACTTCCGATCCACACTTGGCCAGCTTGTTTGACCTGCACTCAAAAGTGAGCTGGCGATAATTTGAGATGAATATTATACAATCAGAAATACATTAAAGTGACGTTCAGTTCGTCTGTCTCTTTGTCTATCATCACATTGCATCACAGTGATGTATGTATATGTATATTAAATAATAAATACATCGATGATCACAGCCATGTTATGTGAAACTGTTAAGCTGCAAAAAAATTGCCATAGTTTTAGAAACTTTTCAAAATTTTAAATTATTTATTTCATGCAGACCATTATTTTCATAAAAATACCACTGGTTCGGATAGCAGATTTTGTTGAGAAAAGTCGGCAAGAAACTCCGCAAAAAAAAGCAACTCTTTTCAAAACTACATGTTACTACATCGTACATACACATTACCACATATCAAAAGGACGTAATGTGTATCTAAGATGTAATAAGCTATTACACCAACTTATGGGCTGCTGGATGCAAAGTTGATTTCTCCCATGCAAATAAATTTAATAAGTGTGTAATTATATGACCCAGACTTAATAAATATAATGTGTAATTGCTTTTTGTGTAATCACTCTTACAATCACTCATCGCACCTTGGGACCCCTACGTGTATCAGTTCTTCAAGTTATGTCATATCCATTTCATTATAGGAATGTAATATCTTTAAAATATTAGGGACCATAAAAATCAAAATGGCCTTTCCCTTCTAATGGCCGCTAGCATCTCATATTGCGATCGAATAAATGTGGATGTTACCTAAGAAAACGCAGTTATAGAGCAAGATCCCAGTGCCGCCAGACCTAAGTTATTTTCTCAGCAATTATTTGTGTACGATAGAGTACTGTTCGAATGTCCTTTCAGTATATGCGTACCATCTAGATGGTGCCGACGGCCAATTTCCAGATACCAGGTGCTAAAGGTAGGTAAAAACTAAAATAACTTATCTTAAATTCTCAGGGCTGATTTTCATATATGTTTTAAAGAATATTGTAAAAATTAATAAATTAATACTGCCAGACGCTTACCGCCGGCGGTTACTTTAGCCAGACGCTTTGAAGCTCCCAAAAATATATATAATTTAAGTTAACTTATATTCTCAGTTCTGATTTTTATACATGATACTCAGGGAACTATTGCGATATTATCTGTAAGCTGCCAGACCTATTGGAAGGGTCAAACATCCCCCCAGACACACATTATGCGTCCCCATATGTATGAGCGCTAGAACATGATTCACTTGTTTAAGTGTGTGAAAGATAATATCATCATACTATAATATTATAAATGCGAAAGTGTGTTTGTTGGTTTGTCCATCAATCACTCTGCAACAGAGCTACGGATCGACGTGATTTTTTGCCTGGGTATAGCTAAGGATCTAGAGAGAGAGAACTATTGCAATATCTTCTGCAAGCTATACCCAGGCAAAAAATCACGTCGATCCGTAGCTCTGTTGCAGAGTGATTGATGGACAAACCAACAAACACACTTTCGCATTTATAATATTATAGTATGATGATATTATCTTTCACACACTTAAACAAGTGAATCATGTTCTAGCGCTCATACATATGGGGACGCATAATGTGTGTCTGGGGGGATGTTTGACCCTTCCAATAGGTCTGGCAGCTTACAGATAATATCGCAATAGTTCCCTGAGTATCATGTATAAAAATCAGAACTGAGAATATAAGTTAACTTAAATTATATATATTTTTGGGAGCTTCAAAGCGTCTGGCTAAAGTAACCGCCGGCGGTAAGCGTCTGGCAGTATTAATTTATTAATTTTTACAATATTCTTTAAAACATATATGAAAATCAGCCCTGAGAATTTAAGATAAGTTATTCTAGTTTTTACCTACCTTTAGCACCTGGTATCTGGAAATTGGCCGTCGGCACAATCTAGCTGGTACGCATATACTGAAAGGACATTCGAACAGTACTCTATCTTACACAAATAATTGCTGAGAAAATAACTTAAGTCTGGCGGCACTGGGATCTTGGACCATTACTCGTTATTAGGGGTGCCCGCCTGAGTGGAAAAAATGCTTAACCCGCTTTCTCCCAATCACATTTCCCGTGGAATTATTCCCATTTTTTTAATACGCGTCCTGGAGGAAATCTTTGTAATTCTTTCCTTAGAAACGAAAGAGATCACGATCAAAAAGAAGTGTTTTTGTTCATGGCTTAGGGTAATATTATCTACTTATAATTATTATGTAAACTAGCGGCACGCTATGAAGGCCGGTTTGACGTTTGTCCGCTCATGAAGTTCCGTATTAATTGATAACGACTTTGAAGGAAATAATTGTATTACTTTATTGACGATAGTGATGTGCAGAGATTCATAAATTTTATCGAATGTAGTTTTAGGTTTAGGACTCAAAATTTATTTATTAAATTGATTTCTAAAATGTATACAAGTGTAGAAAAATCAGTTTGCACCATTTAAGGGGTGAATGTACTTGTGAATATGAACAATTTTCACTATGTGGACAAACCTCTGAAATCGCAAAAAAATATCAGCTGTTTCATACAAAAGGTAAAATTTTTATTTTTATATGATACATACCACAACTCGGCATTTGGTTATGGCGTGAAATACGTTAAAAATGGCGTAGATGCAAACATGAATATGTTAAAAGCGGAATTAGTACGTCTTTTAAAAGAAAACAAACCAACCAAGATCCGATACGTCATTGACGAAATAGCATTAGAACATGGGCACAGAGTTATACGGTTACCGCCTTACCATTGTGAGTATAATGCGATTGAGTTGGTGTGGGCTCAAATTAAGGGATATGCTGCAAGACACAATACAGAACCCCCATTTACCACAAAAAAAATGCTAAAATTATTAGAAGAAGCTTGTGAACATGTGACTAAAGGAGACTGGGAAAAGGTTGTGAATAGAACTGTTAAATTAATAAGGGAAGATTATGAAAGAGATGTGAAAATAGATAATATTATAGAAAACGAACATATAATTATTAATGTAGGTGATGATAGCAGTGACGACAGTGAAAATAGTAGTATGGACGAATCTGATTAATTATGGCCTTTTGTGGCACCTTTTTTGGTATCTTTTGTATTCATATGTTTCTTGTGTGCATATAAAGTATGTATATTCATTTTCATTCAAATATTCAGTTCGTTCAAATAAATTAAATAAACATATACATTTTTGTTTTATTAAACCTATTTAATCAGGTACAAAAACAAAACTTAATTGTTTTTTGTTCGAGAATAAATTGACATTCCACATCACTATTGTAATGTGTCAAACCGGCCATCATAGCGTGCCGCTAGTGTAAACGTATTATTACTGTGATTGTTCGTAACATACAAGTACATACCTAATTCTTGTGCAACCTGTTGGCCGATTTCGGAAAAGCTGCTTCAATCATTACTTCAATCTCAATCGTGATCATTGTCTTAATTTATGGCGTCCCTGTTGTAGCAATGCATTTTAGCCAATAGTGAGAGAATATCAGTCAATCATAGGCGAGTCCGATCGTTACAATGTAGAAATAATTTTTAGCACTGTCTAAAAATTATTTCTACACTGTAACGATCGGTGTCGGAAATTTTTAAAAACCCTATAAAAATATATTCTGAACAATTAGGACAATACTTAGGTGGTTATGTTACGGCGCGGCGACTTGATATGTGTAGTCACTTAGAATTACGTCATAATGTAGAGCAGTGATGAATTATCTAATCCTTTAATGAATAGTATTTATATAGATGTTCATAGTTACAAAAAGACAGACTAGCAGTACAAAAATCACACAAAAGAAACATTAACAGTATCTAGGTACAGACTTAAGTAGGTATGTGAATAAAATCTTGGCAGTAATTCGTTATAAAATAACGGGTAGGTTTTATCCTTTGTACATTGTTACTGGTAATTAATCAGTGTTTTTAAAGTCCTGAAAAAAGCATGATGAAATGTTAGCATAAAGGAAAATCCCTGGCCCAGATTTTAATAGGTACTAAGTAGAAAAAATACGGGTAGACCGAGAAATGAACATTGTTCCTTTATATAAGTTATATTATACAGAAAACAAGTAATCCTTCGAGCTTTCTTGAAATATCCAGGCAAGCTTTTTACGTCTAAATGGAGCACGAACACATATTATACCCACCCACACACTTAATTAAACGCCGTGACAAACGACGCGTGCTAAGATAATGTACGAATTCACGTGTACGTTAACGTTTATTTTTTTTGCAGAGTCAAAAACTGGGCGCTAAAGTTCGGCGTCGACCTGTGGGAGTTCGGGCGGCACTTTACAAAAATGAATCAAATACAAAACGTGAGTAAACGCAATTTTACGGCGGCATTCGAGAGAAGTGTGTGGTATTCTTTAGAAGTGATGCGAAGCGAGGGGCAACAGTGGCCCGATCGGTCGGACGCGCCGCTACAAAAACGCAACGAGAGAGTTCGCACCCCGGGCCCCTGCCCGCCGCCCTCCCGGCCCTCCTCGCGACCCAGTTACGGGGAGGGGTGGGTATCGGATACTGGTATACACTCGCCGTACTCACAAGTACACTTACTACTGCGATAATTAACGGTGGCCTTCGATTACGAGTCAACACGTAGGTAAAGGCTCGCAAAGGCAAGTTATACTGGTCGCAATATCTCGCGAAATACGGAAATGACTTCAAAATAATAAAGTTGCGTATTCAAACAATGACCTCAAATGCGAAATTTTGCAAAAAGTAGGTACGTCAGCACAAATCTGAGGAATCTCATTTCTTAGATCAATTAGCAAACAAGCATAGTCATGAAGTTGTTCGTTTACCGCCTTACCATTGCCAATACAAACCAATAAAATTGGTGTGGGCGCAAGTAAAGGGAGAAGTGGCAACAAAGAACAACACCTTTAGGATTGCAGATCTCGAAAAATTAGTAGGTACCTACACGAGGCCATCGCTAATTTTTCTAAAGAAAATTGGCGTGACTGCGTTCGACATGCAGAAAGTCTTCAGGAGAAGATTTGAGAAAGCCATTTTTACCAGAGCCCCTTATCATTATTAATCTTAATAATTCCGATGAAAATGACTCAGATGTCGATGAGTTATGTATGACTATTATGTTATTTAATAACTAGCAATCATTCTTCTTCTTCTTCTTCTTATTTATCAACCGATAGACGTCCACTGCTGGACAAAGGTCTCTTGCATGGACTTCCACAGGCCTATATAAGATATAAAGGACTTGCACAAGGACAGCTTATCTCTAAGGAAGAGATTTCTTCCAGAAGCCCTCGACTTTACTGACTTATTTAAGTACCTACTTTAATAAAATATATTTATTCCAAGAATCTATTTAATTTTTTTTCAAAAATATAATACAAAAACTGACAACGCTAAAGCTAGTATTGATATCTCATTTTCCGCGCAAAATGATAATAATCGGGCGTAGGTTTGTGCGCGCGCTTATACCTACGCAGACGCCCACCAAATTAAAGGAGCGCGTCTGGGATTCTAACCCCGGACTTTAGTTATCTCCCTGACTATCTACTCTTTAGCTTTAGATTATATAGGGTTAATTTTGCAGTAAAAGATTTATGTAGGTAGATAATTATGTAGTTACTTGGGTAATGCCATAGGTCGTACCAGGTACATAAGTACCGAACACTAAAAGGTTTATCTTTAATAGGTAAGCATCACTCAAGGAGTCAAGGTCTAGCAGTGTTGGCGCAGACTCAACTTACAGTTGCATAACGTGACTTTTAGAATATAATACATATGTCTATTCTAATTATGTGATCTATGACATCATTATTTTTTACTCTATAGAAAAAATAAACAAATGTAGTGATCGATAAACAATATATTATATCCTATCACACACAGCAATAATCACCTAAGTTTAATAAAATAAAGAAAGAAGCCAGCTAGTAAATGAGACTAGTAAATAAATATAAATGATTTATCGCAGTGATACGGTAGGTACTTAGGTAGTTGGCTCCTGGCTCCGCTAATATTGAATAAGTTCTGATGGCAAAGTTTCCTTTCGAAACATCGTATTACTTCCAGTACGATCTCGGGGGAATTTTGATTGTTTTATCATTGAATCGGATGTGATAATGAAATATTACGATGATACCTAATCGCATGTGTGGTTTCATTAGATCTACCTATACGTTCATCCTTATGAATACTATAAATGCGAATTGTTGATTTGTCCTTCATTAACATACACATAATTATACACTGTTAATTACATTGAAAAATGCGAGTAACTAGTTGAATACTATAATAGAGTATTTCTACACATTAGAACAATTAAATCGATGATCCCGAATGTGAATCGATGATGCCGACTGTGAATCCTTTAACAAGTGTGGTCAGACAAGTCACTACATATTATAAAACAAAGTCCCCCGCCGCGACTGTCTGTCTGTCTGTGGCCGCGATAAATTCAAAAACTACCGAACGGATTTTCATGCAGTTTTCACCAATAGATAGGGTGATTCATGAGGAAGGTCGAAGTGTATAATTTGTTAAGGTTTTGTGTAAATTAGTTGAAATATGACGATAATAGTCGACAATGTCGGAAAAATTCAAGCCGCTTTTGAGCTTTCATCGAAAACGCTGCTTAATCCCTTTAAGATATAACAAAACAATTTATGGTCGTGGTATGGTGCTTTACAGAAAAGTCCGCAATGGCATATATCTATCTTTTAAGGATAGCTCACTATACCTATTTTAACTTCTAAAAAAATGGTCACATACCATGCGGTAATTGGAAATCTATTTAGGCAGATAGAGTATAAATCCTTATTAACTTAAATACGTTAGTTACCATAAGCATTTCATGCACATTATGATAATGCATCACAGGATACAATTTAAATGAATATCTTAGGAGCTATCGCATAATAAAAACGAACGTGCGCCAAAATAAATACGCGGATTTCAATCCGATGGCGATGATGCTCACGCTCACGTGATGCGACCAGTGACCACCCCCGCGCCGCGTTGACATTGCTATATTATAAGTCGAGCGATACTTCTTTTATAAGCCTACGTACTGTTCAATATGCTGTTCAATATAACTTATGGAACATTTCAAGGAGTTTACAAAGCATCTAAGGCGTAATATGCTCTACTACCTGTGCGAAGCCGGGACGGGTCGCAAGTTATTAAATATTCAAAATGGCAATAGGGTTCATCTTTTGAAAGGTGTTTTGTACGTTTGTCGGATGTTACCGTGGCTCAGTGTAGACGGAGTTTAACCTAATTTCGCCGCCATAGTATGAAAAGCCTCTACCTATATTGGTTTAGGTCACAATCTGCGTTAAAAGTAGAACAAGGTGGAGAGTAGCGTCGATGCTCAACTAAACGTGATACTTGGAAGAAACTTCTTGAAGGACTTATCTATAGGTACAACTATACAGATTGAGATAGAAGTTGGCAGTTCCAAGATTCGAGTAATATAACATGTGGTTTAGAATACCGCATCATATCTATTGCTTACTCAGATAACTTTTGCACAATATGGAGCACGATCTATATTGTAGTTTTCTAAATTCTTATAAATTTTTGGAAATAATTCTTCATCTACCTATCTGAGATGATTGAACATTTTATTGAAATAACAAGATATTGTCTTATGCTTTGCACTTCTAAAGAATAAATATTTCATTAGGGTACATACGTACTCGTAAGTACGTACCTATTCCTCGTAGAAAATATTATATTAATTCGCTGAAAATAAACTAAAGCCTACTAAAACAAAATCGTGACATATCTGTAAAAGCTTTACATAATATTACATTGTTACAAGTATGTACCTAAGTTACAATAAATGTTTGTGGTAGGAAGTTTGCCAGCCGACCGTTACGTTAGATCAAAGGTAAAATATTCGTACCTTCACATAAGTGTACATATTGTATATGAATGGCCACTGTAACTTGGTCATACTAGGGATGCATAGAATGATAGAAACACTTAATGTATACTCATTTATATATGAAGCATAATATTATTATGAAGCTTAACTAAATGTTTATTATATGGTGTAAGAAGTGTACAATATATCGTACAGAGAATAAAAATAATATGTACTCGTACGTAACTGGTTCCGTAGCAGGATAAAATATTCTTTACACGAAACTGGTTACGTAGCACTTGTTTTGTAGGAGGCCGGAGGGAAGTTTTTGCTTCACTTGATCAAGCTTAATATAAATTAAAAAAAATTACTTAGTAAGTACGTAAAAGGCAGAGATGCGCATCCTTAAGTAAAATATTATTTGTGTTTCTTTAAATATAGTATTACTAGCTGACCCGGCGAACTTCGTACCGCCAACTTATCTATATAAATAAAACAAATAAACTATTCTTATCAAAAAAAAACTATCCTATCTTTCAAGTTGGACCAAATTACGGATAGTTACGAATTTTGATCAAAATTAGGAGTCCATCGCGGACAAACAACGTGACACGTAATTTATATATATTAAGATGTATACATATTATATTACATACGATACATCTAATATATAAAATTCTCATGTCGCGGTGTTTGTTACCAAACTCCTCCGAAACGGCTGGACCGATTTTTATGAAATTTTGTGTGCATATCGGGTAGGTCAGAGAATCGGCCCTCATCAAGAGAATCATTTTTCATACCCCTAAATGATAGGTCACCCTTATCATTTAGGGGTATGAAAAATAGATATTTTTAACACCCCTAAATATTTTTGTTGGCGGTACGAAATTCGCTGGGTCAGCTAGTAAAGGTATAAAATTATACCTACAGCTTATATGTTGCTATAATTGAAGATAATATTATTATGTTGAATCCTAAGCGTGGCTAAACAGAAACCACAAATTACATAATAGATCTTAGTTAACCGTACTGATACCTATAATATTATGTATTCGTACCTGTATCTATGTACCATAATGTAATTAAATTGATAGGAACCACAAATTCAGAAGCACCTAAATAAATGTATTTTATCGGTAGGTACTATCGGACGGCCTAACCTTTTCCGCACAAATTTTTGCGGCCAAATGGACTTCCCTTGTGAATGGTACGGAAGGTAGATATATAAATGCGTCCGGGAGTGGAAAGTTTTGTCCCGGGGAAGCGCGGTGGGACGGCGGTCCGCGGATCATGACTAAGCGTATTATTCGCCTTTTATTTGGCGTTTTTAATAGGTACCTTCACGAGTACCTATTTACTTAATCTATATAAATTACGTGTCACGTTGTTTGTCCGCGATGGACTCCTAAACTACTTCTTCTTCTTGGCGTGCCTCTCCGACTAGCGAAGGTTGGCAGTCAGCCTCGTAAATTCAGCCTTGTTCCTCGCGAGGCGAAACAGTTCCGCCGCACTCGCGATTCCGGTCCACTCTCGGATGTTGCGCAGCCAGGACTTTTTTCTGCGACCGACGCCTCTTCTTCCGGCAACTTTTCCCATCATGATGAGTTGCAGGAGTTCGTACCTCTCGTGCCTGAGCACGTGCCCAAATATGCGACTTTCCTCATCTTGATGGTTTGCATGAGTTCGCGTTTTTGATTGACGCGTTGCAGAACTTCCACATTCGTGACCTTGTGAGTCCAGCTAATGGCCAACATGCGTCTATAAGCCCACATTTCGAAAGCTTCTATACGTTTCCTGAGGTATTCTTTAATCGTCCACGCCTCACATCCGTATAGAAGTACGGGCCAGATGTAACAGCGTAGTAAACGAGTGCGCAAGGAAATCTTAAGACTGCGGTTGCACAGCACTTTTTTCATTTTACTAAAGGTGCTTCGAGCCACTTCAATTCTGGTCTTAATTTCCTGGTCGCTAAACTACTTAACCGATTTTAATCAAACTTCGTAACTATCTGTAATTTGGTCTAACTTGAAAGATAGGATAGTTTTTTTCGATTAGGATAGTTTATTTGTTTTAATTATATAGATAAGTTGGCGGTACGAAGTTCGCCGGGTCAGCTAGTATAATATATTGTAAATATTATTAACTAGCTGATGCCCGCGACTTCGTCTGCGTGGATTTAGTTCATAACATCCCGCGGGAAATCTTTGTCACCCTCCAGGTTCTCAACTATACCTATATCCAATAAATCACGTCAATCCGTAGCTTTGTAGCAGGAAACATTTGATCGTCTTGCTCGCGGCATTGTTAATGATGATTCAAAGAGAAAACATATTACTGATTATATTATCAATTACGTTAAACTATAATTTTTATAATTGTTTTTACCATAATTAACCAAATACAAAATTACGTTTAGCTGTCATTTACGTTTTGTTCTTCCACTGTCATTTTCGTTCTTTATTCCATGTCAGATGCATTTTTGTTATACCAGGTTTTATATTGACTTGACGGAAACACGGTCGAACGGGATAAAAAGTATCCTATGTCCGTCTCCTGGTTCTAAGCTACCTCTCCACCAATTTTGAGCCAAATCGGTTCATCCGTTCTTGAGTTATAAATAGTGTAACTAACACCACTTTCTTTTATATATATAGACTAGCTGATGCCCGCGACTTCGTCTGCGTGGATTTAGTTCATAACATCCCGCGGGAAGTCTTTGTCACCCTCCAGGTTCTCAACTATACCTATCCAATAAATCACGTCAATCCGTAGCTTTGTAGCAGGAAACATTTGATCGTCTTGCTCGCGGCATTGTTAATGATGATTCAAAGAGAAAACATATTACTGATGATATTATCAATTACTAAACTATAATTTTTATAATTGTTTTTACCATAATTAACCAAATACAAAATTACGTTTAGCTGTCATTTACGTTTTGTTCTTCCACTGTCATTTTCGTTTTTTTATTCCATGTCAGATGCATTTTTGTTATACCAGGTTTTATATTGACTTGACGGAAACGCGGTCGAACGGGATAAAAAGTATCCTATGTCCGTCTCCTGGTTCTAAGCTACCTCTCCACCAATTTTGAGCCAAATCGGTCCATCCGTTCTTGAGTTATAAATAGTGTAACTAACACCACTTTCTTTTATATATATAGATAGATAAGATATATAGATATTGTAAATGCGAAAATGTGTTTGATTGTTGGTTTGCCATTCAATCACGCAACAACGGAGCAACGGATCGACATGCTTTTTTGCATGGGTGTAGTTGAGGACATGGAGAATGACAAAGGCTACTTTTTATCCCGGAAAAACAAAGGGTTCCCGAGGGATTTTAAAAACCTAACTCAGCGCGGACGAAGTCGCGGGCAAAAGCTAGTTTCAAATAAATTCAGAAATTTCTTTCCGATTCTTTTTAAAAAGCCGACTTCCAAACGCCCGCGCCACTATATAATACTATACTCGGCGCAGCGAAACATGATCCCTATGACACTGACAGCTAATGTCACCATATAACATTGTAGTGGCGTCACCATTAAATTGGGATCATATTGGGGGCGTCTAAAAATGCCATTTGTAAATTTTACGTAGCTTTATACCATTAGTAATGATATTCCGCTGATATTTTTAACAATTCTCAACATTTACAAGAAGTTATCTCAATCTGAATTTATGTTTACGTCCTGCAAAACTTACGTCGTGTGACGTTTATCGACTAGGGCGGCAAGTAAAAATGTCGGTAATGGAAATGAGTGCAAAATTTTTTTCATACTCACATTTTAGTTCATATATTATGGAATGGAACAGAATATTACGATCAAACCATTCATACATACACACATGATTATATTATACCCAAGAAAATTAAAAAATAACAGCTATAGGACAAAATGAAATGAAACAAAATCTGTTTAACAATTATTTATTTACATACACAGGGTCAAGGGTGTAACAAAAGTAAGTCATAATACTTTAGGGTTTGCATGTGTTCTTTATATAGTTTACAGTGAAAGTACTCAGCGCTGAAAGCGAAAAATTTTTTTTTGTGATTTGTATGGGCAAGCGCCACATGAGCTTCCCCATGCAAATCACAAAAAAAATTTTTTGCTTTTAGCGCTGCTACTTTGCCAGTGAACTCTATATAAGGGACACTACACACCCTAAAGTATTATCACTTACTTTTGTTACACTCTGTATTTTATTCTGAATCTGATAATGACATGAGTGTTTGCGTCTCAGACTCGGAATCTGAACTGCAACTGCTGTCACCTACATTTATCAATAATGGTTGATCTTCAAGAGTGTCGTATCGCACATCTCGATCCCAATCATCGTAGCAAAGTTTTTGGTCTTTTCTACGACTTTCCTCCAATTATCCGGAGTCACTTCACTACAAGCTTAGCTAGCTATAGATATATAATTAATAAATTTGACAATTATAAAAAGTGTTATAATAAAGCATTTACTGATATTATAAATGCGAAAGTGTGTTTTTTTGTTGGTTTGTCCGCAACAGAACAGCGGATTGATGCGATTTTTTGCATGGGTATAGTAATGGATGTAGTAGTGGTTCCTCAGACCGGGAGAGCTACTTTTTATCTCGGATAATGAAAGAGTTCCCGCGGGATTTTTAAAAACTAAATCCATGCGGACGAAGTCGCGGGCATCAGCTAGTATATATATATAAATATACTTATATAGCAAAAACGTGTTTACCGGGTTAAACATTATTAGAAAATAACAAGGTTGGAAACTTTCGTTTTACTTACCTACTTAATCTATGCCAAAAATCTTAATACAACAACATAATGGACATTAAAAATGCACATTATAATATTTTTTAAAACATGTTTACCAACGTGGCTGAATGCAAGCCACGCCTTTGTCTAAAAAAAAAAATTATCGACACGACCAAAGACACGACCCATCACTAACACGAACTGTCATAGGGATCATGTTTCACTGCGCCGAGTATAATAACAAAGTATATAATTTACCTTACATGTATGTATGTTAGGTCAAATCATGCAAGATAAATTAGAACCACTTCCCGGTTTCCGATTGAGCTGAAATTTTGCATGTATATGTAAAGTGGAAGACAATGCAATATTATTGTGACATGGAGCTGATCTGATGATGGAGTTGGAAGGTGGCTATAGAAACTCTGTAATTAAACGACGTAACCCCATCGAGTTTGGGCTCGTTTGATTCGTCCTGACAAGTACTCTGGTCCTAGACGATATCCAGGGTCTGATGATGTAGCTACCAACTAAAAGCATGTTTTTTTAGGGTTCCGTACCCAAAGGGTACCAACGGGACCCTATTACTAAGCCTACGCTGTCCGTCCGTCCGTCCGTCCGTCCGTCCGTCCGTCTGTCAGCGGGCTGTATCTCGTAAACCGTAATAGATAGACGGATGAAATTTTCACATATTATGTATTTCTATTGCCGCTATAACAACAAATAATAAAAATTAAATTAAATTAAAAAAATTAAATTAAAATGGGTAGGTGGGTAGATGGAAATTTTTTAATTTAACTTTTTTAACGGAACCCTAAAAGAGCGAGGCCCGACTCGCACTTGGCCGATTTTTTAAATTAAAATTTTTAATTTACACTTGTTATATATTTTTTACTTACATTAGGTATAATATTTGCCGAACAAATCTAGATCGGCAAGTAAGTATGACCTAGCTTATAACATTGCGGCATTTGCAATGTCTCACAATGGGTAGACCGTGGAGGTCGAAATGGGTTATGCAACGATATTATATAATGTAGACTGAGCGAAACTTTAACGCTAAAGGCTCATCCACATTAACGCTTAATTTACTAGAGAAATATGACGGAGAACACTACATATGTACCTTGTATAGTTATGTCAAGTCATCTGCGAAAAGCCCCTATTCTTGAGCAAATTTTTACAAGCTTTTATTTAGCTTGACCAGTTTGTTTGTTTGGGTCAAATCTTGCAAGATGAATTAGACCCACTTCCCGGTTTCTGATCGAGCTGAAATTTTGCATTTATGTGTAAATCGGATGACAATGCAATATTATTGTGACATGGAGCTGATCTGATGATGGAGACGGAAGATGGCTATCGGAACTCTGTAATAAAACGACGTAACCCCATCGAGTTTGGGCTCGTTTGATTTGTCATAACAAGTACTCTGATCCTAGATGATATCCAGAGTCTAATGATATAGCTACTAAAAGCTTGCATTTAAAAATAAAAATTTTAATTTACACTTATTTCTCCATATCAACGAGTAACTACTTAAGAGATTTGGGTGTCTAGATTTGTTTTATACTTTTGACGTACATTAAGACGAGATTAAACTGTTGAGCTACCTATGTAGCAGCAGTGGACATCTTGAAAGTATCTATCACCACAGAAGACATTATTGTGCTGCCTGCAATAAGCGGCAGCCAGTGACTTCTGAAATTGCCCGTCTAGGTAATGGGGGTCTACGAACGCTACGCGTCCCGATGCGGAGTCACCATTGAAGCACCACTCACCAGTTTCAGTTAAGATAAAATAAAATAAATAAAATAAAATAAAAAGTAAAGATACTTGAACATAAATAGGCGACTGTATGGAGTGGAATTAACCTAATGATATTAATATCTTACTAACATTATTAATGCGCAAGTGTGTTTGTTGATTTGTACTTCAATTACGCTGCTACGACGTAATATGTTGATAGGTTCATGGGCATAGGCTACTTTTAATCCCGGAAAATCGTTAAAAGTCGCGGCCATCAGCGTGTTAACAATATCTGGGGACACGAGAGTGTCCCCGCCACACGAGCCAAGTGAATTCACGTCCAGGTGAATGTAGCGAAATGGCCAAACCACGTATTTTGACTAACGTGTAGAGTTTGTGAAGTTAGGGCTTATAGAGTTAGGGCGTGTAGAGTAAGAAACTTGGGTCTACATCAGATCTGATAACTTTTTGACAGTGTGAGCCATTGGTCTCGTGCGTCGTATCAACATTTAACATGAAAATGTTTTTGGTGGGATTATTATTTCATAATATGAAACCCACATGGTTCCATGTAATCAAGAATGTAAAGATAAAGTTATCACTCGTTCAGCATAAGGGTATACAAGGATGTTTGATGAAAGTTGATGTTTAGATTCACGATGAAATAGGTATCGCTCGAACAGTACCAATCATGGCACATAAGGAAGGCGGGTAGATATTTGGGAGTGGGTTAAATTAACTGCCTTAATTGAATTTTGCTTCCTTGTCGACCGACGTGTCCCCCAGGGTGGCGGTCGGCCCGAATGCATTTAGTCACTTCATGAACCCTTTTAATCTAATAATGGTAAAGACTTTTTTGTGAGTTTTTGATTTTAAAATAGAAGTATAAAATCCGTTTACTGATATAATTACATTCAATATTATGACTTCGTAACATTTTAATCATAGTAGCATATTACTATTATTTATTTATTTATATATACCTACTTCACTGCACACGAAACAGTGTGCTATCAAACAAAATTCTTAGGCTATCGAACTATAACGCTTAGAAGCGCAATAGTCAACGCAGTGATAAGCCATTATAATATATATAGCTCGATTACCACTCACTCACTCACTCACTCACTCATTGACAGGGTTGTTCTCCTAGAAGGAGACAGAAATCGATATAATGATGTTCGGGAGATGTGTTTGGGGGGGGGGGATTCGAGTTGGGGAAAATTATGACATTTCGGAAAAACAAGATGGCGGCCGACGTGAATCTTGCAACTCTTTTGTTTTCCGACCGATTTCTTTGAAATTTTGGATTATTGTAGAAATTAGTAAAAGATTAACAGAAAAAGTGAAAAAAAATAAAAAAACAAGATGGCGGCCGAGCTGTGACGTCTCAAATTTCCAACCCCTCTCCTGTAAAATTTTGTATGAAAAAAATTTTTTTCACCCATGGTGTCGTATAGAGCTCAAAGAATGTGACTCGGAGAAAGGTGGAGAGAGCTGATGAGTGAGGAGTTCGGAGACGGGCGAGGGGCACGGCCAGGGTATACAAGATAGGTGGAGGGTGCTCGACCAAATGTCATTCGAAACCTCGAGCAGTTGCCAGTCAGTTGAAAAAAAAATCCAAAATGGCGGAAAAAAAATGGCGGCAAATTTTGTCCGTCTCTCTCTCGGAGACTATAAAAGATGGAGGAGCGGTTTCTCGACAAAAGATGATCACAACCCGGAGGTCTACCTGGTGAGCAGGAAAAAAATTCAAGATGGCGGATTTTTTTTTCCCCCCATACAAAATATATGGGGAATATTGAAGGGACTAGAAGTTGGGAACTATGCAAGACATTGATTTTGATAGGTTCATAGGGCTTTTTTCTTTTTCTTTTTTTTCATTTTACATTTGCTTTTTTTCTTTTTTTTTCTTTTTCATTTGTGAATGAGGAGCACGGCCAGGTTATTGCAGATAGGTGGGGTGTGCTCGAACAAATTTTTTGGCAAAAGATGACCAGAATCCGAAGGTCTACTTGATGAGTAAAAAAATCGCGGTCCGCTTTAGCGGGCCGCGCACCCACGCGCCCTACTTGTAGTAATAACACTTCCCGCGAGCTGCTTTAGCAGCTCGCGCACCGAGCGAAATAAATAAAGCCGAACAATCGCGGTCCGCTTTAGCGGGCCGCGCACCCACGCGCCTTTTAGTAAAACACTTCCCGCGAGCTGCTTTAGCAGCTCGCGCACCGAGCAAACGCTAGTTTATATATAAAGCCTTAAAGGCTGACTACGCAGTATCGTCGCGAGTTAATACGACGAGCTCACAGAGATGTATTAAAAACTGTGCTGTGAAAGGGTGTTATAATTCATCACAACAACCATCAAAAACACGGCACTCACATATTCATTGGTTTTTTTGAGCCCACGCCACGTTTGAAGCGGAACTTTATTAGAAACTTCTGTTCTAAGCGTTATTGTTCTATGTCCTAGACTTGTAGTTTCATCTGTTTGCCTCTAGGAGATCCTTGCCGGCTCTTTTCAGCAGAATCTGCTTTCCGAACTGGTGGTAGAGTCTTGACTTATCTTTAGAGCCACAGGTTGACCTACATGAAAAAATAATTTAGATTTTTTTATAGGTTCGCTATGTTCTGTAGACATATAATATTTTCTTATCTATATCTATACTTATAATAAAACAGTAACTGAAAGATTTCTATACATTTAATATATTATAGAATAGAATAGAATAGAAATAGAATAGAATAGAAATATTTTTTATTCAAATAAACTTTTACAAGTGCCTTTGAATAGTCAATGAATCTACCACTGGTTCGGAATGCCTTTCCTGCCGAGAAGAACCAGCAAGAAACTCGGCGGTTGCTCTTTTCAAAACAGATTTACAATACAGTAAATACTATGCTATATATGCAGTGTTTCCACAATGAGCAAAGTTCCAAAAATGCATACAGACTAACTTCTATCTTAAGATGGGCAGACATAAAGTAGCCCCATTCCCGCCGGTGGCACCCGTTCACGAGCATGACGCATGACCCAGCCATTGCTTCGCTCAACCATATTTGAGGGAACGTAACAACCCGCATCACACGACACCACCACAGAAATGTTTAAAGAGTGCGTGACATACTTATGCTACCCATGTCAAGGCATCAAACTGAAAACTAATATTCAAATGCTAATTTTAAGACATCACTTAGACACAAATAAAGTAGAAACACTGAATAGCACAGGATAATTTTGTTACACAGGTTGATTAATACTGTCTCATGAATCGCTGGAGCGAGTTATATCCACGCTTTTTTGTCATTAATATAGTCTTCAATTGTATAATATGCTTTTTCCATGAGAGAAGTTTTAATTGCTTTCTTAAACTTGTGTAAAGGCAAGTCTAAGATCGACTGTGGAATTTTATTATAGAACGTCACGCCCATTCCCACAAATGTCTTTCGGACCCTCTGGAGGCGCAGTCGAGGAATCACGAGCCTATTTGGATCTCTAACCTGCCTATCGTGTAAATCACCCTTTTTTTTGTAACTTAAAATATTTTGTCTGACAAATATTATGTTGTTATAAATATATTGTGAAGCTACTGTCAGAATGCCTATTTCCTTAAATTTATATTTGAAAATTTCAATATTTGAAAATTTTAACCGGGAGATGCTTTATTATCGGTACTGAGCCCAAAACAGATTTTTGGAACGTAAGTTCCTTATCGCGCGGTACGGAAGGGGGCTAGACGGAAAAAATTAAGGAACCGACACTCGACAATTTTTGTTGAATGTGAATTTTGCATTGTGTTCGGTATTTTCGCGATACAACATTAGGTCTCCGTAGCCTAGTGGCTCCGGCACTTATAACTTATAAGTTATAAAAAATTAGGGAAAAATTCCACATGTTGAAATTATTTAAAATTAAATTGAAAATGGAAAATTCGGTCTGTCGAGCTGGGATTCGAACCATCGACGTTGAACTTTTAGGCGACTGCTGGAGCCACTAGGCTACGGAGACTCAATGTTGTACCGCGAAAATACCGAACACAATGTAATCGAAAGGAACTACGTTCCATCCGGGTGTCCCTTGACACCTCTCAAGTTTTTTTATTATTTAATTTTTGTCTGTCTGTGTGTCCGGGCATCACGCGAAAACTACTGAACGGATTTGAATGAAGATTGACATAGTGGTAGCTGATACTCCGGGTCCACATATAGGATAGTTTTTATCCTTATAAACAATAAAGTTCCTCCGAGATGGGGGGTGAAAGTTTTTGTTTAGTTTGCTCCATAACTCCGTCAAATCTAAATCGATTTTAATAATTCTTTTTTTATTTGAAAGTTTATACAATCACATTTATTTTGCCTAATTTTCACTAGTTATTATTATAACATCATAATCAGCCACCCGTGACTGGCCGATTCTGTGTCAGTTTTGGCTGAAATGCATTTTATTGTGTGTTAAATGTGACTTTAAACCAATACCGTCAATGAATATTTTACTTTGACGCTAATGCCATCAAATGAATACGATTTTGATCGGCAACTTTTAGACAATCGCACTTCTGATAAAGCGATGATGTAATTATAAGGAACCCTCTCAGTGCGCGTATAAACGTATGTTCCACGTAGAGCCTGAATGATGACGTGTCAATCGATTTGTTATTATCTTTATTATTCGTCTATGGTTATTATCGTAGTGGCAAATCCTAGATCCATGGTTATTATGGTCCGCGTTACATTAGCTACATTCTATTACTAGTAGGGCGCGTGGGTGCGCGGCCCACTAAAGTGGACCGCGGTTTTTCTGTTCATCAATTAGAGTTTCAGGTCTTGATCATATTTTACCTGAACACCACTCTTCCATCTTTTATACTCTCCGAGATAGACCATGACGAAATTTGTATGGCCGCCATCTTGAATCCGCCATTTTGAATTTTTTTTAGCTCACTGCCAAATGGATGAGGTTTCAAGTATTTTTTGTTTGAGCGCCTCCCAGCTATGTTCTCCTGGCCGTGCTCCTCACCCACCTTCCAAACCCTAGATCATCATATCTCATCATTTGTCAGAATGAGAATTCTTCTATAAAAACAAATTTTGAAAAGGAACCGTATCAAAGTCTTGCATAGTTCTCAGCTTCTAGCCTCTTCAATAGTCGCCATATATTTTGTATGGAGAAAAAAAAATCCGCCATCTTGGATTTTTTTCTATTCATTAAATAGACCTCTGGGTCCCGATCAACTTTTGTCAAGAATCCACTATTCCATCTTTTATCCTCTCCGAGATAGACACCGACGAAGTTTGTATGGCCGCCATCTTTTTTCCGCCATTTTAATTTTTTTTTTTCAGCTCACTGCCAATTGGATGAGGTTTCGAATGACATTTGTTCGAGCACCCCCCACCTATCTTCAATACCCTGGCCGTGCTCCTCACCCGTCTCCGAAATCCTCAATCATCAGTTCTCTCCATAATTTTCCTCCGAATGAATTTTTATCTTCTATACGAAACCATTAGTGAAAAAAAAAAACTTTCATACAAAATTTTACAGGAGAGGT
The DNA here is from genome assembly GCA_029955525.1 of Oeneis ivallda. Classification (NCBI taxonomy): domain Eukaryota; kingdom Metazoa; phylum Arthropoda; class Insecta; order Lepidoptera; family Nymphalidae; genus Oeneis; species Oeneis ivallda. The sequence continues at coordinate 8,869,696 of JARPMR010000003.1, read as the reverse complement.
GATCAATCAGTCAATCAGTCAGTGAATCAGCCCCAGCAGCTATTTAGATATCTATTATATGTATACATAGGCGGATTATATTTACTGGGTTGAATTGTCAAAGATTCTATACGAACATAATCAGTATGACGGATGTTACATCCAATTTGAACTTTACTTTTTATTATTTTTATCTTGTTGGATAGAATAAGTAAAAAAGTACTGTGTATAAATTAAAATTTACTCGACCCATCTTTCTACAGAAATAGACACGCTGAAGCCGCTCATTAGAATATGAAGTATTTTGGCGCATCGCGAAATAACCTCATCTCCATGGATAACGAAATTCATATTCTCGAGTGCAATTTTTATTATATTTAAAATTAATAAATTGATAAAATTCAAAATTCAAAATTATTTATTTCACGTAGGCTAACCTGTGGCTCTTATGACACGTCATGACTCAACCTGCACCGGTTCGGAAAGCGGATTCTGCTGAGAAGAGCCGGCAAGAAACTCAGCAGTGGCTCTTTTCAAAATAATCATTTTACAATATTATTATGTAGCTTACATTGTAATAAGTTTTTTATACTATCTTGTGGGCAGCTGAATGCCAAGCCGATTTAACCCATTGCAACTTTGTTAGAATAGAATATAATATTTCCACAATGATGGGAAGTTCCAAAAAACGTACTACAATTCAATTCATGTTAAGACGAGCAGACATAAAGTAGCCCCGCCCCATTCTCGCCGGTAGCACAACCCGACAACACGACACCACCACAGAAATGAAATTTCATTACTGAATTAAATCTGTTCTCTTCATATCTCACCAATTAATTTGTCGTTAGTAATTAATAAAGCATTTTTTTGCAGATTGGTGAATTTATCCTGTATCATATTTATACCTAGCGTATCTTCCTAAAAAATAACTTCCTTCTACATAATGCTGAATCGACCGCAAAGGTGTACAAAAAAAATCGAAAGAGTGTACGATTTTACAAAACCGGAATATCATTGCAAACATTTTTTGTTAGTAAATGTAATAAAATAAATAATGATGACTCTTAGTCATACTAACTTAAGGTACCTTAAACGTCGATCTACGATTATGTTAATAGTATTATTTGTAGTATATATTGGGGATAGTTTAATACTTACGCGGTCTGCAGGCCGATTCTGTACAAGCTGCATCAATATAATTTATGACTGAATGTAGCGCGTTCTTTCTTCAACAATGCATTTTAGGCAATAGCAAGTGAGTATTTGCCAATCAAATGCGATTGCAATCGTCTCACTGTAGCAATCATTTTGAGAGAATCGCACAGCTGTTTGTGTAAAATGCTGACAAAATATTGTGTCATAGTGTCATCAGATAGAGTCAGGAATAAAAGCAACCCCTTTCTTCCCCGCTAATGATTCCAAAGACTTACTCTAAATTTAATCTTCCGAATTATTTAACTATCATTGACAGACCAGTAAAACTATGTCAGGTGATAACTTATCGAGTAATAAAAAGCACGACTGTCGAATTTTTACACCAATCAGGATGTGGTCCACTTGGCGCGACATTGCTACTCTAGTATCGAACAGCTCTCCGTTCGGCGTGGTCTCTGTCCGCCATTTTTCTCCCACGCTCGGGTACTTAAAGCGTATTTTATTAGGTAACTGATTTGCAGTAAAAAGGTTTACTGCCATTTTACAATAGCCTTAATATAGGGTTCCATTTAATTTCCAATTCCCATTATCTCTATACAGTTGATCTAAAGTCTCGGCTATTCAATTTAATTAAATACGTTTACTTACTAGATTGATGTAATAAGGTTGTACAATTTAATTACATATTTGTCGTAAATTCGCCAGCTAACAAAATAATTATAAGGGAACTGAGTTGATATAACCTCTTTCGTATATATTTTGATGAAGACGTTATAAAAGATCCGGTACTCAGTCGGTTTTTAATTAAATTTTTGATCAACATCAAGTATAATTAAGTAGGTTTTACATTATTAATATCATCGCTGTAGTTGGAAAATTAAACTAGTGGTTCGCCCCGAACTGAGACCTCGCGGTAACGGTATCCCATGATTATTCATTCAATCGATACATGATAACCAAAACTGACATTATTATTATGCCCGTTTTCACCAAACATACCTAAATCATCCCCTAAGTAGGAGTCTCTTAACGTAGGTAGCTCCTAAATACAATCCTAAGTCCTAACATCCGTCCCAATATCCTTTTAGGTGTCCCGTACAGGATCGTGATAAATAAGTTGACAGAAAACATCAATCACCTAACTTATAGGTAGCCCGTAAAGGTTAGGGAACGTTAGTGAAAACATTGAATTATTTATCAAACATTGAATTTAACTCGTAGTTCCATGGGAATAGTTACTGACTGCGCCATCTATTAGCATTATTGTGAAGCTATGTTGATGCTATATGAATTACTGACGCCCATTAAAAATTAAATAATCTCGTTTCTTTATAATATTCATATAATTTTAGTATTTGTTGTTCAAGTACAGGATATAAGTGACCTAAAAACATAAAATCAGTTTGAAAATCCATAGCGGATTTTTCTAGAGAGCGTCTTCAAGCGAGCGTATAAAATCGCCACTTTGAAAGCCCCCCATTTCGTCAATTTTAAGGGAAAAATTAAAAAAAATATATTTTTGTACTCAGTTCAAAATTATCTTTAAAATGATACGTAACAATTTTATGTAACGCGATTTTTTTTTTTTTACTTCGCATTCGCTTCTATGAGAGCCCCCCTGAAATAAAGATTTTTATAACTTTTTAAGCCATTTTCGGCTGGAGGCCATCGGTTTACATATTATATCTAAATTTGAAGTAATTACGTTCAGTAATTCAAAAGTTATAAGGCTCTGACAGACGGACGGACGGACGGACGGACGGACGGACAAGTGCAAATCGCCCTAGTTAACTCAAAGACCTTCGCTTCGCTCGGTCGATAAATACACTTTTTGCGAAATCGACTTTATTGCATTTACAGAAAGTCCAATTAAAGCCGCATCTTTCTGTAGTTCTGTAGTTGTCATTTTTTTTTTATTTGATTTGACAAAGACAAGAATATATAAACAAATAGACTAACGACCCATGACACAACAAATAAACAAATATATAAACTGGCATGTACAAAAGATTTAGTGACATACAGTTTAGTTTGAGTAGTGTTACAAAGGTTACAAAATATAGATCATAAAGAAAAATCAGAGTTGTTACAATTTGGCTCCCTTGCGAAGGGAGTCGATGACATTTTTGCAAAATAATGTGCGCGATATACTCTTGCCGATATTTATTTGCCCACGTGAAAGCATTAAATTACAAGCCTGCTCGGCGCTGATATAACTAGTGCTGTATTTGTTGAAATACCGTCCCGAATTACTATTGTTACACCGGGTCACTGAACCTCAAATTGAACATGTAATTAAGGCGCAGACTAATGTATATTGGGTTAATGATTTGTCGGCTATGAATTCAATATCTTTGTCTATAAATCTATTAATATTGGGGTGAAAATGGATCACATTCTGACTTAACAATAGCGTATACTTTTAATACAAAAAAAAAAATACTACCCACCAACTTATTACTATGTATTGATCAAACAGTGTGATAAAAACTTAGGTCACTAACGGGCAACGGCCGGGTTTAATAATTTTCTTCTTCTTTTTCTTAACGTGCCTTCTCCTTGCGAAGGTTTCATTTCAATCATTAGGGCGATTTCAACTTTTGAGACCGCTGCTCTAAAAAGTGATCTCGTGCTCTTTCCGAACCACTGGCGCAAGTTTTAAAGCCACGATATCCTTCTGCGGCCAGGCCTCCTTCTGCCTGCCACTTTCCACTGCATGATAAGTTGAAGGAGTTCATATTTCTTGGTGTTGCGCATCACGTGCCCAAAATGTTCCAATTTCCTGCTCTTTATGGTTGTAAGTATCTCTGTGACCTTCCTCATTCTTTAGAGCACAGTGCTGTTTCGTACACGGTCTCTCCAAGAAATTCTTAGCATACGTCTGTACAGCCACATCTCGAACGCTTCCAGTTTTCTAGACATGGCTTCTGTCAGCGTCCAAGCTTCTACACCATAGAGAAGTACAGAAAAGACATAGCACGGCGCTATGCGTGTTTGAAGAACTTATATACTCTAAAATCTAAAAATTTTAATTCGAATATATACCTAATATTTAAAGAATTATAGATGAACGTGTTATGTTTGTTACACAGAAATACCACGAGTACAACGTGGAGGTGGTCCGCAAAGACGGGCTGCTGCTCGTGCGGGAGCTGGCTGCGGAGGTCAAGAACCATATGGATTTTAAGATCAATGCTGTTATGGTAAGTACTTGAAGCTATTCAACTTCATATAATCAGTATTTAGTTGGATTAATAGGAGATTTTTTAACTAGAGGAAGTTAAAAAATCTCCTATTGGAACTCATTGATTTTTCGGGATTAAAAATGTTCTAAGACCGTTTTCAGAATGCAAGCTATATCCGTTTCAAAATCGGTTTAACGGCTGTGTTATGAAAAGATCTCTCAAGATCAAAGACTGATAACCTCACTCGTACCTACTCGCTTTTATATTATTAGTATGCTTTTAAATTACCTTTATTACCGGAAATTCTGTGATGACTTCCTTCTTCTTTGGAAAATTCGATATTGAAAAAAAATATTGAGGTCCATAGTATACTTAATATCCTGTGATGACACTCATGGACAAAAATACATAATATCTATTGCTATAGATATAAAGACTTAAAAATGGCTGATATATGAATATAATATATCTTATACTAGCTGATGCCCGCGACTTCGTCCGCGTGAAATTAGTTTTAAAAAATCGCTTTGTGTTCGTTATCGTTAATCGCAAAGTTTTTTTTTACTACGTCACTATGCGCATATTTGATACCTAACTGCCTCGTTGGTCTACTGGTGAGCACGTTCGACTACGGATGACGAGGTCCTGGGTTCGATTCCCCGGTCGGGCCAAAAAAAAAAGGTACTTAATGGGTTTTTCTGTCAAGAAATTCTCATTACTAGCCCGGAGTTAGGAAAGTTAGCGGTGAGTCACCCCCGTGCCTCGGAGAGCACGTAAAGCCGTCGGTCCTGCGCCTGGTCTCCTGGTCCTGGAGTGAGGGAATAGAAAGTGCACCTGTGTCTGCGCACACACTTGTGCACTATAATATCTCCCGCGCAGATGGCTAATCTCTGAGCAGGTTGGCCGCCGTGATCGGATTCGGTCGGGAGGACAATTTTTTTATTTTTATTATTACTTGATACCTACAACATCAATTCACAATAGTGTATTTAAAATATTATAATGACCAAAATAAATACGTTGCTACGTACTACAATATTTATTACCAAAGAGTGTTGACGTCAGGCAGGCATCATGCAGATCCACTTACAACAAGACTAACAAGACATGTTGTGCCGACCCCACATAGCGTGGGACAAGGACAAGGAGATGATGATGATGTACCTTTGAGTATTGGTTATATACTCAAAGTGATGTACTGCAATATTTAACACTGCTTTATTATAACTAGTTTTTAGGGTTCCGTACCTCAAAAGGTAAAAAAAGAAACCCTTATAATATCACTCTTTTGTCCGTCTGTCCGTGTGACACCACTGATTTTCTCAGGAACGGGTGGACCTAGCAAGTTGAAATTTGTACCAGATACTGACTGTCTATAGTCCCTATTAGGTGTATAAAAATCAAGGTCAGGAGTCAACACGATAAAAAGATATGGACAAATTTAGATTTTCACGAAAACTTGTAAGTACTAAAATTTACTTTATTTTTCACCTTTTTTTATTTTTCGGAATTTTTCCTTTACTCGTGCTGCGAGACCTTGCTTTTAACCAAAATTGACAATCCTGGGTCAACGGGAACTACCATATAGGTTTTGGGTCGAAAACCTGTTGACCTAGAATCACAAAATTTGGCAAAAAGCAAGGCCTTATAGCACAAATGAAGGAAAAATTCCAAAAAATAAAAAAAAGTTTAAAATTAAATATAATAATAATATAATGGCGGTATAATGGGTAGGTATGGAACCCTCGGCTCACGAGTTCGACTCGCACTTGACCGGTTTTTTGTTTCTTTAAATTGAACGATAGTAAAATTGATGTAAAGAATGAAATGTATTCCTGCTCGCTTGAAAAAAAATCTATATAAATCTATATATATATAAAAGAAAGTGGTGTTAGTTACACTATTTATAACTCAAGAACGGATGAACCGATTTGGCTGAAAATTGGTGGAGAGGTAGCTTAGAACCAGGAGACGGACATAGGATACTTTTTATCCCGTTCGACCGCGTTTCCGTCAAGTCACTATAAAACGCGGTAGAACAAAAACGCATCTGACATGGAATAACAAAACGCAAATGACAGTGGAATAACAAAACGTAAATGACAGCTAAACGTAATTTTGTCTTTGGTTAAGTATGGTAAAAAATTTGACAATTATAAAAAGTGTTATAATAAAGCATTACTGATATTATAAATGTGAAAGTGTGTTTGTTTGTTGGTTTGTCCTTCAATCACGTCGCAACAGAACACCGGATTGATGCGATTTTTTGCATGGGTATAGTAATGGATGTAGTAGTGGTTCCTCAGACCGGGAGAGCTAGGTACTTTTTATCTCGGATAATGAAAGAGTTCCCGCGGGATTTTTAAAAACTAAATCCATGCGGACGAAGTCGCGGGCATCAGCTAGTATATATATAAAAAAATCTAGGTGTGAACGGTGTTTGAAGTCTTCGAGTATTACACTAGCGGCACGCTATGATGGCCGGTTTGACGTTTGTCCGCTCATGAAGTTCCGTATTAATTGATAACGACTTTGAAGGAAATAATTGTATTACTTTATTGACGATAGTGATGTGCAGAGATTCATAAATTTTATCGAATGTAGTTTTAGGTTTAGGACTCAAAAATTTATTAAATTGATTTCTAAAATGTATACAAGTGTAGAAAAATCAGTTTGCACCATTTAAGGGGTGAATGTACTTGTGAATATGAACAATTTTCACTATGTGGACAAACCTCTGAAATTGCAAAAAAATATCAGCTGTTTCATACAAAAGGTAAAATTTTTATTTTTATATGATATATACCACAACTCGGCATTTGGTTTTCTAAATTGAAAATTTTTAAAAATGGAATCTAATACGATCGTCACATAGGATCGCTGGCTAGCACAACTACTACCTCCGGCAAACTCGCGTCAATGCTCAATGCAAAACAAAGCAGTTTCGAATTGACGTTGCTTCGAAAAGTATAAACTGTCAGTGCAATGCGATTGTGATATAGTTTTGACCTGGCTTTGGATTTCAAATATTGATACTGCATTACTGTTGACCGTTGCTCGTTAATTTGGACTCTGTTCAAGCCCTTTGTTGTGGATTTCGTCGATATGACCGAACGTACGCAGAGAACTGTTCTAAATAGTCAGACACGTGAGTTCGTAATACGCCTTCGTAACTATTTCGATCGTGAAGCTCAAAATGGAGGGCCAATTTTACCTATAACGTCAGTGGTTGAACGCGTAGCTGATGCGCTTAATATTGGACAACGAACTGTTAGACGGATAAGTTCGTTCAAATAAATTAAATAAACATATACATTTTTGTTTTATTAAACCTATTTAATCAGGTACAAAAACAAAACTTAATTGTTTTTTGTTCGAGAATAAATTGACATTCCACATCACTATTGTAATGTGTCAAACCGGCCATCATAGCGTGCCGCTAGTTTAAAGTTGGTTTTATACTCAAAGGTTTGTTTCAAACTCTTTCACAAAAACCTAGGTGGACACTGCTACAGGCAAAAGAACTCGGTTGATTTTTTTTTCTTTTTTTAGAAATGTTTTTTTATTCAAATAAACTTTTTCTTGTACTACACGATTTCTAAACTAAACAAATCTAAACCATTTCTAATATAATCTAAGAAACACGTCTAAACCTCGTGCTATTCCCTTCATAATGATTCCGGTAGAAAAGAATAGCACTAGAATTAGACGCGTCAAACTACTTTAGTTTAAAAATTGTACATAGGAGAATCGGCTACATTAAAATAAACCTATTAGTTTAATAAAATTAATTAATTTTTTTTTCTTTCTTTAATAAAGTACAATTGGATAACACTAGGTAATAAACAGACTGCGTGACCAACTAGATGTAGTCTCGATAATTCCCAAGGACAGTCGTAGACTACATTAGCATATTCCGGTAAGGCCGCCGCTCGCTGTCTCTGCGCCCCTATTCACCCCGCCAGTACCCCTATCGTAAGCCCGCACCCCTGATATTGGAATTCTTCTGAATCTCGAACTAATCCGACTGCGGCCGTTTCCCGCTTGAACTTTCAATTTAATGCAAAGTTGACGATTTTGTACGAACTCTTCGCGTAGTTTACCTTCCCTGATGTTTACCCGATCCTTACTCATTTCAGTATTTTACCTTAATTCATTTCAAAACGAAGGATTTCTCTATGTTTGACGGCTTCTCTGCATGGTGCAAAACTGACATGCAGGTATAAATGCCTCGAATTTGGCAGAACCAAATAATAAAATGTAATTAGGAGTTTACTAGCACCAAAAAAGATTAATGGGGAGTTTAGATAGTAAAATAAGCGATGTAAGGGCTCATACATACGAGAGACAAGTTGCCAACGGCAGAGGCAACTGTAGCGCACGACATGCCCGCGAAGCCAAATGCCAATTGGTCCGAGTCGCGGGCATAAAATGCGCTCCATTAAAGAAATTGATGTTGAAAATTGTGGCAATAAACACCAATTTTTGTATTAGGAATTATAAATTACAAGTAGGTACGGTAACAAATAGCCGTTATCTAATCAAAAGATGGAATGTCAATTGCATTTTTATTCGATTGTTCGTAAAAGTGGATAGAGTATGAAAGTATCCATCTCGTTCTCTATACATTAATATTTAAGTAAAACCAACATTTTCTAAGCCAGAAAACACTCTGATAATAACCTAATAAATAATAATTGTAATAAACAATCATGTTCAATAGCAAATACTTAAAATGTCCAGCCTTCTTAAAGTTAGTTAAGAACGTACTTAAGTGTTCAGGTAAAACTCTGTGAAAAACAAAGATTTATCAGAGCGGCAATCAATGTTTGTGGGAAGGTGACTTGGAGTGGAGTTCTAAGAGAGTCGCGCCACAAAATACTTCTTTCACCCATACAAAGTTTCAAAAGTTCTTAAACCTTCCAGGGTTCTTGTATCTATTAGGCAATTCGTACACCTCTACCACGTACAACTGTAGTAGGGTAACCAGCCCCCTTAGCCATGTTACACTTACGATTGTCTATTTCTCTTTCTACGATAGCAAACGCTTGAAGGTTTTCGATTTTGAAACTCAAACCTTTCAACATTGCTAACTAGATGGCGCTTAAATTACCTAATTATTTTAATGTGTATTTTAAATGGACACTACAGTGAATTTAATTGCTAAAAAACGTTTAAAATACAAAATGCCGCGAAATATTATCAATAAACTTCTGTCTTTGATCAGCTGCTGCGCCATCTAGTCTAGCCCTAGCCGAACCATCAAGCGTTTGCAATCGTAGAAAGAGAAATAGACAATCGTAAGTGTAACATGGCTACGGCGTGCTGTGACGTTCCGACGTGTCTTGTCGATTGCGTGACTTGCGAGTTTCGAAATCAAACTTTTACGGTCTGTAAAAGAAAGGAAATTGGCTGTTTCACTGCAATGTTTTGACTATGAGTCTTCTGTTTCCCTTCATTTTGGGTGTTCTAGTGTACTATGGCATTGCTGACGCCATTCGCGTTTAGTTGGCGTTTGGAATCGCTACATTTGTTTCACGGGTTTGCTAGGGTCATCGCCAAAATCGCATGGTTAAGAGACAGATTCATCTTAAAATCTCTACCAGCTACTTTACTATACTCTACGACTTAAATCGGTGTTTCAGCGGTTTCGCTATAGTTATTTCACGGCGGAGGTGTCCTCAGGGCAACACGACAATTAGGGAGACAGACTAGAATCTTCAGTTTTTTGGTTGTTAATAACCACCGTTGAGCTATTAAGGCGTAATTATATGAAGCGCTCCACTCCCGAATACCATTTGTGGTTTTTGTTTCCAACTCCACCGTCATCATTCTGTAAAAGTTCCCTTTTTGTAAATTCATCCCTTCCTAACGTAATGAAGGCCTACAGCATTCAATTAACCGAAGAGATTGGAATGTTTCGTGATTTGTACCCCGGATCGTATTTCCATCGGCGTGAGTATATTTTTAATATAAACAAAAGGGTCCACCTACTTTTCACTGACTATTTTTTTTAAACTTTTTTTCCATAATGTTCCCATAGGTGTGTGAAATTGTGGACGTGGCGTGCGTGGTGGAATAAATCCTTATTCGAGACCTGGGCCCAGCTATAGGGTTGTGATTAATTTTCTATAATATAACAATCGTAACGACGCACATAGGAGTATTTGACATAAAAAACCGGTCATAATTCAAAATCCCGAATTTGCTCTAACGCAACCCAAAATGCATGTTTCTTTATCTACAATAACCGGTTTATCGAAACGCAGCCCCCTCAACCCCCATGGTCCGGGCACCTGGCCACAAATCTCAGTCGGAACCCGGTCATTGTGTTAATCGTGTGTCTGTTGTCGGCGCTCTCGTTTGTGTTACATAGTTATTTGTGAAAAATGTCTTCGTGTAGTATACAACAGGATAAAATCGACTTAAACATGGAAGTAGAAGGTTAGTACTCTTATATTAAAGCATATTTAATTTAGTACCTTATGAATAATCTACCTTTATAGTCAATATTATAAGCCCCTTTTATGACGCATCTTTTAAATGAATTTTGAGATAAATTAGTGTTTTTGTTTATGTGTCGCACCTTGTCGCCTCAAATTATTTATGTAGACATTAAATTTAGACTTTTGAGAGGTAGAAGCTCTAAAAAAATCTCACCCCCATGTACCCCATAATTTTTTATCGTATTTCGAAGTATAGGAGAGAATATTATTATTAAAAAAATTAAGTGCATTTTTAGTATTTTTTTGTTGCAGATCCTTCAGAAAGGGTGAAAAAAATTAGTAGAATGGAGTTATACACCATTTTACAAGAGTTTAAGGGAAAAAAATGGAAGAAAAATTTTCTTTGCTGGAAGAAAGACTAATGCAAATGACTTCGTGTCCGCCTGAAGAAAGGAGTATTCTAACTCGTTCGTTAAGATATTTCAAGAGTAGTTTTAAGACAAATGGACAGCCGCCCGTAACACTGATGAAAGATTCATTAAAACAATGTTGAATGGCTCAAAAAATCGCTGAAGCTACCTGCATGGTCACACAAACCAGGACGACCAGCAAAACAATGCGCTCAAGTTATATCAGAAGCTATTCTACCAATCGGACAGCTATCAGAGGAGGCCGCTGAAGCACGCAACAAACATTTGAGGAAATATCGCGTCGACTTTGCCAGAAAATTCTCTAGAGTAGACTGTAACAGAGATATTTTAAATAGGTTGTTGTTAACATCCGATCCACTTATCAGCTGCAACCGAGTCAAGCGAAACAAGAAAAGCAGACCTTTTTCCAAGGAATCATTGGCCATTTTAGTACCAAGAAGACCGGATGATAATAGCTCCGACGAAGAAGGCGATGGGGATAAAATGACTAGTGAACACGAAAGTAGTGATTCTGAATAATACGGTCTATGAAAATAACGACTTTTCGAAATATAGAAATTTGATTGTATTTTTCTAATTATTTTTTTATAATTTTCTTGTTATTTTATATTTTTTGATAATACATATATACAAAACTATGATATTGTATTCCCTTTTATTTCATAAAATGTCGAAAAAATTACTAAAATAATTTTGACCGGTTTTTCATATCAAATACTCCTATGTGCGACGCGAAGCGTCAAATCTATTTTTACTAGCTTTTATTTAACTTGCAATGTATGTAGGTATGTATGTTTAGGTCAAATCTTGTAAGATAAGTTAGAACCACTTCTCGGCTTCCGATTGAGCTGAAATTTTGCATGTAGGTATACGTAAATTGGATGACAATTCAATATTATTGTGACATGGAGCTGATTTGATGATGGAGCTGGAAGATGGCTATCGGAACTTTGTAATAAAACGACGTAACTCATCAAGTTTGGGCTCGTTTGATTAATCTTGACAAGTAATCAGCCCCTCTAGCCAAGTTACACTTCGTTGTATCGTTTCTCTTTCTACGATGGTCAACGCTTGAAGTTTTGGCTAGGGCTAGACTAGATGGCGCTACAGCTGATTAAAGACAGAAGGGTCTTGATAATACAGGCAGGTCCTAGATGGTATCTACTGTCTGATGATATAGCCAACTAATAAAAACTTGTTTTTACAAATAAAATTTTTAATTTACACTTTTTTATATACCTTATTGAGTATTAAAAGCTCCCATCGAATATCTTTTGTCCATCATATCTAAAAGGTCCAACATGAAGTTGATGTACGAATCCTGTAACAGATTGCATTCATATTATTAATATATGTATTTATTCACATAAATTCCCATCAGCTATCCGCATCACTGCTTCGTAGAGGTCACGCTACGTGTAAGCTGCTACGAAATATTACGAATCAACCCATTGAAAAGTCCGCTTTTAACATTTTCGACACGGTAAAAATAGTTTTAGCTCGCCGTGTCACGCAAGAATGGAGCCACGCTATTTTATATTTTACAACATTGTTACCCCTGCGCATACAAGTATTGGAAAAAATATTATTTCCGGTTCACTATTGCAAAACGAATCTTATTCTAATATAAAAAAATACCTTATTGGAAAACTAAAGCTTAGGTTACATTAAAGCCTGAAAACGCACGTGTTATGTTGTCTGATTACGCTATTTGGTCAAAATTTTATAGTGAACCTTATGCAATCATCGCTTATACGAGAAATTTAGTAATATAACAATTTAAATTGGCTTGTTTATAATATCTGTACATCCTTTATAAATAATCGTGTAGTGTTTGGCATTTGGCACTGATATAGAAATTGAAGACAAAGATACTATTCATATTATTCCAGAAAATAATTCCCCTGGCATGCATTGGCGTTTCGTTCATACAATAGAGCTGAAATATGACAACGAGATAGCTTGTATCCTGAAGATGTACACTTTTCATGCTAGACATGCCGTGGGCACTTTAGCCCACGGCAACAAAGTCGTAGGCGTTAGCTTGTTATAAAATAAAAAGTCCTGCTAGAAATGGAGTACAAATATCTGTCCGTTCCACTTTGTAAAAGGAATCATATTAGTGGAATGGTGCCAGCGATTGCTGTGGGTTCATTGTTGCATGAATCTTGTGCACTGTGCCGACTACTATTGTAATTCCACTGCCTGAGATTACAAATTTGGTATACGAGTACCTACTTGTTTTCGTACGTCTATACTGTTGAACATAAAACGTTGAACAAAATAAAAAAGCCATTTCATGTAACTGAAACTCAAACATATTTAATAAATTGTTTAATTTTAATATGATTCACATGCTTTAAAATTATTAGAAGAAAATGCTTTAATGCCATTATATTAAGTCTGAAGCTGCACAATTCCTTGCGATGCAATCGCGCGATTTGAATAACGGTGCCTGACACGGTGTAACCTAAGCGTAATGGCATGACGTGTAATATTGCCAATGCATGAGTAGACCATAATTGAGACCAAACTTTGTGAATACTTGTATGTATTTTCGACTTTATTTTTATTTTGGTCTATACTATATTCAGAAGCAAAATATACTAGCGATGATTGGTTATAACTATAGAAATGAGTGAAATGCAAGTTATCTCAGTTTTGAGTTTTACATTTACAATTTGATTTATTTTTACAAAATATTAGTCGGAAAGCACCGAAGAACATAGTAACTGTCGCAGCATGTAATTGAAATCATATTAGTGGAATGGTGCCAGCGATTCCCGTGGGTTCACTGTTGCGTATATTTCGCGAATTCTACCGTTTTGCAACGGACAGTCGTCATTAGTGCCAATTTTGCTTTACGCAAAACTGGAACACAAATAGGTACATATAGGTATATGTAAGAAAGAAATACAAATACTATATTAAGATCATAAAATTATAATAAGTATATTTCTTTATCCTTCAATCACGCATCAACGGAGTGACGTCATTTTTTGTACGGCTATAATTGAGGACCTGGAGAGTGACGTAGTTTCTATACACAAACCTCCGAGTAACTTTGCTTTGTTGTGCAACTGAGTTCAGAACTAAAATAAGAATCAAACTTCGTTTGTATTCGCATAACATCATACGTCATCCTTAGCGCTTAATAATTTGAATAATTGAATTGAATTTAATGTTTTCGGATTATATAAATAATCATTTATTTCACACCTGTATAACTACTTACTGGCAGTAACGGTTAAGCTAAAAGCTGTTATAGTCAAGACTTGAATGTAACTCATGTCGAAATGTGAATCATGCAATTCATTTTGTTTGTTTATAAAATCTAACTTTAGCGATAACGTTACTATAGTCTTACTACATAATACGTATATAAACACGTCATATACATATGACGCACCCAAAGTAATTATAATGGCTTACCTTGACAATTCTTTGTCCATTTTTCAGTTTTGAGAAATATACGAAGGTACGTGTCTTACGGATCTTGCGGCCGTGTGCGATCTCCTTGAAAATATTTTATCGAGCGCACATTTACGTGTAAAAATTTACGTAATGGAAATAATAAAAACGAACGTATTACAATAGGTCGTTGACCTCTGCCCTTTGCACACGCTGTAGCCTCAGCGTCGCCCACGCGCTACGCTACGTAGCGCCGTAGGGCTTCCCTCGGTAACGTGGGCTTATTTATATTATACTTTCTATAGGTATTATTGACTTATACTTATACATATCCAAACTTTCACATTTGTAATATTAATAAGAATGCAGCTGCCGCTGTATGGCCACTCCTAGTCTCTAAATTCTCTTAATCGAATCGCATATTCATAAGCCATTACGTATTATGTACAGTCTGAGATGCAAAGCAATTCACAATGCGCGTGAAAACCTCATTCTTGCCTCATTCAATACAATGCGTACTTAAGCTACTGCAGGCGTCGCCTTCGGAATATTGAGTAAGTAGCCTGCGGGGCTTGCACAAGGAGCGAGGGAGACAAAACACCGTCTCAAGACTGCGAATCAATAAAGTCCACTCGTATAAGTCGGGTGGTGCACTAGATATGGGTCACGGTGCACTCCCGCGGGATGGTATTTAATAACCCGGCTCGCGACAGCTATACACCCATTACCGGGTCTGTCCTACGTTTACACGAGGAATTCGAGCGCTCCGAATGGTTAAGTGTCCCGTCATAAGCTTCCGAATGGAATTCGATAGCTGTTACCCGCTGCATTTACATTCAACGTTAATAATATTGAATTTCTGTGAAAACGAATTGTAGTGACATTTGAGTAGTCCGTGCGGTTTATGTCCACAAAGCAAAAGCTTTAAATTGCAACAATAATTATAATTAATTTGATCGCTGTAACCTTTCAAAATGGCGATCAAATTAAGCGATGGCGTTAGACGTCATTTTAAATTTAAGGGGTAATTGTTTTTGCCTAAAAACTCGGTTATTATGAACTACACCTACAACAAATGTAAGGACTTAAATTCAATTATAAGGGAAATAAGAGCAAGAATTATAAGAATCGTACTATAATTTCGTCACGTTCAATATTACTATCTCGATGACATTTACCTGTCGTTTCCAATATTTTTTGCAATTTAGATCCACGAATTTTCCTGGTTAAGATCCACGAATCCACCTATTCACTTAAGATCCACGAATTTTCCTGGTTCAAGAAATAATGTAAATTAGTTTCTCAAGGCTACATGAAACTACAAATAAGTAGAATACGTATCTAAGTAGAGTCAGTACACGCAAAAACCTAGTTCAAGTAAATGTACCTACTGAAAATTATCCAGTTATTTTTTGAATTCTGAAACAAAGTTACCTACTGTCTGGTACAGACAGACTCTTACAAATAATAATTAAATATCTTTTATTGATGTAAATGTGTCCTATGTATTCCAATTTCACATTTATTACACTTGTGACGTCATTGAATGTACAGGATTGAGTTAATTAGTTTTAATCTGGTAATTATTTTCCGTATATAATGAGCATTACTAACAAGCGCACATTGGATTTAATAAAAATTTAAATAATTTATAACTAAGATAGTGAATTTTAATTAATTGGGCCTACCTTATTAATATGCCAACTCTATTAATAATTTAATTTCAACTTTGAGGTAAACTGAAGATTTTATTTCTTACATACCTTGATTTAAATAAACGTGAATATGGTTAACAACTTTATTTGCGCTTATTATTTTACGCTTATTATGTTACGTTACTTTGGTAATAAAACGACGTAATTTTATGAAGTTTGGGCTCGTTTGATTAATCTTGACAAGTACTCTGGTCCTAGATGATATCCAGGTTCTGATGATGGGACTGGAAGGTGGTTTTGGCAACTTTGGTGATAACCCGACGTAACACCATCAAGTTTGGGCTCATATGATTAATCTAGACATGTATTCTGGTCCTCGATGATATCCAGGTCCTGATGATGGAGCTGGAAGTTGGTTATAGGAACTCTGTAATTGAGCGACGTAACCAACCTTCGTCTTGACAAGTAGTAGAAGTAGAGAGTAGAGTATGGTCTGGACCTAGATAGTATCTATCAGGGTCTGATGATGTACTAAAGCTACCAAAAGCTTGTTTTTTTTTTTTAATAGATTTTTTTATTTACACTTGTTTCAATAAATGAATAGAATATTATAATATTCAACGGTTGAACTTATCAGTTTAAATAGTGGGAATGACCCCAAATTGGCGCATCATCAAAATAACAAAAGACAGACTGAATTTGAAGTGACTAATTTACTTTATTGGTTTGAAAGAATGGTAGATTCACTTATCAATTGATAAGCTCTTTGTTAAAGGTCATTTGAATTAAAAACTGTTCTATTATATTATATAGGATAGATAGGGATGTAATAAATTAAGATATCATAAAGTTAAAGAAGTGTTAATAAATAAGCGGATTGGACATCAAATCCGCAAACCGCTGTCTACAACAACAACCACTAATTGGTTGTTGTGCGAAGACCTGGCAGGCAGACGCTTTGATCAACTTGACACTTGACTTTGATCTCTGCTCTAGACGTTCCATGGAAACTTCATTTTAAATTACTTCGTTTGAGCCAAAGACTTCCTTTGGCTCAAACGCTACGTCAACTCGCGAAATATTAATTTAACAATATCTTATCATCATTATAACGAAAACTGGCGAAACTCTCTGTTCTAAAGCAGATGTTTTTTGTTTGAAGATGCATCTATCACTTTCGTTCTACTACAACAGATTCGCGGCACAGATGAGCTACATAACCGTAAAAACATTTTGAAACCTCTAAGAAGATAGCACTGCAAGAATTTTTACGGCGTCTTGCCTTTTTGAGCACTGGCTTGGAATGACCTATTGAGATAAATCTACCTTGTTTGCTTATTTGTTGGTTATGTTAGGTTACGTAACGTGTCTCTCGCGTCCGCAAACCTATGGTATAGGAATTACGTCAGATTTCTTGTCGCGAGCAAGATGGTGTTCGCAATTTGCTGATGGCAACATTAAGGTCGGGGAATGCACTACTTGCAGGGAACTCCCCCCCCCTCCCCCCTCGCCCCCCTCGCCACCCAGCTTCTTGCACCCTGCACCCAGTGGCATACCTCAAGAATTTGGCGGTGCGCCTTACGACGGAAATACCTACAAGTCGTATATCGCGATCCGAGGCTGCTTGCTCTCATAAAATAATGTCAAAGGATGCTTCAATGTTTTCCTTTTGGAGTAAAAATTTAGTTCATATGTGTCCTAACTAGTTCACAGAGATATAACAACATCGCATCACTGTCATTCATTCATAAATAGAAACCGAGTATCTTTATTAAATGTGCTATCTATAAAATTAACCATTTTCGATTAATCTTACTCATTGTTGACGATTCAAAAACACTTGTAAAAGTTTATTTGAATAAAAAATATTTCTATTCTATTCTTATTCTATTCTAATCTTATCTTACTTTAATCTAATAAATAAATAATTTAATTGATTCTTATTGAGTTTATGAAAATTTTATATTTTGATCCAAAAAAAAAATATTTCAAATCAGAACAATAAATTACGAACGTCGATTTCAAATTTCAACAATAATCCTATTTCCTACTAGTACCTGGGTGACCGAGCTTTGCTCGTTTTTTTGGTAAATCGTGTTTTTTGGAAATTATATCATCATTAGCAACCCATTAACGTCTCACTACTGAGCGCAGGTCTCCTCTCAGAGAAGGGTTGTAGGCCATAGTCCACCACGCTGGCCCAATGCGAATTGGTGGACTTACGGAAATTATATATTAACAATAAAATAATAATAAGATATTAAAAAAGCCGGCCAAGTGCGAGTCGGACTCGCGCACCGAGGGTTCCATACTCCAAAAGTAAAAGTAAAACGATAATATTATATTAATTTGCTTATTTATGGTTAACTTTGTTTATAGAGGTTTATTGTTAATAAAAAAAAACTATGCTAGTTAGAGCGTTGGTTTTATTTTTCCTGTAAAATATACATAAACCTCTATTGACCATAATTATTTCAGATTTTTCGATTGGTAAACTTCGGAGATAAGGGGGGGGGAACGGTATTTTTTTCGACATTTTTGCCGATTAATCAGAAACTATTATATCTAGAAATAAATAAAAAACTGTTTTAGAATGCACAAATAAAGGCCTTTCATATGATATCCCACTCGGTATAATTATCTTACTTTGAAATTTCAAACCCCTGATTTTCCCCCTTTTTTAATTAAACTAAAATAATTTTCGCGTTGATTTTATTTTTCCTGTAAAATATACATAAACTTCTATTGACCATAATTATTTCAGATTTTTCAATTGGTAAACTTCGGAGATAAGGGGGGGGGGGGAACGGTAATTTTTTCGACATTTTGGCCGATTACTCAAAAACTATTATATATAGAAATAAATAAAAAACTGTTTTAGAATGCACAAGTAAAGGCCTTTCATATGGTACCCCACTCGGTATAGTTATCTTACTTTGAAATTTCAAACCCCCGATTTGCCCCCTTTTTTAATCAAACTAAAATAATTTTCGCGTTGCTTTTATTTTTCCTGTAAAATATACATAAACCTCTATTGACCATAATTATTTCAGATTTTTCGATTGGTAAACTTCGGAGATAAGGGGGGGGGAACGGTATTTTTTTCGACATTTTGGCCGATTACTCAAAAACTATTATATATAGAAATAAATAAAAAACTGTTTTAGAATGCACAAATAAAGGCCTTTCATATGATATCCCACTCGGTATAATTATCTTACTTTGAAATTTCAAACCCCTGATTTTCCCCCTTTTTTAATTAAACTAAAATAATTTTCGCGTTGATTTTATTTTTCCTGTAAAATATACATAAACTTCTATTGACCATAATTATTTCAGATTTTTCAATTGGTAAACTTCGGAGATAAGGGGGGGGGAACGGTAATTTTTTCGACATTTGGGCCGATTACTCAAAAACTATTATATATAGAAATAAATAAAAAACTGTTTTAGAATGCACAAGTGAAGGCCTTTCATATGGTACCCCACTCGATATAGTTATCTTACTTTGAAATTTCAAACCCCCGATTTTCCCCCTTTTTTAATCAAACTAAAATAATTTTCGCGTTGCTTTTATTTTTCCTGTAAAATATACATAAACCTCTATTGACCATAATTATTTCAGATTTTTCGATTGGTAAACTTCGGAGATAAGGGGGGGGGAACGGTATTTTTTTCGACATTTTGGCCGATTACTCAAAAACTATTATATATAGAAATAAATAAAAAACTGTTTTAGAATGCACAAGTAAAGGCCTTTCATATGATACCCCACTCGATATAGTTATTTTACTTTGAAATTTCAAACCCCCGATTTTCCCCCTTTTTTTTATTAAAACTAAAAATAATTTTCGATTTTTCTTTCTTCCAATGATTTTGGGCCACTATTATACACAACTATGCCAAATTTCATGTCGATAGCTTTAATAGTTACTGAAATAATCGACTGTGACAGACGGACGGACAGACGGACGGAGAAAGTCTCACCATAAGGGTTCCATTTTTACCATTTTGGTATGGAACCCTAAAAATAAACAATAATAATAATAAAATTCGTAGGGGAAAAATATAATCGTCTGGACTCGAACCGGGGTCTTCTGGTTTCGGGACCACCTGATTTCCTAACTGAGCTACTGCAACTTTATAGATGACGGCGAAATTTACCCTCGTATTCTAATGATATTGTAGGGGTTTTTCATTGCCTATTTATCGCCCCCGAAACACCCTGCATACTAAATTTCATGAAAATCGTTGGAGCCGTTTCCGAGATTCAGATTATATAAACACAAGAATTGCTCGTTCAAAGATATTATTATTATTAATATAGATAGATAGATAGATAAATACGAAAATTTGTGAGGATGGATGTATGGATGGATGTTTGTTACTCTTTCACGCCACAATGAATGAACCGATTTGGCTGAAATTTAGAATCGAGATAGCTCATACCCAGTATTAAAACATAGGCTACTTTTATCCAGGAAAATTACCGAGTTCCCGCGGGAATTATGAAAACTTAAACTACGCGGACAAAGTCGCGGGCATCATCTAGGACACTAAGAAGCTACTAGTGGTTCGCCCCGAACTGAGACCTCGCGGTAACGGTTTCCCATAATTACTTATTCATTCAATAGATACATGACGATCAAAATTGACATTATTATTATGCCCGTTTTCACCAACCATACCTAAATCATCCCCTTTGTAGAAGTCTCTTTACGTAGGTAGCCCCTAAATACAATCCTAACATCCCTTATGTCATTTTCACCTTTAGTTGTCCCGTAGAGGTTTGTAATAACAAAGTTGACAGAAAGTGTCAACTAACTTAACATATGTAGCCCGTAAAGGTTAGGGAACTGTTATAGTGAAATCCTCAAGGCCTCAATCGAACTTAGGTATAGTTTTTTGGAACATTCAAATTAAATTACTTGTACACAGCGTCAACTATCGACACGATCAGAAAACATGTAAAAACAAACTGCAACGTGAAGTTTTATTGATGTTTGCTAAATGACTAAATAATAATTTTAATTGAATATATTATATTACATATAAGCTGCATTTGCTATATGAGATGAGAGCGCCATCTATTGACATCATTGTGAAGTTCTGTTGTTGCTGCTCATTAAAAGTTAAATAATTTAGTTTCCTTATTACATTTATCTAATTTTAGTATTTGTTGTTCAAGTACATGATATTACGCTAAAATTATAAAACTTTCAAGCCCCAGCTCTCAATGGTTATTCCGTTGTGAGGTCAAATATAATCTCCACTTTGAAAGCCCCCCATTTCGTCAATTTTAGGAAAAAAATTAAAAAAAAAATACTTTTGTACTCTGTTCCAAATTATCTTTAAAATGACGTACTGTAACCCTATGAAAAGCAAAAAAATTTTTTTTTCGTCGCTTTCGCTTCTATGAGAGCCCCCCTGAAATAAAGATTTTTATAACTTTTTAAGCCATTTTCGGCTGGAGGCCATTGGTTTACATATTATATCTAAAATTGAAGTAATTACGTTCAGTAATTCAGAAGTTATAAGGCTCTGACAGACGGACGGACGGACGGACGGACGGACGGACAAGTGCAAATTCACTCAAGTAGACTCAAAGACCTTCGCTTCGCTCGGTCGATAAATAGAGTAAAATACACATAATAATAAACTGGCAACGGTAGAACATGCAGATCTTATCTACTATGTTAATGTAACATCTATAATATGTAACTATATTATAATGTACCATGCTCTGGACAGTAAATGAATTATGAATTATTATAATACTAGGATTAGTAAAATAGGATTATTTTTTAGCGTACTTAATTAAAAGTAAAGAGCAACCTAAGCAATCTAATTCTTCTTACTTATAACAATTATTCTCTAGCTCTATATAAAGCTCACTTTTCGCGCAAGTATCTGTTTAATTTATCCGGTTTCATAATAAATTCATATTAAAAATTTAAGCGATCATATATTAGTACATGTACCTACTAAGTCGGTAATTACCTGCCTGTATCCAGTGATTAGCGTAAATTTGAAACCAGGCTGCCTGTTTTATATTACGTGTGCCGGTTGAATGCTCTAGTATTGGATAGAATTTCACGCACATTTGTCACATTAGTTACCGATTTTGTCAATTAATTAATCTCGTATCAACGCATTTAAAATTAGTAGATATAAATTTGGGGCTTAAAAACAATTAAAGGCAATTAGGTATTACAAAGGGTGAATTGTGTATGTATGTACCTACTACATACTTATATGTAAAGTACACTATTAAATATTATGAGGTTTAGTTTTCACAGTCATATATTATGTAACTGAATGTTTTTTAGGGATCCGTACCCAAAGGGTACCAACGGGACCCTATTACTAAGCCTACGCTGTCCGTCCGTCCGTCCGTCCGTCCGTCCGTCCGTCCGTCTGTCAGCGGGCTGTATCTCGTAAACCGTAATAGATAGACAGATGAAATTTTCACATATTATGTATTTCTATTGCCGCTATAACAACAAATAATAAAAATTAAATTAAATTAAAAAAATTAAATAAAAATATTTCCATGGGTACATGGAAATATTTTTATTTAATTTTTTTTAACGGAACCCTAAAAGAGCGAGGCCCGACTCGCACTTGGCCGATTTTTATGATAGTGTGTACGATAACAGATTCAAGTACCAATTCTAGAAAAGTTTACGTTACATAGTATCGTTTTAATTGCACGATAAGGGAAAATTAAGTTCAGTATTTTAAAAATGTGTTTCTATTTAATGGTAAGAAATCTAGGAGTTAAAAGTACCATTAGCACGTTTAGAATAAGGTCGAGTGTTTGTATCACGCGTCTCGGTTTATTGCCCCAATAATAAATTGGTTAATCAAAATGGCCTCCTCATTAAATATGGATTACACAATGATTGGATATAGTATAGTTTTTTATGCAGCTATGAACTAAATGGAATCAGCAAACTAATCACTGCCTCAATATAAGATTTACAGATACCTACGGTCTTACAGACATCAGACGCATTTTACAGTTTAATTAAGTATGGGTAATGCCCAAGTTAGGTTTTAGCCTCATGACCATTGTCGCCGACGCTGTCTCTGATCGTGTGGTGCACTGGATGAATAAAAACCACCCATAACAGTTTCAAGACACTTTTCACGGTTCCGAGTCATAACTTTGATTCATAGGCTTAATATATATTTACTACCATAAGAAGACATACAAAGGAGTGAGGATCGAAATAATCTCCAAATACCTAAAGATTGAAAGGGAAAGCGAATCGCTATGACCAGATTTCAAAAGACAATTCGTCACAATTCGTCACTCTATGAAAATGTCACTAGAAGTTGCACTTATTTTGCACTTACAAAATCGGTTACGCGTTTTGCGACTGTCAGGGGGACTACTTACGTTTACGGTAGTAACTAGTAAATCTATGAATTGAAATGAATGAAATGAAATGAAAATACACTTTATTGTACACCAATAAACACAAAACAAAAGAACATAAAACATACATATAAGGGAAGAAGCTGTACAATAGGCGGCCGGTTATCCAGGCAATAGGCAGGCAGGAATTGATATTATACCTTTTTTTAATTTATCAACGTTGCTTGACAATTTTTTGTCTCGTTAAATAAAGCATTGTTTGGAAAGCGGCGGGAGGCCGAGGTTAGAGGGTGGCCTGTTTACATTATAGCTAAGCTATTATAATAATATTATGATTTATTGCTCAATCGGCGGCTGCTGCCGACGCTGGCAATAGCTCCGTAATTTCACCTGAATTTCGTTCACGTACGCGCACTTACGTTAAGGAATTTAAACTACGCTTTAACGTGTAAAGCCTTTGATAAGGATAACTTACCTATATATAGGATATCTGTTTCGTTTGTTTATGATATAATATTAAATATCCAGCTATGTGTGACTTTTTGTCTAAAATAATGTACCTACCTGTATTAGCGTTAAATACACTTTGTAGCTTAAAACGTATGTTTGATATAATAGGTACGAACTGTAAAATCAATACGATTCAAAAGCACTTGTAAAAAAGTTTATTTGAATAAAAAACATTTCTATTCTATTCTATTCTAAGTTGTTTTTGCAGCCACCCCACGTTACTAATGTAGGTATATAAGTTGTACTCGTATTAATGTTGATTTGAAATATGTTAGGTGTATCTGTTTTTGAAAGTATATATGCAAAATACCTTAGTAAACGTTTAAAAATAATAGACGTAGACTATGCAAATAGATATAATTACAAACACAAACTGAAGGAGTAGCGTAGCAGTGATTCTCTTGAAATAAAATTAGAAAAGAGTTTGAAGTAGTTGAAAGACTTGAAAGTATTTATACGAAGGCGCCCGAGGACTGGCATAAAGGCTCATTCACATCTACGAGTGCTGAAACCAACGGCTATAGACGCCTTTTCTGTATTCTTTTAACTTATAGTTAGCGCTGACTGCGATCACACCTAATGGTAAGTGAAGATTCTGCCTGAGATAGAGCGCGCTTGCCTAGAAGATGCCTATTCGTATTCACCCTTGATTTTACACGCAAGTCACGCAACGCGCTTAGTGCTTGATAGTGGGATTTGTAGTGTAGAACCATGGCGATACCTTGCGGTTCGATGGTAGAAGGATGATGGTGGAAGTAAATTAAATAGTTCTTGAACACAGCTCCGAAATATATCTTGTAGAATGTAATATCATACATGTGTCATGTTCAAAACTTTGTTCGTACTTTGTTTACAAAATATTCTGTGTGGGACTATTGTTAGTTTCATACAAACTATACAGTAGGTATATCTACTCAATTTGTACATTATAAATCTTTCAGGAAATTGTATATCTGTTTGTGCCATAAACCTATAGTATTATTATAGTTTTGCGCAATTAGGTATTTGACTTATATTTTTTTATTTATTTAAAATAACGTTTTTAAATATTATAACACAATGCCATTTCTCTTTTTAAAATATCTATTACTAGTCTCGGAATTACAAGCTGTTTTACTGTAACTGTATCTGTCTCTTTCTAAAACGAAATTTTCTATGAAGCGTGTATGGAGCTGCTGAATTGTGACATCACACTTCAGTAGCGTTCTCTCTGTCTAACAGGAAATTTTAAAGCTCTATACCTTAATTGTTTTTGGACCGATTTATTTTCTGTTTTTACAAATGTTATTCTTACATGTTACATTTCCGATTATAAATAATGAATATGATTATTATATGAACATTTTGACTACAGTCAAATACCCAATTGTATCAGATTTTAAGATAAGTATTGAATCAAAATAAGATAGGCTAGTGCGACTTCGTTTATTTCTCAAGTAAGTTCGGGGTTCGATCTTAGATACGCATCTCTGTCTTTTCAGAGTTATGTGTATTTAGAGCAATTGCTCCTGCGGAAGTTTTTCTGTACAGTGTGTAACCACCTTTATGCAATATGTCTGCCGCGACAAGCGCGTGGTCTGGTGCCAACGCCCTGTAATCTCGTTATGTTGAAGATCTTAAGATTCCCTAAGGGTTTTTATTATCCATGCCAACTTTGTATTGTTAAAAAATTTCTTATCTAATAAGATAGCTAAGTAATAACTAAAGATGTACTTAGCTAAATATACTGACCTATCAACGCAATAAGAATATACTCTAAGAATATAACTGTGTGTTAGGGCTAAGGATCACCCAAAATGTATATTTTTTTGTTTTGAAAGCTAACATTTGCTTAAATCGCAGGAGGCCCGTAATTACCATATTTTTTCAGTTTGCTCGGAATATTTTGTAACCACGTGTTGTCTGTAATACACGAAAAAATCTAAGGAAAAGAGACATTCGACTATAAACAACAAAAAATCGGCCAATTACGAGTCGGGCCTCGCTCTTTTTAGGCTCCGTACATATGACCAAATCATTTTTTTAAAACTTGATACATATTTGGATATCTTAGTTCTTAGAAAAAATGCTCGTTTGTTTTGGTCACAACTTACAAACCGCATTAT
This sequence comes from Oeneis ivallda, assembly GCA_029955525.1. Classification (NCBI taxonomy): domain Eukaryota; kingdom Metazoa; phylum Arthropoda; class Insecta; order Lepidoptera; family Nymphalidae; genus Oeneis; species Oeneis ivallda. The sequence continues at coordinate 8,843,432 of JARPMR010000003.1, read as the reverse complement.
AAATCGGTGTTTTCAGTATTTGTTATTCAAACATATTAAATCGTAGTAATCGTATCGTAGTTTTGCTTTATTATGTACTATATAGTTAAAAACAAACTATATAGTACATAATATGGCAAAATTTAAAAATGTGTGAGTGTCGTGGAACACCCGGTTAGGACAAAATTTCTTTTAATACATTATAATAATGCTACCTATTTAAACAATAAATTATGAAAATATTATCTTCGAATAGTGAAAACATTACCTTTTAGAATCAACGCTATCTCTCGCAACATGTCTGCATGTAGAAAGGGGGTCGTGAAAGAAAATTCTTACACTTTTTGTAGCCTCCATCCGCCAAGTCTGTACCGTGCCGTAAGGAACTTCGTTCCAAAAGAGATATTAATTAAAAATCGGATAAAAACCACCTCAAATAGGTACCTATTTTAATGTAGTCATTAAGATTCACGATGAAAGCCTCTTGAAACAATACCTATTTCTGTGTAAATGCGGAAATCCTTTATTTTGTTTCAGCTACAGTTTCATTAAGTGCGAAATGTTGGTGTCGTTTTTTCTTGGCGACGACGCCCGCGGCAATCCCCCGATTTTTCAACTTTATTGTCAAGCCAAGTTCCAGCCGCTTTGGCTCGAGTCTTGTTCGCAACTTATTATGATACCGCCTATTCGTATCCCGCCAATCTGTAAATACTCATATGTACATAGGCGAGGATATAGCAACGCTTTAACTAAGCTTTTATCGGGCTTGGATCTAAAAGCTGTTGTATTAAAATACTGTTAGCTGGGATTCGTATTCTTCTTGAAGAAAAAGAAGGTTCTTCAGATTGAATTTATTTGTCTTCTTCTAAATATATAAAAGGAAAAGGTGACTAACTGACTGACTGGTCTATCAATGCACAGCTCAAACCACTGGATGAGTCGGGTTTAACGTAATAACCAAATTTTTGCGCTCAGGTAGCTATGATGACGTAGGCATTCGCCAGAAAGGATTTTTGAAAATTCAACCCCTAAGGGGGTAAAATAGGGGTTTGAAATATCGAGCTTAACGTGAGCGAAGCCGCGGGCAAAAGCTAGTATATAGTATATAATGTAACTGTAGTTCGAGTACTTTCGCGTACTGAGATGAAAAATACTTAAATCATAGTGTTATGCATTTATTCATATCAACCTATCGCCGGCCACCACTGAGCAAGCAAGTGCAGATTGGCCTGTATCACATACCTAACATTGTAGAAAACTCTCAGGTATTCAGAATTTCTTACGATTTTTCCTTTCAACGATAAAGCAAGTGATATAACCGTGATATATATGTGATAAAACCGCTCATAATTCCGAAAAGATTAAAGTGCGGCCTGAGATTTGTACTCCGGGCGTCTAAAAAAGAGGCTGGTCTTAATCACTATGCTATTGCCGCTGTTGACATAATAAGATGGGATAACTTACCGTTTTTGTATAAATCTCAGTGAGAGCGCGTCCAGTCTACAAACACTATAAGGACGGATGGAAGTTTTAATTACTTCGTCTCTACTTGGAGCTTGTTCCTCCGATGGGACCATTCCCTCTTTCAACTCTCATTTATAAACTGTTCTCAGGACCTCTCAGCGAACTTGCTAAACGTAATATCTCGGGTTGGTAATTACGACACGAAATTAACGAAATAAAGAAAGGGTTGAAGAGAAATTCTCCTCATAAAAATATCTAAGCCGCTTTATGGAGCAATTAACGTTTTTATTCGTGTTATTGCATAATTTATTTATTTTCTTTTCAGCGGTATTTTTTAAGCTATTTTATCGTGTGTGTGTGACGTGTCTATATTGTTTGGAGAATAATTCGATAAATTCTTTTTAAACAGCCCAGAATCTCCCTCCCTCTACGGTCGTGTCGAATTGCCGTAATAAAATGAAATAAAATGAGTGCACTTTATCAGGACGCATTGCGCAATGGAGCAGCAGATCCACGTGATTTTTTTGAGAATTGTTGAAGACCTGAAAAGTGAAATAGGCTACTTATTATTCTTGAAAAACAAATGGTTCCCTTAATGTTTTTAAAAACTCACGGAAGAAATCACGGGCAAAAGCTATAGTGTGTAATATAATAGCTAGTGTGTAGGTACACATATACGAAGGGGCCATCGCTGCGAGACTTGATCTCTGAAACAAGGTTTTTGACCCCTGAAGGGTCAAGATACGAGTATATTGATTTTCCTAACTGCCTAAACTGCGGGTGGTGCTGGAAAACTGCTAAATCATAACTCTTCCCATTAGGGGACAATCTGGGTGAATCCGTACGCAAATACTTCGTTGTATAAAATGTAGGATCAAGGAGGATCGAACACAAAGATCGGGGTAAGGGAAGCGGAGACAATCGGTGGCAATTAGCGAGGCGAATCATTCCGATCAATAAGTAGGTGCTATTGTTCGTAGTCATTGAAGCTATGAAATATTTCCCTATTCCGTGAACTGTGAATTCAAAATAAAAAACAGGAGCTTCCTACTACCTGGGCAATTAAAGTTAGGGATTCATTTAGTATAATTTTACTCGTAAAAATCAACTGATATTTTCAATATTCAGGGGTAGGGACTTATTTGTCTGGAAGCGTGTAAAAATCATTAAAGATTATTTTATTAATAATAAGACAAATCTAAAGTCTTAAATCACAAGAGGCGACTGCTGTGATGCACGTTGAAGCGATATGGAACCAATACCACCAATGCGGAGATGAGCAGAGAGGAAAGAAGAGCGGAGAAGCGAGCAGGGTATTTCTACAACATATGAGGGATATGTACCTACTAGCAAGGGCAGAGTTGAGTTTGGAACTGTGTCCATTGACGCTGACGAAAAGAGATGCACCTATTAATAAAGATATCTAATTAGTTACTTAAGAGACGTCTCTCCTCACCCCCACGTCTGCTTTGATATACACTGCGAGGCCTTACAATTTAATCTTTGTTGGACTTTTTTCTTAGGAATAATGGGCTCAATCTTAGTTTGCATTTAAGTATGGAAAGGGAAAATTACGTTGTTTGCTCTCTATGCAGGAGGAAAACTTCAAAGGAAACTGAAGAATATAATTACATTTTTATGCATCAAGACCGCCTTTGAGGAAGTCTGTAATAGTGCTTTCTGTGATTTTCATAAGTACAGAAACGCCCCAACCAATTAACATCTTTCATTTCAAACTACTATACCTAACCTAATATTATATTGTAGTAGTACTAAATAATACGTATAATACATAATTATTGGTATTTTTTTAGCTAATGCATAAGTATAGTTCTAATTTGATTCGTATAGGTAGTAGGTTATTTAATAATAATATCTACCCAGCAAGAAGTGGTGTTAGCCTAACGGTTAAGACATCATCACTATTACTAGTGACTAATACAATTAAGTTGTGTGATGGAAAACAACGCGAGGAAACATGCCTGAGAGTTCTCAAAGCTGTGTAAAAACTGCCAATCCACACTTGGCCTGCGTGGTGGACTATGGTCTAAAGATTTCTCATTCGAGTCTTCTGCCGAGTAGTGTATAATATCTCAAACGTTTGCACTGTGTATCTCCCCTCCCTACTTTCCACTTTTCCTTCTACTTACTTTCTATTTTTCTTCGCAACTTTAGTCCAGTCGACAGGTAGTATACTTTTTGTAGAGTTTTAAATTTACTACAGTTTTGACTATGCAAACATGTTTGTATGTTAAGTCGTTACCGAGTAAAGGCTCTTTGAAAAATAGTACAATAATTTTTTTTTAAATTTAACGCTCTGCAAAAAAGTATAGAAATGCTTTGCAGGCTTTATATATATTATAGGCATAAAAAAACTTTTTTACAAGTGCTTTTGAATCGTCGATGAGTCTTCCACTGGTCGGAATGCCCTTCCTGCCGAGAAGGACCAGCAAGAAACTCGGCAGTTGCTCTTTTCAAAACAAGTTTACAATATGATAGTAAACAGATACTATGCGATAGCATAGATATAATATGCAGTGTTTCCACAATGAGGGGAAGTTTCACAAAAGCATACCTAATTATAATTCAACACACGTTAAGACGGGCAGAAAGAAAGTAACCCTATTCCCGCCGGTGGAACCCGCTCACGAGCATGACGCATGTCCCCAGCCATTGCTTCGCCAATTAACCATCCCTGAACAACATTCTAACTCGACCTATTTCCACCAAACTCCACTTTTTCCTACCTGTCGACTGGGCTACTTGTAAAGTCGATTACAGCTAACAATCTTTTCAGCGCATAATGGACTCGGCCGAAGCAGCAGCACTATCGGCGGGCAGCAGCAGCATAGATGGGTCCCCGGGCTCTTACTATGACGCGCGATGGCTGAACGTCCACGCTGATGACGGGACGCTGGCAGCGAGAGCGCGCCGCCTCCTGCTGTCACCCAGCAGGCACTTCGACCACATTGCCGTCAACACGAGCTACAGTGCAGTGCTAATGCCCCCGAGGATTAACACTGAAGGTAGGTCGTTCATATAATCTATCTCAGATTTTTTTTTTAGATTTGTAATAATTTTTTGGTTTCGAACATTTCCCTTTGTGAGATCGTAGGAAATAATAAAGTTATTCGTACTACCCATAGATATCTTCATGGCCGCCCTACACAAATATGGTGAAGGGCCTGTGGTCCCACTGATTTGTCCTACTGGTAGGACCACGGTTAAGAGTGGGTGTGCGCTCGTTAACAGTAAACAGATTTGATTTTTACAGTAATAGATCAAGTTTCAATTATCCGAAAAAAAAACAAGCAAAAATTACATCATACTGCCAAGGGACGTGCTTGGGCAAAAACATAAAATGATGATATTTGTTCGATAATAAAAAATCGCGAAGTTAGGTCTAATTTTTAACCAATATTCATTTATTTTCAATGTGTTGCATATTACAGAGCCAAAATTTTTACATTAAATTCCGATTGATATTATCAAGAGAGTAGCCTAGTGAATTGAAAAGAAAATGAATATTTTACGAGTTACAAAGTATTTGGCGCTTACTACACTCCTATTCAGCGCAAAACGCTTTCTTTTGTCGCGCCTCACATGAGGTCTCGGCTATGTTTTATCTCATCGCGAAATCTGAGTTTTTTTTTGGTGTTATACGCGCTCTTAACCACTATGTACCCGTGGGTGGTCCTACGCAAATATTCACATCATGAATTTATGAGGTCCTTAGGTGTTTTTGACCTATATGTATATATATAAGATCAAAAACATTTCACTATAATATAGCAGCGTAGCTACACATCACGGTACTGTTTCACGACTATGCCTCTGCGGCGCCGCTGCGGCTCCTTCATACAAAAATCCGTGGTATGTCACACGGCGTATTTCTGCACCTCAGCACTCGTTTTGCGCACGATGTGTAGAAAATTATCTCACAAAATCACTGTGTCGTTCTTTAAGCTACGGCGTAGCAAACGACGTAGGCCCAAGCCGGGCCGGGCCTATTTTATAATTTATCAAATAGGATTTATTTAACCTTACGGTAGTAAATATAATTCGCCTATGGATTTAACTGAGGAATAATAAACATTTTGATGGTTTTTGTAATAGCAATCTCAAACCAAATAAGAAGTTTTGTCTGAATTAGCAATCTGCCAAAACGTCAAAATTGTGTCTGTCGTTATTTGACAATATAATGGTGAAATAAATAGGCCTTCAACGAATTATTATTATTTATTCGTAGCTTCAACGTTACTTTTTACTTTTTAGGGTTCCGTAGTAAACAAGGAACCCTTATAGTTTCGCCATGTCCGTCCGTCTGTCTGTCTGTCCGTCCGTCCGTCCGCGGTTTAGCTCAGAGACTATTGGTACTAGAAATCTGTAATTTGACAGGGGTATAAATATCAATCACGCCGACAAAGTGGCGAAATAAAATTGTGAAATTTTTTTAGGGTACCTCCCCTACATGTAAAGTGGGGATGAATTTTTTTTGTTCTCGTCTATCCCATAGTGTGGGGTGTCGTTGAATAGGTCTTTCAAAAATATTGTGGGTGTGGGAACACCATTTTTCAATTTAGGAATTCGTTTGTGAAATATGATATTTTAAAGTGCTAAATTTTATTAGAGTCAAGTGTCACCCCCCCCCCCCCTGCCGGCTAAATGGTGGTATATAGGATACAAGAAAAAATTCACAGCAGTAGTATATATAATGAATTTTAAAGGAAAACTATCACGGCTAAGTAGGTTTCATTAGTTAAGGAGTTATATCTGTTTTTAGGGTTCCGTACCCAAAGGGTACCAACGGGACCCTATTACTAAGCCTACGCTGTCCGTCCGTCCGTCCGTCCGTCCGTCCGTCCGTCCGTCTGTCAGCGGGCTGTATCTCGTAAACCGTAATAGATAGACAGATGAAATTTTCACATATTATGTATTTCTATTGCCGCTATAACAACAAATAATAAAAATTAAATTAAATTAAAAAAATTAAATTAAAATATTTCCATGGGCACATGGAAATATTTTTATTTAATTTTTTTTTAACGGAACCCTAAAAGAGCGAGGCCTGACTCGCACTTGGCCGATTTTTTCTAAGTTAGGTATTACACGTAGTGTAAGTTGCATATTTTGTAGTTTATTATAGTATTTAAGCCATGGAACTCAAAATATATTCAGTATTCATAAATAAAATAAAAGCACTATCCTAGGTCAGCAATTATATTTGAGACTTTCAACTACGGAACCCTACACTGCGCGTGGACCGACACGCACTTGGCCGGTTTTTTTAACGTTATTTTTCCATCATACTTACAGATTTGGGAGCATTCACGATATTTTCTCGCTAAGTTAAAATTTTATAAGCGCGTAAAGTGTTTCTGGAATCGCACAATGTTGCCAGATGTCGGGGATTAAATATTCCCATGTGGCGCCAATCCGCTTCGCTTGAAACATCTAGACGAAACACGCTGCTTTCTACATTTCAATTCTCCCCTGAAAGTTCAACGATTGTTATGAAACATAGACCAGCTTACAATTTTTTATACCTTATTTTTATATCTAATTTAATATAATACCTAAGTATCGTACCATTAATTGCATGACGAAGTTTTTTGGAAAATTCTACTAAATTTAGAATAACTGCATATTTTGTAAGTATAATTTATCATTATAAATATAAGTACATTAATATGCATCCCATTCCGGTAATTAATCAAAACTTTGATCAAGAAAAATATAAAGACCTTTTAGACTTTAACTGCTTCTATAGTTATAGATAACATTCCCGTTTTATCTCGTGAAATAAAAAATATTCAAATTTCAAATCTCGGAATATTTTTTTCATCTTAAAATTACTAGACAAATCCAATTAGACGGAGCGGCATCTCCAAATGACGTCCGGTTTCTCGAATGAATGAAACCTAAATCAGTGCATCTGCTCATAATGGAATAAGTCTGAATGATATTGAAGATATAGAAAAGCTTAAGAAATAGAAAAGAAATAAATGAAAAATTGGCAAAATAAACTCTAATAAAAGTTATCAATTTATATCGTCGTAAATCTAAATACCTAATATAAAAGGAAAAAGTGACTGATTTATCATCGCACAGCTCAAACCACTAAACGGGTCGGGCTGAAATTTGGCATACAGATAGCTTTTATGATGTAGGCATTATACAGAATGTATTTTTGAAGGGGTTTAAATAGGGGGGAAAGTTTGTATGAAAGTCCGTCATTTTTCAAGTCATATCCATGAAACTTGTTATTTGGACTTTCAATTAGAAATAAAGAAATAATGTTTCAAAGTATTTGAAAGTTCCACCTCTAAAGTCATCAAATAGGGATGAACGTTTGTATGAAAGCTTTTAATTTTTCAAGTTATTTTTCATGTATGAAAATCTGCTGGTCCACTAAAATTCCCGTCATGCGGAATCGAAAACTCTTTATGGCAATTACTAGATTTAATTAAGCTTTGTATGCGTTAATTTCAATAGCCGAAAAAATGATTAAAAATGTTTATTTTTAATGTAGTACCGTCATCGCAGATTGATTGATTGCATTGTATTCGATAGAAATATTTGGACTTTCGTAATATGTAACACCTTCGTGAACAATTAATTTGCTTGTAACAGTAATATTTATTAACACCAGTTGCTTTTAGTAACGTGTGTCAGAGTGACAGTGGCTTTCGCCTTAAATAATGACACGTAATTTATTGTTGACATGCGAGGGTGGGAGGTGTGAAGGGGTTTAATATAACCACCGACTAAAGGCTCGCACACATGAAGACGAGAGGCGACGTAAAACGTTACAGTGCAGATCTTAGTATATTCGTATAATTTATGTCTTACTTACGTGTAACTAGATCGCATTCCAAAGGTTGCAATGATCTCCAACAAATTCCATCGTAACGTTCGTTGAGGTCAGTATTCGAAGCGCTACATTTGGCAGAAAATATTCATCATCATCATCATCATCATTATCAACCCATCATCGGCTCACTACTGAGCGAGGTCTCCTCTCAGAGAAGGGTTATAGGCCATAGTCCACCACGCTGGCCCAATGCGAATTGGCGGACTTCAAACACCTTCGAGAACATTATGGAGAACTCTCAGGTGTGCAGGTTTTCTCACGATGTTTTCCTTCACCGTTAAAGCATATTGTGATATTTAATTTTTAAAACGCACTTAACTTCGAAAAGTCAGAGGTACCCGGGATCGAACCTGCGACCCCCCGAATAGGAGACCACAGTGGTAACCACTAGGCTATCACTGCTTCTCAGACACACTTCTGCTATCACATTTGGCAGAAAATATTATAATGGCCGAATTTCAGGCGGCGGCTAATTATAACTATGCAGGAGATATTTTACTGTACAAGTGTGACACAAATCTATTGCATCCTCTATTCCCTTTTTAGGGTTCCGTACCCAAAGGGTGCCAACGGGACCCTATTACTAAGCCTCCGCTGTCCGTCCGTCCGTCTGTCAGCGGCCAGTAACTCGTAAACCGTAATAGATAGACAGTTGAAATTTTCACATATTTTGTATTTCTATTGCCGCTATAACAACAAATAATAAAAATTAAATTAAATTAAAAAAAATAAATTAAAATATTTCCATGGGTACATGGAAATATTTTAATTTTTTTTAACGGAACCCTAAGAGTGCGAGGCTCGACTCGCACTTGGCCGATTTTTTGTAAGTGCTGTGATTGTATGAGTGGGAGGCAGGTTCGATTCCCAGTAGGAGCAGTTTGGCAATTCATATTTTCCAAATTTGTCTAGTCTGGTGGGAGCCATCGGCTATCCCATCGGCAAAGCCGTGTGGCCAATTGATTTAGTATTCCGGTACGATACCATGTAATAAGCCTTCTAGGTCAGCTCGCTTCCATTTTAGACAGTCCCAGTTAAGGGCTAACTTGTAAAATATGGAAAAAATATTTAATTGTTATTGTCAGATATGAACTAACTTTTGCCCGCGACTTCATCCGCGTGTAGATAGGTTTTAAAAATTCCGTGAGAACCTTTTTTTATCGGGATTAAAAAGTGGCTTATGTCACTCTCCAGATCTTCAACTATACCCATACGAAAAATTACGTTGATCTGTTGCTAAGTATGTGATTGAACGACAAACCAACAACACACTTTCGCATTTATATATTAGTAGGATTTCGTGTCGAGGTTTTTCCGTGGGGAAAAATAATCTTTTCCGTCAATTACTGAGTCAATGAATGTGCGTGTTAACGCTAACGTGAGGACATAGGTATAACTTATAACACTTTGGCGAAAAAATCTTTTGCGTCAATTATTGAGTTAATTAATGAATGTGCGTGTTAACTTTATCGTTAATAGGACTTAATTATAACTCCCAAACACTTTGGCCTTACAGTCTCAAATATGCAACGTTCGGATATGCAATTATTAAACTATTAATATGCAAAGGTTCGGACTTGACACTTCTCTAATGTGAACTAGGAACGGGGCGAAATTATTCAATGCGTTGCGACACCCGCCGCCGCAGTTGTAATATACGTGCCTTTAGGGCGACATGATTTATTAACAAATGGACTTGCCTATTTTTGCTTTCAGTTCCGGCTCACGGCGACATATTTTACTTAAGCTAGCTGACACAATCAGTGGACCCAATGAGTCGCCTGAATCGATCATGACTGTTAAAACCAATAGGTTATTGTGAACGAAGCGCTTTCGTTTGTAAATATTGCTTTTAAATTATACGTGGGCTTACACAAGGTTTACACGAGTATGTGACATGAAATGATTTTGCAGTTAAAAAGTTCAATATTTAAGATTATTTATGTTTTTATGTAAACAATTCAGACTCTAACACCAGCTTGGAAAGCAGGCTTCGTTTCTATTCTATTCCTAATGCCCAGAAATATACATTAAACGCGTTGAAGTAACATAAACCAAAACTGTAGTTGCAGGTTACCAATCTTTATTACTGTAAAAAAAACGGCCAAGTGCGTGTCGGGCCACGCGCAGTGTAGGGTTCCGTAGTTGCAAGTCACAAATATTATTGCTGACCTAGGATAGTGCTTTTATTTTATTTATGAATATTGAATATATTTTGAGTTCCATGGTTTAAATGCTTTAATATACAACAAAAACTTATGAAAAACTTATGAACCCTACTTAGCCGTGATAGCTTTCCTATAAAATATTCTTTATATTAGGTCTTTACCTATGAAATTGCCTTTCTTCAATACTGGTCATTTCAAATAAAAAAGTTTGTAATAGCTCTGTATTCTAAATTCAAATTAATTTTGTTTTAAAACCATGACATTCTATTTACAAACTTAGTCTTTTGTTTTTTGATTAGCGTTGTATTTTCATTACATTTGAACATTTTTCGTCATAATGGATACTTTAAAAATTCGTGTAATTATGGAATATGAGCTCCGTCGTGGCACCAGCGCGACACAAACGGCCCGTAACATCAAAAACGTTTACGGAGAGAACTGTACAAACGATCGCACAACCCGTTATTGATTTTCTCGGTTCCATTCTGGAAATTTTGACTTGAAAAATGAAGCTCGTGGTCGTCCGGAGACTTTGGTTAACAATAATGAATTAAAGGCGATTGTGGAAGCTGACGAAACTCAATCTACAGCTGAGCTAGCAGCAGCTTTTGATGTAAGCATCAAAACAATATTGATCCATTTGCGACAAATTGGCAAGGTAAAAAAGCTTGATAGATACGTACGCGTCGAGACCTGCCTTGCGCTGCTCAACAGGCAAAGAAATGAAGGAATTTTGAAACGAATTGTTACGTGCGACAAAAAATGGATTCTGTTCGACAATCGAAAGCGCTCAGCAAGTTGGTTAGACCCTGGTTCAGCACCAAAGCAATGCCCTAAACCAAAAATGACCCCTAAAAAGGTGATGGTCACTGTTTGGTAGTCTAGTGCGGGTGTGATTCACCACAGCTTTTTATAAAACGGCATGAGCATTAATGCAGATGTGTACTGTGAAGAACTGGAGAGAATGATGGAGAAGCTTGCACATCTGCAACCAGCTTTGGTCAATCGGTCGTCCCCGCTGCTCCTTCACGACAACGCGCGACCCCATACTGCGCAACAGACAGTCTCCAAGCTGCAAGAGCTGGGGTTGGAAGCTCTCCCTCATCCGCCATACTCACCAGACCTTGCACCTACCGACTATTACTTTTTCCAAAATTTAGACAACTTTTTAGTGGGTAAAAAATTCAATTCCCGAGAGGCAGTACAAAATGCCTTTGAAGAGTTTGTTGCCTCCCGTCCAGCTGATTTTTACAAGAAGGGCATCAATAAACTGCCAATGCGTTGGCAAAGATGCGTCGATTGCATGGGTGATTACTTCGAATAACAGAAATAAAAAAGTTTGAAAAAATAAGTACTTTCACTTATTGCATACAAAACGGCAATTTCATTGGTAAAGACCTATTATATACTACTGCTGTGAATTTTTTCGTGTATCCTTTAAACAACCATTTAGCTGGTAGAGGGGCACTTGGCTGGCACTTGACTCTAATAAAATTTTAGCACTTTAAAATATCATATTTCACAAACGGATCCCTGAATCGAAAAATAGTGTTACCACACCCACAATATTTTCAAAAGAACTATTCAACGACACCCCACACTATGGGATAGACGAGAAAAAAAATTCATCCCCACTTTACATGTCGGGGAGGTACCCTAAAAAAAATATTTTTCACAATTTTATTTCATCACTTTGTTGGCGTGATTAATATTTATATCCTTGTCAAATTACAGTTTTCTAGTACCAATAGTCTCTGAGCTAAACCGCGAACAGACGGACGGACGGACGGACAGACAAAGACTTCCAATGGACTTCAAAGGGATTTTTAAAAATTTAAATCCATGCAGACGAAATCACGGGCAAAAGCTTGTATGTAAATAATAATGGATGTGTTGCTTTATCGATTTTACATATTATCTACTAGCTGACCCAAAGAACTTCGTACCGCCAACAAAAAATAGATGTTGGCCGATTCTCAGACCTACCCGACATGCACACCAAAACTTCATCAAAATCGGTATAGCCGTTCCGGAGGAGTTTGGTAACAAACACCGCGACATGAGAATTTTATACATTAGACTATCTGACCCAGCGAACTTCGTACTGCCAACAAAAATATTTAGGGGTGGGTCACCCTTATCATTTAGGGGTATGAAAAATAGATGTTGGCTGATTCCCAGACCTACCCGATATGCACACAAAATTTCATAAAAATCGGTCCAGCCGTTTCGGAGGAGTTTGGTAACAAACACCGCGACATGAGAATTTTATATATTAGAAGATAGGGCAGAAGTGAAAACTTAAATATAAAATCGTCATATGAAAATACACACATCAAAAGTGTCTAGGGATCAAGTTACTTTTTCCTAAAGTACGTGGGCAGCCATTCCTCAATTAATTGATTCGAAACATGCTAAATCTCTGTGATCGTGTGATTCGTGTCAATGGTGGAAACACGGATTATTAATTTATTAAACATATGTTTCCACTAAAAATTTTGAGAATAATCATTTTGCTTTTTTTGCCGTTTAATTGACGGAATTAACCTGTGTTAATTTCCCACAATTTAGAAAAATTGCAAGTTTTCTTAATTTTTACAAAATATTTATATATATTGTTGTATTGATAAGTTGTTAATTTAAACATAGGAATTAAAGTAAGAAGCTAGTCTGGAAGACATTTGGAAAAATATTGATTGGATAATTTTTTATAGTTTAAAATATACTTGATCCCTAGAAACTTTTGATGAGTTTACTAATATTGTTAAGCGATCGGTAAATAATAATAATAATTTATTATAAGATATCGCAAATTATATTGGGTAGGTAAATGCAAGTTTATAAATACATATTTCAGTATTATAGGCACTCGGGTTGTGGCTATGAGCTATCACGAGTGAGCACTATATCAAAGCTTTTAGGCGGCTAAACTCAATTAACCTACATTGAGTTTTGTTGTTACTGGGAAAAACTTTTCTAAGCTATTATAGTAGAATCAATGAGCTAAGTGAATTCTGCTAACTCGTCCTGGGTTTAGATAATAATTTATAGTTAGTTAAAATTGATCTACAATTATCTCCTTTTACTCACAAGCCCTCTTTACGCCTTTTTTGACAAGCGTGGTGGGTTTAAACACGTAAGTAGTTCTTAGAAGGCCGCGGGAGAGTGATTACTCTAGATTTAAAGCTATCCTATTATAAGGTAAAGTTATAGTTGTTATTTGGATTAACGAAACCCGGAAAAGCATTTCTGGCGGTGTGTATTAGGAACGAGGAGGTAAAGCGCTTAGTTCATGTCCGTAGTGGTGCAGACTGCAGACCCAAGCGGTTCCTTGCAGTTCGATACTTGAAAAGGTGATGTGGGAAATAAGTTGAATAGTTATTGAGCACACTCTCATCTTGTATAATACCGACAGGCAGACCACGTTGCGACGATGATCCAAACTTTGATTTTTGGAGTTGATCAGCGATTCATCGCCTATGCAGGCGCGACGATCTACCGAATCTATTTTAGCTATATTGTATGTTTAAAATCATTAGTAGTGAGAAATTGTATACTTAGTTATTTAATAAAAGTATAAAGTTCTCTTCCTACCTTTAAAATCCAGCTGTGTTACATATAACAAATTGTTTCATTAACAGTTTACAATAGAAAATCTGTTGTAAAGTTATTAAAGCTTATTAGCTTAACTCAATTAACCTACATTTAGTTAGTTGCTGAGTAAAGTTTCTCTGTCTAAACCTATATGAGGGAACTCTATACGCGGAATTGCAAATTCACTTCATATAACTACTTGAAGACTATATTTTAACTAAGGTAAGGTAGGTATGTACTGTCCCTCTGTTAGGCAAGCCAACTCTCCTTGGTCAAAATTGGCAGGACTAGAGTAAAGAGAAAAAAGGTTATATCCCATTTATTTCATACTTACTAATATTGTAAATGTGAAAGTATTTATTTGTTTGAAAAGTTGTGAAATAACTTTTCATTTTACACTGAAAGCAGACACAAAGATTTTTTATTCAGAGAACTTTCACGGATTAAAAAACAAACTAAAATACGCACGTAAAAACGCGCGATATCTAAAGTTTATGAAAATAGGAAGTGCGTATCGAACAGTATGTGAAATCAGTATAAAGTTGTTCAAAATTCGAACCAGATTCGCTTGTAAAAATCTTCTTTTATTCAACTGAGCCATCACCTCACGAATCTAGCATAACCATTACATAATTTAACTGCAGTGCTCGGGTTCACTCGTATAAAAGTTGTAGATAAACACTTAGGTATATTTTATCACAGGTACCAACGTGAACTTTCGGACGTAATATTTGCGTTGCATAACCTTTTTTGCTCTATCAATGTCTCCTGATTTCAAACACAACCTTTGAATAACTTGACAAATAGCCACAGCCAAAATCCCACTGTTTCCAACTTGATTATAGTAAAGCTTAATCTTTATCGGATGGAGAACTGAAAGGTCGATGCTTGGTTAAAATCCCACCCGTTGCAATATTGTCGTATCACATTCCTAACACGCTTTACGTTTAATTGGAGGGGCTAAGGGAATATAAATAAGTCTTATCCAGCATTACTAATAATAAGTATTCTTTAAAAAATGCATAGGTAATTAATTAATTCTTAGTTCAACGCCAAAAAAAAGCCAGTACATAGCAGGGTTATCACTTCAGTTATCAAAGTCAGAGTTTATATGTAACTCTTTTTTCAACCCACGAAAACAAAGTTCTCAAGTCGTCACATACCTACTTATTTTTCTTTATCATAAATGATTATTAGCCATGCTGAAATTGGCGAATAAATAATCTTCTCTCCACTGCATACAGTAGTCGCGTAAAAAGCTTGCGTTAGGAGTAGGTACGTCAATCTATATATCTATCTATCTATTATCTATATCTATATATATATATATATATATATAAAAGAAAGTGGTGTTAGTTACACTATTTATAACTCAAGAACGGATGAACCGATTTGGCTGAAAATTGGTGGAGAGGTAGCTTAGAACCAGGAGACGGACATAGGATACTGTTTATCCCGTTCGACCGCGTTTCCGTCAAGTCACTATAATGGGTATAGTAATGGATGTAGTAGTGGTTCTTCAGACCGGGAGAGCTACTTTTTATCTCGGATAATGAAAGAGTTCCCGCAGGTTTTTAAAAACTAAATCCATGCGGACGAAGTTGCGGGCATCAGCTAGTATAATATAATTATAATGGTGCAATTGTTAATTGAACCATCGTTCTTTCAGTTTTTAGTTTAACTTACCTTTAACTATTGAGCTATTGTAAGTTTAACATGGAGGTACGATACGAATACTGACTTATGCAACCCACTTCGCTTATTTTTTGGTTAGCAAGTCAGCCACTTTACGTTAACCATTTTAAGTCAAACATACCCATCAGTGCCGATTTCACGAGGAATAAATTGGGCGTTCTGACAGTTTTTGTATTAAAAATCTGCCAAAATATCAAATTGCGCTCGGAAAGATTTATTTTACGCTCGTGAAATTAACCCTTAGAATAAATACCTTACCCTATTGTTTTGTTTTGTTCCATATATTCAGATGGAGAGGTCCAAAATCAGATTGCATGGTCGGAGCACTTGGACCCCTTGTTCGTGAACAACTATGAGATCGATCCGACGCTGTCGTGGCAGTACTACGCCTCGTCCACCGGCTTCATGAGGCGATACCCTGGTAAGTGTAGGTTTATCCTTGTTTCGAAGGCAAGGATGGTGTGACCTAGGTAACATTGACCCATGTGGGTAACAGGATGGATGTTGATTAATTATATTATGGATTTGAATTTGGCCTTTAAGTACCATTTTTTTGCGCTTCGAAAAACACTTGACGTCGATGCCAGTTTTTATTTTAAGACAACTGGTAGTGAACGTTATCCTGTGAAATTATACTTTCACATCCCGAACTGTGTAATCGTTCATAGAACGGAAATAACCATTGACTAACAACCACTGAATAGAAAAAGTAGATGATTCTACACTGTGAGAGCTAAGCACGAATTTTCCTTTCTATTCGCAACATCAGGAATGGATGAAAAACATCAGAAGAGCTAAGATCACGGGCTAAAAGATTTATGTTAATCTTTGAATTACAGATACAGGATTTAGAGATAAACTTTATGAACTTTTGGGATTAAAAACAAACTTTTCCACTAACAGCCATGTCCTGGCCCCCCGAGGACGGCTACTCGCACCACGCTCGAGACTTCTACGACTTCCGGTCGTCAAACTGGTTCGTCGAAGCCGCCACCTCGCCCAAAGACCTCGTGATACTTTTGGACGATTCAGACGAACTCAGCTCGTCCAACCGACACCTCGCTAAGGCCACGGTCTCCGCCTTGCTCGACACTCTTGGCCCGAACGACTTTGTCAACGTGTACAGATACAGCGAGTCGGTGTCAGAGCTACATCCGTGTTATACGAAGATATTGGCCCAGGTAGGCTTCCATTTTTTACCTTTAGTTTCACATGCGTCTTAACAATTAATCCATAATTTTCAAGTGTATGCCTAAGGTCTATATACCGCACTCTCACCCTGATTTGCTTAGACTCAAGCCAGAGTTAAAACGAGACAGATTTATGTCAGGTCATATTTGTGTCTCCTTTTAACTCTGTCTCAAGTCAGAGCACGCTCTATCGGTTTCAGCCTAAGCAGCGAAACTGCAGAGATTTGACAAGAAATGTACTTTGTCATTTTTTGGGATAAATGTACTTATACCAATCCATTTCCGGAATACGAGCTATCTCTGTGCCAAATTTCATCAAGATCTGTTTAGCGGCTAGACCATGTTTCTTTTTAAATCTGTTTACGCGCAGACCAAGCTGCGGGCAGCACCCATCAGTTATGGGATACTAGATGATACCCGCGACTTCGTGCGCGTGGATTGAGGTTTTTTGATTCCCGCGGGAACCATTTCATTTTCCGGGATAAAATGTAGTCTATGTGTTACTCCAGGGTATAATTTATTTCCATTCCAAATTTCAGCCAAATCCGTTCAGTAGTTTTTTCGCGAACAAACATACACACACACACAGACACACACACACACACACACACACACACAAACTTTCGCCTTTATAATATTAGTGTGATATGTAAAAGATCCACCTAGTATTGTGACTTGTGAGTCATGTGTTCCTGATACATATATAGACGAGATGAATCGATGTTATAATCAATAGTTCAATCGCGAATCCACTACAACACCTGTATTAATTAATGTAATGAGAAAACTGTTATGTAATCACCCGCACATAGCAGCCACTGTGGTTCTGAAATTGAGCTTAATTTTACATCTCTTTAGGTATCTGTGGACGAATGGATGATTTACATACATGTGGAATTCATCACGAGAAAGGAGTTTTAAATGAGTTAAATACATATAGGGTTGTCACCCAAAAATAATATGAACCAGGACAGACAACATACATCACTCCCTATCATGATAATATTATTGATACTACATAATGAAATAATTGCATTTAGATAAAATTAAATTATCCAGTAGTATAGATAGAATTAAAAATGAAGACAAAGGCACAAAAATTTAATTGCCTATCAACCCTACGTATCAGATAAGTAATGCTTTAGAAAATTATTTCCATTCTAAAACTTTCGTCTGCAAAATCCGAATTACCTAGTTGCTAAGTGATTTTAAAGTGCACTTTAAGAATTCAGTACGTGGTTTCCTCGCAATGTGTTCTTCAGGTAAGAGTTTACGTACAGTTTATGGCCGTAAAACTTCTTTGTATGTATGAAATGTATCTCTCTCTCCTTCTGCACCGTATACCTCATTGCTGAGGGTCGTGACACCTTTCCACTAATTACGTAATCAATTTTTCGGTATAAATGCTGTAATCGTTGCCCCGTTGCTACCTGATTGAAGAACAAACCAAGAAACAATAAACTGACAAACACCTCTTTCACGTATATAACATTTATACCTATGTAAGGATAGTATTGAAATGTAAGCAGGTGCTCTACATAGCTTTATTATTTTTTTTGCTAAGTGTGGCACTATATAGGGCTATAGGCAGAAAAATCTACAAATAAATAAATAAAATTAATTACAAACATGTCTGTAGGTACTTCCAAATTATTTAATTCTCCTAGATTTCGTAAAGTTTCTTTATTAGACATACTGGCACTAATTAATTTCGGCTCCGTTATTTTACTTCTTTGTTATGAGGTATGAAATAACAAAAGCAATCATAAAGGTAAGTGAAAATAATTATAGTAAAACTAGGCTTTTACGCCTTTAATAATAAAATTGGAGGTACCAAAAAGTTAAGCTTATTATTATTCGCTTCCTACTCACCTCTTTTTAATAAACCATTGTAGGCCATTTTAACGAAAGAAATTAACCAAATGCATGTATAGCGTGCCCCGTTCCCGATACTATCAGATTGGTGTGTACACGCCCTAATGGATTCAATCAAACGCGCTTTAGTATATAGAGATCTATTAAAAATGGGACACAAAATGCGACCTCAAATGGCGGCTTGTAATCCCTGTCATTGGTTAGTGGAACTCATAGACGCACTATACCCTGTCCAAACCGTTTATTTTCTTTTTAACAGCTCAGGTTGGACAGGGTATAGAGAGACGCATGTTACACTATATTATTATAATTTTCC
Source organism: Oeneis ivallda (assembly GCA_029955525.1). NCBI lineage: Eukaryota > Metazoa > Arthropoda > Insecta > Lepidoptera > Nymphalidae > Oeneis > Oeneis ivallda. The sequence goes on along the minus strand of JARPMR010000003.1, from coordinate 8,824,277 downwards.
ATAAGCCTAGCTTATAATCTATATGAATCCTAGTCTTATATCCTAGGCTTATAATCTATATGAATCCTAGTAAGTAAACCTACAGTACAATAGGACTAGTAACTTTATATACAAACAATAGAATAACTAACAATAGAATAAAATTAAGTTGAAGTGAACCGTCAAATTAACTGTGAACATACCACGGTTCGAAATGCCGTAAAACTAAAAACGATGGACTCAGACGGTATGAGTTAAATGTATGTTTCTTTGTGCGTTTTTTCCTACAATTTTTTAGAAATTCTACTGAAACGGTGCGGTTTTTTGAATTTTAAGAATTTAATACCTTATCAATCTTAGATATAATACTTTATAGTCATAACTCATAAGCTACCATAAGTTCGTCAAAGCTTTTGTTAAATTTTTAATTTAGGTTTAGTTCGCCGAGAATTTTGTGTAACGCGTATCATCTCAACTTTTAATACTCAATACAACGATGTAATTTAATTTTTTCATGTAATTAGGCAGATAAATACTCGTAAGTTATATTCAAATATAGGTGGAGTTGAGTCGAAAGTTAGCTAATAGCTTTCTGCTATTATTATATTAGAGGGGCGGCTGTTTCATTTAACATTATTTATTCTGCGGAAACTAAGTGGATATTCGATCCAAATCGCTCCATGAATATTAAAGTGAGCTCTGTTCCAGCAAGACATTTCAAGAAATTCATCATTTGTTCAGTTTTTTCACGTAAATACGTTAATGGTGCGAACTTGACGATAATTTACTCGATCCGGGTCCCTTGATAAATGAAAGCTTTACACAAGCTATTTTTTGAATATGTAAACTTTTTGTGCTCAGTCTGTAAGAGTCACTTTACTAAACCTATATTATTACTTTACTAGCTGATGCCCGCGACTTCGTCCGCGTGGATTTAGTTTTTAAAATCCCTCGTGAACACTGATTTTCCGGGATAAAAAGTAGCCTATGTCACTCTACACTTCTACAGGTCCTCAACTATAGTACCCATGCAAAAGATCACGTCGATTCGTGGCTCTGTTGTGGCGTGATTGAAGGACAAACCAACAAACAAACACACTTTCGCATTTATAATATTAGTATGATTAGAATATTAAATTGTATAGGAAATCACTGTAACATTACGTCCATACGATGTATTACATCCATACCTACTATGTAGTATGTAGGTATAATGATCGTTTGGTAAAATCTGACGCCAGGGCTGAGGGCTATCCACGCTGGCTATATACGATAAAGCACGCATGCCAGCTTAAGATGAGCCGTACATTCAAAGTATCCTGTAGATTCCGGGGTTCAAGTTATTTGGGCCTTTTACTGAAGATTGTGATGTCTATAATTTCTGAACTACTAAATTGACGACCTTGAAATAATTACAGGACAATCTCTAACGTACCTGCTTTCTAACAAAAAAAGAATGAATGAAATCGGAATACGCCTTAATGAATTACAGCTAAATACACCTTTTGACTTTCATCTCCTCTCCCAAGGGAACCGTGCTGAATTTCGGGATAAAAAGTATCCTATATTATACCTCGTAGTATGAACTTAAATCATGCCAAGTTTCATTTAAATCCGTCCAGTAGTTTCGGCGTGATGCGCGGCCAAGATACAGACAGACAGACAGACAGACAGACAGACAGACAGACAGACAGACAGACAAAAAATTAAAAAAAAATTGTTTTGGCTTCAGTATCGATTAAAGAGTGCCCTCAAACAAAAATTTTCAAAATATCTTCAATGTACAGAATTGGACCTGTTACAGTTTTATTATATTATAGATATTTTATGCTGAAGTTTATAATTATTACAAGATACTTTATAACTTTAAAGTTCTAAACTTCATGATCATTTAGGTTGAACGGGCAATAGATCGACATAATATAACTTGTAACCTTGAAGATGTGTGATTGATTAGCCAGCTTTTAGTGGACTAGTGACATAAACCCTTCTCATTCTGAGAGGAGACCCGTGCCCAATAGTGGAATAGCGATATTAAATATTATACATATAACATGTAAAAGATTTTAACTGATATGTGGACAGATGGACTGCATTTGAACATACAGTTCTATTTAATTTCAGATGTTAAGCTACATCGCGTCTGTTTGGACACTATAATTTTTGTGTACAAAGAAATTATTTGTGTCTTGTGTTCTAACGACGTATTATCATTATTAATATTCATATTTGTACCTATTAATATAATCCTTACTAATATTATAAATGCGAAAGTGTGTTTGTTTGTTGGCTTGTCCTTCAATCACGCCACAACAGGGCTACGGATCGACGTCATTTTTTGCATGGGTATAGTTGAGGACCTGGAGAGTGACATAGGCTACTTTTTATCCCGGAAAATCAAAGATTTCCCGAGGGATTTTAAAAACTAAATCCACGCGGACGAAGTCGCGGGCATCAGCTAGTTCTTCCATACGAATTAAATGTTTTCACGAAACTAATTCATTTAAGATTTCGCAAAATATCACTCATTGGAGGTATAGTTTGGATTATCAAAAGAACATTTGAGTAACATAATCTTATTATTTTAACAAGATTATATCGACCTGATTAAAATTCAAGGAATAAGTAAGAGTAAACGGTCGTAGAATTAAAAAAATACGAGTAAATAGTATTATTTCTTGAGGTATCGTGTCTTCGGTAACTAATTGGATATTTTCAATAGAGGGCATCTTATGAATACAAAAGGTCGCCCTTGAAGTGTCACGGCGAAACATCTCGTTGTATTCAGCAATAGTTCAGACGCTCCACACCTTAATAATGGATGGGTACCACGCTTTTCTTAAAATGAAAAGAGTTCGTTTGAGTTTTTGATCCAAATTAACTTTTAAAAACCTCTGGCTATGAAAATTTTCCAATTTTGTGGAAAGATATAAATGAACGAAAATGAAGATATAAATTTTAAACAACATGGATTAAAAAAAATACCTTTTTTATTAAACTCCAAATACCTATAAATAAATAAAGCCCTAGGTACTTAACGGTACATTATGCGAAACTTTCCATTTTGAAGTCGGCTACAAAGCAGGTAATAATACATACGTATATGTAAGACCATATAATATTACACAACAATATACTCTCATTTACTCCACTCATAAAACTTCAAAGTTCCGATAGGGTAAGCTTTTGACAGGTAAAGTGAGGCCGCAACTTTATCGTGAGTTGGAAACTTGGCTCAGACTCTCTCATACGACATATTCCATATGACAAGTTTGACTCGCCGCGAGATTGGAATTATTGACCTGGAACCTCCCCTAGAACTTCCCTTAAGTCATAAACAGTTATCTTTTCATTTGTTACAGATTTATACATGAAAGTTGTAAACATATCTGTAATGTTACAGTACCTTTAACGTTTTTGACGCGGTATCTTGAATAATTTCAAAATTGTCTACGAGGTGCTACGCCGTAGACATTACGCACATAAAGAACGTTAACACTACAATGTACGTTAGATAAACTAAAATCTAATTGATTCTAATATAAAAGCTTAATTACACAATTTAAACCAAAATACCACCAAAAATATAATTTTTAATATAAACTTAAATTTAATTATTTTAGGTATTTAAAAGTTCTTCAAAAAGCGGTGGAGCCCCATATTAACACAAACTTGTAACTTTGCGATTTATCAAAAATATTTTTAATATATTACAGTAAATAAGTACTCATAATAACTTTGGGTATTTAATAACAATTTTCTTTTAAAACTAAAACTGCAACCAACGAAAGTCATACACTTTTAGTACTAATTTACGATCTAAATACGAGTACGTTTCAAGAAGCATTTTAAATGTCACTCTCAGTCACAAACACATAGAAAACACCTCAAATGACTGCCGCACATCTAAGTGGATTCGTGACACAAATCCTTGACCCTTTCACGGGCAACAGAAAGTGTCTGACACACGTTGCACTTTTGCAGCTACTCTTGACTATTTTTACTTTTGCATCTATGTTTAGATATGTAGGTAATGCCATATTGAACGTGAAACCTTTTAACATTTTATGTAATGTTTTAGCCGTGTGTAGTACTTACATATTATATGTCATTTTTGTTTGTAACATATAGGTTCCCGTTCAACTCTATTTACTGTATTGCCTTTCTATTCGAAAGGGTTGTTTAAATAAAATGCTATAAAAATAGAATCACGCCTATTTATGAAACACATGTAAAACAGTAATTTAACTAAGATTTGAAACGCTTTTAAGTGTTAATGTTAAGATCGTCATCATCATCATTAGCAACACATCAACGGCTCACTACTGAGCGCAGGTCTCAGAGAAGGGTTATAGGCCATAGTCCACCACGCTGGCCCAATGCGAATTGGCGGACCTAACACACCTTCACGAACATTATGAAGAACTCTCAGGTGTGCAGGTTTCCTCACGATATTTTCCTTCACCGTTGAAGCAAGTGATATTTAATTGCTTAAACGCACTTGACTCCGAAAAGTCAGAGGTGCGTGGCCGGGATCGAACCTGCGAACAGTCCTAACCACTGCTTGTTAAGTACGACTAATCTATACATATAATAAAACAGAAACGAAACAAATTCTGTACATGAAATAGATTCAAAAAAGGGTTTTTGCTTCTAATTGTGTTCAAGATACAGATATCAAAACAGAAGCTAAATTTTTTTGTCTGTTTGTCTGTCTGTTTGTTTTTCCTTCTTTCACGTAAAAACTACCGCACAGATTTCTACAAAATTTTATACCGTGGTAGCTTATTACTCGGGTCAACATTTAGGCTACTTTTTATCCCGGAAAATCAAGGAGTTCCCGAGGGACTTTAAAAACTAAATCCATGCGGACAAAGTCGCGGGCATCAGCTAGTCTATTAATAAAAACTAAAAAATCCGTCACTTTTTTTGAGAGAAGCATAATGTTTAAAAATAAACATACGCGGCGGATATTAAACTACATAGCTAGTGATGATGGTTTATTGAGCCTACGATCTTGCTATTAATTTTTGAGTCACATTTACTCGTAGTTTCAAAAAGTATTAAATAACCTACCAATGTAAAAAGTTGTGACGGATATTTTAATATTTTATCTTCATCTCATCGTGACCTTGTATCTGAAGTTAATGAAAAAGGTGTTAAGTTTTTCTTTTAAAAATAAATTTTCTTTCCAGGCCGTGCCTGAAACAATACGAGAGCTGAAAAGCGCTGTGTGGGCCGCCGAGGCTACCGGCGGTGCGGCCAATTTAACCGGCGCCCTCACCTCGGCCTTTGAGATTCTCTACCGGGTATGAAAATTGCTTTTATTATAAGTACAATAACGCCTCCATCGACATGTTTGATGGTCACTTGTACGTTTTTCTACCTGCTGTGAGCAGAGCGTTTTCATATATTTCTAGAGTCGGAAAATGGCCTCGACTTTAATGGTATGCCTACTACGGGATCTCAGTCGTGCTTTAACTATTCAGTAAATTGTCACTGAAATATCCTTTTAATGTCTTTCAATAATATCGTTATCTTTATTTAAAACATATACTTTAGTAGAATCGTCTTAGTGACGTAAGTTTAAATATATTTATTTTTCCAAGTTATGGTCTTCGATTCCTAGTGCTCTGGTTAATTACAGAAGAATATAAAGATCTGGACCTCTAAAAACCGCTGGAGGGTAAAAAAAGGCTTTTTAACATTACAGTACAACCGGACGGGTCTAGGCTGTCAGTGCAACCAAGCGATCGCTATAGTGGGGGCTGGGGGAGGCGCGGGCGGCGTGACAGCCGTGTTCCGCGCGTGGAACTGGCCGCATATGCCCGTGCGCATATTTACATACCGCGTAGGGGGAGATGCGGCTGCAGGCAAAACTATGAAAGAAATGGCATGTAATAATAAAGGTGAGTTGTAATTTCCTTAGCTACGATGGAACGGATGGTATTGGTAGTTACTCGTTTATAATGTTTTACGAGAGTTTGTGGTGTAAGTACCTACATATAGATACCTACATACAGACTATCACGTTATGCGCTGCAATCGAGATACATTTTTTTGTAACCATTCTCTTCCAAAACTATTGACCTGATATTGATCCGGTTTCACCGAAGAGAAGGTTCTTAAATAGGGTCTTTGTGGGTCTAATTAGACTGTAATTTATATTTTGGTTTAATAATAATAATAATAACTGTCGCTCACACTGAGAGTGGTTGGACGTGGGATGTAGAAAGAGCGTGCGATCAAATTCCAGAAATGGACCTAGTTACTATCACCCCTGAAGACGTGGCCACTGCAGCCCGTCCTCTGCCCAATTGGAAATCCCCTGGGCCGGACGGGCTGCACAACTTTTGGATAAAGTGGCTACGCAGCTCGCACGCTCGTTTGGCATCCCAATTCCAATCATCTCTAGAGTCAGAGTCGCTACCCCAGTTTCTGACAACAGGTATTACCCTCCTGCTCCATAAGTCAGGTAGTACCACGGAGCCCAAAAATTATAGGCCGATTACGTGCCTACCAACATTGTATAAACTTCTTACATCCATTCTGAGAACAAAAATTAACGATCATATCAATACAAAATCCATCATGTCTATTTCTCAGAACGGATGTAGGAATGGCTCCCGTGGTACTAAGGAGCTTCTCCTCATTGATATGGCCATTTGTCAACAGGTTCGGCGCTCCCGAAAGGATCTGTCGACATGTTGGATAGACTATAAGAAGGCCTACGACTCTGTGCCCCATACATGGCTCATGAAGGTGCTGGAACTGTACAAAGTAAACACAGTACTACGCGCCTTCCTACAGAAGTGTATGGGGCAGTGGAGGACAGTCCTTCACTATCCAGGGTGTCGCCGGACCCTGGGGAACGCGGAGCCTATAAGGATTGAGCGAGGCATATTCCAGGGCGATAGCCTCAGTCCTTTGTGGTTTTGCCTGGCTCTGAATCCTCTGAGCACTCTCTTGGAGAATTCAGGGCTAGGTTACCGGTTGAGGAGAGGTGGTCAGGTTATATCACACCTCCTTTACATGGATGACCTAAAACTCATTGCCCCCAACAAATCACATCTACTAGAGTTACTAAAGGTAACTAAAGCCTTTAGTGATTCCATTAGGATGGAATTTGGTGTGGAAAAATGTGCGGTCATGCATGTAAAGCGAGGGAGGATTGTGGAATCTGAGGGTGTTGAGCTCTCGGATTCCATATACCTCAGATTGCTCTCCCCAACTGAAACCTACAAATACCTGGGCATGGCGGAGGCGTTAGGTATCAGAGATGCCGACATGAGGCAGTCGGTGAGGGAGCGTTTCCTTGGCCGCCTGAAGAAAGTGCTGAAAAGCCTTTTGTCGGGCGGCAATAAGGTGCGCGCCTTCAACGGTTGGGTCATGCCGGTCTTGATGTATTCCTTCGCATACTCAGGTGGACTCAGACTGAGCTTGACGCCCTGGACAGACAAGTTCGTGCACTGCTGACCACATATCGGATGCATCACCCGCGCTCCTCGGTGATGAGGCTGTACATCCCGCGGAAGTGTGGGGGAAGAGGCCTTTTGAATGCCAAAACCCTCCACAACCGCGAGGTGTGCAGTCTCAGGGAGTACTTTCTCCACGCCGAGACGGAGATGCACCGCGATGTGGTCGCAGTGGACAGGGGTCTGACGCCGCTCTCCTTGGCTAAAGAGAACTGGCGCATACCTGTGGTGCTCAGTACCAATGACCGCAGGGTTGTATGGCAAGATAAGGAGCTTCACGGACGCTTTTATCGGGCCCTCCATGGGCCTGATTTTGACTTTGAAGCATCCGTGGCCTGGCTGCGCTTTGGTGACCTCTTTGGGGAAACCGAAGGGTTTGTGTGTGCAATTATGGACGAGGTCATGATGACGAACAATTACAGAAAATACATAGTGAAGGATGGAACGGTAGACATATGTCGGGCATGTCGCCGTCCTGTAGAAACTATCCGTCACATTGTCTCTGGTTGTTCTCATCTGGCTAACGGCGAATACTTACACAGACATAACCAAGTGGCCAGGATTATCCACCAGCAACTTGCCTTGAAATACAATCTTGTGGAATCGGAGGTACCGTACTACAAGTATGTGCCCGACCCAGTTCTTGAAAATGGTCATATCACACTGTACTGGGATCGATCTATCATTACAGACAGGACTATTGTAGCCAATAAGCCTGACATAGTGGTGATAGATCGATCAGAGCGCCGTGCAATGATTGTTGATGTTGCTGTCCCGCATGACGAAAACCTCGTGAAAGCCGAGAAAGAGAAACTCACCAAGTATCTCGACTTGGCGCACGAGGTTGTCGCCATGTGGAATGTAGACTCAGCAATCATTGTACCGATAGTCGTCACCGCTAATGGTCTTATAGCCAAGAGCCTCGACCAACATCTTTCGAGGCTCTCGTTGGGTAGCTGGGTCAAGGGCCAGATCCAGAAGGCTGTTCTCCTGGACACGGCTCGCATAGTCAGGAGGTTCCTCTCTCTGGGGCCCTGACCGCCGGTTGCTTGGACCCTGTTCCCGAGGCCGGTGGACCGCTATTTTTTATATTTTTAAATGTTTTTTTTTTAATAATCAAATATTTAAAAATGTAAATTATATGATATAAATGAAATAAATGTAAATAATAATAATTACAGCTAGGGTTAGTGTTAAGGTCTGAAATAGCCAGTTACAGGTCAGAACAACTTCTAACTATGAATTTTAAATCCCTAAACTCAATGCGTCTCTTTCTGTCCAGGTTTTCACGTGACGATAAACGACCATGATGAAGTTCGACACAAAGTGCTGCATTTCGTGGAAGTTCTAGCACGCCCTATGGTCATGTACCAGACGCTGCACCCAGTCCATTGGAGCCCTGTGTACATCGGGGGAAGGGTGAGAACACCTAGATTACATAAAATAAATGGGTTAGAAAACTAGCATCTTTTATTAAGCATGCATGATGATTGGGGTGATGCAGCCCAAAAGAAAATTGATGTGTTTGTGTGAATTGAGACATCCAATTACTGACTGCAAAATTTTCTTAAATTTTTTTTGATTTTATACTTAACACTTATTTCATAAAAAATATTTAACTATAAGTATTTTCTTTAAAATGGACGTAGACTACCAACTTTATTTAAAACACGTCGTGCCTGTACCTGTGAACGCACGTCGCGTCGCTTTCGCAATCTATTGGCAAATACAGTAGTTAAGTGATAATAAAGTTGCTAATTATATAAATAGATTTATGTGTTTATATTCATACTTATCACAATAATTAGTTCTTTAACTTACAGAGTAGTACCCTCGATGATGACGGAATGGGTCAGTTGATGACGTCAGTAACTGTTCCTATCTTCGACAGAAGAAACCACACGGTATCTATCATTGAATATAATATACATATTGCATTGTTAATGTTAAAGCTTACTTAGTAAAATATCGTCATTTATTGTTTCAGCAAAGAGAAGCTAACTTGCTGGGCGTAGTTGGTACGGATGTTCCTGTCGAACAAATAAAGAAGCTCGTGCCACCTTACAAGGTAATACGAGAAGTTTTTTTACATTATGGGCTATATATTTTTAAGCCACGGATGTTTCTATCTGTATGTAGGTACAAATAACTTATAGATTGAAACATCAGGGAAGTAGGTTTAATTTAAGAAGGATGGCCTCTCAGGTAGTGTGTTGCAGGCTTCCATACAAAATTGAATTGAATTGGAAGTGTCCATGACAGTTAAGTAGGTAAACCCCTACGAGAAATATGCAAAAATAAGAAGATGGATAATAAATATCATTATTAATTTGAATATTATGAGGATGTCATGTTATGTTCGATCACAGAAACAATGTGATACATAGAGGATGGATGCAGGGTCAAACTTCTATGCTTATTGTGTTATTTGACTTTATTATTTAGATTTATTTTGTTTCAGTTGGGGGTCAATGGTTATTCATTTATGTTGGATAACAACGGGCATGTTTTATATCATCCTGATTTGAGACCTTTGGTAAGTCTAGTAACTAGATGAATTGTCTCAATAATGTACAGAGCTACTTATTCCATTAGATATCATCTTGAAATAAGTGAAATTAAAACAAAACTTTTTCTCTTTTACAGCATACAAATGAGGAGGTAAGAGAAAGTTGACATTAATAACATATAACATTTACGGGTTTTTAAAATTATAAACGAAAATTCTCCTGCTCTCATTTTGACGACTAATGTTTGCATTTGAACTTGGTGTAGCCCAAATGTATTCTAATACCCTTATTTCTTTTGATTAGGTACAGTGATACCTAATATCGTACCTGAACCCGCACTTAAGTAACGCACATCCGTGACTTAAGTAAAGCTTAACTTAGCTTAATATTATAAATTCATTTCAGTACACAGAAACATTACGACCTCTATACTCTAGTGTCGATATCACCGATGTGGAACTCCTCGTGGATTATGACGAAAATGCAAGGGTCAACCTTACTTCACTGCTATTTGAAGTAAGTATCTAATCTATTACAATCTTACTTACTATTATTTAATCTATTTACTTTAGTCTTTAACCCGCGAGTTCATCCAAGTTTTCTAAAAATCTATTTGGAGTTTACTCCTTAAGAATCGATTTTAGCAGCCCGGTATGAGAAAAATCCGGGCAGTAAAATCAAATTATCAATGACCTCGTTACGTTTTTCTGTTACGTTTTTCACAACGTTGAAATTTCTACCCTAACGTTGAGTAAATAGGGTTGGTTTTCGTGCGAAAGAGTCCCCGAAGCGAAAGTCGGTCGGGGCGCGCTCGGACCCGAGTCGCGCGCATAGAGAAGGATATAGCGTCGCGCGTAAACTCCAGTCGTGCGTCGGAGGCCGGAGCTGACACACACTTTTTTCTTCCTGGACTGAAAAGTATGCTACTTTTATCACTCTCTAATACGAAAGCTATTTTTGCAAATTTTTTTATCATTGTGTCAGCGCTTGGACCTTGAAAAGGTTAAAAAACAGGCAAACAAACATTCGATATTAATAAAGTACAAGATGGATTCAGATCAAACGTGAAAAATTGGTGGAAAATTTCACATTTCATAAACTTGCAGCTACGTCACGACATGATAGAGCAGCGCGAAGGCGAGACAGAGATGGGGGTCAAAGTACAATACGAAGGAATGAGACGGGTAGCGACTCGGCGACAGAGATATTTCTATAGCCCTGTCGATGGCACGCCGTATTCTCTGGCTGCAGTGCTGCCAGACGGCTACGGCATGTATGAGCTGCAGGCCGAACAGGAAATCAAACATAGTCCTATCAATGGTAAGTGAACTTATTCAGTGAGTCTCTCTCTCTAAAGAAAACTTTTAAGCAAGCACTACCCTATTAATATCTTGGTCAGTTTCGTCGAAGCTACAATTTACAGCATCCGTTACAATATACTCGTACATGCACATGAGTGAGGTTTTTTGGAAATACGTACTGAAATTGCACAATTGCTTCATGAATAGTATATTTCAACCTTTACGACTTATTAATAACAATTTACCTTTCTGTATCCATGCAGTCACAGAATATTTTAAAGGAGATAACTGGAAAGTTCACCCAGATTGGTAAGTCCTTTTGAAATCTTTTTTCTGTCAAATTGCTCTTGTTGATTCATTTTTAATTAAATGTTTTAAGTTATTAAACGTAGCGTAATGTAGGTACTAACATTAAAGTTACTATAAGATTTAATTCGGTTAACAGCATTGAATTAGAGCTCAATTTCTTTTATGCATTCTTATACGTTTTCGTATACGATACGCTCCAAATTAAAATTGGTTGTACTGAATTTTTGACTTTAAATAATATAATTTAGGTTCATTTTACTTTGACGCTAATGTGATCTAATACGAATACGACCAATCGGATTAAATATTATACTACCTGCAGGGTGTACTGCGAATACTCATCAACGTCAGAGCAATCCTTCAACTCGCCGGAGGAGCAACTTCTGCACTTCCTGACGCGCGCTGGCCGGCCCGGCTGGAAGTGGATGTCGCTGCGGCCGCGCGCGCTCACGCTGCACAACGCGCACAAGAAGCAGGACCGCGACTCCTACTATTGTGAGTTGATGATGCTGATTACTTATTTACCTACTCATATACCTCAATAGCCCAACGGTTAGAGGTGCGGACTGAAAACTGAAAGGTCGCAGGTTCGAATCCCACCCGTTGCACTATTGTCGTACCCACTCCTAACACAAGCTTTCCGCTTATTTGGAGGGGAGAGGAGAATATTAGTCAACTTCAACTTGGCTGATATTCGTTTTTTTTTAAATTACCTACTACATTGTCTACAATAAGTGTGCCTAAGTACATTACAATACGTGTCAGCATGAAAGTCGGAGCAGACTTTCAAGTCATCGGAGTGTCAGCTTCATGACGCTTGCCGCCGGCCGCAGCGCCTGGAAGTGACTCGTTGAGATCAATCCAAAGAGTATAAACTCGGTAGACCTACGTTTGATAGGCTTATTTCCTGTGATCCGTATCCTGCTCCATCATAAAAGCATAGCCACTATCTGTACACTAACTAGCTAGAGAGAGATGGAACTGATGGATACACACGATAACTGAATGTGGCAATATTTTGACCCAGCCGTAAAAAGGATCGTGGGTCATGACGGGTTTAGTTTTGTGCAAGTTGAGCTACCAGATTCTGTCTACCTGTTTTTAGTTCTTTTTGAAAGATTTATTTTGGTGTCGTAAAAGTAGGTACAACAAAGTCTCCCCTACTACGCTATCTTGGTTGAAAATTTCAGTTAGCTATAGCAGTTGGATATTGCTACACAAGAACACCTCGAAGTATTTTTAAGCGTCGTCATCGAGTTCAAACATTTTACATTTCTAACGAGTCGGTGGGATTACGACGGAGAACTATATTAAAATTTTTATGTTACAGGTGATAAAAATTTAGTTCAGTCGCTGGTCCGCGATGCAATGGTAATTAAAGAATTGGACGCTCACACTGGACATGCTAGCCATCACAACCAGTAAGTATCCATTCTGTGTACAGCATGTACGCTAGCTATTAAATACTTCCGGAGATCAACACCAACAGTCCCATAAGAATAGTCCTAAACTTGATTATCTTCAAGGCAAAAAAAGTAGGCGCCTTCAAAGGAAGCGCGCTCAAATCTAAAGCTCAGCACTGCTTTCCACCAGGCATGATTGTCGTCAAAGTTTACTCTTGCACAAAAAAAAATGTTAACCAAATATACATCTTCGATTCTAATGGTGATAATGGTTGGTAAAAGGAAATGAAAGGTTAATCGGCAAAGCTGTATCTACCCACCCAAATGTTGCATGAGACTGCACTTTTAGATTTTAAGTAACATCTCAACGCACTTTATTTTAAGTTTATTTCGATCACTAATTACTATGTGTTTGTCACACGATAGCCCGATAGCAACATTAATGGCACTTCTTACAAGGTAACGTAACAAAGAAAACATACTAATGTTTCGCGTAGATAAAATTTAGATTAAAAAAACATTAGAAGATACAACAAAAAATTTGATCCCATTACTGATTTGTAGAATAGAAACGATGTGTGATGCATTTAAAGGCCCTTAGAAGTTATAATATAATTTTGAGTGAAAACCCAGATTTGAGCGTTCATTGGCAGCTTGGTTTTTCCCCCATCCTTTACCAGTTTTCGTTTTGTACTGTTAAATGCTAACTCTTTATTGAAATAGCGCGAATGCTCATTCCCCTGTTAATCTAGAACACATTTCCATTTCAAATCAATAGAAGTTACCTAGTTGGTTTTCTTGCCAGAAATGTTCATTAAAAAAATTCAAAAGTGTCGTACAAGGATATCCGCTGTCCCCAACGCCATTTACAATGGTTGGTGTGTCAAGTAGCGCTAAGTAAGCTATAATATAATTTTACTACGAACTTAAGAAGAAATGTACGTTACCTAGCTAATTAAAAGAACAACTTCGAGATTAGGATGGATATTGTTTTCTATAGTGTTTCAGCTGCAAAGGATCCAGGTAAATTTGTTTTAAAATTGACTTAATTTTTGACAGGTTTTAGCTGGCTTGGAGTATGGATTTGTACATTATAATATTGTTTTTAATGGATATGTACTAATTTATATGCAAAAGGTTGATCATAAGATAAATAAATATAAAGCATTTTAAACATACCTAATAATAAAATTAAATATGGGAAGTATACCTTACCTTGGCATAAAAATTTAGTACACACACCTGAATAACAGTTAATCTTAATAATATTAAGTACTTATTATTTAATACTGATACATAATAATATTATGTAGGGTCTACTTACGACGTTATCAAAAGTTTGTGAACTTGAAAATCTTAAATTGTTTTAAATTGTTGTAAAATTAGAATTCGCTGATTGAGAGAAAAATCAGTGCAAGATATGTAATAGTAATTTAGAAAATCCATAACGCATTTGGAACACTAGATGAAAACACTAGACACTTTTTCGGTGTCGCATGAACATTGAAACAAGTCGAAGTCGAAGCATTCTCTATTTATGGCGTTTCAAGAACGGGAGGTTCAAAAATTGATAAAAAATCAATTTATCTTTAGTTAACAGTTAATTTTTAAATCTTATACGTGTCTTTGCAGGCAAGGACGATTCCACAAATTCGTGGTGACTCTGTCGTTCATCGCAACAAGAAGTGGACTTCTGAAGTGGACTGAAAACATCAACAGCTCGAGATCGGCTGACTCTTCTGAAGCGTATGTATTTGAATATAATGTTCAAACATAGCCCCAGTATTATTACAAATAAATCACTTTTTCTAAATTTCCTGAATTTCTCTTCGATGTAACGTAAATACTGAAGTGTAAATAATGTGGAAATGGGAAGGGCACATAGGTCGAATGACTGATGGTCGTTGAGGTCCCAAGGTGATGGAGTGACGATCTCGCAACTGAAAGGGCAGTTTTAGCAGACCACCCACTGGGTGGACCGACGACATCAGATGACTCGCAGGGAGCCGCTCGATACAGGTGGCCCAAGATTGAGGCCTTTGGAAGTCTATGCAAGAGATCTTTGTTCAGCAGTGGACGTCTATTAGTTGATAAAGAGAGAATGTCACTGGCGTTAGATATGGCGCATGCCTAATATTTCAATGTGTGCCTACTAAGTATACCATTGTAGCGGTATTTCGCTTGATAACCCTAGACCAAAATTGTTATTCAACAAAAATGAAAGTAATTAATCCTGTCCTTAATTTTCAGTGTCCATGTCTTCGAAGTTCAAGCCAGTAATCCAAAAGAATTTCAACCTTTCAACATGAATTTAACCCTTTCAGACATTTCAGCGAGAAACACGCGCGTGCCTTCGATTCGGAGTGGTACCGCCGTGCCGTAGAACATCATTCCATTGAACCGGAGAGCTTTGTCTTTTCCGTGCCGTTCCGTGACGGCAGTGAAGCAGAAGACTTCAGCGGGAAGCCTCCACTAGTGCTGGCAACCCACGCGGTGTTCGTCGAATCCAGGGGACATCGAGCTCCCGCTGCAGTAGTCGGATTGCATTTCCAACTGGACTCCCTCGCTAGACATTTCTTGAACATCACATCAACGGTTAGTTTCACTCACATTTTCTGTGTTTCAAACAAACTCAAAGTTTTTGTGTGTTTTCGGAGATTATTTGAAACTGCGATTTTCTTACAGTGCACAGCCGGCAGTGTTTGTAAGAAAACGTGCGCAGGCGACGAATTGGACTGCTATATTTTGGACGATAACGGTTTCATAATCCTGTCGGAAGATGCTTCACAAACGGGCCGGTTCTTCGGGCAGGTCGATGGAACAATCATGGATTCGCTCGTCCAAGATAGAATTTACAAGAAGGTCACCGTGCACGATCATCAAGGCCGATGTCCGGACTCGAGGAACCCATTTAGCGGAAATTCAAACAAGCTGTCGCCTATTAAGCCTTTATCTTGGCTTGGAGGATATGTGACAAACTTGATAGCGGTGTGGTGTCCCTTGTGGGAAACTGTATACGGACGACCCCATCCACATGCTGAGGAAGAAATAGGTACACTTCATATCTTTAACATATCCCTACTAACCCATACCTATTATAAATACGAGAATGTATGGAGCATCTGGAGAGTGAAATAGATAACTTTTATCCCGGAGAAACAAAGGTCTCCCGCGAGAAATTTTGGTACCACACGAACGATGTCGCGGGCAAACGCTAGTATTTTAATATTTTGGTAATAAGCATGATGACTGAT
Source organism: Oeneis ivallda (assembly GCA_029955525.1). Classification (NCBI taxonomy): domain Eukaryota; kingdom Metazoa; phylum Arthropoda; class Insecta; order Lepidoptera; family Nymphalidae; genus Oeneis; species Oeneis ivallda. The sequence continues at coordinate 8,808,046 of JARPMR010000003.1, read as the reverse complement.
TTTGAAAAACTGATGTTCGGAAGTATCTATATATCTACTATTTCGAAAAAAATCAAATAGCTATTTTTCTGCAAAAAAAGGTCTGGTAGATATAATTGCCATTTCTTTTGTATCGCTCTGATTGGTGTTCAATCCAATATGGCGGATTGCTGTATTTTATAGTTTTATTTTATCAAAATAAATATCAATCTCGCTCAGAATAGAAAAATAAATACGTTTTTTATAATCCATGAATCCTATGTCATTAGATAAATTCATAATTTCATTGATTCTTCGTTACTTTCATCGTGCCTTGCACATGGTTCTTTAAAGCAGATTATGAGGACTACGAAAGCGAAGACATAGAGCACGAAGATGAACTGGATCGCGATCGCGGCACCTATGAAATCATCATAGACGGTTTGGGCGCCGCAGACAGGCACGAAGTCCCGGTCGTGAGCCCTGGGCCTCCGCGAGAACCCCCGCGGGAGGCCGCACGGTCGGCCGCCGTGCGACCTTGCGACACCAGCGCAGAGTTGTTCACCCTGCAGTCCACGAGGCTCAACGCTGCCCAGCCACTTAAGGGAAAGCTCACCAATTGCCACAACTCTGGGTGTGAGAGGTAAGCTTATGTAATTGATTTACCGTTTTCGTAACACTGGGAATTAGAACGCGGAAAACGCGGGCAGTTGTCGAACCTCTAAGTCCTGCTTTGCCGTGTAATAAATAGTTTTTGAAGCAGGTTGCTAAAAACTCAGTTATAAAAGTCTATGCAAATTATGTACAGGCCGTTCAGCGTTCAGAAGATTCCGCACAGCAACCTGATCCTACTGGTAGTGGACACGCTGTGCCCGTGCGGCGCCAAGCGGCTGGACGTGCGCGCGCGCGAGGCGGGCCCGCGCGCCGCGTGCCGCCGCCCGCCGCGCGCGCTGCCCAGGCGACGTCCGCCCTCCTGCGTCTCATACCATCCCGAGGTACTACACTATATACCTATTTTTATTATTTGGAAATTTCAAAAAATATATAATATTATGGGCAAGTGCTGTAGATATGGACGCTTGTACCTGTGGACATAATCGATTCCGTCGAAACTAACCACCCTAAAATTCTAATTTGAACGCGAACTGTCAACCATAGACAAAGCTTTACGGTCGCGTTCAAATTAAAATTTTAGGGTTTTTTAGTTTTTTAAATTTTAGTTTCGTCGGAATCGATTGTGTCCACAGGTACAAACGCCCATAGGTACAACACTTGCCCATATACCTACACACAATTAAATAGGTGTAAAATAATCCGTGAGACGTAACCTCAGCTTTCACTTATGAGTGTGCCTTGCACGTTTCAAACTAATTTTTACAGCTACTTCAGGACGCCTTTCGTCCATTACCTATTTATCGAATAAAGTATTGATCGAAGATCGTAAATTTTATTCAAATTAATTATTTATTTCAGGCCAAATTTTGCACTTATGACAAGTCTAGAATCTACCACGGTTCGGAAAGCTGATTCTGCTAGAATACTTTGAATCAAGCAGCAAAGGATCGACGTTCTTTGCTTGGGTGTAGTTGAGTGAGGACCGAGAATACCTAAGTGTTATCTCTACGTGGACGAAGCCGTAATACAAAGTCGCAATCAAGATTGCTTAGATTGCTGATGGTTGCATAGAAAATCACTCAACCCTAAACATAACGGACGATACACGATCACATCTTTAACGTTTACTTCCAGGAAATCGAGATCCAGTCGTGCGGCCGCGGCGCCCGCGCCCTCCCCCTGTGCGCGGTGCTGGCGACGCTCGCGCTGCGGCTGCTGCTAGCTCTCACGTGACTGTCCAACCGCCCCTACACGTTCTAAACTATGTAATACCTGCCCGCAGGCCTCCCGACCGTATGAAGCTATCTACCATATCAAATTCCATATCACAGATAATAATTTTTAAATCCTTAAACGCCGTTATATAAACTTCTCAGCGACAAAAGCAACAGGGTATGTTTATGTATGAAAATCGATGCAAACATACTGATTTCAAAACAATTTTTACAGGACTTACGAGATTGATTCTGGATTTCGTTGCGAACCCATAAAGTTGTCAGATAACTTCGTGGATATAAAACACTGAAGTTGAGTGAAAATCGAAGCTCTTGCCATAAAATTTTTTCACAGAGAAAAATATATTTTACCTATCGTTTTTGGACTGAATACCTTCGAAATCACAAATAGAAATAATTATTATTTAAATAAAATTTGATGTTAAAACTTAAAACCAATTTGATCAATCTTTTGCGTTAAAAATCTATTTGAAATCAGTGTTTCCATCATTTTATATGAAAAAATTGACCCTGTTTCGATATTGTGATGAGAAGTCAGAAGTGTATTTCAAACGGAAAGCTTCGCGGGTCACCGTACCGCAGTGTTAGCGATGCGTTTGTGTGAATAGACTATTCGTGTGAACTTTTTTATGCAAGAGATGTGCTGGAGCTGGAGGTCTCGTTACCATTGCCGGGTCGAGCTGGGGTATTCTTACTATAGTGTATACCTATTGTTATAACGCAATCGTTTGTATACCGCGTTGACACAGCAGCTGTACCGCGATTGTAAGTTAGAGTTTCAGTAAATCGTGTATCAAAAATTCAAATTTTAACAAGAATTATATTTTTAAATATAACAGCATTGACTATCAAGGCATTATTTTGGTACGAAAACAATGCTTTAAGGTTGATTATACGGGTCTGCCCGCGAAATTCAAATTTAATTTGGTTTTTCGCAATTTGTAAACTAATATGATCGATACTCTGACTAATTTTTTAAACTGGACACTTTCAAGTAAAGATTTTTATATAAACCTGGAAGATGATACTGCCATTGGCGCAATTAGAATGCCATAAGCCTACTTTGTCGTATTAGTTTACAAATTGCGAAAAAGCAAATTAAATTTGAATTTCGCGGGCAGACCATTATAATTCACCTTAATAGATGTATTACAGTTTTACGTAGGGTCATTTCGCCTGTTTGCGTCCACTTAGTGTAGTTGTTAAGTTTGAACATGAAAAAAAAAATGGTCGAGTGGTAGTTTTCAATTAAAAATGGATGTAATGTAGTCCCTATATAGTCTTGTCAAGTTTGATGCTCAGTTTTGGACATCACATCTGATGTTTTATTCTACACAGCTAAAAATAGCTGAAACAGGCGATTTGCCCATTTTGCGTCCGCAAAATCCAGATTGCGTCCGCCTGTGGACCAGTTGGCGTCCACCAGTTTAGAAGGGGGAAATAGGGGAAATAAGTTTTATAACTGTAAAGAAAAGCTTGTGATTTTAATCAAATCATTTATTTAACAATTGCTGATAATAAAACGTTTACTTACATCAATAAAATTGCTCTTCTGGACATTGATCAAATACTAAAGTAAAAAAAATTTACTTCGACTTGAAGTCATTGGCAATCTTTAAATCTGTATATATTTTGCAATATTAATTAAAACTATGTAAGTGTATAATAATCAGTTCAAAAGTATAAAGAAAATAAAACATCTATAATATAATAATAAAACCTGGACGAAACTGGACGAATTCTGTACATTAAATATATTTTGAAAATTTTAATTGATGGAAGCTTTATTATCCATACTGAGCCCAAATGGTTTTTTTTTTAATTTTTTGTCTGTGTGTCTGTCTATATATTGACCGCGCATCACGCTAAACTACTGGACTGAAAATTGTATAACTTTTACTATTTTTTTCGTGTAATACAAAGATGGACCCAGAATGTTATAGGGTTTTTAATGTAGGTAAAGTTTGCGTCCAAGTATGATTTTTGCGATTTTTGACGTTAATTATCTTTTTGTCTATTTTTGATAATATGGACGCAAATCGGCCATTATATTATGCATGTAAATAATGTTAAAATTGATATCAAATTTATATTGATTTTCTCACTTTATCGTATTTAATTAAACAACCGACTTGGAAATAGCTAGAATAATCTGCGTCCATAGCGGACGCAAAGTGAAATTTTTATAAATTTGATGTAGCAGTTCGCGTCCGCCATATATAAAACTCCCAGTAGAAAAATTAAAGCTCAAACATTCATTATCCCTATAGTGTAGTTCATAATTAAGGTCTAGGAACAACAAAGATTTCTAAATTTCGAATAAATCCATTAAATACTTACCGTGAAAAGTGCAGCTGCTCACTATTTTTTTTCTAACACTTAAGCGCGACGGCACTCGTTGGTTGCACACTCAATCTCTAGTTTATTTTTCATTCAAGTTGGGTTGCGCGCATAGATCTTTTGTTTGTGTGTGTCATAGGTCATAGGTCCAAAAATCCATAGAAGCGCTCGTGTTTAGGTTAGTGTGTCAAGTATGGTTATTTTTCACTGTTGTAAAACAGTGATTCGTAGTTTGGACGCGAATTGGGCGTCGGACGCGAACAGGCACAATTACCCTAAATATTCCATTTTATTTGCTCTTTCAATTGATAATGAGGATTTTAAGGTATGAGTGTAGATAAAATACGTTACTAATACCTACACAGTAATTGCGTTTACTAGAGAACTCTCACTTAGAGCACGCTACACTAGGCCAAAATGTAGAGAGTGCAATCCTCGTTTGTATCAGTGGAGGAGTTTGTACGTCCGATATTCTCTAAAAGGTACATTTTATAATGCGTAAAGTTGTCAGTGTAATTCTTTTGTAATTGTTTTTCAAACATAATTCCAAAAAACATCCTACTTAATACTTACCAAGTGTGGAAGTGGCGTGTCAAAGCGGTATCAAAGAATGCCTCGGAAGAATAGGCCTATTCTAGGCCCATTTTTGTGGTGTATGCGAGATATTTAAAGTTTTGATCTATTTTACCGACTGAAGTATTGGTCCGACCAAGTGAACTTTTGATCTTGTTTTGAGACAGGATTATCGATTCGAACTAGGCTAAGATAATGTTTAAAAAAATATTTTCTCCTCTCTGTTAAGTTGACAGTTTCATAATGTAACTATGATGCGGTCGAAATCGGTAAATAGGTAGGTAACTAATATCTTGTTAAATTTAATTGAAGATTATCACAAACTTGAAGATCTTATAAATTATAGCTAATGTTAATAGATATTTTAAAGATAACGATTGTAATATAATATTATCGTTTAAAAACTGTTTTAGAAAAATTTACCTATGTTGATGATCCTAACACGATTTATTTCTCAATATCTATCTGTTCATCATATTGATTGCAAACATATTAACTAGTTGCATAGATTAATTGAAAAAGCAATTTTGAAAAGGGCACATCTCGTTTTAACAACACCTTTTTTTGTCACAAATGTGTCAGAAATGTATACATACGTCCTCGCATCTATTTAATTCGACAAATGATAGAAAAAAAATTGCGTTGTAATTAACATTGCCATAATGCGTAGGCACCCACAGAAATATTTTCGAAAAGATCACACCTCCATTTTTAAAGAATGGTCTATATAAAATACAGTGTTGTACATTAATACGAGATGTTCCCTTTTCGAAATGACATATTAATTATTATTGTAAATAAGAGACGTTATGTTTGTAGGAGTTATGTTGCTATTCTTACGTGTGCCTGTGTAAAATTACCAATATTAGATTAATATTAACGAGTCGACGAGCAAGCATCGTAGAGTTGATACTGAGATGATAAAATGCTGTTTCAATCGAAGCATAAATGTGAAAATGACTACATTCCTATCGACCGCCTTCAAACTTCTAATTTTTACATGAGACATATTTTATGTATTTTGACGTAGGTATAAACCTAAGTTCCTCCTACAAAACGATGTAATTACTTTTTAGTTAATGTAGAAATAAGATTCTTTCATTTTAAATTCACACATTTCTTAAATGCATTATTTTAAGTGTGTTATTGGTTTACAAATCCACATTTCCTCCTATTCGATGAAAGCATTATATTAGTTGTAAACTAGATGTTTTAAATTATGCAATACAGGGTTGACTTAGAAATGGCGCCATATGAATCTCATATTAAAAAACGTAAAAACGTATCCTAAGTATATTTATCTATGGTTGAGATCTTTAGATCGTACTTCAACTCAGAGTTTCATTGCTTTTTAAAATCTGAGCAAAGTCAAAGTGTGGTCTATAGATCTCCACCTGAGTGAGAAGGTAAAGTTTCTCTCGGTGTCCTCTCGGGCGACTCCTTCGTCTAATTGTTAGCAATTCTCTCGCCTAATCTTCGAATAATGTTGTACGTATTTGAGATATTGTAAACAATTCTCGTTTTAAATGTAAATATTTAAATATGAGGGCCTATTTACTACTAATGATGTGTGTTGCTAATGTTCATACATTATGTAGTTCCAATTCGACTTCTTCTGTCCCCTGTTCTACATACCACCCATCGATCGATCTCAATATAATAGGAGCTAATTTACAGCAGATTCCAATAACCTATCTGAGCCAAAATCTTAAAATTTAAAGTCGAATACGTAATCAAAATACCTTATATTTGTAGTACCTTACTACAGAGTTTATTGATTTGTAAAACATATTGCAATCTCAACATGTATATTGATTATAATATAATATTATATTGCCACGTTATATGTACTATATATTCGATTTTAAATTTTTAGTTTTTTAGTTACATATTAAAACAGGCCATAGTTGACATAAAGGTAGACTCAGTCGGCGAGTGATTATAAAATTTTATAATAAAATTAACGATGTCGTATCAATAATATTATTACGCTCTTGAACACATCAATGTAACAACTCCTGAACTGCAGTGCGTACTTCAGTTAGAGTTACTAAAGATAAACACTCCATAATTTAGAGGTGGTGAAGTAATAACAACATAGTATACCTATGCAACGCGAAGATTTCTTAACATTACTTTCATCCTATAAATTAATTTTTGCTTACCTCTGAGTCAACTATTACCAAATTAGCTCGTATTACCCATTAGATGAGATCGCATTTACAATCAATGTACCTAAACTATAGATCATAATATACACACATACTACTTAATATCTCCGTAAGACCTGTTGTTACCTAGAATTTAAAGTCAGATTCACCATAACATATTAAAATAACGTGTACCTATTTAATGTTTAAAAAGAGCTTGCTGTTGTCCATTCAACAGACACGTAATCAAAACAATAATAAGAGAAAATAGTACAAAGTTATACACATGTAAAGAAGTCTCGCAATTTGTGCCAAACCACAGCCAAGTCTATAATTTATGGATTTTATTACATGGGACCGATAGTCGAAATACCTTAACAATATGGAGGACAATAGCATGCTCGAAGTCCGATCGAAGGGTAATTCATCACAGTAATTTTTCCTGAGTGCTCATTTTAATTCGGAATTTGAATTTCTAAGACGCAAATTTCCCCTTAATTTCTATCAAGCTCCGTCTGAAAATAATCACCGTCAAATCATCGCTAAAAAGCGTTAATCTAAGATCTCGATCATTTTCGAACGTTGCTTACGTTAACAAACCAAGAATGATTAATTGAAAAGGCTACTTTATAAATATATAATGCATTGTGAAAAAGATAACTCTATTTTAAGGCTGTGATCTATAGATCGTACTCTGGCTCTGCTCAAGACTCAAGATAGAGTTAAAATGAGACAAATATGTTCTGAAATAAATCTGTCTCGTTTTTACTCAGCCCTTGAGTCTGAGCTGAGTGAGTGTGCCATCTATAGATCTCACCCTAAGACCTGTCATGATTTAGTTTAGAGATTGTATGCAACGGAACTAGTACCAATATAGTACTAAAATAGGTATATAATTTACTGTGATCAATTCACCATTATCAATATAACTGAGATTATACGTTTATCATACCATACATACATACGACCGGCGTAAATATTATATTATGCGGGAACGCTTTTGAGATATTGTGTACATTTTGTATAAATCTAACAGTAAGGAGTCGATGTATGGCGTTATAGTTTCCTGGTGAGTGGCGTACGGCTGGTATAAAATGTATTGAAAAGTGCTTCTTGTAAGCGTCGAGTCTTCCATAGCAGTCGAACGCGGAGCGAGTATTACTTGTAACTAAGTATTAAACGATAATAATAGAGTATAACTTTATCATAGCATAGACGGGGCGGCGTGCACTGCACTTCGCGCGGTTTAGTTGTACTATAGACACAAAACAAATACCTCGTTTAGTTACGCAAAACGTAAAAGCTAGACAGATTTAGAGTTCATTTTGCGTTTAGTTATTGGACATATCAATTCAGGCACCAAAGAGACTATAGCGTAAGCAATTTTTTGGAATATTTTCAATTGTGATCTTATATTGTTCTAATGCATTAAGTGGACCTCTATTTTACAACCAGAAAACTTTCTATGCCTAATTTTTTTTCCCTCTTCCTTTTTTATATTGACAATATCGAGAAGTTGAGAAAGTCGCGAATCAAGCCGTTTTTCCATTGTGCAAGTACTTCCATACACGTACAAGTATGACGTCACGCTTGCGTATAAGTTACGTTTGTTTAAAACTACCCGCATCAATTAAAATCCTTTTGTCTTTGCCCTTATTAGTAGTTTGCACATAATATCAATAGCGTTGCAAGATGTCGAGTACTGAACCACTAAACTTACTGACTGCAAGGTTTAAATTCGTTCATATATCTGCAGCTATCGCTTCAAGAGGGCAATAAGGATACTGAGTCAATTCTACTTTGACATCAGGTGTAGTGGTGGATATTCATTATTCAGATTTATTCAAACTGCAAGGGATTTTAATATAATCAAGATACGAATAGAAAATTTTACCACAACTTTCTATTTTTAACCGACTTCAAAAAAGGAGGTTCTCGATTCGTCGGAATCTTTTTTTTTTATGTATGTTCACCGATTACTCGAAGACGCCTGTACCAATTTGGAAAATTCTTTTTTGTTTGAAAGTTAAATTTTATCGAAATCGGTCGAGCGGTTTTTAAAAAATCGACAATATATTAAATATATTACAACTATATTACAATTTTAATTTGCACTTAATTTGCACGCAATTTGAAAGTTGTCTAAAATAACCTTTTAAAAATGAAAGGAGGTCCCCTCTTAATAATTACATATTTTAATATACCTACGTATTTGCAATTAATTTTATGTAAGGAACAGTGATTTCTAAATTAACGCCACATTCAATATTCATATCAGCGTATGTACAATTTTTTACAATATATAATAAGTGTTTATTTCATACGAATATCGTTTCGAATCACTCTATAATCATCTCAAGGTAACGCTTTTTAGGTATTAGGTGATACTCGAAATTTTAAAACTTGTGAGGCAAATGATGTCGCTATTTTCGAATTCTTTTCTAATCAATTACTTAGTTAATTATTATAAAACGATATAGTTGTTGTGTACTTGGGCACGGCCGACTGTGAACATGGTTCTCAAGTGTAATTCTAGTTGAATACTGTTTCTTTTTGTTACTTGCCAGTTCATGCTATAGATAAACACTAAACAGTAATTACAATAATAAAGTTCTCTTATAACATTGTGGAAAATTATTTTTTTCAGTAATCCCTTATTTCCTATCCTTATCCTATTAAGGTAAATATTCATGTAAAAGGCTGACCATTCTCCATTTCTGACTTGACATTAATGAATTGAACATTAGATCATCAATAGGTGCTTAAGCCGGTTCGAAGGACCAAAAACAACTGACGTAAGTACTATTATAATATATTCTCCTGATATTGATATCGTCGGATCCGACCACAGCGGCCAATCTCCAGAGATTAGCCATTTGCGCGGGACATATTAGTGTACAAGTGTGTGCGCAAACAGGTTCACTCTCTATTTCTTTACTCTCATAGTCCAAAAGGACGGAAGGCCGACACAACCGGAGAGAGATCAGGCGTAGGACCCGTGCTCTCTGAGGCACAGGGCTGACACACCACCAACTTCCTTACTCCAGGCTAGTACTGAGAATTTCTTGACAGTAAACCCCAATATCCTTTACCCGACCCGAGATCACGTCATTCGCAATCGAACATGCTAACCACTAGTGTTCACTAGACCAACGAGGCAATCAAATGTTCTATAACAAAACTATCGATAAACTTACAAATGAAAAAAAAGGGACAGTAAATAATACAAACCTTGAAAATTACATCTTAAAAACTTTACTTCATTAAGTAGTTTACATGTACAGGCTGGCAGCGAACACGATGTCTCGTTTCAGCATCTTGATGGCTTCGCTGAATTTGTTCTCGAGGTCCGTGTTGCCGATGTTCTTCGCGGCCTGGCACAGCTGTCGCAACACCTCCTCCAAGCGGCGCATGCAGCGGATTATTGAACCTGAGGCAACATTTCAGACATGTTAATAAACATGTTACTCCCAATAAAATGATATAAAATCCTTACTACTATGTATTATTAATGCCAAACTGTGTTTTTGTGTTAGTTTGTCCTTCAATCACACAGCAACGGAGCAAACGGATCGACCTTATTTTGACGTGAAGAGTGACATAAGTTACCCACTTTATCTCGGAAAAACAGAGGGATTCCGTGAGGTTTTTAAAAACTAACTCATTGCGGGTGACGTCACGGACAAACGCTAGACAAATGACGTTTTTTAAAAAAAAAAATCGGAAATTATTGCTGATTTCTGATAGTCTTATGCTACTCAGACCCATCGTTCAATTTTTGGAACAAAGTTCTTTTTCGGACGGTTTGGCGACCAAGACGAAAAATGTGTAAGAATTTTCCGTCACGACCCTTGTTGCTAGGCGTAAGAATTTTCCGTCACAACCCTTGTTACCTTCGTTTATTATACACATTCTATCAAAACTTTGGTGGCGCACCGGTTAAACGAAGGAGTGAAACTATCGGTTCGGGGGTTAGAATCCTGACTTCAGATCTTTTTTAAATGTAACGAAGTTTTATAGAAGAGAAATTCGCAACAAAATATTTGCGGCAAAATTTACTAACGCCATCTATTGTGGGCAGCGTGAACTTGCTTTAATGTCTGTTTTCTTACGAGATGGTTCTAATGTTGGCGAAAGATGGCGTTGATTCTGAAGTTCGTTCCAGCCGAGTGTTCAACTCAATTTTTAAGCTATTGCATAGCTTTTATCGCGGGCTTTGAGCGCGGCAACCGAATCAAGAAATTCCGTAACGAAAATAAACCTAACACCGTCGTTTCAGTTCGGCAGACTTCGGCACGGTGTTTGTGTGCGTGCGACTAGAAAATTCTATGCAATAGCTTTACCGCGGCAGTCCCCGAGTGCCACACGTATTTTTTTCTTTTATACTCATATGCAGAAACTTACCTTCAAAGACGTCAGTCATCTTGCAAATCTGCAAGAAGCTGGCCCCTTTGGCCCACGACAGCACCACGTCCATCAGCGTGCATTTGAACTTGCCCACATACTCGTCTTCGTCTAGGTCCATCTTAGCTTCGATCGAGACCTTGGCGATTCGGCGCGCGTACTCCTGCAAAGTGCCGAATAATCCTTATCAATTTTATAAATGCGAAAGTGTTTCTTGTTAGTTTGTCCTTCAATTACGCAGCAAAGTCGCGGGCAAAAGCTAGATGTATTCTTTTACATCACTACAGCATAGAAAAAATGTATCTCTCTGATGAAAATGCTTATATTAAATAAAAAATAATATTTTTTATGTATTATAATAATTAATATTGTAGATATAAATATTAAGTATTATTAGAGTATAAATATTGTAATTATAATAAAATTATTACCATTTTATAGCAATTAAAAAAAATGATAGCTATCATTATAATTACACATTATAATCTAACAACTCTTATTGGTCGATAACGGTTTTTACGTGATTTCCCCCTAATTTTGCAGCTAGCCGTGGTTCCATTAAAGGCTCGACCCACTGGGACCACATGTAAACGCTCCTAAATTCCTGCAACAATACCTGGTCATGAGTCATACCTGCAGTTGTCTCAAGACTCCCTTCAGTTCGTCCCCGGTGGCGGAGGCCTGGGTCGAGTTCTCGTCACACACGAAGCAGCTGACGAGCGCCGCGCTCTGCTCCGCGCTCAGAGAGTTGAACACGCCGTTGAAGATCAACTCCGTCAGCAGTAGCTCGTCCGCACTGGTAATTGTATTGTATAACTAGCTGACCCTGAACTTCGTACCGCCAACAAAAATATTTAGGGGTATGGTAAGGATGACCATGGTATGATGGTCGCAGGGAACCGCTGGATTCAGGCGGCGCAAGACCGAAGCCTGTGGAGGTCCATGCAGGAGACCTATGTCCAGCAGTGGACATCTAAAGGTTGATAATGATGATGATGATGATGAAGGGTGACCCCCTTACCATTTAGGGGTATGAAAATTTCTCAGAACTACCCTATATGCACACAAAATTTCATAAAAATCGGTCCAGCCGTTTCGGAGGAGTTTGGTAACAAACACCGCGACATGAGAATTTTATATATTAGAGATTAACCTTCGATGAAAGAATTGTCCATGAAAAATAGATTTCGAACTTATTTTCATTGAGAAAGCTAATATTATAAACACATCTCACGAAGTCTTTTCTTGCACATTCCACCATTGCACGAACAGAAAATAGCCAGAAATCGAAAATAAAGAAGAAAGATACACCAAAGAAGTCTACTCAGAGGTGCGATTTTCTAAAGTTATTCCATTGATCGTAAACGTATTCGATGATATTAGTGTCAGAGTAAATAAACCATAACATAATTGGCTCAATTTCGTGTATGCATTCTACGTTTAGGTATGTACGATACACTCCATAACGGTCCATGTTAAAATCGGTTGTACTGAATTTAAAACTTCCAATTCAGGAACAACTGATTGCAATTTGACACGAATTTAATTAAAGAATAAATTCCAAGCAAGCGTGAAACTTGTGCCAAGATGATATAGATGATGAATAAGATGACCACAGAGATAGCCTGCATCCTGATCCATCCGAGATGGTCGGATCCTTTCTATCCCGGAAAAATAGTTCTCCTGAGAACGAAGTCGCGACTGTATATACTATCAAGGGAACTTACCTACTTAATTCACAAGCTATCCTGCCCTTTAGTTCTATGACATCGGCTAAAGTACAGTATCCTAATCGCCTGAGAATACGTTTTCTTTTCTTCAACTCGTCCATCTGTAGTATGCTTTTTGCTTTCTTTAGTTCGGCCTTCAGTAGAGATAGTTCTTCGTATATTTCCTGTTTCCTGTCGTATGCGGCGGTTAGAGCGCCACGGTTTTTATCTTTGTGTAAATGATGCGCGAATAATCTAAAACAAACTTCAATTAATTGTACCTATTCAAGACGCAATAGTAGTATAGGATTAAAAAAATTAGCTGCTTGTTCATTTTAAAATTTAAAAAAAAAAACCTCTATTATTATTAGCCACTATGCGAAAGCGATGCACATCCTTGTTGCGCTGAGTTAACATTTCATCTATGTATTTCAAAATCTCTAAAAAGTGTTCAAACAACAAATAAAATAGATTTTTTGACATTATTGTATTGGCAGTCTGTTAAAATATCAAAAAGGATTGGCCATTGACTATACAACGTTGGGCCGATTGCAGACAGAAAAATACCTAATATGTATGTAATAGAGTTACCAACCTAGTAAGGTTGTAAACTCTACTTACCCTACAGATTTCCTGATTTTTGTTTTGATCTTGCAGGGATACTCCGAGCCTAGAGCTCTCAATCGCCTGCTATTTAAAACGTACATAACTCAGAAACGTTTAATGCGAAACATGTTCTTACCTCTCTTCTAAAACTTTTATCCTATCAACACACTCCTTGAACACTGGATCCTCGATTTTCATGTCCTTTATGGGATTGAGCAAGGGAGGTCCTTCTGGGAAGCGTTTTTTTACTTCCCCAATGGTTTTCAGCACGGATTTGCGATTATCTGCTGGCCGCAAATCCTTGGGATAGTAGACCCGAAGTGAACTTATCTGGTATATTAAGGTGTGGAGGACTGGAACCACTTCTACATCACCTTGCTATAAAAAAACATATGGAATTCATATATTTTAAAATAGGACAGCTTCTTAACAAAACAACTCGAAAAAAGTGAAACGAATGAACGCAACGATGAAACACACCTCTTTTTTTAATTTAATTCAACATCATTTTGGTACAAGTGAATAAGACAATAGTGCTGTTGCACTCATTGAGTGAGTCCGTCGACCTGTAGTATTTCAGATCGCTTTTTACCGATTGTTGAACATGTTGAACACAGGCTCATTGGGACAGTGTTTTGATGTCCAAATGAGTGAGCGAGACAGAGTAAACTGGAGTCAAGAGATAATATTTTCTCGCTCTCTCATAAGGCCAATAAGTGACAGAGAACGAGTCAACTTCGCTTCTGTTGGGTATTCCACTACACTGCACCTGCACTGCTTAGTGGTCAGGGCTGTAAGTGGGAGTTCCCAGGCTCAATTCCAGGAAATAAAAAGCAAAGAATATTATTGATTAAAGCTATACCAGTATACAATGACCAATACCTCTCCAGGCGGGCAAGGAACGTTGGTGTCCGCGTCGTCCGGTTTGGCCTTCTTGACGTGAAGCAGTGTGTCCACGATGATGACCGTGTCAGCTGTGAGAGGGTTTTCGTTCTGCGACTTTTTCCCTTTGCCAGTCTTGTGCCTAAAGTTGACGATTATACCCCAGTCATACTCGTATTTCTCTGTTTTAACCTGAAAACAATATTCAAATATTGCGTAAATAAGAATTAATGATAGCAAAGAAGTGATTGAAAGTACAAAATCTAAGCCTCTCATCAACTTCATAATAACAAGTGGTTTGAGGTAAATTTACACGCATAGCTTCCGCCGATTAGTCGTGCGATTGTGTAAGAAAATCGTATCCATGCAATTCGATAATCTAAATCAGGGTTTATTAGTCACCTAATTTCTGAAGTGATCCCACAGGAGCATAGTTCTCTCCATCGCCCGCTGAGCGACCCTAAGGTTTCCCTACGTAGTGACCAGTTACCTTGACCAGTCGGCCCGGCTGCAGGAAGGGCTTCAGGTACTCGGGCCGCGTGATGAAGGCGCGGAACTGCGCGCCCAGCAGCTCGAGCTGCGAGCGCACGCCGCAGTACGACGCGATCGAGTGCTCCTGCTCGATCGCGAGCGCGTCGTACTCCTGTCAGGATGTAGTGACCAGTTACCTTGACCAGTCGGCCCGGCTGCAGGAAGGGCTTCAGGTACTCGGGCCGCGGGATGAAGGCGTGGAACTGCGCGCCCAGCAGCTCGAGCTGCGAGCGCACGCCGCAGTACGACGCGATCGAGTGCTCCTGCTCGATCGTGAGCGCGTCGTACTCCTGTCAGGATGTAGTGACCAGTTACCTTGACCAGTCGGCCCGGCTGCAGGAAGGGCTTCAGGTACTCGGGCCGCGTGATGAAGGCGCGGAACTGCGCGCCCAGCAGCTCGAGCTGCGAGCGCACGCCGCAGTACGACGCGATCGAGTGCTCCTGCTCGATCGCGAGCGCGTCGTACTCCTGTCAGGATGTAGTGACCAGTTACCTTGACCAGTCGGCCCGGCTGCAGGAAGGGCTTCAGGTACTCGGGCCGCGTGATGAAGGCGCGGAACTGCGCGCCCAGCAGCTCGAGCTGCGAGCGCACGCCGCAGTACGACGCGATCGAGTGCTCCTGCTCGATCGTGAGCGCGTCGTACTCCTGTCAGGATGTAGTGAGCAGTTACCTTGACCAGTCGGCCCGGCTGCAGGAAGGGCTTCAGGTACTCGGGCCGCGTGATGAAGGCGCGGAACTGCGCGCCCAGCAGCTCGAGCTGCGAGCGCACGCCGCAGTACGACACGATCGAGTGCTCCTGCTCGATCGCGAGCGCGTCGTACTCCTGTCAGGATGTAGTGACCAGTTACCTTGACCAGTCGGCCCGGCTGCAGGAAGGGCTTCAGGTACTCGGGCCGCGTGATGAAGGCGCGGAACTGCGCGCCCAGCAGCTCGAGCTGCGAGCGCACGCCGCAGTACGACGCGATCGAGTGCTCCTGCTCGATCGTGAGCGCGTCGTACTCCTGTCAGGATGTAGTGAGCAGTTACCTTGACCAGTCGGCCCGGCTGCAGGAAGGGCTTCAGGTACTCGGGCCGCGTGATGAAGGCGCGGAACTGCGCGCCCAGCAGCTCGAGCTGCGAGCGCACGCCGCAGTACGACGCGATCGAGTGCTCCTGCTCGATCGCGAGCGCGTCGTACTCCTGTCAGGATGTAGTGACCAGTTACCTTGACCAGTCGGCCCGGCTGCAGGAAGGGCTTCAGGTACTCGGGCCGCGTGATGAAGGCGCGGAACTGCGCGCCCAGCAGCTCGAGCTGCGAGCGCACGCCGCAGTACGACGCGATCGAGTGCTCCTGCTCGATCGTGAGCGCGTCGTACTCCTGTCAGGATGTAGTGACCAGTTACCTTGACCAGTCGGCCCGGCTGCAGGAAGGGCTTCAGGTACTCGGGCCGCGTGATGAAGGCGCGGAACTGCGCGCCCAGCAGCTCGAGCTGCGAGCGCACGGCGCAGTACGACGCGATCGAGTGCTCCTGCTCGATCGCGAGCGCGTCGTACTCCTGTCAGGATGTAGTGACCAGTTACCTTGACCAGTCGGCCCGGCTGCAGGAAGGGCTTCAGGTACTCGGGCCGCGTGATGAAGGCGCGGAACTGCGCGCCCAGCAGCTCGAGCTGCGAGCGCACGCCGCAGTACGACGCGATCGAGTGCTCCTGCTCGATCGTGAGCGCGTCGTACTCCTGTCAGGATGTAGTGAGCAGTTACCTTGACCAGTCGGCCCGGCTGCAGGAAGGGCTTCAGGTACTCGGGCCGCGTGATGAAGGCGCGGAACTGCGCGCCCAGCAGCTCGAGCTGCGAGCGCACGCCGCAGTACGACGCAATCGAGTGCTCCTGCTCGATCGCGAGCGCGTCGTACTCCTGTCAGGATGTAGTGACCAGTTACCTTGACCAGTCGGCCCGGCTGCAGGAAGGGCTTCAGGTACTCGGGCCGCGTGATGAAGGCGCGGAACTGCGCGCCCAGCAGCTCGAGCTGCGAGCGCACGCCGCAGTACGACGCGATCGAGTGCTCCTGCTCGATCGCGAGCGCGTCGTACTCCTGTCAGGATGTAGTGACCAGTTACCTTGACCAGTCGGCCCGGCTGCAGGAAGGGCTTCAGGTACTCGGGCCGCGTGATGAAGGCGCGGAACTGCGCGCCCAGCAGCTCGAGCTGCGAGCGCACGCCGCAGTACGACGCGATCGAGTGCTCCTGCTCGATCGTGAGCGCGTCGTACTCCTGTCAGGATGTAGTGACCAGTTACCTTGACCAGTCGGCCCGGCTGCAGGAAGGGCTTCAGGTACTCGGGCCGCGTGATGAAGGCGCGGAACTGCGCGCCCAGCAGCTCGAGCTGCGAACGCACGCCGCAGTACGACGCGATCGAGTGCTCCTGCTCGATCGTGAGCGCGTCGTACTCCTGTCAGGATGTAGTGACCAGTTACCTTGACTAGTCGGCCCGGCTGCAGGAAGGGCTTCAGGTACTCGGGCCGCGTGATGAAGGCGCGGAACTGCGCGCCCAGCAGCTCGAGCTGCGAGCGCACGCCGCAGTACGACGCGATCGAGTGCTCCTGCTCGATCGTGAGCGCATCGTACTCCTTCTGCTTTGCTTTCACCTCTGTTAATATAACAAAATTTTAGAGTCATTTTTATAAAAAAAAAACATCTATTTTCATAACAAATTTTTAAATAATTGTCGTAAATGTAAATGTAATGTAAAGGCGACGCCGATGGGGATCGGCACACAAATCTCTCACGAATTGCGCCCTAAATGTGTTGAGGCATTTACACCACGGCATTGGTCCAAATGCCCATCTATGCCGAAACATAATATGTACTATGTACTACCGGCGGGCTGATTGCGTAAAACTTTGCAGTAGCGACAGCAGTAGCAAAGCGACAGCAGTAGCAAAGCGACAGCAATAGCCAAGCGAACGGTCGCAAAATGTCAAATAGTACGTTAAAAAAAATTACGTAATATAAAAGTGACGTTTGACAGCAGCGACCGCGAGATTTACGCCTGTCACAAGCCTGTCGCGAGATTCGTAATCACCCCACCGATCACATTATCTGTGCACCTGGCATTAATGACGTCACGTCGGCGCCGGTGTAATACTGTGGTAATACTGATGCAATGGGCCTCGAGCGCGGGAAGGTGAATGGGGAAGTGAGAGGGTCATCGCATTCCATCAAGATGCACAGATATTGTGACCGATTTATACGTAAGTCTTCTTACTCAAGATCGATCGCGTAAGTTTTAAAGAACCAAAATTTGTCATTTTTATTGATTTAATTTACGCTGATGCTTCTGCCTGTCCACATGCGATCAAATATTCATTTCTTCTTCTTCATCAACTAATAGATGCGCCCTGCTTAACGAAAGTCTCTTGTATGGACTTCCACATGTCTCGGTCTCACGCTGCCTGTATCCAGCAACTCCCCGCGACTCGTCTGATGTCGTCGATCCATCTTATAGTCCACAAAGTTCGAAGAACGTCATTAAGGTCCAAAGGTGAGTGGCGATTGCTGCTATTGTTTAGTGGTGATGTCCTACCAGCCTAAATCCAATCCGCCGAGCACTATCGAGAGGGCAATATATTTATAAGCGTGCGACAGACACAAAAATTATAAAATCAATGGATTCTTACTGTCAATCAGATCTGGGATGGCCGCTTGGTTTTGGAACTGGAAGAAACTTCTTTCTAACATGTATTCTGGGTTGATTTCTTCTACACGTAATAAATTTAACACCTGTTGAACAAATCAATAATTAAAGACAATTTAAAATTCAATGCTTTGTAATGTTCAAAGTTTGAACTAAGTGACATGGCGTGCAGTAACTGATTAGGGTATGGGTTTAATTGCCGTACAGGGATACGCTAACCGGGGGTCTAAGCTGACCCACTACACTTACCGCCGCGAGATCGATCGGCGAGATCGCAGTCAATCTTGTCATCATCATCATCATCATCAACCCATCAACGGCTCACTACTGAGCGCAGGTCTCCTCTCAGAGAAGTGTTATAAGGCCATAGTCCACCACGCGGGCCTAACTTCACATACCTTCGAGAAAATTATGGAGAACTCTAAGGCGTGCAGGTTACCTCACGATGTTTTCCTTCACCGTTAAAGCATGTGATATTTAATTCCTTAAACGCACATAACTTCGAAAAGTCAGAAGTGCGTACCCAGGATCGAACCTGCAACCCCCTGAATAGGAGACCACAGTCCTAACCACTAGACTATCACTGCTTCAATCTTGACTTATCAATCAATAGATAAATAATTAACCAGTATATATCAATAATTACATAATTATATAAATCTTGTCATAGATTTTAAAAAACCCAAGCCACTGGATCTAAAAAAAATACTAAGTACAGCTGGAATATCAAGAAGTCCACACGAGATTTTTCGAAAACCTAAATCTACGCGGACAAAGCTGCGGACTTTTTTTTTGCTTTTTGCCAAAATAATAAAACTATGACATAAAAAAAGGGCATCAAAATACCTTAAATACCATCAAAATACCTTTTGCCCTATATAAAGCGCTCGGCAGTTAACTTACCATGTTATAGGTGAGATGGAAGGCGGAGTTTATGGGGTCAGCCTTGCCCTGCACCATTTCCTTGACATTGCTGGGGGTCACCTTCTGGTCGATCATCAGTATCACAATACCCTTGTCGTCCAGCCCGCGACGACCCGCGCGACCTGACATCTGGATATACTCCCCTGAGGTTATCTGCGAACATAAATATTCGTAACGATAAGGCTGCCCCATTATACTCGTTTTTTTTTTACTTTTTATATTTTTGTTGATTGGTGTACAATAAATAATACTTAATCCATGCGTTCATTAATCAGACTAGATTAATGAATGTATGAATAGCTTGTGCATGCTGCTAGAATCAAATCTATGCACAGACAACGCACGTTTTCGGTTCAAAAGTTGATTATTGCTATTGTGTCGATACAAACGGGCGCAATAATTACGATGCTAAGAAGCGGAAGTGTTGCATGTAGGGTACCGATTCAAATGGTTGACTAAATTGTCGGGCTCTAAAATGCTTGTTATTTGCTACTAGATGATGCCCGCGACTTCGTCCGCGTGGATTAAGGTTATTTAATTTCCGCGGGATCTCTGTAATTTTCCGGAATAAAAAGTCTAACCTATGTGTTAATCCTGGGTATGAGCTACCTCCATTCGAAATTTCAGCCAAATCGGTTCATTAGTTGTGGCGTTAAAGAGTAACAAACATCCATCCATCCATACATCCTCACAACTTTTGCATTTATAATATTAGTAGGATATTTGAAAAATGTTGAATAACCGTTTTGGCAGAGATGAAAACTACAAAAATTAACTAATAACATCATGCTAAGTCATGGACATACAATACCAAACATTGGAGTTATCACAATAAATAAATAAAAGCCGGCCAAGTGCGAGTCGGACTCGCGCACCGAGGGTTCCGTACTCCAAAAGTAAAAGTAAAACGATAATATTATATTAATTTGCTTATTTATCGTTAACTTTGTTTGTAGAGGTTTATTGTTAATATAAAAAAAACTATGCTAGTTAGAGCGTTGGTTTTATTTTTCCTGTAAAATATACATAAACTTGTATTGACCATAATTATTTCAGATTTTGATTGATAAAGTTCGGAGATAAGGGGGGGGGGGACTGTATTTTTTTTCGACATTTTGGCCGATTACTCAAAAACTATTATATATAGAAATAAATAAAAAATTGTTTTAGAATGCACAAGTAAAGGCCTTTTATATGATATCTCACTCGGTATAGTTATCTTACTTTGAAATTTCAAACCCCCGATTTTCCCCCTTTTTTAATCAGACTAAAATAATTTTCGCGTTGCTTTTATTTTTCCTGTAAAATATACATAAACCTCTATTGACCATAATTATTTCAGATTTTTCGATTGGTAAACTTCGGAGATAAGGGGGGGGGGGGGGGGGAACGGTATTTTTTTCGATATTTTGGCCGATTACTCAAAAACTATTATATATAGAAATAAAAGGCCTTTCATATGATTCCCCACTCGGTATAGTTATTTTACTTTGAAATTTCAAACCCCCAATTTTCCCCCTTTTTTAATAAAACTAAAAATAATTTTCGATTTTTCTTTATTCCAATGATGTTGGACCACTATTATACACAACTATGCCAAATTTCATGTCGATAGCTTTAATAGTTACTTACTGAAATAATCGACTGTGACAGACGGACGGACGGACGGAGAAAGTCTCACCATAAGGGTTCCATTTTTACCATTTTGGTACGGAACCCTAATAAACTAAATACTTATGTTCCTATTTTATTTTATATTTTACTGTATTACCTATTATATTATTGTGTTCAATTTTATTTAAATAAATAAATAATTTTATTATTATTACTTACAAAGCGGAAGTCTTTCCCGTCAAATTTTTGGCAATTTGTGAACACCACCGTTCTAGCAGGCATGTTGAGGCCCATAGCGAATGTCTCCGTAGCGAAGAGTGCCTAAAGACAATTTAAATATCATATGGCATGCGCCTTATGATGATTACACTAGCGGCACGCTATGATGGCCGGTTTGACACATTACAATAGTGATGTGGAATGTCAATTTATTCTCAAACAAAAAACAATTAAGTTTTGTTTTTGTACCTGATTAAATAGGTTTAATAAAACAAAAATGTATATGTTTATTTAATTTATTTGAACGAACTGAATATTTGAATGAAAATGAATATACATACTTTATATGCACACAAGAAACATATGAATACAAAAGATACCAAAAAAGGTGCCACAAAAGGCCATAATTAATCAGATTCGTCCATACTACTATTTTCACTGTCGTCACTGCTATCATCACCTACATTAATAATTATATGTTCGTTTTCTATAATATTATCTATTTTCACATCTCTTTCATAATCTTCCCTTATTAATTTAACAGTTCTATTCACAACCTTTTCCCAGTCTCCTTTAGTCACATGTTCACAAGCTTCTTCTAATAATTTTAGCATTTTTTTTGTGGTAAATGGGGGTTCTGTATTGAGTCTTGCAGCATATCCCTTAATTTGAGCCCACACCAACTCAATCGCATTATACTCACAATGGTAAGGCGGTAACCGTATAACTCTGTGCCCATGTTCTAATGCTATTTCGTCAATGACGTATCGGATCTTGGTTGGTTTGTTTTCTTTTAAAAGACGTACTAATTCCGCTTTTAACATATTCATGTTTGCATCTACGCCATTTTTACGAAGCCATGCGACGATATCAGCTTTCTTTTGGGATTGGGCAGGTGGCTTGTCAATTTGCATCGAGTGGTATGGGGCGTTGTCCATAATTATAATAGATGGTTCAGGGAGGCTACACAACATTGAGGTAAACCATTCAGTAAACTTTTCTCCATTCATGTCTTCATGATAGTCTCCAGTGGTTTTTGACGCAAAAGCCATGAGAGAACCTTCGACAAACCCGTTGATGGTTCCGGCGTGACAAATTATAAGTCGCGATCCTTTTCCTACAGGAACTTTGGAAGTAGATGCTGCTGTGTCATCGTTCCAAGAACGGCCTACAGTATGGTTAGCATTAAGCCATGTTTCATCCAAGAACACAACATTTTGCCAATTTTTGATTTCTTTCACTTGCCGTAAAAAAGTATACCTTGCCATCGCTATATCAAATCTTTCCATCAATATTTTGCGTTTGTTACATTTTTTGTATCGAAATCCAATGGTCTTCAAAATCTTCGTTAAAGAACTTTCCCCACCGAAGAATAATCCAGCTTCCTTCAGTGAATGCACCAACTTTTTTCTTGTTGGATACTCCTTCTGTAAATAGTAGCCGTAAACATGTCTTCGGATAGCATCGGCATCAAAGCTATCGATGCCTACGACTGGTTTTGCTCGTTTTCTCTTTTTTGGTGTGTGAAGTTTATTTTCTTCTGTGCCAGTCTCGCCATATTTTTTTTTAGTTATCCGTCTAACAGTTCGTTGTCCAATATTAAGCGCATCAGCTACGCGTTCAACCACTGACGTTATAGGTAAAATTGGCCCTCCATTTTGAGCTTCACGATCGAAATAGTTACGAAGGCGTATTACGAACTCACGTGTCTGACTATTTAGAACAGTTCTCTGCGTACGTTCGGTCATATCGACGAAATCCACAACAAAGGGCTTGAACAGAGTCCAAATTAACGAGCAAGGGTCAACAGTAATGCAGTATCAATATTTGAAATCCAAAGCCAGGTCAAAACTATATCACAATCGCATTGCACTGACAGTTTATACTTTTCGAAGCAACGTCAATTCGAAACTGCTTTGTTTTGCATTGAGCATTGACGCGAGTTTGCCGGAGGTAGTAGTTGTGCTAGCCAGCGATCCTATGTGACGATCGTATTAGATTCCATTTTTAAAAATTTTCAATTTAGAAAACCAAATGCCGAGTTGTGGTATATATCATATAAAAATAAAAAATTTACCTTTTGTATGAAACAGCTGATATTTTTTTGCGATTTCAGAGGTTTGTCCACATAGTGAAAATTGTTCATATTCACAAGTAAATTCACCCCTTAAATGGTGCAAACTGATTTTTCTACACTTGTATACATTTTAGAAATCAATTTAATAAATAAATTTTGAGTCCTAAACCTAAAACTACATTCGATAAAATTTATGAATCTCTGCACATCACTATCGTCAATAAAGTAATACAATTATTTCCTTCAAAGTCGTTATCAATTAATACGGAACTTCATGAGCGGACAAACGTCAAACCGGCCATCATAGCGTGCCGCTAGTGTACGCACATAAATTATCAAATTATGTGGCTTGTATAAACTAAATTGACAGTAAGCGTTATCCTTCTCTGCAGAACGCATTATGAAAGGGATAGCAAGAGATTTAGATCTGTCAATTCAGTTTAGTCTGAGATAAGCCTGAATAAAATAAATTGTTTATCAAAATGATTCTAGTAGGCGTTACTAGGAGGTACGAGTCCAGACGATTATTTTATTATTATTTTTTTCTGAATATATAATTACCAAAAAAACACTATTTACCAAAAAAAAAACGAGCAAAGCTCGGTCACCCAGGTACTTTTAGTGATGAAATATTTATTTATTTCTAGGATCAAAATTTTTGATCTTTCTATTATCGTTAACGCTTTAGAGAAGGGGTTCCCAAAGTTTTTTTTATCACGCCTCCCTTCTTAAATGATAAGAGGTATGATAAAAAACTTTGGGAACTCCAGCTATAGAGGAAGCGTGCATTCTTGTGCGTATTCGTGTAAGCGTGTATGTTATATTTAAAAGCTTGTAGCGTGAATTCTATTCCGTGGAGCGGAGGAGCGATCAAGAACGCTGTGTCGACTTGGCTACCAATTTTTAGTTTATTGTTTCTAAGATCGCTTCCTCTAAAGTAGGGATTCCCAAAGTTTTTTTATCAGGCCTCCTATTCTTTCAGAAGGGAGGCATGCTAAAAAACTTTGGGAACCCTGCTCTAAAGCATTAACGATCATAGAAAGAGAATAGATACGACAATAGACATGTAATATGGCTAGGAGGGGCTGGTTTAGTTTAGAGATTGTGTACAACAAAATTAAACACATTGTGTCCTTACATAATCTATCATCAGCATCTATCTAGAAAGAGCTAAAAATAACAACCAGGCTGTCGACCATATGTCTCAGGCGCACCTTGGAATACTTCGGACACATTGCCCGCCGTAGCCCTGGAAACTTAGAAAAACTACTGGTCACGGGCAAGGTGGAAGGGAAAAGGCCAAGAGGACGTAGCCCCATCCATGCGTTGGTCCGATCAGATCAGCACTGCACTCGGTACATCATTCCACGCCGTTCTATACAATGCCGAGAAGAGAACCACCTG
This sequence comes from Oeneis ivallda, assembly GCA_029955525.1. Taxonomy (NCBI): domain Eukaryota; kingdom Metazoa; phylum Arthropoda; class Insecta; order Lepidoptera; family Nymphalidae; genus Oeneis; species Oeneis ivallda. Next base: position 8,783,134 of record JARPMR010000003.1, on the reverse strand, counting down.
GAGAAACATCATACGGGAGAAGGTGATCCATGCTAAGGATCGCGACCCTCAGTGATGAGGATAACGATGCAGAGAAAGTCCTTACATAGTCTGGTAAAAAAGGTACCTTTATAAGTCCCAGGCCGAACAGTATCTCAATAGTCTCCTTCAGTATGGGCAGCAGCCCGCCGTGGTGTATCCCGATGCCGCGCCTCAGCAGCGGGATGACGTTCTCGACCTGCGGCAGCTTGCGGTCCTCCTCCGACAACACGTCCATGGCGTTGTTGAACACTTCGTCGACCAGCTTCTTTTCCTCAACTGTTCAACAAGAAAAAGTACTAATACTACGAGAAATCGGATATAACATCTGTTACATGTAAATAATGTCAAATATGGTTGAGCGAAGCAACGGCTGGATCATGCGTTATGCTCGTGAACGGGTGCCTCCTCGCGATGATAAAATTGGCACCTAGACTCACTCGTATTAAAATCCAATTTGGCCATCTGCATAGCGTACAGCTCGCAGTCCTTCTTGCTGAAGCTGAAAATGATGACCGGCGCGAAGTTCCGCTCCATGATCATCTTCACGATGTTGAAGATGTTCGCGTTGCTGTTGCCGCGCATGCCGCCCTTGCGCCCGCGCTGGTCGCCCTTGCTCGCCTCGCCGGCGTTGCTCAGCACTGCCATCGCGGTGTTGAAGTTGTCTTCCTTGAACTGACCCTGCGAATTGCCTTATATTAATAGCTTGTTTGCCGTGTGGTGACGGCAGATCATTCTGATCTGCCGTTGCCGCATTTGTCACCACCCCTCCTCTTCCCGCGGGTGTCGTACGAGGCGACTAAGGGAATATAACGGAGAACGGGCAGCAGCGTCCTCTGTGCTACTACTACCATCTACTGCGATCACCAACCTGTCTGCCCCGCGTGGTATTATGGGCAAACCCTCCCCTTGGGAGAGGCCTTTAGTCCAGCAGTGGACTGTTATAGGCTATTGATGATGATGATGATGAATAGCTTGTTTGTAGCTGAGCTAACTTTGGCTTTGCTCAAGACTCAAGATAGAGTTAAAATGAGACACCAATATGTTCTGACATAAATCTCGTCTCGTTTTAACTCAGTCTTGAGCCTGAGCTAAGTGAGAGTGCTATCTACAGAATACAGATCTCACCCTAAATGTACAGACTGAGATTTGATAGTCGTTATAAGATTCAATATATAAGCTCAGCCAGGAAGACTGCTCAATATAAGTTCATTCTGAGAGAAACTGTTCAATTTAAATTCACCCTTTATGAGACAATACAAATTCACCCACAATCCCCACAAATAGACTTTTCGTTCAAAAAAATTATATTATTTTCTTTGAGCCCGGTTTGGCTCAAAGAAAATAATATAATTTTTAGAGATGAAACGGATAGTGGTTTGGCCGGATACCGGATAACGGATATTCGGCAAGCTACGAGGCCGGAACGCCGGATATCCGGCTGCCGAATATTCGGCTCTTTACATATCGCGGTTACATATATATATATATATATATATATATATATATATATATATATAGTTTCGGGTGTTGTCGAGACGGCTCGGGGCCGTTCGAGTGTTATCGCGCGTGGTCTGGTATACGAAGCTAAGCGGAGTCGACTCTTACCAACAAATGCGGAAAAGGACAATGGGCGAAGGTGGTCCAAGAGCCTCCACTGATGAGACTTGTGGGAAATGAAAGGTCATAGTTATCGTATGATTCTGACAAAATTCTATTAAATTCTGTCCCGGGGTTATTTTGTTATACTTAGTCATGTTTGTTCCGACTAAATAATATGATTTTACGTACATAACGTTGTCTTTATTATGACATGGTCTCTTAATCTCTTTATTTATCTTTAATTCGATGCCCCTCCCGCTTCTAACCTCATCGCACTTCGCTCGCCCATCAGACACCTACCAGAACACCGATATGACGTCACCGACACCAGGCGCAGATATAATATGACTATGGAGTACGTTTATGTTCTCGGCTCGCGTCCAGGTAAACAAAACAAGGTAAGGAAGGTCAGAGGGGGTGGGATTGTCATTGTGTATGTCCCCCTCCCGCAGTCCTAGCTTGTTGTGAATGCATGCACCGCACCGGCCCTGTAAAACAACCGGCAAGCGAGTGCGCAGTCTTTGTGGCAACCGCCCCGTGTTATGCTGTTCTTTCTAGCTTCTTGTGGGAGTACTTATTCATGGGGGATTTAAGGAGCGGTCGTCAAGGTTAATGACGGCGGTGGCTCATGTCGGTGATGAACTTTTTCACCTACCCTAATCTTCATACCATAGACCATATCTAACCAATCCTAACTTCGTATATCAGAATTATGATTCTACCCACATATTAAGTTCCACAGAATACATACTTTGTGGTCTGAAAATCGTCGCGACAGTCTTTGACTAACTCTCACTGTGTTCGCTGCTTAAGATCTTGGTCATCATACTAATATTATAAATGCGAAAGTGTGTTTGTTGGTTTGTCCTTCAATCACGCCGTAATGGAGCTACGGATTTTTTGCATGGGTATAGTTGAGGACCTGGAGAGAGACATAGGCTACTTTTTATCCCGGGAAAAAAATAGTTCCCGAGGGATTTGAAAAACGAAATCTACGCGGACAAAGTCGCGGGCATCAGCTAGTCTTCTTCTTCTTCTTCTTCTTTACTCCTGGGAATTTTCTCCGCAAGTAGGCGTGTCCGCCCGTTTTCATCAGCTAGTGTTCCATAATCTTAAATCTATTGGCGCTTTTGATCGAATGACTTCATAAAAAGATAACATACACGCTGAATTGTTTAACACGAGTCATATTATTTATTTAGTCAGAACAAACATGACCGTAGCAAAATAACCCCCGGACAGAATTTAATAGAGTTTTGCCAGAATCATACGACAACTTTGACCTTTCATTTCCCGCATGTCTCATCAGTGGAGGCTCTTGGACCAAGTTCCATACATTTTTGCCCATTGTCCTTTGGTATTCATTCACCACAATTTGCCACTTGTTAATTGTGAGCACAAAATTTTTATAATACAATATGTTTTTATGTGCGATTATAAAAATAAACAGTGTGTAATACTATCCGGTATCCTGCCGAATAGTGAAAACAAGGCCGGATAGGCCGGATACCGGATAGTTAACGGATATCCGTTTCATCTCTAATATTTTTTTCAGTAAGTATATTATAAAAAGAGATGTTTTGCTCAATATACAATCTAATTTCAATAGATAAAATGTAAATCAATGCTAAAAAATGAGAATTCACCTTAAAGATTTCAAAGTTAAAAGCTCAATAGCCTTATTGTTAAAGGTCCACTCAAAACTGAAAGGTTGCCGCTTCAATCACCAGCCATTGCACTATTGTCGTACCCACTCCTGACACAAGCTTTCCGCGTATTGGAGGGGAGAGGAGGATATTAGTCAAGTTCAACTTGGCTAATATGCTTTAAAAAATTGGCAGTCATAGGGACAGCCGATAGAAGTGAAAAATAGATTTGATAATAATTAAAAACAAATAAGAAAAGCGCACTGTCACGATTTCGTGAGTGAGAGTCCAACCTGCGACATCATACATTAAACGGTAAGGAAGGTAGCTGCTTGCCCGCTGCGCTGTACAAGGTTGCTTGGGAACTTCTAAAATGTTGAACGCTTACTGAAATCTCCAGGTGAAGATGACGATTGTGAAGGTGACGATGACGCGAAATCCATGTTTTTTGCTCACCCAAAAAAGTGCTCAACGCGCCTAAAGAAGTTTTCACTTCAAAAAATGTTAATGTAGTACCTTCTCGTCGACGATAAGATGGATGCCGTCGCCGCCGGCGGGGAATATGTAGTGCTGCAAGGGCGTGGGTCTGTACTCGGTGTACACCACGTGGCACGGCTGCGAATGCAGGCGGCACACCCACTCGGCGAACTGGCGCGCGTTGGGGATGGTGGCCGACAGGAACACGTAGTGCACGTTGTCGGGCAACAGGATCAGTGTCTCTGAAATATACCACTGGCTTAATTTATTATGACCCATATCCATAGAACAGCTAAGAATAGCCTTTAGGGCACGTTTCTGCACACGCGGCGCGTGGTGCGTCGCGTCGCACGGAAAACTCAAACATATGGCCAAGTATGAGAGCGTTCATGCAGAGGCGTTTGCGTCGAAAGCGGCGGCGCACGCAACGAGCGCCGCGGAAACGCGCCGAACGCGCCGTGTGTGCAGAAACATACCCTTAGGCGGTATGATTGCGGGAGAAATATCAAAGTCCCTGACTGCCAACATACGCAATAAGTAAATATGTATATTGATGGGAAAATGTGACGGAATATGCATTTGAGTATGCATGTGATTTTCATTGCGGTAAAATTAATTATTACAACAAAAGTTAATGTTTACCTTCCCACACGACACCTCTCTCCTTGTCTCTCATGTAATGGATCTCGTCAAACACAACCCAGCCCACTTCCCTCATTATTTCAGAGCCTCTGTATAACATATTCCGCAGAATCTAAAAAAAAAAGTTTTTAAAAGCTTTCAAAATAACTGTATATTCTATGTCAGTGATAACAAGGATAAAAGTACTTTACAGCTGTTTTCATCGTTTCTTTTCATTAGTAAATGATATACTAGCTGATGCTTGAGACTTCATCTGCATGGATTTAGTCTTAAAAATACTTAAATATTCATATTCTGGGATAAAAAGTAGTCTTTGACACTCTGCAGTCTGCACTCTCCAGTAGGGCTAACATGCGCGCCACGAGAAAATTTTGTTTCATTTACTCGTGAATCTAAGCCTCTAACCGTCTAACGGATATCACGAGAAATCGGGTAGACAAAATTTTCTCATAGCGCAAACCTTAGCCCTACAGGCCCTCATCTTTACCCATGCAAAAAATCACGCCAATCCATTGCTCCGTTGCTGCGTGATTGAAGGACAAACCAACAACAAACACTTTAGCATTTATAATAAAAGGAATGATAAGGATTCATTAATAATTAAATGGAGTTACTTATTTACTTACCTCTGTAGTCATAATAAGACATGAAGCAGATGGGTTGATTGTAACATCACCGGTGATGAGGCCAACATCAAGGAACTCCTCAGAAAACTCCCGGTACTTCTGATTGGAGAGTGCTTTGATAGGTGTTGTGTATATTACCCTCTGCTTGTTCTTCAACGAAAGTGCTATTGCATATCTGATAAAGATACTTCTTATGAATGTTTCATATTAGATTTAGATACTTCAATATGATATGATACATTCAATACCAAACATTTTTTTTTAATTATTATTTAAATTAGTTGTAAACATAAATCTATCTTTTAATAGTAACATATCCAATTAATATAATAATAATATAAGAATAAAATAAATGCTATTAAAAAAAAATCGGCCAAGTGCGAGTCAGGCCTCGCTCTTTTAGGGTTCCGTTAAAAAAAAATTAAAATATTTTCATGTACCCATGGAAATATTTTAATTTAAATTTTTCAATTTAATTTAATTTTTATTATTTGTTGTTATAGCGGCAATAGAAATACATAATATGTGAAAATTTCATCTGTCTATCTATTACGGTTTACGAGATACAGCCCGCTGACAGACGGACGGACGGACGGACGGACGGACAGCGTAGGCTTAGTAATAGGGTCCCGTTAGTACCCTTTGGGTACGGAACCCTAAAAATATTAAATTTGGTTCCTCCACACAAAAGGCTAATACAGATGCAACTTCAACATCTTAAATGTATTTAGATTTTCTTCTTTCTTTTCGATTTCTGAGAGGGAAATGCTGGAAAAATTTTCTATGACGAGACTTGATTTGTACATCATCTCAACCAATTAACATTCATTGCTGGACATAGTTATACACTTACAGTTAAGGATCGCCACAGAACACAATCGTGTGTCACTTGTGTCCAGTGGCTGCAAGCATTGCATTTACCCATTTGGGTTTGCCATTTAAGCATCTTAAGATCCCTACGTCTATATAGATTATAGATTATAAGCTATGTACTGCAATAAATCCAGGAAAACAATATTATTATTATTCATTCCATCTATGCAGCTTTCGCTGATACACCTGTATCAATTACTGTGCTTGGAGTTTTCAATATTATGGCAGTCTAATCTATTTTTAAAACTGATTGACATTGATTAACTTTTAATTGATTGATATCATCATCATTGTGGGAATAAAACCACATAGAACGTTTATTAATTTTAATTATTGATATTTTACTTATTCAAAAGTACAACATAAGGTACCTGCAAGGCACAATTACTGCTTGTTTTAATAAATTAGATTTATAGATCTAGCACACTACCGCTTCCATTGAAAGACGGTTCGAGAGAGAGAGAGAGTGTTGCCATTATCCACTGCTGCTCTTGGTGTTTACACCTTAATGTATTAACTAAAATATTATAATTGTGTTCGCAATCGAACAATCATTAGCAACCCATCAACGGCTCACTACTGAGCACAGGTCTCCTCTCAGAGAAGGGTTATGGGACATAGTCCACCACTCGGACCCAATGCAAATTGGCAGACATATTATAGAGAACTCTTAGATGTGCAGGTTTCCTCGCCATGTTTTCCTTCACCATTGAAGCAAGTGATATTTGATTGCTTAAATGCACATGACTCCGAAAAGTCAGAGGTGCATACCCGGGATTGAACCTGCGACTCCCCAAATAGGAGACCACAGTCCTAACCACTTGGTTATTACTACTTCTTTACAGGTAAATTTTGAAATATAACCAGGAAGGAAAGAAAGAAAAGAAGTATAAAGCACTCACTCTGCCACTACAGTTTTCCCCGCAGATGTGTGAGCAGATACTAAAACTGACTGTAGGTTATCTATACACATGATGGCCTCCTTTTGAAATGGATCCAGTATAAAGCTGTACTGCTTGGCTGGCTCCCCAGTGATTGGCAGGAGAGGAGCATACTCATGGTTGGGTGGGACCGCCACTTCATGGGTGCAGCCTTCGTGTGTTTCCAATGTATGGATGACTATTCTTGAGGCTAGGAGATCTAGGCTATGAAGCAGACAAAATAACTAATTCATCATCATCATTATCATCAGCGATCCATCAACTGCTCACTACTGAGTGCAGGTATCTCCTCGGAGAAGGGTTAAAGGCCATAGTTCACCAAGCTGGCCCAATGCTTATTGAGCCAGCTTGGTGAACTATAACTCTCAGGTGTACAGGTTTCCTGAAAATGTCTTCTTTAACCATTGAAGCATGTGATAATAATTATACCCTGTCCAACCATTTATTTTCTTTTTGACAGCTCAGTCTCACTGCACTGACAAAAGACTGCACTGTCAAAAGAAAATAAATGGTTGGACAGGGTATAATTGTTTAAATACATAAAACAGAAAAATGTCTGGATCAACTTGTGGTTCTCAAGGCAAGTCAAGGTTCCGAAAGCAGATTTTGCCAAAACGATCCAGTCTAATACTCAGCAGTTTATTTCAAAAATTATCACTCTTGTTCTTAAACATAGGTAACACTTACTTTATATCACTGGTGATTTTTCCAATATCTTCATCGTCATATTTGACTTTTTTTGAGGTATCTGCATATTTTACTTCATCATGTGGACGTTTGTTGCTAAGCTGACTGGCTGGTTTATCTGGTAACCTACAAAATTACATAAAAGTATGAAGTAAAAATCTTGTTAAAAGAGCTGATGACTGAGATTTTTAAAGGACTAGATTTTTAAATGACTTCAATTCATGAGGACAACCACATGAATTGAAGTTCCAAATGTACTTTCTCAGGTTGCTGAAGCAAATATAGAAATTCGTTCAGCAGATGCTAAAACTGCTACAAGGCAACAGAAAGACAGATACTTTTATATACAAATACCTACCTCTTGAAATAGTGCTATCCGTTTCAGAAAATTCTCTGCAGAAATGGATAGCATCTATAGCATTTAGAACTTTCAATTTAGTCTTGTTTAGAGATTGTGGCTAATTCTCGTTGCACAAAATCTTTAAAATAAATTGGCAGGTGCTTGATCTTGTGCTAACCTCTTTTGCAGACAACACTGAGATATCAAGTGCTATTTTAGACCTGCCATTTTAGTCTGGTTTAGAAATTATGTGCTGTAGAATTAGCCACACTGTGTAGGTACAACAGAATTAGTACCACTGTTATATAGAAACTTGTATCAAATAGATGCCAGACAATACAACACATTCTTAACAACTAATTGTTTCCTAAATAGCAATTCAAACATATTAAAAGAATGTGGTTTAATTAAAGAAATATATTAATAATAGAGGTACAGGTTAGGAGACACTTACGGGGTTTCCTCGTAACTCTTAATGTTGGGTAGCTGAATAGAGGATTCATTTTGTGTTGGTTCATCGAAACAATCAAATAAACTGTTTATATCTGCCATTTTCTAAAACTTTTAAAACTAGCAGCTAAAAATAAAAAAGCATTTTACAACACCATGCACAACACATGACATTTGACCATAGACTTAGAATTTTTTCGCTACGCTCAAAGCCTACTTAAGCATTTGACAATAAAATTGACAAATGAGTTTTGTTAAAAATTAATAGTTTTTTGTACCTATAGTTTTGTGTTTTTGTGTTTATAATATTGCGGCCACAGACCAGGAACAACAAGCCTACTAATCGCCCAACGTGTGGACCAAAGACTACAGTGTGTATATGGTGTGGACTGTGGAGCTGTCAAAGAATATACCTGGAGCTGTGGAGCGGCCCAGCGGGAAATTCACAGAACACTACTCGGGAAATTAGTAGGTAGGTAATTATCTCAAATCTTTAAAAGCAATAAAAAACTCATTTATGCTAATAAATTAATTTCCTGTGACCAATGACCATTTAACATGCACTAGCTGTTTAGAATAATATATATTTAGATTTTACTGTGATTTCAGATTAGATTGGAAACTTGGAAAGATTAAAGAATTCATAGAATGGCTGAATTAGAAATAGCAGCCATTACTACCAGGGTAAGACTCATTCATTTTCTAAAATTATTATCAGAATAGAATAGAATAGAATAGTATATTACACATCTAGGGCAGTAAAATAAGAAATGTCTCAGATCGCATGTTTATTGACCTCGGCTTCGCCTCGGACAACAATTACATGTGATCTGAGACATTTCTTATTTTACTGCCCTAGATGTGTAATATACTATTTATTCAAATAAACTTCTTTACAAGTGCTTTATTATTATTATGTAAAATAATACCATATTATAGGTATTACACCTAAGATTGGTGCTCATAATCATATCATCAGCATATTAATAATATTATGATGATAAAAATACTAATTTCCCTTGAAGAATATACAAATTCATCATTCATCATCATTAGCAACCCATCAACGGCTCACTACTGAGCGCAGGTCTTCTCTCAGAGAAGGGTTATAGGCCATAGTCCACCACGCTGGCCCAATGCGAATTGGCGGACCGTATATACAAATTACAATAATATAATTGTCTAATGTCTTGTGTAGCATAGCTGAACCTTCTACCAGAGCCTATGTACCTATTAATAAAACTTAAAATACCTAGGTACCCACTTAAAATGAATGCAGAAATTAAAATTTTTGATATTTTTTAAACAAATATGGAAAATTATGCTCTGCATTTCTATAGCTATTCATGGGTAAAGTAAGTATCTTATTGTATCACTTAGCTTTAAAATTGTAAGATTCTTAGATGTCTGGTTATTTCACAGTGATTCTGTATAAATTATTTTCTTATTCCAGTTATCAAGACCAAGTCTTGCACAAGTCAGGGCTGTCGTAGAGTTTATTCAAAAACATCCAAATTTAGCACGCGGAGGGATCAAACATAGAGTTAATCATGATAGAGTTCAGAAGCTATGGACTGAACTATCTAATGTTGCCAATTCAATAAAAGGATCTGTTAAGACAAGAAAAGGCTGGATGAAGGTAGGTAACTATTAATTGTATTCTATTTAAAGAGGCATAAGCAGTGATAGCCTAGAGCAGTGTTTCTTAACCTGTGGTCCGCGGACCCCTGGGGGTCCGTGAGTATGTTTATGGGGATCTGCCATCTTATCTATGGACTGGATCGTCTTATCTATATAGAAATATCATGTGATTCAGCTTTAAAACGTAATTTCAAAGAATCTTCCTTATCAAGTTTTTGGGTGAATTTAAAAATGTTCATAAAGAAATATCAGAAAAAGCACTGAAACATTTACTCCTTTTCTCGTCAACATACCTCTGTGCAAAGGCATTCTCTGCTTTTGTATAATTATATGAAAAACAAATATACAGAAACAGAATTGGAATCCGATTTGAAATTACAACTTAGTAATAACATCAATGATCATGGACAGACAAAATAAAACGGGTCATGGGCTAGATTCAAGTAGTGCAAGACAGCAGTGTATGGAATCTTCACAACAACATGATATAAAATGAAAAAAAAAAATCATGGAAACAATGTTCCCATAGTTCCATGCTAAAAATATCCAAAAAAATTATATTATAATTTCTTTATGTAATTATTTCTTTATCTGTTTTTCTGGATTACAGTTCTGGTCAGATAAACAAAGGAACATAATCTTAAAACAAAAACAAATAAACACAGGTGAATTTGATGGAAAACTGACATCTTTAGAGCAGAAGATTTTGGATATTGCAAAGTCAAGTAAGATTCAGAAACACAGGTTGTTGTTACAATTATGGAAATACCTTAATTATTGCAACAACAACCTGTGTTCTTAAAGTTTGATGTAAGGTCAAAGCATGAATTTTAAGATCTTTCAAAGTCAAGTAAGATTCAGACACACAGTTTGTTGTTACAATTAAGGAAATACCTTAATTATTGTAACAACAACCTGTGTTCTTAAAGTTTGATGTAAGGTCAAAGCATGAATTTTAAGATACTTCAAAGTAAATATAACTATAACTTTAGTTATATTTCATGAATTTATGTGGAACTAATTTTTCTACGTCATAAAATAAATAACTATTTGCAGAAAAAAGGAAATCTCTGAAATCACAACTATGCAATGGTAATGACAATTTAATTGATGACATCCCTGAAAACGATAAGGATTTGGATTTGCAAATGGATACAGATAAATTTCAGCCAAGTTATACAGATGAGCGAAATCTAAACATTATGGAGAAAATGGTAATTCAAATAATTCTTGGTTTGATTAGCTAAAATGAAGGCTTCTGTAAGAAATCTCTTCCTAGCTAAGCTACCCTTGTACACATCCTTTTTATGTTTCATTTCTACTAAATAAATAAATAAAAAAGCAACAGCAGAGGAGACTTATCTTTATACTATTGCTATTATATTGTATGTATGCCTATTTCATTGACACACTGTATAGTCTAAATCGAAGAATCACCAATTGGAATTATTGCTATTTTCGTGCTCACCATACATCATCATCAGCAACCCTATCAATGACTCACTACTGAGCACAGGTCTCCTCTCAGAGAAGGGTTATAGCCACCAACCCTGGCCCAATGCAAATTGGAACAACTCACACCTTTGAGAACATTATCGAGAACTTAGGTGTGCAGGTTTTCTCACGATGTTTTCTTTCGCTGTTGAACCATGTGATATTTGATTGCTTAAACGCACATAACTCCGAAAAGCCAGAAGTGCATCTCCTGAATCAAGATCGCCGCCTCGAAAAGGAGACCGCAATCCTAACCACTATTCTATCACTGCTCCGTTCGTACATAAAGCCCTATATATATAATTTTTTTTTCAGATTGATGCAATGGATCAACAAGCTGCAGCTCTGGCTAAGATGGCGCAGGCAATGGTTATGAAATCAAAAGCTATGGCGACAGTGGCTGAAGCGTCACATAAACAAGTATGTTACTTTAAATGGTAGTCAAGAACGTAATAACTAATTCAGGAACATATTGAATATAAAAATAAAATCAAAGAGCTTCTGCTTCCAATATATGAAAAAAAGTTGTCCCACATGAATCAAACCTATTATTCAATCTATCTGTAGTATTCTGTCAATAAGTTATGTAGCAACTTTGTTATGAAGTAAACATTGTTGCTTTGCATATTATTATCGAAAGATTAAAGATAGATCCCAAGGTGTTGGAGTGGCGACCCCGCACCGGGAAACGCAGTGTTGGCAGGCCCCCCACCAGGTGGACCGACGACATCAAACGAGTCGCAGGGAGCCGCTGGATTCAAGCGGCGCAAGACCGAAGCCTGTGGAAGTCCATGCAGGAGACCTTTGTCCAGCAGTGGACGTCTATAGGTTGATAAAGAAGAAGAAGAAAGATAGATTGAATATTATTAGGAATTATCCGATATTCGAAATACTAAAGATTATAGAGCTGTGCCTCTGCACATTGGAGAACTGATGGTTGTTGGGGTCCCAACACAAGGTGCTGGACAGGTGACCTCGCACCGGAAAGCGCGGGGTTGGTAGACCCACCACTAGGTGGACCGACGGACGCCATCAGACGAGTTGCAGAGAGCCGCAAGATACAAGCGGCGCAAGACCAAGTTGACATCTATCGTTTGATTAAGAAGAGAAAAACAATAGCGGTCAAATACAATCTAATATTAAGCCACATAGTAATAATAATTGTGCTATTTCAGGCTTTGGCTGTGGACCGGTTAGCTGGGACGTTTGAAACAATAGATACTACTGTGTGTGACGTAAGAAATGCTGTGATAGGCATTGATTACACTCTCAAGAAATGCTTCAACATCAATATGACACATCACAGGCACAATAATCTGTTCAGTTAACGGCGGGATCTTCGACATCGACCTATTGATTGAATCGTAAACAATGAAATATTCTTTGTTTTGATCGGTTAAAAATATATGTTGTAGTAATGTATGTTCTTAATTCTTTTGTGGTTCAAAACTCTATATTTACAACTTCACCCGATCAAAAATAATTTCGAAAACAGTGTAATTTTTATCGTTTTTCAGGTCGTGTTCATAGAATATTAAACTTAGACTAAAAAAACAAATTTCATAAAATAGGCAAACACTTTTAGAAGATTCTTTTGTGACTACTTTTTCTCTAAAAAATTTGTATTTTTTTAATCACGACGTTTTTACTTTTTATATGACAAAGTGGCTCGTGCGCTTCACTTCAGTAGCCCGCAAAGTATCATCGAGGTAGGACGTATCGCTTTCGCTGGCTCGCTGCGATCCCCGCTGATCAAGCGATCTATTGCATAGATACCTATTATTTTCATTCCGTATTCATTTATCATAGATTAAATCAAATCAGAGGGTTAATATTGTTGTAATTTTTAGTATTTATTAATAAATCTGTAAATATTAGTATGATAGGTTTTAGGTTTAGAGTCTTATTGTATAGATAGTGTTAAACTATAATATAAGAATAATATAATAAGGTAAATATGGGGAATAAAAATGGAAGAAAGAACAAAATATCTTGATTTAAATTACGAAAACTTTCGAAATTGATATCTGGGGTTCCAGTGCTAATAAAAGAGGTAACCATCGTCTAAATAAGAAAAAAATGCGGCCATTTTCTTTTTTTTTTTTTGTTATTGGACCGATTTCTTTCAAAATTGATATCTGGGTTTCCCAGTGCTAATAAAAGAGGAAACCATCATCAAAGTAAGAAAAAAAGGCGGCCATTTTCTTTTTCTTTGTTATTGGACCGATTTCTTTCAAAATTGATATTTGGGATTCCCAGCGCTAATAAAAGAGGTATCCATCGTCAAATTAAGAAAAAGTGGCGGCCATTTTTATTTTTGTTATTGGACCAATTTCATTCAGAATTGATATCTGGGGTTCCCAGTACTAATAAAAGAGGTAACCATCATCAAAATAAGAAAAAAAAGCGGCCATTTTCTTTTTCTTTGTTATTGGACCGATTTCTTTCAAAATTGATATCTGGGGTTCCCAGTGCTATAAAAGAGTTATCCATCGTCAAAATAAGAAAAAGTGGCGGCCATTTTTATTTTTGTTATATGACCAATTTCTTTCAGAATTGATATCTGGGGTTCCCAGTACTAATAAAAGAGGTAACCATCATCGAAATAAGAAAAAAAAGCGGCCATTTTCTTTTTCTTTGTTATTAGACCGATTTCTTTCAAAATTGATATCTGGGGTTCCCAGTGCTAATAAAAGAGGTATCCATCCTCAAAATAAGAAAAAGTGGCGGTCACTTTTTTTTTGTTATTGGAACAATTTCTTTCAAAATTGATATCTGGGGTTCCCAGTGCTAATAAAAGAGATATCCATCGTCAAAATAAGAAAAAGTGGCGGCCATTTTTATGTTTGTTATTGGACCAATTTCTTTCAGAATTGATATCTGGGGTTCCCAGTACTAATAAAAGAGGTAACCATCATCAAAATAAGAAAAAAAAGGCGGACATTTTCTTTTTCTTTGTTATTGGACCAATTTCTTTCAAAATTGATATCTGGGGTTCCCAGTGCTATTAAAAGAGGTAACCATCGTCAAAATAAGAAAAAAAGGCGGTCATTTTCTTCTTCTTTGTTATTGTACCAATTTCTTTCAAAATTGATATTCGGGGTTCGTTCCCAGTGCTAATAAAATAGGTATCCATCGTCAAAATAAGAAAAAGTGGCGGCCATTTTATTTATTTTTGTTATTGGACCGATTTCTTTCAAAATCAATATCAGAGATTCATCATACTCATGAAAGAGGTTGCCGTCGTCAAAATTAGAAAAAGTGTCAGCAATTTTTTTTTATACTATAAACATTTGTCAAATATTAAATAGGTGTTTTTATTATTCTTTGCTATTCCGATAAGGAATTTCATCCCAAATAGGTTGGGGGAAAAAACTTTTCCATTTTTTTGTTCGGGCAACGGTTACCACTGTGTCATAACAGGTAAATGTTGCCAAAACTTGCCCAGGGATCTTCAGATATTGATTTTGAAAGAAATCAGTCCCATAACAAGAAAAAATAAAATGGCCGCCACTTTTTCGAGTTTTGACAATGGTTACCACTGTTATGAGCACAGAGATCCTCAGATATCGATTTAGAAAGAAATCAGCCCCATATTAAGAACAAAAATGGCCGCCACTTTTTCTTGGACAATTGTTACCGCTTTTATGAGAACAAGGATCCCCAGATACGGATTTTGAAAGAAATCGGTCCAATAACAAAAAAAAAAGAAAATGGCTGACATTTTGGCAACGGTTACTATTTTATAAGCACAGGGAACCCCAGTTATCGAGTTTGAAAAAAATCGGTCCAATAACAAAAAAATGGCCAAGGAACTTCGTCCCAAACAGGTTAAGGAAAAACTATTCTATTTTTCTAATTTTGACATCGGTTACCACTGCTATGAGCACGGGGATCCTCAGATATCAATTTTGAAAGAAATCGGTCCCATAACAAGAAAAAAAATGGCCACCACTTTTTATTATTTTGACGATGGTTACCTATTTAATAAGCACAGGGAACCCCAGATATAGAGTTAGAAATAAATCGGTCCAATAACAAAAAAATGGCTAAGGAACTTCGTTCCAAATAGGTTGGGGAAAAACTTTTCCATTTTTCCAATTTTGACATCGGTTACCACTGCTATGAGCACAGGGATCCTCAGATATCGATTTTGAATGAAATCGGTCCCATAACAAGAAAAAGAATATGGTCACCACTTTTTCTAATTTTGACGATGGTTACCGCTTTTATGAGTACAAGGATCCCCAGATATGGATTTTGAAAGAAATCGGTCCAATAACAAAAAAAGAGAAAATGGCCGACATTTTGGCAACGGTTAACTATTTTATGAGTACAGGGAACCCCAGATATCGAGTTTGAAAGAAATCGGTCCAATAACAAAAAAATGGCTAAGGAACAATGTCCAAAATAGGCTGGGGTAAAAATTTCCATTTTTCTTATTTTGACATCGGTTACCATTACTATGAGCACGGAGATCCTCAGATATCAATTATATCAATTTTGAAAGAAATCGGTCCCATAACAAGAAAAAAAATGGCCACCACTTTTTCTTACTTTGACGATGGTTACCTTTTTTATTAGCACTGGGAATCCCAGATATCAATTTTGAAAGAAATCGGTCCAATGACAAAAAAAAGAAAATGGCCGCCATTTTGGCAACGGTTATCTATTTTATAAGTACAGGGAACCCCAGATATCGAGTTTGAAAGAAATCGGTCGAATAACAAAAAAATGTCTAAGGAACTTCGTCCCTAATAGGTTAGGGAAAAACTTTTCCATTTTTCTAATTTTGACATTGGTTACCACTGCTATCAGCACGGGGATCCTCAGATATCGATTTTGAAAGAAATCGGTCCTATAACAAGAAAAAAGAATATGGCCACCACTTTTTCTAATTTTGACGATGGTTTTATTAGTACATTAGTACAAGGATCCCCAGATATGGATTTTGAAAACAATCGGCCCAATAACAAAAAAAGAGAAAATGGCCGACATTTTGGCAACGGTTACGTATTTTATAAGTACATACAGGGAACCCCAGACATCGAGTTTGAAAGAAATAACAAAAAAAAATAAGTAGGTAAATGTACCTATGTACGTAATATGCAAAATAACAATCACACTTACATAATATAAATGTATGAATAAAAAATAAAATAAATGTTTCTAAAACTTGCAAGTGTCCCTGTACTGTTAGGTACAATAAAGTTATTTAATCTATGATGTAAAATTTGGGGTGAGTGAGTTCATTTGAAAAGCGCCTACGCGCACCTCACCGCGCGGGGACTGAGGTAGCTCTAAATGCCTACTGCGCCCGGAGATCCTGCCCTTAACACATGAAACATATTACTATAATGTGGGTAGTTAATCTATATTGTAATTTTCTTTCTAAATTTAAATTATTTTTAATTTACTGTGTATTATATTAAGTAAACATTTATAAACAAAAAATTGTAGCTTAGTTTTATTGTGCTTATTACTTCAGCTAATTTATGCAGTTTTAATCGGAAGGTTCAAAGATAGGAAGCATGTTGTTTACGGTCTCTTACTTACACGCTACAGTGGTTATTTTTTTATAACCACCCAGTACCAGTTTTACCAAAACTAAAGTGTAATTACCTATTAATAAAAATCGATAATCGATAAAAGTGAATAATTTATCACTTTTACCATCAATCTTGGTATGGTATAGTACATTGTTCAATGAGGGGTGAAAGTGACCGATTACATATGAGGGTGTCATTTGGGGCCCTCGGCTGCGCCTCGGGCCTTAATACACCCGAGTAAGGAATCGCACTTTCTCCCGAGTGATACATAGTGCTTTATACTACACCTAGCTACGAGGAAAATAATAGACATCACATAATTGAAATTCATATATCTATTCATTTACAATTCTCAAACTCAACTCAACTCAACTCTAAAAAACTCATGGTAGAATTTTTTCTCGCTTTTCCACTGTGTAAATCTTCATAAAATGCTTTGTTGTATTTATCGATTTCTAGATTTCTCGGGACATTCATTTTTCACTATACACAGACATTTTGAATTCACACTGCTATCACCAATAGACATTTTGAGTTCTTAATATAGAGTAAAGTTTATGGTTTCTACTAAAAGCTTGTAAGTAATTTTATAAATTCAAAATTTAGATATAACAAAATAATGCGACTCGCGCGAAATTTTTAATTTTTTTAAAATACGTAGGTATGACTTACAGAAAACGCAAGTTGCCAGTAACCACAGACCAGGAACAACAAGATAACAATTTGTTTTTTTTTTTTAACTTTGTAATCAGTTTTATTTTATTTCATAGAATAAGTATGTAATAGAATATGGAACCTCGTTTACTTATATAGTATATAGAATCCTCTTTATAAAGATTATTATTAGTTATAATTTAGTCACTATTTTATATATTTTTCTAATTATTTATTTATTAGATACTATGAAAATAAAGAGTCTTGTTTGTTGAAACAGATTTCTATTTTTTTTTACATAATTTTTTTAAGTATTGGTATTACTGAACTGATTTTATCAAAAATTAAAAAAAAAAACCAAGTGTGTAATGGATTTTCATACAACTTTTCAGCCCGCTAAAGCACGTATGTAATGAAATTTCATACATTTTTTCAGCCCGCTGATTTGTCTCCACGTAAAGACGTATTTTCTTTCTCGCTCTTTTTCGATATGACACAAATCAGAAGGTAAATAATTATTCGGGTATACATTTTTTATCATGATTTTTTTATCGATAAAAATCAAAATGACCCCAGGGAAGCCTAAATATCGATTTTATAAAATTATAAATTAAAAAAATAATTTTATAAAATAAAAAATGAAAATAGAATTGCGCGCCCCCGGGTGGGCTCGAATCACCAGTCTTTCGGTTGGCGGCCGCGCGCGGGCCAATTGAGCCACGGGAGCGATGCACAACTTGTTGAAATTATTAGGTATATAAGATATTTTGTAGGCCATCAAAAAGTGTCGAAAGTGTCGGTACAACTTTTGGTCTTAATTTCCATCTAGCCCCCTTTCGCAACGCGCGATAAGGAACTTCGTTCCAATAGGTACATTATTAATTAATCATTTAGTACTTCATTTATTGAATTTTTTTTAGAATAAAGAAACAACAATCAAAATACTGGTAGTAGTATATCTGAATCATCATTCATCACTTTATATTATGCACATACTTTAATTTAATCACAATACATCACACAAAAATTTAGCGCGACGCACTACACAGCGGGTCACATGTCGCGCCGCCTTCGGCATGGAATATTATGGATGGACCGGCGCGGGTTGCTATGAGACATGAGTCAGCTTTACTAACAAAGGACGCCCACCATTCTTGACTACTAGTACTACATACATAACATGGACGGAGGTCAAGATAGAAGCGTGGTAGAAGTAATTAATAATGATTAATCATTATCAATATTATCATTACAGTTAAATAATTTAAATTATTCAAGTAATTACAACCAGTATGGTGAATTACTATTCCAAAAATAGAAACTTAGTAGTTACTCTTTTCAATTTGAACAAGGAATATTGGCAGTATCCATACATCCGTAGGGCAACGCATGGAATCGCGATTTCAAATACTACTAGCGCCATCTATTATCATATTTACAAAGCTAGGAAAAATCTTATGCGACGTACGTTTCTAACAGTTTAAAAAATAATTTAAATAATTTTAAATCATTCCAAAATAAAAAAAAATTGAATGTCTGTGTAGGTGTGTTTAATATTAGCTTCGTTAAATGAAGGAGACGAAGTTAAAAGCTAACAGCTATCTTATCATGCACGATATCACTTATCAGTTAGATGAAAACTGTACCGTTTCTATTATGACTCAGTGCATATTGTTAAATTGCAAATAAACCATGCATACAATGTTTCTCTATGCTAATATAAAATGTGGAGGTTAATATTGATTGCAGTTTGTTTTCTTAATGGATCTGGTGGGGGTACATTTTGTCCCAAAGAATGTGACTGCGATATGGACAATGGGCTTAACAGAGCGGTTTGTGTCGACCAAAACATCGTGAGTGTGGATGTGGGAGTGCCCAAAGAGGTGCAAGTGTATAGTTTGAGTCAAAATGTGATAAGTGAGTTGGATAACTTTTGTTTTAAGGTAGGCATTTGCCACTTACTCTTGTTTGCAACTACACTACTTGCGTTAGTGCCTGTAAAATGAAATTCGTCAATTGTCCATTTGTCGCGATCATAATATATTTTTTTTACCTGTGACGAAATGCATTTCCAATAAAGAAGGTCCCCTCAGATTAGTGAGGGAATAGAGTGTTTAATGTTTGCGCACTATCCAACTACACAGCAGATAATGGATGGCCCAAAATCGGTCGGGACATTATTTAATAACATTATTTATCAACTTAGCGAACTTAACTATGTATGTACGTAGTTAAGTACATACCTACTACCTAGGCATGTGAATCAAAAGCTTTTTGATTTTAGGAAATCGGATACAGTTCACTGATAGTCTTGGATTTGTCTTACAATCTTATATTCTGGATTGGCCTACACGCATTCGCGGGACTGGACCGTCTCACCAATCTCGACCTCAGTAACAACAGACTGAGGTTGATTACATCAGATGTGTTTTGGGATACGCCGAACTTGGAAATATTAGATTTGTCGTCCAACGTCTTTGAAAATGTGAAAAATGAGCCGTTAATAATGCACGAAAATTTGCAGGTACATGAAAATATTTACTTAATTTCGGCGACTTCCTCAATCGATAGCCTTTTTCTGTACGTAGGACATAAATAGCTCATGTAAAGACTCCTACACGCTACAGTCTTGCACTACTTGTATTCAAGGCCCCGTCGGCAACTAGTCAGACATTGTCGGCCCTCCCATGCAGTGACGGGACGGGATGCTAACACTGCGCTTTCCGGAGTGAGGTTACAATTCCAACAAATTAAGTCGCTAAGAAGTACCTATATTTCTTTTTGAATTTACTGTCCCCAACAATTGCCATTTAGGTGGATCTTACATTGAAAGCGACGCGCCACGCTCCGGGAAGTGGGCCTGCGTGTTTAAGATTGTTCGTAAGTACCTCAGTTTGTATAAAAAACATGCTGAATCACATAACCCGGATCGGTGCGCGTCGCAGTGTGATTCGCCATAGCCAACACTTTGTGCTCAATTATATTACTTAACCGAAATCTAGTCTAGTCTTAGGCTGAGATTTATAAAGCGTACTCTGACTCTGCTTAGACTTAAGACAGAGAAAAGATAGATAAAACGAGACAAACATAATTATTTGTTTCGTACTCTTGTCATTGGACCTTGTGTGTAGTACTAGGTGGGTATGTTAAATAATTTATGCTGTTCCAGGTCCTTAATCTGAACAATTGTCGCATCAAATCATTACCAGAACGACTATTCAGTAGACTGCCCAAATTAAAGAAGCTGGACCTAAGCGACAATTACATCGTCACCATCACGATAGCTGTACTGAAACCCTTACGGAAACTAGAGAGATTAGAATTAAGGAATGAATACTGGCAGTGCAACCCCGATTTTATCGCCGTCGAAACGTGGATACTTGCTCACAACATAAAATACGAAAAGCAATGCAAAAAGAAGTCACTGAAGAAATCCGAGAAAATGATATCTATGGTAGTTGAAAGAGAATCAGTGGACATTGATAAAATCTGGAATATGTCTGCTGAAAATAAAACTCTACCTGTAAAGACGAATGAAACGAAACCATTGACGCCATTTCAGAAATTCGATCGGGACTTTTCGGCCGTACAAGCTTTTGTGATTGGTGCTGAAATCGGGTTAGCGATAGGCATCGTCGGGACCTATTTGTGGTTAACATGTTATTGTTCCTGGGGAAAACTATTTTCTCGGCCACAAACTCGAGGACCCTGTCGGGAATTTCTGCGCCATACTCCTCGTCGACGGCGTAGAAATCACAGAAATGAGGGCGACATACGAGCGAATTTACTCTGGAACAATGTCATAAACCCAGACTTAGAGACTCCACCGCTGCTTCGTAGACAAATATCTCTACCGGAGCGAAATCCACCTCACCCCATTTATGGTATCGCAGGTCTACATGTAGATGCTATACGAGTAAATAATAGAGCGGAGACCCCGCCTCCTCCCTATAACGAATGTCACTTGAATATTTAAAATATGCGTAGGTACTTTTTTTTATTACGTACTTACCTAGAGAAAATTTTAATGGATACATTGCACTCAGAGGAACATCTACTAGATATATATAATAGTATTAATTATTATAATTAAAACTCGGCAACTAAAACTAAAAAATATACGTTCTTATAAGGTTATGCCGAGCAAGTTCGTAATAAAAGTATGACGTACACTAGCGGCACGCTATGATGGCCGGTTTGACACATTACAATAGTGATGTGGAATGTCAATTTATTCTCGAACAAAAAACAATTAAGTTTTGTTTTTGTACCTGATTAAATAGGTTTAATAAAACAAAAATGTATATGTTTATTTAATTTATTTGAACGAACTGAATATTTGAATGAAAATGAATATACATACTTTATATGCACACAAGAAACATATGAATACAAAAGATACCAAAAAAGGTGCCACAAAAGGCCATAATTAATCAGATTCGTCCATACTACTATTTTCACTGTCGTCACTGCTATCATCACCTACATTAATAATTATATGTTCGTTTTCTATAATATTATCTATTTTCACATCTCTTTCATAATCTTCCCTTATTAATTTAACAGTTCTATTCACAACCTTTTCCCAGTCTCCTTTAGTCACATGTTCACAAGCTTCTTCTAATAATTTTAGCATTTTTTTTGTGGTAAATGGGGGTTCTGTATTGTGTCTTGCAGCATATCCCTTAATTTGAGCCCACACCAACTCAATCGCATTATACTCACAATGGTAAGGCGGTAACCGTATAACTCTGTGCCCATGTTCTAATGCTATTTCGTCAATGACGTATCGGATCTTGGTTGGTTTGTTTTCTTTTAAAAGACGTACTAATTCCGCTTTTAACATATTCATGTTTGCATCTACGCCATTTTTAACGTATTTCACGCCATAACCAAATGCCGAGTTGTGGTATATATCATATAAAAATAAAAATTTTACCTTTTGTATGAAACAGCTGATATTTTTTTGCGATTTCAGAGGTTTGTCCACGTAGTGAAAATTGTTCATATTCACAAGTACATTCACCCCTTAAATGGTGCAAACTGATTTTTCTACACTTGTATACATTTTAGAAATCAATTTAATAAATAAATTTTGAGTCCTAAACCTAAAACTACATTCGATAAAATTTATGAATCTCTGCACATCACTATCGTCAATAAAGTAATACAATTATTTCCTTCAAAGTCGTTATCAATTAATACGGAACTTCATGAGCGGACAAACGTCAAACCGGCCTTCATAGCGTGCCGCTAGTTTAGGTATGTCATGAATTCTGAGCGATTACACTGTTATGATTATGAATTTACATCCGTCTAGGTTTGTCTGGCAGGCCAACAGAATTTTAGTTGAACCTAAAAATGCGCTTGTCTGGCCCCACCGTAAATGATAGTCTGTTCTTTGCATTACTTTACTCTATGGTCTGTTCAAAAAGAGATTCGTCGTTCGATTTGAGGGCTCAGCTGTGCTTAATTATCTTTTTGTTTAGCGGGCAATACAACCGCACGCCTGTTTCACGTTACTTCACTCTTCTTGAACAGACTAGCCAGCTGAATACCTTTTGTAAAATAGACTGAAATTTAGTACTGTAACATGATTTCTGTTGCATACGCACTGTTATTTTCCTCTTCAACCTAGGATTTGTTTCCGTAAGTGTGAAGTATGCGATTGTCCTACTGAAGTGCATAATGCTGTTATAATCTAAATATTTAAGGGTTTCGTCCCGTCTGCGACTGAATAAAACTGACTGCACGAAAGTTCGATATTTACGTGGACTCAATTTTAGATTATGCTAGTTTAGGACCAGGGCAGACACGACGCTTTTAGCAGCTGAGATCGTCGTTTCTGTGTTTGGACTTCGACATCGAGCTTCCGAAAAGCGACTAAGAATCGCAAAAACGCCGATGGCCGCTGCCAAAAGCATCGTGTCTGTCCCGGCGGTTATAAATTGAATAATTTTTTATAAATCTAGATAATAATATAGAGTGAGTAATACTACTTTAGGCTAGATACTAAGGGACTTATTTACCAAAATGGATATAAAATGTTGGTAATTTTTATAAATCAAAATAAAACGAATTGTTCGGAGAAGCAAAAATATGGAATATTTTATTCATAAATACCATTATCACATTCGCTTAACACAATAAAAGATAAAATTTGTTAATTTATTTTAAAATTATACGCTTAGTCAGACTCGTAAAATAGAATTTAATATAAATTCTGCATAAACTAAACAGACAATTTGGGTAACTATATAAAATTTTTGTACACGAAATAACACAACCTCATGGCAATAATTGAACGACAAAAATTACTATGGCATTATTTGGCGAATAACTAATAAAAATATTCGACCTATTCATTTAATTTGAACCCAATCGTGCAACTCACATCTCACTCACACTACCAAAATGACGTTTTAGTTCTCTAGAGATGTTTAGTTAGTTTTACATTAACACCATGGCCGTTATTTTATTGACTATATTAAAAAGGCGGTAGATAGATTCTGCCCTTGACAGCTTCAAGCTGACGTCTCGCAACCCCGAAGTCCCATCGTGACACGGTCAATGCAACTAACTGGATCGAAATATCGACAGTTACAACTAAAATATTTATCATGGAACATAATCGTATACTAATACATCATAATTATATCATTAAACTGCGACATAAGGTAAGGCGCATACATACAACTTTTACATCGACTAAACTGTTTAGTCGAGTTGTGTACTTTTCGTGAATTCCACACAACTAAACTATAATCAAAAGCAAATCGATACGGCTTTTTGATTTTTTTTGTCGAGCAACTATCGTGTTGATAGTTTGCGCACATTCTTTCATATTCATTCATGCGCGCATCGCAGTACATTCCTATAAACTTATGAAACACAACTAAATAGTTGTTCAACTAAAAGTTGTATGTTTGCGCTAGGCCTTAGTCTAAAATCTTTAGTTCATAAGTTAGGTATGTTTCAATCTTCTCGTATTAAGATTTTTTTCTAAACCAATAAGTTACATTAATTTTTGTCTCATCCTTATTTATAAATATATATAATTATATATAATTATATATAATTATACGTATTCTTACATACCTTTTTAGATTTTAAAATAGGTAAAATCTAAGCTTAAAAATTATACATTTCATAAATACTCTTCAAAAATCATGTTTTGTTTCAATTAAACTAAAAAAATAACTGCAAAAATAAATAAAATAATAACTGCATCTGTTCGATTTCCGTATAAAAAATATAGATTGTATATTAGAATAAATGTTTAAATAGATTTTTTTACAAAAAAAGGAATGTACAGATTGTATCAAAAGATTTAAAAATTGCTTATATAAAAACGCATCTTATAATAACACTATTTTCAATGTTTAAAACTGGTTTTGAATGCTTTGCGTGTATTAGAAAAATATTAGTGAAAAAAATGTTGTTGATGTTTTGAGTTTTGACTTCTGAATCACCACTTCCTGAATCACCACTGCACTTATATGGCAGTGCAGAGAAACTATTGGGTTGTTGTGTTACAAAAAGGCACGCCTCTAATATCTAGTAACTAAAAGTAGTATGTAGTTTGCACATCTTTACATAAACTGTACGACTACGATCGCCACTCTGTCGCGTCACAACACGCAACAACACAAGTGTGTCTACGCCTTAAAATCCATGTTTTGTCGATTAAAAAAAGCAATATTTTACAGCGTGAATGTGCACTCAAAAATGCGTGAACTTAATAAAATAGTACCTACTGTAACAAGTAAATTGAGTTATTTATTAAAATCTTTTTACAAAAGCTTGGCATTTTACATATGGTAAATAATTCTTAGGTGCAATGGAGTTAAGTGGCGTTGACTTCTTTTCACTTACTTAAACTCGACTATAGTGAAACACATGTTTTGCTTTCAATATACCAATTTCAACAGTATGCCGATTCAAATGAATGACTTACGCCACTGGTATGCGCTGACCCTAAGAATATATTACCATAGAAGTGGTACCTACTTCCATGAATTTTGCCTAATTCAAGCTTGCAAACCGTTAACTCATAACAGCAGTTTAATCATAAACTTTAATCTATGCTATTTTGACGGCTAGTGCGTCAAAAACGCAGAACGTTTTTTTCCAGCTCAAAAACGATACAGTCCGTACACAGTCAATCTGGATCGTGATCCGCGATCAAAATCTCAGATTATATAATTTTTATTAGTACATAGTTCGAATAGCTGATGGTCGTTGGGGTCCTAAGGTGCTAAAGTGGCGACCCCGCACCGGGAAGCGCAGTGTTATAGGTGGACCGACGACACCAAACGAGTCGCAGTGAGCCGCTGGATTCAGGCGGCGCAAGACCGAGACCTGTGGACGTCTATGCAAGACCTTTGTCCAACAGTGGACATCTATCGGTTGACAAAGATGTCCATAGACTACAATCGGTTCTAGAACAAATTCCACCGTATGGATCTGGGCTGTGTATGGGTTGCCATAGATAAATTTTTAACTTATAATTATTTGGGCTCATATTGCGATAGAATAAGGAAGATAAGTAAACAAGGCGAAATATCGTTCATTTGTTAAAAGATTTATCCCTAAGAATACTAGAAACTTACATCAATCAGGCACATAATGGCATGTTCCATATCAAAAATGGTAGTTTAATTTTACGTACTATGTACTACATTACGGCTGACAGTACACACAAAAATATATCGAGATGTAATCTATATATAGGATTAGTATCATATATGGCATTTTCATAGCTTTTTTGAAGCAGTTGCACTGTATTGCAAGTACAGACACGCGTGCCATGCCCATTTTTCTGTTCTATCTTGATATATTTCTGTGGTTGTAGTACAACGGACGATTGCTATTGGTTTATTCTAGTTGCGATGCATGCAGTTTTGTCGACATCGTAGATATCACGTTTAGTCGTATACTCTTTGCGGTTTAGCATGACGCGGGAGACAGGCAATAGAACTTGACTCATTTTGTACCATATCGTGGCAATCATAAGGTTCAAATTACGAAAACTGATTTTCTGAAAAGAAAGTTTAAAGATAAAGAACCTTAACGTTTTTAATTTGAACCCTATAATCGCAACAATATGGAACAAAATGAGTTACGTTCTATTGCCTGTCTCCCGCGTCATGCTACACCGTATAGTGTAATATATAATACTTGTATGAAATAGTGAACTTTGATGTCATTAAACAAGCTCTAGCGTCAACAGAGCTCGTGAGTTTTGCCATAAATATAGTATTACTTACTACCGTAAGGATTTTACGTACTCGTACTTTGAAGTCCCACTATTATTAATAATCACTGAAATCATTAATTTGAATTAGGGCTCTTGTGCACTTGTGCACTCTTGTACACAAAATGTACGTGAGGTTGTGCACTCATTCGATTTGTATTGTAGACCACTTCGAATCGTATTTTCACGAATCACGAAAACGAATCGAATACGAGGAAGTGCACAAGAGCACTTAGGCGACTTCCCTATTGTAAAAATAGAGATCATCGGTTAGGAGATTGTCTAAACATGGACCTCGTCCTTCTCCGTAGCTAGCTGGCTGATATTGACGTAGTCGGGGTTCTGCGAGAACACGTCGTCCAGTTTGCTGAAGGTGGGCCGCAGGTCGGGGCTGTAGGCCCAGCAGTCGAGCATCACTTGGTAGATGTCATCCGGGCACTCTTCAGGTTTCTCCAGACGTTGACCGCTTTCGACCACTTGTATAGCCTGTGGAAGAATAGTTAGACGTTTTAGCTTAGCCATAACATAGTTACTATTGGGTATTTGACTGTAGTCAAAATGTTGATATTCATTATTTACAATCGAAAATTAAACATGTAAGAATAACATTTGTAAAAACAGAAAATAAATCGATCCAAGAACAAATAAGTCATAGAGCTTTAGTTTCCTGTTAGACAGAGAGAGCGCTACTGAAGTGTGATGTCACAATTCAGCAGCTCCATACACGCTCCATAGAAAATTTCGTTTTAGAAAGAGACAGATACATTCACAGTAAAACAGCTATAATAAAGAGAAACGCGTTGTACGCCTCGGGAGCGTACCACTTGATGGGCCACTTGCCGCCGCGACTCGCCTTGTAGTACGAGCTGTCGGTGGACAGCGCGCGCGACAAACCAAAGACGGTACCGACCTCGATGCCCCTCATGTCGCCGTACGGCTGCTTGCCGTAGGAGAACATCTCCCACAGCGTGACGCCGTAGCTCCACACGTCGCTCTGGTGGCTGAACGTGCCGTAGTTGTACGCCTCGGGCGCGTACCACTTGATGGGCCACTTGCCGCCGCGACTCGCCTTGTAGTACGAGCTGTCGGTGGACAGCGCGCGCGACAAACCAAAGGCGGTACCGACCTCGATGCCCCTCATGTCGCCGTACGGCTGCTTGCCGTAGGAGAACATCTCCCACAGCGTGACGCCGTAGCTCCACACGTCGCTCTGGTGGCTGAACGTGCCGTAGTTGTACGCCTCGGGAGCGTACCACTTGATGGGCCACTTGCCACCGCGACTCGCCTTGTAGTACGAGCTGTCGGTGGACAGCGCGCGCGACAACCCGAAGTCGCTGATTTTGGCTTGGTGTCTACAAACAAAGTTTAAAATCACTTCGCCATCTGAACCTTCCACGTGTCCTTCACCATCTTTTTCATATTATCCACTAGATGATGCCCACGGCTTTATCCGCGTGGATCATCATTGAAATCCAGATAACGCTGCCTTTTTTT
The DNA here is from genome assembly GCA_029955525.1 of Oeneis ivallda. NCBI lineage: Eukaryota > Metazoa > Arthropoda > Insecta > Lepidoptera > Nymphalidae > Oeneis > Oeneis ivallda. The sequence continues at coordinate 8,754,744 of JARPMR010000003.1, read as the reverse complement.
TAAAATGCAGTAGGAACCCTGTTTTCTCGTAGGATCCGGAACCCGGATCAAACGTATCCTATGTCACTCTTAAAGTCCACAACTATTGCTAAAAATCCCATCAATCACACTCACTAACTCGACGCATAAGTTTTATTTATTCATACTTTTCCCGGCCTCCATAATATCAACTTGCCCCCTCCCCCCCCTTACCTAATCGGTTCATTAGTCGTGGCTTGAAAGAGTAACAAACATCCATCCAAACATTCATCCATATATCTCCACAAACTTTCGCATTTATAAGTTGGTAGGATTTTACGTGATATTATGCTGAGCCAGTGAATTAAATTAATATTGAACTCTATCCAAATATCTTCTTCAATAATTTCAAATCCCTTACCTTGAAGCTAACAGTATGTTCCTAGCGGCGAGGTCACGGTGCACAAACCGTCGCCTCTCCAGGTACCTCATCCCAGAGGCGACCTGCCACGCCCACAGCCGCAGCTCGCAGCCCGGCGACGCCTTCTCCGGCTGTCGCAGCAGGAAGTCTAGCAGGGAACCCAGGGGAACTAGCTCCTGCACCATCGCGAGGGGGGGGCCCTGGAAATAACAATGTCTTCATTAGCAACCCATCAACGGCTCACTACTGAGCGCAGGTCTCCTCCCAGAGAAGGGTGTGGCCATAGTCCACCACGCTGGCCCAATGCGAATTGTCAGACTTCACACACCTTCGAGAACATTATAGAGAACTCTCAAATGTGAAGGTTTCCGCACGATGTTTTCTTCACCGTTGAAGCAAGTGATATTTAATTTCTTAAACACAGTTAACTTAGAAAAGTCGTACGTAAAAAAGAGATACATGCCTGGGGTCGAACCTGCGACCCTCCAAACAGGACACCACAGTCCTAATCACTAGGCTATCACTGCTATTTATGTATATATGGAGCGAAGTTATGACCGCCAGAAGAAACTTTAAGAAGACTATTATGTTTCGCATCCCCACATTCACACATTCTAATATCTTGTGAATGATTGTAAAAATCTCAGATACTTTTGACAAAATGTGGTCAATTATTATTTTGGATAATTAAATTATACTGACAATCATATGGTTTTTTTTTTAAATATATAGACTAGCGCTTGACTGCAATCTCACCTGATGGTAAGTGAAGATGCAGCCTAAGATGGAGCGCGCTTGCCTAGAAGATGCCTATTCACTCTTGATTTAAAGGTACCCAAGTTATAGTCAGTTGGAAAAACGGAAGCCGGAAGGGCATTCCAGATTCTAGCGGTGCGTATTAGGAACGAGGAAGCAAAGCACTTAGTGCGGGATCGTGGAATTTCGGCCACGTAGCGGTGCTGCGATGCCTTGCGGTTCGGTGGTAGAAGGGTGATGGAGGAACTAGTTCGAATAGTTCTATATGGATATTTTATGGATGGATATTTTAGACATGTTTTTATTATTATCATACCATATATGTACCTAGTTTTTTGATAGAGATTATGAGAGATAAAAGTTATATTTAATAGTTTTCGCCATTTTTCTCTATGAAAATCTTGCTGGTTCTTCTCGGTTGGAATGGCATTCCGAACCAGTGTTGATTCACTTGACGATTCGAAAGCACTTTGCAAAAGTTTATTTGAATAAAAACTATTCTATTCGAATGGGTTGAAATGATGTTGAATAGAATAGAATATAAATGTTTTTATTCAAATAAACTTTTTTACAAGTGCTTTTGAATCGTCGATGAGTCTTCCACTGGTTCGGAATGCCTGCCGAGAAGAACCAGCAAGAAACTCGGCAGTTGCTCTTTTCAAAACAAGTTTACAATATAATAGATATTATGCTATGTATGCAGTGTTTCCACAATGAGCGGAAGTCCCACAAAAGCATACCTAATTATAATTCAACAAATGTTAAGCCGGGCACACAGAAAGTAGCCCCATTCCCGCCGGTGGAACCCGTTCACGAGCATGACTCATGACCCATTGCTTCGCTCAACCATATTTGAGGGAACGTAACAACCCGCATCACACGACACCACCACAGAAATGTTAAAGAGAGCGTGACATTTTAAGACAAGTTGAAGCCTTACCATGGAAACGCCAATAAGCCGCACTATACATCGATGTTGCAGTGACATCATCACCTTGGCCTCGGATAGGAACTCCCGCTTGTTGGTGTCTGTGTGTTGCACGTGCAGCGTCTTCACTGCCACCTGCACGGGCAGCTGGTCGGGCGGCGAGTACACGGCTCGCAACACTGAACCGAATTCACCTTCGCCTAACACTGCGCCTAACGTCAACTCGTTGAACGGTATGAACTCTGGAAATAAAGTTTGAACCATGAAGTCTTGTACACTTTTTGGAACGAATTTCCTTTTCGGACGGTTTGGCGGATGGAAGCTAGGCGAAAAAAAGTGTAAGAATTTTCCGCCACGACACTTGTTGCCTTTGTTTATTTCACACGTTCCATCATAGCTTTTGTGAAATAACGGCTAAACGAAGTGAAACTATCGGTTCGGGGGTTCGAATCCTGACTTCAGTTTTTTTTCTATTATTAATTTATTATTAAGGCCTTAAGAAGCGTGAAATGTCTAAATTCCATGGTTGTTTAATTCAATATATCAACATAATTGTTTATTTAAGCCGTAAATAAAAAATATAGAATGAAAGATAAAGATTCAATAACTGTTTAGGCTGTTAAAAATGTTTATTTTTGTCAACCCCCTCTTGTAAAAAAAATCCCCAAAGAGTACCTATTTTTGACATAATTTGCACAAGTTCTCCAAAAGCGCGCTAGCTTTTTAATTCGTTCTTGCACACAAAAAAAGGTCTTAAAAATATTAATCTTTTCGCTGTTTAACTTTATTTTTACACCGCATAACAATCGTGTATAGTAATATTAACCTGAAATTCAACTAAATCCGAGCTGATAAACACTCGCGAGCCCCATCGACAGTCCCTGCCGGGACGTTGCGGAGGGAAGACCGCGCATCCGTTTCGCAACGACTTCGTTGAAATTAATTTTAGCTTTTAAGGAGTTTATACCAATTTCTAAATATTTATATTAATAGATTTACTTAGTTTAGATAAAATCTTTAAATCAGTAACTGTAAATATTTTTTTGTAAATACATAAACTTTTATAAACTTTTTAAGTAATCAAAGAATAGTGAATTCGAAAATGCCAAACAGGTGGACAATTAAAAATGTATTGGTGAATATTTACCTACCATTTTTAGTTAGTATAATATGTTATTTTTTCGATTATTACCTATGCTATGCATAATAATGTAAGCAGTGATAGCCTAGCGGTTAGAACTGTGGTCTCCTATTCGGGAGGTCGCAGGTTTGATCCCGGGCACCATTGATTATTCGGAGTAATGTGCATTTAAGCAATTAAAATCATCGTGAGGAATCCTGTACTCCTGCACACCTGAGAGTTCTCCATAATGTTCTCGAAGGTATGTGTAATCCACCAATTCGCATTGGGTGGATTATGGCCTGAAGCAATACCTGGGTCATGCGTCATGCCCGTGTTCGGGTGCCACCGGCGGGAATGGGGCTACTTTCTGTCTGCCCGTCTTAACATGTGTTGAATTATAGGAATGCTTTTGTGGAACTTCCCCTCATTGTGGAAACAGTGCAAACATAGCATAGTATCTATTATATTGTAAACTTGTTTTGAAAAGAGCAACTGCCGAGTTTCTTGTTTCGGCAGGAAGGGCATTTCGAACCAGCGGTAGAATCATCGACGATTCAAAAATATGTACTTGTAAAAAAGTTTATTTGAATAAAAAGCATTTCTATTCTATTATTTAACCCTTATCTAAAAGGAGACCTGCGCTCAGTAGTGAGTCGTTGATGGGTTGCTGCTGATGATGATGATGATGATGATGATGATGATAGTGATGATGATATGCATGTTGATAAAAATTGCTTGAGGTCTTAGACCATATTTTTTGAATGGTCTAAATTTGAGGTAGATACCTACAGTGGATAACAGCAAAACATCAAGTCAAGCCTGACAGTTTGACTTTCAACGTGCCTTATTCCTATAACAATAGGGTTGACATTCGCAATTCACTCGTACCATTGAACAGCTGTCGACTGTAGGTACCGTAGATCTTGTGATTTAGTGGTTGTATAGGTATTATACAAGACGTGGTCTAGTGGTTAGCAAATTCGACTACAGATGACGAGGTCCCGGATTCGATTCCCGGGTCGGACCAAAAATGAGTTTTTCTTTCAAGAAATTCGCAGTAGGTACCTACCAGCCCCGAGCTGGCTGCCCCGCCACCCTGTAGACACCCGCAAGCCCTATCCTATTATTCCTATCAATAGTCCGTTGCGGAATTTCACAGGGAGAGGACTGCGCATTTGTTTCGGAGCGACTTCGTTCAAATAAATTTTAACTTTTTAAGTGTTTATACTAATGTGTACATATTTTTATATTCATAGATTTAATAAGTTTAGTTTTATCTTTAAAATTGTGTGTTGTGTGTGTGTTTTTTAAATAAGTTTTTTTTCTTTCGGTCTTTTTAATGGTCAAAGAATAGTGTAAAATTTACACTTTATATATTTACACTGTAAATAGTGAATAGTGCAGGTCAAAAATGCCAAAACATAAGAAAAAATATCTTGTATAAAAGAGCAAGAGAATTAAATATGTGAGTATTTACTTACACTTTATATTTAGTACCTATATTTTATATTTGTTATTTTTCGATTACATAGGCATGTTGATAAAAATTGCTTGAGGTAAGTATAGATGATATTTATACGTAGGTACCTACTGTGGACAACACGTCATGTAATAACTAACTGCCTCGTTGGTCTAGTGGTCAGCTTGTTCGACTGCGGATGACGAGGTCCCGGGTTCGATTCCCGGGTCGGGCCGCGGCCGTTAAAAAAAAGTATTGGGTTTTTCTGCCAAATAAATTCTCAGTACTGGCCCGGAGTTAGGAAGTTGGCGGTGTGTCACCCCCGTGCCTCGGAGAGCACGTAAAACCGTCGGTCCTGCGCCTGATCTCTCTCCGGTCGTGTCGGATTTTCGTCCCATCGGACTATGAGAGTGAGGGAATAGAGAGTGCACCTGTGGTTGCGCACACACTTGTGCACTATAATACCTCCCGCGCAGATGGCTGACCTCTAAGGAGGTTGGCCGCCGTGATCGGATTCGGTCGGGAGGACATCATGTAATAACTAGCTTATGTTCGCGACTTCGTCCGAGAAGTTGGACCAAATTACAGACAGTTACGAAGTTTGATCAAAATCGGCGTAGTAGTTTTCGAGTTTATCCCGAACATACTTCGTGAATCGAGATTTTTAATATAGATAGGGGTTGACATTCGCAATCCACTCTTATTAACATAATATAGTTTTTATAAATTAATATTATCTATACCTACTTATAATAAAACTGTAACAGGTCCAATTGTCTATAGTTAATCGATTGATCGTAATCGTATTCGATGTCATTAGCGTCAAAGTAAAATAAACCATAAGAGCATTGAATTAGAGCTCAATTTCGTGTATGCATTCTTATACATTTACCTATGTATGATACGCTGCATAACTCTCCATAATCGGTTGTACTGAATTTGTGACTTTTTATCAATACAATCAAGGATTATTTTACTTTGACACTAAATGGATTATTAGAAGTATATATATAATTATTATTTAACTAGCTGATGCCCGCGACTTCGTCCGCGTGGATTTAGTTTTTGAACTCCCTTGGGAACTCTTTGATTTTCTGGGATAAAAAGTAGCCTATGTCACCCTCCAGGTCCTCAACTATACCCATTCAAAAAGTCACGCCGATCCGTACCTGTTGTGGTGTGATAGAAGGACAAACCAATAAACAAACACACTTTCGCATTTATTAATTCAATACCTACGTGCTTCAATTCGAGTGGACCCGAGTCTACCGTACGGAAGGGACGAACGTCAAATGTTTGACAGGAAAGTAGGTAGAGAAGTTTATATGGGAAAATGAAATTGTTTTTTTTACTATCTTCCTCGCAATTTTTCCATATTTTCTCAACCTTCCCTGGACTACGACAAACATTTCAAAACCAAAATCAGCTAATCGGCCCAGCCGTTCTCGAGTTTTAGCGAGACTAACGAACAGCAATTGATTTTTATATATATAGAGATTGAAATTTATTAGTTATAATTGTATCTAATTATTAAATAGTAAATAGGTGATAAATTTTATAGTTTCAAAGATTGTGTTCTACACACAATTTATTATTTTTAGGGAGCAAAGAAGAAGGAAACTTCCTGATGGGGATGAAAACATTTCCCATGAGGATAATACATCCTCGGAGAAAATAATAGACGTCACATCAGATAACACACAGATCGAACAAAGGATAGATAAAAATAAAAATACTGCCATGTAAGTACCTTCATCGTAACATAATAACAATAACATAATAATAATTAAATTAAATATTTTATTTTTAAAACAAGCTGTTAGTAGCCGGCTAAATCATCAGACCCTAATCTTTTGTAATACTTATTAGTAGATAAGTAAGCATGTAATAACTTCACTTGTTTATAATAACCTATTATTGCAGACCTGCAGAGACACTACTGAATATTACCGGCAACGAAAATGATCATTCACAGGAAATAGAGGTAATTTTTTTAGATAAAAATATTAGATTTTCATCCCAACTTTTTCTTGTAGTCCGTTCATTTTAATGACAACTTTTTCATATCAATTTCAGCTGTATTAGGACCCTTTTTAGGGTTCCGTAGTAAACAAGGAACCCTTAAAGTTTCGCCATGTCCGTCCGTCTGTCTGTTTGTCCGTCCGTCCGTCCGTCCGCGGTTTAGCTCAGAGACTATTGGTACTAGAAATCTGTAATTTGATAAGGGTATAAATATCAATCACGCCGACCAAGTGGTGAAATAAAATTTTGAAAAATATTTTTTTAGGGTACCTCCCCTACATGTAAAGTGGGGATGAATTTTTTTTTTCGATTATCCCATAGTGTGGGGTGTCGTTGAATAGGTCTTTCAAAAATATTGTGGGTGTGGGAACACCATTTTTCAATTCAGGGATCCGTTTGTGAAATATGATATTTTAAAGTGCTAAATTTTATTAGAGTCCCCGTCCCCCCCCTTTGCCAGCTAAATGGTAGTATATAGGATACAAATATAAAAATAAAGACGTATATGTATATTTATGTGTATGTCTATGTATGAATGTAAACGTATGTATGTATGTTTGTGTGTATGTATGTATGTCTACGCATTTAAACTAGTAATCGAATTGATCACTCTTTTTAGGGTTCCGTACCTCAAAAGCTAAAAAGGCACCCTTATAAGATCACTATCTTGTCCATCCGTCCATCTGTCTGTCCGTGTGTCACCACCTATTTTCTCAGGAACGGGTGGACCTAGCAAGAAATTTATAGTAGATATACTGAGGTCTATAGTTCCTACTAGGTGTATAAAATGATTATTTTATTATTATAATATATCATTTTCAACTTTTTTATTTTTCGGAATTTTCCCTTTACTTGTGCTCCAAAATTGTCAATTCTAGGTCAAGCGGAAGTAACCTATAGGTTTTGGGTCGAAAACCTGTAGGTTACTTCCGAAATTTGGCAAAAGGTAAGGTCTTAGAGCACAAATAACGGAAAAATTCCAAAAATAAAAAGTTGATATTACTCGTATATTAATAATAAATATAAATAATGGCGGTATACTGGGTAAATTGAAATAGAAATGTTTTTTATTCAAGTAAACCTTTTTAAACCTTGGGACTCCAACAACTCTTCAAACTATATGCCCCGCCCATTTCCACTTCAGTTGCGCGACTCAGTGACTTTGGTTTTCCTGCGGATCTCCTTATTTCTAATTTGATCTTGCAGGGAAACTCCGAGTATTATAGCTCTCTCAATACTTGTATTTAATTATATTATATTTCAATATAAACCTATTCATGTACTTACCATATGCATTTGAACTGTTTATTTAAGTTACTTATCTACATGGTCTACATAATTATTTGATTTTTTTTCCAGCCACACGTAGAGAGACAAAATACTCCAGAACTTGTTATTGAAGATGAGTCACCACAAAAACATTTTAAAGAGCCTTCAGGAAGACGCCTTGTGGACATAAAATTCTTCTTTGAAGAAATAAAAAAAATTTCCAGACACGGTCCCCTAGGTTGTGATTTGCAGTGTTTACAACTAATAGGAGAAAAACAAACTGGGTTTAAATCTAAATTTAAATTTAAATGTGGGCTTTGCAATTCTGTCTTTTATGTTGACAATGACTGCAATGAATGTGATATTAACAGGTCAGCTGTAGCAGGCACCATTGCTATTGGTTGTGGTCACTCACAATTACAGGAACTGGCTTCAGCGCTAGATTTGCCCCTTATATCACCAACTGTATTTAGAAAAAAACAAGAAATGATTGCGAAAAAATGGGAAGAGTTAGCTGAAGAAAATATGACTAAGGTTGGAGAAGAAGAAAAGGCTATAGCCTTAGCAGAAGGCCGAATCGATAAAAATGGAATACCTGTCATTGACGTTGTGGCCGATGGGTGCTATTCAAAACGAACATATAAAAAAAATTATTCCTCTTTGTCTGGGGCTGCCGCTATAATTGGACGAAAAACTGGAAAAATTTTATATTTGGGAATTAAAAATAAATATTGCAGCATTTGTGCCCAAGCTGAAAGAAAAAAAGTAAACGCAAAATCCCACGAATGTTTCAAAAATTTTAACGGCCCTTCAACTTGTATAGAGTCTACAATAATTTTGGAAGGTTTCAAGCAATCTTTGGAGCGACACGGTCTAATTTATGGAAGACTTATATCTGATGGAGATTCTAGTACCTACCATAAAATACTGGAAGCTCGTCCATATGGAAATACAACAGTGGAGAAAATAGAGTGTAGGAACCACCTCTTGAGAAATTTATGTAATAAGTTGCAAAACCTACAAGTTGAAACCAAATACCCTATTAAACATAGAAAGCTTATAACAAAGAAAAGAATTCTGACTATTAGGAAGAGCATCTGTTCTGCCATAAAACATAATTCTGAGAAAGGAACCGATGATTTTTATATAAACATACTTTTTGAAGATATTTTAGCCACGCATCTACACGCATTTGGAAATCACACAAAATGCAAATCCTATTTTTGCAAATCTTTTGATGATGGAGAAATAAGTGAAATACCAAATGACTTTTTTACAAGTCCTCTTTGGCAAAGAATTTGTTTCATTGTGAGCAATCTTGCTAGCCACTCGAGAAGCCTTATTAACGACGTAGATAGCAATGTTGTGGAACGATTTCACAGCGTTGTTGCAAAATTCGTGGGTGGGAAAAGAGTAAATTACTCTCTACGCAGAGGGTATCAGACGAGATGCACTGCAGCTGCAATCTCATTTAATTCTCAAAGACCATTATCAACACTGTATAAATCCCTAACAGGACGGAACTCTTGCGGACGTATGACAATTTTCGAAGACAGAAAGATTAAAAGGTTAAATCTTCTCAAAAAATACGCTTACAAGAAACGAAGAGTACCATTAGCGACAAAAAAAGACGAGAATTACGGGGAACATAGTCTCAAACCCGATGTATCAGATGAAATTATGGAGAAACTTAAGAAGACCTTTGTGGAAAACTTGAAGAGAACAGATGAAGAAAGGCAAAATATTGAAGCGAGAACTATACTACAAAGCAGCTCGAGTGAATGGCTCGATTTATAGTTATGTGGCCATGTTTGTTTTGGACCCAGAAATTTACTTTTTTATCTTTAATTGCTTGGTCTATTCCAATTTTGTGTGCCGTTATTGGACACTTTACTTCAACGATTGTTTCATCACCACACAAGCCATCCGGAGTCGCTCCTAAAAATGGTATTTCTGGATCAATAAATAGTCCGCAGGGTTTTATTACTATATTTTCTTGCCTGGCCAATTGGTCAAGAGCAAGTTTTTCGTTTTCGCGAACATGTTTTATGGACTTATCATGATCTAAACTGTTAGCTTTATATAACAATTCTTTGACAATGTTTGAGCAACGTGTATCCTCTTTTTTTTTCAATGCGTCCAAAATTAGATGCTGTGAGCAATGATCGTCGTAGCTTGAGCCATTAACTCGAGCGGCTTTGTATAGTTCTCGCTTCAATATTTTGCCTTTCTTCATCTGTTCTGTTCAAGTTTCCACAAAGGTCTTCAGTTTCTCCATAATTTCATCCGATACATCGGGTTTGAGACTATGTTCCCCGTAATTCTCGTCTTTGTTGTCGCTAATGGTACTCTTCGTTTCTTGTAACCGTATTTTTTGAGAAGATTTAACCTTTCAAACTTTCTGTTTTCAAAAATTGTCATATGCCCGCGAGAGTTCCGTCCTATTAGGGATTTATACAGTGTTGATAATGGTCTTTGAGAATTAAATGAGATTGCAGCTGCAGTGCATCTCGTCTGATACCCTCTGCGTAGGGAGTAACTTTTCCCACCCACGAATTTTGCAACAATGTTGTGAAATCGTTCCACAACTACGTCGTTAATCTACGTCGTTAATATGGCTTCTCGAATGGCTAGCAAGATTGCTCACAATGAAACAAATTCTTTGCCAAAGAGGACTTGTAAAAAAGTCATTTGGTATTTCACTTATTTCTCCATCATCAAAAGATTTGCAAAATAGGATTTGCATTTTGTGTGATTCCCAAATGCGTGTAGATGCGTGGCTAAAATATCTTCAAAAAGTATGTTTATATAAAAATCATCGGTTCCTTTCTCAGAATTATGTTTTATGGCAGAACAGATGCTCTTCCTAATAGTCAGAATTCTTTTCTTTGTTATAAGCTTTCTATGTTTAATAGGGTATTTGGTTTCAACTTGTAGGTTTTGCAACTTATTACATAAATTTCTCAAGAGGTGGTTCCTACACTTTATTTTCTCCACTGTTGTATTTCCATATGGACGAGCTTCCAGTATTTTATGGTAGGTACTAGAATCTCCATCAGATATAAGTCTTCCATAAATTAGACCGTGTCGCTCCAAAGATTGCTTGAAACCTTCCAAAATTATTGTAGACTCTATACCAGTTGAAGGGCCGTTAAAATTTTTGAAACATTCGTGGGATTTTGCGTTTACTTTTTTTCTTTCAGCTTGGGCACAAATGCTGCAATATTTATTTTCAATTCCCATATATAAAAAATTTCCAGTTTGTCGTCCAATTATAGCGGCAGCTCTAGGACAAGAATAATTTTTTCATCTGTGCGTTTTGAATAGCATCCATCGACCACAACGTCAATGACAGGTATTCTATTTTATCGATTCTGCCTTTTCTTCTTCTCCAACCTTAGTCACATTTTCTCCTGTCCTGTCAGGGATGTATATTATGTTCTATTTAAAGAAATTAAAGAATATTGTATTTGTGTAAAATTTAAAAATTTAAAATTTTTTGCTTGGTATCTATTTAAGTATGTCCTGTTAGCATAAATTTTTATATATAACTATGATATACATCATAATTTTAAAGGAATATGTAAAGAGAGTGTAATCCGTCAACAAACTGTTTAAAGTTTGACGGGATTATTGTGTTGTATATTTTACTAAATAAATAGACATACAGGTATATGAATAATAACAAAAGTAATGTGAGTATGTGAAATAAGGGTCGTATTTTCCATCATGATATATGAAACCCTAAAAACATGAATATTTAATAGATGAGTATTATAAGTGTATTACCTTAAATCTATAATTATTCCTTTTCTATAGTTAATATTTTCTAGGAAATCGGGACGAATGTCTTTTTGAAGTTCAGTAGGGTTAGTACAAGATTGGATAGTTAACTATGAATAGTAAACTATGACATTACCATAAAAGTAAAATAAACCATAACAGTATTGAGTTAGAGCTCAAAATCGTGTTCTTATAAGTTTACGTAACGAAAATGCACCACATAAAAATCGTCTGTATTGAATTTGTGACTAAATCGATACTAATATAGTTCATTTTACTTTGATTTTAATGTCATAGTTAACTATTAAGATCAAACGAATTAAAACTTGGACTAACCATGCTTGCATGCATGCTTAGATCCTACAATGACATTCATTATTTTTTGATCTTTCATTTTTTTGCAAATCACATTATTCAGAATTTTCAGAATCATTTATTACAAAGTATTGATTATGTTATTAGGGCGAGCGGAATGAGACCTATCACTATCCCACAACCTGTACATTTTGTGGTACAATTTACTGAAATACTATAACGCCTATAGATTTCTGATTTAACATAGTAATTTAACTTCATATCCAGATGTGTTATCTGTCAAAAAAAATATAATTTAATAACCATTAACTGAAAAATTATTATTAGAAAAAATAGGCGAGCCCTCACAAAGCTCAGCTTTTTGCTAGTTTATAAGTTGTAAGTAAATATGCTAAGTATATACCTATTGATATGTTATTTAGTAATTTGCTTTCTTTTAGACCTTACAACCAAATTGTAATCATGTAACAGAATAAAATTGTTGACCTTTTAGTATCGAAGTTGTTGATGTAAATAAACAAACGAAATAAATAAATACTTTTATTTTTACGCCCTTCTCCCTCAAATAAACACACACGCATGTGCGTGTATTTTTAGGGTTCCGTTTCCGTACCTCAAAAGGTAAAAAAAGGAACCCTTATAAGATCACTCTCTTGTCCGTCTGTCTGTCCGTGCGTCACCACCGATTTTCTCAGAAACGGGTGCACCTAACAAATTTATACCAGATTCTGAGGCCTATAGTCCCTATTAGGTGTATAATAAAAATCAAGGTCCTTCCTGAGTCAACACGATAAAAAGATATGGGCAAATTTAGTTTTTCGCGAAAACTTGTAAGTACCAAAATGTACCTTACTTTTCAACTTTTATATTTTTCGGAATTTTCCCTTTACTCGTGCTCTTAAGGTCTTACCTTGCTTTTAACCAAAATTGACAATTCTTGGTCAACCGGAAGTACCTACCCTATTGGTTTTGGGTCGAAAACCTATATGGTAGTTCCCGTTGACCTAGAATCACAAAATTTGACAAAATGCAAGGTCTACCAGCACAAATAAAGGAAAAATTACAAAAAATAAAAAAGTTGAATTTTAAAGGGTGTCCCCATACATAAATAATAGAAGCCAATTAAGATAGTCCTCCGAGTTGTATGGGCGCTCATACAATTTAGAGGTCTATCTTAATTGGCACCTACCTTAAATAAGGTAAATAAATAAAATTGTGCTATTGTGTGAAAGAAAATATTTATTTTGATATTAAGAATAAGCCTCTAAAACAAAAAAAATCGGCCAAGTGCGAGTCGGGCCTCGCTCTTTAGGGGTTCCATACATACGACCCAAATCATTTTTTTAAAACTAGATACATATTATTATTTAGATATCTTAGTTCTTAGAAATTACTAAATTAGCTTATGGGGAACAAACTACACTACACTACACTACAACTTACAAATCGCATTATAAATCGATGTTTTCAGTATTTGTTGTTTAAATACACTATACACTATACATAATATACCAAAATTTCAAATTCCTAACTAGTTTAGTTTTTGAGATAGACCCTCTAACAAAATTGGTCTAATACCGACAACTTAGACGGCTTTCCCCATTTCTTCATTTTTGTAGCTAAAAAAAATATATATATTTGAACTCCACTTAATGAGCTCTAGACAATGACACCCCACATGCCAGGGTAAAAAAATAAAATTTTATGTCGACTCCTTTTCCATATACGTATGGGAGTCCCCTTTATTTTATTACTAGCTGACACGGCGAACTTCGTACCGCCAACTTTTTTTTTGTTTGTTTTTTTTTTTATTATTATTAAAACCTTCCGTGGACCTTAAGGAACATACAAAAAAATAAATTAACCGAATTGGTCCATCCATTCTTGAGTTATGCGCTTACCAACATTCATTTTTATTTATATAGATAGATAGAAGAAGAAGATAGAAGATTTTATTTTATTTTACACAATATGTGAAACTTTCAACTGTCTATCTATTACGGTTTACGAGATACAGCCCGCTGACAGACGGACAGACAGCGGAGGCTTAGTAATAGGGTCCCGTTGGCACCCTTTCGGTACGGAACCCTAAAAATATTATAAATAAGCAAATTAATAATAATATCGTTTTACTGGAATACTTTAACTTCTGGAGTACGGAACCCTCGGTGCGCGAGTCCGACTAGCGGTTGGTCGGTTTTATTTAATAAAATATAATCAAATTTTCTATTTAGGGTTCCGTACCCAAAGGATGCCGACGGGACCTTATTATTAAGCCTCCGCTGTCCGTCAGTCAGCGGGGTGTATCTCGTAAACAGTAATACATAGTTGAAATTTTCACAGAGTGTGTATTTCTATTTCCGCTATAAAAACAAATAATAAAAATAAAATTAAATTAAAAAATAAAGGGGGCTCCCATGCATGGAAAAGCTTCAAAAATTAAGAAATAGGGGCCTTCAAAGTTGTGACCAAAACAAACGAGCATTCTTTCCCCATATCCTAATTTAATACTAACTCAGAGCTAAGTTATCTAAATGTGTCTAGTTTTAAAAAAGTGATTTGGTCATATTATGTACGGAACCCTAAAAGAGCGAGGCCTGACTCGCACTTGGCCGATTTTTTGTTTATTACCTAAATAAATATTTTCGATAAAACAGGGTTGGCACCTTTTGGGTACGAAGCCCTAAAAACTATCAAAGAATACAATGATTTTAAAAGACCTATTAAAAATTATTATGGTAAGAATAACAACAAAAAGAATTAATTTCCTCGAACTTATAAACTACTTGCAAGCTCGTTATGGTACATGGCGCCTACTAGGTGAAGCTAAAGCAATGGAGACTCTTAACACCTGCACGTGACATCAATCTCAGTGAGGCCCAAACATACTAGGTAGGATAACATAAAACACTGTTCCCTCTGCACATTTACTTTATCTTTGAAATATTTTGAGGTACTCTCATGTACTTGCTGAGTTCTCGAGCAAGTACCGAGCGTAGCCGCTAGATGGCGGTGACGTTGAAATAAGTCTACGCTGGCTCCGTTTCTCAAGGTTATTTCACGCATCTTAAAGCCTTAAATGGAACTTTATTCCAACAGAGTGTTCCACGACACTCGTATATTTTTTTTAACAAGGGTGGCTGGTAGTGGAATCTTCGCCACATCACTTGAATAATATGTTCATAATGCTAGTTCTAATATCTCTACAGGGTGGGGAAGAAATACCAGTAAACATACGCCAGCGTAAACCGACATAAAAAATAGTCATTTCAAGTGTGGTAAATAAAATTGTTAAATAAAAATAAAAATTTACAGATAAAAAAAGACTTCAAAACCGAGATGACGTAAACAAAAAAAGGGTAAATTTACGTAAATGACCTGGAAAGCCTGGAAAGAAGTTTACCTTGCAGTGTGGATAGCTGGCCTTCTGAATTAATGGATATCTCATTATAATTCTCTGCCAGTGTCACGACAGCGCTATTATTGACCGGAACTTTGTACGTATCACATTCACTCAGGGCGTCGTCGTTGTTGTTCATACTGTCATTGTTGAAGTCCGAGGAGAATGAGAGGTTTCTGGTCAATAGTTCGAAGGCGTTGTTGTTGACCGACTGGTTGTCGTTCAATATGTCGTGTTTAACTAACGATAATGACTGGTTCATGGCTGCTCGACTTGGGGACGACTTCTTGGTGCGTGGCATCGTAGAAAACTGTGGAAAGAGATTTTTTCACGTCATTAAAGGCCTGCCTTAACACGTCTTAATATCTTCTTTATCAACTAACTAGTTTTGCCCGGCGCTTCGCTCATGTAAAATTCAATTTTTCGAATTCTAATTTACCCCCTTAGGCCCGCTTGCAGCGACGCCGGGTTAGGCTTTAACCCAGGAATAAAGTAATTTTGACAGAAGCTTTATACGAAATCTGTCAAAGCAGCAGCTAACTCTGGGTTAAAAGGATAACCTGGAGATTCTGCAAGCGGGCCTAAGGGATTGATTTATCAAAAGCGGATGCCTACGTCATAACATAATAGCTATCTGATAAGTCAAACAGCCCGATCCGTCGAGTGGTTTGAGCTGTGCGTTGATAGATCAGTGAGTCAGTCAGTCACCATTCCCTTTTACATATTTAGATAAACGTCCACTGCTGGACATGTCTCTTGCAATGATTTTCACAGGGCTTGGTCTTGGGCCACATTTATCCGGCGGCTCTTTGTAACTCATCTAATGACGCTATCAAAGCACTTTGGGACCCCAACATCGGTTGCACAAATTATGTCGTTTTACTCTGGTTTATCCAAACTACTTTCAGTCGGCTTACATTCCAAATACATTTTTCTGTGTAGAAAAGTAAAATGAGCATTTAATTTTATTCTTTAAGAATCATTTGTGTATAACAAACCTCAGGTAGGGGTGGTTTTGGCTTGGGCGGCACTGGCGTGGTCAGCTTGTTGGGTAGTCCGTCGGGAACACTGCTGTAGTGTTCTATTAGCCTCTCCAGAGATTCTAAGTAAGGACCGTCGTCTATGAACAACCAGTCGTTCTGTAAAAAAAACCTTTAATTAATAAATAATAATTTACCGATATGACGCTTCCCCATAACCATGAATTCCCGTTAAGACTCGCGACAATCCGTAGTGTTAAACACGCATCCAGCTTTAATTAAGCCTGTTCAACAAAGCTAGACTAGACTTTAGACTATTTTATTTTGTATTTAATGGTGTTTCTGACATTTTCTTCAAGTGTAGGAAACACTTGAAGGGAATTTCAGAATAATTAATCAAACTTGCGAAGCTGGTGGTGACTGAAACCACATTTCCAGGGAATCGCCCGTGTGTTGACTTTAAGCTATGGCACCAAGATTAAAAAAACGGTTTGAAAATGTAGATAAAAAAACGCGTGAGTGTCGTGGTACACACGGTTGGAACAAAGTGCCTTTTTTGATAACAAATTGATACTAAAAATAAATAAAATAAAAAATAATAACCTGAAGTCAGGATTCGAACCCCGAAACGATAGTTTCACTCCTTCGTTTAACCGCTACGCCACCATAGCTATAATGGAACGTGTGTAATAAGCAAAGGCAACAAGTGTAGTAAGGGAAAATTCTTATTTTATTCACCTAGCCTCTATCCGCCAAACCGTCCGAAAAGGAACTTCGTTCCAAAAAACGATATAATTATGTAATATGTCGCTAAGGCTGTTAGCCTTTTTAGGGTTCCGTACCCAAAGGGTACCAACGCAACGGGACCCTATTACTAAGCCTACGCTGTCCGTCCGTCCGTCTGTCAGCGGGCTGTATCTCGTAAACCGTAATAGATAGACAGATGAAATTTTCACATATTATGTATTTCTATTGCCGCTATAACAACAAATAATAAAAATTAAATTAAATTAAAAAAATTACATTAAAATATTTTTTGGGTACATGGAAATATTTTTATTTAATTTTTTTTTACGGAACCCTAAAAGAGCGAGGCCCGACTCGCACTTGGCAGATTTTTTAATTGTTTTAAGCAGATTGCAAAATAGATCTCACGATTGTGGGTTCTATCCGCACCGGATCTGTAAGTTCTTTATATCTGAAACGCAGTCCGTACAAGAGTATTATATTTTAATGTAAGAGTCGTCACCTCTTTCCGTATGATGAAGTTGTAGGGCAGGTTCTCGCTGAGCATGGTGAGCACGTACGCGCCGGTGTGCCGCTCGCTGTAGCGCACCAGGAACACGCCGTCGGCGGCGCGCTCGCGCACGCCGTGCTGCGCGCAGTGCTCCTCCAGCGTGCGCACCGCCTCGTCGCGGTTCAGCGTGCCGTGGTACCACTGGCTCTTCGTCGTGTTGGGCACCTCGGGCACGTGGTTCTCTGTAGTGCCGAAAACAATTTCAATCAACGCCATCTCTCGCCACATGTTACAACTATCTCGTAAAAAAACAGACATTAAAGCAAGTTCTTGCTGCCCACGATAGATATCGTTAGTAAATTTTGCCGCAAATATTTTGTTCGGAATTTCTCTTCTATAAAACTTTGTTCCAAAAATTATAAAAAAAAGAACAAGACATGATCTGAAATCACGATTCGAACCCGAGAAAAGCTGCGCCATCGAAGCTTTAATTAATAGCACGTGTATAATAAATAATAAACGAAGGCAACACGGGTCGTGACTGAAAATTCTTACACATTTTTTTAGTGTAGCCCCCATCCGCCAAATCTACTCCGCCACTAGTTGGACGGACGATCGCAGGCGAGTCTTTCAGATACAGAGTCAGTAGGCTTTGAATGTAGGCGGCTTGGGATTGTGTTCTGTGACGATCATTTCAAGAAATCTATGCCCAACAGTGGACGTCTATTGGTTGAGATGATTATGATTCTCCAGTACATCTTACATGCGAACATGAATTTTTTTTTTCTTGCGATATCCATTACATTCACGAGTAGATGAGTAGACAAAATTTTCTCGTGGCGCGCATCTTAGCCCTATTGGCCCTGTTTGTTTAGTGCCGTAATAACAGTACACAGTGCGGGCGGGTGTGCGTACCTTCCCGCATGCGTTGATTAATTGAAGCCTGAGTCGACGCATGTACGGGAAACGCGGGCAACCATACGACACCCGCACGCCATTCTGCCTACTGTATTTTCGAGAGATCTGACTTACTGAGTAGTTGGTAGCATTCTGTGTGCCCGGAATGTTTGGCGAGTTGAGCGGGGGTGTCGTTGGCCAACGTCCTGGGGTGGGCTGGCGCTTTTAATTTTAACAGGACCTGTTGACAAATTGTTAAATTATATCAACCAAATGTTTAAATTTGTTTAGGTCCTAAACAATAACCACGAGGGAGGTATGGCCTACATGCAACAGAGCATGCCAAAGCAGTGTGGGTGCAAACACAGGTACACTCTTTATTCCCTCACTCTCATAGTCCGACGGGACGGAAATCAGACACGACATAAGAGATGCAGGACTGATGATTTTGCTCTGCGAGGCATTGCGGTTTCAGACCGCTAAATTCCTAACTCCGGATTTACTGGCAGTGTGAAATTTTGGACGAAAAACCTAGTACCTAGCTAGAATCGACTTCAGGATTTTTGTCATTCACAGTCTCATCACTCGACCAATGGGGCGGTTAAACTTAGAAGCTATAAGACAGAACAGTTTTGTTTTGCTATCACAATTTCACAACGAATTAAGTAATTAATAATAGAACAATGGCCCAGTGCAGGAAATCTCATAATAAATAAGTCCATAATGGTCCATTTCAAGAAGTACCTAAATCCATTTTTCCAAAACAGAAAAAATGGATTTATGGACTTGAGCTTAGCCATTATGGACTTAGGGCAAGGCCACAACACTGCGGTGCGACGACGCATCGTAAAAATCTACGACGTCACAACGCATATAGGGAGTTTTTAATAGGATAAGGGCGAGGCCACAACTCTGCGGTGCAACGACGCATCGTAAAAACCTACGACGTCACACAACGCATAATTATAGGGAGTTTTTAATAGGATAAGGGCGAGGCCACACCTCTGTAACTGATAACACATCGCAAAATGGCGTCGCATCGCACCGTTATCCTATTAAAAATTCTTAAGATGCGTTGTGCGACGTCGTAGATTTTTGCGAAACGTCGTAGCACCGCAGTGTTGGGGCGAGGCCATAGGGCGTAACCACAACACTGTGATGCGACGCATCGCAAAAACGGCGGCGGACGCCCGGAGTTGTTTGGGAGCAGAACTTCGATGTCCGCATTGCGACGCCGCACCGCTTCTTGAACTGCGCCATACCTGTTAAAGCTTATCAAAAAGTTCGTGAATCACCTTGATACAGTCGATATGGCCCTTCTGCGCGGCGTCGTGCAGCGGTACCTTCCCGGTGGGCGCGTGCCGCATCTGGTAGTTGGCAGCGCCCTTCGTTATCAGCAGCTCTGTGGTACTCGGCAAGTTGTTCTGGCAAGTGTACTGGAAATAATATATAAATTACTAGCTTTTCAAAGTTCCGCGATGTATATCACACTCACGTGCCGCTCTATCCACGGTCTATACATGACTGCCCCCACTACATAGTGGCGCCTGTATTTATGTGTTACAGTTTTTGCAATTCACGAAGGCGAGTGAGCTTTACTTGTGGTTACTTCGTGTACATGCACATTGCATAAGTGTGCGTGGCTGTCAAAGCCTAGGTGGGAGCGGGCAGGCGCGAAAATACACGGACGATATACCATCAACGGCAGACACTACTCTTGCTTTATACGCCGACGACACGGCCTACATAGCAACCTCACTACCAACCCGGCCACAACACGCAGTAGATAGACTGCAGCGGGTTCTGAATCTGCTCCCCGAATGGCTCAATAAATGGAGGCTTGCGGTCAACGTGGGGAAGACGCAAGCCATCATGTTCGGAGGAGCCAAAAAGCTGCCCTCCCGGCTCACACTGTTGGACCAACCAATCCCTTGGTCTACGGAGGTGACGTATCTGGGAGTCACGATTGATAGACGCCTCAATATGAAAGCGCAAGCGAGGAAAGCCGTCAACAAGACACGCGCGGCAACGATGCTGCTCCGCCCAGTCCTGCACTCTAGACTCCCGCTGCGTACTAAGCTTGGAATTTACAAAACTTACATCAGATCCAGGCTTACGTACGCAGCGCCGGCATGGTACTCGTTGACCAGTGAGTCCAGCAAAGAGAATCTCCGCACACAGCAGTCTATCGCCTTGAGGCGTATCACAAAAGCTCCCAGATACGTCAGAAACAGCACTATAATGCGTGATTTAAAGGTGGAGAGCCTGGACGATTTCATCATCCGCCTCACGAACATGATGTTCACCAGAGCGGACGCCTCCACCTTTGACCACATCAGAGGGATAGCGCCATATCATAGGCGCCCCCCAGATAAGAGAGGATTTCCGCGCGACTTGATCGCGCCATAATAATAGAAGACCTTAACTAATACCAAATTCCCAACACATGACGAATAACCAACTTCAATTGGTGGACTCCTGCTCGACCGCGGTAGGCATCTGCTGGTCTTCCTTCGGGTCTCACCCGGTAGGGCTAGTCCGCGACAGCAGTGAGTCCACCAATTTACTCCAAAGGTCACATAAGACCGACCCAAAGTCCCTGCCGTATTGACGGCAGGCGATAGAAACCGCATGCAGGGGGCCATGCCCTGATCATGCCTCACCCGCGCCCTTGCGGGCGCGAGTGATCCCCACGTTACGCAGGCGCGAGCATTGCGCTCACTCACACTTATACAGATACGACACACACACAACGATAAGTCAGTCGCCCTCGTGAATTGCAAGAACTATACGATTCTACCCGCGTCTACTCACTACTTGCTGCTATATACTATGCCTGTAAACTACACACGGGAAACCTTTTTTTTTCGGGTTAACAGTTAATGTACGTCACTCTTAAGTCCTCAAATATGCCCATGCAAAAAGACACGTCGATCCATTGCTGTGTGATTGAAGAACAAACCAAAAAACAAACACACTCTCGCATTTGTAACATTAGTAAGAATATTCATTTACCACCAGGTGGGAACACATTCAAGTGTTGTTCTTTAAATTAAAAAGCAACGCCATGCTTTACAATGTGAGTCTTCATAATGTGCACAGAGGGAAACTATGCTTAATTTTATAGACTCAAAACTATTTTCATGTACCAAACACAAACGTTATCTATGCCCGGGGTCACACTAAACTATAAACAAACAAACGAAAGACCCGCGCAATTGAAGTCGAAACATGTCCTGTCAAGCAGTGAACTATCGTTTCAAGGTCACGCGCATCGAGACCGATTGCGTAAGAAAGTTAAGATCCGTATCCGCGGATATTGACACCAAATATCCGTATTCGGATCCGTATCCGCGGATATACATTTTTAACGATCCGGCACATCTATACTATAATATTATAAAGAGGAAAGATTTTTTTGTTTGTTTGTACCGAATAGGCTCTGTAAGTACTGGCACAGAATATATAATAGTACTACGTACTGTACGGTACTGGGCCGATTTTAACCATTTTTTCACCAATAGAAAGCTAAGTTATCAGGAAGTAACATAGGCTATAATTTGTTTTCAAAAAAATTCTTAAAAAGATCCTTAAGAAAATTGCAATAATGTAACCCAAAGTAACAAAATTTTGCCTATAAAATGCATTATTTGGCGTGTGAGAAAACTATTGATACATAAAAATGATGTACTACATGTACTAAAGAACTCATAAAATAAAAAGTACAAATAAACTCTACAAAAAAGTCCCCGAGGGAATATATTATCTAACTATCATATTTAAGTCAATACTAGCTTTTGTGTTCTAAAATTTCATTAGATCGCCTTTATTCTAGGTATCGTTTATTAATTCTTCCTTACTAGTTATAAATGCGAAAGTGTATTTGTTCGTTGGTTTTTCCCTCAATCACGCTGCAACAAAGCTACGGATTGATGTGATTTTTTATAGTTCAGAACCTGGAGGGTGACATAGGCATCCCGGAAAATCAAAGTTCCCGCGGGATTTTAAAAACTAAATCCACGCGGACGAAGTCGCGGGCATCAGCTAGTCACTAATAAAAACGTAATCTCACATGTAGAGGCGTGTATCCAAAGGAATCCCGCACGTTGACGGTGGCGCCACTCTCGATCAGCTTGGCCAGGATCTTGTCCCGGCCAGCCCGCGCGGCGATGTGCACCGCCGTCTGCCCGTCCTGGTTCTTGGCGTCTCGGCTTCGGTAGCCGTACGCGAGCAGTTGGGACACTATGTTGTAGTCGCCTGCTTCTGTTGCCCTGCCGATGGAAAGCGACTTTATAACAGACCTCAAAATAAGGAGGAGGTTCTCAATTCGTCGGGATCTTCTTTTATGTATGTTCACCGATTACTCAAAGACGCCTGGACCGATTTAGAAAATTGTCTTTTGTTTGACGGGATCCTGGAGGAATTGAGGTAAATCCTCAAATTTTATAGGCACATTCAAAGAAGCACAATTTGGTAAGTCGATCTGATGATGAAGACCATAGATGACCTATGTAGTTGCAATACGTTTACTTTAGTTACACTGGCAGACACCTACATGATATTATAAATAATTTTGTCAAGATCGTCTGAAGGCAGACACCTTTCGCATTAATCCTACTAATATTATAAATGCGAAAGTTTGTGAGGATGTATGGATGGATGTTTGTTACTCTATATTTAACTCCACAACGAATGTACTGAATTTGCTGAAATTTAGAATGGAAATAGCTCATACCTAGGATTAACACATAAGCTACTTTTTATTCCGGATAATTACAGAGTTCCCGCGGGAATTAAAAAAAACCTTAATCCACGCGGACGAAGTCGCGAGCATCATCTAGTTGTAAAATAAGTATAGAAATATGGATGTTGAATGTTAAAATGTGAAATTCCCAAATCTCATAATTTTAATGTTAAGTAGGCAATTACAGGTACTTAACATTAAAATTATGAGACTAAATTTTTAGGATTTGAATATTAAATATTCACATGCAAATACATTAGATACAGACAATAATATTACTCATACCTTGGGAATGTTTTCAAGTGACAATTGGAGATACATCTGTGTAATGTTTGGTGATGATGATTCACAATGTTTATGTTAATGATTCATTAATTACATTAACACTCGCGTGTGTTTGGACTTTAGATTAATATCAGAGTGTTGTGGAAGTTAAATATAATTATTTGCTACTAGCGACCAGCCCCGGCTATGCTTTGCAAACTCCTTGGAATGTTCCATAATATATAACATATTACCTTGAATAGCATATTTAACAGTACGTAGGCTTATTTAAAAGAATTAAATAGAAGTATCGCTCGGAAGCGCTCGGCTTATATTATAGCAACCCGCGGAGCGCGCTTGAAATTATTTTGGCGCGCGATCGTTTTTATTTTGCGATAACTCTTAAGATATTCACCCTAAGAATTTTGAAGAAGTGTTGGCTATGTTTATTTCTTACTGACAATTAAATGGACCTTCCAAAACAAGTAAAATACACGTGCACTGCTCATTTTAAGTTTGATAACCATTTTAAATTATCGATTAAACTATAAAAAGTGCGTCAAATGTTAATGATGTCACAGTTCACTATAAATTCATACAAGCTCCCATACTATGTGCGCAACATTAGGGCAACATCCCTGTTAACAAAATATGGTACCCATTCAAGTACCATACAAAGCCTATTCATATACATATTTTTTAAATATATTTTGCAAACATTCCAATATATTTTTATTTGGAATGAAGTTGGCCTTATCTTGCCAGTCAGTTTCCTTCTCACACAATATTTATTGTATGGACATATTGGTCTCAGTAAGCAGGAAATTATCAATAAACTTGCCACTGTTTACGGTTCATCACTTAATGCAACTCAGCACACCACACAAGGCCACTGACCTCCAGAACAATGACATTTTTTAAATTATCACTTTCAATTTATATATGTATCAAGAAAAAAATTATTTGAATAAAGTTACTTTTCGTAAGTAATTTTTATCCTATTGTAGGATACTGAGGATGGATGGATGGATGTTTCTACTCTTTCACGCCAAAACTACTAGATAAACTTTGATGAAACTTCACAATTAAAAAAAATCACAAAGCTTAAAGGTACATCAGAACAGCACATAGGCTATATTTTATCCCAGTAAATTAAAGAATTCCCGCAGGAATCAAACACCCATAATCTGCACGTACGAAGTTGCTAGCTTCAGCTAGCCTGCTATAAATTACAATTAAACGACCAATAAAGTAGGTACATATAAGTTTCTATTTACTTTAATTCATTCATCTTAAAGAGGCTGATGTCTTAGGGCTCGTTTCTGGACACGCCGCGCGTCGTGCAATGCGTCGCGTGGGCTACGCCAGAACGCTTCTGCATGAACGCTCTCATACTTGGCCATATGTTTAAGTTTACCGCGCAACGCGACGCGTGTTCAAAAACGAGCCCTTTCTCTTAACCAATAGTCTGAGTATTTGAAGTAAAATAAACTAAAAATGTGTGAATCTAACACATTTTCAGTTTAGCAAGAAAAAAAAACATAACTACATGCAATTTGATTGATCAAATTATATCAAGCGACCATATGATAACCCTTTCAATAGAACCCTTATATCACACGGCTACATTCATTCAAGCAATGAAACAACAAAGAAAAATTAAGGACAATTTGTGTGGCTCACTTGTTAATAGGACTTCCTTCTTCAACTATCATTGCTATGATATTGACATCATAATAAACAATTTGTGCATCTACTTGGAAGGAATGCTAGAGGATATTATCATTTACTTTTTAGGGTTCTGTACAAAAATGGTATAAATGGCACCCTTATGGTGAGACTTTCGGTGAGAGTCGATTATTTTAGTAACTATTAAAGCTATCGATAAGCATAAGCATGAAATTTGGAATAGTTGTGTATAATAGTGGCCCAACAACATTGGAATAAAAAAAACAAAAATTATTTTTAGTTTAATTAAATTAATTAGAAAATCGGGAGTTTGAAAGTTCAAAGTAAGATAAATTTACCGAGTGGGGTATTTGTGATTAGTTGGAAAAATACCGCCCCCCCCCCCCCCCCCTTAACGCCGAAGTTTAGCAATCTAAAAATCAGAAATAATGATGTTCAATAGAAGTTTATGTATATTTTACATGAAAATTAAAACCAACACTCTAACTAGCATAGTTTTTTTATATTAACAATAAACCTCTACAAACAAAGTTAACGATTAATAAGGAAATTAATATAATATTATCGTTTTACTTTTACTTCTAGAGTACGGAACCCTCTGTGCGCGAGTCCGACTCGCAATTGGCCGATTTTATAATATAAAGATAAAATTAAGTAATAATCTTAAAAACATTCCATATTAATGTTATAATATTACTTATTATAATTTTATATCTACACTATGTAATACTATGTTATACTAGCTGACCCAGCGAACTTCGTACTGCCAACAAAAATATTTAGTGGTGGGTCACCCTTATCATTTAGGGGTATGAAAAATAGATGATGGTCATTGGGGTCCCAAGGTGCTGGAGTAGCGACCCTGCAACGGGAAGCGCAGTGTTGGCAGACCCCCCAATAGTTGGACTGACAACATCAAACGAGTTGCAGGGAGCCGCTGGATTCAGATGGCGCAAGACTGAGGCCAAACTCCATGCAAGAGACCTTTGTCAAGCAGTGGAGGTCTATTAGTTGACAAAGAAGTATAATGAATTGTGTAATCTTAACAATAAATTTAAATAAATATGAATAGGTATCACAATAATATTGTATGTTATAATGCACCTGTGCAATGAGCCTGAAATAAGTTGAAACATTAATTCTAAATATTGTAGCAAATCATAAATTCAATATAATTCTGTTCATTTTAGGGTGAGGTTGTACATTATCAAATAAGAAGACATGGTTAAGATGCATTCAAGAAGATGCAACAAAGAAGAAGACTGAAGTTTCACTGTTCAACCAACAACATCAGTCAATTTACATGGAGTTGCTACAATCAGTGCAAAAATCCTTATTGGAGACTTATGTACAGCAATGGATGTTGATAAATTGACTACAATGATGATTTTAAAGGATTAATATGTTTAATGTTTCCACTTACTTATGTAAGAACACAAGAAAAAAAGTGTCTTGAATAAAGAGAGACTAAGGAATTTCGGGGGTACTACTTCTTAGTATAATATAAGATAAATAATTTATAAGTTTAAGTTACAATGAAATTGCTCATTAGCGAAATTATTAAGCTAGATTGTAATTTAACGGAGTATATGTAATGTACACTCATATTAATGAAAATAAATTTAAAATTGTGTGCTTAACCGCACAGCAGAAGTGAAAACTTCATTGGCAATTGCAATCAATTATATATAGTCAATTATATATAATCAATTATATAGTAAATAATAATTATTAAATTAATAATGACAACTATTATGTATTAATTGAATATACTAAACACAGTGACGCAACAGAAGAGCAGCTGACTGTATCTTTCTCGCTTGGGTACACTCAGCGGTCCAGAGTTCACCCGATCGAGCCTTTCACCTCAGAGTGTGACGCGTGACGGATCAGTGTAACTTACTACCTATGAAAAAAATGTGTGTGCAGTGCGCCAAAAGTTTTCACTTACCTATGTAATAAATTAGTAGTCCCCTGTGTTCTAGACTCATGTGGTGGAGGCTCGCCCTTACACACCACAGACAGCCGAGTGACAAGTCCATTGGAGTCTCCTCGGTAATGCTGGATCAATGTGTCCAAGCCATGGACAGTTGTGTGCTCCTCAATGGAGAAGAATGCATCTTCACCATGTCTTCTTATTTGATAATGTACGACCTCACCCTAAAATTAACATAATTATATTTTTTATATATTGTTCATGTATAAAATAATATCTAACATCTATGTGTTTAGATCTTTTATTAAACGAACCTGTTTTGATTAATTGAATTGAACTTTGATTATCAATATTTAATAATATCTCAATATTACATAATTATATTAGAATAGAATAGAAATGTTTTTTATTCAAATAAAACTAAATAAATACAAATAAAACTCTAAATAAATAAAAATAAAACTTTTTTACAAGTGCTTTTGAATCGTCGATGAGTCTACCACTGGTTCAGAATGCCCTTCCTGCCGAGAAGAACGAGCAAGAAACTCGGCGGTTGCTCTTTTCAAAACAAGTTTACAATTTATGATTGGCTACAATATTTAGGATTAATGTTTCAACTTATTTCAGGCTCTTTGCACAGATGCATTATAACATACAATATTATTGTGATACCTATTCATATTTATATAAATTTATTATTAAGATTACACAATTCCTTATACTTCTTTATCAACCAATAGACGTCCACTGCTGGACAAAGGTCTCTTGCATGGACTTCCACAGGCCTCAATCTTGCGCAACTCGCTGAGCTATGTTGGTGACTTTAGTTCTACAGATCTCCTCATTTCTGATTTGATCTCACAGGGATACTCTGGGCATAGCTCTCTCCATTGCCTGCTGAGTATATTTATTTGTATTACAAGTAGTCTTTATTAAAATTCTTCTTTTTTATTCACAGAAGTTATTATAGAACTCCCTACTGTTCTTATTAATTATTGGGTTTTAAGAGTTGACATGCTTTCTTTTCCCTACATGTGATAGAATGACCAATGTGTTAAGTGCACTAGGCATATGAAATTCTTATCAAGTTACATAAATTATTACCTGGTGTAAAACAGAGAGCACATAGTCCCCAGGAGAAGTGTTACTTTCGCGAACTAAAAAAACACCATCCTCGCCTTCTGCAACATGATTTAACCCAACTCTGTTAAAAGGCACAACTGAAATCAAGCAGTAACTATTGTAGGAGGTTCCCTAGCGAAACTTACCTTCTTTAAGAAGTTTTTCCGCAGTTTCCCGTGATATCTTTCCATGAAACCAATTTACATTATCCTCTCTGTTCATCCTCAACAAAAAAGAATTTGTCTGAAAAATTAAGTAAAACCTGCTCAACAAGTGTCACTCACTACAGATGATCGATTAACATTTCTAAAGAATTCACAATGGGGCACGTCTAATAAATTAACAGCTTGAACGTTTAGTTGGTAACTACTTTCAATTATTGTTTCAATTAAAGTTTTGTTTTAGCTATAATTCAAAAACTTTTGGTGTCACAATAACATCGTAACTTTTGGGCCTCTACATCTGCTGGCAAACAACTTTTTGTTTTTATTTCTTTCTAACCTATGGCAAAATAATGCAATAAGAAATAACCTGAACGTTTTACATTCTAGTTCATTGTTGTTATCTCTTTCAAAAGGAATAGCCGTACAGTGTATTAAAAAGAGATAGATGTCTGAGTACATTTTAGAAACATAGATAATTATAGATAATGGTAAACGTCAACGTCAACTGGAATACAGTCAATTACGAAACTCTTAATTTTTTTATGAATTAGTCATCATTTTACAATTTAATAAATATTACTTTTATTTTAATAACTTCATTATTTAAAATAATAACTTGATCTTACCTTTAATAATATGAATGACGTCATGTTTGTTATCATGATATCCAACTTTGGAAACTCACAAAAATATTTACAAATATCAGAGTACCTTTACTAGAACAACACTATCTGATTTTCCTTCGCTTTTTGAAGAAACACATTTTAAATAATTTACTGAGAATCTTTTTAACATAAAAACCTTTATCTTTAAAAGCGTTCACAGTGAACGGAGTGCGTCTAGAAAGCAGCCGGCAGACAGGCGCGGATCGCGGTATCCCCGACTCTGCCTTCCAGCGAATGACTCATAGCAAGGTCAATTCCGAGAAATGAATCACCAGCCAGCGAACTCAGTTCAGCAACGCCATAAGTAGTACGCATTCCCTCACAACAATATCGTTATTGAATAAAGCCAGTTATTTTATTAGGTACCAACATCGAGATATACTTACTTACCTATATTCATTACGTATTTAGGTGTTCTACGATTAGTCCAGTCGACAGTAGGAAAAAGTTGGGTTTGGTGGAAAAAGGTCGGAAGTTAATGAAACTTTGAAATGTTGTTCAGGGATTCATTAACATTTTCTCAAGTTTTGGACCTCGAGGACCCTGTGCTAAAAGAGAGGGTGGGGGGAAATCTGCAAAATTTTCGACCTTCCTCCGGTTTTTCCTCAATAACTTTTTTCTTTAAGTCCTATGGCATGGGATTTCCATACTTTTTTGTAAATTTTCTACAATTCTGACTATTCAAACATGTTTGTACGTTAATTCGTTACCGAGATATGGCGCTTCGAAAAAATAGTCCAGTCGACAGGAAAAAGTGGAGTTAGGTGAAAAAAGGTCGGAAGTCAATGAAACTTTGGGATGTAGTTCAGGGATTAAACATTTTCTCAAGTTTTAGAAAGTTTTAGACCTTATGCTAACAGAGGAGCGTGGGGGGTAAACTGCAAAGTTTTCGACCTCTCTCTTGTTTTTCCTCAATAACTTTTTTCCCTTACGACCTACGGCAAAAGTATTTCTATACCTACTTTTTAGTAGATTATTTCCTATAACTTTGACTACGTAAAAAATTTTTGTATGTCAATTCGTTTCCGAGATATGGCGCTTCGAAAAATTTTTTTCAAAATTAGCTATATTATGTAAACTTAGTAATAAGTAGGTACCTCATCATCATCATCATCATCATTAGTAACCCAACAACGGCTCACTAGTCACTACTGAGCACAGGTCTCAGAACACACAGGTCAGGAGAAGGGTTATAGGCCATAGTCCACCACGCTGGCTGGCCCAATGCGAATTGGCGGACTTCACATACCTTCGAGAACATTATGAAGAACTCTCAGGTGTGCAGGTTTCCTCACGATGTTTTCCTTCACCGTTGAAGCAAGTGATACTTAATTGCTTAAACGCACTTGACTCCGAAAAGTCAGAGGTGCGTACCCGGAATCGAACCTGCTACCCCCCGAATAGGAGACCACAGTCCTAACCACTAGGCGATCTGGCATAAATTATTATCTATACCTATTTAGTAGATTGATTATGTAATGTTAGTTTGTTAGTTTTCATGGTAGGTACCGTGAACATAGCACGCAAACCAGACAGATATTTAGAAAGTATTACATTAGATACTTAGCTTTAAATGTAGGTATAGTGACTTGTTAACAAGCCATGGAACCAGTCCCGAAGTTTGTTTACCTCGCTATGCAATGTTTATTTACTTTCATTCGGTCTTGTTCACAACCTGATTCGATGATCCCATTTTACCTATTGTTTATAGGTACCTATACTACTTGGGGTAGATCGTACCTACTTAACATTACCTAATCAGGATGTAAGTAAATTAAAGTAATATCGAGTCAATAAGAGAGAAAGTAAAGTTATATCAAAGAATCTTTTCTTTTTCCTTTTAAACTCAAATAATTTTGTAATATTATTAATTTAGGTAGGTATGTACCTATACAGTGGCTCACGGAATAAGTAAAGATCGTTTTATCTTATCCTAAGAACATTACAAATAAGATTACAAAGGATGATACATAGTTACTTAGGTAACTAACTAGTGGTTCGCCCCGAACTGAGACCTCGCGGTAACGGTATCCCATGATTATTCATTCAATCGATACATGATAACCAAAACTGACATTATTATTATGCCCGTTTTCACCAAACATACCTAAATCATCCCCTAAGTAGGAGTCTCTTAACGTAGGTAGCTCCTAAATACAATCCTAAGTCCTAACATCCGTCCCAATATCCTTTTAGGTGTCCCGTACAGGATCGTGATAAATAAGTTGACAGAAAACATCAATCACCTAACTTATAGGTAGCCCGTAAAGGTTAGGGAACGTTAGTGAAAACATTGAATTATTTATCAAACATTGAATTTAACTCGTAGTTCCATGGGAATAGTTACTGACTGCGCCATCTATTAGCATTATTGTGAAGCTATGTTGATGCTATATGAATTACTGACGCCCATTAAAAATTAAATAATCTCGTTTCTTTATAATATTCATATAATTTTAGTATTTGTTGTTCAAGTACAGGATATAAGTGACCTAAAAACATAAAATCAGTTTGAAAATCCATAGCGGATTTTTCTAGAGAGCGTCTTCAAGCGAGCGTATAAAATCGCCACTTTGAAAGCCCCCCATTTCGTCAATTTTAAGGGAAAAATTAAAAAAAAAATATTTTTGTACTCAGTTCAAAATTATCTTTAAAATGATACGTAACAATTTTATGTAACGCGATTTTTTTTTTTTTACTTCGCATTCGCTTCTATGAGAGCCCCCCTGAAATAAAGATTTTTATAACTTTTTAAGTCATTTTCGGCTGGAGGCCATCGGTTTACATATTATATCTAAATTTGAAGTAATTACGTTCAGTAATTCAAAAGTTATAAGGCTCTGACAGACGGACGGACGGACGGACGGACGGACGGACAAGTGCAAATCGCCCTAGTTAACTCAAAGACCTTCGCTTCGCTCGGTCGAAAACCCCATTAAAACCGGTCCAATAATTAAGTTATTTTTGAAAATGGAACACACGCACGGCACCTCTTACGCAGAACGCATATTTTAATATACCAACCTGTGTAAATAAAGGTCTCCACCCACATCGCGTTAGTTTAAATAAAAAAAAATTGTAAGACGTCGTGGCCTTTTCCATGAGCGCCGTCAGGTCGTCTCGTGACTCGTCGTCTCGAGCCATAATATTATTGGAACGTAAGTTCCTTATCGCGCGGTACGGAAGGGGGCTAGACGGAAGAAATTAAGGAACCGACACTCGACACATTTTTGAAACCGACACTTTTTTGTTGAATGTGAATTTTGCATTGTGTTCGGTATTTTCGCGATACAACATTAAGTCTCCGTAGCCTAGTGGCTCTTATAAGTTATAAGTTATAAAAAATTAGGGAAAAATTCCACTTGTAGATATTATTTAAAATAAAATTGAAAATAGAAAATTCAGTCAGTCGAGCTGGGATTCGAATCATCGACTGTGAACTGTTAGGCGACTGCCGGAGCCACTAGGCTACGGAGACTCAATGTTGTACCGCGCAAATACCGAACACAATGTAATCGAAAGGAATTACGTTCCATCCGGGTGTCCCTTGACACCTCTCAAGTTTTTTTTTATACTATGCTGCGTCACCAGTTATAATCTGCCGATTTCGATATTACTAAAGTTACCTAGGTGCTAGCAGTTAGCCGAGACTTTATCTACTTACAATACAACACATAGGTAGGTACATAACAATATTTTTCCATGTAGTGATCACAGATTTCATCTGACATCATACAGCTACTCGGACTATAGCTCGAGTTGTTAGGAGACATTGCTCACCGTCACAATGGGCGGGACATGTAGCTCGAAAATCATTTTGCTTGCAAAATTCAGCTTGCATTGTATCGGGAAACGCAGCTTTAGGGCAGACCCCACTCTGTAGGGTGTATACCCGGTGCTTCATATTGTCCATCCGGGCAATCTGAAGCGAATCGCTGGGAATAAGCAGCACAATATCAAACTCTCTCTCCTTTTCAAAGATACCCATGTCCAGCGGTGGACGTTTGTCGCTTGAGGCGTCAATGACGCGTAGGTTTTCTACAGCTAGCTATATTCCTATCAGTATATTTTATCTATTTCCATTAACACCCAAATCGTTGTTTTTATAAGTATCCTAACCTACGTACCAACCTACCCTATAAAAAGGCTACACCGTAGCCTAGTACCACATTATAACTAGTACATAAAGCCTGTCGGCATTGTCAATGCCGTCAAGGCAGCCGGGATAAACATTCGCTGACTCACGGCTTTCTACTAGCCAGCGGTCGATGACACCTACTTCGAATACTCCAGATGTAAGGCAAGTGATGGTAATATCACCACATCTTTACCGTCACGCCGCACGCGTCGCTGCCGGTGCGCTCTATTGTATGACGTGTTGTTGCAGCAGTTGAAATCGCTTTCGTAATTGTAACTGATCATGATCATTGATCAAGTTTAGTGTTAAGACGACTGACATTAAGACATTTACCAGACGAATGGTCTGTGTGGGTGGTCTGTTTCCAAAAATAAAAGAAAAATAGATTCTCGTCAATTTAGTTCTTATTAAAATCGGTTCAGTAAAATTTTCAGATAGACCATAGATGGTCAGCGATTTTCGTGTGAGTAGAGAGTCAATCTAATCCTAGGTTTAGTAGAGCCAATGCTAAATCCGGTAGCAGACCACGTTTAAGTAATTCTTAAGCGTATTTCTTACACAATAGGTACCTTAGATTTACCTCTATATTTTAGAGTGTTAGGCAATATTACCATTTGTTACTAAGAGGAAACCGTTCGACCTCAATATCAAGTACGATTACTCCAAAAACAAAACAAGGCGATCGAGATGCAATTCAAGCGAATTCTGTTTTTCGCAAATATACTTATCTATATCGATGAGGTAATCAGCCGATTATGCGAATGAAATACATGACTGTACAGTTAAATTAAATACGAGTATCAAGGAATACTTTGTACATAAATATATTTAAAACTGGTCAACCAATGCTAAAAGCTCATTCATTGCCCTACACACTTTTAGCTAGTCAGTGACTAAGTTGCCACTTGCCTCTGTCCTGCGATTTTATGATTAAAGATTTTTAGTTTTCTCTAACAATTATGTTTATTATTCACTTATGAAAAAAACAATAAATACCTATTATTTGCATAATATTATCTTAATACTCGTAATTCGCGCTCGATACAGCCAGGAACGCGTCTTTTGAATTAAATATCATATTTGGCGACCATCTCATATTCGGCATCCTACGTAAGAAATGAAAATATACTTTACTAAACTTAAAAGTATAATATTTTAACACACGAATATTATAGTTTTAAGATTTTTAAAGAACTTTTACTATGTTAAGAACCTATGCCTGGAATCTGGATTCTCCCTCCAAACTATGCGTATTAAAGCTTGTGCTAAGAGCTTGTGGTAGGAGTGGGCACGACAGTGCAACCGGTGCAGCGGGGTTTGAATCGTCAACCTATCGGATTTCAGTCCTTGCCCGTTGAGCTACTGAGACTTCATAAACTTGAACTTGAGAAGATTTTCATTTATCTATCTAATCTATATTTAATGCCATAAAAGCCAATCAGCTCGGTCCTTCGGTCATTGCATCGTTACACAGATGAAATTATTTTTTAACCGACGCCGTCAAAAAAGGAGGAGATTATCAATTCGTTGGAATCTTCACCGATTACTCGTCGGTATACTTCCCAGGTGGTCCCATTGAAATTTTATCGAAATCTCACCGAATCTTAGAAATGTACAATATTTTATAACTCACTGTTTCAAATTTTTATCTAACACAGCGTGAACTGTGACATCGATGTTTTTGGAAGACTTACCGAGAAACTACGAATTTAATTGCGATAAATACTACTTGCCAAATTATTTTTAGATTCATCGACCTCGTGAATCGAGAACTCAGATCAAGATGACTAATCTAAGATTAGTCATCTTGATCTGATAAGATTGTATATAAAATATACCTATTAATATTTTTTTAGCTCCCGACAAAAAAGCGGGATGTTAAAAGTTAGATATGTGTAGGTATCTGTATCTGTGTGTCTGTTTCGTCGTAACAACATATCCAAAAGAAGGCTCAGAAGGGCTGGAACCCAGAGCCGTAAAGCCAGTTAAATAAAAAAAATAAAAATATATCCAAAAGACCGATTTTGATGTGTTTTTTTTTTGTTTGAAAGCTAACGTAATCGAGGGGGATCTTAGCCATAATTTATGAAAATCTGATCAGGCGTTTGAAGATCATCAGCTCATTGCTACCTACTTGAGTTACCTACTTTCCTACTTGATTAAAAGATCTTAGAAGTTTTCACTGGTGCGATTGATTTGAAATTTGGTGTACCTTCTGTTACTTCGGATTATTTTCAAGACATGGTAACCTTGAGCTGATGCTGCGACATAAAGTAGTCTGCGGTATACCCAACTTCTCAGCAACTTACAGATAATAGGGTATTTGACTGTAGTAAAAATATCGTTTCATATGGTGTCATCCTAAAAGATTATTATCTATCTAAAAATATTATCCCATACGACAAAACTAAAAAATAAAGCTTCATTTATATAGAAAAAATTAATTAAAATTGCTAGAATTCTGGTCATGTTCACGAGATCGAAAACGTTCTTGAACCTCGAATGACGTCACAGTTCACACCCCCTCTGGAACTTTCATCTTGTCAATACATTTCGACGTGTTTGTGTGGCATTTATTATGCTAATTTCTGTTAATTATAGAATCTACTCTAGTTGAATCTGTGTACATTATATTGTCTGTGGTTTTGTATTACTCTATGTACTCTGTGAGATAACCAATTTTGTCTGGTCGAGTGAATTAAAGTGTGTGCTAATAAAATGGCGTTTTTCTCTGCATTAAAATAAATAACTCCTCGCCTCACCTGGTACTCCCAAATAAAGGGTACCAATTTATTAATTTCCTCTGTTTTTTGTCGTTAATAGTTTATTAAGAAAAATAAGAACCAATTTTGTAAAAGCTAATACTGGAAATCTTCTACAAGTTGATGAAATTACGATTGAAATGTGAACAGTGACGTCATTAAAGCAAATGGAACGTTTTCGCGGCAATTTATTTTTTTGAATTTATTTCTCGATTTTTATGAAAAATACTAAAAATTATGCCGAAATATACGTTTTGTTAGCTTCAGCATAGCATAATTAACAATTTAAGATTATTTCCCAAAAGTAGTCAAATACCCTATTATATAGTGTTTGGACTCATTATACTAGTCTCAAAAAATAACTATAGGTGTTACACAGATAATGATCGAGGATCGAGGAGGAGGATCTGATGATGGAGCAGAAAACTGGGTAACAGGATGTCAGATAAACGTTACCTACATCATGGAACTAGGAATTACGACTATAATCTTCCTACTTCCATGACCTTTATAGTCCGGCCATAGATTCACATGACGTGTCGGGGGTGTTGTAAATGTTCAATTTACATTACACTAGCGGCACGCTATGATGGCCGGTTTGACACATTACAATAGTGATGTGGAATGTCAATTTATTCTCGAACAAAAAACAATTAAGTTTTGTTTTTGTACCTGATTAAATAGGTTTAATAAAACAAAAATGTATATGTTTATTTAATTTATTTGAACGAACTGAATATTTGAATGAAAATGAATATACATACTTTATATGCACACAAGAAACATATGAATACAAAAGATACCAAAAAAGGTGCCACAAAAGGCCATAATTAATCAGATTCGTCCATACTACTATTTTCACTGTCGTCACTGCTATCATCACCTACATTAATAATTATATGTTCGTTTTCTATAATATTATCTATTTTCACATCTCTTTCATAATCTTCCCTTATTAATTTAACAGTTCTATTCACAACCTTTTCCCAGTCTCCTTTAGTCACATGTTCACAAGCTTCTTCTAATAATTTTAGCATTTTTTTTGTGGTAAATGGGGGTTCTGTATTGTGTCTTGCAGCATATCCCTTAATTTGAGCCCACACCAACTCAATCGCATTATACTCACAATGGTAAGGCGGTAACCGTATAACTCTGTGCCCATGTTCTAATGCTATTTCGTCAATGACGTATCGGATCTTGGTTGGTTTGTTTTCTTTTAAAAGACGTACTAATTCCGCTTTTAACATATTCATGTTTGCATCTACGCCATTTTTACGAAGCCATGCGACGATATCAGCTTTCTTTTGGGATTGGGCAGGTGGCTTGTCAATTTGCATCGAGTGGTATGGGGCGTTGTCCATAATTATAATAGATGGTTCAGGGAGGCTACACAACATTGAGGTAAACCATTCAGTAAACTTTTCTCCATTCATGTCTTCATGATAGTCTCCAGTGGTTTTTGACGCAAAAGCCATGAGAGAACCTTCGACAAACCCGTTGATGGTTCCGGCGTGACAAATTATAAGTCGCGATCCTTTTCCTACAGGAACTTTGGAAGTAGATGCTGCTGTGTCATCGTTCCAAGAACGGCCTACAGTATGGTTAGCATTAAGCCATGTTTCATCCAAGAACACAACATTTTGCCAATTTTTGATTTCTTTCACTTGCCGTAAAAAAGTATACCTTGCCATCGCTATATCAAATCTTTCCATCAATATTTTGCGTTTGTTACATTTTTTGTATCGAAATCCAATGGTCTTCAAAATCTTCGTTAAAGAACTTTCCCCACCGAAGAATAATCCAGCTTCCTTCAGTGAATGCACCAACTTTTTTCTTGTTGGATACTCCTTCTGTAAATAGTAGCCGTAAACATGTCTTCGGATAGCATCGGCATCAAAGCTATCGATGCCTACGACTGGTTTTGCTCGTTTTCTCTTTTTGGTGTGTGAAGTTTATTTTCTTCTGTGCCAGTCTCGCCATATTTTGTTTTAGTTATCCGTCTAACAGTTCGTTGTCCAATATTAAGCGCATCAGCTACGCGTTCAACCACTGACGTTATAGGTAAAATTGGCCCTCCATTTTGAGCTTCACGATCGAAATAGTTACGAAGGCGTATTACGAACTCACGTGTCTGACTATTTAGAACAGTTCTCTGCGTACGTTCGGTCATATCGACGAAATCCACAACAAAGGGCTTGAACAGAGTCCAAATTAACGAGCAAGGGTCAACAGTAATGCAGTATCAATATTTGAAATCCAAAGCCAGGTCAAAACTATATCACAATCGCATTGCACTGACAGTTTATACTTTTCGAAGCAACGTCAATTCGAAACTGCTTTGTTTTGCATTGAGCATTGACGCGAGTTTGCCGGAGGTAGTAGTTGTGCTAGCCAGCGATCCTATGTGACGATCGTATTAGATTCCATTTTTAAAAATTTTCAATTTAGAAAACCAAATGCCGAGTTGTGGTATATATCATATAAAAATAAAAATTTTACCTTTTGTATGAAACAGCTGATATTTTTTTGCGATTTCAGAGGTTTGTCCACATAGTGAAAATTGTTCATATTCACAAGTACATTCACCCCTTAAATGGTGCAAACTGATTTTTCTACACTTGTATACATTTTAGAAATCAATTTAATAAATAAATTTTGAGTCCTAAACCTAAAACTACATTCGATAAAATTTATGAATCTCTGCACATCACTATCTATAATATAATAAAACTGTAACAGGTCCAATTCTGTACATTGAAGATATTTTGAAAATTTTTGTTTGAGGGCACTCTATAATCGATACTGAAGCCAAAACAATTTTTTTTTAATTTTTTGTCTGTCTGTCTGTCTGTCTGTCTGTCTGTCTGTCTGTCTGTCTGTCTGTATCTTGGCCGCGCATCACGCCGAAACTACTGGACGGATTTAAATGAAACTTGGCACGATTTAAGTTAATACTACGAGGTATAATATAGAATACTTTTTATCCCGAAATTCAGCACGGTTCCCTTGGGAGAGGGGATGAAAGTCAAAATGAGTATTTCGCTGTAATTCATTAAGGCGTATTCCGATTTAATCCATTCTTTTTTTGTTAGAAAGCAGGTTCTTTAGAGATTGTCCTGTAATTATTTCAAGGTCGTCAATTTCGTAGTTCAGAAATTATAGACATCACAATCTTCAGTATAGGTCCAAATAACTTGAACCCCGGAATCTACAGGATACTTTGAATAAACGGCTCATCTTAAGCTGGCATGCGTAATTTATCGTATATAGCCATCGTGGATACTATTTTGTCAAAGTCAAACTACTCCAAAGGCGTCAGATTTTGCCAAACGATCATTATACCTACATACTACATAGAAGGTATGGATATACATCGTATGGACGTAATATTACAGGGTTTTCTTATGTAATTTAATATTCTAATCATACTTACTAATATTATAAATGCGAAAGTGTGTTTGTTTGTTGGTTTGTCCTTCAATCACGCCGCAACAGAGCCACGGATCTACGTGATTTTTTGCATGGGTATAATTGAGGACCTGGAGAGTGACATAGGCTACTTTTATCCCGGAAAATCAAAGTGTTCCCGAGGGATTTTAAAAACTAAATCCACACGGACGAAGTCGCGGGCATCAGCTAGTCGTCAATAAAGTAATACAATTATTTCCTTCAAAGTCGTTATCAATTAATACGGAACTTCATGAGCGGACAAACGTCAAACCGGCCATCATAGCGTGCCGCTAGTGTAATAATTGTTGTAGACAAGGAAAACATATCTGACAATTCAAGACAAATACTTTTAAACTGGCCTTCGCACAATTCAAACATTTTGTCGGTTTGAAATGCATCGTGAGGAAACCACTGAAACAATTTTCCAGTTTAAAATCAATTCATTACCTACGTATTTTAATTTTTCACGAAAAAAAAATTTATATTAAATTATAAAATACCGACTTCAAACGCGCGCGCCACTACAAAGTATATAATTTATTGTTGACATTTTAAAAACCGCTCGACCGATTTCAATGAAATTTAAATGGGACCACCTGACCACCACCCTTTAAAACAAAAAAAGAATTTTCTAAATAGGTTCAGGCGTCTTCGAGTATTCGGTGAACATACATAAAAAAAATCCAGTCAAATGCGTCAAAAGTCCAAAAAGTCAAATGCGTGTCAGGCCACGCGAAGTGTAGGGTTCCGTAGTTCACCCTCACTATTTATGCATACTTATAAGGTAGTAGTTCTGTACATATTAATGTTATGTAATTTCATAAAATGTTTTTTTTTACATTTTAAGATAATATTACAAAATTATAATTATTTAAGATAAAACGCCTAGACTTAAATAATTGGCAAAAACGAGTAATTACGTCACTGGAAATTTTGTATGGAAATACGCTTTGAAAAGTTGTAACGTTTCATTAGGTTAAATTAGATTCACAATTTGTAATCAAACCTTTGTATTCAATATTTTCAACTTAGTAGGTACCTCAAGCCGTTTCTGAGAAAAGGGTCTTGCCACACGGACAGGCAGATGGACAATGAAGTGATCCTATAAAAGGGGTTGGGGGGTTTGGGTGGGTTGGGGAGTTGGGTGGGTTCGGTTCGGGTGGGGTTTGTTGGGGGATCCTAACTTCTAATTTTTCAACTAAGCAACGGGAATATAAATAAAAATAAAGCTTCTAATAAACTAACTCGGCTTTTTCTGTAGTCACTGCACGATTGGTATATTTACCAAAATCTTAGGTTAGGTTGGGGTCTATACATAAATATTCAGGTTACTTCTTCAGGGCACTTAGGTTCCATTGGGTTAATATAGGTAAGTTAGTAAGATTTTTCTGACATTAATAGGTACCTGCGTAAGTTGACACTGGCACCGGTATAAGTATATATTATGTTGACGGTATTTTACAGAAATAAAAGGAAATAATTTTATAAGACATGGCTTTATTATCGTATCAAAATTATAAAAGATTCTACAAATATAACTAAACAATAAAACTATTCATAATTGGTAATTACTTATCTACTTGACTAAAGTCAACCTTAAAATTTTTACAAACTAATATTAAATCTCTATAAAATGATATTTGCATTTTAAAAATTTAATTTGATATACTTGAACGTAATTATTAATAACTATTTAAACCTCGTACATAGGTACCAACTCTACAATATTATTATGTCGTTACTTTGGATTTCAAAAATCTAGTTATTATAACTTGACTTTTGTTGTAGTAAAAAAATATACTGTTTTAGGCTATCAAAATTTACAATGTCCAGATATTTTACGTACATGTGTAAAACCATAAATATTAAGTTTTAGGTACTTTCGGTGCATGAAATGAATGCAGTAAATTAAGAATTCTTAAGCCTAACATACACTAAGAGGCCAAACTGAACAGAAAAACCTGCGTCAGTTTAGCCTTCCGGATGTGTGCCCATAACGTAGTAGTAAAGTTACTTATTTACTTACGTAGAAGAAATAAAAATACAACACAAGAATCAATCAAATCAACTGAGAGATCTCGCAATAAATAAATATTTCTAATATTATTTACAAAGATAAACTAATCAAAGCAGATTAAAATAACTTAAGAACTAATAATATGTTCTGCTTAACTTACAATTAGCTGATACATAGTAGGATTAATACCACAATTTTTGCAATTTTCTCTAGCGAAGCTCTCATTAAACTCGATTGATTTTTGCTCTATCAAGAAGCACTTAAATTAGAATAAAATATCTATGTTTGATATTTAAAAATCTCTGAAAAGCTAGGCTAATGATGACGGAGCCATTAGTCTTAATATATTGTCACTTTTCACATGTTAGAAAAACTTAGGGTCGATTTCACTAACGTAAAATAATTCTTATCCGAGCGTAAATTTGATATTTTGACAGTTTTTCAATACGAAAACTGTCAGAATGCCCAGTTTATTCCTCAGTAAAACGTCACCCGACGTTGGTGAAATCGACACTTAAAAGTAAATATTAAACTATTTTATTCAATAACTATTTACTTTACCCCTAAAAAATTTGCCCCCCTTCCCGACATGGTTTTATTTTAGGAGTAGGTATTTATACACTTATTCTTTACCCATTACTTACGTACTAAAATCTAAATGGTTGTATATTGAAGATGAACCTAACATATAGTAATTATTTAATTTATTCTAGCAATAACATGCATTCCTTTATCACAGCTTACAATAAAAATATCTCCTATCTCCTATCGAATTATTCCTAAAGCTAAATAACAATAATAAAATTCAAGTGACCTTATTTACTGCATAATATACTCTTGTTAATTTTATTTCACTGTTGTCTAAAGAAATAAAATAACGAGTAAAATAATATAAGCACCATATGACTTAGAAATAAATAAATTGATTTATAATGAAAGAGCCCGCAGTTAAAATAATTGGATTTCATATACTGTATTTAAGAGGTGCTGTAGGTGTGAATGAACATGAATAATTTATTGAGTTTTTATTTGCAGTTCAAATATAAATATTGTGTTCAAGTATTTTGACGTTACTTTCGTAATCGTATTCGTAGAGGAAGCACAACGCTATTCCTCGTTTCAGATTGGTACGGTGAAATACAACATACGCGTACGGCCTACCAACTTCGCTAGTAATTTACCATAGAGCCGTCGCGTCGTCGGTCGACAAAACTGTAAAAAAAAGTTCGCTGGAGTCGACCTTCAGTTCGCTAATGATAAAGCCAATGTTAACGATGCCAAAAGCCAATGATAATCTCACGATCATTTTTATACGTTCATGCTCACGATGCTATTTATATACGATAGTATCTTTATAAAAAAAAATTCAAAAAAAAGAATCGGTAAGTACCTTCATGTGTGAGTTATTATAATGTTTTAAGAAGTTTTAAGAAAAATCTATTTTTGCGTGAGAAATCACAGAGACTTTTTCATAATTACAGTTGTGGTTAAAGAATTTATTCTGAAAAAAAAAACAGTTAAGTATACCTAGCCTGTTTCACTACTTGCTGATAAAGTGCATGATATATATCTAACATATTAAATATCTGCTGGATAAATCTGTGCGTTATATATTTGAGTTTTACTGCCAGATATACTTATCAGATACTTACGAAACAGAAATTTTAACGCTATCCGTCAAATAAGTTGTGGAATCTATCAGCAAGTGGTGAAACAGGCGATTAATCTATTAAACTTTTGTTTGAAAGCAGTAAAGGAAAACTTAAGCCACTGCATTAAAACCGCATCATCTTGCAGTTTTTTTATCAGATTTGATTAAGATTATGTTCAGGTGCTCACATGTGGGAAGTTTATCTTTAATCAAAGAAAATCGTGTCTTAGAGTATGAATTATGCAATATTCATTCAATATTTTTTAGTAATAATAGATTCATATTGTGCATAAGTTTTTCTTTGAACAATATTCTAAACGCTAAATAAAACAAATAAAATTGAACAGAAGACGTGTGAAAACAGAATTCAAATTGGTTGGAAGATGAAACAGCAATATAAATACAAAAATAAAAAAATTGAAGGCATGGGAAAGAGTGGGAAAACCTGGCACACCCGCATCTAAATTGTGGTAAACTTTGTTCCCCCTGTTTCCCTTCACACACTGAGTAGGTATATAGGTACTTGTATTCTAGGTATTTAAGCTTCTTGATATAATTAAACACTCTGCGCCTTCACACTTCGACATGTACGAATTTAAATATTTCTAACTTATTAATTCTCAGCGGATCAAAAATTTTTTTTCTATTTTAGTTATTAAGTAACGTAACAATTTGATAACTATAAAGAAAAATTTAAGTGACTACCCTATTAAGAAGATACGAGATGTTATGTGTAGCAGTTGTCTTCATCAGCATGGTCGGAACAATCGATAGTTCCATCGCAGAGTTGAGCCAAGGTAATGCATCGGCCGT
Source organism: Oeneis ivallda (assembly GCA_029955525.1). Lineage (NCBI taxonomy): Eukaryota > Metazoa > Arthropoda > Insecta > Lepidoptera > Nymphalidae > Oeneis > Oeneis ivallda. The sequence continues at coordinate 8,710,781 of JARPMR010000003.1, read as the reverse complement.
CAACGCATCTCAACTCTCCGCTGGGACAAGGCGATACGTGAGCGCTGTTGTATCCACTGGAAGTTAATTCCTCGGTTTTATCAGATATAGTGCTGTTTGATTCTGGCGAATCTTGGATTTCTTCTCGCTGAGCTTGGGTAGCTTTCTGGAATTGATGAAATAAAATATTAGCACGCAATGCAGGACTTAATCTGCACGGACTTAGTTTTGAAAAAATCTTCATACAAACTTTACCCATTTGGGACAAGAAACTCAATCAATTCTTCCTTAGTGTACCTCTGGGGTACTCAAGAAATAATTCCTTCCAAATTTCTGGGTCTACAGGCTGTCTGTTGCCTAATAGCCAGTCAGTCAGTTGAAATACTATTATATGGTTTACCCATATTATATGGTTTACCCATATAATATTATCAGCAGTACCCATATAAATTAGTAGTATAGTATATCGGTTTATATGGGTAAAGATTACAAGAGTGCGGGAGTATTAAATTATACTTATTTAATTCCCTGAGTATCTGCCTTTTGAAAAATAATTTATGTTATTCTGATAAGATCTTATTTAATAAAAATTCATAGCACGCGCTTTTCTCATGAATTATTTTGAAAATATTATGTATATTGAAATTACCTTCAACAAGAAAGCCCCATCGATTACCCGTTCGAGCTGGTTTAGCGTTTTGTCCAAGCGAGTTGGTGCCGGAGTAATTGGGGGTGCATCTGTTGGTTTCACGCGATTTACTTGCTTGCGTATATTTTGTCTGGGAACGTGCTTCTTTTCGACGTTTCCAATTTTTTCCTTTTCCTCACTTTTTTCTTCATCGTCACCTTTTTCATTGTCGTTTCTCTTTTCTTTGCCATCAGTTTTAACTTTTTCAATGTCTTCGAACATTCCCAAGTCGCCAACATTGATATTTTCTGATGAATCTTGCTTATCCTCTTTTTGTTTTACGTTTTCATTATTAATACTAGGTTTACGTTTTTTTGCCTCTGTGGCTAATTGCGCTTTAAGAATAGCCTGTACTGTTGATATTTCATCGGAGTCAGGTGTGAAATCGGCTGGTGGTTTTGGACGCTTATATGGAGAAAGTCGGGATGGTGAAGGGCGACGAGTGAAGTTACGCCTGAAGGCATTATTGCTATCACTCGTCATTAATAACTCCTTGCTGCTGTCATTTTCACCTGAGGACGCAATTGGAACAAATAAGCTTTTTTGATCATTAGGTAATTGATAATGAAAACTAATGAAAATTTACAAGAAGTTTAATTTTTTTTAAATGTTCATGCTGAGTCAGGGCTGTTTCCTAAACACTATTTATTGAACACTGGTGGACTGGTCCAGTGAGTTCTAAGATTAAGTTGAAATATATCGGGACACAGAAGAACCGATAGACATTGGGGTCCCAAGGTACTGAAATGGAAACCGCGCACTGAAAACCACTGAGCCAGCAGACCCCTTGCTAGGTAGACAGATGACAATGACATCAAACGAGTTGCAGGGAGCCGCTGAGTAAGGCAGGGGCGTATGCCCAGCAGTTGATGATGAAGAAGAAGAAGATGGATTCAAAGTTAAATAATATAGGAAACAGTATTTTTTACCCACCATTGCGATTTATCATAGGCAGTCTATTAGGCTTGCGGACAGAAGGTGCTGGCGCTGAACCTGCGGATTCCTCCCCTGGCTCATCAATGTCTTCCTCTCTAGGCAAGTTTACAAGTCTACGTCCATGACACAAATCTTCATGCTCATCTTCTCCACTAGGACAGTCCGCGTAGCCATCACACAGCCAGCGTTTTGTGATGCACAACCCTGAACTGCAACTGTTAAGGGCAAAAAATCTTTTTAATATTTTAATAATATCATAGCCCATCAAGTTGACCCAAATTAGTATTTTAAAACGAGCATGTGGGTTACTATGTGTAAACTTATTATCGCGGCTCATAACAATCGGCGGTATTTGATCGAATTGCGAAGGTAAGCATTCCTGGCTCTTGAGGAATTTATTACCTAATAATCGGTCCCTTGAATACCTATAGGGCTACGTTTATTAAAGTTTTGAAGGGATATAGCGGATGGAAGCTGCTGGTTCCAAAATTTGCGTATATGAGGTAAAAAATACCTGGAATAACGGGAAATGGAAGAATGCCAGGCATATACCTAGGGGGTGTGGTTAAAACTGTCTGCCACATAAGTTGCGCAAGGCGTACCTACAGGGAAGAGGGCATCAATACAAATTATCTTGATAGCATACAAAAGAGCTGACGTCTCTTTGATACTTTGTAGATTCCAACGTTCAAGTTAATATTTTGAGAAATAAAGAACCAAGCCCTTTAAAACCTACCTACGTACCTGTGTATCGTTGAATTACAAATCGCACTTACCGATATTCATTGTCCTCGCACTTGGCGCAAGGCAGCTCGTCCTCTCCACCTGCACAGTCCCTGGTGCCATCGCAGATCCAATCCCGAGGCACGCAGGTGCCGTCTCCACACGCCAGCTCGCGCGGGAAGCAAGGTGTTCGTGCATTGGCACAGTTATTACTGGAGTACTGAGTGCACGAGAATATTGGCCGCAGCTCTCTTGGGATCAGGCTCTCGCAGTGATCCACGATAGCTAAAACATGAAACCCACTTTTTAACAGACTTCAAAAAAAGATGGAGGTTCTCAATTAAGAGTGTATTTTAACATCAAGATTGCAGCTAATGATTTGGAAATTTCCTTGTTGATTTCAACTTAGCCATCAAAAACTATGTAAGTGCAACAAAAAACCTTGACACCTACATATACGTAGAGTGATTCAACACACTTTAGGTAGACAATGACAATTTGGATTAAATTTTGGACTATGTAGTAGATATTTTTTGAAATCAGCCCTAAGTTTATGGATGCAGAGCATTTAAAAAATTACATTAGGGCGGGTTATATACCCAAGACATAATTTTAATTAACAAACCTTTGCAAAAGTTGTAACACGGCAATTTTTGTGAATACGGAGGTGGGCTGCATTCAGGTTCCAGGAGCGCACAGGCAAAGTGACGGACTCGGTGACTGCAGTTCGTACTAACTAGGTACTCGATTTGTGGAAGCAATGTGGTAACATCCACATCGCTAATGGAGGCAGGGCCCGTCGCCAAGTCATACGGCAAGACTCCTCGGCACAGAGGAAGACGCGTAGATCGGCACTGAGGAACTGTAACGAGAGCATACCAAGCTTTACAGTTGTCTACAGACAATGCAAAAGGGATGTTGCCAACTTATTCAAACTACCCACTCTTTAACATACGTCAAAACACGTGTTTTATGGTAGCTTGTATGAAATAGTGAACGTGACGTCATAAACATTTGAGGCAATTTTTGTAATTGATAAGTGATGACTTGATGAGTGTGATAACTTTATGATTGGTGATAATTAAGTTAGTTAGTTGAAATCATTGTAAGCATTTTAAGATAATGTCTGGTTAAATAAAGCTTTTGTAATATTATATATCTAGTCGAAAATCTATATATATAATATTAATTAATATTTAACTTTATTCTCATTGGTACCAGACTATATTTTTGGTGTACAAGAAAGACAATTTTACAGTGTGACTATATAATATTGATACTTAATAATATATAAACAAATGTTGCTAGGTGCTATATTTGTACAGTACAGTGAAAAGTAAAACTTTCCCTCTAAATAAGGCTATAAATAATATTATTAATATTGCATACCTGCATTATCGACTTTAAAACCGCAAGCGCCCTTTTATAAATGTCAACAGCCTAAAACTTACCGTCGTAGTTACCATTTATAGGATACTTTTTCGTGGTAGCGTCATCTCTATTTCTCCAAGTCGGCAAAGTTGGAGATACTCTAGTGTTATACAGCGAGTTTTGGGTAGTTGACTTCATATTTGCTGCGTCCTCTACAGAAATACCGAAAAGTTTTGAGTGACCTGATGTGAATTTGACATCGTTGTCGATGACGGGACGCTCGTAAAACTCTTGAACTTCAGGAGGAAGATTGACCTCAGGATTAAAATTCTGCTCGTAATACTTTGGCTTCTCATAAACTGGTAGCGGTGACATTGTAGTTGAAGGCATGTCATTACTTTGAATTTCAGATTTAGTCTTCTTCCTTGTTTGCTGTTTTAGGTATGCATTAATATCATTAGAGGTTTCCGCATTTGCGAAATTTTCTGTTATTGGCACGGCCTCTGTACTGATTGTGATCACTCCGTTTCCTTCTTTGAAGTAAATGGCGAGTGGTTTTTCTGGTTTTTGAGTGATATGTGGTTTTAAAGTTGAGTCACTGGTTTCATCGTTTAGTGTCTTTGGGGATCGTGTTTTCTCTGAGTCGACCCTCTCGTTTCCATATTGTACTTCTGGAGATATATGTGACGGAAAGACAGGTTGTATTGGAAGTTTTCTTTTCTGACTTCGCTCTGTTATTATATCGATTAAGGTAGTCAAGTCCGCGTTTTGGCCGTTGTCAGCATCGTAAAAGTCGATTTCCGGTGTCTTCGTACCTGCATTTACACATATTATAGTATGCTCGTGCATTTTATTGATAATTTTGTGTGCAGTTTATAATAAAATAATATAAATTATGTGCTTTTGAAGTTGCAAGTAAAACAAATGAAAAACCATCAGTTAAAAGTACAAACAAACATTGATACAATAAATGTGCTTTAAATTCAAAAGCATATGACCCAATAGCTATAGCACACGTGAATAAATCAACAGATAAATACACATATATGGACAACCTACACATCGTGACAGAACCTAATTGTTTCAAAATTTGTATTTTCCAGTAAAATATAGATATTTCCACTTTCTTAACTTAATAAAGATGATTTACTAACAACTCCGCTAGGAGTATAAAGTATTCTGTGTTTACTAAACACAAACAATAAAACCCATAATATTATATAATTTCTACCTGAAACGTACCCTCTTAACCGAAATATGGCAATATAGGAAGAGAAAAACATCATACCACGAGGCCGCGACTTTTCTGTTCCTTTGTTGGGCGCGGGTTTCTTGTCTGTGGGTGCGTGTGACTGAGCTTGTGCGATACCCTCTTCCCAGTAAGTAGCATTGACTGTATCCGAATCTGCATTCATGTTTACTGTAATTACATTAAAAATATATGTACAGAAAGATTTTTTATTCATGTGATTTTACGTGTCCTGTCCATTCTCACTGCATTTTCCCGTAATCTTTCTTTTACAGGTTTCCTCTCGAATATGAGGGGTTGAGGCAATAGTCCATTACGCTGGCCAAATTCAGATTAGCAGACTTCACACACCTTTGAGAACATTATTGAAAACTCTTAGGCATGCAGGTTTCCTCAGTTTCAGCGTTAAAGCAAATGATAATAATAAATTGCGTTAAACGCACGTCCGACAAGTCAGAGATAATTATGTGCCTGGGATTGAAAACTAAACCCCACGAAAAAGAGGCCGAAGTCTTATTAACCACTAGGCTATCGCCGCTTAAACTCAGTATGAGTACCATACTATAATATTGATGTTGACATAATCGACAAAGGAAGCAATTTTGGACTGGAGATGGCGCGACGGTGAAAGCCGGGTTCAAGAAGTCACTAGCACGCCCCCGTAAGATGAGCTCGACCTGATCGTCACCAATCCTTATCGGTTTGATCTCTGAAGATGCTATTTCAACTTATTTATAAGATTCGCCTACTTGCATCAGCTTGTTGACTAATTTACAATCTATACATATAATAAAACTGTAACTGGAAGATTTCTGTACATTTAATATATTTTGAAAATTTTAATTGGGGGATGCTTTACTATCGATACTGAGCCCAAAACAGATTTTTATTTAATTTTTGTCTGTTTGTCTGTTTTTTTGTCCTTCTTTCACGTAAAAACCACCGCACAGATTTCTACAAAATTTTATACCGTGGTAGCTTATTACTCGGGTCAACATCTAGGCTACTTTTTATCCCGGAAAATCAAGGAGTTCCCGAGAGACTTTAAAAACTAAATCCACGCGGACAAAGTCGCAGGCATCAGCTAGTACATAATATATTGGAGTGAAATTCAGGGTATTAGTCGTCAGCATAAAATTGATTACAGCTATCCAATATGATGTTTTATAAATTATAATAAAGCTACAAAATGGAAATATCGGAACACATAGAAAATTAATATTTTGACCTCCTTCTTAAGAGCCATATAATTAACTGTGACCTACTAAGCACACAAGCCCTATTAAATTACTATACATGACCAGCATTAATAGCAACTTACATGTGAGCCAATTAACCGACCTTATGTCCTAAACCTCAGGCTAGTCACTTTAATCGCAGACAAATTGTACTTATTTTAATATACGAGAAAATAAATGTCATGCTAAATAATTTCATAATGTATGGAAGTTTAGATCAAGTTATGGTGAATTATAATATAACAACGAATGCGACACTTCAACGGGACAGTTTTATTGCAAGTTTTATTATAATTTGTAGGTCGCAAAAATGCTCTTGAAAATTATTGAAGATCGAAGTAACTCTCTGGTTTTTAGGGTTCCGTAGTAAACAAGGAACCCTTATAGTTTCGCCATGTCCGTCCGTCTATCCCTCCGTCTGTCCGCGGTTTAGCTCAGAGACTATTGGTACTAGAAAACTGTAATTTGACAAGGGTATAAATATTAATCACGCCAAAAAAGTGGTGAAATAAAATTGAGGAAACAATTTTTTTTAGGGTACCTCCCCTACATGTAAAGTGGGGATGATTTTTTTTTCTATCTATCCCATAGTGTGGGGTGTCGTTGAATAGCTCTTTCAAAAATATTGTGGGTGTGGGAACAGCAAGTAAGTAGGTCAGCAATAATATTTGTGACTTGCAACTACGGAACCCTACAATGCGCGTGGCCCGACACGCACTTGACTGGTTTCTTATAGTGTATTATCTATGCAGTTTACCTAAATTCTGATTATGTCTGTCAAAATGCTCAATATTAGTACCTGTTAAAAGAATTGAATGAAGGAATAAAAAGAAAGTTACTTCAGAGGGCTCATTGTGTAAAATTCATGAATTATGTACGCTTTGTAAAGATACACAATAGCCGTCGAAAGGTCAACTTTCATTTCACTCAATCCTTCGCAAAAAAGAGCCAATTCAAATCATTTTAAGCAGATACGAGGATGGTCGTATAATCTCACCAGCGTTTAAGTGGAAAAATATGATTAAGTATAATTTTTATATGCTGATGGCTCTTAAACTGGTTAAACTCAAAGGGAGCCTTTGCGCGCAGGGGGAGAAAGTATCTGAATATTTATTATGAGATCAAAGATTCCCAAAAAAGGTCCATGGGTAACAAAGTACATTCATGAAAAATATATAATTGGTTAGAAAGTTATTTACGACTCGCTGGCGCTTCTCTCCTTTAATTATCGTATTTTTTAAGCGTTATGTTAGCCATTAAACTGATGTCACTAGCGAATTTCCTCCTAATTGGTGCTGAATTCTTATAAAAACTTCACGTATTGTTAAGAAGAGGATAAAACCTGTTAACGTTCAATAATTTTGTCGGTAGCTTTAGGCTATCTTTAAACTTTCAACGCTTAAAACTTTTTATGGACTTTCGAGGGATTGTGCATAATCGGCAAGGCGATAGCCACAATGAATTAATATTTCTTGAGATTTCATTAAACACAATTGATTGAAATTTTTCGAAACTTTATGGGCTTCTGCACAGATCAGTATACATAATATGATCCGTGGGCTTCTGCATCAATTATACCTACTCGAATACTTGGAAAACTTTTGGACATCTGCGACTTTGTAATTTGCAGTACTGTTTTTAATATTACAGCCACACATTTCTTGCAAAACCGAAATTTTTCCAAAAATAAAGATTTTTGTATCATCGTTTTTTACTGAAATGTTTCGTATGATACGTACTCAATAATGAGTGAGATTCAAAAATCAAACTGACGAACCATTGATCTGATTTTAAGCACCAATTACGTAACTAGAACTAGGTACTATGATATTATCAATTTTTACACCAAATAATAAAAGGTAAGCTACGGTGGTTATGATACTCAAGTGGTGAAAGTTGAAAGCGATATTATACTTATTTACAAAAAGAATAAAGTAATGATTGGAGATAAAAGGAAGATAATGTTAATTCAGATTGTATATTTTATCATCTACCTGTTATTGTTAACGAATTACAAGGTAAATTAGTAGCTTATTTTTATACAAAATGCAAGTATTGTGTAATAGCGGTCATATTTGGCAAAAATTGTAACACGAGAAGATTATTTAAGTTAATTAATAGAAGAGTGGAAGAAAAAGGAATGAAAGTAAAAGTGATGAAGAAGTACAATTGTGGAAGTTCTTCGACGCGTCAATCAAAAACGCGTATTTTTGCGGAACGTCAACACATGGCACAACACGAGAGATACGAACTCCTACAACTCCTACAACTCATCATCATGGGAAATGTTGCTCGAAAGAGAGATCGTAGGAAAGTCCTGCCTATGGAACATATCTGGAAGTAGGCGGGAATTGCGAGTACAGCTGAACTCTTTGGCCTCGTTTAGTATACAAATCTCATTGCCTTCACTAGTCAGAATGGCACTTAAAGATTCTTCTTTGAGATGAAATACATTAGAGGTTTATTACTTTGTAATATAATAATGTATAATGAAAATTGGTGAAACGGTTAACACAAATTTCGGCCTAAAGAAAGAATAATTAAATATTTAGGTATATGCGGTACACTTTACAAACTTAAAGCTAAATCTTACCAGGCATGAGGAAGTAGACGAACACAGCAAGCGCCACGCAGACGGTAAAGAGCGCGAGGGGCCATCGCAGAAGACGTACTGCACGCATGAGTTTGTCGGCGCCAGTGCCGCTGTCAGACGGAACCCGGTACAGGCTGTCTGGGTGAGAACCCTGCAACAAAAAAACATATCTGTGAGACAGCATCAACACCGGAAACCGCAGCTGAATTGGCTGCTGAATCTAGTAAGCGGCGCAAGTATTCCTCTATCATTGAGAGTTATAATAATTATATTTCTATAGCTTGTGTATATCTGATGACAGAAAGAAAGTTTTTATTTAGAATTATAATATTTCCCTTGGCTGTCTTTATCGCCTAGAAAGAATACGGGAAGTGCCTAATACGAAACGAAAGGCCTGGGCCTTTCGTTTCGTATTAGGCACTTCCCGTAACTGGTTCAAACTGGTTTGATGTTCTAGGAATCTAGGTATCGCTATAGTATACATCTAGGGTAGGATAGGATAGGGTAGGTTTAGCTGAAAGGTTCTCTTGTAAGCTCTCTTTTAGACGAGAAGTGAAACATGAGCTAAAGCTGTAGGTATACTTATCGGAGATTATCTTGTTTTACTAATGTCACTAAAGGCCGATTTCAGTAACTTATCTAATCCAAATTCTATAACTTAGATTTTTTACTCATAAAAACTGCATGTTAAAATTCGATCTATTTTAAGTAGGTGCTGTAAAAACTATTGAGATGAAAATTGTCGTTGACAAGATCAACGAGATAGACCACTTTCTATAAAAACTGATGGACTTGTAATATTAGAGTTAAAACATAGTACACATTAGTTATAAATAGCTAAATGCTTGTTTGAATATTAATTTAAGAACAGTCATTTTAAACTATTTTGATCAATGGACGTTTGGTTTTCTGAGTCAAAGGTTAAACCAAAATTAATGTTAACTAGTAGGGCGCGTGGGTGCGCGGCCCGCAAGCGGACCGCGGTTTTTCTATCGTCAAGTGGACTTTCAGGCCCTGATCATTTTCTATCAAATAACCACTCTTCCATCTTTTATACTCTCCGAGATAGATGCCGATGATATTGGTATGGCCGCCATCTTGAATCCGCCATTTTGAATTTTTTTTCAGCTCACTGCCAATTGGATGAGGTTTCGAGTGACATTTGTTCGAGCACCCCCCACCTATCTTCAATACCCTGGCCGTGCTCCTCACCCACCTTCCAAACCCTCGATCATCATATCTCATCATTTGTCAGTATAAGGATTCTTCTATAGAAACAAATTTCGAAATGAAACCGTATCAAAGTCTTGAATAGTTCCCAACTTCTAGTCTCTTCAATATTCGCCATATATTTTGTATGAAGAAAAGAAAATTCCGCCATCTTGGATTTTTTTTCTATTCATCAAATAGACCTTTGGGTCCTGATCATCTTTTACCAAGAAACCTCTCTTCCATCTTTTATACTCCCCGAGATAGACACCGAAGAAATTTGTATGGCGGCCATCTTTTTTCCGCCATTTTGAATTTTTTTTCAGCTCGCTGCGAATTGGATGAGGTTTCGAGTGATATTTGTTCGAGCACCCCCCACCCATCTTCGATACCCTGGCCGTGCTCTTCACCCGTCTCCGAAATCCTCAATCATCAGCTCTCTCCATAATTTTCCTCCGAATGAATTTTTGTCTTCTGTACGAAACAATCAGTGAAAAAAATTTTTTTCATACAAAATTTTACAGGAGAGGTGATCAATCAGTCAGTGAATCAGTGAATCAGCACGAACCGCTATATATATTAACTAGCGTTTGCTCGGTGCGCGAGCTGCTAAAGCAGCTCGCGGGAAATGTTATTGCTACAAGTAGGGCGCGAGGGTGCGCGGCCCGCTAAAGCGGACCGCGATTGTTCGGCTTTATTTATTTCGCTAGGTGCGCGAGCTGCTAAAGCAGCTCGCGGGAAGTGTTATTGCTACAAGTAGGGCGCGTGGGTGCGCGGCCCGCTAAAGCGGACCGCGATTGTTCGGCTTTATTTATTTCGCTCGGTGCGCGAGCTGCTAAAGCAGCTCGCGGGATGTGCTATTACTACAAGTAGGGCGCGTGGGTGCGCGGCCCGCTAAAGCGGACCGTGATTTTTTTACTCATCCAGTAGCCCTTCGGATTCTGGTCATCTTTTGCCAAAAAATTTGTTCGAGCACACCCCACCTATCTGCAATAACCTGGCCGTGCTCCTCATTCACAAAAGAAAAAGAAAAAAAAAAGAAAAAAAAGAAAAAAAAAATGAAAAATGAAAAAAAAGAAAAAGAAAAAAAGCCCTATGAACCTATCAAGATCAATGTCTTGCATAGTTCCCAACTTCTAGTCCCTTCAATATTCCCCATACATTTTGTATGGGGGAAAAAAAAATCCGCCATCTTGAATTTTTTTCCTACTCACCAGGTAGACCTCCGGGTTGTGATCATCTTTTGTCGAGAAACCGCTCCTCCATCTTTTATAGTCTCCGAGAGAGAGACGGACAAAATTTGCCGCCATTTTTTTTCCGCCATTTTGGAATTTTTTTTCAACTCACTGGCAACTGCTCGAGGTTTTGAATGACATTTGGTCGAGCACCCTCCACCTATCTTCTATACCCTGGCCGTGCCCCTCGCCCGTCTCCGAACTCCTCACTCATCAGCTCTCTCCACCTTTCTCCGAGTCACATTCTTTGAGCTCTATACGACACCATGGGTGAAAAAAATTTTTTTCATACAAAATTTTACAGGAGAGGGTCGGAAATTTGAGACGTCACAGCTCGGCCGCCATCTTGTTTTTTTAATTTTTTTCACTTTTTCTGTTAATCGTTTACAAATTTCTACAATAATCCAAAATTTCAAAGAAATCGGTTGGATAACAAAAGAGTTGCAAGATTCACGTCGGCCGCCATCTTGTTTTTCCGAAATGTCATAATTTTTCCCCACTCGAATCCCCCACCCGAACATATCTCCCGTACATCATTTTATCGTTTTTTGTCTCTTTCTAGGAGAACAATTATGTCAATGAGTCAGTGAATCAGTCAGTGAGTGGTAATCGAGCTATATATATATTACTAGCATTTGCTCGGTGCGCGAGCTGCTAAAGCAGCTCGCGGGAAGTGTTATTGCTACAAGTAGGGCGCGTGGGTGCGCGGCCCGCTAAAGCGGACCGCGATTGTTCGGCTTTATTTATTTCGCTCGGTGCGCGAGCTGCTAAAGCAGCTCGCGGGAAGTGTTATTACTACAAGTAGGGCGCGTGGGTGCGCGGCCCGCTAAAGCGGACCGCGATTTTTTTACTCATCAAGTAGACCTTCGGATTCTGGTCATCTTTTGCCAAAAAATTTGTTCGAGCACAACCCACCTATCTGCAATAACCTGGCCGTGCTCCTCATTCACAAAAGAAAAAAAAAAAAAAAAAAAAGAAAAAAAAAAAAAAGAAAAAAGCAAATGTAAAATGAAAAAAAAGAAAAAGAAAAAAAGCCCTATGAACCTATCAAAATCAATGTCTTGCATAGTTCCCAACTTCTAGTCCCTTCAATATTCCCCATACATTTTGTATGGAAAAAAAATAAAATCCGCCATCTTGAATTTGAGAGAGAGACGGACAAAATTTGCCGCCATTTTTTTTCCGCCATTTTGGAATTTTTTTTCAACTCACTGGCAACTGCTCGAGGTTTCGAATGACATTTGGTCGAGCACCCTCCACCTATCTTCTATACCCTGGCCGTGCTCCTCGCCCGTCTCCGAACTCCTCACTCATCAGCTCTCTCCACCTTTCTCCGAGTCACATTCTTTGAGCTCTATACGACACCATGGGTGAAAAAAATTTTTTTCATACAAAATTTTACAGGAGAGGGGTGGAAATTAGAGACGTCACAGCTCGGCCGCCATCTTGTTTTTATAATTTTTTTCACTTTTTCTGTTAATCGTTTACTAATTTCTACAATAATCCAAAATTTCAAAGAAATCGGTTGGAAAACAAAAGAGTTGCAAGATTCACGTCGGCCGCCATCTTGTTTTTCCGAAATGTCATAATTTTTCCCCACTCGAATCCCCCACCCGAACATATCTCCCGTACATCATTCTATCGTTTTTTGTCTCTTTCTAGGAGAACAATTATGTCAATGAGTCAGTGAATCAGTGAGTCAGTGGTAATCGAGCTATATATATTATACTAGTATTTCGCTCGGTGCGCGAGCTGCTAAAGCAGCTCGCGGGAAGTGTTTTACTAAAAGTAAGGCGCGTGGGTGCGCGGCCCGCTAAAGCAGACCGCGATTGTTCGGCTTTATTTATTTCGCTCGGTGCGCGAGCTGCTAAAGCAGCTCGCGGGAAGTGTTATTACTACAAGTAGGGCGCGTGGGTGCGCGGCCCGCTAAAGCGGACCGCGATTTTTTTACTCATCAAGTAGACCTTCGGATTCTGGTCATCTTTTGCCAAAAAATTTGTTCGAGCACACCCCACCTATCTGCAATAACCTGGCCGTGCTCCTCATTCACAAAAGAAAAAGAAAAAAAAAGAAAAAAAAAAGAAAAAAAAAGAAAAAAAAGAAAAGAAAAAAGAAGAAAGAATAAAAGAAAATGAAAAATGAAAAAAAAGAAAATGAATAAAAAAAAGGAAAAAAGAAAAAAAAAGAAAAAAAAAGAAAAAAAAGAAAAAAAGCAAATGTAAAATGAAAAAAAAGAAAAAGAAAAAAAACCCTATGAACCTATCAAAATCAATGTCTTGTATAGTTCCCATTTTCTAGTCCCTTCAATATTCCCCATACATTTTGTATGGGGGGAAAAAAAAATCCGCCATCTTGAATTTTTTTCCTACTCACCAGGTAGACCTCCGGGTTGTGATCATCTTTTGTCGAGAAACCGCTCCTCCATCTTTTATAGTCTCCGAGAGAGAGACGGACAAAATTTGCCGCCATTTTTTTTCCGCCATTTTGGAATTTTTTTTCAACTCACTGGCAACTGCTCGAGGTTTCGAATGACATTTGGTCGAGCACCCTCCACCTATCTTCTATACCCTGGCCGTGCCCCTCGCCCGTCTCCAAACTCCTCACTCATCAGCTCTCTCCATCTTTCTCCGAGTCAAATTCTTTGAGCTCTATACGACACCATGGGTGAAAAAAATTTTTTTCATACAAAATTTTACAGGAGAGGGGTGGAAATTTGAGACGTCACAGCTCGGCCGCCATCTTGTTTTTTTAATTTTTTTCACTTTTTCTGTTAATTGTTTACTAATTTCTACAATAATCCAAAATTTCAAAGAAATCGGTTGGAAAACAAAAGAGTTGCAAGATTCACGTCGGCCGCCATCTTGTTTTTCCGAAATGTCATAATTTTTCCCCACTCGAATCCCCCACCCGGACATATCTCCCCTACATCATTGTATCGTTTTCTGTCTCTTTCTAGGAGAACAATCGTGTCAATGAGTGAGTGAGTGAGTGAGTGAGTGGTAATCGAGCTATATATATTATAATAACTAGTATTTCGCTCGGTGCGCGAGCTGCTAAAGCAGCTCGCGGGAAGTGTTTTACTAAAAGTAAGGCGCGTGGGTGCGCGGCCCGCTAAAGCGGACCGCGATTGTTCGGCTTTATTTATTTCGCTCGGTGCGCGAGCTGCTAAAGCAGCTCGCGGGAAGTGTTATTGCTACAAGTAGGGCGCGTGGGTGCGCGGCCCGCTAAAGCGGACCGCGATTGTTCGGCTTTATTTATTTCGCTCGGTGCGCGAGCTGCTTTAGCATTCGAAACCTCGAGCAGTTGCCAGTGAGTTGAAAAAAAATTCCAAAATGGCGGAAAAAAAATGGCGGCAAATTTTGTCCGTCTCTCTCTCGGAGACTATAAAAGATTGAGGAGCGGTTTCTCGACAAAAGATGATCAAAACCCGGAGGTCTACCTGGTGAGTAGGAAAAAAAATCAAGATGGCGGATTTTTTTTCTCCATACAAATTATGCTAGACTTTGAAACGGTTCCTTTTCAATATTTCTTTTATAGAAGAATTCTTATTCTGACAAATGATTTTGAAAAATTATATGGAGAGAGCTGATGATCGAGGGTTTGGAAGACGGGTAAAGGGCAAGGAAGTGTTATTACTACAAGTAGGGCGCGTGGGTGCGCGGCCCGCTAAAGCGGACCGCGATTTTTTTACTCATCAAGTAGACCTTCGGATTCTGGTCATCTTTTGCCAAAAAATTTGTTCGAGCACACCCCACCTATCTGCAATAACCTGGCCGTGCTCCTCATTCACAAAAAAAAAAGAAAAAAAAAGAAAAAAAAAAAAAAAGCAAATGTAAAATGAAAAAAAAAGGAAAAAGAAAACAGCCCTATGAACCTATCAAAATCAATGTCTTGCATAGTTCCCAACTTCTAGTCCCTTCAATATTCCCCATACATTTTGTATGGAAAAAAAAATCCGCCATCTTGAATTTTTTTCCTACTCACCAGGTAAACCTCCGGGTTTTGATCATCTTTTGTCGAGAAACCGCTCCTCCATCTTTTATAGTCTCCGAGAGAGAGACGGACAAAATTTGCTGCCATTTTTTTTCCGCCATTTTGGAATTTTTTTTCAACTCACTGGCAACTGCTCGAGGTTTCGAATGACATTTGGTCGAGCACCCTCCACCTATCTTCTATACCCTGGCCGTGCCCCTCGCCCGTCTCCGAACTCCTCACTCATCAGCTCTCTCCACCTTTCTCCGAGTCACATTGTTTGAGCTCTATACGACACCATGGGTGAAAAAAATTTTTTTCATACAAGATTTTACAGGAGAGGGGTCGGAAATTTGAGACGTCACAGTTCGGCCGCCATCTTGTTTTTTTAATTTTTTTCACTTTTTCTGTTAATCGTTTACTAATTTCTACAATAATCCAAAATTTCAAAGAAATCGGTTGGAAAACAAAAGAGTTGCAAGAATCACGTCGGCCGCCATCTTGTTTTTCCGAAATGTCATAATTTTTCCCCACTCGAATCCCCCACCCGGACATATCTCCCCTACATTATTGTATCGTTTTCCGTCTCCTTCTAGGAGAACAATCGTGTCAATCAGTCAGTGAGTCAGTGAGTGAGTGGTAATCGAGCTATATATATTATAACTAGCGTTTGCTCGGTGCGCGAGCTGCTAAAGCAGCTCGCGGGAAGTGTTTTACTAAAAGTAAGGCGCGTGGGTGCGCGGCCCGCTAAAGCGGACCGCGATTGTTCGGCTTTATTTATTTCGCTCGGTGCGCGAGCTGCTAAAGCAGCTCGCGGGAAGTGTTATTGCTACAAGTAGGGCGCGTGGGTGCGCGGCCCGCTAAAGCGGACCGCGATTGTTCGGCTTTATTTATTTCGCTCGGTGCGCGAGCTGCTGAAGCAGCTCGCGGGAAGTGTTATTACTACAAGTAGGGCGCGTGGGTGCGCGGCCCGCTAAAGCGGACCGCGATTTTTTTACTCATCAAGTAGACCTTCGGATTCTGGTCATCTTTTGCCAAAAAATGTGTTCTAGCACACCCCACCTATCTGCAATAACCTGGCCGTGCTCCTCAATCACAAAAGAAAAAGAAAAAAAAAGAAAAAAAAAGAAAAAAAGAAAAAAAGCAAATGTAAAATGAAAAAAAAGAAAAAGAAAAAAGCCCTATGAACCTATCAAAATCAATGTCTTGCATAGTTCCCAACTTCTAGTCCCTCCAATATTCCCCATACATTTTGTATGGGGGGAAAAAAAATCCGCCATCTTGAATTTTTTCCTACTCACCAGGTAGACCTCCGGGTTGTGATCATCTTTTGTCGAGAAACCGCTCCTCCATCTTTTATAGTCTCCGAGAGAGAGACGGACAAAATTTGCCGCCATTTTTTTCCCGCCATTTTGGAATTTTTTTTCAACTCACTGGCAACTGCTCGAGGTTTCGAAGGACATTTGGTCGAGCACCCTCCACCTATCTTCTATACCCTGGCCGTGCCCCTCGCCCGTCTCCGAACTCCTCACTCATCAGCTCTCTCCACCTTTCTCCGAGTCACATTCTTTGAGCTCTATACGGCACCATGGGTGAAAAAAATTTTTTTCATACAAAATTTTACAGGAGAGGGGTGGAAATTTGAGACGTCACAGCTCGGCCGCCATCTTGTTTTTTTAATTTTTTTCACTTTTTCTGTTAATCGTTTACTAATTTCTACAATAATCCAAAATTTCAAAGAAATCGGTTGGAAAACAAAAGAGTTGCAAGATTCACGTCGGCCGCCATCTTGTTTTTCCGAAATGTCATAATTTTTCCCCACTCGAATCCCCCACCCGAACATATGTCCCCTACATCATTGTATCGATTTCCGTCTCCTTCTAGGAGAACAATTATGTCAATCAGTCAGTGAGTCAGTGAGTGAGTGGTAATCGAGCTATATATATTATAACTAGTATTTCGCTCGGTGCGCGAGCTGCTAAAGCAGCTCGCGGGAAGTGTTTTACTAAAAGTAAGGCGCGTGGGTGCGCGGCCCGCTAAAGCGGACCGCGATTGTTCGGCTTTATTTACTTCGCTCGGTGCGCGAGCTGCTAAAGCAGCTCGCGGGAAGTGTTATTACTACAAGTAGGGCGCGTGGGTGCGCGGCCCGCTAAAGCGGACCGCGATTTTTTTTCTCATCAAGTAGCCCTTCGGATTCTGGTCATCTTTTGCCAAAAAATTTGTTCGAGCACACCCCACCTATCTGTAATAACCTGGCCGTGCTCCTCATTCACAAAAGAAAAAGAAAAAAAAAGAAAAAAAATGAAAAAAAAGAAAAAAAAACAAATGTAAAATGAAAAAAAAGAAAAGAAAAAAGCCCTATGAACCTATCAAAACCAATGTCTTGCATAGTTCCCAACTTCTAGTCCCTTCAATATTCCCCATACATTTAGTATGGAAAAAAAAAGTCCGCCATCTTGAATTTTTTTCCTACTCACCAGGTAGACCTCCGGGTTTCGATCATCTTTTGTCGAGAAACCGCTCCTCCATCTTTTATAGTCTCCGAGAGAGAGACGGACAAAATTTGCCGCCATTTTTTTTCCGCCATTTTGGAATTTTTTTTCAACTCACTGGCAACTGCTCGAGATTTCGAATGACATTTGGTCGAGCACCCTCCACCTATCTACTATACCCTGGCCGTGCCCCTCGCCCGTCTCCGAACTCCTCACTCATCAGCTCTCGCCACCTTTCTCCGAGTCACATTCTTTGAGCTCTATACGACACCATGGGTGAAAAAAATTTTTTTCATACAAAATTTTACAGGAGAGGGGTCTGCAATTTGAGACGTCACAGCTCGGCCGCCATCTTGTTTTTTTAATTTTTTTCACTTTTTCTGTTAATCGTTTACTAATTTCTACAATAATCCAAAATTTCAAAGAAATCGGTTGGAAAACAAAAGAGTTGCAAGATTCACGTCGGCCGCCATCTTGTTTTTCCGAAATGTCATAATTTTCCCCAACTCGAATCCCCCACCTGGACATATCTCCCCTACATCATTATATCGATTTCCGTCTCCTTCTAGGAGAACAACCCTGTCAATGAGTGAGTGAGTGAGTGAGTGAGTGTGTCAGTCAGTGGTAATCGAGCTATATATATTATAACTAGCGTTTGCTCGGTGCGCGAGCTGCTAAAGCAGCTCGCGGGAAGTGTTATTACTAAAAGTAAGGCGCGTGGGTGCGCGGCCCGCTAAAGCGGACCGCGATTGTTCGGCTTTATTTATTTCGCTCGGTGCGCGAGCTGCTAAAGCAGCTCGCGGGAAGTGTTATTACTACAAGTAGGGCGCGTGGGTGCGCGGCCCGCTAAAGCGGACCGCGATTTTTTTACTCATCAAGTAGACCTTCGTATTCTGGTCATCTTTTGCCAAAAAATTTGTTCGAGCACACCCCACCTATCTGCAATAACGTGGCCGTGCTCCTCATTCACAAAAGAAAAAGAAAAAAAAAGAAAAAAAAAAGAAAAAAAAGAAAAAAAGCAAATGTAAAATGAAAAAAAAGAAAAAGAAAAAAGCCCTATGAACCTATCAAAATCAATGTCTTGCATAGTTCCCAACTTCTAGTCCCTTCAATATTCCCCATACATTTTGTATCGAAAAAAAAAATCCGCCATCTTGAATTTTTTTCCTACTCACCAGGTAGACCTCCGGGTTGTGATCATCTTTTGTCGAGAAACCGCTCCTCCATCTTTTATAGTCTCCGAGAGAGAGACGGACAAAATTTGCCGCCATTTTTTTTCCGCCATTTTGGAATTTTTTTTCAACTCACTGGCAACTGCTCGAGGTTTCGAATGACATTTGGTCGAGCACCCTCCACCTATCTTCTATACCCTGGCCGTGCCCCTCGCCCGTCTCCGAACTCCTCATTCATCAGCTCTCGCCACCTCTCTCCGAGTCACATTCTTTGAGCACTATACGATATCATGGGTGAAAAAAATTTTTTTCATACAAAATTTTACAGGAGAGGGGTCGGAAATTTGAGACGTCACAGCTCGGCCGCCATCTTGTTTTTTTAATTTTTTTCACTTTTTCTGTTAATCGTTTACTAATTTCTACAATAATCCAAAATTTCAAAGAAATCGGTTGGAAAACAAAAGAGTTGCAAGATTCACGTCGGCCGCCATCTTGTTTTTCCGAAATGTCATAATTTTCCCCAACTCGAATCCCCCACCTGGACATATCTCCCCTGCATCATTATATCGATATCCGTCTCCTTCTAGGAGAACAACCCTGTCAATGAGTGAATCAGTCAGTGAGTGAATCAGTGGTAATCGAGCTATATATATTATAACTAGCGTTTGCTCGGTGCGCGAGCTGCTAAAGCAGCTCGCGGGAAGTGTTGTTACTAAAAGTAAGGCGCGTGGGTGCGCGGCCCGCTAAAGCGGACCGCGATTGTTCGGCTTTATTTATTTCGCTCGGTGCGCGAACTGCTAAAGCAGCTCGCGGGATGTGTTATTACTACAAGTAGGGCGCGTGGGTGCGCGGCCCGCTAAAGCGGACCGCGATTGTTCGGCTTTATTTATTTCGCTCGGTGCGCGAGCTGCTAAAGCAGCTCGCGGGATGTGTTATTACTACAAGTAGGGCGCGTGGGTGCGCGGCCCGCTAAAGCGGACCGCGATTTTTTTACTCATCAAGTAGCCCTTCGGATTCTGGTCATCTTTTGCCAAAAAATTTGTTCGAGCACACCCCACCTATCTGCAATAACCTGGCCGTGCTCCTCATTCACAAAAGAAAAAGAAAAAAAAAGAAAAAAAAATGAAAAAAAAGAAAAAAAACAAATGTAAAATGAAAAAAAAGAAAAAGAAAAAAAGCCCTATGAACCTATCAAAATCAATGTCTTGCATAGTTCCCAACTTCTAGTCCCTTCAATATTCCCCATACATTTTGTATAGAAAAAAAAAAATCCGCCATCTTGAATTTTTTTCCTACTCACCAGGTAGACCTCCGGGTTTTGATCATCTTTTGTCGAGAAACCGCTCCTCCATCTTTTATAGTCTCCGAGAGAGAGACGGACAAAATTTGCCGCCATTTTTTTTTCGCCATTTTGGAATTTTTTTTCAACTCACTGGCAACTGCTCGAAGTTTCGAATGACATTTGGTTGAGCACCCTCCACCTATCTTCTATACCCTGGCCGTGCCCCTCGCCCGTCTCCGAACTCCTCACTCATCAGCTCTCTCCACCTTTCTCCGAGTCACATTCTTTGAGCTCTATACGACACCATGGGTGAAAAAAATTTTTTTCATACAAAATTTTACAGGAGAGGGGTCGGAAATTTGAGACGTCACAGCTCGGCCGCCATCTTGTTTTTTTAATTTTTTTCACTTTTTCTGTTAATCGTTTACTACTTTCTACAATAATCCAAAATTTCAAAGAAATCGGTTGGAAAACAAAAGAGTTGCAAGATTCACGTCGGCCGCCATCTTGTTTTTCCGAAATGTCATAATTTTCCCCAACTCGAATCCCCCCCCCAAACACATCTCCCGAACATCATTATATCGATTTCCGTCTCCTTCTAGGAGAACAACCCTGTCAATGAGTGAGTGAGTGAGTGAGTGTGTCAGTGGTAATCGAGCTATATATATTATAATGTTAATGAGTGTTTTGAGATGATACAATGGAATTTTAAAAGCTGTCGAGTCTCAGCTGCGACAATCTTAAAAACATTAATTTACATAAATGGCGTAAGAAATCTTAAGTGGATAATTGTAATATGCATATAAACACTACATCAGCAAGGAAGTGGCATTAAGTAATAGTAAATCATATTACATACCTATTTATATGAAAGTATTTTAATGACAGTAAATGGTTCTTATTGTTTGGCGCCATTCGAAAACTAACACCATTTATTTAAGTTCGATACAATAACGGCGAGAGTTCTGGCAAAGACATTTGTTTTTTATTTTTCTTTACCAAAAATTTTAGCTGTTTGAAGTTGATGTTGAAGTTTAGCTGTTCAAATACATTGCTAATCCTCTTATCGCTTTTGAAATTAGGTACATTATAATATATTGTGAATGCGAAATATACTGCACAATTCTTAGCGAAAATTGAAAACAAATCATTTCTAGAGACATTTTCGTAAAATAATTACAAGTTTAATTGTGCACTCAGACGAATTAGCCCATATACTTAATTTAGTTAAGAAAGACTTGAATATCAAGAAGAATTAAAGAGTTCCGTAACAGACCTCCTGAAAAATAAAACAGTGACCCATGTTCCAAGGCTTGAGCTTTAACCAGTCCAATATAATAAAAGTCGAAATATACGTAATTTATGCAGGTCATATTAATGGTCCCGCAATTTTAAAATTTGTAACGAATCACAAAGAGAAGAGAACCCTTGGAAGAAAGCCAAACTAAAATTTTTTGACCTAAATGTTACGCAAAGAGTATGATTGCCATTGACCAAATAAAGAAAACATTTGTTTAAATGTTATGCTTAATATTTCGAGATAAAGAAATCACCTACCTATTTCCTTGAATCAAAATCTGATTGTTCACATCATCACATTTTAAATATTTATTTATATATTCATCATAAAAAATAATTTATGTGAACGGGTAACCGTTCTTAATATTATGTAAATAGAGCACCTATTATGTAGATATTCATAATAATTTATAGTATCATAAAAATATTAATAAATAGATGACCTCTTTGGTGCCTTCTCGATATTATCACGTTCTTGACGTCGTCGGTCAAGGAATTTCAAGCTGTTTCCACTATCACACATATTTTGTCGGTTAACTAAGTCGGTTAAATGTAAGAAACATTATAATTATATTATGTAAATTATATTATGTTAATTATATTAAAACTACTGTACTAATGTTATCCACATTAATATGAAAATTACACCACTAATTGTAAAATATGGCATTTTAATAGTCATAATTATTTGAATACTAGTAGTAGGTATCGTAATGAGGTACAAGATTGATTTGCGTCTAGTCTTTTTAGACGAGAGGTAATACCACTAGTGGAAAGTAATTATTATTTATTGTGGTTTAGCTACGTACCTTGATTCCCTTACTACTATTATACTTATTTTACTACTTTGCTGCTATTATCTTACTATTTACTAATTACCTTAAAAAACCTACCTACCTAATTTACCTAATAACAAATTTTAAAGACATTCTACTTCATAATCTTAATACATATACATAAATTACGAGTCACGTTGTTTGTCCGCGATGGACTTCTAAACTACTTAACCGATTTTAATCAAATTTGCACACCGTGTGCGGTTTGATCCAACTTGAAAGATAGGATAGTTTTTTGGATTAGGATAGTTTATTTGTTTTTTATTTATATAGATAAGTTGGCGGTAGGAAGTTCGCCGAGTCAGCTAGTTATATTATATTTCATCTCCAATCAAATTTTAAAACCTTGCTCTATAAAGTTTTATGTTACAGGCCTATTTTACTATAAACTGAACATAATCGTTCTGTTACCATAAAATCAATATCACCAAATTGCAAGTTTGCTACAAATAATTAGGTATATTACTAAATTGCTGTAATAATTCATATTCCATATTAGACACGTGTGGAGAGATAAATTACTTATAGACGTGTAAGCCCTTCATTAAACCAGTTGAATTTGATTGGAAATATTATGCTGATACGCTAGAAGTTAGCAATGTTTTACATCATATTAATTACATTGGTATAGCGCAGGATAATTGATTTCATAGACATGTGCAATTTTGCACGCATTCATTTACAACCTGTAAGTAACGTATTATTTCTCTAAATACTTATCGTCATGTAAGAGTTTAGCAAGAACAACAATAGCTTTTTTGCAAACAAGGTAAACTTAGAACGTTACACCTTACGCAACATCACATCAGTTACATATTATAAAATGCAACTTACGTCGTAACCTACCTTTGCTGCGAATGTCTTCACTTCCCTTGGTTTAGCGAAATACTTGTCCAGCTTCGTCTCGTAACCGGTAATGGGATTGCTGATAGGCGATGTATGTGGCGATCTTACTCTGTAAGTGCCATACTGTTCACCGTGTTCAGAAATCGTCGGCAAATTAGGTGAACTGCAGCTGCTGCTCGAGCGGGAATATGCGTAATTCACAGACCCATCGGCTAGATTTTTAGGTTTCTTCGTAAAAGCGTGTCGTCTCGGAAGCTCTTCGGTTGGCTTCAAATCATAAGTCTCGAATTTCTCAGTGATATAGTTCTCCTCTACCTCAGTTGTTGGAACGTAACGCAGAAGTCGCGGTTCTTTTATTTTCTTCTCGTACTTCACCGCATCGGTTTCATTATCTATATCGGATATTTTATGATTGTGTTGTAAATCTTTTGAAGTTCTATTTGATTTTCGTTTAGTTTTTCTTTCGGCTGTGCGTGTTTGCACGTGATCGTCTACAGTTTCAGATTCCGAAGACGGTCTGTCTCCATAAAGCACGTAATTGCCATTAACCATCTTGTTAATATGTTTCACTTATTAGATTGCATATGATGTTTCAAAACCGCCGTAAATAATATTCGATTTGAATCCATGTTATTGATTTATGATGGTCATCTCATTAGCTAACTTTTTAACACTATCCATTAGAAATGTCTGTGCCCCTTGGGCTTTGCGGTGAACACTAATAGCAAAATCTTCAGCACTGACACTGAATGAATCGTTGATTAATTATGTGGCTTGTTTGTAACATGAAACAATCTTGTTATTGTGTTTCGAATGTCACTGTTGCAACAAATTCTTTACTAGTAATTTGCAGGAATCGTAAACAAGCATTAAATGGAATTTGATAAATGATAACACAACATTTCCGTTGAAGTTGTAAACAATAGAATGAAATTTCTTTTTGATTAAAGAACGGGTGCATTAGCACCCATACCTATATCTGAGAACTCTTAGTAAGAGTTTGCGTTTCTACTAAATTGATAGATTTCCAGTATAGAATCGTAATATCTTCCGAATAAAATCATGGATAAAAATACCCTTGCTCTAAAGTAATTCATTTAGTTCTATTGATTTTATTTTTGATTGATTTGAACGATGCGCTGGCTGTAAAAATATGAAGCACAATGAAGTTAAGATCCATTTTCCTTTGACGTTAGGTATATAGTTTTTGGATACTTGAAATCCCACTGTTCTGTCTTAAAAAGTGTATTGATAAATTGATTGAAATTAGAAACAAAAGCAATATTTTACATTGATTAGTAAATCAGAAAGGTGATTTATGTTAGACTGTGCCGAGTCCGTACGCGGTCGAGGCTCGTCCGTAACGGTTTAACAGAAGTCATCCCGAACTCTACGCCCAAACGTATATAACGCATCAAAACTCCACGTTCGACGTCATTAAATTGTGAACTATGTCTGTTAGGTGTCACAGGTTAGGAAGTCGTCGCGACCTCTCTTGACAGCTCATTAGATTACTAACAGTCAACGAACATAATAGCAACATAACTTAGAATAATGTATATTCAATAATAAAAAATCTAGCTTTGGTAATAATTAGAGGTAACTGGTATCGAACACGAAGGCAATGTGAGAGTACATTCCCCAAAAATTGTTTTTACAATAGAAGCGGATATATAAGAACCATAGTTCATAACGGGGAGTCCCGACTAATTGTATTAGTTATTAAGATATCTTTCGTGCTAACTGCTAGTGCTACCGTTCACTTTTAATTTTCTGTAAAATATATAAAGTGAACAAGCTAAGTTACATTGAAACAAATAATGAGAACAATCGCAGTGTTGTATAGGTATTATTCGATGGATAACATTCGTAGCATAATGCCGGCCATTATTATGAACGCGGTTCCCGCGCTTTTTACCCCGTTTACGCGGGAATGTTCTCAGTAAAGCGCGTGCGCGACAATGGCGGCTGACAGCCAACGAGAGTGAACTCTGAAGTAGACGTGATTGGGCAACGGACAGGGTGTCTTGTGCAACTGATGTGCCACTAATGCAACAGATTCGCTGATAACTTGGGTCATTTGTAGGATTCCTGATCATAATCTGTTTCCATCAGACCTCGTGTTACGCAATAAATGAAGTGAGTGATTACTAACCTAACCTAACTTCTTAATGATTGAGGATGTTCTTCCTTCAACATTAATTTAAATCTGACAAACACTCAATAAAAATAAATAAAAAATTAATCTTACGGTTATTTGGACACATCGATGTATGAACACTAGAGTAACGATAGGTAAAACTTTTTTGACCTACTTTAGGTCGAACAATATTTTTGTTTCTAACCATTTAAGACATTTCTAAGTGAAACACATGCCATGTGCTAGCAATGCCAAACAATTTCATTGTTTCTCACGATCGAACATAGTTTGATAATAATAATTACTTAACCTCCTTTTATTTGGCTGAAGATGATTAACTACTGATAATATAATCATTTTATTTGAGAGGCGTACTGATAAAAATCGCTTGCAAAATATTGATGAATATGAAAGTAAGGGAACTTATAAATATTATTATCTGCCCAGCGCAATTATCTCCGTCATCTGAATCGTGTAAATAATGGGTAATGTCAAATTTACGCGTTTATGACGAATAAAGACTATTACTAAACGAGCTTCTACTTCAAGTAACCTATCAGTGTCGGTTTTGAAATTTACGTTCCACTACCATAGAACACGCCCATCGATCGATAAGCTGCAACTATAATACAGCCTAAGTTATTTGCACTTATAGCACTTTAATATGTTAAATGTTTGCTCACAGCTTAAAAAAAGTTAAATGTTAAGACATTTTAAGTACCTACTGTCGTTGTTGTACAAATCAATTTTAATTTGTTGAAGAAACGGGAATGATCTGGATTTTTATTTTGAAGATACGTCCATTGTATTCTCAAATATAAATTCATCCATATTAGGATCAAACTTCAGGACAATAACATTTTTGAAAGTCATAGTACCTAGACATAGGCCATATAGCACAACTGATAAATAATAATAGAAGCAAGCGTAACTTTGTAGAGGTCCATTGCACAGAATATATAATGAGCAAAATAAAGATAACTAGCATGGGAATGTTAATTCTATATTCTTAGTTCGCAAACTCTATCAATAAATATTTTTTTTTAAAGAATATCAGCCAAGCTGAAATTGACTAATATCCTCTTCACCCCTCCAATAAACAGAAAGCTTGTGCTAGGAGTGGGTACGACAGTAGTGCAACGGCCGTGGGGTTCGAACTTGCGACCTTATGGTATTCAGTTCGCACCTTTAACCGTTGGGCTATTGAGACTTTACTTTAAATTGAGGCAACCTCCGATGTTTTGTCCAAAAGTGCAACTCGCCTTGATGGTACACAATTATGAAACAAATAGGGTACTACATCAGAGATTAGTGGAAAGAAATAGATCTCTCAACTCTTTGTTTATATTAAAATACACTAAAAAAAAATCGGCCAAGTGCGAGTCGGGCCTCGCTCTTTTAGGGTTCCGTAAAAAAAAATTAAATTTAAAGATTTACATCTACCCACCTACCCATTTTAATTTAATTTTTTTAATTAAATTTAATTTTTATTATTTGTTGTTATAGCGGCAATAGAAATACATACTATGTGAAAATTTCATCTGTCTATCTATTACGGTTTACGAGATACAGCCCGCTGACAGACGGACGGACGGACGGACGGACGGACGGACGGACAGCGTAGGCTTAGTAATAGGGTCCCGTTGGTACCCTTTGGGTACGGAACCCTAAAAATGATCCTAGATGGCGTTAATAGGATAAGGTTAAAAGGTTTATAGTTACATTCTATTGTTGAAATCGACTAATTATCGTATTTTAGTGTTTTGATTCATCATATTTATTTATTTGAAGGATCATATTATTATAAAATTTTCATAAAACCATATAAAAATAGCATAAATCTATGTTTATGCTGTTGTTGTTTTCTAGTGTTTTAAGTGTTCTCGCATAATTGTATCGAAGCCCATTGGATGGCGTAACATCTGAAAGGCAGAAAAATTTACGCACTAGTGCAATTTATGCGAACTTTTAATGACGTTAGCAATCTTTCCTTCTGTAACGTATCTCTGTCTTCATCGTATAAAAGACGATTTAATATCGAATACCTCTATAGAGTTATGAAATCAAAGTCAATAATTCATGTAATCACTTGCATTGTGCCAACAGTTCGAAATAACAAAATTGGTCCTTGATCTATGTACTTATGAGTACGTGTGCCTGTGTAGGTTTGTATAAGTATTTAGCGCAGTATGCCCATTATTATTTGACTGCACCTTTGTGCTTCAAAGCGTTATATTGAAACTGAATATGTATATACATAACTACATAATATTATCTACATTAGATCTTGAAGCCCTGGTACTCAATTTGACGATATTATGTTTCTATTATCCATTCAAGATCTTACGTGATTCTGCTTTAATGTTTACTTAAATAACTCTAAGTATGTAAACAGATGTGTCATTATAAATTCATCTTGTAGATATTATCTCTTGGTTGAGGCTGATACTCTTTCACAGCTGACACTAATTGAATACTTGCGATGCTTTTAGCATACCTACGGAACGATCAAAAATTTTTCTGAGTCCAAAGAAATGTGACCACACCGAATGCTGTTGTTACAGGACTGTAGTATTTCTTTGGCACGTTGGCCTACACGTTTAGACGGATTTTAGCTTCTTTTTTCCTCTTCTTTATCTATAGACGTCCACTGCTGGACAAAGGTCTCCTGCATGGACTTCCACAGGCTTCGGTCTTGCGCCGCCTGAATCCAGCGGCTACCTGCGACTTGCTTGATGTCGTCGGTCCACCTAGTGGGGTGTCTGCCAACACTGGGCTTCCCGGTGCGGATCGCCACTCGAGCACCTGGGGACCCCAACGATCATCTGCTCTTTGAACTGTGTGCTCCGACCATTTGGATACGGATCTCGTCATTTCTGATTTGATCTCGCAGGGATACTCCGAGCATAGCTCTCTCCATTGCCCGCTTAGTGACCCTGAGCCTTCTTATTTTAGCTTATGAGATGTTATTAGATTTTCCTTAATTTAGAGAGTAACATAGGATATCCAATTTAAATATGGCATCTATGAAATAAAAAACTATATTAATCTATTTTGAATTTTTAGTTAATATTTTTTAACACAGTCTAAGGTTTTTTTTAAATAATTCGCTTGTTTTTAGTGTTACCTACCTACGATATACAAATAATAAAATGTAAAACATGTCTGCGTGAAATTACGGGACTGCCTCAAACTATTGGGTCGAAGCGTCTTTTTATTGCGAGCTATTAGGCATCAAAATGCATGTATCGTACAGTTTGTCGGTCTAATACGTTAATGAGAGGCGTCAACCCATAACGCGTAGCGGTAACTAGCGTAGTAACATCGTTATGCCTCGCCGAACGCCGCGGTCGCGTATTTATACTTATTTACGTGCGTGATGTTAAACACTGTCTGCGAATTAAAATACATAATTAATTAATTAAAAACGTCTGATGATCTAAATAAACAATGAGCATTGGCTCTCCAATGAGCACTCCATAATTGTTTCGCTTCAATTTCAAAGTTCCAACGAAGAGCATGGGCGATTTTTGTAATTTCGAATAACAAAAATTCGTTACCATATTAACTTCTTAAGAATTTACTGAATTCTTACTACAAGAACTATTGTATTACAGAAAAGTATAAACAGTGAATAAATTTTTCACCTTTGTACAATTTCGCTTCCCTGTTCGCTACAATGTAGCGAAACGGCCAAGCCACATATTTTGACTAAGGTGTAGAGTTTGTGAGGTTAGGGCTTGTAAACTTAGAAGCTTGGCTCTACATGAGATCTAATAACTTTTTGACAGTGCGAGCGATATTATCGCTCGTTAATATTTATTAGCTAAAGAATAGATATTATTATTGCAACAAATATAAAAACAAAAGCAGTTAAACGAAAAAACACGTACAGTAAGAAAGAAAGGGTTTATAATTCCAAGAGTAGTCAACTATTATGGAAAGAGAGTAAATGCCTATTTAGTACCTAAAATATTTAATAATAGTTATGTGAAGATCGGACGGTAAGTGAGGGAGTTCTTAAGAAGAAATTAAAGGAGGTTTTATTAAGAACTATTTCTTGAACTTTTAAGGACTCCCTCACTGACTTGACCGATTAACTAGAATAGACTAGAATAGAATAGTTTTTTCTTGAAATTAGATTTTAACAAAGTACTTTCGGATTAAAGATTATGTATATATTCATTATAATATAAAGAAAGATTATATTATAATATTAGTAGATAAGATTATGTTTTCTAGATGTACTTTTATTAGGTTTTTTTTTTTTTGTTTAAATTGGTTAGTGTTAAAGTATTTAGTATTTAGTGTTGTTTAACACTAGTGCACGGTATGTACCTAATATGTTATTTTGCTAAGAGCGCGAACTCGCCAACAAACTGCATACGCAGTTTGGCGGGACGAATTACTATGTATTCACTATTGTGAATTACTTGTTAAAAAATAATTTAAAAAAAAAATTATGGTCCCGGCAACATTTACAAGAAAATGTTTCTGGTGGGATTTATATTTTCGCTTTGAATCTCCATTAATTAGAGACTTCTTTAGCATATAAGTGGGTAATTATAATCACTAATAACTGGTGTCAGGATTTTTTGAAATTCCCTCGGGATAGGATAAACGAATTTGCCGCAATTTCTAATTACACGCGAGCGAAGCTGTGGGTCAACGCGACGCTAGTACGAGTAACACAATAAGACCAAGAAAATTACGATGTTCCCACCGAATTACGGCGATAGGTTAAAGTTGTGAAATAGACAGGTTGCTCGAATTACGATCATTGAAGAATGCCCTTTTGCGGCGTCCACTTTTAAATGTTAGTAGAACTCACCACCATAACGATTTTAAGCTGCGTTAGGTTGCTTAAATATGATAAGTGATCATAATTAACCTACAATAGTTTATATAGCACCAGTAGTAACCGTTAGATATGTTACTATGTATGTTACTACTTCTTCTTCTTCTTCTTTATCAACCTATAGACGTCCACTGCTGGACAAAGGTCTCCTGCATGGACTTCCACAGGCTTCAGTCTTGCGCCGCTTGAATCCAGCGGCTCCCTGCGACTCGTTTGATGTCGTCGGTCCACCTGGTGGGGGGTCTGCCAACACTGCGTTTCCCGGTGCGGGGCCGCCACTCCAACACCTTGGGACCCCAACGACCATCAGTTCTTCGAACTATGTGCCCCGCCCATTTCCACTTCAGTTTCGTGACACGCTGAGCTATGTCGGTGACTTTGGTTCTCCTACGAATCTCCTCATTTCTGATTTGATCTCGCAGAGATATACCGAGCATTGCTCTCTCCATCGCTCGCTGGGTGACTCTGAGCCTTCTTATGAGGCCCATAGTTAGCGACCATGTCTCGGATCCGTAAGTCATCACTGGCAACACGCACTGTTCGAAGACTTGAGTCTTCAGGCACTGAGGGATTTTGGACGAGAAGACATCTCGGAGCTTCCCGAACGCCACCCAGCCGAGTTGGATTCGGCGGTTAATCTCTTTCTCGAAACTGGACCTACCTAGCTGGACTGTATGTCCCAGGTATATATACTCGTCTACAATTTCGAGCGCAGAGTTCTCAACGATAACTGGGTGGAGCGGAGCATGAGCATTGGACATGATTTTCGTCTTGCTCATGTTCATTTTCAGGCCCACCTGTTGAGAAACCCTGCTGAGATCATTGAGCATTGTATTGAGATCTCTCAGAGTCTCTGCCATGACTACTATGTCATCGGCAAATCGCAGGTGAGTGATGTACTCGCCGTTTATGTTGATGCCCAGTCCGTTCCAATCAAGAAGCTTAAAGACGTCCTCCAACGCAGCGGTAAATAGCTTCGGGGAGATTACATCTCCCTGTCGCACTCCACGCTGCAAGTGGATTAGTCTCGTAGTCTGGTCCTGTATACGTACTGACATAGTGGCGTTTTCGTACAAGCACTTCAACACTTGGATATACCGGTAGTCAATCCGGCATCTCTGCAGCGACCTCAATACAGCCCAAGTTTCCACCGAATCAAAGGCTTTCTCATAGTCCACAAACGCTAAGCAAAGTGGCCGGTTATACTCTTCCGTCTTCTGTATAACCTGCCGCAGCGTATGAATGTGGTCTATGGTACCAAAGCCTTTTCGGAATCCGGCTTGTTCGGGAGGCTGGAAGTCGTCAAACCTACGAGCGAGACGATTCGTAATGACTCTCGAGAACAACTTGTAAACATGACTCAGCAGCGAGATGGGTCTATAATTCTTCAGCAAGGTATTATCACCCTTTTTGAAGAACAGGACCACCACGCTCCTGTGCCATGCTTCCGGCGTTATACCCTCGTGAATGACGGAATTGAACAATCGCTGAAAGATCTTAAGTACCGGTTTTCCACCCGCTTTCAGGAGTTCCGCAGTGATTCCGTCATCACCTGGCGCCTTGTTGTTCTTGAGCTGTTTAAGAGCCATTCTAATCTCATATAGGCTGACGTCCGGGATATCTTCGGTATAGTGTCGGGTCAGTTTGGCTCTGGGATCTTTGGCCAAATCCTCAACAGGTTTTTGTGTCGTGGTATATAACTGCCCATAGAACTTCTCGACCTCTCCCAAAATCTCAGGTCGAGAAGAGACGAGACGACCGTCATCAGTTTTAAGCCGCGTCAGCTGGCTCTGTCCGATAGACAGATCTCTCGCGAACACTTTTGAGCCTTTGTTCCGCTCGATGGTATCTTTAATACACTTGGTATATGTTACTTCTGGTACTATAATTTTATATTTTTATATAATATTATCAGTTTAACGAGTTACGCAAGTGTAGGAAGAAGGGCCCGTGCCCAATCTCGAACAAATCGCTCGTTAGTCGTTTGCTGCAACTCTGCTTTAACTAAAGAAGCTCGAGGTTTTTGTATTTAAAGACTTAAAAATTACAATTTTTAAAATTAAAAGTCTTTTATAGTAAAGTCTTCTCTGAGCTAAGTTCTCATTGAATATTATAGTTTTCATAGAGCATGAAATGGTGATTTTTTGAAAATCACTACTTGTTCGAGATAAAACATTGTTGCAACAGAGAGCGAAGTAAATGCATTTACGAATGTGTTACTATATTATAATACAAATATTTCATGTAGGTACACAAGTAGATCCCAGAAACATATGATCTACATAATTGCAGTTTCCTTGTGGTAATTAATAATGTGCGAGTTAATAGAGCATTGAACTGTGACATGTTATTAGCATAGGCTGACAGTTAGTGATTTACTGATTACTGAGGACTTCAGGTAAATTGCTTCTTATTCATTAACTTTCTAAAATTAAAGCTGAATAACCTGCAGTTCAAATGAGAGACGGAAATCCGAAAATATTTGCATTTACTGGAACCAACACAAACACATTTTATAACATCACATTTTTTTAGATTACAAAATTGAAAATCAGAGTAAATATCGCGGTAGATTTGTATACAAAAATTTAAAATTGATTTATAATGTTGCAGAATTACAACTACAGATATTTTAATTTCGAATCAATTGAGACATTTTGTTATTTTTTATTCATTCTCGTGACATGTCACGCTATCGCAGTGTTGATCGCACGAAAAAAAAGAAGTCTTTCTTTTTTTTTAAGTTATCGCCATCGTTTATCAGCAACATGAGCCCTTAAATTTTATGCTTCGCATTCCTTTTACTTTCGAAGATCGGCAATAAATCACAAACATTTCTTCTTATAAGATAAAATTAAAATACCCTATAATAAAATATGACAACTACTTAATAAGTATGGATGTACCGTAGGTACCTACTACATAAAAAAATGTTGCAACAATGGTAAGAAATTAATTTTTAGCCTAAATTATTGCCTTATTAATTACTAGATGATGACCGCGATTTCGTCCGCGTGGAATTAAGGATTTTTTTATTTCCCGCGGGAACTCAGTTATTTTTCAGGATAAAAAGTAGCCTACTTGTGTTAATCCTGGGTATGAGCTATCTCCATTCCAAACAGCTAAATCGGTTCATTCGTTGTAGCGTGTAAGAGTAACAAGCATCCACCCATCTATACATTCATCCGTCCATCCTCAGAAACTTTCACATTTAGAATATTAGTAGAAAGGATATTAGTGGGATGAAGTTTTCTGCTATTTTTAACCCACACTATTAAGTAGATTTTGTCCTAACCTAAGGTACAAACTTGAAATACATAGTTTCTTATAGTTAGTTTTGCATAATATTAAACCAAAAAGAAATTTATGCTTGAGGGTTAAACAATCATTGAATAATAATTATTTTTTAATTAGGTAATAGACACTGCAGCGACCATTCCGTGCAACACTCTAAACTAAAACAAACAAACCACATATATACATAATACAACGAATTCACATCACAACACCAATATTGACACAGTTCAGTAAGAATAGTACAAATAGATACGACCAAATATAATTAGACCAGAAGCGCGATGGATTCGGACGAAGAATAGGCCACCGCCACCTGCGTGTATAATCGGCAAAGAAAACCGCAAGAAAATCGCATGAGTTGCTAGTGTGGGCCTGCGCGTACAACTGACTGCTAGATGACACTCCGTTACACCACCACATCGTCGAGAACCGTACCCTGAGAATATTTTTACGCAACCCATTATATCCAGAAGATACGAGATAATTTCGGTTGTTCGCACAGCTCTTTGGCCGGCTTTGTAATTGTTAAACATTAGCTTCTGTTTCGAGGTTAATAAATAAAAGTATTCGCAAAAATTCCAATCAACACAAATCTACCTAACGTAGATTACATGGAATTAGGAAGTATACTTACCTATTTACGTAAAAAATAATCTTTAAAAATTGTCAATCATCAATCATCAATCAGGACTTTCCAGTATAACATTGTTAATCAGTGTTTTCTATAACGGCACATAAATATTTAAAGAATGGCCTGTGTCCACACTGGCCTGCCGATGCCGCTTCGCCCAGCGGCAAGCCAGTGTGGATGTCGCAGTAAGATAGTTGAAGCCGTGTTATAGCTGTAAACCTAGGTTTATAGCTATATGCTGGAATATAGCTATAATACGAACGCGATCTAGTAATATAGCTATCTGACTAGACTAATCTAGTAAAATGGTTATAGAAGTACTATGTTTGCCAAAATCTAATGTTAGGTTAGGTTGGGGTTCGACAGGAACTATGGCCGGACACTTAGTTTCCATTTGCTATAATCAGATATGCGTGTGTACTTAACTTAGGTTTATTGACCAAATGGAACCTAAGTGCCCGGTCACGTCCAGCGCCAGTCCCAGACGCGCCCTGGCGCCCCCCAGGCAGCGGCCCTGTTCGCGCATTCTTATTAGTTTGGTCCATCATCATAAAGGGGGTGGAGGGGTGAGTGGCAGTTACGTCACTCGGGGTCCACTCAGGTCCCCAAGGAGGCTGTTTTAGAGCCAGCTCGCTCGGTTTAGGGGAACCTAGATGTTATTTGGTTCCCCAGTTCCCTTAGTCGCCTCTTACGACACCCATGGGAAAGGAAGGGGTGGCAACATTCTATTCTGCCGGTGCCACACGGCTATTATTATTATTATTATTAAACTATCCCCTAAGTAAGCATCCACTAGCCACTAGCTTAGAGTAAGACATCACCTAAATATCGACACATAGACATTTATATCAACATCATCTGTAGTGTTTAAATATCCCTTACAGGTTGGTGAAACCAAATTGTTGTTAAGTACCACCCAATTGGGCTTACGTGTTCCTTAACATTTAGGGATTAGCAATGAACTGACACTCTGACACTGACACCTCAAAAAGGTCTTAAGTAACTAATTAATTAATAAGTAAGGTCTTGACTAATTCTTACGATGCAATTCTTCTTCGTAAAATGATTTATCTCTACATTAACGTGATTAAAAATAGAACTTTTTCTTTAAAAATACTAGCAACGGGTGTTGCTTAAATTTTATAGTACATAATACTCGTATCATAATGCTCATTTCCTTGAACAAACTTGAAGACATGTTCTAATTCCCATTGTGGGAACGCACAGTGTGTCCATTGCCTCCGGGTCTATGCAATAGCAAACACTTCTAACTTGGTTAATAAATCACAGATAAATGAATATTTTATTACTGCCAAAGGTGTTTTATTAATTTTAATGTTATTGGATTCATAAATTCTTTCTTGCGATGAGATTTCTTGAAAGTATTGTAATGTTGTATTGGAAGCTACTTTTCTTAAAATCCATTGAGAAAAGAAAAGTGGCTAACAATGATGTTTATTATTTCTCAAGACGAGGACATTTTATTTTTCAAAAGAGCTATCATGGTTTCCTCAGTCGTACGTGATTCATTTAGAGCTTATTTCCCCATCTCCAATTAAGCTTTAACTGACAAGAAAAGTGGACGTTTTGACAGTTTTTGTATTAACAATCTGTCAAAACGACAAATTTATTTACTTGAATAAAGCCAGAAAGCTAAAACAAAAACAACAAAGTTTACTTGGCGATAATAACATAGGCCCTTAATATATCTGAAATATGTCAATAAAAAAGAATCACGGCTCCATAGTTAAGTATTGTCATAAAACATCGCATTACAATTAATGCAGAGCATATTCGTGATCATGTTCACTGTACTGCGTGCTTTGTTTATGCAAAACCAAAATGGCACGACTTTGCTCTTTAATAGAGGTCTCAATCCTTATCCATACTAATATATTTTTAAATCCTAAATTTTGTTTGTTTGTTATTTGCATTCAGTAGCTGAGACATAAATTTAAATTAAACTCCACTAACTGTAGCAGGATATAAGATTTTTTCCCGAAAAATCAAATAGCTCCCTCGAAATTTCAAAATCTCGAATCAACGCGAATGAAGTCGCGGTAAAAGCTAGTTATACTTACTATAATATCTTTACTCCGATGAGTAATCTTGGTGTCCGTGTTAATTTAAATAAAATATGTGTAGTACGGAGATGTTTGTTACAATATTTTATTGCCTTAAGTACTCTGTCTTTTTTTGACCAAAAATATCCAAAAAAGCGGCTTCTCTTTAGTAAACTTTTTATCAAAACCACTTAACTCGTATTTTTCCAGTTATAAAAATAAATAAAACAATTTACTTTCTCTTTATGAAAGTACTGTGTGTAATTTGGATGTTTCATAAAGTTTTTGTTTTCAGTAGATACTAGACAGATAGATGTAACTTAGAAAGCGAAGCTTTTAATTAACAATATTATTTAGAATTTTTTTTAATATTCTTTGTTATTTTTATGTTCAATGACTTGACAAAGTAGTACTTGACTGCGCTTTCATCTGGTGGTAAGTCACAATGCAGTCTAAGATGGTAGCTGGCTAATAGGATAGAGTACGGCAATATAAATTAAATCCATACCCCCAATCCGGTACCGGTACACTTATTGGCTTTATGGTGCATGCAAAGTAAGTTAATGCTACAACTAACTGTATAAGTATGAGACGTATCGTCACCAATAATGGAAACGGATAGAATTAATCACAAGCTTCTATTGTAACACTCGCATAAAACAAGTATAGCATTCATTCATTTGCTAACGGTTTATTACGTGCATGCAGTCTAACAGAACTTAACGCAACTGTTGCTATTGTAAACAACTTCACGTAGAAGGAGTTTTTAATAACATTTATTGCTTCAAATTAATTGGAAATGCAATCGAGTTTTCTCAACATTTCCTATTATTTATGACTTCTGCGGTGACAGGTATAAAGCGTGGTTCAGACTATTTGTACTGTGTTTGATTAGATTATTATATACGTCGTTTAAATATAAAGGTATTTTTTTACTGAAATCACAGATATTAAATACTTATACTTAGGGCCCTTTTTAGTCATTATCAAGTCGTTGTTGTTGTTTTAGCTTAGGTTACCGAATAAATTTGACGTTTTGACAGATTACCAAAACAAAAACTGTCAAAAATTTTACTTTGCCTTAGTTGTTTGTACATAGATAATTAGATCAATATTTTGGGAAAGATCTTATTTAAATGTATTTTTTAATTGGCAATAATGTTCTTTGCAGTACAAAAGAGTTCAACGGGATTGCGGCTCTTAACGTTGTTAATAATAATTATTGAATATCAAACAAAAAAAACCTGCCAAATGCTTACTTCATCAATTAATAGTTATGTAGGTATAAACTTTAAGTTTAGGTTTAAACTGCAGACAAAATAAAACAAATTTATACCTATTCTCAGTCCATTATATAAAAATAGGTTTACCTACAAGATTATGCAATGGAGCTCTAGAAGTCTAGACGCTTCCATCCATAGATAGATATAATCTATATTATTGTCTCTGATATACCTGTCTGATGCTTAGACACAGGTGTAATCAAGTTTCTCGCCAATTTATCTTGCGAGATCGTACTCGTACATCAGCGATCGCATCAATTTATTATATTTTAATAACTGGTTCTGTATGGCTCCTGTTCACTCTCGAAGTGTCTATAGCTACAAAACAGTACTAGACCGTATGTAACTGACTAGCTCACAGAAAACGCACAGCCTATAATATAGGCTGTGCGTTTTATGAGGACGTAAAGATTTGAAATTACGAAACTATCTACTAACTTTAGCCTACTCTCCTATCTTTGTCTTCATCCGCGCCGAGTTAGGTTTTTAAAATTCCTCGGGTTCCCCTTTGTTTTTCCGGGATAAAATTAGCCTATGTCCCATTCTCCCATGCCCACTCTCCAGGATCTCTAGGTGGTAAACTTTGCACAAAAACATTTATTCTTTGTGTATTGTTATATTTAATTATATTTGTGCTTAATAACGAGCAGATATAAAATTAGCTAACTATAGTGAACAGTGTTCCGTAACAGAATTCAATCTCCTTGACTTCATATTCAAAAACCATAACTCATTCCTGCTTTTAAGATCGCCTCCTACTATTTCTATTAAAACATAACCTTTAAGTGGTTAGCCTTTGAGTATTGCAAATACACACACCTCCAATACAATTTTTATGTAGATTATTTTGAAATATTATTTATTTTGATAATATCTATATTCTCTTTAACATTTCAATAAATTTTATTGAAGAAACATCTTTTGAGATAGCAGTGTTGCAGTATTTGTCTAGAAGATGCATATTCACGCTAAATATGATATGAATATTTATTTCAAAAATTTTTAAGTTTATCCTGTTTTAATTGAATCATAGGATAATATTATGTTAATTTATCATGTGGATGTAATTTTATTTTGATAGACGTGTGAAATAATAAACATAATATCATCATCTTAATAATACAACATAACACTGAATTTAAAACAGGTGTTGACTAACATTCAGAAACAGCTTAACAATAAAGACGTAACGGAAATAATAATATAAGAAATTGACGTCAATGTCAAAAGTCAAAACCTCAATAGGTGGCCTGGAATCTAATTCATTTTGAATCTATTTTGAATCAAGCTTATGTAATCGAAACATCTTGAATAATAGGAAGTTGTTTATGTACAGTGGCAGCTGAATAGAGGTTTATAGAATTCCCTTAAAGAGACTTAAGTCGGAGTTTTCTTCCATGTTTGAGACGACCACAAAGTATAGAATAGAATAGAATAGAATAGAATAGAAATGTTTTTTATTCAAATAAACTTTTACAAACACTTTTGAATCGGCAATGAGTCTACCACTGGTTCGGAATGCCGTTCCTGCCGAGAAGAACCAGCAAGAAACTCGGCAGTTGCTCTTTTCAAAATACTTTTACAATATACTTAACAGATATTCTATGTATGCAGAGTTTCCACAATGAGGGAAAGGTCCACAAAAGCATACGTAATTATTTCTAATTATAATTCAACATATGTCAAGACGGGCAGACAGAAAGTAGCCCCATTGCCGCTGGTGGCACCCGTTCACGAGCATGACGCATGACCCAGCCATTGCTTCGCTCAACCATATTTTAGGGAACGCAACAACCCGCATCACACGACACCACCGCAGAAATGTTAAAGAGAGTGTGACATACTTAGGCTACCCATCCTAAGGCATCGAATTGAAACTAATATTCAAATCAAATACTCATTTTAAAATATGACTTGTACACAAATAAAGTGGAAACTCTGAATAGAATAGAATTATTTTGATATACAATTATACAGGTTAATCATTACCTACTGTCTCATGAATCGCTGGAACGAATTACATCCACGTTTTTTTGTCATTTATATAGTCTTCAATCGTATAATATGCTTTTTTCATGAGCGTAGTTTTAATCGATTTCTTAAACTTGTGTAAAGGCAAGTCCAAGATCGACTGTGGAATTTTATTATAGAACGTCACGCCCATTCCCACAAATGTCTTTCGGACCCTCTTGAGGCGCAGTCGAGGGATCACGAGCCTATTTGGATCTCTAACCTGCCTATCTCGTAATTCACCCTTTTTTTTGTAATTCACAATGTTTTGTCTGACAAATATTATATTGTTATAAATATATTGTGAAGCTACTGTAAGAATGCCTATTTCTTTAAACGAAGCGAATCCCGCGGCTTTAAATTATAGATTGCGCGAATCGCCCTCTTCTGCAATACAAAAATTTTTCCAATATCGGCCGCTTTACCCCATACTAAAAACTTGGTATCCTGAACAAGGTGAAGCGGTGCTTCACGCCTGAGCAGCGCCTGACTCTCTATCAGGCTCAGGTGCGCTCGGCCATGGAGTACTGCTGCCACCTATGGGATGGCTCTGCCAAGTACCAACTCGATGCATTAGACTCGGTAGATCGCCGTGCCCGCCGAATTATAGGTGATCAGTCACTAACGCAGGCAAAAATGCTCAGTCTGCAGCACCGTCGCAATGTTGCCTGTCTATCGGTCTTCTATCGGATATACTTTGGAGAGTGCGCTCAAGAACTTCACAACCTTGTGCCCCCTTCACCGTTTTACCACAGAACTTCGAGAAATCGTGAGCGTTGGCATCCTTACGTGGTTGAAATCCAACCTGCTCGCACGAAACGCTTCTGTTCAACGTTTCTGAATCGAACCGCTAAGGTGTGGAACGCACTTCCAACTTCTGTGTTTCCGGCCACGTATAACCTCAGTACCTTCAAGGCAAGAGTGAATAGGCATTTTCTAGGCAAGCGCGCTCCAACCTAGACCTCATCAGTGCTGTCCAGCATTGATTGTCGTCAAGCGCAAGCCTATCCCGCAATAAAAAAAAAAAAAATACTAAGATTCCGTATGACATAATACTATGGAAATATGCAAAATAAACAATTTTTGCAGTTTCTATGTCAGTTATCTGTCGAATCTTCCTAACAGCGTAAGCAGCAGAGCTGAGCTTGCCAGCAAGTACTGCTATATGGGTGCCCCATTGCAGCTTTGAGTCCAGGGTTAATCCCAAGAACACTGTGGAGTCCTCTGTTTTCAAGGATTCATTACTTATCTTTAAATTTTTACTGACAGTTCTGGTGTTAGGCAATAAAAACTCAACACACTTTGTTTTTTTAGCATTTAAAAGTAGATTATTTGCCGTAAACCATTCAGAAACTTGAGATAATGCATTATTTACATCGTCAAAATTGTCTTTTTTCCTATCGACTTTGAAAATCAAAGTCGTATCATCAGCAAATAGTACAATATCGCAAGTATTTTGGACAAAATATGGTAAATCGTTTATGTAAATCAAAAACATGAATGGACCTAGAATAGAACCCTGGGGTACACCCATTACTGAGGCTGATCCGGATGATTTTACATCATTGACACACACTCTTTGAACACGATCCCTTAGATAAGACGCAATGAGGCTAAGTGCAATATCTTTAATACCATAGTGGCTCAGTTTAAGTAAGAGGGTCTTGTGATCAACGCAGTCGAAGGCTTTTGATAAATCACAAAAAATACCAATGGCATTCTGTGAGTTATTCCATGCATCGAAAATGTGTTGTAACAGCGTTGCGGCTGCATCGGTTGTTGATCGACCCTTAGTAAAACCGTACTGCTCAGGGTGAAGAAGTTTATTTAAGTTAAAGTGTAGAAGCAGTTGGTTGAACATTATTTTTTCGAAAATCTTGCTACTGTATGAGTATTACTACTGTATTGTAATATAATGATCTTGGAGAGGAAGAGGAGAGAGAAAATAGATATATTATAACATAAAAACCAGGGCTACGTTAGTGCGCGTTAGCGAACTTAAACGAAGTATACATAATTATTTATTCTCGTACTTCCAACCTTATAGTCGTTTTTACTCGTAGGTAATTACACTCAGATTTCTTCACCAATTATTGTTTTCATCACACATAAGTTTTATAGAGATAGGTGAAAACAGTTCGAATTCAAATATGTGACCTTTTCGTGAGAATCCATTAGTTCTCTATAAACTAGTTCATCAAGTC
Organism: Oeneis ivallda; assembly: GCA_029955525.1. Taxonomy (NCBI): domain Eukaryota; kingdom Metazoa; phylum Arthropoda; class Insecta; order Lepidoptera; family Nymphalidae; genus Oeneis; species Oeneis ivallda. The sequence continues at coordinate 8,669,175 of JARPMR010000003.1, read as the reverse complement.
TTAGATGTAAGCTATAGGTCAAATACCTAATATCTACTTCTACTATAGGTACCTATATAAACATAGTATATAAAGTAAAGAAGTTAATAAGAATAGTAATAGAGTAATATGAAGAAGCTCATGCTTTGTTTACAACGCAATAAGGCAAAGAACATCAAAAGCATATCGACCTTTGCCTGATATTCTCATTTGTTTGTGCATATAAGTAGGGTTACACCGGTTAAAGTTGAACTTTTACACGCCTTTACGAATGCCATCCGCATTGTTGCCCGGTCATATTAATATTATGTGATGCGAATCATTCAGCAAATTACTATATTATGACTTACAATTGGTTATAATTGCTAGAACACCAGTTTCGTCGTGTTCTGTTGATTTCTTATTTTGCGTGGCAATGTACGTAGGTTCGTCGTACCTACGTCATTGAACTATTATGTACTAAAGCACACCTACGTTGTTTTTTTTTTTGTTTTTACCTTGAGACTCTCACTACAGTTACAGGTAAAGAAGTACAGGAAAGCTTTCCTCAAGCCAGTGCAAGAACCACAAAGCTATTTTAATGAAAATTAGTACATAATATAACATGCAATACTTTATATAGTCTCAACAACTTCTTCCTAATACAAGTACATATTATTAATTAATTTTATTTGTTTCATTTAAGTACGTGTTTGTTTATATTTATCTTTCTCTCTAAGTAGTTTTTAGAGTTTCGTATCCAAAGGGTGCCAACGGGAGCCTATTACAAAGCCTCAGCTATTACAAAGAGCATTTTTCCCCATATGCTAATTTAGTACTACATATCTAAGATCTAAGATATGTGAGAAGAAATATGTACCTAACTTTAAAAAAAGTGATGTATTACGGAACCCTAAAAGAGCAAGGCCCGACTCGCACTTGGCCGCACATTTTTACTAGCATGTTGTGGCTGTAAGTGGGTCTATATTACTGCACATTTCCTCTTTTCATATACCTACATGTATTTATAGATTTTAATGTTATTTCTGTAGCCCAACCCATCAGACTGGCAACTTTTAGCGGCAGCAATCGCGGCGTTTTTATGGCTTTTAGGGCCAGAAAAACGCCGCGATTGCTGCCGCTAAAAGTAGCCAGTCTGAAATATTATCGAGTCACATTATGTTTCTTTATAAGGATAAAACGCATGAAGCTTTAATATCAATTCCCTATGATAACATAAGGCTTTAGAGAAGAAACCCTATAAACCTGAACCTGAATAAATGAAGAGGGTTTGGAGCGTGGCATTGCGTAATATAGGTAGTACATGATATTATTTTACAAAATTGGTAGAGCTATTTAAAAGTAATTGACCGAGCGAAGCGAGGTCTCTGAGTTAACTAGAGCGATTTGCACTTGTCCGTCCGTCCGTCCGTCCGTCTGTCAGAGCCTTATAACTTTTGAATTACTGAACGTAATTACTTCAAATTTAGATATAATATGTAAACCGATGGCCTCCAGCCGAAAATGGCTTAAAAAGTTATAAAAATCTTTATTTCAGGGGGGCTCTCATAGAAGCGAATGCGAAGTAAAAAAAAAAAATATCGCGTTACATAAAATTGTTACGTATCATTTTAAAGATAATTTTGAACTGAGTACAAAAATTTTTTTTTTTAATTTTTCCCTTAAAATTGACGAAATGGGGGGCTTTCAAAGTGGCGATTTTATACGCTCGCTTGAAGACGCTCTCTAGGAAAATCCGCTATGGATTTTCAAACTGATTTTATGTTTTTAGGTCACTTATATCCTGTACTTGAACAACAAATACTAAAATTATATGAATATTATAAAGAAACGAGATTATTTAATTTTTAATGTACATCAGTAATTCATATCGCATCAACATAGCTTCACAATAATGCTAATAGATGGCGCAGTCAGTAACTATTCCCATGGAACTACGAGTTACGACTAACGACCTATCCCAAAAACAGTTTTGCGTCGACCATTATTATTTAGTTACTTATTATAATACAATAATTGTATTGTAATTTTTTTTGTACCATATTATTCAATTAAAATTATTTTTTAGTTAAAGTTTAGTTAAATATTGTATATTTTCTATTCGCGTCGATAGATGACGATTTGTACAGATGCCCGTAACCCGGTTTCACTCGTTAGTACCTACATAATAATTCAATGTTTTCACTAACGTTCCCTAACCTTTACGGGCTACCTATAAGTTAGGTGATTGATGTTTTCTGTCAACTTATTTATCACGATCCTGTACGGGACACCTAAAAGGATATTGGGACGGATGTTAGGACTTAGGATTGTATTTAGGAGCTACCTACGTTAAGAGACTCCTACTTAGGGGATGATTTAGGTATGTTTGGTGAAAACGGGCATAATAATAATGTCAGTTTTGGTTATCATGTATCGATTGAATGAATAATCATGGGATACCGTTACCGCGAGGTCTCAGTTCGGGGCGAACCACTAGTTAAGCTTAGTAGAGTCAAAGGATCAGTGGTTAAAATATGAATGATGAATATCTACATTTGTATAATATCAACTCCATTGCATTTTAGGTAAGTGGAGCGAAATATATAAACCTTTAGATAGATATCTACAACATAATTAGGTAGGTATATTACTCCTGTTACTTGATAGCTTAATAATTTATGTCTAACATAACGAACGATGGTATGAAGGAGTGCGTATTATCGAATTCTTTGATCTGTATTAGCTTCATCAATAACCAGTCGACAGATGGCAGGTCACGAAAAACATTACATTAACATGGCTTTACAGAAATCGTGGGCTAGATATAAATGGCGATGCTTGAGTTTGGTATGTCGTCTAAAAATATCCGGTTCGATTAATACCTAGCTGCAGGCCTTAAAATAGACGAAGACTTAGAAAAATAGACGTTGACTTATAAGTAGGTACAAAAAATGAAACATCCCGGGTAGCTGTAAATGAGTGTGACTAGTACATAAGTAATTTAAAGTTTATGCTTCGAGTCAAATAGGTAGGTACCTACCTATACCCGGAAGATTCGTTATTAACCTATATATTAGAGACATGACAGGTCACGAAATAGGTACATTACAATAAAATGGGCTTCGAGAAGTCGTGGGTTACAATGTTTATGGCGCATGCGTTTGTCTTGAAGCTGTGAAGGTAATGATAGAATATCCTGTTACTGTATACATGACTTGATTGCAAACCACAAAAATACACAAGGATAACCACAAAAACTTAACATTAGGTCTATGGGCACAAGAAGGCGGTCTTTTTATTTATCACTAAAAGAAGATCTCGTACAAACAACCTCATAAATAGCTAAGAAGATTTGAATGAGAAGACAATAGAAGTTATCATCATAATAAATTTATAAACACGTATCAAAAATTCCGAAGCCAGCGGGATTCAAACCCATATCTCTTGGGAATCGCGCCCGAGTGTGTTAGCCTCTTACACTATGGCTACGGTCGAACTACACAGTCAGTCTAAGCAACTGTTAAAAAAAAACTAACTGTAACTGAAAAAGTAGATGCATATCACTAATTTCGATGCTGACGTGTAGTTCGACCGTAGCCATAGTGTAAGAGGCTAACACACTCGGGCGCGATTCCCGAGAGATGTGGGTTCGAATCCCGCTGGCTTCGGAATTTTCGATATGTGTTTATAAATTTATTCTGATATTTCCTTAAGTGTAGGTTAACACTTTAATAAAAATAAAAAAAGTTATCATCATCATCATTAGCAACCCATCAATGTCTCACTACTGAGCGCAGGTCTCCTCTCAGAGAAGGGTTAGATAGCCTTAAGACCACCACAGACCACCACGCTGGCCCCATGCAAATGGGTAGACTTGAAACACCTTTGATGACACATCCGCAGGTTTCCTCACGATGTTATCCTTCACCGTTGAAGCTTGTGATATTTAATTTCTTAAGCGCATAAAACTTGCCAGAGGTGCATGCCCGGGATCGAACCTGTGACTGCCCGAATAGGAGACCGCAGGACTAACCACTAGGCTATCACTGCTACACCGTCTGCACTACAATAGAAGTACCTTAAACGTACAAAAATAAACCGTAACATCGATGCCCTAATATAATAAATCAATCTTCTTCTTTCTTCTATCAACGGATATCTAGATCTCTTACATAGATTTCCACATGCTTCGGTCTTGTGCCGTCTGTATTAGTTCGGATCCCTCCGAATCGTCTGATGTCTTCGGTCCACCATCACTATTTAACTAGCTTACCAACTTAAAACATTAGATACAATATTCACACTGCCTTAGCTATATCGTTATCTATACTTTAATAAGTATTACATCATGTGTAATATAATTAATTGAAATGGAAGCTGATTGATTTACTTTAACATTATCTATACATGAATCGTGATTAGGAAGAGTATTACGTAACTGTTGAAGCTACTTCTTTAACGTGTGAGGCGCAGAAGCGACTCAGTTTCATAAAATGTAACTAGGTAAGGTAAATATGTAACTAGATTGAGTTTGGATTATTCACTACACAGTGCTATGATAATAATTAGGTACCTATATATACTAGTGGTTCGCCCCGAACTGAGACCTCGCGGTAACGGTTTCCCATAATTGACGATCAAAATTGACATTATTATTATGCCCGTTTTCACCAACCATACCTAAATCATCCCATTTGTAGAAGTCTCTTTACATAGGTAGCCCCTAAATACAATTCTAACATCCCAATGTCATTTTCACCTTTAGTTGTCCCGTAGAGGTTCGTAATAACAAAGTTGACAGAAAGTGTCAACTAACTTAACATAGGTAGCCCGTAAAGGTTAGGGAACTGTTATAGTGAAATCCTCAAGGCCTCAATCAAACTTAGGTATAGTTTTTTGGAACATTCAAATTAAATTACTTGTACACAGCGTCAACTATTGACACGATCAGAAATATGTAAAAACAAACTGCAACGTGAAGTTTTATTGATGTTTGCTAAATGACTAAATAATAATCTTAATTGAATAATAGGTATGTTACATAAAGCTGCATTTGCTATATGAGATGAGAGCGCCATCTATTGACATCATTGTGAAGTTCTGTTGTTGCTGCTCATTAAAAGTTAAATAATTTAGTTTCCTTATTACATTTATCTAATTTTAGTATTTGTTGTTCAAGTACATGATATTACGCTAAAATTGTAAAACTTTCAAGCCCCAGCTTTCAATGGTTATTCCGTTCTGAGGTCAAATATAATCTCCACTTTGAAAGCCCCCCATTTCGTCAATTTTAGGAAAAAAATTTAAAAAAAAATACTTTTGTACTCTGTTCCAAATTATCTTTAAAATGAGGTACTGTAAACCTATGAAACGCAAATTTTTTTTTTTCTTCGCATTCGCTTCTATGAGAGCCCCCCTGAAATAAAGATTTTTATAAATTTTTAAGCCATTTTCGGCTGGAGGCCATCGGTTTACATATTATATCTAAAATTGAAGTAATTTCGTTCAGTAATTCAGAAGTTATAAGGCTCTGACAGACGGACGGACGGACGGACGGACGGACAAGTGCAAATTCACTCAAGTAGACTCAAAGACCTTCGCTTCGCTCGGTCGATTATTTCGCTTTATTTTTCCAAGATTACATTTTCAAAACTCAAAAATCAGTAAAACTAAGGGGTTTGTCCTACTATAATATATCGATATCCGTATACTAAACATAGAAAAGGAAAAAAATCTTTGCTTTAAAAAAGCTCCCCTATAAATTGCATCTTACGAATCTGCATGATTCGTACGTTTGCCATAGAGAAGGGTGTTGTAAGGAGAGATTAGGATAAAATACCTACTTTTTTGTTTATAATAAGCCTTTTTATGGCAAATTCCCCAAAAGTTAAAAGACTTTTTATCTTTATACTTATTTAATTTAATAAATTATATAATCATTTAATTATATTATCAAAATGATTATTTAGGAGGCATGACTAGGTATGCTCCACTGAAAAAGCTAATTTGATATTTTCTGATTTGATTTAAATCATGGCCCATAATATTATTATTAAAATTTCAACCTTCACCCATAATAGTAATAATAATTGAAATTCATAAAAAAAACCAGCCAAGTGCGTGTCGGGCCACGCGCAGTGTAGGGTTCCGTAGTTGCCAGTCACAAATATTATTGCTGACCTAGGATAGTGCTTTTATTTTATTTATGAACTGGCTGATGCCCGCGACTTCATCCGCGTGGAATTAGTTTTTCAAATCCCTCGGGAACTCTTTGATTTTCCGGGATAAAAGTAGCCGAAGTCACTCTCCAGGTCCTCAAATATACCCATGCAAAAAATCACGTCGATCCGCTGATATTAAATATATTTTGAATAATTTATAGTGTAAGTTTTTGTAGTGTAAGTTGCACATTACAAAATATGCAACTTACAGTAGGTACGTGTAATACCTAACCTAGAAAAACTAGATATAACTCCTTGACTTATGAACCCTACGTGGGCAACCATTTAGCTGGCAGAGGGGGGGGGGGGCACATGACTTTAATAAAATTTAGCACTTTAAAATATCATATTTCACAAACGGATCCCTGAATCGAAATATGGTGTTCCCAATATTTTTGAAAGACCTATTCAACGACTCCCCACACTATGGGATAGACGAGAAAAAAAATCCATCCCCACTTTACATGTAGGGGAGGTACCCTAATAAAAATTAATTTTCACAATTTTATTTCACCACTTTGTTGGCGTGATTAATATTTATACCCTTGTCAAATTACAGTTTTGTAGTACCAATAGTCTCTGAGCTAAACACAGACAGACAGACGGACGGACATGGCGAAACTATAAGGGTTCCTTGTTTACTTCGGAACCCAAAAAAACTACATTTATAATGTTCTCTTTAGATGCGTTCGCCTTATGATCTGCGAAACGAGTTGTTTTCAAGGGCGCGCGTTAAAATCACACGGTTGTTTTATTTTATGAAGCAATAGCTGATTGATGTTGTAACGAAACGATTTTGTGATACGTAGACTTCTCAAAAGGTAAGGTGCATTTTTAGTTTGACATTTAAATAATAATAGAACGATTTTCTCCAATGAGAAACGTGTGGAACAGAACGTTTCTCATTTGAGAAAATCATTTATTTCTTATTACAGTACCCGGCGATATATATTGCACATCGGCCTTTGGAATAAAACGCTTTTTATATTCCCTTGCAAGGAAAGCCAGAAATTCACGTAGTAATTACTGAAATCTCTTCACAATCGGCGAGCACATCACGTAACATATATAAAAAAAATGCAGTCGAACTGTGAATAGAATAGAATAGCGTTTTATTCCAAAGGCCGATGTGCAATATATATCGCCGGGTACCTACTGTATTTACCTTTTTGTTTTGCTTTGAGTTGCCGTAGAATAAAAATGTGCAAATTGCCTCACAAAAATGGAAAAACTGGGAACTTTTAACCAAAAATCATAGTTTTTCCCACACCTTATTGTGTTCGTGAAGCAATTGGATTTTTGTCGAGTTTCTATATTGTGTTACAAAACAAGAGTTATTACCACCTATGTTTCATGCAAATTGACGGCATTTAAAGCCGTGAGTAATAAATACTTCTAGGTACATTCCGAAAGATCCATACAATATCAATTGCACACGTTCTATTTTATCCTGAATCCCTACTATTATAAACGTGAAAGTTTGTTTGTTGGTTTGTAGGTTTGTTGATTTGTCCTTCAATCACGCAGCAATAGGGCAAAGGATTGACATGATTTTTGCATAGAGATAGTTTATGGGCCGGAGAGTGACATAGGCTACTTTTTATCCCGAAAAAAAACACAGTTTCTATGGGAAGATACGCTTATGCTCACGCTAACGCATGCTTGCTTATTTGCATGCTTGCTTGAGCATGCTTGCTTGAGATTTCAAAAACTGATGCTTGCTTGCTTGGGTTTTTGAAACCGATGTTGCTTGCTTGGGATTTTAAATACCAATGCTTGCTTGCTTGCTTGATTGCTTTCTTGCTTGGGATTTTGAAAACCAATGCTTTCTTGCTTGGGATTTTAAAAACCAATGCTCGCTTGCTTGGGATTCTAAAAACCGATGCTTGCATGCTTGCAGGAATAAAAAAACCGAAACAAACGCGGACGAAGTCGCGGGTAACAGCTAGTCGTTAATAACACTTGAGTTTCACGACTAGTAGCTATCTATAATTGGCAGATAGATTTTGAAAGTGATTTGATGACAAATAGAACTTAAGAGGAATCTCTACATTTTTGTAGACTCACTGAACTTCATGATTATATTTTTAACCCCCGACGCAAAAAGAGGGGTGTTATAAGTTTGACGTCGATATCTGTCTGTCTGTATGTGTGTGTGTGTGTGTGTGTGTGTGTGTGTGTGTATGTCTGTGGCATCTCAGCTCTCAAACGGATGGACTGATTTCGATGCGGTTTTTTTCATTTGAAAGCCAGTTTCCTTGCTGTGGTTCTTAGCTATGTTTGTATAATATCGGTCCAACAGTGTAAGAGTATCAGGTCTTTTCCAAAATGATGTAAGGTATTTTTGGCGTATGATTACTCGATTAAAAGTGCTTCACGCGTGCCATGTCGGGGGCGTTTTAAATTTTCAATTTACACTTGTTTCTTATATTATATTGTATGGGAACATTATTTAAGTAAACCAAGAAGATACTTAATCTATATACTAATATTATAAAGAGGAACGATTTTTTTGTTTGTTTGTTTCAAGTACCAAATAGGCTCTGTAACTACTGGACCGATTTTAAAAAAAATTTCCCCAATAGAAAGCTAAATTATCAGGAAGTAGCATAGGCTATAATTTATTTTCAAAAAAATTAGAGATCCTTAAGAAAATTGCAATAATGGTATATTATAAATGCAAAAGCGTGTTTGTTTGTTGGTTTGTCCGTCAGTCACGCTAGAAGAAAGCTACGGATTGACGTGATTTTTTGGATAGGTATAGTTCAGAACCTGGAGGGTGGAGGGTTCCCGCGGGATTTTAAAACTAAATCCACGCGGACGAAGTCGCGGGCATCAGCTAGTAAAATATATAAACTTGTTTCAAACTTGACCTTTGATAGTCTAGACCAAAATATTATATGAATACAAAAACAGGTCTTAAACCTATTCTTTTTATGTCTAAACCTTACAATCAATTAGGTATCTCATAAATAATAATTTGTACTATCTATATACCCTACCTATAATATTGACACAAAAATCACATATATAATAATCATAAAACTACTCGTATCACCCAAATGTTTTTTTCATGAAACTACTTAGCATCTCAAATTAAAGGTGAAGGTTGTCAAGTTAATTTCTAATACGTGAAGACCACACCTAATTACTAAGCACGTCTACCTAATTGGTAGAACGAGTTAAGTTTGACTGTAGAGTAAAAATCTTATGAATTAGACGTCAAAAAAAGTACCCATAACTAATACTGTGTCCACTAATCATTTAACGTGTGCAATTTTTGGCAGAGATCTAAAAACGAATTTTGCAGAACTTGTAAAAATTGACTTGCTGTGAATGTTTATACAGTGAAGTAACCCGCCAAAGCTAACTTCTAGTAAGTAGTTCAAATAGTAGTGGACATATCTCTGATGTTGGTTTGAACTATTAAATATCTACCTAGGCAAACATTATTAAGGTACGAGACCTTTAGGTAAGAGAGGTCCTCTCCTCGTACGATTATACATATACCTACATGATGACAGTACATACATTATTACAATTTATTATTTGATATAAATGATGATGATGAATGAGAAAGAGTGATATTTTTAACAGCTAGCTAGGCCGTCAGTCAGCCAACACCAAGTCCATTTTGCGAGATATTGCTGTTCTAGTAACGTGACAACTCTTTGGGTTGAAGCAGTAAAATATAATATTAATTTGTCCTTGTTATAGAATAGTTTAAAAGGAAAAAAGGCTGCTGACCTCTACACGTACGCTTGGCTTTTTTTCGATTCATCAAGAAGACTGATTTATTACTGTGAAATAAAGTTCCTAAATTGCAATTTTCTACAACTATCATAATACTGTTTTACCTTTATGTAAAACTAGATGATGCTTGCGAAATCGTTCTGGTGGATTCAGTTTTTAAAATCCCGCGGGACTCCTTTGATATTTATTCCCGGGATAAACAAGTGTAAATTGAAAATTTAAAACGCCCCCGACATGGCACGCGTGAAGCACTTTTAATCGAGTAATCATACGCCAAAAATTCCTTACGTCATTTTGGAAAAGAGCTGATACACTTACACTGCTGGACCGATATTATTTAAACGTCCGTTGCTCTGTTGCTCCGTGATTGAAGGACTAACCAACAAATAAACACACTTTCGCATTTATAATATTAGTAAGGATAGTAAAGATACGAGACGTAGATATTATTTTTAGGAACCATACTGATATTATAATTGCGAAAGTGTGTTTGTTTGTTGATTTGTTGGTTTGTCCGTCAATCACGCCGCAATAGAGCTACCAATCAACGTGTTTTTTGCATGGGTATATTTGAGGACCTGGAGAGTGACATAGGCTACTTTTTATCCCGGAAAATCGAAGAATCGGGGATTGTAAAAACTAAATCCACGCGGGCGAAGTCGCGGGCTAGTCTTTACTAAAACAAGAAACTTCTATAGTTTCGTCTAGTCATTTTCCATCTGTCTGTTCATCTGTTACACACACACGGACAGATAAACAGAGTAAATGATGACTAAGTTAAATGACACAGTTATAAAAATTGGTATCGCTGCATACACGAACCTTTTACGGACTTCGGTATGGCCCAAGTTTGAAAGCTTCGTTTCGTTATTACAGTTTTGGTCCAATAAAAGCTTTGTACTCGTCATCATTACCCAACCCATCGAGGGCCCTGCACTTTTGCGCATGCTTCTACTCTCAGAATTAGATGGTGTAGACTGGTGTAGACCATACAGTCAAACACGCTCTTCGCACTTTCAAAGGTTTGAAAATATAATGAAGGCGTGCAGATTTCATTGCGATGTTTTCCTTCATCCTTGAAGCGAAGTGGGATTCCAAGTCCGAACCCTTAGAAAGGGTGATCGAAGTCTTAACCACTAGACCAAGCTTTGGACTTACTTGCTTTAGACCAAGCTTGCAAGCTCGTAGGTCTTTATTTTATTCGATGCAAGACGAGTATTCGCACCCGCGCCGCGCCGCGCCGCGGTGCGCCAGTGAGGTCACATTCCACACGGATTTGTAATAATTTAATTACCATTACGTGTTCAACGATTTATTAAGCTCTATGGTGAGATGAACTGCGCATTATGGTACCTATTAGAGATGAAATAGGCCTAATGGGTGTTTGGATAATGAAGCTTCTTCTAATTTGTGCACACAATAAGTATTGAATTAGAATGCCTACGCATCAAGACGGATTGAGATGAGTCAATGGGAAGACGTACCTATTTATACATACTCCGTAAGAGTAGGTACCTGCTCAATCTTGCCTTGACACACTCTTTACTTTAGTTAATACTAGCTGATGCCCGCGACTTCGTCCGCATGGATTTAGTTTTTAAAAATCCCGCGGGAACTCTTTCATTATCCGAGATAAAAAGTAGCTCTCCCGGTCTGAGGAACCACTACTACATCCATTACTATACCCATGCAAAAAATCGCATCAATCCGCTGTTCTGTTGCGACGTGATTGAAGGACAAACCAACAAATAAACACACTTTCGCATTTATAATATCAGTAATGCTTTATTATAACACTTTTTATAATTGTCAAATTTTTTACCATACTTAACCAAAGACAAAATTACGTTTAGCTGTCATTTACGTTTTGTTATTCCACTGTCATTTGCGTTTTGTTATTCCATGTCAGATGCGTTTTTCTTATACCACGTTTTATAGTGACATGACGGAAACGCGGTCGAACGGGATAAAAAGTATCCTATGTCCGTCTCCTGGTTCTAAGCTACCTCTCCACCAATTTTCAGCCAAATCGGTTCATCCGTTCTTGAGTTATAAATAGTGTAACTAACACCACTTTCTTTTATATATATATAGAAGATTACACACAATATGTTAATTAAGTTGCACTTTTGATGTCTAATAATTTGAGATACGGTTGAATGTTAAATTAAAAAAAAGAAATTGTGACATCACACTTCAGTAGCGTTCTCTCTGTCTAAGAGGAAACTTTAAAGCTCTATATTTCCGAGACTAGTTAAGATATTTAAAAAAAATCGGCCAAGTGCGAGTGGGGCCTCGCTCTTTTAGGGTTCCGTTAAAAAAAATTAAATAAAAATATTTCCATGTACCCATGTAAATATTTTAATTTAATTTTTTTAATTTAATTTAATTTTTATTATTTGTTGTTATAGCGGCAATAGAAATACATAATATGTGAAAATTTCATCTGTCTATCTATTACGGTTTACGAGATACAGCCCGCTGACAGACGGACGGACGGACGGACGGACGGACGGACGGACGGACGGACAGCGTAGGCTTAGTAATAGGGTCCCGTTGGTACCCTTTGGGTACGGAACCCTAAAAAGAAAATTGGCATTGTACTAGTGGTTCGCCCCGAACTGAGACCTCGCGGTAACGGTATCCCATGATTATTCATTCAATCGATACATGACGACCAAAACTGACATTATTATTATGCCCGTTTTCACCAAACATACCTAAATCATCCCCTATGTAGGAGTCTCTTTACGTAGGTAGCTCCAAAACACAATCCTAAGTCCTAACATCCGTCCCAATGTCCTTTTAGGTGTCCCGTACAGGATCGTGATAAAGAAGTTGACAGTAATCATCACATAACTTATCATAGGTAGCCCGTAAAGGTTAGGGAACGTCAGTGAAAACATTGAATTATTATGTAGGTACTAACGAGTGAAAACGGGTTAGGGGCATTTGTACAAATCGTCATCTATCGACGCAAATAGAAAATATACAAAATGATATTTAACTAAAGAATAATTTTAATTGAATAATATGTTATTATATTATGTACCTAAATAATAATGGTCGACGCAAAACCGTTTTTGGGATAAATCGTAGTCGTAACTCCTAGTTCAATGGAATAGTTAATGACTGCGCCATCTATTAGCATTATTGTGAAGCTATGTGAAATTTACTGACGCTCATTAAAAAATAAATAATCTCGTTTCTTTATAATATTCATATAATTTTAGTATTTGTTGTTCAAGTACAGGATACAAGTGAAGTAAGAAAATAAGTACAACTTGAAAATATATAGAAAATTTTCCCAGAGAGCGTCTTCAAGCGAGCGTATTAAATCGCCACTTTGGAAGCCCTCCATTTCGTCAATTTTAGGAAAAAAATAAAAAAAAAAATACGGTTGTACTCTGTTCCAAATTGTCTTTAAAATGATACACAGAAAACCTATGAATCGCAAATAAAAAAAAATTTCTTCGCATTCGCTTCTATGAGAGCCCCCCTGAAATAAAGATTTTTATAACTTTTTAAGCCATTTTCGGCTGAAGGCCATCGGTTTACATATTATATCTAAATTAGAAGTAATTACGTTCAGTAATTCAAAAGTTATAAGGCTCTGACAGACGGACGGACGGACGGACGGACGGACGGACGGACAAGTGCAAATCGCTCTAGTAAACTCAGAGACCTCGCTTCGCTCGGTCAATTATAATATTTAAAAACGTTATTTTAAATAAATAAAAAAATATCAGTCAGATACTCAATTATCCAGTCTCTAAATCCCGACCGTTAGGATGAGCAGTAGGTAGCCAGCAGCATCAAGATTGAGGGGCTGGGACCTTTTTTACGGCCACACTACGTAGTATTAGTCTATACTTGGTACCTATAATATAAATTCACAATTGACAATTCCTCAATATCCACTGTTCTGTTCTGTGGGCAGTACCCAGCAGCATCAGGATTGAGGAACTGGAGTTCAATGGTGTAGTCTATTTGTAAATGGCCAAGACCCTTATAATATATGTATTGTAAGCATGTAATAATTTTTTTAACTCTTATGCGAGTGAATTGCTGCTATCCGATATTATCTCCGATATTATTTATCAAATCTTGTTTCAAAATTGGGCAAAATATATGTGATGGTATACTTTTACACTTTCAAATAAAAAAAGAATTATTCAAGTCGAGTTAGATTTGACGGAGTTATAGAGTATAATAGACAAGAACTTTCATCCCCTATCCCGGAGGAACCTTATTGTTTATCAGGATAGAAACTACCCATATGTTGATCCTTAGTATCAGTTATCACTATACCAAATTTAATTCAAATCCGTTCAGTAGTTATCGCGTGATGCGCACACATACATACAGACAGACAGACAGACAGACAGACGGACAAAAAATAAAAAATAATTGTTTTAGGCTCAGTGTCGATGATAAAGCATACTCCAACTAAAATTTTCAAAATATATTTAATGTACAGAATTCGGCCAGTTACAGTTTTATTAATACAAATATTATAGATTACAATTTATCGCTATCATAATAACATTATCTTCATAATTAATGTAAATATAAAAATTCACTAAGTTCTGTTATTAAAAGTTGAGGCCAAAGAGTTAAGGCAGTGACCGTCAGTCGGTATTAAATCGATTTTAAAACAATTCTCACTTCGTACCATCAAGGCGAATGACAAAATAATTAAATTAAAAACAAATAAGACTCATTTTTGAGTTAATTCTTATTCCTCAATTTCAATATTAATTATTTATCGTTACGTTACGTTAAATTTATCGGTTTATTTAATTAATTGTTTATTAACCGAGTTCCTTTAAAAATTCTTTTCTAAAAACCGACTTCAAAACGCCACTACAAAGTATAAAAATAATTTTAGTTTGTACACGTTGCAGCAAGATTGAGGAACTAGGATCTAGAGCTCCACGATGTACCTAACATCTCTAATAGCTCTAGATCCTAAAAATTCTCAAATCTCCGCAGTATACGTGGGCAGTACCTCTGCAGCATCAGATTTGGTGAATTGAAGGTTTTTCATGGGACCATTGCGCATCCTATGTCGATTTAAAAAAAAAACACGCGCATTAGTCCAGAAATCCCGGAGAAATCGGACAACACACTTAGAAAAAAAAAGATACCGGCCTAATTGAGAACCTCCTTCTTTTGGAAGTCGGTTTAAAAAGAGGTGGTTCTCATTTCGGTCACTATCTTTTTTTTCCCTTTATAGTAGTAGGTAATTATTTGAGTAAGTGCTAGATAAATCCATTAAACCGTCTAAGACTTAGATGGTTTAATGTAATGGTAATGTTAATATAGTACTTAGATTCTAAGTACTAGGTATATTTACTTATGAGTAGGTAAGTTGGAATATCAACTTTATCTGGAGTCGCGTTCTGTTGAACCAAGATAGCCTCTTCTTTATTATATGACAGAAAAATCACGTGATTTATTTGAAAGTGCTATACTTTTTTATCTCAATAATATCTATATTTATAAAAATCTCATGTCACGATGTATGTTCGGGATAAACTCGAAAACTACTGAACCGATTGGGACTCAAATCAAACTTCGTAACTATCTGTAATTTGGTCCAACATAGTTTTTATCTTAATTATTGACATCAATATTTGTTATTGCAAATTAAAATATGTGAATTACACGACAGTCATATATACAGTTCGAGATTTAGGTTGCTAGGCAACAAAAATGCGAAAGTGTGTTTGTTTGTTGGTTTGTCCTTCAATCACGAAGCAACTCGCAGCAGAGCAACGGATTGATGCGTTTTTATGCATGGGTATAGTAATGGGTGTAGTAGTGGGTCCTCAGACCGGGAGAGCTTTTTAGCTCGGATAATTAATCAAAGAGCGGAATTTTTAAAAATTAAATCCAGGCGGACGAAGTCGCGGGCATCAGCTAGTAATATACCTAGTAATTTAAGTACTTAATCGTTTTAGGCAGTTTAGGAGCTTCTAAGATAGCCACCGTATTAATTTACATCGTAGGAATTAATAGAAAGATTTATAAGAAATAAAACAAAGATATTATTAGATAAGTAATTATTTTATATTGCAATGACCTCTATAACGATAGGATTTTCCTATTTTGGTCAAAATTCTAGAGTATGCTAATATTGTAAAATAATCATTCACATAATAGGAGGCAATAGATTCAAAAATATAATACTTATAGATTTTTAACAGTCTAAGCAGTACTATATGGGAAAGAACAATGACAGGAATGCATGTATAATGTGCTGGAACAAACACCAGTCATCACAAGAGTGACGGACATCAAGGCTTCTGATGTTTGAATGCCTATACTATTTGAATCGGATAACACAGCTGCTTGGGCGGATTTAATGCTTCGCACGAATAGTGTTGTAGGAACATTTAAATACTTATCCGAGACTGTACTTTTTTGGTAACAGACAAACAGTGCGAAACAATATTCACGTTGTGGTAAGTAGGTGTACTTACACGTACTTGGCCGTTTTTTTTATTGCTTTAATAGGTGCTTCACGACATTAATATTATGCTTGTTGGACAGTGAAGAGGTCTACATGCAGTAGGTAGGTTTCATATTTTTTCAAAAGACCACGCATAGAATTGCTTCTGGCATTGTTAAGTGAGAAGATATTTTGATAATAATTTGTTCCGGGTTAGATTTTCGTATTGCGTCAAGTTTTGGAAAATATCTCTCTAATTAACTTTAATTGTCGGCGTGATTGATATTTATACCCTTGTCAAATTACAGATTTCTAGTACCAACAGTCTCTGAGCTAAACCGCGGACGGACAGACAGACAGACAGACAGACAGACAGACAGACAGACGGACGGACATGGCGAAACTATAAGGGTTCCTTGTTTACTACGGAACCCTAAAAATGTAGATTTCCAGAACTAGGTAACATTTTATTTTTAAGCTCACCCGTGCGAGCCGTGGCACGTCAACTAGTTCATACTCTAATATAAATGTTGAATAGCATAGATAAGACAAATTCCTTTCCACTATCAAGTAAACCTACCACTGGTTCGGAAAACCCTTCCAACCGAGACGAACCAGGAAGCACCTCTGCGTTTGTTGTTGAGCTGATGTTGGGTCGAACCTCCCGATAGAGCGGAACATCACTATAAGCTTTGTGGCGCCTGCTACGAACACAATAGCGAATATTTCGCAAGCCGATAATCTTGCCGGTCGACATTCACATTCGCGACTGATATGCTTCGAGAAGGCTTCGAGGCTTGAGCGATGAATGTTTAATGGAATCCTGTGTTTGCACGCGGGTAAGTAGGTGATGAAATTGTGGGCAAATTCGCAATCTTGAATGATGAATGATGATGTGAGACATACAAAACAGCACACTCCTAATAATTCATCCCACAATAATAAAATGTCGTGTGTTACAAAACTAAAGGATAACTTATCGCATAAAAACGCGTTAATCTAAAACAAACGGTTAAGTTTCAAGTTACGGTTTGTTATGAATTTAATTTTATTCTTGGGTCCTCGGGCTCAAACTTTGAAAAAAGTAAGTCTATGTGTAATGTGTGGTTATTGTAAAAGTTTCATCATTTAAATATACTAATTTTGTTATTTTTTTAAATTTACGATTAGGTACCTACATTGTAAAAATTACTTAATGATGAACGATTTATGTATAAGAATAGATGTCATTTTTGCTAACCTATAAATAGAGTATACCTATCCTATCTATTCATCTCCTGGGTCTTCTTTAATTTTTTAATCAGTAAGGCCCGCTTGCAGAGACGCCGTATTAGGTTTAAGCCAGGAATAATTAATTTGTAATTTTGACAGAAGCTCTATACGAAATCTGTCAAAGCAACAGCTAACTCTGGGTTAAAAGGATAACCCGGTGTTTCTGCAAGCGGGCCTTAGTAGCTGGTGTAATACTCAAACCTTATAAGAGTAGAGAGTAGAGAACTTTTCACAGGTACCTAGCATGTGAAATGTTGGAGGTATTCCTTAGTTATCATGTAACTGTACACTGTAGGTACTTCTCTAATTTTTAGTACCTTCAACGAATATTTACCTTATCATTTTCAAAATAAATGGGATCTAAGCATGACAAAAATTCAAGCGTTTTAAACTGATCAAAATTAAATATGTAGGTCTGTATTTTGAGGAAAAAAGAGATCGGCAAGATATTCAAGTAAAAAGTCCGAACTGGGAAGTAGGTAGATACAGTTACATAATATATACTACGAGCGGAAACCGTTTTTCATGTTTTTGACTTCAAAAATATGGGATTTTCATATCCTCCATTTCAACCCCTTTATGATGGATTTTCTCAAAACCTTTTCTTTGCTGATGTCTAGACCCTAGAAAGAACCTAATTACCAAATTTTAAATTAAAATAACAATCACTTAAACTCTCCCATTCAAACTTTCATTCCCTATAAGGTGAAATTTTTAATTTAAATAAAATTTGAAAAATACCACCTGGGGGGATTTTTCAAAATAACTTATACAGGTCTTCATTATTTAAAGCTAGTTACCTAATCCCGATTTACAAACCTCAAAGTTTAAAAACATAGGACTTTCATATAACCTTCGAACCCCCATTTCACCCCTCACCCTCCACCCACCCATTTCACCCTTAACTTGTGGCTCATAAGGCCGAAATAAGACGGTGTCCCGTTCATTGGGCGAATTAAGACGGTTCATTTCGCAAAAATTTTCGCAACGATGAACGATGAACGAGGCACCGTCTAATTTGGGCCGATCTAATTCGAGACTCTACCACCGGCTCGGAATGCTGATATTCTGCTTAGAGAGTAGGTAGGTACAATACCAAATTAATTTTTGCGGACGTCACGTTAATGTTATAAATAATATTTAAACTTGGGTCATTGTTTCACTTGATAGTACACATGTGTAGTACACATACACATGTTAATAAAGTTAAGTTCGACTTTTCAAACCCCTATTTTAGCCCCTTTGGGGTTGAATTTTCAAAAATATTTTCTTAGCGGATGCCTACGTCATATGCCAGCTATCAGTATGTCAAATTTCAACCCAATCCGTTCAGTGGTGGTTTGAGCTGTGCGTTGATAGATCAGTCAGTCAGTCACCTATTCATTTTATATGTTTAAGATAAAGTGTTTGGTACTTACCTCAATCAAAATGGTAGAAATTCTTTGCTAATATTTATGATGACGTTATGGCTTATAATAAAATTTACAATATGATACATAAAATCTTCTTCTTCTTCCTAGCGTTTGTCCCGGCATACGCCAGGGTCCGCTTGCCTGCTAAGTTTCTTCCACTTTGCACGATCTAAAGCATCCTCTTTACGAAGACCGTTGGCACGTGCATCTGCCTGTACTATGTCAATCCACCGTTTCTTTGGCCGGCCTCGGGACCGCTGTCCAGGGACGGGCATATTTAGGCACCTGTGACCCACATAGTTTTGGGGACGGCGCAGTAAGTGGCCAAACCAACGCAACCGAGACTCTTGCATTTTGTCTGCGATATCTCGCACGCCTAAACTACCGCGGATGATATGATACATAAAATATAATTATGTAATTTCAAATTATAAAAGGTACAATATTATAATTTTTCTGATAATTTATGATCATTAATTCGATAATAATGATTGAATACTAATTTTTAAACAAGTTTGAAAATGTCATTTTTTACTACTCATACGCAGGTGACGCAGGCATTTTTATTTTTAAATTATATTAAACTAGCTGATGCCCGCGACTTCGTCCGCGTGGATTCAGTTTTTAAAATCCCGAGGGTACTCTTTGATTTTCCGGGATGCTTTACACTCTACAGGTTCTCAACTATACCTATACAAAAAAATCACGTCAATCCGTAGGTTTTTTGCAGCGTGATTGACGGACAAACCACCAAAGACAAAATTACGTTTAGCTGTCATTTACGTTTTGTTATTCCACTGTCATTTACGTTTTGTTATTCCACTGTCATTTGCGTTTTGTTATTCCATGTCAGATGCGTTTTTGTTATAACACGTTTTATAGTGACTTGACGGAAACGCGGTCGAACGGGATAAAAAGTATCCTATGTCCGTCTCCTGGTTCTAAGCTACCTCTCCACCAATTTTCAGCCAAATCGGTTCATCCGTTCTTGAGCTATAAATAGTGTAACTAACACCACTTTCTTTTATATATATAGATTATGATACCTTAACATTATATCTACATGATGCATGAGTTGAAGCATTATTTTTAAAGAAGTAATTTAAAATCCACACTATCGTGCACCTATCTTTTATCCGAGAAAAAATAGATACATGGTGCTTATTTAATAAATTATTAGGATAGAAACAGGCGTTACTTTGCGGAAGTTCATGATTAGCAAGAAAAGGTTAGAATTATTATGCTATAATCCGCCAACAGAAAAATCTGTATGGGTAAACATGCAGTAACAAGGTAAGCACTTTCCCAACCAAGCATGAAATTCAAGTGTGCAAGCAAGCAATGCCACCACCATTCACATGCACCACCACTCACATGCACCACCACACAAGACTTTTATACTATTCCCGACCCACGTTTCGCCCCGACACCGGAGCATCACCGGGAGATGTCGACTTTACAATGCAGTATTGTCTAGTCTATACATCTAGATGTTGGGCCACTAATATTTGCAACTCTTCCAAATTTCATGTCGGTAGCATTAATAGTTACTAAAATAATCGACTGTGACAGACGGACGGACGGATGGACGGAGAAATTCACACCATAAGATTTCCATTTTTACCATGTTAGTACGGAACCCTAAAAAGGACTTGCATCATAACTTAGTGTACTTTATTCTTTATTAAATGATGCCCGCGACTTCACCCGCGTGGATTAAGGTTCTTGATTCCCGCAGGAACTCTATAAATCTTTGTTATAAAATGTAGCCTATGTACGTCAATCCTGGCTAGCTATCTGCTAGAAAGGATTTTTTGATGTTCGGGTCCCAAGGGGGTTAAATGGGGGTTTAAATTTTGTATGAAAGTCCGTCATTTTTCTAGTTATACCGATGAAACTCGATATTTAGGCCAGCCGTACACGGACTGCTTCAAGCAGTTGAGACCGACTGCTTGAAGCCGCGACCGCGCGATGAACTACAGTCATTCATTCGCTGCCGTACACGCGACTGCTCGAGCAGTCGCGACCGCTTCAAGCCGTCAACTGCATGACGAAATTCCGTCGTGCCGTCGACCGCTCGCGAGCGGTCGCGAGGCATACACCGACTGCTCGAGCCGTTGACTGCGCTAGAGCAGTCGACCTTCTCCTCCTCCTCATAATTGTGTCTTCAAATTTAATTTTAGACTTTAGTACATTATTCAATTCATCAAACGAAGACATTGACATCCTAAATAAGTTGGAAAATTTTTCTTCATCACTTCTAAGTTCCATAAACAAATGATGGAATTGTCCATGTCTCTTAATTCCAAAATTTTCTCTTTTGACGTCGCCGCCGTCGTCTCCGCTTGAGCAGAAGCAGCAAAAGCAGTGCTTCTTCGTCAGAATCCATGACTCGACTGCGGTAGAAAATCAACTGCTCGAGCGGTTGGTAGCGACAGCTCGAGCAGTCAACAACCGACCGCTCGAGCAGTCGACGCCGACCGCTCGAGTGGTCCGTGTACGTCGCTCAGCCGTTAACTGCTCGAGCAGTCCGTGTACGGCCGCCCTTAGGCTTTAAATTATAGTTAACTGTTCCACAGTTTTTTAAAATTCTATCCCTAAGGGGGTTAATAGGGGTTGAATGTTTGTGTGATAGTTTTCCATTTTTCAAGTTATATCCACGAAACTCAGTTTTTAGACTTTTGATCAAAAATAAAGAATTACATTTTTGAAAATTCTACCCCCGAAGGGATAAAATAGAGATTGAGTGTTTGTACGACAGTCCTTCATTTTTGAAGTTATTTTTCAAGTTATGTATATGACTTGGTATTTTTGCTTTTAATTAAAAAAATTAAGAAGTACCTATTTCACAGTTTTTGAAAATTGTAGCTCGCAAAATCGGGCGGTCCCGAAACCAGAAGACCTAACGATTATATTTTCCCCTATGATTATTATTATTAGTTCGAGTCCTAACGATTATATTTTCCCCTATGATTATTATTATTATTATTATTTTTGAATATATAATTTCCAAAAAAAACGCGATTTTGTAAAAAAAATAACCGAGCAAAGCTCGGTCACCCAGATATTATGTTTCTATGAAAGTCCATAATTTTTGAGTTAGTTACATCGAGCAACGGATCTACGTGATCATGATCGATACATGGGTATGGTTGTAGACCTGCAGTGTTACAGGTTACTTTTATCCCGATAAAACCAGGAGTTCCCACGGGATTTTCAAAGAACCTAATTCCACACGGACGAAGTCGCGAGGGCAACAGCTAGTATAAATAAATAATTACATTATTGAGCATATCGCATATTATATTGAACTCGTACTCGTAGATTCTTGGAAATAGTTATGTCGTATGTACAATGTACATTGTATCCACATGTAGAGTAGATGTCCTTAACCTGATATACTCGTAAGACAACCAAGATATTTACAATATGCAGTTGAACTTGCACACGCTTGCCCATCATCAGTATAATAGATTTCAGTTTAAACCTACATCATAAGAAGCTACAAGCATGTGTTTATCTAAATAGATAGATAAGATGCCTACTTATGACGTATATGTACTTATTACTTAGTTGTAGGTAGATAAATACGCACGTCATGCACTTAAGGTGGAAGACACAGTTCTGCCCGCGAAATTCAAATTTAATTTGGTTTTTCGCAATTTGTAAACTAATACGACAAAATAGGCTTATGGCATTCTAATTGCGACGATGGCAATATCATCTTCACAGGTTTATATAAAAATCTTTACTTGAAAGTGTCCAGTTTAAGAAATTAATCAAAATATCGACTAATTTGTGAGTAACTCACGTCCAACTCAGTATTTTGATTAACTTCTTAAACTGGTCACTTTCAAGTAAAGATTTTTATGTAAACCTGTGAAGATGATAATTCTACTGGTTACTACTATTAAATTTGAATTTCGCGGGCAGACTCGTATAATCATCCTTAATCCCGAAAAGTTAACTTAAAATAGATGGGTACTTTTTTTTTACAATTAAGTTTTTCTTAATTGCTTGTAACATTATTTATTTCATGTTGAAATCTTAAAATAGGTGCTAATCTTTAGTTAGATCAAACATCTTAATAGAGATTATAGAATATACCTGTAATTGTAATAAGTAGGTAGATATACATATTTTTTCATCTAAATAAAAGCTATATTTTGTATTACAACAAGAATATTATTTATCGTAACTGTTTATTTAAAATACATACCTACTACATCTTTTATCGGTACACGTTTGCTCAAACTCTTTGTTAATTAACTAAACATTTTAACGCAGAACCATTGATGGCGACATGACAATTGTCATAATGTGGAAACTCTTGCAGAATACCTTCTTCTAGAGAAACGCATTGTGAAGCAAAATTTTTAATTGCGGCATGATTGCAGGCCTTCATTTAAATTAAAATCCCATTTAGACATTTTTACCACTTACGACCATAAAAATAATATTATTTTTCTTAATAACGTCTCAAGTTAATTGATAATTTTTCAAGAATCAATCAAGATTGATAATTTTAGCTATTATTGGATTTTAAATGCGTTTAATTTCTTGAGGTAAGTAGTTAGGTGAGTGTAGTTGTTAAATTATTAATTATCATCATGCATCACGATTCAGAAAAAACCGGCCAAGTGCGTGTCGGGCCACGCGCAATGTAGGGTTCCGTAGTTGCAAGTCACAAAATTTGCTTAATATTATTGCTGACCTAGGATAGTGCTTTTATTTTATTTATGAATATTGAATAGATTTTGAGTTTCGTGGTATAGATAAGTACTATAATATACTACAAAATATGCAACTAACAAGACAGTACAAAAAACAGATATAACTCCTTTACTTATGAACCCTACTTAGCCATGATAGTTTTCTTATAAAATTCTTTATATATACCTACTACTGCTGTGAATTTTTTCACGTAACAACCATTTAGCTGGCAGAGGGGGTGACACTTGACTCTAATAAAATTTAGCACTTTAAAATATCATATTTCACAAACGGATCCCTGAATCGAAAAATGGTGTTCACACAACAACAATATTTTTAAAAGACATATTCAACGACACCCCACACTATGGGATAGACGAGGAAAAAAATCATCCCCACTGTACATGTAGGGGAGGTAGCATAAAAAAATATTTTTCACAATTTTATTTCACCACTTTGTTGGCGTGATTAATATTGTCAAATTACAGTTTTCTAGTACCAATAGTCTCTGAGCTAAACCACGGATGGACGTACGGACGGACAGACGGACGGACATGGCGAAACTATAAGGGTTCCTTGTTTACTACGGAACCTTAAAAAGAGTTTCAAAGTTTATTTATGCGCTTGCAACGCCATTGACCAAAATTGATCCACTAAACTTGAAATTCAGTTTATGACGAATTTCATGCGGGCTTATTCAAACGCTAAGAAAATAGTATTATTTTTTACTAAGGTACCTACCTACCTAATGTTCTCGTAATGGAATGTAGTGTGAATGGAATCAGCGCCATACATGATCTCGTTTTTAAGGATTATGTGTGGCATGGTAATTGATGACCAAACCCAAACATTGTAGATAGGTATAGTCAGTAGTCTTTATTACGCATATATTCAGAACTGGCACTGCCAGTAAAATCAAATAAGTATAATATAATATAGATCACGAAGTTGAAAGTACCAACCTAGTACTTAAAAACAATGATTGATCAGAATGATCAGTGAGTTATTAGATAATATGTAAATAAATTATCATTGATTCTACTGTGTTAAATAATAATTGCATAAGTAAGTAACAAGCTCATGGTTTTGTTAGTCAACCTATAGTATATTTTAGAAATGCCACTTGTTGAACTATTTCACACGCAACTTAATAGCGATAAAAGAAAATAATAATAAAAATGTAAGTAATTAAATGTATAAAGTTTCGAATATCCATCTACCATATCAATCTCGCTCATCTCAGGGAGTTGTTGGATATCTACAGGCGTTGCAATACTGAGGTATGCGGAAGTCCTTACAAGAGTCCTTTGTCCAGCAGTGGACGTCTACGGTCTATCGGTGGATAAAGAAGATCAGAAGATCCACTACAAAACTTACCAAACTATAGTAATTATTTTTCTTCGTAAGGTAGAGAATAATTGAAGGCAGTTTACAATCAAACAGCATCTTCTAGGAATATGCAATTAATAATAATAATATCCCCGCGTTTACACCAGTAACCAGCCCTTCTCTTTGAGAGGAGACCTAAGCCCACTGTGTGCCGGCGATTACTTAGTTGAGATGAATTCGAAATGAATGATGTAAAACTAGCACTCAACTAGCACTTGATGAAAAAGTTGAGAAAAAAATGCCACGAAATCTTATGACTACCATTTTTAGCTCGTTGATTTATTGGACGACGTAATAAAATCATTTGATAACACTCATATCAACATATTACAAAACTACCAATTTTAATCCAATGGTCTCATCAATAAAACTTGTCGTGGTGTAATGTTGAATTTTGGGTACATAATATACTCGTATCTATATTTGGAACGTAGTTCCTTATCGCGCGGTACGGAAGGGGGCTAGACGGAAAAAATTAAGGAACCGACACTCGACCTCGACACATTTTTGAAACCGACACTTTTTTGAATGTGAATTTGGCATTGTGTTTTTTGTTGAATGTGAATTTTGCATTGTATTCGGTATTTTCGCCTTAGAACACGGCGTCTGCATGGCCTAGTTGTTAGGGCAGTCGCCTATAAATTCAACGTCGGTGGTTCGAATCCCAGCTCGACAGACTGAATTTTCTATTTTCAATTTTATTTTAAATAATTTCTACATGTGGAATTTTTCCCTAATTTTTTATTGTATAAATTGGATAAAATGCTAACGCCATCTGTGAAAAAGCAGTAACTCCACCAGAGTACCTCTTTGGTTTTGTAACAGTGCAATAGAAATAAACAAAATAATATAATTCATCGTAGTTAATCAATTTAATACTAGATGACACCACTAGTTTATTACAATTCCTTCACTATTCGGAAGGAGCTACGTTCCATCCGGGTGTCCTTTGACACCTCTCAAGTTTTTTTTGGAACGTAGTTCCTTATCGCGCGGTACGGAAGGGGGCTAGACGGAAAAAATTAAGGAACCGACACTCGACCTCGACACATTTTTGAAACCGACCCTTTTTGTTGAATGTGAATTTTGCAGGGTATTCGGTATTTTCGCCTTAGAACACGGCGTCTGCATAGCCTAGTTGTTAGGGCAGTCGCCTATAAATTCAAAGTCGATGGTTCGAATCCCAGCTCGACAGACTGAATTTTCTATTTTCAATTTTATTTTAAATAATTTCTAAATTAACTAATTTATAAATGAACTTTTCCCTAATTTTTTATTGTATAAAATGGATAAAATGCTAACGCCATCTGTGAAACAACAGTAACTCCACCAGAGTAACTCTTTGGTTTTGTAACAGTGCAATAGAAATAAACAACTGCTGCACGGGTCGTCTTCGCTGGCCGTGGCCAGCGGAGGGTACGGGCTTCGAGGCAGAGCCTCATTACCCGGGCGGGGCGCGGGGAAGAGCACTTCCCCGGTGATGGATTTTCAGCCGTCTTGGCAATTAGGTCCATGGCGGCTGAGGCTCCTGGTCCGTGGGGAGCAGGGGCCTTGCGGAGGGGCTTCAAGGGCTCCGCTCGCTGGCGGGCAGAATTGCCGCCGCGAGCGGGGCGGTGTCCGATATGTGGGCCCACGCTACGGGCGATAGTGTCGCCACCGTGCGATGGGCCGACATCAGTTCAGGAGGTTCCGCTCGCTGGCGGGCAGGATTGCCGCCGCGAGCGGAGCAGTGTCAGGTCCAGTGGGTGGTCCCGCGCTACGGGCGATAGAGTCGCTGCCGTGCGCGGGACCGGTGTCGGTTCGGGGGCCCCGCGTCGCAGGCGACCAAGTCGCCGCCGCGAGCGGAGCGGTGTCGGGTCCAGAGGGTGGGCCCGCGCTACGGGCGATAGAGTCGCTGCCGTGCGCGGGACCGGTGTCGGTCCGGGGGCCCCGCGTCGCAGGCGGGCAAGTCGCCGCCGCGAGCGGAGCGGTGTCGTGTTCGGTGTGGGGCCCCGCGCTACTGACGAAAGGGTCGTCATCGAGCGCGGGGCCAGTGTATCGCCAGGGGCCCCGCGTCGCTGGCGGGCAGATAGCCGCCGCGAGCGGGGCGGTGTCAAGTCCGGTGGAGTGCTCCGCGCTACGGGCGATGGTGTCGCCACCGTGCGCGGAGCTGAGGTCAAGTCCGGTGGATCTCGCGTCGTCGTCGCTGTGGTCGCCTGCGTGCCTCCTCGGTGGTGGCGATCGCAGGAGCTCACGAGGTAGAGGACGCCCGGTCGGTGGTCGGCTGGCTAGCGGTGCGATGCCGTGGAGGTGCTCGTACGGTCCGTTGTCGGCGCTGGCGAACATGCGCCGCGCCAGTGTACGGACGTACTCCTCCACGGTGGGCGTCTTGAGGTCGCGATGGATCACATCGTTCCTCACGTACCTCGGAGCTCCAACGATCAGACGGAGGCACTTGTTCTGTTGGACCTGTAGGCGGCGCTTCTGGTATGCTGAGCAGAACGCATACCAGGCTGGGGCCGCGTACGTCAGTCTAGAGCGGACATAGGCTCCATAGATGAGGAGCTTGGTCTTCGGCGATAAGCTTGAGGTGAAGACTTGGTGAAGCATCGACAGTGCCGCCTTAGCCTGACTCACCACGTGATTGACCATGGGAATCAGGTTCAGGCTGAGGTCGATGCGGCACCCCAAGTAGCACACCGAAGTTTGCCACTCTATGTCCTGCCCTCGGAGTCGGAGCTGACGTATAGGCTTCCGGATGCCGAACAGGATCGCGGCCGTCTTCCCCACGTTGACGGCCATCCTCCACTTGTCCAGCCATTCCGGAAGCAGGTCCAACAGGCGCTGCATCTTGTTGCAGGCGACGATCTGGTGGTGCGACGACGCGAGATACGCGCTGTCGTCGGCGTAGAGCGACAACAGCACGTCTTCCTCCCCCTCGCGCAGGTGTCCGGCGAGGGTAGGGATGTCGTCGGTGTACAGCGCGTACAGGCACGGAGAGAGGCAGCTGCCTTGGGGCACTCCGGCACGGATGGGGCGCGGCTGGGAGTCCGCGCCCTCCACGGAGACGTGGAAGGACCGCCCGTCCAGGAAGGAAGCCACCAGCCGCACGATCGCTGGTGGTAGATCGGTTGAGAGGAGCTTCGCCAGGAGTCCGGTGTGCCATACACGGTCAAAGGCCTTCTCGATATCGAGAAAGACCCCGACGGTGCAGTGGCCCTTGTTCTTCTCACTGGCGATGTGGTGGAGTCCTCTCGCCAGCTGGAGCGTCGTGGAGTGGTTGCTGCGAAAGCCGAACTGCTCATCCCGTAAGCGGATGTACGGGGTGAGCCTTCGCAGCAACAGACGCTCGAACAGCTTGGCGATGTGCGGCAGTAAGGTGATGGGGCGGTAGCTTCCTGGGAGGCGGCGGTCCTTGCCCGGTTTGGGGATGGTGATGACCTTCCCCCTCTTCCAGGTCTCCGGGAAGTGTGCCGTGCGGAGTATGCTATTGAAGAGCCTCGCTAGCGCTACGAGGGCTCTTCTTGGCAGCTGCTGAAGTGCGGCGATCGGAATTCCGTCGTAGCCTGCCGCCTTCCGTTTGGGGAGACGGATGACGGCTTTCCTCAGCTCAGACGGGGAGATGAACTCGTCCCCCCGGAGCGGAGGAGTCTGGGCCGACAGGAATTCCCGCACTTGATGGTCGAGCTCGGTGTGGTGCCTGTACGCGTTGTCGTTGGCCGGTGGGTTGGGGGTGAACTGCGCCTCCATATACTCCGCCATGATCTCAGCTCGGTCATGCGCGGAGTATCTTCGCCTACCCTGGCTGTCCAGCAAAGGGTAGACGGGTGAGTCTGATCCGGTGAGGGTCTTGCACAGGTGGTACAGCGTTGTTTCGGACTCGGCTGCCGCGTCGATGGTCTTCTCCCAGTCATCATCTTCGCGGGCGCCGAGTGCTAGCCTCACTTCCTGTGCAAGGCGGTTGAGGTCACGCTTGACCGTCGGACAGCGAGTGCGCGCCCATAGCTTGCGCAGGGCGCGCTTCCTCCTCAGCATGTCGCGGAGCGAGCTCGAGAGCAGGTCACGTCGACCAGTGGGGGGCATGGTGGTAGTGGCCTCCTGTTTGGCCGTCTGGATGGCCGCCATGATGGTGTTGGCGGCCCGGTCAACGTCCACTGGGGTCGAGATGGGACCTGCGAGCTCAAGCTCCGACAGCGCGGCGGCGAACTTCTCCCAGTTGGTCTTGGCTCTGGGAGGACGCGGTATGGTGAAGTCGCGCTGGAGGTTAAGCGTGACCAGTATCGGCAGGTGTTCAGTGTCGAGGTCATAGAGTGGCTCGACACTGATGGGGTGGTCAATCCGGTAGTGCAGCACGATGTCCAGGACGTCCGGGTGGTAGTGGGGAGAAATAAACAAAATAATATAATTCATCGTAGTTAATCAATTTAATACTAGATGACACCACTAGTTTATTACAATTCCTTCACTAAAATTAATCGGAAGGAGCTACGTTCCATCCGGGTGTCCTTTGACACCTCTCAAGTTTTTTATATCAATTTATCTGTTTATTTGTTGGTCATAATATTATCGTGCAAAAATATCACAGGTGGTACTTCTTTTCATCTGATATCAAATTTATTTATTAATTGAAAAGGTTATTTGGGTTCCATAACAACCCATAATATGTGTAATAATTAATGCCTACAAGCTAAAAATAGTTGTGTCATTTGTCAAAAATCATCTTTTAAAAAGATATCGTGGCATCTTTTCAACTTTTTTTACACCCGTCTTCGTACGCATGGAGTACCTTATGTAATACACGGACGTGGAGTTAGATTTTTAAAAATCCTGCGGGAACTTTTTGTTTTTCCAGGAAAAAGTTATGTAACTCTCTCTATGTAACTCTCCAGGTTCCCAGGTTCTCAACTAAACCCATGAAAGAAAACATTTTCACATTATTATAATTTATAGGACATTGTTATCACTACATTCCTACTTTACTTTAGCGCAAACTAAATAAAAATAAGAACTTATTAATTGTGATGCGTAGTGTCGTGATCCACACGTGATTTTAAGTACATTTTCGAGATAAATCACTGTTTGTATAAATCTTTATCAGATGTTTTGTATAATATCTTTGTTACTATGCCCTGCGTGTATAAAATGTTACTGCCATAACCTTTTTTTATGCCCCACGTTGTCTAGAACCGATAAGATGCAACACTAGCGGTTGCCTGCAACTCGAGGCTATAAATTAGCTAAACTAATCTAACCTAGTTAAACAACATAGTTTTTTGATAATAACAATACCTTTACAAAGTTATTTTGCGGTTCATTAATTTTAGCAAATTAATATAATATTATCGGAGTACGGAATCCTTGGTGCGCGAGTCCGACTCGCTTCTAACTACTTCTAATATGGGGACTACGCCCTGGACGATTTAACTTTTTCTAAGTATTTACCAACATACAGCTAATTTTGTAATGTATAGTTATGTATCAGTATCACTGGAACTATAAGCATTTTGTGGTAGTACAGTTGTTTATGAAGTAGTGTCAAAAGGTCTAGTACAATTAAATTCGACATTTGATATCACTCTTAATAATAACAAAATGATGCTTGCTCTTTCTAGATTATAGGAAAGATTCGTTTGAGTCATAACTCAACTTGTAAATTGTAGGTATCTACGTATGGACTTAGTAACAAAATAATTATAAATAAATAGTAACGAAAGTAATTAGAAATGATCTTCCATACACGGGATTTTTGTATATGCGTGCATGGGCTGGAGTGCTGGGCCAGGCCTTGCCATCGATTAGCATTTAGCAATGCCAATAGAATAAAATAGTTCTTATTCAAATAAATTTTAAGTGAATCAACCACTGATTCGGAATGCCGTTCAGACTTCCAATAGAGAAGAACCAACAAGGAACTCGGTGGTAGCTGTGCCTACGCGTAACTTATGAGCTATTGAATTCTAGGTGCACTCCCTAAAACGCGCGTAAAAGCACTCGTGCATACAGTACCCGGCGATATATATTGCACATCGGCCTTTGGAATAAAACGCTATTTCTATTCTATTGCAAGGAAAGCTAGCCAGAAATTCACGTAGTAATTACTGAAATCTCTTCACGTGAACTGTGAATAGAATAGAATAGCGTTTTATTCCAAAGGCCGATGTGCAATATATATCGCCGGGTACTGTAGTTAGTATTTAGTACGAATGTTTTCACGGTCCATCAAGAAGCATTTCAAAATGTTGCATTTTATGCTTCTTGCTGCATTTGGGAAGAGGTATAGTCCTACACTTGTGGATATTCATGCGAATGTGAGGGACTGGCTTTAGGAAAAAGTTAGGTACTTATTACAAAATTATCGAGGTACATAAATAATATTTATTTCCTATACCCTTGAACTTCCTACGTAGGTATCTTAACCGACGACGATGTTACAAATTTTTGTCTCAGACATTTCACGACAACACAAGTGAGGTTAGTTAGAAGCATTGTCGATAACTTTGTCCTGATCTCGGAACAACAAATGTCATGACATTAACATCTGCAAGGGCGTCGATGTGGTATGCCATTAATAACAAAGACTAGAAATTTAGTTTAATGTCAAATGGCTTTGAATACACTGTATAAGCTTGAATATGTTAAACTTGTTTTCTCCTGCGACTTCATCCACGTGGAGCTTAATTTTTAAAATCCTTCAGGAACCTTTTGTTTTTCCGGGGTTAAAATAGTAGCTTATGTCACTCTCCAGATCCTCAACTATACCCATGCAAAAAATCACATCAATCCCTTTCTCCTTTGCTGCGTGATTAAAGAGCAAATCAACAAACCATACGATACATACCATATTATTAAAAAAAAAATCAAAATTATTTTTCCGGGGAAACAAAGGGTTCCCGCGGGATTTTTAAAGCCTAATTCAACGCGGATGAAGTCGTGGGCAAAATCTAGTCTATAATAATAAATTCATCATTCATTTCAATTACCTTCAAAAATAATAATAAATACCGTACAAAGAATATCACGTAGGTAGAGACCTACTCCTACGAATGTTCAAAAATGATGCAGATTTTTCTCGTCTTTAACAATCCAAAATTACATAAACGTAAAACTGTTTTATTTTCCAAACGTTTAGAGAGCTTTACAGCTTAACGTCTTATTTCGTAACATCCTTCTAACGCTACCTTACACGAATATTAGTTAAACCTATCACTAAGAGCATGCAAATTGAGAACGCTCTACTTAAAGAAAGAGGTATGCGGAACCTCGCCTTTCAGGATATGAATGACTAGGGTTGCCACCTGTAATATGCGTAATACTAAACAATAGTACATAGCAAGTTGAGGAACTTAAATCTGTAACCATAAATTATTGATATACATGGGTAGGTACATGGTTGAGTCATGTGCTTTATAATTATGTAGAGTCACCAAATCACTTGAAATGGCCCTAATAGTGCCATAGAAGATTTTAAAAACTTAAACATTCATTATTATATAATCGTATGGCCTTCGATACATAAGCGTTTATTTATCATTTTTCCCGGAATGTTATCAAACTACTTATGTGAAGAAAACTTTGATTCGCCAGTAAGTTCATCGCTCGTGTAGTACCCACAGAAAACGTGCAAGTAAAAGATTTCCTGCGGACAAGAGCGACGACGGATTATTCCCCAGTTTCAACATTCATCTTAGAACCTACTAATCAAATCAGGATACGAAACCTGCAGGGCTGTCAGAAGAATTATTATCCCATTCTATAACATTCAATTTATGACGGTTAAATAATTAGAGCAGTGATAGCGTAGTAGGTAGTTAGGACTGCATCTCTAATTAGGGGAGTCGCGGGTTCGATTCCGGTCTGACCTCTGACTTTTCGGAGTAGCAATTAAATATCACATGCGTCAATGGTGAAAGAAAACATCATGTGATAACCTGTACGCCTATGTTATAAAAAGTGGGTAATCTGTAAAATCTTCCAATTTGGCAATTTGCATTGGGCCAAATGTGCTGGAATATTGCCTACCTTCTTTGACAGGAGATTTGCGCTCAATAGTGAACCGTTGATTGTTTACTGACGATGATGTTAATAGTAACAATGTTTTACAAAACAATTTCAAATGATCTATTAAGTTATTGGCTTACTCTAGCCATCTACTTACTGAACCATGACGCGATAGTAAGGTATATAATTACTAACTACTTTGGCCGCGATTAGCTGTTATGTAACTGCAGCATCACTATGCAGTAGGCATACGCACAAGAAATATGGTTTCCGACTGCACATTATTATATTGATAGTAATCGCAATCGGTCAAGTACCGAAGCGCTGAAGCATTGAAAAGGACTTCCGTACATTATACATGCAGTTGTTAAATAATAGACTCGCATATATATATGGATATTATGCTGAATGCAGTACAGTTAAAAATATTTAATGACTAACTTCTGCCTGCCATTTCGTCCGTGTGAAGTCAGATTTTTCAAAGATTCCGCAGGAACTCTTTGTTTTCTGGAATAAAATGTACAACACTTTCCAGAACTTCAATTATAAACGTTTTCTTTTTCCCGAAAAATCCCTCGATGCCTTGCTCCGATCGAACGAAGGACAAACCAATAAACAATGACACATTTATATATTAGAGGGACTACTAGGATGGAAACTGGACGTAGGTTAGGTACTCAGGTTTTGATTATGTTGCATACAGAATACTGCTTCAAATCAATGATTGGAACTTTGAATCAAAATTACACGGTTCCAAAAGAATCCGAAGAAGAAGAAAAAAAAAAGAGACGTGTCAAGGACACCCGGATGGAACGTAGTACCTTAGTAGTAGTATTTAAGTGAAGAAATTGTAATAAACTAGTGGTGTCATCTAGTATTAAATTGATTAACTACGATGAATTATTTTTAGTTTATGTCTATTGCACTGATACAACACCAAAGAGTTACTCTGGTGGAGTTATAGATTGAAGTGGTTTTCCTAGCACTGGTAAAGTTAAGGGCCTGAAAAGTGACAAAGGCTACTTTTTATCCCGGGAAAACAAACGGTTCCTGCGGGATATTAGTATGCCTCTTCACATATTCATCCTTCAATTATGTGCCAAGGGAGTTACATATTGAAGGGGGTTTTTTGGATAGGCATAGTTGAGGACCGGAAAAGTATCAACAGATACTTTTTATCCCGGGAAAACAAACAGTTCCCACGGGATATTTGTATGCTACTTTTCACATATTTATCCTTAAATTATGCGCCAACGGAGTTATAGATTGAAGTGGTTTTTTAGCACAGGTAAAGTTAAGGGCCTGAAAAGTGACAAAGGCTACTTTTTATCCCGGGAAAACAAACGGTTCCTGCGCGATATTAGTATACTACTTTTCATATATTTATCCTTCAATTATGTATGTATGTATGTATGTATATACTTTATTGCACCACAAAACACAAATGAATTACAGGTGCGAAATTATGTGCGAAGGGAGTTACATATTGACGTGGTTTTTTGGATAGCCATAGTTGAGGACCGGAAAAGTAACAACAGCTACTTTTTATCCCGGGAAAACAGACAGTTATCGCGGGATATTCGTATGCATGTTTGTATGTATGTATGTATGTATGAATGCATGCATGTATGTATGTATGCATGCATGAGTGAATATATGTATGTATGTATGCATGCATGAATGCATGTATGTATATATGTATCCATGCATGTATGTATGTGTGTATGCATGTACGTATTTATGTTTGTATCCTCCTGCTACTAACTTTAACTACATTAACTATATCCTATGCTACTTATCCCACTAATGTGAAAGTTTGTGAGGATTGATGTATGGATAGATGTACTTAGTATACGGATGGATGGATGGATGGGATGTATGGATGGATGTATGTTCTCTGAGATAGGGGTTGAACTATTTTGACTGTTTTACTCCATAACTTCTTCAAATTTAAACTAATTTTTATTCTTATTTTAACCGACTTCAAAAAAGGAGGAGGATCTCAATTCAACGGAATCTTTTTATGTATGTTCACCGATTACTCTAAGACGCCTGAACCGATTTGGAAAATTCTTTTTATGTTTCAAAAGGTATACTACCCAGATCCTACCTACTACAACTACTTCTACAACTACTACAATTACTTCTACAACTTCTACAACTACTACTACTACTACTACTACTACTACTACTACTACTACAACTACTACAACTACAACTACTACAACTACTTCTACAACTACTACTACTATAACTACTACAACAACTACAACTACAACTTTTATGGGACCATCTCGCAAAGTTTCTGTATCGATTAAAAAAAATTCAGGCAAATCGGTTTAGAAATCATGGAGATATTGATATTTATAGGTTAAAAAACACAATACTTTTTTGATCCTTTTTTGAAAATCAGTTAAAAAGTAGCCTATGCTAGGCTTATACCATCAGCTATCTGTCATTGGAAGTCCCGTCAAAATCACTCCAGCCGTTCACGCGTGATGTTTCTACCACAGGATATAGGGAATATACATTTTTATTTATATACGATAATAATTACATTTTTTGTTTAAATCCGAATGCGTCCTAAGTTCCTGTGAGTAACGTTATTCACCGGAATTCCTGTGAGCTACGTACGATTATTTTGACTTTAAGTCGGTCCAACATCATTGGAATAAAAATAAAATCCTTACTAATATTATAAATGCGAGTGTGTTTGTTTGTAGGTTTGTTGGTTTGTCCTTCATCACGCCGCAACGGGGCTACGGATAAACGTGATTTTTTGCATGGGTATTGAGGTTCTGGAGAGTGACATAGGCTACTTTTTATCCCGGAAAATTAAAAAGAGTTCCCCGAGGTATTTAAAAAACTAAATCCACGCGGACGAAGTCGCGGGCATCAGCTAGTTTAAAATAAAATTGAAAATAGAAAATTCAGTCTGTCGAGCTGGGATTCGAACCATCGACGTTGAATTTATAGGCGACTCTCCTAACCACTTGGCCATGCAGACGCCGAGTTCTAAGGCGAAAATACCGAATACAATGCAAAATTCACATTCAACAAAAAATGACGTTTCAAAAATGTGTCGTGTCGGTTTCCTTAATTTTTTCCGTCTAGCCCCCTTCCGTACCGCGCGATAAGGAACTACGTTCCAATATGAGCAAGACTTGCTACTTACTTACTATGTTGTATGTATACTTAGTATGTTGAATAGAAGTTCTGTTTATTCTTCTTTTTGTTGAGATATTATATTATTTTTCCAAGTCTTGCTTTCACAATTTCCAGACGCGCTTAATGATTCTATATATTACACATGCGCGTATCAAGATCCTTTTTCCTATTGAATCATATTTCATTTGAACCAAACGTCTCGTTACTTGCACTATTGTTGTGGTGACTTTCACGAGATCTGGTCTACGATAGGGTTACAATCACAGGAAGACACACGCTTTCAACCGCAGCATAGACCATGAGTTGTTATTAGCTTGGAACATAAGAAATAGAAGGTATTACAAGTGCCAATCGTATGGTGGTGTAAAACGCAAGACAACTAGGTTCCTATACTTCGAAGCACCAAACGCGTAGTAGAATCGAGAGATGAACCAATACAGCATCGCAACAGGGTCGTCGGCTTTTGTTACAGCGAGTTTGGATGTAGGTAATTGCCGAGGGATAATTAATCTTTGCGAAAAACATAGTATTATTTACGAACATGTCTCTACCTAGAACCACCGATGAAAACACAACTAGACAATTTATAAATCGTGATGTAAAGGCTGAATAAGAAAATAGATTGGCAATTATTTTATTTCTTGACCAATCACTTATTAAACTTTGTGAAGTTATTCTGAAAGTTCTTGCAAAATATTTACAATGATTAGGTGACTCTATAATATTCCTTGTGCCGGTAAACTGAACAATAGGTACCTATATAGAATACTTAATAGGTACGTAGTACGTACCTATCACCTAGCACTAGATACAAAAAAGCTGGGTTAGTAATACAAAGTTTAAAGAAGATGAAGATGCACTATGCATACAATGTAGCACTATCTTAACATACGACTGCAATATCATTTCTTATCTAAGCAATTTACATCATACATTGTGAGTGCAAGCGGAAAATTCTTAGGTCGAATCATTTCTCCGATAGCCCCGTGATAAAAACTGTCTATTACTACAATTTGACGTCATAATATGACGACGGACTTATCACCAACAGCTGCGGGTACTTGAATTTTATGATTACTATTATTAATTTAAGTTTGGATTTCACTCGAGCATACCTTAGTCTAGGACTAAATAAAGTCCTTAAAATCATTGGAACATTAGTTCTTTTGAGAAAATTAATAACACTTAACTAAAGGCACAAGCGGAACCAGTTGCTCGGTAATGAAAGTGACGTAAAAATACGAAAAGGAAAATGTCCTATTACACATTATATTCTTAGGTCATGACGATAAAAGTAAAGCTTCTGGGCTATGAATAAACTGTAAGATTAAGCTATGGTAAACCGAGATCAATTTTCCATATTGAGTAGTAGTTCACATTAAGCTTAATGACGCACTGTTAGTTTATTATCCTATTTCTGCCTCATATTATAGACTATCATTTACAGCCTGACATTAAGAGCACTCAAGATTCTATCTACAAGGATATACGGTTGAGCATTTGTTTGACGGCCATTTGGGTTTAAATATCACGATAACATTCTTTTATTTATATTTTTTTTAACTTTTTGATGTAATTACTCATGGATTGGTGATTTGGTTTCAGATTTTAGCTTATCAATATAGCAAACCTGCTGATATTAGATAGATAAACTGCTTTATTAGATACTTAGTTGCTTTAGTAGATCACTATTTTAAAATGAATTGGCAATGAGACGGTCTGACTTCATTATTATTATATTGACAAGTGTGGCCGATTCATCATCTAAGGAACAAACCTGCATTGCATTGAGGTGTACGTCAGTTCATTTTATTTGATCCCGTCTAGCTAATCTATTACAAATAAACATCCAAGTAGGTACCTACATAATCAAGGCATGTTTGTTTTGTACTTATATATCCGGTTGACAAGTTTCATAATAAAATACCTGTTTTGTATTCATAATGATTATTTCGTAGCAAAAGTTTGCGATGCAATTTTGAATTTGGGTAGCACTAACAGTCATAGGTCGTGTTTCAAAGTTGCAAATGAATATGACATATCGAAATAAACGAGTTGAACAGGAAAATAAAATATTCCTTTTATGTGTTTATTTAAATCTCTTTTATATAAGTGGTAACAATTAAGAATTTATGTCCTGTAACCTTTATGCTATAACACTGACTGATCCGCCAGTAAAATATTTGGAAGTTCAAGCTTTTGCGAAAGCAAG
The DNA here is from genome assembly GCA_029955525.1 of Oeneis ivallda. Lineage (NCBI taxonomy): Eukaryota > Metazoa > Arthropoda > Insecta > Lepidoptera > Nymphalidae > Oeneis > Oeneis ivallda. Next base: position 8,630,640 of record JARPMR010000003.1, on the reverse strand, counting down.
GTACGATGGTACAGAACCCTTCGTGTGTGTGTCCGACTAGCACTTGACCAGTTTTTAGGGTTCCGTACCAAAATGGTAAAAATGGAACCCTTATGGTGAGACTTTCTCCGTCCGTCCGTCCGTCCGTCTGTCACAGTCGATTATTTCCGTAACTATTAAAGCTATCGACATGAAATTTGGCACAGTTGTGTATAATAGTGGCCCAACATCATTGTAATAAAGAAAAATCGAAAATTATTTTTAGTTTTATTAAAAAAGGGGGAAAATCGGGGGTTCGAAATTTCAAAGTAAAATAACTATACCGAGTGGGGTATCATATGAAAGGCCTTTCCCTGTACATTCTAAAACCGTTTTTAATTTATTTCTATATAATAGTTTTTAATTAATTAGCCAGAATGTCGAAAAAAATACCGCCCCCCCCCCCCCCCCCCCCCTATCTCCGAACCGTACCATCGTACAAGATTATTAAGATCGAGCAAAAACAAATGTTTATTATAATATGGAGATTTGGAGACCCTCTTCTATGATCAATTTTTTTTATTGTTAACTACGTATATAATTTTGTTGGTAAAGTAAAATTGTCTACATCTTAGTTAATACTTTTATTAAACTCTAATCGCGTTAAGACCAAACATAGTATTACTTTACCGTGGTTAATACGTGACGTGTATAGCTGTATACGATCTGTGAAACGATATTATAATCCCCGTGGCGGATCGGCGTCAAAGGGTTCCGAGTGCGCGGCTCACGAAATGACGCAAACTGCTCTATGATCAATTGATCAGTTACGCAACGAACGCCCATTATATGGATCCAAAACTGGTCGGAGATAATTAAATTGTTGGAATTCTTAAAACTCAATAAGTAATAACCTTTGGCTCCTCCGCCCGCGTGAAGTTTGGCTCAAGCTGTCTCATGGGTCCCATTTAACAGATCAAACTTACCTACCGAGAGAAACTGTGAAATCTCATCAAATTCGTCCAGTAATGTTTACATAGCTAAACAATGAGGCATGATATAAAATGTATTAACATTTTAAAAATAGTAAGAGACACTGTGTGAATCTGTAGACTCTAGTTAAGTATTTTTAATGGCTTATATGTATATTATTACGTTCGTTTATATAAAAAAGAAAAAAACTAATGTTCTAGCATAAAATATGGGTTCTAAACATTAAAGGAAATGAAGAAACTTAGCTCTAACTAACAAAAGGTATAACAACCAAACGTGGTTTTATGACATTGCATTAGGTAGGTACCTACTTTCAATAGTAGATACATAATCGGGTGTGGCTTCACTGAACTTTGCTGACCCCGCTCGATGATCTTAAGACACTTTACCATCATCATTATTGCAAAGCGCATGGGACCATTTACATTACTGCCAGCCACGATCTTACCTAACGTAATACTGCCATTATTGTTTAGAACAAGTTTAAAAGTAAGATGCTACTAGTTTATTAAGAACGATTTGTTCTGTATAAAATGGTACTTACCCCAGCCAGGGTACCTAGTACGCAAAACGGTGGTCAACACGTTGAATATTTCTACCAAGGTAGTTGAAAACTATCTAATATTTAAATTGATGCCTCAGTCATGAGATCCGAGTTGTTTTTTCCTTTACATCATGACGTGTAAACCGCTAACCCTCACTGCCATTGTATTTATTGTATTTATAATGGTGGGTCAAAACGTCATGTCAGTTTATCTTCAGTTTATATATGAAGTTGAGGGGAGTTACCAAAACATTCGTCGTTCAAAAGGCGGCTGTGTAACTAGTTAACCACTTACGAAAAACACGCAAAAAGCGAACTACTAACTCTCCATAAACAAGGTTGCCCAACGCATCAAACGTAACTAAGTATGTACCTATCAGTGAAATTAGAGACTTGAGGGGCAACATTCATCACTTGCAATCGCCTGACCTCACTCATAGACAATCTCAAGATGGCCAAAATGCTGCTTACGATTATTGCAAAGCATAGGTATGTTACGTACGTACAACTTTTATAGTAAGTACTTGTAAACCAAAACTTAATGAACTAAGGCCCGCTTGCAGAGACGCCGTATGGACGCCGTTTGACAGAAGCATTATACGAAATCTGTCAAAGCAGCAGCTAACTCTGGGTTAAAAGGATAACCCGGTATTTCTGCAAGAGAGCCTAATAGTAATATTTACCCTCATAAAGGGTTGCTAAAGTTTAATATAGGAACATTATTAATCACTTTAATCTACGCGGACGAAATCGTAACTTACTTAAAGAAAAAGCGTAAGAAATGGTCAACATCGCTGGTGACATTAACCAAGAATACAATAAAATTATGTCTAAAAACTATTCTACATCGATGTCTTCAACACACCGAGTTGAATACGCCTACAAAGTAAATGTCACATGTACCTATTAGACTTATCCGGCTTTAATATCAAGTATCAATATAATGAGCCGTATTATATGAAACGTGTCTTTTTGTGACAATTAATTGAGGGATCATTTATGTTACGGCATGTAAGTTTATTACATAGCTTTTAATGATTGTGTCACACTTTAATGATTTGTCGGCCACATCTTGTGTCTGCGTTTATGACGAAGCGAGTCGCGTCGCGATCAGTTTTTATTATTAGATTCGTGTTGTAATAATTATTTAATAATTTCAAAACACCTACGTTTACTTTTATTATATTATAAAAAACTTGAGAGGTGTCAAGGGACACCCGGATGGAACGTAGTTCCTTTCGATTACATTGTGTTCGGTTTTTTCGCGGTACACATTGAGTCTCCGTAGCCTAGTGGCTCCGGCAGTCGCCTAACAGTTCAAAGTCGATGGTACGAATCCCAGCTCGACAGACCGAATTTTCCATTTTCAATTTTATTTTAAACAATTTCTACATGTTGAACCTTTCAAAGGGAAACACTTTCAAACCTTGAAAGGGAAAAATTTATTTAATTAGATTTTCGCGAAAACTTGTAAGTACTAAAATTTACCTTAAAATGGTAGTTCCCGTTGACCTACAATTCCGCTTGGCAAAAAGCAAGGTCTTACAGCACAAATAAAAAAAAATTCCAAAAAATAAAAAAAATTGAAAATTATATATAATAATAATAATATAATGGCGGTATAATGGGTAGGTACGGAACCCTCGGCACACGAGTTCGACTTGCACTTGACCGGTTTTTATTTTTACTTTATTGCACAAACGTAACGTAATTTCTCCTGATAAATAAACAGTATGTAAGGGACAGTGTGCAAGGTTGTGTTAAAGTAGATACTAACGTCGAGTTTTACTTGTACTTACTATCAAAATAAAGGAAAAATATAGAATAATTTAATAAATTGGATTGTTTCTTGATTGACTTAATCCATAAGCAATCAAGAATACATGCCTTTATCATGCGCAATTATAATAATTACATAAAAACTTCCTAGCTGTAGTAAATTATTGGTTAGATTTTTTTCCATTTTGACAGACATCCTGCACAGCAATTCGCTTCGCATGTTAGAGTTTTAATTTGGCGATGATTAAAGATGATAATATCAACAATAATAGTATATTATGGTACAAGTGTGTAATGTTGGTGATTGCCGCTGAGGCGCTATTAAGATAGCCGAGGACGGTAATCATCAATACACACGTGTATCATACGACGTTTTTCAACACACTTGTGAAGAAAATAATACTAAAAAAATTATATTCTCATTTCTGCACAAACTATTCACTTTACTTCGAACGAGGCGAAATTGATAAAATTTCACTCAATTTAAATTTAAACTTGTTCAACTGCACAACAACATTTGGCGCAGTAGGTATCCTGCCGCGGTCACAACTTCTGGAATCTATAACTCACTTGTGAATAATAGTAATGTAAAAGTCACAGTTGGATTATAGGTGTCATTATGTGCCTAATTGCGGTGAACTTAGAGCCACTTTATGAGCAAGTGTGTTGAAAAGTATATACTTTGTATAGTGTGTGTGTGATGTAGTAAAGCGGGAGTTAGAAGTCGGTTGTTTAAAAATATTTTTTATATTAAATTATCATTGATAATTTTTTTCAATAAACAAACAAAAATTACAATATTGGTTGGTAACCCTTCATTTCTGAGACGAGTGGCGTTTGTGATTTCATTTAGTTTCATATTACCTAAGTGCAACCTATTCACAAAGTTTTCGTTAGGTGTCTCTTATAAATAAATAAAAAATAAAAATAAAAAAGCCTTTTGTTTCTTCATGATCATTAAAATTATACATATAAATATTTCTCAACCTAAAAATTAAAATAAAATGTATTAATTAAGTTTAAATTTCTAAAATAAATATACGTGAAAAACCCTTTTCAGGTCAAGGCCTCCTCCAGTTGGGTCCAGCTACATTTTTAAAGTAGTTGTCCCAACGACAAACAGGTCTACCTCTGCCCCGTGTACCTTGTGGACCTGGCCAGCTCGTTAGCATTAGTGTCCATCTGTTGTCTGTGAGTCTAGCAACATGGCCTGCCCATTTCCATTTGGCTCTTCGACAGAAATCTTTAGATCGTACTCTGGCTCTGCTCAAGACTCAAGATAGAGTAAGAATGAGACACAAATATGTCCTGATATAAATCTGTCTCGTTTTAACTCAGTCTTGAGTCTGAGCTGAGTGGGAGTGCCATTTATAGATCTCGCCATTAGTGCGTAGGTTAGAGGCTGTCCCTTACACCCTGTATTATGAGATAAAAGTTTTTATGGATGTTACAACAGCAATGTGGACGAATAGTTTCATGCAATTTATACCTAATATCTTCTTCTTCTTCTTTATCAACCGATAGACGTCCACTGCTGGACAAAAGTCTTTTGCATAGACTTCCACAGGCCTCGGTCTAGCGCCGCCTGGATCCAGCGGCTCCCTGCGACTCGTTTGATGTCGTCGGTCCACCTGGTGGAGGGTCTGCCAACAGTGCGCTTCCCGGTGCGGGGTCGCCACTCCAAGGACCATCAGCTCTTCGAACTATGTGCTTTTCCACTTCAGTTTGGCGACGCGCTGAGCTATGTCGGTGACTTTGGTTCTCCTACGGATCTCCTCATTTCTGATTCGATCCCGCAGGGACACTCCGAGCATAGCTCGCTCCATCGCCCGCTGAGCTGTCCTGAGCCTACTTATGAGGCCCTTAGTTAGCGAACATGTCTCGGATCCGTAAGTCATCACTGGCAACACGCACTGTTCGAAGAATTTAGTCTTCAGGCACTGAGGAATTTTGGACTAGAAGACATCTCAGAGCTTCCCGAACGCTGCCCAGCCGAGTTGGATTCGGCGGTTAATTTATTTCTCGAAATATACCTAGACTTATAATACCTACTTTATAATATATCTAGATTTAAATCTAGATTACCGACTTGCGGTAAGTTTTAGGAACTCGTTCGCAATAAACATACATTGGTAGGTACCTATATCGCAAATTGCTAATATCAGAAAGTTGCAATTAGTCTGTATTTTATTCAATTCCTACTCTAAACTAGTTTGATTAGTTTCACTTATTTACTGGTATATATGAGGAAAGCAATTTGAATATTGTTGGTAATTAAAAATTCATGTTATTTTAAGATTAGATACCTATACATAGTTATGAAGCGAACCGAAGTTGCTCTCAAAAGCTTTACTATAGGTAGGTTTTAGATAGGTATTTAACTGATTTTGTGGTTTGTAGGACTCTAAAACAGGCAACCTAACAGGAAACCTAAAACAGGCAAAAAAAGTAAATCGTGCTGAACTAATAACCTCGTAATAATTAGTACTTAATGAATAATCCAACAGTAATTATTCAAAAATAATTGTAATTAAATAAGTACTCGTGTTAAGGTGGATTATACGAGTCTGCCCGAGAAAATCAAATTTAATTTGGTTTTTCCCATTTTGTAAACTAATACGACGAAGTAGGCTTATGGCATTCTAATTGCGCCAGTAGAATTATCATCTTCACAGTTTTACATAAAAATCTTTAAAGAAATTAATCAAAATACCGAGTTGGACGTGAGTTACTCACAAATTAGTCAGTATTTTGATTAATTTTTTAAACTGGTCACTTTCAAGTAAAGATTTTTATGTAAACCTGTGAAGATGATAATTCTACTGGCGCAATTAGAATGCCATTAGCCTAGTTTGTCGTATTAGTTTACAAATTGCGAAAAACCATATTAAATTTGAGTTTCGCGGGTAAATAATAAATAATACAAGTGAATCCAATCCAGTTGAAAGCATCAGCTAGTTCCTATAAGAAACCTATAATATAAAGCAAAAGTTGGTTAGCAACAAGCTGATAAAACGAACTCTCATTGTGACTCTGAATGTTATTGGTTATTGTATTCTTAATTTGCTTAAAATAGATACGTTATTATACCAATTAACACTACGTTTCCGTACAACAGGGTCAAAGTGTCGCTCTGCGCAATGGAAATCTACAATAACAAGGTTTGCAAAATTATTGAAGATGGTAATTATTTAGATAACAGCTAATGTAGCTATGTGTAAAGTATATACGTAAGTAGGTAGGTATACTTGACGATAATTAATATAGAGCAACAGAATTTCTGTATCTACATCCTATAAAAACATAATATATCTAACATCTTTGAATCCACTGCGTCAGAAAGCGCTTTCCAAATTGTGATCATCAGCCAAAACAATCCACTGTTGGACATAGCATAGAACCAAACAAAAAAAACCGGCCAAGTGCGAGTCGGACTCGCGCACCGAGGGTTCCGTACTCCAAAAGTAAAAGTAAAACGATAATATTATATTAATTTGCTTATTTATCGTTAACTTTGTTTGTAGAGGTTTATTGTTAATATAAAAAAAACTATGCTAGTTAGAGCGTTGGTTTTATTTTTCCTGTAAAATATACATAAACCTCTATTGACCATAATTATTTCAGATTTTTCGATTGGTAAACTTCGGAGATAAGGGGGGGGGAACGGTATTTTTTTCGACAGTTTGGCCGATTACTCAAAAACTATTATATATAGAAATAAATAAAAAACTGTTTTAGAATGCACAAGTAAAGGCCTTTCATAATGATACCCCACTCGGTATAGTTATCTTACTTTGAAATTTCAAACCCCCGATTTTCCCCCTTTTTTAAACAAACTAAAATAATTTTCGCGTTGATTTTATTTTTCCTGTAAAATATACATAAACCTCTATCAACTATAATTATTTCAGATTTTTCGATTGGTAAACTTCGGAGATAAGGGGGGGGGAACGGTATTTTTTTCAACATTTTGGCCGATTACTCAAAAACTATTATATATAGAAATAAATAAAAAACTGTTTTAGAATGCACAAGTAAAGGCCTTTCATATGATACCCCACTCGGTATAGTTATCTTACTTTGAAATTTCAAACCCCCGATTTTCCCCCTTTTTTAATCAAACTAAAATAATTTTCGCGTTGCTTTTATTTTTCCTGTAAAATATACATAAACCTCTATTGACCATAATTATTTCAGACTTTTCGATTGGTAAACTTCGAAGATAAGGGGGGGGAACGGTATTTTTTTCGACATTTTGGCCGATTACTCAAAAACTATTATATATAGAAATAAATAAAAAACTGTTTTAGAATGCACAAGTAAAGGCCTTTCATATGATACCCCACTCGGTATAGTTATCTTACTTTGAAATTTCAAACCCCCGATTTTCCCCCTTTTTTAATAAAACTAAAAATAATTTTCAATTTTTCTTTATTCCAATGATGTTGGGCCAATATTATACACAACTATGCCAAATTTCATGTCGATAGCTTTAATAGTTACTGAAATAATCGACTGTGACAGACGGACGGACGGACGGACGGACGGAGAAAGTCTCACCATAAGGGTTCCATTTTTACCATTTTGGTACGGAACCCTAAAAGTAGCATCAACGTTGCCTATCCTCGGCCTTTCGCATCCAATCGATTCAAAATGTATCCTTTCGGGTGACCATTTTCAGCTCTTGGGTATAGATATCTCACTAAATCTCAAGTTCGGGAAATGCATCGAGTCAAAAGCAAAAACAGCCGCCCAAAAACTTGGTACCCAGATCAAGTTCTAAGCAGTTTATCGCACCTATGCAGCGCTTGTCTCTACCGCTTTATGAGTACAATACTATATGCGTAAAATAATAATAATTATGTAATCCAAAGAGATTTGAGTTGCATTTAATCTGCCTGCGAATTACTATTTCACACGTCTTGCGTGGACTACCACGTCAGTTATTTACGAGTAGGCGTTGGAACACCTGATATCAATTTTCCACTGGGGTCATTCGATATCAGGGTCATTGACGCTAATGATTACTAATAATGATGAAATTATTTACACTTGTTTTTACTACGTAGGTAGGTACATGATATTTCAAATTATCTATTAGATATTAGTATTAGTTATTTACCCATTAATTTAGTTATCCTTTACGATCTATAAACTGCACTTGGCTCAGACATGAGAAAGAGGTACCTAAAAAGAAACACAATTTGCCGTTAAAATGGCAACAAAAAATATTCCCACTATTTTCAATTAGCTTCTTTTTGGCGTAGATGTGCTCTTGTAAAAATAAGTACGCGACGTAATACGTACTCGTATAAGTGTTGTATTGGGGAATTTGTTTCCACACCACCACCACAAAACCACAGTGATAACTTCCTGTTCTAGCGCAGCTATATATTATTTTGATTATGCATCTAAATTTTTCGTTCCTCATAAAGCGAATGCTTGGACCAGCGAAACGGCCGAGCGTAGATATATTGTAGTTCATACGGATGAGACATAATATATAAGCCTAAGTACGACCTGTTGTCCGTTGGGTTTCTGGGACTGCAATTGCCTTTCCCATGTTAACCTTTATAATCTGTTACAACTCACGGTACAAGTGGCTATTTATCAAACATTAGGTACGTATCTACTCACGATAGGTTTGGCGCAAGAGATGCTGTTACGCAGTTACGTGATCGCGGTCAGCCTCTCATCAATTGTTATTGCGTTTTACTTTGACTTATTTTAAAACACGCCTCTCGATAGTAATCTTATTTAGATAACAAGCGGAAGCCTGAGCCTAGTTTTGCTATCGTTACTTGGAAGATTTTACTTACAAGTTATTTCCCGCGACATCTCCGCGTGGAGTCCGCCCCAACTCCTCAACTATTTAATAGCCATGGAAAAAAATCACATCGATCCGTTGCTCCATTGCTAACGTGATTGAAGCACAAACCAAAAACCAACAAACAACAAACACTTGGATTTATAACAATACAAACACACTTTCACATCTATAAAAATTATTACTAAGGATAGCGAATATAAAATAAAGTAATTGTGGAGATGATAACTAATTGTAGAGCAAATATAAAGTGTTGCGAGTAATAATAATATGACGTCTGCAATTATTTATCTATAGAACAAAATAATTTCGTTACCGTTTTATCACTGACCTAATACTATATACGGCTAGAAAAGCAGTAGACGACGTCAAAATGAAGCAACTTGAGTACAACATTCCATTTAAGCACTGCTTGTTATAATAATATATTGTATTGAGACAAACATACTTTTGCCTTTGCTTTGTATATTAGTAGGATAAGATAGGATAACATTGAACTTTTAAGAATATCTAGCTACTAATATTTTATATGCGAACGTAAATGTTGATTTGTCTTTTTCACGTAGGAACAGAGCAACGAAGTAATTTTGCATGGATATAGATAGGTAGAGGATCTCGAGAGTGCAGGCTACTTTTTATCCCAGAAAAACAAGAAATATAAACGCAAAAGGTGCTTGTCGATTTTCCTACTATTTATACAGACGATGTCACACCACATTAATAGGAAGTAAATTAGTACTACTTCCAAAGGAAGTCTTTAATAATAATCGTTTATTTTTCCCAAAATTACAAATGACTTTGTAACAGATTTGAACGATGATCCCGCAGAAGTATAAACTGTGTTGCGGTGATCATCGCCCTCCTCGTCCATTAAACACAAGATTTATAATATGTAATTATTACAAAAACCCGTAAATAAGTAAATGTTTAAAAAAAATTAAGGAATTCTGAAAGGAATGCTTATTTCAAATAACAATTTAATGCAATCATCGGTACCAGTACTTAACAGATTACAGAGCAGAGGCTTTAGGCAGTAACCTAACTTAGAATAGACGAACTTCAACTTGTAAATCAACCTGTTGAGAAGATTCAAGTTGATACCTACCTACCTATAACTAACGGAATGGAAATTATGAGTTCTAAAATAACTGAGCGACGATAATCACAATGCAATCCTACTTCTTACTATACTGTCCTACTAATATACAAAAGTCTCAATAGCCCAACGGTTAAAGGTGCGGACTGAAAACTGAAAGGTCGCAGGTTCGAATCCCACCCGTTGCACTATTGTCGTACCCACTCCTGACACAAGCTTTCCGCTTAATTGGAGGGGAGAGGAGACTTTTAGTCAACTTCAATTTGGCCGATATTCTTTTGTTTTTTTTAAAAGGCAACAGTATGTTTGTAAGTAGGTAGGTTGTTGGTATATGGGTTTGTCGGTTTATATTTCAATCAGGCAGCAGCAGGGCAACGGATCGACATGATTATTGCATTCGTAAAATGGAGGATCTGAGGATCTGATACTTTTTATCCCGGGCAAAACAAAGACCTCCCGCAGAATTTTTAAAACCTAACTCCACGCGGACGAATTTGTGGGAAAAAGCTAGTCGAGATAGTAGAGAATTATTTAGTGTGGTATGTGGGTACAAATAAACTTTGCCCCGTCGCGCGTCGACGCGTTGTAATTTGATATTTGAAGTGAAACGGGTCACTCTGAGCTCTGTTATCAGTGCGATAACCCGTCGCACAGGTCGGGTCTTGCCGCCTCGGCTTTGCAATATTGTAATAGTTATAAATTAATATTCCGGGGATAAATGCTCTACGCACAACCACATCACTAGTAGGTACAGGTTATAATCAAAACCACGCATTGCGGTAGGGTGCGGGCCGTCTAACTACATACCTACGAGTACTCGTAATTATTACGAGTACTTGTAGGTATGTACACAACAATGGTATGTATACAACTCACACCTATTATAGGTGTGAGTTGTATATATATCACGTCCTACGGTCAAAGTGCGAACCTATTTATCAACGTATTTATTACTCTTAACTGAATAAACTTACCGTTTACTCCAATAATAATTCGAAATACGTGTTAATATTTCTGCATTCTAAATTAAACTACCAATTATAAAGGTCTGGACAAACACAGACCACAGCCGTAGGTACGGCAGAAAATCAGACTGAACGACTACGATTTGTGAACGGTTTATTTAGTATTAGTACGGGTTTATAATATCGAGACAGCGCAGCGTTGGAAGATTACGAGTATCCAAACCCTAAAACTTTAAATGACCCTTATCTACTTCGTTTAAAAATCAAGTTACTAAACCACTACCTACATGGGGCAGACAGAAAGCAGCCCCATTCCCGCCGGTGGAACCCGTTCACGAGCATGACGCATGATCCAGCCGTTGCTTCGCTCAACCATATTTGAACGCATTTAATCCACTCTACTAAATTCCTGATGTCAATAAGGCACTAAATTATACGAAGAATTGGCAATAACAATAATGTACGATGTAATTTAACGAGCGATAGTAAAATAAAAATAACAATTATATTTTTAAAAACAAAAATATTTTGTTCATTTAAACAGAGTTTTGATTAGGGCATTATCATTGGATGTTTATTTTTTGAACTGTCACGTGATAATTTAGTCAGTAATTATTTAAGTGTATGGATATTTTAAATAATAAAAAATACAGCCGATGCTTACAGCTTTTTATTCACTAGAGATAGTTACTGCCTCGGCCCGCGGCATCTCAATCAGCGACACTGCCTCAATTTAATTGCCTCGCCGCGCATGGAACTTTAGCACTCTACCTAATTAGTGCGTTATCGATTATCGTATGTTGTTTATTTTTTAAACTCTCACGTGATAATTTTAACAAAAACATATTTAATTATGTGACTATTTTAGATAAGTTGGTATGTAAGAAAAAATGCGTTAAGCAACATGCTTGTAAGTTGTAAATTCGTATCCACTATAGAGATAGTTGCTGCCCCAGCTCGGGGAATATACCAATAATAAGAGTCACTGAGGCACCCCACGCTACTCTGAGTATTACGATTACGGTTTTGTCTCGTATTAGGTTTTTGGCCTCAGACGAACTAGCAATAAGTGTATTCATTTCTCAAAGCTCAAGTTGGTCTCAAGTCAAGTTTGCCGTTTATATGTTTAAGATGTCTTGTTCATAGTTATCTAAATCCTATTTGAGTACTGAGATGGTGGCCAAAAATATGTTCCAAATTCTATGCGATTTTTTAAACTTTAATAATTTTTATCACTAACATTTGAATGTTGAAAAACCTAGATAAGAAAGGAAACCTAAAATAACCTTCAACTTATTAAAGATTTTTCATCATAATAATATCCTTAATTAACTTAGCTCTATGTCAGTATAATTCTAAGTAAGGAAATATAAAAAATGGTCACTTTTTGCTGTCTTAACTCTTTATATTTCCTCTAGGTGTAACAAAGTAAAACATACAGTGACAAAAACAATCATAATAATCAGTATTGCGATTAGTTATAATCTTTACCTTTTATAGAGATTTAAAAAGGATAAGTGCGATGGAAGTAAGGTCACTCAATTACATAGGAAATGTAGGAAAAACCAAATTTGTTTCCCCATAAATGAAGATGTGAGGTAGATATATATTTATCTAAAATCCCATTATAATCTTATGAAATAAACTGAACAGGTACGTAAGAGTAAAGATTCATACGCAACTAGACAAGAATAAAGTCATACTGAATTTTTTTGCAAGGTTGTACGTGTATTTATGTCTAGTAGGGTAGGGTCTAATTTTACCTACACGGTTATGGCTAGCTACGGTTTTTCCAAGCAACATTAAGCCACACATGAAAAAACACATCACGATTTTGCTATTATGTTTGGTATATATATCTACATAGGTATCTACTTGTTACCAAGTTGATGTTTGATGTCGATTGTTCGATTGATAATAACAGAGTTGCGTTGTAGATATTTTTAAGATGCCATAACTCGGTGTAAGCAATTTTTTCGATCAATGAGCGAATTGGATAAGTAGGCACAAGAAATCGAAAGATTGTAATTTCCGCATAAATATTTCAATGTTGTATTGAGTTCCACACAAACGTTACTGAATGTGAATGCCAATCAATTGGGAGCAAACATGTGCGTACCATCAAACTTGAGTAGATCATGGTCATCTTGTGACAACTGACAAGCGAATTTTTAACATCTAGATAGGTAATAGATTAATAATAATTAATTACTTATTTACGCTTGTCCAAAACCACATTTTTCTTACCATAACTTTCGTATTTATTACCTACAGTAGTTTCGTATTTAGTACCTAATGGTGCGTAGTAAGTACCTTGAAAACTGAAAGCTTGGCTCATCCGACAAAATGTTATCTATATACCCTGTCCAACCGTTTATTTTCTTTTTGACAGCTCAGTCTCACTCACTCTCACTGTGTGATAGTGAGTGAGACCGAGACTGTCAAAACTGTCTGAGCCTGACTGTCAAAAAGAAAATAAACGGTTGGACAGGGTATAATTGCTTTGCTACGGCCCACTATAATTTTCTTATAGTTAAGGTCTTAAGGACCAGCAGTTAGAATAATTATTATTTTTGATCATAGTAGATAGGTCTTGCACAAGCAAGACAACAAATCTTTTACCTAAAAAAAAATCAAAAATCAAAATTGTTTATTTCACGTAGGCCAACCTGTGGCTCTTAAGACACGTCATGACTCTACCACCGGTTCGGAAAGCGGATTCTGCTGAGAAGAGCCGGCAAGAAACTCAGCAGTTGCTCTTTTCAAAATAATCATTTTACAATTTTATTATGTAGCTATTACATTGTAATAAGTTTTTACTATCTTGTGGGCAGCCCGATGCCAAGCCGATTTAACCCATGCAACTTTGTTAGAATTGAATAGAATATAATATTTCCACAATTAGGGTAAGTTCCAAAAAAAGCGTAGTTTCTACAGTTCAATTCATGTTAAGACGGGCAGTTAGAAAGTAGCCCCATTCCCGTCAGTGGCACCCGTTCACGAGCATAACGCATGATCCAGCCGCTGCTTCGCTCGACCATATTTGAGGGAACGTAACAACTAACAACCCGCACCACACGACACGACACGACATACTTAGGCTACTCATAATATTAAGGCATCGAATTGAATATCATTATTCAAATTGTTGCTTAAACTGAAAAAGTAGATGCATATCACTAATTTCGATGCTGACGTGTAGTTCGACCGTAGCCATGGTGTAAGAGGCTAGCACACTCGGGCGCGATTCCCAAGAGATGTGGGTTCGAATCCCGTTGGCTTCGGAATTTTCGATATTAATTATAAATTTATTCAGATGAATATTTTGTCTCACAAAGACTATATTATTGGAACGTAGTTCCTTATCGCGCGGTGCGGAAGGGGGCTAGACGGAAAAAATTAAGACAAAATTGAACCGACACTCGACACTGATCGACACTTTTTTGAAACCGACACTTTTGAGATCTAATATTGTAGTGTGAAAATGTTGAACACAATGCCAAATTAATTAATTAAAAGGAACTTCGTTCCATCCGGGTGTCCCTTGACACCTCTCAAGTTTTTTATTATAAACTAGCTGACCCGGCGAACTTCGTACCGCCAACTTACCTATGTAAATAAAACGAATAAATTATCCTTATAAAAAAGAAACTATCCTATCTTTCAAGTAGGACCAAATTATAGATAGTTACGAAGTTTGATCAAAATTGGTTCAGTAGTTTAGGAGTCCATCGCGGACAAACAACGTGACACGTAATTTATATATATTAGATGTACTGTGAAGCTACCATAATATGTATACCAATCTCTTTAAACTTTTCACGAAGAGATACGTGCGAACCGAGTTTATAGATAGATCGAATGGCTCTTTTCTGCAATATAAAAATAGTTTCAATTTTAGTTGCTCCGCCCCACAATAAGATTCCATAGGACATTACACTATGGGTAGACAAGCCTACCTACTCAGGAAAAAACAATTTTTCCTGTGTAGGTAAAAGTTTTGCTTATAAGGAGAGATACGCTTTAATTTCGATTTCCCTTTCTTGGTTTCTCTAGTTTCGTCATCTAAAACAGTCTAATAAGAATCACGTGTCTATCTACTGTGTGTCCTTTATTTTATTTTAATATCTACCGAGTTTTATATATTAGGTATTTTTATCACATACCTATATCGTGCCGCTTTCTAGTTATTTTGATTGTTTGTTTAGTGTCTGAGTTTACTCTATGCTTGAGACTACATAATAATTATTATGTTGATAAGCTATTTTTGCATCTCTTTATTTATTTTCAGATAACTTTATCTATAATTTGTATTTTGTGTACTTACATACTTTACTTTTATTAAAATTGTTTAACCGAAAACGTACTAAGTATGTACCTACATCAGAACTGAGAACGATATTATCAGCACAACATAACCAGCATGCAACACTGATTAGCGTGATTAGCTCGTGATTAGCTGAATTTATGGCGATGTGAGCGAAGCGAAGAAAGCGAAGTTGCAGCCTAAGATGGAGCGCGCTTGCCCAGAAGATGTCTATTCACTCACGATTTAAAGTTATCCGAATTTAATGCAGCTTTTCCGCAATATGCCAGCGGAAATGTTACAATTACATTTATATATTTAAAATATAAATAACAAGGCAGATTAGTCATACCTATAGCATGAATCCAAGGCAATTCAGCCGGCTAATCTATCCATTACACTTATGTCGATATTAGCCATTATTATGTCGCCGAGATGATCGTGACGGGTGTAACCTTCGTATAATTGAGTAGGCTAACGAATTAGAATACAATAGAATGTAATGGACCTGTGGCGTGTAATTAGTATGCATTTGTCCCTAAAATTTAGCTGTGTGAAGCGAGTTTAATAATATTAATTTATTATTGTTTTTAGGTTAGGTCTCTTTTTATTTTACCTATACCTGTAACCTGAGTTTTTTTTTCATACGAACACAGGTATGTGTAATACCTGTAACATACTTAGTCGTTTCCTGAATAAAAAAGTATATTTTTTTAATTTAATTATCCGTTAATGCATTTCACTTCCCTTACGTATATATACCTACATATAATGTTAAATGCAATAAAGTTTTTCACGGTACAACACCGCTGATCATTATTTATGCGCTACGGAAACAGTTTGAGAATAATCTAATGTATATGTTATACTTTTAACCGAATTATCACCTTGATTGACTATCAAAATATGTAACGATTTAAATATAATATACATGTATACCTAAAGAACACCTAAAGACGGAAATGACATTGGATAGGGGGTTGTATTGAGGGACTAACTACGTAAAGAAACTCCTACTTTAGGGGACGATTTAGGTATGATTTATAAGTTATAGGTTTGGTGGTACTTTGTTCTAGCTTAATTTCATAATAAGATAGTTATGCTAATTACCCGAAGCTTATTATCCTATGGTTTTGTTTTATTAATTAAGTGTAGAAGTTTCGAAACAACCGGCTCTGTGTTAGACATTTACGTATGAATACGTTAAAATATAATCAAGATTTTTGTTTTAAAAGGACCTTGACCTAATGCACTGTGGACTAGGGTCATCAACTTCATTGTATTTCAAAGAACTTTTTTGATAAAAAATCTTAAGCCTTTGACATGTCAAAACAATATTAAAATAATACTTCTTTAGGCGTTGCTGGCAGGGAGCTAGTTTCGCAGTTTCGAAAACGTCGTCATCTTGTCATACGCAATGACGCGTATGACAACGATTCTAACTTCAAGAAAAGCACAGTAATTAAGGCTCTTGTCCACTATCCATAAAGATAATAGGTACCTATACATTACAAAGTCTTGATAGGTTAAACTTGATAGGTTAGACCTTCTCCAGGAAGGAACATTTAACAAGAATACGATTTTGGATATACAAATATATCTACTTAACTAATTTGCTAACTAAGGCTTGGTTCACACGGCAATGCACCGCACGTTTTTAAACTTTATCAAAAACATAGTGGCATACAAAGAAACGGTCAAGTGCGAGTCGGACCATATATATTTCTGATTTTTCGATTGGTAAACTTCGGAGATAAGGGGGGAGGGAGGGGGAGTGGCGGTATACGGACATGATTAGTCAAAAACTCCTATGTATAAAAATAGAAAATAAAACTATTTTAGAATGTACAGGTAAAGCCCTTTCATATAATACCCCACTCTATATATTATCTTACTTTTAAATTTCAAACCCCCGATTTTAATAAAACTGAAAATAATTTTCGATTTTTTTTATTCCAATGATGTTGGGCCACTATTATACACAACTATTGCCATGTCGATAGCTAAAATAATCGACTGTGACAGACGGACGGACAGACGGAGAAAGTCTCACCATAAGGGTTCCATTTTTACCATTTTGGTACGGAACCCTAAAAACGTGCAGTAGGTACAATGTGAGTCATGAAAATCACTTATTTGCTGTAACAGAGGTCATGTTTTGTCAAAGTAAATTCGGAAAGTTTTATATTATACCGATAAGTAGCAACCCTAGCCTTGACCTCGAACCTGTTTGGTCTCTCACTGAAAGACTGCCATCTGAGAATTCAAGGTGATTAATTGAACATTTCTTGAGTATAAAATTTCAAGCTGCCAAAAAGTTGTTTAATTATATAAATAACTAAGTAGTAAATAATAATACAAATAAATATAAATAGTAAATAATAATAATGGGAACAATTAGATTTTTATTGTTACTACTTCGATCACATCATTAAAATTAAACTAGGCCTCAAGATTTAATCAGTCTTCCTGAATAGTTTTGTACTTATAGGACTATTTTATGTGCATAGAGCTCAAATGTCTTCCCAAAAAATATAACACGTCATCATTTTGCTGGAGCAACCCTTAGATTCTCGAAAACTTTCAGTCGTAATGGTACATGGTCCAAAAACTTTAAAAAAATTCGTCCCCTAATAAAAAAATCTCGTTTATAGTTACTACCGTCAATTTCAATTCGTGTTTAATGAACTTTAATGAATGGAAAAGGTTGACCTCTGACCCCTTTTAACACTAATAGGTATGTATAATAACTATGTATATTAAAGAGACAGTCTTACAAAATTACTTCTTGTTTCTGCGGATTTGAAGCGTCCCTGTGAGCGTACCAGGAACTAAACTGACATTTCTCAGTGAAATTTATGACACATCATCACAGTGTATAACCACGTAGGTAAGGTTTCTCACTTCTCTTAGCTTTGCAATCAGCGGGAAAATCAACGTACATACATAAGTACTGATTTTGATTTTACCGACTGAAAATAATTAATTTATTCAAGATCACACCTTACATACTTTTTTTTCTGTAATTTTATAATTTAGCTTATAAATGACATAATAATAAATTTAGAACAGAAACAACTTAAAACAAACAAAAACAACTCAGAGCTTGTGCTCTGAGTATTGTTGTCTATACCTACCTTCTGTTATATTGTAATAAATATTTTACGATAATCTCAATAGATAAAATTATTTTACGCAAAACTTTAGCTCTTCCCACATTCTTAGATTCTCTAGAGATTTCTATTCTTAGAGATCTCTTAGGTAAACATCGAGATAAGCTTTCCTTTCACCTCTGTTGTTTATTTCAATAATATTGTTATAAAATTTATTTGTAATATCGTTTCCGATATGGCATAATATTTAATTTTTTTAATCGATTGATTAAGTGCTATTGTCATTATACAAGCAGGCGTAATCAATTATTGAATTTATTGAGGTAACCGACGACGGCGACGCAAAGGCGAAGGTTCCACGCTAAGGCGACAATACATGAAGGCAACATTGTATCGTAGACATAATATTTTTAAATATACGCCTACCTATATATTATGCTACATCTTAACTAAAATATTGAAAACATTTGTAAGTAGATAATCTATCTATCTATCTAATACCTCTAAACGAGCAATTATTGCATAACTAGCTGATGCCCGCGACTTCGTCCGCATGGATTTAGTTTTTAAAAATCCCGCGGGATCTCTTTCATTATCCGAGATAAAAAGTAGCTCTCCCGGTCTGAGGAACCACTACTACATCCATTACTATACCCATGCAAAAAATCGCATCAATCCGCTGTTCTGTTGTGACGTGCGTGATTGAAGGACAAACCAACAAACAAACACACTTTCGCATTTATAATATCAGTAATGCTTTATTATGACACTTTTTATAATTGTCAAATTTTTTACCATACTTAACCAAAGACAAAATTACGTTTAGCTGTCATTTACGTTTTGTTATTCCACTGTCATTTGCGTTTTGTTATTCCATCTCAGATGCGTTTTTGTTATATCACGTTTTATAGTGACTTGACGGAAACGCGGTCGAACGGGATAAAAAGTATCCTATGTCCGTCTCCTGGTTCTAAGCTACCTCTCCACCAATTTTCAGCCAAATCGGTTCATCCGTTCTTGAGTTATAAATAGTGTAACTAACACCACTTTCTTTTATATATAGACTAGCTGATGCCCGCGACTTCGTCCGCATGGATTTAGTTTTTAAAAATCCCGCGGGAACTCTTTCATTATCCGAGATATAAAGTAGCTCTCCCGGTCTGAGGAACCACTAATACATCCATTACTATACCCATGCAAAAAATCGCATCAATCCGCTGTTCTGTTGCGACGTGATTGAAGGACAAACCCACAAACAAACACACTTTCGCATTTATAATATCATTAATGCTTTATTATAACACTTTTTATAATTGTCAAATTTTTTACCATACCTACTTAACCAAAGACAAAATTACGTTTAGCTGCCATTTACGATTTGTTATTCCACTGTCATTTGCGTTTTGTTATTCCATGTCAGATGCGTTTTCCTACCACGTTTTATAGTGACTTGACGGAAACGCGGTCGAACGGGATAAAAAGTATCCTATGTCCGTCTCCTGGTTCTAAGCTACCTCTCCACCAATTTTCAGCCAAATCGGTTCATCCGTTCTTGAGGTATAAATAGTGTAACTAACACCACTTTCTTTTATATATATAGATATAGATAGATATAGATATATAGATATGTCGCAGTAAGATAGTTGAAGCCAAGTTATAGCTATAAACCTAGGTTAGGCTATAACACGGCATATAGCTATACGAAGGTGATTCATAGCTATCTTACTAGGAATATAGCTATAATACGAACGCGATCTAGTAATATAGCTAGCAACCCATATATAGCTAGTCAGATGACTAGACTAGTAAAATGGTTATACAAGTATACATTTTCTTTGATTTGCACATTTAATCCCCGATAAAAAAGGAGGCGTGTTTGATGCGATTTTTCCTGTTTGAAAGCTGACGTGATCGAGATCGATCTTAGCTATATTAACTTATGAAGATCTGTCAAGGCGTTTGCAAATCATCAGCTCACGCAATTCCCAATTGTATGGTACACACTACATTTATGAGCGAAGTAGTCATACTTCGCTCATAATTGTAGTGTGTTTAAATGGGACTGCCTGGGAAATACCCTTTGAAACAAAAAATAATTTTCAAAATCAGTTAAGGCGTCTTCGAGTAATCGGTGAACATACATAAGTGAATAAACAAAAAATATATTCCAAGTAATTGAGAACCTCTTCCTTTGTTGAAATCGGTTAAAAAGGAAGAAGGAACGTACGAGTAATGTGGACAATAAAAGACAGAGATACAAATTTTCGACTACTGGCTTTTTTTTGTCCAAGACTTTGTCTGCGTGGAGATAGGATTTGAAATATCTGCGGGATATACATTAATCAGTTCACATTTCAGTCATATTGCATTGAGTGTATCTATACTGTACCTATACCTTAAAATCATTTGACCATCAATTCATTGGAGGTACTGTATCAGTGCAATAATGCATGAAGGCGAGCCATATACAGGACTAACAAAGGCTTTACGAAGAATTTAGGCTAATGAACATAGCATCTGAGGTATGCCGCGACAACACGACACCAAGATACAATGATACGTAGGTAGTCACGAAGCAGCACCCGCATGTGCGGTCTTGATATATTTGGTAGTTGCAAATTTATTTTTGTTACCTTTAGGCTGTGGTGGTTTTGGCCAGATCAGGCGTATGGTTTCTGGAGAGTGACATAGGATTCTTTTTAATCCAGAATTTTTTGGAATAAATGTTTCGAGTTTAGTCTGTTGTGATTGAAAGACAAACTAACAAACACACTATCGTATTTAGGTATAATAGTAGTAGGTAAGGAATAGGAGAGTGGAGAAGAGGAGGAGGATTCTTAGGTTTCACATATCTGTAAAAATTTAATAAAAGAATTTACTGCTGTGCAGTGCTACAGCACTGCACAGCAGTAAATTCTTTTAGTAAGCTGATAAGCATCACCCCTTTGAACATTCGAAGGTTATCCATTTATCATCAAAATACACTGTTAATAACGATGATTAGTGTTACCTTTACGAAACTACCTAATTTATTTATTTGAAAGCCTAAGGCGTTGCGCATCACAGTGGCATTTACAAGCCGGCTTTCGTTAATGTATTCCAAATGTTACTTTAGACTTCAAGTAGATACAGCGGTTACGTTACCGGAATATTTCAATAGCAATCAATAAAATTGATCGAATAATAATGTAACTGACTTCTTGACCATTGGTGTAGGTAGGTACATCTTAGATGTATCTTTAAATACAGGTCAAAATACATTGCTGACCACATTATTACCTACCCATTTAGTTCCGGGTACAATATCCGGCTCAGTTAGGATTTTTTATGTTTTCCACAATCATACTTAGGTACCTACTTACTAATATGTATGTATTATAAATGCGAAAGTGTGTTTGTTTGGTGGTTTGTTGGTTTGCCCGTCCATCACGCCGCAACAGATGATTTTTTGCATGGGTATAGTTGAGGACCTGGAGAGTGACATAGGCTACTTTTTAGCCCGGAAAATCAAAAAAATTCTGAGGGATTTACAAAACTAAATCCACGCGGACATAGACGCGGGCATCAGCCAGTTATAACATGCAATTTCAAGTTTAATTTAAAATTTTAAGCAATTATATATCACTTGTATATACTATCACTTGTAAAATACAGCAATTCGCCATGTTGGATTGAACACCAATCAGCGATACGTCACACCTATCTTCAAACTTTGAAAAACTACTATGATAAAAGATAGTAGTGACGTCACGAACAACGCTATGACACCGGCTAGCGTTTTGGCGTGAGTTTTAAAACGGAAAATTGAAATGGCAATTTTATCTATCGAACGTTTTTTGTGAAATAAGATATTTTTTCGAAATAGAAACTTCTAATAGAAATATCTAGAAACTTCAAACAACAACATCCAACAGTTTTTCAAAATTGGTCATCGTGCCTATTTGTAGAAATGTATGTCGAACCTACAGATTGTAACTAGTCTTTAACTAGTGAATAAATAATTGAAAAAATTTACCTCCATACAAAATGAAATAAAAATTTATTGTTGCTCATAGTTACAACTCCGCCATGATTTTAGAAACATTTTAGCACTAGGATGCTAATTCAGGGGCAGTACCATGACAGTCCTCAGTAGTAAATTTTACCGAGCAACGAGTATTCCTAATAAAAATTACCTACTGCGTCGAGGCAATCCTCCAGCCACTGTCACAATGTCGCAATGCTCAAAATGCACTATGCCGAAATTAATGAGCGAACCGTTCATGACCACGGTGACCACAACCTTAGTCATTATTTAGTCATTTAAGATACTTATAATAAATCACTAGCTCACCCAGCGAACTACTTACCGCCAGCAAAAATATTTAGTGGTTGGTCACCCATTTAAGGGTATGAAAAATAGATGTTGGCTGATTCTCAGACCTACCCGATATGCACACAAAATTTCATAAATATCGGTCCACCCGTTTCGGAGGAGTAAGGTAACTAACATTGTGACACGAGAATTTTATATATTAGATTAGCAGTTTTTCCTGAAATAAAGCCATAAATCAGCCATGCAAGCTCTGGCCATACACCTTACCTATACCTATACTTAATAGTTAATACTAAGCTGGAATCTTACAACTAGGCCGATCGTAAACATCTGGAATCAGATTCTGGATTAAGACACAAAATCCGAATAGCTACCTAATTGCTTCATACATTTTGAAGATTGACACGTAATGTTTCAGGAACTTATATCGGAATACAGTGAGTACATCGATGATTGAGTAGAGCAAGTAACTAGTCGTTTATACGTAGGTAGCTGAATTCACAGCTCTTGATAAAATGATTTAACAAGAATTGCAGATGCATGTATGCATCAAATGCATCTGCAACTTTTATAAGACAGATTAGGCTAATCATAAGGAGAAACTATTTTACTCTATCAGCCAATGTACTTACCTATCCGTGGACACAGAAGAGTATTCAATGCAATAATTCTGCAAATATTTGATTATTTATAACATTTACAATGAATAGGTACTATTCTGGGCACCTACCACGCCCGTTTAATGACTCTATTGTAAATGTCTTGTCTGCTATCTATTCATTCAAAGTGTTATCATTATCTTATATCATACATAAACGTAGATCACTGTATAATACATACATATTAGTAAGTAGGTACCTAAGTATGATTGTGGAAAACATAAAAAATCCTAACTGAGCCGGATATTGTACCCGGAACTAAATGGGTAGGTAATAATGTGGTCAGCAATGTATTTTGACCTGTATTTAAAGATACATCTAAGATGTACCTACCTACACCAATGGTCAAGAAGTCAGTTACATTATTATTCGATCTATTTTATTGATTGCTATTGAAATATTCCGGTAACGTAACCGCTGTATCTACTTGAAGTCTAAAGTACACGGATGGACACGAAATAGCAATACATATTGATAAAATGACAAATCTGCTGTCAACTATTCACGATATTATCCAATTAGCATATAAACAGCTCTATTGTTTATCTGAGTCTAGGTTAAAGTAGCCTACTCAGTTTATAATATTAGGATACCTATATGGCAACTTGTTCAATGTTCATACCTTCACGATTTATGTTTAGTTTTTTTGAAGCTTTTCTAACGAACATAACTCCGAAAAGTCAGAGGTGCGTATCCGGGATCAAACCCACAACCCTCGAATAGAAGAATGGAGCTCTAACCACTAGGCTATCACTATTCAGAGAAGAATAAGTTCTGTAGAAATAAATAATTAGAAAATTCGACGCAGCATATTTTTTATATTACAAATGACTGCGTAATGTTCCCCTTTCGCCTCCAAAAGTCCAAACAATCTATTAAATATCTAATAAAAATCGCAAAATAAACCTGTTTAACGAACCCTTAACCTGTTTGAAAATATTTTATTTAAAGGGTTTATAATTTTATAATATAAACATATAGACACTTTAAATAAAATATTTTCAAAAAAATTAAGTGGCACTCGGGGACTGCCACGGTAAAGCTATTACATAGCATTTTTTATCAACTTATGCAATTATAATATTTTTTTTTGAATATTAATAAAAATTATGCAAAAAAATAATTAAAAAACAAACAAACAAGAAAAGCGCACTGTCACTACTTCGAGAGTGAGATTCGAACCTGCGAGATCATACACCATACGGTAAAGAAAGCGGCCGCTCGCCCACTACGCCAAACAGAGCTACTTGTGAACCTCTAAAATGTTGAACGCTTACTGAACGACGGTGTTAGGTTTATTTTCGTTACGGAATTCTTGACTTCAGTCGCCGCGCTCTAACTGTTTGTCCTAGTTCAAAGCCCGCGATAAAAGCTATGCAATAGCTTAATATAATTATAAACTTTATATAGTTTAAAATGACAGGTTTTGTTAATACACGGTTCATTGTTACCGACATTATCATATCTTCTCAGCCTGTCTGGCGGCGATCGAAGGTCAAATACTGATTGACGCCAAGAAAATGCACAGTTTCGCAACAGTCCGAATATCTGAATATATATTTTACAAGCAACTCCGATGCGTTTCAAAGTGACCTCAAGCCAAATGTCCCACTTAAAGTGTTACATTTTAAATGTGAGTTTAAAGGATCTTCGGAGATTTCATGATAAACCGTGGGAAATTATTACACTCCAATATAATCTCAAACTATTTATTAGTGCAGTCATTCCATTTGGTGAATTGTTTTTATATGCTCTAAATTGCTTTTAAATTCATACATAGTTACTAGGTAGGTAGGTACATAATTCTAACTACCGATTACCGATGTAGTATCTACTTATTTTACCGGGTTGTAATAATGATTGAATGAGTAAGCTTACTCTTAATAGCTAAGGAAGTTTCTATAGCCGCTGAGGTTACGGGCTATATTTCTAAACTCAAGGAAAAATCCAATATCAAATACGATTTGAAATCCTACTTATAAGTAGTGTAACCCGAATATGTGAAATTGGATGTAACATCCGTCATAGGTATTGATTTTGTTGGGATAAAACGAAGCCAATGTCATCCGGACCATATATTATATACCTACTA
This sequence comes from Oeneis ivallda, assembly GCA_029955525.1. Taxonomy (NCBI): domain Eukaryota; kingdom Metazoa; phylum Arthropoda; class Insecta; order Lepidoptera; family Nymphalidae; genus Oeneis; species Oeneis ivallda. The sequence goes on along the minus strand of JARPMR010000003.1, from coordinate 8,604,993 downwards.
TCGAATCTATTCACATCTCATTCACTAAAATCGGCTCAGTACATCGATGTATCAGTAGTTTAAGCGCTACGTTGGAAGATACGTAAATATGCAAAAGTACAGCCATATTACATAGACTGCTAAAATCATAATAACCCTTACTTTTGATTTTGCCGTAGTCCGATAAAAATATCTGATAAACACGTTATATCTACCTAATACGTTACATTTTTTTGATTATTGACTTAGGGCTCATTTATGAAATTTCCATTACAATGCAGTTAACGTGCTTTTAGTATATTGTACAGCCACTGTCCAAATTTCTCATAACATCGAGGCCTTACCATTTAAGTAAAGTATCTTTATCAGATTTTAGTCGTCCAAATCTGTCAAGGTGGTCCTGTCTAATATGTTTCATATCTTTTCGCTCACCAAACATTAGGTAGATCTTGGTGTATCGATCATAAATCGACATTAAGTATTTCGATGACAAATGTGACCGTGTGATAATGTCGAATTCGTGTCAATGGTTCAATGTGAGCCACCGTGCTGCGCGGGCGCCGCGCGCGCCGGTCCGTTCCATACAACACTCGACGCACCGCCTACGCTGCCATACTGCTTTAAAGATTCTTAATCGATGACTATTAACGATTAATCGAATTTCTTCTAATGGAAGGTCGATGGATATTGCTAATGCGTACTATACAATTATGGTTTGCATACAATGGCGTTTTTACATTCTTTAAAGGCGAAAAGAAAGCCTTGCTTGCTAACTCTACCACCATAATATTATATTATTAGATATTTAAAAAAAAACAATAGTATACACAAACAAATTGGACATTATTATTACATTTTTCTATTAGGTACCACAATCATAAGAGATGAGAGGACCATTATCATTAAGAGATGCAGTACCACCCTACCGTCAAAGACGTGCCGCCAAGCGATTTAGCGTTCCGGCACGATGGCGTGTAGAACCGATTAGGGGTATGGGTTGAATTTTCACTGTCATACCCCTTCCAAGTTAGTCCGCTACCATCTTAGACTGCATCGTCACTTACCATCAGGTGAGATCGCAGTCAAGGACTATCTTGTCATCAATAAAAAAAAAACCTACTTATTTTAGGAGAGTGAGATCTTACCTTAAATACGATCTTTTCCTTTTCCATTTTGATTTAGTTTTTCTTTACAGGGCCTGAAATAAAAAATAAAAATTAGATACTTCCTACTCGTAAATATTAGTTACCTACAAACTTTACTTGTTAAGATACTTCCTACTCGTAAATATTAGTTACCTACAAACTTTACTTGTTAACGAATAACCATATCACTATCCTGGGTATGAGCTATCTCCATTCAAAATTTGAGCAAAATCGGTTCATTCGTTGTAGCCTGAAAGAGTAACAAACATACATCCATCCATCCATACATCCATCCATTCATCCATCCTGACAAACTTTCACATTTATAATATTAGTAAAATTTAAACCGTATGATTCATTAAATTTTAGCTACCATTTATTTATATTTTGTGTACTAGGTATCAAGTACCTAGGTAATCTAATGTTATCGAGTATCGTCATAGAATAAGTAACATTGTCCACAATGCCTTAAAACAAAAAATTGATACTGAATCTTACCTACCTACTTATTGCAACAAACAATCCAGTATTTGGTACAGTTATAACTCAAGAAGAGTCAGACGATTTCTCAATTCCATGAACAATTTGGAATTGTAGTCTTTCGAAATGTTTAAAAACACAGTTGACGTGCGTTGTAAATTGCGGAGGATTATGGCAGCTTTGACATATTTATTGTAGACCTAAATACAACGTACATTGTAAATAATAAATTATACTTACTTATTACGAGTTGGTATATTAATACCAGAAAAAATAGATAGGTACCTATCTAAACTAATCTGATGATAAAATGATTTTGCCTAATCTGTCATTAAAATACTTACCTACTGCACAATATAAATAAAAAATTTAAAATACCCCGACATGTGAATCTATGGCCGGACTATGTATGAGAATCATCAGGTTGCAGCATCAGGTCGAAGTTACCAATTAATTGTCATTTAACGATTATACTGGCACGCGTGAAGCACTTAATCGAGTAATCATATTATGCCAAAAATGCCTTACATCATTTTGGAAAAGAGCTGATACTCTTACACTGCTGGACCGATATTAACCAAACATAACCAACCACCGCAAGGAAACTGACTTTCAAATGAAAAAAACCGCATCAAAATCGGTCCAACCGTTTGAGAGCTACGATGCCACAGACAGACACACACACACAGACAGACAGACATCGACGTCAAACTTAAAACACCCCTCTTTTTGAGTCAGGGGTTATAAACTAATAGCTGATATTTCGGTACACCTGTAAAATATACTACTATCTCTAAACATCAATAGATTCCCACGATATTGTCAAAAAAAAAAAACAATAAGCCACACACCATTTCTTCATTAATCGTAGGTAGGTACTATGTAATTATAATGCAAAAGTAGTCTTGTGTAAGGGCACTGTGCTGTGATTACAAATTTTTTATGGGCTTACAAGCAATCTAGAAATTGTAATAACGCCACATTACCTAAGGGTAATAGATTATTGCTATAGGTACATTTAGCCTTTAGGTAAGAAATTATAAGAGGAGTTGGTAGGTAAGTTCCACATAAACGTATATAATTATGAAAATGATTACGTTGTATAAAAAAGTTTAATCCTAATTGGTTCAAAATTAATTCTAGACGTCTAGAAAAATCGTAGATGTCTATAATCTACCACTGATTCGGAAAGTAGTAGATTCTGCTGATGCGGAGATGACAAGAAACTCATCAGTTGCTCTTTTCAAAACAAAATATTGTTACAATTTCATTAAGTAGCTTTTGTAAGTAATAAGTTTTACTATTATTATTTTTACACTATCTTGTGGGTAGCTGGATGCAAAGCTCCATGTAACGATACAACTTCTCTGTTTATTTTTTACTAGCTGATGCCCGTGACTTCGTCCGCGTGGATTTATTTTAGAAAAAAAAAATAACTCTGATTTTCCGGGATAAAAGTAGCCTATGTCACTCTCCAGGTCCTCAACTATACCCATGCAAAAATCACGTCAACCCGTGGCCCTGTTGCGGCGTGATTGAAGGACAAACCAACAAACCAACAAACAAAAACACTTTCGCATTTATAATATTAGTAAGGATTATACTGATTATACGGAAACCTTAGCAAACCGGGTTTGAACACACAACGCAGCTAGGAAGTTAGAACTAACAATTTCAAGGCATGCAAGTCCTTTATTCCGTCTGCAGTAGGTATGTAATTACTTAGACAGGGAAAGCACAGTTGCATATTTTTATCTGCATGCAATCTAATTATTATGAATTACGACGCACAGCCTGCGCACAGCATAATATATCTACATATAAAATATGTACCTATATCTGAGGCCTGTTTTCTTTGTTTATCTACATCAGGGTGAAGCCAGAACCGGGTCGCCATCAAGAGATGAATATAAACGATTAGATCCACACTGAATATGTTAAAACAAACATGTTTTTATTTCACTGACGAACAAGTCGTTTTACCTTGCCTTTTTTAAAACAAAAACGTGAAACCTAGCTTCTAACAGGTTTTGTTAGGTACTGAATAAGATAATCTTATATAACATACCTATTAAGTTTAACATTTACTTTTATACATCTTCAGATGCGCGTACAAAGGATGCACAAATACACCTACATGTAAGTAGGCAAATAGAAGACGGTGTAGCAATTTGCAGAAGAGCTACCGCTTAGCTTGTAGGTAAAACATTAAGTAATACAAAACATTATTTTATATATAAGCCGTGTCAATAAAGAAAGGAATCTGAAATGGCGGCTTGTACTTGTAATGACAGGCACAGGTTGGACCGTCAGCAAAAAACGAAGCGTAGCTGGGCTGCTATATGTGTAGCTATACAGACACACATTGTATGTTTATATTATTTATTTAGTATTTGTGTTGATACCTTATTCATTTATGTACCTATATTATATTACTATTGATTTATATAGTTAGCACATGTTTAATATCTCTAGGTATTTATTTATTTCTTGTTATCTTTAAGTCCTCTAACTTATGTTGTATGTTTCGCGTCAGGTCGCAACGTATTTTATATTTCTTCTTCAAAATATTTTGTAACATTATATACGATTTCACCCTCATCACTTCGAAGAATCTTTCCTCGTTTCGCGTAAACGCTCATTAAATTAAAGCTCATTTTTTAAACGTAAGATAATTATTGATCTATAAACAGCATACGAACGACAATAACAACGAAAAAACTTAACAGAAAACAAGACAAAGAACAGTAACAAAAACACAGTGTGCAAGCAGATACAGACTGATAATTTTTTGCGTGCTGTAACGACGTGTGCGAGTGAGAGGGAATGATTAGCGACGCCATTTACAATTCCTTTCTTTAATGACACGGGTTATAACATGCGTCTCAAAAGACTCAAGTATTTTTGCAACCAATTATTTATTTAAGTACATATACTAAGCTTATAATACATATACCTATGTAACATGGGTAAGTAAGTTATGGTTACCAACTAAATTATCTATTTAAATGACCATTTTCCCGGTTATTATTGTAACCCAGATTTGTCAGGCTAACGCGTCCTGGCAATTATAAATTGCTTCACCGTTGCATCATTTAACACAGAGATAAGTAGTTAGGTACATTCATAGTTACTTGTATAATATTGAGGCCGTCGGGATCTTCTATCTCATAACGTTTTAAGAAATTAGTAGCTATACGTCTAAGGCCGACTTGCACCAAACTGCTTAATCATGTTTAGTTAAATTTTCTATACCTGTCCTTCTCATGTCCACTCTGAAATAGTATTGTCAGAAAGTGACAGCATTACAAAATTTAACTAAACATGATTAAGAAGTTTGGTGCAAGTCGGCCTTAAGCTTTGGACAGTCGGTTGGTGAGTTGTCGGAATATCAGGTCACCGAAATAGCGGAAGGTGGTGTAGACGGATCAACGCTATCAAACTGATAACGTTATCTATGAAACACTCTCTTATCTATTTGTAACCCCCGACACAAAAAAAAAAGCCTTATAAGTTTGACCATTTTACCTATCTGTGCCTTGCTATTTATAAGTATTATCGTGTTATATAGATTATATATTTAATGTAAAAAATGGCATGTCACGGGACACCTAATTACGATAAAAATTTAATGCCAACTGGCTGCCGATAGTCGAACATCTACTAATTAGAAACAGAATACCAACAGGCCTTCTTTGATAGCAATTGTGAAATTACCTAGATCTGTAGTATTATAGGTAGGTACTTCAACATAGTATGCCCATATAAAACCACTACGATGATGTTACGGAATGTTAGAATGACAAACTTAATATTTTTTAGTATAAATAAACTTCAACAATGCCTTATATGTTATAACAAACAAAATCCTCTTAAAATGTACCAAAGAGCGTTTCTAAACCTAGACTTTAAGTTTTCGTTGTAAGTCTTTCATTGTAAGTAGATACAAAATCTTTCAATTACTTGTCACTTGATATAGGTATTAATAAAGATTATTATGTACGTAATTAGGTATTTTAAGGTACACACATGGTACACGATATTATGAAAAACAGCCAAACGATTCTACGGTTAAAAAGAGTTCAACGCGCACCAGACCCCGCGATAAATTCTCGGCTTCTCTGAATTTGACCAATACTTGTGCGAGGTAATTACTAATTAGTCAATAAAGATTTAGATGAACATTTTTAGGGTTCCGTACCAAAATGGTAAAAATGGAACCCTTATGGTGAGACTTCGTCCGTCCGTACGTCCGTAACTAAGTACTCCGTAAGTAAGTAAATCGACATGAAATTTGGCATAGTTGTGTATAATAGTGGTCCAACATCATTGGAATAAAGAAAAATCGAAAATTATTTTTAGTTTTATTAAAAAAGGGGGAAAATCGGGGGTTTGAAATTTTAAAGTAAAATAACTATACCGAATGGGGTATCATATGAAAGGCCTTTTTTTGTGCATTCTAAAACAGTTTTTTATTTATTTCTTTATATAATAGTTTTTGTTTAATCGGCCAAAATGTCGAAAAAAATACCGTCGCCCCCCCCCCCCCCTTATCTCCGAAGTTTACAAATCGAAAAATCTGAAATAATTATGGTCAATAGAGGTTTATGTATATTTAACAGGAAAAATAAAACCAACGCTCTAACTAGCATAGTTTTTTTATATAATATTATCGTTTTACTTTTACTTTTGGAGTACGGAACCCTCGGTGCGCGAGTCCGACTCGCACTTGGCCGGCTTTTTTTTTTGATGAGATAGAAGATAGTCCTTGACTGCGATTTCACCTGATAGTAAGTGACGATGCCGTCTAAGATGGTAGCGGCCAGCGGGTTAACTGACCAGAGAGAATTCGGAAAATATAAATTCCCAAATTGACCCCGCCGGGAATCGAACCCGAGACCTCCCAGTTATAAGACCACAGAACTTACCACAGCGCCAGGAAGGTCGTCAGCAACAGAGTGCAGTATTGGACTATCGCATTGGTACCTATGGTATAGTGCTACCTACCTTTAAGTAAACTATATTTTTATACGCTTTTTATTAGCTTCACTTGTATGTTTGTAACAATGTAATTAAATGTATTATGTAATTTTGTGTAATCTGTTTTTAATCCTTTACTGTTTCAGCATCATATTTTTCCAGATTATTTTAAAATTCTCAAGCATCAATAACCCAGCGGTTAAAGGTGCGGACTAAAAACTGAAAGGTCGCCGGTTTGATTCCCACCCGTCGCACTATTGTCGTACCCACTCCTCACAAAAGCTTTCTGTTTATATGGAGGAGAGAGAATATTATATTATTAAAAAAACCTTGTTTGCCACGGAATGACAAAAAAACTATAGGGCCTATTTTAGGTAAATATGTACAATGTCAATATAGGGTATTAAAATCTTAGTCATATCGGTCGAATCCATTTATACTTACTCCGCGAACTATATCAGAAGAACGTATAACAAACACTCCACGGAAATTAAACAACCCCGGCGTTATTATTGTTTACGCGGTCGTCATGACAACGCGAGATAAATCAATATGGCGCACGGTGCGCGCGCACTGGGCTCGAGCGCGGACTGGCTGCAGCGTGCTCGCGCGGCCAACGACCACCACCCGCCTCTTCGGAAAGCGAGAGGAAGAGCAAGCCGCAAGCAAGTTTTTATTGTGCGAGGACAAAACAAACGTGCATATTTTCGCTAATCCAGTATGTACGAGTACTTGCGCGCGCGACCCTGTATACACTCGAGTAGGGCTAACATGAGAATAGGGCGCCATAAGAAAATTTTGTCCACCCGTTTTCTCGATATCACGAGATAGAGATTCATGAGTAAATGAGTAGACATTTTCTCGTGCTAGCCTTACAAGTATATGACGAAGCTACAAACTTGCTACATAGGTACCTACCTCGTAGGTTCCTACCTATACGATCGCTCGTAATCAACACACATTGTGTGGCCATCAATGAACAACCTTCCCCTTGAGATGTCATACGAAAAATGTTATGCATAGATTACTCGTACCTAACCACTTGAGCGACAGCGCAATGGAACATAGCAATTAGCAGTCGATTGACGTTGAACTAATATTTTGGTAATTGGATGGGTGACTATGGAGATCCGAATTTGGGCTTTCATATCCTCAGCACCTCAGAGAGTACATACGTTATAACGTCGGCTCCGGTTAATATCACAAAGTCTGATAACAATTTTTCAATCTAAGGCCAGGGCCACATTGATAAGGCGGTTGCGATGCGACAGCGACGCGATCACGTGACTACGATAAATTTTAAATAACCAATTTTTTCAATGTGGGTAGATTTAAAAGCACTTTGTAAAAAACTATTCTAGACTATTCATCGGAAATATTACATTTGAATATTAAAAATGATTAAAAAAATTGCGCGCGTCCGCGTCGCTTAGCTACTGTGCACACTACACCGCTATTAATGATTATTATAATAAAAATTATTAATAGGACTATAGGGTGTAAAGAATCGCCTTACCCGTGCGTTCCCACTTCCCAGCAAACGTAGTTATTATAATATCTACTCTTGGTCCGCGATCTCTTCCTCTAGCTTCTTCTGGTCTATCAAAATCAAAGTAATGATTGTGACTTATGGGCCTTTCTAAGAAGGATCTGCGTGCCCACCTCATTATTATTCCTAGAAACCCCCTACCTGATCAATGAAAGGGGGCCATGACTCTCATTAATGAGGAATACGAAGAAAGAGGTAAGATGTGACTAACTTAAAAAAGAAGTTAAGATTCCAATAAATTACTGCAGTACAACTTTTAAAGCTTTAATTTCAATACAGCTTAATTAAATATGAGATAGAATATGTTAGCACATAATATTGGCTGCAATATCAAACGTAATAATTATTAATGTAAACATTATACAGAAAATATTAAACATTAAAAGCTTAAATATAATTAATTTATGCGTGCCTTACGTCCATTTCATACAAAAAAGGACCCGTTTTGGGGCAGATGTTACAAATTGTGCGGATGAATGAAGAAATGGTCTAGGTTAATATGACTCTAAACATAAAATAGTTTCGACATACAAACTACGTAATATGTTTTAAGTAACATTAAATGGGTAGATAAAATTAAATCGGTAAGTAAATTAATAATTTAAATTAAAACAAATGATATGATGCATTCTTGTAGCGTTCGGCACAGGCGTGCGATTCGCGGATATTTTGTCGTTATTTCACACGGGGAAGCCCGTGACAGAGCCGGGATTAAACGTCATTCTTTTCAGTTCTTCATAAAACCAACATTGAAAGCAATACAGCGAGTATCTTGCTTTGAATCAATTTAGCCCTACTTCAGAAAAATCCTGGAAATCTATATTTTGACATGAACATTGATACTGTTAAACACCATTCGAATCTTTTGGGACTTCTGTTATTTCATTTAGAACAGTTTATACCAAATACAGTTTTTTTTTCTGAAGCACTTTCCGGATAATAATTCTCCGGATAAAATTATTTAAGTTGCTATTAGTTATTTCCTATCATACTTAATATTATAAATGCAAAAGTGTGTTTATTTGTTGGTTTGTCCTTCAATCACGCCGCAACAGAGCCACGGATCGACGTGATTTTTTGCATGGGTATAGTTGAGGACCTGGAGAGTGACAATATAGGCTCCTTTTTATCCCGGAAAATCAAAGAGTTCCCGAGGGATATTAAAAACTAAATCCACGCGGCCGAAGTCGCGGGCATCAGCTAGTTTTTTATATATTTGAGTACTTCTTGTCTCAGTGCCGCGGCCGTCCCCGTAGAAATAACCATGGAGGCGTAAGACTCGGTGTTGCATCAGGGCACGGCCCAGCAATGTGTCAACTCTGTTAATTAAAACATCACAAATTCACAACATTACTGCAACACCGCGTTACGTGCCTCTAACATTAAATAAACTCTAAACTAAAAGAACATATAATAACGAAGCAAAATCAGATATTTTAGTTATTACATTATTATCATTAGCAGTTAATATAGTCGCTATAAAAGTTAAAAGTACAAAAATATGTTTTGTATTGTACAAACGTTTTAATCTAACACAGTATATACAATCAGCTATTTCACCTTTGAACCATTTTTATCTTAATATCATCATACACTACGCGATAAAATTTACAACCAAACGTACCTACTTACTTAGAAATGAGTAAATGACCATAGTATGTACAGTTCCTAAACACAATACAGCACCTATTGGACTTAGAGAAACCATCCAACAATTACGTTACAAAGCTCGAGGGTATTTTGATCACAGATTTTCTTTTTTATTCAATGACCAGTTTACCCTTGGCTATTATGCAATGTGGTGATAAGTAACGATGAAACCTACATTCCAAAAGGAGTAACTTCAATGGGGTATATGGCAGTTTAATTCAACCTATCTCATAATTCCAATAAATCGGTTTCTACGCGGATTAGTACCGTAAATTCTTAACTTGCTACAAGATATTATCTCTCCAAATTTTAAACTATTTGGCTTAAAAATATCTTGTCACTCTCGTCTTCGCCTTATCACCGACGTAATTAATGGATGTCCTATACAAAACAAACTAGATAGTATTAACGACTTGATCGAAACACTTGGCGACAAACTGCTCTTTGTCGTCCAACTTTTTCACGTCTCTCGTGGAGTGACGTGTCAACATCGCGTCCTCGAGGGCCTTGAGGGCTTCAGACGTGAACCTCTTTCCTTTGAGATGAGTTACAACAGATGCCTCGCCGTGGAAACCAGACTCCACTAAACCTGGGGGTATGTTGAGAGTGACGTCATCGATAAGGCCCTTCTCCACTGTCATGGTGATGACCAGCTCCTGGGCGGCTGTGTAGACTCTGGACGGCGCGAGAATCTCCGCCGGCACGGGGAAAGATCGACTCACGGTGAACGAGGGTGTTCGACCGTACGCCCAGTCCCATGATTCTAGGTCGTTCTTTAGCTCCGATAGACCTTTTAATTAAAATATATACTTTAATAAATGTGTTTGTTTGTATTTTACTTTTACTTACTCTACACTGTTATTTTATTTTAATAGATAATAATTTTTCAAACGATTTTTCAAATGAGGGTAGTTTTATATCGAAGGATCGCATAATTTACACTTGATTTCGTTTCATCTAGATAACACCTATGACAAAGCAAAGTACATAACTAAAAAAGTATTTTAAAAATTTTACCTGGGAACCAGTCATCAGTAGGGTTAACGAATTGGAAGCCCCTCTGTTTCAAGATCTGTCGTTCGCCGCCGTCATCCAAGCGTAGAGCCGACGTCCGCAGGTACTCGTACCCGATCGCCGTTTGTAAAGCCTCCACCGTCACCTTGTTGTCCACATCAGCCAGGTTCATGACCGGGGAGGGCGTGGACGCAGTCGCAGTCGTCTGTATGCCATGCTATATAAAATTAAGTATCCTTCACATAACGTATAGGGAGGAATAGGTCAGGTTAATGTTAGTAGAACAGATAGTGTTAGTGGCACACTTAATAAATAAAAAATATTAGACAAACTGCAGGCTTCTGAAACGTTAATCATTTAAAGAACTACTAAATAGTTGATCATTTCAAATTGGGTTTATATCAAAGGGGCGATTCATAGTTGATTGTATTAATGTCCGAATGATATTAGTTTTTAGTATATAATTATAGTACTACTGGATGATGCCCACAACTTCATCCGCGTGGATTAAGATTTCTTTAATTCCCGCGGCAACTCATTTTCTGGGATAAAATGTAGCCTATGGGTTAATTTATTCTGGGTGTGACCTATCTCCATTCCAAACAGCCAAATTGGTTCATTCGTTGTGGAGTTAAAGAGTAACAAACATCCATCCATACATCCTCACAAACTTTCACATTTATAATATTATAGTAGGATTTTCAGGTTATCATAATAAATATGAAGTTTTAATTTAACAGAAATTATCATAATATCAATATAACAATAGTTAATGTACAGGTACATCAATAAAGACAGTGAAATGAGTCATAATATGGTAGTGGAATGACCTGCGACACACATAAGCAATTCAAATCAGTGTTAGGCAATAATAGGAATAAACATTGTTGTTTAAGGTCAATAAAAAAGGGCAAAAACAAACTATTTTTTTATAGACCTTTTGTGTTGTTTTTAGGTTTTTTTACAAAATTATGAACTATCGAGAGAACAGGCAACATGCATTTGCTTAAGTGGCAATCTCATCTTACTTATACTCACTTACTATATCATACTTTTACTAGCTCATATTATAAATTAAATTTAAAATTTGAAATATATACATAATAATATATACTTTTTTCTATTTGAAATATTGTAAATAATATTTTTTTATATATGTACTAAAGTTGTTATCTTCTTTTATGAATAAATTAAATAGATTGGTTATAATCATGAAAATCATTTGTGTTAAAACTAACTAAATTCAATGGCAAGTTATTATGTACGAAGTACCCACCTCTCTCTTGGCGAGGGCCTTGCTGAGATCTGCTTTGTTGGCGTTAACTAGAAGGGTGCAATGGTGATATCCAACCAAGCGTCCTAACTTAGCAGCTGTTCCAGAGATCTAACAGTTATCATTAAGGAAATAAACATCAATACATATGCTAATACAAACATGTAAAGTATCAATATAATTATTGTCATCCAGTTGCTTATTGAATGGTCCAAGTACAGTCGTCATAAAAATAAAGTCACCCTTTCCACTGCACAGCTAGCTTATTATACAGTAGATCTATGAGGGTTTTTCATATTTTTTGATGTAAAAAAAGCAAGATATAATAATAAAGTTCATAAACTTCTAGGGCCTAGAATCTAGGCAATCGCGCTCCATCTTAGGCTGCATCTTCAATAACCATCAGCTGAGATTGCAGTTAATTAATAGTCTATATATATTAAAAAAGGATACTTTATACTTGTCTTGAACAATTATGTCATGACGTTCGTTGATGGAAGATTTGATTCCAAATCCCCTGTACAGTGCTCTCTTGATGAGCTCCAAGTTGTATTTTCTATCATATCTCTCTCTTGGCGTAAAAAATGTAACATTAAGGTTGCCACGGTCGTGATACACAGTACCACCACCGCTGTTACGCCGAGCCAATGCTATCTCCTTCTCATTCAAGAACGGTACATTGGCTTCAAGCCATGGGTTCTGGTGTCTTCCAATAACTACACACGGCTCGTTACTCCACACCATCATCACATGGTGTCTACTGAAGTCCATGTTACGGTACATCCAGTCTTCTAGAGCCAAATTGGTATAGATGTCTGTAGATTGAGACATGAACACTGACTTTGTGACCTCCCTCTCTGGCGGCAACTCATCCCGGACCTTCTTACTGGTCAAGTTCTTTCCTGTAACCAGGCTTCGGGAACTCGTTCTTCTTGTCAGTCCAACCAGGACAAACATGTTGCCCATGGCAATCTTTCTCATCATCGATTGTGCCATATTTAATAATTTGTAATAAACTGATTCTTTTTTGTATGAACCTTTGGCAGGCAGTCTCTTAAACCTAAATTTCTTAAAATACCAGTCTATACAAACAGCACTAAATGTTCAGCACATAGGTAGAGACAATACGGCGTCAGTGTCTGCCGAGGAGAGGGAGATCAGATATTCATGTAGGGCGATGGTTTGATGCAGCCACTTCCAGGTCTGGTGCAGGGTGTTAATTCGAAAACGAATCCCCAAACAGTCTCGACAGTCACTTGGCATTCCTCCTCTTGGATGCAGGATTAACAGAAAATCACAACACAAGTTAAAAAACTAACTCGAACTTAGAAAACTTACAATTTATTTGTGATGGCTTAACACAAATTGAAAGGAACGGATGTGCGACTGTGCAAGCGCGTACAACACAATATGAAATAATTACCTTCTGTCGTCTTATTTTATTCATGCTGATTGTGATAAGCGGGCCAAGGAACCAGGGGGTCGGGCGAGGGCACGCAGACTCGCAAACAAATAACTTGATAAGAGCCACGAAACGAGCACGAGATCGGAGTGGCGCGGTGTTATCACTCGCTGTCAGCCGTATTTAACTATTACGAATATCAGTATTCAGCCTGCTTGCGCTACATATCTGGAAAGTTATTTTTAAAATCTGGTAAAAAGTTTCTGTCAATTATCACATTCATAATGGACGTGATGTAATTTTTCTCAAACTAATTAGGTACAAGCACAAGCAATACCCTAAAAAAATAAACGAAGATTTAGAAATAAACAAGTTGAGATTTTTTTTGTGAATTTTTCCATGAACTATTGAATATAGTCCTTAATTTTGTTTTGTCAACTGACAGTGACATTCATCATTCATTTTGAGACCATTTGAGACCATCAAGATACGAAATACATGGAGCCCATGGAGGTGCCCTCAGGTGCCCTATGCATAGTGCATTACAGAAAAATGTCTCATAAGATGGCCGCCCATTAGGGAGTGACGAGTGTGCTTCGAAACTATCGATAATGAGTGAAACGATAATCATTAATCAAGGTTTTAAATACATAAATGCTTATATATATTACTATATTTTATTATAGTTTTATCTTACTTCCATGCCTACTACTCCGACTTCCATGTGATAGGTATATGTGGCGTAGGTATTTATCGTTATGCTTCTTGGTCTGCTGTCTGTGCTATTAGAACGTTAGAATTAGTGTTCATGGTCTTTGCCATAGAAATAGGAAGACTAGTCGTAACTCCTAGCTCCATGGTGTCTTTACTCTCTAAGGAGATTGGCGAGCCACATAGAGTTTCTGAAATTCTGATCCAGACTTGAGACCCACGTTCACGAATCAAACTTCTGATACTTGTTCTAGTAAACCAGACTAACAATTAAAAAAACTAAAAACACGCTTTTTATAGAAAACCAAACTAAAAAATAGAAAATAAATTTTAATAAATTTAAATTAAGAATAGGATCCAAAAATTTCAATAAATATAAATTAATAATAGTGTAAATAAAAATAAATTATTTTATTTAAAAAAAAGCGTGGGGTGCTTTTTAAGATATTATCAAAATGATAATCACTCTACTCATATCTGTCAATAAAATATTTATAACTATTGACACCATGCACCCCACGCTTTTTTTAAATAAAATAATTTTTTTTTTATTTACACTATTATTAATTTATATTTATTGAAATTTTTGGACCCTATTCTTAATTTAAATTTATTAAAATTTATTTTCTATTTTTTAGTTTGGTTTTCTATAAAAAGCGTGTTTTTAGTTTTTTTTAACTATTATTTATTTTCTACTTTTTAGTTTGGTTTATTTTTAATAGCTTGTTTTTTTAATCGCGCCCAAAGAAGTCGGTTACAAACATACAAGTTTTTTTTTTGTTTTTTTATCAAATTAGTGTATTGTCATCGGTCCTCGATAAATCTACAAAGTTTGAACGAAATCTGGCCGTTTAAAGTGGATCAAAATCGCGCCCAAAGAAGTCGGTTACAAGTTACAAACATACAAGTGAAATCGCGCCCAAAGAAGTCGGTTACAAACATACAAGTTTTTTTTTTGTTTTTTTATCAAATTAGTGTATTGTCATCGGTCCTCGATAAATCTACAAAGTTTGAACGAAATCTGGCCGTTTAAAGTGGGTCAAAATCGCGCCCAAAGAAGTCGGTTACAAGTTACAAACATACAGGTGAAATCGCGCCCAAAGAAGTCGGTTACAAACATACAAGTTTTTTTTTTGTTTTTTTATCAAATTAGTGTATTGTCATCGGTCCTCGATAAATCTACAAAGTTTGAACGAAATCTGGCCGTTTAAAGTGGGTCAAAATCGCGCCCAAAGAAGTCGGTTACAAGTTACAAACATACAAGTGAAATCGCGCCCAAAGAAGTCGGTTACAAACTTACAAGTTTATTTTTTGTTTTTTTATCAAATTAGTGTATTGTCATCGGTCCTCGATAAATCTACAAAGTTTGAACGAAATCTGGCCGTTTAAAGTGGGTCAAAATCGCGCCCAAAGAAGTCGGTTACAAACATTGTTACAAACATTGTTACAATCATGCAAGTGAAGCTAATAAAAGGCGTATAAAAAAGTTAATCAAATAAAGTTATTCAGTAGTAAATTGTTAAAAATGTTTCCATTTGATATATTTAAGGCAAATTACCACTATAGCTTTGAATAATCTAATAGGCACAGAAGATTATTGTCTGAATACACCAAAGAGAACCTTAACCTTTTACTATGGACGTTCCATTTTTGTTACACTACTATGGACGTGCGGCCTCACAGACCGCTATCTTTACGGGCTGGTTTCTATCTTGATGAGTAAGTATTAATAAGAATAATAATAATTATTTATTTATTTAAATAAAATTTCACACTTACAATAATTATTACAGTAAAAATACATAAGCATAATATAAAATATGATCTGAACTCCCAAACTAAGAGAACCCGTTTATTGTATCATTTTTTGTTTTTATCCCTTAGAAGAGTTACTTTTGATTTTGGGAGCGTAAAAAGAAAATACTTTTTCGTGCAGCCGATTTGGAGGCTGGATTTTTAATGAATCGTCCCATGAGACGCACAGTGCTCATCCGGTGAACATTCCGCTGAGCTTTTACTTACATTCTAAGAACTAGTCTAATGCAGATGGGCGAGGTGTAATCATAACTCCTCCAACCCTAAGAGGAAAATTATCGGAAGGATCGTTTTGAGATGTGTTCCGATAATTTTGCTTAAATTTTAAACATTTTGGCGATTTTAGCCAGATTACATAAAATAAGAACATGAAAATACACAAAATTATTAATCCTAATGTTACGTATCCTAAAATTTCACTGAAGTTATAGTCTTTCTTATCATTTAAAACACTTTCAACTATCGCACTATGTTTTAACGAAAAGGCCATGTATTTCACTTCATCTAAACTTATTCCTTTCAGATTGACTACACTTGCACCGGGAGTAGTATTTGCGTTTAACTGGGGTAGTGTAATAACTGGAATTCTCTTTATGTCATCTGCTTCCATGAGGCTACGATGGTTGAGGCGAATTCCGTGAATTTGGAGTTCACAGGGTTCGTCGATCGTCATCAGGTAAGTACCAAATACAAGTTGCTTACTGACCTCGTGACCGCAGCGTTTCGTCAGTGTGGACCTCAGTCTACTGAAGAGGAGCCAGCTATCTGCGTTAACTTGCTGGGCCTTGACGTTTTCAATCTGGACTTCATGCTGCTTACAAGGAGTAAGATCATCCTCGAATTTCATAAGCTGCTCTATACATGTAAGTTCGTAATATAAGGCTTGATTATCTGCAGTGCACAGGAACTTATCGCCGGTAGAGATTGAACGACATGGTTTTACGAGCGGTAAGTACTTTATTCCTTTCGCCAGAAGGTAAGGATATTTAGGGATGATGGCGAAGGTTTTATTTTCAGGTTCATGGAAAATTGGCAATGAATATATCTTAAAATAGTTATATGTTGAATTGTCAGTAAGTGGTATTTCCATTACAAATGTTATCTGATTATTTTTAATAAATGATTTTACACAAATGGTCTCTTCTATTTTTAATAAATTTGTTCCTGTTGGTGGATACACCAGGCTTTCAGATTTAGAAATTAATTCTAAATGATATAATAATTCTGTAGAGTTTACAATTGACTGATGTAATATAGAGACTCTACTTAAGGCTAATGCTGTTTCGATTTCACTCAATCTAACAAAGATGGTACGAAAACTGCTTGTAAATACGCTAAACAATCCCGTAAGATAAGTTAAGAAAATCCAATTATTTTGCTTGGAAGCTAAATCTTTCAGTAATATTTCAACCTTTGTTAGACGATTGTGAAAATGAACAGAGTTCTGATTCATCGTTTCAGTTAAATTAATAAAGCTATCAAACATTTTAGAGACAATCGTCAATTTCTTTGAAATAATAACTTGATTATGATCTAAGTTAGAAATAAGTTTATCGTACTTAACCGCATCGTTATGATCCAAGTTACCGGTTATAATTTTTATAACTGAACCCAATGGATTTATAAGACCTCTCTTAGAACGTTTCTGTGGAATTAACTGACTATATTTTTCTAAAGTTATATCACGTATAAACTCTGTATGCATTTTAGTACTTATTAATTCTTGAGAGTATGACGCATTCCAATCGATCATTCTACACATCTGCTGGTAGGTCGTGAGTACGTAATTAATATCATTGTAAATTTGTTCCAAACTTATGACCTTAATTATAGTCCAATGATCGGTTTGAATGTATGCATGACCTTCTTTTACCGGAAAGATACCTGGGTTTTCTTCAAGTTTTTGCAGATGAAGGGCCTGCGACTGCATTGCTACTAGCAGGACGCAGCACAACCTGCGGAGGGCGTTTTACGTTTTTAATAGGGGTTTTGGTGTTTCTCTCTCCTACTTGTATGGGTAAAATATTTCTTTCAGGTCGGCCTATGACTCTTGCTTTGACATATCTTGGTTTATCTTTACTTTTACGCTTGTTAACATCTTTTGCAAAAATAACTTTTCCTTCTTGAAACCTAATATCAGCTTCACCGCCTTTCTTTTTCCTAATCTTTTCTTTCATCGCTACCATCTTATCAGCCAAGTGTTTGTATAATACTCCGACTCGTTTTGCATGATCCTTAACCATTTTTTGAAAATATTGTTTTTCTAACTCTACACTATATGGGCTACTTGTGTCCGTGTGTCCAAAAACAACTTCAAATGGAGTAAGTTCAGTAACAGAGTGAATGGAATGGTTGTATGCCATAACCGAATAGGTCATCACAGATGCCGCATCGGTACATCGCTGTTCATATTTGGCCAATCTGTATATTTCGACTATTGTAGAGTGAAAACGTTCTATTTATTAAACCCATTGAATTAGGGTTATTGGGGGTGCCAATGTGAAGTTCAACTTTATGTAAACTTAGAAATTCTTTAATCAATTCGTTGTTAAACTCAGTACCTGAGTCAGCGCTTATTTTTTTAGGTATGCCGTAATATGAGAAGTATTTCATCAAGGCACGGACTACCTCAGGGGTTGACTTGTTTTGAATTTCGATAGCCTGACCTAGTTTGCTAAACGCATCAATAAGAGTTAAATAAGTTTTCCCTTCAATGCTAAAAAGATCAATAAATATTTCCTGAAACGGAGCATTTTGGGTTTGTGTTAACTGTAAGATAGGTTTGATGGGTTTTCTATCATATTTCATTTGTTGGCATGCTTCGCAACTGTTTATAACTGCTGTTACTGTTTCTTGCATCCTATCCCAATAATAATTTCTACGAATCCTAACTAATGTCTCTTTGATACCACGATGGCATGTCTTTCCTGCATGATGTTTCTTTATTAGAGCTTTTTGTTCTCCTTCATCTTCTACATATACTACTCGTTCTGTGCATTCATAAAAATTAACCACGCCTTCCTTAAAAAGCTGAATTATTATATTACTGAATAATCTGCGATGTTCCTGCTCTTCAAAATAGATGAAATACTTAATTTTTGGTTTTATGTGCTGTTTCAAAAATTCTTTTATCAATTCAGGATTATCTATTGGTAAGAAAACTTCTAAAACTTTCTGTTTATCACGCGAGAGATCTCTTACTTGTATATCGTTTTTGAACCATGAGAAAACTAAAATTTGATTAGGCTTTGTGTCTATGGCCTCATTCAAGATTGGTATTCCAGTCGACTCTGGATTTAGAGCTGAGTGTATTGTATCCGTTTTACTAGATTCCGATGGTATAGGGTAATCATTAATGTTTTCATCGGTAAACTCTATAGGACTAGCAGTTGCAGTTCGACTCGAATCTGATATAGTTATAGTTGATGAGTCACTACGAGTTAATCTCCTATTAGTTCCTATCTTCTCTGTATCGATAACTTTACTATTTAGATTTTTCCTACGATTACCTTCGTTTTCATCAATGTTAACTATAAGTGATGCTGATGGATTTTCTTCATCAGAGTCTAAAGCGTTAATTTTAATTCGGGATAGAGCGTCAGCATTAGTATTCTGTTTGCCATTTTTGTAAATTATTTCGAAGTCAAAGTCTTGTAGTCGTAATCTCCAACGAGTAAGCTTGCTGCTAGGGTCTTTCAGTGATTGGAGCCAAAGTAAGGGACGATGGTCAGTGTATATGTAAAACTTGCGACCATACAAGTACGGCCTAAAGTGCTTTACAGCCCAGATGATGGCGAGCAATTCTCGTTCAATTGTGCTGTAACGTGATTCCGTATCGCTGAGTGTACGGCTAGCATAAGCGATAGGTTTGTCACTTCCAATCTGTCCTTGCGATAGTACTGCGCCTAAAGCTACGTTTGAAGCATCAGTCGTAAGTATAAAAGGTTTGTCATAGTCAGGGTATTGTAAAAGAGGGGCGTGTGTCAAGAGTTCCTTACACTGGTTAAACGCGTCAATGTATTTCTGATCTATTATAATTCGGTTACGCTTTTTCAAACAATTTGTCAATGGTTGGGTAATTTTTGCAAAGTCTTTGATAAATCGTCGGTAGTAACCGATGAGTCCTAGGAAACTTTTAATCTCAGTCGTTGTTTTTGGTAGTGGGTAATTAAGTATAGCTGTAATTTTGTCATCATTAGGTTTGAGACCGTCTTTTGTAATGGTATGTCCAAGGTAGAGAACTTATTTTCTCAAAAATTCTGATTTGTCTAATTGAATTTTCATGTTACTTGCCCTAATTCTGTCAAACACAGTTCGTAAGTTATGTATCATATTGTCAAGGCTATTTCCGTAGATTATGATATCGTCTAAGTATACCATGCAGTGTAATCCTTGTAATCCACGTAAAACGTTATCCATTGTCCTTTGGAATGTGGCTGGGGCGGTTTTAAGCCCAAACGGCATTCTGAGGAATTCGAAATGTCCATTTTGCGTGGAGAAGGCTGTCTTCTGTCTGTCTTTCTCGTCTACTTCTATTTGATGGTATCCGCTTGCTAAATCAAGCGTAGTGAAGTAAGCGCTCTTCCCTAACTTATCAAAAAGATCATTTATGTTTGGTAGGGGGTACTTATCATCCAAAGTAATATCATTAAGTTTTCTGTAGTCAATGACCATTCTGTATTTAACCTCTCCTGATGCATCCATCTTTTTGGGCACGAGGTGTACGGGTGCACACCAAGGAGAATGGGATTCTTGTATAACATTTTCTTTCATTAATTTGTCAACTTGTCTATTAATTTCGTTTTGAACAAATGGCGATTGTCTATAAGGTTTAACATATATTGGGTCCTCATTTTTAGTCCTGATCTGATGTTTGACCAAATTAGTAAACGTCAAAGGTATTTGGTCACAGTAAAATATATCTTTATATTCATGGCAAAGTCTGTAAATTTTTTCTCGCTCTTCATCATTGGTATGGTCAAGTCTGAGTTTATTTAAATTTTCTTCAAGTAGTTTATCAGTCTCTATGTCACTATCATTTTTCGTAAGATTTATATCGCATTCTGTATTTTCGTACTTAGTCACTGTAAATGGGTGTCTAATAGTGAGTCGTTTTGGACTATCTGTGCTATTCTGGACTACTGTATATGCATAACCATTTACGCAATTTACGATAGCGCTAGGCATACGCAATCCAGTCTCAAATTCTTGAAAGTCTAGTATAGCATCTCCTGAATATTGATCGATGGGTAACCTAACTCGTTGTTCTGACCTACCAGGTATGTCAATTGTATAATTTAGATTATTATTAATAATTGGGATACAAGTGGTGCTTGTTTTTAATAATCGTTCTTTTAAATCTATAACTGCACCTAATTGTTGTAACAGGTCATTACCGATAAGTCCGTCGTAACGGGCGTCCACGTCATATAAATAGAATTTATGCCAATTTTCGCTAACAAAAGTGGGTAAGAGGGGAATCTCTATCACCTCATCGTGTATACTAGAAGCATGTGTGCTGACTACCTGAAATTGCTCTTTCCTAATAAAGTCTCTGAAATACTCATAAGCTTTTCGAGGACTAAGGAATGATCGCATACTGCCTGTATCAATCATCATTTTTGCGTCTATTTCTTCTAAATAAATGTAAGGCAGTTTTAGATTAGGATCGCAATTTATTTCTAAGATTTCTTGTCTACTCTCGAGGCTTTTTCCTGAAAATCCGAAAGTGTGTTTTGACTATCATTCGTTGGTTCCAATTCGTCACAGGGTACGTTAGGGTTTTCCATGTAATTTACGTCAGCGTCATAACAGTAGTTAATGTCATTTGAGTAGTCATTGTCATCATAGTAATATTCGTCACAGGGGGTATTGTCTTCATAATCGGTCATAGTCAGTTCGTTTAACTTAAAACCTTGTTGCATATTAGGCTGTGCTGTCCTCATGGACACATCAGTATGTTGTTGGGGTCTTTGAGTTGGATTAAGTCCAACCTGTGGTGGCTTATACCCAAATGGTTGTGGGGCCCTGTACCCGAATTGTTGCGGGGGCCTGTACCCGAATGGTTGTGGGGGCCTGTACCCGAATTGTTGCGAAGGCCTGTAACCGAATGGTTGCGAGGGCCTGTACCCGAATGGTTGCGGGGGCCTGTACCCGAATTGTTGAGGGGGCCTGTACCCGAATTGTTGAGGGGGCCTGTACCCGAATTGTTGAGGGTTGATGCCTTGCTGTTGGAATGGCTTATTGCCAAACTGTTGTGGTTGAAAACCGAATTGAGGTCGGTACCCGAGCACTTCAGTGGTTGACCTTGACCCTGAATTTGAGGCATCCTAATTTGTGAATTATTAAAATTGAATTTAGGATGAATAGTTGGTAAGTTTGGTTTGTACCCAAACGGCTGGTTCATTGATGACCTTGAACCTGAACCCATAATTTGACTATTGCCATGTACACGATTTCGCATATTATATTGGTCTTAGAAATTTACTTCTTCGAGTACGATACTTAAAGCTGCTTCTAAAGTTGCGGGCGATTTAAGCCTAACGATACGCACCATATTTTCGGGAAGATTGTACAAAAACACATTCAGAGCTGTATTATTATAAATAACCGAGTTCGCAAGTTTTAATTCCGGATTGTCAATTGAATTTACTTTCGACATTAATAATGAACGAACACCTTGGATCCTATTACAAAAATCAAGGAAACTTTCACCAGGATGAATTTTTAACGATTCTAATTCGATATTAATGCACTCTTCACTGCGAGGGTCTCCAAAATGTTGGATTAACAATTCTTTTAATGTGGACCAAGTAACAATGTCTTCTCGTTCAGACAAGAGCGCAGCTGCATCATCTCTTAATCGACTCGTTAAAACATTAAATACGTAAAGATTTTGCTCCTCACTACCCTTAAATCGATCAATTACGTACTGACATTTTCGCAAATAAAGATTCAACTGTCTTTTATCACCACCATAAAGCGGAATTAATTGTATAATTTCTTTAGGTATCGATTCAACGGTTGTGGTAGCCATGATGATAGAGTAATGAAGTGTACAGAGGATGCAACTGGCTTTATATAAAACACTTAAAAATAGCACACATATAACACAAAGACACACAATAAAGCACAATGTAATTTATAAAGTCAAAATGTAAAATGAAAAGAAAATTTGCAATTAAAAGTTGTAAAATAATGTATGAGTACTTTAAAATATTTTTTTTTTTTGTAAAACGAAAATTAATCGTTATATGTATAATAAAATAATTATTTAATCGATTTATAGATTAAAAGAATTTATTTCACAAAAATTAAAAATTTAAAGTTCGATTAAAATAAGTCTCTATGTTCGAAACTACTCTATGTTATACTTTTCTAAGAATAGAGATAAGACCATAAAATTTTATATGGAGATATCCGCTTAAATAAAGTTATAAAGAGCGAAGTTTGATCTCATTTATAACACACATATTATTTTATAATAATTAATATAAAGTACATGAGGATGGGGGAACAAAGGAATGGCGAAAAGATTTACTCACCGAACCGCTACCACCATACTCGGTTTTTTTTACACTCTCACAAAAGTTATTTATTTGGTTCTAGGATGATTTTAAAATCATCCCCAAGGCTGCGCCACTTTTGATTTTGGGAGCGTAAAAAGAAAATACTTTTTCGTGCAGCCGATTTGGAGGCTGGATTTTTAATGAATCGTCCCATGAGACGCACAGTGCTCATCCGGTGAACATTCCGCTGAGCTTTTACTTACATTCTAAGAACTAGTCTAATGCAGATGGGCGAGGTGTAATCATAACTAGTTACTAAATGTAAATAAACGATGTCATTTTAATGAAAAATTTATTTATACTGTATTATAACTAAATCTAACGATATAACAATCAGAGGCACTTTTCATACTTTTCAGCTTGAAATCACTTTAAAGATATATTACCACAGGAAAATGACTTTTTTAGTTAGTTTAACTTCTTTTACAATAAAATATAAAGAACAAAGAACATATAAAACTTAACATAATTATCTCAAAACTAAACATAAAAATTTCGACAAGGGCCCAACTTGGTACATATTTATTGGCGGCAGTCTTTGCATAGCGGCTTAGAGCATTGTCGGCATATTGGCTGTTTACTTACCACTTTCTAGTGTTTACTACTTTCTTCAATAATCTGTTGTTCACTCGAGTGATTTTCTTCAATGTCAGCGTCATAAAACAAACAATCATCAACATCCCCATCACTGTCGCACTGATCCAATTCTAAAAGCAATCGTTGAATTTAGTCTTCAAAAGAAGGATCATCTAATCGCAATATTTTTACTGGCTCTCTAAGTCGACGAACTCGATGTTCGTTTGTTGGTTGATCATAGTTGACTTTTTTGTTTACAAAATTTAAAACAAACAAAATCACCGTCAGTGTCAATAATTAATTTATAACACAAACGTGGCGCGCGGTCTCACAGACCGCACTCAAAACATAAAGTGAAATTACTCACGCAACATTCAGGCTTCCTTCCTTCCTTCCCACCTTCACCTTCACTCCAAACGGTCGTTTCGCCACTAAAACCGAAGCTACTGAAGCCGGCATACGCGTCGGGTACGTGGGGCACGAGAATCAAAAACTGCAAGCGGCCTGTAAGACCGCACGTCTACAGTTAAAGGTTAAAAACGTTAAAACAGCTATACCAACCTGTAACCCTTCACGTGTCATCTGTCAAAAGAACACTCGCGTGCCCCTGGCCACTAACCACGTTTTTACCTAGTTCCATGTTATCGACTATAACTTTTTTACTTTGTGTTTTGTTTGTAAAACTAAAACAATTTAAAAAAAAAATCTTGTCTTTGATTTCTCTTTGTTTCTATAACTAAAATGTGTAATTTGAATTTATACTGTCATGTAACGCGGCCAATGCAATGGTGCATAGAAATAGGGAGATCGCAAATCCATTCCATGCAATGGTATTATCATGGAACTAGGAATTACGACTAGCATGGAAAACGACTACGTGATGTTTCTATTGGGGCTGTTCTATTTTTGGAAAAAGATTATTATCGAAAATAGCTAGATTGCTTGGAACGGAACGGAAGCGGAAGACGAAGTGGAAGAGGAAACGGAAGCGGAAGTGGAAGCGGAAACGGAAGTGGAATCGGAAACGGAAGTGTAAGTGGAATAGGAAACGGAAATGGACATGGAAGAGAAAGCGGAAGTGGGAGCGAAATCGGAAGTGGAAGCGGAAGTGGAAACGGTAACGCAAGAGGAAGCGGAAGCGGAAGAGAAAACGAAACGGAGCGAAAACGGCAGTGGATGCGGAAGTGGAATCCGAAACGAAAGAGGAAGCGGAAGCAGAAGCGGAAACGGAAGTGGAATCGGAAGAGGAAGCGGAAGCGGAAGAGAAAACGGAAGCGGAATAATACGTGAAACGTAGTTATCCTAGTGTTCGTGTATGACTACGTTCATAGACTACGGTATATGAACGTATCATAGATAACGTCATAGACCACAAACGTAGTATCCATTCTAATCTGTGGTAGTGTCACAGTGTTCAAGTAGATCACTCTTTGAATGCTCTTTGATTGAATTGATCTTTGATCACCCCCGTCTCACTTTAGAATAACAATAGTAACTATTTATCGAGTTTTTCTGTCCCTATCATACTCATAGTGGTGCCAAGCGCTCTCGCTCTATTTCACACTACCAAAAGTTCGCATCTATCGTCATTTCCTGCCTACGTAACATTTCCGGTGCTAAGTTTAAAATTATCCGTGGCTTTAAATCTTTAAGTTTCTAATATTAAAATTTACTGTATAAAAATAGGAATTAATTTCTTACTTAAGGTGTGTATAAAATAATGTAGTTTTTAACAAAAGAAATCTCAAGTTAACTATTGACAAAGCTTAATATTTTCTTTACTTTCACTATCGTAAAAGTTATGATTAATGAACGAAAATAATACTATTATCCGATTCCGTTTTGTAGGTTCTTCCCGGTATTTCCAATTTTTTTGCCCTAAGTACTTACCTATTCTTTTCTAAAACGAAAATTCTCGACAAATGGCGGCGGCGGATCGGTGTTAAATTTTATCAGGATAAACTTTTATTACCTATACTATCCCCTATTTCTATTCTCAATTTTAAGTTCCTTAATCAATAATTATTGTGTTTCATCTAGATAGTTAAATGGTCTGATTTGTGCTGTGCCTTTATCACAGGTTATTTTGTGCAAATAAAATGTGCCTTCAAGTTCAGTGCGAGTGGTAAACTTTTTCATCCAGGAACCAGGATGCGTTCATGTGTTATAGCAAAGTAAATTTACATAGAATACCGTTTAATTGTCTCGACAGATGGAAGGTATGTATGGTTGGTTATGTATGGTTGGTTGGTCCCGGAACTTCTAAATGAGAAAATATTAGAATTTGTTGTAGTCATTTCAAACCAGAGAACATTAATAATAATTTAAGATTAACTTTAGATGCAATTCCTTCCTTAATCCACCTTCTAATGAAAAATCACTTCATAATCTATCGTCAAATCTTAAATATCTTGAGATATCTTCGCTTGTTCCCAAGGGACCTCTCGATGTTAAAGTTACCAGCCATATCCCAATTGCGTCTAGGCATATAGACCAAGTTACACATGAAGATTCATCTTGCTCTTCGGTTTTGACTTCTACTAATGTATCAATCGTCGTTGGGGTCCCAAGGTGCGGGAGTGGCGACCCCGTACCGAGAAGAGCAGTGTTGGCAGACTCCCACCAGGTGGGCCGACGACATCAAACGAGTCGCAGGGAGCCGCTGGATTCAGGCGGCGCACGACCGAGGCCTGTGGAAGTCCATGCAAGAGACCTTTGTCCAGCAGTGGACGTCTATCAGTTGATAAAGAAGAAGAAGAGAATTATGTAGAACTTCCCTCAACAATAAATATCATTCAGAACTCCCAGCCAAGCCCAAACTCATGCAATGCTATGCTCATTGATGATGATATCCTCAGTACATCTTGTAACTTACTACTGAGTCCCACTGATGGTATCCCAATTACATCTTGTAACTCGCAATAGAGTCCCATTCCATCAAAAACCATGCCTTTCAATGAGACATCTTGTCTGGATCAGACCACCCCAAAGCTGAAATCATTAAGTAACTATTAAATATAAAAAATTGAAATCAAAGTTTCAGTCATTTCATTATAAGTAAATATAAAATGTTTATTAAAAAGTATCCACTTTTAAGTAACTTTGGCAAATTATTAGTAGATTCACAGTTGAGATTGTCAGGTGCAGTCTAAAGCAGTGAGATACACATACTTTTTGCACTCTCACTGTATAAATTAAGTCCAAAATGTTATAGATTTTTGCAGAAGTGTAATGTTAAATTACCAGCTAAATCTACCATATCTTCTATATTAACCAATATTAATATTTTCCATATTAACCACTAAGACCAGGTATTGATTTTATATTCCAACATTTGGCAGATGTTGTGAAGACCAAAAATACTATGGGCTTGCAATGTACGTTACTCTTTGATGAAATGGCCATTAATAAAAACTTGTTTTTCTATTTCCATACTGGTGTTATTTAAGGTTTCGAGTGTGGTCAACACACTCATAATGTTGCTGACAAAGCTTTAGTTTTCATGCTGTGTGGAATATTTTTATCTTGGAAAATACCCATTGCATTTTATTTTGTTTGTGATGGTATTAAAACCATGTCTCTAAAAAAGATACTTAAAGAGATTATTGCTGAAGTTCTTAAAACTGGGTTTGTTTTGAGAGTAACTGTGTCTGATCAAGGCTCTGCCAATGTTGCTGCAATAAATTCGTTAATATCTGAGACATGTGAAAATTTACTTAGAACTGGTCATAATGATCCTCACATTATTCATTATGAAATCAATAATAAGAAAATTTATCACATGTATGATGCACCCCACTTACTGAAATGTTTTTGAAACAATTTTCAGAAAAAGGATCTGCTCATCGGCAACAAGCGAGCTCAGTGGGATTACGTTGAGAAGCTGTATGCTATTGATGGGATCCATGGTGTTGCCAAGTCTAACCAAACTTACCCACAAACACATAAAACCTTCTTATGACAAGATGAAGGTAAGTGTACACTTTATAAAATATAATAATAATATCCTCCCGACTGAATCCAGTCACGGTGGCCAACCTCGCTCAGAGAGTAGCTATATACGCAGGAGATATTATAGTACAAGTGTGTGCACAAAAACAGTCACACTCTCTATTCCCTCACTCTCATAGTCTTAGTCCAATGGGATGGAAAGCCTGAAACAACCAGAGAGAGACCAGGTGCAGGATCGACAGCTTTACGTTCTCTCTGAGGCACGGGGTGACTCACCGCCAACTTTCTTCCTCCAGGCTAGTACCTACTATAAGAATTTCTTGACAGAAAAATCCAATACATTTTTTTTGGCCTGACCCAGGAATCGAGCCCAGGACCTGGTCATACTTAGTTACCCACTGGACCAACGAGGCAGCTATTTAAATTTTATAATAAGTACATATTAATACATCAGCTATAAGTACTTATAAAAAGACTTTTCCTGCCTTACTGAATGACTGACTGATCTATCAACGCACAGCCAAACCCACTGAAGTTAGAAACTTGAAATTTTGACAGTAGGTTCATTTTATGACGTAGGTGAGCACTAAAAAGGATCTTTTGAAATTCCACCCCCAAGGGGGTTAAATGGGGGGGTTAAAGTGTATATGAAAGTCCGTCATTTTTCAAGTAATACTCATGAAACTCGGTATTTGGGCTTTACATTAAAAATAAAAAAGTACGTGTTTCATAGATTTTGTAAAATCTACCCCCAAAGGGGTTAAATAGGGAATGGAAATTTGTATGAAAGTCCATCAGTTTTTAAGTTCTATCTATGAAACTTTGTATTTGGGCTTTCAATTAAAAACAAAGAAGTAAATCTTTCACAGTTTCTTAAAATTCAAGCCCTAAAGGGATTATAGGGGTTGAATGTTTGTATCATAGTGATAGTCCTTCATATTCAAGTTGTTTTTCAAGTTATGTGTATGAAACTTGGTATTTTGGCTCTAGATTCAAAATAAAGAAGTAGGTATATCACATTTATTCTGTAAAAATGACTAGCAATTTGAATTTTTCAGGTTGTGTATGCTGCGCAAGTTTTCAGCAGGGCGGTTTCGGGAGTTTTACACAACCAGATGAAGACATATGAACATACGCAAAACGGGCGGACACGCCTACTTGCGGAGAAAATTCCTAGGAGTAAAAGAAGAAGAAGACATATGAACATCTTCAAATAGTTCATAATTATAGTGTACCATTTGTGAACATTGATAATGGCTATTTCACTGCCGAGATCTTTTTGTTCATTAATGATTTGTTTGACAGCTTGAATTGTTCTGGTCATTCAAGTGTTAATTTACGTAATGCTTTGTCTTTAAATTCAGTCCACTTAGAGT
Organism: Oeneis ivallda; assembly: GCA_029955525.1. Lineage (NCBI taxonomy): Eukaryota > Metazoa > Arthropoda > Insecta > Lepidoptera > Nymphalidae > Oeneis > Oeneis ivallda. The sequence goes on along the minus strand of JARPMR010000003.1, from coordinate 8,575,524 downwards.
TTTGGAACGAAGCCTTGAAGAAGCTAGAATCAATGAAATTTGATGCTTCAGACTCAAGAGAATGTAAGCCACTGTCGTTACGTAACTTTATTCATGACATTAAAACCATTAAACACCTTTGGTCGGAACTAAGATTGATTCCGGGCGTTTAAACCAGGATCCCCTGGAAAACTTTTTGAACAGATTCGAGGACAGGGTGGATGTAGCACATATCCAGACTGTCAACTTCCCAGGTGGTCCCATATAAATTTTATCAAAATCGGTCGAGCAGTTTTTAAAATATCAACAATAAATAATATACTTTGTATAGTGGCGCGAGAGTTTGAGTCGGTTATTTAAAAAGAATTTCTTATATTAAATTATAATCACTGTTTGTGATTTGATGTTTGCATTTCTGTGTGCATCTCATTTATTTTCACTGTGTAAGAAGTATTGTGTTCTCTGTATCAACATAATATTTGAGTTTGAAGCGTTTAAACCAGGATCCCCTGGAAATCTTTTTTGGACAGATTCGAGGACAGGGTGGATGTAGCACACATCCAGACTGTCAACAATTTGTTGCCTTGTATAAGAAATTGCTCATTAATGAGATATCTACTGGTAAATCTTTATATGCAAATTGCACCCCTGGTGATGATAAAATGTAGGGAACTCTAAAAAATGTAATTATCAAGCGAAATCGAAATATCAATGATATTCTCCATAGTTCGGATGCTCAAAACGTTATTTTCATTGAAGAAAGTATTCCATCCGAAAATACTTTCCAAACCTATGCTGTGTCATACATTACTGGTGTAGTTTGGCGTTATTTATTTCCCAGACTAGATTGTGTGCAATGTCAACATTGTAAAAATGCACTGTTATCCAATGAAATTGAATCATTTCATTCTTTAATATCAATTAAATAATATGATGATAGTAAGATAAAATTGTATTATCCATCAGGTAATCTGTCGGCTTTAGTATGGCACTATATGTATATTATCGAACAGACCTTGCCAAAACTCTGTAAAGTTTACATATGTACAGATATTATTAAACAATTTGACAATCTCGATACATCTTGGTATGACTTGTCGTGAACAAAAATCTGTTTTTTGAAGGCGTTTGGATTGTTAGACAATGGTGCATTAATTTTAATAGACGAATTCACAATGTAGATTCAAGGAAATGGAAAATTTGATTGCAACCAAAGTTACCAAAGGTGGTAGTTATTGATCAGTGCGACGTCAAAGTAGTTAACATTGTTGTAACCTAAAATAGGTGAAAGTAAGAAACATTAATTTTCTTTTTAGTAACCGACTTCAAAAAAGGAGAAGGTTCTCAATTCGTCAGAATCTTTTTTTATTGTTTTTTTATGTATGTAGAGAATATTTTATGTATGAAGACACCTGAACCAATTTGAAAAATTCTTTTATTGTTTCAAAGGGTATACTTCCCAGGTGGTCCCATATAAATTTTATCAAAATCGGTCGAGTGGTTTTTAAAATATCAGCAATAAATAATATACTTTGTATAGTGGCGCGAGAGTTTGAGTCGGTTATTTAAAAAGAATTTCTTATATTAAATTATAATCACTGTTTGTGATTTGATGTTTGCATTTCTGTGCTCATCTCATTTATTTTCACTGTGTAAGAAGTATTGTGTTCTCTGTATCAACATAATATTTGTTTTTGTTATGTTTAGATAATAACACTACTTGACCCAGCTTTTTCAAAGGTTTCTCAAAATCAGTACAGATTTGACAAAATTATGGGTTACCTACGTCGACAAAAATGTTCATCCCCTATGGCGCGCTAACCCTACTGTTTTTCAGGATATCAAAGTCAATGTTTTAGTCCTGTTTTGTCCCGGGGACAAATTATTACACTTTTTAATTGCATACATTTTTAAGCAAAACTTTACAATTTTGTCGATAGATGGCGCTGTCACCAAAACTAGTCATTACTTTAACATTAATTTATTAAAAAATTACTAACATAAATAAGCATTAGAAATAAATCCTTGGCATATTTTATTGAAATCGATTCAGTGGTTTTAGACAACGGAGTATCAGACAGCCAGACAGACTTCAACTGGGTGTTATTCATTATGAATACCTACTACAATAAAATTTTATAGTAGTTTCCAATTTTTAATCATGTTATCGTAGGGGTGTATAAAGATAATTAACATTAAATAGTTTGGTTAAAACTTGTAGATAATATAATAATGAATGAAGAGTAGGTTTTGAATATACATTTGAAGAAAATATACGCCGTACCTACCTATTTGGTGAACTATCGTTAAACAAAAACCGTTTAATCAAATTATTATTTTATCAAACGTTTCTATGAAATCAATTGTTTTACTAATAATAATTAAAATTATTAAATAAACAATAGCTTGTGTAATACTTTCATGAAATTAAATTATGTCTGTTTAGTATTTTTTCTCACTCATAACCACCTATGAATAATAATATCTAGATAAAGTTGTAAACTTATCTACACAACTTATATGATCTAGCTTTTAAATATAATCGCTTCATATTGTCTGTAACCTATAATAATATAAGAACTAAATCAATGGTGAGAACATACATTTTTGTCAAATACATACCTTATTAATTTATTACTTAAATATAAATATATTTAAATTACTTATTGAATTTAAGTGAAAGTGAAACTAATATAATATTAAGATGTTTTTTTAAATGTTATATTAGTATTTTCTTAGTTTTCTCTTGCGATCATCAATGAGAATGAATTTTATTGATCACAGTTTTCATCAATTGAATCAATAAATAGTAGGCAATCTTTTTTATTTAATTGGTGCAAGAGCCACAACGGAAATTTATTTCATGATTTTTTCATTAATAATTACTACGTGTGATATGTTAAATTGTAATTTAGTTGTGCTATATTGTATGATGCATTGTAATCTAGTTGTAAAAAAGATTTAGAGAAAACTTTTACGAGTACTTTGCAAAAGGCATGATGACTGATTGAAAAACTGTTGGATGGTGTTCGGAAATATCTATTTCGAAAGAATAAAGATAATCTTATTTCAGCAAAATAGATAAAATATGTTTTGTCATTGTAGTTTGTCAAAATTTCAAGATATGTGACATACCTTTCGCTCTGATCTGAATTGAACACAATTCAATATGGCGGATTGCTGTATTTTATAGTTTTATTTTATCAAAATAAATATCAATCTCGGACAAAATAGATAAATAAATAAATTTTTTATATTCCATGAATCCTATTTTCATAGATATATTCATAATTTCATTGATTCTTCACAACTGTCATCATGCCTATTCATGTTCTTAAATATGCTGATTTTTTAATTCAAACAACAGATTTTTACTTATCTAACTTATCGTATTTTTTAATGATGTTTAGAGCTATTATTTAAGTAAATTTAAGACCCACTTATCAATCGCCAAGGGAAATTTAATCAACGAATAAATTTGACGTTTAGACAGATTTTCATTACGAAAAACTGCTCAGCAAAAGACATTGTAGGCAATAGGGTTGTCTTGATTAAAAAAAATGCATTTAGTATAGTATGGATTGTGATCGTTACAGTTGATAGAACTGGAAGCACTACCGCCTTTCCAAAAATATCACGATCGCGATGACTGTCAATAGTAGATCATCATTTTTATTATAGGTTATTTAAATTAAACATCTGGAAAACCTATCTATATACCTATAAATATTATTTAAAAGCGAAGTCCAATTTATTCCGCGTTTAAATGGAACTCTGCGATGGTCATAAATTAATATAATGTACCAGACAATATTTTAAAAGAGTAACTGTTGAGTTTCTTACCGGATTCTTCTCAAAAGTAAACTACATTCAGAACCGGTGGTAGTTTAAGAAATGAAAATGAATAAATCAGCTATTCAAAGTTAAAATTTCTTTTATTTCACAACCTTTTTTAAATTAGAATTTAGTAAGGAAGAAAATCGGTAAATATTAAAAAAACCGGTACTCGAAAACCGATAAGTACATCACTATAATTATAAGGTTACGGTTCACTCCGATGGGCCAATCCCATCCCTAACTAAAATAAAAAGTAACCGCTTCCGGTTCCGCTATGACGTAATTCTGCTTAAGCGATGGACCAATAAGCATCGAGTTCCGCTATTGCTATACATCGTGTTAGAGCAGGACATGCTGGGTTATCAATGAAATTTGCATTAAACATGAATGGATAGAGTCGTTAAATCACGAGAGAGTGAGATGCAAGATTGAAAATGTATAGATGTACCATAGTGAAGGAACACTCACACTAGAATCCTGTTAAGATTCTATTTTAGGCTCTATGGAGTTTGACGTCTATATCCTAGTGTTCGTGGTCTATGTCTTTGATTACAATCATTACAATTTTTGACAAAAATTGCGTAATTTTTGCTGCAGTTAACTTTATTCAAGATCTAGAAAGAAACGTAATTTCTTTAAAATGGCATTAAGAACTACTGCCGTTCTTCGTAATAGTAAGTCTCATATAATATTTAATGCAATAATTCTATCTTACAATTTGGTTATTATATAATTACTAATATATGTTTTACTGAATAATTTTTTAGAAAGCCTTAGCAAATGGGCTTACAATCTAGCAGGATTTAATAAATATGGTACGTAACACATTCATAGGTTCAATTCAGTGGCTTAAAAACAAAATCAATAAAGAAGTGAATTTCTGAAATTTTAGGTCTACATCGTGATGACTGTTTGTATGAGAATGAAGATGTGAAGGAAGCACTGCGCCGTCTTCCTGCCCATGTTGTAGATGAACGTAACTTCCGTATGGTCCGTGCCATACAGTTGTCTATGCAAAAGATCATTCTACCCAAAGAAGAGTGGACCAAATACGAAGAAGACAAACTTTACCTTACCCCAATTGTCGAACAGGTCAAGAAAGAAAGATTAGAGCGTGAACAATGGGAGAAAGAGTATTAGCTTTCTTTCTTCTCTCTGTATTATAGTTATTTAACTTAACTCATTATTATTAATCAAATCAATAAATTTAGCTGATAAACAAGTTATTGTCTTTAATTGAATCCATTTGATTAAAGGGCTCTTCATATGATGCTGTTATATTACATATGGTATAATAATATTGCTTAGTGTTCTTTTGTATTAATTCAGCTTTTTTATCTTTATAAAATTAGTAAAGATTTAAGACTTATTTCGTGGTTTAATGACATAATTATAATTATAATGTTTTATATGAGTATGTACCACGATAACCCAAACAATTATCGTAGTATGTACTCCTATAAAAAATTATAATTATATAAAATTAGTGTTTTTATTTTATGACTCCATAAGTCTATAAGTATGCTTTAAGATTTATCAGCAGTCTGAACTGTGCTTAAAAATGCAACCAATGTCAAAATAATGTGACATTACACTAAGCCCAGTTTTAAACAAAAGGCAGACAGAATGTAACAGTTAGTTGGTATGCATTTTTGGAACTTCCCTCAGTGTGGAAACACTGCATATATAGCATACTATTTACTTTATTGAAAAAAGAGCATCCACTGAGTTTCTTGCTGGTTCTTCTTGGCAGGAAGGGCATTCCGAACCAGTGGTAGAGCCAGACGATTCAAAAGCACTTGTAAAAAGTTTATTTGAATAAAAAATATTTCTATTCTATTCTATTCCAGTGTTCTACTCTTAAGTTTGAACTGCAAAATAATAAAATCCTCTCAATAGCGGTTATAATAAAACACAATTTCATTGTAAAAACATTTTATTAAAAGAAATTTTCCTGTGAATGTTAATAAAATTATGGCATAGTGGCCAAAGGGGCAGACAAATAAGTTTAGAAATGAAAAATACAAAAATGGTCCCAAATCATGTAGGTACTTTTTCTAAATAAGATAAATAATTTGGATTTTTATGGCTATGATGTGTGGTCATAGTATCCAATTATTATTTTCATAAAAATATCGCATAAATATAGCATTATTGTGTCCACTTTGCAGAAAAAAAATGATTTCTAGTTCAAAACACTTAAAAAATTGTGTAAGTACACAAAAAAATCTGATTTACTTAGTATTGTTTCTGTTAGCTACTTTAGCTAAGTAAATATAATAAAAAATCGAAATGGATTGATAAGTGTAAATATAAATGTATAATTTTCTATGAGTACAATTAAAATAAGTATTTTATTTTAATAAAAAATCCATGGTATTTGAATAATTATGTTTTGATCAGAAAATACTACTGCACTAAATTCTTCTGGTAAAATCACAGAGTAAAATAAATAAATAAAGTATCCCAGTGCTGTGTTAATTTTTACAGGGAAAAGGTTTTCTGTTAACATACTCTTATAACATCTATATTATGATAAATTATAATTATTTAATATAAAATCGTTGCATCTTACTTTATTTTGGCCTAAAAATAAGTCTTCTATGTTTTACATAAGTATATTTACATATTTTTACAGATATCAATGTACAATGTAAAAAATCAATACTGTGTTAATATTATACAATTTTAATTAAGAATTTATGGCAAGTGTATGGCCAGGACAAAAAAAAATTCATAAATATTCATAGCCATACTTAAGTAAAATAAACATAATATAATTTATAAAAAAAAATATTGGATACAAAATTTTCCAATAACCTTGTTTCTTTGGGTAAAAGTTGAAAATTATTGGTGTAAGTAACTAATAGGTAGACTGGGAACTAAATGTAAGGAAACAAATTTTACCCTAGTTTGGGTACTCTTAAGCTCTGATTACGCGACATTCGAACTTGTATGTAGTATGTACACAACTGCTCATTAGTGCTAAATCCACCTAAGGGTGCCTGTCCATTGAAGCGAAATGGAGATGTGTTCGGCGGACCAATGATAGATATTACTAAGGGATAACGTGATACTTTTTGACTTTATCGTGTCATGGATCAATGACCTGATTGTTCTTCGAAGCACATCTTCGCTCCGCTTTAATGGACAGGCACCCTAATTAATGCCTTTAAAAAATGTCCCAGTGTACTTATCATACTACAAGTAGCCGGAGTACCAAACTCGAAGAAAACTATCAACGTTTTCGAGATGTATACATACTTGTAGTGGACCGCATTATTCTAAGTTGCTCATAATTGGGTATTTGACTGAAATAACTTTAAAATATTATACCACAATGCCATTTCTCTTTTTTAGTCTCGGAACTATAAGTTGTTTTACTGTATCTGTCTCTTTCTAAATTGACATTTTCTATGGAGTCTGTATGAAGCTGCTGAATTGTGACATCACACTTCAGTAGCGCTCTCTCTATCTACCAGGAAACTTTAAAGCTATATAACTTATTTGTTTTTGGACCGATTTATTTTTTGTTTTTACAATTAATATTCTTGTTACATGTTACACTTTCAGACAATAAACAATGAATATCAACATCAGTCAAATACCCAATTGTAAGTAATTCAATCTGATGAGACTGCGATCATCTGTCAAAGTTTGGTGCTAGGCCCACAAACCTAATATAATTATGTTTTCGAGAACATTTACAGCTCTTCGTCGCCAATGGCTTCAAACGCGTTGTTTTCCACACAATCTCTTCCCGACTTGAATGCAACTGATGCGAATTTTTCAGTAAGTTTCTGTACCGAGAATATTTCTCTCGAACTGCCAGAGGAGTCGCCATTCTAGAAAAAAATTAAGGTTAATATTTATCGTGGTACTAATATTATAAAGAGGAAAGGTTTTTTTGTTTGTTTGTTTGTACCAAATAGGCTCTGTAACTACTGTACCGATTTGAACCATTTTTTCACCAATAGAAAGCTATCAGGAAGTTACATAATTTATTTTCAAAAAATTAGAGATCCTTAAGAAAATTGCAATAATGTAACCCAAAGTAGCAAAATTTTGCTTATAAAATGCATTATTTGGCGTATGCTGAGAAAACTATCGACGATACATAAAAATTATGTACTACATGATTAAAGTAATCATTATTCCCTATAAAAAAGTCCCCAAGGGTATTCCTTTCCCTTCCCTTCTCCCTTATTCTCCATATCTAACTATCATATTTAAGTCACAGTAGTAGCTTTTGTATTCTAAAATTTAATTAGATCGCCTCCACTATCGCAGTATTAATTCTTCCTTACTAATACACATTATAAATGCGAAAGTGTTTGTTGGTTTGTCTGTCAATCACGCTGCGAAAAAGTTACGGATTGACGTGATTTTTGGATAGGTATAGTTGAGAACCTGGAGGGTGACATAGGTATCCCGAAAAATCAAAGAGTTCCCGCGGGATTAATCCATAATAATTAATCTGAGCTGAGTGAGAGTGCCATCTATAGATCTCACCCTTAGTCCCTAACTCACTGGCAGTGCTCAACACAGAACTGAGTGTATTGCTAGAGATCAGGGTGGTGAGATGCATGGAGCTATCTCGGCTCAGATAAATGAAATAGCTTGCACCGCGGCGACATCGGACCTTCGCCGTTCTTCTGACGCATCAATTCGGCCAATATTGATTGACTGGCAGTACTCACCACAGAACTGAGTGTATCGCTAGAGGAGGATGGGGTGATGAGATGCATGGAGCTATCTCGGCTCAGATAGATGAAATAGATTGCACCGCGGCGACGTAGAACCTTCGCCGTTCTTCTGACGCATCAATTCAGCTAATATTGCCAGTCAATATTATTATATAGTACTCACCACAGAACTGAGTGTATCGCTAGAGGAGGATGGGGTGATGAGATGCGTGGAGCCGTCGCGGCGCAGGTAGGTGAGATTGGCGCGCTTGCACCGCGGCGACATCGGACCTTCGCCGTTCTTCTGACGCATCAACTCGTCCACTATTGACTGGAACCACAAAGATATAATCAGATGTCGCAATTCGTAGTTGATCTTAACAGAAGTCTAAGGGAATTATGTCGGAACATAATATTATTTGTGTCTCATTTTAACTCCATCTTGAGTCTTGAGCAGTGCCAGAGATATAGATCTCAGCCTTATTATTAATTTAATATCCTTTTAAAAAACTTGCTCTTCTTAATATTGATTTGAGATGATGTTACGTTCACATAATATTATTCGATATTATCAATACATGCCATTGCCTAAAACCAATATTGATACATACTCATTTGTTCATGCATACATAGTTGGAAAATTATATAAAAAGTTATAAGATAAGATGTTATTGAAGTCAGAAGATTTCTGGTTATTTGGAATACAAAAATTCGAATGTAAATATTTACGCTGCAAAACTCAATTTTGTTCAAAATTTAGTACTGGATTGTTACCTGTAAACAAACGCTGATAAAAATAGCGTGTTCTGTCCTCAACGTAACCCACACTAAATTGTCTTTGCTAAGCAGATATTCAAACGACAACTCGAAGTTTTTACTAGGCTCATCTAGAAGAGAATCATCTCCATTTGTTCGCGATCGCTCCACCTGGGAAAATAAATTCTGCCTTAAAAAATATAACTACAACAATCTTCACAGGATCTATATGCTCCGTGTAAGAGGTTTAAATGCACACCTTCTTTTTCAGTTTTCCGTAATTTGAACCTTATGATTCCAACAATATGGTACAAAATGAGTTACATTCTATTGCCTGTCTCCCGCAGCATGCTACCAGCTACACTAAACAATCGTGTGTGAAGTTTTGAAGAAATATGCGTTCATACCTACGTACTTGTGAACAACATTATTAACATGCAGACACAAAAATCATAGATAACTACACTAGCGGCACGCTATGATGGCCGGTTTGACGTTTGTCCGCTCATGAAGTTCCGTATTAATTGATAACGACTTTGAAGGAAATAATTGTATTACTTTATTGACGATAGTGATGTGCAGAGATTCATAAATTTTATCGAATGTAGTTTTAGGTTTAGGACTCAAAATTTATTTATTAAATTGATTTCTAAAATGTATACAAGTGTAGAAAAATCAGTTTGCACCATTTAAGGGGTGAATGTACTTGTGAATATGAACAATTTTCACTATGTGGACAAACCTCTGAAATCGCAAAAAAATATCAGCTGTTTCATACAAAAGGTAAAATTTTTATTTTTATATGATATATACCACAACTCTGCATTTGGTTTTCTAAATTGAAATTTTTTAAAAATGGAATCTAATACGATCGTCACATAGGATCGCTGGCTAGCACAACTACTACCTCCGGCAAACTCGCGTCAATGCTCAATGCAAAACAAAGCAGTTTCAAATTGACGTTGCTTCGAAAAGTATAAACTGTCAGTGCAATGCGATTGTGATATAGTTTTGACCTGGCTTTGGATTTCAAATATTGATACTGCATTACTGTTGACCCTTGCTCGTTAATTTGGACTCTGTTCAAGCCCTTTGTTGTGGATTTCGTCGATATGACCGAACGTACGCAGAGAACTGTTCTAAATAGTCAGACACGTGAGTTCGTAATACGCCTTCGTAACTATTTCGATCGTGAAGCTCAAAATTGAGGGCCAATTTTACCTATAACGTCAGTGGTTGAACGCGTAGCTGATGCGCTTAATATTGGACAACGAACTGTTAGACGGATAACTAAAAAAAAATATGGCGAGACTGGCACAGAAGAAAATAAACTTCACACACCAAAAAAGAGAAAACGAGCAAAACCAGTCGTAGGCATCGATAGCTTTGATGCCGATGCTATCCGAAGACATGTTTACGGCTACTATTTACAGAAGGAGTATCCAACAAGAAAAAAGTTGGTGCATTCACTGAAGGAAGCTGGATTATTCTTCGGTGGGGAAAGTTCTTTAACGAAGATTTTGAAGACCATTGGATTTCGATACAAAAAATGTAACAAACGCAAAATATTGATGGAAAGATTTGATATAGCGATGGCAAGGTATACTTTTTTACGGCAAGTGAAAGAAATCAAAAATTGGCAAAATGTTGTGTTCTTGGATGAAACATGGCTTAATGCTAACCATACTGTAGGCCGTTCTTGGAACGATGACACAGCAGCATCTACTTCCAAAGTTCCTGTAGGAAAAGGATCGCGACTTATAATTTGTCACGCCGGAACCATCAACGGGTTTGTCGAAGGTTCTCTCATGGCTTTTGCGTCAAAAACCACTGGAGACTATCATGAAGACATGAATGGAGAAAAGTTTACTGAATGGTTTACCTCAATGTTGTGTAGCCTCCCTGAACCATCTATTATAATTATGGACAACGCCCCATACCACTCGATGCAAATTGACAAGCCACCTGCCCAATCCCAAAAGAAAGCTGATATCGTCGCATGGCTTCGTAAAAATGGCGTAGATGCAAACATGAATATGTTAAAAGCGGAATTAGTACGTCTTTTAAAAGAAAACAAACCAACCAAGATCCGATACGTCATTGACGAAATAGCATTAGAACATGGGCACAGAGTTATACGGTTACCGCCTTACCATTGTGAGTATAATGCGATTGAGTTGGTGTGGGCTCAAATTAAGGGATATGCTGCAAGACACAATACAGAACCCCCATTTACCACAAAAAAAATGCTAAAATTATTAGAAGAAGCTTGTGAACATGTGACTAAAGGAGACTGGGAAAAGGTTGTGAATAGAACTGTTAAATTAATAAGGGAAGATTATGAAAGAGATGTGAAAATAGATAATATTATAGAAAACGAACATATAATTATTAATGTAGGTGATGATAGCAGTGACGACAGTGAAAATAGTAGTATGGACGAATCTGATTAATTATGGCCTTTTGTGGCACCTTTTTTGGTATCTTTTGTATTCATATGTTTCTTGTGTGCATATAAAGTATGTATATTCATTTTCATTCAAATATTCAGTTCGTTCAAATAAATTAAATAAACATATACATTTTTGTTTTATTAAACCTATTTAATCAGGTACAAAAACAAAACTTAATTGTTTTTTGTTCGAGAATAAATTGACATTCCACATCACTATTGTAATGTGTCAAACCGGCCATCATAGCGTGCCGCTAGTGTAGTGTAACTTCGTGTTTTTTTGCCTATAATACATATATGCAAATATACTAGATCTGCACGTTGACTGCGCCTAGGCTACGTAGTCTACAGTTGCTATGCAGTTATGTCAACTGGAATAAAATTGCGTCTAAACTGCAGTTTGTAGTCTCATTGCAGTATGTCTGTTTAGACTTCAGAATATTTAACAACAAAGATAAAGTGAACTATTGAGTTTCGGCTTACTTTATTATCACTTATAGTTATTATTTAAAAAAAAACCCAAAAGCATAAATGAACAGCCTTTGGACTTCAAAAACCTTTGAGAACTTTATGGAGGACAGACAGGGGTACAAGTTTCCTCACGAAGTCGCCAAAAATCAAGCCTTTGATTTCGATTACCCCTTTACGATGTACACCTTTAATTTCGATTTCCTTTAAACTCGGTAAAGTCAGAGGTACAAGCCCGGGATCGAACCCGCAGCGACAAGGTCACGAATACACAGCATTTCTACTGCCTTCTTATTAACATTTCTGTGATATTCACTCACATTGTGTAAAGTAGTTATACGCCAGCACCTCATGCGTGTGACTTTATACCGCTGCTCGTGACTCGGATGAGTCACACTAGCCAGAGTCAACTCCTTGGAGGCGAGGGAGACCCGGACGCGTAACGTGGCGCTATTCGCTTCGCCCACGTTCATTGCGTCTGTCAACGCTTCACCAGCTGGTATGCTGCTGTAGTGGCGGAGAGTTCGCGCCAGTTCGATGTACTGAAAAGTGAACAGACGGGCGAATGTCAATGATTCATTCGATTCATCATTCGAATCGAATTATCATCATCAATCCGAATGATGTTTTCCTTTACCATTAAAGCATAAAAAAATATAACATTCATTAATTCATTGCCTTCGTTTTCTTCTTTGTCAACCGATAGACGTCCACTGCTGGACAAAGGTCTCTTGCATGGACTTCCACAGGCCTCGGTCTTGCGCCGCCTGAATCCAGCAGATTCCTGCGACTCGTTTGATGTTGTTGATCCACCAGTGGGGGGTCTGCCAACACTGTGCTTCCCGGTGCAAGGAAGCCACTCCAGCACCTTGGGACCCCAACGACCATCAGCTCTTCGAATATGTGGACCGCCCATTCATTGCCTAAACGTACATAACTCCGAAAAGTCAGAGGTGTGTGTGTGTGTGTGTGTGTGTGTGTAGGTTGAACCCGCAACCTCCCGAATAGGAGACTGCAGTCCTAAACCCTACGCTACTACCAATTAGTCTGAAAAAAAACTCTTGGTAGGTATAAACAAGAAAATAGATAAAATGATGAACTCATTTGTTGTTGAATCATCGCAATGACATGGAGGCATTGATCACAACACCAATAAAGTACGATAAAATATCAATTAGGTGGGTACTTGATTAACACGTGTTGCCACATGTCCAATGTGTACATGGGCGTCGCCAAGGGGGGGTAGGTAGGGGCAGCTGCCCCCCCTAGACATTTGAAAATATAGTACTAGTAACTCAATGCATAAGCTTTATTTACTCATACTTCTCCCGTCCTCCATAATAATATGTCAACTTGCCCCCCCCTTGGCCATCGGCTGGCGACGCTCTTGAATGTGTACCTAATACAATAGCCTAATACATGTTTTGTGCAATACATCTTTACTAATATTATAAATGCGAAAGTGTCCTTTTATGGTTTGTCCTTCAATCACCCTATATCAGAGCTATGGATTGACATAATTTTTTGTATGGTTAGGTATAGTTGAGGAATTAGAGACTGACATAGGCTACTTTTTATCTGAGAAAATAAAAAAAAATCCCGCAGGATTTTAAAAATGAAGTTGCGAACATCAGCTAGTTGTGAATAATAAAATATGTTCACAGCTAAAATTAAACTCATAACACAAAATTTTCCTGTATTAAAATTGGATGTATTATGAATATATTATAATATTATATCTAATATCTGGGTGACCGAGCTTTGCTCGGTTTTTTTTTGGTACATTGGTGTTTTTTGGAAATTATATATTAAAAAAAAATTATAAATAAAAAATAATAATAAAATTCATAGGGGAAAATATAATCGTCTTGGACTCGAACCAGGGTCTTTGGTTTTGGGACCGCCCGACCTACCGTCGAGCTATCGGGAATTTATAGATGATGGCGAAATTTACCTTCGTATTCTAATGATATTGTGAGCTATCGGGAATTTATAGATGATGGCGAAATTTACCTTCGTATTCTAATGATATTGTAAGGGGTTTTTCATTGCCTGAAAACACGGATAAAACGACCTTTTCTAAAAATGAAACCTAGCTATATCGATTTATCGCCCCCAAAACCCCCTGCATACCAAATTTCATGAAAATCGTTGGAGCCGTTTCCGAGATTCAGATTATATATTTATATATATACAAGAATTGCTCGTTTAAAGATATTAGATTATAATATTCTTTTACTATGAACTCATGTTGTTTTAGAGGACAATGATAATAATAATTGCACAATATAGTCAAACTAGGAGGGCTAGTGGATGGTAATTTAGGGAACAATTTTATTATTTTCTACCATATCGTTTGATTTTCTGGGATATAAAGTAGCCTATGACATGACAGACAATTGAGAGTATACTTTTGTGACAGTCAATTTTTTAGCAAAATTTTTTTGTAATATTATTGTTGAATTTAAGTGTGACATGAGTATAACTATATAGCATTTTTTTTATAATTTTTTTTTTATAAAAAGAATATCAGCCAAGTTGAAGTTGACTAATATCCTCCTCTCCCCTCTAAATAAGCGGAAAGCTTGTGTTAGGAGTGGTTACGACAATAGTGCAACGGTTGGGATTTGAACCTGCGACCTTTCAGTATTCAGTCCGCACCTTTAACCATTGGGCTATTGAGGCACACAATTATCACAATTGAAATTAAGTGGTGTAAAATATGTACCGATATGAGTCTTGGTTACTTGAAATAAATGAATTATTATTATTATTATATTTAAAAACAACAGAACCATCCACCAGAGTTTTAAATTACCTCTCTTTTTTGTTTCTTGGCTTCATATGATGACAGGATTTGTTTAGTTTCCACATCAGCTGTCATCCAACTCAAGTCTAACTCCTCTATGAGCTGAAGGTACAGCAAGTCAAGCGAGACTCTATCTATCATCAGATCAATATCATAACATGGATCCCAGTAGCTGAAACAGAATTATTTTAGCTCATGATATTATAATTTTACATTTTTAATCCTTACTATCCTTACATAAATTCAGTGTGTTTATTTGTCCTTCAATTATGCAGGAATAGTGCAACTGATTGACATGATTTCTTGCATGCATTTTGCACCTTTTATTTTTAACAGAGGGTTCCCATTCCCAGGGAATTTTTAAAACCTAATTCCACAAGGACGAAGTCGTGAGCAAAAGCTAGTAAATAAATAATCGTAGGTATTCGTTTGATTGTGCAAAATATATTGTTTTTCATTGAGTTAGTAAATTAAAAAGTACTCAGTAAATAAATTTATTTTCTTTCCTACCTTTTCCTCAAAACAATTTTGTCTTCCAGCCTTACATATTTTTGAGAAATATATGGAGATTCATAATCCTCTAGTTTCTTCATACAAGGTTGGCCAACCTTAGCACAGCTCCAGTTAAAAAGGTACAAAGAGAAATATTTCGTAAATTCTTTTGACAAGTTCACATAATTACAAGCAATATCTAACACTGTACTGGAGGAATCAGTGGATGACACAGACAGTGGTATTCTGTACCCGTTCATTAGAGATATTTCTATGTCCACTACATGAACTCTCACTGAATGTGTTTCTTGTTGAGCAGAGAAAAGGAATGTAATAAGGATGCCCGAGTTTGCAAACACTGGATTTTGTCCAACTGAAGAATTAACAAAAATATTAGCCAAATTATATCACAATAGTACATATTAAATAATATTATTATTATATGTTAAAAAGATATTCTACTTTCAATAGTAATACATAATACATATTACTATAATTGTAATTTCAGAAGCTAAATGAAGAGAAGACACTGTCACTCTTCTAATACAACCCATTTCTTAAATATATTCCAATGTTCACCATATTTTTAGCAAACACTAAAATAATTATGAACCACACTAAAAAGAATAGATGAATCAAAACATATGGGATGTGATATGAAATGGTGACAATTGACAGAAACCTGTGCAATTATTATATCTAATATCACTAGTGAAATTATCATTACACTACTAACTTATTCATAAACATTATACATTACCTGACTGAACATATTTTTCTAACAGAATCCTCCTTTCATCTAGTTGAGAACTAGTTAAAAATAATTTCTTGGGTGGAAACTGTGGTAACTTGAAATGGGGGTACTGAGCCTGCAGTTGCTCGTGCAGGCTAAGCAGTTGCTTGTACCGAGCCGTGCAGTGAAAAAACCCATCAATATAGATGTTGAAACCCTTGAGAATCAAAAACATTAAAAAACTTCATAACATATTTAACTCAAATTAAACAAATATATTCAATTAAAACTTATGTAATAATAGATCACACAGTCATATCGAATAAAATTTTATTTAAAGTTCAAGCTCTAAAAGAGCATCTTTATCTTACGTGAATAAAAATAAATATAAAGGTACGTACAGTGTAAGTGATCCCATTATCATCACGAAATTGTTGCAGATCAGGAATTGAAAAATGCATTTTTACAATGTAATCTAGGATTAAATGACATAACTTTTCTATCCAATTTTTTTTTATTTTACATAGTCATCTAAAAAATAATTATTTTTCTCGTCTCGGAAGCAAAAGCAAAACAATTCACAGTTCGCACTTGCCAGTTGCCAGTTGCCACTTCGCTTCGCCCACTTTTTGCATTGCTGTCGCCTGTCTCTGTCAGCATCTGTCAGTGTCATGTCATTGTTGTCAACTTGTCAACTCTCTATGACAGAGATGAGCATGGAACTAGGAAAACGACTACGTCTGAGAGAATGAGAATGTCAACTGGGGGCTTACTATGAGCTCTTATAGCAGAGCAGAAATTGAACTGCACGGCAATATCGTACTATGACATCTATTATAGCTTTGAGTATATAACCAACAGTCAACTGCATAGGTTATGTACATAAGTATTACGTATGATTTATGTAATATACCTATGTACATAATATTCAATAATAATTTGCGCCTGAGTAAATTCTGTCTGTGATGCGGGAATAAGTTTAAAGCTGGAAACAAACTATCGGACGCGGCTGACGGACGCGGCTTACGGACGCGACTTATAGGGGATCTGGTTACTAAATGTACACTGAACTGTGCAAACTATCGGACGTAAGTCACGGAAGTGACCTTGAGCGTTCGGTCGTCCGAGAGCAATCTGGCCCGCTGGATGCGAAAACGTCCGCGGACGCTATGCACGGGGTGCGGGACGCGTCCGTGCGTCAGAATGACCACAGAGAAGGACTTTAATGAATATTCGGGAGCTCGCACGTTCGTGCCAAAGAGAATATAAAGTACACTACGATTTTCGTGCGTGACATTAGTGATTAAATTCTGCGGGCAGGCCGTCACAAGATCCTTTTAATGCATTTTCACTATAATACATTGATGCCAATTCACTAGACATGTTTCTTCGACGAAGAATCTTCGTCAACAGCAAAGACCATCGATTAGACATAGTCGTAATTCCTTGTTCCATGTAATAAACACTGTGTCTGTAGCATGGAATTATTATGTACTTACGTACAACTGGAAGGCTTACTGGTAAAATCCTGTTAAATAAAATTGAACTCTATTTGTAAGACGATATCGTTGTTTTTAGAATATCCAAATACACGGTAAAAAACGGGCTCGAGAGAGAACAATTTAAGCTTCGTTGTGTCTCTTTCGCACGATTGAAATACCGGATAATATGGTTGTCATGTCAGCTGATGTAAATTAAACTAGCGGCACGCTATGATGGCCGGTTTGACACATTACAATAGTGATGTGGAATGTCAATTTATTCTCGAACAAAAAACAATTAAGTTTTGTTTTTGTACCTGATTAAATAGGTTTAATAAAACAAAAATGTATATGTTTATTTAATTTATTTGAACGAACTGAATATTTGAATGAAAATGAATATACATACTTTATATGCACACAAGAAACATATGAATACAAAAGATACCAAAAAAGGTGCCACAAAAGGCCATAATTAATCAGATTCGTCCATACTACTATTTTCACTGTCGTCACTGCTATCATCACCTACATTAATAATTATATGTTCGTTTTCTATAATATTATCTATTTTCACATCTCTTTCATAATCTTCCCTTATTAATTTAACAGTTCTATTCACAACCTTTTCCCAGTCTCCTTTAGTCACATGTTCACAAGCTTCTTCTAATAATTTTAGCATTTTTTTTGTGGTAAATGGGGGTTCTGTATTGTGTCTTGCAGCATATCCCTTAATTTGAGCCCACACCAACTCAATCGCATTATACTCACAATGGTAAGGCGGTAACCGTATAACTCTGTGCCCATGTTCTAATGCTATTTCGTCAATGACGTATCGGATCTTGGTTGGTTTGTTTTCTTTTAAAAGACGTACTAATTCCGCTTTTAACATATTCATGTTTGCATCTACGCCATTTTTACGAAGCCATGCGACGATATCAGCTTTCTTTTGGGATTGGGCAGGTGGCTTGTCAATTTGCATCGAGTGGTATGGGGCGTTGTCCATAATTATAATAGATGGTTCAGGGAGGCTACACAACATTGAGGTAAACCATTCAGTAAACTTTTCTCCATTCATGTCTTCATGATAGTCTCCAGTGGTTTTTGACGCAAAAGCCATGAGAGAACCTTCGACAAACCCGTTGATGGTTCCGGCGTGACAAATTATAAGTCGCGATCCTTTTCCTACAGGAACTTTGGAAGTAGATGCTGCTGTGTCATCGTTCCAAGAACGGCCTACAGTATGGTTAGCATTAAGCCATGTTTCATCCAAGAACACAACATTTTGCCAATTTTTGATTTCTTTCACTTGCCGTAAAAAAGTATACCTTGCCATCGCTATATCAAATCTTTCCATCAATATTTTGCGTTTGTTACATTTTTTGTATCGAAATCCAATGGTCTTCAAAATCTTCGTTAAAGAACTTTCCCCACCGAAGAATAATCCAGCTTCCTTCAGTGAATGCACCAACTTTTTTCTTGTTGGATACTCCTTCTGTAAATAGTAGCCGTAAACATGTCTTCGGATAGCATCGGCATCAAAGCTATCGATGCCTACGACTGGTTTTGCTCGTTTTCTCTTTTTTGGTGTGTGAAGTTTATTTTCTTCTGTGCCAGTCTCGCCATATTTTTTTTTAGTTATCCGTCTAACAGTTCGTTGTCCAATATTAAGCGCATCAGCTACGCGTTCAACCACTGACGTTATAGGTAAAATTGGCCCTCCATTTTGAGCTTCACGATCGAAATAGTTACGAAGGCGTATTACGAACTCACGTGTCTGACTATTTAGAACAGTTCTCTGCGTACGTTCGGTCATATCGACGAAATCCACAACAAAGGGCTTGAACAGAGTCCAAATTAACGAGCAAGGGTCAACAGTAATGCAGTATCAATATTTGAAATCCAAAGCCAGGTCAAAACTATATCACAATCGCATTGCACTGACAGTTTATACTTTTCGAAGCAACGTCAATTCGAAACTGCTTTGTTTTGCATTGAGCATTGACGCGAGTTTGCCGGAGGTAGTAGTTGTGCTAGCCAGCGATCCTATGTGACGATCGTATTAGATTCCATTTTTAAAAAATTTCAATTTAGAAAACCAAATGCCGAGTTGTGGTATATATCATATAA
The DNA here is from genome assembly GCA_029955525.1 of Oeneis ivallda. Lineage (NCBI taxonomy): Eukaryota > Metazoa > Arthropoda > Insecta > Lepidoptera > Nymphalidae > Oeneis > Oeneis ivallda. Next base: position 8,555,702 of record JARPMR010000003.1, on the reverse strand, counting down.
AAATAAAAATTTTACCTTTTGTATGAAACAGCTGATATTTTTTTGCGATTTCAGAGGTTTGTCCACATAGTGAAAATTGTTCATATTCACAAGTACATTCACCCCTTAAATGGTGCAAACTGATTTTTCTACACTTGTATACATTTTAGAAATCAATTTAATAAATAAATTTTGAGTCCTAAACCTAAAACTACATTCGATAAAATTTATGAATCTCTGCACATCACTATCGTCAATAAAGTAATACAATTATTTCCTTCAAAGTCGTTATCAATTAATACGGAACTTCATGAGCGGACAAACGTCAAACCGGCCATCATAGCGTGCCGCTAGTGTAATGGCGTCTTGTTCGTTATTGTAAGTGTGACAAGGACAGGTGAAGTTTTGAAACCTCTCTTTCGGCTCGCGTTTATAATCTGAGTGAACCTTCCAGTTGTACGTAAGTACATAATAATTCCATGGTCTGTAGAATATTCTGGGGTTGGGTCTGTGGGCGCTCGGACGAATCCGCAAGACGCGTCTTACACTAGCGGCACGCTATGATGGCCGGTTTGACGTTTGTCCGCTCATGAAGTTCCGTATTAATTGATAACGACTTTGAAGGAAATAATTGTATTACTTTATTGACGATAGTGATGTGCAGAGATTCATAAATTTTATCGAATGTAGTTTTAGGTTTAGGACTCAAAATTTATTTATTAAATTGATTTCTAAAATGTATACAAGTGTAGAAAAATCAGTTTGCACCATTTAAGGGGTGAATGTACTTGTGAATATGAACAATTTTCACTATGTGGACAAACCTCTGAAATCGCAAAAAAATATCAGCTGTTTCATACAAAAGGTAAAATTTTTATTTTTATATGATATATACCACAACTCGGCATTTGGTTTTCTAAATTGAAAATTTTTAAAAATGGAATCTAATACGATCGTCACATAGGATCGCTGGCTAGCACAACTACTACCTCCGGCAAACTCGCGTCAATGCTCAATGCAAAACAAAGCAGTTTCGAATTGACGTTGCTTCGAAAAGTATAAACTGTCAGTGCAATGCGATTGTGATATAGTTTTGACCTGGCTTTGGATTTCAAATATTGATACTGCATTACTGTTGACCCTTGCTCGTGATAGCAGTGACGACAGTGAAAATAGTAGTATGGACGAATCTGATTAATTATGGCCTTTTGTGGCACCTTTTTTGGTATCTTTTGTATTCATATGTTTCTTGTGTGCATATAAAGTATGTATATTCATTTTCATTCAAATATTCAGTTCGTTCAAATAAATTAAATAAACATATACATTTTTGTTTTATTAAACCTATTTAATCAGGTACAAAAACAAAACTTAATTGTTTTTTGTTCGAGAATAAATTGACATTCCACATCACTATTGTAATGTGTCAAACCGGCCATCATAGCGTGCCGCTAGTGTAACGACTGTGCACACTTATCAGTCGCGTCCGTAAGCCGCGTCCGTCAGTTTGTTTCCAGCTTTTCGAAATAGAATTATAAATGTTTTTTATTCAAATAAACTTTTTTAGAAGTGCTTTTGAATTGTCAATGAGTCTACCAAGTTTTATATGTGTTTATGTGTAAGAAGTACCATCCTATTTAAATACTTAAATATTGCATAAATTATTTGCAGATATTAAATATTTAATTCAAAAGCAAATTATTATTAACTATGGCAGTTATTAATTATTTCAATTGGTATAACGCAGAAAAATTTGGAAGACTGCTATGGCCGTATATATTACTAGATTATCATAGATGTTCAAATTAGTCGGATTATACGTATGACGTATGACCCACCACTAAAATATCGATGGTCACGTGATAGTCACCATTGCGACCTATTGCTACACTCCTGAAAAAGCTTACGCGGTACCGGTTTTAAGGACTGTAACGATAACGATCCAGGATATTTTTGGATGTGAGATGTGAGACAATAGTTACGTGGTCGACCTGTGTTGAATCAAAAAAGGTATCAAAAAGCATAACAAAGTCCAAACTCCAAACCAGGGCCTTGATTCTGTAACTCAGTTGCTATAAAAAAATGATAGCCACTGACATATATTTTTTATCCATTGAAGGTTTGCTATGAAAATAAAAGTATCATTTTCGTAGCAAACCTTCAATGGATAAAAAATATATGTCAGTGGCTATCTTTTTGATAGCAACTGAGTTACAAAACCAGCAGGGCGACCGGCTAAGAAATATATCAATCATTAAAGGACAGCATCAATGTCAAAACATGGTTTTGGCTCCACGTATCATTGATACAGTCCTTAAAGGATCGTTGAGGACAAAAAAATGTTTTGACATTGATGCAGTACACTATCGATAAAATTTTTGTATGAACATTGCTGAAAATTGGTTCCACGTAAGACTTTTGAAGTGAGATGTCGTTTAAGGACTACGACAAAAGTTACGTCAAACTAGGCTTTCATTGATACAAGCCGTGAGGTGTTCTTAACGGTGACATAAGGTGTCCACTAATCGTTTTACTACTCATATTTTCTGTTAAAGTGTTTTAAAAAGCTTTATTAAATAATTTGTCAAATTAGCAAAGCAATTAGTAGTATTTTAAGAAGTATGTTTAATGTTAAAATCATTGAAGAATAATTTTTAGATTTAAAGGTTACTTTTTGACACTTTCGTATGTTTACGGATAGTTTAAAGAGCATGGAACTAGGAATTACGACTACGTCTAAGTAAAGAGTAATCTCTGGTTTGCCGTCTGAAAGTTTGATATATTATGAAAAAAATAGTTTGGTGTTTAGGTGGCATCAAACTCGCAGTTGTTATCATTGTTGGATTAATTAACGTAGTCGTAATAGGGTATTTGACTATATTAAAAATATCGTTTCATTTGTTGTCATCCTAAAAGATTATTACTTATCTAAAAACATTATTCCATACGACAAAACTAAAAAATAAAGTTTTATTTAATTAGAAAACATTAAATAAAATTGCTATAATTCCGGCCATGGTCACGTGATCGAAAACGTTCCGTGATCTCGAATGACGTCACAGTCCACACCACCTATGGGATGTGGAATTGTCATTGTTTGAAATGTGAACTGTGACGTCATGAGAGCAAATGGAACGTTTCGGCGGCAATTTATTTTTTTGAATTTATTTCTCGATTTTTATGAAAAATACTGAAAATTATGCCGAAATATACGTTTTGTTAGCTTCAGCATAGCATTATTAACAATTTAAGATGATTTTCTAAAACTTGTCAAATACCCTATTCCTAGTTCCATGAACTAGCCGCATAGGGTATGTATATACCTAAGGTAAAAGTAACGTAACGTAAAGTACATAAGTATTACGTACGACTTATGGCACATAAGTATTATTCAGTAAATAATAATTTGCGCCTGGGTAAATTCTGGCTGTGATGCGGGAATAAGTTTTATAGGTGTTTGTGTGTAAGAAGTACCATCCTACTTAAATAAATTTGGCGTATACTATTTGCAGATATTAAATATTTAATTCAAGAGCAATTATTATTAGCTATGGCAATTATTAATTATTTCAATTGGTTTAACGCAGTCAAATAAGGAAGACTGCTATAGCCGTATAGTTTGCTAGATTATCATAGATGTTCAAATTAGTCGGATTATACGTATGACCCACCACTATAGTATCGATAGTCACGTGATTGTCACCTGATTGCGACCTATTGCTACACTCCTGAAAAAGCTTACGCGGTACCGGTTCTATGGACTGTAACGATAACGATCCTTAAGGATATTTTTGGATGTGAGATGTGAGACAATATTAGTTACTTGATATTGATAGTTACGTGGTCCAGCTGCAGGGCCCTGGGACGGTCCAAACCTTTGAGTAATAAACCAGCAATGGAGAGGACTTGACCCCTAATTTATTCGCAAAAAAGTCTGTCAATTACGGTGGGGGGCGAGGTAGCACACATGAAAACTTGCTTACTACAGTTGCATTTTTCCATCACGTCGCTATGCACGCACACAATATATTTAGCAAACACTACCTTAAAGTATATGCACACTATCACATTCACACACAGGGACGCTCTATCATTACATGAAACAATCGCATCATTTGTGTAAACATTTTAGGGATTTGACACTATCGATTATCGACTTTCGATAAGTTTTTCTAATAATTATTTACAACAGAGTTACTTTATTCGAGAGTAAATTTTTTTGTTCGAGATCTTTAACATGGTAGGTATATAGAAGCGCTAGGAAACGAGACTCTTGCCGTTATTTTAGTCATAATATGCCTTTGCTATCAGATTGACTCTTTGTAGGCTTTTAGTACTTGCGTAAAGATACAGCTGGAAACTTTGGACTATATTGACGCTGGAAAGCGATCTAGCTTATTTCGAAAAATAACAAAATTACTTTTTTATATATTTGGAAGAAAAAGATACTGCGTCGGATTGTCGGATTTTCGTTTTCCTATGACATTATTTTTCTAAGATACTATGTTGACCTTCTCTACATGTTTATATTATATTTTTTGTTATTCATATTTTTCAACGTACTCAAAAATGCTGTAAATACTAAGACACCATCTATTTTTCAATATTATACAGATACTTCAAAAAAGTTATCAATACTTTTTAGCAGTGCAGTGCACTTAGGCGAACCTACTGTAAGGACTTAGGATTATCTGATTATTAACAGATTTTGTAGATAACAAGGTATTTACTCCGTCACTATACTCTCAATCTCATGCTGAAAGCATGCTGTAGGTACCACAGTATATCACCTTAGAGCAGCTGTTTAGTTATGATTTAAGGTTATAAGCCACCAGGGAGTGCTGTACTTTGTCATAGGTTTTTAATAATATTGTTTATTAAGTTGAGAGACATTTAATTTTTATTTGAATACGTAGTGGGTATTAATATTGAACACATTGATTTTTTAAGTAATCTTGTTTAAATAAACATACAGCATTTTTAATGAAACATCATTTGTTTTATTTATGTTTAAAGCGAAATTTACGATGTATCTATTTCTAAAAAGTATATTAAGTACAAACTGTTAGGACTACATCATGTTTCCTTAAAAATAAATACAGCATAATTAGCATTTCAGAGTTTAGAGTTATTTCGTGGTTTCATATGTTTCAAATACCAAGTTACAGCAACATTGCTTCTTAAAATTGAAAAACCATTAGTCGAAATTGATATAAAACTAATGTATAAAACTAAAGTAATTCTACTTTAGAATTATATAATTAGTATCATCTGATGTGTTACTTTAAAAAATATGCTTTTTGAAAAAAATCTGCTCCTGATAGCTTATTATGAGCTGTTATGATTTTTTAAAACGTTATTGGCTCTGGTTTAAAGTTCACTTTTTCGATTTACAAGATCGTTTTCCAGCGTTGAATAATATTCTCTCAGTCCAGTATGGAGGAAACATAAAAAGGTAAAAACTAAACCCTAAAAAAAAATGTATTTAAAGTTATGATTGGTAAGTTAAAACTTGTACCTACATACTTTACTTGGAAGGCTTATTTTTTCATCTACTTCATCTGAACGAAGTGTATATTTGTTTGTAATGCTAGGCTGCCGCCATGGCTATAGTGGCCACCCCATCTGTAATAAAACACCGCCAAGCTATTTAGCTTTCCGGTAAACCTAGCGGGATGAATAAGAAGTATGGGTACTTTAATTCAATTGCCAAGTTTTAATGAACCAAATATGTATAGAATTTAAATATTTTTTTTCGTCAATGAACCATTAGTAAGACGATAAAAATATCTCGGTATAAATAATTTATACAATCCCCCCACCAATATCGACATATGAAATCTTGCTGTCCAGCCCTAATTTTATTGCGGTGTGGCCGACTTCATAAAATTAAAGTCCTAATTTTCGAGTAAGAAAGACTTACGTAGAACTTATCATTATTATGAAACAATTTTTTAGTCTCGTTTTCATTATTTTTTGTATTATATTTGTAAAAATCCTTTCTTAGCGGATGCCTACGTCATAGTAGATGTGCGTTGATAGATCAGTGAGTCAGTCACCTTTTCATTTTATATATTTAGAAAATCATATCACACTGGTTATATGGAAATATATACCTATAACTTTTGAAATAATTGAGTAAAAAAACTAATTTTATGAATTCGCTGAGTTTATGGAGCTCTAGCTGCATCAATGCATTTTAAACAATAGTGGGAGAGTACCAGCCAATCAGACACCATTGCGATCGTTATAATAATGCAATCATTTTAACCGACTTCAAAAAAGGAGGAGGTTCTCAATTTGAATTTTTTGTATATTTGTTATCCAATTATTCCGCCAAATAATGAATGGAATTTGATAATTTTTTTTTGTTTAGTAGGGCATACTTCAGAGGTGGTTCCCATATAAATTTTTGTTGATATAATGTTAGATGTTACTCCATAACTACGTCAAATCTGAACCGATTTCAATTTTTTTTGAAAGAACGCATAATAAGGTTGGGCCTATTTAAAAGGTGAAGAGAAGATGATTCATATCTTCGGTGATGGAGGAAGGAACTCAATGATTAAGAGCAAATTGCTCGCAATCAGAGATATACACAAAAAAGCTTAAAATAATAATGTAAAAAAAATATCTTTAAAAAACCGACTTCATACGCCGATCGGGCAAAGTTGGGCTAGCGTCGCGCATTAGTTTCATCATTTATATTTAGGCCCGCCCGACTTCAACATACATGTACAAATTAAAATTGTTTTATACTTTGTAGTGGCGTTTAAAGTCGGTTTTATAGAAAGAATTTTTTATCATTATTTGATAATCCCACAGACGATCAAAGTTCGTATTTATATATCTAGTCATATTTTACTTAAAGCTTATAAATTAGTCGTTCACCCCTTCCTATTCTATCGTGATTTTAATTCTAATGGGATCAATTTATAATGCAGTTCATGAAAAAGGTCTCTAAACGAATAGTAAGTAGGAAGATTAATTTTCAATATTTTCCCCAAATTATTTCATGTACGTTTAAGTAGCAACATTTTCAGATCGACAGTTTTCTTAAGTTTTCTGCATAAGTATTGCATTATTTGGATAAAATAATACATCAGAAGTAAATAAATGTTATCCTTTAGTAAACTGGATGTTTTAAATATTTTTTTTAGAAGAAAATACTCTCATATTCGGCATTTATAGCGGAGCTCATTCCCCGCTAACCATACGTAGTTGACAGGCGCGTGACTGGAGTCAAACAGTTTTATATAACGAGTATGAGCACTGCTCATACCCAACTTACAGAGGGGTACGCGCGTCAATTCTTCTCCTGTGTTGGTTTATTACTCAAAGGTCCAAACAAACAAAAATACTGAAAAATACACAGTTTAACTCTTGGACGACAGTGTACTTTAATTTAGTACCTACATTTTATTTCTCAGTGACTTGAGAAAATATTTTTTTACATGTTAAACTGTAAATTATTAAGAAATACTTAAAGATACATAAAATTTGTGATCGAGAACCCAGAACTTGTGACCCAAAATGTCTAATTTAATGCCGGTGGTAACTATTCAATGGGACTGGCATGAAATTCTAAGGTAAGTAACTTGGGCAACATCAACAATAAATACTATGCAGCTTATACTCTTATTTCATTCATTATAGATTCCCATATTTTGTGTGTTAGGTACGTAATAAAAGTTTGTATTGTAGATTGCCTAATGATGAAGTATGGATATCTGCAAAATACTTAAACACCAACAGTGTTCACGATAAAGTATGGACCACTCTAAACAAATCTGACAAAAAAATAAAGATAAATCTTTCTGAAGCATACCAATTCATTTCTCAGTCTAATTTATGCCTAGTTTTGAAGCACATAGAATCTGGGTTGAAGGTAGCCTTTGTGGCAGCAACCAAGGCGCATAATGTTCACAAAAAAGCAGTGATGTCTGTAGCATTGGCTGAAAATGCACTGGCAGTATCTTCATGTGAAGATGACAAACTGTTAGTGTGGGACACAAGAACAAGTAAATACAATTAATTATTATTTCTTTTTCTCTGGCATTTTTCTAGCTTAAACTGTCTAACTGTCTAAAGCATGAAAGCTGTGATCACCATGTTGCTTCAATAAGAGTATAATATGGATGTAATTGTTTTTTTAATTTTAATTCCCTATATCACCTTAGTATCGAAAAACCATTATCCGTTGAAATCACCAATGTACCACACATTTTATCTATACATATAATAAAACTGTAACTGGAAGATTTCTGTACATTTAATATATTTTGAAAATTTTAATTGGGGGATGCTTTACTATCGATACTGAGCCCAAAACAGATTTTTATTTAATTTTTGTCTGTTTGTTTGTCCTTCTTTCACGTAAAAACTACCGCACAGATTTCTACAAAATTTTGTACAGTGGTAGCTTATTACTCGGGTCAACATCCAAGCTACTTTTTATCCCGGAAAATCAAGGAGTTCCCGAGTGACTTTAAAAACTAAATCCACGCGGACAAAGTCGCGGGAATCAGCTAGTTCTCCATAAAAATATACAGCTAATGCGAATGTAATGTAAGTTCCAAAATGTACATAGATTTGTTGCTGCGAATGACATTAATTAATGCCTTTGAATTAACATTTGACATGAGAATTATTGCTTTATACAAATGTTCATAGCCAGGCCCTTCTCTTTTGAAATAAAATTGTAGAAAATTGTCATTTCTATTTTATGTTAGTTTTAGTTATCTGGAACTAGTACAATATTTATTTCAAATCACACTATAAATGCATATTTTTTACTATACTACGGCCGTTCAGAGAATGCGTTCCTGACACGTCGCGATTGAACTGATGATGTAACTTTGTAATGGCGTTGCAGTTACTGCTGGTTGTTTACCGTTTTAACAATTGATGAGCATTAAAACAACATTATTATATCAATAATCAATTAATGTTATAATTTTGTGACAGTTGTCGTGACTAACTGACAGGTGTCAGGAACGCATTCTCTGAACAGCTGAACTTCTTCTTCTTCTTCCGTTCAGTGGCTCCGCGCGTCGAGCGTCTGAGCCATAGTCCAAAGTGTTTATCAATTTTACAATTATAATTAGTGCATTGTATTGTTTTTCACAAAATGATCCTCTTCACTGTTTTTCCAAACAAAATTATGTAGCTTTTGAGCCATAGTCAAGCTTCCCAAAATTTCAACCAAAAAGAATATTTCAATAAATAATTATTTCTAACAAAACATTGTAAAAAATTTCCAAAAGTCTGGCGGCGGCCATTTGTCAAGTCCTTCACTGCCGAACTTTAATACTTATAATATTTAGCTTGCCTATATGGCTGGAGTAATAACTATTAACAAATGTCATATTCAAACAAAAATGTGCATGATTAAAGAACAATAAATAACACAATAACATTTTCTTCACAGATGAAGCACTTTTGGACTTAGATGGCCACGGTGGTCCAATATACAAGTGCAGGTTTTTCCCCTCTGGCATTGTGATAATTTCTGCAGGGGCAGATGGTTCCTGCAGAATCTGGTCTGCCGAGTCTGGAATAAACCCAGTAACATTACAAGGCCATACTATGTCAGTTGCAGATGTTTGCATAGTTGAAAAAGGCAGGAATGTAATCTCGGTTAGCAGGTAAGTAAAATAAAATCCTTGATCCAGTATGCCTTATCTTTTAGGTCTAAAGCTTTGGTGAAATAAATCTATACTAATATTATAAAGAGGAAAGTTTTTTTTGTTTGTTTGTTTGTACCGAATAGGCACTAACTACTGGACCGATTTTAACCATTTTTTTCACCAATATAAAGCTAAGTTATCAGGAAGTAACATAGGCTATAATGTATTTTCAATAAAATTAGATCCTTAAGGAAATTGCAATAATTTAACCCAAAGTAGCAAAATTTTGCCTATAAAATGCATTATTTGGCGTGTGCTGAGATTAACTATTGATGATACAGAAAAATTATGTACTACATGATTAAAGTACTCATTATTCTGTACAAAAAAGTCCCCCGAGAGAATATATCTAACTCATATATCAATTCTAATATTTAAGTCATATTTAAATCACAATAGTAGCATAGTCTTAATTCTTCCTTACTAATACATATTTTATAAATGCGAAAGTGTGTTTGATTGTTGGTTGTTGGTTTTTCCGTCAATCACGCTGCAACAAAGCTACGGATTGACGTGATTTTTGGATAGGTATAGTTGAGAACCTGGAGGGTGACATAGATATCCCGGAAAATGAATGAGTTCCTGCGGGATTTTAAAAACTAAATCCACGCGGATGAAGTCGCGGGTATATAATATTGTAAATACAGTACTGTATAAGTGTATATGTTACTACTGTTCTGTACATCTATATATATAAAAGCGAAAGGTCACTCACCCACTCACTCACTCACTGATTCATCATGAGATCTCAGGAACTATAAAACCTACAAAATTGAAAATGGGAAGATAGGTTCCTTCTAAGACGTAGGTGTCAGCTAAGAAACAGATTTGAGAAAATCCCCCCCTAAGGGAGTGAAATGGGGTTTCGAAGGTTATACGAAAGTCCTATGTTTTTGAAGTTAGACATATGAAAATCGGCATTTAGGCTATCAACTTTAAATAATAAAAACCGTTCAAGTGCGAGTCGGACTCGCGCGCCGAGGGTTCCGTACTCCAAAGGTAAAAGTAAAACGGTAATATTATATTAATTTGCTTATTCATCGTTAACTTTGTTTGTAGAGGTCTACAATCAAAAACTATTATATATAAAAACTAGCTGACCTAGCGAACCCTTATCATTTAGGGGTCTGAAAAATAGATGTTGGTCGATTCTCAGACCTACCCGATATGCACACAAAATTTTATAAAAATCAGTCCAGCCGTTTCGGAGGGGTTTGGTAACAAACACCGCGACATGAGAATAAAAATTTTTTTTAGAATGTACAGGTACCTTTCTTAAGATACCCCACTCGGTAGAGTTATCTTACATTGAGATTTCAAACCCCCGATTTTCCCCCTTTTTTAATTTAAACTAAAAATAATTTTCTCTTTTTTTTATTCCAATGATGTTGGGCCACTATTATACACAACTATTCCAAATTTCAGCTTTAATAGTTACTAAAATAATTGACTGTGACAGATGGACGGACGGACGGAGAAAGTCTCACCATAAGGGTTCCATTTTTACCAATTTAGTACGGAACCCTAAAAATCTGCATAAGTTATTTTGGAAAATCTTAAGGGTAATCTCTTAAGGGTGGTAAAATAGGGAATGAAAGTTTTTATACGAAAGTTTTAATTACTGTTTTTACTGTTTGAACGTAGGTTTTCTAGAGGGTAGGGGTCAGCTAAGAATTTTTTTCACGAAAACCCCCTCCTAAGGGTGTTAAATGGAGGTTGGAAGGTTATATGAAAGTCCTATGTTTTTAATGTTTGAGGTTTGAAAATCGGGATTTAGGTAACTAGCTTTAAATAATAAAAACCTGTATAAGTTATTTTGAAAAATAACTTATAGGTGGTAAAATAGGGGATGAAAGTTTGAATGGGAAAGTTTGAGTGATTGTTATTTTAATTTAAAATTTGGTAGGTCTTTCTAGGGTCTAGACAGCAGCAAAGAAAAAGCTTTGAGAAAATCCTTCCTAAAAGGGTTGAAGTGGGGGATATGAAAATCCCATGTTTTTGAAGTCAAAGACATAAAAAATGGTTTTTCATGAACTTTCGGAAACTTTTGGTTTGGTTGGTTTTGGTGGTAAATAATAAAATAGTCTATAAGTTATTTTAGAAAATCGCCTTTTGAATGTGGTAAAATAGAGTATGAAATTTTCAAAAATGAAAAATAATTGCGATCTCCGTGGTCGCGGTTTTTACTAGTGGTAGGACTTTTTTCGATAGGCTTGCAGCGGGAAAATTTATCTTTTTTATGATGAGATTATTATATTATAATCTTATTAGTCCGGGAGGAATCGGCGCATGCGTACCGAAAACTATTCGACCTCAATTTTTTTATGCGATCCTCTTCAAATGACCCTCCTATATAATTATATAAATGCATGTTGCCAGGGCGCCACCTGGTGCCATATTGTTTAAACCGAAATTGTTTAAACAATTGAAAGGAATTGTTATTTTTCAACCGAACAAATTTTTTTTATATTCTTTATTAAAATACCAATAAAAAAGGTCCTATGACTTTTCACGATAAAGTTAATATTTTTAAAGATATGAATTTTTAAAGGTTCGAAAAATCTCAAATTTGGGTACTTTCGACCCTTGAAAAATATATTTAAAAAAACATAATGTTTAAGTAATATTTTTTTTTTAAATTCTCTATACAATAGTTAATCATATTGTTACTAGAAATTTAAAAAAATTTCATTGTTTATATCTTTTTTTTAAATTGTTAATTTCGCGCGCTCACAAGTATTACGCTTACCTTTAAGAATTAACAAAAATTTTATTGACCTAATAACTAGGCCAGTGTCAATAACTGGGTCTTTTACTTTACTTTCCGTTTTAATAACAAAAAAGTAATATAAACTGATAAAAAAGTAATTTTAATGACATGTTCCGATTTATGCTTAAATAACTTTTGAAAAATTGATTTCAGAAAAAAAAATTATTAAAAACAAATTGTAGACAGTTTAATTATTAATAACATTGCTCCATTGCTTACCTTTAAGTATCGCTGTCTCTCTCTGACTCATGCGTTGCATCGGCCTCTCTGTGTCTTGAATCATTATTTATCATTTATCTTAAAAACTATCAACTTTATCAAGATTGTTAAAGAGAGCAATGTTATTAATAATTAAATTGTCTACAATTTGTTTTCAATAATTTTTTTCTGAAATCAATTTTTCAAAAGTTATTTAAGCATAAATCGGAACATGTCATTAAAATTACTTTTTTATCAGTTTATATTACTTTTTTGTTATTAAAACGGAAAGTAAAGAAAAAGTCCCAGTTATTGCCACTGGCCTAGTTATTAGGTCAATAAAATTTTCTTAAAAATCTTAAAGGTAAGCGACGACATACTTGTGAGCGCGCGAAATTAACAATTAAAAAAAAGATATAAACAATGAATTTTTTTTAAATCTCTAGTAACAATATTATTAATTATTGTATAGAGAATAAAAAAAAAATATTACTTAAACATTATGTTTTTTTAATATATTTTTCAAGGGTCGAAAGTACCCAAATTTGAGATTTTTCGAACCTTTAAAAATTCATATCTTTAAAAATATTAACTTTATCGTGAAAAGTCATAGGACCTTTTTTATTGTTATTTCAATAAAAAATATAAAAAAAATTTGTCCGGTTGAAAAATAACAATTCCTTGCAATTGTTTAAACAATTTTAGTTTAAACAATATGGCACCAGGTGGCGCCCTGGCAACATGCATTTATATAATTAGGAGGGCCATTTGAAGAGGATCGCATAAAAAAATTGAGGTCGAATAGTTTTCGGTACGCATGCGCCGATTCCTCCCGGACTATATCGGAAATCGGAAATTCTACGCGGTCGAAGTCGCGGGCGACTGCTACTATACAAACCGGCATATTTAGCGGAACATAAAAAAAAGGTTTGATATCAGGCTGGTTTATACGTCATTTAATTTAAAAAGAAATATTTTCAAACTAAGAAAACAACTGAACATCACATTTTATGCAATTGTTTTAATTTTATTCAAATACACCTTATCTGGAGCGAACTTCGAGTATTTCTTCCTTCTGAGTTTGATTTAAAATTTCATTGAAATACTGTTTTTTGTTAGTTTTTTTAATCGCGTATCTTTCTGGAGTTGATGACTGAATTATGCCTGACTTAGCCCCAACGGAGATTGCCAGGGCACTCGAAATGCGAAGAAATAGTCAAACCTACAGAGTGATATCCAGAGATCTTCGTCGACCAGTTTCAACGATCCATCGCAGTATCCAACGGTTCAGGGAGACCGGTACTTATGTGAGAAGAGCAGGACAAGGCAGAAAAAGACGCACTTCGAGTAGGGATGATCGTTTCATTCGGCTTCGTGTACGTAGGAACCCCCGTTTGACGGCCGTCCAAGCCCGACATGAGTTAGAAGCAGTACGGGGTGTAACCGTACGTGAGCGTACGGTACGAAGAAGGCTCGAAGAAGCTGGTTTGGGTTCATTTGTGCCTGCCAAGGCTCCAAGGCTCGAGGTAAATCATCGTAGAAACAGGTAAACTTTTGCTCAGGAACATCGACTTTGGAACGCGGACCAATGGAGTAAGGTATTGTTTAGTGATGAGTGCAGAATTCTCTTAAATTAAATTGACGGCAGGCAAAGAATATACAGACGCAAAGGAGAACGATACATTCAGACAAATTTTGAAACTACAGTTGCATACGGTGGTGGATCAATAATGGTTTGGGCGGGCATTTGTTTGGGAGCTCGCACAGACTTGGTAGTGATTGACAGAGGGAGTCTGACTGCAGACCGCTATATCAGAGAAGTTTTAGAAGAAAATGTCGTACCGTTTGCCCCATATATCGGTGACGATTTTGTTTTTATGCAGGATAATGCTCGGCCGCATACCGCTCGGGTAACTCAAGCTTATCTTGATGATATGAATATCACTGTTATGGAGTGGCCGGCGAGATCACCGGATATGAACCCAATAGAGCACGTTTGGGACTTGCTGAAAAGAAAAGTTAAGTCCAGAATTCCAGCTCCTGCCAACGTGGGAGAACTGCGAATCGCCGTAGTTGAGGAATGGCGGAGACTATCCCAGGAGACCATCGATAACATCATTCTCAGTATGCCTAGACGGGTAGAAACTTTAATAAGAGCACGTGGAGGAAATACGCGATATTAATCACCATTTTTCTAATGTAATTAATTGTTATATTAATATTAAATTTCACTTTTCCCGGTTACATGAAAAGTTCAAAAATGTACAATTTTTCACAAATAGCCTTTACTCGCAAAATCTGTTCTTAATGTGATCTCATTTTAAGTAAAACAAATGAAACTTTAAATAACAAAAGAAGTGTAGTAAGTAGATTTTAAAATAAAACCATATTTTTTTAATTATGGACCTTTTTTTATGTTCCGTTAAATATGCCGGCGAGTTTAATTCCATAAATGTAAGAAGGCAGGAGACTGTTGAAGATTTGATGAAGATCTGTCTAAATCTTTGCTAAATGGACTGCAAATAATCCACATTGTTTTATAAAGAGTGCCATTTCAACCCTTTAGTAGCATTAATATGAACTAATATGAATGTAAATTAAAGCCTCTTATTTTTTCATAAATTCTTATTTTAACTATTGCCTATACAGTGGAATCATTTGACAAGACATGGAGATGAACAGCAACAATATTGATATAGACCCAATAACAGATCAATGTTGTTTCAGGGATGGATTTGCTAAATTATGGGATATTGGTGAGTCAAGATGCTTGGACAATCTGATAGAGGGGCATGGACCTATAAACTGCTGTGCTATAGCAGTCACTACTGATGAAGTGGAAGTCGAGAATGAAAGAGAGGTAACTTTTAGGCTGAAATCTAAAGATCTCACTCTCTACTCTACTCCAAATTAAGACTGAGCTAAAACAAGATTAGATTATGTCAGGACATATTGTCTCATTTCCACTATCTCAAATACAACTTGGAACAGAATGCTCTATAGATCTTTCTTTTTATCTGCTTTATCCATTTAACCAAACCATTATGACCAAAATAATGTAGTGTAAAATATGGTATTTTCACTATCAGACCTATCAGTGTATATCTGGTTGAGTGCTTAGTTCTCTCCTAAACTACATAACTTTTCACCTAAAATTATATTGGCTTGAGACAAATCTAGCTGAAAACCGCGCGCGGAATGCCATTGAATTCTGCTATATTTGTACCTGGCCTTAACATACATAAATTTATAGTATAAATATATGATATATATTTTTTAATTTTTCCAGGTAGCTACGGGAAATAAGGCTTTAGTGGTTGGTTGTGAAAATGGATTAATCATTTGTTCCCATGTGGGGAAAAGGCAAGAAATATTTAGGAAGGAGATGACATCTGCATGCAACACGTGTACTGTTGTTGACCAAACCATTGTTATGGGTTGTGAGGACGGAAAGGTAACTACACTAGCGGCACGCTATGATGGCCGGTTTGACACATTACAATAGTGATGTGGAATGTCAATTTATTCTCGAACAAAAAACAATTAAGTTTTGTTTTTGTACCTGATTAAATAGGTTTAATAAAACAAAAATGTATATGTTTATTTAATTTATTTGAACGAACTGAATATTTGAATGAAAATGAATATACATACTTTATATGCACACAAGAAACATATGAATACAAAAGATACCAAAAAAGGTGCCACAAAAGGCCATAATTAATCAGATTCGTCCATACTACTATTTTCACTGTCGTCACTGCTATCATCACCTACATTAATAATTATATGTTCGTTTTCTATAATATTATCTATTTTCACATCTCTTTCATAATCTTCCCTTATTAATTTAACAGTTCTATTCACAACCTTTTCCCAGTCTCCTTTAGTCACATGTTCACAAGCTTCTTCTAATAATTTTAGCATTTTTTTTGTGGTAAATGGGGGTTCTGTATTGTGTCTTGCAGCATATCCCTTAATTTGAGCCCACACCAACTCAATCGCATTATACTCACAATGGTAAGGCGGTAACCGTATAACTCTGTGCCCATGTTCTAATGCTATTTCGTCAATGACGTATCGGATCTTGGTTGGTTTGTTTTCTTTTAAAAGACGTACTAATTCCGCTTTTAACATATTCATGTTTGCATCTACGCCATTTTTACGAAGCCATGCGACGATATCAGCTTTCTTTTGGGATTGGGCAGGTGGCTTGTCAATTTGCATCGAGTGGTATGGGGCGTTGTCCATAATTATAATAGATGGTTCAGGGAGGCTACACAACATTGAGGTAAACCATTCAGTAAACTTTTCTCCATTCATGTCTTCATGATAGTCTCCAGTGGTTTTTGACGCAAAAGCCATGAGAGAACCTTCGACAAACCCGTTGATGGTTCCGGCGTGACAAATTATAAGTCGCGATCCTTTTCCTACAGGAACTTTGGAAGTAGATGCTGCTGTGTCATCGTTCCAAGAACGGCCTACAGTATGGTTAGCATTAAGCCATGTTTCATCCAAGAACACAACATTTTGCCAATTTTTGATTTCTTTCACTTGCCGTAAAAAAGTATACCTTGCCATCGCTATATCAAATCTTTCCATCAATATTTTGCGTTTGTTACATTTTTTGTATCGAAATCCAATGGTCTTCAAAATCTTCGTTAAAGAACTTTCCCCACCGAAGAATAATCCAGCTTCCTTCAGTGAATGCACCAACTTTTTTCTTGTTGGATACTCCTTCTGTAAATAGTAGCCGTAAACATGTCTTCGGATAGCATCGGCATCAAAGCTATCGATGCCTACGACTGGTTTTGCTCGTTTTCTCTTTTTTGGTGTGTGAAGTTTATTTTCTTCTGTGCCAGTCTCGCCATATTTTTTTTTAGTTATCCGTCTAACAGTTCGTTGTCCAATATTAAGCGCATCAGCTACGCGTTCAACCACTGACGTTATAGGTAAAATTGGCCCTCCATTTTGAGCTTCACGATCGAAATAGTTACGAAGGCGTATTACGAACTCACGTGTCTGACTATTTAGAACAGTTCTCTGCGTACGTTCGGTCATATCGACGAAATCCACAACAAAGGGCTTGAACAGAGTCCAAATTAACGAGCAAGGGTCAACAGTAATGCAGTATCAATATTTGAAATCCAAAGCCAGGTCAAAACTATATCACAATCGCATTGCACTGACAGTTTATACTTTTCGAAGCAACGTCAATTCGAAACTGCTTTGTTTTGCATTGAGCATTGACGCGAGTTTGCCGGAGGTAGTAGTTGTGCTAGCCAGCGATCCTATGTGACGATCGTATTAGATTCCATTTTTAAAAAATTTCAATTTAGAAAACCAAATGCCGAGTTGTGGTATATATCATATAAAAATAAAAATTTTACCTTTTGTATGAAACAGCTGATATTTTTTTGCGATTTCAGAGGTTTGTCCACATAGTGAAAATTGTTCATATTCACAAGTACATTCACCCCTTAAATGGTGCAAACTGATTTTTCTACACTTGTATACATTTTAGAAATCAATTTAATAAATAAATTTTGAGTCCTAAACCTAAAACTACATTCGATAAAATTTATGAATCTCTGCACATCACTATCGTCAATAAAGTAATACAATTATTTCCTTCAAAGTCGTTATCAATTAATACGGAACTTCATGAGCGGACAAACGTCAAACCGGCCATCATAGCGTGCCGCTAGTGTAAATGGTTTCGCTATACCTCTAAAACAGTAACATGACTGATTTACTGACTATCTTGATTTGCGAAAAAGAAATATTCATTTTGTATTCTAGGAATTCACGAAAGTATGATTTTTAAAATTCTATCCCTTAACGCGTGAACATATGTAGCCGGCCTAAAAGAGGGGAGGGGCCTTTGGAAGGAGCATATGCACAGATAATGCACTTGACTAGTCTTTCAAACCCACACACTAACTTTACCTACAATTTTCCCTCATATTCAAACTTACAAACCTTTTCAGCTTGTACTCCTAAATCTTCAAGACGGTACAATAATCAAGGAAATACACGAGTCGGCGAGTCCAGTGTTTTGCATGGCAACATTAACAGACCACTTGTTCGTAATAGGAAGGCAAGATGGGAACTGCGTCGTCATATCAATAAAAGATGAATTTGCTGCAGTGAGGGTTCAACTGACCGGATCTGATTGCGATGGAATAAGGGACGTAGCTTTTAATGGAAAATGGATCTTAGCCGCTTGTCGCGATACTTACATTAGGAAATATGATTTCAACCAAGTTAGTGTTCATTTTAAGTGACTGAATTTTTAAGCAATGTAATAATATGGATATAAGTTTTTTAGGGTGTCCACTTTCGAAAAAGTTTATGTTTTCAAGTTAAGTGAAGCTGGTTGAACTAATTGGTTAAAATAAGCCTGTAACAAACAAGTGCGCGATGGAATCTGCACGGTAGGACATTTCAATTAAAAAAAATTGGTTGTCTGTAAAGTCGGTTTACGGACGATAGTTTTACGTGATAACGTCATAAAGAAAGATTGACGATGATTGGCGGGCGGCACAAGCCAACGCTTGGGCTGATCGTGCCTCTCTATCGCTTGTTCTGCGCTCTCGCTTGCACGCGCAGGTTCAGGCGGAATGTGACACTTTTTCGTGCGTGCAGCTGGTGTTCATCGATTTATAAGACGTTATCACATCAAAAACATGCGAGTACGTGTGCAGGCAGCAGGGTTTGTAATTCAGTATATACGCGCGATTTAAGTTGGCTATTTCCGTCAACAAGTTGCCGTCGCTTAAGGTTTAGGTGTATGATGAAGCCAGGATAAAGTGTGCTAGGGGCCTGCAAATATAGAATTCGACATCGTCTGCGTGGAAAAAAATTATTGGTGACTGAAGGAAAAACTAACAAAAAACACATTTTCGCATTTATGGTAATAAGTTAGGAAAAAGAAGTTAGATTCTCGTCAACATTGGACACCCTGTTTACATTATAATTATTTTTTTCTAGTACCTATTCATCAAGTATGTGTAGACAAGTTAGTCAGAAAGTAAGAATAAAATTTTATTATTATAGTTCAAGACCATGATGATACTAATAAAATATATTATGCATATTGTAATAAGTGACATTCTTATTTTTTGTTCACGTTGGTGTAAGTTTAGCGTCTGATAATTTTTGTTTGGAATCATTTTTAGTCTTTCATAAAATTACATGTGATGGCTCTAGTATAACTTCTCAAACGTTCGTTCGACCAGGGCCGCGCCGACCCCCCACAGCGCCTGTGTGCGAAACCTATGAAGCGCCTCTTTTTTTCACGAATCTTCATGTTTCAACTTATGTTTTTTATTATTTTTGTCCGAAATAAATGTTCTCCAGTTTTATATACTTAGATAATATTTTCATAAATAGGTAAAACCAGTTCGCTTCCGCTTGCCAATTACTGCGAAAAATAAAACACGATTTAAATTTTTACATACTTTATTTATGATGTATATGTATATCTAATTGTATACTTAGATATTAATAACAAAATAGCTGACTTTTCTAATAATACTGATTTAAATATTTAACTATATACATGCTATTTAAAAAAAAAAAACAACAAGAGTCTAAAATATGCAAGAATATAAACATACTTAAATTATATTATTTATATTATTTCCACTCTTCTCGCTTTTCTGTTTGCGAAATCCTTAATAATCTCGTGTATGTCTATATGGTCTAATATGGCCTCCTCTATGGATATTGTTGCTAAATTTGTTAATCTTTCCTGGCTCATTGTTGAGCGCAGGTAATTTTTTATAAGTTTTAATTTAGAAAAGGACCTTTCCGCGCTTGCTACGGTAACTGGCATAGTTAGCAAAATTCGTAATGCTATGGTGATGTTAGGGCAAACAGCTGTCAAATTGTTTAAATATACAAATTCGAGAATTTTCACCACATCATTATTTAATTTTTTGAAAAAAGACTGACACGATACAATTTCTTCACACAAATCATCGGCGTTAATATCCAATGAATCATTTGCAGAAAGTTTTTCCTGCAAACGATGACAGCTACTTCTTAATCGACTTTGATCTTGGTCATCACTTAGTTTAAATAAAAAATTAAACACGTCATTTTGATTATTCAATAAATTAAATCTTTCGTCTACGGAGGATAAAGCTTGATCCAATATATAAAAAAATACATTAATTTTAAAGGCAGTTTTCGGATCATTTATAGTATGGTCTTCGTGTTCATAATCAAAACTCTTTGGAGTCTTACGACGTCTTAGGGGTCTGGATCTGGAAGTTTCAAATTCAGCCTCGACATCTAATTTTTCGGCAATTTTCATGGCATCATTTACAATTTCCTCAAAATTTGCGTCGGTTCTAATTTTTATCAAAAACTTCTTTAATTCCGTTAAAGCATCTAAAGCAATTTGCATATTCATATCGATGGACTGCAGAATTTTGCTCACAAAATTTACTTTAGTCAATATCATATGCCATATATTTAGTGAACAAATGAATGAAAAGGAGCATATTTTTTCTGCTAGACATTTAGCGTCATATTTTGCCTTCTGATCATATGATATACCATTTGATATTTCATATAAGGCATCATAAATTTCCGCTAAATTTGTAAACAGCGGTTTGATAGCATCTATTCTGCTTGACCATCTTGTTTCAGACAGTGGTTTAAGGTCAGATTTATGACATATTTTTTTAATATATCCCATCTTTTGGTAGAGGATGAAAAATATTTATATAATTCTTGCACAATACTAAAAAATCCAGTCGTATGATGATTGAGATTGGCAGCGTCGTTAACTATTAAATTTAAACTATGGCTAGCGCACGGCACATAGAAAGCGCGGGGATTTAGATCCAGCAATCTTTTTTGAAGACCATTATTCTTACCGCGCAAATTTGATCCATTATCATAGCCCTGTCCCCTTAAGTTGTTTATGTCCAAATTAATTTCGGCTAGTTTTTCTACTATAAATGACGTTAATCCAGCGCCAGTTCTATCGATAATTGGACAGAAAGCTAGGAAATGCTCCCTTATTTCCAACTTTCTATTTTCTGTGTTAAAATAGACAAATCTTATTATAATACTAATTTGCTCTACATGTGAAACGTCAGGTGTACAATCCAGTATTATTGAAAAATATTTATTACTTTGACATAAAAAAATAAAATGTTGAATTTGGTTACCGAGTATGTAAATTATTTCATTTTGGATCTTATCTCCAAGATAAGTCGGCATATTTTTGAAATCCGAATCATTCGTTACGCGTCGTATATGTTCAGTTATTGAAAGATCGAATTTTCCTAACATTTCAATACATTTTAAAAAATTACCATTGTTACGGTCGTATAATTTTTGGCTTTGGCCACGAAAAGCCATATTTTGTGTACTTAGAAATTGGACCACATATATTATTCTTTTGATTACATCGTACCAGCGCTGCTTTTCAACCTCTAAAAGTTTTTGTTGAATACTATCAATAGTGTTTTTATTTTTAAGAGCGTGACATAAATCTGTCCATTTTTTATAATTATTGAAATGAGCACAACTTTTCTCATGTCTGCTGCAATACAAAGCTAGATGTTGCCAATCACTAATTCCCTCGCAGAATTTATTTTTATGTTTTGATTCAAATAGCTTGCAACAGAAGCAATAAACGGCATTTTTGGACACTGAATACAGCAGCCACTCTCTGTGATACTTTTCACCGTTTCCTAAATGCCTTTCATAATAATACTCGGAAAATTTTCGCCCCGAAGAGTCACGCGGAAAATTATACTGTTTAATTTGTTTAATCGGATTTTCTATTAAATATTGGATCAAAGTAGCATTGAAAACTTCTGGCCAGAGTCCAGGGTCATCTTTGGAAAAAGTTGGTATTGGTGACGATAATTGTGTTGGCGGTGACGATGGTGTATCAGGCAGAGGCACGAACGTAACTTCGGCGGCATCATCTTAAATTAAAGACAGACAATATGAGTACCTATCTATCTGAATAAACTGATTTATCTATCTATGAATAATTATGTATGATAAAATAAATAACTAAATGAATATTTCTCAACAATCAAACTCAATTAGAGCTGGGCTTGTAATATGGGTACTAGACGACTGACGTGCAAAAGTGCAGTTTATAGTATAGCATTTTAAATTTTAATTAGATATACTACTAATTTACTTTTTTTCTGCAAATAAATACATATTATAGGTATATACATAAACACAAAGGTTTTTTCAAAGCACCTTGTGGGAATCGAACCCATGACCTCCGGCAGCGATTACTTGTATAAAATAAAACAGTCACGTCATCTATCCGCCACATTACATCGATGGCCACATCAAAATCGGTGCAGGCGTTTCGAAGATTAAGAAAAAGACAGATAGAAATTAAAAAAGAAAATGTTGTTTTTTTTTCGACATTACAAACAGTTAACAGACTAAAGTTGTATTTATTTGTATAGAAAATTACATAAAAAGCACGTACCTGAAGCGTTTTTTGAATCAGATTTTATAACACCTTCATCGATAAAATGACTGGTTTCTGTCTCTAAAGATTCTTTGGAAGTGGATGGTAGAGCCGTAAAATATTTACTTATTTTAGTTGTATTTTTATCACGCTCTTCTTCTTGTTTTCTTTTCCTTATTAAATTCTGGTAACCAGATAATTTCTTTTTTTATCTTGAGTACTATCACTCATCGTGAAAACACGTTAAAACAATCACTAACACACAAACTTTATATTGTTTTTAAAGCTAGAACTTAATCTTATTACAAAAAATCAATGCGCACCTTGCACACACTTTCGATTGACTGATTGTTCAATTGTGTTGGCACTCTCGTTCCTTAAAGTCGGGGAATCCCCGTGACCCGACCCCGCTTGCGTCGCACGCATCGCATCGGGTTGCGTTCATAATTCATTCAAACAAACTCACGGCGGTTCTTTTGATTTTAACGCTGAGCTCGTAACTAATGTAAACTAAAACCCTAAGCGTAAAATTAAACCACACACCTGAATATTATCTTGGAAGACTTGTACAATAAGCGCATTAATATAATTATGTTTTGTTATTTACAAGGCGTTGCGCCTATTGTACCTACTTACTTATCGATACTCCACTACAAAGAATATGTTGTTGTGTAAGTGTAACCAAAATAATTTCGATGGCGGCGCCTCTTTTGTCTTGGCGCCTGTGTGCGCCGCACACTTCGCACACAGGGGCGGCGCGGCCCTGCGTTCGACGTTCGAAACGTCGACGTTCATCATCTCAACCCATCACCGGCCCACTCCTGCGCATGGCTCTCCTTTCAGAATGAGAAGTTTAAGGCCACAGTCCACCACGCCGGCCAATTGTCAATTGGCAGAATGTCGCACCTTTGAGAACATTTTGGAGAATTCTCACGCATGCAGCGCGCAGACTCTGTTAAAGCTACATCAATCATTGTTTCAGTCTCAATTGTGTTTGTCGCATATAGGTGTGGTTTGGTGGGTAGAAATTGTTATTATAAATACACGTGCCACAACGTGGGAACATCAACACGCAGTCGTATTAAGTACATCGCACGGTGCGGTTGTGTGAGTGTTAGTACACATATGTTAGGTATGATCGCATTCTTTTTGCTACAATGCATTTTAGCCAATAGCGGGTGAGTATCGACCAATCAGAGGCGATCTTCACACTGTAGCAATCATTTTTAGAGAACAAACAGCAGGTTTGCTAGCGATGTTTTTATTGTAGACAGTTTAAACTTAAAATTCATACCTCAGCTCTTTCGTAACAGTTTCTATAGCTCCGTAATCCTGTTTCAAGATTTATGCTCAATTTAAACCACAGCTCTGCATCTAATTTGACATCTCTTTGCAATTTTAACCACTTTTTGGTGTTTGACTTTGTATTTCGGGATTTACATTCTGTACATTAAAATTCGATTGATTATTATTTATTATTAAGGTACCTACGAATTATGATCATAAAGGTGCTGTTCCACTGTTGTGTACTGACATGACTTGTCAGTCTATTTGACTATGCTACGCGAGCTACATTCCCGACGGGCGATTAGGGATACTATGCGTTTAATTTACTCTGCTATACCCCTCCCAAGTTAGCCCGCTACCATCTTAGACTGCGTCGTCACTAACTATCAGGTGAGATCGCAGACAAGGGCTGGTTATCGAATTTAAAAAGTCTGGCTACAGTTGAAATTTTAGGAAAGTAAACGCGTGAATGTTTTCCCGATATAAAAAGTAGGTATTAGTACTAAAAGTACCTATGTCACTTTTCAGGTCTCAATTGTTACCCATGAAAAAAAATCACGTTGCGGCATGATTGAAAGACGAACCAACATACAATTACACTTTCTAATTTATAATACGTATTCGTAAGGATTTTATGCACAGTATTTTAAACCTACCCATATGTCTTAATAGCATAATATAAGTACACGTGTTTTCCACCCAGGATGACCATAACTCCAAATTATTAATGACATTATCCAATCCTTGGCACCATTTGCGAATTGCGGTCTTATTCATTTTATATTCAGCTGTCACATATTTTTTTTTAAATAATTTATTTGATTATTATTTATTATTATTAATATTGTATTTTTGGGATAAAGTTAGGTACAAGTTCATGTCTCCAGGTGCTCAACTATACCCATGTAAAAAAATTACGTCGCTCCGTTGCTACGTGATTGAAGGACAAACTAAAAAACACACACGCATCGCATCACATTCACTATTATAATATATTTTACTAAATATTAAAATAGTGAATGTGACGCGATGCGTAGGTATGCGATGGGAATTAGGGATGTAAATAGGAAAGTAGGAATAGTAAACTGATGTCTTTTAGAAAACTATTCACTTGTGTTCAATAACTTAGCTTATCAAAATTGACTGGTCTAAGAATAATGCTATCCTTTTTTGCAGGGATTTTTATGAAAAGGACAGCACTAGTTTATAGTCCATAATTTACAAATTGTGTACAACCTATTATATCATAATTATACCTGTATTATCTTTATTTGTACTTCCAAACTCTGGATAACCACCGGCTATTGAAACTTCTACAGCTGGGCATAACTCTGTAACAACATACCCTTACTGTCGATGATGCTTAAAAGTTTGAAATCATTAGTCATTACCCATATTTAAATTTCAAGGCATTCGACAAAGCTTCCTAAAATTTAGATTACATTATCTTGTTTGCAACGAACATCGTAAGTATCCTTTAAGTATTATAGCAGTAACATATCTAACATACCTACTTAAACTACCATTACTTACTTAACAGCTTTTTGAGAGCTGTTTTATCTGTTTGCACTATTTTTCCTTTCGTGAACAGGTGATTTTTAAATGTCTTTGGAATTATGTCGATGAACGGTAAATTAACAATTGTCAGTTTTGAAAGATATAGTGTGTTTCTCAAGCTATCTTTTTCTTCAATTTTATTTTTTTCTTCAAGTATAACAGAAGGATGATCTGAAGGGACTGTAGGATAACTTTTAATGTTGTCAAAAAACATTTTATTTGTCAAGGTTTCAATTTTTGTAATTTTATTGTTTTCTTTAAAGTCTGAGGTATGTTCTGTTATGAGTGTAGAATCAATTATGGGATCTTCAAATCTCCAATCAGCTATAGATTGTTCTTTGCCTTGGAATGATTCAAAATGATCTGTAACTTTGTTCTCTTTTGCATACACTTGCAGTTGCTGTTCTAATGTTTGTACAGGTTCCTTGTAATTTTTAAAATCATCTTTTTCTTCTGGTGGTGTCATATATTTTTCCTCTGTTTCGGTTATATTACCTAAAGACAGTACTGATTTACTTACGCTTAAGGTGACTTTTACCATTGGTAAAGGCAAATTACCAGGCCATAGTTCATCTGCTTCGCCTAGAAAAAAAAATATAAATGTAACATACTTACTGCATTATATTCTTACTTCTAACATTATATTTCATAAAAGACTTACTAAGCAAATTGTCATTTGGTGGCGCAAAATGTATATTAGGTTTAATAATAAGGTCGTGTGATGTTTTATTTGCGTCACTTTCACCATGTTTATAGATATCATTGGTAATTGGATTGTTACTGTAAGGCACAGTGAATAAAATTAGTTAGAGTTGAGGCGAAAAACTAATTTACAATACAAACAAAAACAAAACCACAAATTTTACCTTTTTTTAATTAATTCATTTTCTCCGTCTCCGATACCTGAAAAATACAATGTAATTTATTTTCTGCTATAATATTATTCTGTACCTACACTCTACAGTTACAACAAAATATTAATATATTTATAGCCTTTACAAAATATTATAATCTTAAAGTATTGTTAGTTATTACCGATATTTATACTAGAAAATTTTACTTTTTTTGTGCTATCATCAGGAGTATAGTCGGTTTCTTCCAATTGGCCGGCAGCGGTGACATAAACATTGTCCACTATGTTTAGATCTATTGTATCAGCTATGGTAAGTGTATCGTCTTTTGATAATACTTCCATATATTTATTATTATCTACATTATTATCCACTTCTCTATTTGTGTTCTTCATTGTTTCACTGATACTTAGATTTTGTTTGTTTGTATTCACTTCTTCTGCTGAGATGGTTTTTTCTGGCAATATAATGGAAATATTACTAGATTCATTTTTTGTCAATATAATATTATCAGCATTCATATTCCTTAATTCGTTTGCATTATTGCCAATATCTATATTGATAATCATATCAGAACCTTGATTCTGTTTGTTTTTATCCCATATATTTTTCTCATTTTCAGGCGATGTGGAAATCAATCCAATATTATTTGAATCAAACCTATTTTCTATTTCTTTTAATGTATTATTGATATGTGCGCTATCACTGCTTTTTATTTCACTTGGACTGTAAATATGATGTTCATTTTGTAGTTCCGTCTGGTTTTGAAATGCCGTTGATTCTTGAACATGTTCATCATCCGCTACTAAACTTATTTCAGGATTTTCATTAGTGTTATCCGATACTTTACTAGTTACACTTTTATTTGGAAAAATTTTACTTTCTCTTCCAATATTTTCATCACGAACAATGTTTCCTAATATGTTCATTAGTATTGAATGTACTTCATGCAATCCGTCAACTTCCATGCTATTGTCAAAAGTAGGCCTGGGTTTTTGTACAGTGTGTATTTCATTTGGTAAATCAGATAGAGTCTCTGTCTCTGATATGCTAGTAGAATCACCTGAGCTAGGTAATCTCTCGGGTTCAGAAATGATCTGCAACATAATTTGTTTGTCTTTATATAAAACCTAGTCTCTTAGAATATCTAGTCTAATAGAATTGTATGTATAAAAAAATTACCACAACGTTATCAACCAAGTCATCAAGTAATTCCCAAACAACTCCTTCGTCCTCTTCCAGCTCTGAAACATTTTATTTTAGTATTTTAGATTGACCGTTATGTTAGATTTTATTATTTTCGTTAGTATTATTGAAAATTTACCTCGGAAATCTTCGAGTAGTAACTTGTAAGAGGCGTCTTCGAGAATATTTGCTATCCAAATTGTAACCTAAAACAATGCAAAAAATAAATGCCTATTTCAGGTACTTAAATTTATTAGTATTTCTAACCTTGTCTGCGATTTCAGCTTGAATATGTCTGTTTATATCCGATGGTGACCGGTGATTTTTAGATAGAATTAGTGCTATTTCATCATTTACTATTTTAGATATTTTTTTGAGGCTGAAATACAATAATAGATATTATTTCGAATAATCTTTGCGACACCAAGTCTTTTTTTGTATATGTATTTGTTAAAGCTTACTGCGTATTTAGTGTAATGTTGACCGGTGAAAGTAATTTTCTTGTTATTTTATATCCGAAGATCCCACAAAGTAATCTGATCTGGTCTATGTTTTTCTCTCGTATATTTGAGTGCTTTATTTTTTCTGACCTGCAATCAATTGTTGCATATTTTGGTTTATCTTCAACATTATTTATGATTAGATAATTATATACTTTGCTTAAAATATTACCTTGATAGTACTGATGATTTTCGTGTCTTAAAACTATCTATTGCGTCTTGTATTTTTACTATGGGTTTTTCATCCATGATTATCTGCCGTAGTCGTTCCACCTGTTGGCTCCAAAAAAATTTAAATACACGTGAATATATCATGTGAATGTGATTTTGTTTGTTGTTATTAATTATTATAGGTACTATTATAGGTACTATATAGCTATGTTTCTCTTAATGCTATAAAAATATTGTTTCAAGGGCCGGCCGGTGTCGTGATGAATTAAGATGCTCAGCTGTGGGATTGTATAAAAATGATTGCATTAGTATGACGATCGCAATCACCTCAGGCTGGTACGCTATTGGTTAAAATGCATTGCTGCATCAAAAACGCCATCAATTCGGCCAATTCATCAAATCGTCATACTGATGCAATCTTCGTAGACAATCTCACAGCAGATCATGTCGACATTTATTTAGTAACCATAAAACTGGGAAGAGTTTCGCCTTTATTTCTCCAAGTTTCAATGCAATGCCGCTTGGTCGGCACAGCTAATTCTGCAACCCTCATTGGACATTTACGTTGCACTGGCCGAGCTAGTTTCGATCTATTAGCCGCTTTGATGGGACTCTTGTGCCTTTTCTTCTTTCTATGGCGTAAAGGCGAACGACTATAATATGCAAATTGGAAATACATTAGTGGTCTATTCCTAGAGGTACAATATTACATTGTAAATGACATATAGTAAGAGTGTAAGGAAGTAGGTAGTGTGAGTTCTGTCAAGCAAAGTACGAATACGATCATAATTATTGTACGATTATATTAATTGTGTAGCACAAACATCCCGGCTCATCAACATTCAATTTCATTTTCTACGTTTTACATCGTAATTAAAATTGAACGGTTTATCTATAGTTTTCGATATACCTACATACTTTTCTAGAAGCAATACCTTTTAATGCTTTGAAATGGATTCGATGAACATGAAGGCTTATCGAAATCAACTTGAACAACATCATAATCGCGTGTGATTGGATGATGCTTTAACTTTTTTTCTCTTAACTGTTTGCCCCTTAACACCTCAGTATCGATACGAGGATTTATCCAATACTTTGAAAAATTGAAGTTGTCACTTGCGGCTAGAGTTACACTATTTTCTGAGCAGGTTGCTATTTCTGAAGGAAGCCACAAATCACAGTTATAGGGTATAAAGGATTATTGTGTCATATTGTGCATGAAAAGCTTATGCTAACTAATATAATATTTAAGTTGATAAGGATTAATACTGTATCCGTCTCAATAGATTTCCAATTACCGCATTGTACATGACCATTTTTTTTAAAGTTAAAATGGGTATAGTAAGCTATCCTTAAAAGATAGAATATATAAGTATGCCATCCCGGACTTTTATATATAGATCTATCCCATCATACCACCACCGTAAATTGTTTTTTTATATATCTCAGGGATTAGGCAGCGTTTTCGATTAAAGCTCCCAAGCATCTTGACTTTTTCCGACATTTTAACCAATTACCGTCATATTTCAACCAATTTACACAAAACCTTAACAAATTACACTAAAACCTTCCTCATGAATCACCCTATCTATTGATTGAAACCGCATGAAAATCCGTTCAGTAGTTTTGAGTTTATCGCGAACAGACAGACAGACGCGGCGGGGGGCTATGTTTTATAATATGTAACTAGTGATGATAGTGAATTAGTGATAGTGATGATTATTGCGCTTAGCTCAAGTTGGTTGGTAATTTTAATATTCTTACCAGAGTCGTCATGATAAGTGTTCGTCATCGTATACTTATTCGAATTAGGTACATGTACAAAAATTTAGACTTTCTTGGGATTATTTTTATGTACAACTGAGGATTTTTTAAATCCCTGACAAACTAAATCGCGATGGCTTCAAAAATAAGTACCAGCGTGGTAGACCAACAAGATAAGGTCTAGGTACCTGTATAAAATACTCCAATAGACAAACTACTCGACGAAACATGCGGATCCGAAAGAAGATGATTATAAGTTACGAGATAAAGGTAAGTGGAAGTTACTAAACACGGCAAAAACGGTAACACGCCTAGTAGATTATTATAGGCCTAGGTAGGTGCAACAACATTTTTTTTATTGCAACTATAGTTAACTTCAATGTTTATTGCATATCAGTAACAGTGATTAATAGGTACTTACCTAATAATCGCGAATGGAACCTGGATGGTTAACATACCTTTGAAATAAAGATTTGGACGAATGGGGGAGTTGCTGAAGGTTGGTATCCTTATAACATAGATTTCGAATTATTATTAAACACAATAAAATAAAAATATGTGAATGCAATAATAATAAGACAAGAGTGTATTCTGTGGTAGATTAAATCACCAATATTATACTTAAATACCTTTGATAATAAAACGTACTCTACAAGAAAAAAGTTTTCCATTTTCAAATTTAGCGGTACCTAAATAACGATGCACGGTGCCTTGTCATGTCTTGCGAGTGTCAAACGAATGCGCAAGGATGGTGGATGGTGTTGTTTCCATGGTTCCACGGAGGAAGAGGTACACAGAGGTATTGGTCCAACACAAGAAGCTTTATTTACAGAAAGGGAAATAGTCGTAATTCCCATTTCCAAAGACCGTTAACCAAAGGGTTCACGAGCTCAGTCTAATTATCTCCCTCGTGGTAAAGAGAATGAGTTGTGAATGGGATTTGCGTGGTACGAAAAGTAGCTGGTACATGGAAGTAAAGGCCCCCATTCAGAGGCGCACCAATCCGCCAGATTTGACGCTGGCGACAAGTCCGTGGATAAATCTGCGTGTGAATCGGTTCGCGGTTTGGCATGCGGCTCACGGATTTGCCGGCGCTCGCTGTCTGACGACGAGAGCGGCGCGACGCACCTTCTCGGCGAGCCAGACAAATCTGTGAATGTGTTTGTGCGCACCGATTTGTCGGCGAACTTGTCATTAGTAATCGTAAACGCGAAGTCCTTGCGCGTGGATGTATATTAAGCGCAGTGGCGTAACTATAGGATGGCATTTAGGCAAAATGTCTCCCTATAATTGACCGAGCGAAGCGAGGTCTCTGAGTTTACTAGAGCGATTTGCACTTGTCCGTCCGTCCGTCCGTCCGTCTGTCAGAGCCTTATAACTTTTGAATTACTGAACGTAATTACTTCAAATTTAGATATAATATGTAAACCGATGGCCTCCAGCCGAAAATGGCTTAAAAAGTTATAAAAATCTTTATTTCAGGGGGGCTCTCATAGAAGCGAATGCGAAGAATTTTTTTTTTTTATTTGCGATTCATAGGTTTTCTGTGTATCATTTTAAAGACAATTTGGAACAGAGTACAACCGTATTTTTTTTTATTTTTTTCCTAAAATTGACGAAATGGGGGGCTTCCAAAGTGGCGATTTAATACGCTCGCTTGAAGACGCTCTCTGGGAAAATTTTCTATATATTTTCAAGTTGTACTTATTTTCTTACTTCACTTGTATCCTGTACTTGAACAACAAATACTAAAATTATATGAATATTATAAAGAAACGAGATTATTTATTTTTTAATGAGCGTCAGTAAATTTCACATAGCTTCACAATAATGCTAATAGATGGCGCAGTCATTAACTATTCCATTGAACTAGGAGTTACGACTACGATTTATCCCAAAAACGGTTTTGCGTCGACCATTATTATTTAGGTACATAATATAATAACATATTATTCAATTAAAATTATTCTTTAGTTAAATATCATTTTGTATATTTTCTTTTCGCGTCGATAGATGACGATTTGTACAGATGCCCCTAACCCGTTTTCACTCGTTAGTACCTACATAATAATTCAATGTTTTCACTGACGTTCCCTAACCTTTACGGGCTACTTATGATAAGTTATGTGATGATTACTGTCAACTTCTTTATCACGATCCTGTACGGGACACCTAAAAGGACATTGGGACGGATGTTAGGACTTAGGATTGTGTTTTGGAGCTACCTACGTAAAGAGACTCCTACATAGGGGATGATTTAGGTATGTTTGGTGAAAACGGGCATAATAATAATAATGTCAGTTTTGGTCGTCATGTATCGATTGAATGAATAATCATGGGATACCGTTACCGCGAGGTCTCAGTTCGGGGCGAACCACTAGTAAAGGATCCTAACATGTTTAAATGGGTGGGAGAAGGCCCATCCAAATCATTTGCCACGGGCCTCGAACAGTATAGTTACGCCACTGATTATGCGGTGTTGTTTACTTCATTTGATTGTTGCTTGCCTGTTGTGAGGGCTTCATTATGGCGTTCGACGACCACAGAGAGTTTTGGGAAC
Source organism: Oeneis ivallda (assembly GCA_029955525.1). NCBI lineage: Eukaryota > Metazoa > Arthropoda > Insecta > Lepidoptera > Nymphalidae > Oeneis > Oeneis ivallda. The sequence goes on along the minus strand of JARPMR010000003.1, from coordinate 8,522,723 downwards.
AATTTATCTCACTCTTCAAAGAAAAAAAAATTGGTTGTCTGTAAAGCCGGTTTACGGACGATAGTTTTACGTGATAACGTCATAAAAAAACATTGATGAAAAATTGCATACTTTTATGAATTGAATTGAATTATTAACACTGAATTATCATTATTTTGTACAAAGGAGTTAATTGAAAATTACAATTTTCTCCAGTCACAAGCCAACGCTTGGGCCGATCGTGCCTCTCTATCGCTTGTTCCGCGCTCTCCGCTTGCACGCGCATTCTCAGGCGGAACATGACACTTTTTCGTGCGTGCAGCCGGTGTTCATCGATTTATAAGACGTTATCACGTCAAAAACTGACTACAACAATAGAGGATTTTCGCATTTAACAAAATTACTATCGATGAGTAATAACATAATTATTATCGACTTTATAATATCGATATAGTTTAGTATCAACTCTAGAGAGACTAATGCATGGAACTAGGAATTACGACTAGTCTTCCTATTTGGACTAATGCTATGGCCAAAGACCTTACACTAATTAGTGTAAGGTCTTTGGCTATGGCTTGAATAAGTGACAAATGGGTGACAATGACTTTGACAAATGACAGCTGGGTTTGAAGTTTACAACAGCCAAATAAAATAATGTGCCATTGTTTTGCAAAACGAAAACATTCATCATTCATAATTTAATTACTGAAGAAAAATCAACTCCAGTGACGACGAATGGTTCGATTGCTTTAGGAGAATCTTTAACATAATCTTTCGGAACTTACATCTAAATTATTGTGACTTAATAACATAATAGCAGAAATCAGGGAAGTTTTACGCAAGAATTTAATGGGGTGAAATACTGGTCCCTCTGCACACTAAAATTTTTCAACGAAACGACCTCATACGCCGATTGTAAACAAAGAAATTGGGACAGAAATGTGGTCGCACCTGGAACGTGGCAGCTCGCCAGTGGATTGGTGTGAATCAAACTACTCTATATCCCCTGTTATCGCCGAATTTGTTAACACGGTAAGTAATTAACATTTAATCTAAATTTGTAGGGTTCCGTACCCAAAGGGTACCAACGGGACCCTATTACTAAGCTTTCGCTGTCCGTCTGTCAGCGGGCTGTATCTCGTACACCGTAATAGGTAGACAGTTGAAATTTTCACATTGTGTATTTTAATTGCCGCTATAACAACAAATAATAAAAATAAAATTTAATTAAAAAATAAAGTGGGGGAGTACAATATACACACTATACAAAATACATGGAAAAGGAGTCGAAAAAAAATATTTATTTTTACCTTGGCATGTGGGTGTCATTGTCTAGAGCTCATTAAGGTAGAAGACACACTTCACACTAAGAAATTAATCAAAATACTGAGTTGGACGTGAGTTACTCACAAATTAGTCGATATTTTGATTAATTTCTTAAACTGGACACTTTCAAGTAAAGATTTTTATATAAACCTGTGAAGATGATACTGCCATTGTCGCAATTAGAATGCCATAAGTCTACTTTGTCGTATTAGTTTACAAATTGCGAAAAACCAAATTAAATTTGAATTTCGCGGGCAGACTCGTATAATCATCCTTAATAGTAGAGTTCAAATATATGTTATTTTATTTTTGAGCTACAAAAATGAAGTTATGGGGAGCGGTCAAAGTTGTCGGTATAAAACCATTTTTTTAACAAGGTCTATCTCAAGTTAGGAATTTGAAATTTCTGTATATTAGGTACTATATAGTGTATTTAAACAACAAATACTGAAAACACCGATTTATAATGCAATTTATAATAAAATAAATAAAAATAGCCTTTATTTCAGTCTTAAATTAAATTAAATTAAAAATCCTTAAGTACTGAGTGCTCGGCAAAGGCCTCCTCCAGCTCTCTCCAGTGGTTACGGTCCTGTGCAACCCTTCACCAGAATGGACCAGCTGTAAGCTTCAGCTCGTCCTCCCAACATCTTTGCTTTCTGCCCTTTGTTCTCTTCCCGTCCCGTGGGAAAAAAAAGAAAAGTGGAGTACCCTAGTAACACAGTGGTACCCACGGGACGGGAATGCAATTTATAAGTTGTGACCAAAACAAACAAGCATTTTACCCATTACTACTATCTAAGAACTAAAATATCTAAATATCTAGTTTTAAAAAAGTGATTTAGTCATATGTATGGAACCCTAACTTGACTTGACAGCCGATGTCAAACTGACAGTATGTACTTTTTAAGCTCTGCTAAATCTATGTGAAAATAATTTGAATTAATTAATATTAATACACTATTTACCGAAGAAAAGTTATAAAAATCAATATAAAAACGATATATATTGTTTTTTGCGTAATAGTTCGACAAAATGAGCACCGATATGTCGCAAGAAATGACTCAACTTTTCTCCATGTTTAAGTGTGAATTAGACAATCAAACTAAGATAATAACGGAAAAAATTACTAAAAATGTTCTTCAAAGCATTGATGATCGGTTAAAACCACTAGTAGAAGAAAATATAGTGTTAAAATCGGAAATTGAAAGACTGAACAACAAAATAAGTAAGTTGGAAACACAATCACGAAAAAATAACCTAATAATTCATGGTGTCTTGGAATCTGAGAAAAATAGTAAGGAACTTATTGAGTGCACCATAGAATTATTGAAAAAAATTGATGTCCAGATAGAAGTGTCCGAAATAGACAAAATTCATAGAATAGGCAAAAATACATTACTTGTAACAACTACATTGCAACGTAAAATCGAAATTCTGGAAAACAAAAAGAAAATGACACATAACACTTACATAACAGAGGACTATAGTAAGGAAGAACTAGAGATAAGAAAGAAGTTACAAGAGCAATTAAAGCAAGAACGTGAAAAGGGTAATATTGCCTACATACGTCACAACAGAATTGTAATAAAAGGAAAAAAAAGTGATAAAGATAAAAGGAAGAGGTCAGAGTCGATTTCTCCCATAGTAAACATGCAAATGCAGGCAACTGAGCGAAATAATAGTACTAAATTATGTAAGACAAATGCATTTGATGCTATGCGAGCAAAGGCCTACTTAATGTCAAAAGATTAGCAACTAACGAACATCGGCAAACAAACAACAAGACATATTATAAAGATAACTGACAACATAGGTCCTAACCCGGCTGGTCCCCGTGGGACTAGACCAACACCCTTCAGAGATTAATTACAGAAAAACTAGAAAGAATGCAAGGAAGGAACAAAACTCAAATAATATATATATTGTCACTTTAAATGTAAGATCACTTAAATCCCAAGAAAGGCAAAATGAATTGGAATATGCACTCAACAACATAAAGTGGGACATTTTAGGAATCAGTGAGGTACGAAGAACGGGCGAAGAAATCTTAGAGATACTAAACAAGTATGTTATGTATTACAAAGGAGAGACTGGGGGAAGAAATGGCATTGGTTTCCTAGTAAAGTCACATTTAAAGGACAGAATTGAAGAGTTTATTGGAAAATCAGTTAGAATAGCTATATTAAACATACAACTACCTGGATATAAAGAAAAATGGTCAATAATTCAAATTTATGCACCGCATGAAGCAACAATGCCTGAAGATAAAGACAATTTTTATGAAGAATTAACCTCAGCTATGCAGGATACCTACCAAAACAAAATTATTATGGGAGACTTTAACAGTCAGATAGGAGATATGATTCTAAATGAAAATAAAGTCAGAGGACAATACAGTACAGGTAAAAGAAATGATAATGGTAACCGATTAATTAACTTTGCACTTGAAAACAATTTAGTCATCATGAACAGCCTATTTAAAAAGAAAAATAACAGGAAGTGGACCTGGCGATCACCAGATGGGAAAACTTTTAACGAACTGGATTTCATTCTCACTAATAAACCAAGGGTATTCCAAGACATTGATATCATCAATACACTAAACTTTAGTACAGATCATCGTCCAGTAAGAGGCATAATGAGTAGTAAGGAACCTAAAAAAATAAGACAGACCCGACAAATCTACAGTCGCTGTATAAAAATTCCTGACTACATAATAGAAGATAGAAAAGAAAACTTGAAGACCAGAATTAATACAGCTATTTCAGTTCAAGACAAATACAATATACTAGAACAAGAACTTCAGGAACTCCAAGAAAAATTCACTGCAAAATTGAATAAATCAAACAAAATTGGGGAGGAAGCTACTAAACTACTCGATACCAGGAAAAATTTACTTAAAAATAAAAAATTATTCAGACAAGAAATAGCTGACATAAGTAAAAAAACAAACGAAAGTATTAGGAAACACAGAAAAGAAAACAGATCCAAAACTATTCTAGAACACATAAAGAAAACAGGAGGTGTAAGAAAGGCAGAAAAAGAGTTAAAAGAAAAGAATAATTGGATATCAAATATGAGGGATAAGTCAGGAGTATTAACAACCAAAAGAGAATCCATTCTTAAAATCGCTACAGATTTCTACCAAGACTTGTATAATGACCCTGACTATATTTGGGATTCAGAAACAAGAAATGACCATATTGATGAACCTGTGCCCTCTATTATGAAGAGTGAAATAATCAGGGCAGTGACAACTCAAAATGACAATAAAGCCTCTGGAGATGATAATATAAGCAATGAACTCCTAAAGGAAGCTCTCAAAATTACATGCTCTTACTATCATATTCAATGAAATCCTAGAAAAAGAACATATACCAAATCAATGGACGAGGTCTACAATTATTTTATTACATAAAAAAGGAGACAAAAACGAAATTGGCAACTATCGACCTATAAGTCTTACTTCAAATATATATAAAATCTTCTCAAAAGTGATACTCGGTAGAATAACAAAAGTACTTGATCAATGCCAACCAAAAGAACAAGCAGGATTCAGAAGCAATTACTCCACAATTGATCATATACATACTATTAAACAAATAATTGAAAAATGCAATGAATATAACAAAGAATATTACCTAGCCTTTGTCGACTATAATAAAGCTTTTGACTCAATAAAACACAGCCACCTATGGCAAGCACTTGAAGAACAGGGAGTACCAGCTAAGTTCATTAGATTAATAAAAGCGATATACAGAAAAAGTTCAGCACGAGTCAGACTAGAGAATGAAGGGGAAGAGTTCCAAATAAAAAAGGGAGTCAGACAGGGAGACCCTCTTTCGCCTAAATTGTTCTCAGCAATTTTAGAGAAGGTTTTCCACAATTTAGATTGGGATAACTATGGACTTAATATAAATGGGCAAAAATTAAACCACCTCAGGTTTGCCGATGACCTTATCCTAATATCAAGCAATTCTAATACATTAGAAATAATGTTAAAACAACTGGAAAAAGAAAGTGGTGTAGTAGGTCTAACTATGAATACAGAGAAAACTAAATTGATGACAAATGGAGACCAAATTACTATACAAATTAATAATAAACCAATAGAATATGTTGAGGATTATGTATACCTGGGACAAGTGGTCTCTCCACACAACCAGATGACGAAAGAAGTGAATCAAAGAGTAAGTAAGACATGGAAACGATACTGGGCTTTAAAAGAAGTTATGAAAAGCAAAGAATTCCCAGTAAGTGCAAAGAAAAAGGTATTTGATTCATGCATAATACCCTGTATTACTTATGGATGCCAAACTTGGTCACTTACAAAAACCAACATAAAGAAACTGGAAACTTGTCAACACAGCATGGAGAGAAGTATGATAAACATAAAAAAAAAGACAGAATAAACCTAAAATCTATAAGAAAACGCAGTAAAGTGAAGGATGTGACAGAGCATATAAGAAGGTTAAAATGGCGTTGGACTGGGCACATGATGAGGGACATGGTTGCAAAATGGACAAAAGAAGTGACTGAGTGGTATCCTAGGGATGGGATAAGGTGTAAAGGAAGGCAAAGAAAAAGATGGGAGGATGACTTAAGAGTGGTGGCTGGTGCTTCATGGCGCAGAACAGCACAAGAGAGAAGCAGCTGGAAGTCTCTGGAGGAGGCCTATGTCGCAAGACAAGCTGATGTTTAATTTAAACTTTGTAAAAAAAAAAAACACTATTTATGTAATTTTTGTAATCAGCAATAAAGGCTATGAAGTGAAATGAAATGAAAAATGGAACCCTAAAAGAGTGAGGTCCAACTCACACTTGGCCGATTTTTTTCACTTTCAGCCTGTAAACTTACAGGATTGCTAACTCACTCTGCTGCGGATCATGAATCCTTAGTAGGGCCAAGAAAGTTATTTGATTTGTCTTTATCTGTTAAGAACTATTAATTAGTAGCCCTGGGTCAGGAAGGTGGCTGTATTACATCTTAAACTACATGTATCAAAAGTGATCAAAAGCATGTTAGGCTGTTGGTCCTACGCCTGCCTTGCCATTCTTATTATTGAGAACTTATTACATTCAGTGATGCAAGAAATATTTATCTAATTTCATACATGATGAAGTTTTGCATGATAAAATTGAATACTCTAATGAGATGACTGAAAGAAAACTACAGAAAATTCTGTATTCATCATTTCAATTATGGATAATAATAATAATAATTAAAAAGCCTTTTGTCGGGCGGCAATAAGGTGCCTTCAACGGTTGGGTCATGCCGGTCTTGATGTATTCCTTCAGCATAATCAGGTGGACTCAGACTGAGCTTGACGCCCTGGACAGACAAGTTCGTGCGCTGCTGACCGCATATCGGATGCATCACCCGCGCTCCTCGGTGATGAGGCTGTACATTCCGCGGAAGTGTGGGGGAAGAGGCCTTTTGAATGCCAAAACCCTCCACAACCGCGAGGTGTGCAGTCTCAGGGAGTACTTTCTCCACGCCGAGACGGAGATGCACCGCGATGTGGTCGCAGTGGACAGGGGTCTGACGCCGCTCTCCTTGGCTAACGAGAACTGGCGCTCAGTATGCTGTGCAGCTGTGGTGCTCAGTACCAATGACCGCAGGGTTGTATGGCAAGGTAAGGAGCTTCACGGACGCTTTTATAGGGCCCTCCACGGGCCTGATTTTGACTTTGAAGCGTCCATGGCCTGGCTGCGCTTTGGTGACCTCTTTGGGGAAACCGAAGGGTTTGTATGTGCAATTATGGACGAGGTCATGATGACGAACAATTACAGAAAATACATTGTGAAGGATGGAACGGTAGACATATGTCGCCGTCCTGGAGAAACTATCCGTCACATTGTTTCTGGTTGTTCTCATCTAGCTAACGGTGAATACTTACACAGACATAACCAAGTGGCCAGGATTATCCACCAGCAACTTGCCTTGAAATACAATCTTGTGGAATCGGAGGTACCGTACTACAAGTATGTGCCCGACCCAGTTCCTGAAAATGGTCATATCACACTGTACTGGGATCGGCCTATCATTACAGACAGGACTATTGTAGCCAATAAGCCTGACATAGTGGTGATAAATCGATCAGAGCGCCGTACAATGATTGTTGATGTTGCTGTCCCGCATGACGAGAACCTCGTGAAAGCAGAGAAAGAGAAACTCACCAAGTATCTCGACTTGGCGCACGAGGTTGTCGCCATGTGGAATGTAGACTCAGCAATCATTGTACCGATAGTCATAAGCGCTAATGGTCTTATAGCCAAGAGCCTCGACCAACATCTTTCGAGGCTCTCGTTGGGTAGCTGGGTCAAGGGCCAGATCCAGAAGGCTGTACTCCTGGACACGGCTCGCATCGTCAGGAGGTTCCTCTCTCTGGGGCCCTGACCGCCGGTTGCTTGGACCCTGTTCCCGAGGCTGGTGGACCGCTATTTTTTATATTTTTAAATGTTTTTTTTATTTTTAAGTTTTGTAATGAAATATTTAAAAATGTAAAGAGTATGATTAAAAGGAAATAAAGATAATAATTAATTACTAATATTTATAATTAACAGTATGGTAAGTACTTAAAGTATATTTTTCAAATAAGAGCTCAAATTTTTTGTGTTTCCTTGTTTCAGATCAGCAATATTCTATTTTTCTTATTGCCACCCGTACTAATACATTTGTTCCAAGAATATTCAAAATTTGTTAATCCAGGCATTAATGTACTATGGGTACTCTTGATGGTTGTTGGAATGAGTTCAGCTTATTTTCATGCTACACTGAGTTTAGTTGGTGAGTAACAAAGATCAGGTACATTATAAGACTGGCCGCATAGTATCAGAAATTAGAAGGGGGACAATTATTTAGTACAATCATGCAAAATTTTGATGATGTGCATGGTCTTGTATTAAATTTATATTGTTATTCATATTATTGTTGTACAAAATCTCTTGAAAAAAATTACTGACTCAAATAATTCACTATGTAGATAACTTTATATTTCATTGATTATGATAAAAGCAGTTTTCTATATGTAGGTACATACCAGTAATGTAGGAGAAAACAAATTAATGTAAAATTGGAAATCATCGCTTAATTTCTTTGATGTTTAATTAAATATTTATTTTTCAGGGCAACTTTTAGATGAGCTGGCAATTCTATGGGTGTTCATGGCTGCTTTTGCAATGTTCTTTCCCAAGAGATATTTTCCCAAATTCCTAGGAGGCAATAGGTGAGTGTTAGTTTCAGTCAACTCTAAACCTTGTTTAATTAAAATATAATATGTAACTAGTCCAGCTGTAAATAAAACTAAAATACCTTCTAAAATATTATATTTTCAAGCTTATACATGTAACAGAGGTTAACATTTCGTCACACTGCTGTACAAAAATGAAACATTTGCTTTTATTAAGATGATAAAGTGGCAAGGTAAGCGGAGAAAATTAATTTTTCTAAACCTACGGATTTTATTTATTTATAGCTGTTTGAAAAGTTAGCTGTTATACCTTTGTGTGCTATTCTTAGCAGCGAAACCAAAATAAAAGTTATTCGTAACGCTTGAAATAATTAAATACCGTTTTCTTTTATTGTAGCGTTAACCTTCGCAATGCTGTTTCAAGTGATAATGACTACGAGGCATGAATTAACGCTCTTAGTCATGCTATATTAACACGAGTATGGTGTTCAGTAATTTACGTTGCGAGTTGCCGGCACGCTAGTTGCCTGTCCTACCTTTGTTTCTACATCATCCTATTTATGCTAACAACAATGCGGCAACTTCACAGTATCTACTCATATAAAGAATTACAAAATAAGTAAGTGCGCTCATTTGCTGCGACATCAATTTATCTCCAAAGTAGTGATTTTAACTAAAATGTAAAAAAAAATTCGCCATTTCATGCTACGTACATGAGAATTGAGATTAATTGGAAAATAAAACTCACAGAATAGTTAACTACATAAAAACTAAGATTTGACTCTACTTATTTGAACACTGTGGCTTTTTTTTCAAAGTGCCTACATTGAAAAAAATTGCAGCGCGAATTGATCTTTCTTCATTTGACACCTTTACACACACATTTCAAAAAAGAGAGATAAGATATAGTTTTGAGATAAAACAGTGTTGCAGCAAATAAGCGAATTTTATAATTTCGTCGAAGAATGTTCGAATAAGCGAAAAGCGATCTTCTGCATCGTATTCCGCACTGCTGAGGGTCGTGACCAGTTTAAATAATTCACATAATCTTCTTCTTCTTCTTTATCAACCGATAGACGTCCACTGCTGGACAAAGGTCTCTTGCATGGACTTCCACAGGCCTCGGTCTTGCGCCGCCTGAATCCAGCGGCTCCCTGCGACTCGTTTGATGTCGTCGGTCCACCTGGTGGGGGGTCTGCCAACACTGCGCTTCCCGGTGCGGGGTCGCCACTCCAGCACCTTGGGACCCCAACGACCATCAGCTCTTCGAACTATGTGCCCCGCCCATTTCCACTTCAGTATCGCGACTCGCTTAGCTATGTCGGTGACTCTGGTTCTCCTACGGATCTCCTCATTTCTGATTCGATCCCGCAGGGACACTCCGAGCATAGCTCTCTCCATCGCCCGCTGAGCGGTCCTGAGCCTACTTATGAGGCCCTTAGTTAGCGACCATGTCTCGGATCCGTAAGTCATCACTGGCAACACGCACTGGTATTCACATAATGGTAGAAGATAATAACGTGTATTGTAACTGTGGATTCCCAGAGCCTTTCCCTCACTTAGGTACGACTCGATTAAAGAACGAGATTTAGACTTGTTTTACGTTTAATTATTATAATTTTGGTGATCATAACCGGGACCGACGGATAAACGTGCTCTCCAGCCAATTCCGGTCTCCAGAATCGGCAACCCGACCAGCTACCGACGGGGGTCAACGTTGCATAGCAAGTGTGATCGTTTTTTAAATGCGCTGGCTTAACTATTGTACATATTGTATACCGGGAGCCGCGGCCGGTTACACTGAAAGTCATGGAAAGTCCCGTCATGCGGATTCGAAAATGGTATATTCGAATTGATAGTTAAACATTAACTTTTATAATAAGCTCGGCATGTATGCGTTAATTGCGTTAATTTGAAAAGCTGAACAATGTTAAAAAAAACATTTTTTTTTTTCAAAAATTCAAAAATGTTTTACTGTCATCAGTCTTCACGAATGTTGATTTTTTGCAGTATATGTAAAAAGATGCGATAGACAATTTCTTACTCTTTCAGGAAAATATTACGCATACCACTTTTTTTGGCCGGAAGAGTCTGCCCTTCTATCACTTACTTCAAGTAGGTGCGAGACTCTTCCGGCCAAAAAAAAGTGGTTTGCGTAATTTTTTTCCGAGAGTAAAAATTTTCTATCGAATACACTGCAAAAAATTCGAATACAAAATTTTCGAATCCGCTATGGTGTTACCGCCTCCCGGACCAATGGGGGTATTATAATAACCCATCATATGAAACCTATCTAAATCTAACTAATCTATCCATGAAATCTCAATCTGTTTTACCCATTGAAACTTTACCATATACCTATCGACCTTCAATCAATAGATTTTGGATTAGATAAGTTGTTAATACCGTCTATGTTTCTTTTTACACTAGCGGCACGCTATGATGGCCGGTTTGACGTTTGTCCGCTCATGAAGTTCCGTATTAATTGATAACGACTTTGAAGGAAATAATTGTATTACTTTATTGACGATAGTGATGTGCAGAGATTCATAAATTTTATCGAATGTAGTTTTAGGTTTAGGACTCAAAATTTATTTATTAAATTGATTTCTAAAATGTATACAAGTGTAGAAAAATCAGTTTGCACCATTTAAGGGGTGAATGTACTTGTGAATATGAACAATTTTCACTATGTGGACAAACCTCTGAAATCGCAAAAAAATATCAGCTGTTTCATACAAAAGGTAAAATTTTTATTTTTATATGATATATACCACAACTCGGCATTTGGTTTTCTAAATTGAAAATTTTTAAAAATGGAATCTAATACGATCGTCACATAGGATCGCTGGCTAGCACAACTACTACCTCCGGCAAACTCGCGTCAATGCTCAATGCAAAACAAAGCAGTTTCGAATTGACGTTGCTTCGAAAAGTATAAACTGTCAGTGCAATGCGATTGTGATATAGTTTTGACCTGGCTTTGGATTTCAAATATTGATACTGCATTACTGTTGACCCTTGCTCGTTAATTTGGACTCTGTTCAAGCCCTTTGTTGTGGATTTCGTCGATATGACCGAACGTACGCAGAGAACTGTTCTAAATAGTCAGACACGTGAGTTCGTAATACGCCTTCGTAACTATTTCGATCGTGAAGCTCAAAATGGAGGGCCAATTTTACCTATAACGTCAGTGGTTGAACGCGTAGCTGATGCGCTTAATATTGGACAACGAACTGTTAGACGGATAACTAAAAAAAAATATGGCGAGACTGGCACAGAAGAAAATAAACTTCACACACCAAAAAAGAGAAAACGAGCAAAACCAGTCGTAGGCATCGATAGCTTTGATGCCGATACATCCAATACAGAACCCCCATTTACCACAAAAAAAAATGCTAAAATTATTAGAAGAAGCTTGTGAACATGTGACTAAAGGAGACTGGGAAAAGGTTGTGAATAGAACTGTTAAATTAATAAGGGAAGATTATGAAAGAGATGTGAAAATAGATAATATTATAGAAAACGAACATATAATTATTAATGTAGGTGATGATAGCAGTGACGACAGTGAAAATAGTAGTATGGACGAATCTGATTAATTATGGCCTTTTGTGGCACCTTTTTTGGTATCTTTTGTATTCATATGTTTCTTGTGTGCATATAAAGTATGTATATTCATTTTCATTCAAATATTCAGTTCGTTCAAATAAATTAAATAAACATATACATTTTTGTTTTATTAAACCTATTTAATCAGGTACAAAAACAAAACTTAATTGTTTTTTGTTCGAGAATAAATTGACATTCCACATCACTATTGTAATGTGTCAAACCGGCCATCATAGCGTGCCGCTAGTATAGTTAATGTACATTGTACATAGCTTCATTTTGTTTATCTTTATTAACAGTAATAGGTAACTTTTCATAGTCTTGAGCTTATACAGCCATATTGAGTTTATATAGTGATGTCTTATTTCATTTATTACGACCTCTTTCTTAATTTTAAATGCAATCTAATATATAAAATTCTCGTGTCACAATGTTCGTTCCCGTACTCCTCCGAAACGGCTTGACCGATTCTCATGAAATTTTGTGTGCAGATCGGGTAGATATGAGAATCGGCCAACATCTATTTTTCATACCCCTAAATGATAAGGGTGACCAACCACTAAATATTTTTGCTGGCGGTACGAAGGTCGCGGGGTCAGCTAGTATTGCTATAGATTCTTTAGCAATTATAAAGTAAGCATAAAACTTGTGCAAATAATAATAAAAAGAGTAGGTATACTTAATATGTAAATGGTCACAATTTAAAAGTATACTGAAATAATTAATTATTAAACACGAACGTGTCTTTGTTTTGAAACCACCAGTGCATGAGCACTACGTACAAAATATTATTATCGTGATAATTACTACTTTATTTGTTTTTATACCATTGTCCTTCAAATTAGTTAGCACACAAAGGCTGATAGGGCTCTCCTATCTCCTCCTCGGACCAAAACGCAAGCGTGTTTATTCACCGCCAAACGGAGTCCATTCCCGCTGACTCCGACTTTCTGAAATATATCCGTACCGGTCACTGACAGTATTGATCTTCTTGGCATAAATGTCTCGTCAAATCTTAACTTTGGACGATGCATCGAATGCAAGGCAAAAACTGCTGGCAAGAAACTTGGTATCCTCAATAATGTCAAGCGCTACTTCACGCCGGACCAGCCTGTTACCTTGTATCAAGCACAAGTTCGATCGTGCATGGAGTACTGCAGCCATTTATGGGACAGCTCTGCCAAGTACCAGCTTGCTGCATTGGATTCGGTGGATAGACGCGCCAGAAGACTCATTGGCGACGAATCGCTAACTAACTCCAAACTTCAAAGTCAACATAGGCGCAAGGTTGCCTGTCTGTCGGTATTCTACAGGATATATTTCGGAGAGTGTGCTCAAGAACTATTTGAACGAATTCCTACATCACCCTTCTACCATCGAACCGCAAGGCATCGCTCGAATCTGCACCGCTACGTGGTCGAAATTCCACGATCCCGCACTAATCGCTTTGCTTCCTCGTTTCTAATACGCACCGCTAAAATTTGGAATGCCCTTCCGGCTTCCGTTTTTCCAACTGACTATAACTTGGTTACCTTTAAATCAAGAGTGAATAGGCATCTTCTAGGCAAGCGCGCTCCATCTTAGGCTGCATCTTCATTTACCGTCAGGTGAGATTGCAGTCAAGCGCTAGTCTATATATTAAAAAAAAAACAAGATCACTAACATAATAAATAATTTATACTTCACTTCTCGCTCTTGCGTCTTCGTTCACGTCAATTTAGGTGTTTTAAAATCCCGTGAGAGTTCCTTGATTTTGCGGAATAAAAATAGCTTAGCTCGCTCCTTGAAAAATCCTCTACGTGCCTGTAAAAGTCCCGTCAAAATCAGTTCAGACTTTCCGAAGATATAGCCCCGCCAGATAGAAAAAATAACGTGTTTTTAGGTTTCAACTAATATCATTCAAATAATTTCGTATGACCTTATAAAATAGAATATGAAGTTACATAAATCGAAATCCCAAACAGACCCTTCAGTCTTATTTATCCTTTATTTATCTACCTGAACTCTATCATTATTTTTTACTGAGTTAGGCCAGACATGATATTAATTCTTACTATTGTTACGTCGAAAATGTCTGTTACCGCAGACTACGTGGTTAGATATCTCCAATATCATGTATTTAAAATTTAAATAGGTACACTGTATTCATCTTGTACAAATACCGCAATATCAGTGTGTAACAACTAACACGTCACTCATCAGTACTGGTCTGGGCCTCTTATATTATTATCACGGAATGTGTGTTTTTATCTAACGTTGATATTCAGCAGAGTAGGCAAATTCGACACCGCCCTGGAAGAGATAAATTGACCCGAAATGATGTAATAATATCCACAGAAATATACAATGATAGAACGGAAAAGTGGGCGGGTAATTAGTTGACCCGAAATTTAATAAAATATCCATAGAATTATAAAAAGATAGAACTGAAAAGTGGGCACAAATGACAATATAGTAAGACAGTCTTCAAATCTATCTCGATATACCTATTTTTGTTAATATATCGTTACATATAATGTATTTGACGCTCTTGTTATTTTCAGGAGGAAGCTAGCCTTCTATTCAAGTTTATTTTCCGTCGTGTCTACCGGTTTCCTGGTCATGCATCCGAAAGCTAACGCTTTTGCTTTGATGACTCTCGCCTTGCCAGCTATTGGGTTTTTGTGCAAGGAATTGAATAGGTGTGTACACTGTATGATAGTTATCGTTTAAATGACAAATCATTTTTATGAGCTAAGTAAGTATCATTTCGAAATCATAGACAGACACTGCGATCACACAATTTTATTTGTATTACGTTTATATTTCAAACTTTTAAATGAATTTGGGATTTTTTTGTAGTACTACTTATTTTTACTAATGCTAGAAAATAACAGTAGGTAGCAGTGGCGTGCGGTCTATAGAGGCTAAAAAGCACTGCTTTATTTTGTTTTTGTTAAAACAAAAACAAAATAAAGCACCTAAAAAATATTATTAAAATAGGCACTCGTCTTCTTCAAATCGATGAGCGCCATCTAACGCTACTAGCAATTACCTAAGCTTACATTTGCGCGACTGCCGACAGCGACGCGACGCGACGGTGGAAAAAGCATAAAACTTTTATGCCTCAAAACACACACATCCTTACTTACAGGCATAGTATATTACACCACTCAACACAACTACATGTTTAGATGTGTTTGTGATTTCATTCAATAATCTACTCGAAATTATCAATGAAAACGCATAGAACATGCAGAGCCTCTACGGTTTGTGATTGGTCAACCGTAAGGGCGAATTTAGCGTGTATTTTCAAAACTGCGCGTGATCGAAAGTTAGAACAAATCAAGGTTTTATTTTTTTTAATTCCAAATAAGTAGCTTGATTTATTATAATTATACACTTATTTTAATTTAATTAAATTATTCAGATTTTTTCCGTAAATTTAAATACAGTTTTAGATCTTAAAAAAATATTAAGATCGAAAAACAACACATGTTTTCCTAGACGAATTGAAATAAATAAACCAGACAATTCGTTTAAAAAATAATTTTTTTTATAGTACATTGAAAATAGGATAGTAGGATTTGTTTATTTAAATAGTAAAACTCACAATGAAAATATAAAATTCAGTTTACACTTACAATTTAAAAGTAACTTTTGACTCGACTTTGACTCGCCATATTGTTCATGCATTGTTTACTTTTGTATGAATTGTTTTGGTGTTTTGGTTTAAATTAATGATTTAATAAAGTTTTTGCTGGATGATGCATGTGAAGTAAATAAAAACCAATTGGATTTGTAACTTTCTACAAAGTCTGTGTAAAGGTTTATTCATAGTAAGTAGTAATCATTATTTTGAAAATGGAAGATATTTCGTGTGAAATCTGTTCAGACGCTGTGTTTACAAAAGGTAAATTTTATTTTTTCCCTATCATGTAATGTAGATGTGTACCTTTGTTATAATTATCCCAAAAAAGTGATAAAGAGACGAGTATTTAACGTTAGGTAAATAAGATTCTTTTAACTGGCTAAAAGTAACTGTGTTCAGGAAAGCAAAACAACTAGATATTAGTGGTATTAAACTAATACCTAGTTGCTTTGCTTTCCTTGCGTGTTTTTTGTTAAACCGTAGGTAGGTACGGTATGGCTATGGAATGTCGAGGTGGAAGACAAGGGTCTGCCCGCGAAATTCAAATTTAATTTGGTTTTTCGCAATTTGTAATCTAATACGACAAAGTAGGCTTATGGCATTCTAATTGCGACAATGGCAGTATCATCTTCACAGGTTTATATAAAAATCTTTACTTGAAAGCGTCCAGTTTAAGAAATTAATCAAAATATCGACTGATTTGTGAGTAACTCACGTCCAACTCAGTATAACAACTTAATAACTTTTATTCTTAGTAACTTTTAATAACTTTCATAACACAGCTAAAAACATGATATGCCAGAAAACATTATTTTACTTACTTAGATTCAATTTTAAAATTAAATGCATTTGTGCAGCGCGTATAGAAACAAGGTAGTTTATACACAAGTTCAATATCGAAATGCATAAATTATCTTGACATACGCTCCAACTGACTCACTCATCAACGCCCAGCCCAAATCTTGGATCTAGAAATGTGACTTGATACCTAATGTACCTATAACGTATGCGTACCCCAATGCCTACCTTCAGCCCAAACCCTGTGCACGCCACTGGTAGGTAGGTATGTAAAAAGTTGCTAGAAAATCGTAAAAGTTTCACACTTACCTACAAGAGTCGCATATTCCTTGGCGATCGATTGCACAGATTGAAAATACCTATTTTCTATGTTTCAGAGTGAAATGCGCTCGTGTCTACAGACTGGGTTTGCGGTGCGTAGGAGTTTGTTTCTTAGCCATATTTTCCTGGATCATAGACAGACTGTTCTGCGAGACGTGGTTGTCCATAGACTTCCCGTATATGCACGGTGTATGGCACGTCCTTATATTCATAGCTAGCTACACGGCCCTTGTTCTTTTTGCTTACTTTAACGTATCCGAGGAGAGGCCCGAACAGAAACCTCAGTTAAAGTATTGGCCAAGAAATGATTTTGAACTCGGAATCCCGTATATTACTATTAAGCATCCGTGCAAGAAGGATACACATTTAGCCATTTAAATTGCCTAAATGTTAAACATTAAAAGAAATGGTTAGAAACAGAATTTAAATGATAATGTATGCTATGATAACAGTATTGATACGCAAATACATCTTTATTTGATAATAGCTTCGATCAATAAAAAGCTAATGGGTCTTGCCCATACAAGTTTTTTAATAATAACGAGTCATCATATTCATATTGAATATTTTAGTACAAGAAAAGATCGTCACATCTATGGTAAACTTACGAATCTCAAAAGACAGGTACATTTTACAGCGTTTTTAAAGCATGGTTTGAGTTTTTTGTAATAGAAATATCGGTATTACGGTAAATTAGCATTTAGCATATACCTTTCCTTTAAAAAAATTTAATTTCAAAAGCTCCCCCGTGAATTGCATCTTTTACAAATTTGTTAGTTTGTCGTAGATGTATTTAGTTTTACCGATATAGTTAGGTAATGTTATAATATTACTTTTACTTTTTTGACGGAGAGAGAGAATCTCTTTTGCCCGCCCATTCGCTTTATATCAGTTGAAGGGTACTTGCAGCAAAACGGAGTGGCAGCTAATATCGCTAAATGGAATGTGCTCCTAGCCTTTCAGAAATGTTCAAAGTTAGATAGATATTTTTTTATATTGATTTCGAGTGCGATTTTCCACAATAGGTATGATTGTCATTACCGCGGTGTTATCATAAATTAATTAGTCAGTATCCTTATTATTATCCCAACAATTGGGATGTTGCCTACTTGCCTCCCGTTAATAATAAATTATTTCATTGATTATTTATTATTAAATCGGGGGTCTTCCAAAATGAGTATAATACACATCTACTGTTAATTTTATGTGTAGTAAACAATTTAAAACTACAAAAATACTTCAAAAGTTACAAAAAGGTACAAAAGTAGTACAAAAGTTTATGTCACATTTCGCTATTTCGTACAAGACAAACCTTGACAAAGCTGCTGGTGTGATTAAGCGATATCCCTGTTGATGGATTAATTTACTATTGTAAAGGGGATAGAATTTTATAATGCAGTCTTGCCTCGGTGCTCTTTGACTCTTAAGCCAATGCATACCAGCGCAGGCGGTCATTCTGCTACTGGTCTGGTTTTCACGTCATTTTTTTTACATCTCTATACCTAGTTGTGTTTGTTATTTTAATTATTCAGTTATTGAGTAATGGATGTTTGTTTGATCGTTAAATGAATCAAAGTGCTTTTTTATAAAAATAATTAGTATCTGCCATTACTATAATATACTTACTTACCTAATACTATTCCATAGTGGATAGGTAGGTACTATTACCTCGTGGTTGGGCTTTCAATGTGTAGAGTTGTGTTAATACAAAATGACAAGTAGGTGTAGGTAAGTGATTAAAATAATCACTATATTAGTCTGTAATCAATGAATACAGGTTTTCATTGACAAAAGTAACTATCTAATTCACAAAGAAAACGAAGTGTAAATGCCTGACCAAAAAAAACAAAGATATTATTTATTTACCTATGTAATATGACTTCAGAATAATCGGCCGAAATCTCGATATCGTCGCCGGTACCTATATTGTCTGCTCTCGATATTTAAGTCGGGATTTCTCTGGAAGATTCGTGCAAAAGATAATAGATATAACATTTCGAAAAATAGAAGAGATAATTATGTTCAGTGACCCGTAAATGGTCTATAGTACCAACGCTAAAGCTGTGTTATTTCGATTTTGTTGTTTTTTTCGAGATGTTTTAATAATGGCATTCATAAAGGAAAATTGTTACATTATGGTTGTCATTATTATGTTGGTAGTATAGGCCAAGGAGTGCCAATCTGTGATGTTAAGACTATTCTGATAGAAAAGAAGTGCAATGTGTTGTATTAATTAATTATTATTGATGCGAGTATAATTATGTAATGTATTGTGATGAATATATTATTAGTACAAGCGTAATAATTTTAGATTTTTATTTTACTTATTTTTGTCGATAAATAATACAGTAGATTCACTGACAAGTTGGAAAATACATTTTAAGTTGGGAATAGAAAAGGAATGTTAAACAACCCTTTTGCTGTTTTCGTGTTTTTAGAGCAAGATAGATATAGAACATGGTCATTTAACATTTTTGTTCTTGTTTTGATTGCATTGTAAATACTATACTCAAGTAAATGTATTTAATTTTTTAATGTATTTTTACTATGGTTTGCTTGGTAAAATACATCCATCAAAGTCCAGTGAAACTACTGGTTTTTATATTATTTTTTAAGTTTCATTATATTTTTATGATTCTTCATTGACTGTGTTTTTATATTTAAAATTTATGTATTTAATTTGTTTTTATATTTCTATTTACTTGTGCATTTTTATAATAAAAGGTAAAAAGTAGCTTAGAAAGCCATATCTACATAATATATTATTATACCCCTAATATTATTGTGATTTGTGATGTTAATTATTATTGTTTACCTGAAATATAAGTAAAGGGAATAATTTTTATGTTAAAATTATAAGATTGTGATAAAGCTAGGACGCTTTTGTAAGGTACCTACGATTTATATGCGTTCATACGATCTGATTTATTTAGTAGGCGTAAAAATATAAAATTCATCCACTATCCATTTAGTTGTTCAATGTTCTTTATATACAAGTTGTTCAATGTACAATTAGTTGTTCAATGTTCTTTATAGCAACGGAGTAACGGATCGACTTCATTTTTGCATGGGTATAGATGAGGACCTGAAGAGTGACATAGGCCTACTTTGTCGGATTTTTAAAAAGCCTAACTCCACGCGAATGAAGTCGCGAGAGAAAGTTATCCCTACTACCTTATAAAAGTGGTCACGTAGCTATACCATAAACATAATATTTCTTACCCGTAAGGGCCGAATACACGATGCAATTTACCAAAAATCGCACTAAGCGCAAAATAATAGACAGATAAGTATTTGACTTTCTTTAAATACCTACATTTAGCCGACCAGTTATGGAATCCTACCGACCGATAAATGAGTTTAAAATTGGTACGGTAGGATACAATACATGTTTTGCAAACAGTCAAATTAAATGGAATGCGTGCTTAATGCTCCGTTATGTCCCCCTGTTATTTGAATTTTGCGTTTTGCGCATTGAAACGCGGATGTGTTTAGAGCGGCCATAAATATTAGAGAAAGTACCGGAAAAAATGTTATTTAGATTATTCTAAATGGTCGGTTATAAGTTGTCTAATATATTTTTACGTCTCTTGATAAAATGATTCCACAATGTGGCTAATTCTGTTGTACACAATCTCTAAACTAAATTCTTCTCCTTCACGAACCGATTGATGTCCAATGTTGAAGGTCTCTTGCATGGACTTCCACAGGCCACGTCTTGCGCCGCCTGCCTCCAATAGTCCCTGTGACTCGATTGTGTCGTCGGTGCACCTAGTAGACGTATGCCAACACAGCGTTTCCCGGGGTTGTTACTCCAGCACCTTGGGACCCTGACGACTAAAGTAAATTGACAGGTCAAAATCTTAGTTCTATCCCTTCATAATGCTTCCTGCGAAACAAAATTAGCCACAGAAACAAAATACGTGGTTGTAAGATTAATGTTTTGACTGTGTTACAAATAAATATTTTAATAGAATTTAGGTACCCGTTTTTTTTTGTTAAGTATAGAATAAAAAATAACAATTGGGTAACATATACATTGATAGTGAAAATAATGATATTTTGTATAAATTGCAACTTAGCACAGACTGTGCGTAATTTTAAACTAAATGATTCTGTGAATAAAGGCTTGAGTTTGGATTTGAAGTTTTATTTCAGAAAGCCTGCGTTTTCTAATTTCTTCTTGACAACCGATAGACGTCCACTACTGGACAAAGGTCTCTTGCATCTTCACAGGCCTCGGTCTTGCGCCGTCTGAGCCTACTCGTTGAGCTATGTCGGTGACTTTCGTTATCCTACGGATCTCCTCATTTCTGATTTGATCTCGCATCAGGGATACTTCGAGCATAGCTCTCTCCATCGCCTGCTTAGTGACCCTGAGCCTTTCTTATGAGGCCCATAGTTAGCGACCTTGTTTTGGATCCATAAGTCATCACTGGGAACATGCCTGTCTCTAATTTAATCCATATCAATTTTTTATATTTATATGAGTTTCCATGTTCTAGAGGTAGTAGAGTAGTGACAGCCTAGTAGTTATGACTGTGTGCTCCTGTTCGAGTGGATGCGGGTTCGATCCCCGGCATGCACCTCTGACTTTATGGATTGCTGCTGATGATGACAATGATGAGGTAATGTTTCTTAAAACCGGTGCAGCCTGCTGGTGAACAAGAGAACCAGGTGTGCTTTTTTCAATATTAATGGCGCTAAGCTTACTCTTATTTTTTTATCTTTATTGTGGTTACAACAGTAATAGATTTCAATATAAAAAATACAATAGGTAAATTTTTTTATTTAGTTTGTCTTTTAAAGAAGCAATAGGCTGTCCACGTATCACAGCAGATACTTTTCACCTAAAAAAAATATTTTAGGTACCTACTGCAATAAAAATTAGAAATAGTCTAAAGTAGTCTTAGCTGTCTGAATTTTACATTTTTAGCAATATGAGATTAATAATATTGAATAATAACAAATTACAAAATTATTTTATAAAAGCACATCATTTTTTATTACACAATAATTACTTATTAAATTATACATTCCACTGTCTCTTAAAGAATAAACATTAAATATATAGCACTAGTTACAGGAATTCCATGTCAAGGCAGTGCCTTTGATTTTGTATGAAACAACACTGCATTTCATAGCATCTCCAATGTGACATGACAAAAATGCAATCAGAATCAGCATCATGCATCAGCATGCAATTCCTTTCTAACTAATTAATATTTAATCATTAACATGGAATGTAGTCAAAAAACAGCAGTACAAATTTAAAAAATATTATAAAATATTTTTCTTAAATTCGAGTAATACATATTGTATTTTATTTTGTTATAATTCAATCTGAATCTGAAGACACGTCATGGTGGTTAGAATGTAGAGCTGCCGAATTAAATTTCTTTCTAGGGTATGTAGATCCACCTCGATAAACAACATGGTTCTTCTCAGTTTCTAATATTTTCACTTCATGCAGCAAGTGTGGTTTGTCCATAAGTTTTTGAAGTTTATCCCAAATAAATATTGCTAAGTTTTCTGTTGTACTTACCTGTGGAAGAATATCTTTTATAATGCCCAGGTTAAAGTCATAAGAGCCACAATTCTGCCCACATTAAATAAATTTTGAAAGTCAAACAACAAAGACGGTTGCACAAATTAGTATTCACATCTCCATGGAAAAGCTTTTTAAACACCCCAGTAAAAACTTTTACAAAAATTTGACCTAAGGGTCAAGTCTATATTGTTAAAAACCTGCACATTTTTCAAAACCTGATTGACCTGACTGACAAACTCTCAGGCAAAAACACATACTATAGATGTGCTCAAGTGATTTTCTCATCACTTAATTTATTTGATAAATAGTTATAATTTACTAAATAATCAGTCAAAAAGTAATTAATACTTCTCAACAGTCAATCAAGATGTGGTTAGGAGACTGAAAAATATGTGATACTTGGATAACTTACCACTGCTTTAAAGTATGGCACATCTTGGTCTAAGTTTTTATGATCAAGGGGGTCCATGATAGCCTGCTGCATGTACTGTTTGAGATCATGTACATTCATCACCATGCCTGTTTGAGGATCAACTGGCCCTTTCACTGTCACCAGTACTAAAAACAACAATATCATAACAAAGTAACTAAATAAATAAATAAATCAAAAGAGTACTCAGAACTTTGCAAAATGATACAAGTGTTGCTTTATTTTCACACAAATTAAATAAGATTGAAGTGGCCATGTCATTTGCCATTTGGAAATAACTGTCTGTTGAAGCTTTGTATAGCTTCTATGATTTTTTTGTAAAATAAACCAATCCAGATATTTTTAAAATTTATCCATCTGTTTGTGATGAACCACTGTATATTCATAATTACAGGGTTAATTTAGGTTAATTATTTATATCTGGGAAATTATATTTAATTATAAATGGAAGAGTATATTTTGGGTTACTGCAAAAAATATGAATTTTTTATATTAGAACAATTTATTATGTTCATATATTTTGATCTTGATAAAATGATTTGCACAGTTATAGCTTACTGCTTGGTCAGTAAGCATTAGAGGTACAAAATTTTGCTACTTTATGTTATAAATTTAAGAAACCTAGATGTTATAAATTTTTGAAACCTAGTTCCATAGTAATATTTTATATGAAGTAATAATTACAATCTGAGTGTTGGCCTTCAGGTTTGGCTAAAAATATTTAAGTAGTAAATTGAAGAACTTAACTACAAAGATTACAGTGGAAGAATATAGTAGATATCCTCACCAACATAGTTGTGTCCATGGCCATTTGGATTATTGCATTTTCCATATAAATTTTTGTTGTCTTCATCAGTAAGAAATGGACTGTAAGAAAGAAAATGATGACTCATTTTAGTTTGCTATACTGTTTTTTTAATATTGTTAACCAGAGTATCCTTGTGTGATCCATAGATCTGAGTTATCAATATAGCTCATTGCGTGGCAATGAAGTGACAACCCCACTTTATGGTGGATAACTTCAAGCATGACACATAATTTAATAAAAAAATTATTTTTAAAAAACCAACTTCAAACGCCCATGCCACAACAAAGTACATAATTAATTAATTATATGTTATTTTTGATATTTTAAAAACAGCTTGACCGATTTCAATATACAGCAGGATCTCTTTAATCCAAATCCCTTCTAATCTGAATGTCCCACTGCTTTTTCACTCGCCGTCTCGCCAGTTGCTTACCGAATGTCAAGTAGGTGTCATTGCAAATTTGTTATTGTTACTTGTACGCCAATTTATGTTGCTATTGCGTCGCTCGCGCATCTCGACAGGTATTTGTGTTCATCATGCCAGTTTTATTTCATAAAATATACCCTATAAATTCTCTGTACTATAATCCGAACGCTCCACGAACCCGAATGGGGGGTAAATTTTCGGAGTTCGGATTAAAGAGGTCCTGCTGTAATTTCAATGGGACCACCTGGGAAATATACCCTTTGAAGTTAAATATCCTTTATATTTAACTGATGTGAGAGTAGACAGATTAGATAAAATGTAGCAAGATCTCGTAAAGTTCATGTCTATTAGAATTGCAGTAGATACTGTTTAAAAAATGATAACCCTAACCTATCATACATTTTTAACTATCTTGCACAAAGGGTTAGGAAGGGTCAAGCGGATACATTTATCATAACTTTCTAGTAGTAATATCTTGTAAAAATTTAACTGTACTGACATAATTAATTTAGAAATAAAGCTAGGTAATTTACCTATGCAGCCTGTGACAAGAGCTGAAAGTCTCTCGACGAGTTATGGACACGATCGGTAACGATGCCATTTTATAATGTAATTCAATCTTTTGAAAAAGTGCTTCTTCACACTTCACTACTAAAGTTTTAATTTTATGGTACCGCTATAGCTATAATAAAGCAAAAAATAAAACAATATTGATAAAATAACTGACGTGACAAACACAGAATCACAGTCACAGTCTGTATCATAGAGAAGGATATATATATATCTAGTCTGTATCATACACAGATTAGAGGATACTACTTTTACTGATTTTTACTGATTAGCACTTGATTTTTGTTTGGAACGGAGAAACTTATTTTGTATTTTGTAATGGTGGAATCGGGATTTGAAGAAACGGAATTTTGGAAAGGATCAGAAAAACTTGACTATGGCTCAAACGCTTGTCGCGCGGAGCCACTAAACAAACGAAGAAGAAGTTTCCTGTTTAACACGGAGTGGTTTTATTCTCTTGGTCCTCAGTATTACCTTTGTTTCCTGGTCCGTGGTATTATAACAAAGTAGGTACTCTGTGGGTCTGAGAAAAAAAAATCGTTTATGTATAATACGTACATACTGTGATCGTGGACTTTGGATCACTTTGGATGAAGATTTTTATTTTAACCTTTTTGAAA
Source organism: Oeneis ivallda (assembly GCA_029955525.1). NCBI lineage: Eukaryota > Metazoa > Arthropoda > Insecta > Lepidoptera > Nymphalidae > Oeneis > Oeneis ivallda. The sequence continues at coordinate 8,497,455 of JARPMR010000003.1, read as the reverse complement.
AGTTACTGTAAAATTCCTATTTAAATTTATCAAGGAATAGACAATAATGTTTTCGCCGTGTACGAGGAATCTGTTTCTGTCTTCACAGGTTTGTTTTTCGGTCCATTCAAGTTATCTACCTCTTAAAACTTTGTTTTGGAAACGTATTAGTTTAGAGCGGATTAGATGTAACACTTATTTTATGTTCTCTAGTTACGGCGATTGCAAAGCACATTGATTATAGCAGAGCACAATAATGAGGCTTTAACGCCAGTAACACAAAATACCCTTAGCGCGGCGAAGAAAATTGGTGGAGAAGTTTCGGTCTTGGTCGCTGGTACAAAATGTGGTCCAGTAAGTTTCCAGTATCTTTCAGATGATTTATATGTATTTAACACGTCTTTCGATGCCATATAGGGCCTATACTTGATCTTGATCATTACTGTTGCATACGTATAGTATGAAACAACAATTACAATTTAAAATAAACTTGTCTGTGAAAACTAATCCGTAATTAATATTTCAAATAAATCTAGCTATCTCACTTGCATGCTATGAGGCGGTGACTTCAATGTTATGTTTGTGCATTCCTCATTTAATACTTCTAACTTGTTGATTTTTAAGTTTAGTTTCAAAATTCAAAATTATTTATTTCATGTAGGCCAACCTGTGCCTCTTATGACACGTCAAGATTCTACCACCGGTTCGGAAAGCGGATTCTGCTGAGAAGAGCCGGCAAGAAACTCAGCAGTTGCTCTTTTCAAAATAATCATTTTACAATATTAATAAGTAGCTATTACATTATAATAAGTTTTTATACTATCTTGTGGGCAGCTGGATGCCAATCTGATTTAACCCGTGCATCTTTGTTAGAATAGAATATGACATTTCCACAAAACGTACTACAACTTGTTGATTTTTAAGTTTAGTTTCAAAATTCAAAATTATTTATTTCATGTAGGCCAACCTGTGGCTCTTATGACACGTCAAGATTCTACCACCGGTTCGGAAAGCGGATTCTGCTGAGAAGAGCCGGCAAGAAACTCAGCAGTTGCTCTTTTCAAAATAATCATTTTACAATATTAAGAAGTAGCTATTACATTGTAATAAGTTTTTATACTATCTTGTGGGCAGCTGGATGCCAAGCTGATTTAACCCGTGCATCTTTGTTAGAATAGAATATGACATTTCCACAAAACGTACTACAATTCAATTCATGTCAAAGACGGGCAGACAGAAAGTAGCCCCATTCCCGCCGGCGGCACCCGTTCACGAGCATGACGCATGATCCAGCCATTGGTTCGCTCGACCATATTTGAGGGAACGTAACAACCCGCACCATACGACACCACCACAGAAATGTTTAAAGAGAGCGTGACATACTTAGTCTACCCGTATTAAAGCATCGAATTGAATAATATTATTCAAACACTAATTTTAAGATCCCATGCAACTTTGTCATTAAGAAAGTCATTAACTTTGTAATAAGCGCGACTCAGTAAGTGAGTTTTTACGCATTGTTTAAATTTGTGCAGTGGCAAATCTAGCAATTCCTTCGGAATCATATTATATAAGCGTACGCTCAACCCCACAAAGGATTTTTGCACTTTGCGCAGGCGACATGATGGAATTTCTAGTTTATGACGATTTCTAATGAGTCGATTGTGTGTATTGCCTCTTTGTTTATGCAGATGAATATTTTGTCTCACAAAGACTATATTATTATAAATGTACTGTGAAGCTACCGTAAGAATACCAATCTCTTTAAACTTTTCACGAAGAGATACGCGCGAACCGAGTTTATAGATAAAATAAACAATTTTCTTATTACTTTAGTAATGTAACCTTATTTATGAAACAAAATTGAATCATCATTCAGATTTCTTATATTTTCTGCTAATATTTTAGGCTGCAGAAGCAATTTCTAAAGCTAGTGGAGTATCAAAGGTGCTTGTAGCAGAGAGTGATGCTTTTAAAGGCTTCACAGCAGAATCCCTGACGCCCCTAGTGTTAGCAACACAAAAACAATTTAATTTCACACATATCTTGGCACCTGCCACTGCATTTGGCAAGGCGTTACTTCCCAGGGTGGCCGCCAAGCTTGATGTATCACCAATTACTGACATCATAGGGATAAAGGATGCTAACACTTTTATAAGAACTATATATGCAGGTAAATTGTGTGAAAAAAGGCTATATTATATGCTTCTAAATGCTCTAATGGTGGATTTCAATGCTGTTGTCACTATCTGTATTATACAGTAAACTTATTGTTCACTGTATTATCTTTACAAAAGTATATACAATACTTGTTTTTTAAGTTTATAGTATTATTTTGTATAAGTATGTGTGTATGATCATGGCCGCTACAAGTACAATAAATATTCATGACTTACAATTTTTTGCCCTTTGATGTTATGTTCAATAACAAAATTAGAGAAATCACCATGTCAACTTACAGATAGCATAATGTAATTAGAGGTCAAAAAGCTCATCTTATCTAATCTGAATAGCAATATTTATCTCTATTCTTCTCTGAGTATGAACTTAAACCTTCCTTGTTTTAAAATGACTAGTTGATGCCCATGACTTTGTCGGAGTGGATTAATCCCACGGGAACTATTTGATTTTTCGGGATGCCTATGTCACCCTCCAGGTTCTCAACTATACCTATCCAAAAAATCACGTCAATCTGTAGCTTTGTTGCAGCGTGATTGATGGACAAACCAACAAACAAACACACTTTCGAATTTATAATTATGTATTAGTAAGTAAGAATTAATTAATACCATACAATAATAAAGGCGATCTAATTAAATTTTGAAACACAAAAGGTACTATTGTGACTTAAATATGATAGTTAGATATATTCCCTCAGGGACTTTTTTGTAGACAATAATGAGTACTTTAATCATGTAGTACATAATTTTTATGTATGATCAATAGTTTTCTCAGCACACGCCAAATAATGCATTTTATAGGCAAAATTTTGCTATTTTGGGTTACATTATTGCGATTTTCTTAAGGATCTCTAATTTTTTTTGAAAATAAATTATAGCCTATGTTACTTCCTGATAACTAAGCTTTCTATTGGTGAAAAAAAGGTTAAGATTGGTGCAGTACTTACAGAGCCTATTCGGTACAAACAAAAAATCTTTCCTCTTTATAATGTTAGTATAGATAAAAGAAACTTAAATGTGTGTCCCCAAATACTGCTTAAAATTATTGATATAACTAGAGTTGAAATGAGAAAATAAGAACAGATATACATTGGTGCTGCAATATCAAGCATACCATGACCATACATGGTGACCTCACCTCCCATTAAGTGAGAGGATAAACTAAAACAACAGGCAGCCACTACACATGCGGCGCAATATCATGTTTTGTTTCGATCTTTGCGAGTAACCAGAAGAGCGATTGTCTATCTTTATTCCATCAAAATCTTATTCATTTGATGACAAAAACGTACATTTTAATCTGTCAAACAGCAAATTCGAATTGTCTATGCGGTTCATCGATTCTTAACGATAAGCCCCCGATTTTATCGTTATTTTTAACGATGAGCACACGATGAGTGAATGATTCTGTACCATTTGACAGAAAATAGCGATTGTCTATCTTTTATGAGCTCATGGCCATCTCATTGCTAATGTCAAATGATTGCGGTGAGTCCGAGGCTACCTTATTCGTATAAATCCATTGTATTTGCGCCATGTAAGTGTTGATAAATTTAAAAATAATTAGTAAAAATAGTGTTTTAATGTGTTTATTATTAAAATAGTATTGTTGTGTGTAGGGTTTTTTAGTGATAGTTAGTTTTTGCGTATAATTTGTGTTTTATTATTGTGATTTAGTCTATAATAAGTACCTACATCCATTTAATAAAGCCAATGGGGGAATTCGTCGACAATTAAACTATAATAAACGACGAACTCAATCCATACATGCCGCCAAGGAAAAGATCCACAGGAATATCTACCTACTGAAATCAAAAGTAGGTAAGTTTTGTTAGTTGTTTGGATAGCTAAGCAGGCGTTACTTTGCGGAAGTTCATGATTAGCTAGAAAAGGTTAGAATTATTTTGCTATAATCCGCCAACATAAAAAATCTGTATGGTCAAACATGCAATTACAAGCTAAGCATCGCTCACCTTCCCAGCCAAGCAAGAAAGCCAAGTTCCCAGCAAGCAATGCCACCACCACTCACATGCACCACCACACAAGACCTAAAGTACAATAATTCTAACCTTTTCTTACTAAGTCTTATTTGTTTTACTAAGCGAGCTAAGCCTTAATTTGAAAATATTATGTTCAGACTAAAGAAATCATAGGTAGTTCATAGGTAAGAAAATGATGAGAGTAAATTTTCTGTCCTAATTTTCTTACTAATACATAACTACTTTAATCTAAAGGTTACTTACACTACCTACTTTAATCTCTTAATTTTTTGTACCCATTGGATAAACTTAAAGTGCCCTGGACAATGCCTATGTCTAAATAAATAAATAAAACAGTGCATTAAGTAATGTCTAAAACTTAATATATTTAAATAACAAAAATAATTGGTATAGGTAATACAATGTAAATAATTTGAATGAAAGAAAACTCAATTCACTTATTAAATTATATCTCACTTACAAACCTTACAAACCTTGACTTTACAAACCTTTTGAGAACATTATGAAGAAGAAGAGGTGTGCAGGTTTCCTCAAGATGTTTTCCTTCACTGTTGAAGCTTGTGATGTTTAATTTCTTAAGTCAGAGGTGCGTGCCCAGAATTAGATTGAACCTGTGACTCACCGGATAGGAGACCGCAGTACTAACCACTAGGCTATCACTGCTTCACTTACAAGGCTTATAATATTAATATGATAAATATTTTTTACAGATTCATGGACAGCTTTGACTTCCCTGGTGCCTGTTGTAATCCGGCTCCTAGACTCAAATTAGCAATTTGTTCGTTGATAGCTGTGTCCGTTTGTATGATAAACTCCCAGAAGACATATTGGAAATGTCTCTCAACAAGTCCAAAGTTTTTGTAAATAATTAACTTATTTAAAGAACAAGAAAGCTTGGGAATGAATGGTGCTAGCGGCACTAGAGAAGAATAGAAATGTTTTTATTCAAATAAACTTTTGTACAAGTGCTTTTGAATCATTATTATGTACCACGATTTTTGTTTTATAATGTATATTTGTTTTATATAATGTCAATATTTCGATCCAGTTGCATGGACCGTGGTCACGATGGGACTGTGGTACGTACTTGTATAATACATTATAATTATGTCATTAAGCCACTAAATAAGTCTAAAATCTTTTGCTTTTGAATCATCGATATCACTGGTTTGGAATGCCCTTCCTGCCGAGAAGAACCGTCAAGAAACTTGGCAGTTGCTCTTTTCAAAACAAGTTTACAATATAATAGATATTATGCTATGTATGCAGTGTTTCCACAATGAGGGGAAGTTCCACAAAAGCATACCTAATTATAATTAAACACATGTTAAGACTGAAACTTCTAATTAGTTTTACATGATTTGTGAAATGGTGGTAATGAAAAAATACCCCAGCTGATTTTGAAGTGGGCTCTTCTCGGCCCAGGGCGCGTTTGGAACCCTGGTATCAATTTTCTTTATAATCGGTAGTAGTAAATAAATATTTTATTAATAATAGCTAGTTACACATATAATAAAATTACAGTGTAGGTAAATAAGCAAACCATAGGGAATTTATATGAAATAAAAACCTTTATGGATATACATTTATCTTTTTTATTTCTCCAAATAATTAAAAATGTGTGCAGCCTTATTTTACTAATTATAGGAACATTTACTAATATACTTCTTTCGATATTGTTTTGGCATACTTTAAGTTTCTTCAGGTTTATATTAGTATGCCAAAACAATATAGAACTGCAATATACATACTGAATAAATAAAACACATTTACTATTGTCAAGCTTAATTTAATTTTAAATACAATAAAATTATACAATGATTTGTAAAAATAAGATGTAAACTATTCAGTAATAAAGGCTTATATTGTTATATTATTATTACTTACTAACATCCTTACTAATATTATAAATGCGAAAGTGTGTTTGTTTGTTGGTTTGTCCTTCAATCACGCTGCAACAGGGCTACGGATCGACGTGATTTTTTGCATGGGTATAGTTGAGGGCCTGGAGAGTGACATAGGCTACTTTTTATCCCGGAAAATCAAGGATTTCCAGAGGGATTTTAAAAACTAAATCCACGCAGACGAAGTCGCGGGCATCAGCTAGTACTATATTTAATTATAATAATTTATTATTCACAGTTTTCTTTGTATTATTAGAACAGCAAAGCAAATTTTTTCTTTAATGAATCTCAACACTCTATTATTCTTCTTAATCAACCTAAAGATGTCCACAGCTGGACAAAGGTCTCCTCCATGGACTTCCACAGGCTTCGGTCTTGCGCCGCCTGAATCTAGTGGCTCCATGCGACTCGTTTGATGTCGTCGGCCCACCTAGTAGGGGGTCTGCCAACACTGCGCTTCCCGGTGCGGGGTCGCCACTCCAGCACCTTGGGACCCCAGCGACCATCAGCTCTTCGAACAATCTGCCCCGCCCACTTCAGTTTTGCGACTCGCTGAGCACTACACTATATTCATTAGCAACCCATCAACGGCTCACTACTGAGCGCAGGTCTCCTCTCAGAGAAGGGTTATATGCCATAGTCCACCACGCTGGCCCAATGCGAATTGGCGGACTTCACACACCTTCAAGAACATTATGAAGAACTCTCATATGTGCAGGTTTCCTCACGATGTTTTCCTTCACCCTTGAAGCAAGTGATATTTAATTGCTTAAACGCACATAACTTCGAAAAGTCAGAGGTGCGTACCCGGGATCGAACCTGCGACCCCCCGAATAGGAGACCACAGTCCTAACCACTAGGCTATCACTGCTTGCTACACTATATTAGGGACATGTAGGTATTTACTTACCATCATCCTACTAATATTATTGTCATACTAATATTATAAATGTGAAAGTGTGTGAGGATGTATGGATGTTTTTTACTCTTTCACGCTACAATGAATGAACCGATTTGGCTGAAATTTGGAATGGAGATGGCTCATACCCAGGACTAACACGTAGGCTACTTTTTATCCTTATTTTAAAAACCTTAATCCAGGCGGACAAAGTCGCGGGCATCAGTAGTACTAGTACTAAATAATTAGTCTTGTTTATCACATCTTCAAATAGCCTTTATAAGACTATGATAAACAAACATTTATTTACTTACTAAATTAATTAAATTGAGCACAGCTGCAGTCTTAAATGTCTTTTACTTCCTTGGTGGTTCCTAGTGGACAATCAATGGCAATCAAAGATAATCTCCTCAGAAATTAGGAGATCCGTAGGAGAACCAGTCAAAGGTCTCTTGCATAGACTTCCACAGGCCTCGGTCTTGCGCCGCCTGAATCTAGCGGCTCCCTGCGACTCGTTTGATGTCGTCGTCGTCGTCGTCGCTCTTCGAACTATGTACAGGAAGTAATTGAAACCTAAATCTCGCACTGTATATACATATATGACTGTCGTGTAGTTAACATATTTTAATTTGCAATAACAAATATTGATGTCATAATAATTAAGATAAAACTATCCTATCTTTTAAGTTCGACCAAATTAGGGGTCATCCATAAATTACGTCACACGAATTTCATGATTTTTTTGCCCCTCCCCCCGTCCTTATCACAACTGGTCACATTTGTGAGACTCCCCCCCTCCCTAGTGTGACGTCACATATTTTGCTTTACAAAGAAATCACCGCTAGGTGCAATGCGTTTGGCGGCATTTATCAAAGGACGCCTAGGCGGTCGGCGCGTAAACACTAGTAGAGCGAGTGGTCGACAAAACAATTGGTATCTCTATATTTACACATAATATAAATTAGTTGAATATGTTTTTGAGGTTTTCGTAAAGTAATAATTTTAACGTTCTTGTTTTAACACTTGGATTATAATAGATATTGAAATGTGACGTCACGAAATTAAGGACCCTTCCCACCCCCTTGTTACACAATGTCACACTTCGTCGACCCCCTCCCTCCCCCTTAACGTGTGACGTAATTTATGGATGGCCCCTTACAGATAGTTACAAAGTTTGATCAAAATCGGTTCATTAGTTTTCGAGTTTATTCCGAACATAGGTCGTGACAAGAGATTTTATTATTGAATAAAATCTTGTATGAACATACATAACATTATCTTTTTTATTTCTATGATTCTACATTTGTTTCCAGCGTGTACTGCTACACACAAACATGATAATAAAAAGTAACATTTTAGTAAAAAGTAAAAGCTTTCTTATAATTATAAACATTTTACATTTTCACCTACTTACTATAACATATCTTATTGAATAAAAACCTGTATGAACATACATAATATTATCTTTTCTTTTTTAGGGTTCCGTACCAAAGGGTGCCAACAGGACCCTATTACTAAGCCTCCACTGTCCATGTGTCCGTCTGTCCGTCCGTCAACGGGCTGTATCTTGTAGACCGTAATAGATAGACAGTTGAAATTTTCACATAAATTGTGTATTTCTATTGCCAATATAATAACAAATAATAAAATTAAATTAAATTACAAAATATAGGGGGTATGGGAGATGATACATGGAAAAGGAGTCTAAATAAAATTTTATTTTTTTACCCTGGCATGTGGGGTGTCATTATCTAGAGCTTGTTAAGTGCAGTTCAAATATATACTTTTTTATTTTTTAGCAACAAAAATGAAGAAATGTAGGGCCGTCAAAGTTGTCGGTTTTAAACCAATTTTGTTAGGGGGTCTATCTCAAACACTAAACTAGTTAGGAATTTGAAATTTTGGTATATTATGTACTTAGGGTGTACTTAAACAACAAATACTGAAAACAGCAATTTATAACCATATGCTAATTTAGTACTTTCTGAGAACTAAGATATTTATATACTAGCTGATGCCCGCGACTTCGTCCACGTGGATTTAGTTCTTACAATCCCTCGGGAACTCTTTGATTTTCCGAGATAAAAAGTAGTAGTATGTCACTCTCCAGGTCCTCAACTATACCCATGCAAAAATTCACGTCGATCCGTAGCCCTGTTGCGGCGTGATTGAAGGACAAACCAACAAACAAACACACTTTCGCATTTATAATATTAGTAAGGATGTATCTAGTTTTTGCGGCGTGATTGAAGGACAAACCAACAAACAAACACACTTTCGCATTTATAATATTAGTAAGGATGTATCTAGTTTAAAAAAAATATTTGGTCATATGTACGGAACCCTAAAAGACTTGCACTTGGCCAATTTTTTTTATTTGTATGATTCTGTATTTGTCTCCAGTGTGTTCTGGTACACACAAAAATCGTCGTAGCGAAGCCATCATTGTTCTGAAATAATCGAAATTAAGAATATTATTTCTTTTATATGTATAAAGATACAGCAGTGTTTTAATAATATTATAATAACATTAGATGATGTCAGCGACTTCGTCCGCGTCGATTAAGGATTTTTCTTTCCCGCGGAACTGTAATTTTCCGGGATAAAAGCAGCCTATGTATTAATCCTAGGTATGAGCTACCTCCATTCCAAATTTCAGCTAAATCGGTTGATTCGTTGTGACGTGAAAGAGTAACAAACATCCATCCATCCATTCTCATAAACTTTCACTTTTATAATAAGCTAGATGGTGCCCGCGACTTCGTCCGCGTGGATTGAGGTTTTTTCATTCCCGCGGGAACTGTAATTTTCCGGGATAAAAGTAGCCTATGTATACCTACTTATGTATGTACCTCCTACTTATGGCATTAAGCAGTGATTACAATAGTTAGCCTAGTAATTACAACTGTGGTCTCCTATTCGGGGGGTCGCAGGTTCGATCCCGGGTATGCACCTCTGAATTTTCGGAGTCAAGTGTGTTTAAGCAATTAAATATCACTTGCTTCAACGGTGAAGGAAAACATCTTGAGGAAATCTGCACACCTGAGAGTTCTTCATAATGTTCTTGAAGGTGTGTGAAGTCCGCCAATTCGCATTGGGCCAGCGTGGTGGACTATGGCCTATAACCCTTCTCTGTGAGGAGAACTGCGCTCAGTAGTGAGCCGTTGATGGGTTGTTAATGATGATGAGCTACCTCCATTCCAAATTTCAGCTAAATCGGTTGATTTGTTGTGACGTGAAAGAGTAATATGGATGGATGATCCATCCGAACTTTTGCATTAATAATATTAGTAGTATATCCTATACTTTATGATCAATTCTTGTATATGTAATTGGTTTCTTAGAAACGGCTCTTACAATTTGGATGATTTTGCTTTCGTGCCCTGTATTTGAGTTCGTGCCAATACTGAATATACTGGTGTGTTGTTTATATTTATTTAATTCCACTTAAAAAATGAATCATTACTTACAGTTTCCTTTCTTTGCTTGTCGTGGTGGCACCATCTTCTAAACTATAAAGGGCAGCAGCTGTGTTCCTCCAAAACTCTCCCTCCCTTGCCTTTGGCACTGAAATAAAGAGTTTAAGATGTTGATAAATTTCTTTCTTTAGGAAGACATTTAAAGTTATCTTGTGATCTATTCTTTTGTCTTGTGTGTGTAATGAAGAATATACATACATTACTAAGTTAGAAGTTGTTCATGTTTAAATTTTTGTAGGAAAGATATGAATATTTCTAGTAATTATTTATAGTAATTATTTATAGTAATTTACCTTTACCTTACTTTGTTTTTCACGGCACAACGAATGAACCCATTTGGCTGAAATTTGGATTGGAGATAGCTCATATACTGGACTAGCACTGGCACACTTACTACACGGCTAGATACATTTTATCTGGAGAAAGTAGAGTTCCTTCGGAAATCAAAAACCCTGTTCTACGCGGAAGAAGTCGCGGTCATAAACCGTATAGTTTACTTACATATTTCCGATTCGAAAGCCCTTTGTAAAAGTTTATTGGAGTAAAAAATTTTCTTCAATTCAATTCCCTTAATCATGCTTAGATGTTAGATTTATGAATAATATGAATCATTATAAAAACAAACGAATTTTTTCATAGATTATTGACATATGACTGACGTCTGACATTGACACTGATTGACACTTGACAGCGACAAAGTACACAGACTTACTTCTAACAAGAAAAAATACATGGCTGTAACCACATATAACCCTAGAAGAATGATTAATAACACAGAAAATATACAAAATTAGAAGCTTTTAGCGCCACCTATAGTTGAATAGCAGAAGCGACTAGACTAAGAACTACTGCTACTCGTCAATAGGTGGCGCTATTTATGTTCAATCTCCGATCGTTCTCCATCGGTCTTTATTTCATCACGATGTCATCGGTAGGACTTACACAATCGCTATTTGATTTCAACGATATATGAAAATCGTTAAAAATATTCATCATGAAATAAAGATAGACAATCGCTCTTCAGTTTGGTAGAGATTAAATATGATAACATGGCTCGCCCTTCCAAAATACCAATGTGTGTACTCACATCCTTACCAAAGAGTTTGTATGTGGATGTAAGTAATTGTCTTCAGTAGCAGACCGGCACGCACACATGCATTGAGAGTTTTGGTGACACTTTGTAAATACTTTCAAACATTTTGAATTTTAGAGCGGAGAGCCTTGTAATCATAGTTAATCTCTAGTGGACAGCCATTGGTTGAAATTTATACATACTCTGGCTCTGCTCAAGACGCAAGATGACACAAATACGTCCGGCCATGTTGTCTCTTTTTAACTCAGTCTTGAGTCTGAGCTGAGTGAGAGTGCCATCTTATAGATCTCATCCTAAGATCAAGCTTAACTTCATAAAGTCTTCATATTGCAGGTAATGCAATTATGACCTTGGAGGCCAAAGACCCTATAAAAGTGATAACAGTGAGAGGCACGGCATTCCCCCCCGATACTCTAGAAGGGGGATCAGGAGCTGTGGAGAAAGCTCCAGATGGCAACTATAAGAGTGACCTAGTAGAGTGGGTGTCACAGGAACTCACAAAGTCTGACCGGCCAGCGCTCTCCAGTGCTAAGAACATTGTGTCTGGAGGTAATATCATCATCAGCAACTCATCAACGGCTCACTACTGAGCGCAGGTTTCCTCTCAGAAAAGGGCTATAGGCCATAGTCCACCACACTGGCCCAATGCATATTGGCGGACTTTCACACACCTTCGAGAACTTTATGGGGAACTCTCAGGTGTGCTGGTTTCCTCACGATGTTTTCCTTCACTGTTGAAGCATGTGATATTCAATTACATAAACACACTTATCTTCGAAAAGTCAGAGGTGTGTGCCCAGGATTGAACCTGTGACCCCCCGAGTAGGACACCACAGTCCTAACCCCTACACTATCACTACTTTTAGGAGGTAATTTATATTCTCATCAAAACTGTATTTGTAAAAATTGAGATGATGATTTTGAGGTGAAGTAATTCACTTTATAATCAGATTATTTACAAGGGTAAAAGAGAATATTAGTCAATTTCAGCTTGGCTTATATTCTTTTATAAAAAAAATCTTGTTCTTGACAGATCGTGGTTGATTCATGGAAGATGGGTTTATGCAAATGACACATAGTTCATTTGAATTTAAAAATTCTATTCTATTATTTCTTAGTCATGGCCTTAATAAAACCTTAAATACGCGCCAGCAGTCAGTCTTGACTAGCATGAAGCTGTGGCAACGCCCCGTTCAGCAGCAGGTTCTACTAGGGGGATATTGATGGGCGCCTGGTTTTCCAGAGAACCGATGATTGTGATTCTTTTCCTCGGTTCTTTGGAAATCTTTTAGGGGGCCTATTTTTGTTTTATTACATGATTATTATTTTTGTATTTGTATTGTGTAACTTTGCTGGCTGAATAAATGTTTTTATTTATTTATTTATTATATGTATGTAGGTCGCGGCCTCAAGGCCGGCGAGAACTTCAAGCTGCTGTACGATCTAGCGGACAAGCTGAACGCGGCGGTGGGCGCCTCCCGCGCGGCCGTCGACGCGGGCTTCGTGCCCAACGACCTGCAGATCGGCCAGACCGGGAAGATTGTCGCCCCCGTGAGTATCTAGCGACAGTAAATTAAAGATTTTTAACGTATGCCGTAGTTTAATGACATAATTGGGTATTTGAATGTAGTCAAAATGTTGATATTCATTATTTATAATCGAAAATGTAATATGTAAGTATAACATTTGTGAAAACAAAATAAATCGGTCCAAAAACAAATAAGTTATAGAACTTTGAAGTTTCTCGTTAGACAGAGAGACTGCTGCTGAAATGTTATGTCTCAAAGCAGCAGTTCCATACACACTCCATAGAAAATTTCATTTTAGAAAGACAGATAAAGTCACAGTAAAATAGCTTGTAATTCCGTGACTAGTTAAGATATTTAAAAAAGACAAGACACAAATGGCATTGTGTTATAATATTTAAAAACATTATTTTAAGTAATAAAAGAATATCAGTCAAATACCCAATTATAATGACGACATACGATTACTTGCCACAGTGAATGTTTTAATTGGTAGTGTTGGTATTTCGACCCAGACAATATGGTCACGCAACTGGATTGAAAAATCAACAGATCCAACTGAAAGATTCATCGTGGTACATGCTCATTTAATCATAACAAAACATATATGAATTAGCTTAATGGTTAAAGTTGGGGACTGAAAGTGAAAACTGAAAGGTCCTGTTCTGTAGATCCCCATCGGTTGCACTATTATCATACCCAATGCTATCATAAGGTTTCCGCTTATTTGGAGCGGAGACTATTAGTCAAGTTCAACTTTGCTAATACATATACTTAAGAAAACCGCAATTTCTTGCTCAACTCAAATTTTAACTAAAAGTAGAAGTTATCTAACGCCTTATGATTCAATAAATAAATGATTTTTGCCTTATAAAATGAACACATTCTGTTGTTCCATAGAACCTGTATATTGCTGTGGGCATCAGCGGCGCTATTCAGCATCTTGCGGGTATGAAAGATTCGAAGACGATCGTCGCTATCAACAAGGACCCAGAAGCACCCATCTTTCAGGTACATAAAAAAATAGGTGGCATACTTGCGGAAGAAGTGAAGAAAAGTTTTTGTTGTATAAAGTGCCCTAGTTGTCGCCCACTTATTTCTAAGCACTCTAAATTTAAGGGGCTATAACGATCCTAAATTGTTTGGGTCGTACGAGTGGGATAGAGCTATATATTTTGCAGTGCTAGGAAAGAGATGGAAATTATGGATTCAGGGGTCGGAAATTGAAAAAAATCTTTAAAATTGATTAAAAAAATTATGGATGCCAATAATCAAAGAATTTTTCTCACCGCTTTTAGTAATTATTTATATCAACACAAATAAAAAAAATAGCAGGAAAAAACCTACCGTTTCTGTTTAAACAAGGTTTAAACCTAAAAAAGGAGATTATTGGATCAAAGTTTGGGAAAACTGTCTATCGAGATTTTTTTTTCCAATCGTGTTTCTATCTCTAAGCGAATTTAGTTAAGATACCCAAATTACATATTGCATTGAAATTATTCAAATTAGAATTATAGTTTTCAATTTGCTAAACCTCACACAGCTCACCGAAAATCGCCTGTCGCATGCTTTTACCACCTTAAGAATAAAAAATAAGGACAATTACTGTGTTAAGTCTATTAATAAGGTTTTATTTTATCAGGAAAAGAAATGTGTTACCAAAAATAAACTAAAGTATCGCGTTTTTCTTTCAGGTGTCTGATTTGGGTCTGGTTGCTGATCTATTCAAAGCTGTACCAGAACTTACTTCTAAGTTGTAAATGTAAATAAAAGTTGCACTATTTTTGCAATCTTTTGTATCCCACTTTTCTGTGAACAAAATGTATGTTCTGTTAATAATGTATGAAATTATGTATTTTGAAATTGTAAATAAAGTAATATTTTCTCTACCACGTTTTTTAATTACATAATATTATTAATGTTTAATATTGCTATAATTATGTAATTTTAAAGTAGACTGTATGGTTCATAAAAATCTTCTTCTTCTTCTTCCTAGCGTTTATCCCGGCATACGCCAGGGTCCGCTTTCCTGCTAAGTTTCTTCCACTTTGCACGATCTAAAGCATCCTCTTTACGAAGACCGTTGGCACGTGCATCTGCCTGTACTATGTCAATCCACCGTTTCTTTGGCCGGCCTCGGGACCGCTGTCCAGGGACGGGCATATTTAGGCACCTGTGACCCACATAGTTTTGGGGACGGCGCAGTAAGTGGCCAAACCAACGCAACCGAGACTCTTGCATTTTGTCTGCACTGTATGGTTCATAAAAATATTAGATTATATAGCCTAGAAATATTTTTTATTCAAATAAACTTTTACAAGTGCTTTCGAGTAATCAAATAAATCTACCACTGCACTGGTTCGGAATGCCCTTCCTACCGAGAAGAACCAGCAAGAAAATCGGTGGTTGCTCTTTTTCAATAAAGTTTACAATAGTCAATAGGGACTATTTTAGGTATTTATCTGTTCCGTGATGTTATGTATGCCATATGTATGTAGTGTTTCCCGATGAGGGGAAGTTCCAAAAATGCATACTTACAATGCAATACATGTTAAGATGGGCAGACAGAAAGTAGTCTTATTCCCGCCGCGTCGGCACATATTCACGAGCATGACGCATGATACAGCGGTTGCTTTGCTTAACCATTTATACAATAAGTTATTTTATGGCCGATTTCACCAACGTAAAATATAAAGACTTATTTTACCGTACCGACCAAGCGAACGAGATCGATCGTAAAGATATTTTGAGGTTTGACAGTATTTTCAGTACAAAAACCATCGTAGTCATAATTCTTAGTTCACTGTCAGAACCCTCAATTTTATTCCTCGGTAAAACGCATGAAGGTAGCATCTATTTCCTACCTACCATGGTAAAACGTTACTTGACGTTTGTGGAATCTTACTTGACGTTTGTGGAATCGGGACTTTAAATTATAGGTAGTTTTTTTTAATTTTGCTACTCGACACTAGATGGCGTAGTTTTATTTATAGTACATTTCTCAACAGCACAAATCTATTTGTGTGGGGATGAAAAATTTTGATAACATCTCAGATCATGGTAGGTAGGAACTACCATGTCTCAGATATACTGATTTGGAAACTACAAAAAGTTGTGAGTTGCGACTATTTCTTACTTAACCCCATACAAAAAGGTTTTAACTTAAAATTTCGTGCCATAGTTATAAATTTTTAACCGAATTATAAAAGGAGGAAGTTCTCAATTCATCGGAATCTTTTATTATTATTAAATTATGACGGAATATGAAATGTCGTTTATTTTTATTCTTGATACTGTTCACTAGATGGCGGTACTTGAAATTAATTCCTTTTGCAACAATTATTCTATTTCCGCTCTACATAAATTTATTCTGATTTTTGATTCACTAAGTAAAAAATAATTTAGGTACCTACTTATCGAAATTTTATGAGATATCTGATTTGGGAGAAACTAAATAGTTATGACAGCTTTACATTACTCAAAAAGTAGGTACCTACAGACTACAGTGCTAATAGGTACCTAACTACATTTCATGATGAAGGCTTGCACTTGGCAGGTCGGTACTTAGGTATAAAACTAACAATCTGAGGCAAGAGCGTAGTCAATCATATCGGTAATGATATGTACTGGAGCAGAGATGCGGTTTGCGTGGAGAGTGGAGCCTCGTTATCATATTAGTTGCCGTGGCGAGCGTGGGTGCCGCGGGGCGGGGTCTCCGGGCAGCCCACCCATTCACCACGCCTGTTGAGTTGGCTGGATCGAGATCGCTCGATGCTCAAACTCATTTTGAATCTCTTGCAATGTTGGGTTGCGTTGTACCTACCCTTCCTATTAGATTAGGTAAAAAAGAATACCTACCTAATTTAGCAATACCTAGGTAGGTTAGGTACCTACTTAATAGATATTACAGAAATACCTAAGTATAGAGCTAGGTATAGAATGGGAATTTTTATCTTAGGAGTAGATATAAATGTTTTTCACTGAGTAGGTAGGTACCTACCTACCTAGTCAAATGAATCCCACCAAAAACATTTTCATGTAAAATGTTGCCAAGACGAAACCATATGGCTCGCACTGTCAAAATGTTATCAGATCTCATGTTGAGCCAAGCTTTTAACTCTACACGCCTAACTCTATAAACCCTAACTTCACAAACTCTACGCATTAGTCAAAATATTATGTGGCTTGGCCATCTAGGTACATTCACATGAGCGTAAGTTGAAATTATTCACTGTTCATTACTTTTCTGTACCTACTTACAATACCTAGTTCTTGTAGTAAGTAAGTAGATACTAAACGAAACCGCCAAGCCACATATTTTGACTAAGGTGTAGAGTTTGTGAAGTTAGGGCGTGTAGACGTAGAGTTATGAAAGCTTCGCTTGGCTCGTCTCGGCGAGGGCACTTCCGTGTATCTACCCAGATATATCCCACTAATCCTTACCTACTAATATTAGGTACCTACTAGCTGATGCCCGCAACTTCGTCCGCGTGGATATAGTTTTTAAAAGTCCCTCGGGAACTCCTTGATTTTCCGGGATAAAAAGTAGCCTATGTCACTCTCCAGGTCCTCAACTATACCCTTGCAAAAAATCACGTCGATCCGTAACTCTGTTGCGGCGTGATTGAAGGACAAACCAACAAACACACTTTCGCATTTATAATATTAAGTAGTACCTACCTATAATTAATGTAAAAGTGTTTTAAATTGGTTTTTATGCTTCAATCACTCAGCACAGGACGGATTGACGCGATTTTTTGGATAGTCGAGGACTTCCAGGAGATAACATAGGCTACGTTTTATCGCGGAAAAACAGAGAGTTCCCGCGGGATTCTTAAAAACATAACTGCACGCGAACGAAGTCGCCGGCAAAAGCAGTAAGAAAATATTTTTCTAAACTTTTCAGAGTAGGTACTTACTTAGTAAGTTGGTACTTAGGTACCTAGGAGGAATCTTGTCTTATTTAGGACTAAAGTAGATATCACACTGTGATTCAAATTTCAAAGCTTTTAACCGTAAAACGTTGGCAGGTGTTGCAAATTTTGTTTTGTTTTTATCTACCTAATACCTACTCCGCGATGTAGCAACTCAACTTAATTAGCTACTTAAGTAGGTGAGGGAGCTTATTAAAATATTCTAAAAAAAAATATTCTATAAACTATAATAAATTCTCAAAGTTTTTCCAATAGGTATCTACCATAGATACCTATAGATATTAGGTACTAAGGTGTCTGATGTATTATGTTATAAAAAATAATAATCTTACTTATGTAGCCTAATAGGTATTTGGCGTCCTTAGTTTGGGACCCAGGACTTGTTAGCAACACTGGACTGGAGCCGGAATCGCATTTAGAATGTAGGATGTTTAGGTAGGTAGGTACGGCCAGCCGGGACCTAAGTACACCTACCTATCTGTGAACTTTCAGGTGTAAACGATCGGAACTTACACGGAAAAAAAAGGGTCCAGAGATTTTGTTCCGTTAAGAAAATGTATTGTTTTAAACATATTTCCTTAAGTCAAAGTAAAACGTCTTAAAATACAGCTATGTTAAATTGAATTAAATCCGTCAATTTCTCAGTTTAATCTAACAATATTAATTTAACTTAATGCACCTTTCATTGCTCCAATAGTATAAATCTTCCTTCCCAAAAAATAACTCAAATTATTGTTTCAACAGTCAAATTTGCTTGTTTAAAGAACATATCAAGCCAAATCAAATATTTTGTAATCTTCAATGTCAATGAGCGATACATTCCAACTGAACTAATAGAATGGTATGACAATGCAATATTACTTTACTTCAAGAAAACGGTTCTCTAGGTTCAAACCAAGCAATCTTCTTGCTTTCAATACACGATATCTTAACATAAAACACTCTATATTTTCGTTTAAGAGTTTTTACTTGAATGCAAACCATTAGAATTTTGTTACAAATATAAAAATTTACTTGAAATAAGTAAAAACATACAGGTGTTGTACCTAATTCAAGGAAATATTCTTCTTCACTCAAATATACTCGTTGTCTTGGATGAAGACTGATAAATATATTGAAAGGAGATGATAAAATATCCATTTAATCTCATGATGATCTCAGCTTAACTGTTTTTGTTGCAAAGACGAAACAGTGTGATTGTAATGAATAGAGACATTTTGCATTTAACCCCGATCAAAATTTTTCTTTCGTTTAACTATTTTTAATTTTTAGTATGAATACTGATCGATTATTCTTTAATAATATCGATAGCATTGTAATTTATCGATATTACGTATAGAAATCAAAGCCAAGAAGGACTATTCCATACAAAAAGCACCAATATTTTAAACTAAAAGAGAAGGTGCATTTTTTTACTTCGTAGCCTTGGTTTTATAAAAAAAGATGTTCATATTGACAAATTGAGTCACCCCTTTCAGTAAATGTCGGACGTTATTTTACACCCTGTTTACAAGTACAAGCAAGTTTTTACAAGTGTTTACAAGTACGAGTACAAGCCCAACTACATGGTGGCTTCTGGGTTTAATCATCTGAGTTTCTGTTTAACCCGTAAGCGATAGAGGTGGAAGTACGTAACTTGTTGTTTTTTTCACGTAATCTACATTGTAAATTTATAATAATACTAGCGGACCCGACCTACTTTGTACTGACCTTACGTTCTTTATGAAAACACGGTCACGACGCCATTTACTTTACTACTACCGGGTTTAATTGTATTTTCAAACCACCCATTGAAATATACACACAAAATTTCATCCAAACCGGTCTAGCCGTTTAGGAGAAGTAAGGTGACTAACACACGTACAGAAGAATTATTTAAATTACATAAGATTAATGGGAATTTGCTGCTATATTCTTCTCGACCTAACCTCTAAGTATGTATCACAATCCACCAAAGTATTACCTATTCAATATCAGTATCAATTCGCAGATGTTAAAATACACTTATCGAATGGATCAAACACATTAAATGATCTGTGTACATACCGGTCGATACTAGATTGCATCGATGTTCATACATGGCATCCCTAATCATATTTAACGCCCCGCGGCCCGCTCGGCCCGCGCGCCGGCCATTTTATTTCATTGCTTGATCGTGCTCCGTGCGACCATCGTGCTAGCTGCTAGACGCGTTCTAATTCTAATTTCTAAGATCTATCTTCCTGTCTTTGCCGTGCTTTGGGGCTGGAAAAGACGCTCTTTTCTAGTCTCCAAGTTCCTAGTTCCTATATTTATATATCGTAAGTTGAATTCGCGTAAATCAGTTGATCAGTAATGTAGTTAATAATAATTATGGAAGACAAAAACGATGACTTAATTTTACTTTTAGCCGAATGGACGATCCCCGAAGAGGTGATAGAAGCATTTCGCAGTAAGTACCTATTTTCTTTTAATTTTTTGGAATATATTTTACTTTTTAGTAATTAATGCTCAGATTTGATGATATACTTATCTTATCCCCAAAAAGTCAGTATATAAAGTACCTGAAGTTAGATGCCCGTTATATCTATATATACTTACTTACTTCGTAATCGTACGATCTTCCAATGAACCTATGTAGTACGTCTCAGGTACATACCTATGTATGTACTTGAGACGTACTACATAGGTACATTGGAAGATCGTACGATTACGAAGTTAAGTGTAGGTATATAAATTCTTTTATGTTTCTGTACTCAATGCCTCTAAAGACGTTATTCCGTTATGCACCTACTTGTACTTACATAGAAGCAACATAGAAGTTCATACAAGAACAAACCTGTATCAAGCTTTGTGAGCCCCACCCATATCTAATCAAAGATGACGTCATGACTTTATGCAAGACTTGCCTAATGGAATAGACTAATAGAAGTAATAGAGCGTTAAGAGCCATCATTCAACCCCATTGTAGATTGAATGACGTGACTGCAATTCTCTATCAAAATTTTCTGCAGGGCGATCACGTAACTTTTATCGCTGTCCTTAAAGGACTTTTTCAATGTCAAAACATGGTTTTGGCCAATAGGAGAAGCCCAAAATCATATTTGTACAAAAGTTGTCTGAGTAGAGGTCTATCTCACCTATTTTTGCCAAGAAGCTATTTTACTTAGCTGTGTTCTGGTTTGAAGAGCGACTAGGCAGTGTAGCTGTTGAGTAATGTAATAAGTGATATTAGGCCATAGGCGATTGTTACCACTTACCATCATGTCAGCTTGGTTGCTAGCTTCCTGGTATAAAAAAATATTTCGCAATGACTATGTGACTAACAAACTAAATTATAATAAATAAAATTTTATATCAAATAAGAAATACGTATATTTTTGCAGATACATTACCCCTGGAATTGACATTACCTACTTGTCAATATTGCTCCACCAAAAGGGCGTGTGTCTAAAACTGGAAAGTTTTCAACTCAAGAATGATTGGACAGTATAATGATAATAGTGGAGGTGAGTTTCAGTTTTTCTTTCAAACTACACATGACAGACATACATAGACACTTTATATGTGTGGTTGCCTATTAAAAATATGATCACCCCATCTCTTCCTCTGGGTTTCGTAAGAGTGTAGTAAGGGTTCTTCTTCTTCTTGTTGCGCGGTTATGCAGGTCCCGAAGTCCCTATGGCACGTTGACCGTCTCCGGTCTATTGTGCTCGCCACTATTTAGAGCTCCTCTCCGATACTCGTTGCTGCCAGAAATAGCAGCACTTGGAGTAAGGGTTAAACACTGTGTCTAACCACCTGAGCATCCTACCGAAGGATAGTGGTACATCTATTCCATAGAATAAGCTAGGGAGAAAATAAGTCAGACACCAGCCCACAACATAAAAATTGCAATCAGGGACAGAATTTTTCTTTAATATTATATTTTTTTCAGAATCCTGGGGATATTGACTCCGTTCTACAGAAGCAGATTGATAGAGCTGCAAAAAGGAAATTACAAGTCCAACCTTATGTCATTCTACTCGGAACGCTGCAAAAAGTTTTTCAAGCCTATATAGTTATAGACAAAATTAGGTATAATTTTACATCCGTCACAGAAGCTTTCGACATCCTATTCAAATCATATCATGTTTTAAATGCGCGTTATCCAAAACCGAGTGATCACATTCCATGCAGCCTTTCCTTTTAAATATCAAAAAAGACTTTGTATTTTTGTTTAATAAATAATTTGTATTTGTTTATTTAGTTTAAATAAATAACAAATTACTATATTGAAACTCTTTTATTTCTCAAATCAATCTTTGAAGCCCTACACACAAATAAAGCTTAAAAGGGGAACTATATATCTATATTCTTATATCTATATAACTATATATCTATATTCTTTAACATTTTATGTTATGTTCCAGCAGCAGTTGAATCTTCACGTGCTCGAGTCCATGGAATTGATTGGTTAGGGAAAAAATCCTAATAAGGTAGCACCGTCAAGCATTCTTTACTCATACATATGTTACTGAAACTGGACTTTCTATGCATATTGTGACTCACATCTGCTTAAACGATGTATCAGCAAACAGTTGCGGGTGCCAATATGCCGTAAAACCGATGTTCAGTATGCATGAGTAAGGAATGCTGAACGGTACTAACCTAATGGGATTTTTTCCTTAACTAATAAATTTTATTGAGTCGAGTGTATGTCAGTTTCCTTTAAGAACACATTTTAATTTAGCCTTAGATAATATTTTCTTAACAGAATATTTGATTCAATTGAGGCAAGTTAAATACATAATTATTTGAAATACTTCACTTTTCATCTAATATAACAGCATGTCGGTTAAAAAATAAAATCTTTACTTTGAACCCGATCATACTTTGAGCTAAAACATCAACATTATTGAATAAAACAAAAAATAGTTCGGAGCAACATATATTTCACTTTATATCAATCGAATATAACATTTAGTTAATATTACAATTTCTTCTGCATAAGCGTACACACTTTTATCGGAAATATGTTGGTTTTTGTTCGTAACACTTATTTTCTAGGTACAAAACATTATTTTCTCTGTTGAAAAATTTGTCACCTTAATTTAAGCTAACAGAGTTCAAAATAAGAGAACCACTACCTTGACTGAAAGAAAAAAAAAGCTTACAAAGAGTGTTCTAAAAACTAATCTTTTTGAATTAAGAAAATAGTTATTTTGGTTTAAGATTATATCACTTCATGACTCCTATCGGAAACAATCTATTGTCTTAATTTGAGATTAACAAAGTTCAGGACGAGACATCCGTTACGTTAGGTTTAGAAATCGATTGTCTTATATATTTTTTCAATAACCAATCATTAGAACGAAGAGAATCATAATCTACATTCAAGATTTTATAACATTCAATAAATCGCCAGTATTATTTTGGTTGAATGTATTTTTTATTTACTTAATTAAATATTACTTTGAAATCCAAAGCAATATGATATTTTAACTGGAGTCAATTTACTGCATGGTGCATATATATGCGAATATTTGCTTGGATTAAAGAATCGTTTTTTACCGTGTAGGAGTGTTTGAAAAATCGGTTACGACGGAAATGCAACATACTTAGGTAGGTAGGTATAGGTACCTAAGGCACCTACTATTCAGTAAAAATTATGTAGGTATGATTGATAAGATAGTTCTTGACTGCGATGAGCGATCTCACCTAATGGACAGCGACCACGCAGTCAAAGATGGCAGAGGGTTAATTCGGAAGGGATAAGGCAGCGTAATTTAAACCCTAAATTACATGCCATCGTACCGGAACGCTAAATCACTTGGCGGCATGTCTTTAATTTAGCCACGGCCAAAACTGGAGGTATGGAGGTAGGTACGGGAGATATTACCAGATCAAACCAGAGAATATAAGGTATAATTAGATACCTACCTAAGCACTTATATATATTTAGAAATTGTAAATTCCCGAATTGCCCCTACCAGGAATCGAACGCCAGACCTCCCACTTAGGTAGGTACCTACATATCTATATGCCTAACTACAACTCAATAGTCTAACGGTTAATAATGTTAACTTGAACTGAGCGGACTTGAAAACGGAAAGATCCATCGATCCCTATCCATTGCATTACAAAAAATGTCTACCACAGCGTTTCCCTTTGGGCCAGGGAGGTCGTATTTTTATGAATTGCGTTTGGATTCCACTTTGGAAACCACTGGAATGCATTTATTATTGGGGGGATGATAACGTAGCAACTAACAGTTCACCGTGACGACGACTAATGCCCGCTCCCCGCATTTTTTATTATTAATGCTCAACGGTTTAAAGTTTTTTGAGCAATTAATTTATTATGGTTGAATTAAGAACGCTTACCACCGAGCGTAAACACCTTTCAAGAGAATTTATACCTGATGTCAACAATTACGGCTGATGGGTGTTCTCAATGGTGGTAATTGTAGATAGAGCTTTTTACTGCTGCGCAATTATATGGTAGCTGGTAGCTGGTAGATAGGTGTAGTAAGCTGGGTTTTACTAGTGATTATTTATTGCGATTTTACCATTGTTTAAGTCCGTATCTCGGACATTCCATTCTCAAGAATACCTGTCTACGCGAACCCACAAGTAGGTAGATAAAGCACGATATTCGCAAATGAATTGGTAGGTATACGCAGTTTTTGAGTTTGAATAAATATATTATACCTATATTCTGTCTCTTAGGTGTTATTAAAAGAGTATAACTAAGAAAAGGAAAGGAAAAGGTGTGAGTAACAAAAGGATGCCCGCGATACCATTAAATTTTTATTAAAGTTTTTTTACAGCCGCTTTTATTCTCTTGCTCTATGAAATTCCGGGATAAGAAAACCAATTTCTAAATACTTAGGTATCTACTTAATTTAGTTCTGCGAGAAAAAACTTATCTAAGTACGTACTTACTACTTACTTATTTATTGTTTAAGATACGCGTCGTTGTTGACCGTTAATGAAAATAGACCATAGATAACTTGAGACTTCCACTCGTCGCAGACCTTTCTGATTTCTCTGCTACAGTCCGTTGTAGTCCATCGTCGGTCAAGCCAGCGGGGGGTCTGCCAACACTGAGCATTACGGTGAAAACTATTAATTTCAGTAAAAAATGAATTAATGTCCATATAATTTTCAAAGAGTCGACCAAAATTACGACAGCAAAAAGTGGAGTAAGTACAAAATGCGATCTAATGAAAATTTTACGGTTCGATTTCAACTTAATCAAATTAAAAATAAACTTTTCTCCGTTCGAAATAGGTATTTACTTTCACAGAACTAACTGTAGCAGATCATTTATTTTCTATTTGGGCTTTATGTACCATATACTAAATAAATAAATAAATAAATAAATAAATAAATATACCTAATCCATTTAGCTACCCACCAATGAATTAGGCTGGGTTGACAACTCATGCGGAAAATAAATGCACTTTATTGCATTTGCATCGCATTTAAGGATAGGTAAGGATAGGCCTTGCCTATCCTTAAATGCCAAAGTGTTTGTTTGTTAATTTGTCCTTCAATCGCGCAACAACGGAGCGTCGTCGGATCGATGTGATTTTTGCAACGGGTTTGTACTTAGGCAGTTGAGGATTTGGAGAGTGACATAGGCTACCTTTCATTGTCGAAAAACCGAGGGTCTGACGAAGTTGCGGACAAAAGTTACGAAATAAAATTAGAAAAGCGTCGAAAAAATATAGGTGTAGGCTATGTAGGTACTTAATTATATCCGTAGTTCAGTGAGTGGGAGATCGGTTCTCACGGACACGCGCGGCTCGCGACCTGCGACGTTGCCCGCGAGGTAAAAAGTAAAACCTCAATACGGTAGCGCGTATTAATCAGCTTTGAATGCTGATCTATGCATAAGTACAGGCAGCCACAGAGGTGTTTGGACAACACCTACTCTTAGCCTTCCTAAGCCTCAGGCTCAGGGTCACTCAGCGAGCTATGGAGAGAGCTAAGTATCTATTGCACGAAGTAACTATCCCTGAGTAAATAGAAATGAGGAGATCCGTAGAGGCACCAAAGTTACCGACATAGCTCAGCGAATCGCGAAGATAAAGTGCAATATAGTGCAACATACCTACTTAGTTCCAAGATGGTCGTTGGGGTCCCAAGGTGCTGGAATGGCGACCCCGCACCGGTAACTGGTATTCGTAGTGTTGGCAGAGCCCGAACTAAGGTGGACTGAAGACATCGCACAAATCGCTGGAAGCCGTTTGATAGGTACTTAGGTACCTACAAGGGGCGTAAGTCCGCGACATGTAAGTTCCTACAAGATACCCTTATTAGGTATCTAGCAAGGAAGTCTGTTGGTTGTCATCGATGATGGGTAAGTATCCATCAGAAGTTTCACGTAGATTTGCTAAGCTATAATAGATACGTTAATAGTAACGTTCCCTCAAATATGGTTGAGCGAAGCAATGGCTGGGTCATGCGTCATGCTCGTGAACGGGTGCCACCGGCGGGAATGGGGCTACTTTATGTCTGCCCATCTTAAGATAGAAGTTAGTCGGTATGCATTTTTGGAACTTCCCTCATTGTGGAAACACTGCATATATAGTATATATAGTATTTACTGTATTGTAAATTTGTTTTGAAAAGAGCAACCGCCGAGTTTCTTGCTGATTCTTCTCGGCAGGAAGGGCATTTCGAACCAGTGGTAGAGCCAGACGATTCAAAAGCACTTGTAAAAAGTTTATTTGAATAAAGAATATTTCTATTCTATTCTATTCTATTCTATTCTATTCTATTCTATTCTATTCTATTCTATTCTATTCTATTCTATTCTATTCTATTCTATTCTATTCTATTCTATTCTATTCTATTCTATTCTATTCTATTCTATTCTATTCTATTCTATTCTATTCTATTCTATTCTATTCTATTCTATTCTATTCTATTCTATTCTATTCTATTCTAATATACTTAGTGAGTGATCGAGTTAGGCACGCGACTGTACTTTCGAGTAGATAGTGTCTACTGCTGGGCCCAGCGTCCGTGCGTGACGGATCCACTCAGCATCGAATTCACGGCAAGTCAAATGTTTAATTTGCTCTATAAATCACGCTATTAAAAACATTTCAAGGGTGTCATCGAGATCCGACCTCATTGGAAACGTGACCAACGGCGATCTGTGTGGTCGCGGCGTCGCTGTTCGCCTCAGTTGCCTCAATGTACAAAAACTCACAATAAACCTGTAATTTTTTGAGTTTTCATTCTGGTAGGTACAGTTATAGAAATGAGAATTTCATTGTGACCAGCTAATACTTATCCATGACATCGTCCGCGTGGATTTTAAAAAATGTGTCTTCATATTTCGTGGGCCGCTGTGTAATTTGTAATGTATCTACCTATTGTATTTGAAACTAATTGTAGTTCAATTTCAATTTTACTAGGTATTATTTGCTCAAAATATGTGATATAAACAATTCTCAATCACCTGTTGATGAATAATGGGTTGAAACAAATGTTTTACATAATAAAAGCAATGCAAATACTAAATACATAATATTTGTAGAACACAATGAAACAAAAATTTTTAATGTACAAAGAATTCCATTGAAATATAAAATGAAGATTGTTCAATAGCAATTATTAAGATACCAATAATTCTCCTTAATCAGTATTAACAATAGCAATAACACAATTTTATTTATAAGTAGGTATAGTGCACTTCGATAGCAGGCACCTAACAAATGCAACTGCCCCCTTAGCCAAGTTTCACTTCGGTGTATCTATTCTCTTTCTACGATCGTTAACGCTTGAAGGTTTGGCTAGGGTTAGATGGCGTTAGATGGCGCTGCAGCTGATCAAAGACAGAAGTGTATTGATTATATTTCGCGGCATTTTGTATTACAAATGTTTTTTTAGCATTTAAAATGCATTAATTATTCACTGTAGTGTCCATTTAAAATGCACACTATAGTACCTAATTTAGATAATTTTATTTTTGTTGGTTCTTCTCTGGTCAGTCAGGGGGTACGGGTCTCGAGGCCTTAATTTTAGCAGCAGCAGCACGGGTCGTCTTCGCTGGCCGTGGCCAGCGGAGGGTACGGGCTTCGAGGCAGGGCCTCATTAGCCGGGCGGGGCGCGGGGAAGAGCACTTCCCCGGTGTTGCGTTTTCAGCCGTCTTGGCAATCCATGGCGGCTGAGGTTCCTGGTCCGTTAGGAGCAGGGGCCTTGCGGAGGGACTTCTTGGGAGAGGGCTCCGCTCGCTGGCGGGCAGGATTGCCGCCGCGAGCGGAGCGGTGTCCAGTATGTGGGCCCACGCTACGGGCGATGGTGTCGCCACCGTGCGATGGGCCGACATCAGTTCAGGAGGTTCCGCTCGCTGGCGGGCAGGATTGCCGCCGCGAGCGGAGCGGTGTCGGGTCCAGTGGGTGGTCCCGCGCTACGGGCGGTAGAGTCGCTGCCGTGCGCGGGACCGGTGTCGGTCCGGGGGCCCCGCATCGCAGGCGGGCAAATCGCCGCCGCGAGCGGAGCGGTGTCGTGTTCGGTGTAGGGCCCCGCGCTACTGACGAAAGGGTCGTCATCGAGCGCGGGGCCAGTGTATCGCCAGGGGCCCCGCGTCGCTGGCGGGCAGATAGCCGCCGCGAGCGGGGCGATGTCAAGTCCGGTGGTAGGCTCCGCGCTACGGGCGAGGGAGTCGCCGTCGTGCGCGGAGCAGGTGTCAGGTCCGGTGGGTCTCGCGTCGTCGTCGTCACCGTCGTCGTCGCTATGGTCGCCTGCGTGCCTCCTCGGTGATGGCGATCGCAGGAGCTCTCGAGGTAAGGGACGCCCGGTCGGTGGTCGGCTGGCTAGCGGTGCGATTCCGTGGAGGTGCTCGTACGGTCCGTTGTCGGCGCTGGCGAACATGCGCCGCGCCAGTGTACGGACGTACTCCTCCACGGTGGGCGTCTTGAGGTCGCGATGGATGACGTCGTTCCTCACGTACCTCGGAGCTCCAACGATCAGACGGAGGCACTTGTTTTGTTGGACCTGTAGGCGGCGCTTCTGGTATGCTGAGCAGAACGCATACCAGGCTGGGGCCGCGTACGTTAGTCTAGAGCGGACATAGGCTCCATAGATGAGGAGCTTGGTCCTCGGCGATAAGCTTGAGGTGAAGACTTGGTGAAGCATCGACAATGCCGCCTTAGCCTGACTCACCACGTGATTGACCATGGGAATCAGGTTCAGGCTGAGGTCAATGCGGCACCCCAAGTAGCACACCGAAGTTTGCCACTCTATGTCCTGCCCTCGGAGTCGGAGCTGACGTATAGGCTTCCGGGTGCCGAACAGGATCGCGGCCGTCTTCCCCACGTTGACGGCCATCCTCCACTTGTCCAGCCACTCCGGAAGCAGGTCCAACAGGCGCTGCATCTTGTTGCAGGCGACGATCTGGTGGTGTGACGACGCGAGATACGCGCTGTCGTCGGCGTAGAGCGACAACAGCACGTCTTCCTCCCCCTCGCGCAGGTGTCCGGCGAGGGTAGGGATGTAGTTGGTGTACAACGCGTACAGGCACGGAGAAAGGCAGCTGCCTTGAGGCACTCCGGCACGGATGGGGCGCGGCTGGGAGTCCGCGCCCTCCACGGAGACGTAGAAGGACCGCCCGTCCAGGAAGGAAGCCACCAGCCGCACGATCGCTGGTGGTAGGTCGGTTGAGAGGAGCTTCGCCAGGAGTCCGGTGTGCCATACACGGTCAAAGGCCTTCTCGATATCGAGAAAGACCCCGACGGTGCAGTGGCCCTTGTTCTTCTCACTGGCGATGTGGTGGAGTCCTCTCGCCAGCTGGAGCGTCGTGGAGTGGTTGCTGCGAAAGCCGAACTGCTCATCCCGCAAACGGATGTACGGGGTGAGCCTTCGCAGCAACAGACGCTCGAACAGCTTGGCGATGTGCGGCAGTAAGGTGATGGGGCGGTAGCTTCCTAGGAGGCGGCGGTCCTTGCCCGGTTTGGGGATGGTGATGACCTTCCCCCTCTTCCAGGTCTCCGGAAAGTGTGCCGTGCGGAGTATGCCATTGAAGAGCCTCGCTACCGCTACGAGGGCTCTTTTTGGCAGCTGCTGAAGTGCGGCGATCGGAATTCCGTCGTAGCCTGCCGCCTTCCGTTTGGGGAGACGGATGACGGCTTTCCTCAGCTCAGACGGGGAGATGAACTCGTCCCCCCGGAGCGGAGGAGTCTGGGCCGACAGGAATTCCCGCACTTGATGGTCGAGCTCTGTGTGGTGCCTGTGCGCGTTGTCGTTGGCCGGTGGGTTGGGGGTGAACTGCACCTCCATATACTCCGCCATGATCTCAGCTCGGTCATGCGCGGAGTATCTTCGCCTACCCTGGTTGTCTAGCAGAGGGTAGACGGGTGAGTCTGATCCGGTGAGGGTCTTGCACAGGTGGTACAGCGTTGTTTCGGACTCGGCTGCCGCGTCGATGGTCTTCTCCCAGTCATCATCTTCGCGGGCGCCGAGTGCTAGCCTCACTTCCTGTGCAAGGCGGTTGAGGTCACGCTTGACCGTCGGACAGCGAGTGCGCGCCCATAGCTTGCGCAGGGCGCGCTTCCTCCTCAGCATGTCGCGGAGCGAGCTCGAAAGCAGGTCTCGTCGCCCAGTGGGGGGCATGGTGGTGGTGGCCTCCTGTTTGGCCGTCTGGATGGCCGCCGTGATGGTGTTGGCGGCCCGGTCAACGTCCACTGGGTTCGAGATGGGGCCTGCGAGCTCCAGCTCCGACAGCGCGACAGCGAACTTCTCCCAGTTGGTTTTGGCTCTGGGAGGACGCGGTATGGTGAAGTCGCGCTGGAGGTTGAGCGTGACCAGGATCGGCAGGTGTTCAGTGTCGAGGTCATAGAGTGGCTCGACACTGTTGGGGTGGTCAATCCGGTAGTGCAGCACGATGTCCAGGACGTCCGGGTGGTAGTGAGGGTTAGACGGTATATTGGTCGGTGCTCCTGGACCCAATATACCGTACTGGTGGCGCTCGCTGTCCTCGAGTAAAGCCCTTCCGGCCGGGGTGATGACGCGTGAGCCCCAGGCTTGGTGCTTCGCGTTAAGATCACCCACGACTAGTGTGGGGGCGTGCGACTCGAGGAGTGTGTGGACGTCGGTGCTGCAGAAAGTCGTGGCAGGTGGTCGGTAGGCGGCATACAGGAGGAGCTCCTCCTCACCGGCGTGAACACGCACTCCCTGCGTACGCAGGGATGTGTATGGTGCGTGCTCAACTTCTTCATGTACTATGTCCCTCCGCACCAGGGCCGCCGTTCCTCTGAAGGCGTGACCCCGGGGAGAGACTTCGTTGCGCCGGTACACTAAGAAGTTCGGGATACGGAGCTCGACGTGTTCCGCGAGCTTGGTCTCGCCCAGGAGGATGACGTGGACATCCTGCGACTGGGCGAGCGTTGTGAGCTCGCGGATGTGGCCTCTGATGCCGCCCGGGTTCCAGTACAGGACCCTCAGCAGGATGGGAGTCGCGCTAAGACCGCCATCCCTGCTGCGATCGCCTGTACTGCGCCCTGTCCTTGTAGGTAGGTAGTCAGCCCGGTCGTTATTGCCTCTAACACAACCCGGACTATGGCCATGATGTCCGGGCTGTGTCTCGCTTCCCCCTGTTGAGGTGCGGGGGGAGGCGGTTGGGAGGCGGTGAGGGGGGAGGCGGTTGGGAGGCGGGCCTTAATTTTATTATTGTACCTTGTTCGAGTTTCGAAATCGCAAACTAGATGGCGCTGTAGCCCTAACCAAACCAAGCGTTAACGATCGTAGAAAGAGAATAGATACAACGAAGTGTAACTTGGCTAAGTGGACCTACACCTAGGTACTTACTCATTTTTTGACATTAGAATTTTGCTGCCTTTTGTTGCTGAATTACCATAAAATGATTTGGAAAACTTTTTGACAGTGAAATCTGAAAATACACTGACTAAAGTGTTGATAGGTACCTATCTAGTTAAGTACTGAGTGCATGCAACAACTTAATTTAATTACTTAGGTAGATATATAAATTATTATTATTACTAGTGGTTCGCCCCGAACTGAGACCTCGCGGTAACGGTATCCCATGATTATTCATTCAATCGATACATGATAACCAAAACTGACATTATTATTATGCCCGTTTTCACCAAACATACCTAAATCATCCCCTAAGTAGGAGTCTCTTAACGTAGGTAGCTCCTAAATACAATCCTAAGTCCTAACATCCGTCCCAATATCCTTTTAGGTGTCCCGTACAGGATCGTGATAAATAAGTTGACAGAAAACATCAATCACCTAACTTATAGGTAGCCCGTAAAGGTTAGGGAACGTTAGTGAAAACATTGAATTATTATGTAGGTACTAACGAGTGAAACCGGGTTACGGGCATCTGTACAAATCGTCATCTATCGACGCGAATAGAAAATATACAATATTTAACTAAAATTTAACTAAAAAATAATTTTAATTGAATAATATGGTACAAAAAAAATTACAATACAATTATTGTATTATAATAAGTAACTAAATAATAATGGTCGACGCAAAACTGTTTTTGGGATAGGTCGTTAGTCGTAACTCGTAGTTCCATGGGAATAGTTACTGACTGCGCCATCTATTAGCATTATTGTGAAGCTATGTTGATGCTATATGAATTACTGATGTACATTAAAAATTAAATAATCTCGTTTCTT
The DNA here is from genome assembly GCA_029955525.1 of Oeneis ivallda. Taxonomy (NCBI): domain Eukaryota; kingdom Metazoa; phylum Arthropoda; class Insecta; order Lepidoptera; family Nymphalidae; genus Oeneis; species Oeneis ivallda. The sequence continues at coordinate 8,464,833 of JARPMR010000003.1, read as the reverse complement.
TATAATATTCATATAATTTTAGTATTTGTTGTTCAAGTACAGGATATAAGTGACCTAAAAACATAAAATCAGTTTGAAAATCCATAGCGGATTTTCCTAGAGAGCGTCTTCAAGCGAGCGTATAAAATCGCCACTTTGAAAGCCCCCCATTTCGTCAATTTTAAGGGAAAAATTAAAAAAAAAATATTTTTGTACTCAGTTCAAAATTATCTTTAAAATGATACGTAACAATTTTATGTAACGCGATATTTTTTTTTTTACTTCGCATTCGCTTCTATGAGAGCCCCCCTGAAATAAAGATTTTTATAACTTTTTAAGCCATTTTCGGCTGGAGGCCATCGGTTTACATATTATATCTAAATTTGAAGTAATTACGTTCAGTAATTCAAAAGTTATAAGGCTCTGACAGACGGACGGACGGACGGACGGACAAGTGCAAATCGCTCTAGTTAACTCAGAGACCTCGCTTCGCTCGGTCAATTATTTTATTGTTGCATGGCAATGCTCTGGATCATCTGTAGTTAGACTTTCGAAAATTGGTTTTAATGCGGAGAAATTGAATTAGTTGTTTTTATGTTTGAAAAAGAGTTAGTTCGAAACTTTCAACAGAGTATGATGATGTCGATTGGATACGCTGTGTTCAACTTTGATTAGTTGAGCCGTGAGCGTACTGTTTCATCTATAGTAGGCAACTGGGTAGGTAGGTACCTATTCATTCTCATTACCCTTATAGGTAAAGTACCTACCTTTTTACATACACAATATATTATATGTAGTAGGTATATTATCTTCTTTCAATTAGGTAGGCAGATAAATTGCTTTCTCATGGCACATAACGAAACACTGAGAAGATACCTACGTGAAATAAGGAGATTGAAACCGATTATCTGGAACTAATTGTGTAAAGATCGTATAGGTATAAAACACTTTTAAGATTTAGAAGAACTTTTTCTGAATTACGTTTGTATCCTAACTATCTTTTCTTTTTTGAACAAAAACTAAAATCTAAACACACCTTTCTATAGCTGCTGTTAGATGATTCGTTTAAGTTGTCGATAGCAAACATGTAACTATGTAAGTACTTAGCTATATTACATCGTCATCTGTCACCGTGAAAGCTGATGTTTGACGTCATTTTCTATGGTATTACCATGGAATTAGGAATAACGACTTAGTCTTCCTAGTTCCATGGGTTTTACGCTGAATCAGTTTTAGTAAATCGGTCACTGACGAGTGACGGCCTATTTTGATTCAACTATAATTAGAGAACTTTCTCACTGTCACCTATTTAAGTATTTCACCATTTTTTGGTGGGCCTTCAATTTTTTTATGAACGCATACAAAGTTTATCATTTACATTTTATTTTAATTCCAAAAATATTAAATTAAATAAATAAAAAATACATAATCTTATAAAAACAAAGTTTTCTATAAATCTGACCTATCTAGAACAATTTTTCTTACTTTGGTCATATTATTGCTAAAATGGGTAGAGAAGACGTATAGACGAATTAAGGCATTTTCTTTACATTTCCCTACAGACCAGCGATAAACGTAGGCTCTACAATCTCTGGCCATAATATTTTCTATCTATTGCGTACCTTGCGTGACGCGTATCCGGGAGGAACGCGGCTCAAAATGAATTGTAATAAATTAAATTGATTTCTAAAGACCATTAAAGGCTAAGAGATTACTTACCTACTTACTCATAGATAATTACCTACCTAGGTATTCTTCAGCTGAATATGGAACAGCTTAATTAAGTACCTACTTAGGTAGGTATTTTAAATGATAAGAATCGCGATTTAGGTACTACTTACTTAGATACATTTTACTTACGTTTTAAAAATTTCTTTCTTTTACCCGACTGCACCAGAAAGAAATAAAGATTTTGAGACAATAATTTTATCTCAGAGATTTTGAGCCAGTTTTAATGGTGAGATCTATAGATGGCACTCTCCTCTCACTCAGCTCATACTCAAGGACTGAGCTAAAACGAGACAGATTTGTGTCACATTTCAACTCTATCTTGAGTCTTGAGCAGAGCTAGAGTACGATCTATAGCTCAGGCTTAAGTCTTCCCCAAAAAGGAGCGAGCGACCTGTGATAGGTACCTACCTACTTACTTTTTGTGATATAGGATTTAAATGTAGATAAGTAGGTACCTAGGTACCTACATTTTGTATTAAGAGTTAAGACGCATGCACTCTTACACACTGAACGCGAAATTAAATGTATGTAGGTAATACTAACTAGCTGATGCCCACGACTTCATCCGCGCGGATTAAGGGTTTTTGATTTCCGCGGGAATTTTTTAATTTTCCAGTATAAAATATAGGTAGGTAGTTTATGTATAAGCTATTACATAGTGAAATTTCATCAAAATCCGTCAAGTAGTTTTTTCCTGAAAGAGTAACATTAAACATCCTGGATCCATTCATCTATAATTCTATACCTATACCTACCTACATCCATCGACCCTCACAATCTTTCGCAATTATTAGGAAGTAGAATATTATCAGTAAGAATCATGAACTTAGTATTAGGTGCCTAATAGGTAGGTAAGAAAGAAAGAAAGAAAGAAAATATCTTTATTCACTAATGGTGACACAGACAAAACTAGAGTAAAATTTCGTCTGTGACACCACCCAGAAAGGGTGTACAGCTCAGCACTATGTCCTGCGTATGAACCTATGCAAAAAAATGCATAAGTACAATGCCAGGCGCTGATTTTTAGGTGTGACCGAGGTGACGTCACAGTTACAAATTACAACAGTAAATTCTATCTATGGCAAAGTTCGAAAGGTAGCAGTATAAGTAAGCAGTAGTATCGAATATAATCACATTATTAAATACTAGCTGCCCGGACAGACTTCGTTCTGTCAAAAGTTAAAAGTAATTTTTTTTTTTTATTAAAACCTTCAGTGGACCTTAAGAAACTTACAAAAAAATAAATTAACCGAATTGGTTCATCCATTCTTGAGTTATGCGCTTACCAACATTCATTTTTATTTACATATATATAGATTACAATGTTATTATCACCAGTGTTAAGGAGGAAGCTTTATACACATATAATATATAGGTTATATACATAATATTATATAGGATAATAATATAGGTAGATAATCTTAATATAAAAAGGAAAAGGTGACTGACTGATCTATCAACGCACAGCTGAAACCACTGGACGGATCGGGTTGAAATTTAGCATACAGATATAGCTATTATAACGTAGGCATCCGCTAAGAAAGGATTTTTGAAAATTCACCCAATATGGGGTAAAATAGGGGGTTGAAAAATCGAACATAAGGTAAGCAAAGCCGCGGGGAAAAGCTAGTATAATATAATATAGGTAAATGTTATGGATGAGATATCATTCATTGTATGTGGTGGATGAAAATTTTCATCCACCACTAAAACGCTACTACGTACTTATACCTACTTAGCGTGCTGCGTGCATGGCGCGCATCCGTCCGGGAGGAACTCTGCTCAAATTGAATTAAATTAAATTGATTTATAGAGAGCCGTCCTCCGCCCTCCGACCGCGCTCCGTTCCGCCGTCCCTCCGACCACTCCGTCTTACTAATTAATGCTATTAGACGCGGAAATTAAGCGGAAAAATACGAGTATCTACATCACAGTTAATGTAGGTACCTACCTAATTCCAATTTTGTAAGTATTTTTTTTGTATTTTGTACTTGAAATTTTGTAGAAATTTTGTAAGATTTGTATCCGCCTTTCAAGGTCGTCCATTTTTGATTGAGTAGGTAGGTACCTAAGTAGGATTATATTTTAATTTTCTTCGCCAAGCGACGCATTTTCAATTCCGATTTCAAGTTTTTAGGGTTACGTTTTAGGTACGTAACCCTAAAAACTTGAAATCGGAATTTGGTGCCAAAGGGACCCTATTAAATAAGTACTAAGCCACCGCATGTCCGTCCGTCTGTCCGTCTGTCAGCGGGCTGTACCTCGTAAACCGTAAACAGTTGAAATTTTCACAGAGTATGTATTTCTATTGCCGCTATAACAACAAATACTTAATAAAAATAAAATTAAATTAAAAAATATAGGGGCTCCCAATCCCATACATGAAAAAGGAGTCGAAATAAAATTTTATTTTATTACCCTGGCATGTGGAGTGTCACTGTCTAGAGCAGAGTTCAAATTATTTTTTAGCTCTAAAAATGAAGAAATGGTGGGCCGTCAAAGTTGTTGGTTTTAGACCACTTTTGTTAAGGGATCTATTTCAAAAACTAATGTCAGAGGTGCGTACCCGGGATCGAACTTGCGACCCTCCGAATAGGAGACCACAGTCCTAACCACTATGCTATCACTGCTGTTCTAAAGATTAGCCCGTAGGTATAGATACACAGACCAAAAATTTAAAAAGGGGTGCTTAGACTGCTTGGGTTAGGTATGTTAGCTTATGTTATCGTTCAAACTTCAAACAATCAAATGTAATTTGAGACAGTTTTTTCAAAATCATAGACATACACTTATTTTCGACCGAGCGAAGCGAAGGTCTTTGAGTTAACTAGAGCGATTTGCACTTGTCCGTCCGTCCGTCCGTCCGTCTGTCAGAGCCTTATAACTTTTGAATTACTGAACGTAATTACTTCAAATTTAGATAATATAATATGTAAACCGATGGCCTACAGCCGAAAATGGCTTAAAAAGTTATAAAAATCTTTATTTCAGGGGGGCTCTCATAGAAGCGAATGCGAAGTAAAAAAAAAAATATCGCGTTACATAAAATTGTTACGTATCATTTTAAAGATAATTTTGAACTGAGTACAAAAATATTTTTTTTTTAATTTTTCCCTTAAAATTGACGAAATGGGGGGCTTTCAAAGTGGCGATTTTATACGCTCGCTTGAAGACGCTCTCTAGGAAAATCCGCTATGGATTTTCAAACTGATTTTATGTTTTTAGGTCACTTATATCCTGTACTTGAACAACAAATACTAAAATTATATGAATATTATAAAGAAACGAGATTATTTAATTTTTAATGTACATCAGTAATTCATATAGCATCAACATAGCTTCACAATAATGCTAATAGATGGCGCAGTCAGTAACTATTCCCATGGAACTACGAGTTACGACTAACGACCTATCCCAAAAACAGTTTTGCGTCGACCATTATTATTTAGTTACTTATTATAATACAATAATTGTATTGTAATTTTTTTTGTACCATATTATTCAATTAAAATTATTTTTTAGTTAAATTTTAGTTAAATATTGTATATTTTCTATTCGCGTCGATAGATGACGATTTGTACAGATGCCCGTAACCCGGTTTCACTCGTTAGTACCTACATAATAATTCAATGTTTTCACTAACGTTCCCTAACCTTTACGGGCTACCTATAAGTTAGGTGATTGATGTTTTCTGTCAACTTATTTATCACGATCCTGTACGGGACACCTAAAAGGATATTGGGACGGATGTTAGGACTTAGGATTGTATTTAGGAGCTACCTACGTTAAGAGACTCCTACTTAGGGGATGATTTAGGTATGTTTGGTGAAAACGGGCATAATAATAATGTCAGTTTTGGTTATCATGTATCGATTGAATGAATAATCATGGGATACCGTTACCGCGAGGTCTCAGTTCGGGGCGAACCACTAGTATTTGTATAGTTTACCAACATTAAGCGGACTAATTTGCGTATCAAATCTCAATGATGGATGCTTAACAGGCGGCTTCAACTTAAAGGTGAATCAACCTAAATTTAATGTAGCTACTCTACGGGCATACAAAAAATCCTATTAGGCGGTTGAACGCTCCCAAACATTAAACAAAGAGGCCCGATATTAGTATCCCTATATAAACGTAAGCGAAGCTCGGCTAGCAATAATTACGGTGTATTATATAAAGGGTGAAATAAAGAGCATTTCCAAACAAACGGAGCCGGGCGCTGTACCGACGAGGCATTCGGTAGTTCGTGTCATAGGTCATGTCTAAACTCATTAATCTTGACTCCATTTAATTTGGGAATAGAACACATGCGGCAAGAAGAAGGCGGCCGGCGCGACCACAGCGACCAGTGTTGCCACTGTATCTACTTTAGCCATTTTCGGGGTATATTATTTAGCACTTCTTTTAATGGTTGAACACATTTAGCCTGATATGGGTAATCTAGTACTAACTAATAAATTCTTATTAATGATACACAACTAGCTACTTAGCACAATAAAAAAAATTGTTAGTAGGTAGGCTAAACTCGGAGTAGGTACCTATCCTGTACACAGAAATGAGGAAAACTGTTAGAGTTGCCGACAACCTCAGCGAGTTTCGAAGCTGCAGCCAATGGGCGGGGTATATACCTATACCTATCTAGTTCGAAGAACCGAGGTAGGTAGGAATATGATTGTTAAAGTCCCAAGATGTTGGAGGGGCAACTCGCACCTGATAGCCGCTAGGTGGACAACGACATCAGACGAGTCTCAGCGAGCCACTACATACAAGCGGCGCCAGACCGAGACATGTTAAAGTATAGATATACAAAACTTATGTTCGGCAGTGAACATCTAGCGATACTGCACCGAGGATAGCAGTAATGGAAGATTCCCCATTTGATGCTGGATAGGCCTTCTCAAACGAATCGCTAGGAGCACACACATGCGGGACAAAATCATGGTCTATGGTGATAAATAGGAGATAATAAGAGATCTATGCTCATTGCCCATCCGTGGACGTCCATCGGGAAATAGCCTCTCTTTAAAAGCAAGGTGGCAACACTGGCAGCGACGACGGCCCGCGCGTGAATAGGCCCCGTACGAAACGAATGCGCTAGCGTGCACAATGAGCGCCGCGCGAACGGAGAACGGAGCGGATACTCCATTGTCGATCCACAAAAGAAAGGCAATCATTCGACATGAATAAATATCTTTGAATAATGGTGCCCCGCTTCCTATAATAAAATGTTTTATGTATTGGAATTATCGCGTATAAATCGCTTTATGCTTTCGTGTAGCCGCCTAAATGTTTTGTACTTCTTCCGCAATTTGTTAACATTACACATTGATTTATGGCGTGCCTGTAGTAACTTATGAATTTTTCTTGTGAATTCTTCAGTCAATCACACTTTAGAAAGTGTTTATGAATTACTTATCTACATAAATGAATTTCCTTGATGATGGCTTTGTGTTAAGACCAGGAACAAATTGGACGTAGAAATGGAACCGAACCGCACTACTGTTGATTTTGACCGAGTGAAGGGAGGTCTCAGAGTGTACGAGTAGGCCTATAGGTACTTGGGTGAATGTAGGTACACTTTTCCATCCATCTGAGTGTCTGTCAGACCCTTGTAAGTTGTAAGTCCTCAATTAATGAACATAATAATTACTTCAAATTCACAAATAATAAGTATGTATGTACTCGTAAAATGGCTCAAAGCAGAACATACCTAACTCAAAAAGTGAAGAAAAAATGTATTCGAAGAAAACGTTTATAAATGTGATGGGGAAATAAAAAGCAAATGATAGTCTTAACTTGGAAGTACCTAGTTACCTATCTCGATTGCAAGTTTGCAAGCTTGTTTTTTAGGGTGGATCGAAAAATTTTTTTTACCCTTATCCTTTTGTAATAGTGAAATTATGTTGTCTTACAAGTTCAATTTGAAATGTGTAAAATGTTATTAATTTATTTTAAGTGTAATAGCCCGCGCATCGATCCAGAAGTTTATTAAATTAATATAAAATAGTGACGATAGACGATACCCTAAACCAATAAAAATAATTTTATTTGTAAAAAAATCATACTATTGTGCCAGTAATGAGATTAAGTGACATTGTGTTATAACGCCCGCAATTTTTTACTAACATTTTTGATTTTATAATTTTGAAACAGGTAGTGCACTCCTAATCGTCGTAAGCGTATCGCTTAGCGCGTTTAATTTTAGTTTAGTTTTAGTATGTAATGTATCAAATATATTATAACAGGTATATTATAACGGTGCTGTACCACGTTTAACACTAGTTACATTATTTTCTCTTTAATTAATAATTTAGTTTACCATGGAAACTAGAAGACAACGATATCTGTGTCCTTTATTCGAGAGTGTAGAAGATGTTCAAGACAATGTCTTGCCGACCTACAAAGATGTCATGAATTGTTATGAATGGAATAAATTACAACTTAAAGTCAAAAATACTATCAAAGAACCATCATTTTTAGGGTTCCATACCAAAATGGTAAAAATGGAACCCTTATGGTGAGACTTTCTCCGTCCGTCTGTCACAGTCGATTATTTCAGTAACTATTAAAGCTATCGACATGAAATTTGGCATAGTTGTGTATAATAGTGGCCCAAAATCATTGGAATAAAGAAAAATCGAAAATTATTTTTAGTTTTAATAAAAAAGGGGGAAAATCGGGGGTTTGAAATTTCAAAGTAAAATAACTATATCGAGTGGGGTATCATATGAAAGGCCTTCACTTGTGCATTCTAAAACAGTTTTTTATTTATTCTTCTATATATAATAGTTTTGAGTAATCGGCCAAAATGTCGAAAAAAATACCGTTCCCCCCCCTTATCTCCGAAGTTTACCAATCGAAAAAACTGAAATAATTATGGTCAATAGAGGTTTATGTATATTTTACAGGAAAAATAAAACCAACGCTCTAACTAGCATAGTTTTTTTTATATTAACAATAAACCTCTGCAAACAAAGTTAACGATAAATAAGCAAATTAATATAATATTATCGTTTTACTTTTACTTTTGGAGTATGGAACCCTCGGTGCGCGAGTCCGACTCGCACTTGGCCGGCTTTTAGATATTACCGAGCTAGTTGAAGAAAAACGTCCCTGCCTCTCCTTTCACACACGAGAGTCATTCAGTTATTTATCTCCGAAGTTTACCAATCGAAAAATCTGAAATAATTATGATCAATAGAGGTTTATGTATATTTCACAGGAAAAATAAAAGCAACGCGAAAATTATTTTAGTTTGATTAAAAAAGGGGGAAAATCGAGGGTTTGAAATTTCAAAGTAAGATAACTATACCGAATGGGGTATCATATGAAAGGCCTTCACTTGTGCATTCTAAAACAGTTTTTTATTTATTTCTAGATATATATAATAGTTTTGAGTAATCGGCCAAAATGTCGAAAAAAATACCGTTCCCCCCCCTTATCTCCGAAGTTTACCAATCGAAAAAACTGAAATAATTATGGTCAATAGAGGTTTATGTATATTTTACAGGAAAAATAAAACCAACGCTCTAACTAGCATAGTTTTTTTTATATTAACAATAAACCTCTGCAAACAAAGTTAACGATAAATAAGCAAATTAATATAATATTATCGTTTTACTTTTACTTTTGGAGTATGGAACCCTCGGTGCGCGAGTCCGACTCGCACTTGGCCGGCTTTTAGATATTACCGAGCTAGTTGAAGAAAAACGTCCCTGCCTCTCCTTTCACACACGAGAGTCATTCAGTTATTTAAGGTAAATCATTTAGAAGATTATCTGCTAATCAGAAAAATATTATTCTACAAAATAACAGCATTTCGTTCGACATAATTTGTTCATGTAAATGTAAAGAAATTGAGCTTTGCTGTTTTCCAAGAGAAAATAGAGTACTAAAAGAAGAGAAGATGTTTTTGTTGAAACAAAGACAGGATTGAAAGATGCAAATTAGTTAAATAGACCGTGTTCTTACGGCTTAATCACAAAAATAATTTAAAACAAGCTTCTAAGGCTAAAAAAACTTGTTTGAACATTTCTATAAGTTAAGATAAATGTGATGCCGAACAACATGACTTTTTGTCATCTTCAAGTGATTCTGAAGGCAATATTTCTTCTTCTGATATGCTAAACTTACTTTCCACTTCACAAACAACAAAAAAATACACAAATCAGTAAAAAGTTTGCCCATACTGACAAAAAACTGCGACTGATAATGTTTCTTCGGTATTGCAAAGGTATTGCACGATATTGTGGGCATACCTACCTAACATAAATAGGTTAATTTTGTTACAGTATGTAACTAATGTTTTTTTTAACTAAAAATTGCACTATAATAATTGCGTGTGCATTTTATGTAAATTAGTTAATTTTATAGTAATTTATGATGGTTTCGTAATAAAATATGTAATTTTAAATAAATGTTGTTTTTTCAAAAATTTCCAAAACTTTGAATCACATGCGCGGGCTAAAGATATGATTTAAGTTTTTATAGCCAATTATTATTTGTTAAGACCTAAGACAACATAATATTACTATTAAAAGATGATTAAATTATAAAAAAAATGTCCATACATTAGTGACCCACCCTATTGTTTTTATATTATTACTAGCGACCCGCCCCGGCTTCGAACGTGTAGTACTTAGAGCATATTACGCATATGCTTTGCAAACTTTACCTTGAACAGCATATTGAAAAGTACGTAGGTTTATTTAAAAGAAGTAGCTATCGCTCGGAAACGCTCGGCTAATATTATTATTAGGTATAGCAACCCGCGGAAATTATTTTGGCGCGCGATCGTTTCTATTTTGCGATAACTCCTAAGATATTCATTTAAATTGTATACCTACCTATGATGTAATGGACTATCAGAATGTGCATGAAATGCGTTAAGTTGATAAGGATTAATACTGTATCTGTCTAAATAGGTATATTTCCAATTACCGCATAGTAGGTACGTGACCATTTTTTTAGAAGTTAAAATGGGTAGGTATATTGAGCTATCCTTAAAAGATAGATATATGCCATCGCGGACATTTTTGTAAAGAATTATCCTACCATACATACCACCGCATATTGTCCGCCAATTCGCAGTGGGCCAGCGTGGTGGACTATGGCCTATAACCCTTCTCTGAGAGGAGACCTGCGCTCAGTAGTGAGCCGTTGATGGGTTGCTAATGATGATGATGATGACATACCACCACCATACTTTTTCACCAGCGTTTTCGATGAAAGCTCCCAGGCGGCTTAAATTTTTCCGACATTGCCAACAATTATCGTCATATTTCAACCAATATACACAAAATCTTAACAAATTATACACTAAACCCTTTGTCATGAATCACCCTATCTATTGGTGGAAACTACATTAAAATCCGTTCAGTAGTTTTTGAGTTTATCGTGAACAGACAGACAGACAGACGCGGCGGGGAACTTTGTTTTATAATATGTAGTGATTAAAAACTAGGTAAGTAAGTAGGATGTGCAGAAATTTGGGCAATATAGATTAACAAATCTATTGATAAGCACCTACACTTACCTACGTAAGTATAAATACTTGTCTAAATATCCTGTAAGTAAATTGTTTCTTATAAATGTACTCTCAAAGTGCCTAATATACTTAATCTATCTATATATCTATATATATAAAAGAAAGTGGTGTTAGTTACACTATTTATAACTCAAGAACGGATGAACCGATTTGGCTGAAAATTGGTGGAGAGGTAGCTTAGAACGGACATAGGATACTTTTTATCCCGTTCGACCGCGTTTCCGTCAAGTCACTATAAAACGTGTGGTATAACAAAAACGCATCTGACATGGAATAACAAAACGCAAATGACAGTGGAATAACAAAACGTAGGTAAATGACAGCTAAACGTAATTTTGTCTTTGGTTAAGTAGGTATGGTAAAAAATTTGACAATTATAAAAAGTGTTATAATAAAGCATTACTGATATTATAAATGCGAAAGTGTGTTTGTTTGTTGGTTTGTCCTTCAATCACGTCGCAACAGAACAGCGGATTGATGCGATTTTTTTCATGGGTATAGTAATGGATGTAGTAGTGGTTCCTCAGACCGGGAGAGCTACTATTTATCTCGGATAATGAAAGAGTTCGCGGGATTTTTAAAAACTAAATCCATGCGGACGAAGTCGCGGGCATCAGCTAGTTATTAATAATTGTTAAAATTATAGATAGCATTTTAAGTAAGTAGGTAGGTATACATACCGAAGTACAAAAAAGTTCGCTTTAATAGTTCGGAATAACTTTATTATTGTCACAACAATATTCCGAACTACCAAAAGTTACTGTTACAAACAAAACTAGTAACACAACTCAATTGATGTTATTACAGACTAATTCGAAGGTTGGTTCCTCGCGTGAAATTGGAGCAAGCTAGTAGATAAGTAGTTGGGGGCACCTTGTAATTTGTAAACCGCCGAACCGCGTGCTTCTTAGAACTAACTACACGAGTATCTGTCCTTAATTTGAATACATTAGGTATTTCGTTTATAAACAAAAGAACAAATTAAGATACCGACGATATAGGTAGACTCGCGGTGGGGACCTGGAGGGCCTTAAAAGAAAAAACGTGCAAAAAGGTAAAAAATCTGGTCAAAAAGGTACCTAAAATAATACCTCATACGTATATCTACACGTAAATAAGAATTGATCAATTCAGTAGCCCTGATAATAACATTTGGATTTGAAAATACCTATCAGATAGGGAAAATGCAGCATTCGTGCTAAGGGAGGTATCACAAAATTATAACTTATTTGTAGAACCCAAAACAAATTTAGAATCTGATTCCAAAATTTAATAGGTAATATTTTAAAAAAGCCGGCCTTTAAAAAATAAGGTAGGGTATAATATCCAGTCTCCGGCCACTTAAGGTATCTGCAAACTTAATTCATTCATATGCTTTTTTTTTAAGTCGTGAATATATTCAAGAATACATTTAAAATTTATTTGAAATATTTAGGCTGCCAATATTTATAAAAAAAAAGGATTATGTGGTTTCATAAAACCACACAATCCTTTTTTTTTTAGTATGTTTTCTCCAGTGTCCGGCCGTCCCAACCTAGTGCCCGGCCACTTCGTGTCCAGTCTCCGGCCGCCTTCATAAAACGACTGAAAGCCTATTCAAAGCTGCACATCTACTACTAAAAAATCAAGCTAACCAATGTAGCGAAACCAAGGAACCTCGTTTTGGAAATTAAAACAGACACACTAGTCTCACAGATTTTTTTATACGGATACTGGCCGGAGACTAGTACTATATAGTACCTACTATAACTAGTTATCCGGCCGCTAAGTCTCGTTAAGGGCCGGATTACTAGGCAGTACTATCAGTTTCCGGCCACCATATTCTCATAGAAGATCTGTTTGTTACCCATAATATTTAATAGAGATTACTGGACATGAGGTTAATTGAAACTAAGAGAGACATTATCAATAAAATTATACTTCACAGTGTGCTCACGTTTAATAAAATACAATAAATCAATTCAATAATCAAAGCCAATGCCCGGCCGGGGTAGGTCGAATACTGGAAGTAGCCTTTTATTGCTCCAGTACACCAGCCTCTGATTTTTAGCGTTCCGTACCCAAAGGGTACCAACGGGACCCTATTACTAAGCCTACGCTGTCCGTCCGTCCGTCCGTCCGTCCGTCCGTCCGTCTGTCAGCGGGCTGTATCTCGTAAACCGTAATAGATAGACAGATGAAATTTTCACATATTATGTATTTCTATTGCCGCTATAACAACAAATAATAAAAATTAAATTAAATTAAAAAAATTAAATTAAAATGGGTAGGTGGGTAGATGTAAATCTTTTAATTTAATTTTTTTTAACGGAACCCTAAAAGAGCGAGGCCCGACTCGCACTTGGCCGATTTTTTTTTATATAATGGAGCAATTTAACGCATATTTTAATTTAAAACCAAGAAAATAGACATATATTTGTATCATAAAACTCAAATCTTTTTTAAAATAATGATTAATAGAACTAGAAGTCGCCACTTAAAATCACCTCTCTACTAATTTTTTTCTTAATGGAACGTGGCTGTCAACACTCATGATCTCACCTCTGCTTTCAAACTGGAACTAAAACACTAATATTTACTAGCGTCACATATCTTTGCGTCTAAGTTGTAGATAATTGAAAACAGTTTTTTAAAAATACCGCTTACTGGCTTTACTTATTGGCTCTTAATCACAAGATTCCTATTTTATTTACAAATGATGTCGTCTGGCCGGACACTTTTGGGGGCCGGTAAACTGGGCAAGTTACCCTGGTACGTAGGTATTTATAGGCATAGAATTTAGAGCTACTATTTGAATTCTGATAATCAAATAGGCAGTCTCAGTGCTGCAAGAAATCAGAATAAGTTTAGAAAAAGAATGTAAAGATAGAGAGCAGGGCGTAAGCAGGTAGCGTTTAAGAAAAGTCATTTCAATTTCTACCTACATAGTAGAAAGGAATCTACCAATAATAATTAAAGAGAAGGAAAAAGCAACAAACAAACAAATTTTCGCATTTATAATTGACCGAGCGAAGCGAGGTCTCTGAGTTAACTAGAGCGATTTGCACTTGTCCGTCCGTCCGTCCGTCCGTCTGTCAGAGCCTTATAACTTTTGAATTACTGAACGTAATTACTTCAAATTTAGATATAATATGTAAACCGATGGCCTCCAGCCGAAAATGGCTTAAAAAGTTATAAAAATTTTTATTTCAGGGGGGCTCTCATAGAAGCGAATGCGAAGTAAAAAAAAAAAATCGCGTTACATAAAATTGTTACGTATCATTTTAAAGATAATTTTGAACTGAGTACAAAAATATTTTTTTTTTAATTTTTCCCTTAAAATTGACGAAATGGGGGGCTTTCAAAGTGGCGATTTTATACGCTCGCTTGAAGACGCTCTCTAGGAAAATCCGCTATGGATTTTCAAACTGATTTTATGTTTTTAGGTCACTTATATCTTGTACTTGAACAACAAATACTAAAATTATATGAATATTATAAAGAAACGAGATTATTTAATTTTTAATGTACATCAGTAATTCATATAGCATCAACATAGCTTCACAATAATGCTAATAGATGGCGCAGTCAGTAACTATTCCCATGGAACTACGAGTTACGACTAACGACCTATCCCAAAAACAGTTTTGCGTCGACCATTATTATTTAGTTACTTATTATAATACAATAATTGTATTGTAATTTTTTTTGTACCATATTATTCAATTAAAATTATTTTTTAGTTAAATTTTAGTTAAATATTGTATATTTTCTATTCGCGTCGATAGATGACGATTTGTACAGATGCCCGTAACCCGGTTTCACTCGTTAGTACCTACATAATAATTCAATGTTTTCACTAACGTTCCCTAACCTTTACGGGCTACCTATAAGTTAGGTGATTGATGTTTTCTGTCAACTTATTTATCACGATCCTGTACGGGACACCTAAAAGGATATTGGGACGGATGTTAGGACTTAGGATTGTATTTAGGAGCTACCTACGTTAAGAGACTCCTACTTAGGGGATGATTTAGGTATGTTTGGTGAAAACGGGCATAATAATAATGTCAGTTTTGGTTATCATGTATCGATTGAATGAATAATCATGGGATACCGTTACCGCGAGGTCTCAGTTCGGGGCGAACCACTAGTTATTACTCTATTTTGTTATTAGTTTAGTAAGTCGATAGTAAGTACGAGTACTTATATAGTCCTCTAATCTGGATTTTTATCTCCGACAGCAAGCCGCCGTTTCCATCGCGGTAATTACAGAGTTTAGAGGCTACAGTGAATTATTAGACTCGCCGCAGTATAATCAACACAATAATAATTGTTGTTCTACGTGCTGTGTTTGTGGTCACTAGGTCTGACCCGGATAAATTGAATTTTGAGCGTTTAGGGGATAACGGTTTATTTAAGTTCCTTTAGATATCTACATATCGACACCTGAGATTACAATGGGCTTATAGGACATTTTGGCCAAAATGACTTTTTAATGGTATCATAAGTACTCAGTTTTTAGGGTTCCGTACCCAAAGGGTGCCAACGGGACCCTATTACTAAGCCTACGCTGTCCGTCCGTCCGTCCGTCCGTCTGTCAGCGGGCTGTATCTCGTAAACCGTAATAGATAGACAGGTGAAATTTTCACATATTATGTATTTCTATTGCCGCTATAACAACAAATAATAAAAATTTAATTAAATTAAAAAAATAAAATTAAAATATTTCCTTGGGTACATGGAAATATTTTTATTTAATTTCTTTTTAACGGAACCCTAAAAGAGCGAGGCCCGACTCGCACTTGGCCGATTTTTTACACTCTATCGATCTGTCCTATCCACGTCTCAATATTCGCTAAAAAATGTTATTTACGACGAAGATTTTTAGTGTTCTTAAACATGAATTTTCGAATAAATAGATCCTAAAGGACACTCACTAATACGAAATAAATAAATAAAGGATGTATGAGAAAAACATTGGAAATGTAATGGTCGTAAGGCACCTTGTACTAAAACGTATCAAATTTAAGGGGTGTAAACTGTAAGGTACAACTGCACTACGTGAAACACGGGTGTAAGTCACTTACGCCCGCAAAACAGAATTACCAAAAAAACAAAGTGACCCTTACGCCCTCTAAGTAATCCTAAGCTGTAATTGTCGACCGAGCGAAGCGAAGGTCTTTGAGTCTACTTGAGTGAATTTGCACTTGTCCGTCCGTCCGTCCGTCCGTCCGTCTGTCAGAGCCTTATAACTTCTGAATTACTGAACGTAATTACTTCAATTTTAGATATAATATGTAAACCGATGGCCTCCAGCCGAAAATGGCTTAAAAAGTTATAAAAATCTTTATTTCAGGGGGGCTCTCATAGAAGCGAATGCGAAGAAAAAAAAAAATTTTTGCGTTTCATAGGGTTACAGTACCTCATTTTAAAGATAATTTGGAACAGAGTACAAAAGTATTTTTTTTTTATTTTTTTCCTAAAATTGACGAAATGGGGGGCTTTCAAAGTGGAGATTATATTTGACCTCACAACGGAATAACCATTGAAAGCTGGGGCTTGAAAGTTTTATAATTTTAGCGTAATATCATGTACTTGAACAACAAATACTAAAATTAGATAAATATAATAAGGAAACTAAATTATTTAACTTTTAATGAGCAGCAACAACAGAACTTCACAATGATGTCAATAGATGGCGCTCTCATCTCATATAGCAAATGCAGCTATATGTAACATATTATTCAATTAAAATTATTATTTAGTCATTTAGCAAACATCAATAAAACTTCACGTTGCAGTTTGTTTTTACATGTTTTCTGATCGTGTCGATAGATGACGCTGTGTACAAGTAATTTAATTTGAATGTTCCAAAAAACTATACCTAAGTTTGATTGAGGCCTTGAGGATTTCACTATAACAGTTCCCTAACCTTTACGGGCTACCTATGTTAGTTAGTTGACACTTTCTGTCAACTTTGTTATTACGAACCTCTACGGGACAACTAAAGATGAAAATGACATTGGGATGTTAGGATTGTATTTAGGGGCTACCTACGTAAAGAGACTTCTACAAAGGGGATGATTCAGATATGGTTGGTGAAAACGGGCATAATAATAATGTCAATTTTGATCGTCATGTATCTATTGAATGAATAAGTAATTATGGGAAGCCGTTACCGCGAGGTCTCAGTTCGGGGCGAACCACTAGTTATTCATATCAAACGAGGTTATAGCATATTTATATGGTGATTGTGAAATTATTTTTTCTAAATACCTTTGCTATCTGATTTTAAAATTTTTACCATTTTTTTAAAAACATCGATTCTACAAAATAATTGTGTTTTTATATCCCATATGTGTGTTATGACCCATGATTAATTTAAATTTTATAAAAATCGGGTCGTAAAAGACGATTAAAATTATTTCTTTGGGTGTATAGGACATCTATTTTTACACTAGGTACTGACCAGAGATAAGAACAGGCATAGCTAAAATACGCATTGGTACATTTTAAGAAACTTCTTCCCAAATGAAATCTTTATAGCTAAAAGTAAATAAGTTATATTCAAAAACTTTTTACTTTCGTTTTTCGCTTTCGCTTCTCCTGAAAAGACGTATGTTGTCCTTTACGCCCTTTGTAATCAGAGATGTCGATATTTGAACTTTAACGATATTTTAATATAACATCAATTATTGCTATCATAACTAATATAATATTATAACACCACGAACACAAGGCTTGTTTCATATACTTAGTGAGTTTGAACTATAGTGATTCTGAACCATAGAAATTAATCTTGCCTCCTTACACTACAAGAAATATTCCACCAAGCAGTATTTGAACCAAGAAATCCTTCACGCGCAAAGCGAAAGATTCAAACAGAAGTTAAAAAGGAAAGGAACAGTGTTGGCGATTTAGAGTCGAATAATATCATCAATTAGTAGTTAGGTACCTGAGCTGTCTGGGATCTGCTGTTACGTATTTACTTCTACAACTCTTATTGACCGAGCGAAGCGAGGTCTCTGAGTTAACTAGAGCGATTTGCACTTGTCCGTCCGTCCGTCCGTCCGTCTGTCAGAGCCTTATAACTTTTGAATTACTGAACGTAATTACTTCAAATTTAGATATAATATGTAAACCGATGGCCTCCAGCCGAAAATGGCTTAAAAAGTTATAAAAATCTTTATTTCAGGGGGGCTCTCATAGAAGCGAATGCGAAGTAAAAAAAAAAATATCGCGTTACATAAAATTGTTACGTATCATTTTAAAGATAATTTTGAACTGAGTACAAAAATATTTTTTTTTTAATTTTTCCCTTAAAATTGACGAAATGGGGGGCTTTCAAAGTGGCGATTTTATACGCTCGCTTGAAGACGCTCTCTAGGAAAATCCGCTATGGATTTTCAAACTGATTTTATGTTTTTAGGTCACTTATATCCTGTACTTGAACAACAAATACTAAAATTATATGAATATTATAAAGAAACGAGATTATTTAATTTTTAATGTACATCAGTAATTCATATCGCATCAACATAGCTTCACAATAATGCTAATAGATGGCGCAGTCAGTAACTATTCCCATGGAACTACGAGTTACGACTAACGACCTATCCCAAAAACAGTTTTGCGTCGACCATTATTATTTAGTTACTTATTATAATACAATGATTGTATTGTAATTTTTTTTGTACCATATTATTCAATTAAAATTATTTTTTAGTTAAATTTTAGTTAAATATTGTATATTTTCTATTCGCGTCGATAGATGACGATTTGTACAGATGCCCGTAACCCGATTTCACTCGTTAGTACCTACATAATAATTCAATGTTTTCACTAACGTTCCCTAACCTTTACGGGCTACCTATAAGTTAGGTGATTGATGTTTTCTGTCAACTTATTTATCACGATCCTGTACGGGACACCTAAAAGGATATTGGGACGGATGTTAGGACTTAGGATTGTATTTAGGAGCTACCTACGTTAAGAGACTCCTACTTAGGGGATGATTTAGGTATGTTTGGTGAAAACGGGCATAATAATAATGTCAGTTTTGGTTATCATGTATCGATTGAATGAATAATCATGGGATACCGTTACCGCGAGGTCTCAGTTCGGGGCGAACCACTAGTTTTATGTTATCTCATTAGTTTCTTTGCGTTAATTGTGAGAAGGAACTACGTCTGTTTAAATAAAACATGATTTACACACAGTTGATGCTTTGTGAAATCTTTTGTATTGTCAATGTATGGGAATAATAAGAACATTATCATTACAATGGCATCGTGTAAACACATTTGATAGTCAATCTTTAATTATTGTAAGTTGTATTAATTGGCCCTGTAGATAAATGAATTATTAATATTTGATTAGGTAATAAATATGTTTTTCGCGCAATTAATATTCGTTATTAGCTATCATATAAGTACCTAGATCTTGTAGGTATATTGAGTAAATGATACAAATTAATTGCAATGCATTCGGATGCCTAAATAATATAGGTATACCGCTACTTACTTACTCACTTAAAACTAATCACGCCTAAGAGAATATATCTCTATAAACGCTAAAACTCTACCTATAGCCGTCTCCTCCACCCCTATAACGGCCCCTTTCCTCACATCTAATCAATTTAACCACAAACACGACAGGCACACACCATCTGAACGTGAGGGTAGTTATCAAAAACATCTAAATATCAATTAATTAATTACACTAATCTAAGCGTACTGGCAATATTTATTGGATTAGGGTGCGTTTGCCATCGCAATCCCTCAATCAAATACAACGACCTAGACACGAAAGCATCTATAGTCGGATGAGTCTCTGGGCAGAGACTGAATTCGTATCGTGTAGTTTCGAATTGTGTATGTTGCTGGCCCTACTGGCCGCTAGAGCGTCACCGGGGGGTTGGCAAGCGCGAAGCTCTGCCTGGGGTTTGAAAAAGAGCTCTAGGGCTCGAAGACATCGGGGGGCAACGTCTTCCTAAGGGCGCCTCCTGTGAGGCTCGGAGCACGACTTAGGATGACGTTGGGACGAATGGGAGGAGTGGCTGGACTAAGTTAGTCCGTACGTTCCCGTGATCGTGGTAAGGATCCACGCCCAGGTGACGTTAGAAATCGGGGACCTCATCTTCGCCGGCGAAGACGCTGTGCAGAGGTTGTTTGTGTGTGCAGCCCTACCTGATAAGGAGCGTTGTCGGTCGTTGTCTGATCGTCTGGATCGAAAAGGACGTGTTTGGGATGTCGTTTGTCGGGTGGGTATCGTCAAAACAGCCGTTTTATACTAATATTTCAAGATGGCGTGCCCGCGCTGTCAAAGTCAAATGTCAATTTGATTAAACTTATTTCAATATTTAAAAGTATACGGTTTTTTTTTTAATTATCAAAATCAAAACAATACTCTTAATTAATTAAAGGAAATCAATTTTAAACCTAGTAGGTACCTAGGATTCAGGCTTACAACCATATAAATCTTAATAACAAGGCAACTTACAACCAACAATCAAGTTTAGATACCTATGTGCTAGTTGCTAGGTACGTATAAACGACATGTTTTTAGCGCAAGCTAAGTAAGTATATCTCGAATGAAGGTACCTTAGCTCATAGCTTTAGAATATGTTTAGAACATACAACCAACTAGGTATGAGATCAGTGGCGAAACTATACCTCGACACCCGTGGCAAATGAATCGGATGGAGTCTTCTCCCACCCATATAAAGAAGCTCAAACAAAGTTATTTTTGTTTTATTTTACAATGTCCTCACAGACCACAGCTCTCTCGGGCATTTAACCTAAATGCCACCCTGTAGTTACGCCACTGTATTAGATCTAAGCAAAGCTATTTTATGTTAATTATGAAATGACGATGAGGTAAGGTTACTTAATAACCTACCTACTCGTATGGCTTGCATTTCTGAGTAGGTACCTACCTAAATACTCGTAACGTGTCGGTGGATTTATTACAATAGGTACCCGAATACAGGCCTTCTAAGTATAATTCAGCCATTAGATTAGATTGTAGCGTCGCCGTCTTTGATGTTAATAAAATTGCTTTGTTTCACGTAAGTAGGTACATAGCTAGACGGGGATTCCCATTAATTAGCGTAATGTGTTGTTTTAAGTTTATTGACTATTCGTTAATGTAATTAGAATTATCTTGTCGGATCTCACTCCGCATGTAAGTACAGAAGCAGAACAAAGTTGATTTTATGCGAAAAATTTCCAATGCATAGTTCTGATAATTACATCACACTTTGCATAATTTTAAACTACTTACCTACCTACATCCAGCTAAAAGTTGGTAGATATACCCACTATGGATAGCTAATAAGTGATTTATTTGTGAAAATCGTTCATTGTGCTTATTTAGGTAGGTATTTTTATCTGTCACCTATGATAGATCTAGATAGGTATAGATATAGGAATTGGATATTAGGTATATTATTGTCATAGGTAATATGGATGGTGACAGCAATTTAAAAAAAGTGGCATTTGGCACCCCTATAGAAAAAGCGTTTTTTGACCCGGCGGCGGTAAAATTAATTTTCTTTAGATAAAGTTTCTGGGGAGAACCACAACTTAGTTTTGCCCGAATTAAAACTTGCCACTGCTTGCAAAGTTGCAAATTGCAACGCGGCTCCAGCTAAGTTTTAGTTTGTGTAAATAAAACTTTAAATTCCACTGCAATCTCACAAAAAAGTTACCATGATGCGGCGCCGCAACACGCCGTACGTTATAACTCTAAATTTTTTATAGATACACGTTTTTCTCAAGGTACCTATTCCTTTTTCCCCACTAACCCATTACTGAAGGTAAACTAAAACCTTTAAAATCAAAACAACAAAACTACAAGGCAATTTATTTTCATAGGGCGGCCGCCCTCGCAAATTCATTACTAGCACAAGCTGGCGCTTCCGTTTCCGACAACCCTCACTCGTATGTTTAAATTACAGCACATAGAACATTTTCCTAAAGCAGATACACATTGCTAGTTGTTCTTTAAAAAAGTGTTCAACGTTGAAGGGAATTACGCAATGTATAACATTTCCGGAAAGTTTATCGAGTCTCTAGGCGGTTGTCACTTCGGTGATTGCCACGGCCTGACGTGACTTCGTTTGCATAGCGCCTAAGGGAAAACTAACATAAACTTTGATGCACTTTGCTCACGATTTTGCGAGTGTTCTTTTTGTATTATGGTTTCCTTTGGTTTGATTTGTATCAACTTCGTTTAAACGCCTTTTGACAATGGCTTTGGAAGGCACAATCGTCTATGAAAATATAACATGAATATTTTAATATTTTTCAAGTATTTGAGCTAAGGAAGAACTGACGATCTTAATCGACTCGTGGCAGCCGTTGGATACAAGGGGCACAACATCGTATTTGTGGCGATTCTTGCAAGAGACTTAAGTCCAACACTGGACATCTATCTCTACACTACGACGATGATACTAAACTGAAACTAAATTAATAAAAGTACAATAAAAAAAACTAAAGAGATAATAATACCTACTATCTATATAATATAGTTCCCATAATTCGATGATAAGTAATTTAATATTGAAATCTGAAACTATTTAACGCCGCTGCGCCGGAACCTCAAAGAGCTAAGAATAAAATGAAAAAGTTAATAGAAAATAATCCTTAAGATCATGCTGACAAGGTTTGTTTTCCATTATTTTCTTAGGCAGAGAATGAGATGAAACCTGTAAGATAATAGGGCGGCTAGTTGAGCTTACAAATAACAAGCTGTTATATGTGATTCGTCACGTATGAGATCAACGATTTGTAGGTACACCAAGGATTTTGTATAATCTGGAGGTACGCACACTCCTTGAGTCTCGTTATCTTGTCTATGCCTTTAGGTAGGTACATTAGTGCGTACTTACTTATGTGCTACGCTTATGTGAAATACGAATACCTACTTCATGCACCTATGTTTATAACTGTGTACATACCTACGTATACCTACAGGTATGTGTTCATACATTTTATAATGTATTAGTGGGTACATAAAGTACCTACCTACCCTTTAGGGCCGATTTACACCGGAATGGCAGCGACCGGTAGCGGCCGGCAGCGGTCGGCAGATGCGCGACGAGGCCGGCCGCTGGCAGCCGCTGGCGGCTCGCTCTTGCCTGTTTAAGTTTTACATTCGGCAAGGAAACTCGTGTGTTTGAAGTGAAAATAATGAAATTGGTTATTATAGCACTTATTTCTGAAGAAGAAGTAAGAAACAAACAAAGGAAAAAAAGAAGGGGGTGTGCAGAGCGGGAAGCGCGGGGCCGCCGTGTCCGTGAGCGGTACTCAAGCGATACTGGTCATTTATTAAGTGTAGATAAAGTTTAAAATTATTTAACACTGAAAGTGCTCGCCGCGCCGTTTCCGGCCGCTGCCATCCCGGTGTGAATCGGCCCTAAGTCTTTGTAATTATAAGTACTCAAAGCCTTAAGTATTTTTCGGGAAGCTCTTTTTGTAGGTCAGCATCAACCCATCTGGCCTACTTGATACTGGGCACAAGTCTCCTCTCGATGAGAAGGGTGGTCATAGTCTACTACGCTGGCGAAGTGCAGATTAGCAGATTTCACACCGAAAATAGCCAATTCGGTCCGACAGTTCTCAAGTGATGAGCTTACTGGCGTATACAACCTCATTTACTTACCTAAGTAGTAGTTAGTAGATTTGTGACACATGGAACTAGGAATTACGACTATGATTTGTGAAGTAGCCAGCTGTCAGCGAACTAAGTATTCGACTTTGGAACGTACTAATTCAAATAGAGCTCGCGTTGCGCACACGGAATGCAGAGTACAGAATGCAGCAGTTCGCTTCCGCATTTCATTCCAACAACCTAGTCGACCAGAGCCAGCAAATCCTACCTATTAGGTACTTATTAGTAATTTACCAGAATTGTTAATCCTAGTTTATTTGTATAGACCTATATTTAGTTGATATTTATTCTTGTAAGTGAAGATTATTTACCTATAACATGACTTGTAACAGTTCATCGAGGTTCTTATTTTCCACCATGATGCTGGGGCACCCTTCACGCTTGATCTATAATTAGTTATAGATAGATATAGATATATAGGTTACACTAATAAATATTAACACGGTACGCATATTCACATAATAAAATAATGATGGTGTGCACTATACCATACGCATAAACGGATTGCAGAAAATGGTCAAAATGTTTAAAAAACCAAGAAAAGAGCTTCATACCTACATAATTGGAAATCATATTTTATCGATGCCATATCTTGGGTATTTTCATGCTGAAAATTACTTAAGGGCCTAACAGATTGATTTGAATCAGCATTAAATATCCTAAGGCGTTACATTAGGGTCCGAAATTGTTGGTTAATTTTGCCAGATCATTACACAAACGTGCTTCGACGCCCAAACAGGGCTGTTAAATCCAACGCCACTCCATGAGTCCATGTAAGTAGGAATAGCAATATGCATCAGCGCCTCTGCATCAGCAGTTCTCTCGCAATTGATGGGTCAGGTAGGTTTATCATTGGAAATACCGGACTTAGGACTATAGTCAAAGATATATGGAGGTCTACCTACTCTTGACTTGCTATAATTACTTAGGGCGCCGCAGCAGGTAGTTATGTGGTAAGTAGGGTAGGCTGGTCTAAGAGCACGCATCCGATAAGAGTACGCAATGCCAACACTCGTGACGCTGTTAACGTTACGCGGCTAACTTCAGAGTTATTTTCAAGTGCAAGCTATTGGCAAGTGCTGTGCGAAAAAATAACAAAAAACATGCAAAAACACAAAAATTACTTAAGTTTAAACATTTTTACCTATTTTCTTAAATAATTTTAGCGTTTTGGGATTATGTTTGTGAAAAAACTACAAAATTTTAAACAAAAACGATAATACGGCTTGATCGGCAAGGAATTCCCCTAGAGGTCACAGCGACAATGATTCCGGTCGATGCTAATAGATGACGTTACACTTCGCTCGATCATAAAATCGTTAATGTGTGAAAGAATACGCACTTGTGTATGTTACAAGAGTACGCGCGTACTCTTACACACATTATTTTATTTTTATTTTTTTCACATGTATTTTAATATTTATTTGTATGTTTAAATCCGCTTTCCGGTATAGCTCAACTACCACGAGCTGAAGTAATCTCAAGATCGAACCGCAAAAGAGCAAAGTTAGACATTTTGAGTTGACCTCCGTTCTAGTTGGTTCTCGAAGAGGATTCGGCCTCAAAATAAGCACCAGTGAAAAAAAGACTGCGAAATCTATTACTAAAGGAGATATAAAACTAAAACTTCTAAAGAATAAACCCAAAAAGAAAATGTGGGGATGTCCCTCATGACGTGGTACCTCCAAATGAAGACTGAATAGGATGTTCCAAATGATGAGGTGGCATGAAGCCTGTATGATCTATGAAGCTGAAAATATGTATAATTGTGAAATCTGCAAGTAGCATGGACACGAATGAGAATGAGTTAAGAAATATGAGATATTTTTTCCTGCGTACTCTTATCAACTTACATGCGCACTCCTATCCAGTAGCTCGTGTAAGAGTAAGTATTTACCACTTTTGTTATTTTTTTTATTTTTCTAATATATGGCACATTACTGTTACATTTCATGTTACTTTATGAAAGCTGTATAAATTGAGTACCAAATAAAAATTAAGCTGATGATCTACAGTTAGTGAATTTTATTTCAAAACAGTTTGAACCTTAAGTGCGTGCTCCTAGACCAGCCTACCCTACCTACTAGGAATAAAACAGAATACGATAGCCTCGTGAGAACTGTCAACTGTGCTTGAGTTGTATTTCTGTTTACGGCCCAGATTCAATTGTCTCTACGTTTTCAGCGGATACCTACCTAACATCTTTAAAGCTGGGTACGAGTAAGTAAGTACGTGGCAAGTGGCAACCCTACATCCGTGTGTGTGCGTGGTGCGGCGTAAATTCGTCACGGGTGCTTATCAAGCGAGCACTCGATAAAGGCGTGTCGATGTTTTGTTATTACAGAGAAGCTCACAGTAATCATAATCATGCCCGTGTGATATCCCAGCATACTGCCTGGACGCATTACTTCACGATGTTTAAATCTTCTAAACTGAAGTTATTGATTAATTTCTATGCAGATATACTTTCTTTATGCGACGTCCATCCTCCAGTTTCAAGTAGTTTCGCAAACTGAGGTGGGTAGGCACCTTCTTAATTTTCCGAATGAAAACGAACCATATCAATAATACCAGTAATTTTATTTTAACCAATCTCCGTCGCGAAACCGTTAGCATGACATACTAAGAACACCTGCGAAACCTTTCCGCTTATCTAGGTACATTTTTGTTTCACGCGGAGGGTGGCGGAGGTGTAAAGTCTTTGCCTCTCTGCGTTAGAACTAAGACTAATATACCAAAATACTATGGTACTCTATGATATCAGACGAATTAAGTAGGTATATGTTGTAGCTTCAGCGGATTAATTTTTTAACAGGTGT
This sequence comes from Oeneis ivallda, assembly GCA_029955525.1. Lineage (NCBI taxonomy): Eukaryota > Metazoa > Arthropoda > Insecta > Lepidoptera > Nymphalidae > Oeneis > Oeneis ivallda. The sequence goes on along the minus strand of JARPMR010000003.1, from coordinate 8,438,094 downwards.
TTATCGCGGCTGCAGGTTTAAAGTTATACTTACCTGCTTATAATAGATATGTTATATACTTATTACGTATTATTACTATTAATTTCTCAAAAAGTAGATACCTACCTATTAGGACAAATATCGTATTCATCGTAGTTCATACTTTTTTTCGTCAGAAATGACATTGGTTCGCTATTACCAGAATAATTAATTCCAACACCGTCCCAGTCAACTAAAAAAAGCTCTCAAGGCGTCCGTCGTTACTTGCATATTTTTTGTCCAAAGTAGAGCGCATTTTCGCGCCCTAAACTTGCCCTAAGGGTGATTTATGATAAAAGTTATAAGCATTTTTAATATCAACGAGCCTTAAAGCCCTTTGTAGATGCCGCCGGAATGATAACCTAATTAACAAACGTTATACCTATATCATTGGGTGAGCGCAAATACGAGATAATATTTATTAACGGGCAAAAGGCACAAAGGCTCTACGCTACGTCGAGGGTACGTCGTACATTCGAGCGCGCTTAATTGCTTCTTATCTCCGATCTGCAAATCGGTGAAGTTAAACCGTGTTGTAATGTCGATAGTGGCCACAGCAATATGCTTGTTACAACTGATAGTATTCTGTGTAGGTAGTTCTGTGAAACTGCTTCTTACTAAACTATCAGTTAGGGGCTAGTTTAATATTAGCTTAATAGGAGGCAAAACCATGGAAACAGTAAAGCAAATCTAAATAATAAAAAATCTTATCGTACCTATGGAATGACTCCATACGATGTTGATGTGCAGTCGCATCCAAGGTTCCCTATAAGCTTGACGATATCGTCAGACCAGCGGGATGGAATGCCTACCACAGTCTCTTCCTAGTAGGTACTTAAGTACGTGCCGGTCTCCATTCAAGAACGAGTCCATCGGTCATCTGTTGTCCTACAAACAAGACTCTTCCCTGCGTCAAAATGGAACCAGACAGTAAATATTATCTACCTACATGTCAAGTTTAGGAAAGGTAAAGGGCAGGTTTTGGCTTCATAGAGCGCTACCTCCGTCACATGAAGTGACAAAATGTCACATAAGTAGGTACTTAGCTGTTTTCGAAGTGTGACATAATGGGTACCTACTTCCATGAATAGTAGATTATTAACCAAGGGGATAAAGCAGTGTCTTCTGTCGCGGGTGACGATTTAAATCGAGAGCGCAACGAATTACTCGAGGTTTACTCCCGAGCGTAGCGAGGGTGTTAAAAACTTAAATCACGAGCGAAGCGAGGGATTTAAGACGAGTCCTGAGTGTAGCGAGGGATTTAAGTTCACCCAAGACTAAGACAGCTTTATCACCGAGGAAAATACTCTACTTTTCGTACCATTTGCGAAAAAATTAACACAATAATAATATGAGATAAGCATTTATTAAAAACAAGCTGATGCCCGCGACTTCGTCCACGTGAAGTTAGTTTTTTGTTTTTTTTTTGTATTAAAACCTTCCGTGGAACTTAAGGAACATACAAAAAAATAAATTAAGCGAATTGGTCCATCCATTTTTGAGTTATGCGCTTACCAACATTCATTTTTATTTATATAGAAGATAGATAATGACAATTAAAAGTAAAAGTTAACATTCGAAACATTGGTCCAATTATTGATAGAGAGAGTTACATTTTTGTTTGGTACATTTATTGTTGATGATTTGATTTGAGTATTTCTCTGTTCTTGCGTCTGAGGATTTGCACTGATGGAATCCGACAATTCACTGTCACTGTCGCTTTGATTTAACATCGTAACGTATTTTTAGAACATTAACTTATTTATAAAAATAAACTAGTGGTTCGCCCCGAACTGAGACCTCGCGGTATCCCATAATTCCCATAAGGTAGTTTTAACTATATTATATTGTAATTAAAACGCGCCGAATCTGATGACGTCAATCGTCATCTGCTTTCGTGGATGGGATGCGTATTTACAATATTAAAGACAGCGCCATCTAGTAACAGTATAGTGAAGTTTTGTTAAAAACATTGATGCCCATTAAAACTCAAATAATTTCGTTTCTTTATAATATTTATCTAATCTTAGTATTTGTTGTTCAAGTACAGAATATAACTCAAATTATGTGTAAGTTTCAAGTTTTAAAACAACGTGGTTTTAGAGATCTAGCCTCGAATACAATCTCCACTTTGAAAGCCCCCCATTTCGTATGTGAGCCCCCCTGAAATAAAGATTTTTATAACTTTTTAAGCCATTTTCGGCTGGAGGCCATCGGTTTACATATCACACCTAAAATTGAAGTAATTACGTTCAGTAATTCAGAAGTTATAAGGCTCTGACAGACGGACGGGCGGACAAGTGCAAATCACTCTAGTAAACTCAGAGACCTTCGCTTCGCTCGGTCGATTAAAATAAACTTAACGTTAAGTTTATGTATGTAAGTGTATGTATTTGAAGAAAACAAAAACGCGGCAAATTCCTAGACTAATATTTTTTTGTCGGAAAAGCCAAGGCATCAAGCTCATACGGCCTCGTCGGTTTTCGTAATTTTATTTAATAATCATAACTATAATTGCATAATAAATGCGTATTCCTTTTTCAAAAAGATGTATAATGCTTAATATACAAACTCAATGGTGTAAACACAGATATAGTTCAGTATAAATTTCGGTAAGTATTCCAAATTTAAATCACATTCTCCCCCTAGAGGATGAATAAAATTCAGTACAATTTTCTTTCCCTGTTTTTAACAGATTAAAAATGACTATTGTTATGTTCGCTTTTTGTGGCATAGAATGTCACTTTTTTGAGCAAGTGGTACGAAAATATTATTTTACTACTGGATACTGTAGGTAGGTAGGTATCTAACTATACAGGGTGGAAAAAAATTATGGGCCCTGGAGGGGAACTACCTTAAATCCTTAAGTTAGATCATTTTACTTGAAGGAAACATTCCCTTATTTTTAAAAAGAAACAAAACTGCATTCAAAGTTTTTCAAAAATTCGCTTGCCTCACCCGGGAATCGAACCAGCTAAAAATTCAAAAAATAAACACCCGCTATTTTATTGCACTAGTCGATGCAGTCGATGTTAAAGATAAAATTTCTCCAAGAAACATTATGTCTTACACTCGTCTGTCGTACAAGATATCCATTAAATCGAATATTTAGTATACAAGTTCTTTAGTCAACATTACCTAGAACTGTTCACTTTTAACAAGTAAAAAACACGTTAGGTATAATTTTCTAATAACTTTAACATCCAAAGACATTCTATGAAGTACAAATCTTGCTAATTTTACTATCTCTAAGTATCTACCCTTTTGAAGACTTATATAAGAAAATCGTTTAGTGGTAATAATAATTCTATGCACATTTCCTTCTTACGAAAAGGTTAAAAATTCAAACGTTTAATTTTGCGGTGCGGGACAGCAATTTTGAAATTCAATGACACATTTTGAGCATTTTTATCGATTTTGTTTTGTTTTGCTTCCATTTAGTAATTGTGTAATAATGTATCAAGAAAAATTCGATTTATTAGAAGCATACCTAAGTACTTTTCAAACAACAAGATTTGTAATTTATCAGACAGTGTTGAAGCTAAATTGCAATTCTTTTTTTTCAATTCACAAAAAAACGATTTTATCTAAATCTTCAACAAGGTAGGTACTTAGAGATAATTGGCAAGCTTATACTTCATACAATGTCTTCATACAATGGATGTTCGACTTATAAGAAAATTATAACGTGTCTTAGGTACTTGTTAAAGGTGAATAGTTCTAGGGAATGATGTTGATTAGAGAAATTCGATTTTATGGATATCTTGTACGACAGGCGAGTGTAAGACATAATATTTCTTGGAGAAATTTTATCTTTAACATCGACTGTATCGATTAGTGCAATAAAATAGCGGGTGTTCATTTTTTGAATTTTTAGCTGGTTCGATTCCCGGGTGAGACAAGCGAATTTTTGAAAACTTTGAATGCCGTTTTGTTTCTTTTTAAAAATAAGGGAATGTTTCCTTTAAGTAAAATGATCTAACTTAAGGATTTAAGGTAGTTCCCCTCCAGGGCCCATAATTTTTTTCCACCCTGTAGAATTGACTACTTAGTACCTATAGGGTGGGCGCGCGGCCCGTAAAAGCAAACCGCGGTTTTTCTGCTCATCAAGTAGACCTTCGGGTTCTGGTCATCTTTTGCCAGAAAAACACTCTTTCATCTTTTATATTATCCGAGCTAGAACCCTATGTTTTTATAGCCGCCATCTTGAATCCGCCATTTTGGATTTTTTTCAGCTCACTACCAATTGGATGAGCTTTGAACAGCCCCCAACTATCTTTAATACCTTGGCCGGTCTCTTCACCTATCTTCCAAGCTGAATTCTTCTATAAAAACAAATTTTGAAAAGGAACCGTTTCAAGTCAGCTTCACAAGCCACGTATTTTGACTAACTTGTAGAGTTTGTGATATATTAGTATCATAACTGCGAAAGTGTGTTTGTTTGTTGGTTTGTCCTTCAATCACGCTGCAGTAAAGCTACGGATTGACATGATTTTATATATTATACATAACTATGAACTAAGAACAGACAATAATCTTGAGTACTTATTAGGTAGGGTAGACCGGGTACAATAGTAACACGGGGCAATAGTAACATCGTCGATATTTCGACAACTACCTAAAAAAAAGCTTGTGTGAGTGCATGCTTACGTGCCTCGAGCGGTTCTCAACCTGTTGACCAGTCGGCGACTTGATACGGTGAGAGATGGACGAGCTATTCAACAATTTTTGTTTACGAGTGTCCCCAGTAAAAATTTGTGCTTTATGTACTGGCTCATTATTCATTAAAAATACTTTTAATGCTAGATCGTAATTAATATTGTATCCACTAATAATCAACGCTTCAATTGTGTAGTAGTTTGAAGGTCAGTTTCATTTAAAACGGAAGTTATTTTAACTTTTCTGGTTTTGGTCACTTTGGCACAATTATTGTAACAGCACATTCGGAGTCATTTGAAACGTTACATTTGACCCCACGGTACAAATGACCCCGAGCCATATTTTCATAATTATAATGAATTTTATCTGTTATTTAATTAAAATGAATTTGATCCATGTATCTACATACTATGTTCTCCTAACAAAACCTAATGTAATTGCTGCAATTGGAAGTCATTATAGTAATCATGGAATAATTTCGAAATCGAATCTGGTGCCTATTTTGATTTACAAAATCTCTAAACTAAAATTTATTTGATCGGTATAAAATAGTAATACACTTCGCCAGAAGGAGGAATATTTTGAAAATGATTATTTTTAGACAAGTCAAATTACTTTAATTTAGAGATTTTGTAACTTCGAATAGGCACCAATGCTGAACTGGAGCTTGCATTCTATTGAGTTTAAAAATTATGGTTTAAAGGAGGGAAATTTAAGTTTGTTATATTTCTTACTTTCGTTTGGACGCAATGACGTAGTTGAAAAGAGCTTTCCAGAATTATGACTAATAAGTGTGGAACGGGGTTAATAGTACCAGGGGTCAATTGTAACTCCATACAAAATGTGATTTTTGAAAAATGTGATCTCTTTTTAGTTTTTAATACTAATAGCTTACAAAAAGAAATGGGAAAGTAATGTTCTTTAGCTATATTATTTATAACAAGTTACTTACTTCCTTAACAAGCTAAAATAATTATATTCTTCGTCGTTAAACTTAAAAAAGCTATAATTTTCATTATAATGTTAATTCTGAGACTTATGACTGATGTAGCTTATCAGACCGATTAAGTTTAAGGAATAATAATAAAACTATTTTGATTAAATCATACATTTATGGCTTTAATTAACTTCCAAAGTTGTGGTACAATTGACCCGTACTTGGGGTCAATTGTAACAGTGGGTATCCCTGGACAAAAATTCGATTTATACAATGTTCTGCAACAATGAATAAAATCAGACACTACAAAAGCATAGAGCATAAAGCTGAGTATGCTATGTTTAAACCGTGTTCAATAGAAACTTGTAGATTCTGAACTACAAGCCGTTGTTTAAAAAATGTTACTATCGTCCCCGGTCTACCCTATACTTAACTCAAATTGTACATTGTTTTTCGGTTCTTAGAGAATATCTTTTCTCACGGTTGATCTAAAGCTAAACTTTCAATTTTTGTGCATTTCAAAATAATAATGACCTAAGTATCTATAGGGCGATGCAAAAGCACCTAAGTACTTACTTACTTATATCTAATTTGCTGAATTATCTCCACTTTATGAAGTACTTAAATGTCATCGAATCAATCATACCTACTACTTAATATTATAAATGCGAAAGTGTGTTTGTTGGTTTGTCCTTCAATCACGCTGCAAAAGAGCTACGGATCGACGTAATTTTTTGCATGGCTATAGTTGTGGACCTGGAGAGTGAGATAGGCTACTTTTTGTCCCGGAAAATCAAAGAGTTCCCGAGGGATTTTAAAAACTAAATCAACGCGGACGAAATCGCAGGCATCAGGTAGTTGAAAAATAAATTCATAATTGATCGTTTTCCAAGAAATCTCTGAAATACCTATAGCGAAAAAATAAATAACGAAAACGGTGTAGTTTTTAGGGTTCCCTACCAAAAAGGTAAAAATGGAACCCTTACGGTGCGTGCGACTTTCTCCGTCCGTCCGTCCATCCGTCTGTCACAGTCGATTAATTTTGTTGACCAGCGAAGCGAAGGTCTCTGAGTCTTTGCACTTGTCCGTCCGTCTGTCTGTCCGTCCGTCTGCCGTCCGTCTGTCCGTCCATCTGTCAGAGCCTTATAACTTCTGAATTAGGTACTGAACGTAATTACTTCAATTTTAGATATGATATGTAAACCGATGGCCTCCAGACGAAAATGGCTTAAAAAGTTATAAAAATCTTTATTTCAGGGGGGCTCTCATAGAAGCGAATGCGATGTAAAATATTTTTTATAGCGTTTCATAGAGTTGCAGTATATCATTTTAAAGATAATTTAGAACAGAGTACAAAAGTTTTTTTTTTTTAATTTTATTCCTAACCTTCCTAAACTACCTAACCTTTTAAATTTTGTTCCTTAACCTTTACGGGCTACCTATGTTAAGTTAGTTGACGCTTTCTGTCAATCGTGGCAGTAGACGCCGACAAACCGGTGCACGGTGTAGCCGTTTCACAACAGTCAACACCATACGATAATAATCTATGTTGCAACACCGATTTCGTTCATTCAGAAACCATGGATGAAACCTTTAAAAATGACGAGAAATATCGTTCGAGAAACTTACGTCGTCGTGTTAGTTTGTAGAGAAAATAATTTTATCTCTACTTTTGACCTAACGAGACGAATCAACCATGCATCATCATCGTGCAACCATGTGAGTTTCGATAGAGATATAGACATAATACGAGAAAACGAGAAAAGGCGTAGATAAATTTTTCTCGCGCGTGCATGCTAGGCGTGCTGGAGTACGGAACCCTCGGTGCGCGAGTCCGACTCGCACTTGGCCGGTTTATTTTTTTATAGTAAAGATCAAACACCTAGTTTACGATTTCTTCCAAGTTCCAACGGTTTAGATAGAAAAGTTTATTTCGTTGCTCGGTGTAGTTTTTGTTTTTTTTAATACTTATCGAGTTGAGTCGAGTATTTGACAATAATAATATAATTATTGATGGTTTCGTTTTAGAATGACCTCAATTTTGTAGGTTTTTGCTTCAATTTAAAATTAAGTTTTGATAAGTTTCACAAATATCTAATGACAATAAAAAACAACCATTTCTGTTTTTCTACCATTTCTGTTTCTCTGGTTCATAAATCATAGCTCTTTAAAAAAAATAAGTAGGTAGGTAGATAAGCTTATTTACTGATTTTAACTGAAATAATTTAATACTTAGCTGATACTATAAAAAAATTCTTTTTAAAAAACCGACTTCAAACGCCCGCGCCAGTAAAAAGTAAGTAAGTAGATATATACCTACCTAGGTACCAATTTAATTTTATTGTTGATATTTTAAAAACCGTTCGACCGATTTCGATAAAATTTCAATGGGACCAACTGAGATGTACCTACCTTGCTTTGAAACAAAAAAGAATTTTCCAGATCGGTTCAGGCGTCTTCGAGTAATCGGTGTACATAAAAGATTCTGTCGAATTGAGGACCTCCTCCTTTTTTGAAGTCGGCTATAAAAGAAATCGTACACATTAAATTTTTATTAGGTTTGGGTATCTAAAATATACTTAGTAGAAAATACAGTTCCTAAGTATGAACCAAATTAGTTTGATTATACCTACCAAGGCTCTGATATAGCAAGAATTGTACCTAGATATTAGATATATTTAATTTATTGTGGCGAGTCATTTAATATTATTCATTCGTCGTTGAATTGGTGTATAATTCAAATCTCTTTTTCTGTATCATCGTAATTTACATACGCTAAATAAAAAGCGGTGTCATCACAAAAGATATTTGGAGGCAATATAAACATAATATCAATTTAAATTCCTTGTTAGTGAAGCGAAAGCCGACATCATACCTGAAATTGGGCTCCCGTCATTGGGCGGCGGGTGAGCCAATCGCGGGCGCGCGCTCGGGGCCCGGCCGGGGGTCGGCCAGACAGGCTGGCTGCGAGTTGCCGACCCCTCCGCGCCTCACGGCCTCAGTTCTTTTTCACACCTCGTACTGAACTGACGTGATCAGTCTGTGTAGTTCCTCGACTGTAAGCTTTGGCTGTTGTTTTCCGGTCGTCGGTGCGAGTGACGATGCCGCGACCGTCGCGCGAATCTTACGGCGACCAGAAGCCGCCGTACTCTTACATATCGCTGACGGCCATGGCGATTTGGAGTTCACCGGAGCGGATGCTACCTCTGTCGGAAATATACCGGTTTATCATGGACCGGTTTCCGTATTACCGCCGCAATACCCAGCGCTGGCAAAACTCCCTGAGACACAATCTCTCTTTCAACGACTGCTTCGTGAAAGTGCCCCGACGGCCGGACCGGCCCGGAAAAGGCGCCTACTGGACTCTTCATCCGCAAGCTTTCGACATGTTCGAAAACGGTTCACTGCTTCGTCGCCGCAAGAGATTTAAGTTACAGAAAGGAGAAAAGGATAACTTGAACGCGGAACTGGCGGCTCTGGCGAGTTTCAACAGAGCGTTCCTGGCGCGGCAGGCGGGAGCGCCACCGCCGCCTCTGCCCACCGCGAGCTTGTACACGCCGCCCATGTGTCCCCAGATGAGCCCGGAGCCGGCGGAGTTGCCGGAAGTGGCGTCGGTCACGATGCTGCCGCGGGAAAGGCCGAGACGAGCGTTTACGATCGATGCACTGCTAGAGCCGGAGCCGCCTCGGCTGTCGCCGTCCCCGCCGGGCCCCGCGCTGGCCGTGCAGGCGCTGCGGGCGCTGCCGCGGCTGCAGCTCGTGCCGTCGCCGTACGCGCTGGCGGCGCACCGCTACCAGGCGCAGCTGCTGCAGGCGGCCGCGCACGCGCTGCGCCCCTGCGCGCCCTGCCACCTGCCGCCGCCGCCCGCGCCGCTGCCGGTCGCGTGACATCACCCCTCTCTCGCGAACTGCTCCAATATTTCGTGCAATGCTAGGTTGTAAGTACAGAAACATTTTATAAGACTACTTATCACTTAATAAATCCAGCCATGATTGTTATAAAATCTCCCTCAATATTTAAAGCTGTTTGAAAAGCAAAAAGAATACAGAGTTATTCCGTCGCTTAAGTTCTAGCACCGCATACTTAACTTTAATTCCGTAGATCTACGGGACAAAATGTGTAAATTAAAAAATTTATTTTTAAATACAAGATTTTAGTAGCTACATCATTGGACTCTAGATATCATCTAGGATCAGAGTTCTTTTCATGACGAATCAAACAAGCCCAAACTCGATGGGGTTACATCGTTTTATTACAGAGTTCCGATAGCCATCTTCCGTCCCCATCATCAGATCAGCTCCATGTCACAATAATATTGGATTGTCATCCGATTTACACATACATGCAAAATTTCAGCTCAATCGGAAACCGGGAAGTGGTTCTAATTCATCTTGCGATATTTGACCCAAACAACAAATAAATAAACTGGTCAAGCTAAATAAAAGCTTGTAAAAACGCGTAAGAGGTTTGAAAAATTACTTCAAAATAGTAGAAACAATTTATTATTGAAAACGAGACATAGACGCAATTATACTTTGACCATGATGGTAATACAGAAAGGGACATGCTGTATTTTGTTATCGGGAAAAATTGACTTTTTTCCACTTGGTACGCGGTGTTAGAACGAATTGATTGATTTATTCAATTAGTGTGATGTACCTTTTATTATTAATTTAGAAAGATGAATAAATTACAAGATGTGGACAGTTGTCAAAAGAGAACCTTTTGCGATGTAAATATGGCGCAGCGGCGGGAGGCCTATTGCTCGCATAGAGCAAGATCAATGAAGTAGGTAGGTAGATACTTTTAGTTACTACCTGAACATTTTACATAATAAATAGTGATCTCACTTGTAGATATTTATAAATAGATAGTGTTAATCATAATAGTAATATTATATTTAATATTATTAATTTATTAAATGCAAAAAATAAACTTTAAAACGGTTAATAATAAAGAAGGGACATGTTTCATTAAAATAAAAAGATAAATGGACGTAAAGATAATGTTTTTCATTTAAATATTTGTTGATAATATTGTTGCATTAAAATCATGATAATGTCACCTCGAATTAGTTATTTATTTCCGCTTGATTGTTATTCGAATAATATAGGATATATAAGGTAATCCATTATTGTAAATATTGTTTTCATTGTTATATTTGTAGTAGGTTTTAAATGAAATACAAAATTCTTAATTATTTTTTGTTTTATTATCTAGGTAAACGTTATTGAATAAATATATATAAAATAGCTAAGTACCTACTTATGACGCCAATTTCAATAGAGTTTCAGAGTTTTAGCTACTAAATTATAACTTAGTAAAACTTTGGATTGAACCTCTCTTCTTTAGAAGTCACAGATTTTTTCCCTTAATTTAAATTTAATTTAATGGTAACTACCTACCTAGAAGTAAGTAAGTAGATATTTTTATAGACTGGATGACACTAAAACTGACAGAAGAAAGCTTACAATAAACTAACTAGTACCAATAATTCTCTTTAGGTATCAAGATCCTTCCAAATCTAATTAGGTAGGATCGACCTCCTTCATTTAGGTAGGTATACTTAGGTACTATCATGAACTCATTAGTAATTATAACTAGTTAGCTGATGCCCGCGACTTCGTCCGCGTGGATTTAGTTTTTAAAATCCCTCGGGAACCTCTCCAGGTCCTCTACTAGGTATACCCATTCAAAAAATCACGTCGAACCGTAGGTATGTTGCGGCGTTATTGAAGGACAAACCAACAAAATTCACACTTTCGCAATGTTACTTAGTAGATGCTAGACTTATTTTACACAAATGCCATAACAACATTCAAAGTGAGTTAGAAAACTGATTTATTTTATTCCGTCCCATCGTATTATCAATTTTGATCGCCAAGTTTTGGTTGGAAGCTTACGTAATTCCGGATGGTATTAACTGTTCAACTAATCGAGTTACCACGCTTTTTTATTTAAATTGTCGGACATTTCCAATATGGCCGGTCCATCGTGGGGGGCGTTGGATAAAGGCCATACTGGCCATAGTAAAAAAATGGTCGCGGAGGTGGTCTTTTTCACGGTTTAACTTACTGTAACGACCGCATTTGTAGGCTAATAGATCGTGATATTGCATCCACTTGAGCAGTTGCTGACTCATTGATCCTTTGGCTAAATACGTAAAAAGGCGACGGCCCTTCAAATTTTACGCTATTTTATTTTATGGAGTAATTTTACAAAACACTATGTACCTTCTATGTACACTCTTAACTCGATACCACGGTGTCCTAAGTGAAATTATTGTGGGTGACATTTAGCAGTGCACTAGATAGTCGTAATTCCTAGTTCCATGACTAGATACATTGTGGCCTACCACACATAATTCTATGTACCTACCTACGCACCCTAGTCTAAGTGGAACCGAAGAACAGAAAAAACTCGGGTGGATATATCTTCTTATCATTCTCAATATTTTGGTCATTAAATTAAAAAATTTAAGACTTGCCGATGTCCGAGATTTCGTCCGCGTAGATTAAGTTTTAAAAGTCACTTGGGAACTTTAATTTTCCGGGATAAAAAGCATTTATCATTTTCCAGGTTCTCAATTATACCCATGTAAAAAAGCACATCGATCCGTTGTTCCGTTTTAATGTATTTTTAACTATATCTTTGCTTAGGTATTTGTTTTTTATTGAAAATGCAACAGTGAAATGTAGATAGGTAGATACCTATAGGTACTTAGCTATAATTTAATCTAATCACTCTACAAGTTACGCCCAAGCGGAATGGTGCCAAAAATACCTCATAGCTGCATTTTCGTGCTAAACAGCCGATTATAGGTATTTATGCAAAAAATGAACCAGCCCTTCTGCTGTCTGCAGCAGCAGAAGAGGTTAACAGCAGCGATGAAATAGGTACAACCTCGAAACTATATTTTCGTAAGCAAGATTCCAAGGTTCCAACTTCCACGGATTCCACGGTGAACATGCGAATAATATTATTATGTACTATTAATGTACTATCAATGAGAGAGACATGAGTATACACGTAAGCCGTTTACCTGATTCATCAATGACAAATAAGTACCTAATACGTGCGCCATTTACTTACCTGATTTAGGCATTTTAACAGAGCTGATGCTCTCTCATTTAAATACATCTATTTGGAGGATTCTAAAGCATTTATAGTTCTAATTATCTATTAAGTTTAAGTTCTAATTAAGTATTAGTTATGTATAGGTATATGTCAGGTTCTTGGGGACTAGTATCCTGTTTGCAGAATGTTGACTCTAGTTTGGAATAATTAAATGTTTTAGTGTAGTTAAACGTTTTAATTAAACAACACATATTACGAATACATTTTTAAAGACAACAAAGAAACATAACGGCAATAAAAACTATTTCCAAGGTTCTGTCGAGTCGGATGCTTATACGTTACAAAAACTATTAATGTTTTAAAATTAATTGTTTTTTTATTACAGTTACAGCGTTAATAAATGCAAATCTGAGGTCGATTTTATTTTATACCAAAGTTAAAAATAGTTACGATTTCATTTGAGGGTAAATATTTATACATACTTAGGTAGGTAGCTATATATCCATAGGTGTTTAATGATTAAGATTGATTCGTAAAATTTTCTTCAATAATTTAATCAAAGCCAAAAGCTATGAATACTTGTGGTTAAAGAATTTATTCTCAAAAAATACTTAATATACCTATGTCGCCAAAAGAAAGGTTCATGATTTGATTGTCCCAATTCGTTATTAGGTATGGTCCTGATTACCTACATATTTTATGCGAACAAAATTTTACAGTTTTTTAACTTATACCTAACCTTGTTTAATAATAGGTAAATACATATAGTATGATTATTTTGACTTATATTTTGTTGCCAAAAGTTATAGTGCAAGGTCTAATGAGTAGGTACCTATCAGACCTCGAACAACGTACTACCTACCTGCTTTATCTTCCTAGGTATATACCTACATATAAAAAACCCTACCTACCTAAGAACCTATAGGATAAATTAAATACAAAAAATTGCAGAACGTTATTCATTGGGTACCTTCGAGTATTTCAAAGAGCTTTGTAAAGCATAACTAATATTCTGAAATCGGTATTTTATGATAGTATTGTTAACTCGTTCACATAACGTAAGAAAATTAACGAGCAACAAATCATGTGGTTAAGTAAGATATCACTTACAAGCAAGTGATTTTATAAAAAAAACTGTAATGTGTCTGAATTTATAAATAAAACAAGGAATCCTTATAGTATCGATCTGTTGGTCCGTGTGTCACAGCCATTTTATTCAGATAAATAGCAGGCATTTTGTACAGTTCCAGAAACTTGCCAACCCCACCGAGATTTTGGTGTTTCTTGTTTTTTTTTTTTTTGAAAACTGGTGTTAAAGAGTTTAAAAAAAAACAATCAGCACAGTTAAAATATTTTCAGGTTAGGTTAGATAGGTACCTACTACCTACTTCCAGAAGTGAGGAAGGATGAAATGTGAATTTTGGTTCAAAATCAAATAACAATTTTTCAATAACAGTTACCCTGCATACCTAGTTGATGTTTTGCGTGAATCACGTATTAGGACAATCCTGGTAAAATCGTGACGTATGGTGGCCCTACATAATAATACAATACAATACTGTTCTTTTTAACGACGCAAAAACGCAACGCAAAAAGAGAGCAACGACGCAAGTTTGACGTGTGTATCGGTGTGTCTGTTTGTTCCCTCGTAGCTTCCTAACGAATGGACCGATTTTGAGGCGGTTTTTTTCTGTTTCAAAGCTAACGTGATCGAGATAGTTCTTAGAATTTATGAAGATCTACTCAGGCGTTAGAAGATAATTAGTCGTCACCTCATTTTCTACTTGATGAAAGGGTCTTATTTATTTATTTATTTATTTAGTACCAGTAATATAAAAAACAATGCAACAAAGATATAAAGGACGTGCACAAGGACAGCTTATCTCTAAAGAAGAGATTTCTTCCAGAAGTCCTCGAATGCCTCGATGTGGTCTTACATACTTTTACTGGTGAGATTGATATGAAATTTAGCGTACCGCTTCTTCGGATTGTTTCCAAGACTTGGTAACTATGAGCTGATGCTGCAGCATCAAGTAGTGTGCTGGATATCCAACTCCTCAGCAACATACATCAGATATGTATTAGGGTTCATTACAATGGTCTCAATGCTGGTGTAAAATATTGTAAATAGGTATACCTACCCAACACTCGGTTATACTTAGGTTCACATGTCGCGGGTGTTTTAAATTCATGTTCTCATCTGATCTTGTTGGCTGTCGGTGATTTGTAAACCAGAGCTAATTGAGGATTAAGCATGTGTAATTATTTTCAAGCAATTTTACAAGCGTAAATTAGAAAATGTGCGGTTAAGGAATAAGGCAGAACCTTACATTATCCGGAGATAAACTTATGGGCTTATTTGCTAACTGTAACTAATTCTGGTTGTGGTCAAGTGGCAGCGTATGCAATTTCATTAATGCCCGTTTTCGCCAAACATACCTAAACCATCCTCTAAGTAGGAGTCTCTTAACGTAGGTAGCCCCTAAATACAATCTTTAACCCAATGTAATTTTCACCTTTAAAACTGTTGGTGAAAACTTAAAACGAAAATGACAGAAAGCGTCGCCCAACTTAGCTAAGGTACCTACTTCTTAGCCCGTAAACGGTAAAAGGCTCGTTTCTGGACACGCGCCGCGTGGTGCGTCGCATCGCGCGGGCCGTCGCCGCATACTACGCCAGAACGCTTCTGCATGAAGTCAAGAACGCTCTCATACTTGGCCATAATAATATTACCTATGTTTGAGTTTACCGCGCGACGCGACGGCAACGTGCCGCGTGTCCAGAAACCAGCCCTAAAGGGAACGTTTCGCGCGTTGGTGAAAACGGGGATACCTAAGTTTCTTACGTGGTTATTAGGCATGTGTAGTGTGTACCTATAGGTAATATAATTTCGAATTTCATTAGTGGTACATAAACAATATCCTAAATAAGGGTCCCTTAGCATAGTATTGAACACCTAAGTCTAGATATAGAGCATTAAAAAGTGCGTGTGCTACATTTTTTTTTTTTTTATTATTATCAAATAAGAGGAATATACAAAATGTTCTTATTAGCACACGAAAAACCACTGAGGTTTAAATTGTGAGCTATAAACCGATTCTGTTAAACACAAATACCTATACTAACATTAACAAACCAACTTATCCAAAAAATATGATTTTAGTTTACGTTTTAAATTATTTTCAGTGAATTGTAATCTTACTTTACTATCTAAATTGTTTATTAGACGAGGGACTATGTATGCAGTGGTGCGTTTACCATATTTATTTTTAGATCTAGGTAATAGTAAGTAAAGTTTTATTATTTACTCTACGTGTATCACATTTAATTGGAATAATATGTTGTATATTTAAATTAAAAAATTGCTCCTTTAGCAGCATGATACCTACTGTATCTCATTGATACTTGAAAGAGTTCTGCGCATCGAAATGTTCAGAGAATTCAAAGAGACTGGCGCAGCGCATCCTTCGACTAATGACACAAGTATTGGGCTCGCCTGTCCATTGTGCAAGCTAAGTATTTCCTAACAATTCTATGAGTATGATCTACAGTAAGTTTATCGTTAAATGTCGTTGTTAGTGTGTAGAGTCCACAATCGACGAAACAATTGCAGTATAAATAACACATGTTTACTTGTTGCTAACAAGATTGTAACAAAAGGTCATAAATGTCGCACTATGCCAAAATAGGGGAATTATTTTATTCCGTGGATAATAAATATTGACATTTTATGTACTTATGGCCACTTTTTCGTTCTATATTGACATATTTCTGTGACCGTGTGTTTGTGTGGAAACTTACAATGCCGCACACGGCACAACCAGTCCTGTGATAGGTATAATATGTAAAATCCGAAAAAATTATTAGGTAGGTAGGTACTTTGAAATAGGTATCACATTTTGTGCCATGTTATACATACCTATTAATAAGTAGGTACAATCTCAAAACAAATCAAATAACAAATATTTGTAGAGGCAGATGTTCGAAGAGGATTATTATGGAACCTTAAATAATAATCGGTCTCTTAGCACTTTTGTTGATGTTTTTGCCCGAACACCTTTGAAGGACTGTGTGTAACCTCTAATTTGGAAATTAATATCTAACACATTGTGTCTACCTATCTGTTAGTTTTTCTGCGCTTCTTCTGACGAGCAACAGGTAATTAGGTATATCGACGTGATAGTAGGTATATCAAAAAAACGTAAGTAGGTTCAGTATTTATGTGTATCAATTTTGTGGTACCTAGGTATTACGAAAAATAATATTTTTGGAGTTACGTTCTTTTTAAACAATTAAAATATACCTATCACACGTTTCACATATTGGGTTTTTCTGTCAAGAAATTTTCAGTAGGGGTATACTAGCCCGGAGTTAGGAAGTTGGTGGTGAGGCACCCCCGTGCCTCGGAGAGCACGTAAAGTCGCCTACTTTATGTGCCCTCACATTTTCCGTCACATTGGGTTATGAGAGTGAGGGAATAGAGAGTGCACCTGTGTTTGCGCACACTTGTGCACTATAATATCTTCCACACAGATGGCTAATCTCTGAGGAGGTTGGCTGCCGTGATCCGATTTGGTCAGGAGGACATTAGGTATCACAGGCTTCAATGGTGAAGGAAAACATCGTGAGGAAACTTGCACGCCTGAGAGTTCTCCATAATGTTTTCAGATGTGTGTCAAGTCAACCAATTTGCATTAGGTAGATTATGGCCTAGGTATAGGTATACCAAACCCTTCTCTGAGAGGAGACCTGCGCTCAGTAGTGAGCCGCCTTTTTTGGGTTGCTGATGACGACGATAGCAGTGATAGCCTAGTGGTTAGGACTGTGGTCTCCTATTCGGAGGGTAGCAGGTTCGATCCCGGGTACGCACCTCTGACTTCTAATTAAGTATTAGTTATGTATAGGTATATGTCAGGTTCTTGGGGACTAGTATCCTGTTTGCAGAATGTTGACTCTAGTTTGGAATAATTAAATGTTTTAGTGTAGTTAAACGTTTTAATTAAACAACACATATTACGAATACATTTTTAAAGACAACAAAGAAACATAACGGCAATAAAAACTATTTCCAAGGTTCTGTCGAGTCGGATGCTTATACGTTACAAAAACTATTAATGTTTTAAAATTAATTGTTTTTTTATTACAGTTACAGCGTTAATAAATGCAAATCTGAGGTCGATTTTATTTTATACCAAAGTTAAAAATAGTTACGATTTCATTTGAGGGTAAATATTTATACATACTTAGGTAGGTAGCTATATATCCATAGGTGTTTAATGATTAAGATTGATTCGTAAAATTTTCTTCAATAATTTAATCAAAGCCAAAAGCTATGAATACTTGTGGTTAAAGAATTTATTCTCAAAAAATACTTAATATACCTATGTCGCCAAAAGAAAGGTTCATGATTTGATTGTCCCAATTCGTTATTAGGTATGGTCCTGATTACCTACATATTTTATGCGAACAAAATTTTACAGTTTTTTAACTTATACCTAACCTTGTTTAATAATAGGTAAATACATATAGTATGATTATTTTGACTTATATTTTGTTGCCAAAAGTTATAGTGCAAGGTCTAATGAGTAGGTACCTATCAGACCTCGAACAACGTACTACCTACCTGCTTTATCTTCCTAGGTATATACCTACATATAAAAAACCCTACCTACCTAAGAACCTATAGGATAAATTAAATACAAAAAATTGCAGAACGTTATTCATTGGGTACCTTCGAGTATTTCAAAGAGCTTTGTAAAGCATAACTAATATTCTGAAATCGGTATTTTATGATAGTATTGTTAACTCGTTCACATAACGTAAGAAAATTAACGAGCAACAAATCATGTGGTTAAGTAAGATATCACTTACAAGCAAGTGATTTTATAAAAAAAACTGTAATGTGTCTGAATTTATAAATAAAACAAGGAATCCTTATAGTATCGATCTGTTGGTCCGTGTGTCACAGCCATTTTATTCAGATAAATAGCAGGCATTTTGTACAGTTCCAGAAACTTGCCAACCCCACCGAGATTTTGGTGTTTCTTGTTTTTTTTTTTTTTGAAAACTGGTGTTAAAGAGTTTAAAAAAAAACAATCAGCACAGTTAAAATATTTTCAGGTTAGGTTAGATAGGTACCTACTACCTACTTCCAGAAGTGAGGAAGGATGAAATGTGAATTTTGGTTCAAAATCAAATAACAATTTTTCAATAACAGTTACCCTGCATACCTAGTTGATGTTTTGCGTGAATCACGTATTAGGACAATCCTGGTAAAATCGTGACGTATGGTGGCCCTACATAATAATACAATACAATACTGTTCTTTTTAACGACGCAAAAACGCAACGCAAAAAGAGAGCAACGACGCAAGTTTGACGTGTGTATCGGTGTGTCTGTTTGTTCCCTCGTAGCTTCCTAACGAATGGACCGATTTTGAGGCGGTTTTTTTCTGTTTCAAAGCTAACGTGATCGAGATAGTTCTTAGAATTTATGAAGATCTACTCAGGCGTTAGAAGATAATTAGTCGTCACCTCATTTTCTACTTGATGAAAGGGTCTTATTTATTTATTTATTTATTTAGTACCAGTAATATAAAAAACAATGCAACAAAGATATAAAGGACGTGCACAAGGACAGCTTATCTCTAAAGAAGAGATTTCTTCCAGAAGTCCTCGAATGCCTCGATGTGGTCTTACATACTTTTACTGGTGAGATTGATATGAAATTTAGCGTACCGCTTCTTCGGATTGTTTCCAAGACTTGGTAACTATGAGCTGATGCTGCAGCATCAAGTAGTGTGCTGGATATCCAACTCCTCAGCAACATACATCAGATATGTATTAGGGTTCATTACAATGGTCTCAATGCTGGTGTAAAATATTGTAAATAGGTATACCTACCCAACACTCGGTTATACTTAGGTTCACATGTCGCGGGTGTTTTAAATTCATGTTCTCATCTGATCTTGTTGGCTGTCGGTGATTTGTAAACCAGAGCTAATTGAGGATTAAGCATGTGTAATTATTTTCAAGCAATTTTACAAGCGTAAATTAGAAAATGTGCGGTTAAGGAATAAGGCAGAACCTTACATTATCCGGAGATAAACTTATGGGCTTATTTGCTAACTGTAACTAATTCTGGTTGTGGTCAAGTGGCAGCGTATGCAATTTCATTAATGCCCGTTTTCGCCAAACATACCTAAACCATCCTCTAAGTAGGAGTCTCTTAACGTAGGTAGCCCCTAAATACAATCTTTAACCCAATGTAATTTTCACCTTTAAAACTGTTGGTGAAAACTTAAAACGAAAATGACAGAAAGCGTCGCCCAACTTAGCTAAGGTACCTACTTCTTAGCCCGTAAACGGTAAAAGGCTCGTTTCTGGACACGCGCCGCGTGGTGCGTCGCATCGCGCGGGCCGTCGCCGCATACTACGCCAGAACGCTTCTGCATGAAGTCAAGAACGCTCTCATACTTGGCCATAATAATATTACCTATGTTTGAGTTTACCGCGCGACGCGACGGCAACGTGCCGCGTGTCCAGAAACCAGCCCTAAAGGGAACGTTTCGCGCGTTGGTGAAAACGGGGATACCTAAGTTTCTTACGTGGTTATTAGGCATGTGTAGTGTGTACCTATAGGTAATATAATTTCGAATTTCATTAGTGGTACATAAACAATATCCTAAATAAGGGTCCCTTAGCATAGTATTGAACACCTAAGTCTAGATATAGAGCATTAAAAAGTGCGTGTGCTACATTTTTTTTTTTTTTATTATTATCAAATAAGAGGAATATACAAAATGTTCTTATTAGCACACGAAAAACCACTGAGGTTTAAATTGTGAGCTATAAACCGATTCTGTTAAACACAAATACCTATACTAACATTAACAAACCAACTTATCCAAAAAATATGATTTTAGTTTACGTTTTAAATTATTTTCAGTGAATTGTAATCTTACTTTACTATCTAAATTGTTTATTAGACGAGGGACTATGTATGCAGTGGTGCGTTTACCATATTTATTTTTAGATCTAGGTAATAGTAAGTAAAGTTTTATTATTTACTCTACGTGTATCACATTTAATTGGAATAATATGTTGTATATTTAAATTAAAAAATTGCTCCTTTAGCAGCATGATACCTACTGTATCTCATTGATACTTGAAAGAGTTCTGCGCATCGAAATGTTCAGAGAATTCAAAGAGACTGGCGCAGCGCATCCTTCGACTAATGACACAAGTATTGGGCTCGCCTGTCCATTGTGCAAGCTAAGTATTTCCTAACAATTCTATGAGTATGATCTACAGTAAGTTTATCGTTAAATGTCGTTGTTAGTGTGTAGAGTCCACAATCGACGAAACAATTGCAGTATAAATAACACATGTTTACTTGTTGCTAACAAGATTGTAACAAAAGGTCATAAATGTCGCACTATGCCAAAATAGGGGAATTATTTTATTCCGTGGATAATAAATATTGACATTTTATGTACTTATGGCCACTTTTTCGTTCTATATTGACATATTTCTGTGACCGTGTGTTTGTGTGGAAACTTACAATGCCGCACACGGCACAACCAGTCCTGTGATAGGTATAATATGTAAAATCCGAAAAAATTATTAGGTAGGTAGGTACTTTGAAATAGGTATCACATTTTGTGCCATGTTATACATACCTATTAATAAGTAGGTACAATCTCAAAACAAATCAAATAACAAATATTTGTAGAGGCAGATGTTCGAAGAGGATTATTATGGAACCTTAAATAATAATCGGTCTCTTAGCACTTTTGTTGATGTTTTTGCCCGAACACCTTTGAAGGACTGTGTGTAACCTCTAATTTGGAAATTAATATCTAACACATTGTGTCTACCTATCTGTTAGTTTTTCTGCGCTTCTTCTGACGAGCAACAGGTAATTAGGTATATCGACGTGATAGTAGGTATATCAAAAAAACGTAAGTAGGTTCAGTATTTATGTGTATCAATTTTGTGGTACCTAGGTATTACGAAAAATAATATTTTTGGAGTTACGTTCTTTTTAAACAATTAAAATATACCTATCACACGTTTCACATATTGGGTTTTTCTGTCAAGAAATTTTCAGTAGGGGTATACTAGCCCGGAGTTAGGAAGTTGGTGGTGAGGCACCCCCGTGCCTCGGAGAGCACGTAAAGTCGCCTACTTTATGTGCCCTCACATTTTCCGTCACATTGGGTTATGAGAGTGAGGGAATAGAGAGTGCACCTGTGTTTGCGCACACTTGTGCACTATAATATCTTCCACACAGATGGCTAATCTCTGAGGAGGTTGGCTGCCGTGATCCGATTTGGTCAGGAGGACATTAGGTATCACAGGCTTCAATGGTGAAGGAAAACATCGTGAGGAAACTTGCACGCCTGAGAGTTCTCCATAATGTTTTCAGATGTGTGTCAAGTCAACCAATTTGCATTAGGTAGATTATGGCCTAGGTATAGGTATACCAAACCCTTCTCTGAGAGGAGACCTGCGCTCAGTAGTGAGCCGCCTTTTTTGGGTTGCTGATGACGACGATAGCAGTGATAGCCTAGTGGTTAGGACTGTGGTCTCCTATTCGGAGGGTAGCAGGTTCGATCCCGGGTACGCACCTCTGACTTTTCGGAGTCAAGTGCGTTTAAGCAATTATAAATATCACTCGCTTCAACGGTGAAGGAAAACATCGTGAGGAAACCTGCACACCTGAGAGTTCTTCATAATGTTCTTGAAGGTGTGTGAAGTCCGCCAATTCGCATTGGGCCAGCGTGGTGGACTATGGCCTATAAACTTTCTCTGAGAGGAGACCTACGCTCAGAAGTGAGCCATTGATGGGTTGCTAATGATGATGATGATGATGACTACGATGGCGGTGATGATGACATTCATCACAAATTGTATCTAGATCGGCTGGTAAGAGCCCTAAGACGGAGCCACGGAGCTCCACATTTTAGTTGGTATTTAAAAAAGGTAGGTAAGCTGGTAAACTAGAACTACATACTTGAGCAAAGGTCATATTATACTGCTAGTGCTGATCTCCGCTGACTTCATCAGCATCTCATCGATGCACCCGATGCGAGCTTATCATGCTGCTGTTGAACACGTGTGCCGTAGGTACCTATTTTAATTTTTCAGTAGGTAGGTACTGAAAAATGAGTTGTGAGAGCCTCTTGCAGGTCATCATGTAATATATTATGAACATTGAACGTCACGTCATTCTGTCTGTTTAAGGGTACGTTTCTGCACACGCGACGCGACGCACCACGCGCCGCGCAACGCGCCGCGTGTGCAGAAACGTAATCAAACGTGCTTATCTTTATCGTTGTGCGATATCTTTGGAACTGCTGAAATGATCTTCACGAAATTTGACACGGAGATAGGTCGCATCTCGGAGACGGTCATAGAATCATACACACGGGATTTTAAAATAACTGTTTTTCATGGACTAGATTATGGATGGATAGATTCAGGAACTAGGTAGTAGAGTCAAATTCAAATTCAAAATTACTAGTGGTTCGCCCCGAACTGAGACCTCGCGGTAACGGTATCCCATGATTATTCATTCAATCGATACATGATAACCAAAACTGACATTATTATTATGCCCGTTTTCACCAAACATACCTAAATCATCCCCTAAGTAGGAGTCTCTTAACGTAGGTAGCTCCTAAATACAATCCTAAGTCCTAACATCCGTCCCAATATCCTTTTAGGTGTCCCGTACAGGATCGTGATAAATAAGTTGACAGAAAACATCAATCACCTAACTTATAGGTAGCCCGTAAAGGTTAGGGAACGTTAGTGAAAACATTGAATTATTTATCAAACATTGAATTTAACTCGTAGTTCCATGGGAATAGTTACTGACTGCGCCATCTATTAGCATTATTGTGAAGCTATGTTGATGCTATATGAATTACTGACGCCCATTAAAAATTAAATAATCTCGTTTCTTTATAATATTCATATAATTTTAGTATTTGTTGTTCAAGTACAGGATATAAGTGACCTAAAAACATAAAATCAGTTTGAAAATCCATAGCGGATTTTTCTAGAGAGCGTCTTCAAGCGAGCGTATAAAATCGCCACTTTGAAAGCCCCCCATTTCGTCAATTTTAAGGGAAAAATTAAAAAAAAATTATTTTTGTACTCAGTTCAAAATTATCTTTAAAATGATACGTAACAATTTTATGTAACGCGATATTTTTTTTTTTACTTCGCATTCGCTTCTATGAGAGCCCCCCTGAAATAAAGATTTTTATAACTTTTTAAGCCATTTTCGGCTGGAGGCCATCGGTTTACATATTATATCTAAATTTGAAGTAATTACGTTCAGTAATTCAAAAGTTATAAGGCTCTGACAGACGGACGGACGGACGGACGGACGGACGGACAAGTGCAAATCGCCCTAGTTAACTCAAAGACCTTCGCTTCGCTCGGTCGATTATTTCATGTAGGTCAACCCTGTCGGTCCAAGAGGTCAACGTGTAGCTCTTATATGACTCGTCTAGACTGCTTCCGGTTTGGAATGCAGATTCTGCTGAGAAGAGCCGGCAAGAAACTCAGTAGTATAGCTCTTGTAGTGTAGAAACTATAAAGGCGATAAAACTAACTACAAACTGCCTTATACTACAACAAATATTTGTTAAAATAATTGCCCACCTACCTACTAATGAGAATCAAGGTTGCGAGCTGTGATTTTAGAAGCCAGATCTCTGTCCTCACCATAACAAGTAGGTACGTAGTTATAAGGATAATGAACTCAAGTCTCGATTTATCGCTAAACATCTGTATCTAATTCTGTACCTACCTACCAAGTAAGTATCAGTAAGTAATAATAAGGCCTCCTATACACAATGAATGGAAAAAAATCAACGAGACGTATTAATATATATACCTATAGCTTCTGGGGCTGATTCACTGACTGACTGACTGACTCACTCACTCACTCACTCACTCATTGATCACCTCTTCTGTAAAATTTTTTATGAAATTTTTTTTTTCGCCGATGGTTTCGTATAGAGGACAAAAATTCATTCGGAGGAAAAATATGGAGAGCTGTTTATTGAGGATTTCGGAGACGGGTGAGGAGCACGGCCAGGTTATTGAAGATAGGTGGGGGGTGCTCGAACAAAAGTCACTCGAAAGTAACCTCATCCAATTGGCAGTGAGCTGAAAAAAAATCCAAAATGGCGGATTCACATACTTCATACTTTCGCCGGTGGCCCGCTTTAGCGGGCCGCGCACCCACGCGCCCTACTAGTTAGGTATAAACCTACTTAATTTGCTCGGAGTGATCATAGATGATAGAGTTTTAGGTAATCTCCAACAGTAGAAACTGCCACTGATGAGCTCTTCCGAAGGTCTTCTAATATTGTGCTCTACTTACTAAGTACCCATGCGAAGCCGGGGCGGGTTAGTTTTCATTTATAAAATACATAGGTACTTACTTAATTATTTTGTCTTTTCTATTCTATCGTACCTACTATAGTCTATAGTATACCTACGTTGGTATTATGTCTGCTATAATAATATAATATTGTATTACAGAAGCTTTATTAATTAACTTGTAGTAACAAGAATAATAAATTATTATCAATATCGCAATTAAATGGGTAGGTAGCGTTTTTTCATGAATGTAAATTGATTAATTTGCATTTTTTATTCAAAAACTGATACATACTTATTTATTTTGACAGGCTTCGTCTTCGCTGTCATTAACTACAAAGCTGTTTATATCGTTAATTAATACTAGATAGCGGTTGCCCGCGACTTCGTCCGCGTACAATTTCTAATTTCGTATGGGATTATGGAATACAGCTAGCTGTAAGAAACCTATAGACAAAGGTTCTACCGCTACTAAAAACCGCAACCTTGTATCCCATATAAACTTTCATCCCCTATTTTTACCACCCTGAAGGGGTGATTTTCTATGATAGCTTATACATAGGTATATATAGCTTCTATAAAATAACCTTCCTAAATGACAATTTTCATATCTCTGACTTCAAAAACAGGACTTTCATTGAACTTTCCAACCCCAATTTCAGCCCCTAGGGATGGATTTTGTCGAAACCCTTTCTTGAAGGAACTTAATTACTTACCTTTCAAGTTTCTAAGATTTATGATTCCTGAGAGTTCCAAACCCTTCTTTTTTGAAATTCTTTTAAAATAGTAGCATATTATGTTGCGAGTAGGTACTTATACAGCTTTTGTACAAGGCCTTGTAAAATCCTTACTTTTCAGTGAAAGTCCCGTTAAAATCAGTTCAGCCGTTCCGAAGTAATCTTCGGAATAGCCCGTATAAACAGACATAATATAAACAGATAGACAAAAAATCACTTACAACTCATCACTTACATTTATGAATATCCCAAGCTAGAAAATAGGTAGGTACATAATTTAAATGGGGTTGTGATTGTGACGCATTAATATAAGTCTTATTCAATGATTTGGTGTTTCCCTCAAACATTAACATGGTCTTCAAAGAGCCCCGCTCAAGTCTTGATGGAATAGATCAGGGTATTTACGGCGTCCCGCGGTGTGGTTCCGGCGATTGTTCTAATCTCATAACCATACATGCACAACATCCTTGAACTTTAACGTATATGGCATAGAGTTCGAAATGCAACTGAATAGAAATAAAATTATACAACGCTGCAACGCCCCTTCGCCAGATACATTGAAAGGTGACTTACAAATAGATGAAGTGTATTCAATAATAATCTAATGAAATGCATTAATGTTTGGAATATCCCTTCGTGTAGAAGGACTGGAGAGACAAAAAGTCTCCTGAGTTCTCCTCGTTTTATGAATTGTCAAATCAAAAACAGCTGTGCTGTTGTGTCAAGTCGAGATAGAAGTAAGGTACCTACTGGAGTTTCTACGCGAGGAATTTTTTAGAGTTCTCCCTAAAAAGTGGCCCATTCTGAATCATACTGCCGTCAGTGTGCCTCAAGTGGAGGCTGCTCGGCTTACTGCTGTTCAAAATGGACGCAAAGCTTTTATCTAAGAACGTGCCGCTATACAAGCTGTACCTAATAAAAATATTTTTAACAACATTTGAAACTGTTACGAGATACCCATTGTTGATCTAAAATTACACATAAAAGAGATAAAATCGTATCATGATAACCATTAAGCTTTTTATATACAACGCGGAAAAATAAAACGAATTGGTATCGTTTGTAGGTACAGTGAAACTGCGATTAACTGTAAATAGACATGTTCATAACTGCTAATTACACCCAACAAAAATTAAGGAAAACCACATGTTTTAGCTACCTAAATATTTCTTTAAATGAGCGTGAGCGTTCATGTTATGAAGAAAATTTTAGTGATACCAAGGGTTTTTTCTTAAACTGGGTAGGTAGTTACTTAAAACTAAAAAAACTACTTAAAAAATTTAACTAGCCAAAAACGATAATACTTAAATAGATAACAGATTTTGATAAAGCTAAGCAATAAATAAGTAGTTCAGTATCTCGTAGTGATTATTAGCTAATAATCTTTTTTGCACAAATACCACATTCCGAAATTTCCATTATGATAATATTATGTATCTCATAATATTTTCGACGTAAGTAACGATACTCATATTGTCATTTTAAACCTTATGCAACAATGATAAGGTTCAAAGCAGAGTTGTAGGATGAATGCAATAGTGTGATGAAGCTTGTGATAGTTGTCATTAGGTCACGTATGGTAGGCCGAGGCTTCATCATCGGATGATGGTGTGAAATGAGTGTTGCCGACGCCTTTGTGCTCGCCGCCGATACCGTTTTGTATGAGGCAGTTTTTGTGGACTTCGTTTAGGATGCGTCCTATTTTTTGTACGTTGTTTGTAATGCCGAGTGTGTGGGACTTGACACGTAAGTAACTATTGTTAATACCTACCTGTCTGGCAGTCCATTTGTGACGTAAGCCTAATTCTGTTTGGTTAACGCTTTTAAATCTTTTTGCGAATAAAAAGAGATTTTTGATAATTTATAGATAAAGTTGTCGTCTTATACATAAGTAGCTATTGGAGTAGGTCGTTGGCTACGTATCGTGTTCTGGACTCGAAACCGCGTAGGCACCCATGCAGTGCAGGAAGACTTCAAGAAGGTGGAAGAAAGCGGATAGATTAGACCTTGGAGCCGTAGATAATGCTGAAACAGGGTACCTACCTACCACCCTGTCGTTCATTTTCATGTGAAATCTAAACGTACGGATAAACCTACGGGGTTAACCTTAGCAAGATGATAGACTGTCTAATTTCTTTGGGATAAACACAAACCAACCAACAGGATGGTCTACCCGTGGGGATTAACATCGCGTGACACGTCAATTATTTTGTTACGGTTCAGATTTTTTTGTACCTAATGTACCTACCTAGTGCCTAGTGGTTACGACTGTGGTCTCCTATTCGGGTGGTCGCAGGTTCGATCCCGGGTACGCACCTCTAATTTTTCGAAGTTAAGTGCGTTTAAGAAATTAAATATCACATGCTTTAACGTTGAAGGAAAACATCGTGAGGAAACCTGCACACCTGAGAGTTCTCCATAATGTTCTCGAAGGTGTGTGAAGTCCGCCAATACGCATTGGGCCAGCGTGGCGGACTATGGCCTATAACCCTTCTCTGAGAGGAGACCTCGCTCAGTAGTGAGCCGATGATGGGTTGATAATGATGATGATGATGATGATGATGATGATGATGATGATGAATGTACCTATTCGAAAGCTCCAAATCAACAAAACAAAAAAGCTACCGACTACAGTTAATTAATATATATATAATAAAATTCACCTATAGATAAAAGATGTAATAAACTAACCAATTCTTATATCTTTTTAATGTCTTCGGATACAATTCCACTAAAGTGTTAAGGAATTAAACGGTATCCATTAAACAAATCGTTAGAGCGCGGGTTAGTTACTCATAAAAGATTTATCTAATGTTTGCATGCGAAAAGTTTATTATCTGTTGTCGATACATTTGCACAAAATTGACTACCATTATTTAATTGGTCGGTTATTAATTATGCAAGTTTCTCAAAAGTGATTGAAAAGATATATCGGAAATTAATTGTTCTTTGTAAATTGTAACTGCATATTCTAATATGACGATAAAAATTTTAGAAAGCTAAATAGTGGCCTTTGTTTATTTTCAATCTTTTAATGAAATGTTAAACCAAAGATAATTTAATGGCGAGTAGGTAGGTAGTTAGCTATTTATTTTGATTGAATTTCTGTTATTGACTTTTTACGTCACAGAATCGATTGAAATATTGACTGTTTAACGTTTTCATGAAATGGAAATTTATGTCTCTACCTACCTACTTTCTACTATTGTAATATATTTTATATGGATAGCCGATAGGTGCATAATATAGAGATGGAAAAGCGAGCGTGAAACGATTTCTGGGACTAGTGGAAATATATTACTAATATGATTTATGCGATATGTTTGTCATGAGGTAGAGACCCATTAAGTAGAGCATAATATTAATAGGTAAGTACCCGGCACAGGCTTCGGTCTTGCGCCGCCTAAATCCAGTGGCTTCCTGCGACTCATTTGATGTCGTCGGTCCACCTAGTGGGGGGTCTGTCAACACTGCGTTTCCCGGTGCGGGGTTGCCAAGAACGCTGCTCATCCGAGTTGGATTCGGAGGTTTACTTATCTCTTTCTCAAAATTGGACCTACCTAGCTGGACTGTGTGTCCTAGGTAAGTAAGTACTTAAATATACTCGTCCACAATTTCGAGTGCAGTGTTCTGTTCTGGCCGAATAGATGGAATTCGTGTCCTCACTCAGAAGATTAAAATAATTAAGTACATATGTCCAAAACACAATAACATAGTAGGCAAGTAACTCTTAAGTATTACTGTATCTTAGCCATGTGCAGCAACATTTGACGCACCTGATGGTGATCCGAAGCTAATTTGCGGCTAATCGAGCGGTGACAGAATTGTTTGTATCCGAATTCCGAAGCACACACCCACGTGATTATTATACCATTTTGTGTAATCAGAACACTTGTCCCATGGAGGGTTAGTCTACAAAACTTGTTAAATACTTATCTCTTAGAAAAATGATATCCCTTTATGACTTGTGCACGAGTAGGTATCGAAATCCTTACTAATATTATAAATGCGAAACTGTGTTTGTTAGTTGATTTGTTGGTTTGTTCGTATGTCCTTCAATCACGCCGCAACAGGGCTACGGATCGACGTGATTTTTTTGCATCCGGGTAGGTATAGTTGAGGACCTGGAGAGTGACATAGGCTACTTTTTATCCCGGAAAATCAACGATTCCCCGAGGGATTTTAAATACTAAATCCACGTGGACGAAGTCGCGGGCATCAGCTAGTAGTTACATATTTCAAAGTCGAGGTTTTAACAAAATATATACCTACCTATATACCTGCCTTTTCTAGTAGCAATTTGCGTGGCTGTTATAGTTGCGCCTTGTCCCTAGTTTGGCTCGTCAACAGTAAGACTTGTCATCCCTAAAACCAGTGCCCAGAAAAGCAGGATGTGGTTGGCCTTACTAAGCCCGTGTCGGCAGCACTACTACCATCTCCCAACAAATGGCTTCCGTTGGCTACAAAACCCCAACGGAAATTGCTACTAGGTTTGGTTTAGACTTAGGTATTTACTTATTTACCTATCTTGTATAGGTAATAAAAACTTTAAATATCAATTTTGATAACTGATGAGATAGAATTTTCTGGCATGTAGTAGGTTTCCTCACGATTCCTTCAACTTTAAAGCAAGTGATATTATTTTATTTATAGATATTAAAATCCACATAATTATTATGCAACTCCGTAAAGTTAGAAATGCGTGCCTTAAAGCTATTGGCCTATCACCGCTTCGTGCAAGTTGGAATGCTCGGTTAGGTACATGTACCTATACTTATTCCATGGGTGTAGAATGACCCTGCTATGCAAACGGATGGATCTGGTTAGCGAGCAAGGCCTGTGTTTATTTCTACATTTGAAGGCGCCACATTTATTTGCTCAGTTACTCCCACCATCATTATAATTATATCATAGTTTATTTATACTTACCATACTTACCTACAGGTAATCTTCGTCCGCGAAACACCTTGTTTAAAACCTTTTTAGGGTTCCGTACCCAAAGGGTACCAACGGGACCCTATTACTAAGCCTACGCTGTCCGTCCGTCCGTCCGTCCGTCTATCAGCGGGCTGTATCTCGTAAACCGTAATAGATAGACTGTTGAGGCCAACGGCTTGGCCAACGAGTCAAGGCCTGGAACACGAGGTATAGGGGCCCATCAGCTATAACCTGAGTCCAGGGTCGCTGCCCTAAGGGCCTTTAACCGCGGTCAGATTTGTTCTCAACGTAACTTAATGGTAGGGTTGCACTGACCTTCCTTTGCAGCATTCAATCCTTGTACGGCCTGAGATGGTATGAGAGTGGTGGTGTGGTGTATTGTGGAGTTGAGTGTAATGTGAACTTCTCAGGCCGCTAGCAGTAGCGGGCAGGCTGCCAGCTATGGCCTGCTGAAGACGCTGGGCTGGCGTGGCACTGTACACTCGGCTTGTCACTAGTTTGGTCCAACGAGAGCTGGTCTAAGTCACTTTTTCACACTTGGCGTGGCGAGCAAAAAACCACTTGTTAAGGGTCGCCTTTTGTTACAAATAACACGTTAACAATGATGCTTATAGTTAGGTCGACACATAGACCGCTTAACGGCGCAACAAAACCGTAATAAACCAAATCTAGACACTCAAAACAGCAAAAACGTGCGCGAGACGACCGGAATTTTCGTGAATACGTGTAAGCTGTCAAAGGGAAAGGGAACTTGCAAAAACCACACCCAAAAATCGCGGCAAGTTTAACCTTTCAAGTGTCATCTGTCAATTTCATTGCGAGCCAAAGAGGTTGCTAGCGCCATCGACCATGGAACAAGGAATTATGGCGCGAAAAATCCCCCCGCCCGTGGGCGTAAGGATTTACGTCCACTTACTAGTAAATAGGTAAACGTGATAAGGAGCAAACGGCTCGCTGCAAGACAGAGTCTCCGACCATTACCTCGGCAACCCTGGGAACCCCATCAGACCCGTAGATCAGCTTAAGAATGCGCCCACGGCGCCAGTATAAAGGCAACAAATTAGGTTCCTTAATCAGCACTAGGTCACCAACTTTGGGTGGATCAGATTTGTCAGCCCACTTAACCCGCTGCTGCAAAAGATGCAAATACTCTAGTGACCAACGGTGCCAAAAACTCTGAGTCATCTGTTGCAGCAGCTCAAACCGGGACAAACGTGAGACCTTCACGTCCCTGAAGGGGTATTCGGGTAGAGCGTTAAGGGGCTGACCAATCAGAAAATGACCGGGAGTTAAGACCTCCAGGTCATTTGGGTCAGATGAGAGGGGACAGAGTGGCCGAGAATTGAGTACAGCCTCAATTTTGCAAAACACGGTGGCGAGTTCTTCAAAGGTTAAAACAGTTTCGCCTATAACGCGCCGGAGATGAGTCTTGGCCACCTTAACCACAGCTTCAAATATTCCACCCCAATGAGGGCAAGCTGGGGGGTCAAACTTCCAGGTTACCCCCATCTTGGCCAATGCTGTACTTAATCTAATCTTATTGCTAGACAGGAATTCGACAATCTCTTTTAAATATCTATCAGTGCCCTTATAATTTGTGCCGCAATCAGTGCGAATCAGGTCAGGCAATCCTCGACGAGAGACAAATCTACCTAGCGTGGCTACAAAAGCTTCAGTGCTTAAGGCACTCACAAGTTCTAAATGTACCGCCTTGGTAGCGAGACATACAAAAACGCAGAGGTAGGCCTTGAGCGATTTGGCGTTGCGGAGGTTAGAGCTCTTGATGGCAAACGGGCCAGCAAAATCAGTGCCAACCCCAGCAAAGGGTCGAGTGGCTAGAACGCGGTCGGAGGGCAGATCACCCATCATCGGCTGTGAAGTATTAGCCTTCAAGCGGTAACACGGAATACATTTGAAAGTGACGTTCCGGATGGTGCGTCTCCCTGCCAGAATCCAAAACTCGCGCTGTAAAATAGCCGAGAGTGCATTACAACCAGCGTGGGCATTTTTAAGATGGTAGTGTGTCACTAGCAATTTGACAAAGGTGCCGTCCTTAGGTAGCAAAAGGGGGTGGCGAGCACCATAGGGCAGATTGGAATTCTTGAGGCGTCCTCCAACGCGTAGCATTCCGTTATTGTCCAAAAAAGGGCTTAGGCGAGCAAGGGGGCCCTTCAAAACTAAACCTCTCTTTAGGGTGTCAATCACGGATGAAAAATGCTCCACCTGAACCACACGCACCCAGTAGTTCCGGGCGTCTTGGCGTTCAAGAGGGGAAAGCACAGGACTCAAATTTTTATTTTCTGAATTCCGCCCATTATGGATAAAACGTCGAATCCAACCGGTAACACCAATTAGTTTATCAAGGGAACTGTAACGGTTCAAAAGAAAGTTCAAGTCGGGGATCTGTTTGTCCTCAACCACTCCGACTCTTAAGCCTGGCAATACTTCGGGGGCGGAAAACCTATTTTGAGGCCAAGTCGTCTCGGATTGGGATAGCCAACTTGGATCCCACCAAAGGTGATGGTGGACCAGTGAAGAGGCCTCACAGCCGCGGGAGGCGCAATCGGCCGGGTTCAGTTCTCCGGGTACGTGTCTCCAAATCACCGGTACTGCAGAGCTCTGAATTTGGGAGACCCGATTCGCAACAAAGACCTCTAAGTTGTGAGGCGCGGCTCGTAGCCAGCAAAGGACAATCTCACTGACTGTCCAAGCATAAACGTCGGTCAGATCGACCGCAGATGCCAAAGAGGAGCGGACGTGGTTCAAGAGGCGTACCAGAAGGGCGGCGCCAGACAATTCTAATTTCGGGATAGTTAACCGTGACCGAATAGGGGCCACCTTGCTTTTTGCCAAGACGAGATGCGTCGCGACCTCACCGGCGACATCGACAGTCCTCAAATATACCACGGCGGCGTATCCTCGTTCGGAGGCGTCGCAAAACCCGTGGAGACTGGCATGACACCTTCCTGTTGGTAGGAAGCGTCGAGGCATGGAAATTCGGTTAACTTCAGGAAGTGAAGACACAAGGGAGTTCCACTCCTTCAATAACTTCCCAGAGAGTGGTTCGTCCCAACCGAGTTCAACAATCCAAAGCTTCTGGAGGAAACATTTAGCCAAAAATATTACGGGAGTGATCCATCCATTGGGATCGAAGGTGCGAGCAACCGTAGACAATACGGAACGCTTAGTCCAGACCTTAGGAGGTGGGTCTAATTTGACCCGGTAGGTGAAAACGTCTTGGACGGGCTGGTACTGTATTCCAAGGACCGTCAGCAAATTGGGATTTTCGGGATTTTCAAAAATATGAGGATCCTGCTAATCCTTTCCCGGAAGATCCTTCAAGACGTGAGGGGAGTTGGACAGCCACTTGCCCAACTCATAACCTCCGGACTTCAGTATTGCAATTAATTCATCGCGAAGAGTCAGAGCTTCCTCAACGCTCGAGGCTCCCGTGCAAATATCGTCCATATAGACTGACGATTCCAAGGTGGCTGATGCGCGAGGGTAATTCAGTCGCTCCCGGTTAGCTAGTTCTAACAAGGTCCTGATAGCAATATAGGGGCTTGACTTGAGTCCATAGGTCGTGGTGTTCAATTCAAAGACACGCATTGGCTCATTAGGATTTTCGCGCCACAGAATCATTTGGTACCTCCGATCATCGCGATGTACCATCGACTGTCTAAACATCATCTTGATGTCAGCCACGAAAACAATTTGATGCCGGCGGAAATGCGTGAGGATATCGGAGATATCCTTGATCAGCTTAGGACCGGAGTGCAAGCATTGGTTCAATGTCACCCCGTTGGATGTGGCCGCGGAGCCGTCAAAAACCACTCGAATCTTCCCCCCAGGGGTCTTCAAGACGGCATGGTGGGGTAAGAAGTAGTGCTCGTGTGCGCGCCAATCAAAATTGGATGGTGACATATGCCCCAGGCCCTCGTACTCGCGCATAAATTCAACGTACTTGGAGCGGAAGGTGGGGTCGCGCCGCATGCGCCGTTCCATGGACAAGAGCCTCTTTTCCGCCAAGGCCCGCGATTGACCAAGCGGGGGGCGAGAAGCGAGAAAGGGCAAGCGAGTTACAAATCGCCCATCAACACGGCGGCCTGTGTTGTTTTGATAAAACAACTCACATTCAAGGTCAAGAGGGTCAAATCGTGCGGCATGCGGCGGCTCCTCAACTTCCCAAAAGCGCTGGACCACGTCCGACAGCGTCAAGCCGGCTGCTTGCAATTGGTCCAGCACCGGTAGGTCCGAAGACCATAGCACGGGTCCAAAAAAGCTAGAACCGAATATAGTGGACATGGCACATAGGCCGTCCTTCTGCAAAACCCTAATTTCCCCTGACAAGACCAGGCCCAACACGTCGGAACCCAACAAAAGGTCCGTAGGACCGGGTTCAGTCCAGTGGGGGTCAGCTGGGTTTAGGCCTGATGCACAGGACACCGCAGCGTCAGTTATTCGGACCTGCGGTAGGGGGCCTAAGATATTGTCAAGGACTGACACCTTGACCAAGACCCTAAGATTGGCCGTAACGGGGCCAAACATTAATTCCGCTTCCCCGTTAGGAGTCGAGGGCTCTATACCCCCGATACCTATCACCCGTCCTGTTCGAGGACTCCAAGGGAGCCCTAGCTCACCCACCAAACGAGAAGAAGCAATACAGCGCTGTGAACCCGAATCCAAAAGGGCGCGAACGATTAAAAATTCACCCTTCGCGTTGAATACCTTCACTGAGACAGTCGGCAAAAGAATGGTCTGACAGACAGACTGCCGGAGATTCAAGGTCTCAGGAGAAGTTGCTGTGGTGGGGGCTAGGGCGGCAACTACCTATTGGTGGTCGTCCTCATCAAACCGGTCCTCTGACCGGGGAATCTCATATTGAGACTCAGGGGGGACCTCCAAAGGTGAGGGGGACGGACCTCCATTTGGGTAAACCCATGCGCCATCTCGTGGCGGCAGCACGGGCCTAGTCATACGGGCTGAGGTCGGTAGGTCGTAGTACTGCTGTCGACCCGCTCGAGGTGGGCGGCGTTCGAGGCGTGGCCACTCATGAAGCGGAGGTGAATAGCGGGTAGGTCGAACCGTAGACGGGGCCGCCACAAATCTCCCATCAGAACGTCGAGGGGGGTTGGCGCCCCCCTCACGGGGGGGTGAAGCCCCCATAGGCGGGGTCGAAATCCGGACGCGTCGGGATTCATGGCCCTGATCAGGGGACCGACGCAAATAATCCGGGGAGCGATTGGTAAGAGCGCCCCCGCCCGTGCGGGGCGCGCCCTCACTCTCCACCTGGCGACCAACACCATTCTTGTTGGCGCACAAAATCTCCAGGTGGTTACCCCTACAAATTGGGCATGACCGTTGCTGTTGGCAGTCCCGTTGCATGTGAGCTCCCAGACAACTATAGCACCAGTGGCGGTCTCTTGCAATGCCCCTCCGATCCTTGATCCGCTTAGAGAGAAACTGGGGGCAAGAAAGCACCCGGTGGCCTGGACGCCTGCAATAGTTACAGGGGGCGGGTTCAGTGGCAGCAAGTCCAGTGTAAACGGGCATTGGTCTCCGGTCGGAGGCCCTTTTACCAGGGACGCCAGTGTGACCCCTTTCCTTCCTCAGCTGGGCAGGCCGCTCTGGGGTCCTTGAAGGACCAGCAATCCCGGAGTTATCAGCCTGCCGGCACTCTTCCTCAAGGAACTTTAAAAGGTCCGAAAAGGGGGGCAGGTAGCTGGCCCCGTCCCCACCATACCTTTGCTCAAAACGCAGTTTCAACTCGGGAGGTAGGCGGGACAACACAATGTGTAATAAAAGGAAGGACCACTGGTCCACGGGAAGCTCTAAACGCTTAAGAGCGTTGCAGGCTACAATCAGTGGATTTAAGAGCGATTCCCTTAAATGAGACACCCCATAGACACGTGGCAGCGCTAGAATTTGTGCCACGTGTGTGTCTGCTAACCGGCGCACGTTGGCATACCGCCGAGTCAGTAGTTCCCGCGCGGTGGTATAACTCTCCTCGGAGAGGTCTAGGTGGCTAACTAAACCCAGAGCCTCTCCCTGCAGGGAAAAGAGCAGATAGGCCAGTTTCTGGCAGGGAGACAGGTCCCTTCTCGCGTCCACCAGGCTATCAAAGAGGCTGAGAAAGCCTAGCCACTCGCTCAGGTTGCCAGAAAAGTGGGGCAAGTTTATTGTTGGCAACTTGCCCTGTAACGCAGGCTGCGTGGTGTGTCTGGTGGGAGACTCAAGAATAGAGCTCATTCTCGCCTCCTTCTTGAGCCTCGCGGCCTCCTCCACCAGACCGTCTGTCAGCTCAAAAAACTGTTCGTAGTCCCGCACTGAGGACTCCAGCGATTCCGGAGGTAGCTCCAATGCCATGAGGTCTCGGAAGGCCCCTTCGACGACCGCCTGCCTGGTCCGCACCTGCTCGCACCGCTGGAGCAGTGCGGATGCCCGGTCCTCCCGGCCTACCAAGGCGTTGGCTGTAGCAGCCCAACGCAGCTCTGATTGAATTTGCACGCTCAATTTTTTGTGGGCTGCCATCTTAGGTAGGTACAAAACAACTTAAATAAAGGTAGTCACAACAAATAGGTAACAAAATCAAAACAAAGTTATTTGTTACAAGTTATGTTTCAACTTTAACCAAACAAATTAATAATCAAACAAGAATTACCCACTTTAAACACAAACAAATTACTACTTAAATACTATTTATTAATTAGAATTATTTACTTTAAAACAAGAATTATTTATTTTAAATACATCAAACAAACGTTGGTTAAAAGTTCCAAAAGATACAAATTAAGCTATCAACAATCTATGTTAAGTCAATCAATAACATAAATTAAGATAAAAGAAAAATTAAGTTTTTAATTACCCGTACTAAGCCACTAGACTCATACTAGGTACTGCAAATTACAAATTGGCTTGGTAAGAACCCTACAATTATCAAATTATATTAATATTAAGTCTATTTATTACAATCTACATCTAACTGTTGGCCAGTTACGGGCCACAAACAACAATTAGGTACTATTAATTATTAATCAACAAAAATTAACAAAACAAAATCTCAATAATTGCAATCATTATATAGGCCTACATGTGACAAGGCAGGCTATGTACTAGTAACTCAATAAGCCTGTGTATTAATAAGTTATAAGGTCCATTAATTTACAATAAATGAGTTAACCCTAGAACGGCCAAGTTAAGTCACAGTAATGCCAAATCTGTCCGCGGAATCAATTTAACCACGCCCTGCTACCAATGTTGAGGCCTACGGCTTGGCCAACGAATCAAGGCCTGGACCACTAAGTTCAGGGGCCCATCAGCTGAACTTGAGTCCAGGGTCGCTGCCCTAAGGGCCTTTAACCGCGGTCAGATTTGTTCTCAACGTAACTTAATGGTAGGGTTGCACTGACCTTCCTTTGCAGCATTCAATCCTTGTACGGCCTGAGATGGTATGAGAGTGGTGGTGTGGTGTATTGTGGAGTTGAGTGTAATGTGAACTTCTCAGGCCGCTAGCAGTAGCGGGTAGGCTGCCAGCTATGGCCTGCTGAAGACGCTGGGCTGGCGTGGCACTGTACACTCGGCTTGTCACTAGTTTGGTCCAACGAGAGCTGGTCTAAGTCACTTTTTCACACTTGGCGTGGCGAGCAAAAAACCACTTGTTAAGGGTCGCCTTTTGTTACAAATAACACGTTAACAATGATGCTTATAGTTAGGTCGACACATAGACCGCTTAACGGCGCAACAAAACCGTAATAAACCAAATCTAGACACTCAAAACAGCAAAAACGTGCGCGAGATGACCGGAATTTTCGTGAATACGTGTAAGCTGTCAAAGGGAAAGGGAACTTGCAAAAACCACACCCAAAAATCGCGGCAAGTTTAACCTTTCAAGTGTCATCTGTCAATTTCATTGCGAGCCAAAGAGGTTGCTAGCGCCATCGACCATGGAACAAGGAATTATGGCGCGAACATAACATAGATGAAATTTTCACATATTATGTATTTCTATTGCCGCTATAACAACAAATAATAAAAATTAAATTAAATTAAAAAAATTTAATTAAAATGGGTAGGTGGGTAGATGGAAATCTTTTAATTTAATTTTATTAACGGAACCCTAAAAGAGCGAGGCCCGACTCGCACTTGGCCGATTTTTTTTTATATCTAGCTTGAGGGACATTAGCCCTTGTAATTTATAAATTATAATAATATACCTACCTATCTATGTACCTGTTTACTATTGACATTCCACAGTTTAAGTTTTTATTACTAGCTGCGGAATAGTGTAATATTGCTAATAGACCAGGGTAGAAGCCTTAAAAAATAATAAAAAGTGAAAAAAAAATTACAGTAGGATGAAACCCATTGGAAAAGGAAGAGAATGCAACAAAAATGAAAGGAAAAATAAATTACGGGCGATCTGAGGTCGGGAAGTAGGGGGGAGGGGGGGTTGAAGGGTAAAAAACGGTTTATCTCAATTTCTGGATAAACTACAAGTCCTATGGAAAAAAGTTAAATCGCAAAGTTGTAGGTAATAAAAAGATCTACAACTTTTGTATTTAGACTTTTTTCACATAACCTCAAAATGTATGTGAAAAATTCAAATAACCAAGTTTATGGTTTTTTATTTTTATCTTTTACAAAAAAAAATATTTTTTCACGAAATTTTGTGAAAACTTACCTTTTTATGTTCCAAACACACTGTAATTTTTCTGATTTAAAATATTTATTTTTTCACCTTTTTTTTTACTTAATATTGAAAAAGCACCTAATTTTCAATCGAAAATTCTCCCGTCAAAAAATGTGCTTTTTTAAAAAAGTCGGTAAGTTTTTTGTTTGTCGAAATCTCTACTTTCTGATGGTGTAAAAAAAAATATACATTACTATGGTAAATGCTCTCAGAAAATGAGGAAACGAAATACGAAATAACAGGTAGTAAGGCCCAGACCCTCCTACCTACTCCTACTCCTACCCTATATCCATCTTCCAGCTCCATCATCAGAACCTGGATATTATCTAGGACCAGAGTACTTGTCAAGACGAATCAAACGAGTCCAAATTTGATGGGGTTACGTCGTTTTATTACAGAGTTCTGATAGCCATCCTCCAGCTCAGCTCCTCCTGCATTGTCATCCGATTTACATAGACATGCAAAATTTCAGCTCAATCGGAAACCTGGAAGTGGTTTTAATTCATCTTGCAAGATTTGACCTACACATACTTACATATACATACATATCTATACCTACTTACATTGCAAGTTAAATAAAAGCTGACAGATTTTTCTGCGATTAGGTCCACAGCGTACAAAAGTAAAATTTTTTTGCGTGTCATCAGTTCTGTGTCTTAAATTGCTGGATTATAAATGTACGCCACAAATGTGTGGCGTCTAAATAGGGCCTTAAAGTGACAGTAATTTTCATATTACAATCTAATTTAATAATAACGGTTGAATACCTATAAATAAAACAAGCTGAAGTTCGGCTAAATACTTACTTACCTAGAAAATACTTCAAGAGTTAAAGAATGTCGGTCATTAAGGATCTATTTTCGTACAATTTTTCCTCAACGGCCGTCCGAAAACATTTGAATGCTATACGAATAATGCCCAACATTAATAACAGCCTGCGAAACTTTTATATCAAAAGGCATAAAACCCCAAAAAGAGCACATTAATATTTCAACCATATTTTAATTCACAACAAAGAAAAAATAAAGGAGCAACATTAGCTTTGTCGTGTACAGTTGGCAGTAAATTTAAGTAAAAATTTCTCAGATTTCTTTTTCTATTAAAACAGTCTTTGTTACGAATAAGTGCTCTTAAGGATTTATATGAAATCTTCTAAATAAATTAAAGAAAAACTGACTGACGGATTGACTGACTGATCTATCAACGCACAGCTCAAATCGCTGGACCTTTGAGTATTAAACCAAGCTGGACGGATCGCACTGGATATACAGATAGCTATTATTACGTAGGCATCCGCTAAGAAAGGATTTATGAAAATTCACCCCCTGAGTGAACTGCGGTTAAAAGCTGTTCTAATTTCATAATATCTAAGTATAAAAAATAAATTAAAGAAAATTACCTACTACTTTATATAAGGCTTAAGTAATTTTTAACTTTGCTATTTTCTCTTCAATTTGCATAAATACCGACAAGGCAAAGGAGGTCTATAATCAATATGGTATATACCTAAAATGTTTTGGTGCGGCGCCGCAATGTAGTGATTTTATCAAACAAATTAGCGCCACACCTAGGTATTTGACATTCCCCATTAAGGGCAGGATCTCCGGGCGCAGTAGGCATTTAGAGCAACCTCAGGCCCCGCGCGGTGAGGTGCGCGTAGGCGCTTTTCAAATGAACTCGCTCACCCCAAATTTTACATCATAGATTAAATAACTTTATTGTACCTAACAGTACAGGGACAGTTGTAAGTTTTAGAAACATTTATTTTATTTTTTATTCATACATTTATATTATGTAAGTTTGATTGTTATTTTACATATTACGTACATAGGTACATTTACCTACTTATTTTTTTTTGTTTTTTTTTGTTATTTCTTTCAAACTCGATATCTGGGGTTCCCTGTACTTATAAAATACGTAACAGTTGCCAAAATGTCGGCCATTTTCTCTTTTTTTGTTATTGGGCCGATTTCTTTCAAAATCCATATCTGGGGATCCTTGTACCAATAAAAGCGGTAACCATCGTCAAAATTAGAAAAAGTGGTGGCCATATTCTTTTTTCTTGTTATGGGACCGATTTCTTTCAAAATCGATATCTGAGGATCCCGAGCTCATAGCAGTGGTAACCAATGTCAAAATTAGAAAAATGGAAAAGTTTTTCCCTAACCTATTTGGGACGAAGTTCCTTAGACATTTTTTTGTTATTGGACCGATTTCTTTCAAACTCGATATCTGGGGTTCCCTATACTTATAAAATAGATAACCGTTGCCAAAATGTCGGCAATTTTCTTATTTTTGTAAATAAGAAAAAGTGGTGGCCATTTTTTTTCTTATTATTGGACCGATTTCTTTCAAAATTGATATTTGAGGATCCCCGTGCCCTGGTAACAGATGTCAAAATAAGAAAAATGGAAATGTTTTTCCCCAGCCTATTTTGGACAAAGTTCCTTAGCCATTTTTTTTATTGGACCGATTTATGTCAAACTCGATATCCGGGGTTCGCTGTGCTTATTATATAGGTAACCGTTGCCAAAATGTCGGCCATTTTCTCTTTTTTGTTATTGGACCGATTTCTTTCAAACTC
The DNA here is from genome assembly GCA_029955525.1 of Oeneis ivallda. NCBI lineage: Eukaryota > Metazoa > Arthropoda > Insecta > Lepidoptera > Nymphalidae > Oeneis > Oeneis ivallda. The sequence goes on along the minus strand of JARPMR010000003.1, from coordinate 8,396,051 downwards.
GATATCTGGGGTTCCCTGTGCTTATAAAATAGGTAACCGTTGCCAAAATGTCGGCCATTTTCTCTTTTTTTGTTATTGGGCCGATTTCTTTCAAAATCCATATCTGGGGATCCTTGTACTAATAAAAGCGGTAACCATCGTCAAAATTAGAAAAAGTGGTGGCCATATTCATTTTTCTTGTTATGGAACCGATTTCTTTCAAAATCGATATCTGAGGATCCCCGTGCTCATAGCAGTGGTAACCAGTGTCAAAATTAGAAAAATGGAAGTTTTTCCCAAACCTATTTGGAACGAAGTTCCTTAGTCATTTTTTTGTTATTGGACCGATTTCTTTCAAACTCGATATCTTGGGTTCCCTGTAAAAAATAAAATAGGTGACCGTTGCCAAAATGTCGGCCATTTTCTTTTTAACCCCAGTTTTTGAAACCCCCGATATCAATTTTGAAAGAAATCGGTCCAATAACAAAGAAAAAGAAAATGTCCGCCTTTTTTCTTATTTTGACGATGGTTACCTCTTTTATTAGCACTGCGAACCCCAGATATCAATTTTGAAAGAAATCGGTCCTATAACAAAGAAAAAGAAAATGGCCGCCTTTTTTTCTTATTTTGATGATGGTTACCTCTTTTATTAGTACTGGGAACCCCAGATATCAATTTTGAAAGAAATCGGTCTAATAACAAAAAAAAAATGGCCGCCACTTTTTCTTATTTTGACGATGGATACCTCTTTTATTAGCACTGGGAACCCCAGATATCAATTTTGAAAGAAATTGTTCCAATAACAAAAAGAAAGTGACCGCCACTTTTTCTTATTTTGATGATGGTTACCTCTTTTATTAGTACTGGGAACCCCAGATATCAATTTTGAAAGAAATTGTTCCAGTAACAAAAAGAAAGTGACCGCCACTTTTTCTTATTTTGACGATGGATACCTCTTTTATTAGCACTGGGAACCCCAGATATCAATTTTGAAAGAAATCGGTTCAATAACAAAGAAAAAGAAAATGGCCGCCTTTTTTTATTTTGATGATGGTTACCTCTTTTATTAGTACTGGGAACCCCAGATATCAATTCTGAAAGAAATTGGTCCAATAACAAAAATAAAAATGGCCGCCACTTTTTCTTATTTTGACGATGGATACCTCTTTTATTAGCACCGGGAACCCCAGATATCAATTTTGAAAGAAATCGGTCCAAGAACAAAGAAAAAGAAAATGGCCGCCTTTTTTTTTTTCATGATGGTTACCTCTTTTATTAGTACTGGGAACCCCAGATATCAATTCTGAAAGAAATTGATCCAATAACAAAAATAAAAATGGCCGCCACTTTTTCTTATTTTGACGATGGATACCTCTTTTATTAGCACTGGGAACCCCAGATATCAATTTTGAAAGAAATCGGTCCAATAACAAAGAAAAAGAAAATGGCCACCTTTTTTTCTTATTTTGATGATGGTTACCTCTTTTATTAGTACTGGGAACTCCAGATATCAATTCTGAAAGAAATTGGTCCAATAACAAAAATAAAAATGGCCGCCACTTTTTCTTATTTTGACGATGGATACCTCTTTTATTAGCACTGGGAACCCCAGATATCAATTTTGAAAGAAATTGTTCCAATAACAAAAAGAAAGTGACCGCCACTTTTTCTTATTTTGACGATGGATACCTCTTTTATTAGCACTGGGAACCCCAGATATCAATTTTGAAAGAAATTGTTCCAATAACAAAAAGAAAGTGACCGCCACTTTTTCTTATTTTGACGATGGATACCTCTTTTATTAGCACTGGGAACCCCAGATATCAATTTTGAAAGAAATTGTTCCAATAACAAAAAGAAAGTGACCGCCACTTTTTCTTATTTTGACGATGGATACCTCTTTTATTAGCACTGGGAACCCCAGATATCAATTTTGAAAGAAATCGGTTCAATAACAAAGAAAAAGAAAATGGCCGCCTTTTTTTATTTTGATGATGGTTACCTCTTTTATTAGTACTGGGAACCCCAGATATCAATTCTGAAAGAAATTGGTCCAATAACAAAAATAAAAATGGCCGCCACTTTTTCTTATTTTGACGATGGATACCTCTTTTATTAGCACCGGGAACCCCAGATATCAATTTTGAAAGAAATCGGTCCAAGAACAAAGAAAAAGAAAATGGCCGCCTTTTTTTTTGATGATGGTTACCTCTTTTATTAGTACTGGGAACCCCAGATATCAATTCTGAAAGAAATTGATCCAATAACAAAAATAAAAATGGCCGCCACTTTTTCTTATTTTGACGATGGATACCTCTTTTATTAGCACTGGGAACCCCAGATATCAATTTTGAAAGAAATCGGTCCAATAACAAAGAAAAAGAAAATGGCCACCTTTTTTTCTTATTTTGATGATGGTTACCTCTTTTATTAGTACTGGGAACTCCAGATATCAATTCTGAAAGAAATTGGTCCAATAACAAAAATAAAAATGGCCGCCACTTTTTCTTATTTTGACGATGGATACCTCTTTTATTAGCACTGGGAACCCCAGATATCAATTTTGAAAGAAATTGTTCCAATAACAAAAAGAAAGTGACCGCCACTTTTTCTTATTTTGACGATGGATACCTCTTTTATTAGCACTGGGAACCCCAGATATCAATTTTGAAAGAAATTGTTCCAATAACAAAAAGAAAGTGACCGCCACTTTTTCTTATTTTGACGATGGATACCTCTTTTATTAGCACTGGGAACCCCAGATATCAATTTTGAAAGAAATTGTTCCAATAACAAAAAGAAAGTGACCGCCACTTTTTCTTATTTTGACGATGGATACCTCTTTTATTAGCACTGGGAACCCCAGATATCAATTTTGAAAGAAATCGGTCCAATAACAAAGAAAAAGAAAATGGCCGCCTTTTTTTCTTATTTTGATGATGGTTACCTCTTTTATTAGCACTGGGAACCCCAGATATCAATTTTGAAAGAAATTGGTCCAAAAACAAAAAAAAGAAAATGGCCGCCTTTTTTTCTTATTTTGACGATGGTTACCTCTTTTATTAGCAATGGAACCCCAGATATCAATTTCGAAAGTTTTCGTAATTTAAATCAAGATATTTTGTTCTTTCTTCCATTTTTATTCCCCATATTTACCTTATTATATTAATCATATATTACTATAGTTTAACACTATCTATACAATAAGAACTATACAATAAGACTCTAAACCTAAAACCTATCATACTAATATTTAGAGATTTATTAATAAATACTAAAAATTACAACAATATTAACACTCTGATTTGATTTTATCTATGATAAATGAATACAGAATGAAAATAATAGGTATCTATGCAAAAGATCGCTTGATCAGCGGGGGATCGCAGCGAGCCAGCGAAAGCGATACATCCTACCTCGATGATACTTTGCGGGCTACTGAAGTGAAGCGCACGAGCCACTTTGTTATATAAAAAGTAAAAACGTCGGGATTAAAAAAATACAAATTTTTTAGAGAAAAAGTAATCACAAAAGAATTTTCTAAAAGTGTTTGCCTATTTTATGAAATTTGTTTTTTTAGTCTAACTTTAATATTCTATGAACACGACCTGAAAAACGATAAAAATTACACTGTTTTCGAAATTATTTTTGATCGGGTGCAGTTGTAAATATAGAGTTTTGAATCATAAAAGAATTAAGAACATATATCAAACTACAACATATATTTTTAACCGATCAAAACAAAGAATATTTCATTGTTTACGATTCAATCAAAAATAGGTCGATGTCGAAGATCCCGCCGTTAAAATCACTACAAAGCGACGCTGCACGCTGTACGGTATAATGTATTTTTATGCGCTATGTAGATACGAGCATCTATCTAGAAACATATTTTGGAGCTGACTGTACACTGGAACTGATTTTACATCATTATGAATACGCAAGATTGATTCCCATACAAAAGCTGTCAACCTCAGCGGATGAATAAAACGCAAAAGCGGGCCTTATTGTTGTTATAACAAAATGAAGTCGTAATGAGTAGGAGTCGGCGAAATGTCGTGATTGAATTAAAATTGCTTTAATATTGCAGTTGGAAGTTAATGTTTGACAAGCGTTGCGGGCGGTTGACGCCTGTCACCGTGAAGTTGACACAGGCTGCAAGCGCACAAGCAGTGTAGGTATACGAGGGCGTTTTAAAACTGTTATTTAAAAAATTAAAGCTATTGAACTCAAGACCTTGCAAGCTCAATACATATTATAACGATTTTGCGACTGCAACTATGCATAGTCGTATTTCTGTAACTGCTATTGATCGTGGTGTGATACCTACCCGCGCCTTTTCTGGGATTGCTTCGATGCCTTCAACTTGTTGCGTATTTGAACGGAATCAAAATGAGATTTTTTAATTACGGTATAGGTAGATAGATATGCCAGAGACCTCATATATATACTTACCTACTTAGGTTACACAAGTTAAAATATGTATTTCTATAACATGGATAGAATTCAAGTTAGTCTATGCACCACTAAAACTTAATAGTAAAATAGATCTGAAGTGTAATTGTTTTGAGATCAAATATAAAAAAATAAGAAATAGAATAAAAATAAAATAAATGTAAATAAAGTAAAGCGTCATTAAAATCGGTAGTAGGTATAGGTACTCTGACGTTATAGTTCGAGCTTTGAATATTATTAAACCTTTAATACTCAAAGGCTTCGAGGCTTGAAATCTATCATCGTTGCCGAGTTTTGCAAATTCGTATTAAGGGCCGATTTCACCAACGTAAAATAGGTCTTATCCGAGCGTTTTGATATTTTTACAGTATTTTCAATATAAAAACTGTCAGGACGCCCAATTTTTTCGTCGCGTTGGTGAAATCGGCCGTAAGGGTAGGTATCGATTACCGATCGCGTAAGAGTATGAAGTATCATTTGTGTTATCCCCACAAAGGTGATGGTACTTAGTATCCCAGAAATAAACTGGCACGAAGTAAACCTCTTGAGTAAAAGTCTGCGAATCGAAAGGCGTTCGTGATTCCGTCAGTCTTTGTCAAATTTTTTTTGTTTGCAGATTCTGTCTGGCATTGACCGGAATTATTAGAAAATATCTACCTAATACCTATCTACAAAAAACTTAGCTTGTAAAACTTGACTTAATTGAGCCAATTTAAGGGTCTAGAGCCCATGGAAAGTTTTCAGGGGGTATTTCATAAACGCTGAAATTTGCTATGATGGTTCATCTGAGTTGCGTCTTATCTTGTGTCACCTCATACCTACATAGCATGAAACAGGTGCAGTTAAGTTTCAATTTTATTAAGTTCCTTGCCTGGTATTTTTCCTCTCGACGTAATCACCTAGCTGGCAATGTATTTAATTCGACTTAGTAGGAAGGTTGATATTCTAAAATTTTTAAAACTGCTTAATATTAAACTAGATTTTGCCTGCGACTACGTCCGAGTAGTTTTTCAAAATTCCCGCGGGATTTCTTTATTTTCCTGCTTTAAATACGTACTATTCTATATGTCACTTTTCAGATCTTTAACCATATACCCAGCTGTTATCATCATCATCATCATCATCATCATCTCAGCCTGCGGACGTCCACTGCTGAACATAGGCCTTTCCCAGAGAATGCCACTACACCCTGTCCTCAGCCTTCCTCATCCAGCCACTTACCGCCACCCGCTTTATATCGTCGGTCCAAAGTGCTGGGGGGAATACCCAGCCAGAAGAAATTAAGTCGATCCGTTAGGTACTCTGTTAGCACGTGATTGAAAGAAAAACCTAAATAATTTAATATAAAAAATTCTTTTTAAAAAACCGACTTCAACCTCCCGCGCCACTTTACAAAGTTTATCATTTATTGTTGATATTTTAAAAACGATTTCGATATAATATGGGACCACTTGAGGAGGACCCTTTCAAAGATAAAAAGAATTTTCCAAATCGGTTCAGGCGTCTTCGAGTAATCGGTGAACATACATAAAAAAATTTAACCTTAAACTCCTCCTTTTTTTGAAGTCGGTTAAAAGCAAACATACTTTTGCATTTATAATATTAGTTGGGTTAAAAATATGTATACATCATAATTCATGAAATAACGCGAACCCACTTCGGTCCGGCTGGGTTAGGCTTTATCAAGCACCTTCTTGAAATTTCGCACCAGCTCTTGGACTAGAAGCAGGCTAACCAGAAGCAAACAAAACGATTGACGGATATGATTCTTTTGTAATTTTTAACAATGGACATTTGGACACTTTCAGCACCAGAATATAGAATGAGGCAACCGACTGTAACTGTAGTTATATACTTATCTTTATTTTATTTATAGTAATGGATTTTCACGGTGTAACTGAACTAAGTATCCTACTAAAATCTCTATCCTATTATTCCTGTTTATCTTTCTATTTTTAAATTATTTCTTTAGAATGGCACGTGATTCGCTAGTGGTAGAACCCTTAATGTTGTGATCGTATTAACCCAAGAACTTTTAGAGCGTCAGAAGTAATGAGTTCATAAGACCTAGGCGATATATGCGAGAGTTCAAATATTAGCTTGTGGTCGGTTCCCGTATTGGTTTATATTAAAGAATGTTTAAAATCCAGTATGAATGATACCGGTTTGCTCCATTATCACGAGACTCAACACTGATGTCGATAGACACAATTATTTCTATGGGTAAACATCAAAAGAACCTACATCACAACTTATGCACCTCGACATTCAACATCATTAGGTACATCACATTGAACGTCTACACTACACATCGTTGCTTCAAGTTCCTTTGACTCCATAGGCAACGTTCAAACTTAAGATGGCATCATTTTATTGTAAAAAAAATAAAATGATGATCGTTGGCTCCCTGCACGCCAAACGATGGTGAGCTCCTACCTTTTGTGGTACATCAAGGACCACTCAGTTGCGTCCATTAAAACAATAATATATATTATAATAATTGACGCAATGAGATTGCAGCTTAAATTTCCAAAACATACATATACTAGTGGTTCGCCCCGAACTGAGACCTCGCGGTAACGGTACCTATCCCATGATTATTCATTCAATCGATACATGACGACCAAAACTGACATTATTATTATTATGCCCGTTTTCACCAAACATACCTAAATCATCCCCTATGTAGGAGTCTCTTTACGTAGGTAGGTAGCTCCAAAACACAATCCTAAGTCCTAACATCCGTCCCAATGTCCTTTTAGGTGTCCCGTACAGGATCGTGATAAAGAAGTTGACAGTAATCATCACATAACTTATCATAGGTAGCCCGTAAAGGTTAGGGAACGTCAGTGAAAACATTGAATTATTATGTAGGTACTAACGAGTGAAAACGGGTTAGGGGCATCTGTACAAATCGTCATCTACAAAATGATGAAAATCGAAAATATACAAAATGATATTTAACTAAAGAATAATTTTAATTGAATAATATGTTATTATATTATGTACCTAAATAATAATGGTCGACGCAAAACTGTTTTTGGGATAAATCGTAGTCGTAACTCCTAGTTCAATGGAATAGTTAATGACTGCGCCATCTATTAGCATTATTGTGAAGCTATGTGAAATTTACTGATGCTCATTAAAAATTAAATAATCTCGTTTCTTTATAATATTCATATAATTTTAGTATTTGTTGTTCAAGTACAGGATACAAGTGAAGTAAGAAAATAAGTACAACTTGAAAATATATAGAAAATTTTCCCAGAGAGCGTCTTCAAGCGAGCGTATTAAATCGCCACTTTGGAAGCCCCCCATTTCGTCAATTTTAGGAAAAAAATTAAAAAAAAATACGGTTGTACTCTGTTCCAAATTGTCTTTAAAATGATACACAGAAAACCTATGAATCGCAAATAAAAAAAAATTTCTTCGCATTCGCTTCTATGAGAGCCCCCCTGAAATAAAGATTTTTATAACTTTTTAAGCCATTTTCGGCTGGAGGCCATCGGTTTACATATTATATCTAAATTTGAAGTAATTACGTTCAGTAATTCAAAAGTTATAAGGCTCTGACAGACGGACGGACGGACGGACGGACGGACGGACGGACAAGTGCAAATCGCTCTAGTAAACTCAGAGACCTCGCTTCGCTCGGTCAATTACTTTGGGTAACTATTTGTCAATAATCAGGAATGTTCACAAGTCCCTGAAATACCATCAAACCATGAGCCCCCCCCCCCCACACTGTCATCATTCACTCGCACATTCGTGTGTGTGCTTTTTTAACCGTGGTGTGCTCCACAAGACTTTTTTAAAGTGGTGTGATCCACTGAAGACACTTTTTTAACCGTGGTGTGTTTCCACAAGACTTTTTTATAGTGGTGTGATCCACTGAGACTTTTTATAAAGGTGAGTTCCTCTCATATGTATAGTTTGTTGTACGTTAATAGTTATACTGCGTGAAGTCACCACGGAGTGGTTCGTTGGGTGAAGGACTCTAACAAGGTTAGGGTCTAGTTCGAGGTTGGTGTCGGACGCCTGGACCAGACAAAACCATAATAGCAATTACCATCATTAGCTTCATCCTATCTCAGCATCTAACAGTTGGTTGTCACCACGAAATGGTGATAGGCTCCAACTTAACGTCAGAGCAAGTTCGAAAGTAGGATCAGACACCTGGACCAGACAGCCCGGACTGGCAAGTGTATTAGCCCATCCTAAGCTTATCCTATCCCGGCATCCAACCTACAGGTTAACACAGCACTCAGCATAGAGCATCGCGATATAGATCAATCTTCATCTGAGATCGTCGGTCGCAAGCCCAAAGACAGGTTCATAAAGCACCAAGGCGCTAGAGCTCCCCATCCATTCAGCAGCTTCCAACGTCAGATTAGGTATCACTCATACCTAATAGATTTCGTGTATCGCCGCCCCTTGTATTTTATCAATAATAATTGATATAAAGTATGTCACTACATACCACTTCACATTTCTCATAATACATTATGTGTAGGTATGTTTAAGTCTCTGAACATATGCCCAATACACGAACAATGTCCTTTATATATACGATCCGCGCGTCGACGACGCTGCGGTCGTCGCTGCCTTCCCCTACAGTAGGTATACCTATCGTTCTACAGAATAGAGTCAACGTCAAATTGAAATCATATGACATGAAAATTGAAGTTCCTAAAATTATTATTTTTATGATCTCATGTGAAAGTACATCTCTGTACCGATTTTGATAAAATTTAATCAACAATTTTTTAGTACTATCAAACATGAAAAATTCCTTTGTACGAAGGACTAGGGTCGTTACAACGGGTAGGTATAGGTAGATTGGCTATGTTGTGTCATCACAAATCTCTGGTAACAAACGAAAGGGGGAGTCAACAAATCAACGAAACAGAAGCCTTATTATTATATTTTATATGAACGGATTAACGCAAAATCAAAGCGATTCCAAGATGCCAAGTAGAAACCGATTAGATGTATGGGATTAATTAAGCTCTACTAAAAATGCCATGATCAATGACTCAATGATCTCAGCAGGGTTTCTCAACAGGTGGGCCTGAAAATGAACATGAGCAAGACGAAAATCATGTCCAATGCTCATGCTCCGCTCCACCCAGTAATCGTTGAGAACTCTGCACTCGAAATTGTAGACGAGTATATATACCTGGGACGACGAGTATATATACAGACCAGCTAGGTAGGTCCAATTTCGAGAAAGAGATTAACCGCCGAATCCAACTCGGCTGGGCAGCGTTCGGGAAGCTCCAAGATGTCTTCTCGTCCAAAATCCCTCAGTGCCTGAAGACTAAAGTCTTCGAACAGTGCGTGTTGCCAGTGATGACTTACGGATCCGAGACATGGTCGCTAACTATGGGCCTCATAAGAAGGCTCAGGGTCACTCAACGAGCGATGGAGAGAGCTATGCTCGGTATTTCCCTGCGAGATCAAATCAGAAATGAAGAGATTCGTAGGAGAACCAAAGTCACCGACATAGCTCAGCGTGTCGCGAAACTGAAGTGGAAATGGGCGGGCTGGATTCAGGCGGCGCAAGACCGAAGCCTGTGGAAGTCCATGCAAGAGACCTTTGTCCAGCAGTGGACGTCTATAGGTTGATAAAGAAGAAGAAGAAGAGAAAAATGCCATCCCCTTTAAAGTTTTCCCGCTTCCAACATATACTGTATTTCGTCACTTACCACCAGGTAAGATCGCAATCAAATACCTTAATACTTACCTACCTACCTACTTTATCGTTGGTTCAAAAATACAAGCCTACAAGTAATTATGATCAGTATAAAAGACTTTTTAATAAAAACCCGTTATTAAATTAGTATGGAACCCGCCAAAGGCACGGCGCGTCATGTTTTCAGAATGATTGGGAAGTTAGTGAGAAGGTAAACGCGAGATATGGGGACGTGTAGTTAGCGGCGGACTCTTTGTCTTGTTTGTTAATAACGCACTGGCCGAGATCGGCGCGGGAACTACGAGAAAGTTTTGAGCCAGTAATAAATATAAACTTAATTTTTACAAGGTAACCTTATAACAATTGCAACTGCAATTTATTTTAAATTATTACAATCGATCCAATTTAACTAACTTTAGTAATTTATAATTCAAATTTTTCTATGTTGAATATTCTTAGGGCGTTTTGCGTAAAATTTTGATAAATTTTACGCAAAACGCCCTAAGAATATTCACATAAAGTCAATATATTATAATAGTTTGTAACAATCTATTTCCATACGTTGATGACTAAGGCCATTCTAAAATGGATTAATAAAATATAAAAGTATAAAAGGTACCAGAAAATTATAATAAATAATTTTATGTACCTGCAGCCAGTGACAACAGTAAGGCGAATATATTTGATGTTAAGAAATACAAACCAGCAAAATTTAACTTTATTCGTTGGTTAAAATCTATTTGGAGATTTTGAAAGGTTCTTTTCTGTATCAACTAGTGCATAGGTACATCACAGCAACGTGTATACCCCATAATGAAACTTAAATGAAATTAATGCTTAAGTATTGAACGAATTATGTACCTACTCCAATCATTTACCAAGTGGAAATTGTGAAATAAATATTGATAGTTGATAGTATTGAATAATCGCCAGTAATAGTAAAACAAGAACCTTTACTCCAACATGATTTTGCTAAATCTACGACATATTGCGCAAATTCAAAGGGAACAGATCCGCTGTGGGATTGTCTAAAAATGATTGCATCAGTGCAATGGTCACAATCACCTCGGATTGGCAAATAATCTCTCGCTATTGATTAAAATGCATTGATGTAGAAAGAACGTCAATAATTTCAGCCGATCCGAGGTGAATTGCGATCGTCACACTGAAGTGAACACGCACTTCACCGCAACACTTTCGCGTAGCTCCGCCGTGTAGCCCGCTGTAGCATCGGGTCCGTGTAGCGAGTGATTAGGCGCGCGCAGCCCTGTAATCACCCTGCTGATGCTGCCCGTGCGTCTGCGCTGCGTCCACCCCCGCCCCCCGCCCCTCGCCCCTCGCCTCGCCGCGCCGGAGTCGCTGGCCTCGGGCGGAACATCTCGACAGGATAAAATATTGGCCAAGTGCGAGTCGGGCCTCGCTCTTTTAGGGTTCCGTACATATGACCAAATCATTTTTTTAAAACTAGATACATTTAGATATCTTAGTTCTTAGAAAGTACTAAATTAGCATATGGGGAAAAATGCTCGTTTGTTTTGGTCACAATTTACAAACCGCATTATAAATCGGTGTTTTCAGTATTTGTTGTTTAAATACACTATATGTATAGTACATAATATACCAAAATTTGAAATTCCTAACTAGTTTAGTTTTTGAGATAGACCCCTAACAAAATTGGTCTAAAACCGACAACTTTGACGGCCCCCTATTTCTTCATTTTTGTAGCTAAAAAATAAAAAAATATATATTTGAACTACACTTAATGAGCTCTAGACAATGACACACGGCACAATGACAGCGGAGGCTTTGTAATAGGGTCCCGTGGGCACCCTTTGGGTACGGAACCCTAAAAAACATAAAGCGTTCGCCTTGCTGCAAAGACTACTTGACCCCGTACTCTGCTCATTTATCCAGTCACCAAAGTACCACCACGGCTGAGATCTATAGATCATACTCTAGCTCTGCTCAAGACTCAAGATTTAAAATTACACACAAATATGTAATGACATAAATCTGTCGCGCTTTAACTCAGTCTTGAGTCTGAGCTGAGTGAGAGTGCCATCTATATAGATCTCAAACTAAGACTCCTCTAGTAGTTCCAGGTTAGCCCGCTTCTCGCTTCGTACTTACTTGACTACTCTCCATTAACTGCGTATGCGGTGGATATTTGGTCAGAGAAACATTAAGTACCCAGGTACTTACCTACTATTACATTACTTGATCTCGCAATTATTGTGTTTGAATTTCGATTTTCACTAACGCATTTAATGTCGCGTAGGTACTCGTATTTTGTATAGAATTAAGCTACTTGTGCGTTCAGTCGTACACTGTGTGACCTCATAGTTTTCATTCATCTAAAGTCTAAACTCATCGATACAATAGGTCACAGGTTCATTTTTGAGTAAATTTTCAGGCCAGTCCACCACGCTGGTCAAGTATGGACAGGCAAATTTCACGCGCCTTTGAGAACATTATGTAAAACCCTCAGGCATGCAGGTTTCCTCACGATGTTCTCCTTCAACGTTAAATGAAGTGATATTTTAATTGCTCATTTTAACATTTGTGAATAAAGTGTTGAAAGAAGGATCAATGCGACTTGTGTTATACCTATGCCTATGAAGTTTCTCAGTTAACGCTCTTATACCTTTCCCTCAATCCACTGGATCCACCAGTCGATCGTAGCACTCTTAAAGGGTAAGTAAAACATGGGTAGCATAAGTATGTCACGCACTATTTAAACATTTCTGTGATGGTGTCGTGTGATGCGGGTTGTTACGTTCCCGCAAATATGGTTGAGAGAAGCAATGGCTGGAACATGCGTCATGCTCGGGAACGGGTCCACCGGCGGGAATGGGGCTACTGTGTATGTCTGCCCATCTTGAGATAGAAGTTAGTCGGTATGCATTTTTGGAACTTCCCTCATTGTGGAAACACTGCATATATAGCATAGTATTTACTGTATTGTACTTAAATTTGTTTTGAAAAGAGCAACCGCCGAGTTTCTTGCTTGTTCTTCTCGGCAGGAAGGGCATTCCGAACCAGTGGTAGAGCCAGACGATTCAAAAGCACTTGTAAAAAGTTGATTTGAATAAAAAATATTTCTATTCTATTTTATTCTAAAGTTCCCTGTGATCCACCATTGATGAGTGGATCCTGTAGCACATCAATGTCAATTTTCGATCCCTGAAGACATTTTATTGCAATTTAGCACTCAGTTGATACATTACAGTACAATATTACAGTTGATCACAGCTCGGGATCATGTAGCGAGTGATGGTGCGCGTACAATGTACATACATCCCTGCAATCAGAATTCGCTGCCTGGACGTCTGCGCCGACACATCGCCCCCTCCCTGCACTCCGCACATTTAGCACTCAGTTGATACATTACAGTACAATATTACAGATGATCACAGCTCGGGATCATGTAGCGAGCGATGGTGTGCGTACAATGTACATACATCCCTGCAATCAGAATTCGCTGCCTGGACGTCTGCGCCGACACATCGCCCCCTCCCTGCACTCCGCACATTTAGCACTCAGTTGATACATTACAGTACAATATTACAGTTGATCACAGCTCGGGATCATGTAGCGAGTGATGGTGCGCGTACAATGTACATACACCCCTGCAATCTGAATTCGCTGCCTGGACGTCTGCGCCGACACATCGCCCCCTCCCTGCACTCCGCACATTTAGCACTCAGTTGATACATTACAGTACAATATTACAGATGATCACAGCTCGGGATCATGTAGCGAGTGATGGTGCGCGTACAATGTACATACACCCCTGCAATCTGAATTCGCTGCCTGGACGTCTGCGCCGAGTGCCGACACATCGCCCCCTCCCCGAACTCCGCACACAAGCCCTCAGGGCATATCGCGATCTGTAAAGAACACACACAACCTTCGCTTTGCCGAGTAGGTATACTGGCCTAACTATGTAGATATTTGGTGCGATTGTAATTTGTAAATCGGTATCGCTTAGGAATTTCTTTATTTTCAAAAACAAATTGATATCTTAGGTCAATAATGTACCTACAAGAAATGCAATTCCATACAAATGATCTAAAATTAGAAAAGTGATATTTAAAAAAAAAATAAGTTCTCACTTACGAAAAATATGCAATAATTGCACTTTCTTTCTTTGAACCTTAAATACCAATAGTGGAACCCATAGATAGTATGTGTACCTATACATAAACCAGGTCGGTTCAAAGAAGGGAGGATTTTTGTTAAGTAGTAATTTCACAAGTTTGAACAGCATAGTTGTTTGATACCCACTGTGAAATCGAGAGATGTGGTCAAATTGGCTTATCTACACACAGAAAATAAGTTCGTAATCATGGGTGAGAACTGAGGTGAGACCTTATTTTTTAGGTCTCTTTTTGGCAACTATATCGACACTAGGTATAAACTTAGGGTTTTATTGATCTAAATTTTAACAGTAAGTATTAACAATAGAACTGTATTCTATATAGGTACTTAGGCATTTTCAGATTCTGAAAAATCCACGATTTTAAACATGTGCAAATTGGAATTAATCGTTGTCGATTGCGATCATAATTCACAATTCCTCTCTACTCGAAGCGGTGTGGGAAGATTTAGCGAATTTGAATTTCGATTGCGGCAATGGTCCATCCATCACCTAAATTGATGGATTTGGGACCAAAAGGAGGACTTTCCGAGATGAAAGCGAACCATTTTCGAGCGGTATTAATAAGTGATGCTATTATGAGGTTGTTTTGCGGTTAAAAAGCTAATTAGTTGACTGCAGTCTGCATGTAGCTAAGATAATATACCTAGGTAAGTAGATATAGCAAGTTATTTTTGTACCTCCTTGGCTGAAGAAACCTTTAGGATATTGACTCCACTTTTTATATTATAAAATTCTATAGGGGAAATTGTTTGAGTTTTCTTAAGAGTAGGTTTTAATTTTATACCATATACCTACTAAGGTAGGTACCTACCTAGGTACCTTCTACACTCGTAGGTAAGTACTAATTTTTAAAAGTGTGTTTGTTTGTTGGTTTGTCCTTCAATGAATCAGTAACAGAGCTCGACGACAGACATCGACGTGATGTTTTGCATGGATATAGTTGAGGACCTGGAGAGTGACATAGGCTACTTTTTATCCCGGAAGATCAAAGGATTTTAAAAACTAAATCCACGCGGACTATGTCGCGAGCATCAGCTAGTTCTTGTATAAATTAATGAAGTCACTGAGTACTTCTCTATATCGAGTATTATTCTGCGACATGGCGCTCATGATGTGCGATGCCTGCCGATGCCAACTGATCGTGTATGGCCAGCATTAGTAGGTATATACTTAGTAGTATTTTAGCGAAAGCGCATAAACCTATTTTTTTACCATACCTACTTATCTACTAAATCGTTGACCGAGCGAAGCGAGGTCTCCGAGTTTACTAGAGCGATTTGCACTTGTCCGTCCGTCCGTCCGTCCGTCCGTCCGTCCGTCCGTCCGTCTGTCAGAGCCTTATAACTTTTGAATTACTGAACGTAATTACTTCAAATTTAGATATAATATGTAAACCGATGGCCTCCAGCCGAAAATGGCTTAAAAAGTTATAAAAATCTTTATTTCAGGGGGGCTCTCATAGAAGCGAATGCGAAGAAATTTTTTTTTATTTGCGATTCATAGGTTTTCTGTGTATCATTTTAAAGACAATTTAGAACAGAGTACAACCGTATTTTTTTTTTAATATTTTTCCTAAAATTGACGAAATGGGGGGCTTCCAAAGTGGCGATTTAATACGCTCGCTTGAAGACGCTCTCTGGGAAAATTTTCTATATATTTTCAAGTTCTACTTATTTTCTTACTTCACTTGTATCCTGTACTTGAACAACAAATACTAAAATTATATGAATATTATAAAGAAACGAGATTATTTAATTTTTAATGAGCATCAGTAAATTTCACATAGCTTCACAATAATGCTAATAGATGGCGCACTCCATACACACATAACTATTCCATGGAACTAGGACTACTAGGAGTTACGACTACGATCTATCCCAAAAACAGTTTTGCGTCGACTACTATTATTTAGGTACATAATATCATATTATTCAATTAAAATTATTCTTTAGTTAAATATCAAACTTCAATAATTTGAGATTTCGGGTTCATTAAATTATGTGATTATAAAGGATTTCAATAAAAACTTGATGGGTTCGGCACGATTTCGTGTCGTCTGACTGCTGTTACCAAGTTAAGTTACGTTAAGCTAAGATGGGCCCAATTTATTGAGCAATTAATTTGGGCCAAATTAATTGCTGCATTTTGTATATTTTCTATTCGCGTCGATAGATGACGATTTGTACAGATGCCCCTAACCCGTTTTCACTCGTTAGTATACCTACATAATAATTCAATGTTTTCACTGACGTTCCCTTACCTTTACGGGCTACCTATGATAAGTTAGGTGATGATTACTGTCAACTTCTTTATCACGATCCATGTACGGGACACCTAAAAGGACATTGGGACGGATGTTAGGACTTAGGATTGTGTTTTGGAGCTACCTACGTAAAGAGACTCCTACATAGGGGATGATTTAGGTATGTTTGGTGAAAAAGGGCATAATAATAATAATGTCAGTTTTGGTCGTCATGTATCGATTGAATGAATAATCATGGGATACCGTTACCGCGAGGTCTCAGTTCGGGGCGAACCACTAGTTATTTTAAATTTTTAAGATTATAACCTATCATATATCTTAGATACAGTCTGTACAGTAAATTATTTAGGTACATGGCTTCGAATAGTAAATAAAATATGACCAAAATATCGTACAAAACAAATAATTTTAACCAAATCAGTAGAGGCACGTGTCCAATATTTGCACATCATAATGGCTGTTACTAGGACAGAATTTTCTACTCACGTAACTTTGTTTTCCTTGATATTTGATAATATGCGTTATCATAAAACGCGCGAAAATTATTATTTACTAACCACTTGGCTTTTTATGTTTGTCATGATTCACTAGGTACCAAACTGAAATACTTACTGTATATACTTACCTACGTAAAGGTTATCATGTAGTATCATTTAAAAACTAATATAGCCTAAATATCCTACGAAGAATTAACGTTGCCCTAATTAAGTTGTCTCTTATGCTCGTTGCATACAAACGTATAGTTTTCCTTGAGTTTTCCTAACAAGGTAGATGAGTAGTGGTACAAGTAGAATTACCTAATGTCAGTTTGCAAATATTATTCTAGGTCTAGGGTGAAACGCATCGAGGTTTAAAAATGTTTTGTTCCCTATTAAGTAAATTACGAAAAAAAGATTGAGCAAGTTTAGTCTCCAGGAAAACTTGCTCTATTTTTGCTGTTTTCTCTACAAAAACTAAATTCAAACCTCAATAATATGCCTCACCCCATTTTACTTGCAAAAATAAATGTAAAGCTTGATAGTATCAATTTACTTGAGCTTTAGGTATAATATGAGTTTACTTGAGCTTTAGGTTAAGTACAGGAGATTTAAATTAAATTAAATGTATTTAGTAGAAACTATTACCTATACCTACCGTTAGGCGTTTATTCTAATGAAGAAAGAAATCCAGGTTATAGACGTATCTCCCAATCATGAAAAAGCCGGTCAAGTGCGAGTCGGACTCGCGCACCGAGGGTTGCGTACTCCAAAAGTAAAAGTAAAACGATAATATTATATTAATTTGCTTATTTATCGTTAACTTTGTTTGTAGAGGTTTATTGTTAATATAAAAAAAAACTATGCTAGTTGGAGCGTTGGTTTTATTTTTCCTGTAAAATATACATAAACTTCTATTGACCATAATTATTTCAGATATAGTTATTTTACTTTGAAATTTCAAACCCCCGATTTTCCCCCTTTTTTAATTAAACTAAAAATAATTTTCGATTTTTCTTTATTCCAATGATGTTAGGCCATTATTATACACAACTATGCCAAATTTCATGTCGATAGCTTTAATAGTTACTAAAATAATCGACTGTGACGGACGGACGGACGGAGAAAGTCTCACCATAAGGGTTCCATTTTTACCATTTTGGTACGGAACCCTAAAAATGAAAGTTTACGAAATATTACCTATGTATCAAGGTACGTATGACTTGTATATCCTAGTCCTAGTCCTAGTCCTAGTCCTAGTCCTAGTTCCTAGTTCCTAGTTCCTAGTAATATAATATTATAAATGCGAAAGTTTGTGAGGATGTATGGATGGATGTTTGGATGGATATTTGTTACTCTTTAACGCCGCTACTAATGAACCGATTTGACTGAAATTTGGAATGGAGATAGCTCATACCCAGGATTAACACATAGGCTACCTTTTATCCCGGAAAATTACAGAGTTCCCGCGGGAATCAAAAAATTTAATCCACGCGGACGAAGTTGCGGGCATCATCCATTATTCTAGTCAGTATTAAAGAAAACAAACATTTCCTGCTCCGATTGATTTTGATGATATAATAACTACTTATTGCATAATTTTTATTTTCGTAATTCTTAATTGTTGTTGTTATGTAGATATTTGAATCCCGGATATTATGATTTATAATTTATACAAACAACAGTAAGCTCTATGAGATATTGCTCGAATAACTAATAATAACTAATAAATAACTAAAGAATATATCTTAATAATGTAGTAAATCATGATATTAATTATTTAAATATTCCGATTTCGTCTGGGCGGCCTTATTTAAAGTATTAATTATGTATGAGTTTATTACGAGTTTACCATAAATATGTTAAAGTCAAAATAAGGTTAGATGTCGGATAGTTTTGTTGTCGTTTTTCAATTTTAAGATAGCAATGCCTGTTCACGTGGATTCGCCTTGTTTTAACAGTAAGTAAGTACGTATTATTATTCAGAATTTATTATTTATTATGGTAAAAAATGATAGGAATATTTTATTTTCTCTACAAAAACTTTTTCAAAACTCTTAAATTTAACACAAGGATAATACCTAATTATAATCTGTTGCATCTTGGTGGCCTACATAGGCAACTTTTTAATATAGCAGAAACCTTAACTTCCTAAATTCACTAGTCACTACATACTAAGTTGTATTGTTATTTTGTACATATAAAATTATAATTATATAATAGATCTTTTTTATTGACTCATTGACAAATAGACACGTTTTATTTATAGAGACGCATTTATGCAGAGATTAGCGTAATAATTACCTACTGAATGCTAACAATTCCTTATTCGCATACCAATTAGCTAATCAACTTATACAATTATTTTGTTTGCATAAGTTGATATTTATAACTAATAGCACCAGTTGCTTTTGCAACATTAGGTATATTTTCTTGTGAAAACCGACGGTAGAATATTAACGGTGATCGTTTAAGTATCTACCTACTGACAAATTAGGTATATCTACTTACAAACAAAACGATTTTTACTTAATGAGATTGAGAATGCGTGTTAACTTTGCATCAAATTAAGTGGGTAGGTAGGTACGAGTTTGAGTTTTGAGTGTGTCGATAGTCAATATATCTAGGTATGAACACTGCCAAATGTGCAAACTCGTACTAAGGGTAGATACATAGTACCTACCTACCTACTCGTTCACAGTTGTGAAGCATCGAAGAAATGCTGATGACGTCAGCAGAGGTCGGTATTGACGTGACCTCTGCTGAGCTACGAGTAACTACGCATTTTTACGGTGCACTATTCTGCTAACACAATTATTTTCGTCTGTGATCCTGATCTCCCTTAAACATAGTTACATTTCATTACACCTGGTGTAACTACATAGATACCTATATTTTTTAGGGTTCCGTACCCAAAGGGTGACAACGGGACCCTATTACTAAGCCTCCGCTGTCCGTCCGTCCGTCCGTCCGTCCGTCCGTCAACGGGCTGTATCTCGTAAATAGATAGACAGTTGAAATTTTCACTTAAGTATTGTGTATTTCTATTGCTGCTATAACAACAAATAATAAAAATAAAATAAAATTGAAAATAAAGGGGGCTCCCGCCTCCCATACCTACATGGAAAAGGAGTCGAAATAAAATTTTATTTTTTTTACCCTGGCATGCGGGTTGTCATTGTCTAGAGTTCATTAAGTGGAGTTCAAATTATATTTTTTTATTTTTAGCTACAAAAATGAAGAAATGGTGGGCCGTCAAAGTTGTCGGTTTTAGACCAATTTTGTTAGGGGGGTCTATCTCAAAAACTAAACTAGTTAGGAATTTGAAATTTTGGTATATTATGTATTATATAGTGTATTTAAACAACAAATAATGCGCTTTGTAATTTGTGACCAAAAAAAACGAGCTTTTTTTCCCCATTTATGCTAATTTGATACTTTGTAACAACATATCTAAATAAGTAAGTATCTAGTTTTAAAAAAATGATTTGGTCATATGTACGGAACCCTAAAAGAGCGAGGCCTGACTCACACTTGGCCGATTTTTATTAATTTAGTATTAGCACTAATTATGTATTAATCATTTATTATTTAATTACTTATTATGTATTTTTCTGGTATTTATTGATAATATATACCTATAACTACCTACTTGGAACGGGTATTTATTCCTATCGAGAGGGTCACTAGGTAGGTAGTAGGTACTTACACCTATATAGCTTCGTAAGTATATCGAGACTCTCACCACTTCGAGACCACACTGCTGTGGCAATAATGATTATAACTTATTCACGAAAACTCCTAATTTTCGTAAATTAGTTACCAATATTAATTATTTATAGAGAGTCACTAATTAACAAGAAACATTCACTCAAACTAAAATTAGCGTCAGCTAAGCCGGACTAATAAATAAATAAATAAATAAGCCTTTATTCAGACACAATAGTTTCATTAATTTTTACAAAGTTATTCTAAATCTACCACCGTGCTCCCGTCTGTTTGCCTTTTGGCAAAGGCCTCTTCCATCTGCTTCCATACATTCCTGTCCCTAGCTCTCCTCGTCCATGCTTTCCCAGCCACCTCTGTTATTTCATCGACCCATCTTTTAAATGGTCGACCTCTTTTTCTTTTTAGGTGCCTGGTATGCCAGTTCATTGTAACTTTTGTCCATTTTTCTGCTCCTCTAATTGTATGCCCGGCCCACTTCCATTTTAATTTTTTGATGGTAACAGTAACATCTTTAGTCTTTGTGTGTTCTTTGATAGTCGTGTTTCGTATTCTATCTGATAATTTTTTACCCATCATGCTTCTTTCCATGGAAGCCTGGCAGCTCTCCAGCTTTTTTACGTGGTTTCTGGTGAGTGCCCATGTTTGACATCCATACGTTAGTACTGGCAACACACATGTGTCAAACAGTTTTCTTTTTATGGACATGTTCATATTTTTGTTTTTCATCACCTCCTTGAGGCTCCAATATTGTTTCCATGAGTTTGCTATACGTCGGTCAATCTCTTTGGAAGTTAAATTTTCTGGTGATATTATTTGACCTAGGTAAACATACTCCTCCACATATTCAATGACATTATCGTTGATATAAATTGGTTCTTGCTGACCATTTGTCATGACTTTTGTCTTATCTGTGTTCATGAGCAGTCCCACTTTTCGACTCTCTCGGTCTAAGTCATTTAGCATTATTTGGAGTCCCTCTTTAGTTGCAGAGAATATGATCAAGTCATCAGCGAATCTCAAGTGTGATAAGTTCTCTCCGTTAATTAATAGGCCACATTCTTCCCAGTCCAGGTGATGAAATACCTCCTCCAGCACTGCTGTGAAAAGCTTAGGTGACACCGGATCACCCTGTCGCACTCCTCTTTCTATCTTTATATTCTTCCCTTCTTTCTCTAGCTTGATTTTGGCTGTGCTGTTTTTGTAAATATTTTTTAGTATTCTGATGTATTTGTGCTCAACTCCTTGGTTTTTAAGTGCGAGCCAAATCTTTTCATGTGCCAAAGAATCGAAGGCTTTGCAATAGTCCACAAAACAGCAGTAGAATACTATATTAAATTCTTTTCCCTTTTCAAATAATTGTTTCACAACATATATATGATCCAACGTTGAGAATCCACTTCTGAACCCTGCTTGCTCCCTAGGTTGATTCTCATCTAGAGTCCTTGCTATTCGGGAAAGGATTACCTTTGCAAAGACCTTATAAATATTGGAAATCAAACTGATCGGCCTATAATTATTTATGTTGTTCTTATCGCCTTTCTTGTGAAGCATTATGATTGTCGATGCTTTCCATTGCTGTGGTATTGACTCAGTCCGTATAACCTCATTAAAAAAGTTTGTGAGAATTGGTATGAGGGTGTCTTTGTTTAATAATAAGAATTCATTACAGATGCCATCTGAGCCAGGTGCTTTATCTTTCTTTTGTGTTTTTAGAGCTTTTTCTACTTCTGTGCATAATATTTCAGGTATGTTGCAGCCGCCCTTTAAATCGGTTGTTGTGCTGGTATCCTGTTTTGTATAAATATCTTGGAAAAAGTTTGTAGCTGCTGAAAGGATGTCTGATCTTTTCGTTTTAAATTTGTTGTTCTTACCCTTAATATTAGGTATCCAGTTTCTTTTTTCTGTTAGATATTTTAGTGCTTTTTTAGTGCCTCCAGTCTTCTGAATGCAACTTTCCAATATTTCTAACCTGTACCTCTGGTAGTCTTTTCTTAATCCGGTTTTAATATTTTTGCTTGTTTCAGTTATTTTCCTCCTTATACTCTTTGTCTTTTTAACCACTGCTATCAAATTAGCCCTAGTCTGTAACAAATCACTTGTCTCTTTTGATAGCCATTTTCTTGTATTCGGTTCATTTTTTGATTTAACACATGTATTTGTATTTAGAAGATCTAATAATTTATTATACTTGCTCTGCGTATCTAATTCCATAGTAGCTTCTGTAAATCCTTCTAGTAACTTCTTCAGATCATCAGAGTTTCTTAGTGCGACATTTCCTTGCTTAACCTTGAAAGGTCTCTTTTTCTTTAAATTGTCGAGTATTAGCCTTGCTCTGACCATTCTATGGTTACTGTTGAAATTCAAGTTATTCACAACTCTACAATCAGTAAAGTTTTTGCTCTTATTGGTAAGAATATAATCGATCTCATTCTTATATCGTCCATCAGGTGATATCCACGTCCACCTGTTGTTTTCCCGATTTCTGTACAGGCTATTGAGTATTTTCAGGTTGTTTTCGTATGCTAGTTGGATGAGCTTTTCTCCGTTTCTAGTTCTGTTCCCTGAACAGAACGCGCCTAAGACCAGATCTTCATCATCTCCTCTTTTTCCTGTCCTGGCGTTGAAGTCTCCCATAATTACTAAGTTGTTATGGGAATGGTTTTTTATAGTGTCTGTTAATAAGGCGTAGAAAGAGTCGATTTCTGTGTTGCTGGATTGTTCAGTTGGGGAGTATATCTGTATTATTGACCACTTTTCGTCATTAGAAGGCATTTTCAAGTTAAGTACTGCGATGCGCTCCGATACTCCAATAATTTCATCAATGAAAGTTTTTAATTCATGTTTTATTATAAAACCCACCCCATATTGGCCTGGAGTATCTCCCTTAAAATAAAAAATGAATGAGCCATGATCTTTAATGCTTTCTCCTTGGCGTCTGACTTCACTCAGTCCCACTATAGACCATTTTACGTTTTCCAATGCTAGGGTCAGTTCAGCCAAGTTTTCGTTTGTTCTTAAGGATAGGGTTTATACGTTGAGATGTATATTATGTTACGTTCAAGACTTGTTTGTGCCTCAGATTGCTGATGTAGTTTAGGTGACGCAGTTGGAAGGTAGTAGTCTTCCCCCACGGTGACTAGCCGGACTAATACTGCTTTATAAATCCGCTGTCCCCGTCTCATATCCGGAATCATGAAAGTAGGTAAATCCAAAATTTATTACTTAGGGCACGCTTAGGGCCTCTACAAAACAACGACAACCATGTCTCACGAGGTAAAAATATCATCATCGTCGGCAACCAATAAACCATGTAATGTCAATCAACATTATGGACATAACCATAATGTTTGCAAAGAGATTTTTCCAATTCTTGTAACTCTATGGTTAGCTACTATAAGTGCAGTTCCATGTATGGGAGCCCCCTTAATTTTTCAATTTAATTTAATTTTTATTATTTGTTGTTATAGCGGTAATATTAATATGTGAAACACAATATGTGAAAATTTCAACTGTCTATCTATTAAGTTTTACGAGATACAGCCCGCTGATAGACGGACGGACGGACGGACGGATGGACGGAGAAAGTCTCACCATAAGGGTTCCATTTTTACCATTTTGGTACGGAACCCTAAAAGGAGGGTAGTCAACGAAAATAGCGGCGGAATCGCTCCCAAGGAGTATGTGGCCACGAAACAGTCCGTAGACTAAAACCCAATTCAAATTACTGAGGGAAAAAATGATTCGGACAGAGAAAGATGGACAGTTGTGCAAAAGAAAAAGGGTAGATTATCCTAATACTGAAGTTAAAAGGGGAGAAAGCCTAAATGCGGGTGAAATCCAAGGTGCAGAAAGAAATAAATACTTACATATCTGGCGTTTACAGAAAGAAACCACATTAGAAAATTTAGAATACTATGTAAAGAATATATGCGGAAAGGATGTCCCTATAAAAGTGGAGAAAATAAAACCCAAGACAGAAAGGGATTATGCCTGCTTCATTATAGGTGTTCCTGAGAGTAAATATAATCAATTATGTCAATCGGAAAATTGGGCGGTAAACATTGGATTCTGTGAGTGGGTGTGGTTTCGAAAATCAGCCAACCACCCACGATAAGAAGACAAAAAGTCGGAATAAAATTGTTGAAATATATTACCTAAACGTAAGGGGCCTTCGAACGAAATTAGAGGATTTTCAATTGGCGGTTTCATTTTCGTGTGCTGATCTGTTTGCAATTACGGAAACAGGCTGCAACAAATCTATTCATGATGCGGAGATAATCCCGCCTGGTTACACTATTATAAGGTGTGATTTTAAGGTGTGCGCGTTTCTCGTGGCCACACCGCGCTTCGAACTGCGGCGAGTACACAGTGACGTAAAGATCGACGCTCATTCTTTCGAAATATAAGATCTTTTATAAGACCCATTATTTTCATAGTACCTAAGTACCTAATAAATTAAATAAAGAACTAAAAATATAAAAAATAGGAACTAAATGATAAATAGATAATAGTAGTCTATTTAATTAAATATAATAATTTTCATATCAGATCATCATAACATTATCCTCTACAACATGGTTGCCTGGTATCGCTTCTAATAGTTTTTAGGTAGGTACCTAGTATCTAGTCTAGATATATAAGATAAGCGATGGAGTGCGATAAACTGACGGTGTTTATTTATGAATACGTAACTTAAATTTTGCGCCGGACACAACTGCCCGTTTTATGATACATCGTACATCTGCCACAATTCACGCTTGCCTTTTCCAATTTCCCGTCGCCTCTTTCTTGGTTTGTCATAAAAGTGATTGTATACAAGATTCGCTGGCGGTGTCCATACTCACGGACATCGCCGTCATTGGTCATGCCGTCTGAGACATAGGGGCCTTAGCACATCTGCGCCCCAAAATTGTAGCGAAGCTCCGGAATGACTTCTCTTTTCTCTCTTTGTCACTTCTGTTGTGACACGTGCCTTTTCTATTGTAGAAATTGGACTCTTAACAGACCTTGTACCTACTCGTGTTCCGTGTCCCTTAATTTTCGTGGTGGAGGTTTGCTGAGGGCATTAAAAAACTTGCATGGACAAGAGATTTAGGTTCATAGTGAAACGTATGCGATACAACAGCCAGTTTAGCAGGTTTTTTTTTATTACGAAATAAGTTTGCGTTTCAATCAATGATGGAATAATTTAATATAAAAAAATATTTTTAAAAACCGACTTCAAACGCACGCGCTACTACAAAGTATATAATTTATTGTTGATTTTTTAAAAACCGCTTGACCGATTTTGATAAAATTTAAATGGGACCACTTGGGAAGTATAACCTTTCAAACAAAAAAGAATTTCCAAACCGGTTCGGGCGTCTTCGAGTAGGTAATCGGTGAACATACATAAAAAAAAGATTCCAACGAATCTACTGCTTTTTTGAAGTCGGTTAAAGAACTGATGAGGTTGAAGCGCTTGCCTAGAAAATCTTTTTGTCATACAACGGACCAAGTCATTTAATTTTTTTTAATTAATTAATTTATTTATTATGTCATGTTGGAGCTCCAGCGGTTTCGCGGCGGAGGTCTCCTAAATCCTTCAATGAGATGCTCTGTACCTAAATTTTAATGTAAATCGTATTTTATTTCAATTGTATAAAGTCCATAATTTATTGGAGATGAGCAGCCACATTATTGTCGTATGCAGGTGTTTTGTGCGGCAAGCGTCGACACAGTGCGTCACGCGTGTTATATATGCTTTGAAGAATTCTTTAGAGGTGCTTATTAAAATATTTGTTGTTCTGACGTTATTTATTTGTATATGCCGAGGCTCTTTGTGACGCCGGCGGGCATTCTCTATAGTGTAGGTGGATGCCGGTGTGTGAGCCTATTGTGTTCGGCTGTGACCAATTTTCGTATGTGAGATAATAATGTTGCAAAATTTACTTTACTTTACGTTACTTTTATTTACTTTACGTTCTACTCAGCACTAAACTCTTAAACGCTTACTTACCTAAGTGTTTACTGTAATCCTACTACTTTCCATATTATTATGACACTTAACTTATTGCTGTTTCACACTAGGGCATGTGAGCCCAGTTAAGCTAATAGTGCAGAGAGTATCGACAAATCAAAATGATCAATGGGTAGTAAACTGGTAAGGCCCGCTTGCAGAGGCGCCCGGTTAGGTTTATCACAGGAATTTTCTAGTTTTGACAGAAGCTTTATATGAAATCTGTCTAAGTACTAAGCAGCAGCTAAGTACTAGGATAACCTGGCGTTTCTGCAAGCGGGCCTAAGGGTAGTTCCTTCTGTCAAACCATTTAAATAGGTAACTAAGTAGAAGTTAGCACACAGGCCAGGCCATTCAAACATCTAAATAAATAAGTACTCGTAACAACGTAGATATAGGTAGATTTTTGAATAGATAAAATTTTTAATTTTTTTTTAAATTTTTCATTAGTAGGTACTCGTTACATCTATGTAATGGTCTAAGATCCGAAGAGTGGTCGTCCTTCAATCACCTGTTTACCAGATGAAAAGTATTTTTTATCGAATATTATCTATATAAAAAACAAATCGCAATTGTATTGCCTATTAAAATATGTTCAAGGCTATTTTTAATCTAGTAATGAAATTTTTGTCCAAGTTTCACTCCTTTGTTACCCGAACGAACTTAAAAGAAATTAAAACAATATAGGTATAACATAATGAACATTCAAATTTCCCTATTACCGGATAAACAGATTTACCTAAACAGGTACTTAACTCGGCACAAGTAATTGCACCGATCTGTTTTCTAATTGATATACTTAGGTATTATTATTTATATTATTAAAATAAAGATAACTTTATTGCAAATGTAATGGTATAATATTGCCTTTGAAAAATCGTTCATGAATTACTATTGCCAGGCTTTAAAATTTTAAAATTTTAATTAAAAATAGCCTTGACCATATTTTAATAGGCAATATAATTGCGATTTGTTTTTTTATAGATAATATTCGATAAAAAATGCTTTTCATCTGGTAAACAGATGGGTGGAGTACGACCTCTCTTCGGGGTCTTGTTCATAAGGCTGTTTCAGCACTCATGTAAGCAGAGGCGGCCTTACCCATGGCGAGGCTCGGGGCGGCATCGGCAGGTCTTTGCGAGGCCCTTTGTCCTTCGTGAAAAGTATGTGATGCGAAAGTAGGTCTGGTTGTTTGGTTTAGGTATTTGTCATGTTTGAGGAGAAATGCTAAAGTGATACAAATAAATAAAATTTGAGTTTTAAAATATTTTACATTGAAAGATTTACAAAATTAACATCTCTGTATAAGAGATGATAAATTTTAAAATTGATGTTTGCGGGTTTTCCTAAGACTAAAATCTTTAATTAATTAAAGCACAATAATCTCCCAAGGTGTTGGAGTGGCGACCCCGCACCGGGAAGCGCAGTGTTGGCAGACCCCCCACCAGGTGGACCGACGACATCAAACGAGTCGCAGGGAGCCGCTGGATTCAGGCGGCGCAAGACCGAGGCCTGTGGAAGTCCATGCAAGAGACCTTTGTCCAGCAGTGGGCGTCTATCGGTTGATAAAGAAGAAGAAGAAGAATCTAACAAATGAGCTACGTCATTTTCGATTGAAAGAATAGCAAGGGCTGAAAACCGATCTTGTGTCATCGAATTCCTCAAATATCTATATCTATTTACTAATATATAAAGCTGAAGAGTTTGTTTGTTTGCTTGAACGCGCTAATCTCAGGAACTACTGGTCCGATTTGAAAAATTCTTCCAGTGTTAGATAGCCCATTTATCGAAGAAGGCTATAGGCTATATTATATCATCACGCTAAGACTCATAGGAGCGGACCACCAATGAAGAAAGTTTCAAAATCGGGGGTTTTTTCAATAGGCTTCTTGCAGCGGGAAAATTTATCTTTTTATAATCTCACATAGAAAATCAGAAATTCCACGCGGACAAAGTCACGGGCGACCGCTAGTGTTTTAATAATTTTAAGCCTCGAAAAACTCCTTTCAGCAGACACAACTGTAACAGGTGTGGTAGCAATAATTTTCAGGACTATTTCGATAGTGGGGTAAAGGAGAATGCCGAAAACCCGGCTATGTTGCGTCACTCAGCGTCTTGACGATGCGACTTGGAAAAATCAACTTTGTAATTATAATTTCATATGTATTTATTTAAAGTCATAAGCGTAATGGCGTTTAAAAGTTACATAAAAAAGTACTGTATTTGATAAGAACTAAACAGAAGCGCCATATTTTGTCCTGGAAAGCACTCTGTGATCAAAATATGATGCCAGTTTATTATGATTTCCCTTTTTAAAGGGAAAAATGGTGACTAATCATTCAATCATCATCATCATCATCATCAATCATCAATCACAAGTGTATGTAAATGCATACACTTGTCAAGATTATTATATTTAAAACCATAATAATAATATATTCTTTTTCCTGATTCCTAAAAATATACTTTACTATTAAGCGTATAATATACTAACGATGTGACGAGTTGGATTTTTTTGAGTCGAGTTACTCGAGTTGATACGGCTACCGACTCGAGTCACAACCCGAGTTGACTCAAGTCAGTGCCTAGTAGCATAGAGCGCAGCGCCAGCGCACCAATGCAACCGACTAAGGCAAGGCACCGAGTCAATTCGAGGTGCAAGTCAAATCGAGTCGACACGGTGTCTTTGTAGCCGCTACAACAATGTGGCGTATGGTATCGCAGCGGAGTAATTATTAATTACGAATAAGATACAAGATTACACGTTCATTCATGTAGAATTAAATAATAGAAAACTACAGGTTCACTAAACTGTAGGTAAACTAAAGGTTTATTCGTGTATGTAGGTATTGTTGAGAACAAAATATAGTAAGGTGTTTTTAATCAGAAATGTTTATTCATCTAAGTATACTTGGTCTTGGAGGTAATAATGGTGTCACTTTTCAGTTTTTAGATAGTAATAATTTTAAAAAACCTATTTATACCTACATAATTATGTAATTACATCATACATGTTTCGGAATGCTTCTTGTTTATATTTGATTAAAATAGGTACGTTAATGCAAATTTAACCCCAAAATACCTTAAACATTAACAGTGAGATATCTAAAAATTGCCATGGAATATCTTAATATTTTTTTTATCGTATAATCCAGAGGTTATTTCCGAAGTTTTACTGATAATTTGGCTTAGACGCAAGAATAGCCGAACTCTCATACAAAAATTGGCATTCTCCTTTCAGTTATTTTTTTTTCTATATGTATTTCAGCACCGAGATAATGTCGTCGTTACCTTCATACACATGGATGAACATATTCAGTTCTTCGTACAATTCATGTCCATTAATATCACATGATTCTCCTACTGTCATAGATACATATTTGCAAGTCGCTGCATTGCTTCAAAAGTTCACAGCTATCACTAATTTCCTTTAATCTTTTTATATTATACATGAAACCAAATATGCCCTTGCCTCTCGTTTAAGAGTCTCAAACCTAGGATGGCAGCTTGCGTGCACATAATATTCGACGATGACATAAAAATAGTTTATTTTGAAAATTTCATAGGCATTCAATTCATGAGCTTCATCTTCCCCTTCATAATCAAAATGCCTTTTTAGGGTTCCGTACCAAAATGGTAAAAATGGAACCCTTATGGTGAGACTTTCTCCGTCCGTCCGTCCGTCCGTCTGTCACAGTCGATTATTTCAGTAGGTAACTATTAAAGCTATCGACATGAAATTTGGCATAGTTGTGTATAATAGTGGCCCAACATCATTGGAATAAAGAAAAATCGAAAATTATTTTAAGTTTTATTAAAAAAGGGGGAAAATCGGGGGTTTTGAAATTTCAAAGTAAAATAACTAGGTATACCGAGTGGGATATCATATGAAAGGCCTTTACTTGTGCATTCCAAAACAGTTTTTTATTTATTTCCATATATAATAGTTTTTGAGTAATCCAAAATGTCGAAAAAAATACCGTCCCCCCCCCCCCCCCCCCCTTATCTCCGAAGTTTACCAATCGAAAAATCTGAAATAATTATGATCAATAGAGGTTAATGTATATTTTACAGGAAAAATAAAATCAACGCGAAAATTATTTTAGTTTAATTAAAAAAGGGGGAAAATCAGGGGTTTGAAATTTCAAAGTAAGATAAATATACCGAGTGGGGTATCTTATGAAAGGCCTTTACTTGTGCATTCTAAAACAGTTTTTTATTTATTTCTATATATAATAGTTTTTGAGTAATCAGCCAAAATGTTGAAAAAAATACCGTTCCCCCCCCTTATCTCCGAAGTTTACCAATCAAAAAATCTGAAATAATTATGGTCAATAGAGGTTTATGTATATTTACAGGAAAATAAAACCACCGTTCTAACTAGCATAGTTTTTTTATATTAACAATAAACCTCTACAAACAAAGTTAACGATAAATAAGCAAATTAATATATTATTATCGTTTTACTTTTACTTTTGGAGTACGGAACCCTCGGTGCGCGAGTCCGACTCGCACTTGGCCGGCTTTTTTTACTTTAATTTTAAGTTTTTCAATTATGTTTTGAATGAATGAATAAATTAGTTAACTAACTTTATTTTAATTTACCGTTATGTTATAAACTTAATAAGTAATTAAGAATCAAAATCAAAAGTTTTAAATAAAAAAATATAGTTAAAAAAAATCTATATTTTTTAAAATTTGCTTGGGTTGTTGCGCGAGGGCCCTGCAAGAGCGAGGCCCCGGGCGATTGCCCTGTTCGCCAAATCGCCACCCCCTAAGGCCGCCACTGCATGTTAGTACCTAAGTACCTACCTACTTTGTCCTGGTGAAGTCCTTTCCTGGAATTTTAACCTATTATAGGCTTATCATCAATAAAAATTATAATAAAGAACTAATATTTAAGCGAGGGGATTCTTTTGCTATTTCTTTATTATACTATTTTAGTGTTAAGCAGAGGAAGACCTAGAGGCCGGTGGATCGACGGAGTGGAAAAGGACATGAGAGTTTTGGGAGTACGGAGTTGGAGAGAGGCCGCTAATGATCGCCTCCGATGGAGAAATTTGCTTGACCAAGCCAAGGATCACCCAGGGCTGTAGCGCTTTGATGATGATGATGATGTGATACCACATACCGCCGTCGCTGCTACCACTACCTATTCAGTAGGTGCTATCACTACCGCCACCGCCTCCGCCACCGCCTCTGCCACCGCTGTCACCGCAGTTTGAAGTATAGTTGCCTCACGCTGGCTTCGCAAGGTTGGGCTAACCTATTATTAGGATAAATAAAATTATAATAAACAAATAGGTAAACCTTCCTTGTAAAAGTATATCATGGTGAAAACTCCTTTGAAACCCATCTAAGAAGTTAAAAGGTACTTGTAAGTAAAAGCGAATACACGGATAAACGTAGAATAAGACTTAATACCTAAGTATCTACGAGTAAAGATCATTTTCTACATTCAATACGCAATAGACAATAAAATATACTTAGTCAAGACGTCCTTAATTTATTTTTTGAAAATTAACGTTGCTTAAAGAACATTTTCTACTTTCAATACGCAATAGAATAAAGTCAAGATGCCCTTAATTTTTTGTTTTTGAAAAATTACATCCTTGCTATTTTGCTATTGTATCAACAGATTACGGATAGATTAGGCAAATACGCATGGAAAATGGCTTCTTCGAGTGGAGAATAGAAGTGACTTTCTTTTGTTTCGTACCGCCTCTATACATCGGTGTTGTTAAAGTGCACCAGATGCATAGTGTCGATAACAAATAAATCAATTAAATAAAATCGATTAAGAAAGCACCACAGCGAACGACTTCTACATCGCCGCTTGCATAGAACGAATCGAGGCAATTACTGACGCGGGGAGAAAAATTAAATTGGGCATCGGCTCGATGCGCTCAAATGGTGAGACTGTTAAAACATTATGAGCCATGCATTTTTATCTCCCCATCTGTATGTAAGGCTTAGTGTACACATACCGAGTGTTTTGCCGAGTTGTTTTTAAAAAGAGGAACTTTTAGGAAACTTTTTTCTTGATCACATTAATTATTGGTTCATTAATTCATTCATCTCAACCCATCGCCAGCCTCATCCCTCTAAATATTAGGTAGGTACCTATACTGAAGATTTACGCATGATAATTAATGATGAGTGAAGCCTCAATTGCCAAGCAGTTAAAGGTGCGGACTGAATACGGAGAGGAAAGGATAAGTCAACTTTAACTTGACCAATATTCTTAAAAAAAGTTATTGATGATCGTCAAAATTAAATTGTCCGTGAAAAGTGAGTTTTACTAGGTACGATTGAGAATCTTTTGTTAGTTCACTTTGTGAAGATATCTCATGACGCCGCAATGAATTTAAAAATAGCAAAAGTGTCAAAAGACATTTTTCACTGACACTTTTTTCAGTTGACGTTGAGTGGGACAAACTCGGGTTTTCTCCAAGCTACGAAACATTGCTGAAATAAAGTGCTCTGTGGGTACAATAAAAAAATAATAATGAAGATGAAGGAGCTATCTCTGCTTAGGTCTTAGCGAATGGAGACCCTGACTCTTTGCTACTCGCTTGGTGCGCACTGTCAAGTGTACACCAAGCCTAAGCGCAGAGTCCGGTCGACGCAGACGGGTCGGCGCGGACGAGGTGGGAATGGGACGAAACACACGAGTCGAAAGAGGAAGACGCAATCGACCGTCAGAGGTGGAATACAAATGTGGAATGTTTATGGTTCTACCGTTTTATTTTATTCTCAGCCACAGCCGGCAAAGCCTTAAATATTGTTTCAATTGAAAGCGGACGGATCAGACGGGAGTGTCTAATGAACAATAATAAAAGCTGAAGTTTGATTAAGTTCCATTTGCGAACGTAACACGGCTTTAGAGTGTAAGATGTACGTCGCTGATACTACTCGTGTTACGGTATGACATGGATAGGTATAAAGTATTATTGCTTTGCATAATATAAGCATATGCCAATATACCTAAGGCACCCCGCACACAGTCAATATTATTGTCAATATTTACGAATATTGACAATATTATTGACTGTGTGCGGGGTTTGATCAATATTATTGTCGAAGTCCGGAAATTTCGTCAATATCGGGGGGAGGCAGGGATATTGACAATAATATTGACAGTGTGCGGGCGCGCGTCAATATTTTAGTTGAAAAAAGATTTCAAGGCAGGAGGACGTGCGCTCGCAACCAAAAATGGAGGACATCCCCAGTGCAACAAGCAATGAAAAAGAATATTTAATAGAATTTATTAGAATGTGGGAGACGTAACGATTTTCGCATCAGTATATCTTGTTTTTTTAAGTAAGGGGTTACTAAAGATAGTATTTTTTGAAAGCTACTACCTTTTATTCTCATGTAATTTTTAAAATCATCTTTTTCTGTATTTCGAAGTTCTTTTATTAGATTTAAATGATTTAATTCCACTTTTCCACTTTGTCATCCAGTATTTAAGCCATCGTTTCTTTCTTTTTTAGGGTTCCGTACCAAAATGGTAAAAATGGAACCCTTATGGTGAGACTTTCTCCGTCCGTCCGTCCGTCCGTCCGTCTGTCACAGTCGATTATTTCAGTAACTATAGCTATCGACATGAAATTGGGCATTGTATATAATAATATATAATATAAAATATATAATATATTGGGCATTGTATATAATAATATATAATTTAAAATAATGTCTAATAGTCGCCCAACATCATTGGAATAAAGAAAAATCGAAAATTATTTTTAGGGTTCCGTACCCAAAGGGTACCAACGGAACCCTATTACTAAGCCTACGCTGTCCGTCCGTCCGTCCGTCCGTCCGTCCGTCTGTCAGCGGGCTGTATCTCGTAAACCGTAATAGATAGACAGATGAAATTTTCACATATTATGTATTTCTATTGCCGCTATAACAACAAATAATAAATATTAAATTAAATTAAAAAAATTAAATTAAAATATTTCCATGGGTACATGGAAATATAATAATTTAATTTTTTTTAACGGAACCCTAAAAGAGCGAGGCCCAACTCGCACTTGGCCAATTTTGGTTTTATTAAAAATTTTCAATTTTGGTTTTATTGTTTTGGTTTGGTTGGTTTTATTAAAAAAAATCGGCCAAGTGCGAGTCGGGCCTCGCTCTTTTAGGGTTCCGTTAAAAAAAATTAAATAAAAATATTTCCATGTACCCATGGAAATATTTTAATTTAATTTTTTAATTTAATTTAATTTTTATTATTTGTTGTTATAGCGGCAATAGAAATACATAATATGTGAAAATTTCAGCTGTCTATCTATTACGGTTTACGAGATACAGCCCGCTGACAGACGGACGGATGGACGGACGGACGGACGGACAGCGTAGGCTTAGTAATAGGGTCCCGTTGGTACCCTTTGGGTACGGAACCCTAAAAAGGGGGAAAATCGGGGGTTTGAAATTTCAAAGTAAGATAACTATACCGAGTGAGGTATCATATGAAAGGCCTTTACTTGTGCATTCTAAAACAGTTTTTTATTTATTTCTATATGTAATAGTTTTTGATAGATCGGCCAAAATGTCGAAAAAAATACCGTTCCGCCCCTTATCTCCGAAGTTTACCAATCGAAAAATCTGAAATAATTATGGTCAATAGAGGTTTATGTATATTTTACAGGAAAAATAAAATAAATGCGAAAATTTTTTTGTCATCCAGTATTTAAGCCATCGTTTCTTTCTTTTTTTATTCAATAAAGTTAATGCAATAACCAATGCAATGGTTTTTTTCTTTGTATCCATTTTAGCACACGTGCATGCAAATCAAGCTTCTACGTCTTACTGAATCACTTTTTGTTAGAAATATTGACAATATTATTTGCGTAGTGTGCGGGGTCTAAATATTGACGAAAATATTGTCAATATTTTCGTCAATATTTTCGTCAATATTATTGACTGTGTGCGGGCTGCCTAAGCGTAGGTAAAACGTACGGTATAGATACGTTTTTTTGCTTCTTGAGTGAAAGCAAGAAACGCTTTGAATAGCTACATTCACATTTAGCTTTAACGATAACTTAACTATATCGTAACTATAACGGCGCCTCACGCAACCGGGCCTAAATTGAGGTCTAAATCTAGTACTATCCTTTTCTCTAGGGAGCATTATGAAAGGGAAAGCAACAGATTAAAACCTATCAATTTAGTTTAATGATTGTGTGTAAAACAAAATTAACCACCACGTCAAACAAAGACACGGCAGACAAAATTTGTTAATTTTATTTTTCACAATTTTTTAAGACTTTTATTGCATTACATTTTTCCGCATTTTTCCGCAGGCATAAAATCAAAGCAGCAGAAGCAGTGATAGCCTAGTGGTTAGGACTGTGGTCTCCTATTCGGGGGGTCGCAGGTTCGATCCCGGGATCCCTCTGACTTTTCGGAGTCAAGTGCGTTTAAGCAATTAAATATCACTTGCTTCAACGGTGAAGGAAAACATCGTGAGGAAACCTGCATACCTGAGAGTTCTTCATAATGTTCTCGAAGGTGTGTGAAGTCCGCCAATTCGCATTGGGCCAGCGTGGTGGACTATGGCCTATCATTAAGTATTGAAAATTGTTTAGAGGTGTGTGTTGTGTAATTGTGTAATTTAGTTTTATTGTTGAAATGCATAGTATATTATGTAGGCTAAACCGAAGTGAACGATTTTATTCTCCGTCCATTTGGGGCATATGCCGTCTCTGTATCCCTGGACCTCGGCCCTAGACCCACACACATACCTACTGTCAAAACTACAATCTACGGTATCTTTTAGATAAGAATCTATGTTTCAGAAATTAAAATCGATTGACTAAAGTGTGCATAAATAAAAAATCAAATCGTTCGATTTATCTATTCTCGGCTACTGCAGTAACACTTTGATGCTTAATGTATTGAAATTGATTTTTATCTAATTTAAATTAATGATGCTTAGCTTTGGAAACTCACTTGAGTTATTAGATACTTTATCTACTCCAGCATCGAAAAGTTCCAATTTCGAGTTTGACAGCTGAATCGAAATGAACCCTCTTTCGGTTTTGCTTCTCATTTCGATGCAGCTCGTTGTATGGGAGCTGAATCGAAATGGTTATCTTCTTAAAATAGGATACCTAAAGCTAAGGCTCTGAGTTCTGGCACTTTTGTACCGTTCATATGACAGAGGCGCCACAGGCGGCTGGTGGCGGCTTACGGAGTTACTTTTTGTTGACAGAGGCGCCACAGGCGGCTGGTGGCGGCTTACGGAGTTACGTTTTGTTACTTTATTGAGCCTACGGCGTATTTTGTTAATGATTTTACTTCCTTGTCGTAGATAAAATCTTGTATGCAACTGAACGTAATTAGTCATTTTAATTCTCGTACTATCCTATTTTGATACTCGGCAAGCCTCGTATCAAAAAACAGCACTCGAATTAAAATGACCCTCATTACGATGCAGTTGCATAAATAGCTATTATGAATGTGGCTCGGCTGCAGAAATCTTACTAATACATATTATAGTAGAGGAATGGATGTATGTATGTTTGTTACTCCTTCACGCCACAATGAATGAACCGATTTCGTTGAGATTTGGAATGGAGTAGCTCATACCCAAGATTATTACATGGGCTACATTTTATCCTGGAAAATCAAAGAGTTCCCGCGGGAATCAATTACTTTGATCCACGCGGACGAAGTCTATCACTATTCCAAATTTCAGCCAAATCGGTTCTCAGTTTCTCACGTTATGGCGTGAAAGAGTCACAAACATACATATATCCATCCATCCATCCAAGTCGCGGGCATCAGCTAGTTTATATTGTTACTGGCTGACCCAGCGAACTTCGTACCGCCAACAAAAATATTTAGGGGTGGATCTGCACCCTTATCATTTAGGGGTATGAAAAATAGACGTTGGCCGATTCTCAGACCTACCCGATATGCACACAAAATTTCATAAAAATCGGTCCAGCCGTTTCGGAGGAGTTTGGTAACAAACACCGCGACACGAGATTTTTATATATTAGAAGATACCTTGATAATGGCGTAATGCCCACTTTCAGAGCATTGAAGCTATGCGCTGTGCCGGCCGCCCGCCCGCGCACAAAGCCATTGTCGCCACCGCTTTCAACTTCATCTGCTTTGTGTTGCGATTCGTCGCGGCGCCGAACGAATGTGTCGCGAGTGTCGCGAGTGTTGTGACAGCGCGACACTAGCGCCGACACAGACACCGCTGTTTGCATTGTGCTACGTGCCGTGACATATCGTTTGTGGACGCCGCCTTTTATGGCGCTGAGCTTTGTACAGTTACATAAGATATGCCTGATATGCTATTCATTTGTGTGGTGCAGGGATGTGCCTCGAATTAGGTATGCTGCGTGATGTTGCAAATGTTCGGGCGCTATTTGCATTTTGAATGTGTTTTTCGAGACGTGTCAAAGAGTAGGTAGATAGATATTAAAGTGTAGCTTAGGTGTATTAGAACTGTTGCATGCGTGCCAAAGATTACCTAATTATCTATCTATCTATACAAAGTTGGATAGTATCAAAATAAAAAGAAGAAAATAATAAAAGCTGGCTCTGGGGTGATACCATAAAGATTAGTAGACGTAATGCCTGTGGTAGTTAATAGGTACTTACTTACCTACTATGTTTATGGGTAGGTATAGGTAGTTACTTACAACTTTACCTAGATGAAGACAAACAATTTGAGATTTAACCTAATGCAAAAAAGTGCCACCGAAGTCGGTCTAGCACACACATACAACCTCTTACCTCAATAATATGGCTAAAAGATATTGCCAACTATAGGTAAACAAATCGGCAACTTTTTATCAAACTTCAAAACGTGCGCATACTTCGGTAGATAAGTATGGGAGCTTGTTGCTTGAAATAATGAACCGTGATGTCATAAACATTTGACGCAATTGTTGTAGGTAGTTTAATCGATAATTCAAAATGATTATCGCAACTAAAACTAACAGTGGTAGAGTATTTCACTTTGGAAGACCTTGGGTACCTACCTCTAGGCCCTGTTTAATAAAATCAGTATGAAATGGGTAATTTATTTTTAACATAAGTAGGTAGGTACCTACGTAACATCCCAAATGCAACTGGTTCCGTATCCGTGATGACGCGCGTAAGACTGGGTTTCCACGGCGCGGTTCACACCCGCACCCGCAGCGGTTGCGGTACCGCTAGCACTGCGCCCGCCGCGGGCGCAAACCGCGCCGTGGAAATTGAAACTTCATTATCCATACAAATCTGCATTATACGGAGGCCGCGGGCCCGCAACTGCTACGGGCGCAGGCCGCGAACCGCGCCGTGGAAACCAAGTCTAAGAAGTAGGTAGGTACTAACTCCTAAGCCAAATGTGATATAGTATAAAAAAGTATTAATAGGTATAGATAGGTACCTACCAACCTATAGATACTATTCACGATTCTTTTATCTTTTGAAAGTTGAAATCCTTTTCACCCATCTCATTTCAGTTTTAGCTTATCTCTGTAATTAACCTGTTACCTGTTAGCCAAGCCATATATATCTCAGTGTTAAAACATTTTCACAGATCGATTGGCATCTGACCCCTGTGACCGGTATTGTCTAATTAACCGCCTAGTGTTAATGATCATTATCATCAGTTGATACTTATACCTAATAGGGGTTAATAACAATCATTTTTGTTTTAAGTATTACAATCAGCCGCCTTGATACAATGACTTATCTACCTATCTACTGAGAAATTTAAATGTCACCTGTAGATAATTAAACTAGCTGTTGCCCCCGCGACTTCGTCCGCGTGATATAGCTGGTTCTTTGAAAATCCCGTGGGAACTTCTGGATTTATCGGGATAAAAAGTAACCTGTAACACTGCTAATCCGCAAACGTACCTACCCATCAAAGAATCACGTAGATCCGTTGCTCGATATAACTAACTTGAAAAATTATGGACTTTCATACAAACTTCCATCCACTATTAAACCCCTTTAGGGGTGGAATTTTCAAAAACTGTGAAATATGTAGTTCTTTGTTTTTAATCAAGAGCCAAAATACCAAGTTTCATATAGGTAGGTACATAACTTGAAAAATAACTCAAAAAATAAAGGGCTGTCATAAAATCTTTCATCTAGGGGATTTTATGCCTTTGAGGGTATAATTTTCAGAAACTGTGAAACACGTACTTCTTTGTTTTTAGTTTCAAGCCCAAATACTTCATGGGTATAACTTGAAAATGACGGACTTTCATACAAACTTTAACTCCCCATTTAACCCTTGGGGGTGTAATTTTTAAAAAATCCTTTCTTAGTGCTCGGCTACGTCATAACAGGAACCTATTGTCAAAATTTCAAGTTTCTAACTTCAGTGGTGTAGACTGTGGGTTGACAGATCAGTCAGTCAGTCAGTCAGTCAGGATTATTCTTTTTATAAGTATAGATTAAATACAAAAGGTATAGGTACATGCCAACAGGTGATATTAGAACAAAGTGAAAAAAGTCCAGAATACTTGAACCAATCGTGGCAGAATAATATCTAAGTAATTAAGTACACAAATTAAACCTGACTGGCTAGGTATAATATTCTTTATAATATTTTATTAATTTTGCATGCTTATAACTGGTCTATTTCTCGGTAATTACCAAGACGAACCTATTATTTCAAAATAGAGACGACTAATACAGACTTTCAAACCTTGTAGGAACTTTCTTTATGTATGATAATGTATGTTAACAACTATGTAGATATAGACAAGTACCTACGTCACATTTCAAAAGATATACATACTTACTTATATAGTTATACATATATTTAAAATAAAATAAAACATTTTCACTCTTTACAAAGAAAATTGGTACCTTAAGTTATAGAAGAAATTGAAAGACATAAATTTTTAACATACAATGTATTTCTTTTGATAAACTACAATAAATTATTTATTTCCATAGTTTGATTATACTATTTACGTACCTGTACATATTTACAGTTGAATCTAACCCAAGTATCACAGTTTCATAAAATAATTATAAAAACACTTTATTTTCTATTGGCTCCAAAGCCAATAGAGGAAAATTTCACATAGGTGTATGGTACAAGCTAAAAGTTGGTATGATGGTCCTCCTGCGTTGTTGGTTTAGATATAACCTAACAGAAGAATCTTTAGGTAATATGTATTTAAAGTGGATCTGCTACTTTAACAACATCACATTTAAGGAATGAAATAGGTTGTGAATCAGGTTTGAAGTTTCAATTTCGAAACTCTAAGCTCAAGTTTCTGCACGCTATCAAATCAAACATAGGTATGAGATACGAAGAGGAACCCTGAGGTGCGATTGTCTAAAAATTGCCGATCAAAATCTTACTCATTTCATGGTAAAATATTCCTTTACTGTATTGATTTAAAGTCACAAATTCAGTACAACCGAATCTAACATGGAGCGTTATGGAGCGTATCGTACATACCTAAACGTATGAGAATACATAAACGAAATTGAGCTCTAATTTAATGCCTTTATCTACTCCAGCATCGAAAAGTTCCAATTTCGAGTTTGACAGCTGAATCGAAATGAACCCTCTTTCGGTTTTGCTTCTCATTTCGATGCAGCTCGTTGTATGGGAGCTGAATCGAAATGGTTATCTTCTTAAAATAGGATACCTAAAGCTAAGGCTCTGAGTTCTGGCACTTTTGTACCGTTCATATAACAGAGGCGCCACAGGCGGCTGGTGGCAGCTTACGGAGTTACTTTTTGTTGACAGAGGCGCCACAGGCGGCTGGTGGCGGCTTACGGAGTTACTTTTTGTTACTTTATTGAGCCTACGGCGTATTTTGTTAATGATTTTACTTCCTTGTCGTAGATAAAATCTTGTATGCAACTGAACGTAATTAGTCATTTTAATTCTCGTACTATCCTATTTTGATTCTCGGCAAGCCTCGTATCAAAAAACAGCACTCGAATTAAAATGACCCTCATTACGATGCAGTTGCATAAATAGCTATTATCTACTCCAGCATCGAAAAGTTCCAATTTCGAATTTGACAGCTGAATCGAAATGAACCCTCTTTCGGTTTTGCTTCTCATTTCGATGCAGCTCGTTGTATGGGAGCTGAATCGAAATGGTTATCTTCTTAAAATAGGATACCTAAAGCTAAGGCTCTGAGTTCTGGCACTTTTGTACCGTTCATATAACAGAGGCGCCACAGGCGGCTGGTGGCGGCTTACGGAGTTACTTTTTGTTGACAGAGGCGCCACAGGCGGCTAGTGGCGGCTTACGGAGTTACTTTTTGTTACTTTATTGAGCCTACGGCGTATTTTGTTAAAGATTTTATTTTCCTTGTCGTAGATAAAATCTTGTATGCAACTGACCGTAATTAGTCATTTTAATTCTCGTACTATCCTATTTTGATACTCGGCAAGCCTCGTATCAAAAAACAGCACTCGAATTAAAATGACCCTCATTACGATGCAGTTGCATAAATAGCTATTATAGTTTATTTTAATTTGACGCTAATACCATGAAATGAATAAGATTTTGATCGGCAAGTTTAGACAATCGGGGGGCAGAGTCGTCGGTACTCAAAAAATTGCCAAGCTGAA
Source organism: Oeneis ivallda (assembly GCA_029955525.1). Classification (NCBI taxonomy): domain Eukaryota; kingdom Metazoa; phylum Arthropoda; class Insecta; order Lepidoptera; family Nymphalidae; genus Oeneis; species Oeneis ivallda. Next base: position 8,353,715 of record JARPMR010000003.1, on the reverse strand, counting down.
GTGGCGATGTGCGGTGCACATAGAAGAACCGATAGATGTTGAGGTCCTTATGTGCTCGAACAGCAATCTCGCATCGGAAAACGCAGCGTTTGTAAACATCAAACAAGTCGCATTGAGCCGTAAGAAAGACCGCGGCCGTAAAGATAGTCCCTACAAGGTGGCAAAGTAAGTATATCCAACAGAGGATATCTACAGGTTGACTAATAAAAATCTTCTGCCATAGAATGCCTCGGCAGGCCCGGCAAAAACCTGTGTTTTATGATCACTAAGATACATAATTATTAAATTAATACATAGATAGTACATATTTAAAATTGTTATTTTAGTTATTTTAGTTAAAAAATTGAGATTTTGAAATACTTTTAATTTGCAAACCCACTATGTTCACACTAGCACATAGTGGATGTGAAGCTGTGAAGCTGTTTACCCTAGATAACGCAGAATAACCATCTTACAATATTAGCTTTTAACAAGCACCTCCTCAAACTTTCCTACTGGCTCTCGGATCATAATATATTACTAACAATACTTCTAAAATTTAAAATATTTTTGAGAAAACAATTTTTTAAATAATAATGTAGCTAATAAATACCTAAGATAGTCTTCAAAATTTTCTGAAATTGGCTTCGCTGAAATTCTCTTTTCCTGGAAAAGAAAAATAATTTATTTCCGCAATAATAATATTTATACCATCTTCTTACATTATGATTATGATGAAGACTGATCGCTTCTTTTGAGTTTCATTAGTTCTCCTTGTGTTGAGGACTGAGGTAGGTACGTCCAATCCAAGTATCTATCTATATCTGATGTGGTTTGATCAATTACTAATAAGATAAATAAGAATAAATTATGTAAGGCTGCCTTAAAATCTATCGTCGCTTTAATTTCAAACAAATTGTTGAATAAAGCCACCTCACAAAAATTATACAAAAAGCATATTCTTTAGGCTTGGACAAAATTTTTCGACGCTTACTATATATACCTACTCTGTAGTCTGTATGCTAAATTAATTAGCCTATTGAAGGTTCCGTACCAAAATGGTAAAAATTGAACCGTTATGGTGAGACTTTCTCCGTCCGTCCGTCCGGCCGTCTGTCACAGTCGATTATTTCAGTAAATATTAAAGCTATCGACATGAAATTTGGCATAGCTTTGTATAATAGTGGCCCAACATCATTGGAATAAAGAAAAATCGAAAATTATTTTTAGTTTTATTAGAAAAGGGGGAAAATCGGGGGTTTGAAATTTCGAACTAAAATAACTATACCGAGTGGGGTATCATATGAAAGGCCTTTACTTGTACATTCTAAAACAGATTTTTATTGATTTTTATATGTAATAGTTTTTGATTAATCGGGCAAAATGTCGAAATAAATACCGTTCCCCTCCTTATCTCCGAAGTTTACCAATATAAAAATCAGAAATAATTATGGTCAATAGAAGTTTACGTATAATTTACAGGAAAAATAAAACGAACGCTCTAACTAGCATAGTTTTTCATATTAACAATAAACAAAGTTAACAAACAAAGTCTACAAACAAAGTTAACGATTAATAAGCAAATTAATATAATATTATCGTTTTACTTTTACTTCTAGAGTACGGAACTCTCGGTGCGCGAGTCCGACTCGCACTTGGCCGGTTTTAAAATAATAATGCGCCTAGTTATACCTAAATTAATAGCAGACACTCAACCGCTTCTTCAGTAGTATAAGTACCTAATACAGTTTGTCGATTATATTAACAAAGAATTCCGTAAAGTATTTTTCACTCTAAGGCTTATTTCGCAAACCGATCCGTAAATCAAAAAATATTCATGACACACATTCAATAGTTTGGAAAGACCTATTCTACGACACCCCATTTAATGGAATAGAAGAGTAAAAAATATCATCCCCCCTTTACGTGTAGGTGAGGTTACCCAAAATAACAGCTTTTCAAGATTTTATTGCACAATTTTTCGGTGTAATAAATTATGTATACCAATCGTGCCAAATTACAGCTCTTTAGTACCTATCAATAATTTCTGCACTAGACCGCGGACAGACGGACAGATGGACAGTAGACGTGCAGACGGATAGACGGATAGTCGGATAGACGGATAGACGGACAGACGGACAGACGGACGGACTTGGCGAAGCGAAACTATAATAGTTTTAGGGACCCGAAAATAATCTATATATTAAAAGAAAGTGGTGTTAGTTACACTATTTATAACTCAAGAACGGATGAACCGATTTGGCTGAAAATTGGTGGAGAGGTAGCTTAGAACCAGGAGACGGACAAAGGATACTTTTTATCCCGTTCGACCGCGTTTCCGTCAAGTAACTATAAAACGTGGTATAACAAAAACGCATCTGATATGGAATAACAAAACGCAAATGACAGTGGAATAACAAAACGTAAATGACAGCTAAACGTAATTTTGTCTTTGGTTAAGTATGGTAAAAAATTTGACAATTATAAAAAGTGTTATAATAAAGCATTACTGATATTATAAATGCGAAAGTGTGTTTTTTTGTTGGTTTGTCCTTCAATCACGTCGCAACAGAACAGCGGATTGATGCGATTTTTTGCATGGGTATAGTAATGGATGTAGTAGTGGTTCCTCAGACCGGGAGAGCTACTTTTTATCTTGGTTAATGAAAGAGTTCCCGCGGGATTTTTAAAAACTAAATCCATGAGGACGAAGTCGCGGGCATCAGCTAGTAATATATAAAAATTCTTTAAAAAAAAAACCGACGACCGATGAAACCAATGCGCGAGATAGCCCGACTTCAACATATGCAAACTAAAATTATTTTATACTTTGCAGTGGCGTTTGAAGTCGATTTTTTTTAAATAAGTAATTTTCATGTATTATGATTTTAAGCTTTTTAGTGTACTTAGCTTCATAGGATAAATATATATGATCACTAGCGATTTGCTTCTATATTCATTGAGGAGTCCCGTCCTACATCATCGAAGATATATTCATCAGATCTTCACAAAAAAATGGGACCAACCTTACGGTAGGTATGTCCTACCAAATAAAAATAATAATATTGGAATTGGTTCAGATTTGATGGAGTTATGGAGTATGGGTAAAAAAAATAGTTACGCGTCGAATTGAGAACCAAATCCGTTAAATATGTAGCCAGCGCTAACGACAGAACGCGCAATACATTACATAGGTAGGTCTACACGTCGAAATTACAACCAGCAAAACTGTGAATGATATTCCTCAGCACCTTCAGTTGCATATTAAGTTATTTTCTGTTAAAAGTTCAGCAGTGAGTGCAGTAGGTAAATAAATTTTACTTTCGCATTAATATAAAAATCCAATTAGGTATATATGTTTTCATCGATTAATTTTTTTTTCAAATAAATTCAAACACTTCACCTACCTACTTCTCTACTTGAGAAAACGAATCTCAGGAAGAGGAAGAGAGAAAAACCTACCTGATAGATGATTCAAAATGCTACAAAGCAACGAAGCCTTTGAGTATACTACGAAGCTATCAAAGTTCGTAAATTTTTAGCAGTTTTGCATTTCCTTAGGTAACTTTGGTATTTAATAAGCAATGCAACTCTCTTACTTCAGATAGGTAGCTAGGTAGATACATATATCTACCTAGGTAATTATGTATGCGCTCGATAGAGCGCTCTTGTATAAAGGTTTGTAAGTTCGCTTACTCGTACTTAAAATACTAGGTAGAAGCTGTATGACAAGAAAGAATATTGTAAAAAGCTTACCTGTTCAATAACCGGCTATTGAAGTTTCTCTAGATACTTTAAATATTTTCCAGTAAACTTCGAATTCTCATCCACACTGCTAACATTTACTAATCCACTAAACACAGTCTAATTGAGGCCTTATATAGTTTGCCTTTACAGTTTCTTATAACTATATTATATATCATCACGTCTTCTCTCCTTAATCCATAAAATACCTGTAAAAAAAGAAATACAAGTTTAAAATATAATTGTATTTACAGGAAGCAGTGATAGCCTAGTGGTTCGGAAATCGGACCGCGCTCTCCTATTTGGGGATTCCCCAACCGAATTAAATAACGCATGATTCAACGGTGACGGGGAACATCCTGAGGAACCTACACACCACCACACTGAGAGTTCTCCATAATGTTCTCAAAGGTGTATCAAGTCTGCCTTATATATCTGTCTTTATTCCTATTATTAGAATAATTACATAGTATGAAATAATGTATGTTCGCGTACTTATACCTACCTGTCTAAGTATTTACACATCGTACTACCAGTTTCAAGTGATCTATTTGCTCTAAATGCACATAGGTACTTCGTCATGATCGTAGAATAACGACGTATCTGCATTTTACTAACTTTACTATTTAAATTTAAATAAATTTAAATTTAAATAATAAAAACCAATGAAATTTCACATAACCTGAAATTTCATTGCTACAGATTTTTTTATTATTTAAATTATTTCAAACTAGCTGATGGCCGGGACTTTCTTCAGCGTGGATTTAGATTTTAAAATCCCTCGGGTACTCTTTGATTTTCCGCGATAAAAAGTAGCCTATGTCACTCTACAGGTCCTCAAATATATACCCATGCAAAAATCACATCGATCCGTTGCTCTTTTGCGGCGTGATTGAAGGACAAACCAACAAACAAACACACTTTCGCATTTATAATATTATATTTCAAATGGATCGTACCTACTGCAGATACGTCGTTGTTCAATACTGTACTGTACTGTAGATACGTTGTTGTCAATGACGACTTACTTAGTATAAGCAGTGATAGTCCAGTGGTTAGGACTGCGGTCTCCTATTCGGGGGCGGGGGTCGCAAATTCGATCAGGCACCTGTGACTTTTCGGAGTTAAGTGCGTTTAAGCAATTAAATATGCTTCAGCCTTCAACGGTGAAGGAAAACATCGTGAGGAAACCTGCACGCCTGAGAGTTCTCTATAATGTTCTCAATGATGTGTGAAGTGTGGTGGATTATGGCCTATACCTAACCTTTCTCTGAGTGAAGACCTGCGCTCAGTAGGGTTGCTCACGACATGGGTTGGGATGATGACTTACATCCGAAAGTCCGGTCCTTAGGACCGAAAAGGAAGCCGAAGTGTAAAAGCACGATTTCGAAGGCGTTCTCGAATTTGAAAGCACTTTGTAAAAGTTTATTTGAATAAAAAATTATTCTATTCTATTCACTAGGCTATGAACGCTTTAAAACTACCTATTATCACCTTTAGAATGAAAGTGACCTAACTCCAAATTCCCGTAAATTCTGTTTTTGTTATAAACTGGTCTTAAAAAGTCTGCTGTACAACTCCATGGTGAAAAAGAGCCCGAATTATAACTAACTAACTTTATTTAGTCATCGGTCATTTTCACCTATGCATATGTTGTGTGAAAGAGACCGAATCAGTGTTGCGCCAATTTATTGCAAATACTTTGGAGGTACATTTTATTTTTTTGTGCTAAACTGACTCCTTTTTTAAATAAGTCTGTTCATTAAAAAATATTTACCTACTAAGTACAGTTTTTATTTGAGCATTTTGAGATTGAGTCTCTTTAGTTATAAAATTAAATAAAAGAAGAACGACACATACAAGCATAAGTACTTACTAGGTCTTTTTATGACTACACATACAAATACCTATAAAAAATTATTGCTATTTTATATAGGGTAAGTATAGGATAAAAGCCGGATAGTTGCCATACTCTTCGAAATTTCTTTCTATCTCAGTACGAAAAATAAAATACTTTATTTGTAAAAGGAGTAAGTAGGTAGGGTAACCTGTCCAGTTTACCGGCCCCCACCAGTGTACGTCGTCCAGACATCATTGTTAAATAAAATAGGAATGCTCTTGTAATTTTGAGCCCATAAGCGATATTTTTAAGAACTATTTCAATTACCTACACCTTAGACGCAAAGATATTCAAGTGGCAAGTTTTAGTTCTATTAATCATTATTTAAAAAAGATTTGAGTTGAAAAAAAGATATATCTGGGTGGGTTATTTTTTTTTTTTGGTATATCGTGTTTTTTGGAAATTATATATTAAAAAAATAATAATAAATAAAAAATAATAATAATATCTAATAAAATTCATAGGGGAAAATATAATCGTCTTGGACTCGAACCGAGGTCTACTGGTTTCGGGACCGCCCGACTTACCGAGCCATCGGAAATTTAAAAATGATGGCGAAATTTACCTTCGTATTCTAATGATATTGTAAGGGGTTTTTCATTGCATTAAAACACGGATAAAACGACCTTTTCTAAAAATGAAACCTAGCTAGATCGATTTATCGCCTCCGAAACCCCCTGCATACCAAATTTTATGAAAATCGTTGAAGCCGTTTCCGAGATTCAGATTATATATATATATATATACAAGAACTGCTCGTTTAAAGATATTAGATTTGAGTTTATGATACAAATATATTTTCTTGGTTTTAAAGTAAAATATGCATTAAATTGCACCGTTAGGTAGGTATATTAAAAAATCAGAGGCCGGTGTACTGGAGCAATAAAAGGCTACCTACTTCCAGTATTCGACCTACCCCAGCCGGGCACTAGTGTAGTTAGTGGTAGTTGCAGAGTCTCTTGATAGATGCATAAAATAACATTTAATTCATCCGCGAAACTAGAGTAATTATAATCGAGGCAACAACCATACCCCTGGGGCAACTATCCTGGTTTTACCCTGATCACCCTGGTTTTAAAAAGACTATTGGTAATTTTGCAAGTAATTTGGCAAGGTCATACATATCTACGCCGATAAAATTATACACGTAGGTACCTATCGTCTATTCGATTCTGTGGGGTATCATTGGAAAGGTCTTACAAAAATATTGGAGGTATAAGTACGTAGTACTATTATATATTCTGTGGTATAAGTAAGTTATGAACTTTTTTCGATTGTTGCTTAATATTTCTATCCGTTTCAAAAATATTAAGCATTAAAGTGAAAAATTTTGTGAGAGTAGTACATCCCCCCCCTCCCCTCTAAAAACTAAAACATTGATTTTAGGTATGTGAAAGTATTCACTACAGTATTTTTATTTTATTAAAGTGTTTACCTACACTTAAGGAAATATCAGAATAAATTTTATAAACACATATCAAAAATTCCGAAGCCAGCGGGATTCGAACCCACATCTCTTGGGAAACGCGCCCGAGTGTGTTAGCCACTTACACTATAGCCACGGTCGAACTAGACGTCAGCATCGAAATTAGTGATATGTATCTACTTTCTCAGTTTAAGCAACTGCTAGCGACATCTAGTAGCAACACGTTACAGTTATTGATCTACTTTCCAAGACCCCATATTGCAATGGAGCTCGTTAGGAACTAGAGATGCCACAATGCTTTTTACTATTTTTATTTTATTAAAGTGTTTACCTACACTTAAGGAAATATCAGAATAAATTTTATAAACACATATCAAAAATTCCGAAGCCAGCGGGATTCGAACCCACATCTCTTGGGAAACGCGCCCGAGTGTGTTAGCCACTTACACTATAGCCACGGTCGAACTACACGTCAGCATCGAAATTAGTGATATGTATCTACTTTCTCAGTTTAAGCAACTGCTAGCGACATCTAGTAGCAACACGTTACAGTTATTGATCTACTTTCCAAGACCCCATATTGCAATGGAGCTCGTTAGGAACTAGAGATGCCACAATGCTTTTTACTATTTTTATTTTATTAAAGTGTTTACCTACACTTAAGGAAATATCAGAATAAATTTTATAAACACATATCAAAAATTCCGAAGCCAGCGGGATTCGAACCCACATCTCTTGGGAAACGCGCCCGAGTGTGTTAGCCACTTACACTATAGCCACGGTCGAACTACACGTCAGCATCGAAATTAGTGATATGTATCTACTTTCTCAGTTTAAGCAACGTGTAGTTCGACCGTGGCTATAGTGTAAGTGGCTAACACACTCGGGCGCGTTTCCCAAGAGATGTGGGTTCGAATCCCGCTGGCTTCGGAATTTTTGATATGTGTTTATAAAATTTATTCTGATATTTCCTTAAGTGTAGGTAAACACTTTAATAAAATAAAAATAGTAAAAAGCATTGTGGCATCTCTAGTTCCTAACGAGCTCCATTGCAATATGGGGTCTTGGAAAGTAGATCAATAACTGTAACGTGTTGCTACTAGATGTCGCTAGCAGTTGCTTAAACTGAGAAAGTAGATACATATCACTAATTTCGATGCTGACGTGTAGTTCGACCGTGGCTATAGTGTAAGTGGCTAACACACTCGGGCGCGTTTCCCAAGAGATGTGGGTTCGAATCCCGCTGGCTTCGGAATTTTTGATATGTGTTTATAAAATTTATTCTGATATTTCCTTAAGTGTAGGTAAACACTTTAATAAAATAAAAATAGTAAAAAGCATTGTGGCATCTCTAGTTCCTAACGAGCTCCATTGCAATATGGGGTCTTGGAAAGTAGATCAATAACTGTAACGTGTTGCTACTAGATGTCGCTAGCAGTTGCTTAAACTGAGAAAGTAGATACATATCACTAATTTCGATGCTGACGTGTAGTTCGACCGTGGCTATAGTGTAAGTGGCTAACACACTCGGGCGCGTTTCCCAAGAGATGTGGGTTCGAATCCCGCTGGCTTCGGAATTTTTGATATGTGTTTATAAAATTTATTCACTACAGTAATATAAAAAAGTTAAAAGGAAAACGAGTGTCACGAGTGAGTACCTACCTAGGCTTTACAAGATAACGAATACGTAGGCTTAATAGTCGACTAAGCTTTAAAGGTAGAAACAGCGTTACTTTGCGGAATTCTATGATAATAATCAAGGACAAACTGCATTTGTTAGGTATACTACTTGAGACGCGGCAGTGTACGGCAAGTTATAGGGTAAAATGGCCAGTCTCCGGCCACTTAAGGTATCTGCTAAATTAATTCATTCATAACTAAGCTCTACAGAGGAATTAGTGCACAAGTTTTTGATTTAAGTCGTGAATATATTCAAAAATACATTTATTTATTTGAAATATTTAAGCTGCCAATTAAAAAAAAAATGTTTTTTTGTAAAAAGTATGTTTTCTCCAGTGTCCGGCCGCCCCAACCTAGTGCCCGGCCACTTCGTTTCCAGTCTCCGGCCGCCTTCATAAAACGACTGAAAGCCTATTCAAAGCTGCACATCTACTACTAAAAAAGCAAGCTAACCTATGTAGCGTAGCCAAGGAACCTCGTTTTGTAAATTAAAACAGACACACTAGTTTCACAGATTTTTTATATGGATACTGGCCGGAGACTAGTACTATATAGTACTATAACTGGTTATCCGGCCGCTAAGTCTCGTTAAGGGCTGGATTAGGTACTAGGCAGCACTACAGTTTCCGGCCACCATATTCTCATAGAAGATCTGTTACCCATAATATTTAATACAGATTTTTTGGCAGCCGAATACTAGACATGATATTAATTGAAACTAAGAGAGACATTATAAATATAATTATACTTCACAGTGTGCTCACGTTTAATAAAATACAATAAATCAATTCGATCCTCAAAGCCAGTGCCCGGCCGGGGTAGGCTGAATACTGGATATAGCCTTTTATTGCTCCAGCCTCTGATTTTTTTTATATAATGGAGCAATTTAACGCATATTTTACTTTAAAACCAAGTAAATAGACAAATATTTGTGTCATAAAACTCAAATCTTTTTTAAAATAATGATTAATAGAACTAGAACTCGCTACTTAAAATCACCTCTCCACAAAATTCTTAATGGTACGTGAACACGCATGCTCTCATCTCTGCTTTCAAATTGGAACTAAAACTCTAATATTTACTAGCGTACTAGTAACACATATCTTTGCATCTAAGTTGTAGATAATTGAAAACAGTTTTTAAAAATATCGCTTATTGGCTCTTAACCACAAGAGCATTCCTATTTTATTTAAAAATGATTTCGTCTGGCCGGACACTGGTGGGGGCCGGTAAACTGGGCAAGTTGCCCTACCTTGAGTTTTTCCTATTAATTAATGACTAGGCGCATTGCGATTTGTGATGTTATCTAAAATATAAAAAAAAAACATATTTTTATTATGAAAAAATTATATACAGTAGAACCTCGGCAAGTCGAACTCTAGTTCTAGAAGTTTTTGACTTAAGAAAATTTCGAGTTAGGCTGATTATATTCGACTTGTAGAGGTTAAGACTCATTCTAACAATCGACTATAAAAGACTTGCTTCGCTAAAGTTCAGAAGACATACCAATAACATTATAAAAATAAACAGTAAACAAGCATATTTTAACCCAGCAATATATTCCTTTATCATTACATAGAATTGGTAATCCAATTTATTGTAAGTATTAAATGCATCGTTGGCAAATTCTTAACGTCTGTAACTTGTTTTTCGTCGAGCTATAGAGGTAATTAAGTATTTTCAATTGTTCGAGTCGTAGAGGTTGTAATATCAGACATTGCTAAGTTCGAGATAAGTAGAGGTCAACTTTCGTTATTTTTTCGAGTTATAGAGGGAAAATATTTACCGCAATGGCTTGTATGACTCCCTGATTGTTTCGACTTCTAGAGGGTTGAGATTTTGATTAATCGAGGTTTCGGGGCTTGAAGGGAAGGGAAAAAACAAATGTTCGAGTCTACTGTAGTATCTATGTACCTAAGCATCCACCCTTCTAAGTACTTAGGGTAAGGTTGCTACTATTGGACCACTTAACTTAAAACTGCCATATCACCAAAAGTATGAGAGTATATGGATATATGATTCAACAGTTTCTTAGGCCTTATACCCAAGTATTCGCAGCTGTTATATCAGATTTTTTACTTTAAGCTTAAGTACACAAAATACAAAAAAACTTTTTTGGGGTGGTTGCCTTGTTTGGACCACTGTCTCCTTGATTGAACCACCTAGTTGCTATAATCGGCCCTAGGAAATTCCATCGACTGGTCCATTTATGGCACCCAAGGATTTTAGTAAATAAAAGGCTAGATCATTAGTATTAGTAGGTAGTCTTTATTTCTTTTCGTAGTCTAATTGAAGTCTTTTAAATTAAGTAATAATGGTCCGGAATCCGGTAACATTGATTTGAATCGATTAGTTAAACATTATACGTTTATGATAAGCTCAGTATGCGTTAATTTAAAAGCCGAAACAATATTTAAAAAAAAATTAATTAAATTGTTTTACCGTCATCGCGGATGGTGATTTCATTCAGTGAATTCGATAGAAAATTTCTTACTCTTTCAGGAAATAATTACGCAAACCAATTTTTTTCACCGGAAGAGTCTCGCATATCTACCATTTCACTTCTTTTTCCAAATCGGGTATGAGATCTCTTTCGGAGCCTACAATCTGCTTACTGTCGAATCTGTTGCTTTTGTTTTGGGACACCTAATATATTGGCAATTAGCTTCATTCAAGCCAAATTCTTGCTTACTCAAAGCTAACAACGCTAACTTCAGTCCACTTATGATAGTGGCCACGCATTGCCATGCTAAAACAAAAAAAAAAAAGAAATTAAAATTACTATTTTAGAAGTTGCTTTGATTGGACCGGTTCAATGGAAGAAACTTTCATGGGTCCATTGATGGCAACTCACTGCGATCGCAATCAAACCAAATTTTAAAAATAAGTTTAAATGTTTTGTGGCATGTTATTAGTAAGTTAGCTAAACAGATAAATATGCCATGCTACTAAACATAATTGAGTTAAAATACCTTACAAATCTGTACTTACATGGTAAAGAAATGTCGCACAAATTTTAAATCTGGAGCTCGTGAAACACACCGACGTTCGTCCTCCCTCGAAGAAGCCAGTGGCAATACTGAGGGTTGAGGGGCCGGGTGCGGGGTCGAATAGCTAACGTCTTGTCATAACGGACGATTTTTAAGACTTTTGGTTTTAGAGAAACCTAAGTGGTCCAAACAAAGCGCTGGTCCAATGATCGCAACCTTACCCTACTACGCATAATATTTTGACAGTTAACTACGGAACCTTAGGTACCTACAATTTTTTTGGTACTTCCCCTCATTGTGGAAATATTATATTTTATTCTAACAAAGTTGCATAGGTTAAATCGGCTAGGCATCCAGCTGCCCACAAGATAGTATAAAAAACTTATTACAATGTAATAGCTTCATATTAATATTGTAAAATGATTATTTTGAAAAGTGCAACTAACTGCTGAGTTTCTTGCCGGCTCTTCTCAGCAGAATCCGCTTTCCGAACCGGTGGTAGAGTCATGACTTGTCATAAGAGCCACAGATTGGCCTACGTGAAATAAAAATTTTGAATTTTGAATTTTGAATGCGCGTGGCCCACGCAATTGGCCGTTTTTTGAAGTATTTTTTTGCTCATAAACCAAAAATTGCAATTTTTGAGTTAGGTCACTTTCATTCTAAGAGTGCTATCTCTGTCTATTCTATCTATCTATCTATTTTATCTATCTATCTATCTATCTACCTATCTGTATCTTTATTCGATCTATTTATCTGTAGAAGCCTGGATCCTGTTCAAATTAAAAACCACCTTTACCCTAGCTACTTAAGTACTTACAATTATTTAGACTATGATGTAAGGAGCACTTACCATTCATGAATTAAGTGTATAATGTGAAAATTGGCTGGTGTCTCTCCACGTCCAGAGCGGCGGTAAGCACGACTGCTGCAAGCCGGCCAGCAGCTCGGCGTGGTAGCGCTGTGCGGCCAAGAGGTACGGCGCTGGCGGCAGCGGCATCGGACAGCGCGGCTGCTGCGGCGCCGCTTGGGGAGATGGAGTTGTGCGCGGCTCGGGTTCCAGCAACGCGTCTATAGTGAAGGCCCGACGTGGTCTGGGGCCCGCAGGCAGCAACGCCGCGGTGTCTGGCGCTTCCGGCTCGGGACTCAGCCTCGGACACAGCGTGACCGCCGGCGCGTAGATTCCGCCGGACATGCTGGGCGCCGCACTCGCCTGGCGCGCCAAGAAAGCTCTGTTAAAGCTCGCCAGCGCTGCCAACTCCGCGTTCAGACTGTCCTTTTCACCTTTATGCAGCTTAAAGCGCTTTCTACGCCGTAGCAGCGATCCATTCTCGAACATGTCGAAGGCTTGCGGGTGTAACGTCCAGTACGCTCCTTTGCCGGGCCTGTCCGGGCGACGGGGAACTTTGACGAAGCAGTCGTTGAAGGAGAGATTGTGTCGCAGCGAGTTCTGCCACCTCTGGGTATTCCTTCTGTAATAAGGAAATCGATCCGTGATGAACCGGTATATCTCCGACAGCGGGAGCATCCGTTCCGGCGAGCTCCAGATCGCCATGGCGGTTAGGGCTATGTAGGAGAACGGGGGTTTCTGGTCACCGTAGGATTCGCGCGTCGGCCGCGGCATCGCTCGGCACTTTCCCGGATATAAATGTTCTTTGTGTCACTCGGGTAATGTTTTTCAGGCAGCACGTCTCTCGCTGCGGAGTATGAGACAGGCACTGGGCGAGCGAGCCAGCCTGCGAGGCGGCGGGCGGGGCGCGGGCCCGCCCTATGCCGTTCGAACCAATCGCCCGCCGCTCATTTTGTTTGTTGTTTTTGTCGGCTCTGGACCCGTTACAGAAGAATTCAAATTGTTATCACGTTTACATTATACGAAATTTATTCGACATCGACACTTGAGCTTGTTTCGAAATTGCAATGATTAAAGAAGTGGGTACTTATTGATGTTGTGAGAGGCTGAAATGATTGGATGATCATTATTAATAGGCGTGGGCAGAGAAGTTTTATTTAGGTATACCAAATCGGTGGTGATGTTTATGATAGAGCAGCTATGAAAGTGAGTAGGAGTGACAGAAATAACCATTCGTTATGGTATCAATAAATTATGTGTAGGTGCAGCTTATCCAGTGTAGATAGGTACCTACCTACGATAAGTACCTAGAGATAGGTAGGTACCTACCTACGATAAGTACCTAGAGATAGGTAGGTATCCTTCTGAGATGCTACGGTGGTGGTCTCCCGTAAGCTAAAATGACATGTCCCAGTTCAGTGTAGTCGCTGGTAGGTAGGTATTTGGTAATGAAGCAGCACTAGGTACCTACCTTAATGTCCAGCTACTACTAAAATCTGCCTAAGTTCCTTAAAACTACTCTTATGAAAAAAGTAATATTATACAATTGAAGACTATATAAATGACAAAAAAGCGTGGATATAATTCGTTCCAGCGATTTTTTTTAAAAGAATAAGTAGATAAGTATTAATCAAATTGAAGTTGACTAAGATATCCTCCTAGATATCCTTGATTCATGAGACAGTAGGTAATAATTATCCTGTATAACAAAATAATTCTATTCTATTCAGTGTTTGCACTTTATTTGTGTCTAAGTCATGTCTTAAAATGAGTTGGTATTTGAATATTAAGTCGTTTCAATTCGATGCCGTAGCCTAAGTAGGTAGGTAGGTATGTCACGCTCTCTTTAAACATTTCTGTGGTGGTGTCATGTGGTGCGGGTTGTTACGTTCCCTCAAATATGGTTAAGCGAAGCAACGGCTAGGTCATGCGTCATGTTCGTAAACGGGTGCCACCGGCGGGAATGGGGCTACTTTCTGTCTGCCCGTCTTAACATATTGTGTTGAATTATAACTAGGTATGCTTTTGTGGCACTTCCCCTCATTGTGGAAACACTGCATATACATAGCGCAGTAAGTAGGTGGTGGTACTTAGACTCATCAACGATTCAAAAGCACTTGTAAAAAAAGTTCATTTGAATAAAAAAAATTCTATTCTATTGAACTAAGTAGGTAGGTAGGTAGGTGGGTAAGTAGGTACATAGAATGAATGTGAAAGAGACAAAAATATTAAACCTAGATAGTAAAAATATGAATTTATGTACCATATGTAGATATGTAGGTATGTACTTATGGATGTAATATGTTTGTTTAGGTCAAATCTTGCAAGCTGAATTAGAATATATTCCCGGTTTCCGATTCAACTGAAATTGTGCATGTAAGTAGGTAGGTATTTATAAATTTGATGACAATGCAATACCTATTGTTGTAACATGGAGCTGATCTGATGATGGAGCTGGATTGTGGCTCTGGAAACTGTAATAAAACGACGTACCGAACCCTAACAAGTTTGAGCTCATTTGATTCGTCTTGACAATGTCTCGTCTTACATGATCCTATCCAGGGTCTGATGATATCTACTTACTTATAAACTACTAGCTGATGCCCGCGACTTCGTCCGCGTGGGTTTAGTTTATCAAATCCCTTCCCTCGGGAACTCTTTAATTTTCCGGGATAAAACAAACTATCCTATATTTCAAGTTGGACCAAATAACAGATAGTTGCGAAGTTTCATCAAAATCAGTTAAGTAGTTTAGGAGTCCATCGCGGACAAACAACGTGACACGTAATTCATATATAATTATTAAGATTAAGCTTGTTTTTTTAAAATGAAACATGTAATTTACACTTGTTTTATTTTAAGTAAGAAACTACTTGTCGGAATGATATCAAACTTTGGGCGAGACTCGTGCCCAGTACCAAAAATAGTAAACACGGGGGCGTCGTGCCACGCGCCATTTGACGCGTGAACTCCATGAGAACACCCCGCGCATTCGACATGGCTGATTTACAGAGTGCCGAGGAAAATGTACGGAAAACTACTGAGGGACGTTTTAATGTTATCAGTATTGATTTTTTTTACTTTCAACAAGAAAAACAATAGGTAAATAAATTTCATTGCATATAGGTAACATCTGACTGTTGTAATCCCAAAAAACTAAGTCGTCAGTCCTTCTATAATTAAGTAGGTAGGTATATGCATTTGCAACAACTCACGGTAAACCTGAGAATTTTAATAGGTAAGTACAACTTACTGGACGATGAAGCGATTTCAGCGGCGTTTATCAAGGTCTTTTAATCCCGTGGGAACTCTAATTTTCTGGGATAAAATGTAGCCTATATGTTAATCCTGTGTATGAGTTATCCCTATTCCAAACAGCCAAATAGGTTCATTCGTTATGGCGTGAAAGAGTAACAAAAACAACCATCCATCCATCCATTCATCTATCATCAATCCATCCTCAAACTTTCACATTTATTAAATTTCCCATCCATCCTTCTATGCATTTATCCATCCTCACAAACTTTCACATTTAAATAAACGAAGTAGGATGCTACGCGTTTAGTAACCCATTTAATTGATTAGATGAGTAAGTTAAGAGATTCCTTTCAGATTGGATTTTATAGTGGAACTACCCTAATGCTTTTACAAGCAATCTTTTGCTTCCAAGGAATTGCGCTGTGTGGGATCTGTGATTAGGTACTAGGAAATAGAAAGTTCTGCACCTGGGTAATAGCGTAGGTACCTACCTACTACCTAACCTAGGTACGTATCTATTCGGTATTTTAGGGGCTATGAGATTTAATGTGAACATTAGGTATTCAAAACTAAACCATAGAAGCGGAGTGTAGGTGTATGCATAGTAGCGAAAGATGTATAATCAAATGTCAAAGACTAACTTTGACAAAGGTAGTTTCGCTTCTGTTTGACAGCAAGAATTTCTCTAGCAATAGGTAAAGTGGCAGTATGTACGTAGGCAAGTGTAGCAAAGTGTTAAATTCGTAGCACAGTTTCGTAGCATGATACAAAAGATATAGTACAGCGCCACAAGTATAGTTGGCGGACGTTCCTCAAAACGCCAGTTTTGAGGAACTAATTCGGTCATCCAATTTTTATACTCCATGGCCATTTTGAAAATTCACTATTGGATCTCGTTGTGTGCTAATGCGTTTATTGTGTAAATTAAAAATGTTTTTTTCCCAAATTTAGTCTCATGTTCTATACAATGGCAATAGTAATGTTGAGGATGTTTAGCACAGTGGCGCACAGCCGCGCCAAGTTATACTTGTCGCACTTTAATTCAATTTCATTGGCTATGACATGACGTGACGAGGACGTTTCTAACTCTAAATAGGTTAGGTATATTATGAAACTCAAAGAAAGTGTGCTATACTTCGGTATCTAATAATCTAGACCAATCAGGATATATCCTAACTTATATGAGGAGCAGAAAGCGCTATGCAGTATGCGCCGTCCGCACATAGCACAGATTTATCTAGCTAATCTAGGATTAAAGAAAAATTAAGTAGTTTCATTTTTCTTGTGTTCCATGAACTTCCGACTGCCTGCGTCTTTCCTAATTAGATGTGAAACCCATGAGTCATAAAAAGTTATCACAACCACTAAAGCAGAATGTACAAGCTGATTCCTCAAACGATGCCGTTCGCAATAGATAGAAGCAATCATAGCACCTCACATAATGACTCCTTTGAAGCCGCCGCCATCTCAGATCCACCTCCACCTTGTTATTAAGTGTGAATTCTACAAATTGTTCACAAATATTTGCGTCTACCTGTGTTTTTGTACCACTTGTGATATTTGCCGTGACTGAATCAAGGACTGACGTCGTAAAAGCTGTCCGATTAGCCGCGGTGGATTAGAGGCATCTACTAGATACCTCCGACTAATAGATTTACAATGGGAACGAAATAAAAATTATATTTTGGTGGTTTCATTTCAAGTTTTTCTTTCTTAACGGCTTTGCGTATCTAATCTGATTTAATTCATTTTTCTTTATTTCTGTCTTTGATAAACAATAATAAATAATTGATACCTTAGACACTTGTAAGTACCTACCTTGTAGAGGTGTACGGTTGTACCTTTTGGAGCCACATACGACCTATCTACCATTTAATCATGAATATGTGGGTAGGTATTTGTGGCTTGCTCATGGGTCTACTTGTTAGCTTGATCGACTTCGGATCATGAGGTCCTGGGTACGAGTACCTACCACTAGATAGACAGGTAGGTGTAGACAGAATGCACTTGATTTAATGTTCTCACTTGTACTATAGGTATATGTATCTTCATAGTTGGCTAGCCGACTAGGCACAATCCTCCTCTAAAATGAGAAGACCACAGTCCACCATACTCGATAAATTGTGGATTGGCACACTTCACACACCTTTGGGAACATTATGACGAGCTCTCTCTCAGACTGCATGCAGGATTGATATTTACCTCATTGCTTAAAATGCAAATAAGACCGAAAAGTCCAGAAATGCGTGCAGATCGAATCCCGGACACCGCGAAAAGGAAGATTTCATAACAGAAATCGGCTTTCTTTTCGGGGTCTTGGCTTGTAGTCTATTGAATGCATCACCGCTTTTTTTAAAATACTTACAAGATTACCTAAAACGTGCCTACCAACCTTCTCTAAATATGAAGGTCGAAAATGATTACCTACCTGTGCAATGTGTAGATATTGTGATACTGGTTTAATTCATTGGCCATCAAAAAAAAAATTCAAAATTCAAAATTATTTATTTCATGTAGGCCAACCTGTGGCTCTTATGACACGTCAAGATTCTACCACTTGTTCGGAAAGCGGATTCTGCTGAGAAGAGCCGGCAAGAAACTCAGCAGTTGCTCTTTTCAAAATAATCATTTTACAGTATTAATAAGTAGCTATTACATCGTCTATGGAGTTGGAGTAATTATATATTAGATACCATTAAGACCAATTTATTATGGAGCACTAAAGTAGAATGGATATGCATTTTGTGTTTCTCATCCCGGAAGGTTCTCAACAGCTATACTGATTGCCCATCTTAAGATTTACGGGTTCTTTCTAATACTCATATAATGTCCTTTTTATTGAGTGTAAATAATTGAGTTTGTATCGAGCCGCCATCTGCTCTCCTGAGTTTTAACACTCCTTTTGGATTTCCCACTTAACTTTAATACTTCCATAAAATTTAACGTTTTAGTTCTCTACAAGCGAAATTGATGCTTACAAATCGCTACTAAAATTGAAATTTGGATGATTGAATGCATTGTATATCACTACCAAAGGATTTCAAGAGAGTATCAGTCAGAGTTTTGGAGGGTATGAGAACAATTGAGTTCTTGTGCACTGCTTGTTTGAGTGCAGTTTGGATCGTATTCCTTTTGGTTGTAATATTTTCAACTTGCTTTTCAAGTTGGGTATTACAATATTTGTTGTTGGACGTTATTTATTTGACTAGTCGGTGATACCGCCTCAGTCGGCATCGTGTGATATTATCTTGTCGGCTTCTTGTCGGTGGCATAGTTTTTATTACTTCTAAAGCCAATTTGACATTATATAAATCTCAAGGTAGATCGGATGTACCTGCTTATTTATAGTTAGGTATTATTTGATAATTATGTTGGTATAAGTACTCGACTAGCGCGTTGAATTTCCATAACATTTTAATAAAGTAAGGCCAATTCGATTGAGTGATTCCGTCGAAAGCCGAGTGTCTAGATATGCGGGCTGAGTGACTACGTCTACTCCAAAATTACTATTAGTTTGGATGCAGTTCTATTGCCGGTGACGTAAAGTTTTTCACAACTCATAATTACTGCCAACTGACTATTAGTACAGCCGAGTTTCTTGTTGGTTCTTTTCGATTGAAACGAAAATCTGAACCAATAGTAGGTAGGTAATTAGATTAATTTGATGTTTATAAAGCACTTTTTAAAAGTTTATTTCAATAAAAAATTATTCTATGCTATTACATTCTATTCAACGAACTGCATCGTTGGTCAGCAGTTGCGATGAAATTCACTGTCAATTGCATTCGAACAACCTAGTATCTATTTTACAGTTGACTTGCAGTCCAAATGCACTCAGTCTGTGCACACATTCATTGATTTGATAAATGATAATGATGAAGTAGGTATACCTATAATGTAGGGTAAGTTCTCTAAATATGGACTACCATAAGGATTTGTTTTAATAAAACGCAAAATAATGAAGCTAAATCAGTCTCTTTAATTTCAATCAGTACAGGAACTATTAGGTACAGGATTATAAACTATTACTTAAAATGTCTTTAAAAAACAAATTATTTAACAAACTTAATTTTTTATAAAATATTACAAATTTAAACATTTTAAATTAGGCAGCTCAATATGGACCACTAGGTTTTTAATATGGACTTAAGGTGTCTAGTCAATTTTTAATTACTAATTATAATTATATTCGACGGTGTATTACAATCAGTAATGGTTATTGTAAAAATGGTCTTAAACTATCAATTACTTTATGATATTCACATTATAATAAGTCATATTGCAAAATTCACATATAAAGACAACACCTTCTACACCTGCATATTCTTCGTGTGCCCATAGCCGATAAAAAGGACATTGTACCCATTGCTCTCCACGAACGTCTTCGGAAATCTCGTCGACGACGCCATATCTAAAAGAAAAAGTGAACAAGGTTTCATAGTGATCATAATATGGACCACTAGTCCATTTTTAAAACTATTCATAGGTCCATATTACAAAATGATGCAATATCAACGTTATAATTTCGTAAAAAAATAATGTTATGAGATACAGCCACGGGTTACTTGACGAATAATACGTAACACTAAAACGTTTTCAGAATGGGGACTGTCAAAATATAATGATTATAATTGTAGCAGTAATAATGTTACAAAACTTACCGAAAAATTACATCAAGTAACGCTATAATCTCAAAATGGCTGCCGCCGACACGTACGCCCATGTAGCTCCGCTAGAATTCACTGGCGGGACGCAGCGAGGAAAGGCCATCGATTGCAGCTAACTTCGCTTCGATAGCAGCGTAATCTTGCAGAATGTTACTATAGTCCATATTACATGACTAGTCCATATTTAGAGAACTTACCCTACTTACCTATTTTATATTATCATCATACATGTGTGTATAGGTAGCCAGAACCATAATAGTTAGGTATAATTATACCTACCTAGTATAGGATGGGCCTTTTCCAATGCAATCTTTGAATGAATTATATCAATAAAACACTTTCTTGATACGCGAAATCAAATCAAACCTAATTAGGTAGGTGTTATTTTTTGTACAAAACAATTAAACAATGCTAAATTCCCCTAAGTGTTTAGTACAAATTAAACACGTTACGTAGGTATATAAACTCGAAACAATGTGTAGATCTGATCGCCCCGCAGCTATGTAGGTTATTTTTCATATTAATGCACAATTTGTTCGTCCTGACGCTAACACATGGCAGGGCCCGGGGCGATGCGCTTTTAAGTGAACACCAGTAAATTAAATTAACTCCAAAGTTCAAAACGAAAAGGTTGTTAGACCAAAAAAGAAGTTTTTTTCGTAATATTGAATTAAAACCTCAGTTTCTCGCCCAGCTTGAATATCCTAAGGTAAGGTAGGTCCTAAAAGGTTGATAGTTTTATTATCGTCAAACATAAAGATGAGAATAATTATTAATTTAAATCAACTGATAGATTTCCACGCAATCCTAAATGATAGCTCTCTTTTTAAAGATATAAGTTAAGTAGGTAAATAAAAAAAAACTTTTTTTAATAGATAAGTACCTCTAATTAATAAGGATTTAAAGGATATCATAGATATTTATAGAAAACCACGAAATAACATAATCCTCAAATTAATCAAAAGAAATATAACGGTAGTGAAGTGCGGGTCGGGCACAGGGCAGTAGTAATAACGGCCGGATCCGGTTGTTACAATCGTATAAACTGTTCACTATCTTGATCTCGAGATGGTTGCATTATGCCTTACAAAAGTGCGATAATCTCCTAAAAGGTGTTCGTTGTGTTATAGATAATTAATATTTGGAGCCGACGCGACGCCCCGCGGGCTTCGGTCGGCCAGCTTTGTGAAGGCCGGCCGACACAGCATTTGTCATGTTAGCGCGCACCAAAGGTGTGAATGACTTTTTTTTCTAACCATTATTAATGACAATGATAGAAAATATTGTTTTTTGTTACAACACTGTTGATTGTTGTCAATTAGTTTTTTGTTGGATCGAGATTTCGAGCGTGGCCGATCGATTTTGATTTGAATTCAATATTTGGATTAAAGTATAGCGGGGTTAATTAAAGCCTTTGATGTGGTTGAGTATAGGTAGATGTTTGCATTGATTGAAGTCAGCGCACCTGCAGACATTTCCAAGTTAATATAAATGTAGATACCTACCTACTACTTACTTACATGTAGGAAAGTAGAAAGTCAGTAAGAATACGCTTAGTAAGTACTAGTAGGGACCTACTAGAAATATCTGAGAAGAAATATAAACCAGATCCTTTTATTTAGAACGTCCGTTTTTTAAATGATAAGTAGGTAAGGTTTTTTTTTCCGGTTCCGGTGATCAAAGTGTAAACACGTACAAGTGAGAGCTCCGTAAATATTTCCAATTAAACAGTGCAAAAAACGAAAAACCGAACGTATACTACAGTGAAAAGTTTAGAAGTTTAAACCAGAAGAGTGCTTCAGCAGAAATTACAGTGAATTAACTAATTTTGTGGCGATTCTGTTCAAACAAAGTTCTGATCGTTATAACCTCAAAGTTAAGCACACACACCATAGATACCAAGATTATAGGTAGTGCAAACCAAATAAAATCTGTCACTGCTATTTGACAGCTGACAACTGCAAAAAGTGTTGCCAACGTAGAAAAAGGATTACTATAAATTTAAGTGTTACCACATCAAAACACCAAAATACCCTGAAAAAAAAAAATGGAAAAGCAAATGGAAATTTTACTCTCCAAAATAAATGAAAAGTTTAATGAACAAACAATAACATTAACAACAGCAATAACGAAAAATGTAATGGAGGCCCTGGACGATAAGTTAAAAATAATAACAGAAGAAAACAACAACCTTAAAACTAGAGTCAGTAACCTGGAACAAAAAGTATCCTTTTTAGAGAAAGAAAAGCGTAAGAATAATCTAGTTTTATTCGGCATCGAAGAAAAAGGAAAAACTGAGTTAGAGTTGTTGGATTTTGTGAAGGAAATTTTGCAAGATTCGGGAACTCATATAGATAGTCAGGAAATAAGTGAGATCCATAGAATCGGGACAAATTATGAAAAGAACCGACCGTTAATAATATCTCTAACAACATCTTGGAAAAAACATCTTATCCTGAAAAACAAGCGCAACCTTCCTACAAATGTGTATGTCAATGAGGACTACCCTAAAGAAGTTCTGGAAATACGTAAACAACTTAAGCCAGAATTAGAAGCGGAAAGAAAAAAAGGAAACATAGCGTTCATAAAATACGATAAGCTAATTGTTAAAAAACCAACGAACCCCAGCCGCGAAAAGAGGAAGAGAGAAACACCAACAGGATCCCCAACCACTCCTACCCCATCTCAGAAAAAGACAAATACCCAGAATGAAATTACTGAAAAACAGCCCCTAAGTAAAATTAAGGAAGTAGTTAAGCCAAGCATACTTACATTTGTAACGCGTGAAAGATCCGCCTCGATGTCAGAGATGCAAAAAAACGAACAAAGGCCTCCTCGAACCGGAAACAACAAACAGATGCAACAACAAACACAGATATAAGAAAAACTCTAATGTTTTGTCCCCCAATCCGGCCGGTCACCGTGGGGGAAGCCGACCACCACCCTCCAACATATCAGTCAACAAAATCAAATACCCAAAAAGATAAACAAAAACGAAGCAGTTTATACATATGTACACTAAATACACGAACCCTGAGAACAGAAGAAAGTTTGCATGAGCTAGAGTTAGCTATCGAAAACCTCAAGTGGGACATCTTGGGCATAAGCGAGATGAGGAGAATAGGAGAAGGAATAGAAGAGCGAAACAGCTATATTATGTATTTCAAAGGGGAAACCGCTGGACACAGAGGGGTAGGATTCCTGGTTAAGTCAAAACTTAAAAGACAGATAATTGGTTTTGAAGGGATATCGGACAGGATAGCGGTGATTCATATTAACTTACCAAAGTATAGAAAAAAATGGACAGTCATTCAAGTCTACTCGCCGACAGAACAAGCAACAAAAACAGAGATCGACAAATTCTACGATAAATTACGTGAAGCTATCGAAAAATATTCCGAAAACAATATCGTGCTCATGGGAGATTTCAATGCCCAAGTTGGCGTCCAAATACCCGGAGAAGAACATATAATAGGAAAATACGGAAGAGGCAAAAGAAGTAAAAATGGAGAAAAACTAGTAGAGTTCCTTCTTGAGCAAAACTTAACACTTCTAAACTCCATGTTCCGTAAAAAACCCAAGAACAAATGGACATGGATGTCTCCAGACGGAAAGGTTAAGAACGAAATCGACTACATAATAACTAACAAAGCTAGGGTATTTAGTGATACGGAAATAATACAGAAACTAAATTTCAACACAAACCATCGTATGGTACGCAGTTGTCTAAATAAAAGAAGTCCAAAAGCTCCTAGACACCATATGAACCACACGCAAACAACAAACACACAAACGGACACAGAAAACACAATAAAAGATCTGATGGAAGTCGTTGATTCAGATTTGGACCTAAGTGTAAAATACAAAAAAATTGAGAATAAGCTTAAGCAGGCAGGAAAACAATCAAGCAAGAGTAAAGAAAACATTTTGAGTGAAAGAACGTTAAAACTAATTGAAGATAGAAAGTTGTTAATAAAAAAGGATAAAAAGGAGAATCAACAACAAATATCTAACCTTAGCAAACAGATTCGTGAAAATATGAGGAAGGACAGAAAAATCAGAAGAAACACAATTTTAGAGAATCACATCAACAAAACGGGAGGCACGAAAAAAGCGCTTAAGGAACTCCGTGAAAAAGGGAAAGAATGGATACCAACGTTAAGAGAAAAGGAAAAAGAACTGCCAGCTACTACTCGGAGTTCAATCCAAAATATAGCAACAAATTATTATCGGTTACTATATTCAAATCAATCTAGCTTTAGCACACATAATAGTGATTACAAACAGATGCATGTGACTGAAGGAAACGAAGACATACCAGAAATATTAGTATCGGAAGTAGAAAAAGCAATAAAAAGTCAGAAAGTGGATAAAGCACCCGGCCCCGACAGGATCACAAACGAACTTATGAGAGGGACAATCACAGAACTAAGTCCGCTTCTAAGAAAAATCTTTAACGAGATTCTACATACTGGTAACATCCCTAGTCAATGGGCAGAATCTCATATAATACTTCTCCACAAGAAAGGTCCTAAAGACGATATAGGAAACTACAGACCCATTTCTCTCATCTCAAATGTATATAAAGTTTTCGCCAAAGTCATTTTGGACAGAATCTCAATCAAACTCGACGAAAATCAACCTGTGGAACAAGCGGGGTTCAGGAAAGATTTCAGTACAATAGACCATATTCACACTATCAAACAGCTTATAGAAAAATATAATGAATATAGAAAAACAATTTACATTGCCTTTATAGACTACGCCAAGGCTTTCGACAGCCTTAGACATGAAGTTGTATGGCAAAGCCTAAAAGAGCAGGGCATCCAAAACACCTACATCAAGATCATCAAAAGTATTTATAGCGATAGTACAGGCAGGATAAGACTGGAATCTATAGGAGATGCTTTTCAAATAAAAAGAGGTGTCAGGCAAGGTGACCCACTTTCACCAAAGCTGTTTACAGCAGTATTAGAACAAATGTTCAGGAAGTTGAATTGGGAGCATCTAGGTATAAACATAAATGGATCACGATTAAATCATCTCAGATTTGCTGATGATCTGGTCCTATTGGAAGAAGATCCAAAACTACTGGAGTCCATGATACAAAACCTGGCAGAAAAAAGCAGAGAATTAGGCCTAGAAATGAACTCCAGCAAAACTAAGGTGATGACAAATTCAATTCCCGTAGACATAACAGTTAAAGGACAGAAACTGGAATATGTAGAAGAATATGTATATCTTGGCCAGATAATATCGCCTAACGACCAGATGTCGAAAGAAATAGAAAAAAGGATTGCAACAGGATGGAAAACCTACTGGGCTTTGAAAGAAATTACAAAAAGCAAAGAAATAGGCATTAAAATCAAGAAGAAGACCTTTGATACATGTATTTTACCCTGCATTACATATGGCTGCGAAACCTGGGCTCTGACAAAACACCATAGGGATAAACTTGCAAGATGTCAAAGAAGTATGGAAAGAAGCATGCTAGGTTTAAAACTAAAAGACAAAGTAAGAAGTACAGACATCAGGCACAAAACCAAACTAACTGATATCCTGGCTCGTATTGACCAACTTAAATGGAGGTGGACTGGACATATGCTCAGGTGTAAAAAGGAGAAATGGAGCAAACAGGTGACAACCTGGTACCCAAGAGATGGCATTAGGAGTCGAGGTCGCAAAAAGAGAAGATGGGAGGATGACCTGAAAATGACTTTGGGTCCGCTCTGGACAAGAGTGGCGGCAGACAGACATCAGTGGAAAGAGTTGGAGGAGGCCTTTGCCGTAAGGCACACCGAACTGAGAGACCTTTTATAATATGTTGTGTACTACGTTTTTAACCAACTGTTATTCTATTTAATTAAGTAAAATTTATGTTTGTAAATGAAAAAACTGTCAAAGTTCGGAAATAAAGGTTTTATTATTATTAGGTAAGTAACAACTCTGCGATGGACCACAGATACTTTTTGTCTCAGGAAATCAAAGAATTCCCATGCGAATTTCGAAAACATTGCACTACATGCACGCGGACGGAGTCGCGGGACACAGCTATCTAGTGATAGTATTATACTATAGAGCAAGAGCTTGATAGTTTTACTGCTTCAATGTCACTCATCTAAATGTCATATTTACGAAGAAGTTAAATATAACTATGTAGTAAGTAAGTAGGTATTATTATCTATAGCAAAAGTATGACCTATTATGAACACTTTGCGTGTACCTTAATGCCATTAAGAGGCACGTGCAAAGAATATTCTAAGATTAATTTTCCTCAATTTATTGTTCATTTCAGAAGTCCTGTTTCAATGTTATTCTTAAAAGTGCTACTTGTTTTGTTACTTAAAAAATGAGCCGAATCACGGAGCCGGGAAAAGCTCTCAATCCCGCCCTCGAGAACAATGAATAATAAGTAAGTAGCTACAACGTCTATCCATTTTATTTTTCGGCCGCAATAAAAGGGACGCGAAAGAATGGTTTCAATTGAAATTTAAATATTACAAAAATAGAATCCTAAATAGAACATAAACCTCTTTGGTAAGGGTCTGAAACAAAATAACCAAACTATCCCGGGTTTGATTCACCGTTGGATCAATTGATAAATCAAATATTCTGATTTTAATAGGTTTAAGATGATTCTACCTATATAGGACGGCAACTACATGAATTAAAATGTTTTGAAATTCTCTACTTTAAAGGCTTGTTGGTCGTTTATAAATAGGTCATAATCGGGCCTGTTAAGAATCATAGGTATTGGGTAGTAAATTAATAAAAACAATTTTAAGATCTCATGAAAAGTCCGATATTGTCTCTAAGGTAGATACAGAACTGCACCCACCGGCTTCTTCGGTCTTCCACGGTGAGTGCAAGGAGAATTCGTATTTACCTACACTACACATGCTTACCTACACTTATTGCGTTAGGGTTGAAATTAAATCATACTAATATTATAAATAGAAGCAGTGATAGCCTAGTGGTTAGGACTGTGGTCTCCTATTCGGGGGGTCGCAAGTAGTCGCAAGATCCCGGGTACGCACCTTTGACTGCCACCTCTGAGTCAAGAGCGTTTAAGCAATTAAATATCACTTGCTTCAACGGTGAAGGAAAACATCGTGGAGAAACCTGCACACCTGAGAGTTCTTCATAATGTTCTTGAAGGTGTGTGAAGTCCGCCAATTCGCATTGGGCCAGCGCAGCGTGGTGGACTATGGCTTATAACCCTTCTCTGAAAGGAGACCTGCGCTCAGTAGTGAGCCGTTGATGGGTTGCTAATGAATGAATGATGACTGAATATTATAAATGCGAAAGTGTGTTTGTTTGTTGGTTTGTTGGTTTAATGAAGCATCAATAGCCCAACGGTCAAAGGTGCGGACTGAAAACTGAAAGGTCGCAGGTACGAATCCCACCCGTTGCACTATTGTCGTACTCACTCTAACACTAACACTAACTAACACTAACACAAGCTTTCCGCTTATTTGGAGGGGAGAGGAGAATATTAGTCAAGTTCAACTTGGTTGATATGGTTTTTCTTCAATCACGCCGCAACAGAGCTACCGATCGACGTGATTTTTTGCATGGGTACAGTTGAGGACTTGGAGAGTGGCATCCCATAGTTTTATCCCGGAAAATCAAAGTGTTCCCGAGGGATTCTAAGAATTAAATCCACGCAGACGAAGTCGCGGGCATCAGCTAGTTTAAGAATATGTCGATTTACACAGACCTACGAAATTGTTTCGATATTGCGTTACGCAAACTAAATATCAGAATGTTGTAATACAATAAATCAAGGTGGCATCCTGCGATTATTTTTCGTTTACATTAAAACAATGGCCATTATATGCCCGTAATGGATTCTTTGTAGCATCGCAGTAAACTATAGCTTCCGGCGAATGTGGGGCAATTTCTGTTGTTCAGCCCCATATAATAGAGTAAGATTGATTAATTTTAAATACTATTATTCGTCTGTGTACCTACATCTATACAAATAAACTGAATAGTCTCTCTGTGATTTCGACATAGGTAAATGTTTCTCGTACGATTTTGAACGGTACCTTCCACAGAATAAGTGGGTAGGTACTTAGATAAAATAGTACAGGACTTTAATAAGAATACCATGTTGATCATTTTCCCCCTTAAGATAACACCGGAGATCCAAAGGCCTTTATTTTCCACCAGGGGGAAGTTTATCCACCGTAATGTCAAACAGGGATATACTTCTCCTTTCCCCTGTTGCCATGCTCTAGCTTAGGGAAAAGATAATTTTATCACTTTTGAGTGGATAAAATCGGGGGATAAAATTTTTATCCCCTTCCCATGCTAAGGCTGCAGGTCTCGAATAGCAAGCTATCCATCACCCTTTTCTCTCTTCTCATATGAGAGGAGATCTGTAGAAGTAGGCCGGTTATGGGTGGAGATAAGAGATGTCTATAAGCTTGACATACCTACTTAGGTCTCTTTTATGGATTTCCACAAGCCATGGCCTATTGTACTGTCTGTATCCAGCGACTACCTGCGCTTTACCTGCGACTCCTCTTAAGACTTCGCCAGGTCCCAGCACCTAGTGGCGAGTCTTTTTTTTTTATTCGATGACAAGCTAGTCCTTGACTGCGATCTCACCCGATGGTAAGTGACGATGCAGTCTAAGATGGTAGCGGGCTAACTTGGAAGGGGTATGGCAGTGAACATTCAACCCATACCCCTAATTGGTTTCTACACATCATCGTGCTGGAACGCTAAATCGCTTGGCGGCACGTCTTTGACGGTAGGGTGGTAACTAGCCACTGCCAAAGCCTCCCACCAGACCAGACCAGAGACAATTCAGAAATTAAAAATTCCCAAATTGACTCCGCCGGGAATCGAACCCGAGACCTCGCAGTTATAAGACAACAACGCTCACCACTGAGTCAGGAAGGTCGTCAAAATAAGTTCCGATACGAGCTAGCTGTACGTACATATAGTTAGGTGGCAATTGATGAGACAAAACTGGTTGTCCTACGAGAACTAATTGTCGTCCCATGGTGCTGGAGTTGCGACCTCGTCATTAGACTGCAATTTTGATTGTAGATACTTAAAGCTCGTTGTACCCTGATCATTATACCCGTAGCATACTACCTGCCTACTACGCAGCAGTATCACAACTGTACCTGCAGAATCACACGGAGAAAGAGCAAAGTAAATACGTGAACAATGGAGTCCGTTGCGGTCACCGCGGTCGCGGAAGATGCGGGCGCTTGAATAAACGGTGTACGAACTACGAATGCGATCGACGCACATAGCAAACATAAATATTATGTTAGTACTTACATAGTTTTATGATTTCATACCATAAATAATTCACTTTGCTTGTTTCCCGGTATATATATCTTGTTTTAATATGTGAGCTTAACTCAATAGGAACTTACAAACTTTGTAGCGGCATCTTAGTCACAGTACCCGGCGATATATATTGCACATCGGCCTTTGGAATAAAACGCTATTTCTATTCTATTCACAGTTCGACTGCATTTTCTACGGGTACTGTATCTAGATTCGCTTGTTTAACTAACCTAGAAATCTATACAAATTAATTAAATATCCGTACTTATAAATGTGATATCTATGTGATTTCCTTCCTTATTAAAGACGAATGTTTAAATGAGATACATATTCGTCTATCTGTCAGTTTGTCGGGACTTATTTTTGGAAAAGCTATACCGATTGTGATGGATATTTCACAAGCATGTAGAGGATTTTATGTATACAATTGATACATATAGAGGATATTTTTACCCCCGGAATATTGAGGGATAAACACTGTAGGCGATGAAAGTGTGTTAACTAGTCGTAGCTAGTTGCTACGCCTAGGTTAACATGCCGTAGCCGTAGATAGTATTAGTAGTAGGTAGGGGTAGTGTACTGTGCAGTGTGCAGTAGTGTTAACGGACTTAACAGCTAAAGGATAGGTAACTTGTATATGTCCGTCAATTCGCATTGGGCCAGCGTGGTGGATTATGGCCTATAACCCTTCTCTGAGAGGAGACCTCGCTCAGTAGTGAGCCGATGATGGGTTGATGATGATGATATTTGGAGACGGATGCTTTGCCTTAAGCGGCTATGATATAATTAAGAATGAAAACCAAAGTGATTTCATGGGATTCTTGAGTAACCTAATCAATGCAGACGAAATCGCGAGCGTCAGCCAGTAATAAATGAGAGTTTTTTGAGCCTCCCTCATTTTATTTACTGACAGTACCTTGACTTTCCCTATAAATTAATCGTAGGTAGGTAGTTACTTGGATTTAAAAAAGCAATAAACTACAAGGTAAACATTTTTCCTAATTGCATCTGTCAGAAATTCTAAATAACGTACTATATACAAAGGATTCATATTAATTTGGTACAATATTACTCCCTATAATTAGGCGCATCCCGCCGGTGCGCCGAGCCGCCAAATGGTCTACCGGCAATCAATTAAAACAATATTTGAAATAGTGCTTTCAAAAAAATTAAAAGGAAGTGCTTCAGCTATAAACATTTCGTATTATGGCCGAAGGGATGCGCCCTTTCCTTTCTTTTACGTATCGCCGTCTCTGTCGGTGCGCCGACGCGTCTACGCGCACCGTTTTTGGGAGGCGGACCTCTCTCATGAATTATGAGTGAGGCAACTTACCGACAAAGCCTTGTTTGGAGGCCAAAAGTAATTAACCTGGGCTCACTTAAGAGTTTGAGTGAATATCCCTTAAATTTTCATAATTTCACCTTGTTTCTTAAAACCTTCAAAGAATCCTATTGATACGAATTAGGTACGAACTATAGTGATAATATACATAACACTTTGATACGAACACATTAACGAATTAATTACCTATCTACCTATCCTACACCTATTTTTTATCCCGGAAAAATGATTGAGCCTTTAAGGGAGAAGGCAGACTGGCTTCTTTTAGAGGCAGCGATCAGCGTTTTTATAGCTTGATTTCCGCGATCGGATCGTAGGTACATCAAACGCAGAAAACTAGCGCTCGGAAATAGCAGACACGCTAAATTGTATGATTTGGCGTTTTTTCGATAAAAATTATCTGCAATATATGCAGTCGCTACCGTAAAAATAGCCAGTCTACCTTCTCCCTAAACGCTGCACTTTCCGATGCGCGGTCGCCATTCGAGCTCCTTGATATGCACTTGAAAAATGAGAACTTACCTAGATGCCTATTGAAACGAAAACTTATTTAGGCACGTTGAGCGATTTTTGGTAGAGAAAAATCTTATGCGGCAGTCCCCACTCCCCATAGCTGGTCAACAAAATTATTGGAACGAAGTTCCTTATGCGGCGTTGCGGAGGGGTACCCTAGCCGGCAAAAAACGTCCGTAACGTTAATTTTTTTAATTATTTTTTAATTAATAATTATTATATATTTAATTAATAATAATAATTAAAATAATTAACGTTATTTTATTTTTATTATTATAATTTATAATATTTGATAAAAAATTAAAAACAAATTACACTTGTTATTATATATTTTTATAAATCATTTTAAACAAAATAAAGGTGTTAAGATAATTTTGTAAAGTAGTTTTTTTTTATTTTTATCGAAAAAAAAAATCATGATTAAAAATGTATACCTACCCGAATAATTATTTTCTTTATACCTCGAATAGAACTTGAAATTAATATTTTTATAATAAGGAACTTCGTTCCTATCTGGTGTCCCACGACACATCACGACTTTTTATTATTTATTGTAGGTATTTATATGTAAATAATGCAATGCTTGTCGTGGAACAAGTCTTGTTTAGATATTCAACTTCTAATAATAACGTACTGATAATAGTCGGTTACAACAAAGATTATAAGGTCCAAGTTATAACTTATAAGATTATTTTTAATATTTTACCACTTTTCTCACGGTAGTTTTCACGGAATCATCAATGATCCACTTTTATTATTTTGTTTGAACCTTAAGTTAGTTATCATATGTCGATGAATCTCAACTAAACAACTACATGATAAGAGTATGTAATACGTACTTACGTACCTACTTACCTATACGTAGGTAACGTACTTAACGGGTACGTTTTTGCACACGCGGGGCGTTGCGCGGCGCGCTAAACTCAAACATAAAATGGCCAAGTGTGAGAGCGTTCACGCGCGGCGCCCGCCGCGGTTCCCCCGTGAATCCCCACGTGAACGCACTCATAATTGGCCATATCATGTTTGAGTTTAGCGCGCGACGCGACGCACCACGTGCCGCGCAACGCCCCGCGTGTGCAAAAACGTACCCTAAGACGCAGACTGAATAGGTAAACCTGAAGGTCACCGGGTAAACCCCACCCGGAGCAATATTATACTTTTACCTATCCATTCTTAGCACAAGCTTAGCTATTCCCATTCATTGGAAGGGGAATGGGGAAAGGCTTTCAAAATTGGTGGTAAAATAAAATCGTTTATCTTGTAACTTGCACCATACGCTAGAAAAGCACTCGCGCCACTAATCGAGTTTCAGAGTTTGTCGGCCGATGTTATCTTCAAGCGCGTTAATAGTCTCTACGCCTCCGCCTGCGCCGGTACCTCGCCCCAAACCCCACGCCCCAAGTCTGACGACCCATCGTCCTTTCGCCCCATCGTCCCATCGACCCAGCGTCCCATCATACCATCGACCTTCACAATGAAAACATGTTTATTCATCGGAAAACTTCTCGCCGATCTATCTCTATCTCAGGTTGAGATTTAGTGTAAATCAATTTATAGGTACGTCTTTTTATATTTTCTGGTTTTAGAGGCTTCGCTTACTTTACTTTGGGGGTCACGACCACTACCAAGTACCTACCTACTCAACGTTTTCGTGGTCGTAGAAACTCATCTAGAATAGAATAGAAATGTTTTTTTATTCAAATAAACTTTTACAAAGTACTTTTGCATCGTCAATGAGTCTACCACTGGTTCGGAATGCCGTTCCTGCCGAGAAGAACCAGCAAGAAACTCGGCAGTTGCTCTTTTCAAAATACTTTTACAATATACTTAATAGATATTATTCTATGTATGCAGAGTTTCCACAATGAGGGGAAGTGCCTCAAAAGCATAGGTAATTATTTCTAATTATAATTCAACACATGTTAAGACCGGCAGACAGAAAGTAGCCCCATTGCCGCTGGTGGAACGCGTTCCCGAGCATGACGCATGACCCAGCCATTGCTTCGCTCAACCATATTTGAGGGAACGTAACAACCCGCATCATACGACACCACCGCAGAAATGTTAAAGAGAGTGTGACATACTTAGGCTACCCATTTTAAGGCATCGAATTGAAGCTAATATTCAAATCAAATACTCATTTTAAGACATCTGTAATAAAAATAGATACGCTTCGCTCATAACCAGATGCTCCAAAATCAAATTCTACGAGAAGTTCTAGTGCTACGGCCTACGAGTGCTACGACATAGGGTAAAAATATGAGAAATAGATTTTCGCGCTTCTCCACGCGTTTCCGGTTTCCAAAGTTTCCTGTACCAACATCGACCCATTACTTATTTACTTAGGTATAAGCTTCCTTTGACGCAGCCCAAAGAGACTAGTATTTTTTTAATTCGTGAAGTTTTAAGGAATTTGTAAGAAATCCGACATACGTAGGTATACATTTAATTATAGTTTGTAAGTTAAAGCAATTCAATTCCCCAATAGAGGCTTTAGTAGTACCACACGAGTAAACATTTACTTTATTACTCGTGTGGTAGTACCAAGTGGGCGTAGATTTTTTCTCGCTAGTGTCACATTACACAACTACACAGATTTTAATTAATGAGATAAGTAAGTAATTAGGTGTTAATTACATAAGATACCTACTATACGAAAAACTATGTTCTTATCGACCGAGCTTACGGAATATTACAAGGTAGATCATAAGTATATCATTCTAATACAATATAATATTTTAAGGTGTTAGTTTACACACAAGGTGGTCCAATCTTTTATCTAACGCCTTTGTGGTATGTCACGGGCCGGAACGAGCGTGGCGAATCCATCTCCTCCCTTCCCCATTGTGCTTTACTTGCGTCTAGCATTGATCTATGAACATTAGCATTCCGGCTAATGTTGATCGCTATTACATTTAGTAAATCGGCCAAGATGACAACGGGTTGCGGTATTTTAATGTCATATGGTAATGACTGTTGAAAACCATTTTTACTTTTTGATGAGTGATTTACTTAATCTCTTTGTAACCTACATTGTGTGGAGATATTAATATCTGCTGAGTATTGTATTGAATAAATTCTTTATGATGATAACTTTTAAATCGACTTTATTAGCGAAAGTAACTCTGTCTGTATGTCTGTTACGCTCTCACGCCTAAACCTCTGAACCAATTTTTATAAATTTTGGTAGGTAGGTATAGAGATAGATTAGACCTTGGGAAAGGACATAAGACATCTTTTGTTGCAATAACAAAATTTGATGGGGGGTGAAATAGGGGATGATTATTTTATCGAATTTATTCAATAACTTTGTCAAACCTGAACCAATTTTGATAATTCTTTTTGTACTAAAAACAGTGTACAAACAAAACCAATATGACGGATGTTAGGTAGGTACATTCAATTTTCCGTAATCGGGTTTCAGTTTTTAAACTTTTTTTTGTGTACCTAGTTAAGAAATTCAAAAATTGTGTTATACCTACCTAGCCTACACTTAAAAAATGTGCTTATATATTACAGATTGCTTTTGTAATGAAAAATCTTAAAAATTCTATTTCGCATGTCATTTCATTTCGCCTCTATGATTTCGCTCCGGAAATGTTCTAATAGCCTTATTGTGTAAAAGAAATGTGAAACAGTCATAGGTTCACATATTTAAAAGTCAAACAGTTGCACTGTAACTTATCATTACTACACCTGATTTCACATCAAAAGAGACGCGTCATCAGAAATTAGATTCAATGATGGACAATCATTGATGATGTATTAATGAATATCTAAGTAGTAGATAAGCTTAAGTAAGTTAAGTAGAGACCACACAGAAATATTACGCTCATTAGGGTCACAAGTAAAATAATAAGAAATTAGTTAACGATAAAACTGTGAATTCACTAGGAGCTTACGAAACAGATAATCTCCTCGAACTATAGATACCTATGGTCTTCTTGCAAATCTTACCTACTAAGTAGGTAGGTAGTAAGTAGGTCTCTTGTCGAATCGAAATTGATTGGGTTTTGATAAAGCAAAGTAAAACGGACCTACCCACCTAACCTATAGGAATTATTGTGATAAAAATTTTAACAGCATCACAATTAATTGAGAAAAGTAGGTACGTGTTGCTGGAAGATTGTCATATCGCTTTACCGGTCCAACTTAGAATGTATCAATGGACACGCATCTTCTAGGTAGGTATAGGTAGGGGGGTGCACGATCAGTAAGAATAGTAAGATCAAATGACTGATAGATTTTTTTGGAAAAGGACAATCACAGTTTCTTGTTTGTGCTAGGAGAAAACCATACTTAATGCAAGGGATGATTTCCACCTGCGTCCTTTCAATTTTCAGTCAATGCTCTGACCGTTGAAGCAGTGATAGCCTAGTGGTTAGGACTGTGGTCTCCTATTCGGGGGGTCACAGGTTCGATTCCAGGTACGCACCTCTGACTTTTCGGAGTCAAGTGCGTTTAAGTAATTAACTATCACTTGCTTCAACGGTGAAGGAAATCATCGTGAGGAAACCTGCACATCTGAGAGTTCTTCATAATGTTCTCGAAGGTGTGTGAAGTTCACCAATTCGCATTGGCCCAGCGTGGTGGACTCTCTTAGAGGAGACCTGCGCTCAGTAGTGAACCGTTGATGGGTTGCTAATGATGATGATGATGCTCTGACCGTTGCACTATTCAAGCTAAGGAATTCATTGTGGCACCACATTCTTTAGCCATTATTATCAGGCATATTTCAACGAATAGCAACAAACAAATATATCATTCCTCGTTCTTCAATTCCAGCTCATCTCATCTGAGGCACTATTTGCTTACCACGATTCATTCCATTAAGTGCTGAATAAACTCATTATACGTGAATACGACTGCCCGCCGAAAGGCTCCTTTCAAACGATATTAAACCGCATTATCCGCATTTATTCCCTACCTTGATTAGTACCGTATCATTTAGTCCTGTGTTGTAATTATAAAATCCCAGACAAAAATGAACGTAGAGGTGTAGGAGTTTGAGTTTATATTTGCTTAATATTTTTTTCTTGCGGCGCCTTTGACCGTGCGAGATGAAAAGCACCGCGCACGACCATTTATCATTGACAAACACTATTGTATTGGGACACAGCTCGAGAAATTCGACAAACAAACTGGAAATCTGACTTTTGTGGCTATGCAATCAAACTACCTGTCGGTCTAAAGGATTAATCGATGACCCTCAAGTTTTTATATCACAAGGACCCACATTCATCCCGACATCAAATCGTGATCGAACATAGGATAAGGTTTTAAACTTAAAGTACCTAGGTAATAGGTTTCCTATGTTCTGATGCGCGACATTTTTGTGTTCTATATACTTATTTCACTTTTTAATCACATCAAGTTGTTGAATTTCCTCTTGAGTTCGTGCAAAAACTCTACAATTGCTTACTGCTGTACTTAGTAGGTAGGTACTACTTTACTGTGGTAGTTGGTAGGTAGATAAGTAGGTATTTATCATACATAATCAAACTAGCAATCTCAAGAATGAAAATTTCATTTTATTTGATATTATCTACAAGTCCTTTTATGAATAATAGATAATTTAATATTGACTTGATTGGTAAGTCAAAAATATTTTAGATTTTTTATAATAAATTTTAAAATGTGAGCTTAAAAAGTTGACATTTTATTTCGCCTCTCTCCAAATCTACGTTCTTCTACACTTTTTTTCAGCAAAAACAGTAATTTTATAATACCTTTTGGCGCGAGATCACTGAAAACTGCAGTAATTTAACTTTTCAATAATTTCAAAAGCGTGACACGGTAGACCTGTAGTACTAGGCATGTACCTACTAGGTGCCTAACGTAGATATAAGTAGGTACTAGATCTGTCAAACATCAAGACTTGCTCGTCCATACCAATTGACAGATTTACTGCAACACTTATGTTAAGTTTGCTTGAAAAATTACACGCGGACCCCTGAAATCTCTATGCTTGCAGATGTCATCTCGTCTCTAGGAGAGGCTAGGAGGAGTGAGCAGCGCCCCGCCCTCCGCGCCCGGCCAATGGCGGGGTCGAAGCGCTCCCCTTGCGCTGGGGTTACCATGCCACTATTAGCTTTTTATCATTTAAATTTTTGTTTGTCACAAAGGAAAGACAGAGAATTAATTCACGTGGAACGAATGAATTAAAACATGTTCGGGACATTGTCTGTGTTCAGTTGGCTGACTTTGGTAAATAGGTAGATATACCTACTACTATAAATTACTACCTACCTCCTAAGAACTGGAGCCCTACCACCAACGCTTAAACTAAAGTATGTACCACCTAATATTATTTCAATATTGATTTGAGATGACATACATTGTCCATCTTAAAGTACTTTTTGATACCTATACCAGTACCTACTAGATACTTTTAGAGTTTGGTGGGAGTTACCTATAGTCTGTCTAGTCACCCTGGTTAGGTTAAAATAAGTAAGTAAGTAGGTAGGTAGTTTGTAGATTTCATTATCATCATAGTGTAGTATACCTACTTAATAAGGGAATTTAATAGTTATTATTATTTATTTTATTTAGGTAAAATGTTAGCTCGCTGAACTTGACTTACCTATACCTACCTAGATAAAAACTCCCCCAAATAAACTTGTGCTAGAGTGGAACAAATGAAAACTGCTCGAGACTTTACCTGCGTTTAGTTGGCTGACTTGGTGAATATAAACATAGGTAAGAAGTAAGAACAGTAAGTAGAGCTTTTCTCTATCTCAGTGGCTATTAGTCCGGGAGGAATCGGCGCATGCGTACCGAAAACTATTCGACCTCAATTTTTTTATGCGATCCTCTTCAAATGGCCCTCCTAATTATATAAATGCATGTTGCCAGGGCGCCACCTGGTGCCATATTGCTTAAACCGAAATTGTTTAAACAATTGCAAGGAATTGTTATTTTTCAACCGGACAAATTTTTTTTATACTCTTTATTGAAATACCAATAAAAAAGGTCCTATGACTTTTCACGATAAAGTTAATATTTTTAAAGATATGAATTTTTAAAGGTTCGAAAAATCTCAAATTTGGGTACTTTCGACCCTTGAAAAATATATTTAAAAAAACATAATGTTTAAGTTATATTTTTTTTTTAAATTCTGTATACAATAGTTAATAATATTGTTACTAGAGATTTAAAAAAATTTCATTGTTTATATCTTTTTTTTAATTGTTAATTTCGCGCGCTCACAAGTATGTCGTCGCTTACCTTTAAGATTTTTAAGAAAATTTTATTGACCTAATAACTAGGCCAGTGGCAATAACTGGGACTTTTACTTTACTTTCCGTTTTAATAACAAAAAAGTAATATAAACTGATAAAAAAGTAATTTTAATGACATGTTCCGATTTATGCTTAAATAACTTTTGAAAAATTGATTTCAGAAAAAAAATTATTGGAAACAAATTATAGACAATTTAATTATTAATAACATTGCTCTCTTTAACAATCTTGATAAAATTGATAGTTTTTAAGATAAATGATAAATAATGATTCAAGACACAGAGAGGCCGATGCAACGCATGAGTCAGAGAGAGACAGCGATACTTAAAGGTAAGCAATGGAGCAATGTTATTAATAATTAAATTGTCTACAATTTGTCTTCAATAATTTTTTTTCTGAAATCAATTTTTCAAAAGTTATTTAAGCATAAATCGGAACATGTCATTAAAATTACTTTTTTATCAGTTTATATTACTTTTTTGTTATTAAAACGGAAAGTAAAGTAAAAGACCCAGTTATTGACACTGGCCTAGTTATTAGGTCAATAAAATTTTCTTAAAAATTTTCTTAATGGTAAGCGTAATACTTGTGAGCGCGCGAAATTAACAATTAAAAAAAAGATATAAACAATGAAATTTTTTTAAATCTCTAGTAACAATATTATTAACTATTGTATAGAGAATTTAAAAAAAAATATTACTTAAACATTATGTTTTTTTTAAATATATTTTTCAAGGGTCGAAAGTACCCAAATTTGAGATTTTTCGAACCTTTAAAAATTCATATCTTTAAAAATATTAACTTTATCGTGAAAAGTCATAGGACCTTTTTTATTGGTATTTTAATAAAGAATATAAAAAAAATTGTCCGGTTGAAAAATAACAATTCCTTTCAATTGTTTAAACAATTTCGGTTTAAACAATATGGCACCAGGTGGCGCCCTGGCAACATGCATTTATATAATTAGGAGGGCCATTTGAAGACAATCGCATAAAAAAATTGAGGTCGAATAGTTTTCGGTACGCATGCGCCGATTCCTCCCGGACTATATTGAAAGTTGCTAACTACGAGCCTAAGAACTGTCAAATCCGCATTTTGTATTAACGAAGTGCGAATTTGACAGTTCTTAGCAACTTTTGTTTTTCATAGCCACTGATACAGAATACCTACCTGTAATCTGGTTAGCTTAAAGTAGTTAGTTGATCTTCATCATTTTGCCCACGTGTTAGTAGTAGGTATCATAATAAGGGAATATTTCCTACGGAATTATTTTCAACCGAATAGTGCAATATGGTGACCCTACATGAACCAGTTACCAGATGCGCGTCAAAGATAGTTTGTCTTAAGGGCAGGATCTCCGGGCGCAGTAGGCATTTAGAGCAACCTCAGTCCCCGCGCGGTGAGGTGCGCGTAGGCGCTTTTCAAATGAACTCACTCACCCCAAATTTTACATCATAGATTAAATAACTTTATTGTACCTAACAGTACGGGGACACTTGTAAGTTTTAGAAACATTTATTTTATTTTTTATTCATACATTGATATTATATAAGTGTGATTGTTATTTTGCATATTATGTACATAGGTACATTTACCTACTTATTTTTTTTTTGTTTTTTTTTTTTTGTTATTTCTTTCGAACTCGATATCTGGGGTTCCCTGTACTTATAAAATACGTAACCGTTGCCAAAATGTCGGCCATTTTCTCTTTTTTTGTTATTGGGCCGATTTCTTTCAAAATCCATATCTGGGGATCCTTGTACTCATAAAAGCGGTAACCATCGTCAAAATTTGAAAAAGTGGTGGCCATATTCTTTTTCTTGTTATGGGACCGATTTCATTCAAAATCGATATCTGAGGATCCCTGTGCTCATAGCAGTGGTAACCGATGTCAAAATTGGAAAAATGGAAAAGTTTTTCCCCAACCTATTTGGAACGAAGTTCCTTAGCCATTTTTTTGTTATTGGACCGATTTATTTCTACCTCTATATCTGGGGTTCCCTGTGCTTATTAAATAGTTAACCATCGTCAAAATAATAAAAAGTGGTGGCCATTTTTTTTCTTGTTATGGGACCGATTTCTTTCAAAATTGACATCTGAGGATCCCCGTGCTCATAGCAGTGGTAACCGATGTCAAAATTAGAAAAATAGAATAGTTTTTCCTTAATCTGTTTGGGACGAAGTTCCTTGGCCATTTTTTTTGTTATTGGACCGATTTTTTTCAAACTCGATATCTGGGGTTCCCTGTGCTTATAAAATAGTAACCGTTGCCAAAATGTCAGCCATTTTCTTTTTTTTTTTGTTATTGGACCGATTTCTTTCAAAATCCGTATCTGGGGATCCTTGTTCTCATAAAAGCGGTAACAATTGTCCAAGAAAAAGTGGCGGCCATTTTTGTTCTTAATATGGGGCCGATTTCTTTCTAAATCGATATCTGAGGATCTCTGTGCTCATAACAGTGGTAACCATTGTCAAAACTAGAAAAAGTGGCGGCCATTTTATTTTTTCTTGTTATGGGACTGATTTCTTTCAAAATCAATATCTGAAGATCCCTGGGCAAGTTTTGGCAACATTTACCTGTTATGACACAGTGGTAACCGTTGCCCGAACAAAAAAATGGAAAAGTTTTTCCCCCAACCTATTTGTGATGAAATTCCTTATCGGAATAGCAAAGAATAATAAAAACACCTATTTAATATTTGACAAATGTTTATAGTATAAAAAAAAATTGCCGACACTTTTTCTAATTTTGACGACGGCGACCTCTTTCATGAGTATGATGAATCTCTGATATTGATTTTGAAAGAAATCGGTCCAATAACAAAGAAAAAGAAAATGTCCGCCTTTTTTTTCTTATTTTGATGATGGTTACCTCTTTTATTAGTACTGGGAACCCCAGATATCAATTCTGAAAGAAATTGGTCCAATAACAAACATAAAAATGACCGCCACTTTTTCTTATTTTGACGATGGATATCTCTTTTATTAGCACTGGGAACCCCAAATATCAATTTTGAAAGAAATTGTTCCAATAACAAAAAAAAAATTAACCGCCACTTTTTCTTATTTTGACGATGGATACCTCTTTCATTAGCACTGGGAACCCCAGATATCAATTTTGAAAGAAATCGGTACTATAACAAAGAAGAAGAAAATGGCCGCCTTTTTTCTTATTTTGACGATGGTTACCTCTTTTAATAGCACTGGGAACCCCAGATATCAATTTTGAAAGAAATCGGTCTAATAACAAAGAAAAAGAAAATGGGCGCTTTTTTTTCTTATTTTGATGATGGTTACCTCTTTTATTAGTACTGGGAACCCCAGATATCAATTCTGAATGAAATTGGTCCAATAACAAAAATAAAAATGGCCGCCACTTTTTCTTATTTTGACGATGGATACCTCTTTTATTGCACTGGGAACCCCAGATATCAATTTTGAAAGAAATCGGTCTAATAACAAAGAAAAAGAAAATGGGCGCTTTTTTTTCTTATTTTGATGATGGTTACCTCTTTTATTAGTACTGGGAACCCCAGATATCAATAGGGAATATGCATAAAATTTAAATTTGTCTCAAATATTTTTTTCTAGATTCTTTATTGCCTTAACATTATACTTAAAAGGTATTTTTTTATTTAGTTATTATTTAAACCCAGAAAATATTATATAGAAAGTGAAAAATAAAGGAGGGAAATTCAAACTTACAAAACGCGTCGCCATTGGTCGAAACGAAATGTGACGTCATTTGATTTACGGTTGATTAACGGCGTCGATATTCATACAGTGTTTGTGAGAAAAATTGTTTAAAACTGTATTCCTGTGTGATTACTTGTGAATTTATATTTGTAGTCAATCTAGGTTGATGACTGAAACTGGTTTTGTCAAAGCACAATCGGATAATCTACCGAAAATAGATGCATTTATGATGTCAGCATATTTTGTATCAAATCTCGATTTTACGAGCGCAGATATCAAAGGAGTGAAAGGTGCAATGTAATTCTTATGTTACATGGTATATTTTAGTCCTTAACACAGATTTTTTTTCTTATATGTTTAAATAATACTTAAAACAAAACATAACCTTTAAATAACCATCTGTGTTCCTAAACTCCTAATTTACGTCTATATCATGATAATTTATACGTAATATTATGTTATTGAAGCTCACTCAAGTTTGATATGTTTATATACTTTTTGGTTCCGTACTCTAGTTGGGTTCCGTACCTACTCTAGAAGTAAAAGTGAAAGGATAATATCAAATTAATTTGTTTTCGCTAACTAAGGGCCTCATAAGTAGGCTCAGGACCGCTCAGCGGGCGATGGAGAGAGCTATGCTCGGAGTATCCCTGCGGGATCGAATCAGAAATGAGGAGATCCGTAGGAGAACCAGAGTCACCGACATAGCTCAGCGAGTCACGATACTGAAGTGGAAATGGGCGGGGCACATAGTTCGAAGAGCTGATGGTTGGATGGAAGCGCAGTGTTGGCAGACCCCCCACCAGGTGGACCGACGACATCAAGCGAGTCGCAGGGAGCCGCTGGATTCAGGCG
Source organism: Oeneis ivallda (assembly GCA_029955525.1). NCBI lineage: Eukaryota > Metazoa > Arthropoda > Insecta > Lepidoptera > Nymphalidae > Oeneis > Oeneis ivallda. The sequence goes on along the minus strand of JARPMR010000003.1, from coordinate 8,310,256 downwards.
GCGCAAGACCGAGGCCTGTGGAAGTCCATGCAAGAGACCTTTGTCCAGCAGTGGACGTCTATCGCTTGATAAAGAAGAAGAAGAAGAAGATATACTTTTTGTAAATAAGTATTAGATAAATACGATATTCCGATTTACATGAACAATTTTCTTACACTTTTTTTTCGTACTTTCGCATCTCGTGGAATACGAAAAAACACTTTACCGGGTGTACTAATAATAGTGTTTTTGTACTTAGGTACCATACAATACTTGTAAGAAGGTTTTTTAACTTCTTCCATGGTTTGTGTAGCAATTAAAACTGAAAATAAGTATGAAGTAACTGAAACGCTATAGTAAACAAACACGGGACATGTCGAATGACGTCATCAAAAGCGCGCGCTAATGGTGGCGTTTGAACGGCTCAAATTTATTCAATGTTTTAAATTTCACTTTTAAAAATTATTTGACTATTTTCAAACCTATTTATATTTTTTATATGTTATAAAGATGTAAATGATTAATTTAAGAAATTAAAAAAAAATCATGCATATTCCCTATTCTGAATGAAATTGGTCCAATAACAAAAATAAAAATGGCCGCCACTTTTTCTTATTTTGACGATGGATACCTCTTTTATTAGCACTGGGAACCCCAGATATCAATTTTGAAAGAAATCGGTCCAATAACAAAAATAAAAATGGCCGCCACTTTTTCTTAATTTGACGATGGATACCTCTTTTATTAGCGCTGGGAATCCCAGATATCAATTTTGAAAGAAATCGATCCAATAACAAAGAAAAAGAAAATGGCCGCCTTTTTTTCTTATTTTGATGATGGTTTCCTCTTTTATTAGCACTGGGAACCCCAGATATCAATTTTGAAAGAAATCGGTCCAATAACAAAAATAAAAATGGCCGCCACTTTTTCTTATTTTGACGATGGATACCTCTTTTATTAGCACTGGGAACCCCAGATATCAATTCTGAATGAAATTGGTCCAATAACAAAAATAAAAATGGCCGCCACTTTTTCTTATTTTGACGATGGATACCTCTTTTATTAGCACTGGGAACCCCAGATATCAATTCTGAATGAAATTGGTCCAATAACAAAAATAAAAATGGCCGCCACTTTTTCTTAATTTGACGATGGATACCTCTTTTATTAGCGCTGGGAATCCCAGATATCAATTTTGAAAGAAATCGATCCAATAACAAAGAAAAAGAAAATGGCCGCCTTTTTTTCTTATTTTGATGATGGTTTCCTCTTCTATTAGCACTGGGAACCCCAGATATCAATTTTGAAAGAAATCGGTCCAATAACAAAAAAAAAGAAAATGGCCGCATTTTTTTCTTATTTAGACGATGGTTACCTCTTTTATTAACACTGGAACCCCAGATATCAATTTCGAAAGTTTTCGTAATTTAAATCAAGATATTTTGTTCTTTCTTCCATTTTTATTCCCCATATTTACTTTATTATATTATTCTTATATTATAGTTTAACACTATCTATACAATAAGACTCTAAACCTAAAACCTATAATACTAATATTTACAGATTTATTAATAAATACTAAAAATTACAACAATATTAACCCTCTGATTTGATTTAATCTATGATAAATGAATACGGAATGAAAATAATAGGTATCTATGCAATAGATCGCTTGATCAGCGGGGATCGCAGTGAGCCAGCGAAAGCGATACGTCCTACCTCGATGATACTTTGCGGGCTACTGAAGTGAAGCGCACGAGCCACTTTGTTATATAAAAAGTAAAAACGTCGTGATTAAAAAAATACAAATTTTTTAGAGAAAAAGTAATCACAAAAGAATCTTCTAAAAGTGTTTGCCTATTTTATGAAATTTGTTTTTTTAGTCTAACTTTAATATTCTATGAACACGACCTGAAAAACGATAAAAATTACACTGTTTTCGAAATTATTTTTGATCGGGTGAAGTTGTAAATATAGAGTTTTGAATCACAAAAGAATTAAGAACATACATTAAACTACAACATATATTTTTAACCGATCAAAACAAAGAATATTTCATTGTTTACGATTCAATCAAAAATAGGTCGATGTCGAAGATCCCGCCGTTAAGCTGTCTATAAATTGAAATTCAATTAACAAGTGAATTGTTAGACACAAGCACGCTCGTTGCCTTTCATAATAATATGACATTAATTTCAATACAATAGCTGCAGTGATAATAAATAGCTAGGTATACCTACCTACCTATTAAGTAGGTAGGTACTTATGTGGAGACTTTCATGACATGTTGATTTTTGTCACAGGTGTATACCTACTTATCTGCCTACAATTTTGCTCTTTTAAAGTGTCTTGATTTAATTATATATTAAAGTAGCTGATGCCGCCTGGATTTAGTTTTTTAAAATCCCTCGGGAACATTGATTTTCCGGGACATAAAGTAGCCTATGTCACTCTCCAGGTCCTCAACTAAGTAAGTATGCCCATGCATAAAATCAAGTCAATCCGTTGCTCTGTTGCGACTTGATTGAAGGACAAACCAACAAACAAAAACTTTCGCAATTATAATAGTAAGATTAGCTTTTACCAGTGGTTTCACTCACGTTAAGTTTCGGTCGTATACAACTTCTCTACGTTATTAATTGCGGGTGTAACAGGAAATAATATTCAAACGCAGATTTGATTTTTACAGTAGTCCGAGAAATATAAACGTACATATAGAGTCTTGTAGAGTCAGTATAGAGGTAAATATGAAACAATACAAGACGATGATCCACAAATGCAGTGATCCCGTCGAATAATGAGGCGGAGGCATACCTATTAGGCAGATCGTTATACCACTGATGAAACGTTATAACAACTTTAATTGGATTCCACCAAAATTGGCGTTTGAACTTTTAATAATAAATATTTATACAGGTAGCAGCTGCATTAAAAACCTCGCTCGATACCCAAATAATAATTAGCCTGCCCTTAGCACCTCGGTCGGTGTTCGAGAAAAAAGAAACGCGTCCATCCTCGCTCGCGAACCAACACAACCTGTAATTTGGAAATTATTATCTAACACATTGTGCCTTTCTGGTTATCCCGCCGGTCAATTTGCCGTTTTTATGGCTCCCACAGTGCCGCGGCCTCTAATTATCTCCGCCACGATCGCAGCCCGAGGCGGAATCGCGTCTCCCGGGCCGCTCCCACAGACCCTATCCCGACCCAGCAAAGTTCAAACTCCCCCGAGCTGATCGTGTACCCGAGTTAGGAAAATGAGAAAATATGTTTAAACTAACGCGTCTGCGCGAAATCTATTTGTTTTACGGCGAACTCTTGTAATAGCTTGCAATTATGGAATCTCATTAGAGATTCCATTAATTTTTGCGTTCATAATAATATCTACAGCGATCTACTTAATCAGAATTAGGTACCGTAGCCTAGAGAACTAAGTATTTATATTTAAAAAGAAATTATATGCCTAATGAATTACATACCTAGTATATTTCATTAGTGGGTAGGTCACTATAAAAATTAAAATATACAAGCCGACAACATGAAAGCTTATAGTCCCCATCTTGTTAGTGTCTTCTATAAACGGTCGCCGTTTCGTATTTTTACTCGTGTCGTAAATTCAAATTATAATCGGTAAGTTTTAACGCCCAATTTTTTAAATTAGAGAAACGAATGATCCGAGAAAATATTTAAACGTGTGGAAGCGTTTTCGACACTCGTCGGTCGTATTCTATTAGAAAGGACTACTAACAAAATTAATTTATTTCTCGATTACAACAGTAAAGCGAGTTCAAAAACGAGCCGCGGCTTCGCGTCATTAATCATATTAATTAAGACGAGGCATGAGCGCTTTTGTTCGTGGTACTTTCGTTAAACGAGAGTTCTTTACGCTGTTCCGAATCGCTTTGGAGTCGGTGTCGTGCCACAGGCTAATAATAATTTTAGGGTTACCTGCACAAAAGGTCTAGACTTGGTTATAAAACCAAAATTAAAATTGGAATTTGGAAGTAATAAACTCCAAGGGATCACGCGCACTACGCGGCTACGACCAAATGTTGTGACCACGACGACGACCAGTCGTGGTCATGTCTTGTGGTCGTAGTCATTTATTTTTAAGATGAAGTTTAACTCGTTTATTTTTACGATCAACCAGACACACATAGAAGAGTCCACAAAGTGCGGCCAGTTTGTTGATTGTTGCGTTCAAGTGGGTGTCGCATTTTATTTTAGGTTATGCATATTTATCTACCTGGACGCTAGCGCTGCGGCAACTGGCTGTGGGTGAGGCTGTGTAATGCGCGATGTCCCTACGTCGACGAGAATCGAATGCATGTTTAGACGCTGCGCACACGGAGCAAATCCAATTGCCGACACTAAGTACTAACAACTTTTTAAAAGTTTCCAAAGCAGTTGCGATCACCGAAACTCGCAGCTGGAGTTGCTACAGTTTCTCAAAATTAATATGTAGGTACCTAGGTAGGTATACGGAAATCGTAAAAACTACTTACATACTTACCTAGTTGTAAATTGCCGATTGCCGCAACAGGCTTCTACGTGTGTTCAGCGCTTAAGGCGCTGTAGTCAGTCACGATCTTCATATCACAAGCCGAATGAAGATCGTCCTATTTAAAATCTATGGGTCATAATATTATGAAAAAAAAAGTAGTTATAATTGATCGTATTTCTGGCCTGATGGCTGTTTCCTAAACACGATGACGCAAACTTTTCTCCATAGAAAAAAATTGCAAAGTTGACTCTGCAAATACATAAACTCCCATCGTTCTCTGTTGTGCATACATTTATTTTGGTAAAATTATTTACAATTGTTTTTCATATTTTAATACAACAAATGGCTGTTTTAGATTTTATTTATTGCAACTGTTATAATTTTAATATTATCCATTACAATTTGTCACTTGGCCCTTCTATTCCCAGAAGCGACTTCTTTGTCTCTCCTACTCAATTAGACAGTGATCGCCGAGGCGTGCTGCTAGGTGGACCTGCGTCGCGCTGCGCTCGCTCGGCTATCAGATATTATCGTAAATTGTAATAATTGAAAATTGTTTATGTTTATACTGAAAACTATTATTTTGTATATTTTAGACTTTAGAGAAGTCAAATAGAGTGTACCTAATTATAAGTTTGTATATATTAATATTGTAAATAATTTATCCATCAAAAAAGTTGTAAATAAGTAGGGACTGAGTAGTAGAGTAGACTAATTTTGAAAATGGGTCCGAAAAAAAGCAAAATCTAAGAATGTACAGTATAAAAAAATCGGCCAAGTGCGAGTCAGGCTTCATTCTTTTAGGGTTCCGTTAAAAAAATTTAATTAAAATATTTCCATGTACCCATGGAAACATTTTAATTTAATTTTTTAATTTAATTTTTATTATTTGTTGTTATAGCGGCAATAGAAATACATAATAATTATGTGAAAATTTCATTTGTCTATCTATTACGGTTTACGAGATACAGCCCGCTGACGGACGGACGGACGGACAGCGTGGGCTTAGTAATAGGGTCCCGTTGGTAACCTAGAGGTAGAGGTAGGGGTAGGGGTAGGGGTCGGGGTCGGGATAGAGGTAGGGGTAGAGGTAGGGGTAGAGGTAGGGGTAGAGGTAGGGGTAGGGGTAGGGGTCGGGGTCGGGGTAGAGGTAGGGGTCGGAGTCGGGGTCGGGGTAGTGGTAGGGGTAGGGTCGGGGTAGGGTAGGGGTAGGAGTAGGGGTAGGGGTCGGGGTAGAGGTAGGGGTAGGGGTATGGGTATGGGTAGGAGTAGGGGTCGAGGTAGAGGTAGGGGTAGAGGTAGGGGTAGAGGTAGGGGTAGGGGTAGGGGTAGCGGTAGGGGTAGGGGTCGGGGTAGAGGTAGGGGTAGAGGTAGGGGTAGGGGTAGGGGACGGGGTCGGGGTAGAGGTAGGGGTAGAGGTAGGGGTAGAGGTAGGGGTAGAGGTAGGGGTAGAGGTAGGGGTAGGGGTAGGGGTCGGGGTCGGGGTAGAGGTAGGGGTCGGGGTCGGGGTCGGGGTAGTGGTAGGGGTAGGGTCGGGGTCGGGGTAGGGGTAGGGGTAGGGGTCAGGGTAGGGGTCGGGGTAGCGGTAGGGGTAGGGGTTGGGGTAGGGGTAGGCGTATGGGTATGGGTAGGAGTAGGGGTCGAGGTAGAGGTAGGGGTAGAGGTAGGGGTAGGGGTAGGGGTAGGGGTCGGGGTAGGGGTAGGGGTCGGGGTAGGGGTAGGGGTAGGGGTCGGGGTAGAGGTAGGGGTCGGGGTCGGGGTAGGGGTAAGGGTCGGGGTAGGGGTCGGGGTAGGGGTAGGGGTCAGGGTAGGGGTCGGGGTAGCGTTAGTGGTAGGGGTAAGGGTAGGGGTCGGGGTAGAGGTAGGGGTAGAGGTAGGGGTAGGGGTAGGGGTCGGGGTAGAGGTAGGGGACGGGTCGGGGTCGGGGTAGGGGTAGGGGTAGGGTCGGGGGAGGGTAGGGGTAGGAGTAGGGGTAGGGGTCGGGGTAGAAGTAGGTTAGGGGTATGGGTATGGGTAGGAGTAGGGGTCGAGGTAGAGGTAGGGGTAGAGGTAGGGGTAGGGGTCGGGGTAGGGGTAGGGGTAGGGGTCGGGGTAGAGGTAGGGGTAGGGGTAGGGGTCGGGGTAGGGGTCGGGGTTGGGGTTGGGGTAGGGGTAGGGGTAGGGGTAGGGGTAGGGGTAGGGGTAGGGGTAGGGGTAGGGGTCGGGGTAGGGGTAGGTAGGGGTAGTGGTAGTAGTAGTATTATTATATGTATACTTAGTGACATATTTAGTTCCTATCACAATCTGTCCTTTTCTGCATATTACTTTTACAAAATAATGTCGATGTTTCACATCTGCCAGGCGTCCCACGACGGCTCACAATTTTTTTGTACCTAAAAATGCCTAAAATTACAAGTGTATATCACGATTCACATGCGAAAGGATCCTTTCGCATCCTTGGTTCCGTAAGGATGCGCACAGATCCTTCCAGATCCTTACGCGTGCGAAAGCGTCTTTGGCAACTAGGGCAATGCATGAAGTGCCAAAAAGTATCGATATATCGAATCGATGAAATTAGTTTCTATCTCAAGTATGTGTGCAAACACAGGTGCACTTTTCCGCCATGTTGGAATTCTTTGATAATGGACGGATTACGTTCAAAATCGATATTTAGGCTTCCCTAGGGTCAAAAAGAAGAAATGGATGCCAAAATTAAAAAAAAGTCACCGCCATATTGAAATTCTTTGTAATTCGACCGATTTCATTCAAAATCGATATTCAGGCTTCTCTGGGGTCACGAAAGAGGAAATGGATGCGCAAATTTAAAAAAGTCACCGCCATATTGAAATTCGTTTTTTATTGGACCGATTACGTTTCAAATCGATATTTAGGCTTCCCTGGGGTCAAGAAAGAGGAAATGGGTGCCAAAATTTAAAAATGTCCCCGCCATATTGAAATTCTTTGTTATTCGACCGATTTCGTTCTAAATCGATATTTAGGCTTCTCTGGGGTCAAGAAAGAGGAAATGGGTGCCAAAATTTAAAAATGTCCCCGCCATATTGAAATTCTTTGTTATTCGACCGATTTCGTTCTAAATCGATATTTAGGCTTCTCTGGGGTCAAGAAAGAGGAAATGGATGCTAAAATATAAAAAAGTCCCCGCCATATTGGAATTATATGTTATTGGACCGATTACGTTCAAAATTGATATTAAGGCTTCTCTGGGGTCAAGAAAGAGAAAAAGGATGCGAAAATTTTACAAAGTCACCGCCATATTGAAATTCTTTGTTATTCGACCGATTTCGTTCAAAATCGAAATTTGGGCTTTCCTGGCGTCGAGAAAGAGGAAATGAATGCCAAAATTTTAAAAAGTCACCGCCATATTGAAATTCTTTGTTACTGAACCGATTTCGTTCCAAATCGATATTTAGGCTTCCCTGGGGTCAAGAAAGAGGAATTGAATGCGAAAATTTTAAAAAGTCACCGCCATATTGAAATTCTTTGTTATTCGAACAATTTTGTTCAAAATCGATGTTTAGGCTTCCCTGGGGTCAAGAAAGAGGAAATGGGTGCCAGAATTTTAAAGAGGGGATGGGTGCCAGACTTTTAAAAAGTCCCCGCCATATTGAAATTCTTTGTTATGGCGGGGACTTTTTAAAATTTTATCACCCATTTCCTCTTTCTTGACCTCAGGCAAGCCTAAATATATATTTTGAACGAAATCGGTCCAGTAACAAAGAATTTCAATATGGCGGTGTTTTTTAAAATTTTGCCACCGATTTCCTCTTTCTTGACCCCAGGGAAGAACAAATATCGATTTGGAACGAAATCGGTCTAGTGACAAAGAATTTCAATATGGCGGTGACTTTTGAAAATTTTGGCACCCATTTCCTTTTTCTGGACCCCAGGGAAGCCTAAATATATATTTTGAACGAAATCGGTCCAGTAAACAAGAATTTCAATATGGCGGTGACTTTTTAAAATTTTGGCACCCATTTACTCTTTCTTGACCCCAGGGAAGCCTAAATATCGATTTTGAACGAAATCGGTCCAGTAAACAAGAATTTCAATATGGCGGTGACTTTTTAAAATTTTGGCACCCATTTACTCTTTCTTGACCCCAGGGAAGCCTAAATATCGATTTTGAACGAAATCGGTCCAGTAACAAAGAATATTAATATGGCGGTGACTTTTTAAAATTTTCGCATCTATTTCCTCTCTCTTGACCCCAGGGAAGCCCAAATTTCGATTTCGGACGAAATCGGTCGAATAACAAAGAATTTCAATATGGCGGGGAATTTTTAAAATTTTATCACCCATTTCCTCTTTCTTGACCTCAGGCAAGCCTAAATATATATTTTGAACGAAATCGGTCCAGTAACAAAGAATTTCAATATGGCGGTGTTTTTTAAAATTTTGCCACCGATTTCCTCTTTCTTGACCCCAGGGAAGAACAAATATCGATTTGGAACGAAATCGGTCTAGTGACAAAGAATTTCAATATGGCGGTGACTTTTGAAAATTTTGGCACCCATTTCCTCTTTCTGGACCCCAGGGAAGCCTAAATATATATTTTGAACGAAATCGGTCCAGTAAACAAGAATTTCAATATGGCGGTGACTTTTTAAAATTTTGGCACCCATTTACTCTTTCTTGACCCCAGGGAAGCCTAAATATCGATTTTGAACGAAATCGGTCCAGTAAACAAGAATTTCAATATGGCGGTGACTTTTTAAAATTTTGGCACCCATTTACTCTTTCTTGACCCCAGGGAAGCCTAAATATCGATTTTGAACGAAATCGGTCCAGTAACAAAGAATATTAATATGGCGGTGACTTTTTAAAATTTTCGCATCTATTTCCTCTCTCTTGACCCCAGGGAAGCCCAAATTTCGATTTCGGACGAAATCGGTCGAATAACAAAGAATTTCAATATGGCGGGGAATTTTTAAAATTCTGGCACCCATTCCCTCTTTAAAATTCTGGCACCCATTCCCTCTTTCTTGACTCCAGGGAAGCCTAAATATATATTTTGAACGAAATCGGTCCAGTAACAAAGAATTTCAATATGGCGGTAACTTTTTTAAATTTTGGCACCCATTTCCTCTTTCTTGACCCCAGGGAAGCCTAAATATCGATTTGGAACGTAATCGGTCCAATAACAGCGAATTTCAATATGGCGGTGACTTTTTAAAATTTTGGCACCCATTTCCTCTTTCTTGACCCTAGGGAATCCTAAATATCGATTTTGAACGAAATCTGTCCAGTAACAAAGAATTTCAATATGGCGGTAATTTTTTAAATTTTGGCACCCATTTCCTCTTTCTTGACCCGAGAGAAGCCTAAATATCGAATTTGAACGAAATCGGTCCTATAACAGCGAATTTCAATATGGCGGTGACTTTTTAAAATTTTGGCACCCATTTCCTCTTTCTTGACCCTAGGGAATCCTAAATATCGATTTTGAACGAAATCTGTCCAGTAACAAAGAATTTCAATATGGCGGTAACTTTTTTAAATTTTGGCACCCATTTCCTCTTTCTTCCCAGGGAAGCCTAAATATCGATTTGGAACGTAATCGGTCCAATAACACCGAATTTCAATATGGCGGTGACTTTTTAAAATTTTGGCATCCATTCCCTCTTTCTTGACCCAAGAGAAGCCTAAATATCGAATTTGAACGAAATCGGTCCAATAACAAAGAATTTCAATATGGCGGTGACTTTTTAAAATTTTGGCACCCATTTCCTCTTTCTTGACCTCAGAGAAGCCTAAATATCGAATTTGAACGAAATCGGTCCAATAAAAAAGAATTTCAATATGGCGGTGACTTTTTAAAATTTTGGCACCCATTTCCTCTTTCTTGACCCCAGGCAAGCCCAAATATCGATTTATAATGAAATCGGTCGAATAACAAAGAATTTCAATATGGCGGTGACTTTTTAAAATTTTGGCACCCATTTCCTCTTTCTTGACCCCAGGGAAGCCTAAATATCGATTTTGAACGTAATCGGCCCAATAACATAGAATTTCAATATGGCGGGGACTTTTTAAAATTATGGCAGGCATTCATTTTCTCTTTCTCGACCCCAGGGAAGCCCAAATATCGATTTTGAACGAAATCGGTAGACTAACCAAAAAAAAAATTAAAAAAAAAAAATTAAAAAAAGCATGTTATTGTATTTGGTTAGGAATTGAACCTGTATAAATTTTTTTGATTATCTATGAACATGAACTGGAACCATGCTAACTGAGCCAAATAAAGTATAATAGGATTGACGAAAATAAGTTACAGTACCTATTAAGTTTAGATAAATAACCAGTTTTGTCAGTCGGGAGTTGTTTCCCGCCAGAGTTGCTTCGCGCCATTTCTGCGCTTCGCACGGGGCGCCCCGCGGTGGGCGGGACTACGACTCCGCTCCTTCCCCTGCTTCACCCCCTCAAATACCTAAACTTTGTCTGCCTCCTCGCCTTAAAAGCACAACGGACGCCATAAGTATACCTACCTACCTATCCAAAATAAATGAATATAAGTACAGCGATGTAGAGTTCCACTGACTTCTTAACGTATTTATTTTTTATTATTTTAAATCATAGACGTACATTTTAAATCGAAAAAATAATATACTGAACCTATTAAATAAATAAGTTTCTTCTTACTTTAACATCAATGCTTTTTTCCGTTCATCTGCGAAGTGACAGAACACGAACCATTTCGTGATATTGACGCGTTCCGCGCAAGTTTTCTAGAAATATTTATTGATTGGTCAGAGACAATATTGTTAGATGATAGATATACCTAATGCACCTACCTACTACGTGAGTTCTTGCGATTTGCTTGTTATTAGAGTGTTATGTGTGTAATCGAATAATTGTATGTAGAAGTTCTTTTTATACACGGCACGCGGTCACGATTAGTGGCGCTCGTGGTTCCGATGCTATTGTTTTAACGAGATTGATGGTTCGAAAGTGCGGTCAAAACACGACGTGACTAACAATAACGGTGCGATATATTAATATTTTAATTGAATCCAAATTAAAACAATTAATAAAATAATTGATTTGACGTGTTGTAATCTTGTTGTAATGGATATTTAAAGCAATGTTTCACGAACAAAATAATTTATGCTTTCGTAATAGGTATTTTGAAGGTGGCTTGGGTTGCGGTAACATGTAACTTAACGATTTCAGTAAGATATTATATTTAAAGGCTAATGTGTTGTCGCCCTCCCTGGCGCAGTGGTAGCGTATGGGATCTTATAAGTGAGGAGTCTCTAAATCCTCTTTAATCCGGAATACAAATTATCCTTCCAGAAAGAATGACTTACTTTTCCATTTAAAATACATATTTGGATTAATTCTATAAGAGATGGGTGTATCTAAGCCTAAGGTAAGGATTTTGTGTAACGTATCCCTAGGATACTCTTGGTAAGAGATGGGTCGAAAGCGGCCGACTATATTCCGCATCTTTTAGAATTGGCGACTAGTCAGCGACTTATCGGCAAAATATGCCAAAAATCAATATTTATACGATACGTAGGTAATGTATGTACTTGTTTTTTATTATATTTTTTTATTAGGTAATCTGCTGAAAAAGTTACCAAGACGAAACATTTTGAAATTTAAAGTACGAGCACCGACAATGTATGTGAAATAGATACTTAGCTGATTTTTAGTCGGCAATTTGAAAACCGATTCGTCGGCTAGTCGGCAAATGCCATACTTAGTTAACCCATCTCTATCTACTTGGTAGGTACATTTATCTAACATCTAACTTAAGGCTAAGGTTCATAATAACGTCTTTGATTACTTCTATAGGTAGGTAGGTACAATCTCAACGGTTTATAATATAAAAGGTTGTAATAAAACCTTTTCCGAAGCATCATTTAATTGAGCCTTCATAAAGTTTTTCTTAGCCTACCGTGTAATAAATTCACGGGAACTAATTACTTTGCCGCTGCAATTACGTTTTCATGTTTTTCTTTTAAAATATTAAATGTTAAATAAAGAATTTTATAAAATATACCTACCTATACAACTACATGATAAAATATATTTAAAAAACATGCAATTAAGTTACCTGAGGTAGGACGTAAGTATGGCCTCAAGCTGATAATAGTTCAAAAGAACTTGTATTTCACCTTTATGATTGGAAATTGTATTTTCTTGCTATTTTCACTATAATTGGAGCAATAAAAGGCTACTTCCAGTATTCGGTCTACCCCGGCCGGGCACTGATGGCTTTGAGGATTGAATTGATTGTATTTTATTAAGTGATGAGCACACTGTGAAGTATAAATCTATAGATAACTAGCTGACCCGGCGAACTTCGTACCGCCAACTTATCTACATATATAAATAAAATAAATAAACTATCCTAATCCAAAAATCCTATCTTTCAAGTTGGATCAAACCGCACACGGTGTGTAAATTTGATTGAAATCGGTTAAGTCGTGAATATACTTACTCAAAAATACATTTAAAATTTATTTGAAATAGGTATTTAGGCTGCCGATTTTTATACAAATTTTTTTTGTAAAAAGTATGTTTTCTCCAGTGTCCGGCCGTCCCAATCTAGTGCCCGGCCACTTCATGTCCAGCCTCCGGCCGCCTTCATAAAGCTAGCGGCCGATCACTAGTTACGTACACCAGTAAAAACGTCCAGCGAACGACCTAGGTATAGGCTTTTAGTATATTTGGATAAGAGTTAAGTTTGAACTTTGAATGTTGCTAAATTTATTACCGATTCTTAAGAGTGGGTGTACGTTCGTTAACAGTAAACAGATTTGATTTTTACAGTAGTAGATCAAGTTTCAACTATCCGAAAAAAAACACGCAAAAATTACATCATACTGCCAAGGGACGTGCTTGGGCAAAAACATAAAATGATGAAATTTGTTCGATAATAAAAAATCACGAAGCAGTGATAGCCGAGTGGTTAGAACAGTGGTCTCCTATTCGGGGGGTCGCAGGTTCGATCCCGGGTACGCACCACTGACTTTTCAGAGTCAAGTGCGTTTAAGCAATTAAATATCACTTGCTTCAACGGTGAAGGAAAACATCGTGAGGAAACCTGCATATCTGAGAGTTCATCATAATGTTCTTGAAGGTGTGTGAAGTCCGCCAATTCGCATTGGGCCAGCGTGGTGGACTATGGCTTATAACCCTTCTCTGAGAGGAGACCTGCGCTCAGTAGTGAGCCGTTGATGGGTTGCTAATGATGAAAGTATTTGGCGCTTACAACACTCCTATTCCGCGCAAAACGCTTTCTTTTGTCGCGCCTCACATGAGGTTGCAGCTATGTTTTATTTCATCGCACCGCGTGGGCGAAATCTGATTTATTTTTTGGTGTTCTACGCGTTCTTAACTAGTTAAGTTCTATGACTAGAGTCATGAGCTCGAGCTTTTTGTGGTGTAGGTAGATAGGTAGTAATAATGCAATTATAAAATAAAAACACAAATATGTATAAGGCAAGCTTTTTTTTAGTGTCTTTATACATTTATTTTATATGTATAAAGTTTCGAGATAGGCCCTACCCATAAAAAAAAGAATCATCAAAATAGTTTCTAGTGATCTGAAAATCTAATATTCTCAAATAAAAACCACTGAAAGCTTATTCAAAGCTGCACACCAACTACTAAATATCAAGCTAACTAATGTAGCGTAACCAAGAAACCTCGTTTTGGAAAATAAAACAGACACACTAGTCCAGTGTTTTTCAATCTTTTTGAAAACGCGACCCCTTTACAAGTTAAAAAAATCTGGCGACCCCCCAGGGTCTTACTTTCGTTCATGAGGTGCGTTTTGGATACTATTTAATCTCCCCGCAAATAAGAAAGAAAATCTTATGGATTTATCATGTGAAGGCATGCTCAAAATGGAGTTCTTCTGGATGAAAAGAAAATTGGAGTATCCAGAGCTACCAAGCGACGCTTTAAAATTGTTAGTGGCATTCGCCACTTTTACCTTCTCTTTTTTTTACCCTCGACCCCCTGAGTAAGGCTTGGCGACCCCCCTGGGGGTCGCGACCCACAGATTGAAAAACACTGCACTAGTCTTTTATATATTATGGATACTGGCCGGAGACTTGTACCTACTTATCCGCCCACTAAGGGCACTCGTTAAGAGCGCGTGTAACCCCCAAAAAAAATCAGATTTCGCGATGAGATAAAACATAGCCACAACCTCATGTGAGGCGCGACAAAAGAAAGCGTTTTGCGCGGAATAGGAGTGTAGTAAGCGCCAAAATACTTTGTAACTCGTAAAATATTCATTTTCTTTTCAATTCGCTAGGCTACTCTCTTGATAATATCAATCGGAATTTAATGTAAAAATTTTGGCTCTGTAATATGCATTACACATTGAAAATAAATGAATATTGGTTAAAAATTAGACCTAACTTCGCGATTTTTTATTATCGAACAAATTTCATCATTTTATGTTTTTGCCCAAACACGTCCCTTGGCAGTATGATGTAATTCTTGCGTGTTTTTTTCGGATAGTTGAAACTTGATCTACCTACTACTGTAAAAATCAAATCTGTTTACTGTTAACGAGCGCACACCCACTCTTATGGGCCGGCTTTATCAGTACTACCAGTGGCAGAAGCTGTAATACCAGTTTCCGACTACCATATCCTCACAGAAGATCTGTTACCCATAGAATACAGATTATTTTGGCGGCTGAATACTAGACATTAGATTAACTCGAAATTAAGAGAGACATCTTAATATATATAAATTACGTGTAATGTTGTTTGTCCGCGATGGACTCCTAAACTACTTAAAAAAAACTTTTACACTGATTCCTCTGTAGATCTTAGTTATGAATTAATTAAGTTAGCAGATACATTAGGAGGCCGGACACTGGGAATTTTACCCTACTTATACCTACAAGCAAGGATGAAAACACTCACGACTTTTATCACATAAATAAAAATAATTTATTGATTAGCAATCAACAAATTGTCTTACGTGAATAGATCGCTGTGGCAAAGAATTATGTCTTCATCGGCGACCGCTTCCCCCTTACTTTTCCCTGCAATTACAGCGTATTGCCAAGAATTGCCGATTACACTGCGCAATTACTTTAATATGACATTGTAACGCTAATTATTGTCGTGGACAATGGCGATCGAATTAAATGATAAACGATTGATTGATAAATGAGTTTTAATAGGCTTTAGGTACATTTATTCTAACCCTCCTGAGACTTATTATTAACATTCATGTCTATAAAGACATGAATGTTAATAATAATATTATTTTCTCACCTCCGGGCGGAAAGCGTCAACTTTCCTTCCGCTGCGCTAAACGAAAATGTCGCTTTCCGCCTCCGTCGAGGAGAAAAATAGTATACACACCACGGGCAGTAAATAAGAAAGCCTCAGATCACTTGTTTATTGACCTCGGCTTCGCCTCGGACAACAATTACATGTGATCTGAGACATTTCTTATTTTACTGCCCTAGATGTGTAATATACTATTTTAATATTGTTAAATTAAAGATTGTCAACATAACAATAATATTCTGTCAAAAAACTATGAAAACAACATAACAATGGTGAAGCATTTAATGATGATGAGGCATTTAACGGCGTTCAAATGTCTACCTTCCGTAGGTACGAATTTTTTGCGCTAAGACTCCATTCCATGGTCCTAGCCTAAGGTCTTCATGACCAAAAATGGAAATGGGTCATTCTCCATCGCTTGTGAGTTGTGGTAGGTAATATCTGTATTCTGTACTTACCAAAGACCTTGAGACAAAGGAAATTAAATAATAATAAGCAAGGCTCGTCAATGCCAATAAGTAGGTACTGTTACTCGATGCCGTATAATGAAAAAGCTGTTTGATAAGCCTTACTTTAAGATTAGGTACAAACAATTTACAGGTGTTCTTTATTTATAAGCACCCCCTTTAATAAACATAGTTGATGAAGGTTCATATGTAATTGGCCTTTTCAATTCAGGTAGATGTACGGTAAAGGCTTTCGAAAGTTATTTGCGATTATTTCCAAATTTCATTATTGCATTATCATTTGGTTAATCATCGTGCTGTGTTGATTGAAAAGGGATCATATAGCAGTTTATTGTAGGGTTTATTTTCGAATGACGGTTGTTAAAAGTTAAGGAGATGAAAGATGCCGCTACCATTTGTCACTAGTTTGGGAACGAGGTGGTGTAGCCGAGGACCGGCCCGCCCTGTTTGCACCTCGCGCTCCGGCCCGCGTCGGTCCAGTTTTCTTCGCGACTTGATGGAATGCGAATTTAATGGTCTCGCTTTTGGGACTATGGCCAATCTTTCTGTCATTAAAATTAAGCAAGACCTATGTAGAGTTGCCAGAATGTGAATGAATTTTTCCAGGAAGCACTATATTGATACGGTACCTAGATACCTACTGAACCGGCAGCGAAATCCAGAATTCAGAAATCCCAGAAATGACATGGATGGAGTGTCGGCCCTTTTTTATCTAGGTACGCTTATACATTATTATTAGTAAGTATTTCTTTTGGGGTTTTTTACCAGCTGGCATGTCAACCCCAACGATACATACATTTTAACAATAAAACTTAACATAACTTAGCAATAGGCTTATCTATCTTAATACTGACTTAACTACCAAGACGTACTAAAGTAACTGACAGCAAGCAGTGACTATATCACATACTTTTCTAGCTAATTCTGATGTGGGGTTTGCTAGGAAACTTTGACAAAGTCCCACATCGAGCCTGTTCAAATTAAAACTTACCATCAGTGACTCGTTCGGTCTTGTTTTTCTTACTTACATTCTACCAAAATATGCAGCAGATCCTCAATTGTGCAACAGACATCACCATTGGGTGAGCTTACGTGTCATTCTTACCTATTTAACTTTGTGTCCCTTCAGCGATCGGCGTTTTTGCGTTGGGATGCGGCATCGAGCTTCCGAAAATCGATTAAGCCCCCGTACCCACGGAGCGGTTTTCAACCGCGCCCGCAGCGTTTACGGGCCCGCGACCTGTATGGAAAATAAAGTAGCAAATTTCAGCGCGGTTGCTCGCGGCGCGGCGCCCGCAATAGAAACGCGCGGGTCGAGGCGGCTGTCACCCGCGGACTCTGCGACCGGTCGCGCGTGCGCGTGGTAACGCGACGACGCAGGCGGGAGGTGCTCTCCTTCTGACGTAATTTTTGCGGTCCTTTCCCGCAACCGCGGCGGCTACCGGAGCGCATAAACCTTCAGTGTCGCGAGTATTGAAATAAAACAGCGGTAGGTACTGCGACCGCTGCGGGCGCGGGTGATAACCGCGCCGTGAAACTTCAGTCTGAAAATCACTAAAACGTCGATCACCGCTGGTAAAAGTACCGTGCCTGCGCTGGCCTTAATTTAAAAATCTGATTTTTTGGCGCTATCGGGAGCACTCAGGGGTCTTGAGCTCTCATGTTAAAATTCAGATCCAACTGTGGTACATCCTGTAAATACCACAAGCGTGGTCACCTCGCGAGGGCCGCGCGGTGATTTGTACAAAAACGCTAATGTGCGCCGTAAAGTGCCAATTGAAATGGGACGTCTTGGCTTTAGCGTGCTTTAGGTTTTACCCTTTTTTGTTGGAGTTGCGGGTTGGTTCAATTAGGGACGTTTCGTAAAGATGTTTTTAAGTTTGATTTGCAATTATTTATACCCACTACATCTTTTCTTTTTTATTAATCGATAGACATTCGCAGTTGAACATAGTTCTCTTGGACTTCCACATGACTCGGTCTTGCGCTGCCTGATGTATTCAGCCATGACAGACAGGTCGGAGGGAGACGCTGGAGAGTTCACAAATAACTCTAGCGTCTAGGTAAGTAAAGCAAATTTTGTACGATGATTTGCAACAACTAGATAGGTACATTGCAGATTTGCATACGCATTTATATGCAATAATGTAGGATATAAGCTGTTCTCATTCACGGCTACTGCCTATCATTGCCGTTTGACCAGTAAGTAGGTAGATAAGACCGGCGGTAGACTAAGCTATAGGTATAAGGTTCACTTAGACCTATACTGAACTACCAAATCTTTAACCCAGTTCTTTTTCAAGAATAGTCTCTTAAAAATGCAATCTACTTTCGTGTGTCTATTGGAAGAAACAGCTCGTCCAAACAGCAGGTGGCGCCTGGCCTGCAAGCCGCCGCGCCGCGACCTGAAAACTAAACTTGATAATTAAAAAAATTGAGCACTAATGGAGACAAGAGCTGAGTGTTTTATTTCACGGCTAATCCCAACCACTCTTGTTTGACCCGCAGTGGGATTGTCTAAAAATGATTAGTGATTACATATAAGTACTTTAGAGTGACGTTCATCTTACCACCTTACTACTAGTAGATATACTAATCACCTTTGGCTGAAATTATGGCATTCTTACTACATCAACACATCAAAACCAATAGCGAGAAAGTACCAGAAAATCAGAGGTGACGTCACATTACTCTCATCATTTTTTAGACGACCCCACAGCTACAGGGGTAGACACAGGTACGGCCAGCCACGTGGGCGGTATTAAGTACACCTAGCTATAAATTCACTTAGCTACTGCTCTTTGTTCACTTAATGAACTACTAAATCTTTAATCCCGCTCTATTTCAGGAATAGAATAGTCTCATAAAAATGCAATCTACTTTCGTGTGTCTATTGAAAGAAAGAGCTCGTCCAAACAGCAGCTCGCGTGCAAGCCGCCGCGACCTATAAATAGTAATTAAATAATTCGAGCACTAATACGCAGCGCCGCCGTCGCTCGGCCGCGGCCGGCCATTACACGCAAAACGCCAAATCATTTACAAGAAAGCGAGAACCCGCCTCGTACTATTTACATAATTTATTCAACTCACTGTCCTGCGGTTGTAGCTCCAATTCATGCGGTTGCGAATGGTATAAGTTCAGAAATCACGAAAATTTTCAAGATATATTTGGTAGTTTAATTTTAAACGACTACGGCAAATCCAAAAGGAAGCGTTATGATTTTGAAAAGATGGTAAGTAGATACAGAAGATGGTAATTAAAGGCAACATCTATGATTTATTTTGCAGTTATAAACTTGCCCTAAGTTCAAGGTTACATAAAAATAATAAACTTGATAAACTAAATAAGTAAATTAAAATTATACTAATCTAGATGTCTATAATCTTCTTCTTTTTAATCAACTGATAGAAGTCCACAGCTGGATAAAGGTCTCTTGCATGGACTTCCACAGGCCTCGGTCTTGCGCTGTCTGAATCCAGCGGCTCCCTGATGTGACTTGTATTATGTCATCAGTCCACCTAGTGGGGATCTGCCAAAACTGGATTTATTGGAATAGAATTCGATGTCTATAATCATCATCATCAATAGCCTATAATAACAGTCCACTGCTGGACTAAAGGCCTCTCCCAAGGGGAGGGTACTTGCCCATAATCACTACGCGGGGCAGACGGGTTGGTGATCGCAGTAGATGGTAGTAGTAGCACAGAGGACGCTGCTGCCCGTTCTCCGTTATATTCCCTTAGTCGCCTCGTACGACATCCGCGGGAAGAGGAGGGGTGGTGACAACTGTATTCTGATCTGCCGTCACCACACGGCACTGTCTATAATATTATAATTTAAAAATAGTGTTTATCTAGATAAGTGTACGTACGTTTGCTTAATAGTGTGCACGTGTGTGATGATAATATATTTTTTGACTATCTGTAAGTGCTCACTTGTACACAATAATATCTCCTGCGTACTTAGCTAGTCTTCGCTCCGTTGAGGTTGGTCGCTTGCTTGATTAAATCAATCGGATAAAATATATTATATCAAAATCCGTGTATGCCGTGATAGTTTGCAATCGCAAAAAAAAATTGTATTTTTATCAAAAAAATAAAGAAAGTAGTAAAAAGGTATCAAAGTAAAATTATTTATTTACAAGTTGCAACGCTACGAATGTGAGGCACCGATACAATCTCCCAAATATTAAACTAATATTTAGGCAACGCTTTGCCCGAAGCCGCCTCATTTGAATAAGGTGCAGTTCCACTCTATTCAGCTCTATGCCAAGGATAAAATAAATACTTATACGTGCCTACATATTAGTTTTTCATTCTTTACATTTCCGCGTTTTTACTTTTCGTAGGTATTTTTCAAAGTAAAGTCTGATTTTCAGTTTCTTGAAATTCTGACGTCTCTTGGTGGTAGGTATCTACCAGAGATATAACTACACTTCCCACAAAAAAAAGATAACAAATTCAAATAACATATAAAATATGCTATGGATTCTAGTGTCTAATTCTCTAGAATTCGATTTCCCAGTATAAAAAAGTAGCTTTCCTACCTTCTTACAACTGTCTCCAGGATGCATGTTATTTCTGTGTTAAATGTCAAGATCGGTTTACCGAATAAATTATTTTTTTAACTGGAACCTTAAATATTTTTGGGATAAAAAGTACCATAGGTAATATAAGACTTACCTATAACCCACTTCTTATGAAAGTTCCACAATATCAATTTTTTTCAGAATACAATTAAAAGTAAGTACCTACCATAATATTATAGAATATATTAACTAAGCATTAAAATCATAGGATTTGTTCCATTTCCAAGCGACATAAACAATCACAGCAAAGGAACCAGAGCTTAAGTCAGTCGGGTGTAGCTGTAAATATCATAATCATAACCCATTAGTCGGTTAATGCTATGTCTCTGCGGCAACCTTTGAGCGAGGTTTATTACGTCGCTATTAATTGAGAACGGCCCAGGAATTAATACCGAAATGATATCGAAATAAAACGTTTTCTATCGAGGGCCCGCGCGGAGTCGGAGACTTCAGCTTGTTTATACTTAGGCAGAGGGCAGCCTGGCTTCTTTTAGCGGCAGCGATCGGTCTTTTTATGACTTTAAGGTCCGATTTCACCAACGTAAAATAAGTCTTATGCGAGCGTAAATTTGATTTAATGACAGATTTTTCAATACAAATACTGTCATACCACCCAATTTATTCCTCGGTTAAGCGTCACTCGAAGTTGGTGAAATCCGCTTAGTCGCTGGGCACACAACAAACGCCAGTCGCAGCGATCAAGTTACGTTTACCTATTAGCGTCGGTGTTTTGCGATTTTTAAACACGGTCAGTGTTCGCTTCTAGCATCTTGTCGAACGCGTTTGAGTCGCGTAGTAGTATTTACCTATCTACTTACTCAAGTAACTGCTGCTCTGACTGTAATTATGCAACTTATACTACTTACGTGTAATACCTAACCTAGAAAAAACAGACATAACTCCTTAACTTATGAACCCTACGTAGCTGTGATAGTTTTCCTATAAAATTCATTATAATATATATTACTGCTGTGATTTTTTTATGTATCCTGTAAACAACCACTTGGGGGGGGGGGGGGGGCACTGGACTCTAATAAAATTTAGAACTAATTTCACAAACAGATCACTGAATCGAAAAATGGTGTTCCCACACCTCTCTCTCTAGCCTCTGAGCTAAACCGCGGACGGACGGACGAACGGACAGACGGACGGACATGGCGAAAATATAAGGGTTCCTTGTTTACTTTGTTTACTACGGAACCCTAAAAGAGGCTACATTTAGAGCAGACGCGTTGAATGTGTGCGCCGGTCACCGCGCCTCGCGTCTTTGCCACTGCGGCCTTACAGCTGAAACGAACTCATATACTAGATACCTAGATACTTAAGGGTGAGATCTACTTATAGAGGGCACTCTCACTCAGCTCAGACTCAAGACTGAGTTAAAACGAGACAAATTTATGTCAGGAAATATTTGTGTCTCATTTTAACTCTGTCTTGAGTCTTGATCAGAGCAAGAGTACGATCTATAGATCTTGGCCTTAAGCCTACGGTTAACGATATAACTAATAACAACTAATTAAGGAATATTGGAAAGTAATTAAGTGCTTGTCACACTCGCTAAAGAGTTTTAGTTGATGAGTGCCAGTCTTCGAGAGGCGTCCCGATGAAGCCGCCCCATTCCACGGAGCCAATCAGATGCATCCGAGCTGTCTCCGCTGCGAGCGATGTACGGTACAAACTACGAGAGAATAGCGATTAATTTGTATGAAACATTCTAAAATCGGAAAATCAAAGAGTCCCCGAGGGATTTTAAAAACTAAATCCATTTTAACGAAGTCGCGGGCATCAGCTAGTAATAAATAAATAAATACAATTTCTAAAATCTTATTAATTTTTAAATTCATAAGAATGCCTTTTTATTTTTAAAGAACCTGTTATTAGTTACTAACTCTCGCTTAAATCTCTCCTGGAGTTGTCCTTTGTGCACATCCATTTCATTAAATTGTATAATGTCGACTTAAATTGAATGATGGATACAAAATTAAATACAAACTTATACTTAAAGGGCACTTCTCTTTAAGTAAGTAACAAGTATTTATTTTTACGAAACATTTTAGTATGCACATGTGGTAGATTATTCTAAGACAATAACTTATCTACAAAGTAAGTACCTAAGAAGTAAAGTATCTAAGTTACCAATAAGTGGGTATTGGTTAATATTCGATGCTAAAAAAATTGTTTTATAATACTAGGTATGTGATATTTTTTCATCAAGCTAGTTTTATTCAGATAGAAATACGCCTATGGTGTCGCTTGGATTATTCAGACTAAGATATTTTCAAAAGATTTAATAACAGTTTTGATTTGGTTGGTCTTTTTGGAGACAAACTTCTTATAAAATGTTATCTACATC
This sequence comes from Oeneis ivallda, assembly GCA_029955525.1. Classification (NCBI taxonomy): domain Eukaryota; kingdom Metazoa; phylum Arthropoda; class Insecta; order Lepidoptera; family Nymphalidae; genus Oeneis; species Oeneis ivallda. The sequence goes on along the minus strand of JARPMR010000003.1, from coordinate 8,287,094 downwards.
CCTTAGGTAAGTACATCTCGCGAAACCATACATCAAGATGTTTGGTACAAGATATGAGCCAATAACGAGACACTGATACTGGCTGTTAAACATTAACAAAACCAGTATAGGTAACGTTATACATGTTATCTATCTCTAGATATTTTTCACTCCACAAACTTTTTACTCTTCAATCAAACATGTCTTATTTATTTATTAATACTAGCTTTTATTCGCAACTACGTCCGCGTGGAGTTAAATTTTTCCTCTTGCCTCTGTTTTCCGACATAAAAAGTAACCTTTGTTACTCTCCAATTCCTCAACTATACCCATTCAAAAAATCATCAAAAGACAAATCAATATGTAAACCAACAAACACAATTTCGCATTTATAATAATATGTACTTAATATTAATAGGGATACTTGCACAATTTAGGTACATAAATTTTTATATAGTTAGGCAGGCACAATATTAACGTAACACATAGCATTGGTACTAAGAACACAGAACTGATATACTTAGATAGATCAAAGTACAGGTACAATAATTAAGATGGTACAGAAAATGGAGCCTTATAGGTACCTACTAGAGAGACTACACGTTATCGCTCATCGCTGCACGCTGCACCACAGCCACAGAATAGCGCACCACTTTCATAATCCAATTAAGAATAATTGTCGATAAACTGACAGCTCGGATATCGATTTATGTGGTGATATTTCAGGATCGTTAATAAATTTATGCTTGTTCTTGCCGTTGCCGTTTGATTGCACGCCATGTTTCCATTAAGTTTATTCGGTTCGCACTTCAAATGATTTGACGTAGGAATTGACTGCTTTTATAGGTAGGTACATACCTATGATATCAATAGTAATTACTAATCTATATCTATATCTATCTATATCTATTATATATATAAAAGAAAGTGGTGTTAGTTACACTATTTATAACTCAAGAACGGATGAACCGATTTGGCTGAAAATTGGTGGAGAGGTAGCTTAGAACCAGGAGACGGACATAGGATACTTTTTATCCCGTTCTACCGCGTTTCCGTCAAGTCACTATAAAACGTGGTATAACAAAAACGCATCTGACATGGAATAACAAAACGCAAATGACATTGGAATAACAAAACGTAAATGACAGCTAAACGTAATTTTATCTTTGGTTAAGTATGGTAAAAAATTTGACAATTATAAAAAGTGTTATAATAAAGCATTACTGATATTATAAATGCGAAAGTGTGTTTGTTCGTTGGTTTGTCCTTCAATCACGTCGCAACAGAAGAGCGGATTGATGCGATTTTTTGCATGGGTATAGTAAAGGATGTAGTAGTGGTTCCTTAGACCGGGAGAGCTACTTTTTATCTCGGATAATGAAAGAGTTCCCGCAGGATTTTTAAGAACTAAATCCATGCGGACGAAGTCGCGGGCATCAGCTAGTTATTAATATTCGATAGCAACATTACCTAATTGTTTAGTTTTTGATAGAAATTGTGGTAATAACGGTATTAACATACTTATGAATAATTAATTGGTTTAAGATTATTAACGGTAGCTAAGTCGACAAAATTTAATTTAAATAAGTAGATATGTAGTAGGCAGGTATCACACTAATCTCACACTAATTATACTTCAAGGCAAATGTTTGTTGTTACTCTTTCACGCAAAAACTACTGGACGGATTTGGCTGCAATTTGGAATGGAGATAGATTAACACATAGGCTACATTTTATCCTGGAAAATTAAAGCGTTCCCGTGGGAATCAATAAATCTTAATTCACGCGGACGATGTCGCGAGCATCATCAAGTAAGTTATAAATAGTAGTAGGTAGTCATATAGTCATACAGTATACTTACCTAATAGTAGCAGTTTAATTAGTAAGGTAGCTATACATATATACCGTAAACTAAGGTAAGTAGCTTCTACAAGCTTCTAGCTAGCTTCTTGCTAGCTAGCTTAGTTCATCATCGGGATCTTTCATATTTCAGTTAGGGCCAAATTACACGGTGCCACGTTCATCGTTCATTTTTGCAAAAAAAATCGCCCTAAGGTCGAATTTAGACGGTTCATTTTCGAGGCTTCAACGATGAGCCATCGAAAATGAACCTTCTAAATTCGCCCTTAGGGCAAAGGGCCTTAGGGTGGAACGATGCACGAGGCACCGTCTAAATTGGACTGTAGGGAGTTGAGAGTTGAGACTCAACCAAGTGCAGCAGCTATTCTAATTGCTAAGCTAAGTTAACTGTTGCCCCTTGTCTCCTTACGCTCTATGATCTTTAACCACACCATTTAGATTTTTGGACCATAGAGTCTAAGTTTTAAGTAAATTAGCAAGGTATCTAATAACTACCGAATTAACCTAATGCCTGACTGTCATTTATCCAAACACATAAAATTCTGAAAGCAAGTGGCGAGCTGTCCAATCTATTTTCCGCAAAGAAATATGGTTCGACCAGCTCTATTGATTTCGCGGCACGCTGGGCTTGAGTTACGAGGCGCGACGTTGCGGTGAGCCCCATTTATTAATGCCCGCGACGCATCGGGGCGATCCAATTCCATTACATTTTTATCCCCGTATTTCATTGTGACAAATTCCGGACTTGCAGATGCGGGTACCGTGTATTGCGACATGAAATATTTGTTTGATTTTTTCTCCGTAACCGCAATCCCATTGTTTACGGCGTCACTTTATTATGCCGGTGAGATAATTTATTGCGTTGTTTGACCAATCCACCAACATATACAGTTGGTTTTCGTGGTTTACTTACGGTACCTATTGCTAAAGAACCAAAGTTGCATAAGTGCCTACGTGTTGATTTTATATCACTGCAGAATAGTTGGAAGCTGAACTTCTCGTAGCACGTGTAAACTTTCCTCGAAAGAAGTGCCTATCTAGTATTACTTATTGTTATAGACATAGCTTTATTATTTATTATACCTAAGTAAATTTTATAAATAGAAATAAAGTTCGTTAGTCTCGCTAAAACTCGAGAACGGCTGGGCCGATTTAGCTGATTTTTGTTTTGAAATGTTTGTCGTAATCCAGGGAAGGTTTAAACGGGGACAAAATATGGAAAAATTGCGAGGAAGATAGTAAACATATTTAGATATAATCGCAGCCATACTAACCTTGCTTTCCACTCATGCATCAATCGCATTTGCCGCCAATATAATACAATTAACCTAAACAATCAGCAACTGAATTTATTTGATTCCACGTCAGCCTGCTTACGTCGTAATGTCATCGACTCCCTTCGCAAGGGAGCCAATTTGTAACAACTCAGATTTTTCTTTATGATCTTTATTTTGTAACCTTTGTACAACTCAAACTAAACTGTATGTATCTAAATCTTTTGTACATGCCAGTTATTGATATTTTTGCTATGTTTCTCTTAGTTGTAAGTCTAATTGTTTATATCTTCATATTTGTGCATGAATATTGTTGGCTTGTCAAATAAAAAAAATAAAAAATAATAAAATAAAATAAATAAAAAAACAACAATTTCATTTTTCCATATAAACTGTTCTACCTACTTTCCTGTCAAACATTTGACGTTCGTCCCTTAGTTTCGGTACGGTAGACTCGGGTCCACTCGAATTGAAGCACGTATTAAATTAAGGGTTTTGAATCGACAACATATAAATAATAATATCCACATTAGATACTCGGATTATCGCGTATTTAAACTTTAATATATTGATGGTTGTCATTGTTGGTTCGTTCAGAAATATATAATATGTCATTAATAAAATAAAATAATATTAGTAATCAATAATCATACTATCATACTTCATACTAATATTTATAAATGCGAAAGTGGTTTGTTGGTTTGTCCTTTAATCACGCCACAGCAGATACGGATCGACGTTTTTTGCATGGGTATAGTTGAGGACCTGGAGGGTGACATAGGCTATACTACTTTTCATCCCAGAAAACCAAAGAGTTCCCAAGGGAGTTTAAAAACTAAATCCACGCGGACGAAGTCGCGGGCATCAGCTAGTTTAATATAATTTTTTTTTTAATAACGACTTCAAACACCCATGCCCTATAAAGTAGGTTTATGTCGGCGCTAGTGGTTATATAGGTACTCAAAGGCGCTAGTATCCTCATCGGCGTAGTACTATTATACATTCTGTGCCATCGGCAACAAAGTCAGATATAAGTATTTGTTGCGCAACGAGCAAAGGTAGCGTGGAAAAATCACTTTATTTTCTTAGGATGTTTATTCTTCGAACAAAGTACACCCTCAAAACTCCTTCTTTTACATTTATTAGCCATGGTCCAGAAGCGGAAATTATTACTCAAAAACGAATCTGGCTTTAAGAGAACGCATCTCTTAAAACGCTGAAACCCTACCTAAAGCCGTCTCCACCACCCCTTAATAACGGCCCCGTGAACCTCACATCTAATCAATTTAAACCACAACACGACAGACAAACCACCATCTGAACGTGAGGGTAGTTATCAAAAATATCAAAGTATTAATTAATAATTTACACTTATCTAAGCGTGCAGACTCGATTAGGGAGCGATTGCTATCGCAATCCCTCAATCAAATAGAACGACCTAGACGCGAAAGCATCTACTTATACTTACTAGTCGAATGAGTCTCTGGGCTGATGCCTGAGACTGAATTCGTATCGTCAAAACACCCGTTTTATACTAATATTTCAAGATGGCGTACCCGCGCTTATCCCGTCGATTTGATTAAACTAATTTCAATAAATAAAAGGATACGGAAATCAAAACAATAAAACTCTTAATTAATTATGTAATATATAAAAAAATCGGTGAAAATATATTTAAAAAAAAAGATTCCGACGAATTGATAACCTCCTCCTTTTTTGAAGTCGGTTAAAAAGAGAGCACAGAAAAACGTGGATAGGTACCTAACCTATAACTTTATTTTTTACTTACCACTTAGGTAGTAACTTAGCTGATGCCCGCATGTGAGAACTCTGATTTTCTGCGGGGATAGGAATTCAACATTTTAGGAGTTCAGCATTTTGGGCTGGAAGGGGAATTTCGTAGCAAAAACGTAGAGTAAGTATGTACATAGGTAGGTGGTTACCTACCTATGTACATACCTACTCTACGTTTTTGCTCGAAAAATCAAGTCGATCCGTAGCTTTTTGATTTAAGGACAAATAAATACGCTTTCGCATTAATTACAATATTATGGAATTTAAGGATATAGTAGTATTTGTGTTAGGTACCTTTTATAATTCACCATTAAATAAAGCAAATAAGTAATGTTGTATCGCGCGATCAGAAGTAATTTCAGTTGTATGACACGACCATTAAACCTATATTTACAACATTGTTGTCTGTTATAAATGTACGTATTTTGTCATGCGGGAAGAGCTGTCACAATAAACATTATTTCATTTTATTTTATGATTTTGTAACGCGCCGTGAAGCGAGTCTGGCGTTTCGGAATAACCTATTGTACAATGACAAAGATTCACAAAGTTTTGCCGTTTTAATAAAAGGGTAAACGTCCCTGTATGAACCGCCTAATGTTTCGTTACTAATTGTTTTGATATAAAAAAACCGTAAATGATTTTTTATTCCTAGCATGAAAATATATAACCACGATACTTACCTACATGAAACGATATGGGAAGTAAAAATAAAAAATAGATCTTTTAATATAAAGCATAAATTGATAATGTTTAAGAGCATACCTAACTGAATTTCATTCTTTACTTCGGTATCTCAATGGGTACACTATATGTATACTATTAAATTTATAGATTACGAGTATAAATGCCTAGCATGTTTTTTTATATGTTTTAATTTTTCACGCTTCGTTTTTCCACAGCTCAAATGCTAAAGGGTTGAAGGTATCTTCGAAAAGGCGAGCGACTAGTGACTAAAAGTGGCCCAGAAAGGTTGCTGACTAAAAAATCACACAGGATACTGTGTGGACTTTTATCCCTGAAAATTAAAGCTGCGTGTATTTAAAAATCCCGTGAATACTAGGTAGGTATGGAATTTTTGTAAAAATTAAATCTACGCCACGGACAACCGATAGCTTAGTGCAATCCAATGTTTTTCTTTTCTTTCAGAATAATTCATTGACCATTGGTATTTGGTGTCTATAACTTTGATATTTTCCGATACACCTAAATTTAATGTTGTGTGTATAATTTCCCAACGAAAACACATTGTAATAAAAATTCTAAAAACCGTTTTCGGTAAGACTGTAAAATCGATCACTAAAAATTTGGAAGACGAAGCGTTAACCCATAAACACATTCCGTACCTACTCCCGTCGCATGATGGAAACCAATAAAAACCGTAAATAATAAGATGATCCGGAATAACAACAGTATTCAAATTTCCGATTCGACGCGGATTTAAACAAAAACATTCTATTTAATAATTGATGTTCGTGGTCCATTCGATAGGACCGCCATGATTTAAAGATTTTAAGGACGAGTCTTTGTTTTTTTTTTTTAAATTTAAGTTGATTTAATTTAAGGTTCATAAATGTAAAAAATTGATATGGGTAGATAATAAAACTAGTACTAAAGCTATAAAATTAAACCAGATTCAGTTTTCAGGGAGTTTTAGTTTATCAACTTTGTATAAAAATTTACAAAGTGTATAAAGTTGAATAAATTGAAATATTACTTAATTGAATTTACGACGGCATGAAATTAAATACTGTTTAATGTACATATGAATACTGATATCTAAGAATTCTTAGCTTAGTCTAATCTAAACCTATTTTTCCAATAAAAAAAAATTCAATATTATTGAAATTTTCCAAAAGTAAGTACTTAGACAACAACTATGATAATATTATTTAGATACTATTGCTCCTATACTTCAGAGAGTACTTCTTACTTAGGTAGGTACTATCTTATACGTCAGATTCACTGGTAGGTACAGACTACTGATACAGCACTTCACGTCGCGACGTGAAGTTTTACGTGATATTATTGTTGATTGACTATAAATAATATTATGCTGCGTTTTTAAGTAGTATTAATAATGTAATTTTTAAGTTTAGTATTAGTAACTAATATAATATGGAGTCTCTACATACTTTGGGGTAAGCTTTTCAAATCGAGACGCGTGCTCGGACGATCTCACCGGAACGAGTTCCGGTTAAGTAGGTACCTATAGAGATATCGACTATCGTGTCTAGTAATTTATATCGTTCGATTTAATCTAACTCCCTCGCGTGCCCATTGTCCACTTCGGTAATCAACGATTAAGACGAGAATATTGAAATATGTACAATTTATATTGAAACGAACACTGTGTTCTAAAAATTAAAACAGTGATTAGTTTACAGAAAAAATTTAAAAACTCGATTAAATTTTTCAATCTATTTTTTAATCGAATACAATTTCGAGTAAGTATGAAATTCATAAATAAACGAAATACTTTATCTATGAGAATCATGCGGCTAAGGGAAAGAGTAGACTGGCTACTTTTGGTGGTACCTATGTCTATGATTTTTGTCAAATTTTCTTCTGCTGCAGACTGTATACTTACCTATTATTAAATTATTTACGCTTAAATTGTTCAAGGATGAGAAGGTTTTTGTTGGATAGTACCTACCTACTGTACGCACTCAAACAAAAAAAATATGTAGTAGATACCTATTACCTATCTTGTTAGTATTATATTATAGATACCTACTTAGTTTATACAGACAACGATTCAGGTATATCAACGATTTTTCTATTTATAACTTACGTAAAACCTCCGAGCCCCAAATAGGACCGGATGTAAGGGAGCGAGCCAAAGTAGTACAAAACGTATGGGCGGAGACTTTATTAGTAATGATGTTATTACTATACTAGCGGCACGCTATGATGGCCGGTTTAAAATTTATAAATTAATAAATTTTGAGTCCTAAACCTAAAACTACATTCGATAAAATTTATGAATCTCTGCACATCACTATCGTCAATAACGTAATGCAATTATTTCCTTCAAAGTCGTTATCAATTAACGGAACTTCATGAGCGGACAAACGTCAAACCGGCCATCATAGCGTGCCGCTAGTATAATGCACCTACAGATGTTTACTATTAGGGTCAATGTGTACAAAACTTTAAAGCTTTATTTTATCAGAGATAGAAGGAAGAAGTACCTACCTGTACTTACCATCATCAGTTAAATCTTTTATGTGTTTTGGGTAAGGCCGGGTAGGATCCGTCATGTCAAGGCAGTAGCTAAAGGCTACGGCTAGAATTTAAGACTAGGTACTATTGAACCCTATATTCCACATTCTTATAAAGAGACTCAGAGGTAATGTTAGTACGATTTAGAGACACCGAAATAAATCAGTTCGTTAGGAGGCAGACAAATCTGAATCCCGACGGCAAAAGTTTTATAATTTTATTATTATTATTCAAATTGTCGATTCATTATACATTATTAAAATGGTACCTACGTTTCCGGTTTACAAATTAAAACGTTATACCACACCTACGATATTAATTGAAAATCAAAATTGATCGGTAAACTTATTACGGAGTCCATACAAATAAAATCAATTTCGTACACAACGCGGGCCGTGTGTTACGTAGGTAGGTAGGTATCTACATATTTAAAGAGGTTAGAGTGGTTAGAAAGCAGGTGTGTTTTTGGCTACCTAACTCAAAACCAACTCAAATAACGGAAAACCATATTTGAGAAAATTCTACAGCAATGCTGGTTTTTTAGGACGGATTTCTTCCTAAGTATTTATTTTACGCCACAACAGAGACTTACCTATGGATCGACGTTTTTGGAGTTTACTCCTTAAGAATCGATTTTAGCAGCCCGGTATGAGAAAAATCCGGGCAGTAAAATCAATTTATCAATGACCTCGTTACGTTTTTCACAACGTTGAAATTTCTACCCTAACGTTGAGTAAATAAGGTTGGTTTTCGTGCGAAAGAGCTTTCGCTTCGGGTAGCCGAGCGCATAGCGATCGGGTCCCCGAAGCGAAAGTCGGTCGGGGCGCGCTCGGACCCGAGTCGCGCGCATAGAGAAGGATATTATAGCGTCGTGCGTTAACTCCAGTCGTGCGTTGGAGGCCGGAGCTGACACACACTTTTTTTTATGGGTAGGTATGCTTGAGGACATGTAGAGCGACACAGGCTACATTTATTTCGGAAAAATCTTAATCCACACGGATAGAGCAGCGGGCAGAAGCTAGTATTATAATTAAAAAAAAACTATGATTTTAATTATAATAAATTAACCATACCATCAGCTCCGAAGCGCGGAATTGTAAAAGCCATTCCCCGCGTTTGATACAGCAACGGCAATTTAAAAATTAATTCCATCACATTTCATCCGACACTGGTTTGTAGGTAGGTACTTACCCATACTTATTTTCATTACACCTTACCAGCTGAATTAGAGTAAACAGTCCTGTGGCCGCACATTCCTTCTACCTACCAGTTTTACCAGGTATTTTCCATTCCACCTAACATTTTTCAAACATAGTATTTTTACCTATTGAGTATATAATGGGTAAGTACCTCTTTTCAAACAAACTTTTTCAATTGCTTTATTTTCAGAGTTATGTTTGAATGCTTTGGTGAAAACTATGAATTTGATTCACTCGAAAACTTTAAGTTCTTCGGTTCCAACACTATGCTCAAGGTTTCTTTATCAGATGCACATAATATATCATTATATTATACCTATCCTTCAGTATTTTCAAGGATTTCCTTTACGCAATATTTAAGGCTTGTTTAACACATTTTTAACCACATTTTTTTTTAATCTTTTTTTTTTGGGTTTCTTGCCAGTATGAACACTGGTACAACATGAACATCTTCTGAATGGTAACTTATTGTTCTGTGGTTCTATACTTACGTCAGGCGTACGAATACGTTGTTTGCTAATGATATGAAAAGTTCGTTAGCGATAATAGCTAAGGAGTGGAAATCGATAAAGCCTATAGGTATAGTTCAATATAGAATTGCGTGAAGAGTTAAAAAAATACAGAACTGATTTTATGGTTTAAACAAACCGTCTTCGAATTCGGAATGGTGCTTAACATTCCCAACCCCGACACCCACTAGCCTCATGCCATTCGCCGTGGTTCTCATCAAGCGTCAGAGAACCAATCGGTAGGTACAGAGTCAGTGATAAGATTCTGCTCACGTTGGATTAACACCAGTCGACGTGATCCGAGGCTCAAGGACAACGCTGATGGGCCATAAATTACATAATTTTATTGGTTCCAATCAAGTATGGTCTCGATTAAAAAATGTATCGACGCCGAATTCAGATTTTTATTGATTGCCACGCTCGATTTTGTTTTAAGTCGTTTTTTGGGGTTTGATGCTGTAAATGTGGGTTTTTGTTATAAGCAGGTTTGTTATCAAAAGATTTAGAATAATAGCTCATCTCCGCCTTGAAACTATAGCAACGGAATCATATAAAATGAAAAAATACCGTAAGTACTTAACTGCCTCTTCTAACACGTGACCAGTGGGTTATGGCTAAGTATAATATGTTTATGGTTCTAACGCAGGTATTTGAATATGCATCTATCTGTTAAGTTCTTTGGTTTCGTTCTGTTGTTGTTAATTAATAGGTATTATTATGTTTTCATAACGGAGGTGTTCTAAAGGCTTTACGAGTATCAACGTTAGTTTTTCTGAATATCTAAGAGAGAGGGCAGACTGGTTACTTTTAGCGGCAGCGATCGAGGTGTTTTTAATGCCTCGTGCGACTGCCCGCGTGAGCTTTAAACGTGATCGCAGCGACTGCCGCGTTTGTTAGGCCGAAATTAGACAGTGCCCCGTTCATCGTTCATTTTTGCGAACATGTTTTGCGAAAATGCACCCTAAGGCCCTTTGCCCCAAAGGGCAAATTTAGACGGTTCATTTTCGATGACTCGATGAAGGCTCGAAAATGAAAGCCAAAATCTCGAAAGCTAAATTCGCCCTTAGGGCAAATTAAGATGGTTCATTTTCGCAAAAATTTTCGCAACGATTAACGCCCTAACGAATTAATTTCGCCCTTATGCGCGTGCGAAAATCGCAAATTGCGCTGCAGACGCAAAGAACCATAAAAAACGCTAAAGGCAGTAAAAACGCGCGATCGCTGCCGCTGAAAGTAGTATTTTATTTATTTATTTATTTATTTATTTATTTAAGGGCACCAACAGTTTTACAGCAATAAAAACATGCAGTCATAATAAATTCAAATACGGTTCTTAGGTATGCTATAAACACCACTTATAGGTAGCCACAACATGCGAATTAAATTATGTATCACATAATAATTATATAATATGTATTATAAGACAGAGCAGTTACAGTGGTTGACTCAAATTACTTGATTGATATAGAATATGAAATAGAAATAAACTACAAACAACAGAAGAAATACAAAATAAAACAAAAGAACAAAATAAAAAAATACTAAATACGTCAAAATTAACAAATTAAAAAAATTAAAAAAGTTAAATTTAAAAATTAAAAAATTAAATTATAAAAAATTAAAAACAATAAATTTAATAAATTTAAAAATGTTAGCGATTTGATTCATGAAGTGTTTTTTAAGCTTGCTCTTAAATGTGAAGAGCGAGTCTCTCCAAATATCAATGTCTAATAGTTTGGAGATATCATTATAAGTTTTTATGATCCTATATAAAGGAGCCGAGGCTCCTAAGTTGGTTTTAATAAGACTGACTCTAAATGGTACAAAATTCGATGACCTTCTTGCCGATCTAGGAACTCGTAACGTAATTTTTTGTAACAAGTATAGTAACAAGTAGTATCTAGTGATCGGCCGCTAGCTTTTTGAGGGCAGCCGGAGACTAGACAAGCAGTGGCCGGGCACTAGGTAAGGGTGGCCGGATACTGGAGAAAACGTACTTTTTCAGAAAAACATTTTTTGTATAAAAATTGGAAGCCTAAATATTTCAAATAAATTTTAAATGTATTCTTGAGTATATTCACGACTTTAAAAAAACATGTACACTGATTCATCTGTAGAGCTTACTATTGAGTGAATTAAGTTAGCAGAAACCTTAAGTGGCCGGAGACTGGGCATTTTACCCTATCTATGTAGGAACCAACTTCACAAAATATAATATCCGATACAAATTTTCGTCACACCTAAGCTACGCCTAGAATAAGGTCAATAGGAGGAGAAATATTAGTCATTGTCCGAATAATTATGTCCAATATAAGAATATATCTTAGAAAAATAAATAAACATTGGCCAAATCAAACATTTGCGCAATAGCTAAGAGTATTAATCTACATAAATAACTTAAAATAAATTAAATTTGACGAAACAAATTGGAAGCATCTCAATAAATCAGGTTGTCGAAATTAGCATATAAATTACATTAATTCGTGTTAGGCATTCAATATTAGTTTCAACCGGAGATGAAATCGTTGTGTTTCACGCCATCGCCGCCATGTTTATAGTACGAGATCCGAACATAACATCGACCTTCACCCATCTGTTTACCGAATGAAACATTTTTTTTATAAAATTCCATACATAGACAAATACGACTTGTATGTATTGCCTATCAAAATATGTTCATGACTATCATTAATTAAAAAAAATATTAATTAAATTTTGTTTGTTGTTTACCAATCAAAATATATATCAAAAAAAAGATTATTTAATAACAAACGCGATGGTATAGTATTGCCTGCAATAAACCGTTCATGAAACACTATTGCCAGGATTTAAAGTTTAAAAATCAAAGCAAGTAAAGTTGCGCAAGAGAGAAATCCGAGCTTATTTAGTGTAATAAAGAAGGATAGAGCATAGTGGCTGCGAGCGACGCCTTCGTTGAAACTCGCAAAAAAAATATTTAATTAATATTTTTTTAATAAATGATAGTCATGAACATATTTTGATAGGCAATACATACAAGACGTATTTGTCTATGTATGGAATTTTATAAAAAAAATGTTTCATTCGGTAAACAGATGGGTGAAGGTCGATGTTATGTTCGGATCTTAGACTATTATGAGTTAAATTGGGTCGTATTTATAAACGAGAAATGAAAATATAAATTAAAATTGACGCTACCTACATACTCGTTTTTAGAAACCACTGCTAATAACTCAAAATATTGTAATTATTTGATGTTATGCCGCAAATTTCTACTGACTTTTTTTAGGCTCGTAATTCTTTAAAGCCTAAAAGGCTTTCAATATTTGTAAATTGTACAGACTACAATCTACTTACCTGTCATAATTAACGTAAAAACAACCTATTCAAAAGCGATAATTAAAACAGCTGTTACATTTCAATTACGACCGCAATTATCATGTGCTTTCAATAGTGAAGGTTAGCATCGGATCTAGCAACACATGCAACCGACAATCAACCGTAACAATAGGCCACAACGGAAGCGTTTGAAGTGCTAATTCGAAAAATACAAACCACATAGGTAATCAGCAAAAAGACGCTCCTTCGAGCTGGCGATGAAATGACTACGAACCTGCAATTAGTGGCTAAGGCAAAATGGCTGCTTATAATATCCGCTTGACCACTTTAATGGAACCCCCTAAAACACGTTGGTCAGAGCAGACACATGCAAATAAAGGACAACTTCAATATATTAAGGGGTCTCTCGTACTAGTCATGCATCCACCACCCCAAGTTACGACGTGCGTGTGTGTTAATTTAATTTTCTACTTGCAGTAATTGCACGGCCGGGACAGGCGGGCCGCTTACACGGCAATATAACGAGCTATTTGTACATTAAAAGTACATATTTGCATGAACTCACTGCTCTGTAAATGTTACCTCGCTATGTGTTCTACTTGCTTAATGCACTCTACAAATTGCTAACTGCGAGGGAACATGAAAGCTTAGCCTTAGAGCTTATTCTGGGAAAGTTTTTAGGGTGGAAATGGAATACCTTGATTACTTATACTGGCGATAAATTTTTATATTTACGTAATTTCGAAGTCTTATCAAATTAAATTTTTTTTTATTAGATTTTAGCTTCACTTTAGGTACACTTACTGACAGATTTAATTTGATAAGAGTTAAAATACAAAGCAGCAAACTACAAAGACAACTCGAATGTGGAATTAGAAAAATACGTAAGTAGGTATATGTCAATCAATACGTACCTAATACCCACACTACGATAAACCATCGTAAAGCGTGCGCACAGGTAATACTAATACTATAGTAAATCCATTACTACTAGTACCTAAGTAAGTATAAATACCTACCTATAGGTATAAAATTAGGAATCAGATTTCAATACAAAACCGTACAATCTCGCTGTTTACCATTGACGTAAGTAGGTAATAAATCACTTCAAACCTATTCAAAGCTTCAATAAGATGAAAGGACGTAAAGCATATTGGTTTTGAAAGCAAATAAAGTAAAACAGCGCATCGAGCGCGGTCCGACAATGGGTACAATTGGCCCGAGCCGACATAATCTTTTCCTCATTAATAACGTCTCTTCACACGTTTAGTGTTAACATGACAAATGCGGTCAGCACAAAGCGGCCGATCGCCGCGGGGCGTCCCAATGCGCACCCGATTTTCATTTTCGTTTTGCCACACAGATAGGCGAACAGTACCTATTGCTGCTGGCCGATTGTCTAGCGCCCAGCCCCCCTAGCCAAGTTACACTTCGTTGTATCTATTCTCTTTCTACGATCGTCAACGCTTGAAGTTTTGGCTAGGGCTAGACTAGATGGCGCTACAGCTGATCAAAGACAGAAGTGTCTTGATAATATTTCGCGGCATTTTGTATTATAAATGTTTTTTAGCATTTAAAATGCATAAATTATTCACTGTAGTGTCTGTAGTGTCCATTAAAATGAACACTATAGTAAATTAGATAATTTAAGCGCCATCTAGTTTGCGATTTTAAAACTCGAACAAGGTACGTAGGTACCTGGGTCTAGTTAATACCTACCTAATAAAAAAAAAATTTATTAGCGTCAAAATAAAATAAACCATAAGAGTATTGAACTAGAGCTCAATTTCGTGTAAGCATTCCTATACATTTAGGTATGTACGATACGCTCCATAACGCTCCATGTTAAAATCGATTGTACTGAATTTGGGACTTTAAATCAGTACCTACAATCAAAGATTATTTTACTTTGACGCTAATGTCATCGAATACGAACACGATCAATAGAATAACTTTAGCACTGACCTCTATAATAATCTATAGACAGGCTGCTGTCATCCTTTTTTTGGGCCTACTTGATTAACGCCACAGATCACGGAAACAACCTTGTTTCCGTGATCTGTGATTAACGCCAACGAGTGTCTAAGGAACTAAGTAAAATTAATAAGGGCACTAGTTGCCAACTGATAGTAGATACTTTTTGGTACTTTTTACATCCCTATAATATTTAGTTCCAGAAAAACTCGTACCTATATCTAATTTGGCAGTTTGAATTATTGATCAATAAAAGCTGTCATTTTTGCCAGACAGCCAGTCCAGTGTTAATCATATAGATATTAATACCTAAAATTATAGCGGTCAGTGGGTACTGCCACTTGGCATGTACTGGCATCAACGATGTTAGGATAGTTCCATGACTGGCATGTACACTGGGTAGTGGGTACTTACCTACCTACACGACGTATTGGACTCAACAAATCGCTGTATCATTAGAATAATAATCAGTAACGCAGGCAAAAATGCTCAACATAATGTAGCCTATCTAGCGGTCTGCTATTGGACATAGATACCTACTTTAGAGAGTGCGCTCAGGAATTTCACTTGTTCCTTCCTTATGGTTGTAGGTAGGTACTCTGAGTACAGACCTGCGAGAACTCGAGAACTCGTGAGCATTGGCATCCGTATGTGTTTTCTGAAACTAACTGCAAATATAGGTATTCCGACGTCAGTGTTTCCTGTCACAAACATCATAATTCTTAATGGTATTTTATGTAGGTAAGTCTAAGTACTTACCTAATAATTCCTATCTTACCTTAAGCTACGCAACAAAAATCATAATCTTGATAGTTCATATACCTACTAATCTAGTTAATAGTGTCAGAATATGCATAAACTATAAAACAAATCATCTAATCAATTTTAAATAACAAAAAAATGACACTTAAATTTATAGTTATCGTCGTCTACTACGTCTAAAAATGTAGTTAAAACGTAATGAAATACGAATATGACTTCGAAAGCGGGACTCACGGAAAAACAGTAGGTAGATAATTACTGTGTGGATTCATTTAATTTTTTATGAGAGTTTTTGACCAATAAACCGCTCGGTTTACGAGGCTTTCATGAAGCAATTACCAGCAGGGGTCTATCCCAGAGCGAGGTGTAATGCTATAAAATCATAAACTGAGCCCGAAGCACAGGTGTGCTGCTAGCTATATCCAAACTATTCGTTAAACGATTCGGTTGATTGAAGTTAAATCCATTGCCGGTTAAACAGGAATCACTGTCATGTTTTTCCTATATAAGCCATTCATGTATAACTTTTAAACCATTTATTTGTTTGGTTCTTTTCGAAACCCAGTTAGTTTCTTACACAGTAGTTATGTATGCGGTATCGTTTACAAATTTATTGTACCAAATTCTGGGAACATTGTTTCGCTCATTGAGGTTTGTTGTAAAAGCTCTCAATTATGCAATAAAGTTTTTTCAATTTTGGAGGATGACTTAGGTATAAAAGTTTATTGTGTATGCAATAAATATATTCAATTAATTCATCTTAAGATAAATAAATTAAAGCACCTATATCTAGGTACCTATCTTGCGTACGGTATAATAGGTATATTCTCGGTCTTTGCCTTGTCTTTGCGGGTACATATTTATGTATCCTATTGTTTGTTAAAATTAAAATTTTTATTGGAGTTTACTCCTTAAGAATCGATTTTAGGCGCCCGGTATGAGAAAAATCCGAGCAGTAAAATCAATTTATCAATGACCTCGTTACGTTTTTCACAACGTTGAAATTTCTACCCTAACGTTGAGTAAATAAGGTTGGTTTTCGTGCGAAAGAGCTTTCGCTTCGGGTAGCCGAGCGCGTAGCGATCGGCGGGCTGATTACGTAAAACTTTGCAGTAGCGACAGCAGTAGCAACGCGACAGCAATAGCAAAGCGACCGGTCGAAAATGTCAAATAGTATGTAAAAATATTTACGTAATACAAAAGTGACGTTTAAATTGACGTTTGACAGCAGCGATCGCGAGATTTACGCCTGTCGCAAGCCTGTCGCGAGATACGTAATCACCCCGCGGGTCCCCGAAGCGAAAGTCGGTCGGGGCGCGCTCGGACCCGAGTCGCGCGCATAGAGAAGGATATAGCGTCGCGCGTAAACTCCAGTCGTGCGTCGGAGCTGACACACACTTTTTTTTTTATAAACAAGCTTTTAGTAGCTGGCTACATCGTCAGACCCTGGCTATAATCTAGAACCAGACTACTTGTCAAGACGAATCAAACGAGCCCAAACTCGATAGGGTTACGTCGTTTTAATACAGAGTTGCCAAAACCCCCTTCCGGCTTCATCACGAGACCCTGAATATCATCTAGGACCAGACTACTTGTCAACACTAATCAAACAAGTCTAAACTCGATGATATTACGTCAGTTTATTACAGAGTTACCAAAACCACCTTCCGGTTTCATCATTAGACCCTGATCAGATCAGACCCTGGTAACAATCTAAAAACAAAGTACTCGTCAAGACGAGTCAAACGAGCCGAAACTCAATGGGGTTGCGTTGTTTCATTACAGAGTTCCTATGAACACCTTCCAGCTCCATCATCAGACCCTGGTTACAATTGAAAGACAAACTACTGGTCAAGACGATTCAAACGAGCCCAAACTCGATGTGTTTGTGTCATTTCATTGCGAAGTTCCTATGGCCACCTTCCAGCTCTATCATCAGATCAGCACCATGTCATCATAATATTGCATTGTCACGCGATTTACACATGTATGCAAAATTTCAGCTCAATCGGTTACCGGGAAGTGGATCAAATTTAATTTGCAAGATTTGATGACAAACATCGGGACAGGTGCAACTAAATAAAAACTATACCAAAGTATATTATAAACAAAACTACAAACACTGTCTATTATTTATATACATTTGGAAATCCGTGTCAGTGCATTTTAGTGTCACTTCCTCCCGGACTATTATGCCTCCAGCAGGCCTAGCATGCACGTCGAAGTGACAATCTCAATATTATTGTCGATGTAGACTGATTTTTACTCTTTTAAACTTCAAAATTCGAGAAAATGACTTCGCCACTTGCCATGATAGACTTCGTATAAAAATAGAGAAAATAATTTTCTCTCTACTTTTGACGTGACGAGATGAATCACGGTGTGCAACCATGTTAGTTTCGATAGAGATAAAGAGTTAATACGAGAAAAGGGGTAGACAAAATTTTCTCGCGCGTGCATGCTAGGCCTGCTGGGATTGCTACTGCTGTACTGCATTTTATAAACCTACTTAATCCTTATAAATATTACTATATATAAATATACCTATAGGTATATTTTTAAATCTTTTTTAAAGACCATTATTTAAATCGATGCTTGTCTTATATATGTACCTAGTTATAAGTCAATTTTTTTTAAATGTATACTTATTATAAGGGTAAATAATTATGTTGTGCATAAATATTATTGAGTTATAAATAAAAAAATGGACAAATGTTATCTAAATATTACTATTCATAAGAAGTGAATCATGAACGAGATTCGGTGTAAAGGGGCATAGAAACGGATCTAGTATTTCGTGATGGGGGTGTGGTTATTGCGTATTAATGCGCCTTGTTTGTAGGGCTCATATGTTTCGGGACTTTTCCAGACTGATCCTAAATAAGTATACCGATTTTATTTATATAGCTATTGAGATCTATCGTTATAGGCATGATCACGTGCTTGCGAGTGATGATTGCCGCGGTTACGTGAATAAGATCATTCATTTGTCTATGGAATACCTAGGTACTACTATTATTATTTATTATACACTTTTGTATAAAAATAAAATGCACGTAAAAACTAAGATTTCGTAGTAAAGTATTATTATTTAGTTATTTTTATTATAGTTGAACATATAAAACAGTTTAAATAATATTAGATGAAGTGGACAAAGGTGAAGCTTATCTCTAAGATAGGAATGAGCTAGGTGAAATTACAGGTAGACCTACCTATGTTGAAGTCGGCGGGCCTCAATAGAAACGATGAAACTGCAACGCTAACCCGACTTCAACATACCTACCTGTATAAACTAAAATTTTTTTATACTTTGTACTGGTGTTTGAAGTCGGTTTTCTTTGAAATGGTGGTCCTATTTTAAACCTTACGGTATGACCTTTCAATTAAAAAAAAATTATTGAAAACGGTTCAGATTTAACGGAGTTATGGAGCAACATCGACAAAAAAAGTTGAGTGTCGTGGAACACTCGGTTGGAAGTTGGAACGCAGTTCCTTCTTATAATAAATTAATAATAAAAATAAATAAAAAATAATAATCTGAAGTCATGATTTGAACCCCCGAACCGATAGTTTCACTCCTAACGATATTAGTCGGCCTAAAGTGTGCATAAAAAAAGTGTAAATTATTTTTAATTTTATTACCAAAATATTATTACTTAATTATAAATTTTAATAAATTAATAATAAAAATAAAAATAAAATAATATAAAAAACAATAATCTTAAGTTAGGATTCGAACCCCCGAACCGATAGTATCGCTCCGTTTAACCGATAGGCAACCAAAGTTATGTAGCAAAGTGTGTAATAAACGAAGGCGACAAATGTCGTGACGCTAAATTCTTACACTTTTTTTGGCTAGTCTTCATCCGCCAAACATTCCGAAAAGGAACTTCGTTTCAAAAAATACGCGCCGAACTGATAACCTCCTCCTTCCTTTGAAGTCGGTTAAAAATACATAAACAATATAATATATATTATAACGTTACTTATGTCTATTCTTAATTAAATTTTATAGTCAAATAAAACTATCCCATGTTAGCACAATCCGATGGCCGCCCTACAATATGATAAGTATCTCTAGGCTTTGAGTTCTGCCGAAGCATTGTGCGCCGTCGCGAGAAAAGTAATTCATAATAGACAATGAACTGTGTTTAGGCTTTATTTATGTAACGAAGCCTCGCTGTACAGTAATTTAATGTAGTAGAATGGCTTAAATACAAACGAACGATTAATTCTCCCTATAGCTACTTACAAACTTTACTCTCTCATTATGCACTTATTGGACTATGCAGATGTACCTGTACCTAACATTTATGTTTATGACCTGATTTATTTTAAAAAATACTTAGAGGCCTACTTAAAAAGACCATGAAATGGCTACAACTAATATACAAAATAATATTATAATATTGCATACAGTAGGTATTATATTTTGACGAAATGAATGAAAACATCAAAAGCTTTTCAAACCAAACTCGATAGGTAGGTATATTTCTCTCAAATGTAGTTTTACACCACTATACTAACTATACTTACTAACACAAATATAGTTTTCTGTCATATTATATCCGACATACTTATTACATTTGACATGACGTCATTAAATATTAGGTATAGATACTTAGCAGTGTTCCTACTTCCATGTTTAGGTATTTACTATTTATATAGTATAAATACCTAGCCTATAGTGCAAGCTGAACTACATAATAAGAAGAAATTCAACTACCTATCCTTACCAAAAAATTGGAGTAAGTAACTACCTACATCTATTCTAAACTACTATTTAAAGTTATTTAAAGAACAAAGTATAAAAAATTATAAATTTATTATTTATAAGTTTTGACCCTACCATTCCTACCAAAGAAATTGATGGGTGTTGGGTTCACCTTTAAGAGTGGCGCTGGAGTGGTAAGAGGTTTTTAACGACATGGCAACAATAGCCGGGGTAACAATGATCAACAAAGCTTTATGCGAATCACGATGACTGAGAGCGGCTGTCGTTTGCCAAAAGAGACTTGGAATCGATAACTCTGAATCGATTGTTTAGATCGGCTAATTCGTTTCTTAGCACCGCCGAATTGATGTCGATAAATTAGCCGGTGAGTTGCGCTAATCGCAATAAAACACAAATATTTAATAACAATCCAAGATCCTCCGACTCTACTTATCTGGATAGCGAGCGCAGTGAAAAATGTAGAGTCGCTTTCGCTTCGCTTTCATGTCAAAAGTAGGAAATGCTAGTTAACTTGAAAATTAGGTATTTAGATTGGACCCACGTTGCTATTAGGAATACGTATAGTTCTTGCAATTCACGAGGGCGACTGACTTATGGTTGTGTGTGTGTCGTATCTGTATAAGTGTGAGCGAGCGTAATGCTCGCGCCTGCCCGCTCCCACCTAGGCTTTGACAGGCACGCACACTTATGCAATGTGCATGTACACGAAGTAACCACAGGTAAAGCTCACTCGCCTTCGTGAATTGCAAAAACTGTAATTTAAAATGAACATAAATTAAGCCAAACTTCTTATATTATTTCACATTAAGATGGTGCTTTAGTTTGGCTTTAGTTGAAAAAATTCATGTCATATTTACATAATATGTAGGATAGGTATACCTAATACATATTATGTATATCAGAAGTTTAACTTGTTAATTTAAGTTAAAATTAAAGTTTTTTTGTTCCCCGAAAATCACTAACAATTCAAGGGTTCACTACAAAGTGATAATAGGAGCTTAAAGTTTGGCTGACTGTAGCAGTAGGTAGGGTAACTAACTTATTATACTATTACTTATTATTGTTTGATAACATAAATCGAAAAATTAATTACTATTCTCCTAATCATTCCAATTCAATAATTTGTTTATCTACTCTTAGATTCAAATTCAGACGTGCCCAATTATCGTCTTACTTAAAGCTTAGCCTCTAAACCATTTAGCGTTCCGGTACGATGCCGCGTAGAAACCGATTAAGGCTAAGGGTTTAATAATAAAACTGCTATACCTCATCGAAGTTAGCCCGCTGAGGTAGAAACTTATATCTCAATCTAGGTAAGTACTTACATTATCACTTAGGCCTAGTGAGATCGCAGACTTGTGTAGGTAAGTACCAGTAGCAGTAGGTAAGTACCGCTACTACTTACAGTACAGTCACTTAGTAGCTACCCTTAAGGGTAGTAGTGGTAACTGGTAAGTACTACCAATACCTTCAAAGGTACTAATTGAGGATTGCTTTTATTTTGTTTCTTTCTGTATGTGCAATAAAGAATCCTACTAATTCTACTAATATTATAAAGGCGAAAGTTTGTGTGTATGTTTGTTCCTCTTTCACGCAAAAACTACTGGATGAATTTGGCTGAAATTTGGAATGGAGATAGATTATACCCTGGAATAACACATAGGCTACAAATTATCCCGGAAAAATCCAAGGTTCCCGCGGGATTTTGAAAAACCACTGATAGATGGCGCTGATTGTACTTAAATCACGCTTACATTATCCGCAGCATCGAGAATAAGTAAAAAATTCCAATTCAACAATCAAGTAGGATAAACACAGTTATTGAAGTTTTTCATTAGCAATAGAAAATTTCTTAGGGATTAGGGATCAATTACGAAATAAATAATACAAATAGTACAAGGTATCGATTAGTCCAGGCATAGTGAGTACATTGCTAGATATTATAATGACTGGTCATGTGTACTGTGTAGATCCTATTAATTTATAATTTAATATTTAATTTAATTATATAATTATAATATTATAAATGCGAAAGTTTGTGAGGATGGATGTTTGGATGGATGGATGGATGGATGTTTGTTACTCTTTAACGCGAAAACGAATGAACCGATTTTGCTGAAATTTGGCACAGACATAGAATATAGTCTGGAATAGCACATAGGCTACTTTTTATCCCGGAAAAGCAAACAGTTCCTGCGGGATAGCATCGCTATTTTTTACGCATTTGTCCTTCAAAATACGCGCAATGGAGTTTTAGATTAACGTGATTTTTTTGCACAGGTAAAGTTAAGAGCCTGAAAAATGACAAAGGCTACTTTTTATCTCGGGAAAACAAACGGTTCCTGCGGGATATTAGTATACTACTTTTCACACATTAATCCTTCAATTATGCGCCAACGAAGTTACCGATTGACGTGGTTTTTTTGATATACATAGTTGAGGACCTGAAAAGTGAAAAGGCTACTTTTTATCCCGGGAAAACAAACAGTTCCCGCGGGATATTCGTATGTTACTTTTCACATACTTATCCTTCAATTATGCGCCAACGGAGTTTTAGATTGAAGTTTTAGATTATTTTTTAGCACAGGTAAAGTTAAGGGCCTGAAAAGTGACAAAGACTACTTTTTATCGCTGGAAAACAAACGGTTCACGGTAACAAACAACGGTAAACGGTTATGTATGTATGTATGTGTGTATGTAGGTATGTATGTATATGTGTATCTATGTATGTGTGTATGTATATATATATATATATATATATATATATATATATATATATATATATATATATATATATATATATATATATATATATGTGTATGCATGTATTTATGTTTGTTTGTATCCTCCTCCTACTAACAATAAATACATTAACTATATCCTATCCTACTAATTATTACTCATATTATCGAACTAATATTATTAATGTGAAAGTTTGTGAGGATGGATGTATACGGATGTATGTTTGTATAGATGTCTTATACGGATGGATGGATGTATGTTCTCTGAGATAGGGGGTGAACTATTTTGACTGTTATACTCAATAACTTCATTAATATTGAACTAATTTTTATTATTACTTTAACCAACTTCAAAAAAGGAGGAGGATCTCAATTCAACGGAATCTTTTTTTATGTATGTTCACCGATTACTCGAAGACGCCTGGACCGATTTGGAAAATTCTTTTTTGTTTCAAAGGGTATACTTAGGTACTTAAAATATTTCCATGGGTACATGGAAATATTTTAATTTTATTTTATTTTTTTAATTTAATTTTATTTTTATTATATTTTGTTGTTATAGCGGCAATAGAAATACAAAATATGTGAAAATTTCAACTGTCTTTCTATTACGGTTTACGGGATACAGGCCGCTGACAGACGGACGGACGGATAGCGGAGGCTTAGTAATAGGGTCCTGTTGGCACCCTTTGGGTACGGAACCCTAAAAACCACGTTGACTATATACACTTACACTTTATATGGTGAAATATTATAACTGCGAAAGTGCGTTGGTTTGTCCTTCAATCACGCCCCAACAGAGCTACGGATCGACGTGATTTTTTGCAGTGTACCTATAGTTGAGGACCTGGAGAGTGACAGGCTACCTTTTTATCCCGCAAAGTCAGAGTTCCCAAGGCATTTTAAAGACTAAGTTCACGCAGACGAAGTCGCGGGCATCAATTAGTTCTAAATAAATAAATAAAATAAACGACTCGATACATTTCTTTATCCAAATTATCGCTGCACGATTGTTAAACATTATTACGTCGGATGT
Source organism: Oeneis ivallda (assembly GCA_029955525.1). Taxonomy (NCBI): domain Eukaryota; kingdom Metazoa; phylum Arthropoda; class Insecta; order Lepidoptera; family Nymphalidae; genus Oeneis; species Oeneis ivallda. The sequence goes on along the minus strand of JARPMR010000003.1, from coordinate 8,262,688 downwards.
TGTTTAATAGAAACAAAAATATCTGTCGGCGCGCCTCGTGTTTGATCTCGAGGTGTTCGTCCGTCGAACGCGATCAGCCTTCTCTCAACGTATAATCAAAAGTGCCTCGGGCTACCTCTACTACGAAACCCGATCAATTCGCTTTTGTACGCATCCATTGCTTGTCTACGTTCGAGTCACCGAACTAGCGTTGCAGTCTACGAAATATGAAAATCAATAAGATGCTCCATGCTTAACGAAAGTGTGTTTGTTTGTCTGTTACCTTTTTACTGTTCATGCACTGATCTAATTTTGACGCTTAGCATCTTGCATCGGATCGCAAAATATATTACCTAGTTTTTAATCAATGCTCTTGAAAGGTCCATAGAAGTAAAAGTCTATCCAAAATTATAAGATTAAGTTTTAAAGAAATAATTTAATTATTTGTAATTTTAATTTATTATTAGATATAGGTACCTAGTACTACAATAATTAGAATTGTGCATAGGTATATAATATTATTTTAATTTTAATTTGTAATTATTACGTTCGGCTACCGCTTTTTGGATTATATATTATTCAAACGGAAACTATCAATGAGCCTTATTTTTTTTTTTAAGTTAAACCTACTTAGTAAGAGAGAATTTAGTAACATAATTAGAATTACTGGGGTATATAGTATAGACAGTAGCTAGCTCTCTTTAGAAATCAGTAATAGTTACCAATAATCATCAGCATCATCATCGTTGAAGGTCAAGTAGGTATTGTGACGACTGACGATCCTTTCAAGAGACTCATGTTCTGTTCATGTGTTATGTAACTGAACCGATTTCAATTTTTTTTTTTATTTGAAAGGACATATCGTAAGGTTGGTCCCATTTAAGTTTGGAGAAGACCTGATGAACATCTTCGGTGATGGAGGACGGAACTCCTCAATTTTTGTTTATGATACTCCATAACTTGGAAGGGCACAGAACATTGGAAGGGCACAGGGTCCACAGAACATACTCGTGCCGCCTGCATACAGCGGCTGCCATGCACCGTCTAGTTTTTGTTATAGTTCTTGCAATTCACGAGGGCGACTGACTTATGGTTGTGTGTGTGTCGTATCTGTATAAGTGTGAGCGAGCGCAATGCTCGCGCCTGCCCGCTCCCACCTAGGCTTTGACAGGCACGCACACTTATGCAATGTGCATGTACACGAAGTAACCACAAGTAAAGCTCACTCGCCTTCGTGAATTGCAAAAACTGTACCTTTACCAAATTTTTTATTTCAGCACCAATCAGTTTTTCAAGCAGCAGTGTATATGGTGAGACGAGGAGCGAACATCCTTTATCGATCAAAAGGCGGTCAGTTGAATAAAGCGGCCGGCACCGGCTGACGAAGCCTCTCATTTGGCCCCCATTTGTCGGCCATTTCGGTACACCGATCATAAATGGTTCCCGCTCCGGGTCACGTTAGCATCTCTGGAAATTTGAAAAATCACACTCGGACGCGTGAAATTGTAAATGTTCCTTTACATTTTATGTGTTTGCGAATATGCTTCCAAAGACTGAAAGCAAAAACAAACTTTTAAACATAACCTGGTTGTGGTTACAAATACGTATGTTAAGGTACCTACTCGTTGTATAGTAATCACAGGTAATCGCAAATTCACAAATACACGAGTTTGTTTAAACAGCTATAGGTGTCTACTAAGGTAGTAGGCACCTATAGCTGTTTATGTTTCAATATAAAATTGCTTAAATCAGGAATCGACATAAAAGGAATGTTGATCTTTTTAAGTTCAAGTCATTTTTAAATTGCTACATGGGACACTTTATGAATGTCAACATTAACGAGTAGTTATACCATTATGGTATGGCCAGTGAGGTGAGGAGGTGAGTGAGGAAATCTTAAAATCAAAACGAACTTATCACTAAAAATAATCCTTTACTACCTACTATCTATCTATGTCTATTTAAAAAAATATATTTATTTACCTATTATTATTTTATTTATTTATTTATTTATTCACCTTTATACACCAGGGTAAAATGGTCCAACTTTACCCACTTTCCCCTACCAAAGTTTCAACGAGAATATTGTAGTCGATTTTCTAATTAAAATCATGAGAAAAAGTCGATTTATATCGCGATCAAGATCACTTAAAAAGAACGTTAAACGCTAAATACCTACGTTAAGCTTGTATTGCAATTTCTTAACACGGGGCGATCATCATCGCATCGCACCGACAACGGGGCATGAAATCCGCCTATATGTTTCGCCCGCGGCCGGCCGTATATCAATTGTTCTGAAGGGGAATCCTTCAAAAATTACACACTTCGCACTCTGCGAGCGCGCTCTAGTGGTAGTGATTTATTTATTTCACTTTAAAAGCGTCGTAAATACAAGCTAAGCCTTCGCGGTAAGCCGACGCAAAGATCGATTTATGCAGCTAAAGTGTCTTAAACGCCGACTAAAATTCAGTTAGTCAGTTCTAATCTAGTGCTAACCTATATCTGCATCACTGAAACCTCATTTGTTTTATGAATCGGCGTTGTCTACTTGGAGATTAAGCAACTGGATAAAATTCAATGCAATGGAGTTTTACACAACTTTTTGGATATCAACTAACGGTGAAGAAAATAAATTCCAACCGAGGTATACTTATTACTCTTATTAGTTATTACTTATTACTTAACTACTTTTCCTTTTCATATTATTAGATCTCATTACTGAAATAATCTAACAAAAGCTCATTACTACATTACTTATCTAATAAGTATTATCCAAAAACTAGTTACCCAGGAGAGGACTCATGAGTAAGCTGCCAAAAGACCTCTAATATTGGATCATTAAAGTACCTAAATACAATTATTAGGTAGGTATCTAGGGAGCCCGGAGCCAGCCAATAGGTAGCCAGCTGTACTTAGTAGTCATGCAAACATTTGAAAGTTTTCGCCTGTACTTATAATAATAAATACCTACCCAATAGCCGTTCCCTCGGGCTAACGTGTACTTAACATGTACAAAACCCAAAATGTATAAAACATTTTTGGCTTTGTACATTTTGCCTATTGAATATTTCTGAAGAAGTGTACATTTTGCGAATTTAACATATTTTTGCATGTAGACGACTTAGGACGAGTCTCTACAAAATATTGTCTAGGTACTTTCGTTCTTAAATTTTTTTTATCTTATATCTTACGCTTATAATATCGTCGGTATAGTCTCCGTAGATAATAGTTTTTGTTTTTGCCCCGAGCGCGGACTCGATCAGAGTGAGATAGTGCTATTACCGAGAGAGATACAAACATTAGGGATGGCTGAATTTGGTCTGCCGTCTGGCATTCGAGCAAAGAGTTCTTTCGAGTTAGGTACTTCTCCAGTGAGCAGGATGCAGGTGGCGCAAGACCGACGCATGTGGAAGTCCATGCAAGAGACCAATGTTCAGGACTTCAACCAATAGACGACCACAGCTGTACAGCAGCTACGCTAAGTACCTACCTGTAGCAAGTCTTGTACCGTACCTACCTACTACCTAACAAGTACAATCTACAAGTGAAAACCCAAACTTAAGAACGTCATAAACGCCCGTCGATTTCAAGTTTTTCTCCGATTTGTTTACCTTTTAAAACAGATCAGGAAAAATAGATTATACTTACTTGCCTCGAGTTCGGGCCATTAACTCGTACGTCGTCGGTCTAATGAAAAACGGATTAACGCGGCTTATGTTAACCTAAACGGGGCTTTAGATGGTTATTCCCTCCAAATGAGCTTCTAGTGAATTAACGCTTACGCTCGAGTCTTGACATGATGGATGAGATTTCAAAATTTGTTTGATTAGTTGCGGGAAGGATGGCTGTTAATATTTTTTGAGACGCTAATAGACTTTTTGCTTTGGCTTAAGAGGCTAATACACTATTATAAAACCATTTACACTATTAAAAAGTTTTTATACCCATTGAAGGTTAGAGATTTTCGAAATAATGTTGCTGAATTTTATGCAAAATTCGCATGGCTCTCCATTTACTTAGCTGCGTACTTACCTACCTACATTGGCTGGACGGAATAGTTCTACAATTGTCTTAATTCCAGTCTTAGGGTAAAATGCCCAGTGTCCGGCCTCCTAAGGTACCTATCTGCTAACTTAATTCACTGTGTCGTGTTCACACTGTTCAAAGTGTCGGTTCAATTTTGTCTTAATTTTTTCCGTCTAGCCCCTTCCGCACCGCGTGATAAGGAACTACGTTCCAAAAATGTTTTTTGTAAAAAGTAAGTTTTGTCCAGTGACCGGCCGTCCCGATCTATATATAGTGCCTGGCCACTTCATGTCTATCTGTATTTAGTCTCCGCCGGACATTTATTTAAATGTATAAAGTTTCGAGATAGACCCTATCCATTTATAAAAGAATCATCAAAATCGGACGAATCTGCGAAAAGCTATACTAACCATCGTTTCACCTCACCGTATTTTATTTTTCTTACTGATTTTCTATCTACCAATATTAATTTTGTTTGATTCATTCAAAGTGTAACAGTCAACATCGTATAACAATCGTAATTAAAGGCGGGTAAAAAAGCCGCTTTCAAACCATTCACACGGCGAATAAAGAGAAAAATTTAATCAAAATCAATTTGCCACGAAGCTATTCACCGGAACCCCTTTTAGCCCCCAACTTGACAATATGCTGAGTCGCGTTACGGAGACTTCTCGCCTCTTTGCGACACCGTAATCGAAGGGGACGTTCCGCGTTTGTCATTCTACCCTATATAACAAAAATCAAACTGAAAACTTCCTTATTTAAACTACCCTAAGGTTTAAATTACTCAGCCGTTGAATTTGCAAGCATCATAAATTTTATGGCACTTTAATACAGCCGTAACAACATAATAATAATAGGGTAAATGTTTTGGTAAGCCATAAATAAATGGAATTATATTTCGCTGCGGGAAGACAAATTCGGCGACATGATAGCGTCGCGAAACTTTGAAAGTGATTAAAGTCCTATTTAGCTGTGATTTATTTTGTGATTCATGATTTCATATCAAGAAAGCGACTAACTTTGCCTGCGGTGTAATATCTAATTTGATTAATTATTTTATGGTGTCACTTTATGTCGGGGACACCGCTGACCGCACAAAATACAATGTATGTACAACGTTGGTACTAATTGTGCCTAAGTACCTACTTTATGAAAAAAGAAATGTTCAATACCTAAATATTTCAGACCTAGGTATACCACTTTATAATTTCATCTTATTCACTTTCGAGGGAAGCTGGAAGAAATCTCTACTCACAGATAAGCTTTACCTTTGTCCACTAATTCTATTATTATTTTTAACACTGTTTGTATGTACAAAAAACAGAGGTCACCAAAGTTACCGCGCCCGCCGCGGGCGCAAACCGCGCCGTGGAAATTGCTACTTCATTTTCTATACAAATCTACATTCTACGGAGGCCGCGGGCCCGCAACCGCTGCGGGTGCGGGCGCGAACCGCGCCGTGGAAACTCAGTCGCGACTTTCACCGTCCGTCCGTCCGTCTGTCACAGTCGATTATTTTAGTAACTATTAAAACTATCGAAATGAAATTTGTAATAGTTGTGTATAATAGTGGCCCAACATCACTGGAATAAAAAAGGGGAAAATCGGGTTTGAAATAATTTCAAAGTAACTAGTTAATACTTACTTTAACTTTATGGACACTTTTACCTTTTCAGTTATTCTTTAGGTATTTCGGTAGGTATATTGAAGTTGATTTATTTTTTCCCAAATTATAGCTCGTGTAAAAAATGTTTTGTGAATTTAAAAAAAACCAGAAATAATTATGGTCATTAGAAGTTTATGTATACAGGAAAAATAAAACCAACGTTCTAACCTGCATAGTTTTTTTTATATTATCTAACAATAAACCTCTACAAACAAAGTTAAATATTATCTATCGTTTTACTTGAATATTTTTGCTTCTGGAGTACGGAACCCTCAGTGCGCGAGTCCGACTCGCACTTGGCCGGTTTTTCTAAATTAATATGATTGCAAATCAAATATAGATACCCTATTTGATATGTGATGTACCTAAGTAGGTACTTTTTACTATTTTTGCGATCTCACCTGATAAGAAGATAGATTGAACACCAGCTTGGAATGTATTAGTTACTAGGTAGTTATTCCTATTTATAGCAGTTCAATTAACCCCTTCAGTTTCTACTCAGCATCGTATCGGAACGCTCAATCGCATGGCGGCACAAAAAGACTCCCAACAGACTTTGAAAATAATATACCTGTGTTCTCACTGAGTATATAGCCTATCTTCTATAGATAAAAATCTCGTGTCACGATGGACCTACTTATGTTTGGGATAAACTCGAAAACTACTGAACCGATTTTGATCAAACTTCGTAACTATCTGTAATTTGGTCCCACTTAAAAGATGGGATAGTTTTTATCTTACTTATTGACATCAATATTTGTTATTGCAAATTAAAATATGATAATTACACGACAGTCATATATACAGTTCGAGATTTAGGTTGCTAGGCAACCTAGCAACCTAAATCTCGAACGATATGTTATTAAGAGTATTATTATGTTGCTAGGCAACCTAAATCTCGAATGATTGCGAGATTGTCTTAACCCAAATAGACTACTTATCTTATTAATCCTTACTACACTAGCGGCACGCTATGATGGCCGGTTTGACACATTACAATAGTGATGTGGAATGTCAATTTATTCTCGAACAAAAAACAATTAAGTTTTGTTTTTGTACCTGATTAAATAGGTTTAATAAAACAAAAATGTATATGTTTATTTAATTTATTTGAACGAACTGAATATTTGAATGAAAATGAATATACATACTTTATATGCACACAAGAAACATATGAATACAAAAGATACCAAAAAAGGTGCCACAAAAGGCCATAATTAATCAGATTCGTCCATACTACTATTTTCACTGTCGTCACTGCTATCATCACCTACATTAATAATTATATGTTCGTTTTCTATAATATTATCTATTTTCACATCTCTTTCATAATCTTCCCTTATTAATTTAACAGTTCTATTCACAACCTTTTCCCAGTCTCCTTTAGTCACATGTTCACAAGCTTCTTCTAATAATTTTAGCATTTTTTTTGTGGTAAATGGGGGTTCTGTATTGTGTCTTGCAGCATATCCCTTAATTTGAGCCCAAACCAACTCAATCGCATTATACTCACAATGGTAAGGCGGTAACCGTATAACTCTGTGCCCATGTTCTAATGCTATTTCGTCAATGACGTATCGGATCTTGGTTGGTTTGTTTTCTTTTAAAAGACGTACTAATTCCGCTTTTAACATATTCATGTTTGCATCTACGCCATTTTTACGAAGCCATGCGACGATATCAGCTTTCTTTTGGGATTGGGCAGGTGGCTTGTCAATTTGCATCGAGTGGTATGGGGCGTTATCCATAATTATAATAGATAGTTCAGGGAGGCTACACAACATTGAGGTAAACCATTCAGTAAACTTTTCTCCATTCATGTCTTCATGATAGTCTCCAGTGGTTTTTGACGCAAAAGCCATGAGAGAACCTTCGACAAACCCGTTGATGGTTCCGGCGTGACAAATTATAAGTCGCGATCCTTTTCCTACAGGAACTTTGGAAGTAGATGCTGCTGTGTCATCGTTCCAAGAACGGCCTACAGTATGGTTAGCATTAAGCTATGTTTCATCCAAGAACACAACATTTTGCCAATTTTTGATTTCTTTCACTTGCCGTAAAAAAGTATACCTTGCCATCGCTATATCAAATCTTTCCATCAATATTTTGCGTTTGTTACATTTTTTGTATCGAAATCCAATGGTCTTCAAAATCTTCGTTAAAGAACTTTCCCCACCGAAGAATAATCCAGCTTCCTTCAGTGAATGCACCAACTTTTTTCTTGTTGGATACTCCTTCTGTAAATAGTAGCCGTAAACATGTCTTCGGATAGCATCGGCATCAAAGCTATCGATGCCTACGACTGGTTTTGCTCGTTTTCTCTTTTTTGGTGTGTGAAGTTTATTTTCTTCTGTGCCAGTCTCGCCATATTTTTTTTTAGTTATCCGTCTAACAGTTCGTTGTCCAATATTAAGCGCATCAGCTACGCGTTCAACCACTGACGTTATAGGTAAAATTGGCCCTCCATTTTGAGCTTCACGATCGAAATAGTTACGAAGGCGTATTACGAACTCACGTGTCTGACTATTTAGAACAGTTCTCTGCGTACGTTCGGTCATATCGACGAAATCCACAACAAAGGGCTTGAACAGAGTCCAAATTAACGAGCAAGGGTCAACAGTAATGCAGTATCAATATTTGAAATCCAAAGCCAGGTCAAAACTATATCACAATCGCATTGCACTGACAGTTTATACTTTTCGAAGCAACGTCAATTCGAAACTGCTTTGTTTTGCATTGAGCATTGACGCGAGTTTGCCGGAGGTAGTTGTTGTGCTAGCCAGCGATCCTATGTGACGATCGTATTAGATTCCATTTTTAAAAATTTTCAATTTAGAAAACCAGATGCCGAGTTGTGGTATATATCATATAAAAATAAAAATTTTACCTTTTGTATGAAACAGCTGATATTTTTTTGCGATTTCAGAGGTTTGTCCACATAGTGAAAATTGTTCATATTCACAAGTACATTCACCCCTTAAATGGTGCAAACTGATTTTTCTACACTTGTATACATTTTAGTAATCAATTTAATAAATAAATTTTGAGTCCTAAACCTAAAACTACATTCGATAAAATTTATGAATCTCTGCACATCACTATCGTCAATAAAGTAATACAATTATTTCCTTCAAAGTCGTTATCAATTAATACGGAACTTCATGAGCGGACAAACGTCAAACCGGCCATCATAGCGTGCCGCTAGTGTAATATTATAAATGCGAAAGTGTATTTGTTTTTTGGTTTGTCTTTCAATCACGCCGCAACAGAGCAACGGATTGACTTGATTTTTGCATGGGTATAGTTGAAAACCTGGAGAGTGACATAGGCTAATTATATAAGCATAGGCGTTTTATCCCGGAAAATCAAAGAGTTCCCGAGTGAATTTAAAAACTAAATCCACGCGGACGAAGTCGTGGGCATCAGCTAGTAGGTATATAAATTGACAGGTGAGCAGACATCAATGCACTTCGCAAGGTAAGTACTAAGTAGGTACATCCAACAAAAACTTATCTTATGGTGCGACTTTCACCGTCCGTCTGTCACAGTCGATTATTTTAGTAACTATTAAAACTATCAACATGAAAATTGACAGGTGAGCAGACATCAATGCACTTCGCAAGGTAAGTACTAAGTAGGTACATCCAACAAAAACAATCTAGTCGTTCACTCGTCCGGCTAATGGGCTATTAGCCCGAGCTAGAGCAGAGCTCCACACGCGAGCAATTGCAGATAAGAAACACATTGTGGACAGGTTATTTGCACTGTACGCGTGAACTGACTTATTATATTCCATTGTTTTTTGCTTTTTTAACGTCTTGTTCGATAATTTTCTATAGTTTTTGTAATTCCAATTTGTAATTTTCTCTATTTCTATCGGGCAAGGTTCTACCTACAAATAAACGATAAGTACCTACGGTAAGATACGAGTAGGTAGGTACATATGTTGGGATGGTTACAGGAAGCACAGCAATCAGCATTGAAGACGAGCTCGGTGTATAGACGATACCTAGATCAAGTGAGACGCTGGCAGCCGATGGACACTCGCGCAAGCAGCATAAGAACATTGTCCTTGTTCGGCTAGAGAACATTGTATTAAATTAATATTGGAACGTAGTTCCTTATTGCGCGGTACGGAAGGGGGCTAGACGGAAAAAATTAAGGAACCGACACTCGACTCATTTTTGAAACCGACACTTTTTTGTTGAATGTGAATTTTGCATTGTGTTCGGTATTTTTATAATTTCCACATGTAGAAATTGTTTAAAATAAAATTTAAAATGGAAAATTCGGTCTGTCGAGCTGGGATTCGAACCATCGACTGTGAACTATTAGGCGACTGCCGGAGCCACTAGGCTACGGAGACGCAATGTTGTATCGCGAAAATACCGAACACAATGTAATCGAAAGGAACTATGTTCCATCCGGGTTTCCCTTGACACCTCTCAAGTTTTTATACTTACCTATTAATAAAATTATATCCAACAGTGGACGTCTACTCGATTCGAAGTCGTTAAATTAGTTTTTTAAATTTTCTGTATTCTTACGGGACTAAAATAATTCTTGTTCCTGTATAAAAAATGACTTGATATCTTCGAGATTGGTTCAGTAGTCGTGAGACTTATCTTAATCTAACAACTGAACCAACACTACTCAGACTCATTTCGCACTGTTAGCACATATTTCTCGTAGTATCTACTTATAGTTGAGCGGCAATAGACACTTAGGGACGTGAGCCCATCTATAAAATTTAATTGATTTGTAGGTAGAAACGATAAAAATGTCATTAACTTAAGAACTAAGTACTGTCTGTAGTCTGTACCTGTGGCTTAACTTAATACATGTACTACGTTACGTGTACAACGTAGTACAACGTGTACTACGTTAATAAAATGAGAGAAATGAAAGAGCATGCAAAATGACAATGACATGCCTATTTTAAATCACAAACTATACGCTCGAACAGAAATCATCACAGAATAATGGCTTCGCTTACCTATACAATAAGGTAGGTACCTACCTAATTCCACAGTTCTATCAAAATAATGAACCAATTTTACAGCGCCTATTACAAAAATTGTGAAGTTAGGTATCTATGCATTGCGAATCGCAAATATTTTGTGAACTGTACCTACCTATATCTATTAGATAAAATATTATATAGAATTGTATATTATTCATACTAAATAATAAGTCTATGACATTGTTATCTTGTTATTTAACTATTTATCTAAGTTACCGATCTAGTATAGGTAATGTTAGATAATGAAGCTTTCTTATGCACATACATAAATCCAACGAGACCCTTACAAGCAATAAATTCTTACACAAAGTGTAAAGCAGTGTAAGAGGTAATATTGCGCAAACGTGCGATATTTATTTAAGTGGCAAAGTAGAGCGGAATGGGCTGAGTGCGAACGAGCACTCGGCGGCAATGGTCCACGACTAATGCGCCTCATTGCCCAGAAGTTAGAGCTGCCACTGAAAATACATAGCTTGAACAGCCTAACGGATTAAGGTGCGGAATGAAAACTGAAAGGTCGACGGTTCGATCCCCACCCGTGGAACTGTTGTCGTACCTACTTCTAACACAAGCTTTCCGCATATTTTGAAAAAAAATTTGCTTCAATCATTGCCTATAGCGTATAGTCTTAAATTGTATTGATTGGCTGGAATATGTGGTATTCTTACTTCAATAACAAAAAACAAGCAACAATTCATATTCTAGCTAATAACGATAGAGTGTCGGCTAATTTCAGAGTCGATTGCGATCATCACTCTCTAGCAAACATTGTGACAATCCCGCAACTGGATTTGTCTTCAATTCATTTTGAACGGGATAAATCTTCTTCCGAAGATCACGAATGCGCCCTATAAAAGCAAAGCTTAACTATTGTTAGGTATATTGGAACGTAGTTCCTTATCGCGCGGTACGGAAGGGGGCTAGACGGAAAAAATTAAGGAACCGACACTCGACACATTTTTGAAACCGGCACTTTTTGTTGAATGCGAATTTTGCATTGTGTTCGGTATTTTCGCCTTAGAACACGGCGTCTGCATGGCCTAGTGGTTAGGGCAGTCGCCTAAAAATTCAACGTCGATGGTTCGAATCCCAGCTCGACAGACTGAATTTTCAATTTTATTTTAAACTAGCTGATGCCCGCGACTTCGTCTGCGTGGATTTAGTTCATAACATACCGCGGGAAATCTTTGTCACCCTCCAGGTTCTCAACTATACCTATCCAATAAATCACGTCAATCCGTAGCTTTGTAGCAGGAAACATTTGATCGTCTTGCTCGCGGCATTGTTAATGATGATTCAAAGAGAAAACATATTACTGATGATATTATCAATTACGTTAAACTATAATTTTTATAATTGTTTTTAACCATAATTAACCAAATACAAAATTACGTTTAGCTGTCATTTACGTTTTGTTATTCCACTGTCATTTTCGTTTTTTTTATTCCATGTCAGATGCATTTTTGTTATAACAGGTTTTATATTGACTTGACGGAAACGCGGTCGAACGGGATAAAAAGTATCCTATGTCCGTCTCCTGGTTCTAAGCTACCTCTCCACCAATTTTGAGCCAAATCGGTTCATCCGTTCTTGAGTTATAAATAGTGTAACTAACACCACTTTCTTTTATATATATAGATAATTTCTAAATGTGGAATTTTTCCCTAATTTTTAGGGTTCCGTACCCAAAGGGTACCAACGGGACCCTATTACTAAGCCTACGCTGTCCGTCCGTCCGTCCGTCCGTCCGTCCGTCCGTCTGTCAGCGGGCTGTATCTCGTAAACCGTAATAGATAGACAGATGAAATTTTCACATATTATGTATTTCTATTGCCGCTATAACAACAAATAATAAAAATTAAATTAAATTAAAAAAATTAAATTAAAATATTTCCATGGGTAGGTACATGAAAATATTTTAATTTAATTTTTTTTAACGGAACCCTAAAAGAGTGAGGCCCGACTCGCACTTGGCTGATTTTTTATTGTATAAATTGGATAAAATGTAATTGTACTACTAACGCCATCTGTGAAAAAACGGTAACTCCACCAGTGTAACTCTTTGGTTTTGTAACAGTGCAATAGAAATAAACTAAATAATATAATTCATCGTAGTTAATCAATTTAATACTAGGTAGACGACACCACTAGTTTATTACAATTCCTTCACTAAAATTAATCGAAAGGAACTACGTTCGACCCGGGTGTCCCTTGACACCTCTCAAGTTTTTTTCAATATAAACCTATGACCCATCAAAATAAATGAAAGTTGTTTTAAGGTCGTCAGTTGAGAGAAATTCGTATGATGTACCTACTTACCTACCTAACACTTCTCAATCACACTCTTGATAGAGTGGGCATCTAGTGGTTGCGGCTGCAGGGGATGATCAGTCGACATTAGCCTCCTTAGTTTTGGGTCGCACCACCTCCCGCGCGATGCTCCATCACCTGTGACGGTGGTCAGTGTTGCGGGAGCACTCCACCACAGTCATCTGGGTCACTGCTTTGACCAAATCTCCTCCTCTAGTGGGTAAGCGTCCTCTCGCTACCTTCCTAAATACAACTGCGCGAAACGGATTTCGCTATAAGCTATAAGTATTTGTTTAAGCGGCGGCGTGGCGGTGTGCGAGGACCCTCAAACCTTCATAAAATAAATTTTAACACCAAATCCACTTACGCTGTTCACCGTTCGGCCATTTAGGTGTAGGAGAGTAAACTAAGCGAGCCAATATTTGCGGGCGGGTGTTTCCATTTCTCCCGGGAAATGGTCCAGAGCCCTCTACATTCTACAAGATTAAAGACTCTGGGAAAGAATTATTGCAGGTCGTCCGTTTTCGCTTTGCCTGTAGGCACCTACCTACGCTTTTTCATCGTAATACCTAGGGATAGGTGCCTAAATAAGCAGCTTACCATAAAAAATACGTCTACCTATACGTAATAAAGCAGCCTTTTAATTAGATATTTTTTTTAATTAACCGACTTCCAAAAAGGAGGAGGTTCTCAATTCGGCCGGTATCTTTTTTTTTTTCTATGTATGTCCACCGATTTCTCCGGGATTACTAGACCGATTCGCGTGATTTTTTTTTAATCGACAGAGGATGTTTGCGAAATGGTCCCATAAAAATGTTAACCTTCAACTCCTCAAACCTGATGCTGCAGGGATATTGCTCACCTAAAATAAAGAGATTTAGGAAATGTCGATTACGAATTATTATTGTAGGTAACAAGTATGGACTACATCATGGAGCTCAAGGTCCTAGCTCCTCAATCCTGATGCTGCAGGGTACTGCCTACCTAAAACTATGGGGATTTAGGAAATTTCGATTACGAATTGATATTGTAGGTAACAAGTATGGACTACATCACGGAGCTCCAGGTCCTAGCTCCTTAATCATAGGATACTACACTTATAAGCTTAAAATAAAAATTCTTTAAAAAGTCAAAAAACCGACTTCTAACGCCACTACAAAGTATAAAAATAATTTTAGTTTGTCCACGTTTGTTGAAGTCGGGCGGGCCTAAAATACAAACTATTAAACCGACTCGCGATGCTCGCTCGACTTCTACAAACGAGTCTCTCATATTGTGTAGCCTGGCCTGGCCGCACCTCTTTGCAGCCAGGTGTAAACAGGTATGATTTCGATAAATTTATACGTTTATAACATATATTTATTAATTATATGTCAAATTGAAGCTAATTTTTTTCTATTAATTACCTATCATATATGGTTGCTTAATTGCAGCGTTGTGCAGCGCACAGAACCAACGCATCGATCCTTAAACAATTAAAGATCACGAAACGGCTATCTACCACCTGTCTCCAGAGGATCCTTGATTATTTCGGCCACATTGCCAGAAGAGAGGGACACAAACTTGAAAAGATTGTCGTTACTGGCAAAGTGGATGGAAGGAGACCTCGGGGACGAAGCCCGATGCGCTGGTCGGATCAAATCCGCACCGCTCTCGACACCAAGATCCACGAAGCTCTCCATGTCGCAGAGAACCGGACGACATGGCGCGACATCGTCCATAAAAAGATCATTGGTGGAAGGGGTCACGACCCTCAGTAATGGGGAATACGACGAAAGGAGGAGGATGGTTGCTTAATTAAATCTGGCCTCAAATAAGGGTTACTGGCTGTTAAAGATAATAAATATTTAAGGTAGAGTGAAAGAGAGTTACCGCGTAACATCATTTGTCAGACGAGGACAGCGATTGCCGGCTGTGCGACGCTTTTAAGCCATTGCGCATGCGTCGAATGTTGTGTTCTCAACCACCGGGGAGTAATAGAGACGACTTATAATAAATACTCCAAAAAATATGTAATTTTTTTCAAAATGACAAATTTAAAAATTGCAACAAAAAATTAATATTGATTTGATATATCGACGGTCTAATTAGCAATTTGTCTAACTCCTTATTTTTTAGAGGGTGATTTTTTTAACATTTTGATGTACTTAGCAATAATCCAATTTCAAATTATTTAAATGATTCAAACTTAAATATTATATCTCTATTAGATATTAATGATATTAAATGGTTTTTTAAAATGATAATAAATTTTGAACTAATTGTTTTTTTCGTACAAATAGAAGATTCTCTAAAATGGAGTTAGACAATTTGCTAATTAGAACGTCGATATTTAATATTGATTTAAAAAATTAAAAAATAAAACCAAGGTGACTTAAGTAAAAGAAAATTTTATTGCGAAAGTACTATTCGAAAATTTTATTAGATTTTATTCAAGTATTTAATCGTCTGTTACATATTAATTAAACATTTAAGCAAATTAAAAATTTAAAAAAATTATCTTATAATTCTTATATTTCCGTAACTCTTATTTAAAAATCTGAATCATCGGAGCTTTCAGTTGTATTATCATCGGAGCAGTTGTATTATTCGACGCATGCGCAATGGCTTAAAAGCGTCGCACAGCCGGCAATCGCTGTCCTCGTCCGACAAATGATGTTACGCGGTAACTCTCTTTCACTCTACCTTAAATATTTATTATCTTTAACAGCCAATAACCCTTATTTGAGGCCAGATTTAATTAAGGAACCATATATGATAATTAATAGAAAAAAAATAGCTTCAATTTGACATATAATTAATAAATATATGTTATAAACGTATAAATTTATCGAAATCATACCTGTTTACACCTGGCTGCAAAGAGGTGCGGCCAGGTGCGCAACGGCAACCGTGATTTTTTAGAATCTTCATATTAATTACCGTGATGTAGACGTTATTTTATTTAAAAAATAAATAAACGAAATATTTTACCAAAAATCAATTAAAAATAATTTAATTAAAAATAATGGCGGCCAAATTTTGATAGGCACCCTAGTAAATATATATTCTCTTAATTATAAATAAACATAAAAATTTGGTTTTAAACAAAAAGTCGATGAACGCACCAATCCTGCAGCGGGATCTCGTACTACTACCACAGTATAACGAAGAGAATCAGTAGTTCGACGCCTTTGATCTCGTCGTAAATGCCGCCAGCGTCTAGACATGCGTCGCGACAGTGTATCTATGGTAGGGTTGTCACAAAGAAACAATTTCTATTAATATTTATAATTTGTACTATATTTCAGATCAACATTACAATAAACAATAATAATTAATCAATAACCAATAATTAAAAATAAATTAAAATTAAAATATTATTAGTTGAATCAACAACAAATCAGTTTCTTGGCTGGCCACTTCAGCAGTCGTACGTATGCAAATCAATTCCGCCGCATGCAAACATACTTATAAAAATCGGCCAAGTGCGAGTCGGGCCTCGCTCTTTTAGGGTTCCGTTAAAAAAAAATAAATAAAAATATTTCCATGTACCCATGGAAATATTTTAATTTAATTTTTTTAATTTAATTTGATTTTTATTATTTGTTGTTATAGCGGCAATAGAAATACATAATATGTGAAAATTTCATTTGTCTATCTATTAAGGTTTACGAGATACAGCCCGCTGACAGACGGACGGACGGACGGACGGACGGACGGACGGACGGACAGCGTAGGCTTAGTAATAGGGTCCCGTTGGTACCCTTTGGGTACGGAACCCTAAAACCATATTTTAGACTTAAAAGCTATACTTTAAATGATAGTTGTATAGTTAGTTGTACACTTTAGCTGTTGTTAACAGAATGAATATATTGTATCAGCCGTTAATTTATGAAACATTATAAATGAGAGATAAATGTCACACAGACAACATGAAAACAAGAATTTTAAGCACCATCAACATGGGGCCGCGACCCATAGTATCGGAGATATTATAAGCTTTCAAAAATCTGATCACGTGGTCACATAGACAAAACGAAAACAAGAAGTTTGAGTACCATCTACATGAGGCCGCACCCCATAGTGTCGGAGATTTAAACTTTCAAAAATCTGATGACGTGGTCACATAGACAACACGAAAAAAAAAGTTTGACTACCATCAACATGTGGCTACACCCCATAGTGTCGGAGATATAAGATTTGAAAAATCTGATCACATGGTCACATAGACAACACGAAAACAAGAAGTTTGAGTACCATCAACATGGGGCCGCGCCCCATAGTGTCGGAGATATAAGCTGTCAAAAATCTGATCACATGGTTACATAAACAACACGAAAACAAGATGTTTGAGTACCATCAGCATGGGGCTGCACCCCATAGTTTCGGAGATATAAGCTTTCGAAAATCTGATCACATGGTCACATAGACAACACGAAAACAAGAAGTTGGAGTACCATCAACATGGGGCCGCCGAACCCGAAGTTTTTAGGGTAGTCATCTCACAAAATTTCACGCAAATCGATTTAGAAATCACGGAGATATGCATATCACATGCAGAAAGACACAACTTCGTTTTTGAAAGTCGGTTAAAAAATTAAGTTAGTAAGCCTAAGGTACTTCTTATAACATCAGCTATCTGTCAGTTAAAGTCCGGACAACACCAGTCCAGCCGTTCCCGAGAAAAGTAGGAACAAACAAACAAACAGACAGACAGATAGATAGACAGACAGATAGGCAAAAAGTACCGAACCGAATATAAATTTAGTAAAAAATCTGTTATTTTGACATTACAAACAGATAGCTACTTCAATTTTATTTTTTATATGTATGTCTGTATAGAGTATAGATATACTCGTAGATTTATAGATAATAGGTAATGAAAAAATAAATTAACCGTATAACAAGATTAAATATTTTACGCAAGCGTAATACGACAACCTTTAAATGTAGCTCCCATCTAAGCCGCGCTTACACGGGAGCTTACCTCGCTCCGCACTTACCGCACCCACCGCACGATTGCCCTGTCAAACCGGTTTCGTCGACACTCTGTATGAAACTATACTATCCTTACTCTGTGCTACTACTGTCAAACGACCCACAAAGCCTTATTCACCTAATTGAAATTAGGTCAGCATTTTTTCCTAATTCGTTTACCTTCAAGTCAGCTAAGGAAAAACAGATAGATAGGTATACTAATAGAGAACACAATTACCCAACTGGAAAAATAATGTGAGCACCACCCTGTCAAAAGGATAATACGGTAAGTAGGCTTTCGTGTATAAAGACATTTTTAATCGACTTGTAAAGCTCTTCCAGACTGACAAGACAAATTTACTCGTTAATGTGACGTACGACTGTAACATGTTCCTGAGGTGGATACTTAAGACACGTCCACACGAGATACGACACCGAAGACAATTTAGTCGTAGGTACTACATGTTTTCAGTCTAACATCATCATAACGTCTTCAGTCTTATCAATGTTTAAAATCATGTTTTGCCAGTAGGTCAAGGAAGTTAAGCGTAATAAGAATTCACTTTTATACTTACCTACGTATCTATTAACTAAATAAAATCTGGAGGGGTAATATAACTATCTAATTCCATGAATATAATGAGTACACTAACACTAGCTGATGCTCCGTTTCGCATTCACGTGGATTTATGTTTTTAAAAATTCGCCCAGATCAGAGGTACCCAAACTTTTTATTCTCGTAGACGATAGACATGGTCACTCCAACGTAGACCAGTCGAGTCGCCCGCGGACCCCTGGGGGTTCACCTGAACTACTTTAGGAATCACTGGCCTAGATGAAAATGCCTCGATTACTCTTTGTAAAACAGACACAGACTTATGAAAAATGTTTTTGGAGTTTACTCCTTAAGAATCGATTTTCATATACTATAAGGCGGCGTATGAGAAAAATTCGAGGAGTAAAATCTACTTATGAATGACCTCGTTACGTTTTTCACAACGATGCAAATTTCTACCCTAACGTTGAGTAAATAAGGTTGGTTTTTCTATGGTCCGAATGCAAAAGAGCTTTCCGAGGGAAGCCGAGCGCGTACCGATCGGGTCCGAGCGGCGCCGAGACGCAGCGAGCGCCGCGAATGCATTACGACCGATGTTTAGACAATCGTACTCGAGTAAACTGTATCTACTGGAGTATCTACTGGAGTAAACTCCAGTCGTGCGTCGGAGCTGACACACACACTTTTTTTTTGGTTAGGTATGCTATCAATCAAAAGCACTTTAAAAAGGTCCTAGGTATTTGAATAAAAACTTTTGTATCCCATTCTATTAGGTATAATATTCAATGAGTTTAATAATTAGAGTAAATTTTTTCGAAATCACAGAATGCCAATTTATTAGGGCGAGCGAAGCGAGCCCTAACACTATCCCACAACCTGAGCTTTTTTGTGGTACACTTTACTGAAAAACTATCACGCCTATAGATTTGTGCTTTAACATAGTCATTTAACTTCATATGAAGATATGTGTTATCTGTCAAAAAAAATATAATTTAACCAATTCGTCTTGACATGTGTTGAATTATAATTAGAAATAATTACGTATGCTTTTGTGGAACTTCCCCTCATTGTGGAAACTCTGCATACATAGAATAATTGTAAAAGTATTTTGAAAAGAGCAACTGCCGAGTTTCTTGCTGGTTCTTCTCGGCAGGAACGGCATTCCGAACCAGTGGTAGACTCATTGACGATTCAAAAGTACTTGTAAAAGTTTATTTGAATAAAAAACATTTCTATTCTATTCTATTCTATTCTATTAAAAAAATGAACATTAACAATTTTGTATCCATTGGATACAATGTTTTTTTACTACTAACGCCATCTGTTAGAAAATCAAAGAGTTAACATCGCTGCAACAGAACGTAATACCCGTTAGAAAAACTACGCGATCCCTCACAAAGCTCAGCTTTTTGCTAGTAATTTTATTTATTTGTATAAATTAGATATGAGTCGCATAATGTAACTGCATTGTGAGCTCGCCCTTAGCATCCATTCGCCTATAGGTAATTATACGGCATTAGCCGCCATTATAGCATACAGACGCTATCAATTTAATTCAATGTCCTTTGAGCAAACGAGCGGACAGACATCGATGCTACCGTGTCATTTGCTACCTACGTACCTACGTAGGTACATACCTAGTACCTACGTACCTACGTAGGTACGTAGGTACTAGGTACATGCAGTGTAACTGACTTACAAGCTCTCCCATCTGCCTTTGATTTTAAATAAACTGTAAACACTAGCTGATGCCCGCGACTTCGTCCGCGTGGATTTAGTTTTTAAAATCCCGCGGGAACTCTTTGATTTTCCGGGATGCCTATGTCTTTCTATATGTTATAATTTTCTTAAGGATCTTTTTTAATAAATTATAGCCTA
The DNA here is from genome assembly GCA_029955525.1 of Oeneis ivallda. NCBI lineage: Eukaryota > Metazoa > Arthropoda > Insecta > Lepidoptera > Nymphalidae > Oeneis > Oeneis ivallda. The sequence goes on along the minus strand of JARPMR010000003.1, from coordinate 8,242,288 downwards.
TGTTACTTCCTGATAACTTAGCTTTCTATTGGTGAAAAAATTGTTAAAATCGGTCCAGTACTCCAGTATTTACAGAGCCTATTCGATACAAACAAACAAACAAAAAAACCAAAATATCTTTCCTCTTTACTTATAATATTAGTATAGATTAGCGGTGTAGGTACTTTATAATATTAGTAGGTATGTACCTAACTAGCAGTTCTTCGCCAATCGGCAAAAGATCAAGCGAAGAATGCTACTTGCATAAGTCGTTGGCTACTGGCTATATTTTGAACTAGATTACTATGCCCGCGACTTAGTCCGCGTGAATTAAGGTTTTTAGTTCCCACGGGAACCCTTTAATTTTCGGGAATAAAATGTAGCCGGAATTAAATATGTGCTAAGTACCTAGTCCTGGGTATGAGGTATCTCCATTCCAAATTTCAGCCAAATCTGTTCATTCGTTGTAGCGTTAAAGAGTAACAAACATCCATCCATCCATACATCCATCCTCACAAGCTTTCGCATTTATAAAAGGTATAAGTAATAGGATAGTAGGATACCTACACAGCTTGCGCGGACTTGAGATCGGTGGCACAAGGGACGAAAAAATGTTGATAGCACATGCCGTCTAGAATGCAGAGGAATGGCATAAATATGGACAAATGTTGAGAGGCATTATGTAGAGAATAGAGAAAAGAGAAAAAGAAGAGAAGAGCAAGAGAGAAAACATGTAGAAGCCAGAAGGTCTGCTCGAAGTAGTGCAAAGCGGTTCCGTGCTGACCTGGGAGTCCTGAGAGAGTTATTTTAGTCTGTGCGATTCGGACACACCCATGCCGACGGCAGCTAAGCACAGGTGCATTCTTTTCCCTCACTCTCATAGTTTATTAGTATTACGTAGTTTTATTATTTTTTTTGTATTTAATTCTCTTTTTGATATCTATAATTACAATTTGTCATAGTCATGTAAAACTTTGTTTAGTTTAAGTTTCTTTTAGTTTTAATTTAAGACACGTCCGATTATTTGCTGCTTTTGTAGACACATTTTGTATTGGAGAGTGGCTAGTTCTTATCATGGCTGTATTATTTTTGTTGTTTTATTGTCATAATCTGTTGTGTGTCTAATAAATAAATAAATAAATAAATAAATAGTCCGATGGGCCACCTATCCTGGGATTCCTATCTATTTCTGTTATTTCCTATCTATCAATTAAATTCCTGACACGACCTAAAGGCCCTGAATATCAGAATAGACGGCTTTCATGCTCTCCAAAACACGGGATGTCACACCTAACTTATTCCCAACTTCGTGCTGCTAAGGAAAGTTTTAGGCAAATCCTAGTTGTGTAAATGTACAAACATTTATTATAGTTATTTTATTGTAGTACCTATACTTTCTTAAGTAGTTTCGTGTTCTGTAATTGAAGTGATGTATCGATTTTGTTACGGTCTCTAAATAGCCTCGGGTCTCGAGCTTGGTAACGTTTATGATAAACGACATCTAAGTATGTGAATATCTTATAAGAAAATTATTCGCTGAAAATAGATTAATAGATGCCTAGGTACTTATTGAGTAGATAGACAATTGTACCCACTTATGTATATTTAAGTTATACGCGGGCTGATTTTTTTTAACTTAGGCAGGCAATTTTAGCTTCCAGTCATCTTACCGGCTACTTTCTGGTAGAGAATTGACCAGTCTGTCCAAGCCCTTAGAGCCCTGAAGATTTTTAAAGAAGCCTAAGTAGGCACAGGTCTAAATAATTACCTACCTAATAGGGAAAATGCCCTGTGTCCGGCCTCCTAAAGTATCTGCTCATATAATTTAATTTTGCAACTTAATTCACTCATAACTTAGCTCTACAGAGGAATCAGTGTAAGTTTTTTTTAGTCGTGAATATACCTACTCAAAAATACATTTAAAATTCATTTGAAATATTTTCGGCTGCCAATTTTTATACAAAAAATGTTTTTGTAAAAAGTATGTTTTCTCCAGTGTCCGGCCGTCCCAATCTAGTGAGTAGTTTCGAGATACACCCTATCCATTTATAAAAGAATCATCAAAATTGGACGAATCTGCGAAAAGCTATTCGTGGTCATACCAATTTTAAAAATATAGCTTAGGTAGGTAGGTATATTATGCGTGTACGCTCTTCGCGCTATCTATATTTTTTTAATCTAGGTATTCCAAACCATTCGCTTCCATTCATGTACTCGTTCCTTTGGTTTGGACCAATAGCAGGGCTCGTTCGTCGTGAGCATACGGTTACTTATCGGATCTCTTCGAGTCTCCGGTGGTCAGCCTAGTTGGCATCGACAAGGACATGAGCGGACCTAGCTGTGTGCTATATATTGAAAACCTATTTCATTTCGGACTTTTTTTTAACCTTTCATCACCGCGGTGAACATTGAAACATCTCGCTGTTTTGTGTTGTGCATGTGCCATTACTAAACTCTTACGAACAATCATCCATCCAGCTACATGGGTATCATCATCGACGCTTGAAAATACGCCTGAAAAGTCAGTCAGTCACCGAGTTTGGACATCTCTCCGGTAACGCCGTAAGTACCTGCCTTTTGTCCAAGCCAAATTTTGGAACGAGTGAACTTTAGATTTTCACATCGACGGAACTCATTAACTTTCGTGTCCGAACCCAGATGACGTCACGGGACTCCTAGCTCGTACTAGACCCGTGTCGATACAATGCGAAGCATAATAGCCTACCTGAGAGCCTCCTCCAATTTTTTCATCGGTTGAAAAGAAAACATACTTGAAATAGGTATCTACCATTGATAGTAGGTACTGGACAAAGGTCTCCTCCATGGAGATTCCATCCTCCATTCACTTCACAGTGTGCTCAAGTTTAATAAAATACTTACAATAAATCAATTCAATCCTCAAAGCCAGTGCCCGGCCGGGGTAGGTTGGATACTGGAAGTAGCCTTTTATTGCTCCAGTAGGTACCTACACTGGCCTCTGATTTTTTTATATACCTAATGGAGCAATTTAACGCATATTTTACTTTTAAACCAAGCAAATAGACATTGGTAGGTATATTTGTATAATAAAACTCAAATCTTTTTAAAATAATGATTATAGAAGTAGAACTCGCCACTTAAAAATCACTTCTCCACTATTGTTTTCTGTAAGGAACGTGGCTGTCAACGCGCATGCTCTCACGTCTACTTTCAACGAACTAAATTCAAAAATTTTTGAAATTCGAACTAAAACCTTAATATTTTTTTACTAACGTCACATATCATTGCGCCTAAGTTGTAGATAATTAAAACAGTTCTTTAAAATATCGCTTAATAGTCTAGGCAATGAAGCTAGTGGACCCCAACAGCAATTCTTCAGGCGACGAAACTTTACAGAATGATAAAGTATCAGTAGGTAAACGTATTTTATAAATATCCAAAAAAAATTTGAACGGAAGTTAGGTATTTTTACCTAAACTCTTTTATGCTTAATATCTCAGTTCGACAAAATGCTCGGTCAAAACTTTCTTCACCTGAAACATTCATGTAAAGTCTAGAAACAAAATATAAAATATCCAAAATATACTCCTAGTTGAAACCACCAAATTTTGAAAAATAAGTTTTTTTCATGTAACTTGCAGCGAAAAATTGCTCTGTGAATTTTATTCACTGGAATGTCCTTTTATAGCCGTTTTGTACCTACAACTTGAAAATCCAAACAATATACCAAGAGACTATATTTTTTTCAAAAACTACCCTTTTACTCACAGTGCAAAATTTCTCCATCCATTTTTTTAATTGATATGATTACAATAATTTTTTTTGTATCAAGTATCAAAATATCCAAAAAAATAATCAAGCGCATTAAAAACTATAAAAATTTTAGAAAGAAATATTTAATATTTAATCCATCAAGGGAAGCAGGAGCGTGGTGAGTTGACGTAATGGTCCGGGAGCCAGTGACAGATTTTCATGACCAAGTCCCTCCCAATTAAAACTTCGTGAAATGCATTAGGGATTTATATTATGAATATTCGCGACCGTCAGCTGCGACTCCGTGGGTGGGGCGGGCAGTGGCAGCCTCCAACGCATGGAGAAAAAAAAAGTTTTTTAGTCATTTCCTCCCATTTGAAAAGGAGTTTGGCGAACGCCCATAGTGTTTCTGACCCAGACTTGCAGCCCACGTGCACGTATCAAACTTCTGATACTTGTTCTAGTAAACCAGACTAACAAAAAAGTTAATCAAAGTCAATCAAATAAAGTTGGGAGAAAAAAGATATTCAGTAGTAAATGATTAAAAATGAGGTTATGTTTCCATTTAATATATTTAAGACATATTACCACTTTAGCTTTGAATCAATCATTAATCTGTGCTTTGAATAATCTAATAGGCACAGATTATTATTACCTTACTTTACTTACTTAAAATGTGTAATTCGATAGTTCTGATAGGTAATGCGGCCAATGGTATTATCATGGAACTAGGAATTACGACTACGTATAAGGTATTATGATGGTGCATGGAACTAGGAAAACGACTAAGTGATGGTGGTTGTCATGCTGTTCTATTTTTTGGAAAAATATTACTACCGAAAATAGTAAAAACTAAGTAGGTATTTAAGAATCTCAGTAGGTATTCATGCACGAGATTTAATGATGATGGTGACTACTGACTGATCAGTGATCACTGAATACCTACATAGTGATGAGGTAAGTTCACACAGTGCAGCGGCTGACAGCGGCAGTGGGAGTTGGATTTATTTGACTCGAGTTACTCAAGTTGGTATGGCTACTGACTCGAATCGCAACCGAGTTGACTCGAGTTGACTCGAGTCGGTTCTTAGTAGCGTAGCGCGGCGCAACAACAACTTCAACGTCAACTCTAGGTGCGAGTTGAGACTCGTTACACCTTGAGTTGACTCGGTGTCGATCCGAGTTGCGACGGACGTGAATAGGTTATACGCTGTAGATCACGGACCGAGTTGATTAGAGTTGTTAAAAACTGAACTCAAGTTGACTCGTTTAAGATTTGATTCGAGTTATAGTTTGTTGCGAGTCATAACTCGACTCGCACATCACTAGATCGAATAAAATGGTCGATAAATACTCGTTATGTGAACGACTCACGTCTCTCTCGTATTCGGTAAAACCTTATACGTGAAAAATCGACTAGAATTGCCGCCGTGTGAAGTGTGAACGTAACCTAAGGCCTCGTTATCTTAGGCTGAAGTCACATCGTTGTGTTTTGTCCATATAAAACTGTCATTTTGTATCGAGTCGTATATATGTATCAATTTGTCTTTGCGATGCTTACTCGATTCCATACAAAATGACAGTTTTAGGTAAGTATGAGGACAAAATGCGACTCGATGCGCACAGACATCACAGGTGTGGTTCCAGCCAAGTTGACAATGACATAAATAATACAAGTTTATCTTTACCATAGAACTAGGAATAACGACTACGTATTTATGGTAAAATGCTTCGATAAGTATTGCCATTAGAATGGTTATTTATAATTTGTCGTGAATAATTGTATTTTTGATCCCCAACTTCTAAAAATATGGGGTTTACACAGAAAAATACTTTGATAATTATCAATTAAAATGAAATGAATCCTGAATCTGAACGGTTTTTAAAAGTTCTGGGTCAAACTTCGCCATTCTTCTTTGTCAGATATATAGAAAAGAAATAAAGTCAGCTAACCATAACATGGTCCACCATGTTATGGTCAGCTGACTTTAGTTTTCCTTCAAAATATTAGGTAAACTATAATCTGTCAAATTTTCAAATGGGAGGAAATGACTAAAAAACTTTTTTTTTTCTCCATGCGTTGGAGGCTGCCACTGCCCGCCCCACCCACGGAGTCGCAGCTGACGGTCGCGAATATTCATAATATAAATCCCTAATGCGTTTCACGAAGTTTCGCTCGAGAGGAAATAATTGACCGAATTTGTACCTGGCTCCCGGACTATAACGAGACTTTATCTATTCAGTGACGAGACTGACATTAGTATCTGCCTTTTGTGACGCGAGCCAGTACTCGATAATCGAATGTATGTCGTTGAGTCGACAGTTCAATTTTCAATCAAAAATTTTTGGCAACTACAGTGACTGTGTCGGTCGGTCAAATGGTTCTGAACTATATTGTCATGGTATTAAAGCGAAAAATCGCTCACAGATCTAAAACTAGTTTAAATGCTGAGACAAAAACTGCTTTAAGAGTGTATAATAATATGCAATTTTGTATTTTAAGTAACTTGTAATTAGGTAAAAAATAGTACGTCGTCGTCAAAAGTACGTCGCGCGTCTATCACTCTATTTCTCACTCACGAGAAAACGATAATTTGCCATCCCGCTCGAAAAGGGGCACGAAATCCATATCATAGCGACATTACTGCACAATTTTAAGGGCGCTAATGCAAATCCGTTAAACTATTGGAGTTTTCGGATCATTTTGTAACTAATTCGAACAAAATACAATGGAACTAAAAACTACTACACAGAGATTGGTCCTTTATCTCCAATTTTTGGTTTTGGTTTGGTGAAAAATCTTTCTTTTTAGTACTATAAAAATGCTGGGAGGGGGGTCCATAGTTTGATGGTATTTCAGGGATTTGTTCACATTAATTATGATAAAACTTATAGCTGAACTACTATACAAATCATGCCCGCGTGGAATGGTGCCCAGAATACTGGGTGTATTTCCACGTTGGACAGCCAGGCTGTTCCTTTGTGCACAAAATGAGCCAGCACTTCTGTTTTTTTTCCACATATATTTTTACATTTACATTTCTGATTTATACATTCGTTAAGTCGAGGTAATTACAAAGTTAGTGAATTTCGTGCGTCAATGCGTCAATTATTATAATAATACATTATTACTTTAATGGAGCTCAACATCGTTGGCGTGTAGGGAGCCAATGATCATCATTTCATTTTTCACAATGAAGGGATGCCACCTTGAGCCTTCAGTGTTGGTTCTCGTGATAATAAAGCAAACTGGTATCGCTCATTCCGGATTTTAAATATTCTTCAATGTCTAAACAAATATTATTGTATACTTTATTAAGTATAGTTCAATTTTGAAAAGTAATAATTTATTACAGAACCTTAATAATGATGTAAAAATTCTGTTCGAAAAATCGACTTCCAAAGTCACTGTAAAGTAATAGTACATTATGGTACAAGTGTGTAATGTTAGTGATTGCCGCTGAGGCGCCATTGAGACCCGAGCCGTTAGGTGATGGTCTTAAGATAGATATTGGCTGGAGAGTATGTTTTTAAGTCCACTCCATTCTTTGTTCCGACTGTACTTTCCCCAATTTTTTATAACTTAAAAATTAGTTATAAAAAGTTAGGGAAAAATTCCACATGTAGAAATTATTTAAAATAAAATAGAAAATAGAAAATTCAGTCTGTCGAGCTGGGATTCGAACCATCGACTTTTAGCTGTTTAGCGACTGTCGAAACCACAAGTGTGAAAGTAATGAACACAATGCCAAATTCAAATTCAAAAAAGTGTCGGTTTCAAAAAAGTGTCGATCTGTCTAGCCCCCTTCCGCACCGCGCGATAAGGAACTACGTTCCAAAAAACTCTATAACTAGTGGTTCGCCCCGAACTGAGACCTCGCGGTAACGGTTTCCCACTAGTGGTTCGCCCCGAACTGAGACCTCGCGGTAACGGTATCCCATGATTATTCATTCAATCGATACATGATAACCAAAACTGACATTATTATTATGCCCGTTTTCACCAAACATACCTAAATCATCCCCTAAGTAGGAGTCTCTTAACGTAGGTAGCTCCTAAATACAATCCTAAGTCCTAACATCCGTCCCAATATCCTTTTAGGTGTCCCGTACAGGATCGTGATAAATAAGTTGACAGAAAACATCAATCACCTAACTTATAGGTAGCCCGTAAAGGTTAGGGAACGTTAGTGAAAACATTGAATTATTTATCAAACATTGAATTTAACTCGTAGTTCCATGGGAATAGTTACTGACTGCGCCATCTATTAGCATTATTGTGAAGCTATGTTGATGCTATATGAATTACTGACGCCCATTAAAAATTAAATAATCTCGTTTCTTTATAATATTCATATAATTTTAGTATTTGTTGTTCAAGTACAGGATATAAGTGACCTAAAAACATAAAATCAGTTTGAAAATCCATAGCGGATTTTTCTAGAGAGCGTCTTCAAGCGAGCGTATAAAATCGCCACTTTGAAAGCCCCCCATTTCGTCAATTTTAAGGGAAAAATTAAAAAAAAAAATATTTTTGTACTCAGTTCAAAATTATCTTTAAAATGATACGTAACAATTTTATGTAACGCGATTTTTTTTTTTTTACTTCGCATTCGCTTCTATGAGAGCCCCCCTGAAATAAAGATTTTTATAACTTTTTAAGCCATTTTCGGCTGGAGGCCATCGGTTTACATATTATATCTAAATTTGAAGTAATTACGTTCAGTAATTCAAAAGTTATAAGGCTCTGACAGACGGACGGACGGACGGACGGACGGACGGACAAGTGCAAATCGCCCTAGTTAACTCAAAGACCTTCGCTTCGCTCGGTCGATAATTACTTATTCATTCAATAGATACGTGACGATCAAAATTGACATTATTATTATGCCCGTTTTCACCAACCATACCTAAATCATCCCCTTTGTAGAAGTCTCTTTACGTAGGTAGCCCCTAAATACAATCCTAACATCCCATATGTCATTTTCACCTTTAGTTGTCCCGTAGAGGTTTGTAATAACAAAGTTGACAGAAAGTGTCAACTAACTTAACATATGTAGCCCGTAAAGGTTAGGGAACTGTTATAGTGAAATCCTCAAGGCCTCAATCAAACTTAGGTATAGTTTTTTGGAACATTCAAATTAAATTACTTGTACACAGCGTCAACTATCGACACGATCAGAAAACATGTAAAAACAAACTGCAACGTGAAGTTTTATTGATGTTTGCTAAATGACTAAATAATAATTTTAATTGAATATATTATGTTACATATAAGCTGCATTTGCTATATGAGATGAGAGCGCCATCTATTGACATCATTGTGAAATTCTGTTGTTGCTGCTCATTAAAAGTTAAATAATTTAGTTTCCTTATTACATTTATCTAATTTTAGTATTTGTTGTTCAAGTACATGATATTACGCTAAAATTATAAAACTTTCAAGCCCCAGCTCTCAATGGTTATTCCGTTGTGAGGTCAAATATAATCTCCACTTTGAAAGCCCCCCATTTCGTCAATTTTAGGAAAAAAAATTAAAAAAAAATACTTTAGTACTCTGTTCCAAATTATCTTTAAAATGACGTACTGTAACCCTATGAAAAGCAAAAAATTTTTTTTTTCGTCGCTTTCGCTTCTATGAGAGCCCCCCTGAAATAAAGATTTTTATAACTTTTTAAGCCATTTTCGGCTGGAGGCCATCGGTTTACATATTATATCTAAATTTGAAGTAATTACGTTCAGTAATTCAAAAGTTATAAGGCTCTGACAGACGGACGGACGGACGGACGGACGGACGGACAAGTGCAAATCGCCCTAGTTAACTCAAAGACCTTCGCTTCGCTCGGTCGATAATTACTTATTCATTCAATAGATACGTGACGATCAAAATTGACATTATTATTATGCCCGTTTTCACCAACCATACCTAAATCATCCCCTTTGTAGAAGTCTCTTTACGTAGGTAGCCCCTAAATACAATCCTAACATCCCATATGTCATTTTCACCTTTAGTTGTCCCGTAGAGGTTTGTAATAACAAAGTTGACAGAAAGTGTCAACTAACTTAACATATGTAGCCCGTAAAGGTTAGGGAACTGTTATAGTGAAATCCTCAAGGCCTCAATCAAACTTAGGTATAGTTTTTTGGAACATTCAAATTAAATTACTTGTACACAGCGTCAACTATCGACACGATCAGAAAACATGTAAAAACAAACTGCAACGTGAAGTTTTATTGATGTTTGCTAAATGACTAAATAATAATTTTAATTGAATATATTATGTTACATATAAGCTGCATTTGCTATATGAGATGAGAGCGCCATCTATTGACATCATTGTGAAATTCTGTTGTTGCTGCTCATTAAAAGTTAAATAATTTAGTTTCCTTATTACATTTATCTAATTTTAGTATTTGTTGTTCAAGTACATGATATTACGCTAAAATTATAAAACTTTCAAGCCCCAGCTCTCAATGGTTATTCCGTTGTGAGGTCAAATATAATCTCCACTTTGAAAGCCCCCCATTTCGTCAATTTTAGGAAAAAAAATTAAAAAAAAATACTTTAGTACTCTGTTCCAAATTATCTTTAAAATGACGTACTGTAACCCTATGAAAAGCAAAAAAATTTTTTTTTCGTCGCTTTCGCTTCTATGAGAGCCCCCCTGAAATAAAGATTTTTATAACTTTTTAAGCCATTTTCGGCTGGAGGCCATCGGTTTACATATTATATCTAAAATTGAAGTAATTACGTTCAGTAATTCAGAAGTTATAAGGCTCTGACAGACGGACGGACGGACGGACGGACGGACGGACGGACGGACGGACGGACGGACAAGTGCAAATTCACTCAAGTAGACTCAAAGACCTTCGCTTCGCTCGGTCGACTAGTAATGAAAAAGTCACAGTTTGATTATAGGTGTCATTATGTGCCTAATTGCGGTGAACTTATAGTCTAGTCGACAAGTTGAAAATGGTACAAAATAGAGATACTGCTCTTAAAATTATGTGCGATAGCTCATTGGATCCGGAATGACGCCTAGAAAAATGTGCCAAAAGCGTGTATTAGCACATAAAAAATTGCAAAAGTTATAAACAATTAAAGATGAAAAAAAAATGGCATTTCGTATTTTGCCAATATTTCATAAACTATTAATATTTAAAAAATTTCAAAAAAAGATTCTGAAAGAAGAAGAAATTTTCAATTAAAATTCCTGACTAACGGAACTCTATCTCCATTATTTATAATTTTAATTTAACGCTGAAAATAGGTGAAAATGTTTAGGTTGCGCGTGCGGCGTCAAAAGCGAGTACGGCACATTAATTAATTTATTTAAGGTATTGAAATTTTTTTTTAAAATTTGAAAAAATTATGGTGTGTTTTGAAGACTATATATGATTTATTCTCGTTGGAAATTTTACTTAAAGTTAATTTTTCAACAAGTTAAACAATTGTTAACTAACAAAATTTTCTTGAACTTCCGTCTTAATTGTAAGTGAAAAAAAAAAATTTAAATAATTGTCGTAAAAAATTTTCGCTTCATAGAGCCTTTTTAACATACATACTTAACAAGATCGCGCCATAAAAGGTAAAAAAAAATTTATACTTTGTGTATAATAATTATTTTACTTAACAACATTACTTGGATTTTTCAGTTTTTGTTCAAGTATAAAAAATTATTATAAACAAAGTATAAATATTTTTTTAACTTTTATGGCGCGATCTTGTTAAATATTTATGTAAAAAAGGCTCTACGAAGCGAAAAATTTTTACGACAATTATTTAAACATTTTTTTTTCACTAACAATTAAGACGGAAGTTCGAGAAAATTTTGTTAGTTAACAATTGTTTAACTTGTTGAAAAATTAACTTTAAGTAAAATTTCCAACGAGAATAAATTATTTATAGTGTTCAAAACACACCACAATTTTTTCAAATTTTAAAAAAATATTCAATACCTTAAATAAATTAATTAATGTGCCGTACTCGCTTTTGACGCCGCGCGCGCAACCTAAAAATGTCGCGCGCAGACCTATTTTCAGCGTTAAATTAAAATTATAAATAATGGAGATAGAGTTCCGGGAGTTCAGAGTTTTTTATTGAAAATTTCCTCTTCTTTTAGAATCTTCTTTTAGAATCTTTTTTTGAAATTTCTTAAATATTAATAGTTTATGAAATATTGGCAAAAAAGGAAATGCCATTTTTTTTCATCTTTAATTATTTATAACTTTTGCAATTTTTTATGTGCTAATACACGCTTTTGGAACATTTTTCTAGGCGTCATTCCGGATCCAATGAGCTATCGCACATAATTTTAAGACTAGTATCTCTATTTTGTACCATATTGAACTAGTCAACTAGACTATTAGAGCCACTTTATGAGCAAGTGTGTTGAAAAAAGTTTTTAGTTTCTACACATTATGTTGACATTGGGCGTGTTTTTATGCTCGCTCGACTTCAGAATGAGGCATTAGAATTGAAAAGTTGGACCCAGAAATTATTGGGGAACCATCTCGAGAATTTTTTCTAGCAAGTGAAATAAAAATTATCCAAATCGGTTCAGAAATCTCGAAGAAACCGTTGTACATACAACACACGGTGTTTTAGGATCCCTAAAAAGTGTCATGCTCTTTTTATTTATTGTATTGTATTCATTCATAATACAGGAATCTATATAAATAAAAATGAATGTTGGTAAGCGCATAACTCAAAAATGGATGGACCAATTCGGTTAATTTATTTTTTTGTATGTTCCCTAAGTTCCACGGAAGGTTTTAATACAAAAAAAAACAAAAAACTAAATTCACGCGGACGAAGTCGCGGGCATCAGCTAGTCTTGAATAAAAACAGTATGTCACTTTTTTAGGGATCCTAAAATACCGTGCATAAGTTAAAAAAATAAGTGCTGAATTGAGAGCCACTTCCTTTTTGGAAGTCGGTTAAAAAGGTTTTGGTAACAAAGTAATCAATGAAGATTTTGCCAAAAAACAATTGTTTTTAAACATTATAGTGCTTCATAATTTTTTATACTTTTTCAAAATAAAGATGTTATTTTTTGGTTGTTTGAAGCAGATACATATTATTTTATTTTCAGTGAAGGAAATGAATATTAGTTAATATAAGCTGTTATGGCAATTTTATGTTGTTTTTGTTTAAATTTTCCCAAAATAAACTAATTCGGAAAAAAAAATTATGTTTAAGGGCCCTTAATTAAACTATTGAAATAGCTCATTAATTATCTGGAAGCTAAGTCGCTACAATTAGTGGTTGTATAAATAATTTAATGTTGAGGTACACATTTATGTTTATTATTTAGCATCGTAGAAGTCATGTAGTAATATATTATTTGTGAAGTCGCTTCGCTCGCGCACGCTAAACTATACCCAATAATTCAAGCATTAAGGTACATTATCGCGAAAACGCAGTTTAGATTTCAAAAACTCTGTTTCAATATCGATGTTCTTCGTGATATTTTTTTTGGATATTTAGGATAAGTGTGTAAATGTGACTACCTACTATGTTAAAAAAAAGAAATTGGATAGAGAAATTTTTCATTCCGAGTTATAAACAATTTTCAGTTGAAGTAAGATAAATAGATTTTGGTATGGATTTTTTTTTGGATTTTCTTACACGTTATGCTAAATTACATTTTAAGGACATTTGAAAATAAAAAATTGACTGAGCAATTTTCTGGTCGAAATTACGGACAAAAAAAGGAAACCTCTTTAAAAAATGACAGTTCCGTTTGAAAAAAGTTTTGGATTTTTATCAAGTACCTCTTATTAAGGCTAATAATTAGTTTGGTAAAAAAAATTGGACGGAGAAATTATTCTGTTCAAAATATTAAGCTATTTGTACTTTTAGGTATAAATACCCAACTTCCGCATGGATTTTTTTTTGGATATTTTTGTGTAAATTTTGGGTCATCCCATACTACAACCCTGCCAAGTTTCATCGACTGAGGATTTGATGCGGGGGTCTCCATACAACAAACCGCCCCATTGCCTAGACTATAACGGCTCAAAATCACAAGAGCATTCCTATTTTATTTTAAAATGATGTCCGAAATCATGGCCAGACACTGGTAAATAAAATAATATTTTATTTTTTCCCCCAGGTTTAACAAGTTGCAAATTGATAGTGTCTTTCTGTCGGTCTTTCTCTTGACAGATACTTAAACTGATAAGAAATATTATTTTCAAGGTTGAGAAAAGGTTGAGAACCTTTAAGTAGGTGAGGTTTAAGTAGGTATTATACCCTGACGGGTATAGAGATAACCTGCAACCTGAAAAACGAACACAGAATATTTTTAGCCAGAAAATTAATAAGTTTCCACGAAAATAAAAAACAAATCGCACGCGGAAGAAGTCGTGGGCATCAGTATAGCTGATATTATGAAACAAACTAAGTGTAGTTTGTATAATACTTATTATAATAGTGGAATACGCACGAAAACCACAAAATATAACTGCTCAACTGTAATGTTTCACATTATTTATAAATCGATTAATACTCAAAATATAGAAAATTATCTACTTAGGCTATATTTTATATTTCCTTTAGAAATTAAGAAAGCCATAAAATGCTTTATTATTAGCACGAATAATTTTGGTATACCTACCAAGAATTAGAATAATGCTATGGGTTGGGTAGGTAGGTAGGTAATAGACAAGTTACCTCACTTGTAATAGGTAGGCACTGCTCGCAAATTGAACATTACTTAAATCTAAACTGGAATCTCAATATAATTCCCTTTTTTCTTTTCCTCTTTATCTTTAGCTAGGATTAGGTTTCATTAAAAATTCTGATGGTACTTACCTACCTAGTACTTACTTACCTAGGTACTATTTCAGAACGATCTTATGAATTTCAGTTCATTTTCAGCTGATGCTTGCATTTGAAGCTTTAATCATAGGTTTTAATTTGTAATTAAGTGGGTAGGTATGCCAGTTTTGAATAGGATAGGATATAATGGTAGACTATGCACAAAACGAAAGGAAGCGATGCGGTACTATAACAATGCCCGCCCGTCTGTCCGTTCTTCATTAGCACTAAATAGCACGCGAGACTATGGCGAAACGCAAAAATAACGTCCTTGCGGTCAGCTGAGGCGGCTACCTTTTGTACTCTCAAACATTTGTTCCTCCTAATAATTTCATTAATATCTATGTATCTAACTACAATACTTTGTAGTAGGAGAGCTCGTAACAAAATATAAATAGGAAGGGTGGATTGGGGGGAGGGGGGGGGGAGGTGAACATAGGAGCGTCCATAGTAGATATACCTAATAAGAAGAATAATAATTCGATTTTAAGCCATAGATATCTAGGTATTTAGTTAGAGATTGTATCTAATGGGAACAGCACTTTATTGCTTACTTAATTCAAATTTTAAATTATCTATATACTTAATATAGTAGGTACCTATTCAGACCTTTGAGTAAGTATTAAAGTTTAATACGCAAAGATTTAGGCACATCAAAATATCCTTGGGATTATTTAAAAAACCAAGCTTGCTTAAAACTACAACAGCTCTTAGTTTGTTGTGGTCAATGTGGTAAACGCTTCAATTGGAATAGGGATCCTAAAAATACCCAACCTTATAAGTAGGTAATTCGCCTATCTTTAGGTTTTGACCAAGAGTAATTACCTATACCTATTAGGTACCTAGATATATAGGTAGGCCTGTCATTTTAGTAATAAATGCATAATAAATGCAACTTCATAAATGTAGGTATTATTTATTAAATTATACATTTTATTTGTGATCGAAGCATAATGATATACTTATCTATTTTTCACTTCTTAGTTCTTTTATCAGAAATAGTAAGTACCTACCTAATGTTATTATTAACATATTTTCTGTGGTTCTTACGTATTTACCTACAATACTTTTTCTTTACTTAGATATATAATTTCAACCTTTACCTGTCCAACAGCTAAGACTTTATTATTTTAATTCAAAAGAGATTTTATATTTCAATTAAAAGAAAATGTACTACTATTTAGATTACGACTATAAACCTAAGTATTAAGTACCTACATTATTATTTCTCTATAAGACTCTCACACCCGCATACAAAATAAATAGATATAGGGCCAAAAAATATTATAAACATAAATTATATACACACAGTTAATAAACTTACTAATTTTACTTTACACAAATAAATAATTGTAGCGGGCGGAGGATTACGCCCCGGCAGGGGAGACCATTATTTGGTCAACAATCTTACTACTTGCGCCATCTACATGTACAGAAATGAATAAAAACAAGATAGTAATACTATTCAATAATAGATGGCGACTGTAAAGAAGATGTTCAAACTACTCCCTACTAGATGGCGGTTTAACAAATAATTTCACTAAATTAAAAAACAAGAAAATTAATGAGTTTTGTTGAAATTGAACGGTGTAACTATAAAAATTTAAAAAAAGGGCTATGGTGCAAAAGGCGATTGTGATTTAACCTTTGAGTATATACCATAACTAAGACCCATGAATTTAACTAATTAGTCTATGGAACGATAAATTATTTATCTGTACTGTACAATGCCAATGTTACTGTCACTGTCCAATCGTAAATTAAATTTGACGTTTGCGATGTTTTGACAGACCAAACGACAATTTTCTCGGAGTTTTCCTGAGTTTCCATTGCCAATTTGAAAAATTACATAGTTGATATTTTACCAGTAATTATTATATTTTTCAACTATTAAATATGTTTTTACCAAGATTTCCATTTATACGTTCATTGTACAAGTTAGAAAATTTAGTTCTCCGTCGATATTCGGCACAAAATACAATAAATTTATCGGATCCGGCTGTGCAGACTTATCTAAACCGTCTGATGCTGGAACATGCTAATTTAGAGACCAAACCACGCCGCAACAACGAAGAAACGCGACGGCTTCAAGAAATAAAACCCATAGTACTTGCGTTGGAACAGCGTATAGCTCTTTTCGATAGCATAGACTCGCTCAAAGAGTTGAATAAACGTGACGGGAAAGATGAAGAAATAAAGGAAATGATCAAACAGGAGGCACAGATATATTTGAAGCGTATCAAAGAAGTTGATAGTGAACTGCAGTCAATACTTCTTGAGCCTATTTTGACTCAAGGCGGTGTACTAGTTGAGGTTACGGCTGGCGCCGGTGGACAGGAGGCTATGCTCTTTGCAAGGGAGCTATTTGAGATGTACCAGTCCCATTGTGAATATAAAGATTGGGAGGTTGATGTTGCCTCTGTAGAGAAATCTGATATTGGAGGAATAAGGAAGGCTTCTATGCTGGTAAAGGGACTAGGTAAGGTCTGTTATTGTTGCTTCTTGTGTTCTTTTTCAACTGTAATTCTGTGAATGTCAACATGATGGGAAAAGTTGTGAAGATTATACAGTTATCTTGTGTTATATCTTGTATCTATTCCGATCCAGTGGTAGACTCATCGACGATTCAAAAGCACTTGTAAAGTTTATTTGAATAAAAACATTACCATTCTATTCTTGTGTGAGGTGATATGCGACCTCACGATCCTCCTATACGATCTCCTAAGGCCTCGTTTTCGCATAGGCGTGGCGTTGCGCTTCTCGCGGCGCGTCGAGTCGCGTGAGCGGTCGCGCGATATGGCCAAGGTATGAGGGCGAGCGAGAGCGAGCGAGCGACGCGCCGCGCGACGCGCAACGCCACGCCTATGCGAAAACGTGGCCTTAGTGTTGTCAATACCAAACGTGTCAACTGTCATACTTTGTTATTATGAGTCAATATTTATTTATTTGTTATTTATTCGTCTAGTGGAATTCTTTCAGTTAAATAAAACCAATATTTCTCTTGGTTTCTCGTTTATTATGCCACAATTTATTTAACTGAAAATGCCTGACAAAAAACTAGGCAAGCTTACGCTATTAAGATATCTGCGACCCGATAAGTTTGACATCGAGCCTGAAGTCGCGGACGCCGATGCAAAATGGCTACATTGGAAAGCTTCTTAGCAGAAGAGATTACCGAAGATGTACCAGACTCTCTTAAGCGTAAGCTGCTAGTTAACCACTTATCGGCATCGATTTACAAGCATATCAAAACTTGCTCCACTTATAAAGATTCAATGAAAGTTCTAGAAGACATCTATGTCAAACCGAAAAATACTATTCTAGCTCGACACTTTCTCTTCAATCGCAAGCAACGAGCCGACGAAACGATCTCTGACTATGTTAGAGCTCTCCGGCTTTCCGCGAAAGATTGTAAATTCGAAGACGTCATAGCCCAAGAGCATGAAGACCAAGCAGTTCGTAGCGCTCTCATATCCGGCTTACTATCACGAAGGATTCGCGAGCGGTTACTAGAAAACTCTAAACTCACTCTCTCAGAAGCAATTAACCAAGCCGTAGCTCTAGAAACGGCAGAGAAGGATGCAGTTGCTATTGGTGACAGATCTCCGCAACTTACTGCCATATCGCAAGGTAGTTCACGAGACGAGGAATCCGAAAATCTAGCAGCAGCTCCATCGTCACGAACTTTTCAAGCCGCTCCGACCACGCCACCTCCGGCTAAACCCTGCTTCTTTTGCGGTGGGAGTCTTCATCCAAGGTTCAGATGTCCAGCCAACAAATCCACCTGCAAAAAGTGCTCAAAGAAAGGACACTTCGCAAGCGTCTGTAGATCGGGCAATAGTAATAGGAACTTGAACATCACGACAGTTGAAGATCCTACGATCTCTAACAACGACCGGTTCTACAGTGGAGCTATTTCTGCTGCCTCTCCTTCGAGTCTTAGAAGTGCGACAATTCCAATAATGGTCAACGATTACAAGGCTGATGCACTCATCGATACAGGAAGTTCAGTCAGCTTCATTAACGCTAAAGTTGCTCGCATAATGAAACTACGCAAAAAACCCTGCAAGCAGACAGTCAATCTCGCTTCTCTCAATCAAGTTTCCTTTGTCGAAGGTATCTGTTTTGCTACCATTGCGATGAATAAGCATACTTACAAACAAACACCTCTTCTAGTTGTCGACAACCTCTGTGCTGACGTCATAATTGGCCATGACTTGCTTAAACATCACTCGAGTATTCATTTCAATCTTGGTGGGCCTGGCGAACCTTTAGAGATATGCAACGTGTTACGAGCTTCGGTACCGTCAGTCTCCGTATTTACGAATCTATCGCCGAACATTAGACCGATCGCCGTGAGAAGTCGGCGATACAGTAAGGAAGATGAGGACTTTATAAAACAAGAAGTGTCTAAATTACTTGAAGACGGGGTCGTTGAAACAAGTATTTCCCTCTGGAGAGCCCAAGTCCTTGTAGCAGGAGGAAAGGTTCATCGAAAACGACTTGTCATTGATTACTCCATGACCATAAACAAATTCACCGAACTGGATGCCTTCCCTTTGCCAAACATAGAATCAGTCGTTAACAACGTATCAAGATTTAAAGTGTTCAGTCAAATTGACTTAAAGAGCGCATATCATCAAGTACCCATCTTAGAAAATGAAAAGATATATACAGCTTTCGAAGCATGCGGCAAATTGTACCAGTTTACACGCATTCCATTTGGCGTGACTAATGGCGTTGCGGCTTTTCAACGAACCCTGGACTTCATCATAACAGAAGAGAGACTAGAAGGAACGTTCGCTTACTTAGACGATGTAACCGTCTGCGGTAAAGATCAAAGGGATCATGACCGTAATCTAAAACGCTTTATGGACGCCGCTAATAAATTTCATTTAACTCTAAACGAACAGAAGAGTGTTTTCAATAAGACTAAAATCAACTTGCTTGGATATACTGTTGAAAATAATACAATCAGTCCTGACCCGGAAAGGCTAAAACCTCTTTTAGAGCTTCCTGCTCCAACTAAAACTAGTGAACTAAGACGAGTCCTAGGTATGCTTGCTCATTACGCTAAATGGATTGCGCGTTTCTCCGAAAAAATAAAGCCACTTACATGCGTGACTACTTTCCCGTTGTCGCCTGATGCGCTAAAGAGTTTTGAAGAACTCAAGCAAGATATCAAGGCAGCCGCTCTAGTAGCCATTAACGACAGTGAAATGTTTACAGTCGAAACAGACGCTTCGGAATTCGCGCTAGGGGCTACGCTGACTCAACTTGGAAGACCAGTTGCCTTTTTCTCTCGGACACTGAATAACTCGGAATGCAAACAATCCTCAATCGAAAAAGAGGCTTGTGCGATAGTAGAGAGCCTAAAGAAATGGAGACACTACCTGATTGGTAGACATTTTCTTCTTATAACAGACCAACAATCGGTAGCCTTCATGTTCAATCAAAATCATAACAGTAAAATAAAAAATGAGAAGATCCAACGTTGGCGGTTGGAACTGTCATGCTTCAAATTTGATATAGTTTATAGACCAGGCACTGAAAACGCTGTTGCGGACGCTCTATCTCGCGTATGCGCCTACATGAATATAAACAAGTTGAAAGAACTACATGACGCACTCTGCCACCCGGGGGTAACGAGAATGTATCACTGGGTAAAATTTAAAAACTTACCCTACTCAGTTAATGATGTCAAGGAGATGACCGCCTCGTGCCCTACCTGCGCCGAAATAAAACCGAGATTTCTAAAGGCCAAGGGTCAATTGATAAAAGCTACGTCGCCGTTTGAACGGATCAACATAGATTTTAAAGGACCACTACCTTCTGAAACAGCCAACAAGTACATACTTACGATTATTGATGAGTACAGTCGGTTTCCTTTTGCTTACCCATGTAAGGATATGACCTCAGCCACTGTCATTACTTGCCTGAAAGATCTTTTTCTGACATTTGGCCAACCTCTCTATATTCATAGTGATAGAGGATCGTCATTCATGTCCGAAGAGTTCAAATCATTCCTACGACAGTCAAACATAGCCTCATCCAGAACGACGCCCTATAACCCCCAGGGTAATGGCCAAGTGGAGCGACTAAACGGAACACTCTGGCGAACTATTCAACTTAGCCTTCGGTCAAAGGGATTATCGATAGAAAATTGGGAAGTAGTACTGAAGGACGCATTGCATTGTATCCGCTCCCTCCTGTGTACGGCAACAAACGCCACTCCGCACGAAAAACTTTTCAAATACCCTAGAAGATCCCCGAACGGAGATTCACTGCCATCTTGGTTCACGCCGGGACCGATCTTTGTTAAAAAGAACGTCCGCTCTTCAAAAACGGACCCTCTTGTCGAGGAAGCTGAGCTCTTAGAGATCAATCCCTACTACTCTCTCATAAGACGGGATAATGGAGAAACCTCAATGGTATCAAACCGTCAATTGTCTCCTTGCCCCAGTACTACTGATAATAGCAGAGACGATAGCTTTGAAACGGCCTCCGAAGATGATCACCTCACGTTTCCATCTGAAAATAACTCCACACCTCCACCTGAAAATAACGCTCCTTCGTCATCGTCTCGTGTAGAAGAGTCGACGACGTCCTCGCCAGTTCTTCGGACTGGACTCCCCAGGAGATCTAATAGGACGCGGAAATTACCCTCCTACCTAACGGACTTTGTGGTTGATGGGAGTGAGAGTGAAAACTGAACCGGGGGAGAATGAGGTGATATGCGACCTCCGCGATACGATCCTCTATTGGTAGCTGTATAGCAGAGTGATCCAGCTACCAATACTCAAAAATAATTATAAAAGAAATACGTGATGATGTTGTAAGTCCAGTTTTATTGAGTGACACAATAAGAATAATAACAAAATAAGACTTGACACATTCTTAGTTTAAATGCAAAGGAGGTGTATAGTTATAAAGCAGGGTTTATGAATATTAAAAAAAGTATTTACTCCAACACTCCTCCTTATTCATAAACGCTCAGTCACTAAACTCATACATCTTCTCTTTTATTAAATCACACACTCACTCATGCATCTAACCCCATACATCTTACACACCACTCAAATTTACCTCTCAACAATCCTTTCGTAAGTACGTCAGCAACCATACGTGAGGTTTCTATATACTCTAAAGAAATCTCACCGTTTTCTATTGCTTCTCGAATGAATTGATATCGTACATCTATATGCTTAGTACGTTGGTGGTGTACAGAGTTTTGTGCAATAGCCATAGCCGCCTGACTATATGTGTATACAGTTATGGCATCACAAGGTTTTCGTATCAGTTCAGCCATGAACCGTCGAAGAAATACAGCCTCTTTAGCAGCCTCCGACAATGACACGTATTCTGCCTCTGCAGTAGATAGTGCGATTGTTTTCTGCTTCTGACTATTCCAGCACACAGCTCCTCCTTGACACAGAAAAACTGATCCTGAGTATGACCTGCGATCTAAGTCACCGGCGTGATCAGCATCTGCATACCCCACAATTAATTCTCTTTGTACTGTTTCTCTTGAGTACTTAAGTTTGAACGATTTGGTTCCTTTTAGATATCGGAGTACTCTTTTCAGCGCTATCCAATGGCAATCATCATAACACCCGTTAAATTGACTCAGACTATTCACTGTATGTGCTATGTCTGGCCTTGTGCACACAGCAACATACAAAAGTGAGCCAATCAATGCTTGATAAGGTACATTTGGTGATACATGGTCAGGACCAGGTTTCTCTAACCTCTGTCCTTGAACTGATGGTGTAGTCACTGGTTTAGCTTCTTCCATTCCATATGCATGCAATAGCTTCCCTATGTAATCTTCTTGATCAAGACTAATCCCATCTCTCTCTTGTTTTATGTTAATTCCAAGCATAAGTTTAGCGCTTCCCAAATCTTTCATTTCAAAATTCAACTTTAGCTCTTCTTTGACCTTCTTCATTCCTTGCTCCTCATTCCAAAAAATAAGTATATGATCTACATACACTGCAAGTATAATTATTTTGTGCTTATCACCTCTGAAATAAACACATGATTCATTTTTGGATCTCTGAAAGCCAAGCTTTTCTAAAGTCTCATTAAGGCTCTTGTTCCATGTTCTAGGCGCTTGCTTTAAGCCATATAATGATTTGTTCAGACGACAGATGTAACCTCCTTGCTCTTCAAAACCTTCAGGTTGCTTCATATACACCTCCTCTTCAAGATGGCCATTCAAAAATGCTGTTTTCACATCCATTTGGTCTATATGAAGTCCTAATTTAGCTGCCAAGGATATCAATAATCTCAATGAACTGTGTCTGACCACTGGCGCAAAAGTTTCAAAGTAATCAATGCCTCTTCTTTGACTGAAGCCTCTTGCAACTAAGCGAGCTTTATATCTCTTTCCTCCCGCCTCTTCTTTAATTCTAAATAACCATTTAGAATCAACAATGTTGCATTTCCTTTCAGGTGGCTTCACCAAAGTCCATGTGTTGTTTTTTTTAAAGCCTTCAACTCCTCTTGAATTGCAGCTCTCCACATGTGGCCGTCTTCTCTAGACAAGGCTTCTCCTACCGTCAAGGGATCTTCGATATCTTTTACTGCTTGATATGTAACATAATCGGGGTACTCCTTGGGAACTCTATTTCTCAAAGAATATCTTCTCTCCCTTTCTGTTCTCATCTCAGGAATATTTTCGATCTGTTCATCTATATCAGATGTAGATACAAAACTCTCATCATTATCTTCAGCCTCTGCCTCAGATACGTCTGGATCAATGTGAGTTTCTTCATTCTCTTCAAGCCTTACCTGGTTAAAATCGATAACCAGTATCTCTTCTTCTGATTTCTTCTCTTCTTGGTTACTACTGTTCCGATTGTGATGCATCTCTGATTCAAAGAAAACCACATCTCTCGCTTTGTGTAGTCTTCCTGTTTCAGGGTCTATCAGCCTGTAGGCTTTCGATTCTTCACAGTAACCAACATGAATCAATTCAATGCTTTTAGCGTCCCACTTCTTGCGTAAGACATCTGGAATATGCTTGAATGCTCTACAGCCAAACACTCTGATCATGCCCAGATCTTGCTTTTTTCCACTCCAAGCTTCTTCTGGCGTCATGTTCTTGACTAATTTTGTAGGTGATCTATTTTTCAAGAAAACGGCAGTATTGACTGCTTCAGCCCAATACTTTTTCTCTAATCCCGATTCTTGCAGCATAGACCTAGCTTTCTCTGTAATCGTACGGTTAGCTCTTTCCGCAACTCCATTTTGCTCCGGTGTGTACTCTACCGTAAGCTGATGCAAAATTCCATACTCTTGTAGGAATTTAGTCATTCTCTTGTTGACAAACTCCGTACCATTGTCAGACCGCAATATTTTTATTTTCTGTCCAGTCTGCAACTCTGCAAAGGATTTAAACTCACAAAATTTCTCGAAAACTTCACTTTTGTTTTTGAGAAAATAAACAAAGGTTTTACGTGTCCTGTCATCGATAAAGGTTAGATAGTACCTATATCCGTTAAATGACTCTACATTCATAGGACCACACACATCAGTGTGTATTAAACCTAATATTTTATCCGCTCGACTCGCAGAGTTCATAAATGGTTGCTTGGTTTGTTTTCCTGTTAAGCAGGCTACACACTCTAGTTTTGTAGTCTTATTAGAAAAACTCACACCCTTTGCCAGTTTGTCTCGAAGTAACGTAAGGTTTCGTATCCCTAGGTGCGCCATCCTCCGATGCCATAACTCTATATCAGCACACATAGTTGAGGCTAAGGCTTGATTCTGAAATATGGATTTTAGTTTAAATACAACATTTTCTAAAATACCTGTATGAGAAACTTCTCCCTTAACCTTACATCCATCAGATTTCATAATCTGACATCCATCCTTTGTAAACACTACCACATTTCCTCTCTTCACAATCGTACTTACACTTAGTAAATTACAATTAAGAGTTGGTACAAGCATTACATTATTCACTCTCAGACCTCCACTCACTACATTACCAAATCCTTCACCATACATTCTATCTCCATTCGCACACGCAATCTCCATGCGTCTATCACAAGACTTGAACTCTTTCAACCAATCCTTTTGGCTTGTCATGTGACTTGAAGCTCCAGAATCCAAAATCCAATCCATCTTATTCTCGGTGGTCATCAGCCCTAGACCCAGCGCTACTGCCGCGTCGCTTTTCTTTGGTTTGAGTGAACATTCCCTTGCTTTATGAGGACCATCGCATATGAAGCATTTGATCTTTTTTATATCAAACTTCTTGGATTTCTTCTTTAATTTTGGTTTCTGGCAAATTAATGCGTTCGTGCTACTAGAAGCATCTCCTTGAATGTAATCTTCTTCCATTTGGAACAGTTTGGATTTCACGTAATCTGTAGTCAGAGTTGTATTAGAATTTTCAATCGCCATTCTCAGGGGTTGAAATTTCTCCGTCAGGCCTTGTAGCATCAGGGCTGCGAGTAACTCGTCATCTATCTGCTTATCTAAATCACGAAGTTGCTGTGCCACCGTCATAATAGTGGTAACGTAGTCACGTAATGATGTAAAATTCTCCAATTTTATACTGACTAACTTGGACAGCAACCTGCATCTGTTGTTCAACCCTTTGTCTTCAAACGCATTCTTCAAGGCATCCCAGGCCTCCTTTGCAGTCTTTGATTGACGAACGTGAACTAGACAGTGTGGTCTTACCATTAAGCAGATTTTTGCTCTAGCCTTCTGATCCTTTTTAATGCCTTGTACATCTGTGGCACTCGGTGTTGTCGCTGTATATTCCCAAAGGTCCTCATGGATTAAGTGTAGTTCCATTTGGAACTTCCATGTTGCATAATCCACACTACCATCCAATTTTACCATACTTGGAAGGCTCGATAAACTTTGCGTTTCCATCACAATTTCTTTCTTCGCTGCGGCCATAACCTATTGGTAGCTGTATAGCAGAGTGATCCAGCTACCAATACTCAATAAAACTGGACTTACAACATCATCACGTATTTCTTTTATAATTATTTTTGAGTATTGGTAGCTGGATCACTCTGCTATACAGCTACCAATATCCTCCTATACGATCTCCTTAGTGTTGTCAATACCAAACGTGTCAACTGTCATACTTTGTTATTATGAGTCAATATTTATTTATTTGTTATTTATTCGTCTAGTGGAATTCTTTCAGTTAAATAAAACCAATATTTCTCTTGGTTTCTCGTTTATTATGCCACATTGTGTTCTTTATTATTTGAATCTTCTTCTGATGAATGTGAGTTAAGGCCTATTATTTTTTTTTGATTTGGATTGGCAGACATCACACACCTTTGAGAACATCATAGATAACACTCAGGTTTCCTTACGAAGTTTTCCTTCACTGTTACTTTGAAAAGTCAGAGATATGTGCCAGGGTTTAACCCCAGATCCTCTTAAATGGAAGCCAAAGAAGACCACCATTTCATTATAATGCTATATTACAATAAAATATGAGAGTAAATTCATAAAAATTGATGCAGGAGCACCTGAGTTAATGAGAATGGAAGCTGGAGTACATCGTGTCCAAAGAATACCCGTCACAGAGAAGGGGGGCCGCATTCACACCAGCACAGTCTCGGTGGCAGTCCTTCCACAGCCCAGTGATGTAGAACTGGACATACCTGAGCGAGATCTGAACATTGAAACTAAGAGGGCCAGTGGTGCGGGAGGTCAGCATGTGAACACTACGGACAGTGCTGTTCGCATCACCCACATACCTACAGGTATGTTTATAAAATCAAACCATTTATCATTAGCATTGTATTTAATTCTTACTAGCTGATGAAATCCCTTGAGAACTTTCTGATTTTTCAGGATAAAAAGTAGCCTATGTCACTCTTCAGGTCCTCAACTATACCCATGCTAAAAATAACGTCAATCTGTAGCTCTGTAGCAGTGTGTTTTTAGAACAAATCAAAAAACAAACACACTTTCACATTTATAATATTATTAAGGATTAGTAGGATTAGTAAATTTCTTTATTGCAATGTGTAATTGCTATAGATCCTGTTTATGTGAGTGGTATTGCCTTATCTGCCCCCCCCCCCATTGTCTAAAAGTTGCCGATCAAAATTGTATTCATTTGATAGCTTTAAAGTCACAAATTCAGTACAACCGATAATACAGAACAGAAATATAAATTAAATTTTTTACATATCACAAGACTTTTTCTTGTTTAATGATAAAACACTGCAATCATTCTTGTAAATCAGAAGCAAAAAAAAAGTTTTTGTATATTATGTTAAATTTGGAGTAAAACAACAGGAAATCAATATTAAACTTACATTTTACACTTCATATTTTGTTATGATATACATATTATATGTGTGTTAATGTTTTAGTTGGAACTGTCGATATTTCAATCCAGTTGTATGGACTGTTGTATAATATATCATAATTAAATTTACTTTTGATATTCATTCCATAATTAATTCAGTGCAAAATCAAAATAGAACCTGCTTTACCAGTTTCGGCCATAATAAATTAATCAAAGCATATTTACTTTACATTTTACAGGTACAGTGGTTGAATGCCAGGAGGGTCGATCACAGATCAAAAACAAACAGATTGCATTGCAGAAGTTACGTACACTCTTGCTACAGAAACAACAGGATGAGCAGTCTTCTAAAATTAATAGTGAGAGGAAATCTCAGGTAAATAACTCAATGATTTATTATTAACTATTCAAGCTAATTTTTTATTGAATTTTTTTCATTTGTTTGTTCACAATTAATGCTGAATACTCTTATTTGTATAAAATGAGGTGTCATTAGCTTTATCTTAGTATTCTAAAGCATAGGCCCTGCGACTCGTTTGATGTCATCGGCCCACCTAGTGGGGAGTCTGCCAAACTGCGTTTCCCAGTACGGGGTCGCCACTCCAGTACCTTGGGACCCCAATGACCATCAGCCCTTCGAACTATGTGCCCCGGCCCTTTCCACTTCAGTTTCGCGACTCGCTGAGCTATGTAGGTGACTTTGGTCTCCTACGGATCTTCTCATTTCTGATTTGATCCTGCAGGGACACTTCGAGCATAGCTCTCACCATCGTCCGCTGAGCGACATGAGCCTTCTTATGAGGCCCATAGTTAGCAACCATGTCTCGGATCTATAAGTCATCACTGGCAACACACATTTTTCGAAGACTTTAGACTTCAGGCACTGAGAGATTTTAGATGAGAAGATATCTCGATGATTCTCTAAGCTTTTGAATTGATACTATACCATAATGCTAGGTATACTTCTACTTTATAGATGATGATTGGTTGGGAGAAGTGAGTGTAGCTTCATGGTATTTTGATGAAATATTAATAGTTATATATATACCTATATATGTTATATATATTACCTATATATTTTGTTTCAGGTTGGTCAGAGTAATAGAAATGAGAAGATCAGAACATACAACTACCCTCAGGACCGAGTAACTGAACATAGGGAAGGAGGTGGCACTACCCACAGTTTGAAGATCTTCATGCAAGGAGGCGAACCACTGGAACAACTGCAGGAAGCTTTGCTCAGGCAGCACAGATATCAGACAGTTATGGCAGAGATTAATGAGTTTATTGCCAGGTACAAAGCTGAGACTAGTGGAAAAAGTTAATATACTGAATGAAGTAGCTAGCGCCTCTGATAAAAATAAAAGTGAAAATAAAGTAAAATTGGTGAGTTTCAATAAGTTTTTTGTTTCAATTGTCCATTAGCATGTTGTAAATTTAAACTAAAGTTTTTTATTAATAAAATCTCGAAAAAGTCATTGGAATTTGTTCGATTTTAGATCGTTTTTAGGGTTCCGTACCCAAAGGGTACCAACGGGACCCTATTACTAAGCCTACGCTGTCCGTCCGTCCGTCCGTCCGTCCGTCTGTCAGCGGGCTGTATCTCGTAAACCGTAATAGATAGACAGATGAAATTTTCACATATTATGTATTTCTATTGCCGCTATAACAACAAATAATAAAAATTAAATTAAATTAAAAAAATTAAATTAAAATATTTCCATGGGCACATGGAAATATTTTAATTTAATTTTTTTTAACGGAACCCTAAAAGAGCGAGGCCCGACTCGCACTTGGCCGATTTTTTTAAGATACCTGCAGCTTCCATCTTACACTGCATTATCACTTACAACAAGATGATGTACAAGGGCTTATTTGTAGAAAAAAAGCAGACTAGGACATTTTTGTCAGGTTTTGAAATGTCAAAATTAGAAATATGCGTAGAGTTACCTATTTATAATTCAATTTAGAAATTGTTTTACTTGTTACTAAATAAAACACTATGAAAATACAATAAATATTTATTTTGTACCAAACAAATCACAATCTTTATAAAGTAATACTTTTAAAATTTTTAGTATTCACAATATATTTTAAAAACATTTTATATTTTCCACCTAAATTGTGAGATTCAAAACACTAAACACTGAGATATTATCAGAAAAGTTACAACCTAATAGTAGGTACAACATTCCAAATTCCATTAAAAATTTAACCGACATAATTATGGAATTTGGAATGTTTGGAATTAAGACTTTATGAAGGGTTCCAACCTCTATTTAAAGAAATCAAGGACAAACCAAAATTTTGAAATAGTACCTAATCTGTAAGTACATAATATAATAAAAGAGTAATGAAGTACTGAATTGAACATTTTAATCATACTTACTAATATTATAAATGCGAAACTGTGTTTGTTTGTTGGTTTGTCCTTTAATCACGCTACAACAGAGATACGGATCAACGTGATTTTTTGCATGGGTATAGTTGAGGACCTGGAGAGTGACATAGTCTATCTATCATAGCTTTTTATCCCGGAATATCAAAGAGTTCCCGAGGGATTTTAAAAACCTAAATCCACTCGGACGAAGTCGCGGGTATCAGCTAGTATGTAAATATTTTAATTTTTAAGAAAACAGAACTCTTCATCTGGCAATCACTAGTCCTATGATAATTTAAATAAATACATTGTAAATATGTATGCAATCTGAAATAATAAATGTTTTTCTATATTATATAGGTAACATGACTGATATGATGTAGGTTCTTATCCATATAAGGAGCACCTACGGAAAAGTTACGCGGGTTTTCGGATTCAAATCGTGCAAGTGAAACATAGCTCCGCGGGCACAAATGAGTTGAACAAATCGATTGTTACTCACATTCATTTTTTCTGATCGTACAATGGTGTTATCACTTATTATTACATAACTGATATGTGATATGACATGTATAATTTTTCACTAAAATTATAAGCTATACTTTAGAGTCTAGTACTACCAAGAAACAAAATTACATTTTTCTGCACAAAAATAACATTTTTTGATTAAACTATTGAAAATATTTAACATTTTACTAACTGGTAACAAAACTTTTTGGGCACAGTAGATAGATATTTTTGGCTATGTTTTTATATTTTAAAATATTGAATTAGGAAAACTACAGTTAGCGGTATCCACAGGAAGGTTTGGGGTAGACTGCCGCGTCCACACATATCAATGTTGCTCTCCTGAAATGTGAACAAATGACATAATAGTATTTTCATCATACCTATTCGAAAAACGAATATTGGCTTCAGAGGATAGCGGGAGCAAAATTTAATTTTAACCCCATGGGACTTTTCATTTCTCTCTTCTGATTGGTCCGCGTTCGTGCTTTAGTATGTGTCGAAATTCAATAATGTCTGAGAAGATGTTGTCTTCGATAAGTCACGTGATCAATTTGTCAATCGGATATAAGTACGCCCTAACTGTATCCAACATAAATATCAATATTTAATTATCTCATAATAATTTATTTGCGTTGTATTTAAACTTTCAGTATACGTATAGGTAATGACTATACATATTAGGTTGATACTCCTAGCTTTTTCTCATAGGTAATGATGAAAAATAGTGTGTGTCATTCGGGGCCCAAATATTTTGTTCTCGGGCGGCGTATATTGAATTACTCGCTACGCTCAGGATTCTACTTTAGAATCCCTCACTGCGCTCGGGATTCTACTATAGAATCCTTCCCTTCGCTCTGAATTCAAAATAACGCCCTCGGGGAACAAAAAATTTCTTTGGTCCCATATAACACAAATAACTATTTCTGGCAAAATTATGTTTAATGAGGATAACTTTACTCATACTCTTCGTAGCATGTTACAGATTTTAAATCAGGGTTTTCCTTCAATTCTAAATCAAAACCGATATCTACGAGTAACCGCAGAGAACATTTATTCATTCTGTACCAAAACCTAAACATGATATTATAAAGGATCAGCTTATCTCTAAGGAAGATATTTCTTCTAGAAAGTCTCGAATGTGAAAACGATGAGATCAAGTTATGATGAAGAGTTTTGCTGAAATTTGGAATAGAGATAGCTCATACCTACCCAGGATTAGCACATAGACTACATTTTGTCCCGGAAAATTAAAGAATTCCCGTGGGAATTAAAAAAACCCTAATCCACGCGGACGAAATCGCGGGCATCATATTCTAGTCCTTACTAATATTATAAATGCGGAAGTGTGTTTGTTTGTTGGTTTTTGGTTTGTCCTTCAGTCACGCTGCAACAGGGCTACGGATCGACGTGATTTTTTGCATGGGGTATAGTTGAGGACCTGGAGAGTGACAAAGGCTACTTTTTCTACCGGAAAATCAAAGAGTTCCCGAGGGATTTTAAAAACTAAATCCACGCGGACGAAGTCATGGGCATCAGCTAGTTACAAATAAAATACTCGTAAAATTGATTGACAATGAAAAAGTGTAGGTACCTACGGTGTAGCTACTTTGAAAAAGTGTACCTACGGTGTAGCTACTTTGAAATGAATCTTACATAATATGAATCTGAATTACCTCTGTATGGTTTCGAATGCAAGAGTTCGGTGTTTTCCTGTACAGCGGATGCATGTGCTTCAAGCACGGAAGCGACTCGTTGTACTGCACTTCTGTCGCGTCTATCGAATATATCGGGACGTCTTGCTTAGCGCACATCGCATCAACTACCACCAACAACATGTTTGTGTAATTCACCAACTGCGCGTAGAATGGCCTGTCGCACTCTTTTACGGGCTTGTTCAATTTCTCGTCAAGGTTCTTGTATTCTAATTGGTACAGATACATCTCTCTGTCGCATGGTGTTGGTCGCGTTCTATTTATAAGGACCAGTTTCTCAAAGTCTCTTTCAAGTATTCTTGTCGTCGCCGGTTTGATCATCGTTGGGTCGTCGCCTTCGTCGTTTTCGAATTGATATGACCCTGCGTATTAAACATTATGTTTTCATTAAAATAATAACTGTTGTTCAAAAGATCAGTTGCCTACATGCAGATGATTATATAAATTAATGGTCTTATCGATTTCATTTGGATGACAATTAGCAGATCTTTGACATTCAAAAAACTTTACCTACTGATTCCTAAAAATAGATAAATTTGTAAAAATTGATAATTATGAAGTTAAAAAACTTTATAATATACATAACCTACATAGTATATTAGGTAAACAAGATAAAAATAAATACATACTTATGCCAAACAGATACGTATATCGCGGAAGATATAAAGCTTATAGAAAAATATAATTTAGCAGAATAACACCGCGGAATACATGCCACCACAGCTTAAATTAATTAAAACAATATGTCTGTTTTAACTGAGCATAATAAATATAATTTATTAATTTTTTTAAACTCAGCTATTCTATTTGCACCCCAAGTATAGCACATTAAGGCAGAAAGCTTATCTATCAGATGTTCTTCATATTATCATGCATAATTAATAACCACATAAAATATCACACACCCTCTATGAAAATCAATCAATCAATTATATTCTAAAATATTTTCATAAAATAGCTCAAACAATGGACTTCAAATTTGTTTTGACGAAATGGAACAGGTTTATGTATGAAACATGCACATTCCAAATCTGTATCTACGGGTCAAAATTGAAATCAAATATAATAACAAAGAACGTTGTAAAATCCATCTGTGCCAGAGATCAATACTCTACTGTGTTCGATCTATAAACTCACCAGTGGTTGAAACAAACTCTGAAAATAAGATGGAGTCGTTACTACTGTCATAAAACATCTGGCTACATCCAATTAATGACTCCATGAGAGAATTTTGATGTTGCTAAGAACTAAAAGAATCCCCGAGTTAAGTAGGTATAAACCACTCGCATGCATATTAGATCCTAATATTGTGCGACAGTGACTTGAAATTATTGTGAGAAGTTAGAAATTAACAAAGAGAAAGATTTCAATTGTTCCTAATTTAAAAATTCAAGAGTTTTTTAATTAGATCAAAGATAATGTAGATGGATTTGATTTCATGTACTTAACATTTTTGTTGTTAATTTTTAGTTAGTAAAAATTAAGTTTTTGCTATATAATTGGAATAACGTCGCAAATGCAACTCTATCAGATAGCGTAAATAACATTTTTATATTTTTTTACAGCAATTTGATAGATTTTGAGAGATACACCGACTGTTGCAGCGCCCGTTGTAATGCAAAATTGTACGTCCATGCTGACAACGTTTAAGAGCAACATCGATTTGCAAATACATCATTATTTTTCTAACTCAAGTAGTTTTGTCTATTAAGAACTCCCATAAGCTGGAGTACATACAAATAGTCTTACTTTACTTTTAAACTATACTAAGTAGGTATAGAAGAAATCTAGGATCGATACCAAACTTTGCCAATGTATTAATGAGACATTATTGAAGTTTGACTTTGGTTTTTGTTGTGAAGAATGGAACAAAATAAATTAGTCAGTATTTTTTTTTATACTGAAGACTCATTTTCATTTGTTTTATTTTTTTTACAACAAAAACCAATTTCAAATCTTGATATAGTTATGTCTCACCCCATTGGGTATGTTTACAATCTAACATATCGTTTGATATCAAACAAATTAACATATCGTTTCTTAAGTATAGTAAAACTACGTTTGTATTGACTACTTTGTATTGAGCTTCCGGTGACTCTTAGGCTAAATCTAGAGCATGCTCTCACTCTGCTCTGACTCAAAACGGCTAAAACGAGACAGATTTCAGGTCATATTTGTCTCGTTTTAACTCAAATCCGCTAAGCCAGAGCACGCTCTACAAATTTCAGCGTTGAACATGTTGGTTATGCAACGAGAATGCAACATACATGATGGTACATTGAGTAGGGATGGTGATGATGGCGTTAAGGAACATACCATAATCAAATGTATAGCTCGACGCTTGAGCTAAACTGAGCGCAATCGAGTTGTAAAACCAAACCGACGTAGTGATGAACCAGGCCAATATCAGACGCAAATTTTCAAGAGGCTGAAATGAATAAATATTGTTGAATTGAATTGAAATACTCTTCATTGTACACCAGAAAAAGAAACACATAATACAAAAACACAATAAAATTAAGTAGTGGTACAATTGGCGGCCTTATCGCTTTAATTGTTGTTAAGAGTTAAAGTTTAGTTCGAAGAACTGATAGTCGTTGGAGTCCCAAGGTGCTAGAGTGGCGACTTCGCACCGGAAAGAAAACAAGCTAGCTGACCTCCCACTAGGTGAACCAATGACATCAGACGAGTCCAAGGGAGCCGCTTGACACAGGCGACGCAAGACCGAAGCATGTGGAAGTCTATTCAAGATACATAATTATTATATCCAGCAGAGGACGTCTGTCGCTTGATAAAGAAGTAAGTAGGTAATATCCTCACAAAATCTGTCATTATATAATACTTGAAGTTTACCGTCAGGATCGCAGATGCAGGGTTTGTAATTTTTTTCTCTCTAAAGCAGACAGCTTGATAGTCGACAATGTGGACTGGTTTAAAAACATCTTCTTCTACCAGTTTCATCATTATATCTGGTCGTATCTGCAAAATTGATTTTTTTTTCAGACAATCGTACCTATTATAAGAAGCAATCTAAACTAGACCGTGGTGGTGTTCTCTAAAATTGATTGCATCAGTGTAACAATCGCAATGACCTCTGATTTGGCTTCCCGCTATTGGTTAAAATGCATTGATGCAGCAAGAATGCCATAAATTCAGCCAATCAGAGGTCATTTCGATCGATACACTGATGCTATCATTTTTAGAGATTAGATACACTGCTGTTGGATTTTCTAAAAATAACTTCTGCATTGTGACGATCTCAATCATCTACTACTGGCTGGTACTCTATCGCTATTGGTTGAAATGCTTTGATGCAGCAAGATCGCCATAAATTCAGCCAATCAGAGGTGGTTGCGATCGTTATTGACGCTTGTTGACGCTGTGGATAGAATATTTGAAGCACGGAATCTAGGTGTTATCTTTGACTCTAACCTACATTTCGAATCACACATTAGAAACATAGTTAAAGGTTGTTTTTATAGGCTAAATGTGATTTACAAAATGCGCCCCTACCTTAGTACTGATGTTAGAATACATTTATGTGAAGCTTTGATTCTTTCAAAATTAAATTATGCGGATATAGTATATGGACCATGTATACTAACCAGATCGGCCAAACTAGTGCAGAGGGTTCAGAATGCCTGTGCCCGATTTTGCTTCTCCATAGCGCCTCGGACCCATGTTAGCCCACACATTAATAATGCAAATATGCTAAATATGGAATCTAGGCGTAAGTTGCATTTAGCGACGATGCTGTTTGGCGTCATCGCCACAGGTAAACCAGCATATTTACATGCTAAAATAGTTTGGAGACAGGAGCATAGTAAACGGATTCCTGCACCCAGAATCGCTATGGCAAGACATACAACAGCTGCATTTCGAGGTACATTTAAGCATTCGGCCTGTAAGATCTGGAATGACCTCCCACCACCAGCTCGTAAGCTTAAATCAATAATATCTTTTAAGAAGGCGGTAAAGAAATATTATTTAGTCAAACAAAAATCAATATGATTAGAGATCATTCCGAGTCTTACAGGCACGAGTTTCACTTGGGGCTGCTGTATGTGTGGCGTTTCAGACACAATAGCATGTTTTGTATTATTCATCGACTGTGTAGGTGTATGTATAAATTTTACATGCTTTATTGATTTGTTGGTTATATTGTATATTTTATATGATTTATTTATTTGTAGTGTAATACATATGTTATGCACTTAGGTATAACTATTTATTTATAAGATATCCATAATTACCATTGTATCAACTGTAACATAAACATATTATATACTATTATTATGCTAATATCTGTTAATTTATATATTTCTTGTTACCTATTACGTATCATGTTTAACTGTCGCATGGTCGGGCCGCGACGTAGTTAAAGGCTATGCCTGAAAATCAGCGCTGCAGCATTCTAATGCTGTAGCATTATGCTGAGGCAGTTGCCTTTTCAGCGACAACATAATATACCTACTTAGCTACTACTTATTTTTCTGTAATTTATTCATTCAAAAATAATATAGGTTAGTGGTTAAGTTTTGTGTTTTTGAATTCCTCTGTATTTCTTGCTTTGTTGTTGTTAAAAAGCTGAATAAATGTTTTATTTATTTATTTATTTATTTATTTATACTGAAGCAATAATTTTTAGACAATCCCGGAGCTGAGATAAAACTTGAAACAAAATGTCTCCATATTTCTAACTTACTTTTCCAAAGAATTGGCCTGTCTGACTGCTGTCCTCGCTCACGATTACCCAACCGTTACTGTCCACTAAATAACAATCCCAGTTGTCTGTGACGTTACACGTGACACACTCCTTGCTGTGTTCGCACTGAAAACAGAAAATGGATTTTTTTAATGCCTAGGCTTGCGCTTGGCGACAACCATGCCTAATGGAAAGCAATGATAATAATTAGATATGGTCTAGGTTGGAGAGCGCACTTACCTTTTCACCTTCGAGTAAAGAGTGAAAAGGCATCTCGCCTTTTCCATTGGTAGATTTTTCATATTATTTTCATTTGACGATATTACGTAGGTATCTTTTTAGGATTGCATTGCATAAGAAATTTTAGAAACTCAGGATCAGGAATTAGGTACAATACGATTCGATGTTAAATAAATCTTGTCAACCCGTTATAGAGCAAGATCCCAGTGCCGCCAGACCTAAGTTATTTTCTCAGTAATTATTTGTGTACGATAGAGTACTGTTCGAATGTCCTTTCAGTATATGCGTACCAGCTAGATTGTGCCGACGGCCAATTTCCAGATACCAGGTGCTAAAGGTAGGTAAAAACTAGAATAACTTATCTTAAATTCTCAGGGCTTATTTTCATATATGTTTTAAAGAATATTGTAAAAATTAATAAATGAATACTGGCAGACGCTTACCGCCGGCGGTTACTTTAGCCAGACGCTTTGAAGCTCCCAAAAAATATATAATTTAAGTTAACTTATATTCTCAGTTCTGATTTTTATACATGATACTCAGCGAACTATTGCGATAT
Source organism: Oeneis ivallda (assembly GCA_029955525.1). Taxonomy (NCBI): domain Eukaryota; kingdom Metazoa; phylum Arthropoda; class Insecta; order Lepidoptera; family Nymphalidae; genus Oeneis; species Oeneis ivallda. The sequence continues at coordinate 8,205,345 of JARPMR010000003.1, read as the reverse complement.
TATCTGTAAGCTGCCAGACCTATTGGAAGGGTCAAACATCCCCCCAGACACACATTATGCGTCCCCATATGTATGAGCGCTAGAACATGATTCACTTGTTTAAGTGTGTGAGAGATAATATCATCATACTATAATATTATAAATGCGAAAGTGTGTTTGTTGGTTTGTCCTTCAATCACTCTGCAACAGAGCTACGGATCGACGTGATTTTTTGCCTGGGTATAGCTTGCAGAAGATATTGCAATAGTTCTCTCTCTCTCTAGATCCTAAGCTATACCCAGGCAAAAAATCACGTCGATCCATAGCTCTGTTGCACAGTGATTGAAGGACAAACCAACAAACACACTTTCGCATTTATAATATTATAGTATGATGATATTATCTCTCACACACTTAAACAAGTGAATCATGTTCTAGCGCTCATACATATGGGGACGCATAATGTGTGTCTGGGGGGATGTTTGACCCTTCCAATAGGTCTGGCAGCTTACAGATAATATCGCAATAGTTCGCTGAGTATCATGTATAAAAATCAGAACTGAGAATATAAGTTAACTTAAATTATATATTTTTTTGGGAGCTTCAAAGCGTCTGGCTAAAGTAACCGCCGGCGGTAAGCGTCTGGCAGTATTAATTTATTAATTTTTACAATATTCTTTAAAACATATATGAAAATAAGCCCTGAGAATTTAAGATAAGTTATTCTAGTTTTTACCTACCTTTAGCACCTGGTATCTGGAAATTGGCCGTCGGCACAATCTAGCTGGTACGCATATACTGAAAGGACATTCGAACAGTACTCTATCGTACACAAATAATTGCTGAGAAAATAACTTAGGTCTGGCGGCACTGGGATCTTGGACCATTACAAGTATGAAATCAGCACGAATCTATTTACACCTTTTTCCATGAAAAACCGCACAGTATTTCGATTTATTTTCTCCCAGGAGGATGTACCACATACCTACATAGGACGTACCTACATGTAAAAAGATGATAAAATTGAGCTTCGATAGCGAAATGACACGTACGGATGAAGTTATGTTCTGGAACCACTCGGTAAGACGTTCGTGTTTGAACTGAAACCCGACCACTGCTGCCGGTGTTTTTCGATGTCCATCTCCGTGGAACACTGCGTGCGCAGCCGTCACCATGGCGTTGCTCACGTTGAGAGGAAACTTATCCGTGCTTAACTCCACGCTGTACACGAAGCTGAGGGGATCTACATAATGCTGCTCGACCGCTCGACGGTACCAAACTTCATCTATTGCACGGGGAAATTGCTTGCCGAACTCGTTCCTGAACGGACGAAGTATAAGATTAATGAGGTAGTTTATTTTTACAAACAATATATTCGGAATGTTTAAAATAATAGTCGAGTTGCGAATTTGACTGCTCGAGCCACAGGTTGGTAAACTCAACTGGCTAAGTACATGCCTTCCGCTAACTTCACTCACGAGTTCGTTGTGAAATCAGCGGGAAATGCCTGACCGCTTAATAACTTGTGAAAAGAGGAATTTACGTACGGCCTATTTTATGTGGCCAAATGTGTGGTTATATTTTAACAACTCGAGTGCCATAAAACATAGTTTTTACAGAAATGTAATAAGGTCCATTTAACGAGCAAATGTATTGAGTTCAACATTAAAATGATGAATATTATTCCAAGAGTCTTACTTGTCATCGTGATCTCTAGGAGGATGCGTTTGCCACCTTGTGAGCCCGCTGTGAGTTGAAAGGAACGCGGTGATGTAGCCAAAACGCTGAATGAACTCCGTCCTACGACCAAACGTGTATATTGAGGAATAATCTTATAACTGATGGTTTTATGGAGAGGCCCAACCATGTATTATTGGAGTGACACATTTTTTATTAGAACTGAAGCAACGTCATTATGGCAGTTCTTAGGACACTTTCTCAAGCTGAAGCAGTGTTGAGGTTGAAGTTGGTCAACCGTTAGATATACAATAGTGTTCATGTGAAGATGCCGAGATATATACACACATGTTTTTACTTTATCAGATTAAATTCTTGACGCACGTATAGGAAACAACCAGGATCAAACAAATAAGTTTCCTTGTCCCTTTTTGCCAACGAAGAATTAAGTATTTCTTGAGACCACCTGAAATTAATACTTACAATAATCCAACGGCTGCATTACAAAGTCATTAATAAAAGCCTAAAAACTTACACTCCTCGCGGGCATGTTAAATTTATTGTGAAAATACGAAAAAAAACATAAATATTTTTACTTAAGTAAACAATATTACACCAATACTTAGTTCGCTACACCAATAGATACTTTGTAACATGATCGGAGTTTTCGTTTTGTCAACGAATTAAACATTATCAACAACAATATTTTGAACCATGGCAAATCAAATTCGATGGCGGCATTTGTTGGTGTTTCAGATTGGATATCAATTTTATGAATATACTATTTCTTGATCTTTATGAGAAATATATGTTTATAGGTATTTTTCCATTTCATCATACTTTACCTCGGCAACAATCCAATCACTTTTGTTAATGGGCTATCCAGGCAGATAGGTGATAACATAAAATATTTTGCAGTATAAGTTAATGATAATCAAGAAATCATTTATTCGTAATTAAGTACCTGCAGACCCATTCTATATTTTATTATGGAATGGGTCTAAAGTTACTTAATATAATCCTTGTCAGCATATTAAGAAATTACCCAAATAAGTATAAATCTATTTAAGTAACGAGAGGATTGGTTTGTTAAAAAGTCGTTTTACGGATAAAAATAATAATTTATAGAAAGTAAGTATGATCGTGAAGTAGTTGAGGCTATCTTATATTTAAAGCAATTTAACTAAGTATATTTTTAGATAATTCTTAGAATAATAAATATGAGTATAATAAATAAACTTACTGTCGTATAATCTAACGATTTTATGACTATTACTACAGCTGTTAACAATAATAAGTAATGATAAGCACGTGCACTTACGCTTTGTCGTCGGACGCAGACTCTGATATGCTCTTGTTGAACCACGCCGTATTTCTAGCATCGTACACCAGGGCCTGCATTAATCCGTGATCACCTATCCAAAATATACAAGACATAAAATTAATAATTTAAGAAAACCCTATGATAAATCACAGCTACAGTTATTAGACCACTAGGGCTGGTGGTGGCTAATGCTAAGACCAGCAATTTGTAATTTTCCCATTGGAGTCAAGAACCTGGGCAGAAATTATACGTAAAAATACGCACATACATACTATCTTTAATACCAACTTATAAGCAATAGAGAATATTAATGCTATTGAAAATTAATTCAGTCTATTGGATCAATGTTTTAGAAAATCCGTACGTTTTGTAAAGTATTTTACTACTTACTGGTTTACTTACAATAATTTTAAAGTACGTTTTGTAAAGTATTTTACTACTTACTGGTTTACTTACAATAATTTTAAAGTACGTTTTGTAAAGTATTTTACTACTTACTGGTTTACTTACAATAATTTTAAAGTACGTTTTGTAAAGTATTTTACTACTTACTGGTTTACTTACAATAAGTTACTGGTTTACTTACAATAATATTCATTTCGAGGTGTTACATTCGGCGCCTTGTTTCTTTCTCTCACTTCGGAACCTGAAATATAAGAATTAAAAGAAACATTATTGTCTCGTTTGCCTTCGCTATTTTAATGAATAATTTAAAGTACTCGTATATAACAAACAAGTAGTATTTAAGTATGTATGAACAAAGTATATAATTTATTGTTGGTATTTTAAAAACCGCACGACCGATTTCGATAAAATTTCAATGGAACCTGGCTTTCTTTGGCACTTTATTTGACCACCTTTCCAAATCGGTCCAGGCGTCTTCGAGTAATCGGTGAACATACATAAAAAAAAGATTCCGACGAATTTAAAACCTTCTTTTTTAAAGTTGGTTAAAAAATCGTTAAATCAATTCAATACATTGCTGACCCCTAGCTACGATAGACATCCTGATTACGGTATCCAGTTCGACCAAAATAATTCTTGACTGCCTTGTGCGCGTCCAATGAGCCACCATCAGCGTGGGTGATTTTATTATGGTGGAATATACGAGTCTGCCCGCGAAATTCAAATTTAATTTGTTTTTTCCCATTTTGTAAACTAATACGACAAAGTAGACTTATGGAATTCTAATTGCGCCAGTAGAATTATCATCTTCACAGGTTTACATAAAAATCTTTACTTGAAAGTGACCAGTTTAAGAAATTAATCAAAATACAGAGTTGGACGTGAGTTACTCGCAAATTAGTCAGTATTCTGATTAATTTCTTAAACTGGTCACTTTCAAGTAAAGATTTTTATGTAAACCTGTGAAGGTGATAATTCTACTGGCGCAATTAGAATGCCATTAGCCTAGTTTGTCGTAAAACCAAATTAAATTTGAATTTCGCGGGCAGACCCGTATAATCATCCTTAAGGGAACGATTCAACTGTCATACGCTTTGGGTTAGTGGTTATAAGAAATGACTCGTATCATCAGGTATTTCGAAGTTTACCTTCATTATGTCTCTCGTGTGCCTTATTTTTGTGGTGTTCAGGCGGTCGCGGTTTCGCAGGCCACCGCCATCCGGGTTTCGCCACTCTCTCCAGGAAATATGATAGCTCTTCCTCGGGAGATGAGAATGTCCGTTCATAATGACGGCAGTAAAGCCTAGAAAAGAGGTTGGTTAAATGTTTATCGTTATCACTTCATTTTCATCATCATCGCTTTCAAGAAAAACCGAGGTTTCCGTTCCTCGTTTCGATTGCAGTTATTCTAGTGGATATTGATTGTTGTCGTCGTAAGACTTTGACTTCATGTTATTTTTTTTTTGACAAGCCAACAATATTCAACGTAGCTCCTTTCATAATTTTAGTGAAGGAATTGTAATAAACTAAAGTTCGGCCGTTCAGAGAATGAGTTCCTGACACATTTAGAAAAATATTGTTTACCAAGTTATTTGACACTCAGTTTGGTACAAAATTATAACATTAATTGATTATTGATATAATAATGTTGTTTTAATGCTAATCAATTGTTAAAACGGTAAACAACCAGCAATAATATTTTTATCGTAACTGCAACGCCATTACAAAGTTACGTCGTCAGTTCAATCGCGACGTGTCAGGAAGGCATTCTCTGAACGGCCGTAGTATAGTGGTGTCATCTAGTATTCAATAGATTAACTACGATGAATTATATTATTTTGTTTACTTCTATTGCACTGTTACAAAACCAAAGAGTTACTCTGGTGGAGTTACTGTTTTTTCACAGATGGCGTTAGCATTTTATCCAATTTATACAATAAAAAATTAGGGAAAAATTCCACATTTAGAAATTACCTATTTAAAATAAAATTGAAAATAGAAAATTCAGTCTGTCGAGCTGGGATTCGAACCATCGACGTTGAATTTATAGGCGACTCTCCTAACCACTAGGCCATGCAGACGCAGAGTTCTAAGGCGAAAATACCGAATACAATGCAAAATTCACATTCAACAAAAAATGTCGGTTTCAAAAATGTGTCGAGTGTCGGTTCCTTAATTTTTTCCGTCTAGCCCCCTTCCGTACCGCGCGATAAGGAACTACGTTCCAATATGAAGATATAAACAAATTAGACTTACAACCAAGAGAAACATAGCAAAGAAACATAGCAAAAATAGCAATAACTGGCATGTACAAAAGATTTAGATACATACAGTTTAGTTTGAGTAGTGTTACAAAGGTTACAAAATAAAGATCATAAAGAAAAATCTGAGTTGTTACAAATTGGCTCCCTTGCGAAGGGAGTCGATGACATTACGACGAAAGCAGGCTGACGTGGAATCAAATAAATTCAGTTGCTGATTGTTTAGGTTAATTGTATTATATTGGCGGCAAATGCGATTGATGCATGAGTGGAAAGCAAGGTTAGTACGGCTGCGATTATATCTAAATATGTTGTAGGTACAGACTGTGCGTTTAGGGATTTTACAATTCAAATTAATTTAAGGTAATAATGATGTATCCGTTCGATTGTTAATTATTTTATGAAGTAGCATCGTGTCAAGCAGCATACGACGCAAGCGTAGAGAATCGAGTTTAAAATATTTTAATTTATCTTCATAAGAGGAATTTACAAGTTGTCTACTAAATTTGAACAAAAGTCTTCGCAGGAATCGTCTTTGTACTGACTCAATAGTGTCAGCGTATTTTTTGGTAAGGGGACCAAACAGGAGAACCATATTCTAAGACACTGCGAATGAGACTTTTGTAAAGATGCAAAAGTCTTAAAGGATTCTTAAACCCCTTTGCAATTCTGAATATAAATCCCATCATTCTATTTGCTTTCGCGATAACATTATTTATATGTAATTTAAATGTAAGGGATGTATCAAATGTTATACCAAGGTCTATAGCACTAGTTTTAGTAGAGAGTTTGTTACTATTTATAAAGTAGTCAAATATAATTTGGTTGTGTTTTTTAGTGAAAGTAAGTACAAAGCATTATTTACATTTAAAAACATAGCGTTCTGTTCGCACTACAATTCTACAGAATTCAGGTCAGCTTGTAGCGACCTGCAATCTTGGATACTATTAATGTCACAAAATATCTTTAAATCGTCTGCGTAAAGAAGGCACTTATTTTTATGACTGATGTGATGTCATTAATAAAAATAATAAAAAGCAATGGACCCAGATGTGATCCCTGAGGAACACCTGACGGAACAGTTATTGGTTTAGAATAAAACCCATTAACAGCAACTAATTGTGATCTATTGGTAACATATGATATAACCCATCTTAATAAATCCCCATGAACTCCATACTTTTTAAGTTTCTGGAAAGTAATCGATGATTCACTTTATCGAACGCCTTTTGGAAATCAGTGTAAACCGCGTCAACTTGCTTCTTATTGTCAAGACAATCCACTATAAAATTCGAATATTCAATTAGATTTGTAACGGTTGATTTATTTTTAACAAAACCATGTTGTTGTGGAGAGATTAACGGTTTAAACAAGAAATAGATATGATCATAAACAATACTCTCAAATATTTTGGCAAAACAGTTCAAAATGCATATAGGGCGATAATTACTACATTCTGTTCTTGTACCTGCTTCGAAAATAGGAATTACATGAGCTACCTTCCATAACTCTGGAAAGCACCCTGTAGCTAAAGATTTGTTGAAAATTAACATCAATGGTAGCACAAGTTCTTTACCACAAGCTTTATTGAAAAATGAGGGAATACCATCTGGTCCCGGGCCTTTGTTCGAATCTAGACTTTTGATCTTTTTTAAAATGTCGTTTTCAGACAGAGTTAACTTGCTCAAAGTGTTCGAGGGAATATCTTGGAAGCTAGAATTTAATGATTTACTATGGTTGTCTTGAACATATACCGATGCAAAGTAATCAGAAAATAACTGACAAATTTCAAACCCAGACGTTGCAACTCGATTATTATAAGTTATAACCCTACTATAAATAAATAAATAAAATAGCCTTTTATTTCCGAACATAACAAAATACATAGAAATTTTTATAGTAAATATTAGTTTTCTAAATTGTGTCCCGTAGTTGCGTGCGTGCGTGCCTTGTGGCATAGGCCTCCTCTAGCTCACGCCATTGGGCTCGATCCGCTGCAACCCTTGTCCAGAAAGGACCCAATGTCCGACGGATGTCGTCTTCCCATCTTCGGGTTGGTCGTCCCTGTCTCCTGATACCATCCCTAGGGTACCATAGAGTGACTTGTTTGCTCCATTCGTTTAATTTGTAACGTAACATATGCCCTGTCCAGCCCCATTTTAGATTTCACCTTACTAAAATATAATATTATAAACATATAGTAACCCTACTATAGCTTTTGCTTGTGCTTTTTCGTCCTACTAGAGTTCCCGTGAAGAAAATCCCGTGAGAACCCTCTGTACTTCTGGGATAAAAGCTTTAAGCTACGTCACCCTCGAAATCCTCAGCAATACCTAAAGCAAAAAATGACATCGATCCATTGCTCCGTTGCTGTGTGATTGAAGAACAAACCAACAAACACATTTTTTTGCATTTATAATATTGTTAAGGTTGGGGACTAGTTTTCTTACCAATCCGGATGGACGCTCCATTTATCGGACAAATACTGTCTAGCGGAGATATTTTTAGACGTCAAGGACAATCGGTGAATGTCATCAGTGGGGGGCGGTGTGATGCGATGCCGGCCGTAGTTCTCAGGAATGGAGACCACTAGAGTGAACTGTGAGTCGCTGATGCCTGTCCAGAAGTAGTGCCTCTTGCCTCGAGACACCCGTTTCTGAAAATTGGTGTATGGCGGCCATTTATAACATCTATGTATAACATTTACAACATCATCATCATTAGCAACCCATCAACGGATCACTACTGAGCGCAGGTCTCCTCTCAGAGAAGGGTTATAGCCCACCACGCTGGGCCATTGCGAATTGGCGGACTTCACACACCTTAGAGAACATTATGAAGAACTCTCAGATGTGCAGGTTTCCTCACGATGCTTTCCTTCACCGTTGAAGCAAGTGATATTCAATTGCTTAAACGCACTTGACTCCGAAAAGTCGTGCGTGCAGCGTACCCAGGATCGAACCTGTGACCCCCCGAATAGGAGACCACAGTCCTAACCACTAGGCTATCACTGCTTAACATTTACAACATAGGTACCTAATTATCATCTAAGAGTTGAGCCAAATAGTGAAATGTAGCAGTATTTGTATGTACACACATCAAAAGTGTCTAGGGATCAAGCATTTTTATGCGGATTTCTTGAGATTGAGATGTGGCTTTGTAATAAATTTACGATTTTATAAATTTATATGGATCCTTTTTGGTGCATTTCATAATTTGAATCAGGAACTGTCAATCAAATTCGAGTAAAAGATGAAAATCAGCTGTCAATATTTTCCCTATAAAAACATACAACGCATTGAAGACATTATTAGTGCTACTGTTTCCCTACTACTGATTAAAACCAACGTTATTATGGAGCGGCGAGCAGGGAAGAAATGCTCAGAGCCGTGGGAATGATAGAAGCTGGTTCCCGGCAACGTACTGTGGCTTTAGCTCTGAATACAAGTCAGAGTGTTATCAGTCGACTTTGGACACGTTACCGAAGCACTGGTACCGTGGCTGAGCGCCATGGAGGACGGTATCGCTGCACCACACGGAGACAAGACCGATACATTCAAATCTTAACTCGAAGAGCTCCAACAATAATCGCCATGATGTTAGCCGTGAGGCTTCATCACTCTTCAGGGAACTTAATTAGCGACCAAACAGTCAGAAACCGCTTGCATGAAGTGAACCTTCATTCCCGAAGACCGCTACGGGTACCACCTATAGCAATGCACAATCGTAGGATTCGATATCAATGGGCTCTTGAACACAGAAATTGGGCAGAAGAACAATGGCGTTTCGTGTGCTTTTCTGATGAGTCTCGTTTTGGTATGAGACCGGATACAAGACGTATACGACACTGGAGAACCCCTGGACGCCAACAGCGATTAAAATCCTGCCAGGAAGTCCATCCTTATAGTGGTGGAACCATCATGGTATGGGCGGGTATTTGGATCGGCGGAAGAACTGAGTTGATTTGGATCAGAGGCAACCTCAACGCTCAAATTTATGCTGAGACGATTGTATCAGACGTCATCGTTCCTCTACAAGTGCAAATCGGTCCCTTATTTCAGTTAATGCATGATAATGCACGACCGCACACCGCAAGAGTTGTAAGACAGACTCTCGCCGCAGCTAACATCAATGTCCTGCCCTGGCCTGCTCAGTCGCCAGACTTGAACCCGATTGAGCATGCATGGGATATGCTACAGAGAAGAGCTCTGCCGAATATGGAGGGTATCCAGTGGCAAGAAGACCTTTTTTTGTTGTTGCAACGAACATGGGCGGCCATTCCACAGCGTCATTTGGATGAACTCATTTTGAGTATGCCAAACCGATGTTCTTGTGTTGTTAGTGTTCGCGGTAGAAACACGGATTATTAATTGTTTAAGTTACCCAATAAAATTTTAAAGAAAACTGTTATTTCAGTCTTTTTTTCGAACTTTAATGTTAGTGGTTCAAATGTCAAAAATCCCTTTATTAGGAAAATGGCAAATTTCTTTATTAATGCAAAGGTGACTTGGTTTATCGTTACTGTGACAAACGAAAACACTTTATTTGATGAATCCTTAAAGAAAATTTTAATTAATATCAATCAGGAGAAAAGTTATTGCAAAAATATATGTTGATCCCTAGACACTTTTGATGTGTGTATGTAGTAGTAGTGTACTCGTATTTAAGCAGCTCATGCCCGTTTCACCAACGGTCCCTAACTTTTACGGCTTCTTAAGCTAAGTTAGCTGAAGCTTTCTGTCAATTCCATTTTCACGAACCTTTTAGAGAATACCTAAAGGTGGAAATGACATTGGGTAAGGGATTGCATTTAAGGGCTACTTACGTAAAGAGACTCCTACTTATGGTTGATGAAAACAAGCAGCTAAGAACGCCCCAAAAGTTAAATAATAATAACTGTGACAGTTTTTTTGAGTACATACTGTCATTTCCTAACAATACTCATCCATCTAAGATCTAAGCATTACGTTCCATTTTTTTTTCAATAACAGTGTCATACAAAAATGCTAAATTACCATGTCCTCCATATGGTACTTGACATTCATGATTTTATTCCCAGTTTTCTGATCGATGATCTCTTTTCTGAGCTGAAATAAGATTTTGAAAGTGAAATCAAAATAGCAGTTAACTCAACAGTGTTTTATTAAACGCTTGTCTAGAGCTGCCTGCACTTACCGCTGTCAATTCTTTGCTAAAGTTCCTCGGGCTTCGATCGTCGTCAAAAAGTTCAACTTCAATCATATCGACGCTGTTATAACTCGGTTTTAATATCTGCTGGAACTGCAAAATATGAGAATCACGATTAAAACATAATATATACGAGTAGGTATGTTAGCTTCAGATCAAGTACCTACGTATAACATGTAAATAAAGTTCTTGACAATACTGAAGGGTATATATATATATATATATACCTATTAGGTACCTACCTATGTGTATTTGATGTAGAATCCTTGAGCATAGAAATTGAAATTTAAAGCCGATTTCACCAACTTAATATGAGTCTTAATTATTACAGTAAAGGTAAATTTGATATTTTGACAGTTTTCAATACAAAGACTGTCAAAAGGCCCAATTTATTCCTAGCCTAAACGTCACTCGACGTTGTTGAAATCGGCACTTACACTAGCGGCACGCTATGATGGCCGGTTTGACACATTACAATAGTGATGTGGAATGTCAATTTATTCTCGAACAAAAAACAATTAAGTTTTGTTTTTGTACCTGATTAAATAGGTTTAATAAAACAAAAATGTATATGTTTATTTAATTTATTTGAACGAACTGAATATTTGAATGAAAATGAATATACATACTTTATATGCACACAAGAAACATATGAATACAAAAGATACCAAAAAAGGTGCCACAAAAGGCCATAATTAATCAGATTCGTCCATACTACTATTTTCACTGTCGTCACTGCTATCATCACCTACATTAATAATTATATGTTCGTTTTCTATAATATTATCTATTTTCACATCTCTTTCATAATCTTCCCTTATTAATTTAACAGTTCTATTCACAACCTTTTCCCAGTCTCCTTTAGTCACATGTTCACAAGCTTCTTCTAATAATTTTAGCATTTTTTTTGTGGTAAATGGGGGTTCTGTATTGTGTCTTGCAGCATATCCCTTAATTTGAGCCCACATCAACTCAATCGCATTATACTCACAATGGTAAGGCGGTAACCATATAACTCTGTGCCCATGTTCTAATGCTATTTCGTCAATGACGTATCGGATCTTGGTTGGTTTGTTTTCTTTTAAAAGACGTACTAATTCCGCTTTTAACATATTCATGTTTGCATCTACGCCATTTTTACGAAGCCATGCGACGATATCAGCTTTCTTTTGGGATTGGGCAGGTGGCTTGTCAATTTGCATCGAGTGGTATGGGGCGTTGTCCATAATTATAATAGATGGTTCAGGGAGGCTACACAACATTGAGGTAAACCATTCAGTAAACTTTTCTCCATTCATGTCTTCATGATAGTCTCCAGTGGTTTTTGACGCAAAAGCCATGAGAGAACCTTCGACAAACCCGTTGATGGTTCCGGCGTGACAAATTATAAGTCGCGATCCTTTTCCTACAGGAACTTTGGAAGTAGATGCTGCTGTGTTATCGTTCCAAGAACGGCCTACAGTATGGTTAGCATTAAGCCATGTTTCATCCAAGAACACAACATTTTGCCAATTTTTGATTTCTTTCACTTGCCGTAAAAAAGTATACCTTGCCATCGCTATATCAAATCTTTCCATCAATATTTTGCGTTTGTTACATTTTTTGTATCGAAATCCAATGGTCTTCAAAATCTTCGTTAAAGAACTTTCCCCACCGAAGAATAATCCAGCTTCCTTCAGTGAATGCACCAACTTTTTTCTTGTTGGATACTCCTTCTGTAAATAGTAGCCGTAAACATGTCTTCGGATAGCATCGGCATCAAAGCTATCGATGCCTACGACTGGTTTTGCTCGTTTTCTCTTTTTTGGTGTGTGAAGTTTATTTTCTTCTGTGCCAGTCTCGCCATATTTTTTTTTAGTTATCCGTCTAACAGTTCGTTGTCCAATATTAAGCGCATCAGCTACGCGTTCAACCACTGACGTTATAGGTAAAATTGGCCCTCCATTTTGAGCTTCACGATCGAAATAGTTACGAAGGCGTATTACGAACTCACGTGTCTGACTATTTAGAACAGTTCTCTGCGTACGTTCGGTCATATCGACGAAATCCACAACAAAGGGCTTGAACAGAGTCCAAATTAACGAGCAAGGGTCAACAGTAATGCAGTATCAATATTTGAAATCCAAAGCCAGGTCAAAACTATATCACAATCGCATTGCACTGACAGTTTATACTTTTCGAAGCAACGTCAATTCGAAACTGCTTTGTTTTGCATTGAGCATTGACGCGAGTTTGCCGGAGGTAGTAGTTGTGCTAGCCAGCGATCCTATGTGACGATCGTATTAGATTCCATTTTTAAAAATTTTCAATTTAGAAAACCAAATGCCGAGTTGTGGTATATATCATATAAAAATAAAAATTTTACCTTTTGTATGAAACAGCTGATATTTTTTTGCGATTTCAGAGGTTTGTCCACATAGTGAAAATTGTTCATATTCACAAGTACATTCACCCCTTAAATGGTGCAAACTGATTTTTCTACACTTGTATACATTTTAGAAATCAATTTAATAAATAAATTTTGAGTCCTAAACCTAAAACTACACTAGCGGCACGCTATGATGGCCGGTTTGACGTTTGTCCGCTCATGAAGTTCCGTATTAATTGATAACGACTTTGAAGGAAATAATTGTATTACTTTATTGACGATAGTGATGTGCAGAGATTCATAAATTTTATCGAATGTAGTTTTAGGTTTAGGACTCAAAATTTATTTATTAAATTGATTTCTAAAATGTATACAAGTGTAGAAAAATCAGTTTGCACCATTTAAGGGGTGAATGTACTTGTGAATATGAACAATTTTCACTATGTGGACAAACCTCTGAAATCGCAAAAAAATATCAGCTGTTTCATACAAAAGGTAAAATTTTTATTTTTATATGATATATACCACAACTCGGCATTTGGTTTTCTAAATTGAAAATTTTTAAAAATGGAATCTAATACGATCGTCACATAGGATCGCTGGCTAGCACAACTACTACCTCCGGCAATCTCGCGTCAATGCTCAATGCAAAACAAAGCAGTTTCGAATTGACGTTGCTTCGAAAAGTATAAACTGTCAGTGCAATGCGATTGTGATATAGTTTTGACCTGGCTTTGGATTTCAAATATTGATACTGCATTACTGTTGACCCTTGCTCGTTAATTTGGACTCTGTTCAAGCCCTTTGTTGTGGATTTCGTCGATATGACCGAACGTACGCAGAGAACTGTTCTAAATAGTCAGACACGTGAGTTCGTAATACGCCTTCGTAACTATTTCGATCGTGAAGCTCAAAATGGAGGGCCAATTTTACCTATAACGTCAGTGGTTGAACGCGTAGCTGATGCGCTTAATATTGGACAACGAACTGTTAGACGGATAACTAAAAAAAAATATGGCGAGACTGGCACAGAAGAAAATAAACTTCACACACCAAAAAAGAGAAAACGAGCAAAACCAGTCGTAGGCATCGATAGCTTTGATGCCGATGCTATCCGAAGACATGTTTACGGCTACTATTTACAGAAGGAGTATCCAACAAGAAAAAAGTTGGTGCATTCACTGAAGGAAGCTGGATTATTCTTCGGTGGGGAAAGTTCTTTAACGAAGATTTTGAAGACCATTGGATTTCGATACAAAAAATGTAACAAACGCAAAATATTGATGGAAAGATTTGATATAGCGATGGCAAGGTATACTTTTTTACGGCAAGTGAAAGAAATCAAAAATTGGCAAAATGTTGTGTTCTTGGATGAAACATGGCTTAATGCTAACCATACTGTAGGCCGTTCTTGGAACGATGACACAGCAGCATCTACTTCCAAAGTTCCTGTAGGAAAAGGATCGCGACTTATAATTTGTCACGCCGGAACCATCAACGGGTTTGTCGAAGGTTCTCTCATGGCTTTTGCGTCAAAAACCACTGGAGACTATCATGAAGACATGAATGGAGAAAAGTTTACTGAATGGTTTACCTCAATGTTGTGTAGCCTCCCTGAACCATCTATTATAATTATGGACAACGCCCCATACCACTCGATGCAAATTGACAAGCCACCTGCCCAATCCCAAAAGAAAGCTGATATCGTCGCATGGCTTCGTAAAAATGGCGTAGATGCAAACATGAATATGTTAAAAGCGGAATTAGTACGTCTTTTAAAAGAAAACAAACCAACCAAGATCCGATACGTCATTGACGAAATAGCATTAGAACATGGGCACAGAGTTATACGGTTACCGCCTTACCATTGTGAGTATAATGCGATTGAGTTGGTGTGGGCTCAAATTAAGGGATATGCTGCAAGACACAATACAGAACCCCCATTTACCACAAAAAAAATGCTAAAATTATTAGAAGAAGCTTGTGAACATGTGACTAAAGGAGACTGGGAAAAGGTTGTGAATAGAACTGTTAAATTAATAAGGGAAGATTATGAAAGAGATGTGAAAATAGATAATATTATAGAAAACGAACATATAATTATTAATGTAGGTGATGATAGCAGTGACGACAGTGAAAATAGTAGTATGGACGAATCTGATTAATTATGGCCTTTTGTGGCACCTTTTTTGGTATCTTTTGTATTCATATGTTTCTTGTGTGCATATAAAGTATGTATATTCATTTTCATTCAAATATTCAGTTCGTTCAAATAAATTAAATAAACATATACATTTTTGTTTTATTAAACCTATTTAATCAGGTACAAAAACAAAACTTAATTGTTTTTTGTTCGAGAATAAATTGACATTCCACATCACTATTGTAATGTGTCAAACCGGCCATCATAGCGTGCCGCTAGTGTACATTCGATAAAATTTATGAATCTCTGCACATCACTATCGTCAATAAAGTAATACAATTATTTCCTTCAAAGTCGTTATCAATTAATACGGAACTTCATGAGCGGACAAACGTCAAACCGGCCATCATAGCGTGCCGCTAGTTTAGTGTTTGAGACTACACAAGGATGTGGTCCACACAATACTAAACGTACTGTACCTACTAAGTACCTATGTAGCGTTATCAGTTAACCATTGGGTTGCAACAAACGCGCAAGCGCCTTCAATATAACATAATATAAGTTGGTAAGATAAAAATTAGTAGCTATGGTGCTGTATATTTTAAATAATTTTACAGGAGATTCTATATCAGATGCACATACATACACTTCAGTATTTGAAAAGACTTTCTTTGCACGCTGTATATTCGAATAGAAATACTTACAACAGGCCTCAAATCCGGGTGAATTAAAATATATCCGTTGTTTGTTACCATGAACGCGTATCCATTTACTCCGACCTGAACCATAAAAAGATTGTCATTAAGGATCTTTTTCAAAATCTTTGAAGGAAACTCTGCTTACTAAGATAAAGGCAATGACATCCACTTACGTAAAATGTGTAGCAACCAATTTACCTTGTATGGAGTCATCAACGCTTGGATTTCTGACAGAGGAACATCTGTTCCTGCGACGCCTAATAGTCTAGCGATACGCATCTGTAAGCATTTAACAACTGCTTTGAAAAATATAATCAGTAAAATACATACACTTTTCTATTAAATTGTTTAAAAATAAATAGAAACAATTATTATATAATATCCAAGAAAAGTTGCTACACATCCAAAAATGGTATGTACCTAATGGACTTATGGTTATTAGATATTAAAAATATACTTTAATGCATAAATAATGTTATGATACTACTCAACCCATTTATGTAATTTTATCATTAATTTTCTACTAAATAATCGAAAATGTTTAAAAGTTTGCTTATCTCTAGCAAATATTATTTTCGTCTAGCATCTACGCCCCGTTAGGTATAAATATGCTTGCGAACTACTTGATTTGAAGATTACTAAGTAATAAATTATTCTCCATTACAGGTTCTAGCATTCTACACAATCAAAAAAATTACGTTATATATTTCATCAAAAACACTACACTTTAAACAAAAACCCACTACGTTCTAGATGGGCTGGTAGTTGGTAACCTTTCCGGTCCATTGTAAGAATCTGTTAACATTGCAAATTATTAATCATATAAAAATTACTCGTACTCCTAGAATTTTTCGGAATGACAATTCTCATCAATCGTCTTTCTGATATAAGCGAATTTGTTTTCGAAGATTATAAATATACCGTGTTATACCAATGTTCAGTTTTGGTCAAAGTAAATTCTATTCTCGTTTGTATTCTTACATCACCAATCATCCGTCATCAATCAAGCAAGTCTAAGAGAGCGTGTGCCTACCTCCTTTTGGCCGTTCTCCTCTACGGACTGCGATTGGTTGTTGACGTACGAATGCAATAAAATTAATAACATATAGGTAAATGCATTGTAACAACCTGCACTAATCAAATATCTCCTCTATAAATGAGAAAACTTATATTTACACTAAATTATATTTAGTATATTAAAAGTTTTGTCATTCTTAGAAATAGTACTTTAAACTTAAGAAATACTCAAAGTAACAAAAGCCCCATTCGTCTCTCGTGTCGGGCTGCAGAAAACTTTGAATGAAAAATATTTACATTTACTTTCATAATACAGTCAATCTTTAAAAATGTCTCTACGAAGACATCACTAAAATCAGGCAAAAATACATTTTATTGATTAGATAGTGTGCGTAATATAGATGATAATTCTTGCACAAAAGTAGTAACCTTGATATAACTGATAGAAAAGTTAATTCATAACACCCTATTGGTCTACGCCTACTATCTAGTAGAAAACTACTATACTACGGTAAGCCAAAAGGGTTAAACAACAAATTATTCGGTCAGTAGCGACCGAGACCGCAGCGCGGTCACATCTATCGAGGACAGATGCATCGCTAACGGGGCCAAATAAGAATTTACCGTTACTGAAATCCAAAAAACTAAATCATATAAAATGTCTTGTATCTTGCAAAAACTTTACATTTAAATCGGCAAAACTTTCTAAGTGTAGTACCTCTTTTGTAACTGATACCCAGTAAGCTTCATTTATCAGTACATTCTCTGTGATGTTCTGAGGGGAAACCATCAAACAAAACTGAATATTATTAAAAAGGTAGTTGATTATGAAACATACAAATCATGAACAAGAAATAGGTCATTGAGATAGTGTACGACAGCAAAGAACAGCTTACGTCCAATTGGAAGAAAATAATAATTAACCAATCTGCAAAAATCTTCATTAATAAATCTTTCTCGATCATGCATAAAAGAATTTTAAATTTGGAAAAGTTTGTTTACGGTCAGCTTCTTATGAAAAAGAGACTAACCATTTCCGATATCAGACCTTCTTAAATGACGAAAATGTTTAAATGATTGGCCTCTTTTTCAAAATTAGACCATTTTGAGGGAACACGTTGAATCAGTAGAATCAAATGATTGGATTAAAAATATGAACAGGAACGTACCTCGTTGTGTCGCAAATCGTAAACAGGCATCGAAACAGAAGTCATCAGTTGATATTGAGAATTCCCAAGCTCACTATACTGACCCTGTTTCATCTGGAATTCAAAATATGAGTTTCATGTCTTAAAATTATTAATAATATTATGTTAACTATTAGTTGTTATAGCTTCATAGGTTTTACTTTTTTCAAGTTTAAATTACTAAAAATCATCAAGAGTACCTAATCTATCTTCTTCTATAGAACATAATATAGCTTCTTCTTCTGTACCGCCATTGAAGAACTGAATACAACAAGCAAACGTGCCGGTGGACTTGCTAAAGTTTTAATATTTATAGGAAAACACATAGCAATTCTTCTCTATTCGCTAGCATTAAGGTGGCTTCTGCGTACTTTCTTATGGCTCTTGTAATAATTGTAATTATTAAGTTTTTGGTGCAGTACTCAAGAATATTTTATCTTTACATCTACCTGTGTTATTTTCCACCTTCTATTTTGCTCCTGTTCCGAATTGAACAGTACTTTGTCTCTTCGTTGGCTCATGAATCGTTCCTTTTGCTCTGCTCTCTCTCGTTGTTCCCACAAGTAATCGGCCACTTTTGGATCCTTTAAATTGTACATAATTTATTGAAACAATCGTTCAATTAGCAAATAAGCAAAGTAAATAAAACGTTAATTTTTTGTAAGACAGACTTGTATTTATTAAATTGTGTACCACGATAGTAAATAAATAAAAATAAATAGTAATTGAGACAACAAAACCACCATTTTGAAAAGAGAGTTCCAATGTTCATGCTCAACATGTAAGGGACGACGGAAACACGGACGTGGAAAGATAATAAAAAGCTTATTATTATTGAACTAAGTAACATAATAAGATAACAAAATAGTACCGTAACATTAGCGTAAACAGGGGTCCACACAACAGGGTGCTTCTCCCGCTGTAGCACCAGAGGTCTCGCGAGCACGTTGACATGTTCCAGTACCCTCTCCCGTACCTCTGCCAGCGTGCTCAGATGCACATAAAACCCCCTGTTTGCGCACGCCATCCACTTCACTTCTCTCACATCCGCCACCTGGTGCAACCTCATTAGATATTACTATAGGTACCCAAATCATGGTGGTCACAATGCCCGTCTCTATATACGAGTGATTATGATGACCAATGCAGCCTTGTGGAAAAGCGCCAAATAAAAGCTACGTTCTTCTTTTTGCTAAACGAGTATTTCTATTGTCTAGATTCTAGAAGCCATAAATAAATCAGTAAACTATTTAAAATAATTCTCCTGTATCTATTTGTAAAAAAAAATTAAATCAAATCATTAATTGTAAGTCTATTTCTAATGCTATAATTCATTAAATCTAAATATTACTCGTAATTATAACTAGTATTACGGCATTTCAAAAAATTATAAAAGACTGTCATAAAGGCAAATAACGTCATCAAAATTGGATTTAAATATGCCATATCAAACCACACGTGCAAAGACTCAAGCAGAAGCAAGACATCGTAGAAAGTTAACTTGCAAAATAAAGACCTAAGGAAATTGAAAGAAAATTGGTAAAACTACATAATATACTTCAAAAACTATAATCACTGTAAAAGCCATAAAAAGCGACACAAATGGAAGATGGAATTTGGACATACGTGACTTCTACAGACAAACTAGACAGGTTGAATTACAAGAAAGAAGAGTACCACATTCAAGGTGTACTGGTAGAAGGTACATTAAGGAAGGCATTATGCAGGTCGCACAATGACTACAACACACAGTAATACCTGGAGTGGTACTACCTTTACCTCGCGACCTATCAGGTACGTGAAAACTCGCACCGGGGTGTCATATTTCCAGTTGTACTTCTCGAATAATTCCTTGTAATTGTATGGAACACCATCCGTAACCAACATTATAGCCTGGCGAAGAGAAGCGGCAATATTAAATAATTAATTGACTTATAATATATAATTTTGCCCTTCTAGAGGGTTTTGTAATGAAAATCTCAATCCAAATGTTTTAGATACCTACCTGATTACAGTTAGCTCCACCGCTATTATTTCTATAAATTTCAAGAAGTTCAAACGCCTTGGTCAGTGCTGCTGAAAAGTTTGCTATTTCCATGGTTTCAAAATTGTCTAAAGCTAGTTTCAATTCGCGAAGATTTGCAAGTGTTGCCTGAAAATTAATTGGTAAATGGATTCATCCATTGTGACACAAAACTTGAATATAAATAGGTACTTGAACTACTTGAGTACATACTTGCACAAGAGAATCTTCAAAACAAGGAACGATTTCCTCCACTGTGTCAGCAAATGTCATTACGCTAACGAAATCATTATTGCCGAGAGTGTCCAAAATGTTAGTTACTACGTGCTTAGCTATGTCCCTTCTTTGCCCAGTCATAGAACCACTCCGATCGACTAAAATGACCACATCTTTCGGGCTTGCGGCCGCTTCCATGTACCAGGCTCTGGTTCGACAGTCGTATATGTCTACAGGATCTGCTCGCCATTTCATCGCTGGATGAACAAATTAAATAAAATTACCAATTAACTTAAGGTCTCGTAAGATCACTGCTTTAGATGTCTTTTAATATAATATGATATTGACGGTTGTAAAATAAAAGAACCTAAGCAATCTCACCTGGATAATGTCTCATGAAACCCGTCGAACTTCCAAAATACTGCCACGATAATGTTGGATCACTTTGGTAATTATTGATAAAATGTGTATCTAAACCTTCCGACCAGTGAATGCCTTTAATGACATCAGGAGCTAAAACAAAAATATCAATAATACAATTAATTTACATATATTTGACTAAATAGTTTCCTCTTATAAAGATAGGTTACCTAATTCCGTAGACGTAGCATCCTATCCTACTAATATTATAAATGCGAAAGTTTGTGAGGATGTATGGATGTTTGGATGGATGGATGGATGTTTGTTACTCTTTAACGCGACAACGAATGAACCGATTTTGTTGAAATTTGGCACAGACATAGATTATAGTCTGGAATAGCACATAGGCTACTTTTTATCCCGGAAAAGCAAACAGTTCCTGCGGGATAGCATCGCTAATTTTTACGCATTTGTCCTTCAAAATACGCGCAATGGAGTTTTAGATTTACGTGATTTTTTGCACAGGTGAAGTTAAGGGCCTGAAAAATGACAAAGGCTACTTTTTATCCCGGGAAAACAAACGGTTCCTGTGGGATATTAGCATGCTACTTTTCACATATTTATCTTTTAATTACGCGGCATTTATGTATGTATGTATGTATATATGTATGTATGTATGTATGTATGTATGTATGTATGTATGTATGTATGTATGTATGTATGTATGTATGTATGTAAGTATGTATGAATGTATGTATGTATGTAAGTATGTATGTATGTATGTATGTATATTCCTACTACCTATCCGACTACCCTACTTCCTCCTACTTATCTATATATATAAAAGAAAGTGGTGTTAGTTACACTATTTATAACTCAAGAACGGATGAACCGATTTGGCTCAAAATTGGTGGAGAGGTAGCTTAGAACCAGGAGACGGACATAGGATACTTAAAAAAAATAAACAGAACAGCGGATTGATGCGATTTTTTGCATGGGTATAGTAATGGATGTAGTAGTGGTTCCTCAGATCGGGAGAGCTACTTTTTATCTCGGATAATGAAAGAGTTCCCGCGGGATTTTTAAAAACTTATTCCATGCGGACGAAGTCGCGGGCATCAGCTAGTATATTATAAATGCGAAAGTTTGTGAGGATGTATGGATGTTTGGATGGATGGATGGATGGATGGATGGATGTTTGTTACTCTTTAACGCGACAACGAATGAACCGATTTTGCTGAAATTTGGCACAGACAGATTATAGTCTGGAATAGCACATAGGCTACTTTTTATCCCGGGAAAACAAAGGGTTCCTGTGGGATATTAGTATGCTACTTTTCACATATTTATCTTTTAATTACGCGGCATTTATGTATGTATGTATGTATGTATGTATGTATGTATGTATGTATGTATGTATGTATGTATGTGTATGTATGTATGTATGTATGTATGTATGTATGTATGTATGTATGAATGTATGTATGTATGTATGTATGTATGTATATTCCTACTACCTATCCGACTACCCTACTTCCTCCTACTTATATATTATAAATGCGAAAGTTTGTGAGAATGGATATATGGATGGATGGATGGATGTTTGTTACTCTTTAACGCGACAACGAATGAACCGATTTTGCTGAATATTGGCACAGCATAGATTATAGTCTGGAATAGCACATAGGCTACTTTTTATCCCGGAAAAGCAAACAGTTCCTGCGGGATAGCATCGCTATTTTTTACGCATTTGTCCTTCAAAATACGCGCAATGGAGTTTTAGATTGACGTGATTTTTTTGCACAGGTAAAGTTAAGGGCCTTAAAAATGACACAGGCTACTTTTTATCCCGGGAAAACAAACGGTTCCTGCAGGATATTAGTATACTACTTTTCACACATTTATCTTTCAATTATGCGCCAACGGAGTTACAGATTGACGTGGTTTTTTGGAGAGGCACAGTTCGGAATCGGAATCTTTTTCTATTCATGTTCACCGATTACTCGAATACGCCTAAACCGATCTGCTTTTAAAAAAAATCTACAATAAATTATATACTTCGT
Organism: Oeneis ivallda; assembly: GCA_029955525.1. Lineage (NCBI taxonomy): Eukaryota > Metazoa > Arthropoda > Insecta > Lepidoptera > Nymphalidae > Oeneis > Oeneis ivallda. The sequence goes on along the minus strand of JARPMR010000003.1, from coordinate 8,182,437 downwards.
AGTGGCGCGGGCGTTTAAATGTATGCTCCCGGGACAAAAAGTAGCCTGTGTTATTTTCCAGGTCTAAAACTTTACCTGTGTAAAAAACCACGTCGACTATATGCACTTGCAATTTTGCACATGCACATTTTATGTGGTGAAATATTATAACTGCGAAAGTGCGTTGCTTTGTCCTTCAATCACGCCCCAACAGAGCTACGGATCGACGTGATTTTTTGCAGGGGTACCTATAGTTGAGGACTTGGAGAGTGACAGGCTACATTTTATCCCGCAAAGTCAAACAGTTCCCGAGGCATTTTAAAGGCTAAATTCACGCAGACGAAGTCGCGGGCATCAGCTAGTACTTAATATTTACTACCGTAAGAAGACATCAGCTGATATCGCATGAGCAGAATTCATAGAAAAATTCGTTACAATTCGTCACATTGGTTACGCTAAAATAAATGCTATGGTCTTTATTATAAGTACTATATTTCTTTATACATCACTAGAAGTTTGAAAATCAAAATCGGTTACGAATTTTGCGGTTGTGAGGGGGTCTACTTACGGTAGTTAATTATACTGCGTCTATGCCTAATACTAACCCCAGGCATAAACATTTGTAGGAACATGCACACTACTAAAATTTGTGTTAACAGGTATATGCGAAAAGTGATGATTCTGATGTAAATGCATGTTCTTTGAGGCCGGTCGATTTATCCAATTTTCCATAGTGAAATCAGGCTCTGGAGTTGTCGTCAATGACATATCATCGTATAAGTCTTCCATTTCCTTGCTGTTAAAGAACTGAAAATCTTCAGGAACTAGTTCATTCTGTTTGTCAAAAGCCATGTTCTCAGCCGCTTCTACTATTCTTTTGACTGCACTAATTTTGAGCTCCATCATCGCTCGTATATCGTCTGCCATACTCTGGACCAACTTTTCGCCGTCTCTTGACTCGATTTGCGCAGACTTGAAGCTCTAAAATCAAGTAGTTGATTGTTCATTCCAATAATCTCGACAACAAGAAGTTTCAATGGATCAAACATACTTACATCTTGCACTTCTTTTTTTCTTGTAATAAATTCTCCAAAGTGATAAAGTTCTGTACCGAGTTTAACTGCCCAAGCTTGTACGCTATGGAATGATTTAATATTAGGTTAAGGTACATGACGCGCCAAAACATATTGTTTGAATGGATATTCGTTTGAAACATTTTGATTGGTATAATAAAATCAATGCTAAACAATGAAAGTGTATTTATTATACGGTTATAATATGGTTAAATGTTAGATTTTAAACTACTTCAAAAGGAGGATGTAATCAATTCGACTTCATGTTTCCTTGATGTCCGTGCATGATTTTTTATGAAGTATCCATTAACGTTTCTATTTTTGTAAGAAAGTTTATGCCATAAGCCCAACCAACATAGAATATGTTGGTTAAGATCTGATGACGATTTTTAGGAGACAAATGACGAAACTCATCAACAGACAAATAAATCTAATCACTCGTCATTAGTGCAATAACAATAATTTTGTAAACTTTAGTAAGTTTTATCAACATACCAACCCTTAGTTATCGTAGGTACCTAGTTAGTAAGTAAGCTTAATTAGAAAAAATATTTTTTCTATAATTTCCTTTAAATCTTTAATTAAAATACTTACGTATTAAAGGATATTTTTGTGGGTACGTCATATTGTATACTGGAAGAGCAATCCCTGGAGTCCAGGGACAAAAGAAGCAGGAATAAAGCAGAAATGCAAATACGGTAGCACATTAGAAACACTATCCGTTTCGACCACCTGCTACACTGTTCACAGTTAATCCACTCTCATGTTGGTTTATCTTTATAGACACGAATTAATGGACTATTTTAGGGGATTTTATCGCGGATATGTGGAACCTTGTTCTCGCGAGCACTCGACAATGATAACGTATTGGAGGTGGGACGAGCGACGCGCAATCGCGTCACGTCGGGCATGCGCCGTGCTTCTCTTGCGTGAACCTACTGATCTATTCTCTGTTTGATTGCTTTGATGTATGAGCAATGGTTGTGTGAATGTTACTTGTAGTTTCGTTCCATCTGGAGCGCATCGATTTCGTCCACTTATTTCACTGGGTCAGTGTGTCAAAAGGGCATTAAGTTTTTACTTGATGTTCTTTTGGAATTTCATTTGAAATTTACTAACAATTATTTTAACCCTTAATAATTTAATTAAAGGACTACGGCCTCCTATTTTGAGGTTCCAGATTCGATCCCAGACACACATACTTTTCGGAGTTTTGTGCATTTAGAAATTAAATTATATCATAAATGTTTCAACGGCAAAGAAAAACATCGCGAGGAAAATTGCTCGTCTGAGAGTTCTCCATGAAGTCTGCCAATTTGCATTGGGCCGGCATGTTGTACTATGGCCTAATTCAAATAAATAAATTCAACTCTAAGGCACAATATAATACTATGTTTTATAGGTTTACTCTTGGATAAAGGTAATAAAAGAATGACCAAGAAGGATAAATATTTTTATTGCGAAAGTAAGAAAGGTATAAATCTATGGGACGAAATATATCTTTGCAATTTTCAATAAATAACTTTTTTTATACCTACATATTTATCATGAATATAATTTTGACACTAACAACGCTAATAGAACCATACATATATGTGTTAAAATATTAGCTCTCGTAAGGCTTCCTATACCGCAGTCCGTTATGTTTCTTTCCTGCAAATAAAATTGTATATTACTACGTCAGTATAAATAAACTATGATGACCTAGTTATTAAGCCTCAATAGTTCAATATTGTTCAATAGCGGACTAAAATACAAAAGGTATGTACAGTGTACATAAATACAGACTTTGACAATGTGGCTAATTCTGTTTTGCAGAAGTGAGCACGCAAACACAGGGTGCACTCTCTATTCCCTCACTCTCATAGTCCGATGGGATGAAAATCCGACACGACCGCAGACAGATCAGGTGCAGGACTGACAGCTTTAAGTACGTTTCGAGGCACGAGGGTGGCACACCGTCTACTTCCTAATTCCTGCCTGAGAATTTCTTGACAGAAAACCCCAATACATGTTTTGGCCCAACACGGGAATCGAACCCGAGACCTCATCATCCGCACTTGAACATGCTAACCACTATGCTAACGAGGCAGGCTGTGTATGTATATCGTAGGTATAACGATGAAGAGGGCCTTTAAAGAATCTTCTTCTTCTTCTTTATCAACCTATAGACGTCCACTGCTGGACAAAGGTCTCCTGCATGAACTTCCACAGGCTTCGGTCTTGCGCCGCTTGCATCCAGCGGCCCCCTGCGACACGTTTGATGTCGTCGGTCCACCCAGTGGGAGGTCTGCCAATACTGCGTTTCCCGGTGCGGGGTCGCCACTCCAGCACCTTGGGACCCCAACGACCATCAGCTCTTCGAACTGAAGTGGAAATGGGCGGGCATTTCCACTTCAGTTTCACTTTAAAGAATACCTTGTCGTGATAAGTATAACATCCTTCCAAAGGTCTCCGTTGCAACCGTCCTAAGTCCAACTTATGGCACGGCTCGCGACTCTTCCGAGACTCCGGGGTTGGTATCGGCTCGACCGTCGGCGGCTCCTTGCAACCTTCATACGTCCACGTCCCCTTTTCGACCACCACCAACAGCAAATTGGTTTTCGTGACCAGAGATGCCCAGTACGGCGGATGGCATTCGCCCGCCTTTTCTTCACTCACTACGGGATACAACCCCATCGAATCTAGGAAGTATGACTGATTCAAGATGTACAAAGTGATGCTGTGATCGCAAGAGAATACTTTCTCTTTTTCCGGTTTCGGGGGTTCTGAAGATTCGTTTTTGACCGGTGGAGCGTTTGTCGTAGTGGTATCGTATGAATCTGTTTCGGTTTCTATTTTGACAAACTCCGAGTCATCAGCCGCTGTAAGTAAAATCACGGTATCAGTATAGATAGGTATATATATTTTCTTCTTCTTCTTCTTCTTCTAGTGCTCGCGGAGGTTGGCAACCATTAAGTCTGATTGTACCTACTTTGTGTATTGCGGCTTTGAGCAGTGAGCTCATGTTGAAACAAAGACGAAGGTTTTTAAGCCTAAATATTCTTCTTCGTTCAGGCCTTCGTCTGCCTTTTATTTTGCCTTACATATTGAGTTATATAAGTAAGGTGTGATAAGTAGGTATAAATTAGGTATATATATTTTGAACGTATTTAACATCAACAACCCATGATACCCAATTCCTCAGTAACTAACAGCAGATATAGTGTGTTTGGGCTCATTAGAATGGTCTCAATGAGTACAGAAAACTGGGTAACAAGTATATCGTACAGAGTCCGGCTATAGATTCACATGTCAAGAGGTGTTTTATATATTTTCAATTTACACTAACTTGTTCAAATATACATACCGTAATCATACATTTCTTGGAAACTTGCTGCGTATGTATATTCATTCCAATTAAAAATGTTAAATATTACTAAAAAGGCCTCAAATAACAACCATTTGAAGAAATTCGTTGCAAGACGAAACGGCTGAAAAAACAAATGCGGAATTAGAGTCTTGTCATGGCTCGCACCACACGGTTCCGTGGGAGTCTTGGGATTCGTATCACTTCCTTCTTTATTATTTTTGTTTTTACCCACGACGGAACTCAGGCGAAAGAAGAATTTAACATTAGACAACCCCCATTTTTGACGTGCGTTTTTTTTAACAAAACTACTGGACCGATTTTGATGCGGCTTTTACACTATCTATAGCTATCACATCTAAGCAGGTTCTTGGATAAGTTTTACGTGTATGTACGATATCATGTTTTTAATTTCCTGAAAACCACTAGACCGATTTAGATGCGGTTGTATAGAGAGATTTTTTAAAGTTAATAGGCCACCGAGGGACGCTGCTGTTCGTCATGAGTTTTTTAAATATCTAATTTTAAGATTAATACAAGTATTGGCTTCACGTACTGTGACTATAGAAAAAGCGCAATTAGGCTCTGGAAGTAAGCTGTCAGGGCACAACGCCTGGTAGTTGAACACCTCCGTGTATTCGAACACATTCTTGTCGACGAAAGATTGCATGACTTGCCCCGTGTGTTTCCCGGGCCCCACGGCTCCGAAGAACTGCCCCACATCTTTCTTCTCTCTGCTCATTACCACGTACCCCGAACTGTCTATGACGTAACAGTCATAGTTACTGTATTCGTTGCATTTTAACTCACCCTGAAAAAAAATTCATTACAGCGTCCAGTCCTATGAATATTTATAAAATTATTAGCCCGTATACACTACAATTTATATATTTTATGCATTGTAATTTTTATTACAGCTCAACCCTAACCTATATCTATACGTCTCTTATAATAAAACTGTAACTGGAAGATTTCTGTCCATTTAAAATATTTTGAAAATTTTAATTGAGCTGGGGGATGCTTTATTATCGATACTGATACTGAAATGAAATTTGAGAAATGAGATGAGAAATACTCCGGGTCAAAATATAGAACAGTTTTTATCCCGATAAATATTAAGGTTCCTCCAGGAAAGTTTTTGTCGATTTCACTCCTTAACTCAGTCAAATATGAACCGATTTTAAATTTTTTTTTATTAGAAAGTGCTACATGAAATATTTTGTCCAATTTTGGTGAAGATCTGCTAAATATTATCGGAGATAGAGGACAGATATATAGATCTTAATACATCCATACATACCATAGCCATATCTTGACCTGAGCCATTCATTACAATATATTTTTTTTTAGACTATATCATTTAACTCCAGGCCCTAGCTCCTCAATTCTGATGATGCTGTGTACTGCCTACCTAAATCTATACTAATATTATAAATTTTTTTGTTTGTTTGTTTTTATCGAATAGGCTCTGTAACTACTGGACCGATTTTAACCATTTTTTCAGCAATAGAAAGCTAAGTTATCAGGAAGTAACATAGGCAAGAAATCCTTAAGAAAATTACGATAATGTAACCCAAAGTAGCAAAATATTGCCTATAAAATGCACTATTTGGCGTATGCTGAGAAAAATATTGATGATACATAAAAATTATGTACTACATGATTAAAGTACTCATTATTCTCTACAAAAAAGTTTCCGAGGGAATACTTATCTAACTATCATATTTAAGTCACAATAGACATAACACAATTTTGTGTTCTAAAATTTAATTAGATCGCCTTTATTATCGTAGTAATAATTCTTCCTTACTAATACATAATTATTATAATTTATAAATGCGAAAGTATGTTTGTTTGTTGGTTTGTCCGTCATCACGCTGCAACAAAGCTTCGGATTGACGTGATTTTTTGGACAGGTATAGTTGAGAACCTGGAGTTCCCGCGGAATTTTAAAAACTAAATCCACGCGGACGCAGTCGCGGGGATCAGCTAGTGAATTATTAAAAACACGAAAAACATTCCACTTCTCTTAAGCTGTTTCCAAACCTGGTGAAGCGAGCAAGAAAAGGAACATGTAATGAACGAAATCGGGTAGCGTGAACGAATAGGCAGTGTCGGAACAACATGCTTCGAGAGAACCCATAGGAGATCAATGAGAGAACCGCACGCATGTACGAGTATATCAGACGTGGGCAGGGAATTTATCTATGTTCGTTGCGAATTACGAGCGTCCTACGCAAAATATATGTTCGAAACAGCGTTTGTTATAGGCTCGATACGTATATACACACTATAGATGTCTTTTTTTGCGATTTTGAAATAAACAGAAAGGTTCTGCTTGTGCTCGGCTCGCCAAGCGTAGACGCAGCTTAATGTTCTTACCTCAGTACTTTCAGTCATTTTAAAAAAGATATCTTGGAAATTAGAAAACATATACTGAAAGCCAACAACCGCCGCCGGAGTCTCCGAGTCACCGTCCTTGTAGAAGATGGCGTAACTGGCCGTCACAACAATGTCACCGTCGTTATTAGTAACCGATGGTCGATTTATAATGATTTTGTCCAGCACAGGCAGTTTCGTGGCGATCACTAGCGAGTCTTTGTCTATCATGTGTTGCAAAACGGCGGCTTTATACCATGTTTCTTCAATCGCGTTATAATACATATCACCAAATACTCTGGAATTATAAAAGGCTTAATTTGTAATGTTTGTAATGAAGTCTAAAACTGGTTCTCTGTTGGTCTAAAAGTAAAAAAAAATTGGTATCATACTAATATTATAAATGTGAAAGTGTGTTTGTTTGTTGGTTTGTCCTTCAATCACGCCGCAACAGAGCTACGGATCGACGTCATTTTTTGCAAGGGTATAGTTGAGGACCTGGAGAGTGACATAGGCTTCTTTTTATCCCGGAAAATCAAAGAGTTCCCGAGGGATTTTAAAACTAAATCCACTCGGACGAAATCGCGGGCATCACCTAGTTTTGTTATTATTAACAGTCGGCCTAGTTACTTTTGCGCGGAGCAATGGTTGGGGGTACGCGGGAAGCGCAGGGCAGGGTAACTGAGGGGTGTACAATTTATAAATGAAGACTTAAAATTACATTAATTTCGGCGTGATGACGGCAGACTATCGGTTACTAATGTCATACATGCGAAATTGTTTTCGGTTATTGGATTTTCCTTCAATGGAACAACGAATCAACGTGATTTGTTGAAAGGGTGCCTACAGTTGACCCTACTGAGAGTTACTTACTTTTTATTTCAGAATGGTTTTTTATTTATTTGGACGAAGATCACACGTCGTCAAAATTACTTTTTTGACAACACTGCCGAAACTTACTACACGATGGCACCTAATATTAAAAAAGCCCCAAAATAATATGACTTACTCTCCGGAATATTCCTTCGTTCTGTTGCCTTCGGTATTGACCTTTTCGTTTTTTGAGTCATCAAATATATAATGCCACCGAGTCATTCCGCTAGACGTGGCGATGAAGCGCACGCTCACGTTGTATTTCTCGGCTAGGCTCCGTTCCTCCGCACTGGCTTCCCAGGTCCTGAAGAATGGGGACGAGAGCTTCGCGTCAAACACTAACTGTTTCACCAAATCTTCGTTGCAGTAGTACGCGTCTTTCCCTAAAGGAGTCGTGCTGCAATGCTCTGTCAACAATGAATTGATTTCTTTAATAGGGTGTTTGAGTTTTTGACGTGACAACGTCTTATAATTCGATAGAGCCGGCTGCACGCACGAAAAAACATGACTCATGCGGCGTTACCTCGCTCTGAGGCGTTCCATGTAAGGCTTGAAGTGCAAGCGAGAGCGCGGAACGAGCGACTAAGAGGCACAATCGGCCTTTGCGTTCGGCAGCGTTCGACATCCGTCTCTCTCCTACTTGAGTGAGCGATGCGTCTGCGTGGACAGCTGCTATACTATAGTACATTTACATGTTTTGATCGAGTATAAAGTGCAGTGAAAAGTGAATGTGGTGTCAATTGTTTATAGCAACGATAATTACGACGTTGTCACGTTCAACTATCGTCAGTAAACCGACTTTACAGACAACCAATTTTTTATTATTGATTTTGATTTTGTATTGATTTTGTTCGTATATAATTTAATATGAAAAAATTATTTTTAAAAAACCGACTTCAACCGCCCGCGCCACTACAAAGTATATAATTTATTGTAGGGACCACCTGGGAAGTAGGTATACCCTTTCAAACAAAAAAGAATTTTCCAAATCAGTTCAGGCGTCTTAAAGTAATCGGTGAACATCCTTACTAATATTATAAATGCGAAAGTGTGTTTGTTTGTTGGTTTGTCCTTCAATCACGCCGCAACAGGGCTACGGATCGACGTGATTTTTTGCATGGGTATAGTTGAGGACTTGGAGAGTGACATAGGCTTTATTAGTAACATACTTTTTAGCCCGGAAAATCAAAGAGTTCCTGAGTTCCTCTTCTTTTTTGAAGTCGGCTAAAAATCGGCTCCGTATAGTTTAGGCGCTATGATAAAAAATTTGTAAATAGACACATGATACACACATAATATACTGATAAAATTATAACCCTTTCTTTTGGTGAGCTTTGGGTGAGTCGGGTGAAAAGTGATGTTGAATAATAATATCATCTATTTCCAATGTAGGTACTTGTACTTACTGCTAACATTAAATTCAACATTTTGTATTTCTTCGCCGTATTGCTTCTTGGTTATATCTATTTCGTTTCTAGATATATTAACTAAGAATTTAAAAATTTCAATCTCTGCGTTTTGCGACTCGTGACCTTCTAAATAGTGGTATTTGCAGTATACCCTGAAAGAGAAAGAAACTCCTTGCTGACATTATTAATGCGAAAGTGTGTTTGCTTGTTGGTTTGTCTTTTAATCATGCCGCGAAGAAACAACGGATCATCGCGATTTTTTTCATGGGAAATCCATGCAAAAATATATGGGACTAGTTGATCCGTTGATGCGTGATTAAAAGAAAAACCAACAAACAAACACGGTTTCATAGTCAAAAGTCATTTATTGAATTATACATTGCCTCTTCGGGCGTGCAACAGATGTACAAAACAATGGTTTAAAAAGTTTCGCATTTATAAGTAAAGATATTTATTGGCATTGATTAAAGCTACGTAATAAGCAAATGTGACAGATTGTCCGACGGACGCAGGATTAAGGTTGAGGCAAGGTTGAGGATAAGGTACGATCCTAAAAAAATAACATAAAACCGCTCACCAGTCAGGATGAACTCTGTAAGCGTAATCGAAGTACGTGGTCACATTAACACCTATAAGCTCTTGCCCCTGCTTAGCCTCGAGGGGATTGTCTTTAAGCATGAGCTCCGTATCCCCGTATCCCATGGGTAATGAAATACCCATCGAAAACGGAGTGCCTTCCAATCTGTTGAAGAAATAGTCGTGTTTTACGCGAGCGATCCTCCTGGGAACAAAACACGTCTGGTATTATATCACGCAGTATAAATGTAATCCTCTTTCGCCACCGCCATTTTCCGCCGTGAAACCCAATGGTTTCACGGCGGAATTGCATCAAAAGGCTTTTGATGCAATCATCAAAAGCCTTTTTACACTAGAGACTTTTCTCAAAAAAAAAAACGAAATTCTTTTGCTTTAATCCGCCAAACCAGAAAAAACTTCCTTTACCTCCGATCCTCGCCGAGAAGCTAATAATATCATTCCAGATGCTCTTTTGCGGGCTGTTCTGATAGCATCCTTAACTATAACTCAAATTACAGATCCGAGGTATCCTCCTATATCCGTGGTATTCCTCGAGAGAGGAGACGTTGACTCGACAATTTGCAGAGTTTTATGCACAGCAAGAATATCTTTCCGCTAGGTTTACTCCCATCTGTCACCGCATTCCAGTCCCACAACATTTGGACTACGGAAAATTGGATATAACGTCCGTCATATTGATTTTTAACCGACTTAAAAAAAGAGGAGGTCCTCAATTCGTTGGAATCTTTTTTTTATATATGTTCACCGATTACTCGAAGACGCCTAAACCAATTTGGAAAACTTTTTTTTTGAAACCGACTTCAAAAACCTCGCCACACTAACAAACAATTGAGAACAAATTGAGAACTGCCTCCTTTTTTGAAGTAGGCCAAAATATGACGGACGTTATATAAAATTTTCTGTATTCCAAATGTTGTGGGACTGGAATGCGGTGACAGTTGGGAGTAAACGTAGCAGAAAGATATTCTTGCTGTGCATAAAATTGTGCATTGTCGAGTCAACGTCTCCTCTCTCGAGGAATACCACAGATATAGAAGGAAACCACGTATCTGTAATTTGAGTTGTATTTAAGGATGCTGCCAGAACAGCACGCGAAAGAGCTTCTAATAATATTATCTGCTTCTCGGCGAGGATCGGAGGTAAAGGAGGTTTTTCTGGTTTGGCGGATTATAGCAAAAGAATTTCGCATATGTTTGAGAAAAAAATTTATATCCTCAAAGTAATCTCTAGTGTCGTGGGTCCACGGGTAATTTTATTTACCCGTAGTCCCATTGATGGGTTGACCCACTGGGACTACGGGTAAACGTCCAAAATTTTACTATCTGCTTTACAACTTACCTCATACTATCGTAATGGAAAAGGACCTCAACTTCAGTCATACTGCCATCGCTTGCGTTGACCAAGTATTCCCTTAGCCCTTTGATCTTGTCTCCTAACTCTCTGGGTCCTTTACCGTCGTCGACTTGCTCCACCTCAACGAAGTCAACACTATTATAGTTCTTTTGCAGTTCGTTGTTGATCTAAAAGAAAAATAATGCGTGAGTTGAACGTTCGTTTTCGTGAAGTAAGAAGTTTTTTTCGTGTAATAATTTGAGTTCAATCATCTATAGTGTATGGAGCAGAAATGGACACGTTATGGATACACTAACAGCTGGCCTCCTTTTCAAATTTGAATTCGCTTAGCGGCTATGGAACGGGCTATGTTGGGTCTCTTTGAGAAATATAACCCGCAGTTACATAATCCGTAGAAGAATCAAAATAGCCGACAGTTCCAGAGGAGTAGCAAGCTCTAGTGTAAGTAAGTAGACAGGTCATCATTTTAGCCGCATAACCGACGGCCATTGTGCCAGAGAAGTTTAGAAGGGAGACTGCTTAGCGGTGAACGCAGTATGGGATGAATTCTTCGACCAATGAGCTTAAGAAGTTAGCGAGTTGTGGGAGAAAGGCGCAGGACCGTTTTCAGTAGCGAGTTTTCCAAAAGGCATTTGTCCAACAGTGGACGCTTTCGCTTACAGCTGATGTGTGGATTCGTCGTTAAACATATTGTTTCTCATAGCATTAAACATAAGACAAGTGAAATTTCACAAGTTAATTTGATGTAAGTAGATAATGGAACTTACGGTAGTTATTAACAATGGATGTAGGAGTAAGTATCCATTGTTGCTCACAATAAACGAATATCCATTGACACCAAGCTGGAAAAAATATTAAAAAATTATAATTTAGTTAGTAGAAGTTAGTATATTTTTTATGTCTACTTCAAAAAGATTTATAAGTATTTTGCACCTCTGTTGCTTTTCTTTAGAACCCCTATTGGTCTTGACCACAGAAATATATCAAAAGATAAAGGAAAAGTGAGTCCGCGTGACAACAGTTTGCATAATAGTGCAACAGTTTTCAAATAAAATAAATCCGTGCTATTATTATTACCTACACTATGGCTGATTAAAAAAATAAGAGCTTGGAAGTTAATCTCAAACACATACTTTCACACATATTTTGGAACGAAGTTCCTCGGACGGTACGGACTTGGCGGATCGGGGCTAAGCGATAAAAAGTGTAAGAATTTTTCCGTCACGACCTTTGTGTGTTGCCTTCGTTTATTACACACGTTCCGTCATAGTTTTGCTGGCGTAGCGGTTAAACGAAGGAGTGAAACTATCGGTTGGGGGGTTCGAATCCTGACTTCAGATTATTATTTTTTATTTTATTATTCATTTATTATAAAAAGGAACTTCGTTCCAATCGAGTATTCCACGACACTCACAAATTTTTTCACACGCAATTTTGTAGAAATAGGCATACATGAATCCTTACAGTTATTTTAACTGTCCCAACCTCGATATTATTTTATGGTCTTAACCTTCCTGCAGAAAATAATAATTTCATACCTGATGTGGCTGCGCAAGCTTCGCTATGCTGTCAATAGGGACATCAGTGCCCGCGACTCCCAAGAGTAGCGCGTTGTTGCGAAATTTGTCGGACTTGTAGTCAAAGGCAGGTATCGCTACCGATGTCACCAACTTATCTTCGTCCGGCTAAAAATTATTCGATAGGTAAATTAACTATTTCTTTCCGCAAATTGTAGATCCCTTTCCAGTGATCCCACTCAAGCGTTTTCAGAGATATTGTTATTTCGTTACGCACGCGGATTAGCCCCGCAAGCGTATTGTACGCAATCAAATTTTTACCCGAGTACGGCAACGCCAAAAGAAAGGCTTATGATTTTACCAGTCTTCGTATGTATATTATATGTTTGTATTTACGTGTCTCCCACCGTAGCGCCTAAACTACAGAGCCGATTTTGATCCGGGTGACATAGGTTACATTTTATACGAAAAAATCTATGTGTTAACTACGCATATCCAATTTTCAGTAGTTGGGTCAGAGTTTATAAACTTTTTTCTTGTTAAACTTTGAATTTGAATTAATGTTATATATCCTTATTCATCAAAATTGGCTCAGTAGTTTAGGTGCTACGTTAGATCATACTTAAATAGACACATACATACATAGACTGCTAAAATCATTATTCTTCCTTTTCGATTTACCATAGTCGGGTAAAAAAATACTGGCAATAAGACAAAGGTTAATTCTCACGAACTAATTGAAGAAGTTAGAACGGAATAATAATTTACGAAACTGAAATCCTAATCCCAACTTTTTCCTTTTATACTGAGAATTAAAACAGTGAAAACTCAAGTTTTTTCATGTCTCTTATTTCAACTGTAATTATGTAAAGCTCGCGCCACGATGAGGGGACGAAAGCTACCTACTCGGCGCATTTACAGTTTTCTTTATAAAAGAAGCTCGTGTCTGGAAATAATTGGATTTGCACTCGCGGAGCACTACTTTGCTTGTGAAGCCAATTTAAACTTCAAACAAACTAGTTTTGAAAAATTTGTTAAAGCTCCATGTTATCGTCGTCAGAACCCTAAAAAGGATGAATCGCCAGTCGTTACTTTTTTCAATAGACTGCTGTAGCAAGCTTCAAGCCCAGTAGCTGTATGATTAATGATAAGTGATAACCTAGAGGGTGAGCGGAATATTATTCATCCATACTTAATATTATAAAAAAGTTTGATACTTCTGTATGCCACAGCTAATTACTCATGTTAGGAGAACAAGGTATTTATATTTCTGATTAATTAAGGGTTGCTACAGGATTTTCAAAAAAAGCCTCCATACAAGAAAAATGGGAAATGTTTAACGTGAATAAAATATTTTTAAACATATTTAACGAAATCGTATCCAAAACAATATCAACATAGAATGCATTATAGTATAAGTAAGGCACGTGAGATATACCTACTAGAATATACAGTAAATAACAAATGTTAACACAGTACAACAATACCTATTGCTAATATTCATCTGTATACCTATTACGTTACGTTCACACTAAGCTATAACTACTGCACAAAATATGAATGTAGGTATTTTTGAACACATCAGAGAACAACACAAAACACAACAATTTACAATAATAAGCATATCGTTATATTTTCTAAATTGGTTAGATATTATTTAAAACCGCTGGTAGAATCTACATAATATATTTAATTATAATATCCATTGATCTACATTGTAGATTAATAAGTTTGGCTGTAAAAACGGAACAAGAAGCTCTACAAATGATACAATTTCGAAACATACCTTTTTGACGTCCTTGCTTACACCCCACGATTCAGTTCTCTGTTGAAAAGACATTAAAAATATTATTCTCTTGATTCTACTAGCACAGATTGTACTAGATTACTTATATAGAAACACTGGGAAGTAAAAAATTCAAAATGTGAAAATTAACCATCAATGTCGAGAGCCTAGTCAGCCGCAAAATAATATAAAGAACTACGAAAAAACGTGTTTAAATATTGATAGTTTTAAGCTCCACTTTACCTTTCGTATTGATCCAGCAAGGTCTACACGTGTCTACGGCGTAGCATTGGTAGCTTTTGTTTTGAGTCACCTTGCCAAACTAACTCAAGGTAATAGTTACAAGTTTTTTACTTGTCTATACAGAATAGCTATTTATGCAACTGCATCGTAATGAGGGTCATTTTAATTCGAGTGCTGTTTTTTGATACGAGGCTTGCCGAGTATCAAAATAGGATAGTACGAGAATTAAAATGACTAATTACGTTCAGTTGCATACAAGATTTTATCTACGACAAGGAAAATAAAATCATTAACAAAATACGCCGTAGGCTCAATAAAGTAACAAAAAGTAACTCCGTAAGCCGCCACCAGCCGCCTGTCGCGCCTCTGTCAAAAAAAAGTAACTCCGTAAGCCGCCACCAGCCGCCTGTGGCGCCTCTGTCGTATGAACGGTACAAAAGTGCCAGAACTCAGAGCCTTAGCTTTAGGTATCCTATTTTAAGAAGATAACCATTTCGATTCAGCTCCCATACAACGAGCTGCATCGAAATGAGAAGCAAAACCGAAAGAGGATTCATTTCGATTCAGCTGTCAAATTCGAAATTGGAACTTTTCGATGTTGGAGTAGATAAAATAAATACTCATCATCATCATCATCATTAGCAACCCATCAACAGCTCACTACTGTCCAAGTCACTCTCCAAGTCCTCAACTGTACCCATACAAAAAATCACGTCGATCGGTAGCTCTGTTGCGGCGTGATTGAAGGAAAAACCATTAAACCAACAAACCAACAAACAAAGTCACTTTCGCATTTATAATATTCAGTCATCATTCATTCATTAGCAACCCATCAACGGCTCACTACAGAGCGCAGGTCTCCTCTCAGAGAAGCGTTATAGGCCATAGTCCACCACGCTGGCCCAATGGGAATTGGCGGACTTCACACACCTTCAAGTACATTATGAAGAACTCTCAAGTGTGCAGGTTTCCTCACGATGTTTTCCTTCACCGTTGAAGCAAGTGATATTTAATTGCTTAAACGCACTTGACTCCGAAAAGTCAGAGGTGCGTACCCGGGATCAAACCTGCGACCCCCCGAATAGGAGACCACAGTCCTAACCACTAGGCTATCACTGCTTAAATAAATAAATACTTTAATCAATTAAAAATATTAATCCCTTACGTAAGTAGGTATAGGTATCTGGGTAAAATTAAGCTTCTTCAAGTTGCCACTGTCGTAGCTATAATAGCAGAGTACCTTCTCGAATACAAGTTACGAAATACGAGTAATGTTTACCTCTCAAATATACTTTGAGAGGATATTAATGGGAAAAGCAATAACAATTTCCCGCCAGCTACGAACCTAAAATAAGTACATATTGATCCAGTAAATAACCTTGTTTTGAACTAGTTTATTAAACTTCGGGTAACGCTACGGGTGGGAAACCATATTCATTTATTCAAATACGCCCAATTCCCTACATTTTCGTTTGAGAAGACGGCTATTGGATTTTTACAACTAGGTATGGGCTCGTGCAACGGAGATCTATTTTAGATCATTTTATACCAACAATCTTGGAGAACGTGCTATAAAATTCTTGATTCACGTCATGCCGTGCTGAGAACGGACTGTATCATGTACCGAGCATGTACTACGTATGTACTTTTGTATGTACTGTCCCTGGAAGACACGGACTTGGCCCGGTCGAACCGCATGAATTAGTTCAAATAATACTCTAAACAGTGATGGTTTAGTGGTTAGGACTGTGGCCTCCTATTCGGGGGGTCGCAGGTTCGATCCCGGGTACGCACCTCTGACTTTTCGGAGTCAAGTGCGTTTAAGCAATTAAATATCACCTGCTTCAACGGTGATGGAAAACATCGTGAGGTAAACCTGCACATCTGAGAGTGCTTCATAATGTTCTCGAAGGTGTGTGAAGTCCGCCAATTCGCATTGGGCCAGCGTGGTGGACTATGGCCTATAACCCTGACCCTTCTCTGAGAGGAGACCTGCGCTCAGTAGTGAGCCGTTGATGGGTTGCTAAATGATGAATGAATGAATGATACTCTCCTTGAATTTTTACAGAGTAACCCGCGGGTTTCTTGCTGGTTCTTCTCGGTTGGAACGGCATTCCGAACAAGCGTTAGATTTACTTGATGATTCAAAAGCATTTTGAAAATTTGAATAAAAAAAATTCTATTCTATTCTATATTGTAGCTCTTTCCGTGACGTGACCGTTGCACGACCCGGCCCGGATTTTCGTTACTTGAATTATGATGATATATGAATTATCATCAACTAGATAACATCTTGTGATAATAAACGGTAAGCTCAGAATCGAAATGTAACTCTTCGGGCGAAAACACATCCATGCGGCGCCGCAACGCGGAAATCGGCTGCTAGGGCCCGTAGGAGTAGTTTTTGAGCAGAACTTCGATTTCTGCGTTGCGACGGCGCACCGCTTCGATGTGTTTTCTTTTCACCCTTATTCGATTAGTATATAGTATAATAGTAGTAGTAGCGGAAGGATCTTGGAGCCCACCGCATTATTAAGACATTAGGTACATTATAGCCGTAGCGCTGCTCCCAAAGCACACCGAATGGCACCCGATAAGAACTACTGCAATTGAGACTAAATAGCTATGAAAAACAGATGTATTATCTTATTATTTAAGATCGGTCCAGTTTTGGTAGAAGAAATAGAAGAATACGAGAGTATGGACAAATGGCCGCCCGCGTTTTCTCTTAATTTTATCTCAAGAAAACCCCTTCAGCAATGAGTTTAATACGACACTAAAAATGTATATGTCGCAATAAGATAGTTGAAGCCGTGTATATGCCGGAAGATAGCTATATGAAAGCGATTCATAGCTATCTTACTAGGAATATAGCTATAATACGAACGCGATCTAGTAATATAGCTATATGACTAGACTAATCTAGTAAAATGGTTATAGAAGTATACATTTTCTTTGATTTGCACAACTGGTTACTCGTAAGATAGCTATGAATCGCTTTCGTATAGCTATCTTCCGGCTTCAGCTATCTTACTGCGACATATATATATTTTTTAGCGTAAGCTTTACCGTATGGTCTATGTTGGCGTGAGTCCAGGTAGGGGGCGGATTGTCGCCCTGCAGGATCATGGGGCGAGCGATCACGTTGATGTACTTCAGTACCTGCTGCTGCACCTCCTCCACTGAGTGAATGTGCACGAAGTAGCCTATGGAGTATATGACCTGCTTAGTTTTGTATGCAGCCGGCGGGAATGGGGCTACTTTGTGTCTGCCCGTCTTAACATGAATTGAATTGTAGTTTTTTTTTGGAACTTCCCCTCATTGTGGAAATGTTATATTTTATTCTAAGTGCATAGGTTAAATCGGCTTATAATAGCTGCCCACAAGATAGTATAAAAAACTTATTACAATGTAATATATGGCACGTACAGGACGTGACCATACGTACCTCATAGCATATTTTAATTCCGCGATAATTACCTTGTAATTTATTTCAACAAACTTATAATAATATTAATCAGCAAATTTCGCACGTACATAATATCTGAGCACCAACTTCTCCCACCTTTATTTATAATTTTTATTAGTATAAAAGACCTTTGTAAATACGTAATATATGCCACTACTATTAGACACTGCAGTCTGTGTTTCTTTATTCCTTCACCGATCTCTCTGCAAGAACACGCTGTTACACTGCAACCATTGCTGTAACGCAACAGTGGTGACCCCGACCGTGAAAAAACCTCAACGTGATTCTGCTCTCCGACGTACGAAGCAGTGATCCTCAACCGAGTCATCCGACGCGTTCATCCGACGAGATCGTACCCAACGTGTCCAACCAACCAACGAGATCGGCCAACACATCAAGACATCCTCATCATTGTGAGTCATATTTTTTCGTCATCATGGCTCGTCAAACACCTGTCAAAGGTTTCGGCGCTGGCAACTCTACAGACGAACAACTCAACGGCAGCACAGACTTGGTGGCATCAGTCTCAATAGCAGAGAGGATTCCGCAGTTCTGGACGGATTCACCGCGACTTTGGTTCTCTCAATTTGACGCAATTGTGGCTCCGCAGAAGCAAGGTGATGAATACAAGTTCAACGCGGTCGTATCAAAATTACCCAAAGACGTCATCCATCAAGTCAGCGACATTTTAACGAGTCCGCCTTCAGAGAACAAATACCACTGTATCCGGGAACGACTCATCAGCTGTTACGAAGAAAGCGAACATCGGCGATTCCATAAGCTTTTGTCTGAGATGGACCTGGGAGATCAAAAGCCATCCCAACTATTAAGAAAAATGAAAGAAGCTGGCTGCGGCAAGATTAATGACGACACACTACGCTTATTATAGATGAGACAACTTCCTCCATCCGTAACCTCCGTGTAGCGATCTCCGAAAATTTGGCACTGGACAAGCTGAGTGAAATGGCTGATCGCATCTATGAGAACAGCCGCTGCAATACAAACATATCGTCTTCGGCATCAGCTGACATAAATTTAATCACCCAACTGACGTCACAAATTGCAACGATGCAATTAGAAATTGCAGCGCTACGCAATGACCGCTCGCGAACAATGCATCGACGTAGCAGTTTTAGTCAACCTCGGTACAATAGACCGAGGTCAAGTTCACGCCTGCATTCACGATCGGAACAACGAAGCAATTTTTGTTACTATCATAAAAACTTTAGAGGCAAAGCTCGTAAGTGTGAAAAACCCTGTTCTTGGGTGAACAAACATTCGGAAAACTACATTCAGCACAGCGTGCGGCGAGACTCTGTGCTATTCTTCCCTCAAATCGCCTAACCATTACCGACTCTAACAGTGGTTATCGATTCCTCGTGGATACTGGGGCGAACATTTCAGTCATTTCAAAGCCATCACAGAGCTCAAAAAAGGCAAGCGAGTTGAAATTATTTGCCGCCAACGGAACCATTATCAATACGTATGGAGAAAAAACCCTTACCTTAAATTTGGGGTTACGCCGCCCATTCATCTGGACCTTCGTTATTGCCCACGTCAAGATGCCTATATTAGGAGCTGATTTCCTAGACCACTACCAACTTTTGGTAGACATACACGGGAAAACCTTAATCGACAAAACGACTGAAATCAAGAAACCAATGAATTCTATACGAGTAAATATTCCGTCCGTCCGCTCCATCGACTACAACTTATCCGCTCCTCTCAAACAATTACTAGAAAAATACGAAAGTATTACAAGGCCAACTTCAATGAAAGGACCTACGCAACACAATGTTCAACATCACATCATCACGGAAGGATTTCCAGTATGCGCCAAAGCTCGCCCACTTCCTCCTGACAAGTACAAAATCGCCAAAAAAGAATTTCAAGAGATGATGGAGATGGGAATTTGCAGACCATCCAGTAGCCCATGGGCCAGTCCATTGCACATGGTAAAAAAGAAGAATGGTGAATGGAGACCTTGCGGTGACTACCGCGCCCTTAACAAGATTACTGTTCCAGACAGATACCCGTTGCCAAGGTTACTGGATTTTACATATATCGCAAACGGGAAAAACATATTTAGCAAAATCGACGTGCGGAAGGCTTATCATTCTATACCAGTAGCGGAACCCGAGAAAACCGCGATCGTTTCACCGATCGGTTTATACGAATTTTTAAGGATGCCCTTCGGTTTACGTAACGCAGGACAGACCTTCCAGAGATTCATGGATTCAATATTCCGAGATTTAGACTACGTTTTCATTTTTGTCGACGACATATTAATCGCGAGCAAGTCCGAAGAACAACACTACAAACATTTGGAAACAGTTTTCAAGAGACTGCAACAAAATGGTATTACAATCAACATGAACAAATGCGAGTTCGCCAAACAAGAACTAGATTTTCTTGGTTATCATATAACGAGCCAAGGAATGAAACCAACACAAGAAAAAATTCAAGCAATCATCGATTATCCCAAACCCAAAACTGTGAAGGAACTTCGTCGTTTCCTGGGCATGGTCAACTTTTACAGACATGCAATCAAGCAATCCGCCAAGCATCAAGCTCCACTCAACATATTTTTAATAAATTCAAGAAAGAACGACAATACGCTGATTAAGTGGAACACAGAGGCCGAGCGTGCTTTTCAACAGTGCAAGCAAGATTTACGTGACATTGCAACGTTAGCATTTCCTGATGAAAACGCACCGATCGCAATAATGACCGACGCTAGTTTAAAATGCGTCGGCGCAGTTTTACAACAAAAGGTCAAGCAAAAATGGATACCTATTGCATATTTTTCAAAATCCTTATCAGATACGCAAGTCAAGTATTCAACTTATGATCGAGAGCTACTCGGAATTTATATGGCGGTAAAACATTTCCGACGACTGATAGAAGGTCGCATTTTTACGATTTACACCGACCACAAACCATTGGTGCACGCTTTCGACAAGAAGCCGTCACTAGATGACACTCCGAGGAGAATAAGATATTTGGATTATATATCACAATTTAGCACCGATATACAGCACGTAAGCGGGAATCACAACGTAGTGGCTGACGCCTTATCTCGAGTTGTGGAAACTATCACGTTACCCACCGTTATCGATTATTCTGAGCTATAAAAATACCAAGAGGGTGACATCGAGCTACAGCAACTCAAACAAAATAGGTCATTATACATGACGCGAGTAGCAATACAATACAAATAGCAAAATTTATTGCGACATTTCTACTGGAATTACGCGACCATACATTCCGAAGCAACTTAGAAGAACTATTTTTGACAGCTATCACAACTTCAGCCATCCTGGCAAAAATACGACAAGGAAGTTAATCGGAAGAAATTACATTTGGCCTAAAATGAACACAGAAATAAATCAGCGGTGCGATTCGTGCATACCATGCCAACTATCAAAAGTGCATAGGCACACAGTATCGCCACTCGGGAAATTTATGCCTGCACAGCATTTTTCGCATGAGCAAAGTGATATCGCAGGACCATTCCCTACCACAACTAACCACAGCAAGATTAAGAAGTCAGTTCGTTTTCAACAATGTTAATTAGTAATAGTTTTTTCTTCCCTTTTTATGTATACGCCATTTTCCCTAAAAGGGGGAATATCTATGGCACGTACAGGACGTGACCATACGTACCTCATAGCATATTTTAATTCCGCGATAATTACCTTGTAATTTATTTCAACAAACTTATAATAATATTAATCAGCAAATTTCGCACGTACATAATATCTGAGCACCAACTTCTCCCACCTTTATTTATAATTTTTATTAGTATAAAAGACCTTTGTAAATACGTAATATATGCCACTACTATTAGACACTGCAGTCTGTGTTTCTTTATTCCTTCACCGATCTCTCTGCAAGAACACGCTGTTACACTGCAGCCGCGGTGTAACGCAACATAATAGCTGCATAATAATATTGTAAAATGATTATTTTGAAAAGAGCAACTGCTGAGTTTCTTGCCGGCTCTTCTCAGCAGAATCCGCTTTCCGAACTGGTGGTAGAGTCATGACATGTCATAAGAGCCACAGGTTGGCCTACGTGAAATAAATAATTTTGAATTTTATGGCGTGGCGTGGTATGGCGGCGTACGAAAAGTTAATCGTAAAAAGGTAAAACTGAAGGCAAAAGATAATCTGACTATAGCTGAATGCTTCGAATGAGTGCTAGAAAGCAGTGAAAATTTCGTGAAAATAATTAATGCGTTTGATGATAGTAAGCCAGGGCAATCGTCTTCTTCTTCTTTATCGACCTATAGACGTCCACTGCTGGACACAGGTCTCTTGCATGGACTTCCACAGGCCTCGATCTTGCGTCGCCTGAATCCAACGGCTCCGTGTGAGTCGTTTGATGTCGTCGGTCCACCTAGTGGGGAGTCTGTCACCTCTGCGTTTCCCGGTGCGGGGTCGCCACTCCAGCACCTTGGGACCCTAACGACCATCAGCTCTTCGAACTATGTGCAGCGCCCGCCAGGGCAATAAAATAGCAATGGCACAAACTTTCGCGCCAGCATTGTGAGTTGGCCATTTTGTGTCTCAATGGAAATTTTTGCCAATACTCGCAATGCAACCACAAGTTGAGACGTGGTGGAGGCAGCCTTATTGTCAGGGTGGAAATGCGAATAAAATAGGTAACTCTGTCTTAATTCCATCTATAAATCAAAAACTAAAGCATCAAGAGTTTGGGTATAGTTAGGTTACCCACCTCTATTAAGACACGCCATCCACTGTATTTCACGTACATTAGTCACCTCTTTTCCAATGAGGTAAGTGAACACCCTAACAGGTATATACGTCTTGTTATTGATAACCTCTCTGTTATATTCCTCAAACACCTCCGTGAGGTTCCCCGGCACGTAATCTGTTATCAGCATCACCAGTTGATTGCATCCCAGGGGACTACTCACGTTGCACTGCTTTCTCGCTCTCTCCTAAGAAAATAAAGTGTGAAACAATGTGTTAAGATTAAACCACGTACAATGATTGATAGAATTTCGCTTTCTTTATAGAATTACTAGCTGACCCAGCGAACTTCGTACCGCCAACAAAAATATTTAGGGGTCACCCTTATCATTTAGGGGTATGAAAAATAGATGTTGGCCGATTCTCAGACCTACCCGATATGCACACAAAATTTCATAAAAATCGGTCAAGCTGTTTCGGAGGAGTTTGGTAACAAACACCGCGACTCGAGAATTTTATATATTAGAAGAAAGATAATATGACTCAGAACTGACGGAGCGCGTCATAAACCAGCGGCAATGTAATAAAGAAACTATGTAGAAACGTACATAATCATAGACTTGGTATAAGCCTATAATATAGTGACAGAAACATATAATGTGAAACAGAAATGTAAAATAGCATCACATAAGTAAAGCGTAGGTAGGTCCTTACACATTATTTATCCTAATTAAGGCTCATGAATATTAATCTAGGCTAGACCTTTAAACCTGGTACTACCATTATACTAGCGGCACGCTATGATGGCCGGTTTGACACATTACAATAGTGATGTGGAATGTCAATTTATTCTCGAACAAAAAACAATTAAGTTTTGTTTTTGTACCTGATTAAATAGGTTTAATAAAACAAAAATGTATATGTTTATTTAATTTATTTGAACGAACTGAATATTTGAATGAAAATGAATATACATACTTTATATGCACACAAGAAACATATGAATACAAAAGATACCAAAAAAGGTGCCACAAAAGGCCATAATTAATCAGATTCGTCCATACTACTATTTTCACTGTCGTCACTGCTATCATCACCTACATTAATAATTATATGTTCGTTTTCTATAATATTATCTATTTTCACATCTCTTTCATAATCTTCCCTTATTAATTTAACAGTTCTATTCACAACCTTTTCCCAGTCTCCTTTAGTCACATGTTCACAAGCTTCTTCTAATAATTTTAGCATTTTTTTTGTGGTAAATGGGGGTTCTGTATTGTGTCTTGCAGCATATCCCTTAATTTGAGCCCACACCAACTCAATCGCATTATACTCACAATGGTAAGGCGGTAACCGTATAACTCTGTGCCCATGTTCTAATGCTATTTCGTCAATGACGTATCGGATCTTGGTTGGTTTGTTTTCTTTTAAAAGACGTACTAATTCCGCTTTTAACATATTCATGTTTGCATCTACGCCATTTTTACGAAGCCATGCGACGATATCAGCTTTCTTTTGGGATTGGGCAGGTGGCTTGTCAATTTGCATCGAGTGGTATGGGGCGTTGTCCATAATTATAATAGATGGTTCAGGGAGGCTACACAACATTGAGGTAAACCATTCAGTAAACTTTTCTCCATTCATGTCTTCATGATAGTCTCCAGTGGTTTTTGACGCAAAAGCCATGAGAGAACCTTCGACAAACCCGTTGATGGTTCCGGCGTGACAAATTATAAGTCGCGATCCTTTTCCTACAGGAACTTTGGAAGTAGATGCTGCTGTGTCATCGTTCCAAGAACGGCCTACAGTATGGTTAGCATTAAGCCATGTTTCATCCAAGAACACAACATTTTGCCAATTTTTGATTTCTTTCACTTGCCGTAAAAAAGTATACCTTGCCATCGCTATATCAAATCTTTCCATCAATATTTTGCGTTTGTTACATTTTTTGTATCGAAATCCAATGGTCTTCAAAATCTTCGTTAAAGAACTTTCCCCACCGAAGAATAATCCAGCTTCCTTCAGTGAATGCACCAACTTTTTTCTTGTTGGATACTCCTTCTGTAAATAGTAGCCGTAAACATGTCTTCGGATAGCATCGGCATCAAAGCTATCGATGCCTACGACTGGTTTTGCTCGTTTTCTCTTTTTTGGTGTGTGAAGTTTATTTTCTTCTGTGCCAGTCTCGCCATATTTTTTTTTAGTTATCCGTCTAACAGTTCGTTGTCCAATATTAAGCGCATCAGCTACGCGTTCAACCACTGACGTTATAGGTAAAATTGGCCCTCCATTTTGAGCTTCACGATCGAAATAGTTACGAAGGCGTATTACGAACTCACGTGTCTGACTATTTAGAACAGTTCTCTGCGTACGTTCGGTCATATCGACGAAATCCACAACAAAGGGCTTGAACAGAGTCCAAATTAACGAGCAAGGGTCAACAGTAATGCAGTATCAATATTTGAAATCCAAAGCCAGGTCAAAACTATATCACAATCGCATTGCACTGACAGTTTATACTTTTCGAAGCAACGTCAATTCGAAACTGCTTTGTTTTGCATTGAGCATTGACGCGAGTTTGCCGGAGGTAGTAGTTGTGCTAGCCAGCGATCCTATGTGACGATCGTATTAGATTCCATTTTTAAAAATTTTCAATTTAGAAAACCAAATGCCGAGTTGTGGTATATATCATATAAAAATAAAAATTTTACCTTTTGTATGAAACAGCTGATATTTTTTTGCGATTTCAGAGGTTTGTCCACATAGTGAAAATTGTTCATATTCACAAGTACATTCACCCCTTAAATGGTGCAAACTGATTTTTCTACACTTGTATACATTTTAGAAATCAATTTAATAAATAAATTTTGAGTCCTAAACCTAAAACTACATTCGATAAAATTTATGAATCTCTGCACATCACTATCGTCAATAAAGTAATACAATTATTTCCTTCAAAGTCGTTATCAATTAATACGGAACTTCATGAGCGGACAAACGTCAAACCGGCCATCATAGCGTGCCGCTAGTTTAGATAGGGATAAAGTGAAAAAACTGATTGAAGAACGAAATAGGTTGTAAGATAATTTGATTAAAGCAATTAAATAAGACTAGCCTTCGATTAAGTACGGAAATTTATAGCCGGGGAA
Source organism: Oeneis ivallda (assembly GCA_029955525.1). Taxonomy (NCBI): domain Eukaryota; kingdom Metazoa; phylum Arthropoda; class Insecta; order Lepidoptera; family Nymphalidae; genus Oeneis; species Oeneis ivallda. The sequence continues at coordinate 8,156,540 of JARPMR010000003.1, read as the reverse complement.
TACAAGCCTTTAGACTGCCTGCTGATTGCAGAGCCTTTGAGTTAAATACCTTAAAATTAAGATCGGCTTTATTTTCTTAAATACAGAGAAACAACGACTACACTAGCGGCACGCTATGATGGCCGGTTTGACGTTTGTCCGCTCATGAAGTTCCGTATTAATTGATAACGACTTTGAAGGAAATAATTGTATTACTTTATTGACGATAGTGATGTGCAGAGATTCATAAATTTTATCGAATGTAGTTTTAGGTTTAGGACTCAAAATTTATTTATTAAATTGATTTCTAAAATGTATACAAGTGTAGAAAAATCAGTTTGCACCATTTAAGGGGTGAATGTACTTGTGAATATGAACAATTTTCACTATGTGGACAAACCTCTGAAATCGCAAAAAAATATCAGCTGTTTCATACAAAAGGTAAAATTTTTATTTTTATATGATATATACCACAACTCGGCATTTGGTTTTCTAAATTGAAAATTTTTAAAAATGGAATCTAATACGATCGTCACATAGGATCGCTGGCTAGCACAACTACTACCTCCGGCAAACTCGCGTCAATGCTCAATGCAAAACAAAGCAGTTTCGAATTGACGTTGCTTCGAAAAGTATAAACTGTCAGTGCAATGCGATTGTGATATAGTTTTGACCTGGCTTTGGATTTCAAATATTGATACTGCATTACTGTTGACCCTTGCTCGTTAATTTGGACTCTGTTCAAGCCCTTTGTTGTGGATTTCGTCGATATGACCGAACGTACGCAGAGAACTGTTCTAAATAGTCAGACACGTGAGTTCGTAATACGCCTTCGTAACTATTTCGATCGTGAAGCTCAAAATGGAGGGCCAATTTTACCTATAACGTCAGTGGTTGAACGCGTAGCTGATGCGCTTAATATTGGACAACGAACTGTTAGACGGATAACTAAAAAAAAATATGGCGAGACTGGCACAGAAGAAAATAAACTTCACACACCAAAAAAGAGAAAACGAGCAAAACCAGTCGTAGGCATCGATAGCTTTGATGCCGATGCTATCCGAAGACATGTTTACGGCTACTATTTACAGAAGGAGTATCCAACAAGAAAAAAGTTGGTGCATTCACTGAAGGAAGCTGGATTATTCTTCGGTGGGGAAAGTTCTTTAACGAAGATTTTGAAGACCATTGGATTTCGATACAAAAAATGTAACAAACGCAAAATATTGATGGAAAGATTTGATATAGCGATGGCAAGGTATACTTTTTTACGGCAAGTGAAAGAAATCAAAAATTGGCAAAATGTTGTGTTCTTGGATGAAACATGGCTTAATGCTAACCATACTGTAGGCCGTTCTTGGAACGATGACACAGCAGCATCTACTTCCAAAGTTCCTGTAGGAAAAGGATCGCGACTTATAATTTGTCACGCCGGAACCATCAACGGGTTTGTCGAAGGTTCTCTCATGGCTTTTGCGTCAAAAACCACTGGAGACTATCATGAAGACATGAATGGAGAAAAGCTTGCTGAATGGTTTACCTCAATGTTGTGTAGCCTCCCTGAACCATCTATTATAATTATGGACAACGCCCCATACCACTCGATGCAAATTGACAAGCCACCTGCCCAATCCCAAAAGAAAGCTGATATCGTCGCATGGCTTCGTAAAAATGGCGTAGATGCAAACATGAATATGTTAAAAGCGGAATTAGTACGTCTTTTAAAAGAAAACAAACCAACCAAGATCCGATACGTCATTGACGAAATAGCATTAGAACATGGGCACAGAGTTATACGGTTACCGCCTTACCATTGTGAGTATAATGCGATTTTGTTGGTGTGGGCTCAAATTAAGGGATATGCTGCAAGACACAATACAGAACCCCCATTTACCACAAAAAAAATGCTAAAATTATTAGAAGAAGCTTGTGAACATGTGACTAAAGGAGACTGGGAAAAGGTTGTGAATAGAACTGTTAAATTAATAAGGGAAGATTATGAAAGAGATGTGAAAATAGATAATATTATAGAAAACGAACATATAATTATTAATGTAGGTGATGATAGCAGTGACGACAGTGAAAATAGTAGTATGGACGAATCTGATTAATTATGGCCTTTTGTGGCACCTTTTTTGGTATCTTTTGTATTCATATGTTTCTTGTGTGCATATAAAGTATGTATATTCATTTTCATTCAAATATTCAGTTCGTTCAAATAAATTAAATAAACATATACATTTTTGTTTTATTAAACCTATTTAATCAGGTACAAAAACAAAACTTAATTGTTTTTTGTTCGAGAATAAATTGACATTCCACATCACTATTGTAATGTGTCAAACCGGCCATCATAGCGTGCCGCTAGTGTAATACGAATTGTAGATACCTCCTCGGCCTATACTATAAACGTATAAAAGCAGATGACTCATGACAGGGTGAGATCACTCTCACTCAGCTCAGACTCAAGACTGAGTTAAAACGAAAGAGATTTATGTCAGGGTATATTTGTGTCTCATTTTATCCCCGTCCCGAGCCTTGAGCAGAGCCAGAGTACGATCTCAGCCTTAGAAGAATCTTAACTCCCTTAATACCCTCAACTCACCTGTTTCAGTGTCTTAAAGGCTTTAATATACGCCGTAGTTAGGTTAGCGTTTCCCTCTAGCTTAACTTTAGGTTTTTTACCGTCTTCCAACGGTGCGAGGGCATCTGTTATTGTCGCCACATTCTCTGGTGTCGCTTGAACGAGACCCTTGAAACATTTCACGACTTCCAATGTAGTCGCATTGAATTTATATACGTTCATGTAGTCGTTATTCGACAGAGTGGCCAAAAGAGCGTCTAAAGTCCTCCTCGCCACGTAGTTCTTAAAACCCGTCATCGAACCAGAAACGTCAAAAAGGACAATCACGTCTTTGGAACACGTAGCCGCTTCTATGTACCAAGACTTGACTCTACAATCATAAGTGTCAGCGTCACCCTTTTGCCACGGCATCCCTGGGTAAAATCGCATTACGCCGTGCGCGCTCCCAAAATACTGCCAAACCAGTGATGGATCAGATTTGTAATTGTTTATAAAAACCTCATCTAACTTTTTTGACCATAATATTGCGTTTAATGCGGCAGTCTCTGGAAAATAGTATAATGCATCTAAGAACATCATTAGCTTCTCACCAGTTAGGTACTTAGACGCATAGACCGATAGTTCCATACAACGAGACCAGCTTAAGAGTCCCAGTACAGAATTCTTGATTTTTACGAATGCCGAATCTGATATTACAATTGTAACAAAAAAATAATTACATACTAAGGATGAACCCCTTCTCAACAAAATGTTGAGAAATCAATATTAATTTTATAAAAAAAAAATGAATTCAAATCGTAATTCTTGCGAAAGACGTTTTTACGACGTTTAAGCTTTTGAGTGAGAATGGTAACCCTGTGTAACCATTTTTCGAACGATGTGTGCTAAGAGGTGTCGTTTATTTACGCTCGCCGGCACGTACACTAGTGTGCGTGCCGGTAAGTGAAACTAGTCTTGAAAGGTTACCATGAAAGGGCTTATTTTCGCTCGCCGCGGTGTAGTGAATTTATTCTTGTAACGTTGGGCTGGTTAGTTGAGTCTTATCCTCACCAAAAACCCAAAAACTGCAAAAATATCATTAGCAACCCATCAACTGCTCACTACTGAGCGCAGGTCTCCTCTCAGAGAAGGGTTATAGGCCATAGTCCACCACGCTGGCCCAATGCGAATTGGCGGACTACCGGTACCGGTGGCAAAAATATATTATAGGCCATAGTCCACCACGCTGGCCCAATGCGAATTGGCGGACTACCGGTACCGGTGGCAAAAATATACACGGGGTTATTTTTTGATTCTGACCTGTGTAGTGAAATTTAAAAATATTCTTTATTTTTTATTTTGTTTAAAATTGCGCCATGGTTCCTAAAACCAAACTATTCTAACAGATTGACTTTTCAAGTTTCGCCTTAATGCCAGACCTCCAAATAACACCCTGTATTACTTACTTAGTACCAACACCAATGCCTTGTCGTTATATGCCACATTTGGGAAAGCATGATGGAGATTGTTCTCCAGTAAAATATGATAATATTACCCGTACCTTGATAATAAATGTTCGTAGGTACATGGATACAGCTAGTGCTTGTATTAACATTTATATCATAAAAGTGCGAGTCCCTTTCCAGCCACACTTCTCTGTAATGTGAATTGTTTAATGCGAATTTGGGTATAGGTCCGCCTCTATCGACTATTTTTCCACTTTCGTCATAAAACTGCGAGTATTTAGCGGAGCAGTATTGGTAATCTGTGTTGTTATCGAACTCAAAATCTGCCGCGAGACGCTCAGCTGTGGCATGAATACACTGAAAATTGAACGAAAAGGTTCAAATCTCAACAGGTTCAATAATATTTAATTTAGGTTCAGTTATTAAGAGTACCTTAACGGCATTAATCTTTCTTGTGAGCATCGTACTGACAGAACGTAACGATGAATCCAATATTTGTTTTCCATCTTTCTTTTTAACACTAGCGTTCATTTGTTTGTATTTCTGGAATTTTTCAATATTAATAGAATATTTAATCTTATATTAATATTAGCTTATAAATAGATACGTAGGTACTTGTATTTTATTATAAATACTATGATGCAACATTTTAAATAATAACATGTTAATTTAATATTCACTGATGCTACCGGTGAATTGTATACAATTATTGCCTTTAAGCAGGTTATAATCCTGCCTAAAGGCAAGAATCAACATACATTAAAGATTTTTTTTAATCCAAGAATTTAATAGAACCAAAAACAATATCTATATATATAAAAGAAAGTGGTGTTAGTTACACTATTTATAACTCAAGAACGGATGAACCGATTTGGCTGAAAATTGGTGGAGAGGTAGGTTAGAACCAGGAGACGGACATAGGATACTTTTTATCCCGTTCGACCGTGTTTCCGTCATGTCACTATAAAACGTGGTATAAGAAAAACGCATCTGACATGGAATAACAAAACGCAAATGACAGTGGAATAACAAAACGTAAATGACAGCTAAACTTAATTTTGTCTTTGGTTCTTCTTCTTCGCCATTAAGTATGGTAAAAAATTTTACAATTATAAAAAGTGTTATAATAAAGCATTACTGATATTATAAATGCGAAAGTGTGTTTGTTTGTTGGTTTGTCCTTCAATCACGTCGCAACAGAACAGCGGATTGATGCGATTTTTTGCATGGGTATAGTAATGGATGTAGTAGTGGTTCCTCAGACCGGGAGAGCTACTTTTTATCTCGGATAATGAAAGAGTTCCCGCGGGATTTTCAAAAACTAAATCCATGCGGACGAAGTCGCGGGCATCAGCTAGTATTATATACAGGAGACAACCATATTATACAACAGTATTATCGACCGAGCGAAGCGAAGGTCTTTGAGTCTACTTGAGTGAATTTGCACTTGTCCGTCCGTCCGTCCGTCCGTCCGTCTGTCAGAGCCTTATAACTTCTGAATTACTGAACGTAATTACTTCAATTTTAGATATAATATGTAAACCGATAGCCTCCAGCCGAAAATGGCTTAAAAAATTATAAAAAATCTTTATTTCAGGGGGGCTCTCATAGAAGCGAATGCGAAGAAAAAAAAATTTTGCGTTTCTTAGGGTTACAGTACCTCATTTTAAAGATAATTTGGAACAGAGTACAAAAGTATTTTTCTTTTAATTTTTTTCCTAAAATTGACGAAATGGGGGGCTTTCAAAGTGGAGATTATATTTGACTTCACAACGGAATAACCATTGAAAGCTGGGGCTTGAAAGTTTAATAATTTTAGCGTAATATCATGTACTTGAACAAAAAATACTAAAATTAGATAAATGTAATAAGGAAACTAAATTATTTAACTTTTAATGAGCAGCAACAACAGAACTTCACAATGATGTCAATAGATGGCGCTCTCATCTCATATAGCAAATGCAGCTATATGTAACATATTATTCAATTAAAATTATTATTTAGTCATTTAGCAAACATCAATAAAACTTCACGCAGTTTGCAGTTTTTTTTACATGTTTTCTGATCGTGTCGATAGTTGACGCTGTGTACAAGTAATTTAATTTGGATGTTCCAAAAAACTATACCTAAGTTTGATTGAGGCCTTGAGGATTTCACTATAACAGTTCCCTAACCTTTACGGGCTACCTATGTTAAGTTAGTTGACACTTTCTGTCAACTTTGTTATTACGAACCTCTACGGGACAACTAAAGGTGAAAATGACATTGGGATGTTAGGATTGTATTTAGGGGCTACCTACGTAAAGAGACTTCTACAAAGGGGATGATTTAGGTACCATGGTTGGTGAAAACGGGCATAATAATAATGTCAATTTTGATCGTCATGTATCTATTGAATGAATAAGTAATTATGGGAAACCGTTACCGCGAGGTCTCAGTTCGGGGCGAACCACTAGTTATATACAGGCAACAATATAGATAATATTATTTTATATATTGCATCCAGGCGAATTGATTGTCTGGGTTATTTTTTTTATTTCCTATTAAAAAACCATAATTTACTCACAATTCTGATTTGGTCTGTTTTCGTCAATGATTCGCTAAGCCGCCATAATTCCTCTCCCATAGTTCTTGCCCATTCTTTTACCCTATCAAAACCAAATAAACGCTTATAAAAATTACAAAAATAAAACGATAACAACACGTTCAAATTTTAAGCAACAACGCTCAACACAAGTGTCGCGGTTTTTAAAACAGCTAAATTCATGTTTAGTTTCGTGTTTACGACACTGTCTATAGAATAGGTACACAATACTGTAACTATATTAACATAAAAGGGGTGGAAACGATAAGTTTACTTAGGTGATTTATGTTCTCTTTTAATTCAATTCAGTTTTATTTATTTGCTCGCAACGTGATTTTACTACGGCTGGTGAAGAATTATAGTTTAGAACAATTTTTTTTTATATACTAACGGGCGTTTAAATATTTGTAGGATAAGTACCTAGTTACACCTTTTATCGTTTCCATTCTATATTTCATACAGATAATAATTAATATTTTTTACAAATTACCAAAATACATATACTTGCCTAGGATTGAAATTCAATATGCATTTCTCCAATACCAAAGTTTCATTATCGAGATACACCATAAAGATGTAAGTAGCTAACTAAGTACTATAGTTTATGAGATAAATACACAGCATTAATTTGAAAATACCACTATCTTAAGCATACATTTATATACAACTATGTATTTACAAAACTTTATACATTCACCAAAAAAACAAAAATAATTTTTTACAATTAAAAAATTAAGTGGCACTCGGGGACTGCCGCGGTAAAGCTATTGCATAGCATTTTTTATCAACTTATGCAATTTTAATATTTATGCAATATTTTTTTTTGCATGATAAAAATTATATACAAATAAATAATTAAAAAATCGGCCAAGTGCGAGTCGGGCCTCGCTCTTTTAGGGTTCCGTTAAAAAAAATTAAATAAAAATATTTCCATGTACCCATGGAAATATTTTAATTTAATTTTTTTAATATAATTTAATTTTTATTATTTGTTGTTATAGCGGCAATAGAAATACATAATATGTGAAAATTTCATCTGTCTATCTATTACGGTTTACGAGATACAGCCCGCTGACAGACGGACGGACGGACGGACGGACGGACGGACGGACAGCGTAGGCTTAGTAATAGGGTCCCGTTGGTACCCTTTGGGTACGGAACCCTAAAAACAAACAAACAAGAAAAGCGCACTGTCACTACTTCGATAGTGAGTCGAACCTGCGACATCATACACCATACGGTAAAGAAAGCGGCCGCTCGCCCACTGCGCCAAACAGAGCTACTTGTGAACCTCTAAAATGTTGAACGCTTACTGAACGACAGTGTTAGGTTTATTTTCGTTACGGAATTTCTTGATTCGGTCGCCGCGCTCAAACTGTTTGTCCTAGTTCAAAGCCCGCGATTAAAGCTATGCAATAGCTTAAAAATTCGAGAAAAAAATATTAGGTCGTATAAAAGTTTGTTGGTATTTAAAAATTAAAACTTTTATGTATTCACATTTAACATATCTATGAGTCATAAATACTTCATGAACCAAAAATAAAGCTTACGTATCAGATCTCCAAGCAGGTGCAGGTTCTGGTAGAAGAAGTAGTGTTGACAAAATAACATACATGTACGACTGCATCATGTCAGACGGCGACTCAGACGCACGATCAATTTCTGAGTTACAATTTCGACACCACAGAATAAATCAACAAACGATAATATTACTGAATAAGGCACATCGTTGCGTATCTTCTTTAAGCCTATATAATAAGCTATCCACCAAAACTACCTCTAACCACATTTAATAACTCCATAGGTAAATGTAAACTCTATCACAAAACTCTTACAGAAATAGAACAATCACAATTAACTATCGAAAACGTGACAGTAAGCTTCACCGGTGCAAGATAACAAGCAAGGCCACTACGATAGGAAAGCGGATACAAATGTTTACTTTCTAACTCGATGAGGTTATAAATAAATTATTTTATTTATTTTTGGAAGAAAACCCGACTAAGTTTTGAAAACGAAACTTTTTAGTATATATTTGTGCAGTGAGTTTCACTAGTAAGGTTATCACAACGCGGTTTACGTGAACTTTTGTCGGGTAAGGAAAGCGCGAAAGTAGTATTTCGCAGCACGTAACTCCGCGACGTAGGGCCGCGAGCGACGTTAGCCGCGGCGGACGCACGTGCTGCGTCTATTCTGGGCGGGCGGGCGGCGGCGGCGGCGCTCCGCATCGAGCGGATGAAGTAGGTCGCTCGCTGTTCACACCGCACACCGCTGACCTCTATTAATACAAGAATGCTGGCTGGACAAGTATTGGCGGCTTATAATGCAGCTATTCGATTATTGCCATTTTCACGCTGATTGCTAGCAAAAGAGAGAAGTGAGAAAGTGATAAATACACTATGATAGTGCATCCGGTGGGGTGCGTTGAATCGACTGGATATAGGTCGCAGACGGTATAGGTAGTGTAACTTTCATTAACTTACAAGTTTACGTCAACTGTGCGTTTGACAAGTTTACGCACGGTTAAAGTAACAAAAGTTACAAAGCCAGAAAGCTTTTTATTGCAAATTAAAGTTATAACAACAGCAACAACAGCTGTCATTTTGTAAAGTGCAGTCTGTCCAGCACTTGCACCGATAAAATTACAGTGTGTAAACACTTCAGTCAACCAATGGCAGCAACCTTTGTAGTAAAATTATATCTTGACAGCTAATCACTGTTTATGATGATAAGAGCTCTTCATATTTTTATTAAAGACATAGCTTTATTACTTCATGACTATTCATTGGTTCAGTGGTTCTCTTATTCAGTTACGATATCATGAGGTCTCAGTTTCGAGCCTATGGTCGGGCCAAAATCGTCATTGGGTTTTTATTGTAGGCGATGTTAGGTACACACAGGGTCGTAACTCGTATTACATTGGTATCCTAAAGAACTTTCAATGGAGGGAATAAAGTATTTAAGAAGTAATTTATTATAGTGCATATTTATGAAAATAGCATTTCATGTTCTCTTTTCAATACTGTTATTGTAAGTGTGCAATTTTATTTAAATAAATAAATTATTATTATTAACTAGCTGATGCCCGCGACTTCGTCCGCGTGGATTTAGATTTTAAAATCCCTCGTGAACACTTTGATTTTCCGGGATAAAAAGTAGCCTATGTCCTCAACTATAGTACCCATGCAAAAAATCACGTCGATCCGTGGCTCTGTTGTGGCGTGATTGAAGGACAAACCAACAAACAAACACACTCGCATTTATAATATTAGTATGATTAGAATATTAAATTGCATAGGAAAACACTGTAGCATTAAGTCTATACGTTGTATTACATCCATACCTACTATGTAGTATGTAGGTATAATGATCATTTGGCAAAATCTGACGCCTTTGGAATAGTTTGACTTTGACAAAATAGGGCTATCCACGATGGCTATATACGATAAAGTACGCTTGCCAGCTTAAGATGAGCCGTTCATTCAAAGTATCTTGTAGATTCCGGGGTTCAAGTTATTTGGACCTTATACTGAAGATCGTGATGTCTATAATTTCTGAACTACGAAATTGACGACCTTGAAATAATTACAGGACAATCTCTAAAGAACCTGCTTTCTAACAAAAAAAAATGGATTAAATCGGAATACGCCTTAATGAATTACAGCGAAATACACATTTTGACTTTCATCCCCTCTCCCAAGGGAACCGTGCTGAATTTCGGGATAAAAAGTATCCTATATTATACCTCGTAGTATTAACTTAAGTCGTGCCAAGTTTCATTTAAATCCGTCCAGTAGTTTCAGCGTGATGCGCGGCCAAGATACAGACAGACAGACAGACAGACAGACAGACAGACAGACAGACAGACAGACAGACAGACAGACAAAAAATTAAAAAAAAATTGTTTTGGCTTCAGTATCGATTATAGAGTGCCCTCAAACAAAAATTTTCAAAATATCTTCAATGTACAGAATTGGACCTGTTACAGTTTTATTATATTATAAAGAATATAAAGAATAAAGAATAAAGATAAGTGGTATTAGGCACCTACATCTACGTACGTGGGAATTATTATATTCCTAGTACTATAGTATTCCTTTAGAAGACGTTTAGACATAAATTTTTTTTTGTTTTGTTTCTTTACCTAATATACTGAATTGAATTTTTATACGATGTATCTAAAGTTGGTATACAAAAGGGTTACCTAAACAAAGAACTAATATGAATACTGTCCCTGGGGGTTTCAACTGAGGGCTTGTGGAAAACCGAAATAATTTACCGAGTTCAAAACTTGTGGAGGAGTGTCCCTGCAGGCCATGCGGCCTGATATGATGACTTTGATTGGAGGGACTGAATAACCTGAAAATGCGGTACTTTTATTTAGCGGTAATTTTTCTACATTCTAAGCTTTCATGAATGATACCCAATTGTTTAATTATATTTATATTTCGGTACCGTTCTTTTTCTGTATCACTATATTTTAGTAGTATTATATTTTCTATTTCGCACCTGTTATTTATACTGGTACCTACTAGTTGATGCCCGCGACTTCATCCGCGTGGATTTAGTTTTTAAAATCCCACCCGAACTCTTTGGTTTTCAGGGATAAAAAGTAGCCTTTGTCACTCTCCAAGTCCACAACTATACCCATGCAAAAAATCACGTCGATCCGTAGCTCTGATGCGGTGTGATTGAAGGACAAACCAACAAACAAACACACTTTCTCATTTATAAAATGCTAGCTGATGCCCGCGACGTCATCCGCGTGTATTTTTTAATATCCCTCGGGAACTCCTTGATTTTCCGGGATAAAAAGTAGCCCATGTCACTCTGGCCCTCAACTATACCCATGCAAAAAATCACGTCGATCCGTAGCTCTGTTGCGGCGTGATTAAAAGACAAATCAACAAACCAACAAACCAACAAACAAACACACTTTCGTATTTATAATATTAGTATGACTAGCTGATGCCCGCGACTTCGTCCGCAAGGATTTAGATTAAAGTTTTTAAAGTCCCTCAGGGATAAAAAATAGCCTATGTCACTCTCCACGTCCTCAACTATATCCATGCCAAAAATCACGTCGATCCGTAGCTCTGTTGTGGCGTGATTGAAGGACAAACCAACAAAAACACTCGCATTTATAATATTAGTATGAAGTATTGTTAGTAGATATGATATTAGTAAGTATTGTAATCATAAAGGTTGTAGCAGTTTGTTGTGCCGATGGCCTCTAGAAATTGCATTAGGTGTTGCTAGAGGCCAACTCCTTGCCTCCGCCTATTTTTGATACCGAAATACGTACAAATTAAAAAAGTTTTTTGTAAAGTTCGAGATTTTGATAACTATTATATAACGGTGATACTTACCGGAATGGTCTACCGATTTCAGTACCTGTTTTATACTCGTAGTAATGGTATTGATGATTTCATTGCAGGGTTTGACAACAGAGACTAGATGTGTTAGTTATTTGAATAGTTAGTTCGAAGGAAGCCAGTCGCCCGCTGATCAAAGTTGGCGACACCATTCAGATGAAATAATATGTCTAAACGTTCGGTATCTAATTATAAAATACTAGCGGCCCGTCCCGGCTTCGCACGGGTAGACATAAATAGGTACAGATATTTAAGTTATAAGCATGCTAATTAAAACGACCATGAATCACTAAATTAGAAAAAAATTGTATTAGTTACTCGATGCGCTGCGTGGCGGCCGCCGCCGGCATGTATTTTTATTTTAATTTCATGATATCTTTTGAATGAAATGTCCGATTTCAATAATTCAAAGAGTAATCATCAGGTATTGAGACAGTCTTGAATATTAAATTATTTATTTGGATAATTTATAAATGGTATGGATAACACGGTCTGATTTTGATCGGCATTTCTATCAATTTGTTAAATGTAAAAAAGTAGTTATAGTGACGTAACTACAATAGTTAGACACATGGTCTTGCGAAGTTTTTTGTAGATATTGATATATTCTATAATATTGTCGAACATTGTTTTGTCCTATCATTAATACTCTTCGCAGCGTATGCGATGAAAGACATTTTATGGCTAATGTTTTTACACCTTCGGTTGGTTTTAATAGGAATTTCTAAAGATTTCTATAGTAATCTAGTACTAAATATAGCCTATGTTACTCAGTGATAATGTAGCTTTCTAATGAAAAAAAAATTATTAAAATCGGTCCAGTACTTTTTGAGTTTATTCGTTACATACAAAAATACAAATCTTTCCTCTTTATAATATTAGTGTAGATTAGAAAATCAGTTCGCAGTGCGCTTAGGAAGGTACAAAAATCGGTCAAGTGCGAGTCGGGCCTCGCTCTTTTAGGGTTCCGTTAAAAAAAATTAAATAAAAATATTTCCATGAACCCACGGAAATTTTTAATTTAATTTTTTTAATTTAATTTAATTTTTATTATTTGTTGTTATAGCGGCAATAGAAATACATAATATGTGAAAATTTCATTTGTCTATCTATTATGGTTTACGAGATACAGCCCTCTGACAGACAGACGGACGGACGGACGGACGGACGGACGGACAGCGTAGGCTTAGTAATAGGGTCCCGTTGGTACCCTTTGGGTACGGAACCCTAAAAAGTTTTAATTTTTTTTAATTCTAGTTATACGTACTGTTCCTAGGTTTAGGATTTTTTCCAATCTATTTTTAATATTTTATCTTGAGCGATATTCATGCCAATGCCTGAAAACCTTATATTTTATTCTTTTTCATACTGAACTGCTCACGGTCACTGAAATCACGGTCGGGAGTTTTTATTGGTAAAAATCCACGAGCTTTTCAAAGAAATACAAATACAGCAGTATTTATTTAAAGAGCTTTTCGTTATCCGTATTTACTTCAATTTGTTTCGCGGAAATTGTATGTCGATTGACTCATCTTTATTTTCCTTTTCCATTTTAGACTTTTACTCGAAATGGTTGTCGCAACGAAGTCATTCGTTCAAATCAACGTATATTATTATAGTATTAATATTTTTTAAAGGTTTATTTTATTTAACTTTCGGGGTATAAATAAATATTCGATTTAAACTATTGTTTTTTTATGAAAAAAAAACAATAATAATATATTTTTGGAACGTAAGTTCCTTATCGCGCGGTGCGGAAGGGGGCTAGACGGGAACCGACACTCGACACATTTTTGAAACCGACACTTTTTTGTTGAATGTGAATTTTGCATTGTATTCGGTATTTTCGGGGTACAATATTGGGTCTCCGTAGCCTAGTGGCTTCGGCAGTCGCTTTACTTATAAGTTATAAAAAATTAGGGAAAGGTTCCACATGTAGAAATTGTTTAAAATAAAATTGAAAATGGAAAATTCAGTCTGTCGAGCTGGGATTCGAACCATCGACTTTGAACTGTTAAGCGACTGCCGGAGCCACTAGGCTACGGAGACCCAATGTTGTACCGCGAAAATACCGAACACAATGTAATCGAAAGGAACTACGTTCCATCCGGGTGTCCCTTGACACCTCTCAAGTTTTTTTTTATTAAAATTAACTTTTAATTAAAAAAAATAATATTGTGTTTTTTGGCACATTTTGACAAAAATAGATAAGTACCTAACGCAAACCATTTTTCTATAATATGTTATATAATATATTTTTAAAAGTTTTTCTTCGATGTGAAAGGGTTACAGACAATTCGCTACCTATATAGCTACTATATATATTTATAGAAAATATTTTTGATCAAATAGCAGATTATAGATACCTACCTACAAATATAAATTCCTAGAACTGTTGGCAGTCAGATAAATCTCAACAAGAACTCGACTCGAAGAGAAGTTTATTAGAAATAAATTTCTTTCAACATTTTCTTAGCTTGTTAGGTACGAGTAAGTTTGATGAATACCCCTCGTTGAGAACGTAAAAGTATTATAATCTAATAAATCTCGGTATATATGGAACGTAAGAAAGAAACGAAGATAATAAATTCAGCGAAATTAAATTCGTTGTGAACCCTTATATACCTATATAAACCATTCGCATATTTATTACACAAAATTGGGGTTCTTATAAGCTACTTTTAGACCCTTTTTAAATATTCAAATACGAGTATTCAAATTCAAGTACGAGGAGAGTTCCAAAAAAGCTTTGATACCTACTTAGTAAAACGTTAAGTTACAATTTTTCTGTAAAAAGATACCTATATGCATGAGATCTTCAGTTCATGGAAAGCATAGAAAATATTATGCAAAATATGCGATTGTTGCCATGCTGCAGGTTTAATACTACATAATTAAGGCGTAGATACAAAATCAGATTATAGAGAAATAAGATAAGTACAGGTGGTAAAAGTATATGAGATTATGTTTAATTGTAAAAGAACATCCGGAGTTGAAACTTGTCATATTTCACTCAAGCGTAATTTCTACTACCTATCTCTACTCCTTAATATAAAATGTGAAAGTGTGTTGTTTCTTGAGTTGTCCTCTAATCAAGCCGCAACTTAGCTGTGGATCGATGTGATATTATCTTTGGGTATAGTTGAG
This sequence comes from Oeneis ivallda, assembly GCA_029955525.1. Lineage (NCBI taxonomy): Eukaryota > Metazoa > Arthropoda > Insecta > Lepidoptera > Nymphalidae > Oeneis > Oeneis ivallda. The sequence goes on along the minus strand of JARPMR010000003.1, from coordinate 8,141,426 downwards.
GACGTTGAGAGTGACATAGTCTACTTTAATCCCCGAAAATCGAAAAACCATGGGATTATTAATAAAACTATTAATATTAATAAATCCACGTGGAAGTCCTCAGCTACTCGACTAATAAGTATATATGCGTACTAAAACTTGCCTTTCAGCACATACGATCTCGCTTTGATAAAAAACAGAGCACTTGAACCGTTCATCCCCTGCACTCAATGATATTGGAAGGATTCCTTCCAATATCATTGCCTGCACTCCATAATTCTTTATTCTCTTCAACAAAGGCTCTCACGACAAAATGTATACAGCCAATTTTATCTTCATACAATATTTTTATCATGTTTGCCACACAAAGGTATACCAATAAAACATATTTATGCTCTATATAGTCTAGGTGCTTTGTCTAGGCGTATGTAAAACTTTTAGAACAATAGGAGGGCATGCATAGGTCAAACAAAAGCTTGAAAATGCTTTTGAATGTTTTTACAAACCCAGTAGCAGTAGAACGCAACAAAACCTATGTTTAGGAACAGGCCCGCCCCACATAGCATATTTTTTATAATATTAAAAGGGAGCATAATAATATATTCAGGGACAATCCTATCTATATTACATTCTTTACATGTAGTAAGGGCAGGTATCCACCACATCATAAAATACGTCTTCTTACGGAGAATATTGTATATAATATATTATGTATACAGTTTTATAACGTTACTGGTAAATTTTATTTGGACGAAAATTCCCATCATATACGTAGACAACGTAGTCAATGAAAAAATTAATTAATGGAGGTTTATAAAAATAATGGCATCAGCCATTATTTAAGATTTCGATTCAAGTTTTTTAGGGTTCCGTACCCAAAGGGTACCAACGGGACCCTATTACTAAGCCTACGCTGCCCGTCCGTCCGTCCGTCCGTCCGTCCGTCTGTCAGCGGGCTGTATCTCGTAAACCGTAATAGATAGACAGATGAAATTTTCACATAATATTATGTATTTCTATTGCCGCTATAACAACAAATAATAAAAATTAAATTAAATTAAAAAAATTAAATTAAAACATTTCCATGGGTACATGGAAATATTTTATTTAATTTATTTTTAACGGAACCCTAAAAGAGCGAGGCCCGACTCGCACTTGGCCGATTTTTTTAAATACCGTGAAAACTCTTTGATTTTCCGAAATATAAAAAGTTTCTTTGTACGTAGGTATGTCCATCTCTAGCCAAACAATAAAAGGGTAACAGATTGACAAACAAACAGACAGAATTACTTTGGCATGCATAATATAGTATATGGCGTACAGAAGCAATAAGCCGATGCCCCTAACTAGCACAGTATTTTACAAGTTCATCATGATGTGGTGTCAACTTCAAAATGAAGAGCGGCGGTCAGTCGGCGAAATCTTTTGCGGTCATGTGCTCATTTCTTTATTTCAGGATAAGCACTTACTTATGTCGATTCCAATCCCTAATAATATAGTGATATTAGGGAGTGGAATCGACATAAGTAAGCGTAGGGGAGTGCCCCTATAGTGTTTAGAATTTGGTAATAATAATTAGGTACTTAAAAACATTAGGTAATCCCAAACAAAATCAACAATACTAAATAAATATACAATCGGTCGAATTGGTCGAAACATTTTACCAAATACATACTTAACTATAATACTTGCTTAAATTATACGATACGGTAAGAGAGTACGGACTCGAACTTGGCCGATTTAATTTTTAGCACTTGGCTGCAAATACACCTGATTGGCAACTGATGAAGATGATAGAGCGCGCTTGATAAGAGTCTTTGCAGTCTTGATTTATAGATGGCAGGGAAAGTTCAAGCTTGAAAGCTCGAAATTTTTTGAAAGTATTAGGTATAATCTTCGGACTAACTTTACCTACTGTACAGCTGATTGTGGTGCACGACCCTAAATGTTCTTACAAGGTCAAGTCGGTGGTGGGTCACGGCATGGCGTGGGCCGCGGCGCCGCGGCGCCGGCTCACCCTCTTTATGGCGCGAATGTTCTCGATGGTGATCACAGAAATATATCAAGATAGAACGTACAAGTGGATAAGGCACGTGTGCCCCCCGTCCACTACTTTTTTTTTCAAATAATACTTGTTTTCAAATAAAATAAAAACTCGTGACAATATTATACCTACTACTAGCTTTTTCCCGCCACGTAGGCTGCATTGAGTTAGGTTTTAAAAATCTCGCGGGAACCCTCAATTTTTCCAGGATAAAAAGTAGCCTATATCATTCTAAAAGCTCACAACTATACCCATACCCATGTAAAAAATTTCGTCGATCCGTCGCGTTGCTCCGTTGCTCTGTAATTGAAGGACAAATCAACAAACAAACACACTTTCGCATTTATAATATTATATATATAAACGAGGCATTTTATTTTACTAAAAAATAATATTATTTTCAGCAAAACCAATAACGGTGTGACGTTGCCCAGATGCGCACATGTATCCTTGGTGAAACAATGGTGATAACCGTTCTATCTCGATATATTTTTGTGATGGTGACGATATATTAAATCTTGCTCATAAACCTACGGAATCGTTCAAAGCCTTGCATGATTACACACATTATGAAGATTTAATAAAGAGCTTTATGAGATTACTAATAACGAGTTGTGTAGTCATCTGAGCAGACTCTGAAGTGTAGATCCACCAACTTATCTCTTATCTGGTGACGGGGTAGCTAGTGGAGCGTCTAATATTGCTACAATTGCTACTTACTACATTTTCGGCATTTGCACTAGATAAAACTGACAGCAGCAAACATTTCCAGAATAATGTTGGTTTAATATTCAAAGAGAATAACAATCGAAGCAATCGGAAAAATAGCATATTGACTTTGCAATGCCGGATCTTTTATGTAGGAGGGAAAAACTGTTAACTGGGTCAAGTTCGAATAGTAGACTATATACTCAACCTCTATACTTTTAATCTATCTCTAATTCTCTAATCTCTATTCTTTTAATAAAATCTAGATGAATTTGTGAATTTCACCTAAACTTAGGAAAATATTAATATTAATAACATTATAATGATATAACAAAATCAGAAATGAGGAGATCCGTTGGAGAACCAAAGCACCGACATAGCTAAGCGGGTCGCGAAAATAAAGTGGAAATGGCGGGGCACATTATAGTTCGAAGCTGCTGGTCGTTGGGGTCCCAAGGTGCTGGAGTGACGACCCCGCACCGGGAAGCGCAGTGTTGGCAGACCCCCCACTTGGTGGACTGACGACATCAAACGAGTCGCAGGGTGCCGCTAGATTTAGGCGGTACAAGACCGTGGCCTGTAAAGGTCCAAGTAGGAGGCCTTTGTCATGCAGTTGACGTCTATCGATTGAGAATAATAATATAACAATAATTCTCCCACTAGTAACTAGTAGTAAGCCCCACACTAGGTAGTCGCTAGCAGCCGCGGGATGCAGGCGGAGGATCGTGTTCCGTGGTGATGATGACCTATGACCAGTGGACATCTATAGGTTATACCTAATTTAATATAAAAAATTATTTTTTCATCATACCTATTCGAAAAACGAATATTGGCTTCAGAGGATAGCGGGAGCAAAATTTGATTTTAACCCCATGGGACTTTTCATTTCTCTCTTCTGATTGGTCCGCGTTAGTGCTTACTAACTAACGCGGACCAATCAGAAGAGAGAATTCAAAAATGTTTGAGAAGCTCTTGTCTTCGATAAGTCACGTGATCAAATTTGTCGATTAGATATATACGCCCATACTTCCAACATAAATATTAATGATTAATTATTTCATAAAAAATTATTTGTGTTTTATTTAAACTTTCAATATACGATGTCTATACATAGTAGGTTGATACTCCTAGCTTTTTCTCATAGGTAATGATGAAAAATAGTGTGTGTCATTCGGGGCCAAAATTTTTTGTTCTCGGGCGGCGTATATTGAATTCCTCGCTACGCTCAGGATTCTACTTTAGAATCCCTCGCTGCGCTCGGGAGTCTACTATAGAATCCTTCACTTCGCTCTGAATTCAAAATAACGCCCTCGGGGAACAAAAAATTCCTTTGGCCCCATATAACACAAATAACTATTAAAAAACCGACTTCAATCTCCCGCGCCACTATACAACAGTTATTAATATATATATAGCTGCTGGGGCTGATTCACTGATTCACTGACTGATTCACTCACTCATTGATCACCTCTCCTGTAAAATTTTGTATGAAAAATTTTTTTTTCACTGATGGTTTCGTATAGAGGAAAAAAATTCATTCGGAGGAAAAATATGGAGAGAGCTGATGATTGAGGATTTCGGAGACGGGTGAAGAGCACGGCCAGGGTATCGAAGATAGGTGGGGGGTGCTCGAACAAATGTCACTCGAAACCTCATCCAATTCGCAGTGAGCTGAAAAAAATTCAAAATGGCGGAAAAAAGATGGCCGCCATACAAATTTCGTCGGTGTCTATCTCGGGGAGTATAAAAGATGGAAGAGTGGTTTCTTTGCAAAAGATGATCAGGACCCAAAGGTCTATTTGATGAATAGAAAAAAATCCAAGATGGCGGAATGTTTTTTCTCCATACAAAATATATGGCGAATATTGAATAGACTAGAAGCCGAGAACTATGCAAGACTTTGATACGGTTCCTTTTCAAAATTTGTTTTTAAAAAAGAATTCTCATTCTGACAAATGATGAGATATGATGATCGAGGGTTTGGAAGATGGGTGAGGAGCACGGGCAGGGTATTGAAGATAGGTGGGAGGTGCTCAAACAAAAAATACTCAAAACCTCATCCAATTGGCAATGACCTGAAAAAAAATTCAAAATGGCGGATTCAAGATGGCGGCCATACAAACTTCAACGGTGTCTATCTCGGAGAGTATAAAAGATGGAAGAGTGGTTTTTTGATAGAAAATGATCAAGACATAAAAGTCTACTTGCCGAGTAGAAAAACCGCGGTCCGCTTGCGGGCCGCGCACCCACGCGCCCTACTAGTTTGTGTTATATGGGGCCAAAGAAATTTATTGGTCCCCGAGGGCGTTATTTTAAATTCAGAGCGAAGGGAAGGATTCTAAAGTAGAATCCTGAGCGTAGCGAGGAATTCAATATACGCCGCCCGAGAACAAAATATTTGGCCCCGAATGACACACACTATTTTTCATCATTACCAATGAGAAAAAGCTAGGAGTATCAACCTACTATGTATAGACATCGTATATTGAAAGTTTAAATAAAATCGAAGACAACAGTTTCTCAAACATTTTTGAATTTCGACACATAGTAAAGCACGAACGCGGACCAATCAGAAGAGAGATATGAAAAGTCCCATGGGTTTAAAATTAACTTTTGCTCCCGCTATCCTCTGAAGCCAATATTTGTTTTTCGAATAGGTATGATGAAATAGAAGATTATTAACCAAGGGGATAAAGCAGTGTCTTCTGTCGCGGGTGACGATTTAAATCGCGAGCGTAACGAAGGACTCGAGATTTACTCCCGAGCGTAGCGAGGGTGTTAAAAACTTAAATCACGAGCGAAGCGAGGGATTTAAGACGAGTCCTGCGTGTAGCGAGGGATTTAAGTTCACCCAAGACTAAGACAGCTTTATCACCGAGGAAAATACTCTACTTTTCGTACCATTTGCGAAAAAATTAACACAATAACAATATGAGATAAGCATTTATTAAAAATAATGACAATTAAAATTTTTCCACATTTTGAGTCGTAAAAATTTTAGACTTCTTTGCGAAATGCCCTTCTGATTTTCTTTTTAAAAAAGCCAGTAATTTCGTGAATCTATTTATTTCAATGCTGTGTTTGATGCTTATTGTACCTTTCAGTTTTGAGTATATGCACCAAAGTGTATTCGGATTCTTTGTCTTGGATAAATAATCAAAATAGACAAGAAGTACTGATTCTGAAATTGATAGGCCTTTTGCACTTCTCCACGTTGAAAATTCTTCATAAGTTTTTAAATAATTTTCCTTGGATTTTGGAAGCAAAATTTATTTATAATTGCGGCAGCATTTGCACTTATGGAATCCGACAATTCACTGTCACTGTCGCTTTGATTTAACATCGTAACGTATTTTTAGAACATTAACTTATTTATAAAAATAAATTAAAATAAACTTAACGTTTATGTATTTGAAGAAAACAAAAACGCGGCAAATTCCTAGACTAATATTTTTTTGTCGGAAAAGCAAAGGCATCAAGCTCATACGGCCTCGTCGGTTTTCGTAATTTTATTTAATAATCATAACTGCATAATAAATGCGTAGGTATTCCTTTTTCAAAAAGATGTATAATGCTTTATATACAAACTCAATGGTGTAAACACAGATGTAGTTCAGTATAAATTTCGGTAAGCATTCCAAATTTAAATCACATTCTCCCCCTAGAGGATGAATAAAATTCAGTAGGTACAATTTTCTTTCCCTGTTTTTAACAGATTAAAAAAAAATCAGCCAAGTGCGAGTCGGGCCTCGCTCTTTTAGGGTTCCGTTAAAAAAATTAAATTAAAAGATTTCCATCTACCCACCTACCAATTTTAATTTAATTTTTTTAATTTAATTTAATTTTTATTATTTGTTGTTATAGCGGCAATAGAAATACATAATATGTGAAAATTTCATCTGTCTATCTATTACGGTTTACGAAATACAGCCCGCTGACAGACGGACGGACGGACGGACGGACGGACGGACGGACGGACAGCGTAGGCTTAGTAATAGGGTCCCGTTGGTACCCTTTGGGTACGGAACCCTAAAAATGACTATTGTTATGTTCGCTTTTTGTGGCACAGAATGTCACTTTTTTGAGCAAGTGGTACGAAAAATATATAATTTATTTTTAATATTTTAAAAACCGCTCAACGGAACCGCTCGATGAAATTTATTTGGGACCACCTGGGAAGTAGGTATAATAACCTTTCGAACAAAAAAAGAATTTTCCTAATCGGTGTCTTCTAGTAATCATAATAAAACATACATAAAAAAAAGCTTCCGACGCGCGACGTATTGATAACCTCTTCCTTTGTTGAAGTCGGTTAAAAATGATGATAAATATAATTAATATTAATGAAGTATTAATGTACCTACCTAACTAATAACAGTATTTATTTACTGCAGTAAACTGATAATAATATGGACATTCTTTTTTCGCATGTATGCGATAGGTTAAGATTGTTACAATATATCCATAGTACCTACGTACAATTCTAATATCCTAACTTTATTCAGATTCTTTCAAAATAACAACAATCAGGTTATGGAACGCCCTTCCTCAGAAAATAAAATTATTATTCGTCGCGCGACGTCTAAAAGGCCTTTAACACATCATATATAACGTCATATTATACAATACTATAGTATACAAACAACTTCCCCAAGTTCATAGAGTTTGGGAAACTCTCTAATAAATAATAATGGACTTTCAGTTGGAGACAGGCTATTTATTATAATTTACAAACCTAACCCGCCCTCCGCTTTTAATGTCTCGTGTCTGCCCCTTCTAAGTATATTATAGCAATGACAGAAGGCGCGTTGCAGTGCTGCATGGTAGCTACTGATTTTGTGTAATTGTATACCACACTGCTGGTGGCGGGGTCACAAGTGATAATTGTCATTTTTGGCTACGCACTGATTGGCATACAACGATTTTCTAAGTAGGATGCCGCAGCGGCGCCGCAGAAGGTAACAACACACCGTGATGTTTCTCAGGACACACCAAAACCGTAACGCGTCGTTTGACATCGACCTTCGATCATTGTCCGTGATCATAAGCATCAGAAGCATCGAAGCATCGCTCAATTTTTTAACATAATTCATGTACCTTGCACAGTCTCTCCTCTTACCAATTCTAGATTATGCTGATACTTGTTATTTAGACTTAAGTGTTGAGCAACTTAATAAACTCGAGCGCATCCAAAATCTCTGCATACGGTTCATATATTTGGGCTTCGTAAATATGACCACGTTTCCGAATTTCGCAAAAAACTCGAGTGGCTCCCAATTCGCCTTCGCAGGAATACACATCTTCTGTCACTTCTGTACTCTGTTCTATTCAATCCATCCACCCCTCCTTATCTGAAAGAGCGGTTTCAGTTGCTATATGATTCTCATTCAGGTCGATCTCTTCGCTCAGATGAAAACCTTCTACTTAAATTTCCCTCACATAGCACCACATTTTACTCCAAATCATTCACCGTAGAAGCTGTTCGGCTTTGGACTTCCCTTCCTGTTGATATTAGGCGTGCGAAATCGCTGCCTATTTTTAAGCGGCTACTCAATAAGCACTTTATGCCTGCTTAATCCTTATGTAATATATCTATATTTTATAATGTATAATGATATTATGTATCTATACAGTTATATTTATTTATTTATTTATTATATTGTATTTATGTATTATATATTAGGTATATGTTATTATATTTTATATATTTCATGTATGTATTTATTTACTACTTTTTGTATTATTGTGTTAAATATTGTTACTTTCAGTTTCTAATGGCATTTGTTTTTCTTGTATTTTTCTATTTTGTAAGCTATTTGAAATTTTGTGTACACCCTTCCCTGTGTTTTTGTTTAAAACTCCTTCTTTTACCATGGGTTGCCTGAAAGAGATCGCTTTTCAGCGATAAGGTCGCCTTTGTACTCTGTGTTTTTTTTTTATGTATGTATTAGTCATGTAAGCTGTTATCCTGTGGTGTACAATAAAGAATATTTTCATTTCATTAACATTTACCTACTTATGTTTTTTTTTTAATTCGTAGCATGTAATATATAGTTATATACCTAAAGTCTACCTATTATAATAATTCTACAATTCTTAGTTAATATTTCGTAGAAATGTGTTGGTACGAAAAGAATAGGTAGGTATAATATTATGCTCAGCAGGATAAACAGAAAGACTACTTAGCTAATCAATCTTGCAAGCTTTACAGAGGTTAGCAAAGTCAGCGTTGCGACTTGCGAGGAGATGGTTAAGTCCGTAATGAATATTTTAATATTGGTAAGCTAAGCCTACTGAAAATAATAACTACCTGAGATTAGACGATACTTCTATAATCTCTGGCTAAGGTAAGCCAAGATAATATTTTGTCTGATACTGGCCCTTATTCGGTTGTACACAACGACTTCCATAAAACATTTAGGAATCGATGGCTGTACACAAGTTTCTACACTACATTCTAAGATAGTCTAAACTTAGTTCCGCCCTTTTCGTCAAAGAAATGAAATGTAATTGTGAAAAGGATGACACAAACTCCAGACATGTTAATTTAGTTCAAACTTTTCATACAGTCAAATCAGTCTTTTCACATACCTATTCAGTTGTCATGGCAAATGTGAGCGACTCTCTTGGTTATAATCAAACATGGCTTTATAATTATTATAAATAATATAATAAACGACATTTAACTAGTTAAACTTTTAACTAGTAGTGTGCCGTGTGGTGACGGCAGATCAGAATACAGTTGTCACCAACCCTCCTCTTCCCGCGGGTGCCGTACGAGGCGACTAGGGAATATAACGGAGAACGGGCAGCAGCGTCCTCTGTGCTACTACTACTATCTACTGCGATCACCAACCCGTCTGCCCAGGCGTGGTGATTATAGCATAAACGAATGATATTTACTACTTATAGCCAAACCCTCCCGTTGGGAGAGCCCTTTAGTCCAGCTGTGGACTGTTATAGGCTATTGATGATGATGAACCATTAAAAGTTTATTTGCATACTTAATATAATGTTATATCCAAGAGCTGGCAGCTACCTTGGCCAAAGGATTAGCCTGGCCATCCAAAGAGGTAATGCTGCCAGCATCTTGGGTACTATGCCACACTGCGGTGGCTTGGATGGGGTTTTAGATTTTAATTAGTTTTTATTATAGTTTTAATTTTAGAATTAAATTTAGGTTTATAGTATTGTATATATGAAATTTTCTATCTATCCTTACTATTATAAATGGGAAAGTGAGTTTGTTTGTATGTTTGTTCCGCTTTCACGCCGTAACTACTGAACCGATTTTGCTGAAATTTGGCACAGACATAGATTATAGTCAGGAATAGCACATAGGCTACTTTTTATCCCGGAAAAGCAAACAGTTCCTGCGGGATAGCATCGCTATTTTTTACGCATTTGTCCTTCAAAATACGCCCAATGGAGTTTTAGATTGACGTGATTTTTTTGCACAGGTAAAGTTAAGGGCCTGAAAAATGACAAAAGCTACTTTTTATCCCGGGAAAACAAACGGTTCCTGCGGGATATTAGTATACTACTTTTCACATATTTATCCTTCAAATATACACCAACGGAGTTACAGATTGACGTGGGTTTTTGGATATGCATAGTTGATGACTTGAAAAGTGACAAAGGCTACTTTTTATCCCGGGAAAACAAACAGTTCCCGCGGGATATTTGTGTGCTACTTTTCACTTATTTATCCTTCAATTATGCGCCAACGGAGTTATAGATTGAAGGGGGTTTTTTAGATAGGCATAGTTGAGGACCGGAAAAGTAATAAAGGCTACTTTTTATCCCGGGAAAACAAACAGTTCCCGCGGGATATTAGTGTGCTACTTTTCACATATTTATCCTTTAATTATACGCCAACGGAGTTACAGATTGACGTGGTTTATTGGATAGGCATAGTTGAGGACTTTAAAAGTGACAAAGGCTACTTTTAATCCCGGGAAACGAACAATTCCCGCGGGATATTTGTATGCTACTTTTCATATATTTATCATTCAATTATGTGCCAAGGGAGTTACAAATTGACGTGATTTTTTGGATAGGCATAGTTGAGGGCTGGAAAAGTAACAACAGCTACTTTTTATCCCGGGAAAACAAACAGTTCCCGCGGGATATTCGAAATGCTACTTTTCACGTATTTATTCTTAAATTATGCGCCAATATGCATGCATGCATACATGTATGTATGTATGTATGTATGTATGTATGTATGTATGTATGTATGTATGTATGTATGTACGTATGCATGTTTGTATGTATGTATGCATGCATGTATGTATGTATGTGTGTATGTATGTTTGTATCCTCCTGTTACTAACTTTAACTACATTAACTATATCCTATGCTACTTATCCCACTAATATTATAAATGTGAAAGTTTGTGAGGATGGATTGGATTGGATGGATAGATGTACTTAGCATACGGATTGATGGACGGGATGTATGGATGCATGGGATGGGATAGGGATTTAAAAAACTAAATCCACGCGGACGAAGTCGCGGGTATCAGCTAGTAATATAATAAAACTGTAATTTATGAAGATAATAATAATATATAATGTTTATAATTTATATTATATCCTCAAAGATTGCTGTAGCCTGGCCGAGGGGCTGCTTAACATAATATGCAGGTGTATAAACAAGTGTAAATTGAAAATTTATATCACCCCCGACATGTGAATCTATGGCCGGACTATGTACAAAATATACCTGACATCCTGTTACCCAGTTTTCTGCTCCATTATCAGATCCTCCTCCTCGATACTCGATCATCCTCTAACACCTGAGTAACGTACCTACTCATTGAGACCATTCTAATGAGCACAAACTTAATATATCTGCTGTAAGTTGCCGAGGTGTCGGGTATCTCGCAGACTACTTGATGCTGCAGCATCAGCTCTAGGTCGCCTTGGAAATAATCCGAAGTAACAGTACACCTTTCAAACCAATCGCACTAGTGAAAGTTTGTAAGACCCTTTAATCGAGTAGGAAATGAGCTGATGATCTTCAAACGCCTGAGCAGGTCTTCATAAATCAAAGCTAAGATCCACCTCGATTACGTTAGAAAAACCCGCATCAAAATCGGTCCGTTCGTTACGGAGCTACGAGGGACCAGACAGACACACAGATACACACGTCAAACTTATAACACCCCTCTTTTTTTGCCGGGGGTTAAAAACTAATCTTCGAGCTGTAACGAGATACGAATCGATTTTCTATTCAGCCTACTCATTTGCCTCTATTATTATCTGGCGCCCGCTTAGATCATTCAACCCAAGGCGCCCGCCGTTCAGGCTTTGATACAAATCCTTTTCACATACCTATAGCTTTTGGGGCGGCAACATTAATTGGGTATTTGACTGATATTTTTTACAAGCTTTTATTTAGCTTTACAAGTTTATTTATTACAAGCTTTTATTTAACTTGCAATGTTTGTTTTGGGTCAAATCTTGCAAGATGAATTAGACCCACTTCCCGGTTTCTGATCGAGCTGAAATTTTGCATGTATGTGTAAATCAACATGACAATACAATATTATTGTGACATGGAGCTGATCTGATGATGGAGACGGAAGATGGCTATCGGAACTCTGTAATAAAACGACGTAACCACATCGAGTTTGGGCTCGTTTGATTCGTCATAACAAGTACTCTGATCCTAGATGATATCCAGAGTCTAATGATGTAGCTGGCTACTTCTCTGATTTCGTGCAAATCGCATATCAAGTCAAATAAAAAAATAACAAATTAAGTTACAAATGTGAATTGTATTATAAACGAACTCTTCTACATTCAGCTAAGTGTGCCCCTAAATTCAAAATTCTAACTTAAAAGATTATTTCAGAAATCACAGTTTTGATATTAAAAAATCACCACCTTCAGTGTTCCAAACAGGGGGTCTAAGGGAAAATCAATTTATTTCTCAAATACTCCGTTTTAAAACGAGCTTGAGTTTTTTATCCTATATCATGTACATCCTGAAGAGTAATTAAATTGCATTTTTACACGTAGGAATCACTTTATTATGTTATAAAAAAAAGTGTGTGTCAGCTCCGACGCACGACTGGAGTTTACGCGTGACGCTATATTAATATATATATAGCTGCTTGTGCTGATTCACTCACTGACTGACTCATTGATCACCTCTCCTGTAAAATTTTGTATGAAAAATTTTTTTTTCACTGACGGTTTCGTATAGAGGAAAAAAAATCATTCGGAGGAAAAATATGGAGAGAGCTGATGATTGAGGATTTCGGAGACGGGTGAAGAGCACGGCCAGGGTATCGAAGATAGGTGGGGGGTGCTCGAACAAATGTCACTCGAAACCTCATCGAATTCGCAGTGAGCTGAAAAAAAATTCAAAATGGCGGAAAAAAGATGGCCGCCATACAAATTTCTTCGGTGTCTATCTCGGGGAGTATAAAAGATGGAAGAGTGGTTTCTTGGCAAAAGATGATCAGGACCCAAACGTCTATTTGATGAATAGAAAAAAAACCAAGATGGCGGAATTTTTTTTTTCCATACAAAATATATGGCTAATATTGAATAGACTAGAAGCTGAGAACTATGCAAGACTTTGATACGGTTCCTTTTCAAAATTTGTTTTCATAGAAGAATTCTCATTCTGACAAATGATGAGATATGATGATCGAGGGTTTGGAAGGTGGGTGAGTAGCACGGGCAGGGTATTGAAGATAGGTGGGAGGTGCTAAAACAAAAAATACTCGAAACCTCATCCAATTGGCAATAAGCTGAAAAAAATTCAAAATGGTAGATTCAAGATGGCGGCCATACCAATTTCATAAGCATCTATCTCGGAGAGTATAAGAGATGGAAGAGTGGTAATTTGATAGAAAATGATCAGGACCTGAAAGTCCACTTGACGATAGAAAAACCGCGGTCCGCTTGCGGGCCGCGCACCCACGCGCCCTACTAGTCCTTCTCTATGCGCGCGACTTGGGTCCGAGCGCGCCCCGACCGACTTTCGCACGAAAACCAACCTTATTTACTCAAGATTAGGGTAGAAATTTCAACGTTGTGAAAAACGTAACGAGGTCATTGATAAATTGATTTTACTGCCCGGATTTTTCTCATACCGGGCTGCTAAAATCGATTCTTAAGGAGTAAACTCCAAAAATAACAAAAGTTTGTCACAGAAAAAAACTAATTACCTTCAGCAGAGATTGTAATTCAAAAATATCCTTCTGGTGTCCATATTGCACTCCGTGTCCCCTGCCCCGTTTAAAGCGCTAATCGGTGCATCAATGCACGTTGCAGACAGTGGCCGCGCGCTTGTTTTAAAAGAAATATTTACGTTCTCGCTGTCGAAAATTGTGTTTGGTACGACTTATCAATCTTTACCTTCATCATCATTTTAGGGTAAGTAATTAGTTTTTCTTAATAATTGGAGTTTACTCCTTAAGAATCGATTTTAGCAGCCCGGTATGAGAAAAATCCGGGCAGTAAAATCAATTTATCAATGACCTCGTTACGTTTTTCACAACGTTGAAATTTCTACCCTAACGTTGAGTAAATAAGGTTGGTTTTCGTGCGAAAGTCGGTCGGGGCGCGCTCGGACCCGAGTCGCGCGCATAGGGAAGGATATAGCGTCGCGCGTAAACTCCAGTCGTGCGTCGGAGCTGACACACACTTTTTTTTTATTTTCTTTCTTGTACTTTTACCAATATTAATATCCAGTTTTAAGATTATGTAAATAGCATTTTAAAATAAGCCTTTACATTTTTAAAAGTGCCGAAACCTCACTACCCTCACAATCATTACCATCATTTACCTTCAGTTTTCGAAATGAAGGTAATGATGCTGAACTGAAGGAGGTGATCAATTTTTCAGTAAATATTGCAGAATCCGAAATTGTGTAATTTTCTTTATATCCCTTAACATTAAATGTACTCTAACTTACATTATATTACTACCAGACAGTTGAATGATCTGCCATTGTTAAAATCTATCTATAAATAAAAATTCAAAATCGTTATGTCTCGTGGCATTTGAATACAAATAAAACCGTCTATTTTTGGTACCTACTAACATGATGAAAGTAAAAGTAAAATAACGCGCAAAGATAAGGTTGTTCAGGCTAGACTACATAAAAGACAAAAATACGAAGAACTAAAGAAGATCCAGAAAAGTATGCAAAAGAGAAAAGAAAAATAAAGATTAAGGTTAAAGGAGGAGCAGAAAATCAAAACTAATAAAGACATGACTGTCAGACAACAAACACTCCAGAAAAAAATGCCGTGAAAATACAAAAAAAAAAAAGAAAAAAATAAAGAAATAATGCTACTAGATCGTATTCAAAACCTTTACAAGAAAATACTCAAGTTGAAATAAACCAGATGGTAGAAGTTTCCAAGAAAACTAGGAATTCAACAAAAGTAAAAATACTTTCTGATGATTGTTAGTTTAAACTGGACAAATACTGCTTTCTCAGAATTTACCTTAGCAATAATATATTGTTAAGTTAAATTCTAAAAATGGCTATCAAAATGATTTGAAAGGTTCATAGCGTCGCCTCTAAAACAGATGAAGATGAATCAAATAACTACGGGAAATTGACAAAAACGTTAAGAAATTATGATGATTACAAAAAAAATAAAGGATTCTTCAAACACTCTGATTCTAGTCTGGACATATTCTAGTGTATATTGTTTATTTATTTTATTAAACATAGGTTTTATAAAAAAATTATTAAATATACATATAAATATATTTATTAGGTGACTGTAAAAGAATGAAAATCTTGTTTTGAAGCATTTTGAGTTTTATATTAATGACTGACAATATTAAGTAAAATTACTTTGTTGTCCCTGTCTATTTACTTGGATGTTTATTTATATTGTAGAATTATGTAAGATATCCCTACTATCCTTACTAATATTATAAATTATAAACTTGGCTACCTTTATCGCAAAAATTAAACTTGAAGTGGGTGAAATAGGGATAATAGCTTTTGTTAATCTATATATATAAAAGAAAGTGGTGTTAGTTACACTATTTATAACTCAAGAACGGATGAACCGTTTTGGCTGAAAATTGGTGGAGTGGTAGCTTAGAACCAGGAGACGGACATAGGATACTTTTTATCCCGCTCGACTGCGTTACCGTCAAGTCACTATAAAACGTGGTATAACAAAAACGCATCTGACATGGAATAACAAAACGCAAATGACAGTGGAATAACAAAACGTAAATGACAGCTAAACGTTATTTTGTCCTTGGTTAAGTATGGTAAAAAAATTGACAATTTTAAAAAGTGTTATAATAAAGCATTACTGATATTATAAATGCGAAAGTGTGTTTGTTTGTTGGTTAGTCCTTCAATCACGTCGCAACAGAACAGCGGATTGATGCGATTTTTTGCATGGGTATAGTAATGCATGTAGTAGTGGTTCCTCAGACCGGGAGAGCTACTTTTTATCTCGGATAATGAAAGAGTTCGCGCGGGATTTTTAAAAACTAAATCCATGCGGACGAAGTCGCGGGCATCAGCTAGTTTTAGATATTGATAGCCGATTTCACCAACGTCGAGTGACGTTTAACCTAAGAATAAATTGGGCGTTCAGTTTTTGTATTGAAAATGCTGTAAAAATATCAAATTTACGCTCGGATAAGACTTTAATTTACATTGGTGAAATCGGTCCTGAATTACATTTTAGCTGACAAATAAGTTTAGTTTAAAGACTGTGTAATTATACAGAAAATTAGCTGCAGTATATTCCTTTATAGTGTCTTAAACTACGGTTTTACAGCGTATCGGACCGAAAGGCCATCCATGGCAGGGTCAATGGGTGTGTCCACACGGCCGAATTGCCCAGGATACGACCTTACTTTAAGGTGGATTATACGGGTCTGCCCGCGAAATTCAAATTTAATTTGGTTTTTCGCAATTTGTAAACCAAATGCAAATGCAAATTATTTATTTGCCAGATTGAGTACATTTAAGATCTTAACAATTATAATACATTCGCTTCAATCCGCCACAGAGTAGCATGCAAATATGTAAATTAGTTACATAGTTCATAGTTTTCCTTATAACTAACTAATATTATTAATTTAAATTACTGAAAAGGTTGCAAGAAATCGTTTATTGTATAAAAAATTTTTTCTTGCAACCATTTCTTAAGTTTATAATTAAATTTTTTCTGTATGAGCATCCTAATTTCCGCGGGTAGTTTATTAAAAATCTTTATGCACATAGCGTAACAATTTTTCCGACACAGTGCCGTTTTTGAAATTCTGTCAAAAATTAATTTATTCAGTTTCTCATAGTTCTCTTTTCAACATTATCATGGCTAAATTTAAATATACGGGGGTTTTCTTTAAAGAACTTAGCAATTTCCAAAATGTACATGCAAGGGAGTGGCAATATTTTTAGTTTTCGGAAAACAGGTTTACAAGATTCATATGGTGGCATTCCAAGAATAGCCCTTAGACATTTTTTTTGTACTATGAATGCTTTGTTGAGGACTGTTGAGTTTCCCCAAATTATGAGGCCATAACGGAGCACTGTAGACACGTACGCATGGTATGCCGTAAGAGCAGTATTTAAACCA
This sequence comes from Oeneis ivallda, assembly GCA_029955525.1. Classification (NCBI taxonomy): domain Eukaryota; kingdom Metazoa; phylum Arthropoda; class Insecta; order Lepidoptera; family Nymphalidae; genus Oeneis; species Oeneis ivallda. Next base: position 8,124,105 of record JARPMR010000003.1, on the reverse strand, counting down.
GTAGTCTTTACAAGTCTACGCAGTACGTACACAAATCTATTTAGTTTATTACATATGTAATTTATATGGCATTTCCATGAACAATGTTGATCAATTTGTGTTCCCAAAAACTTACAATCTGTCACTTCATTTATTTTATTTCCCTTATAGATAATACTAAAATTTATATGTGTTTTATTGTAATGTCTAAATTGAATAAAATTAGTTTTATTGATGTTAATGCATAGATTATTAAACTCGAGCCATTCAATTATTGATATCAGTTATTAATGTCAGATTCGAATTTATTTATGTCATTATTATTACATGTCAACAGAATAGAAATGTCATCAGCAAAAAGAGTCATATTATATTTTGTTATGTCTGGTAAATCATTAATATAGAATAAGAAAAGTAGCGGCCCTAAAACAGTGCCTTGAGGGACTCCGTAATTATTAATTTCAAATGTTGATGTTATTGAAACTATTTCATTATTACAACAAACACAACAAACACGACAAAGTAGGCTTATGCCTTATGTATAATCAACCTTAAGGGAGCCGAGATAATTTTGCTGGATACCTTTTTTAAAATGCTACAAACGCGTTTTTCATAAAAGAAACCTCAATTCTAACGAAATTATGATTCTGAGCAGTAGTAGGTTTTGGATGATTATGACTCTGAAAAAGAATAAAGATCGAAAACTCTTTCATATTCTAGGTGTATACTATCACATACCTACGTAGAATCGCTTCCCTCGTGTAAACTATTTAAACCCAGTTACTACGAAGGATGAATTAACCATAGCCGTCATATTAGCACACCGTTAGTACAACCACTCCTGCGAGTTGGTTGGGATTTTTCTTATTTAAAAAAACTCAGCTTCTCATACTGTAGATAAGTACTAAAACTTGGTGAAGAACTCTATTCACAAGTGCTAGTGGGTGCGACCTTACCTTCCGCTTACTTTGCTCACAAAATGTAGCTGAACTTGTAAGTGAAGTCGGTGAGAGGCGTGGAGCTATGCCTGTTAGCATTTGTATAGGGATCTATAAACGATTCTACTATCTATATTCTATAAGCTTAACCAATATGGCTGCCAAACAGAGCAGATGAAAGACCTGGGTAAAACTGAGCAATACTATGCTACTGCGTATACTAGTAAACATAATATTTTATTGCTTTTACCATTTGATTAATATACTCGTAGGTGCGCTTGAAAAATTAAACTATCGGCGCAATCTGAAATCCTCGCATGCGGCTCGGGTAGCTATAACTGAAGATCTGATTATTTATTATTTTTTATTCTTTACTTCACAGTTATTGTAAACACACAAAAATAGCACGATCGTAGTGTGTTAATAGGTGCTATATATTTGGTTGTTATTTTAGTTTATACTTTTCAATTCGCAATATAGACAATATTGACAAATAAGATACATTTTACGAGCAAACTAGCTTTTGCCTCCGCAACTTCGTCCGCGAGGAATTAGGTTCTGGCGTAGAATTTTCATTTTTAGTTGAAATTTAGGCTTTCAACTAAAAATGAAAATTCCACGCCAAAAGTCCGTCATCTTTCAAGTACCTATAATGGATATAAATTGAAAGATGACGGACGGACGGATTGACGGACTTTCATACAAACTTTATTAGTGTGCAGCACCTGAACAAGTCTAGAGACTTATAGGTGCAAAGAATCCATGTACATATTTATACCTAATTTTTATATGAATATAAATAAATAAAATAAATAAATAAATAAAATGTGAATATAAATAAATAAATAAAACTGCCTTGGGCGTGGAATTAATTTCAAAAAATCCTTTCTTAGTGAGTGCCTACGTCAAGGAACCTACTGACAAAATTTCAAGTTTCTAACTCGTATGGCTTAGGCTGTGCGTTGATAGATCAGTATAGTCAGTCAGTCAGTCAGGACAAGACTTTTTATAAAAGATGTATTGAAAGCAAGATTGATAGATATGGCCACCGTACGGGCAGGTAGCGCGTGGCGCGGTCCGGGGGTGGTGACTGGTGGCTGGTGGGGTGGGCACCTGGCTCCCCTTCGCTACGTTTCCAATTATTTGCTTAAAGTTTCCCCTGGCGATGCTTGTGTTTTAATTCTTTATCGTCGAAAGATTTTTAGATGATAATAAATATTAGTTTTTGCCCGCGACTTCGTGCGCGTGTGTGCGGTTAGGTTTTTAAAAATCCCGCGGGAATGCGAGTTTTTATTACTACTTTAGAGAAATAAACACAGAGACATATAAATATACTTACTTATAGACAGAGATTGTAGCAGTGTATCAATAATAAAGTGTTCACCGTATGATGCGGAAATATTGTGTCTGCCTCTCATTAGATCAGGGATTCACAAACTTCATTTTTATTTATGCATTTTACTTTGATATTCTTTTTTTAATCCATGGAGGAAGTTAATATAAAAAACATTTTTTATTTGCAATTGTGTAGGTACTTATTACATACTTAAATCGTTTAAAGATAAACAGGCTTATAATTTTGTATATAAATTATAAAATGTAACTTTCATTGGTTAATTGGTAAATAATAAATAGGTATAATTTTTTTTCAATATTCCTCTTTTGATTGTGTACAATGAAAATAGAAATATTTGTACATAATTTATAATTTTTTTGAATTCAATTGCAAAAATATATGATATCAAAATGGTATTGCAATTCTACTACTACGTCAATATACAGTACAAAGGTAGGTAGGTACAAACGTATCACATAAACAGGCATAAACATACATACATACAAGCTTTACGTCCAGCTAAATACATTAATATTATAAATATTTAAAGTTCATAACTTTGTTTGTTTGTTTGTTTCGAAGTATAAATGATGTTAAATTTTTGTTATAGGTTACTTATCTTTACTAATACATAATTATTATAAATGTGAAAGGATGTTTGTTTCTTGATTCATCCTCCAATCACGTAACCAAAACGGATCGACGTGATTTTTTGCATGGGTTTAGTTGAGGACTTGGAAAGTGACATATGCTGCTTTTTATCTTGGAAAAACAAAGGGTTTCCGCGAGATTTACAAAAACCTAACATCATGCGGACGAGGTCGCGGGCAAAAGCTAATAATCAGTTTACTGTTTGCACTGCCTTACCGCAGCCTTGCTGGCTGCCATCAATATTCAAACCACCCGCAAAGTCGCGGGCGCGAAAAAGTCCCGCCTATTTAACTTTTTATGATATTTCAGCGCACAGGTTGAAAATCACTGACCTTAGATTATAGTGTTCGCGCAATTATGTATTCTGTGGTTCGCGTCAGTCGCAGTGCGGGACCGGCCGGTGCATCCACGCACGCGCCTCCTCGCCAGCTGGGCAGAACATGTGACGTTCTGTAAACTACGCGAACGAATTTTAAACAACAGATATACTTAAACGACGAAATTTCAAAAATGTGTAAACACTTAGTGCTGGTGCCTTTGGAGACGTCTGATACGGGTAAGCTTGCAAAATATATAAATCAAAATTATAATTCTTTGGATGTCCACAGCTAGAACCTAGGGCACTAGTTCTGCCATCATAAGGGACTCATAATAGTGGTATATATATCTATATATTTTTTAAATCGCTATACGTATGTATCAATTGGCTATAAGTGCTACAACAATATTGCATAAATAAATATTATACATATAGGACCTAACGTAATAAATTTTCAGTTCTTTAGTTATTTATTTATTTTTATAATAATATTGTTTTAAAAGCTAAGACCATTCAATCTTAGGTTTATTCATTTTTGTCTCAGACCATTCAAAGATTTTTGTAGATTAATTTATGGTATTATTTATACATAACTATTTTGTCAACTATCAAAAAATTTTAATGGGTACCTGCATCTGCAATATCTTGTTCTCCCTGTCAAGTTCTGACATTTGAGGGCTTCTGGGAGAAATCTCTTAGATCTTAGGTAGATAAAACTTCAAACAGATAATCCAACTTCTATCTCTTCTTCTTCGTTTGTTTAGTGGCTCCGAACTTCTATCTCCTCAACTTCAACCTCCAACCCTGACAGCGTCTTAATTTGTCAGCAAGGTTCTACCACAGTTCTATCGTAATCGATGAATCAATGAAATTGAACGGTGAGCCTTTGCAGATACAGTATTAAATGCAGACAAAACTACAAACACTTTAGGTATATTTCTCTAGACCCACCTGCTCTACTAGCTATTTTGAGTAGGTACTAGTTTTTATTTTATAAAACAGACTTAGGATTTTAGACTCAAAGTTCATAATAATTAAGACTACAAACTTTCAGCTATTGCTCTCCCACGTAGTTTGCCTATCCTAGATCATAAGCATGATGCGCAGAACTAAAAATTAATCAAGACTTACTCAAAATTACTCAAAGTAGGTATACTTTAAAGAATCTTCCAGTGCGGTGTTTAAGTGGATACCTCGACAAAAATTTGTAGAACCTACTTACCGTCTAATTTACCTGCGACTTTTCCATTGGGGAAACAAAATTATGGTCCTGTTAATACTTTTGTATAGTTGAATCCGTGAATATTATTTATTATGTCACTAGCTGATATCCGTGACTTCGTCCGCGTGGATTTAGTTTTTAAAATCCCTCGGGAACTCTATGCCACTCTCCAGGTCCTCAACTATACCCATGCAAAAAATCACGTCGATCCGTAGCCCTGTTGCAGCGTGATTGAAGGACAAACCAACAAACAAACACACTTTCGCATTTATAATATTAGTAAGGATTATGGACAACTCTACTGATAGACGTCCACTGCTGGGCATATTCGTAAGTCTCTTGCAAGGATCGCGAACACGATATGGGGAGCCAGTGCTGTCCAGCCAATACCAGAGACTCGCTTGAAATCATCTATCCACCTGTTGGGGGTGTCTCAAATCCCAACGCTACCTTCCTTTAATGCGGGTTAGCCGTTCAAGCACCGCACCGTGACAAACCGACACCTATTTACCGGTTTTTCGAGCTATGTGCTTTGCCCATTGCCACATCACCATCAGCAAACCATCACCGGCTTACTACTGAAAACTGTCTCCTCTTAGAGAAGAGTTATAGGCCATAGTCGGCCACGTCGCGTTGGCCCAATATGAATTTGCAGACGTCATACCTTTTAGAATCAGCTTTAATAAAAGCAGCTTTAAAATAGATTAAGCTAGAGTGGTTACTATCCAACCCTGTGGAGCTCCTCATTTCTAATTTGATCACGTAATGATATCATTGAGCAAATCTCTTTTCATAGATCGCTGAACGACTGTGCTTTGACCAGGGCCCATAGATAGTTAGCGACCATCCATTTACAACTGGTGGTGACGTCAATAAATTGTTACAAATCAGAAGCCCATTTGTTTTTATTAGAGCCAGCGTTTATTAATCGATTGTTTGAAAAAATATTTGTCGGAATTGACTGGACTTGTCGTGCCATGAAACCACTTAGCCATGGAAGAATTAATAGCAATCGAGCCGGCAAGGCAATAGAGGGTTATTATAGTCCTAGAACTGGTGGCCACATAAGGGTACTGACAAATTCTAAATAATATGACTTTGACATTGTAAGTTTCTCCAATATTCAGATAGCTTATAAAATCAAACTAAGAACTGCTTTTTGGGATACTTTTACCCACTTTATATCGTTAAAAAGTTACCTTATATGACTTCTACGATTTATTTCATTGAGTAATGGAATAAAATCCAGTTAATTTGAATGATTTGACAGCTCATTTCTGTAATCTAAACTAAATAACTAGTGGTTCGCCCCGAACTGAGACCTCGCGGTAACGGTATCCCATGATTATTCATTCAATCGATACATGATAACCAAAACTGACATTATTATTATGCCCGTTTTCACCAAACATACCTAAATCATCCCCTAAGTAGGAGTCTCTTAACGTAGGTAGCTCCTAAATACAATCCTAAGTCCTAACATCCGTCCCAATATCCTTTTAGGTGTCCCGTACAGGATCGTGATAAATAAGTTGACAGAAAACATCACCTAACTTATAGGTAGCCCGTAAAGGTTAGGGAACGTTAGTGAAAACATTAAATTATTATGTAGGTACTAACGAGTGAAACCGGGTTACGGGCATCTGTACAAATCGTCATCTATCGACGCGAATAGAAAATATACAATATTTAACTAAAATTTAACTAAAAAATAATTTTAATTGAATAATATGGTACAAAAAAAATTACAATACAATTATTGTATTATATTATGTAACTAAATAATAATGGTCGACGCAAAACTGTTTTTGGGATAGGTCGTAGTCGTAACTCGTAGTTCCATGGGAATAGTTACTGACTGCGCCATCTATTAGCATTATTGTGAAGCTATGTTGATGCTATATGAATTACTGATGCCCATTAAAAATTAAATAATCTCGTTTCTTTATAATATTCATATAATTTTAGTATTTGTTGTTCAAGTACAGGATATAAGTGACCTAAAAAAATAAAATCAGTTTGAAAATCCATAGCGGATTTTCCTAGAGAGCGTCTTCAAGCGAGCGTATAAAATCGCCACTTTGAAAGCCCCCCATTTCGTCAATTTTAAGGGAAAAATTAAAAAAAATATATTTTTGTACTCGGTTCAAAATTATCTTTAAAATGATACGTAACAATTTTATGTAACGCGATAAAAAATTTTTTACTTCGCATTCACTTCTATGAGAGCCCCCCTGAAATAAAGGTTTTTATAATTTTTTATCCAATATTCGGCTGAAGGCCATCAGTTTACATATTATATCTAAATTTGAAGTAATTACGTTCAGTAAAAAGTTATAAGGCTCTGACAGACCGACGGACGGACGGACGGACGGACGGACGGACGGACGGACGGACGGACGGACGGACGGACGGACAAGTGCAAATTCACTCTAGTAGACTCAGAGACCTCGCTTCGCTCGGTCAAAAATTAAACACCATGACTGATTGAAAAATATATATTTTTAGTTTCAAACGAATCATTTTACTTTGTGATTTTTTAACTCCAGACGAAAAAAGGGGGGGGGTTATCTGTGTATCTGCGTGTCTGTCTGTTTCATCGTAGCTCTCCAACGAATGGACTGATTTACTGATTTTGATACGTTTTTTTTCTGTTTGAAAGCTTTTTTTAGCTAATCTATATATAAAAGAAAGTGGTGTTAGTTACACTATTTATAACTCAAGAACGGATGAACCGATTTGGCTGAAAATTGGTGGAGAGGTAGCTTAGAACCAGGAGACGGACATAGGATACTTTTTATCCCGTTCAACCGCGTTTCCGTCAAGTCACTATAAAACGTGGTATTACAAAAACGCATCTGACATGGATAACTAAACGCAAATGACAGTGGAATAACAAAACGTAAATGACAGCTAAACGTAATTTTGTCTAAAAAGTGTTATATTATATAATAAAGCATTACTGATATTATAAATGCGAAAGTGTGTTTGTTTGTTGGTTAGTCCTTCAATCACGTCGCAACAGAACAGCGGATTGATGCGATTTTTTGCATGGGTATAGTAATGGATGTAGTAGTGGTTCCTCAGACCGGGAGAGCTACTTTTTATCTCGGATAATGAAAGAGTTCCCGCGGGATTTTTAAAAACTAAATCCATGCGGACGAAGTCGCGGGCATCAGCTAGTAATTTATAAAAATCTGTTAAGGCGTTTGAAGATCGTCAGCTCATTTCCTACTGATCAAAGGGTCTTACAAATTTTCACAGGTGCGATTGATTTGTGTACTGTTACTGATTCAGCGGGAAAAAAAGAAATCTATATACCTCAAGCTCATACCTCCTGACCTGTCAATATCTTAGGCGGAGTTACTTTGACATTGATAATATCAGTATGGATTTAACTACTAGCTCGTTGCCTATCAGTGATATTGACATCCCGCCACGCCGCACCAGTGGGCTTCGTTCGGGCTTCGCGCCTGCGCGCTGTATCGAATGTAACTCCTTGTTATAAAAACATCGTCAAGAAATACGAATAGGTACTTGTTATTTGCAATAACATCTGCAGTTTTGTTTTGTTACGGCGCAATTCCAATGAACTTGATAACTGAATACAAGGATGAGGTTGCCGAAATTGGATCCGTGTAAGTCTAGATACGTTGCATTGTGTTACATAGTTTTCACGGGTAAGTGTTTTTGCAGCACAATATAATTGTTTAAGATACTTTTTGGGGTCAAACTTGGACTCTTATGCAAGGGCCACGAAATTCAACGCCTAAAGTGAATTTTCTTCGAGCTGCGTATTGTAACGCCGTTTCGTGGCCTTAAAGTGGAAGACACGGGTCTGCCCGCGAAATTCAAATTTAATTTGGTTTTTCGCAATTTGTAAACTAATACGACAAAGTAGGCTTAAGGCCTTCTAATTGCGCCAGTGGAATTATCATCTTCACAGGTTTAGGTACATAAAAATCTTTACTTGAAAGTGACCAGTTTAAGAAATTAATCAAAATATCGACTAATTTGTGAGTAACTCACGTCCAACTCAGTATTTTGATTAATTTCTTAAACTGGTCACTTTCAAGTAAAGATTTTTATCTAAACCTGTGAAGATGATAATTCCACTGGCGCAATTAGAAGGCCGTAAACCTACTTTGTCGTATTAGTTAAAAAATTGCGAAAAACCAAATTAAATTTGAATTTCGCGGGCAGACCCTTGTCTTCCACCTTAAAGTATGAACACAACAAACACAATTATTTTGACAGCTGACGCTTGCAGCGCAGAGCGAATGGGGAATATCATCATTCATGCATTCACGTCTATTCTAGACAGTTTAAGCATTGTCTCGGAGGCATTTTCTCCGGTGATTGTGAAGATCCATCCGTGAACGACAGCAACGTCCGTACTAACTGCAACAAAACCCGTCGACCAGATTCAGGCTCGCCGCTGAACCGCCTCCTCGCTCTCCTATGCGCCAATACCTCCTATAGCGAATCAAGTATACTTTAAAATGGGTTCAAAAAATTTAATAAACGAGAGCCCAAAACTATTTATAAGATATTCAAAATTGCGAACAATCGCTTTATACGAAATATGACGTCAAAGAACATGTAAACAATAAGTAGTTCAGTAGTGTCAGCCAAAACAATCGTTAGATTCTCGTGTGTTACGTCAGCTTGAGCAGTTTTTAATAATTATTTTTATGTAATACTAGCTGGTGTTCGCGACTTCGTCCGCGTGGATTTAGTTTTTAAAATCCCCCGGGATCTGTTTGATTTTCTGGGATAAGAAGTCCTATGTCACTCTCCCGTATTTTGTTTTTTTTATCTTACTTTTTTTCGCCTTTTAAACCTTCCTTGGACTTATATGTATATAACTTGTATATTGGACTAATATTACAAATATTTCAAAACCAAATTTAGGTAAATCGATTCAGCTGTTCTCAAGTTTTCGTGAGACTAACAAACGTCAATTCATTTTTATATACCTACATATTATAAATTATAGAAGAAGATAATAAATAATATACCTACAACATTTCCATTGATGTAAAAAATGAATTTAGAATAATATAACTATAAAAACAATACCTGAATTTTATTCCTAATCGCTTTGATAAATATTTCGTGCCCTCGGGTCGGACGGCTGTTAGACGATCAATCTGGAACCAACTTATTCTTAGGATTAACCAACTACTATTATAGACATTTGTGATCCACTTCATGGTTCCGTAACTTTAAACGGTCAATCTATCATAAGTAGAAGTACACCAACGTCTAATGATTGTCTACACGAAGCTATATGTAGTTTTTTTTATGATATATTTGTTTACTTTAACAATTTAATCACGTGCACCGGCAGCTTATAATTCGCAGTCTACCAACAGTGCATGCATCCTCAGCATTTCAGATGTTTTGCGCCTGAATTCAGTTGCTAGAGTAGTACTATTATATTATATTCTGTGGTTGCGCTTGAATAGAAGTACGAGACGAAATAAAAAAATCGGCCAAGTGCGTGTCGGGCCACGCGCAGTGTAGGGTTCCGTAGTTGCCAGTCACAAATATTATTGCTGACCTAGGATAATGGTTTAAATACTGTAATATACTACAAAATATGAAACTTACACTACATGTAATACATAACTTAGAAAAAACAGTTATAACTCCTTAACTAATGAACCCTACTTAGCCGTGATAGTTTTCCTTTAAAATTCATTAATCATTATATTATATACTACTGCTGTGAATTTTTTCATGTATCCTCACAGCCATTTAGCTGGCAGAGGGGGGGGGGACACTTAACTCTAATAAAATTTAGCACTTTAAAATATCATATTTCACAAACGAATCCCTGAATCGAAAAATGGTGTTCGCACACTCACAATATTTTTGAAAGACCTATTCAACGACACCCCACACTATGGGATAGACGAGAAAAAAAAAATTCATCCCCACTTTACATGTAGGGAAGGTACCCTTAAAAAAATTATTATTCATAATTTTACTTCACCACTTTGTTGGCGTGATTGATATTTATACCCTTGTCAAATTACAGATTTCTAGTACCAATAGCCTCTGAGCTAAACCGCGGACGGACAGACGGACGGACATGGCGAAATTTTTAGGGTTCCTTGTTTACTACGGAACCCTAAAAATCGCAGAATAGATCCCAAATGATAATATTATGTATTTAAATTTCGTTAAACAGCAAATATATAATAGTAATATTTCGTTTTCGAATTAATTACTTAGTTTTCGAATTATAGTAAAAGCGGTTACTAATACGAAACATATAGACACGGCGAACTTCGTACCACCAACTTATCTATTATAATTTTTTTTGTTTGTTTTTTTTTTAAAACCTTCCGTGGACCTTAAGGAACATACAAAAAAATAAATTAACCGAATAGGTCCATCCATTCTTGAGTTATGCGCTTACCAACATTCATTTTTATTTATATAGAAGATTATATACAATATACATTGTAATGCATCAAAAATATACACATTCATTTTTCCACGCTCATTAAATTGAACTGAACTAAAATAATGTGCCCTTGTCACAGTTAGATACAGGAGTACCTAAATTAAAAATAAAATACTGGCCAAGTGCGAGTCAGACTCCTCCCACGCACCGAGGGTTCCATAGGTACTCCAGAAGCAAGAGTATTCAAGTAAAACGATAATACGTCATATTATATTAATTTGCTTATTCATATTTTTTTTTATTTTATACTGTATTACTGCAAGAAATTGAAAATTGTACTTGATATTAATTTCAACTTGATACCTCCACGCATTCCTGAGAAAATGGCCTTGACAGACGGGCAGACGGACAGACGAACAGACAGACAGATGGACACCGAAGTGATCCTATAAGGGTTCCGTTTTTAGTACGGAGTACGGAACCCTAAAAAACATCCAAATGACAAAAACTAGGAACGTGTACACACATTTATTTTAAGTACCTATCTAGGTCATTGAATTTTTGGTAGGTAGGTAACTAATTAGTCAAAAAGCTAGGAACTATATTATTAGCACCAATTACTATCAAACAAACAAGTCAGTTAAACAGTTTAATTTTACCCACAATATCAATAATTCCATAATCTATATTTTATATCGTTATGTTGCCAATTAATTATAGGTATTTGTAAAAACTACGTGAGAACCGTTAGTTTATAAAAAAGGACCTACTAATAAACCGAAAAATTATGAATGGACACTAACCACGTATATTTATGTATTTTTTTGGGTAGTTGAAACCGTGACCAAACGCAATATTGTGAACTAACATGCATTGATACACCAATCAATGCAGTCTCCAATTTTACCGCGGTTTCGAACGTAATAGGTACTTATTGCAAATTAAATAATTGTGAACCTTCTTCTAATTTGGTAGTGCTGTAGGCTGCTTATGTTTGTGCTTATATCAAACAGGATACTACGCCAGAAGACTCGCTCTGTCGACCGTTCAATCATCGTCACCTACCCAACTTTCGTTCCACTTTCGCATCATCACAGCTCTGCATACATAGAATAATATCTATTACTTAAGTATATTGTAAAAGTATTTTGAAAAGAGCAACTGCCGAGTTTCTTGCTGGTTCTTCTTGGCAGGAACGGCATTCCGAACCAGTGGTAGACTCATTGACGATTCAAAAGTACTTGTAAAAGTTTATTTGAATAAAAAACATTTCTATTCTATTCTATTCTATTCTATGAGGAAATTGAACCAGCTAATCCCTATGACTAATCCTATAGTTAGAGTTAGAAGCTATTATTTAGAACCATCAAGCAGCTTGCCACAAGCTATTAGTCCTAGTTGTCGTAGTGCCTACTACCAGCGACTTTCCTGAGATCGTTCGTCCACCATCTCTTCCTATATCTGATAATCATAATAGGCTATTTGACTACTTTTAGAAAATCATCTTAAATTGTTAATAATGCTATGCTGAAGCTAACAAAACATATATTTCGGCATAATTTTCATTATTTTTCATAAAAATCGAGAAATAAATTCAAAAAAATAAATTGCCGCCGAAACGTTCCATTTGCTCTCATGACGTAACAGTTCACATTTCAAACAATGACAATTTTATAATATGTGTTTAGGCCGCGTGTCGCATACTATTTGGTATTTAATAAAATAGTAACGATGAAAAACAGACGAAATTAGCCTATTACGCCGCACAAACACGTCGAAATGTATTGACAAAATGAGAATTCCATAGGTGGTGTGGACTGTGACGTCATTCGAGATCACGGAACGTTTTCGATCACGTGACCATGGCCAGAATTATAGCAATTTTATTTAATGTTTTCTAATTAAATAAAGCTTTATTTTTTAGTTTTGTCGTATGGAATAATGTTTTTAGATAATAATCTTTTAGGATGACACCAGTTGAAACGATATTTTTATTATAGTCAAATACCCTATTATTCTCCCTCAACGCCCAAGCAATCCCCCCTGCCCCCACCGTCGCGTCAACAATACTAAATTTGAGCCATATTATATTCATCTTCCAGGATCTCATAAATAAATTGTGTTATTGTCACTATGATTGTCTTAATTGCCATCCATTGATGATTCTATATATTAATGTAGAAAGAATGGAACAGGTGGTCAATTAAAATGTTCTTCTAGCAACAGACTCTCACCAATTAAAACTACAATTCCAACTTTATTACTCATTATTACTGTCTGGAGTCTGGACTCGAGGGCCGCGGGAGTTTCTTCATATCTTACATCGACGCTATAATACCGGAGTCAATCGAATAATTAATTAACTAATTGATGAAATCATCATGTTTTATCCTTCATTGTTAATTCTATGGAATTCGAACCAGGTGGTAACAAGCAAGTAAAGAATCACTAGCCATTTGTGCTATTTCTGTTGTACACAATCTCTTAATTATGATAAATTAAATAGAAAGGTAAACATGTACCTATAGTTCTTTTCCATAGCGAAAATTGTGATAGCTGTTTTTTTGGATCTGTCTGTTTATCCCACTGTAGGTGGGGTCCGTTTTCCGACATACTTCAGTATGTCCCCACTTCATCGATTTTGTGTTTTTGAGTTGATTGGCTCTCGCCTCTCATATCTACGCTTTCGAGGAATAGCCAGCGCTTTGTTGTGCACCCGTGAGATTTGACCCCACGGACTGCGACGTTGAGATATCTGTTACTGATGTAAGATCCATTATGTAACCAATACCACAAAATGCTAAATTCTAAATTAGATCATTTTAATAAATTTTCGTTCGCCTTTTAGATATAAAGCCACAAATGGCCGTATCTATATATAAATATAAAAGAAAGTGGTGTTAGTTACACTATTTATAACTCAAGAACGGATAAACCGATTTGGCTGAAAATTGGTGGAGAGGTAGCTAAGAACCAGGAGACGGACATAGGATACTTTTTATCCCGTTCGACCGCGTTTCCGTCAAGTCACTATAAAACGTGGTATAACAAAAACGCATCTGACATGGAATAACAAAACGCAAATGACAGTGGAATAACAAAACGTAAATGACAGCTAAACGTAATTTTGTCTTTGGCTAAGTATGGTAAAAAATTTGACAATTATAAAAATGATAAACTATACTAAACGTAATTGATAATATCATCAGTAATAAGTTTTCTCTTTGAATCATCATTAACAATGCCGCGAGCAAAACGATAAAATGTTTCCTGCTACAAAGCTACGGATTGACGTGATTTATTGGATAGGTATAGTTGAGAACCTGGAGGGTGACAAAGATTTCCCCCGGGATGTTATGAACTAAATCCACGCAGACGAAGTCGCGGGCATCAGCTAGTATATACGATTATGTTTATTTGCGCCAAAATTTATGTATTGTATTTATTACGGTGCAGTCCCATTTGGAAATATCCTATTTTATCTTATAATCTAGATATGTCTCTAAAAGATACTCTTTGCAAAATTCTAAATTTACTGTTTGATGACCGCACCTAGGCTCAAGCGAGCCTACCTGTTAAATACGGTGGCTTAGGCATACGTTCCATTTGAAGCGTAGCGCTTCCGGCTTTCTTATCTTCTGCTTTTAGCTCTATCACTCTCATCAGTCAGATCCTAATCTGTCTAATCTGGCTGATGTTGTAGTGGAGAGTCTTGCAGAAGCGAAGTTAGCATGGAGTGCATCTTTTCCTGGTGAGAGTTTTCCTTCGGCTGTGGAATGTCGGGGACTTTGGGACAAACCGCGTGTTGTATTGACAATGCGGATCTCATAGCGCAGTGTACCTCGGATACGGATAAAGCCCGTATTTTAGCCGTATCTGAAAAGGATTCAGGTCACTGGCTACATGCTCTGCCATCTCATAGCCTGGGGACGATTCTCGACAGGACAGCGCTTCGTGTGGCCGTTTGCTTGCGCTTTTGGATTAAGGTATGTGAGCCTCATCGCTGTCCTTGCGGCAGCCAAGTGGATCGTTTTGGTCACCATGGACACAGTTGTATTCGGAGCGCGGGCCGCTTGTATCGCCACAGTGCTCTCAATGATATAATCCGTCGCGCTCTCGTCACTGCCTCCATCCCTGCACAACTGGAACCCTCCGGCTTGTTCAGGGATGACGGCAAGAGGCCGGACGGGATGACTATAGCACCGTGGACGATGGGTCGCGCACTGGTGTGGGACTGGGATGTGACCTGCGTTGATACGTTGGCTGCGTCCCACCTACCGGGCTCGTGCCCAAAGGCGGGTGCAGCTGCCGAATGCGCTCAATTGCTTCTTCTTCTTTATCAACCTATCGACGTCCACTGCTGGACAAAGGTCTCCTGAATGGACTTCCACAGACTTCGGTCTTGTGCCGCTTGAATCTTGCGGCTCCCTGCGACTCGTTTGATCCACCTAGTGGGGGGTCTGCCAACACTGCGTTTCCCGGTACGGGGTCGCCACTCTAGCACCTTGGGACCCCAACGACCATCAGCTCTTCGAACTATGTGCCCCGCCCATTTCAACTTCAGTTTCGCGGCACGCTGAGCTATGTCGGTGACCTTGGTTCTCCTACGAATCTACTCATTTCTGATTTGATCTCGCAGCGATATACCGAGCATAGCTCTCTCCATCGCTCTCCGAGTGACTCTGAGCCTTCTTATGAGGCCCATAGTTAGCGACCATGTCTCGGATCCGTAAGTCATCACTGGCAACATGCACTGTTCGAAGACTTTAGTCTTCAGGCACAGAGGGATTTTGGCTCAATTGCTTAAACGCCGCAAATACTCAGCCATTTCTAAGGATTACGTTTTTGCGGCGCTTGCTTTTGAGACGCTGGGTCCATAGTCATCGGACACGAAGAATTTTATAAATGTCGTGTCCCAAAAACTGATACACGCCTCTGGTGACAAAAGAGCTGGCGCTTATTTAGCCCAAAGGCTTAGCCTCGCTGTTCAAAGAGGTAATAGCGCCAGTGTTTTAAGTTTGGGCACCATGCCCATTAGCGATCACTTGGACGGCGTGTATTTTTTGTAAATATAATTTTTTGCTTTATTTTTCCATAATTTTTATTTTTATTGTGATTAATTTTTATGTATAAATAAATAAATTTTATATACCACAACCACTATGTATTTTAATTCATCATTTGAATAAATTTATAACGATTATGACCAGAATTATTGTAGACAATTTAATTACTGATATTGAAGCAGGTGGCCAATTGAAAGTGTGTATCGGCAACCGCTTAACGACGACTGTATCCAATTGATTGCAATTCAAACATTGACATTCACTTGAACTGTCTCGTCTCACAATCAACATATTGATGATAGACTTTGGGCAATGGTCAAAGATGTAGTTATTTTCATCTTGAATGCTGAACGTTCATTCGCAAGTTACTTACCTACTTCCGCAATTTCTTGCACAAATCAACGTCTGTCTGTCTAGAGACAATAATACTATATCTTATTATTAAGAATAGAATTGAAGTAAAGATCGGTTCAGGCAGCAGCGATTAGGCAGTCATAATAGACTTTGTAGACATTCATCAGTCACAATCGCGATTTATATCAATATACCCATCTTCCGCTCTCAAATACTGAATCGATTGACACTCGTATTGTACACATTGTGTTCCATTTACACTTATTCATCGACCCATACAGCGATACAATTGAAAAATTGAGTATTAACCTATATAATCATAGAAGTCGTTGTACAATACAATTTTACATACGAGTAGATCAGAGTATTATGTTCGCTTAGAATATCTTCACTATTACCTAATACGTTATAGTCTTTCCGCTTTTGAATATTAGACTAAATACAACTAACCGTGCTCGCCATAATAAGTATTTACATACAATGTACATACTCCTGGACAATTAATAGTCATTTGCTTCATGCTTGCGGGAAGCAATTTAGCAAGGCTATGTTTAAATGCTTATAGACTTTGACAATTCAACCTCGTAAATATCATTCGTCTATGCTTATCTATACTAATATTATAAAGAGGAAAGATTTGTTTGTTTGTTTGTACCGAATAGGCTCTGTAACTACTGGACCGATTTTAACCATTTTTTCACCAATAGAAAGCTAAGTTATCAGGAAGTAACATAGGCTATAAATTATTTTCAAAAAATTAGAGATCATTAAGAAAATTGCAATAATGTAAACCAAAGTAGCAAAATTTTGCCTATAAAATGCATTATTTGGCGTATGCTGAGAAAACTATTGATGATACATAACAATTATGTACTACGTGATTTAAGTACGCATTATTCTCTACAAAAAAGTTCGCAAGGGAATATATCTAACTATCATATTTAAGTCACAATAGTAGCTTTTGAGTTCTAAAATTTAATTAGATCGCCTTTATTATCGTAGTAGTCATTCTTCCTTACTAATACATAAAAAAGCCGGCCAAGTGAGAGTCGGACTCGCGCACCGAGGGTTCCGTACTCCAAAAGTAAAAGTAAAACGATAATATTATATTAATTTGCTTATTTATCGTTAACTTTGTTTGTAGAGGTTTATTGTTAATATAAAAAAACTTGAAAGAGCGTTGGTTTTATTTTTCCTGTAAAATATACATAAATCTCTATTGACCATAATTATTTCAGATTTTTTGATTGGTAAACTTCGGAGATAAGGGGGGGGGGAACGGTATTTTTTTCGACATTTTGGCCGATTACTCAAAAACTATTATGTATAGAAATAAATAAAAAACGGTTTTAGAATGCACAAGTAAAGGCCTTTCATATGATACCCCACTCGGTATTGTTATTTTACTTTGAAATTTCAAACCCCCGATTTTCCCCCTTTTTTAATAAAACTAAAAATAATTTTCGATTTTTCTTTATTCCAATGATGTTGGGTCACTATTATACACAAGTATGCCAAACATGTCGATAGCTTTAATAGTTACTGAAATAATCGACTGTGACAGACGGACGGACGGACGGACGGAGAAAGTCTCACCATAAGGGTTCCATTTTTACCATTTTGGTACGGAACCCTAAAAACTAACGCCACGCGGAAGAAGTCGCGAGCATCAGCTAGTAGAATATACCTATATAATTTATTCCTTGAATAACTGTTAATTTACTCTCGACTAAAACTTATTCAATGTTGATAAAATTGGTAAAAAATATAAGATTTAATATTAAATTCATTATATAATAGGTAGGTACAATTTTCTTACTTAGAATTTAAGGTAAGTACAAATTACAATGTACGTAGCTACAAACTTTAGTAAATACATTCATAAAGTGTTTCCTTGTTTATCATCTCTCTATCGTTATTAATGAGAAAGCCTGATTTAAAGAAGCAGTGTCTGATGAATGCAACGTCGTTGTTTTGAAAGATCATCCGTTGTTATCACTGTGTCCGTAAAACGTATTCAATAAAGCTCGCAATGTCTTTATGGGTATGCAAAAGGAGATTGGCGAATTCCATAGAGTTTCTAACCCAGACGAACTGAACTGAACACTGAACGCCCACGTTCACGAATCAAACTTCTCATACTTGTTCTAGTAAACCAGACTAACAAATAATTAATCAAAGTCTATCAAATAAAGTTGGGAGAAAAAAGATATTCACTTGTATTGCCATGTAACGGTTATTTATAATGTGTACTTGTGAATAATTATATTTTTGACCCCATCTTCTAAAATTACACAGAAAAATACTCTGACATAGAAATAGTCTGAAAAATATTAATTAAAATTAAATGTTTTCTGAATCTGAACGGTTATTAATAAAAATGCTGGGTCAAAATTCGCCAACCTCCTTTATCTTTATCTCTTTTTATAAGTTCTGATTTATGTGCTAAGTAATGAATACAGTCGCTGCAATCACAAGTTCAATATCATTGATATCTGGATTTACATGTATCTGAAATATATTATTATTACTAGCTTTTGCCCCTTCAACTTCGTCCGTTTGGAATCAGGTTTTGGGGTGGAATTTTCAAAAACTGTGTATGTATTTCTTTATTTTTAATCGAAAGCAAAAATACCAAGTTTACAAATATTTATATCCTTTTTATTCCTTTTCGGGGTTGAATTTTGAAAAACTATGAAATAGGTATTTCTTTAGGCTGTGCGTTGATAGATCAGTCAGTCAGTCAGGACAAGTCTTTTTTAACCGACTTTTAAAAAAAGGAGGAGGTTCTCAATTCGACGCGTACTTTTTACTCCGTCAAAATTTCAATATATATATATATATATATTTTTTTTTAATTTGAAAGGACATACCGTCAGGTTGATTCCATTTAAATTTGATGAAGCATTTAGATCTGCTGAATATCTTCGTTGATGGAGGACGGAATTCCTCAATGAATAGAAACAAATCACTCGCGATCATAGAATGTGTAGATTTATCCTGACAAAAAGCTTAAAATAATAATGTGTAAAAATTCTTTTTAAAAAAGACGACTTCAAACGCCACTGCAAAGTATAAAACAATTTTAGTTTGTTACGTGTAGGTTCAAACTAAAATTGTGTGGTTGAAGTCGGGCTAGCTTGCCTGCCCGTCTTCAACATAGTACGTGTACAAAATAAAATTATTTTATACTTTGCAGTGATGTTTGAAGTCGGTTTTTAACAGACTTCAAAAAAGGAGGAGATTCTGAATTCGTCGGATTTTTTTATGTATGTTCACCGATTACTCGAAGACGCCTGAAAAATTCTTTCTTTCTAGGTGGTCCCATTGAAATTTTATTAAAATCGGTCGAGCGGTTTTTAAAATATCAACAATAAATTATATACCTCCTTTGTACTGGCGCGGGCGTTTGAATTCGGTTTTTTAAGAATTTTTATGTAATTTTATATATTATTATATAATTAAGATTGGAGAATGCAAAAATAATGAAATTTAGATACTTACTTACAATTTCATTTCAGAAAATCGTTGTTATAATTGGAACAAGACCTTACTTAAATTTTATTAATTGAGATAGTTTTTCTCAGTCATCATCTCAACCCATCTCCAGCCCACTACTGGGCACGGGTCTCCTCTCAGCACACGTTTTAAATGTAATTTGCAATTAACTGTTTGAATTACACTTTTTTTGACAATTACTGCAGTAGCAAGTTTTGATGATTAAGTGCCGATTTCACCAACGTCGAATCTAATATCTTTAAACGAGCAATTCTTGTATATATATAAATATATAATCTGAATCTCGGAAACGGCTCCAACGATTTTCATGAAATTTAGTGTGCGGGGGGTTTCGGGGGCGATAAATCGATCTAGCTAGGTTTCATTTTTAGAAAAGGTCGTTTTATACGTGTTTTCAGGCAATGAAAAACCCCTTACAATATCATTAGAATACGAAGGTAAATTTCAACATCTTCTATGAAATTTCTTTGGCTCGGAAAGTCGGGCGGTCCCGAAACCAGAACCCCGGTTCGAGTCCAGACGATTATTATATTTTCCCCTATGATTTTTTTTTTAATGTATAATTTCCAAAAAACACTTAACTACCAAAAAAAAACCGTGCAAAGCTCGGTCACCCAGATATTGACGTTTATTCGAGGAATAAATTCGGCGTTCTGACAGTTTTGTATTGAAAATACTGTCAAAATTTCAAATTTACGCTCGGATAAAACTTATTTTACGTTGGTGAATTCGGCCCTTAATGAATTAATTAAGGTTATCTTATTCCTCAGCAATGAAAAAAACATGTAAGCGGGCAATGCTGGGCCGGATCTGGCAGGCCAGTAGACGAGCTCTCAACTTGGAGCACTCTCCGCCTCACGTGTTCGCGTGCTGCCAGTGGCAACATGGCACACGACCGGCTACGTTTTACCTCCTTTATAGGTGAGCTGGTAAACTTTTTATAAATTCGCATACTCCATATTGTACGCGTCCATATTTTATTGGACTCTTAAGCTCTATTTTATACTTTTATTTAAATACTTACGCCATCGTGGGCATAAGTATTTTCCGTGTGGAGTTAGGTGTTTAATTATCCCGCGGGAGCCCTCGATTTTTCTGGGAAAAAAGGTAGCCTTTCATCATCTGATGATGAAATCATCATTTTCATCATCTGATGCTCAACAACAGCTAAAATGCATTCACGTCGGACATAGTTTTCTTGAGCGATCGGTCCTGCCCCTGTAGCCAAGTTACACTGCGTTGTATCGTTTCTCTTTCTACGATCGTTGTCAATTGAAGTTCTGGCTAGGCCTAGACTAGATGGCGCTGCAGCTGATCAAAGACAGACATTGTTTTTTTAGCAATTAAAACATTTAAACAAAATGTCGCGAAATATTATCAATACACTGTCTGTCTTTGATCAGCTGCAGCGCCATCTAGTCTAGGCCTAGCCAAAACTTCAAGTGACAACGATCGTAGAAAGAGAAACGATACAACGAAGTGTAACTTGGCTACAGGGGCTGTACCGCCTGCATTTATTATTCATATTTGCCCGCTCGCTTCTTTCGTTGATAGCATTGACATTTGACAGGATAAGTTTTATTTCGACTTTGTCAACCAAAACATCTACTGCTAGTCATACTCGTAGGTGTCTTGAAGGACTCCCAGAACCACACTGGCGTCGCTGAGTCAGATATTTACTAGTAATACGGATGATGTAATAAATTAGAAAAGGGAACTAATTTACCATTTAATTACCTTACATATTTAATTACATTACCTATAAGTTCATGCTGATGACTATGATGATAAGGACGAACTTATTCATCTGAGTTACATCTTCTCGCAACATATTATTTAACAAAGGTGCGTGAAGTCTCTTGAAAGATTTGAAGTTTGATTTGACCTGAGTTGTTAAGAGTAGTGTCTAGTGACGAAACGCGACGCGAGTAGGTATTTTCCAAAATGCTATCTGTTTCACAACGCTTCGCTGCCCGACCCGCATCGTGCGATAGAGAGAGTTGCAAGTCCAGGAGTTATTTGCCTAAATTTTATTCTTGAAATATTGTTTCGGGTCATAACGCTTTTACCCCCTAAACGTTTACAAAATTAGACAATTTTGGTCTCATTAGATTCAGTACACCTTAATCTAGGCTCGTACGTTTCATTTTTTTAGTATTTCAGTTTAGTTAAATTTAAAAAAATAAAATTATTCGAGGAAGTTTTTTAGTCAAAAATATGGATATTTAGTCACTAATAACTTTTAACATAAGCAATATTTCTTTAAAATTAAAACGTACGGGCATAGTTTTTCATTGTATCTGCAACATTTCAAAAAATTATGAAAATTGGACAACATTTACGGGTAGCAAAACGTTATCGCTTTTTGTATGAAAATTTTCAACTAGACAATCCTCTTAATGATGATCATAAAAACATTTTTCAGACGGCAAATGACATTCCTTTCTATTTGTTAACAGATGGCTACTATTTGTTACCGTACTTTCGATTGGCATATCAAGCTTCGCCTGCCAGCATCTACCACGTCTGTATGAGGGGCCAATCGTGGAGTTGAACTACTTCAAATGGTTCATTTATTTTACCAACTGGGGGTACTTGCTCATCGTGTTGCAGGCCGGTCTGGCATTGGCGGTAGTCCATCGTTACAGAAACCAAAACACTTTCAATTTGCGTAAGTAATCAAAGAAGTATAATTATTTAAAGAAGCGTTAGAGGCCAGCGGAGAATGAATTGCCCATACAAACGTAATACCTAACGTAATACCCAAAATAATTTGTAATTGGAGAATATTTCCATCATATTATGCGATTATTTGGATTCAAATTGTATAGGTAGGTACCTATATATATATATATATATATATATATATATATATATATATATATATATGTATATATATATAGGTAGGTATATCCAGGTGGTATAAACGAATTGCGTTTTGCATATTTTTACGACGTAAATGGCATGTTTTCTTCTTATTTGTTTCATAATAAAACCAACGATATCTTAGCTAAATAATTGATCAGGAACATAGCTTATATTGTTAAGTTACAAAATAACAACACAAAGTGAAAAACACAACAAATTTTCATTCATCATTTTTGGTATTTACGGAAAAAGACCAAATTCAGACGCTAAATATTGCTGTCGCACCAAGCATGGAGCCGATGTGAATAGATAAATAGAGATAGCAATATACCGGCCGATTTTTGCACGCGCCTTGAATTGGAGTTGCGAACGATGTTCGCCGTACTCTTAAGATTTTGTTTTTAGCAAACTGTCGAAACTAAAAAACTATCGAATCTATTTTTTTAATTTTACAGGTGATATTTTTGACGCAGTCAGATTGTTTTAATTATGTGCCTGTTTCTTACCGATTTCAAAATAAAATACAGACTTAATTGAAAATCTCGTCCCTGTTTTAGAAGTCAATTAAAACCGGAGGTTATTGACCTTTCTACGCGATATCTACGCTGAGTATCAACTGATTTTTATAATTCTTATTTTATTGGATAGTTTATGTAGAATATAATATCTTGGTCGATAAGTACCATGATTTAAGTTTCAACAAAATATTACACATTTTTAAAGGATTTTAGACGATGGTTTTAGAGGATGAATCACGTTTTAAATACATGTTTAGTTTGAAGTCGGTTTTTTTTTTTGTAAATAATTTTTATATTGAATTATTCTTAAATTGCTTATACTTCAGTAGGTACATTCACGAGGTTTGAGATTAGTTTGTGATTTTAGCAGTGTCAAGGGGCTTTGCGTGATTTTTTCTGTTAGCATTTCAAAGAATGTCCGACACTCATTCGGAACAATCAACTTTTATAATCGTGTCGCGTGTCAACACAATCATCAAATGCTTGGTTTGATATCATAGTCACGTGTCGCCAACAGAGAGACGTCTATTCACTAGAGGTGCCAACCTTGTACAATAAAAGCGCCCCTAACTATAAATATACTAGTGGTTCGCCCCGAACTGAGACCTCGCGGTAACGGTATCCCATGATTATTCATTCAATCGATACATGATAACCAAAACTGACATTATTATTATGCCCGTTTTCACCAAACATACCTAAATCATCCCCTAAGTAGGAGTCTCTTAACGTAGGTAGCTCCTAAATACAATCCTAAGTCCTAACATCCGTCCCAATATCCTTTTAGGTGTCCCGTACAGGATCGTGATAAATAAGTTGACAGAAAACATCAATCACCTAACTTATAGGTAGCCCGTAAAGGTTAGGGAACGTTAGTGAAAACATTGAATTATTTATCAAACATTGAATTTAACTCGTAGTTCCATGGGAATAGTTACTGACTGCGCCATCTATTAGCATTATTGTGAAGCTATGTTGATGCTATATGAATTACTGACGCCCATTAAAAATTAAATAATCTCGTTTCTTTATAATATTCATATAATTTTAGTATTTGTTGTTCAAGTACAGGATATAAGTGACCTAAAAACATAAAATCAGTTTGAAAATCCATAGCGGATTTTTCTAGAGAGCGTCTTCAAGCGAGCGTATAAAATCGCCACTTTGAAAGCCCCCCATTTCGTCAATTTTAAGGGAAAAATTAAAAAAAAATTATTTTTGTACTCAGTTCAAAATTATCTTTAAAATGATACGTAACAATTTTATGTAACGCGATATTTTTTTTTTTACTTCGCATTCGCTTCTATGAGAGCCCCCCTGAAATAAAGATTTTTATAACTTTTTAAGCCATTTTCGGCTGGAGGCCATCGGTTTACATATTATATCTAAATTTGAAGTAATTACGTTCAGTAATTCAAAAGTTATAAGGCTCTGACAGACGGACGGACGGACGGACGGACGGACGGACGGACAAGTGCAAATCGCCCTAGTTAACTCAAAGACCTTCGCTTCGCTCGGTCGAAAACACCTATAAAACACGTAGTCGTAATTCCTAGTTCCATGTATAAAACAGTAGGTATTGTGCTCCGATTGAGTGACACTTGACAGACAACGCACACCCGTTAATCCATGGAATTATTATGTACTTACGTACAACTGGAAGGCTTACTGGTAAAATCCTGTTAAATAAAATTGAACTCTATTTGTAAGACGATATCGTTGTTTTTAGAATATCCAAATACACGGTAAAAAACGGGCTCGAGAGAGAACAATTGAAGCTTCGTTGTGTCTCTTTCGCATGATTGAAATACCGGGCGGAAAATGGCATGTCAGCTGATGTAAATTAATGGCGTCTTGTTCGTTATTGTAAGTGTGACAAGGACAAGTGAAGTTTTGAAACCTCTCTTTCGGCACGCGTTTATAATCTGAGTGAACCTTCCAGTTGTACGTAAGTACATAATAATTCCATGCGTTAATCAGTGAACTTAGAGATTTGGTTTTAAGCATTAATGTTGTGACAACAACACAACACAATAGTATGCAACGATTGGGAACTGAAAGTTTTAAATCCGCACCTGTAATCGTTTGGCTGTTGCGGATATATTCCTAGAGTACTTTAGATGTGGACGTAGGAGGTACCTACTTTTAAATTGCATTTCCAAAGGCCTGAAAGGGATGATAGTATATTTATGAAGAAACATTTTGTTTGACAAACCTAAATTCATGTCCATGAAGTAATTTTATCAAAAGAAAAACGTAAGCTTTTTCAATGATAAAAATTTATTTTGCTCTTGGTACTTCAAATATCTACCGTAAAAGTACCGTATCTTTTAATGAAATAGCAATATTATTTGACTACAAGATAAGATCTAAAGGCAAAAATCATGACTGCAGGCATATTGTAAGTACCTAAACGATGTCGCGCTACATCGCTTTCTCTAGTTATATGACAACTCTGGTGGGCCAATAAAAAGTTAGCAGACAGAAACTTTATAATAAAAGTTCCAACGAAATAAAAATTCAATTTTTCCTTTTCCTTAGATAATGATCTGTCCCGGTTTCACGAATAAATGAACCCTCGTTAGAGAGCGTTTGGGCAAAATATTTGATGTAGGTATTCTTAATTGAAATTTTGTTTCCAAACTTTCTGGAAATTAATGAATGTTTTTAGCGATTCCGTCAGAAAATCAATAACTGTTCCTTACCTCTCAGAAAGACAGATAGACAGAGTAACTTTCGCATTATTTTTAGTTTACACAATTATTTTAGTTTAGACCATAAAAATCAGCTCACAATGTAAGTAAATTTTCAGAGTTACACCGTAGTACTATTATATATTCTGTGGTTACACTTCAAAGCTTTCTTTTACGGTGAAAGAAGACATTGTGAGGAAACCGTCATGCCCGAGAGTTCTGCTGTCTGCCAATCCGTACTTGGCCAGCGTGGTGGACTACGGCCTAAAGTCTATTTATTCATCCTGATAGGAGATCCGGGTCCTATAGTTTTTAACGGTCGCAGCGTGGTCGCAGCTCCCGCGATTCTGCGAGTGTGTGTGACGATGTATTTTATTCAGTGCCATTGCTTAAGCGTACTTAAGCCCATAATATAGCCTGGTAATTTTTTCCTGATGATTGTAATAGGTAGTTCCTCGTTAAAGAATTATCACCTATTGTAATATTTTTGTTCCGTTCCCGGAAAATCCATGCGGAAACACCTATGTTATATAAATAGTACTTGTATTTTATTATTATTTTGTTAAGGATATTTTTAATTACTTATAATTTAAATATTCTATCAAGCTCACACGATATATCACTGAAACTGAAATCCATTAAGGCCCGCTTGCAGAGACGCTGGGTTAGGTTTAACCCAGGAATAAATTTGTAATTTTGACATAAGCTTTATACGAAATCTGTCAAAGCAGCAGCTAACCCTGGGTTAAAAGGATTACCCGGCGTTTCTGCAAGCGGGCCTTAGAATGGGCAGCACTTATACCTACTAGAACAATCTACACACCAACCGTTACAATAAACGAATGAAACTGCTAAGAACTGTGAATAATGCGAAGAAGAACTTTCAATCTGTAGGTACCAATAATGGATTCAAACATTCAAATAAACTTTTAAGAACTTAGTTTCTGAGCATTCCAGTCTATTTGGTAACCCTAGTTTATTTTGATTGATACAATTTTGCGTCAATTAAAGTCCTAGTCCGTAGCCTCCCGTCACAATTATCCTTATTGGTTCCTCATTCCTGCACTGACGTCCAAACCGATGCCGTAACAAACAATTAATTGACCGACCGCATGTGGGTGACATTGCTATCCAGTTTGTTGTGGCTACGATAAGTATTTTGCAAGGACCAAGAAAAATAAAGATACTTTGCCTCAATATGCAATATTGTGACAGACGTGTGAACTATGAAACAACCTCCCTCAGGAGAGATCCCACTTCATGCGGATTTGCACAAAAGCAACCTTTAGTGCAACTAAAGTAAATGTTATCAATTATCATTTATAATAAAAACATTTTTAAAAGACCGACTTCAAACGGCCCGCGCCACTACAAAGTATATACTTTATTGTTGATATTTTGAAACCGCTCGACGGATTTCGATAAAATTTCAATGGGACCACCTATAATATTTTTCTTTTATCTTTTTTTTTGCAAGACAAACATATTATACACCACCATCAAGCAATGACAGATCTTCTATTTATTCCATTAGAACATCCAGGAAATCTACTAAAAGAATACTTTAGGGAAATTCCTTATATGGAAATTGGAGGAACATCAAACTTAGATGCTATAATCGTGCTATAATCAATCCAATTCAATCAAACTAGTAAAATCTATACGTTCAGCATAAGCTGCCCGTGCTACTTACTCATAGACATACAAGTAAAGTAAAGTAAAGTATAGTTTTTTTTTCACATGACATATTTTATTATGTTAGCCCGGTGCTTCTGTTGCTTGGGATTTTTAGCTAAATGCTCGGGAGGTGGAAGCGCCGGGGTACCTTAGGGTAGGTACAGTGATGTGTGTAGCACAGTTTTTAAAACAAATGCTTTTTCTTTCTTTCTTTCTTTCTTTTAAACACCTCCACCAAGCAACATCACAAATACCCTCCAAAACACTCGCACGTTTCACTGTGCTAGCGGACATTTATTCAATGACACGACTGACGCTTTAACATTGTGCATTGTTATAGCTTGAATATCTCCTGAGGATCCTCCCGTGTCGGAAACGTGCGTAGAATGCTTACAAGGGGTTGTGTCTTCAGTGGGCAAACTAATCTCTGGCTTAGGTTAGGAGGTCCCAAGGAGTAGAAGAATGCGACTTCAATATATTGAAACACAAACTAAAAAAAAGTTATTCATGATACAAACTTACTCAAATAATCTTATTAAATTATCATAAATTAAATTAATTTACCGTTATAGACTACACTGTGGCACCGATCTCGCATTCTTCAACCGACGGAGTTATGGCGAATTTCTGAGGGTAGATTGAGAGTGTAACGTATAGTAATAAATAATCACATATTTTGTTCCCCGTGAATTTCATAATAAAAATCATGCAGAGTGTGACTGGCTCGAGTCTTGACTCTTGACGATACCTTAGTCAACACTTCAACAGGGGTACTCTATAAAGTTTTTCTTTATGTTTAGCATGCGAAGAGGAGATCCCGATGCCGCGAAGGCAGAAGACACCGGCGCTGTGTCGCGCCTACTGGCTGGCGAACACGATCGCCACCGACCTGGCTTTCGTCATCACGCTTATTTACTGGACCCTAGTGCACGATCCGAGTGAGTATTACCCACCTGTCTATTCGTATTTCTCGATCATTTAGGTAGGTAATTTTTTTTTTTTGATAAGTAATAATGCGATCTATAATATAGCGATATAACTATCTAAACAGGTAATGAAAGATACACGTATGCACAAAGGACTAGTTTTTATATTTAAGAAATATACCTAACGTAAAGGACATTTAAAGGTGGGCTGGATAGAAATAAAAAATGGCGGCTAAAGTAGGGTTAGAGTTGAGGGAAAATTCCATGGATGTATGGAATCCTGCTCTGTGTTGCATCAAAATATCTCCTAAAAATCATATTTAGGGTTGAATAAATCGAGGCTCTTTAACTTTTTATCTTTGACCTCTATCTTAAATATGTAAACATCGAATAGCTACTGACGACTGCAATCCACTTTGCTAGCTTTTGGTGGCGCCCGCCGCGCCCGGTGCAAGTCAGTAGTGGTGTAGGTATCTACCGTATACCTATTTATGATTTTACTTGTGAACTTTCAGGAGTCCATGAGATCAACACGTTGAACCTGCTGGTCCACGGCGGCAACTCGCTCGTGATGCTGCTAGAGCTGGCGCTGACGGCGCACCCGGTGCGCGCGGCGCATGCACTGTTCGGCGCAAGCGCGGGACTAGCGTATGGAGTCTTCAGCGCGTTCTACTGGGCGGTCGGCGGCACCGACAGAATTGGTTTACCAGCTATATACCCGGCCCTTGATTGGAATAAGCCAGGCAAGTTACTGTCAAATAATTAATCCAACAGATTGAATATCGTTAACCAGATATATGAAGTAAAACATGTCAATAAATAAAACTAAATTAAAAAAAATATTTTTGTATGCAAGCTTTTAGTAGCTACATCATTAGACTCTGGATATCATCTCTAGAATCAGAGTACTTGTTATGACGAATCAAACGAGCCCAAACTCGATGAAGTTACGTCGTTTTATCACAGAGTTCCGATAGCAATCTTCCATCTCCATCATCAGATCAGCTCCATGTCACAATAATATTGCATTGTCATCCTATTTACACATAAATGCAAAATTTCAGCTCGATCAGAAACCGGGAAGTGGGTCTAATTCATCTTGCAAGATTTGACCCAAAATAAATGCTTGTAATAACAATTTTGAATAATACCTATACTTTTTATAGTTATAAGCCTTGGTAGTATAGGCCTGGTTATTTGTTCAATAATAGAGCAGAGGTAGTAAACCCATCAATTTTGCTTTTTTTATTTTTAAATGCATTGATGTGCTTACGTTTGACAATATGGAAAGCAATAATTAGATCTAAGTTGTAGCGCGCTTGCCTAGGAGTTGCCTATATTCTTGCCTTGATGGTGCTCAAATTAAACGTGTCAGAAAATGCGGATACCTGAAAAGAGCTCCCCATCTTGACTGTTCATTCCAGAAACCTTGAGCGAAAGCATATAAACTTAGTGCGAATTAAACAACCACAATAGATGCTAATAACCATAGATATTATACTAAACTAATAACGCTCACATCAGTTATACTCTACGAATTATGGCAATATACATAGACCACAACTGAGTAGTGATGTCATGAAAATTTTCGCGAATTAAATTACAACTGATTAAATAATGACTTCTCATCTTGATCTTGGACTTCATATTTTACACCAATTAATGTAATGAACTTAATGTGTTGCGTCTAAGAGAGTATTTAAACTACCTAGTTAGACCACGAAACCACGGACGAAACTGTATCAAAAATGCTAAGCCAAATTGATATCATATACTGAATTCTTTGAAGTTTCTATTATCAGCTGATATTTTCAGTTTGAATAGTCATTCAAACTTTTAAAAAATCCTCGTATTTACACAATTCTGTCGGACGTACTTACGCGATATTATTTCTGCTGAGGGTTCTTATTTCATTATAACTACATAGCTATACCTACAGCATACCCACCCCACACCCATACTAGGAAATCAATAAATAATAATCATAGTGTCGAGTTTATTTTTCGCTTGAAGTAGGTAGATAGAAAGCAAACATTTTTAATATGACGCATAGTGGAACTTTAACTTTATTATAACACCTGACCGTGATAGTACCTATCATAGTATTGATGTGATCTATCTTTTCATTTTTATTTAATAATATATCTAGGTATCTTTTTTCTCTGGACCGCTAAATCGTTTGGGCCTTGGCGGCACGGACGTCGGACCCTTTCAATTAGCGCTTGTATCATCATCATTATCTCAACCCATCACCGGCCCACTACTGACATTTACACACTAAGGGGAACTCTTAGGCATGCAGGTTTCTTCACGTGTTTCTCTTCATCGTTAAAACGTAAATAGAGGTAACTTTAAAAAAAAACTTGAGAGGTGTCAAGGGACACCCGGATGGAACGAAGTTTCTTTTCGATTAATTTTAGTGAAGGAATTGTAATAAACTAGTGGTGTCATCTAGTATTAAATTTATTAATTACGATGAATTATATTTAGTTTATTTCTATTGCAGCACTGTTACAAAACCAAAGAGTTACTCTGGTTTTTTAACAGATGGCGTTAATAGTACAATAACATTTTATCCAATTTATACAATAAAAAATTAGGGAAAAATTCCACATGTAGAAATTATTTAAAATTGAAAATAGAAAATTCAGTCTGTCGAGGTGGGATTCGAACCATCGACGTTGAACTTTTAGGCGACTGCTGGAGCCACTAGGCTACCGAGACCTAATGTTGTATCGCGAAAATACCGAATACAATGCAAAATTCACATTCAACAAAAAAGTGTCGGTTTCAAAATTATGTCGAGTGTCGGTTCCTTAATTTTTTCCGTCTAGCCCTCTTCCGTACCGCGCGATAAGGAACTTACGTTCCAAAAATGCAAAAAGATGTGTGCCTGCAGGAATCGAGTCCCAGAGC
This sequence comes from Oeneis ivallda, assembly GCA_029955525.1. Classification (NCBI taxonomy): domain Eukaryota; kingdom Metazoa; phylum Arthropoda; class Insecta; order Lepidoptera; family Nymphalidae; genus Oeneis; species Oeneis ivallda. Next base: position 8,092,705 of record JARPMR010000003.1, on the reverse strand, counting down.
TTGTATTTGACTGCATTCTTAATCTAGAACGTTATTGATCGAAGGAAATCCTCGTGCTTCCAGGCTCGGCTTTCGGTTTCGTCGCCCTCTGCGCTGCGGTGATGATGTTCGCGCACGGCGTCGCCACGTGTCTGGCCTTCGCGCGGACGCGGCTCGCGTCGCGGATGATGCCTGCGCGGTCCTCCACCGACCGCTTCGCGCTGCCCACGCACTGAGCCACACGGAAACGGGTCTAAACCACTGCCTTTGGTATACAAATTGAAGTATATGCCCTTAAGCAAAACACCGAGTGTCACTGTTGCAAAGCTGCGTCGTTCATTGTTACAATCTCAATTGCGGTGATTGGCCGAATTTATGGTATTCTAGCTGTAACATTGGATCTTAGTCAACAGAAAAAGAATGCCGGCCACTCAGAGTTGTTTACGATCATCACACTGTGACTATAATAATTTTAGTCAATTCTGCAGCGTGATTTAAAGCGCCTGATGGGCGTGTAAACGTCGATAATAATGATAACATTTATAAATGACATAAATATGATGATACAATTTCGACTGATGGACATAACTCCGGTGTCACGTTTGTTAAAATGAGAAATTACACTCATAGCAATGGTATATTGATAAATTATTGAGAATAATAAAATAACCTTGGAATTATAAGTAATAAGATGTGTATTATGGTTCTCTATGCAAATGTGGGAAAACTTAGGTATAACGAACACGAAAGTGAATTCAGAGTAACTATTTACGAAACGTTCAAATATTCCCACTTTGTGTAGTTACCTATTGTAAAATTTTGTATTATTGGGTAAAAACACATCAGATACCTCAGCCCTTAAAATGTAAGCAAAACATTTACAATAAAGAGAAACAAGAAAATTGGTAATTTATAATAATAAAATTTACGTGTTAGTAGTTTAATTACAGATGAAAAAATAATGTTATATTATTACATTAACATTCCCTTCAAGATAGCTCAGAAAAACTAGCGTTAAAAGTAATTGAAGATACATAAAAATCAATAAATACCCTTAGATTAATTTCTTAGTAAATTTACCATTAAAAAAAACTTGATGTCACGACGAAAATGTGTTAAATTGAATAAAATTGGAATAGTCACAAAATGTGAAAATATCTGTTTATCAAATAATAAACAGACCTTTGTTTAACGTCAATGATTATTTTACAGAGAAATGTCTAAAAGTGTAAGCTAACTAAATTGGTTTTGCATTTAATTTTAGTTTATTTATACGTTTTTTAGCTATAAATTATTTTTATTTTAATCTTCTGCAAGTAACGCCAAACGTTTCATGGCCAAAAACTATATACATAGGTATTTTTAATAAATGTAATAAACCACTTTTCTAAATACAAAGTCACACTTAATAACCTCTTACGAAAGGCCAGTATTATTTAGTAAAATTATTACAATAAAAATATACTTACTTAGTTACAATATATTTAAAACCAATATTTTACGAATAATAAACTATGGTGCATTTATATTGTAACCTGATTGCATCTGATATTATCGTTCCATTGAATTTAATAAAAACCATAAATGTAATATTATTATACATATCTACGTTATACGAATTGTTTATATGAATTGATGACGGCATATAGCGTGCGGAGCATGACGTATATCATATTCCCTATAATTAGCGTGCGCAGTGTTCATGTTAATAAACGATTAAGGCGTACTTTTATCATTATCATAATATATTCTGATAATACTGTCACGTTTCTAAATGCAAAGGAAAAAGGAAAATCCAAACCCAATTAATTAATTAAAAAAATGATAATCCCACTTCTGATAATTTAACCAAAAACATAGTATTACTAGCGAAAGATGATTTGATCTTAAATGGTCCCTTTAAAAACCTTATATCTTGTCTTTTGTATTACATTAACTATTTGGCCGTCATTTGTAATACAAACATACTGAATATAATTTATATTGTAGCCTGAACTACGTTTAATATTATTTGTTTAAGCAACGAATAAATAAATAATCGAAAATAGTTGCGTATTACCTTAGTAAATACATATATAATTATGTAATTTGTGTTCTTATAATAATAATATATAATATAATTTTATAATTAAAAAGGCTGCTACCAAATGCAAATAAAATTACTATGGTATAAATCGAATTAATTATCGCAATAAGTCTAATATAATAATCATTAATATAATCTAATATAATACTCTAAGTATTAAGTATATAATAATAATTAAGTAGTTTTGTAATTGTTTAAGATAAAATTTTATATGTACCGTGAGTAATTATAAAATTGTATTTTTGAAATAAATTTCGATTGCCATCGGTGATGTAATAATAATTATTGTGAAATTCAAATTATAGGTACCTAAATTTTGTATTCAAAATGTAAAAATACCTTAAATTTGCTTGCTTACTTCTATAAAGATAGATACGTCAAATTTCTAAGGGATTCCACGCACTTCGCAAATATGACTACGACTGGTCGTAGTTATCGTGAATTCGATGTCCTAATGACTAATCGGCACATTGTGTGGTCAATTATTGGTCGTTGCGGCCAAGAGCCCAATGACAATTTACCTGGACGCTGCAGCCACTTGCAGTGGTAGTGGCAACGCAAAGTCCCTAAAGTATTTATAAATCCTATATTAAGGCGCTGTGTTCAGTCACGATCTCCATTCGTGAGCCGAATCACAAGCCGAATGAAGATCGTCTTACTTAAAATCTATGGGTCATAATATTATGAAAAAAAAAGTAGTTATAATTGATCGTATCTGGCCTGATGGCTGTTTCCTAAAAACGATGACGCAAACTTTTCTCGATAGAAAAAAATTGCAAAGTTGACTGCAAATACATAAACTCCCATCGTTCTCCGTTATGCATACATTTATTTTGATAAAATTAAGTACAATTATTTTTCATATCTTACTACAACAAATGGCTGTTTTAGATTTTATTTAGAGCGACTGTTAAATTATAATGGAAAATATTAAAATTATAGCAGTTGCAATAAATAAAATCTAAAACAGCCATTTGTTGTAGTAAGATATGAAAACAATTGTACTTAATTTTACCAAAATAAATGTATGCATAACGGAGAACGATGGGAGTTTATGTATTTGCAGAGTCAACTTTGCAATTTTTTTCTATCGAGAAAAGTTTGCGTCATCGTTTTTAGGAAACAGCCATCAGGCCAGAAATACGATCAATTATAACTACTTTTTTTTTTCATAATATTATGACCCATAGATTTTAAATAAGACGATCTTCATTCGGCTTGTGATTCGGCTCACGAATGGAGATCGTGACTGAACACAGCGCCTTAATATAAAGTAAGAGTTTTGGTGTTAAGAGTTAGCAGAAAAGCCAGCCAGTGCGTACGAGTATAAAATGAAGTACACTTTAGACCTCGTTTATTTTTAAACATTTAGGCACTTAGGTATGTACCTTTTGCTTAGTATTTTAGTGAAGTGTGTTTGGAAAGCTTCAGTGTATCTTATGTAAGATTACTCTGATCCATATCATCCAACTGCTCCCAAATCGGTAACTGCAATATTGGTGGAACCTTTAGAGGGCCCTATTTATCCTCTAAATACCAAATCGGATATCAATTCTGTGCCTCAGAGAGTAAATTCAGCCGTAGATAACTACCTTTATTAGTTAAAAGTTAGTAAAGTTAACTAGTATTTTATCAGGTGTTAGTACACCTGATAAAATACTAGTTAACTTTGTCCAAATAACTTTTTAAAACTATGCATCAAATTCACCCCAGCTGCAAAGGTTGATTGGTGTTGTTAATTGATTGCAATCCGTGTTAAAACATATGCCCTGTCAAATCGTGGATAGCAGACCCGACAAATGCCCGACAAGTACCGGAAACTTGGGAGGACGTAGGACGATAGAACTATTGTGTATGTACGTCTAGCCGTCATATATTTAAATTAATGTAATGTAGTGATTGTATGTGATCTGTAGGCATAATTTGATTGTTCCTAGCCAGAATATAAAATATATTCTGGCAAAACTGTGATGCGCATTTCACGCAAGTAGGTAGTAGGTATTTTTAAATGTTTTTAAGTTTGTCCGAAATGCTCAGTAGGTAATTGGCGCGTCACGAAAAAAAACCGGCCAAGTGCGAGTCGGACTCGCGCACCGAGGGTTCCATACTCCAAAAGTAAAAGTAAAACGATAATATTATATTAATTTGCTTATTTATCGTTAACTTTGTTTGTAGAGGTTTATTGTTAATATAAAAAAAAACTATGCTAGTTAGAGCGTTGGTTTTATTTTTCCTGTAAAATATACATAAACTTCTATTGAACATAATTATTTCAGATTTTTCGATTGGTAAACTTCGGAGATAAGGGGGGGGGGGAACGGTATTTTTTTCAACATTTTGGCCAATTACTCAAAAACTATTATATCTAGAAATAAATAAAAAACTGTTTTAGAATGCACAAGTAAAGGCCTTTCATATGATACCCCACTCGGTATAGTTATCTTACTTTGAAATTTCAAACCCCCGATTTTCCCCCTTTTTTAATCAAACTAAAATAATTTTCGCGTTGCTTTTATTTTTCCTGTAAAATATACATAAACCTCTATTGACCATAATTATTTCAGATTTTTCGATTGGTAAACTTCGGAGATAAGGGGGGGGGAACGGTATTTTTTTCGACATTTTGGCCGATTAATCAAAAACTATTATATCTAGAAATAAATAAAAAACGGTTTTTGAATGCACAAGTAAAGGCCTTTCATATGATACCCCACTCGGTATAGTTATCTTACTTTGAAATTTCAAACCCCCGATTTTCCCCCTTTTTTAATCAAACTAAAATAATTTTCGCGTTGCTTTTATTTTTCCTGTAAAATATACATAAACTTCTATTAACCATAATTATTTCAGATTTTTCGATTGGTAAACTTCGGAGATAAGGGGGGGGGGGGGGGGGGGGGGAACGCTATTTTTTTCGACATTTTGGCCGATTAATCAAAAACTATTATATATAGAAATAAATAAAAAACTTTTTTAGAATGCACAAGTAAAGGCCTTTCATATGATACCCCACTCGATATAGTTATTTTACTTTGAATTTTCAAACCCCCGATTTTCCCCCATTTTTTAATAAAACTAAAACTAATTTTCGATTTTTCTTTATTTCAATGATTTTGGGCCCCTATTATACACAACTATGCCAAATTTCATGTCGATAGCTTTAATAGTTACTGAAATAATCGACTGTGACAGACGGACGGACAGACGGACGGAGAAAGTCTCACCATAAGGGTTCCATTTTTACCATTTTGGTATGGAACCCTAAAAAGAGCTACGTAAGGGTACGTTTATGCACACGCGGGGCGTTGCGCGGCGCGTGGTGCGTCGGTCCCGCGGTAAACTCAAACATATGGCCAAGTATAAGAGCGTTCATGCAGAAGCGTTTACGTTGAACGCAGCGGCGCACGCGGCGGGCACCACGGCGGCCGCACATTGCGCCGCGTGTGCATAAACGTACCCTAACAGCGCTCCAGCGTTTTTTGTTTCTGATGCTTGCGGTGTGGAGTGAATCTGTTTTGAGCATTGAATCTCGAGGCCGCGTCGGGTGACGTTGCATGGATCTATGGCCAGCTAGAGACTGTAGACGTTTAGGCGATTGTAGCTAATGTGTGCTCAGCCTTATTTAGGTATAATATCATTGAAAGCAATACTTTTATATGTATTTTGATTGTATTTTAATAAGCAATAAAATATACATGTCCTTGCTCTGGTGGTAGGTATGTACATTTTTATGTATTGTTTAGTAATGTTCATGTATGAACAGGTACAACATATTAGCAAAAACATTATAAATGTATTACGCATGATTCTGATTAAAAATAATATCAATAAATTAGTTATGTCTTATGAATTCTAATGATCAATCGTGATGATAAATAAAATCATTTTTCATATAATGAGCGTTTTATTTGTTTTGTGGACCGGCTGAACTTGTGTCCCGATATTATGAGAAAAATATTTTCGGGACTCGACCCTACTTTGATGCACCTATTTACACGTAACTAGACAAAATATATAAGCGACTATAGCTGACTGTCCGTGACTTCGTTCTCGTGAATTTAGTTTTTAAAACTCCCGGAGGAAGCCTCTTATTTTTAGAGATGAAAAGTACCTGTCACTCTTCAGGTCCTCAACTATATACCTAACTATACAAAAAACCACGTTGATCTGATGCTCCATTTTTCCACTGACTAAAATCGTTACGCAAATGAATATAAATAGGGGTGAGTGCTCAAAAAAGAACGTCATTTTTAGGGTTCCGTACCCAAAGGGTACCAACGGGACCCTATTACTAAGCCTACGCTGTCCGTCCGTCCGTCCGTCCGTCCGTCCGTCTGTCAGCGGGCTGTATCTCGTAAACCGTAATAGATAGACAGATGAAATTTTCACATATTATGTATTTCTATTGCCGCTATAACAACAAATAATAAAAATTAAATTAAATTAAAAAAATTAAATTAAAATCTTTCCATGGGTACATGGAAATATTTTTATTTAATTTTTTTTACGGAACCCTAAAAGAGCGAGGCCCGACTCGCACTTGGCCGATTTTTGTTTACTAGAATGTGTTTGCAACTCAAAATCGCAAAGAAGTGAGTTACGAATTTTTAACCTTGCAGGGTGTTGAGATAGTAGGTGCTGACGCCTTGAAAGAAAACATAGCAAGTTTCTCTAAAGTATATATTCACTAATGACAGTCACAGGTGTTTAATATTAATTTATTCCACCATATACCTACTTCCTAATTCCATGAATTCAACTTGAATCATTTCACCTGAATCACAAGTAGGTTTACAAGTACGTATAATACATAATATATTTATATTACATACTCTCCTATTCCACTTTCATAGTCTAGGGGACTATGACATTATAATCATATATTATCAAAATAGGTATTTAATTGACCGAGCGAAGCGAGGTCTCTGAGTCAACTTGAGTGAATTTGCACTTGTCCGTCCGTCGGTCCGTCCGTCCGTCTGTCCATCTGTCAGAGCCTAACTTCTGAATTACTGAACGTAATTACTTCAAATTTAAACATAATATGTAAACCGATGGCCTTCAGCTGAATATTGCTTAAAAATTATAAAAATCTTTATTTGAGGGGGGCTCTCATAGAAGCGTATGCGAAGTAAAATATTTTTTATTTAATTACATAAGATTAAGGTATATCATTTTAAAGATAATTTGGAACAGAGTATAATTTTTTTTTTAATTTTTCCCTTAAAATTGACGAAATGGGGGGTTTTCAAAGTGGAGATTTAATATGGTCGCTTGAAGATGCTCTCTAGCAAAATTGGCTAAGTATTTTCAAGCTGAACTTATTTTTTTACTTCACTTATATCCTGTACTTGAACAATAAATACTAAAATTATATGAATATTATAAAGAAACGAAATTATTTAATTTTTAATGGGCATCAGTAATTTTCAACATAGCTTCACAATAATGTAAATAGATGGCGCTGTCACTACTATTCCATGGAACTTGGAATTACGACTACGTCTATCTATCCCAAACAACAGTTTTGCGTCAACCATTATTATTTTGTATTACAAGTACCTATTATTAAAAGTACTAATAGGTACATAGGTATAATAACATATTATTCAATTAAAATTATTCTTTAGTTAAATATCAAACTTCAATAAACTATTAATTACAACTACATTTTGTATATTCGTGTCGATTAGCATGGGCATCGCCAAGGGGGGGCAGGTAGGGGCAGCTGCCCCCCCCCCCCTAGAGATTTGAAAAAAAATGAAAAAATAAATAGCCATGCAACCAGTCTATCATTTGATTTGCTTAACCGATAATTTCCGCATGTCGAATGTTAGGGCTTAGGCTGCCGCAGGGATACGGCTTATATTAGCGGTATCGCAAATTATGAGCATTAGCTTAAAAAAATCAGCCAAGTGCTAGTTGGATTCACCCAAGAAGGGTACCGTACCGTCTTAAAAGATTTAACAGTAGAACCTATGTATTCTTACAAGCTTTTATTTAGTTTCACCTGTCCCGATGTTTGTCATCACGGATGTTTGTCATCAAATCTTGCAAATTAAATTTGATCCACTTCCCGGTTACTGATTGAGCTGAAATTTTGCATACATGTGTAAATCGCGTGACAATGCAATACTATTATGACATGGTGCTGATCTGATGATGGAGCTCGAAGATGGCCATAGGAACTTCGCAATGAAACGAAACAACCTCAACGAGTTTGGGCTCGTTTGAATCGTCTTGACGAGTAGTTTGTCTTTCAATGGTAACCAAGGTCTGATGATGGAGGTAGTGGGGGCCATAGTAAATCTGTAATGAAACGACGCAACCCCATCGAGTTTCGGCTCGTTTGATTCGTCTTGACGAGTACTTTGTTTTTAGATGGTTACCAGGGTCTGATGATGAAACCGGAAGGTGGTTTTGGTAAATCTGTAATAAAATGACGTAATACCATCGAGTTTGGATTCGTTTGATTAGTTTTGACAAGTAGTCTAGTTCTAGATGATATTCAGGGTCTCATGATGAAGCCGGAAGGTGGTTTTCGCAACTCTGTATTAAAACGACGTAACCCCATCGAGTTTGGGCTCGTTTGATTCGTCTTGACAAGTAGGTAGTCTGGTTCTAGATGATAGCCAGGGTCTGACGATGTAGCCAGCTACTAAAAGCTTGTTTTTTAAAAATACATTTTTTTAATTTACACTTGTTAATTATTCAATCATCATCATCACCATTGAAGCAAGTGATATTTATGACTCAGAAATGTCAGAGGTGCGTGCGTACCCGGGATCGAACCTGCGACCTCCCGAATAGGAGATCACAGTCCTAGCCACTAGGCTATCACTGCTTTACCTACCTACTTACAATTCAAACTTTTTCCATCCTCCCATAATATATCAACTTGGCCATCGGCTGGCGACGCACTTGTGTCGATAGATGACAATTTGTGCAGATGCCCGTTTTCACTCGTTAGTACATAATAATTCAATATTTTCACTAACGTTCCTAACCTTTCCGGGCTCCCTATGATAAGGTAGGTGATGCTTTCTGTCAACTTCGTTATCACGAACCTGTACGGGGCACCTAAAAGGACACTGGGATGGATGTTAGGACTTAGGATTGTATTTAGGGCTACCTACGTAAAGAGACTCCTACTTATGGGATGATTTTGGTATGTTTGGTGAAAACGGGCATAATAATAATGTCAGTTTTGGTCGTCATGTATCGATTGAATGAATAATTATGGGATACCGTTACCGCGAGGTCTCAGTTCGGGGCGAACCACTAGTTATAAAAATTACAGTTAAGTTCTAAAATTAGATTAGGTCTGTATAACAAAATAATTAAGTTTCTATCAAGGGCATGTCATATTATGTAAGAAGTTAATTCTAGTCTACGGAAAAAATAATAGTGATTTTCCGCTTATTTACAGTAAAACCTTTGCGTACAAGGAAAACCCAAGTGCAATTATAGGTCTGGCACGTTTTTTAGGGTTCCGTAGTAAACAAGGAACCCTTATAGTTTCGCCATGTCCGTCCGTCCGTCTGTCTGTCTGTCTGTCTGTCTGTCCATCCGCGGTTTAGCTCAGGGACTATTGGTACTAGAAATCTGTAATTTGACAAGGGTATAAATATCAATCACGCCGACAAAGTGGTGAAATAAAATTTTGAAAAATAATTTTTTTTAGGGTACCTCCCCTACATGTAAAGTGGGGATGAATTTTTTTTTCTCGACTATCTCATAGTGCGGGGTGTCGTTGAATAGGTCTTTCAAAAATATTGTGGGTGTGGGAACACCATTTTTCAATTCAAGGATCCGCTTGTGAAATATGATATTTTAAAGTGCTAAATTTTATTAGAGTCAAGTGTCCCCCCTTCTGCCAGCTAAATGGTTGTATATAGGATACAAGAAAAAATTCACAGCAGTAGTATATATAATGAATTTTAAAGGAAAACTATAACGGCTAAGTAGGGTTCATTAGTTAAGGAGTTATATCTGTTTTTTCTAAGTTAGGTATTACACGTAGTGTAAGTTGCATATTTTGTAGTATATTGTAGTATTTAAACCATGGAACTCAAAATGTATTCAATATTCATAAATAAAATAAAAGCACTATCCTAGGTCAGCAATAATATTTGAGACTTTCAACTACGGAACTCTACACTGCGCGTGGCCCGACACGCACTTGGCCGGTTTTATTTATAGATGACAGGCACGGTATGTAAAATAGGTACCTAGTTATTATTGCCAATATCGAGAGAGAATTTTACTAAATTACTAATCACCTTAATTTTATTAATTATTCCACAGCCTAAAGTTCTCTATAAGTGGGTTAGGTACCTACTTACTACTAGTAAGTTTTTTTACGTCCATGAGAGTAGGTAGGTTACTGATTTTCCTGAATAGAATATTTCATGAAGCAGACAGAGCGATGAAAATATGCTTAGATCTTCGTCGTTGACGTTCGTTCAGATCGAATTTTTAACTTTTATACCTGCCATTCAAGCTCAGCCACTTAGCAATCGCAAGTAGCTCGATCAAAGGCTTCCAAATTATCCCAAGATAAAAACCTATTGCCGACCGAGAACAATAAGCCTGTCACAAGAGGTGCGAGATTACTCAACAAGTGTGGGAGCATAGCAGTGATAGCCCAATGGTTAGGACTGCGGTCTCCTATTCGGGGGGTCGCGGGTTTGATCACGGGCACCCACTTCTGACTTTTCGGAGTTACGTGCGTTTAAGCAATTAAATGTCACATGCTTCAACGATTAAGTAAAACCTCTTGAAGAAACCTGCACCCCTGAGAGCTCTCCACAATTTCAAAGGCGTGTGAAGTCTGCGTATATGCATTGGGGCAGCGTGATGGACTCTGGCCTATAACCCTTCTCTGAGAGGAGACCTGTGCTCAGTAGTGAGCCGTTGATGGGTTGTTGATGATGAAGATAAAAGGCTATTGCCGTGAGAGAACAATAAGCCCGTGTCACAACAAGAGGTGCGAGATTACTCAACAAGTGTGGGAGTGGATTTAGCCCAGCATCGGCATCGGAATGAGTGGCGATGCGTGAAGGCGAACTTTTCTCGCGGACCTTGGAACCGCGATAGGCGCACGCGCATGCACTATTTCGCAGGGTTGCTCCAGTTAATAATGACTACAAACTGCCTTGAACTTGGTTAAGTTGATAAGAACTGATGTTAGCATTTCAATCTATTATCTACTTAATACAACTAATAAATGATAGAATTTGTTGAAGTAGGTTACTTCGATAATGTTGCATTAATTATTATATTATGTATTATTATTGTACTACACGTAGTAGTAGTATTGTACTACAAATTACAATTAATAATACAATTACATATTACAATTTTGTGAAGATAAAAAAAATTGTTTGTCTCTAAATTCGGTTTACGGACGATAGTTGTACGTGGATAACGTCATAAAGAAACATTGATGAAAAATTGCATACTTTTATGAATTGTATTGAATTATTATCACTGAATTATCATTATTTTTTATTATACAAAGAAGCAGTTAATTGGAAATTACAATTTTCTCTAATCACAAGCCAACACTTGGGCCGATCGTGCCTCTCTATCACTTGTTCCGCGCTCTCGCTTGTACGCGCAGGCTCAGGCGGAACGTGACACTTTTTCTTGCGTGCAGCCGTTGTTCATCGATTTATAAGAAGTTATCATGTCAAAACATTATACTTATACTTACCTATTTTGAACTTCTTTTTGTTTGGATTTATACTTTACGAAAACTTAAGCCATCAAAGTATTTTAACCAATAAATAGCAAGAGAGTACCAGCAAATCAAGTGATTGCGGTCGTCAAACTGAGTAAATATTTTTTGACAATACAGCTGATCCTCGGGAAAACAATGAGATAATACTTTTAATATCCTTACCAAAAACGTCATGTTACATCATGCTGTGAATTAATTTTTAATGGCTTAAGCCTCGTGAGCAGCCGCTGGTAGTGTATGACCAACTATTTAACGAACCCTTTCACGCACAAGTCTCAAGTTCTCAGCGCTCAAAGTATCCGAGTTTGATCGGAATACATAATTACATCCGGCCCTGGTGACAGCCCTGATCTCGCATCATCTGCTACGGCCTACGAGCAAATCATTCTGAGGTTCGTATACGCAATACATTTCACGTAGTGCGTGCATTAACCGTAGTCGCACGCTGCACGTGCCGGCGCGCGCGAGCGCGCACTTAACTAATTAATTAATAATTAATCTTAAATTAATTCAGTATTTATTATTTATTTCATTTAGATATTATTTATTTATTATTTATCGCCGCGTGTCGGTCGCCTAATAATTTTTTAAATTTTCTAGTTATTTCATTTTATTTAAGTATTTTTATGATTGAAAACAAATTGGATTTCGACAACAATAGATCATACAACTGCTTCCGTGTTTTATAAAATGGTAAGAATAAAATATAAAAATTCCTATACAATACGAATAACAAATAGTTTTTTTCACCTCTCTAGCTCAAAAAGGGCGCCTTTGCTGCCCAAAACCAGTGAGCAAAAGTCGTTTTTGCTCACCCAGTGAGAAAAAGTGTTTTGAATTTAGAACGCTGTAGATTGGCATTTCTTCAATTCATTGTCTCAAGAAACGTTCGGAAATTTTGTATATAATATTGTACCTACCCTAACATTTTATTTGGTCAAATTTTTTTAACTCTCTATTTCATTATTTAAACTATTAACTTTAGTTAAAATATGTTTTTTACTTTATCTACTCCAGCATCGAAAAGTTCCAATTTCGAATTTGACAGCTGAATCGAAATTAACCCTCTTTCGGTTTTGCTTCTCATTTCGATGCAGCTCGTTGTATGGGAGCTGAATCGAAATGGTTATCTTCTTAAAATAGGATACCTAAAGCTAAGGCTCTGAGTTCTGGCACTTTTGTACCGTTCATACGACAGAGGCGCCACAGGCAGCTGGTGGCGGCTTACGGAGTTACTTTTTGTTACTGTATTGAGCCTACGGCGTATTTTGTTAATGGTTTTTTTACTTGTCGTAGATAAAATCTTGTATGCAACTGAACGTAATTAGTCATTTTAATTCTCGTAGTATCCTATTTTGATACTCGGCAAGCCTCGTATCAAAAAACAGCACTCGAATTAAAATGACCCTCATTACGATGCAGTTGCATAAATAGCTATTAAAATTCTGTAAAAAAACATGAAACATAAAAGAAAATTAAAATTAATTGATTACTGATTATTTATTTTATGAATGACAATTCCGAACGCAGATAATAAAGAAAATAATAAATAAATAAAACAAAAGAAAAATGGTCTTTGTGATGTATAACTTAATAACTACGTACCTAATTTCTTTGTCGATAATAATTGTTATAAAAGTTTTAAAAGAAACAAAATATTGAGTGATTCTAGTGATAATTTAACATTATCAGAATTAAAGGAATCAGTGTCTAACGTTGAATTAAACTTTCTTGCGGAAAAGTCACGTGAAAAATACTTGAAAGCCTGTGAATTATTTAACGATTGGAGACTTGCTAAAGATGTAAAGACCTGCTCAGAAACTGTGGTTTAAAAATTCCTTAGTGTTTCAATAATTATTTTTCTTACAACTTGTATTTTTTCGCTATTGCGAAAAGTTGTATGTATCACACGATAGCAAAGTTTTTTGTTTCTTGTGCCTTTGACTCCCTCACTACACTCAGGATTCTAAATAAGAATCATTCGCTACGCTCGTGATTCTAAATTGGATTCCTTCGCTCGCTCGGGATTCAAACTAGGCACTCGCAACCAAAAAAAAATCTTTGCTATCTTGTTGAACAAATAACTATTATTATACCTGCCTGCTGTGGGTATGGGTAACTACAATAATTATTTTTGTACTTGCTAAAGATCAGCCGCTGGATGCAAGTGGCATAAGATTGTGTACTGAGGCGATCCTTGCAAGACGCGTATGAGTAGCTACATTAATATCGGTTGAGACGGCTACGGCTATGCAGAATCAGATTTTAAAATTGCGCCTAAATACTCGTAAAAACTACATGTCCCATTGATATTCTTTGAGGAAAAACAGCTACACTTAGCGATCAATTTAAAATATATTCTTTAGAGTTTAATCATTTTTTATCAGAATATTCAAAACACGACATTATTATTGCAAATTGCAATTTTTATAATTATCAATAACGTAAACGAAATACATGCGTATTTTTACTGGCAGTCAAGGTTGGCTGATATACCTACCTACCTACTGTTAATATGCTCAAGGGCATTAGGGCCATTTTGACCTATTGCATAAACATCGTACCTAATTAAGTAAATACTCAATACTTTTCTCTCTTTAATTGTGTCGAGATTAAACTTGGCTACCAAAAAACCACCAAGACGCGCGAAGAACCGGATCACGAAAACAACATCATTCACAACAAATTATTTATAAGAATATAAAATCAGACTAGTTTTATCTACATTTCATTTTATTTTTCTACATAATTGGAAAAATTAATGCATACTAGGTATCTTTGTAGGTATATCTCTTACGTTTTATAGGGTGCCACTGCCCGCTCGCTTGTCAATTTGGGATTCCATCCATGCAATAGGAATCTTTATACTTAGAGCGTTATGGATTCCTTAAATAGTAGTAGTCCTAGAAGATTCTAGACTTGTCAAACAAAATTGCAAAAATTTGGCGCAAAAAAAATTGGGAAAGGACGCAGATTCCCACCCGTTGCATTATTATCGTAGCCACTCATAACATAATTTATCTGCTTATTTGGAGGGAGAAGAGAATATTTGCTGAGTTCAGCTTGGCTAATCTTCTTTATATAAATTCTAAAAAAATTGGATGGAATAATATCATCAAGAAAACACAAAGCAATAGATTATCAAAAAATAAGAATAAGTGAACTTCTTCATTCCATAATCCATTTAAATATAAGTGTCTACTGAAACACACTAGTATCAGAGGGCTAAACTTCTTCGTCACGATATACTCGTAGCTCTTTTTATCTCCATGATGGTCTCCATGTCTCAGTCATCATCATCATCATCATCATCATCATTAGCAACCCATCAACGGCTCACTACTGAGCGCAGGTCTCCTCTCAGAGAAGGGTTATAGGCCATAGTCCACCACGCTGGCCCAATGTGAATTGGCGGACTTCACACACCTTCAAGAACATTATGAAGAACTCTCAGGTGTGCAGGTTTCCTCAGGATGTTTTCCTTCACCGTTGAAGCAAGTGATATTTAATTACTTAAACGCACTTGACTCCGAAAAGTCAGAGGTGCGTTCCCGGGATCGAACTTGCGACCCCCCGAATAGGAGACCACATTCGTAACCACTAGGCTATCACTGCTGCTGCCATGTCTCAGTAAAAAATGTAAAATTTGAAACTTAAATTCCTCACAATCTTAAACTAGTATGGTTACCTGTGTGTAGTTGATTAAAAGTGCATAAACTGTTGGCTAAAACCCTAAAACCTAAAACAAAGTTCAGCTAATGAATCCTTGTTCCTAAGAAATGGATTTAGCGAAGAAAAGTAGAAATCTATCTACCTAATCCATAACCACTAGCATTTCACCCGTAGATTATTTATAAATAATCCTGGCAAGCGGCTGAATCAAACCTACTATCTATTTATGAATTACGTCCAAAAATAGCCGTACACACTAAACACAAAGCGAATATTATCTTATCTAATGTATGAAGTATGTAGGGGAGACCGAGGGGTTTTGAAACAAAGGTGAGTTGAAACAGCAGTGATTTCTTGGAACCTAGAGCCGTTAGCGAACTGGCAAAGTCGCAAATAAACCGCGTCCCGCCACCCGCCCGCGCATAAGTTGGCGTCTTTGACCGTTGGCGCACAGTTACGTAGTTCTGGTTCACACATCGCAAAAATAATGAAAAGTAAGTTTTAAACGATTTCTTAAGCCTTCTATATTATGGTAATGCGTTTGGATTTTGATTCAGGTTATATACATTTTGAAAGCTTATCAATTAATCATTCAAATGGCAGCACTGATACATCTTATTTCTTAGTGTTTCCTACTTGGTTCATAATGTTACAAAAATTGGGAGGATTTCTACAGCTGAGGGGATTTGAAACGGACTGTTTCAACTCTCCTCGGTTTTGTTTTGTATGGTTTTTATTATTTTTATATTACGAGGTAAGGTTTATATATTTTTTTGATTATTTTGTTTTAGGTTGCCTACTGATTATAAAAGAAAGACGGATAGAGGTTTGGCGAGTGATATATACCAGATCGCTGCAGAAGAACATTGAGAAACAGAGTCTGCGTGATGCGGCTTCAAGTTTCAATCTGAATCATACTTCTCTCTACAGATATATAAAAAAATATATACTCGTAATATATAATACATAATTCCTTTTGCCTTTATTGTTTTGAGCCATATTCAAATAGCAGAGCCAAAGAAAAGTAGGTGCAATCTCTGGAATGCAAAAACTGGGCTCATGAAGCTAGCAGTGGTGGGGAACTTTCTTATGTTTGTCACAACTGCTTGTCAGATTGACGTTTTTTACAATATAAGAAACATTTTGTTGATCTGACTGTTATTTTAATTAATGTTACGAATAGGACGTTATGGTACTTTTAACTACTTTAGGGGTCGATTATTTGTATTAGACCTGTATAGTTACCTACTTAACTGATATATCAGTACAAAATATTGATAAAAAAATTGTTTCGTACTTGAAAAGCTTTATTTTAATAAATAACTTTAAATTTTAACATCATTTTTATTTTACAACCCTTAATACTTCTCAAAAATCATATGTTTCAACTCTCCTCGGCCCCTGTTTCATCTTACCTCGGTATGAGGGGAGTTGAAACAAGTTGCCTTGTTACGGTTAAGTCGATTTTTCACCACAATATTTAACGCTTACAATTTCTTTATGTTAGTCATTCGTAAGTGTAAAGAATAACCTATCGATTGGTATTAATATCATACGATTTCTGTCTATAGTATTTGGTGTATGAAACAAAATGTCAAAATTGTTTCAACTCCCCTCAGTCTCCCCTAGGTATATTTATCTAGTATGCTCTGCATACAATAAACAATTGAATACTTTGAATACTTAGCTAGATTACGGTTGCATGCGTTGCGACTTGCGATTGTCCGCATTGAATTCTTTTTCCCTTGGAATTCGATTGTTTGAACTTTTATACCAGCTTCCGATCTCTTAAGAGGTGGACTTTTTTTATTAGTCAGCAAATAAGTGAGTTATTAAACCCAAAGCATCTTTTAAATTAAAATAAGTGTTTGGGTTAAAATAATAATATAGTCATACCTATTGAGCTTGCAATTTCGAAATCATACCTAGATAGATTTTATTTAAGTATTTATTTTTATATTAATTCCTTGTCGAAATATAAAATAATAAGTGAGAGTATTTTGGTCAATTCCCTTTCTTTGTCTTGTGAAACTTTTCTTACACTTAAATAATTTATGTCCTTTACTATAAGGTATAAGTAACAATGTACCGTTTTTCGTAGACATACCAACTATTGTATTATATCAAATGGAATAATATTTCCCAGGCTCCAAATATCACAACTTAATTAAAGTTTTAACTATCATTGCCACAAGCCACAATAAACAGGTAATTTTAACTAGCTAATGAGTAATGACTTAATTAAGAGCATTATTTGGTTATATACAATTATACATATTATAAGAACAGCTTATATTTGCAATCTTTTTAAATTTTCAAATTAATAATAATAAAATCTAGGTAATAAACATCTAAAAACGCTGCAGTGTCGGAACTATAACCATCCTGATTTATCGATTAAGTACATATTAGGTATATTAAGTTTAGAAAAATATGTTTATTTTTCCTTGAGTTAGTTTTAGCATTCTCAAACTAAGCACTCTTTTTTTTCTATAATTATTTGAGCTTGAATAAATGTGCTTGACTTGGAATGCGCCTGCATAGAATACTCATATTATGCACTGGATACTGATAACTTTAGTGTCCGAAAAACGAACTCTGGAAGTGCTTTCTACGCTTCAGGGGTCCAAACTAGAAATATACCTAGGTAAAAACTTAGCGCCGAAGAATATAAAGATAATATCAACCTACTATAATTGCTTGAACTTGAACGTTTTCAAAGAACCGCATACGAATGCTTATTATGGAACGGAAAATAATATTTTTTTATTCATATAAACTTTTACAAAGTGCTTTCGAATTCAATAGGTAAAATTAACCGCCTTCATTTATTTTCACGAAGCACCAAGTTATCACAGCACCTAGCGCTTTGCTCCCGCCATGCGATTCCCATACAGAATTATTAATTTTGATTTTCTTAGATTTTTCAGCTGTTCTCTTGGGCTTTCCCTATTTTTGTTGTGTATGAACCGCCCTTGTATTGAGGCGAACAGACAAAAAAAATATTCAAATCGGCCAAGCCGTTCTTAGAGTTCCGTTCCCAAAGGGTGCCAACGGTACCCTATTACAAGTCTCCGCTGTCCGTCCGCCCATCCGTCCGTTCGTACGTCTGTCAGCGGGCTGTATCTCGTAATCCGTAATAGATTGACGGTTGAAATTTTCACATATTGTGTATTTATTTCTATTGCCGCTATAACAACAAATAATAAAAATAAAATAAATGAAAAAGGAATCGAAACAAAATTTTATTTTTAACCCTGGCATGTGCAGTGTCATTGTCTACAGCTCATTAAGTGGAGTTCTAATATATTTTTAGGGTTCCGTACCAAAATGGTAAAAATGGAACCCTTATGGTGAGACTTTCTCCGTCCGTCCGTCCGTCCGTCTGTCACAGTCGTATATAGTGTATAATAGTGGCCCAACATCATTGGAATAAAGAAAAATCGAAAATGATTTTTAGTTTTATTAAAAAAGGTAGAAAACCGGGGGTTTGAAATTTCAAAGTAAAATAACTAAATGTCGAAAAAAATACCGTTCCCCCCCCCCCCACCCTTATCTCCGAAGTTTACCAATCGAAAAATCTGAAATAATTATGGTCAATAGAGGTTTATGTATATTTTACAGGAAAAATAAAAGCAACGCGAAAATTATTTTAGTTTGATTAAAAAAGGGGGAAAATCGGGGGTTTGAAATTTCAAAGTAAGATAACTATACCGACTGGGGTATCATATAAAAGGCCTTTACTTGTGCATTTTAAAACAGCTTTTTATTTATTTCTATATATAATAGTTTATGAGTAATCGGCCAAAATGTCGAAAAAAATACCGTCCCCCCCCCCCCTTATCTCCGAAGTTTACCAATCAAAAAATCTGAAAAAATTATGGTCAATAGAGGTTTATGTATATATTACAGGAAAAATAAAATCAATGCGAAAATTATTTTGGTTTAATTGAAAAAGGGGGAAATCAGGGGTTTGAAATTTCAAAGTAAAATAATTATACCGAGTGGGGTATCATATGAAAGACCTTTACTTGTGCATTCTAAACAGTTTTTTATTTATTTCTATATATAATAGTTTTTGAGTAATCGGCCAAAATGACGAAAAAATACCTTCCCCCCCCCTTATCTCCGAAGTTTACCAATAGAAAAATCTGAAATAATTATGGTCAATAGAGGTTTATGTATATTTTACAGGAAAAATAAAACCAACGCTCTAACTAGCATAGTTTTTTTTATATTAACAATAAACCTCTACAAACAAAGTTAACGACAAATAAGCAAATTAATATAATATTATCGTTTTACTTTTACTTTTGGAGTACGGAACCCTCGGTGCGCGAGTCCGACTCGCACTTGGCCGGCTTTTTTTATTTATTATTTTTTAGCTTCAAAAATGAAGAAACGGCCCCCAGGCCATCAAAATTATAACCAAAGAAACGAGCATTTTTCCCCCATAATATGCTAATTAAGTACTATCTTAGAACTAAGATATCTAAATAGGTATGGATCTAGTTTTAAAAGAAGTAATTTGGTCATATGTACTGAACCCTAAAAGAGCGAGGCCCGACTCGCACTTGGCCGACTTTTTAGTTTTATAGTACTATTATAATATATTATAATATATTTAGATAGACTTATTGGTCCTTTTCAACATTTCCTCAGTATTTACACCATACATCTACGTAGTTTGAATAATCTTAGTTGCAGAACTTCCTCCAACCCTCAAGTCAGTTTTAACACATTTCCCGCGATTTCTACTAAGACCGTGAATCAATTACCCAAGCACACAGTTTATATTTTGCTTCGGCACGCAATTTGTGTTAAATGAGGGAAACGAAATGGAAAACAATTTAAATAAATCTTATCAATGCAATTTTCTCAACCGCTCAACTGACGAACGGATATCCGGAGGTCGGCCGTAAACATCCGGAATCACAAACTGAGTTCAGAACCGGAATTCAGATTCTGAAATCAAATTCATTGGTCCTACTTCTATGATCAAATTGCAGAATTGCTTACAATGTTGTCACGTCACCGTCACCACACATTCAGATTTTTTACGGATCAGATTAGGATCGTTTTGTCAGAATGATGTAAAACCTGGGTACCAAGAGTGAATAGGCGTTTTCTAGGCAAACTGGCTCCATCTTAGACTGCATCTTCAGTTACCATCAGGTGTAATCATACGTAATTAAGCGCTAGTCTATTACCTACCTATATTCATGAACTGTCACATTTTTATAGTTTGCCTGACCCTGCGATATATATGTTTATCACCCTATTATAAGGTTAACGTTCTGACGTGTTGATCAAATTGATTGGCGACACGAAGCCTCTGGTTCAATCCAACTATTTATTGTTAAATATTTATTGTTAAATATCTAGGTATGTAGGACGTAAGTATCTATCTACGTAGTAATTTTTTAAACTACTTAATTGATATTTTTTTTCAATTATATTGTAATTCGTACCTACCTATAATTTAATTATATCTATTTATAAATTTTTAACATACATCTGCAAACAAGTCAGGCAGTAGTGCAGCCAACACCTTATTAACATTTATATTAATGATAATTAAGTATGTATTTTAACCGCAGACGAAGTTGTAGGCAATCGCTAGTCTTGTTGCCGGGACTTGCCGAGTCTAGACGTCGCGCGTCGCGTCGTCGTTGTCGCGACTACTTGCTGAGAGGTTAAAATCAATTCTCACGGTCGTTCACACAAAATACATGTATCTACCTACCTACTTAAGTTTTAGCCAAAATAAATATTGTAGGTTAAGGTTGAATAGCTGAATTTTTTCCTTTAAGGCTGAATGTTTAAATAAAAAAAAAACAAAAACTCGACGCGAATATATGTGATCAAATCAAGATGAGAAATGTATTTTATAAATTGTTCACAGAGTCATTGTACGCAAGAGAGTCTAATTATACGAGCAAGAGCCCAATAGTAAACAAAGTGAGTGAACGAGGTGGAATAGATATTGTATGAAAATGGCGAAATTAGAAAAATGGAAGGAAGAAGCACCGGCGAATTTCTACGCGTGTTGCACAGCAGCGTTGAAGGAAGAAAACGAAACTCCAGAATTGTTCGGAAGGTCATGGCGAGGAAGGTTGTCCCCACTGTACTGGCGAGTGCCAATATTCATTTGGTCGGCGTTCATAATCACCTGGTCAACGACGTACTTCTGGGGACCTCGAGAAATGTTCCTGCTTTACATGACACATTGGGGCTTGATTCTGATTTTCCTTGAGTCACTATTCGGCATCGTAGTTACTGTTAAGAAACATCGTGGCAGTTTACCTGGTAAGTTTGAGTGATTTGACCTAGCAGTAATAGTTCTGTTTATTTCCATAATAGCTCTGCTAATTAACAATCATCATCATCATCATCAGCAACCCATCAACGGCTCACTACTGAGCGCAGCTCTCCTCTCAGAGAAGGGTTGGTTATAGGCCGTAGTCCACCACGCTGGCCCAATGCGAATTGGCGGACTTCACACACCACACAATTAAGTAACAATAAATTAATATAATAGGTCACTGGTCTTAGGTATACATGTACCTACTAATTGTTATTTAGGTACCTACCTACTCGCTATCAAACCCCAATCCACTTTTGACCTTCAAAACGGCAAAACCGCTTTTGTTGACATTTTTGCACACAAGTAGAGGACCCAGCGAAACGTGATCAATTAGGATATTTTATGTCAAGACCCGTTCAGCCATGAGAGCCATGAGAAGATATACAACAAACAGACAAACAATTTTTTGCATTTCATAATATTAGTTTGGATATATCGAAGACTGCTCCCAGTGACAACATGCTTACAACCCGTAAATAGCGTGTGCTCCCATTCTGCTTACAAAATTGCTATTGGCACTTCAATCCCGGCAGCAACATCTGTTTCCTAAACTAAACAGTACTAATAATAAGCTATTTCTACTCTGTATAAATAAAACAGACTCGTAGGACATGCAGCTTGCAAGATCAGATTTAATCTGAATTTCCTCCATAGACGTTAATTGCAAAAACTCGTGTTCTAATACAGACAATGATAAAGTATGTTTTTATTTGACTTGATAATCCTTTAGTTTCTGTCCAATGATCACTAGTAAAGAAACTACATAATATTATGTTTAGGATACATATTATGTTATGCTTATGAATTATGATAGTTCTTAGAATAAATAAATACCCACCGATGTATATTGTGTCGAAGTCCTTACGAGAACATTTTATAAAGTCAACCTACACAAACAACAAAATCCCTACGTGACATTTATAAGAAAATACTTAACTTATTTTATACCTTACAACGTAAGTATTTAAAACCAGAACTATAGAAGGAAAAAAACTTAACCAGACTACGGATAAATTGGATGAATCATCCGTTGTTTTTATTTTGTTCATTATAAAATAATATGTAGCATGTCACCCCGACCAAATCTTTAAAGAATCGATTGACACGTCATTAATATCAAAATCGGCTCAGTTCTTTAGACGCTACAGTGGAACGATACGTAAATAAAACATGTACATACTGATCATAGCCCTCATAAATCACAACCCTTCCGTTCCGTTTGGCGTCGCCGAAATCGGGTAAAGAGTTTGTTCTTCACCACCACCGTTTCAGACCTTTTTCCATGACCACCATCTTTTCAGATCTTTTCAGATGGTGGACAAGGAAATACTTTTCACTACAAGATATCTCTACGAGAGATTCCGTAGGCAGTTTTATCTTATGGATAAGGGCAAATCAAGTGGGCTTGTAGTATTTCTTTTTATCCGAGCACTTCCTAGTTTTTGTACAGCGGAATGCAAGCATCACAAAGTAAGCCACTACGTCAAAGAACTTACGTAGATATTCACCTACGTGTCTTGAATTGTAATTGTTAAGATCAACCTCGCAGTCGTTAAGGATGCAAGGTCTGTGATTGACCCTTTATCGAGTCCAAGATGATAATAGAAATACGTGACATCATAACGATATTTGCATAAAAAACTTCTCAGGTCAATTTAACAAACAAAGATTTCGGCAAAGCTCCCCGTTAAGTACGTTAAGTGAACAACGACCTTCAGATGAGCTATCAAATCTTTGATACATCTGTTTTTGTCACTGTAAATCAAGAAGCTTAATAGGTATTTAAGCTTCTTGCCTTGCTGTAAATATAATTTAATAAGTCTATGGTTTGTCATTTAGCGACTTGGCGATGATAACAGTTATGCCTACGTAGACCGTAATTTCTTTATTATAATGGTGTTCATATTGTACTTACGAAAATCGCGAGAGATTTTATCGGCCCATGAATTTTAATGTCATTATGTTACATTGATGTTACAACATCAAAACCAGTAATTATGAGATCTGGCTGGCCGTGAAAATAGTGCTTAAACGAGTCAACACGTGTTTCGGCTTTCGGAATAACAATCTGATATCCGAGCTGATCTTGAATAAGAAATCAATATTTTTTTATCTATCAAGGTCCTACAAGATAATATTATATAAATCTAGTTTATTATTCTGGAATACAAATTCTAGTTTAATTAGTTTAACAGATACTAAAATATTTATAAGATGTAAAAAAGGTAGATAAGAACTACATACCTATTAGGGATAGGTACTAGTTTAAAATCCCATAAGCGTACATATGCTTACATGTTACGCAGCCTGCAGGTCTTCTTCGGAATGCTTGGAATGAAAGGGAAAAGGGACCGAAATAGTGTTTCTACCGAAATAATACTTCTGATTATATAAATAGAGTTTTAGTTTAAAATGGTCCCAACTATTATGATAATAATTGCTGATTAAATGGGATGTAATCCAACTAACTAAGAACTTTCCTGCGAAAACAGCGACATTGTACCTATATGAAAACAATGTAAACTAGGAATTATATTTCCCTAAAGTGGAAACTTGGTACGCTTTAAGATTAATAAAAATGTACCTAATGGGTAATATAAAAAAAATGCAACCAAAAATCGCATAAGTTAAGCATAAGGCTACCCATACGAAATGATCACTCGCGCTCTTATAGTTCCAACACTTATCTACAAAATCTGTAAAACAGTCAAACGCCTCTTTATCACCTCTTAATACGTTTGCTACAAGTTCACTAGATCAAGGTAAAGAACACCTTGTCCTTGCGCACGCAAAATGTTAACGGCTCTCAAATGACGAAATGCATTCATAAACCTTCGCACTGCAACGGTGACTTTTCTATAGCTTTATTAATTGTGGGTTCGGGAATTAAAAAAAAAAACAATTTTCTGTAATTGAAACTAACATGACGCAGGCCAGCAGGTCCCGTATAGCAAATTAAACTGAAATAAATTCAGTTTAATTCATTATTTAAAATTTAGAAATCACAAATAATACGTAAATAATAACTTTGTATTTCAGATGATAAAATGCTGCCTTGGTACGTCAGAACCTACTGGGTGTTGTACAACATCACCATTCCCGTCGCCTTCCTCGTCACGCTCTTCTACTGGGCTGTATTAAGAGCTCGTAAGTACAATATCTCCGATTATACTTGCTCTGCGGCTGCTCACCTAAAAAGTTACTGTTACATAGACCCACTTGTCCATAATATCAAATTGTTTGGAGTTCCAAGGAAAATTCGACAGAAGATGGAATATCCGTCCGACTCCAGAAAACAATTTTTTTTGCAAAGATTGCTTAAGCCTAGTGTTACATTCCCATTTAAAATTATCATTACATCCGTGCTAAGTAGTAAGATTAAAAATTGCAATTTAGTTTTGAACTTTTTCTTGCTAATTACCTGTAGCCTATCAAATGTAAGAGACCTATCTATGTTTTTCAGCGGGAAAGAAAATCAACTACGCGCCAAATCCCATATTAGACGTAATGCTGCACGGAGTGAACTCGGGGCTGATGTTCTTAGAGCTGGCCATGTCCGCGCACCCGAGTCGTCTCCTTCACGTCATGCAGCCCCTGTACTTCGCTCTGGCATACCTGCTCTTCAGCGTCGCGTATTATATCTCCGGAGGACTCGATCCGTAAGTTTAATTAATATTCTTCTTCTCAATAGTCACTCTTAACAGAGTGCACTTGGCCCTAGTTTTGGGTCGCACCGCCTCCCGCGTGGTTAGTTACTAAGATCTGTAGTTCCTCTTCTATAGGTACAGATTTAGCATTTTTAGCATTGGCACTAGATTGTCCACAATTTGCTATCAAAAGATCTTGGGGTATTTTGGCCATATTGCCCGACGCCTTCCCAGTAATTTAGACAAACTGATAGTCGTAGGCAAGGTGGAGGGCAAAAGACCACGCGGCCGATCACCTAGCCGCTGGTCGGACCAGATCAAGACACTCGCTGGTCGGACCAGATCAAGACACTCACTGGCCTCCCACTTACGACCGCAATAAGGAAGGCCGAGGACCGAAAGGAGTGGAAGGCTTTAGTGACCACCGTTACGAAAAACTTGAACTACGGACACGACCTTCAGAAATGAAGAACGCGACCAAGAAGAAGAAGAAGGTACAGTTTATCCGTACCGACGTTAGGTACTTGAATAGTAACGAAGCGAAGCGTTGCGCGACCCATCAGCAGTAACTATATATAGTTTACCAAACCACGTAAGTCGTAACGCGCCACAGTAATTCTATTAAGATTTTTCTATGTTCGTTTGGTTTGGATCATCGTGGCGAAAAACAGTGATACAAACATAGTTAAATGTTAAGTTGCAATCATTAATGAACTCAATGGCCTTTGCTAACTAAATAGAATAGCATAGAATAGAATAGATTTTTTTATTCAAATAAACTTACACAAAGTGCTTTTGAATCGTCGAATGAATCCACCATGCCGTTCCAACCGTTCCAATTAACCGAAATGAACCAGCAAAAAATATTGGCGGTTGCACAGCAAGAAATGAAAATGAAGATGTCCATGACTTCAATTTTTCGTACTGATTGGAAACGGGTAACTCAGGCTTATTAGGAGACTCGTATCCAGATAAAATCCTAGCTAAATGTATTTAAAATGGAGGCCGGAAGTCGGAATTAACATGCAAAATTGCGCTAGTTTCCAAACGAATTAAGTTCACACGGTCTCAGATTTTTCGATTGAGATTTTTCCAATCAACTAAGTAGGTACCTGCTAAAGGCGGCCCAAATATGCTTATTGAAGAAAATGTAAGAAATGTTACCTACATTTATTTTAAAGAAATACGTTATTATGTAAACCAGCTTATATCTGTCACAGATATAAGCTGGTCGTAGGTACATAACTCGTATATAACTCGTACGAAGTCACAGATAATCTATGACTTCGTACGAGTTAGATTTTTAAACCCTTTATCTTTCTGGAATTAAAATATTCACTATTCAGGTTCTTGCAATAATAATCAATGCAATAATATGTCGATCCGCGTTACACCGTTAATTACTAATTAAACTTGTAATTGAAGGACAAACCAACCAACTAATACACTTTTTAGGGTTCCGTAGTAAACAAGGAACCCTTATAGTTTCGCCATGTCCGTGCGTCTGTCTGTCTGTCTGTCTGTCTGTCTGTCCGCGGTTTAGCTCAGAGACTATTGGTACTAGAAATCTGTAATTTGACAAGGGTATAAATATCAATCACGCCGACAAAGTGGTGAAATAAAATTGTGAAAAATATTTTTTTGTAGGGTACCTCCCCTACATGTAAAGTGGGGATGAATTTTTTTTCCTCATCTATCCCATAGTGTGGGGTGTCGTTGAATAGGTCTTTCAAAAACGTTGCGGGTGTAGGAACACCATTTTTCAATTCAGGGATCCGTTTGTGAAATATGATATTTTAAAGTGCTAAATTTTATTAGAGTCAAGTGTCCCCCCCCCTCTGCCAGCTAAATGGTTGTATATAGGATACAAGAAAAAATTCACAGCAGTAGTATATATAATGAATTTTAAAGGAAAACTATCACGGCTAAGTAGGGTTCATTAGTGAAAGAGTTATATCGGTTTTCTAAGTTAGATGTTACACGTAGTGTAAGTTGCATATTTTGTAGTATATTATAGTATTTAAACCATGGAACTCAAAATGTATGTTGAGACTTTCAACTACGGAACCCTACACTGCGCGTGGCCCGACACGCACTTGGCCGGTTTTATTATTAGTAGGGAATAGGGATATCGCTCCTGTTACCTATGATAATATTTATTATAGCTAGTTACAGTTCGTATACGACTCATTTTATGATTCGTCCACATCGAAAATAGTGTTTAGGCCGAAGCATACAAACTTTGATAAAGTGGAAACTGTCTAAAGATATCCAGTAGTATATTGGCGACGATGATAAAAGTTTGAAACGAGTTATTACATTTTTAATACGTGTACTTATGTGATATTTGAAATGAAATTTTTGAATAAATAATAGCTACTAAACTAGCGGCACGCTATGATGGCCGGTTTGACGTTTGTCCGCTCATGAAGTTCCGTATTAATTGATAACGACTTTGAAGGAAATAATTGTATTACTTTATTGACGATAGTGATGTGCAGAGATTCATAAATTTTATCGAATGTAGTTTTAGGTTTAGGACTCAAAATTTATTTATTAAATTGATTTCTAAAATGTATACAAGTGTAGAAAAATCAGTTTGCACCATTTAAGGGGTGAATGTACTTGTGAATATGAACAATTTTCACTATGTGGACAAACCTCTGAAATCGCAAAAAAATATCAGCTGTTTCATACAAAAGGTAAAATTTTTATTTTTATATGATATATACCACAACTCGGCATTTGGTTTTCTAAATTGAAAATTTTTAAAAATGGAATCTAATACGATCGTCACATAGGATCGCTGGCTAGCACAACTACTACCTCCGGCAAACTCGCGTCAATGCTCAATGCAAAACAAAGCAGTTTCGAATTGACGTTGCTTCGAAAAGTATAAACTGTCAGTGCAATGCGATTGTGATATAGTTTTGACCTGGCTTTGGATTTCAAATATTGATACTGCATTACTGTTGACCCTTGCTCGTTAATTTGGACTCTGTTCAAGCCCTTTGTTGTGGATTTCGTCGATATGACCGAACGTACGCAGAGAACTGTTCTAAATAGTCAGACACGTGAGTTCGTAATACGCCTTCGTAACTATTTCGATCGTGAAGCTCAAAATGGAGGGCCAATTTTACCTATAACGTCAGTGGTTGAACGCGTAGCTGATGCGCTTAATATTGGACAACGAACTGTTAGACGGATAACTAAAAAAAAATATGGCGAGACTGGCACAGAAGAAAATAAACTTCACACACCAAAAAAGAGAAAACGAGCAAAACCAGTCGTAGGCATCGATAGCTTTGATGCCGATGCTATCCGAAGACATGTTTACGGCTACTATTTACAGAAGGAGTATCCAACAAGAAAAAAGTTGGTGCATTCACTGAAGGAAGCTGGATTATTCTTCGGTGGGGAAAGTTCTTTAACGAAGATTTTGAAGACCATTGGATTTCGATACAAAAAATGTAACAAACGCAAAATATTGATGGAAAGATTTGATATAGCGATGGCAAGGTATACTTTTTTACGGCAAGTGAAAGAAATCAAAAATTGGCAAAATGTTGTGTTCTTGGATGAAACATGGCTTAATGCTAACCATACTGTAGGCCGTTCTTGGAACGATGACACAGCAGCATCTACTTCCAAAGTTCCTGTAGGAAAAGGATCGCGACTTATAATTTGTCACGCCGGAACCATCAACGGGTTTGTCGAAGGTTCTCTCATGGCTTTTGCGTCAAAAACCACTGGAGACTATCATGAAGACATGAATGGAGAAAAGTTTACTGAATGGTTTACCTCAATGTTGTGTAGCCTCCCTGAACCATCTATTATAATTATGGACAACGCCCCATACCACTCGATGCAAATTGACAAGCCACCTGCCCAATCCCAAAAGAAAGCTGATATCGTCGCATGGCTTCGTAAAAATGGCGTAGATGCAAACATGAATATGTTAAAAGCGGAATTAGTACGTCTTTTAAAAGAAAACAAACCAACCAAGATCCGATACGTCATTGACGAAATAGCATTAGAACATGGGCACAGAGTTATACGGTTACCGCCTTACCATTGTGAGTATAATGCGATTGAGTTGGTGTGGGCTCAAATTAAGGGATATGCTGCAAGACACAATACAGAACCCCCATTTACCACAAAAAAAATGCTAAAATTATTAGAAGAAGCTTGTGAACATGTGACTAAAGGAGACTGGGAAAAGGTTGTGAATAGAACTGTTAAATTAATAAGGGAAGATTATGAAAGAGATGTGAAAATAGATAATATTATAGAAAACGAACATATAATTATTAATGTAGGTGATGATAGCAGTGACGACAGTGAAAATAGTAGTATGGACGAATCTGATTAATTATGGCCTTTTGTGGCACCTTTTTTGGTATCTTTTGTATTCATATGTTTCTTGTGTGCATATAAAGTATGTATATTCATTTTCATTCAAATATTCAGTTCGTTCAAATAAATTAAATAAACATATACATTTTTGTTTTATTAAACCTATTTAATCAGGTACAAAAACAAAACTTAATTGTTTTTTGTTCGAGAATAAATTGACATTCCACATCACTATTGTAATGTGTCAAACCGGCCATCATAGCGTGCCGCTAGTGTAGTTATACTAAAATCAAGGTCCGAAACTGCGTATAGACATAGAAGTCTGACATCTACGTGCTAATTATCATTCGACAACTTGCGAAAAACATTAAGCTAAGTAGGTATTTTAGGTCGAAACATAGTTACTAAGTGCGTTCGGCTATACCAATGAATTCACGGAAAGGAAGGTTCATATTCCTTAACTAGCTCACGCGACTTTGTCCATCTTGTGGTGATAGCGTTACTACGACTTTTGCTTCCCTTTGATTTTTTGTACCTACTTAGTTTTAAGCTATCACTTGCTTTTTAAACGACTTCAAAAAAAGGAGGTTATCAATTCGTCGGAATCTTTTTTTTTATGTACGATTACTCGAGGATGCCTGAACCGATTTGGAAAATCCTTTTTTTGTTTGAAAGGGTTATACTCTCCAAGTAGTCCCATATAAATTTTATCGAAATCGGTCAAGCGGTTTTTAAATTATCGACAATATATTAAATACTTTGTATAGTGTGTATGTAATTTAGTAAAGCGGGAGTTTGAAGTCGGTTGTAAAAGAATTTTTTTATTAAATTATAGAATATCGGATGGAAAAAATCCCGTGTGTGAATTCTGCCAATCCACATTTACTTAACTAAATCTTGACCTACCCCAATTATATAATTAATAAGATCTACTTACGAATGAGCCAAGCCCCGGTCATACATACGTGGAAAGAACGCTCACGGATGTTTTCACAAGGTCAATAAGGCGACTCTAGAGGGATAATTTTAAAATACCTAACTTGTGTTATAATATTTTTTCAAATCTTACTGCATGCTCCTTTTATATTCTGAAAAGATTTGACCAATTTTTTTTTACTAGATTGCTAGAACAGGTACTTATTTTTTAATTTTATCGAAAATTATTGCAACCACAAAAATTGTTCATTCTGCGTAATTTCTTTTACGTCATTATTAGTTTTACACAATACTATTTAAATAAAAAAATATACCTAAGAAATATCCAGGGACTAGCCAAGGACGAGCAAGGGCAATACCTACCTTTTCTAGAAGCACTTAGTAGTTTTTTTGAAACCTCCTAACTTGGGTTTGGATTATACCTACCAGGTAAACAAAATTCTTGGGATATTATGTCAATAGTGGACTTATTAAACATACTAGTTGACGCCCGCGATTTCGTCCGCGTGGATTAAGGTTTTTCATTCCTGCGGGAACTCTTCAGTTTTCCGGGATAAAATGTAACCTATGTGTTAATCCTAGGTATGAACTATCTCATTTCAAATTTCAGCTAAATCCGTAAAGTAATTTTGATTCTAGAGGTCTGAAAATTAAAGAAGAAGAATAAAGAATAATCTTCTATACTTATAAAAAGACTTGTCCTGACTGACTGACTGACTGACTGACTGACTGACTGACTGACTGACTGACTGACTGACTGACTGACTGACTAATCTATCAACGCACAGCCTAAACCACTGAAGCTAGAAACTTAAAATTTTGACAGTAGGTTCCTTTTATGACGCAGGCGAGCACTAAGAAAGGATTTTTTGAAAATCCACCCCAAGGGGGTTAAATTGGGGGTTAAAGTTTGTTTGAAAGTCCGTCATTTTTAAAGTTGTATCCATGAAACTCGGTATTTGAGCTTTAAATTAAAAATAAAGAGTTACGTGTTTCACAGTTTTTGAAAATTCTACCCCTTTGGGGGTTAAATAGGGGTTGAATATTTGTATGATAGTCAATCATTATTCGAGTTATTTTACAAGTTATGTTTATGAAAATTGGTATTTTGGCTCTTGAATAAAAATAAAGAAGTACGTATTTTACAGTTTTTGAAAATTCTACCCCCGAGGGGGTAAAATAGGGGTTGATTGTTTGCATGAAAGTCCGTCATTTTTTAAATTTCAACTATGAAACTTTGTATTTGGGCTTTCAATTAAAAACAAAGAAATATGTCTTTCATAGATTTTGAAAATTCTACCCCCCAAGGGGTAAAATAGGGGTTGAATGTTTGTATGATAGTCTTTCATTTTACAAGTTATTTTTTTCAAGTAATATTTATGAAACATGGTATTATTTCTCTTGATTAAAAATAAAGAATTACGTATTTTACATTTTTTGAAAATTCTACCACCGAAGGGGTAAAATAGGGGTTGATAGTTTGTATGAACTTTTAAAAAATCTATTAAACTTTGTAATAAGACTTTATATTAAAACAAAGAATTATGTCTTTTCCCCCAAAGGGGTTAAATAGGGGCTGATTTTTTTTAATGACAATTTATGATGTATTTTATTTGTATGATAGTCCTTCATTTTCAAGTTATTTTTCAAGTAATGTTTATGAAACTTAGTATTTTGGCTCTTGGTTAAATTTAAAGAACGTGTTTCACAGATTTTGTAAAATCTACCGCCAAAGGGGTTACATAGGGAATGGAAGTTTGTATGAAAATCCGTAGTTTTTCAAGTTATATCCACGAAACTTGGTATTTTGGCTCTTGATTGAAAACAAAGAAGTACGCATTTCGAAGTTTTTGAAAATTCTACCCCTAAAAGGTTTAAATAAAGGTTGAATGTTTGTTTTTTTATCCCAATAAAACCAGCCGTTCTCATGGGATTTTCAAAGAACCTAATTCCACGCGGACGAAGTCGCGAGGGCAACAGCTAGTTTATTTTATAAAAACATAATATTAAACATTACTTAGTTAATTACAAACTTTTTATGAGGGCGGGGTACCCCATGAATATAATGTTTAATTATACACAAATTGCGTCTGAAGCTAAACTAGGAGGCCCTGTGCTTCAGCTTCAGTGCCTACTCCCCTGGACGTTATAAGTATGTATAATAACTATGTATTAATATATAAATGTAAACTACAGTTTGAATTTAATGAAAAAAATGAATACTTATAAAATTGTAATAATTGTAAAAATTATTCCTCTCTGGGGAAGAATATATGGGTGCCTGTCTGTGAAGTGTGTGTGTGTTATGCAGGATGTAGGAGAGGTTGTGTAATTGTGGTGTGAAAGTGTAAATGGTAAAATGTTTATTTAGGGTACCTAATTAAAAAAGTGCGTTGAATGAATACTAATTATGTAAATTATATTTATTAGTTATTTAAAGGTTGTAATTAAACTTTCAGTATCTTCATAACTTATGCAAATATGAAATTAAAAATATGAGTTGATAAAGGAACTCCTTGTTATAAATTTTAAATAATGTAAACAAAATAAAAAAATATTCTCATATGCATCTTACAAAAAGAAGTGAAATCCCACCATAACATTTTCATGTAAAATTTTGCTACGACGAGACAAAATATGGCTCGCACTGCCAAAAACTTGTCTCATGTAGAGCCAAACTTCTAACTCTACACGCCCTAACTCTTCAAGCCCTAACTTCACAAACTCTACACCTTAGTCAAAATATGTGGCTTGGCCGTATCGTTACTAAAAGAACTATTGTTTAACAGATTAAGTATATTGTATTGTAATGAACAGTGAATAAATTCACCTTACGCCCATGTGAATGTAGCGAAATGGCCAAGCCAAAATATATTTTGACTAAGTTGTAGAGGTTGTGAAGTTAGGGCGTATAGAGTTCTAGAAGTTTGGCTATATACATGAGATATAACACGTAGTACTATTATATATTCTGTGATATAACTTTTTGACAGTGCGAGCAATATTTTGTCTCGTCATAGCAACATTTTACATAAAAAGGTTTTTGGTGGTATGGCCTTTTTCTACGGAACATTAATTTTGATCGTAAATTATTACAATATAACCAATAAAAATTAACGATTGATTCTTTAGGTTGAATGACTTCAATAACAGAATATATATCTTATAGTATGCTTCAATGTACTACATGTCGAAATGTAAATACAAATCAATAGGTAAATTCAGGTACATACCTACTACCTACCTATTATACCAGTGCTATCTTCCCCCCTTCCTTTCGTCAAGGGCATGCCAACAAAAGCGGACACAAAGTTTAGTTACAAGCTGTTTACCCAAATAATGTAGTCGTTTTGACAGTAGATAAACGAAAACCTTGTCCGTATTTGTACGCACCAAATAGACAAGCTTAATATGTTTACTGAATTTATCGCCATACGCCATTCGTCATGTCTAACTTGGTGACAAGAAAATATATTCATTCGTGTATATTTTCTATTTTAGATATAAGTATAACATTTTGTTTCTGTAATAATCTTAGATGTTTTGACTTCCTTTTAGTTCCTATCGTATCGGTCTATCTAAATCACTATCCGCGATCAAAGCAAAACGGTAAGTGTAAGTAAATGATCGCCATTCTGATGCTGATGATTTGATGATGATTTCAAATGATTGCTGCAGTACAGTGTACCTAAAAATCGTAATCACCTCACAATAGGCAGCCTTTTCCAACCTAAATACAGGTAACATTTGTCCACAGCGACCTATTTAGATAGGTGTCCTTAAAATCAATAAGACAATTAAAAATATTAAAATGCCAATCATTATTGAATTGATTAAGTAGGTATATAATACCTTAGCACTGACCTTAACCCATAGATGTCATGTTATATTGCACAATATCAATTGCAAAACCAACACAAATTAGATGTACCTACACTAGCGGCACGCTATGATGGCCGGTTTGACGTTTGTCCGCTCATGAAGTTCCGTATTAATTGATAACGACTTTGAAGGAAATAATTGTATTACTTTATTGACGATAGTGATGTGCAGAGATTCATAAATTTTATCGAATGTAGTTTTAGGTTTAGGACTCAAAATTTATTTATTAAATTGATTTCTAAAATGTATACAAGTGTAGAAAAATCAGTTTGCACCATTTAAGGGGTGAATGTACTTGTGAATATGAACAATTTTCACTATGTGGACAAACCTCTGAAATCGCAAAAAAATATCAGCTGTTTCATACAAAAGGTAAAATTTTTATTTTTATATGATATATACCACAACTCGGCATTTGGTTTTCTAAATTGAAAATTTTTAAAAATGGAATCTAATACGATCGTCACATAGGATCGCTGGCTAGCACAACTACTACCTCCGGCAAACTCGCGTCAATGCTCAATGCAAAACAAAGCAGTTTCGAATTGACGTTGCTTCGAAAAGTATAAACTGTCAGTGCAATGCGATTGTGATATAGTTTTGACCTGGCTTTGGATTTCAAATATTGATACTGCATTACTGTTGACCCTTGCTCGTTAATTTGGACTCTGTTCAAGCCCTTTGTTGTGGATTTCGTCGATATGACCGAACGTACGCAGAGAACTGTTCTAAATAGTCAGACACGTGAGTTCGTAATACGCCTTCGTAACTATTTCGATCGTGAAGCTCAAAATGGAGGGCCAATTTTACCTATAACGTCAGTGGTTGAACGCGTAGCTGATGCGCTTAATATTGGACAACGAACTGTTAGACGGATAACTAAAAAAAAATATGGCGAGACTGGCACAGAAGAAAATAAACTTCACACACCAAAAAAGAGAAAACGAGCAAAACCAGTCGTAGGCATCGATAGCTTTGATGCCGATGCTATCCGAAGACATGTTTACGGCTACTATTTACAGAAGGAGTATCCAACAAGAAAAAAGTTGGTGCATTCACTGAAGGAAGCTGGATTATTCTTCGGTGGGGAAAGTTCTTTAACGAAGATTTTGAAGACCATTGGATTTCGATACAAAAAATGTAACAAACGCAAAATATTGATGGAAAGATTTGATATAGCGATGGCAAGGTATACTTTTTTACGGCAAGTGAAAGAAATCAAAAATTGGCAAAATGTTGTGTTCTTGGATGAAACATGGCTTAATGCTAACCATACTGTAGGCCGTTCTTGGAACGATGACACAGCAGCATCTACTTCCAAAGTTCCTGTAGGAAAAGGATCGCGACTTATAATTTGTCACGCCGGAACCATCAACGGGTTTGTCGAAGGTTCTCTCATGGCTTTTGCGTCAAAAACCACTGGAGACTATCATGAAGACATGAATGGAGAAAAGTTTACTGAATGGTTTACCTCAATGTTGTGTAGCCTCCCTGAACCATCTATTATAATTATGGACAACGCCCCATACCACTCGATGCAAATTGACAAGCCACCTGCCCAATCCCAAAAGAAAGCTGATATCGTCGCATGGCTTCGTAAAAATGGCGTAGATGCAAACATGAATATGTTAAAAGCGGAATTAGTACGTCTTTTAAAAGAAAACAAACCAACCAAGATCCGATACGTCATTGACGAAATAGCATTAGAACATGGGCACAGAGTTATACGGTTACCGCCTTACCATTGTGAGTATAATGCGATTGAGTTGGTGTGGGCTCAAATTAAGGGATATGCTGCAAGACACAATACAGAACCCCCATTTACCACAAAAAAAATGCTAAAATTATTAGAAGAAGCTTGTGAACATGTGACTAAAGGAGACTGGGAAAAGGTTGTGAATAGAACTGTTAAATTAATAAGGGAAGATTATGAAAGAGATGTGAAAATAGATAATATTATAGAAAACGAACATATAATTATTAATGTAGGTGATGATAGCAGTGACGACAGTGAAAATAGTAGTATGGACGAATCTGATTAATTATGGCCTTTTGTGGCACCTTTTTTGGTATCTTTTGTATTCATATGTTTCTTGTGTGCATATAAAGTATGTATATTCATTTTCATTCAAATATTCAGTTCGTTCAAATAAATTAAATAAACATATACATTTTTGTTTTATTAAACCTATTTAATCAGGTACAAAAACAAAACTTAATTGTTTTTTGTTCGAGAATAAATTGACATTCCACATCACTATTGTAATGTGTCAAACCGGCCATCATAGCGTGCCGCTAGTGTAGCTATCTCTCATAATAATAATAATCATTTACAACTTCTTTAATATTATTAATCCTTCTTGACCTTTAGGTAGTAGGTACCTATACAAATATTTCATAAGTATTGGCGCATACATACAACTTTTACATCGACTAAACTGTTTAGTCGAGTTGTGTACTTTTCGTGAATTCCACACAACCAAACTATAATCAAAAGCAAATCGATACGGTTTTTTGATTTTTTTGTCGAGCAACTATCGTGTTGATAGTTTGCGCACATTCTATGATCGCAGTACATTCCTATAAACTTATGAAACACAACTAAATAGTTGTTCAACTAAAAGTTATATGTTTGCGCTAGGCTTAGGTACGGCGCATACATACAACTTTTACATCGACTAAACTGTTTAGTCGAGTTGTGTACTTTTCGTGAATTCCATACAATCAAAAGCAAATCGTATGGCTTTTGTCGAGCAACTATCTTGTTGATAGTTTGCGTACATTCTATGATCGCAGTACATTCCTATAAACTTATGAAACACAACTAAATAGTTGTTCAACTAAAAGTTGTATGTTTGCGCTAGGCCTTAAGGGTTGCCTCGATGCATTAATATATCACAGGTATTATCACTGTTTAAAAACAAATAACTAAGTAGGTAGAGGTACCTATGGATGTTTTATCGTTATAAGGAAAGCGACGAGGCCATGGGTTGCTTCTAGTTTTTTTTATATCTTAAGTTTAGATTTAAATGATAATTAATTAGTTTCGATCTTTTGTTTTTGCCTCATATTCTTATTAATTTAAAGTTAAGTTTTACACATCGACTAATTCAATATTAGCTAAAAAATTTATTTTTAAAATTAGATCTAAAATTATCGAAATTAAAACTTAATTCCTATTATAGAATACACATGTACACATGCACACATGTACACATGTATTCTATGTACTATAGAATAATAATAATAGCACACACACACACTTCACTTGCGTACTACTCTGTCCGTGGCTTACACTCGACTGAGTCCCCCCCCACCTAGTGGTGCCCGTATTTATGCGCCTCTATGTTTTGCGTCTACCCACTATTTGCTGTATGAGCAATGTAGACATTATGATGTCTACTGCCTATATACTACACCTATCAAAATTAAAACTAAAACTAATAAATTAATTTATTAAATTAGATATTGCATCAATTTTGATTGAAAGTAAATATATATCTGGGCAAAATAGACAACCCTAAGTAAGATTTTTAGATGTGCCTATTGAATTTGCCTATGGAAGCTATCGTTATAATAAATTTTGTAAGAATAATTATTTATTATTATCTGTACAAGTAGGTTTACCGGTTTACGGTTTAGGTGTTGAATCATACCGAAAAAACCTCAAAGTTATTGACATATGAAATAGAGTTACTGATTCTGAACAAATTCAAAAACTTTGTAAGTAAGTAGGTAAGTATATTTGCGGCATATCGCAGTGTTTTTCGGATTATCTCATAAATGCTGATGCGGCGCGGTTGTAAATTTCCGTACTAACAATATTAGCTAGGTACTCTTGCAAATTGCTATGGAAAGCCACCAGTGCAGCGGCATCGCAAAAACACCACAGACACCTTCACATATGACATATTTCGCAAAATATTTGGCTGCAAGCATTTATTCGGAATAAATAAAGGAATATTACACAGTTTTCGCCGTCCGCGTCGTGGCATTGCATTCCGCGGGATTAAGATTTTGAAACTCCACGCACGAACAATATCGACGATATTATTTTACAACCCTGTACTTAGGTACAGTTTTACAACTGTAGTTTTACAATAGTAAGTTTTACTAACGAACTCAGAGATTTTCATTGAATTAAATTATTAACTTGTTATCATAATATAATTTAATATAAATTTTTTTTTTTTTAAACCGACTTCAAACGCCCGCGCCACTACAAAGGTTATAATTTATTGTTGATATTTTAGAAACCGTTCGACCGATTTCAATAAAATTTAAATGGGACCATCTGGGAAGACCTGTGGGACCCTTTAAAACAAAAAAGAATTTTCCAAATCGGTTCAGAGGTCTTCGAG
This sequence comes from Oeneis ivallda, assembly GCA_029955525.1. Lineage (NCBI taxonomy): Eukaryota > Metazoa > Arthropoda > Insecta > Lepidoptera > Nymphalidae > Oeneis > Oeneis ivallda. Next base: position 8,053,674 of record JARPMR010000003.1, on the reverse strand, counting down.
TAGGTACCTAGTCGGTGAACATACTTGCATAAAAAAGAAATAAAAAAAGATTCCGAAGAATTAAGTATTAAAAATTAATTAATATATTAATTAACTCCTTTTTCAAATCGGTTAAAAATTTTTTTTGTTTTTTAAAGAGAAAAGATTTTTTTTTATGTTACAAGAAACTAATCTAATTACTATACAAATCATGCAATATCAAATCAAAAATTTTACATCTTTTTAAAATCTATACTATGTAGATCAGTAAGTAACTCTGGTATCTGAGTGCAGCAGACATTCACGTAAATAGTACTTACATACAGGTAAATCTTATGTTAAAGTTAATTACGTCCGCTACACACTTGAGTAGGTAAAATTTACAGGGGTAGAGTCCTCCTAACCTCAGTGTTTTTTATAACAAATCTTAGTACCAAATATTAATTAAAGACCCATAAATCGATATTCAGGAAAACCGACTTGGAGATATAGCCATACTTTAACATCACACATCATCAACATTTTCATGGAAACATTGTGTCCTTAAACATTTTTACCGATGAAAAGATGTCATCTTTTGTTTTTTTGGAAAATAAGTACTGCCACACTAGGTATATAAATTCTGTATTTTGGGTCCCGTTCGAAGTGGGTGGTCCATCGACGTGGCTGGAGACTTTTATTTGCAACAATATCAGGGGGTTTAGTTTGGCCGGACCAAGGTATGTTTTGTATGGGCTCAGACACGGGCCGTCATTTTCCGTCAATTAAAACCACAAAATTAGTTATGTATAGATCGATCCTATTCATATTAGGAAAGTCTTTGATAATAATTATTGAGTCAAGGCGAAAAATATATAGGTATATTATACCTAAGTAATTAGGTACTACTTAGGTATTGCATACTAATGCAAATGTCATTGACTGTTCTTCACGTTCCAAGTTATATTACGTCATTAGGGGCAGAATATTAGAGGTAGGTAATTACCACCATTAACATCTTTACCTACAGGCTCTTCTAAACAATAAGTTTTCGTTAATTTTACTCAGTATTCTTTAGGCATGTCAAGAATTATATTATTATTGTATTGAAAGGCTACAATTTAATATTATGGCTATTCGGCCAACCAGCCACCAAAGCACAGAATATATAATAGTACTGACGAAAGGCACTTTGCTAAAGGCACATTGCAATATAAAGTCCATAAAAAGTCGTACTAAGCTATTCGGTGTGAGGGTCTATACTTACTTATACCACACTTTGACTTGCTTGATCCATCGATCTTGGTCATCATAGCGCCCATTCACTGTTCATCTTCCATTTTCGTCCTTACCTAATCAAAAATTTCCTACATTGCCTACCGCGATTTACATTTTGTGCAGTTTCCCCTTTAAGCTGCATCGAAGAACTCGAGCCTCTAAATGACTCGTCTCTACAACGAACTATTGACAAAAAAGGCAGTTACATTCCTACTTTCATGAGTTACACCATGCATTTTACCATGATGTTATACAGTGTTTCGATACTCAAAAGAAACCTATCAAAGTTGTTGAAATATGATAACGCGTCAACTCTTCTGAGGTCGAAGTCAAACGGTAAAGTAATAACAAAAATTTTTTTCAGATGGGGCAACGCATTTATTTACCCGGTTATCAACTGGGCGAAACCAATACAGACGCTCGTCGTGGTGACTCTGACTGCATTGTTCCTGGCTCTAATGCACATCCTAACGGTGGGCATCGCTACAGCCCGCGACTTCATCGTCAGAAGATGTCTTCAGGACAAAAGTGGAGAGTATAATGATGCTTTCGAAGCGTAGCCAGGCTATTTTGATTTTAGTGATGGTTATTGTACGTATGTTACCAAGGACGATAATAAGTTTTTGCGAGTAGGTAGAACGAAATTCAACATATTTTGCAAGATGAATGTAACGTATAATAATAGCTATGGTGCTATGCTATTGAATGTACTTAAAATTATAACATGACCACGGAAACTTGAAAAGATTCGTAACTACCATGAGAAAAGCGTACGTCACGTCGTCGAGCTACTGTTTCAAGGAGTAACGATCAGATATTGCTTGGAAACTAGTCAACTTTACGTTATTATATATTTTGTGACGAGAGAAACAGCTGAAAGTTTGAACTCAAAGACGTAGGTACACTAAAAATACCTGAAAATGCAGATTGAAATTTAACTTGTTAGATTAGTTATGTATTTAAGACGTTTTCGTGCTTTATTTAACTATAATTAATTATTAATAATAGAAGACATACGTCAATTTTGCTGAGTTGGGTTGAATAGGTAATAATAATAAATCATGATCATAAAACAATGATGGAACACCAGTTGAACCTTAGAGTGGACACACAAACTATCTGGTTATAAAGAAGGTATCAAGAGTGCTAACAATAAAAATATAATATTATGTGTAAATAAATAATAAAATTATTTGTGGATATTTTCTTTGGTCGAGTTTAAAAATCAAATTAAATGAATATTTATACAAACAGAGAGAGAGAGAGAGAGAGAGAGAGAGAGTGATGCAAAGTTTCATATCAATCCAACATGTAATTTCTAAATTGAAGCAAAGCTTTTGTATAGAATCTCTTAAAAAGTAAACTATGTATAATCTGTATATTATATAAAGTCTTAGTTTCCAAGAACCACATTGTATAACTTAACAATGTGCTTTCAAAAACACGATAGTTCTTACCTATATTTTAAAGTTTAAAAGAATTATGAAATTATGACCGACGAGTTATATCGGCAATGAACTACAAGTTGTAGGCCTGTAGGTAGTACCTACTACCTACAACTATAACTAATAAACCCACAAAGCAACGAGTAGAGTATTTGATTTCAAAATCAAATTCAAAATTATTTATTTCATGTAGGCCAACTTGTGGCTCTTATGACAAGTCAGGAATCTACCACCGGTTCGGTCGGAATTCTGATTCTGCTGAGAAGAGCCGGCAAGAAACTCTTTTCAAAACAAAAAACCGGCCAAGTGCGAGTCGGACTCGCGCACCGAGGGTTCCGTACTCCAAAAGTAAAAGTAAAACGATAATATTATATTCATTTGCTTATTTATCGTTAACTTTGTTTGTAGAGGTTTATTGTTAATATAAAAAAAACTATGCTAGTTAGAGCGTTGCTTTTATTTTTCCTGTAAAATATACATAAACCTCTATTGACCATAATTATTTCAGATTTTTCGATTGGTAAACTTCGGAGATAAGGGGGGGGGAAACGGTATTTTTTTCGACATTTTGGCCGATTAATCAAAAACTATTATATATAGAAATAAATAAAAAACTGTTTTAGAATGCACAAGTGAAGGCCTTTCATATGATACCCCACTCAATATAGTTATCTTACTTTGAAATTTCAAACCCCCGATTTTCCCCCTTTTTTAATCAAACTAAAATAATTTTCGCGTTGCTTTTATTTTTCCTGTAAAATATACATAAACCTCTATTGACCATAATTATTTCAGATTTTTCAATTGGTAAACTTCGGAGATAAGGGGGGGGGGGGGGGGGAACGGTAATTTTTTCGACATTTTGGCCGATTACTCAAAAACAATTATATATAGAAATAAATAAAAAACTGTTTTAGAATGCACAAGTAAAGGCCTTTCATATGATACCTCACTTAGTATAGTTATTTTACTTTGAAATTTCAAACCCCCGATTTTCCCCCTTTCTTAATAAAACTAAAAATAATTTTCGATTTTTCTTTATTCCAATAATGTTGGGCCACTATTATACACAACTATGCCAAATTTCATGTCGATAGCTTTAATAGTTACTGAAATAATCGACTGTGACAGACGGACGGACGGACGGACGGACGGACGGAGAAAGTCTCACCATAAGGGTTCCATTTTTACCATTTTGGTACGGAACCCTAAAAAGTTACAAAATGTACCTAGCTTGTCTATCTTGTGGACAGCTGAAGCAAAGTCGATTAGAATAGACCAGAAGGATTTAAACTTCTACAAGTGCTTTCGTGTGTATGCATAATATTATAAATGAATCTACCACTGCACTGGTTCGGAATGGTACATACAATTGAATACATCAGACAGTTCACCTGTTATAATCGGACACAATATACCTAAGTACCTATTGGTATTGTTATGATTAGAGTTTGCTTTAGGCTTTAACATTTTATTATTAATGGACTTATAAAACATACTGTGATTCTAGTTAAGATTTGTAATTTAATCAAAGTATTAGGTAGTGCAATTTGGTGTGAACGACCTTATTGGATACGACTGTGGGATTCCGTGATTGCAAGAATATGATCTTGCGTTTATCAAAAAAATTTAGTACCTACTTGCAAAATTTATCTTTAAAAATTACCAAACAGGTGATTAACCATACCAGGAAAATTATTATCGATTAAACCAATCGATTTTACAGTCATTTAAAACAAGTCTTAGAACTTCAACTAATTTCATTTTATTTATTCCGAAAATATCCGAATCCTTTAAGATACATAAAATATGTAGATACATAAATCTCAACAAACTGGGATTTAATTGCATATCCGTTCGATAACGTCATAAAATTCAGCAAAATTGCACTACCTACTCCGATCATTGTATTATTGTAGCGTGATATTGATGTACCTATACTGCTTTCTATCTATAATATAATAAAACTGTAACAGGTCCAATTCTGTACATTGAAGATATTTTGAAAATTTTTGTTTGACGGCACTCTATAATCGATACTGAAGCCAAAACATTTTTTTTTTAATTTTTTGTCTGTCTGTCTGTCTGTCTGTCTGTCTGTCTGTCTGTCTGTACCTTGGCCGCGCATCACGCCGAAACTACTGGACGGATTTAAATGAAACTTGGCACGATTTAAGTTAATACTACGAGGTATAATATAGGATACTTTTTATCCCGAAATTCAGCACGGTTCCCTGGGGAGAGGGGCTGAAAGTCCAAATGGGTATTTCGCTGTAATTCATTAAGGCGTATTCCGATTTAATCCATTCTTTTTTTGTTAGAAAGCAGGTTCTTTAGAGATTGTCCTGTAATTATTTCAAGGTCGTCAATTTCGTAGTTCAGAAATTATAGACAACACGATCTTCAGTATAATGTCCAAATAACTTGAACCCCGGAATCTACAAGATACTTTGAATGAACGGCTCATCTTAAGCTGGCAAGCGTACTTTATCGTATATAGCCATCGTGGATAGCCCTATTTTGTCAAAGTCAAACTACTCCAAAGGCGTCAGATTTTGCCAAACGATCATTATACCTACATACTACATAGTAGGTATGGATGTAATACATCGTATGGACTTAATGCTACAGTGTTTTCCTATGCAATTTAATATTCTAATCATACTAATATTATAAATGCGAAAGTGTGTTTGTTTGTTGGTTTGTCCTTCAATCACGCCACAACAGAGCCACGGATCGACGTGATTTTTTGCATGGGTACTATAGTTGAGGACATAGACTACTTTTTATCCCGGAAAATCAAAGTGTTCACGAGGGATTTTAAAAACTAAATCCACGCGGACGAAGTCGCGGGCATCAGCTAGTACTTAATATTTTTGTAGGATGCCTAGGTAGTAGGCACGTAGATAATGTGTATCGAAACTTAAAAAGAATACGCTGATCGAATGTAGTGCGTAAAGAGCCCTAAGTCAGCAGTTCAACATAGGTACACGTAGTGATTAACCAAGTACTTAATACAATATCTACCTACAAATTTTTTGTGATATATACTTTTCTTGCAAGACGTGATACATTACACGACACTTTTTGAGGTGGTAAGCCTTGTGTGTTTCATTTTATCATATTTATGAATGAATGAATGAATGAATTTATCAACTTGATTTCTTGAGAACGTGGTGATGGGTCGATACTTTAGACTGAGCTCAACCCCTATGTCAATAACATCTCTGTCGTGGAAGACCATTAATATGCCTGCAAAGAAAATGGAAAAATGATCAAGAGATCCCTGGAGGTTTAAAAGTCCATGTTGATTCCCATTTTTAAAGAAAAAAATCTGATTACATGGACCTCTCGTATATCAATCAGTATCAAAAAACCAAAACCAACACCTCTTCATTTTCACTGATCTAATGGAAAATGGCGATGTAGTCTATAATGGTAGCGGGCTAACTTGGAAGATGGTATGGCAGTTTTAATTTAACCCATACCCATAATAATCGGTTTCTACTTTCTACACATCTGCATCATTGAGAGCTAAATCGCTTGGTGGCACATACCTATTTGACTGCAGTATGGCAAAGCCTCCAACCCGTTTAAAATTTGTCAGTTATTATTAATTAACAGCTTACGTTAAATTCCTAAAATAAATTTTTTTCATATATATCTGTCATAATTTTTCATTTTTATTTAAGTATTAATCACTAAGTAAGTAATTATATTTTATTGATAAGTTTACAATTCATTGAGCTCCTGCAAAGTAATAGTAGATTATTAACCAAGAGGATAAAGCAGTGTCTTCTGTCGCGGGTGACGATTTAAATCGCGAGCGTAACGAAGGACTCCAGGTTTACTCCCGAGCGTAGCGAGGGTGTTAAAAACTTAAATCACGAGCGAAGCGAGGGATTTAAGACGAGTCCTGAGTGTAGTGAGGGATTTAAGTTCACCCAAGACTAAGACAGCTTTATCGCCGAGGAAAATACTCTACTTTTCGTACCATTTGCGAAAAAATTAACACAATAATAATATGAGATAAGCATTTATTAAAAATAATGACAATTAAAAGTAAAAGTTAACATTCGAAACATTGGTCCAATTATTGATAGAGAGAGTTACATTTTTGTTTGATACATTTATTGTTGATGAGTTGATTTGAGTATTTCTCTGTTCTTGCGTCTGACCATTTGCACTGATGGAATCCGACAATTCACTGTCACTGTCGCTTTGATTTAACATCGTAACGTATTTTTAGAACATTAACTTATTTATAAAAATAAATTAAAATAAACTTAACGTTTAGGCCTAGCGCAAACATACAACTTTTAGTTGAACAACTATTTAGTTGTGATTCATAAGTTTATGGAAATGTACTGCGATCATAGAATGTGCGCAAACTATCAACACGATAGTTGCTCGACAAAAAAATCAAAAAGCCTTACGATTTGCTTTTGATTGTATGGAATTCACGAAAAGTACACAACTCGACTAAACAGTTTAGTCGATGTAAAAGTTGTATGTATGCGCCTTACCTTATGTATTTGAAGAAAACAAAAACGCGGCAAATTCCTAGACTAATCGACCGAGCGAAGCGAAGGTCTTTGAGTTAACTAGAGCGATTTGCACTTATCCGTCCGTCCGTCCGTCCGTCCGTCCGTCTGTCAGAGCCTTATAACTTTTGAATTACTGAACGTAATTACTTCAAATTTAGATATAATATGTAAACCGATGGCCTCCAGCCGAAAATGGCTTAAAAAGTTATAAAAATCTTTATTTCAGGGGGGCTCTCATAGAAGCGAATGCGAAGTAAAAAAAAAAATATCGCGTTACATAAAATTGTTACGTATCATTTTAAAGATAATTTTGAACTGAGTACAAAAATATTTTTTTTTTAATTTTTCCCTTAAAATTGACGAAATGGGGGGCTTTCAAAGTGGCGATTTTATACGCTCGCTTGAAGACGCTCCCTAAGAAAATCCGCTATGGATTTTCAAACTGATTTTATGTTTTTAGGTCACTTATATCCTGTACTTGAACAACAAATACTAAAATTATATGAATATTATAAAGAAACGAGATTATTTAATTTTTAATGTACATCAGTAATTCATATAGCATCAACATAGCTTCACAATAATGCTAATAGATGGCGCAGTCAGTAACTATTCCCATGGAACTACGAGTTACGACTAACGACCTATCCCAAAAACAGTTTTGCGTCGACCATTATTATTTAGTTACTTATTATAATACAATAATTGTATTGTAATTTTTTTTGTACCATATTATTCAACTAAAATTATTTTTTAGTTAAATTTTAGTTAAATATTGTATATTTTCTATTCGCGTCGATAGATGACGATTTGTACAGATGCCCGTAACCCGGTTTCACTCGTTAGTACCTACATAATAATTCAATGTTTTCACTAACGTTCCCTAACCTTTACGGGCTACCTATAAGTTAGGTGATTGATGTTTTCTGTCAACTTATTTATCACGATCCTGTACGGGACACCTAAAAGGATATTGGGACGGATGTTAGGACTTAGGATTGTATTTAGGAGCTACCTACGTTAAGAGACTCCTACTTAGGGGATGATTTAGGTATGTTTGGTGAAAACGGGCATAATAATAATGTCAGTTTTGGTTATCATGTATCGATTGAATGAATAATCATGGGATACCGTTACCGCGAGGTCTCAGTTCGGGGCGAACAACTAGTATTTTTTTGTCGGAAAAGCAAAGGCATCAAGCTCATACGGTCTCGTCGGTTTTCGTAATTTTATTTAATAATCATAACTGCATAATAAATGCGTATTCCTTTTTCAAAAAGATGTATAATGCTTTATATACAAACTCAATGGTGTAAACACAGATGTAGTTCAGTATAAATTTCGGTAAGTATTCCAAATTTAAATCACATTCTCCCCCTAGAGGATGAATGAAATTCAGTACAATTTTCTTTCCCTGTTTTTAACAGATTAAAAATGACTATTGTTATGTTCGCTTTTTGTGGCACAGAATGTTACTTTTTTGAGCAAGTGGTACGAAAAAGTAATTATACTCATCAGATAGTTATTTAGATAAGATCATCAGCATTCCGATATTTATTAAACTTTCGCGTAATAGGAAACATATTAAGTATTTCATATTATAGTACCTACTACACCACTTGGTACACTCAAGTCACGTTCATTTGAAATGTTATAATAATGATTAATATATCTGATAACACAATTTGATACCTACATGAGTCATTATCAGTTATGCTAAAATATACATAACCAGGAAACATCGCTAATCTATTTGGAGCTTATTAGATCATCTAATAAAATTTTCAAAAATATCTCGTCTGTTCTGGGGCAGCTCCCCGCTATTTTAGGTGAGTTGTGGACTGTGGTGTACATGTGTATATAGGTATTTAGAAAAGTAAACTTTAACTCACTCTGCCACTTTGCATTTGGGCCAGCGTTTGAAGGACTATAGCCTAAACTCTTTTCTGAGAAGGGAGCTGCTCCGGAGTGAGCCAAATTTACGAATGCAAAGTTTAACATATTTTGGAGCAGTTTAGAGCTACATTATCGATGTATTTAATCGATAGGAGTATTTAAGTTGGTTAAAAACTCAACGACTTACGACGAGCCTTATACAAATAAAACTAAAATTGAAGTGTATGATTGTGATTTCGAAATAACTGCCTCTTATTTATCTCTCATAACAACGATAGCATAACCCAAGTACTCCGAGATATTTTTTTTTATTTTTGTCTGTCTGTAAAAAATATGTTTGACAAAACATTGACAAGAATTTATTTGTACATGCTAATCTTAGGAACGGATTTTGACGGGACTTTCGCAAGAAAGTAGATGATTGTAGGGTACAAGAAATGACACAGGCTACTTAACAGACTTTCAAAAAAGCATGATGTAAGTATAAGTTTTATCTAAGTACGGTACCTAATTACCTACCTATGTAGACTGATTGGTGAACACATCGATGGCTGCACCTATAGTAATTTATATTACATTGTAGGTGCAGCATTTATTAATCCGCAATATCAAAGAGCTTTCACGAGATTTTGAACAATCTAGGTAAATCCACTCGGTATCTGATGACTTTTGTGAACAAAGTTACAAATAATCAATAGTTGTAACATAAGTCCATCGCATCGATCGCAAATCTTATCAGTATTTAATCATAGCAGCAGACAGCAGATAAGTTTCGTACAATTAGTATTTACTTCTGACAGTCACTCCGAAATGAAAAAACGCTAGTTTATTGTGAAGTGACAAGGAAATAAGAGTTCAGTAGAGTGCTCAAAAATGGGTGTAATAAAGAACTACTTTAAACAACAGTTCCAAACTAGCATGTGGACATTACAATATGAATCAGTATCAGATTTCTACTTAAGCTCTTTCCAGAGAAATCTTTCACCCTTACCTTCAATTTTCATCAGAGGCTTCCTATTCTTGACTTGCGTCGCCATTGTGCTAGCGTCGATTATACTTACGTCATTATACGGTGCTGGACCATACTGGCCAATTTATCTAACTCATTGGGGTCTCGTGTTTATTACTATCGCAAGTGGTTTTGGATTTGCAATAGCTGTCATAGCATACCTCGATGGATCCATCGGTAAGTTAATAAATACTCGTATACCTAAACCAAAATGAAATATAAAGTGTACTTCATATTTCATTTAAATAAGAGCAGTACCTACTATTACTGCTGCCCAGAACTCTGATCTCCTATTCGGGAGGTTGCGGATTGGATCCCGGGCACGCACCCCTGACTTTTCGAAGTTATGTCAATGTGCATTGAATCAATTAAGTATCACGTGCTTTAACGGTGAAGGAAAACATTGTGAAGAAATCTGCACACCTGAGAATTCTCCATAAGGCTGGAATCACACCTGGGTGCATCGATTCGCATTTTGTCCATGCAAAACTGTCATTTTTCATAAAGTCGTGTACGCATCAATTCGGCTTTTCGATGCGTACACGACTCTATAAAAATTACAGTTTTGTATGGACAAAATGCGAATCGATGCGCACAGATGTGATTCCAGCCTAATTGTTCTCAAAGGTTTGCGAATTTGAGGTGTGGTCACCACCAAAAAACCTGCGCTCAGTAATGGACCGTTGACGGTAAGATGATTTTAATTACTTGGTTATCGGGATGAAATAAACTTCTAACTTATTTTATTTACTGGAATCCAACATTACCTAACTTTCGTCCAAATTTCGTTTCTCGTTAGGTACTCTAACTTTTCGGAGTTAAGTGCTTTGCAATTATATATCATTAGTCTCTAACGGTCAACAAAAACATCATGACGAAAACTGTATGCTTGTTTTCCGTAATATCACTTCACAAAGGTGTTTAAAGTCAGCCAATGCGCACTTGGCCCGCGTGGTGGACTAGCATGGCATAAACTCTTCTCGTCATGAAAGGAGAGCCGTGCCTTGAAGTGATGATGAATATAATTATATTGATCTACGAAATATGTAGGTATGTAAAAGAGGTACCTGTATACACTTATAAAGTCTTGCCTGGTTATTTACTTTCAGATGATACTTTTGGACTGCCATGGTATGTCAAGGTGTACTGGGCGTCGTATAATATAGCGATCCCATTGGCATTGTTCATCACTATTTTCTATTGGATATTTTTATCTGATGTCAGTAAGTAGTTTGCATATTAAGTGCTTATATTATAATATAATCATCATAAAGATATGTCTAAAGAGCATAAAACGATTGCCTTAGTTACCATCCATATTATCATACATATAAAACAATTATCTAAATTGGGTATTGAAACACAAATTGATAAAGCTTTCCAATAACAAACCAACTTTACGGAAAAACTACTGTTCTAAATAATAAGTACCTACCATCTAGCTCTTTGATTTGATTTTCAGTATATAAAGTATCTTATGTAAGTATATGTCCAGAATATAAACTATCTTTGTTCCCAATTTTGTTAAAATCGATTCAGTAGTCATTAATAGTCAGTTCATGCAAAGGTGACATACAGACGGGTTGAGTTACTTTCGCATTTATAATATTAGGTTACGGACAGGGATAACCAACTCAAATCTCTGGCATTTTCGAATTTTATGAACATGTTCACCAGGTGAGGATTTCGCCGTGAACGAGGTTCTGGACATGTTCATTCACGCAGTGAACAGCGTCCTGATGGTCATCCTTCTGTTCACCGCGCGCCAACCCTCCAACGCGCTGCACTTCTACTTCCTCATCGTGCTCTCCATAGTGTATAGTATATTCACCGTGATATATTACGCTGCTGGAGGCACTGATCCGTAAGTTATTGAATCCATTTGCCCGTTTTCTGGTTGGTACCATTACTAAATCTGGCATTTGGCATTTGCTAGTTATCGATGATTTATTTGACGAAAAGTGAAAGATTTCTTCAAAAAACGCATACACTTCTTGACATCTTGCAAATGAGATATTATATTGTGTGATCAATTAAGAATATAATAATTAAATTTTAGTTGTACCCACCCATTCAATATAGAATAGTAATTGATAAATAGTTTAAGTTATGTCCTGACATTGGTAAACTGTATGAGCTTATTATATTTGTAAGACCTATATTGTAACACAGTTTATGCAACTTATATCAAATAAACAAATAAACAAATAAATCGTCTACTACGCATCACGTAGAAAACCCAAATGCAACATCTTTTCTAAGTTATTTTCACCTGAAGGTGTTTTACCTAATTGTGAGTAATGATTACCTAATTTAGCTTAGATGGTCCCTATTGAATTGTATTTTAGAATGTTGGTGAGAATCGGCATTAGTTTATCAAAACTATAGCCATCGACCGACACGTTCACTGCTGTATACTTTATGTTTCTTCTAGGGACTTCCACACGTTGCGGTCTTGCGCGGCTTGTATCCAGCAGCTTCTGCGACTCTTTTGATGTACTCCGTTATCCTAATAGTTAACCTAAACAGTGTAGGGTCGAGGGTCTTTTCGGTTCGAGGTCGCCACTCTAGCACCTCCTTAGGCGACGTTTTCGCATAGGCGTGGCGTTGCGCTTCTCGCGGCGCGTCGAGTCGCGTGAGCGGTCGCGCGATATGGCCAAGGTATGAGGGCGAGCGAGAGCGAGCGAGCGACGCGCCGCGCGACGCGCAACGCCACGCCTATGCGAAAACGTGGCCTTAAGGCGACGTTTTAGCATAGGCGTGGCTTCGCGCGGCGCGTGCGGCGTCGTGTAGCGGCGGGCACCGCGGCGTTCGCCGACGCGGGCACCGCGGCGGGCAGCGCGGCGGGTACCGAGGCGACGCACAGTGGGTCGAAACAGCTATATGAGGTACATAGGATTTTTTGTTACAAATTCCATTAAAAAAAAATACTTTTCGAAAGACCTTGTCATTCTAATGAATAATTGTTATTAAACGTTTTTCTCTAAAACTGATAGTTTGCCCGGAAAAAAATATTTTCAGTTTTTGTTGTATATGGAATGAAACAGAAACTGCTAAAAGCTAATAATAAGCTGATGCCCGCGACTTCGTCCGCGTGGGTTTAGTTTTTAAAGTACCTCGGGAACTCTTTGATTTTCCGGGATAAAAAGTCACTCTTGGGTCCTCAACTATTCCCATGTAAAAAATCACGTCGATCCGTAGCTCTGTTGCGGCGTGATTGAAGGACAAACCAACAAACACACTTTCGCATTTATAATATTAAGTATGATTATCTAATTTTTCACTGTTTGTAATTATTAGTTTCCAACAACAAAGACAGTTTAGCTAAGGAGATACATTAGATACATAATAAAATGAATTGTTAAAAAGAAATAAAGAAAGCTATATTTTGAATGTTTTATTTTTGTAGAGCCTTTGTTTGAATTCACGTTATTTTAATATAATTTACAGTTTTAATCTATGAAATATCCTTTTTTAAGTGCTTAACTTATAAGTTTCTCTTCGATGAACTAGTGATTTAAAGTTAATTTCAATATTTATTAATAGAATTTTCATGCAGCACATTATTTTGGTCAAATATTTGATAATCCACGACATTATAAAATCAATAAAAATCTTTTTTTTTTTAATTTCGGTTACTAATAACTTTTAAACGGGCAAGTTTGGGTGCAAGCTGATAACATAGAGTTATAGCCAATAAGCCAAAGAATAAGAATAAAGTAGTTTTAAAGCAAGACCTTTCAAGACTTGGCCAAATTTTAGCAGTTTCTGTTTCATTCCATACAACAAAAACTGAAATTTATTTTTTTCCGGGCAAACTATCAATTTTAGAGAAAAACGTTTAATAACAATTATTCATTAGAATGACAAGGTCTTTCGATAAGTATTTTTTTTAAATGGAATTTGTAACAAAAAATCCTATGTCCTATAGCTGTTTCGACCCACTGTACGTCGCCGCGGTGCCCGCCGCGCTGCCCGCGTCGTCGCCCGCCGCGTGCGACGCCGCGTGCTCCGCCGAGTTCAACGCCGACGCCTCTCTGTAAACGCTCTCATACTTCGCCATATGTTTGAGCTTCACGCGCGACTCGACACCGCACGCGCCGCGCGACGCCACGCCTATGCGAAATCGTCGCCTAAGACCTTCAGACTGAGTGTCAATCCATTACCATTGTTTAACTTTATTGTTGACTCAGGTTATTCAATGTTCTCGATATTATGTCTAATTTGATCACAGCTCTCTCACCCGCTGACAGTGCGTCAGTGACCGACAGTAATATTGCGAATTATTTCCATACGTACCTACCTGGAATATGTCTACACATAGTTATATGTACCAGCAAGTGCTTCTTCTTATTCTCTTCAATATATTTTATTTATTCTTATTTTCTTTGAAATTAATTTAGAAAGAGGAAGAAAGATGAAAACTGAAAAATCTTTTTCTTTTACAGGTTCGGACACACTTTCATATACCCTGTATTGGATTGGTCCAATCCAGGATCGTCAGTGGTCATGATCGTTATTTCCATTGTAATGGTCACAGTGATCCACTTCATCACAGTGCTGCTGGCTGTAGCGAGGGACGCCGTCGCCCGCTCTTGTGGAAACGAGAATAATTTTGACCTAGCCTATTAATACTCTCATAATATACAATAGAAAGTAGATATATAGGTAACTAAATATAATTTGACATTAAAATATATAAATAATTTAATTATTATATTAAAAAAATATGTACCATCTCCCAAACCGTTCGCGCTGGAATGACGAAATGTGCCCAACGCTAGAGAGTTGCGTTGGCCCGCTATAATGGTCAAACAGCAAACTAATACTTAGGTACATAAAATGTTAGCCAACGTAAAGGTGTTAGGTAAAAGTTAGGTAAGGTACCTACCAGCCTTCCGGTCACCTGTAGACTCTATGAGACAGAATGACAGCTCCTTAAAAAAGAATCTAGCTAGCATCCTCTCCCCATGACCCCAGGGTTGGTTTATTTAAACGCGACTTGGTTTATTTAAACTTCTCAATCCACAATTATCATAAATCGAATATCTCGTAATAAATGATGGAAAAGTGGAGGGAGTGTAAATATCTATTTATACCTAGTCTTATATATTATATTATCTTCTTTCTTCACAGCTAATGAAAGCAGGTAAACTGCCCAATTCTCGTATAGATCCTACTTAGCACAAATTCTGTTAAACCTACTTACTTATTAGAAATGTAACTGCTCGAACTAGAATAAGATAAATCTATCATACGTAGATATACTTATTTATACGAGTCTGACACAGATTACCCCATCTGTGGAGCTTGACCTATATATTATATATACATATATTTGTGTATACATAACATACAATAGATTACCAAAAGAGAACTACGTATTTGTAAATATTATGAATATTAGGTTTTATAAATAAATTATTTTTTATTCTTTGTTATGAAAACGCTTGCCATTTTTTTCATTTATATCTACATTATATAATCTACTTAACAAATACCTAACAAAATATAAATGTTTATGGTATCTTAAAAACTTATTAGCAGTATTACGTTTATACCACACTCCAGAGTTGGCAGCAGCAGTCACATGCGAGTTGCGACATGCCTTATTTGAATGAGAATAAAAAAGCAAGCTCATCGATGCTTAGGTACAGGTAATACGAATGCATCTTAAAGGCAATAAATTGCTGGTCCAAAGGCCTGCTAATTTATAATATGGGTTATTACTAGTCACAGCTGCAGGAGGTTGAAATACTTTAGGTAATAACGTTTAAAGCGCAATTAATGTTAAAACGACATTACGCATACGAAAATTAAGATAAATAATTTCGACATTGTATCTTTCACAAGCTGGTCAAGCCATACCATTTCTAGTAACAGGACGAGAGTCAGGGACTGATGGCGGTGGATAGTGCACAACTGCACGTTTTACTACACAAACTCTGGTTTGGTGAATTGTAAGGCAAAATAAGTACGTTCCTTGTATGTCAGGGACTTCCGCAAAGAAGTCTTTGAACTATAGACAGACTTCCTGTTTCTATATAATCTACATCAAATAGGTGAGTTCCGCATCAATAACTTATTATGAGTTAGATATCCATGAGTATTACATTAACAACATAATATCTACAACCTCCAAAAAATACGGATTAAACTAAAAATTATCAGTGTTTACGAGGAATAAGGAAACAAATGGCTTATAGCACCAACAGTTAAAAAACAAAAAGCTAATTACAAAAAAAATTGAAGCTATGATTAATAGGTATTAGGTTTAATTCTCGAAACTCCTTCCAAAAGAAATCAAAGAATATGTACAAACGGATAAGATTCAGAACCCGAAACTAGATTAGAATTTGGCATCGATAGACGTATTGAGTCACACGATAATGCAACGCGACACGATACGATAACTGATAACGCCCTACAGGTGTGGTGTTAGTGTGCCATTAGCAACCATGAGTGCCATAAAAAAATATTTTAAGCAAGAATGCAAGTTGCTAATGTTAGGCTTGGAACACTCAAAGCCTTCAGATTTTTATACCAGCGTGTGGCAAAACACCCGTTCAGCGGTTCCACTTTTAATATGGAGAGCGTTGCTTTTACTAACATCCGTGGGGATAGTAATAACCTCGTTCAGCTTTTACATAATAAGCCCTTTTTCCTTTGGATATTGGTTTATTTATTTGACACATTGGGGCCTGATGCTGATGATTGCCTCCACTGGATTTGGAGTTGTTACTTCCGCTCGTGTTTATATTTATGGACCCATAAGTGAGTATGTCTTTTTAATATTGTATGTAATTTCTCCATTTTCACTCGTTTATAAGGGTTTCAAGTTTTCAAAAAAAAGTTTTAATGAAGGACTCTTTTAAAACCTCAAATTAAAAAATACTTTAAACTATAAAACATTTTCTAAATTTTGATAATAATTGTTAATAATAATAGTTGTTAGCTTATTCCTAAGAATAAGCTAAAATATATAAATAGCTATTTTCTAAAACAATATTATATACCTTTATTGTTTTCTTTAGTATCTAGACATTAGGCACACGATGAAAAACATGAAATAAAACAAAACTTCATCAGCTACGTTAAGCTTAGGTTCTCTTAATTAGTATTGCTCCTGTGACTGCAACCTGTTGTCAGGGTTATTTACTATAAGTAGATGATGCCTGCGATTAAGGTTTTTTTTAATTCCCACGGGAACTGTAATTTTCCGGGATAAAAAGTAGCCTGAGTGTTAATTCTGGGTATGGGCTATCTCCATTCGTTGTAACGTGAAAGAGTAACATCCATCCATCCATCCTCATAAACTTTCACATTTATATTAGTAGGATTTTAAGAATATAATATTTTGTCATTTGCGATTAAAATTAGCTTTTATTGGAAACACAATATTGGCTATATTTTTTGTAACAGGCGCTGATTTGAGCTTGCCTTGGTACGTGAAGACGTTCTGGGTGCTCCACAACGTTGCCGTACCTGTTGCTTTTCTCATCACCGTGTTCTACTGGGCGTTGCTCTATAATGGTAAAATTAATTAATATTTTAGTCTCCTCACTTTATGATTTTTCTAAACTATTTGGGTGAGCGTCCAAGTTGGTCGACCCATTATTGGGACTACGGGTAATTTTTTTTCCCCGTAGACTCACGATGAAATATTAATATCGATAAGGTACATAGCTTTAGCTGAGAAAACGTATGTATAATTTATAATTATTAAAAGGGTGAATTTTATAATGGTAAGTCTAAATACTATTATTTAGACAGACCCTAGTAGGTAGGTACACGATACAGGTACCTAAACGATATTATTTCGATTTTTTTAAATAGTGTCTGTTTAAAAAAACAATCGTGCTATTTATTTATATTTTATGAGTTTTTGCGCGCAACTTTTTTGTTCATTAGAATTTGTCGCTGATATGTTCCAGTTGATTTTCAAGAGGAGATGGACCGCGGCCTGGACATCGCGGTGCACGCCGTCAACACGCTCATGATGCTGCTGCTGCTCGCGAGCTCCTCCCATCCCACCCGCTTGCTGCACTCGGCACACCCCTTCCTCTTCGCCCTCACTTACGTGGTGTTCAGCGTCATTTATTACCTCGCCGGCGGAATCAGTCCGTAAGTACCTACCTACATAAGGCTTCTTTCACCAACGCGGCTACGCAACGGCGCGCGGCGGTTTCACCAACGTAAAATACGTCTTATCCGCGCATAAAGATATTCCTCGGTTATACGTCACTCGACGTTGGTGAAATCGGCACAAAGGTTTTTATTTTTACACCACTTGAAAGTAACTATACATCAAGCCCCAGAAAGAAACAATCCGCTACTCTCCGATGCATAAAACGTCGTCTTTATCAATCATGCATAGGTATGTGATATGTTTTGTTGCTTATTGCGACAGAGAGGATGCTCTACGAATCCAAAGCCAGCTTAGTCTTTCTAATATTTTAAATGCGAATGTTTGTGAGGATGGATGTATGGATAGATGGATGGATGTTTTACTCTTTCACGCCACAACTAATGAACCGATTTGGCTGAAATTGGTAACTTTTTATCCCGGAAAATTACAAAGTTCCCGCAGAAATGAAAAAACCTTAATCCACGCGGACGAAGTCGCGGGCATCATCTAGTGTATTTATACGTCCACAGCTGGACAAAGGTCTCTTGAATGGAGTCCCACAGGTCTCGGTCTTGTGCCGCCTGTAGCCAGTGGCTCCCTGAGAATCGTCTCATGTCGTCGATCTACTTGATGAGGGGACAACCAACTCTCCGGTGCGGGGGTACCACACGAGTACTTTGGGACCCCAACGACCATCAGTTCTAACTATGTACCCAAACTTATAATACACTATATCTATTTACATCTAATCGTGTAAATATTATGCAAATATTCCTTGAGTATACTCTAAAGATGCTCTAAGCGAAGTATTTTGTAATTCAAGCAGACAAAGTCGCGGATGTAAAATTCGAGCGCAGATCGGCCTAGCTAAGGACGCGCTAGTCTTTGCCGAAGGCTATTATCATAACCAACATCAGGGCTTTCTTTGTTTATAAATACTTACCGATCGATGAGAACAATTGATTCCATACCTAATATAATAACAAACCAGTGGCCTCGTCTACTAATCACGATTATCCGCTTCTTTCCACACGGAATGTTCACATGCGATGATGATGATGTTACGTAGTAACATGAGAACATTTCGTTGTTTGATGTGAAGTGCCCTAGAAGTGCCTAGAACCTTTTGTGATGACCTATACCTACCTACCCCGCAGCGGTACGAATGCCTGTTACCAGCCCAACTGTGACAGTTGTGACATAAACCAACTTTGATCTCTTCTGAGTATAAATTATACTCAAAGGATTATTACACCTTGACTTTTTTTCTTTTAGATTAGGTACGTGTCAACTACATGAGGGTGCCCTATTTGTGACATGACGACGCATATTAATCGCTCGTGCTATACATAGTGACTAGCTTCGCGAGACCTTATTGAAAAGTGGAAAAAAAAGAGTGTACTTATAGACCACACGACTGAAGTAAAACCTACGAAACGCAACTGGCTATGAGAGAAAGAGAGAAAGAAAATGTGTGCTCGTACCTCTCTCTCTTGCCCCTACAGTAATATACGAAACGTAACTCTATCTTTCTGTCTTCACTAACTTATATCTCCCTCTCAACTTCCGTTCGCCTCGCCCCATCACACTTTTCGTAACGCATTCACCAGCTTACTCCCCAAGTCAAGCGTGCGTAAAGAAGTTCTACTTCAAAAATTGAAATTCTTCTTTTTCAGACTCGGTGACCCTTGGATATACCCCGTGGTGAACTGGGCTGAGCCCGCTGCCGCCACTTCGGTAGTGTTGGTGACGGGCCTGCTGCTCGTACTCCTGCACTTCGTGACAGCGGCGCTGGCGGCGGGCCGCGACGCGCTCGCCGACCGCATCATGCGGCCCTCGGTCACTGTCCACGTGGACGAGGATGTGGCTCTCCGCGCGCATACCTTACAGACTCAAGCAAATGCGTGATGAAGTACCTATTTGATACTACAATGCAGGCGTGGTTTACAACTGTACATTGTGCAAGATTGAGTCTGAATTCAGATTGTTAAATTCGGATACTTACTTCACACCATAGACTTGGAAATGCATCTACTGTCGGACAAAAACCTCTTTTATGAGCGCCAACAATGTAGCTAATACTTATAGCTATCATCGGCCTTTCGCATCCAGTAGATGCCTACTACTTTCCGGATGTCGTGGTCCCATTTTGTCGGGAGGCGGTCTATACGGGACACGGTCTCCACTCTCCACTCGAGGACTCCAGCGGCCATCGGTTCTGTGACAAATATGACCAGCCCACTGCCACTTCAACGTGCTACCTACCTCACAAGTTCCTTACGATTTCAGATTTATTAGTAGGTATCATTTGTATAAATATGGAAGTTTTCAGATCCAGGATTCATAAAGCTCACCAGAATCATTCTGTCAGAACGATCTGAAAAAATAGCTCAAATGCGTCCTTAATCTTTACATCCCGTTAGAGAGTATAGTATGTTCCTTGCTCTTTACTACACACCGAACTCATTTACTTATGTTTATTAATCCTTTACCTACTATTAATAAATACATCTACGAGCATAATTGACCGAGCGAAGCGAAGGTCTTTGAGTCTACTTGAGTGAATTTGCACTTGTCCGTCCGTCCGTCCGTCCGTTCATCCGTCCTTCCGTCTTTCAGAGTCTTATAAATTTTGAATTACTGAACGTAAGCTGAATTACGGATCCGAGACATGGTCGCTAACTATGGGCCTCATAAGAAGGCTCAGGGTCACCCAGCGAGCGATGGAGAGAGCTATGCTCGGTATATCCCTGCGAGATCAAATCAGAAATGAGGAGATTCGTAGGAGAACCAAAGTCACCGACATAGCTCAGCGTGTCGCGAAACTGAAGTGGAAATGGGCGGGGCACATAGTTCGAAGAGCTGATGGTCGTTGGGGTCCCAAGGTGTTGGAGTGGCGACCCCGCACCGGGAAACGCAGTGTTGGCAGGCCCCCCACCAGGTGGACCGACGACATCAAACGAGTCGCAGGGAGCCGCTGGATCCAGGCGGCGCAAGACCGAAGCCTGTGGAAGTCCATGCAGGAGACCTTTGTCCAGCAGTGGACGTCTATAGGTTGATAAAGAAGAAGAAGAAGAACGTAAGCTCGTGGGTTGTTTTCTGTTTTTGGTACTACTTTGGTATAGATTGAATGAATAAGTAATTATGGGAAACCGTTATCGCGAGGTCTCAGTTCGGGGCGAACCACTATAGTATATTATTTAATAACACTATATGCCTACGAGTGAATCAGTTTGCTCTATTATGCCTACGCAACACACAATGTTTGTAAGCTTAAATAAATAAATGTTTAAACACTTATGATTGTGGATTGTATACCAATAATTGCATATACCTACTGTATCAGATATTAGATTCTCTTGGGGATTAGCTTACAAATTCAAACAAAAAACTAAGAAAACCTAGGTACCTACATACAGACGCAGACGTGACACTGTGATAAGTAAAATATAAATAAGAATAATCGACATAATATAATATATAATACCTACTTATTACATTCTTGTGATTTTTTTCTTACAGAAAGCGGAAAGTTATTTATGAATCATAGATTTATAGTATAAGGTGGTAGGTATAAGTTCGTTAAAATGTTTTTAGTCCAGCCAGCCGTTGGAGGAGTTTGGTAACAAAACCGCGACATGAGAATTTTATATATTAAATGGACCTAATTTTTTTTTTATTTAACTGGCTTTACGGCTCCGGTTTCCAGCCCTTCCGAGCCTGAATGGACCTAAGTACATAGTAATTAGTACATAAGTAATCCATGGAACTATGAATTACGACTAATATGATCCTAGTTATTATAACAACCATAGATATTATAGGTACTTAACTAGGTTTTTCATGGTTTTTCATAATAGAAGAAAGCAAGTTCCATGCTATAGAGTATATTTGGTGTATTAACGGTATTATCTATGCTATAGAGTACCTATACCACAGTAGAATTTACATAATTCTACTGTGCCTAGATATTATACACCATTCAAAAGACGTATACAATACATTGCGTGTACCTGTTGTATTCTGTGAATTAGATAAAATACGTCAATAATGGGTCCTATAATAATAAATTATTATTTAATATATTTTACGTTAGGTAACTATATACTATGGAAGTAGGAACATACTCTTATTACGATATTAAGTGGTGACAATGATTTAATACAAATAGTTAAATAATAACTAAGTAAACTATAAGAACAGAATGTACTTAAGTGAATACTCGTAAGTGTTTCCATTAAATTCAAAATATTCCGTTAATTTCTAGAAATAAAGGCTCCACTCACCAACCAACCACTCTCTCCGAAATCGAATATTCTGGAGCGCGCCGGAGGTTCTCTTTGACTTTGCACTGTCTTAGACACTGGACTATCTTCGTCAGAAGATTTTTATCAAATCAGTGATTATCACTATCCTATGACTACAATATTACTAGTGGTTCGCCCCGAACTGAGACCTCGCGGTAACGGTATCCCATGATTATTCATTCAATCGATACATGATAACCAAAACTGACATTATTATTATGCCCGTTTTCACCAAACATACCTAAATCATCCCCTAAGTAGGAGTCTCTTAACGTAGGTAGCTCCTAAATACAATCCTAAGTCCTAACATCCGTCCCAATATCCTTTTAGGTGTCCCGTACAGGATCGTGATAAATAAGTTGACAGAAAACATCAATCACCTAACTTATAGGTAGCCCGTAAAGGTTAGGGAACGTTAGTGAAAACATTGAATTATTATGTAGGTACTAACGAGTGAAACCGGGTTACGGGCATCTGTACAAATCGTCATCTATCGACGCGAATAGAAAATATACAATATTTAACTAAAATTTAACTAAAAAATAATTTTAATTGAATAATATGGTACAAAAAAAATTACAATACAATTATTGTATTATAATAAGTAACTAAATAATAATGGTCGACGCAAAACTGTTTTGGGATAGGTCGTTAGTCGTAACTCGTAGTTCCATGGGAATAGTTACTGACTGCGCCATCTATTAGCATTATTGTGAAGCTATGTTGATGCTATATGAATTACTGATGTACATTAAAAATTAAATAATCTCGTTTCTTTATAATATTCATATAATTTTAGTATTTGTTGTTCAAGTACAGGATATAAGTGACCTAAAAACATAAAATCAGTTTGAAAATCCATAGCGGATTTTCTTAGGGAGCGTCTTCAAGCGAGCGCATAAAATCGCCACTTTGAAAGCCCCCCATTTCGTCAATTTTAAGGGAAAAATTAAAAAAAAAATATTTTTGTACTCAGTTCAAAATTATCTTTAAAATGATACGTAACAATTTTATGTAACGCGATATTTTTTTTTTTACTTCGCATTCGCTTCTATGAGAGCCCCCCTGAAATAAAGATTTTTATAACTTTTTAAGCCATTTTCGGCTGGAGGCCATCGGTTTACATATTATATCTAAATTTGAAGTAATTACGTTCAGTAATTCAAAAGTTATAAGGCTCTGACAGACGGACGGACGGACGGACGGACAAGTGCAAATCGCTCTAGTTAACTCAAAGACCTTCGCTTCGCTCGGTCGATAAAACAAAGTCCCCCGCCGCGTCTGTCTGTCTGTTCACGATAAACTCAAAAACTACTGAACGGATTTTCATACATCATCATCATCATTAGCAACCCATCAGTGGCTCACTACTGAGCGCAGGTCTCCTCTCAGAGAAGGGGTATAGGCCATAGTCCACCACGCTGGCCCAATGCGAATTGGTGGACTTCACACACCTTCGAGAACTCTCAGATGTGCAGGTTTCCTCACGATGTTTTCCTTCACCGTTAAAGCAAGTGATAGTTAATTGCTTAAACGCACTTGACTCCGAAAAGTCAGAGGTGCGTACCCGGGATCGAACCTGCGACCCTCCGAATAGGAGACCACAGTCCTAACCACTAGGCTATCACTGCTTGGATTTTCATACGGTTTTCACCAATAGACAGCTGGGAGTGAGGAAAGTTTGGGTGTATAATTTGTTAAGATTTTGTGTAAATTGGGTGAAATATGACGATAATTACTAAAAACTAGCTGATGTCCGTGACTTCGTCCGCGTGGGTTCAGTTTTTAAAATCTCTCGGGGACTCTGATTTTCCGGGATAAATATTAAATAGTAAGTAGCCTATGTCACTCTCCAGGTCCTCAAATATACCCATGCAAAAATAACGTCGATCCGTAGCTCTGTTGCGACGTGATTGAAGTACAAACCAACAAACAAACACACTTTCGCATTTATAATATTAGTATGATTAGTACCTAGGTACTTATTATGATATCGGAAAAAGTCAATCCGCCTCAAGGGAACTTTCATCGAAAACGCTCCCCTTTGAGATATTATTATCTATTATTTATAATGGTGGCAAGAAAGTCTGCGATGGCACATATTAATATCCATTTTTAAGGATAGCTTACTACACCCATTTGAACTTCTAAAAAATGGTTACGTACAATGAGGTAATTAATAATAAATTGAATAGTTAATAATGTTTGTTTCCAAAAGACTGATTTTATTTTTCTTTTTTAACCCACGGGCCACGAAGCTGTTTCTTGGCTATCTAACAATATTGTAATTTGTATCTACATGTGCATTAAAAATTCAATTAAATATTCAAGTTTTTATAGTGTTACATTTAATTATTATTAGTATTTACAACAATAACATTATTTTATCATTACAATAACATTGTACCTACGGCCTTAAACATCAAGACATTAAATGCAAATTTTAAGAATTTTAATTTTTAGGGTTCCGTACCCAAAGGGTACCAACGGGACCCTATTACTAAGCCTACGCTGTCCGTCCGTCCGTCCGTCCGTCCGTCCGTCCGTCCGTCTGTCAGCGGGCTGTATCTCGTAAAATGTAATAGATAGACAGATGAAATTTTCACATATTATGTATTTCTATTGCCGCTATAACAACAAATAATAAAAATTAAATTAAATTAAAAAAATTAAATTAAAATGGGTAGGTGGGTAGATGGAAATCTTTTAATTAATTTTTTTTAACGGAACCCTAAAAGAGCGAGGCCCGACTCGCACTTGGCTGATTTTTAACACAATACTTACGTACCTAATTGAGGTTAGTCTTAACAAAAACAATGACTTAAAAATTATTTCTTGATAACCAAATTATTATATGTATATACCAACTCGTAATATACCTAAAGTTAAAGAGATGCGACTGAAAACTGAATGGTAGGCGCGAGCGTTCAATCCCCACCCACCGATATAAATGTTTCGTGTTCCGAACACTTACCATGTTCAACTGAGTTGTACCTAATGCCGAACAATATTCACACACACACAGTCCACAGTTCTTATTCCGAATTGCGGCTCTATTCATAGAACTCTTTGTCCCCACCCGTTACAGTGGGCATGATGACCGATTTTGAAAAACTGTTGGATGATGTTCTTGTTCAGAAGTATCTATTATTTCGAAAAATATCATATTTCACCAAAAAAAAATGTTTGATAGATAAATTGCCATTTCAGTTTTAAGTTTTAAAATTCACGCAAAACCGCTCGTCAGTATCATTATCGTGGCGTCGATCGTGACGTCACCTCTATGTTTTGTCATAGTACCTAGTTTGTCAAAATTGCATATGCTCAATGGGTAATTAACAAAGGCATAAAGTAAAACCAACACTATCGCAACTTCGGAATTCCCCGTTTACCCCTTTGAGCTTATTTGCTAACGTAATCGCTAAGGCAATATCTTGACATTGAGGATAGGAACCAGTTTGGGTCTACAGCTACAGAACAGCTGATTATATAAAACAGCACAGTTTACGCAAGTGCACCGCCGAGTGCGGCTGCGGCGGCCGCAGTAGCCAACTCCATGTCTCAGCGACGACCGCTCCTATTTGCATTCGCGCCTTTGTTTTCAAATAAACTACATTCGCGATCGTGATATCTAACCAAAACAGAATAAAACTTATCTGATTATTCTATAATTTCTTACCGCACTCCGTCATTCCATCGCTCACAATGCGGTCGACTCGTGTGAGCAGAAATTCTAGATTTTAAAATATAGATTCTAGGAGAGTTGATCATTGGTTAGCGATAATGATACTTTATTGATAACGAATCTGATTAACTCTCAACAAGATCCCACTTTTATCCACTTGGTGTGTGTTACGAAATTTTTATCAAAACATAAGCTATCTTACGTTTGGACGCATTGAGTAAGACGTTTGAGGAAATATGCTTGTGACTGGCAGTGTTTCTTAGTGACAGAAAATGGTGAAATGTTTTAGGAAGAGCCTTTCGCTCTCCGACTTGTGGGTGACATCTCATGAACGGTTATCAGACTTCTATCTCACGTCATGGCAGCGTGGAGATTCGCCGGTGCCGATGCTGGTGATACGGCTGCTGCTGGCGGGGGTTGCAGTGGGCATCTTCGTGTGGTCCATAGTGAACGCTCCTACTCCCTATTGGCTCATATACCTAACGAACTGGGGTCTGCTGCTGATCACTCTGTTGACTCTCAGTGGCACAACAGTGTCCCTCTTCGCTGTTTGCAAACGGATACCTGGTCAGTCTATGTTGATTAATCCATACTATAATATTAGGTATAGAGAGGTATGCGAAAGTCTTTGTGCATGTCTGTTATTTTCACGGGTTAACCCTTAAACTATCAACGGCTCACTAATGAGAGTGAGCGCAGGTCTTCTCTCGAAGAAAGGCTGTATAGGCCCATAGTCCACCACGCTCGCTGGCCCAATGCGAATTAACAAACTTCACACATCTTTGAAATAGACATACCTACGTAGGATAGTTTTCTTCCCAAAATAGTTTTCACGGAAGTTAAAAACTTATAATATGAAAGTTAACGTACGTTAACGAACGTACGTACGAAATCACGGGCATCAGCTTCTTCAAAAAAAAACCAGGAAACTGGTCAATCATGAAGAAATTAATTATTTATCAATTAATATTGTATGATACCAACTACGAGCTAAATGACCCTATTAATGAATTTTGTAATAGGTAATTCCTAAATGTAGATATAAAACTAGATACCTACGTACACCTACTAATTTGTAAAATAGGAAATGTTTTTAGCTTAGTCATACTACGTACCTACTTAGATAAATAATTGAACTATGCCAGTATAACTCCAAGAAAATTCTATTTTCCTACTTATTATTATTATTAGAGTTAGGTATTGTTGAACACGCTTATAAACAGGTTTATTGTAATGATAAAAATAAATAATTTATACTACCTACTAAGGTAAGGTAATCACCAGCATTTTTATTTGATGACTAAGAAACTTCTAAGTTGTCGCCCAAATACCGCATAAAATTATGAAAAAAAACCGGCCAAGTGCTTGTCGGGCCACGCGCAGTGTAGGGTTCCGTAGTTGAAAGTTTCATTATTGCTGACCTAGGATAGTGCTTTTATTTTATTTATGAATATTGAATACATTTTGAGTTCCATGGTTTAA
Organism: Oeneis ivallda; assembly: GCA_029955525.1. NCBI lineage: Eukaryota > Metazoa > Arthropoda > Insecta > Lepidoptera > Nymphalidae > Oeneis > Oeneis ivallda. The sequence goes on along the minus strand of JARPMR010000003.1, from coordinate 8,025,939 downwards.
ATACTATAATATACCACAAAAAATGCAACTTACACTACGTGTAATACCTAACTTAGAAAAAACAGATATAACTCCTTAACTAAAGAACCCTACTCATCCGTGATAGTTTTCCTTTAAAATTCATTATATATACTACTGCTGTGATTTTTTTCTTGTATCCTTTATACAACCATTTAGCTGGCAGAGGGGGGGGACACTTGACTAATAAAATTTAGCACTTTAAAATATCATATTTCTCAAAACGGATCCCTGAATTGAAAAATGGTGTTCCCACACCCACAATATTTTTGAAAGACCTATTCAACGACACCCCACAATATGGGATAGACGAGAAAAAAAATTCATCCCCAATTGACATGTATGGGAGGTACCCTAAAAAAATTATTTTTCACAATTTTATTTCACCACTTTGTCTGCGTGATTGATATTTTATAAACTTGTCAAATTACAGATTTCTAGTACCAATAGTCTCTGAGCTAAACCGCGGACGGACGGACGGACAGACAGACAGACAGACAGACGGACGGACATGGCGAAACTATAAGGGTTCCTTGTTTACTACGGAACCCTAAAAACGAGCTAGATACAATAGACTATTTTCTTCTTTCAACAGACCTACATATAAAGGAATGTTCAAATCAATCAATCAAAAAATTGTACAAGCTTAGTTTATTTCTAAATCATAACAATAAAAGACGAAATTATCGTCAAACGTCGTACAAGTTCTTTATACCTATTATTAATTCCTTTAATTTAATGCTAAGTAAATAGGAACCTGAAGCAATGCTGAAGAAATCCCGGAAGCTGTGAACAATCTTACGCCATCCGGCATCCACCTTGTTTTCGCTGTTCAGTCTGTACATGGCCTTACGCATGTGTATTTTTTTCACTTTTTATGATGAACGGTCTATTAATTGATTGCAGGTGCAAAATATAAGTAGGTACATATTACTAGCTCATACCGGCATCTGGTTCTGCATGGATTTAAGGCTTAAGGTTTTAAACTCTCAGCGCTTTTTGAAACCCTCGGTTGCGGATCCCATACCTACTATTTTTTTGTACTTTTCAACTTGCCGCATTTGAGCATTTTTAGTTAGTGGTTGTTGAGTACGCCTTTCTACTCACTAGACTACTCACTAAACTCATAAAGACTCTAAATCTTTAAAGCTTGCTAAATCGAAGGCCTCGCAATAATATTTATTTAGGATCCCTACTTATAGGCATTATAAATGCGAAAATGTATTTGATTGTTGGTTTGTCTTTCCATCAAGCAGCAAAGGGGCAACTCCAGATCAACTTGATTTTAGTAATTAATATCCTGGGATGTTGTGAAGGATCTAGAGACTGACCACGAGTGACCACATAGAAATAGAATACTTATTAAAGACAAGAGGGAGAACGAAAGGTTCCCGTGGAATTTTCAAAACCTTACTCCACGTGGACAATGTCGCAGCCAAAAGCTAATTAGACTGTAAACGAATTAGTTAAGCCGACCTTGAGACAGCTGGTAGACTTGTACTAGTTGAGGTCACAGCATGAGCAGCGAGCTTTCACGTCTTATTTACTTACACACGTGCAATATTTACCACCAAATGGAACCGAAAACATCAGCAGATGCAATGTTTACATTTCACTGAATGCTCTCAACACCCTTTGTCTGCCTGAGCTAGCTAATCGTCGTATTATGTACTGTAAACAGCGTTTTATTCTCGTTCTATTCACGCGTCTGTTAGCTCGCGGCGCGGCGTGCTCGCGGCTCGATTACTATGCATAGTAGGCACCACGCGTCGATTGCCGTCACTCGTTGGCCCACATGCTTCATTGTTACATAATACTACTACTACTGCTTACATAGTAACCGTGTCATATTCCCATTAATAAAAGCAGACGCAAAATAACTATAACTTCATTTATCAAAGATATCTGATTCTTCTGCTCAACACGTCTCCGCTTCAATACACCCTTAAACCCTTAATCTGAGGTTTCTATTGTTAAAATATTCATTTTCCATTTATAAAGACGCGCGGAAATTCCAGTGGGAACGACTTGATATTCAGCGATAAAAAGCAACATATATTTGGAACGTAGTTCCTTATCACGCGATGCGAAAGGGGGCTAGACGGAAAAAATTAAGACTAAATTGAACCGACACTTTTTTGAATGTGAATTTGGCATTGTGTTCAATGTTTTCACACTAACTACAATATTGGATCTCCGTAGCCTTGTGGTTTCTACAGTCGCACAAAGGTCGATGATTGGAATCCCAGCTCGACAGACTGAACTTTCTTCAATTTTATTTTAAATAATTTCAACATGTGGAATTTTTCCCTAATTTTTTTATTTTTATTATTAATTTTTTATTAAAAGGAACTTCGTTCCAACCGAGTGTTACACCACAGGTTACACGACACCCACGCATTTTTTTATTCTTCATTTTTCCTGTGTCCTAAAAGGTAAACAAGTGGTTTCTCGCAGAAAGGCATAGGTGACGCGCTACACAGAGCGCACAGGACGTTCTTACCGCACTGACAACACCCTTGTGTTGAAAACACCCAAGACATGAAACCGTGCGAAAGTGAAAAAACCAAACTTATGGTTACGCATTTCTCCTATTCGTTTTCGGCGTATTTGCATAGATTTATGATAGGTACTCACTATACGCTCTTAGCGACTAACCAAATCGATTGCGGACTCGTAGTCACACCAGTGTGACTATCAGGAATAGGTAATTTTATTTGTTTGTCACACCGGCGACATTTCTACACCTTTTACCTTGGACGATTTAAGTCCAAGCCTTTTAAGTAGTGCGGTGAAATATTAAATTACGTAGAGCGGGTACTTCTACATCCTCAATTTGTTTGGGCGTAAGGCCGATTTCACCGACGTAAAATAAGTCATCCGACCGTATTTTGGCAGATTTTCAATACAACAACTGTCAGAACGCCCAATTTACTCGACGTTGGTGAAATCTGCACTCAAGATATCTTAGAAAGAATACAATATACTAATAATTTAATTCATTTTCAGATGGCGACGCCCTGCCCTGGTACGTGAGCATGTATTGGCTGTTCTACAGCACCGGGATCACCGTTGCCATCGTCATCACTGCCCTCTACTGGATCTTGCTGTACAATCCTGGTGTGCAACTTTCATCAGACTACTTTAACTTAAACTATATTTTAACCTGCTTAGGTTAAATGGGTCTAATAGATGGTACTATGGCTCTGCTCAAGACTCAAGATAGAGTTAAAATGAGATACAAATATGTCCTGACATAAATCTGTCTCGTTTTAACTCAGTCATAAGTCAGAACTGAGTGAGAGTGCCATCTATAGATCTCAGGCACAGCCTTTCCAGGCACACATTACTGCTGTGGGATTGTCTAAAATGATTGCATCAGTGTGACAATCGCAATCATCTCTGATTGGCTGGTACTCTCACGCTATTGGTTAAAATTGAGCCAATGATTGAGCGGAGTCCTCCCTGGCGCAGTAGTGAACGCTGTGGTCTTATAACTGGGGGTCTCGGGTTCGATTCCCGGCGGAGGCAATTTGGATAATTTCTAAATTGTCTCTGGTCTGGTCTGGTGGTGGCCGTGGCTAGTTACCATTCTACTGTCAAAGACGTGCCGCCAAGCGATTTTGCGTTCCGGCACGATGGCGTGTAGAAACAGATTAGGGGTATGGATTGAATATACCATCCACTCTGCTATACTCCTTCCAAGTTAACTATCTTAGACTGCATAGTCACTTACCGTCATGTGAGGTCGCAGGCAAGGATTATCTTGTCATCGAATAAAAAAAGAGACAAAAATAGTATTTTGTGATGGTAAGTAGATAAGACGGAAGGATATTATGGCATGCTGGGTGGCCGAGTTGCAACAAAGCCTTTGTCATTAGCCAACTCAAAGCAGTTTACACTAACTGCGCCATTCCTCCCGCATGACGGTTATCCAATATCAAAGACATAGGGGTTTTGTAGATCCCACGGTCGTGGTGGTCCACTAAGGTGATTGCGATCGTCGCACTGCAGCAATCGTTTTAGACAATCCCACAGCGGGTGTTTACTGTTTGGCTTGGCTTTTATACGCTTGTAAACACTTTCCGTCGCTCAAATTGGCAGTCCATTTTGAAATTGTTTGGCGTTTCTTGTTTGCCACAAGCGAGTGCACGTACCTACTCGAGTAGCTTGACTTAGAAAAAATTAGGGCGAGGGCAGACTGACTATACTTTTAACAGAAGCGATCGGAGTTATAGCAGCTTCGTCATGCTAAAACTATGTCAGCGTTTAAAAATCGCGAAACGCCGATGCTAAAAATCGCAATTCGATTCCTGCGACTGGCGTTTACTGTGTGTCCACTGAAGCGTTCGGACGAGGAATCGACCTTCCGAAAAGCGACTCAAAATCGCAACAACGCCGATCGCTGCCACTAAAAGAAGCCAGTCTGCCCTTTCCCTTATAAGTATATATTTTTTTTTATTCGATGACAAGCTAGTCCTTGATTGCGACCTCACCTGATGGTAAGAGACGATGCAGTCTAAGATGGTAGCGGGCTAACTTGGAAGGGGTATGGCAGTGAACATTCAACCCATACCCCTAATTGGTTACTACACGCCATCCGTGCCGGAACGCTAAATCGCTTGGCGGCACTTCTTTGACGGTAGGGTGGTAACTAGCCACGGCCAAAGCCTCCCACCAGACCAGACCAGAGACAATTCAGAAATTATAAATTCCCAAATTGACCCCGCCGGGAATCGAACCCGAGACCTCCCAGTTATAAGCCAACAGCGCCACCACTGCACCACTGAGGCAGGGAGGTCGTCAAAATTATACTGAGTATTACAATAATTATATTATACTGAGTATGGACCGGCTCTTGCATACTAGTATAATGGCTTTGACTCGTTAGTGTGATATCTTAGAAGCATCGATTTGCTTAAGAACAATTAATTATTTCTAGGATTGCTAATAAGCGATGGCTGTCATTTAATTGTTACTAGAGCCGTGAACATTTTTGACGTGATAACGTCTTATAAATCGATGAACACCGGCTGCACGCACGAAAAAGTTTCACGTTCCGCCTGAGCCTGCGCGAGCAAGCGAGAGCGCGGAACAAGCGATAGAGAGGCACGATCGGCCCAACCCAAGCGTTGGCTTGTGACACATTTATTCATCAATGTTTCTTTATGACGTTATCACGTAAAACTATCGTCCGTAAACCGACTGTACAGACTTTACTTTACTTTTAATTTTTTTATTCTCGGGCTCTTCTGCAGCTATTTACTTCAATGGCACGTTGTATCAACCTATTCTTGCAGATGAACGAGGGGAACAAGAGGCTTCGCAGTTCTGGCTGGACGTGTCGACACACGGATTCAACTCGTGCGTGGCGTTCATGGAGATCGTCATGTCGCGGACTCCGCTACGGCTGCTGCACATGTACCAACCCCTAGGGGTGGGGCTGTGGTACGCAGCGTTCTCCGGAGTCTACTACGCGGCTGGCGGCACCGATGCGTACGTTTATATTGTCATTATTCTCCTATTTGCAAACTTAGTTCTACCTGTGAGTTCTAAGAGCTGTGGCGGGATTCTCTAAAATTGATTGCATCAGTGTAGGTAACGAGCGCAATGGCCTCAGCCCCCCGATTGTCTAAAAGTTATCAATCAATCAATCAATCAATCAATCAATCAATTCTTTATTTGCAGGTACAGACAAGATGTTATACATAATCGACCGAGCGAAGCGAAGGTCTTTGAGTCTACTTGAGTGAATTTGCACTTGTCCGTCCGTCCGTCCGTCCGTCCGTCCGTCTGTCAGAGCCTTATAACTTCTGAATTACTGAACGAAATTACTTCAATTTTAGATATAATATGTAAACCGATGGCCTCCAGCCGAAAATGGCCTAAAAAGTTATAAAAATCTTTATTTCAGGGGGGCTCTCATAGAAGCGAATGCGAAGAAAAAAAAAATTTTGCGTTTCATAGGTTTACAGTACCTCATTTTAAAGATAATTTGGAACAGAGTACAAAAATATTTTTTTTTAAATTTTTTTCCTAAAATTGACGAAATGGGGGGCTTTCAAAGTGGAGATTATATTTGACCTCAGAACGGAATAACCATTGAAAGCTGGGGCTTAAAAGTTTTACAATTTTACCGTAATATCATGTACTTGAACAACAAATACTAAAATTAGATAAATGTAATAAGGAAACTAAATTATTTAACTTTTAATGAGCAGCAACAACAGAACTTCACAATGATGTCAATAGATGGCGCTCTCATCTCATATAGCAAATGCAGCTTTATGTAACATACCTATTATTCAATTAAGATTATTATTTAGTCATTTAGCAAACATCAATAAAACTTCACGTTGCAGTTTGTTTTTACATATTTCTGATCGTGTCAATAGTTGACGCTGTGTACAAGTAATTTAATTTGAATGTTCCAAAAAACTATACCTAAGTTTGATTGAGGCCTTGAGGATTTCACTATAACAGTTCCCTAACCTTTACGGGCTACCTATGTTAAGTTAGTTGACACTTTCTGTCAACTTTGTTATTACGAACCTCTACGGGACAACTAAAGGTGAAAATGACATTGGGATGTTAGAATTGTATTTAGGGGCTACCTATGTAAAGAGACTTCTACAAATGGGATGATTTAGGTATGGTTGGTGAAAACGGGCATAATAATAATGTCAATTTTGATCGTCAATTATGGGAAACCGTTACCGCGAGGTCTCAGTTCGGGGCGAACCACTAGTTATATAGTTTCATTTCACCACATTGGCCATAGAAATAGCGTGCAAAGTTTTTGTAAACATTAGGTAGGTACTTCATTTATTTATCAGGTTATTCCATTGATCGTATTCGTATTCGATGACATTATCAAATCAAATCATTTATTTTTGCTAGGATTTGCAACATATTAACGAATACGATCAATGGAATAACTTTAGACAATCGCAGTGCTGATTGTTCTTCCGCTATTGCTTAAAATGCATTGATGCAGCAAGAACGCCAATAATTCAGCCAATCAGAGCTCATTGCAGTCGTAACACTGACGTAATCACTTTTAGAGAATACATGATTAGATTTTAATCAAACACAGGAATAACCATCCCAATTAAACCCCCTTCCGAAAAAATGCCTCATTTCAGAAGGTTAAGAGCTATGATGTTACATACAGGCAGAGGAGTCTTTATAGCACCCCTCTTTTTCCGATGGTTAAAAATGTATGGCACCGATCGGCTTCTAGTTCAAGTCACTATACGATTGCAACAATGTTGCTTGCACTTTTACGTAAGTTATCTCTCTCTGTCTGAGTGGCTCGACCTGATGATAATATAAATGTAATTTTAATTTCCGCGTCGCTTTTGTCAAGGTGATATGGCGAAACAGCACGAAACATTCCTACCTACCTAGCTTTATGTCAACGATTTATAATTATGTAGGTAATATTAAATAAATGTACCTACCTACTAGCAAGGTACATTGAAGTCGTTTGCATTTCAATTTCACGCCAACTGCAAAACGACTGCTCGAATGCAGTTTTATTGCAGTTGCACGTAGGTATTAGAATGCCACCCTGAATGCAAGTCAGCTACAACACACGCGGACTGCGAAGTTGGTTGAAAGTTCTGATGCATTTAAGTCAACTGCAATGGAACTGCATCCAAACTGCCTCTTTGCAGCTGGCGTGTATTCCGTTTGATTAAAGACAGTTAGGTACTTACATCAAGGGTGAACCAATCTATCAATGAGAGATTCAGCTATTTCTTGTCAGATCTATCTATCCGTAATAGGTAAAGACAAGCTCCCAAACAACTTTTTACTTTTTATTTATTTATAGATACAACTTTATTGCATACAAGATCAAAAATAAGTAAAGAAACAATTTAATAAAAAAACCGGCCTTATCACTAATGATCTCTTCCCAGGCAACTTATAATAATAATAATTAATTTTTATTTTTTTAATTAATTTTTAATGCGCTTACCAGTGCGGGGTCGTAACTCAGACACCGATGACCATCAGTTCTTCGTACTTCCCATTTCCATTTAATCAACACGACTTGCAAGAGCCGCTGGATTCAGGCGGCGCAAGACCGACGCAAGTGGAAGTCCATGCAAAAGACCATTTTTCCAGTGATAGACGTCCATCAGTTAATAAAGAAGTACGAACCTACTTAGAAAATAATTGAATTTGTTTTAGCATGGGAAATCCTTTCATCTACGAAGTACTGGACTGGCGGAACCTGGGGAGTACCAGCGTCGTAGTGGCCGCGTCAGCCGCCGGCCTGGTCCTCCTGTACGCCATACTGTGGAGCGTCACGCTGGGCCGGGACAGGATATCTACGTCTCTCATTCGCACCACGAGCTTAGAGCTTCCCTTCACACCTCCAGACCGACACTCGCCGAGTGGGATGGTGTGACCTCACACTAAACACAACTATTGAATGTAGGTAGTAGGTAAGGCTATGGTCATGGTAGCTAATTTTTTTCTTCCTTCTTTTATTTACTACTAGCTTTTACCCGCGACTTCGTCCGCTTGAAGTTAGGATTTTAAATATCCCGCGGAAACCCTGTTTTTCCGAAATAAAAGGTAAAGTTTCTCTTCAAGTCGTTAAATATACCAATTCAAAAATCACGTCAATCCCTTGCACGATTGAAGGAAAAACCAACAAACACAATTTCGCATTTATACGTAAGTATATTAAGTTTTTGTAAATAAATAAACAAATAATAATAATATCAGCAAGGATTGAGATGTCAGTGATATTAAATGTACCTATGTATTAAATTTCGTACCTAATACTAATTGAGGCCTAGGTACTACATTTTACAGCAGACCCTTCAGCACAATTAACGCTAGTCGCTAACTTAGACGTACAATTTTAAGAGTCAAAAGATCGTATTCAATGGCGATCCTTTAAAGAGGCCAATATCCTTCAGCGTCTATCTATCGGTCGTATCGGACGTCTATCGTTTGAGATGATAGCCGAAGTAGGTAGGTAGGTGCCTAATTCCTAATATTATCATGGCCTAGGCTTATATTAATTATATTTTTTATATATTTTCTGTGGGTCGATCAGTCATATTACTTGGGAGAAAATTTAGGTAAGGTTGGTGAAAACCGGCATTTAATGTCCTATCTTTAAGTTTTTTTAATAGAAAACCTGAAAAGTTGTTAGTTTTTACTGTATATTAGTAAGTTTTGTAGATAATTAATTTATTTAAGTATTTTATGTTGCTAAGTATTTAGGTACTATGCAATATTTTTTAATGGGCATTGCGACTTAGTGCCGATTTTACAAACGTCGAGTGACGTTTATCCTAGGAATAAATTGGGCGTTCTGACAGTTTTTGTACTGAAAAGACTGTCAAAATATTATCAAATTTACACTCAAATAAGACTTATTTTAAGTTGGTTAAATCGGCCCTTATTGTAATTCATTGCCAATATGTGAGCTTTCTAGCCACGTCTTGAAAAACAGATTTACATAAATATTATATCTATGTATTGTACCTTAGCAAAAATTCTATTATATCTTCGAATATTGAATTTTTTAGTACCAACCACTATAAAGCATCTTTGTACAGCGCAGAACCATCGTTCAATTTTCGATTCTATGGAAATTGTACATACGAATGGCAAAAACTAAACTCGAAACTCCTGTATATTGTAAGTATACATTTTAAGTTTCCCTTTGTATTGTCCATTTGTTTTTCTTTTTAATATAAAAGTTACCAAATATTTCTTGTGTTTCATTACAATAGTTCAAAAGATTTTAAATGCAATATTCACGTAGTTATCTACGAAGTTATGAAGTTGAAACTCGTAGTAAAAAAAAGTAAAATGGAAAACAAATAAAAGATAAAAGATTATCTAAAACATTTATTCCTTTAATAATAAAGCAAAATCATAAACACAAAGCAATCAATTGCAATATAATTAATAACAAACTAAACAATGATATGTGACTTATAGATTGACTTAGAGCGACATAACTGTGCGATGAGATTAACATTATCCAAAATACGTAAACAAAACATATAGCAACAAAATATAAGTTCATTTAATTATATAAATATAATTTAGAATTTCATTATTTAATTATTTAATTTCATTAGCAGCTCCCTATTTGCTTAAATTTTTAAATACATTTCAAACAAGAAATACATTTTTATTAATAAATATTTTTTAATAAAAGACTTAAGTTTTAATACTTACTTAAAGACTTTTAAATTGTAAGACGTTTCTGGTAAACTATTAAAATATAACTGCAACTATTAAAAACCAAGTTTCCACTTTTTGCTGAAGCTTTAAAATTAACTTAATCGTTATACGAAGGCACTTTTTAGGGTTCCGTAGTAATTCTAAATATTTTTTATGACTTTTAAAGCAGTGATATTTCTATACCAAATAATTATGTAATTTAAAAATAATCGATTTTTCACCAGCATCAATTGAGCAAAATATAAAATGTAATGATGTATATTACATCCCTTCTGATAATATGATACACACAACCTTTGTCGCTTTTCTTATATAATACTAATCCATAGATAGTTTTTTAAAGGACTATAGCTACAAAGTGACAACCGCAGTTAAGGAGCATTGCATAAAATAACTATAAAAAATTATAATTTTTAACAAAAAGTAGGTACATTTTGGACAACAGTCTCAAAAATAAGCATCTCACCATTATGTTTAAATATCCAAAATATATTTTTCTTATGTACAGTGTAATAATAATTATACCTAACCTAGACGACTACGTAGAATGCTAAAACTTAACCTAACAGGTGTTGCTTAGTTTAATCCTAGGATGTTTGAACTAACACACACACACTTAACAATATGATATATCGGAGCGATTTATCCGTGCACTGATAAATCTTCCCGTAGTAAAGCAAGGAACCCTATAAAGTTTTGTCCAGTCAGTCCATCTGCCCATTTTTCGTCACGGTCAATTTATACAGAAACAAGCTGCAGAGTTGAAATTTGGCAGATAGAGAAACATGTTACCTAACGCTCCAGAGGCTTGCACCCAAATAAACCCGTACCTATATCGAAAGAGGCGGATAACCTCGAAAGATAACAAGAATCTATCCAAATCCCTACCAAAGGACAATAAAAAAGAGTGTTCGAAAAATAGAAACCCATCTACTCATCCAAATACCTTAATCAGGCCCAAATGTTTCATCGTCTTTAAATGTGACATGTACACAAATCTCTCTTATGCTTTCGTTGAGAAATTACATGATAATAATAGACATCATTGGCACTAGTTTTCTATTTATCCGTGCAGTTTGAAATCGCTACGATATATCGTTAAGTGTGTATTTAGCTTAAGGGCGTGTTATATTTAACGTACACAGGGTACATACTACATAGTTAAGCTACCTATACACTCGCCGATTCGCTAAATCAGCGGCTGATCTGCAGCAGTTACGCGCGCAAATTGAAACAGTCGGTTGCTATAGTCTTCGGCTGAAAACGGCCGGAAAATAGGACGCCGCGTCGCGCGCTGACTGTAAACACACCTTAGGTTGCCCGCACACAGTCAATATTATTGTCAATAAGAATATTGACAATATTTTTTTAATAATATGAAATAATATTGATCAATCCTTCAATACGCCCCGCACACACGCAATATTATTGACAATATTCGTAAATATTCACAATAATATTGACTGTGTGCGGGCAGCCTTAAATCGTGACATGACGAATCAACGCTTGAATGCTAAAAAATTTAATAAACAGATTCAGTATTTTGAACCTCTATTCGTTTCTATACTTTTAAATATGATAATTAATAAGAACATAATAATGCAATACACAAGAGATCTTTGTTTAAAAACAAGTTAAGTAGAACGTACAAGTAGTCATGTCATTTAATTTACCATCCTTTCTTTATAACAACCCTTTCTCGCTTATACAATACACGTAACATTAACTAAATTTAACTAAGTATAACAGTATACATCATATTGTACATCATACTTATCAAAATCGTTATCACAAACATTACAAGACTCTACTTTAAAGTGAAGAAAACTTAAAAACATTTATTTAGAAGGCATGTAGAGATCATAGTTTCTTGGCATCCTCAAGCAAGAAGTGTGATTCTGTTATAATAAACTAAATAATATTTTTTATAAATATTCGAACTGTAATTGAATGAGTTATGTTATTGTAATAGATAAAATTGGTATCATACACAGCCACTATAGGTAAACCGCCATAAGCTTGGCCTTCCTGATGGTTTGCGGGAGGCGGGGCGGGTGATGCGATCGGCTATACACGATACGACGTCGTCGACTCGTATCTTAAGATTTAACTAACCTTAAGATTAAAGGCACCTATGATATTTTTTTAACAGAATATATTTATTCTTAGTTTAAATATTTTTTAAAGTCAATTGTACATTTATACTAATATTAAACTAATATTAATAAACAATGGTCTTATAATTATTATCATAAATCAGAACGTTTTTCATCACATGAACTTTCTTCATTTGAAGATTCCGATGATGTATCTTGCGGTAGTTCAATAATAAATGGTCTATTTAATTTTTTATTACGCAGAAAAGGTAGGTTATCCTGATTCATGTCGCAAGATGAATATTATCGTGTGTAGCCGTCTCTGGAAAAATATCACGCGCAGACTAGCGTCCACGTCAGTCACTGCCGGCGGACAGCGGCAGACAAGCTGATTGGTTGAGCGCGCTCCCGCCCTCAACCAATCCCGAAGTTTATGGCGGTTTACCTATAAATAAAATGTAAAGGACAAATTCTCCTAAGTAATTATTCTAAAAAGTTTAGGTATTTTGTGTCACATATATTGGCTCTATATGTATTGGACACATTTTTCGTTTTATTTTCTTCAAACTTTCGAACTTGTCACAAAAATATTTAATTCGAAATTGTGGTATAAACCCAAAAAAAATAGAACAAAAATGACCTCTTGAAAAGACAAAAGCTGTCAAACCGCAAACGCCAAATTCGGCCAAATTAAATGTTGACTTTTAAGTTTGACAGTTTTTCTTGGAAATCTGTCTACGATTTAAAAACGCGTATTTAACGCTAGTTTTTTTTCATACAATACATATTATTAAATATTTATACTAAATTACTAACTTTTTGTTTCCCTTGGGAATAAGATGTATTTCGGGATAAATATACTACGCATATCTTCGGGATACAATATCGCCGATAGATATATCTATCTCCATCTATACCTAATAGAAATAGCCAAATTGCATCAAGATAAGTTCATCTTTATGCTATGAAAAGATAATAAGTAATAACAGACACTTTAGCATTTTAGATATTGGTAAAGATATCGTAACATCCGTATTGGTATGGACTATGGGTACATCACATAGTTGTATTTTGTAAGTAGTAATAATACAGTAATATTATATATTACAGTAATATAACGCTTTTTTGTCATATTTTGAAAAAAAAAAAATTGTTGTTCTGTCGATGTTTTACATATTTTATCTAACCATTTAATCATACAAGTTCTCTTAACAACTATGCTATTAAAATTAAAGAATTTGTGTAAACCTTAAAAACTTGCAAAATTAAATATTTTATTATTGCACCCTTAAAATTCATAATTCATTATTTTCGTTATGCACAGTCCTTTGTACTTAAAATTCTTACATACGTTATATTACAATTTCGCTAACTCGCATTAAATCCGGTGTTTACTCAGACTAGACGCGACAAACGGTCTAATTTTGATTAAATCGAATTAAAAAAAAAAGATATATTTCTAATCAACAATACATAAAAAAATTACATCGGACAGGGATTCTCGAGAAACCCGTCGCGTCGAGTGTTGATAGTTTATTTCTACTACGGTTTGAGTTGACTCAACTCGCGTAGCGTACAGCAAATGTGTTTCTAGCTTTGTTGTTCACTTTGGATTAGGACTGATTACGCTGCATCCTAATTCCGTGTCGCAATACGACACAACTTTTGTCGTTCAACCGACTAAATTCAAACAAAGCACTTCCAATGCCTCACTGGCAACATGGTAAAAGTCAGTCAGTCAGTTGGATCTTGTCACGTCGGAAATGCGAGCAACCAATTTTGTCGTCGAACGACTTCAAATACGATTAACGCACTGGTGCGGCGATGTCGATGCGACAGCAATGGATTTTATTTCTTTAGATCGTTCATTATATTCAATTTTACTGTCTAATGAGTGTTCACATTTAAAAAATTGCTTGTCTGTAAAGTCGGTTTACGGACAACATGCAGTTACGTGATAACGTCATAAAGAAACATTGATGAAAAATTGCATACTTTTATGAATTTAATTGAATTATTATCACTGAATTATCATTATTTTGTATAGGTAAATAATACAAAGAAGGAGTTCATTTAAAATTACAATTTTCTCTAGTCAGAAGCCAACGCTTGGGCCGATCGTGCGTCTCTATCGCTTGTTCCGCGCTCTCGCTTGCACGCATAGGCTCAGGCGGAACGTGACACTTTTTCGTGCGTGCAGCCGGTGTTCATCGGTTTATAAGACGTTATCACGTCAAAAAATGTTATTATACACGTACATGATTTCTACGTGGCCGTCGCTTTGCATTCGCCCTCCCACTGCGGTGGCAATAACGTTAGTATACAAAATACTTTGGTATATAAGTGTGCAGGTAAAATTCACAAGAGATAGATTTTTTTTTTAAAGAAAAGGACATAACGAACGCCGTGGGCCGCTATAGAAGTTTATAAAATCATGTCGTACAATCGACATAATGGACGGTAAAGGAACGGATTAAAAATGAATATTAGCCATACTGAACTTGATTAATATTCTCCTCTCTTTCTCCCTCCCCAAATAAGAGTAGGTGAAGCTTGTGATACGAGTGAGTACGACTCCTCAAGGTCACGAGGTCAATCTTTCAGTTTTCAGACCGCACCATTAACCGCTAGGCTACTGAGGTTTCAAAAAATTATACGGATTGAAGCAGAGGAGGAGTATATTGGTAAGTTTAGCTTGGCTAATAATATTCTTTTCTGTGATAATAAATAAAATAAATAAAGAATGCCCGTTCCTTTCACGTCCATACTTAACGACAGATTAACGCAGTTACTGTAAAGTTCCAAAGTTACACTAGACCCGCTGATGTCGCTGAGCACGGTGTCACGGGCTGCACGGGATCACGGGTTGTGCGGGGTCACAGACCATGTGGGGTCACGGGATGTGTGGGGTCACGGGCTGTGCGGGGTCACGGGCGGCGGCGGTAACACGAGCTCCTCCCCACTCAGCAGGAACACGCGGAACGCAGACTCGTCCACCGCGTCCGTGTAAAGCTCCTCCTGACAACCATGACGAATCCCTAAACTCGGCTGTCCATACAAACGTACTGCAACGTGATTGCATGGCAAAAATCCATGCGATAAGGCCGCTAATTGTAATTTGTACCCTTTTTTTCGTTTTTATGTTTATTTATATGATAATGTAAGTGCATTCATTTTAATTTCAAACGTAGTTTCAGTTTCGATTTATAAACTATACTTGGCGCGGCGAAACATGATCCCTATGACAGTTCGTGTTAGTGATGGGTCGTGTCTTTGGTCGTGTCGATAATTTTTTTTTTAGACAAAGGCGTGGCTTGCATTCAGCCACGTTGGTAAACATGTTTTAAAAAATATTATAATGTGCATTTTTAATGTCAATTATGTTGTTGTATTAATTTAAGATTTTTGGCATAGATTAAGTAGGTAAGTAAAACGAAAGTTTCCAACCTTGTTATTTTCTAATAATGTTTAACCCGGTAAACACGTTTTTGCTATATAAGTATATTTATATATATATATATATATATATATATATATATATATATATATATATATATATATATATATATATATAAATATATATATATAATATATTATAAGTATATAGAGATACCTTCACGGTAAATGTTGATCAGACGCGACTCCACGCGAGCACTTTGTTGATCCAAAAATGTATGTTGATCCGGCGCCTTTTGTTGATCCAATATGCATCATTGGTAACTAATGTGGATCCGACCGGATCAACATCTACACTCACGGAACTTCTTACTAGCGTTCGCCGAAGTTGATCCGATATACAAATCCACCTTGCGATAGTTACGGAAAATGTTGATCCGATTTAAATGAGCCAATCAGAGCATAGCAAACGATCGGATTGGCTTAAAGCAGCCGCGACGTTGCCGTTTCGTATCTTGGCCGTACGGACGTTTAAAGTAAAACTGGAGACTGGCCTATGGAGAATGTTTATATTATCTTGCAATTTATGTGAGTATGTAGGTATGTTTAGGTCAAATCTTGCAAGATGAATTACAACCACTTCCCGGCTTCAAATAGAGCTGAAATTTTGTATGTAGATGTAAATCGGATGACAATGCAATATTATTGTGACATGGAGCTGATCTGATGATGGAGCTGAAAGATGGCTACGGGAACTCTGTAATAAAACGACGTAACCCCATCGAATTTGGACTCGTTTGATTCGTCTTGGCAAGTACTCTAGCCCTAGATGATATCCAGGGTCTGATGATGGAGCTGAAAGGTGGTTAAGGGAACTCTGTGATGAAACTACTTAACCCTATTGAGTTTGATCTCGTTTAGTTCGTCTTGATAAGTACTCTGGTCGATGATTTGGGCTCGTTTGATTTGTCTTGGCAGGTACTCTGGTCCTAGATGATATCGAGGGTCTGATCATGAAGTTGAAAGGTGCTTAAGGGAACTCTGTAATGAAACTAGGTAACCCTAACGAGTTTGGGCTCGTTTGATTTGTCTTGACAAGAATTCTGGTCCCAGATAATATGCAGGGTCTGATGATGGAGCTGAAATGTTGTTAAGGGAACTCTGTAATGAAACTATGTAACCCCATCGAGTTTGGGCTCGTTTGATTATAATCTTGACAAGTACTCTGGTCCTAGATGATATTCAAGGTGTAATGATGTAGGTAGCTACTAAAAGCTTGTATTTTAAAAATCATTTTTTTATTTACACATGTTTTAATTTGAATAAATAAGTAATTTAACTATTGATATTGTATAAATGGACTGCTATAATTTGGACATAATATCCATTGACACAGTGATATTTAATACTTTTCAATACTCATATTTAACAATATCTAAATACTTATCCTTATGAACTGTTTTCATTTTATTTTTAACTAGCAAAAAGCTGAGCTTTGTGAGGGCTCGCGTAGTTTTTCTAACGGGTACTATGTTCTGTTGCAACTTGCAGTGATGTTAACTCTTTGGTTTTCAAATTAATACTCAAGTAAAATTATGCAGCAATGTATTTTTCAAATTTGCACACTAATGAATTACTTGAATGCATTAGTGCAAATTAATTGTAAGACCTGATTCTAAATAACATTCTTGCAAATATTGTATTCTATTCTAGGTACTCTACTCCACTCTACTCAACTCTACTCCACATTACTCCACTTTTCTCCACTCTACTCTATTCTACTCTACTCTATTCTACTATACTCTACTCTACTCTATTCTATTCAAGCTACAGATTAAACGGATAAAGGAGAGGCCCCACTCCGATTTTTAGCGGCAGTGAACGAGGCGTTTTTATTGCCTTTTGCGTATTTGCGTCTGCTGCGCGATTCCGCGTTTTCGCACTACTTACAGTACTTACAGTACTTATAGTACTTATAGTACTTACAGTACTTAGGCTGCATTTTGAATGACCAAAATGATCATAGCGTAGAAATTAAGTGCCGGATAGAGCAGGCATGCAACGCATTTATGAAGTTGCACCACTTACTCTGCAACCGATCCTTAAAGATCTCGATCTCTACCAGGGTGCACGATGCTATGTTTTTTCGGTTCTTCTGTACGGTGTCGACTTACGTGTCATGGACTTTAACTCAAAAGGGGCAGAAGTTTTAAAGACAATAAAGCAACGAAAACTGCAATATTTGGGACATATAATGCGTGGCGATAAGTACAAATTGCTCCAACTAATAATACAGGGGAAGATACAAGGTAGGAGACCCCCTGGAAGAAGACAGACCTCTTGGCTTAAGAATCTCCGGACATGGACTCAGACTGAGTACTCGATCCTTATTTCGGGCAGCTGTGTGTAAGGTCCGAATAGCCAA
Organism: Oeneis ivallda; assembly: GCA_029955525.1. Classification (NCBI taxonomy): domain Eukaryota; kingdom Metazoa; phylum Arthropoda; class Insecta; order Lepidoptera; family Nymphalidae; genus Oeneis; species Oeneis ivallda. The sequence goes on along the minus strand of JARPMR010000003.1, from coordinate 8,007,780 downwards.
CATGATAGCCGACCTCCGGTAGGAGATGGCACCTCAAGAAGAAGAAGAATGGCTTTTGCGTTTTTATGGCCTTTTGTGACTGCAACGCGTTTTAGCGATTTTTGAATACAAATATTCGGCGATTCTGCGATCCATACAAGACTATAATATTAATATTATAATATTCTTCCTATATTGAATAAGAATACGCTAGTGTCCGTGTATCTGTCTGTCCCATCGTAGCTGCCTAACGAATACACCGATTTTGATGCGGTTTTTCTATTTGAAAGACGTGATCGAGATGGTTCTTAGCTAAGATTTACGAAGATCTGCTCAGGCCTTTGAAACCATCAGCTCATTTCATACTTGATTAAGGGGTCTTACAAGTTTTCACTGGTGCGTTTGATTTGAAATTTGTATACTGTTACTTCGAATTATTTCCTAGGTAACCTTGAGATATCCAACTCCTCAAAAACTTATAGCACAGTACAAGGAGGAGATACAGTAGTTTGACGCCTTTGATCTCGTGGTAAATGCCGCCAACGTCTAATAATGCGCGATGATACCCGTGACTTTATCTGCCTAGGCAGAACCCGTGCAGCATCAGGATTGAGGAGTTGGGTCCTGGAATTTAACTATGTAGTCTTTACTTGGCACCTAAAAAACTATCCATAATCGATAGTTAACAAATAACCATAGTACAGTAGTGGGCAGTAACCCTGCAGCATTAGGATTAAAGCGTTAAAACTAGAATTTTTTGGAGAACCATCTCGCAAAATTTCTGTATCGATTAAAAAAAAATCAAATCGCTTTGGTCGAACCTCTGTATGAAAGTATCCTTATTCTGTGCTTATAGTAGATATACTTAGTGTGTATGGGCACATTAGAATGGTCTCAATCTCAATGAGTAGGTGTAAGATAGATGATTATCGAGGATCTAGGATCGAGCAGGAGGATCTGATGATAGAGCAGAAAACTGGATAACAGGATTTCTGGTACATTCACATTTCGGGGATGTTTTAAATTTTTAATTAAAATTTATACTTGTTCTGTGGTTTTGTTTGCGCTTGCGGCTACGTGACGTATTGTATTATTTTTAATTGTTTTGTTGCTGATCAATGATATATTATTCTACTATTTTAGACACAAAAAAAGCAAAAAAATTGTTTCGCCGCGTTGCACATATTTTTAGGTTTTATTATTTCACTTAATTGCCAAACTATTTAAAAGGGATGGCGCTATAGCGCTATTCACTCGCGGAATGCCGAAAACGTAACTCGATCGCAGCGTTCGATTGCGGAATCGCGCATCGCGCAATCGCGCTGCGAGAGTCCAGCCTCAACGCTGCATCTACTGCCTGCCTACATACGAGCGACGCAAGAGGAGAAGAGGAAGCTGCGAAAGCAATGGCAAAAACTGCGGTGCCAGACCATGAAGACGCGACTGAAACTAGACTGCGCAAAGCACCCAGTCCCGACCCAGTCACCAACGAAACCCTGCGTCACCTACCCCCGCGAATCCTCCGTACCGGGAACTTCCCATCATCGTGGAAGCTCGGCCGAGTCATCCTGATCCCCAAGCCAGGCAAGAACATCATGCTGCCTGGGAGTAACCATCCCATCACTCTTCTGTCGAGTACCTCGAAAGTCTTCGAGAAGCCACGCGACGAACAGTTCGGTTTCCGTGCTGAACACTCCACCACTTTACAAGTGACGAGGGTACTGCACCACCTCGCTACCGCCTACAACAAGCGAGAGCAATCAGTCGCAGAATTCCTCGATATGGAGAAGGCGTTCGATTGCGTCTGGCACGCCGGACTCGTGTAAACGTTTAAACCATAGAACTCAAAATATTTTCAATATTCATAAATCAAATAAAAGCACTATCCTAGGTCAGCAATGATATATTTTGTGTCTTGCAATTACTACGGAACCCTACACTGCGCGTGGCCCGACACGCACTTGGCCAGTTTTTTTATTATTCTGATTCGGCTTCTGGCAGACAGCACTGGTGAAAAGATGGCATCTTTGCTGGTCCTATTGTTATTTGAAACGCATATTAAATACCTAGGTAATACTTACACGTATACCTAAACACAATCACAACTCTTTTTTCGTCCGAGGTTAAAAACTGGTAGGTAGCTACAAAAACCCGCGCAAACTTCTTTCCGCAATAAAATCTGTCAAAGTTTGATCCTCAAGCAGCTAACGCATCTTTCTTAGATTACTCTACCGAAGTAGTCTACTGGGTTCTCTGTTACACCCAGAACGCGACGTTGCCGCTTTGTGTTCGAGTACCTATTCGTCAATTTTGGCTCCGGATCAACTTAGTCTAAGTAAATGTCGGATATAAGTTAAATATATTCTGGATCTAAGAAATCATACTCAGTATGATTTTTTCGACCGTTGATGGATCAACAAATATTGGTCAAATCGCTGATGAGTATATTGAAAACCTGTAAGTGCAAATCCACCGACTTCACACGCGCATCAAGGACGGATCAAAGTATATCAATTTGCGCGACGCAGAGCTGAGTAAACACGTAAAATAGGTGGATCAACATTTGTTCTAACTTCTCACTGGATCAACATTTACCGTGAAAGGATGATTATATTTATATATATACTTTTACTTCAATCTCACTCTTACTTTGCATCATACTCAAAATAAATATTGTTTCAGGTAGTGTTGTAGTGAAGTGACTCCGGATAATTGGAGGAAAGTCGTAGAAAAGACCAAAAAACTTTGCTACGATGATTGGGATCGAGATGTGCGATACGACACTCTTGAAGATCAACCATTATTGATAAATGTAGGTGACAGCAGTTGCAGTCCAGATTCCGAGTCTGAGACGCAAACACTCATGTCATTATCAGATTCAGAATAAAATACAGAGTGTAACAAAAGTAAGTGATAATACTTTAGGGTGTGTAGTGTCCCTTATATAGAGTTCACTGGCAAAGTAGCAGCGCTAAAAGCAAAAATTTTTTTTGTGATTTGCATGGGGAAGCTCATGTGGCGCTTGCCTACAAATACAAACTTGCATACAAATCACAAAAAAAATTTTTCGCTTTCAGCGCTGAGTACTTTCACTGTAAACTATATAAGGAACACATGCAAACCCTAAAGTATTATGACTTACTTTTGTTACACCCTTGACCCTGTGTATGTAAATAAATAATTGTTAAACAGATTTTGTTTCATTTCATTTTGTCCTATAGCTGTTATTTTTTAATTTTCTTGGGTATAATATAATCATGTGTGTATGTATGAATGGTATGATCGTAATATTCTGTTCCATTCCATAATATATGAACTAAAATGTGAGTATGAAAAAAAATTGTGCACTCGTTTCCATTACCGACATTTTTACTTGCCGCCCTAGTCGATAAACGTCACACGACGTAAGATTTGCAGGACGTAAACATAAATTGAGATTGAGATAACTTCTTGTAAATGTTAAGAATTGTTAAAAATATCAACGGAATATCATTACTAATGGTATAAAGCTACGTAAAATTTATAAATGGCATTTTTAGACGCCCCCAATATGACCCCAATTTAATGGTGACGCCACTACAATGTTATATGGTGACATTAGCTGTCAGTGTCATAGGGATCATGTTTCGCCGCGCCGAGTATACACATCGGATCTGACTTTTCGGAGTCATATTATGCATTTAAGAAATTAAATATCACACGTTTCAATAGTGAAGGAAACCATTGCTAGGTAACCTGCATGCCTGAGAGTTCTCTAAAATATTTTCAAAGGTGTGTGAAATCCAGTAATTATTTATTATAATATATTATAATTTGGATTAGGTGATGATGATAATAATGGTGATGATAATGATAATGAAGAGCGAGAAAGAGCAGCAAGTCCACTTACCTGGTCCAGATGCACGGAGGGCGCGTCCAGCAGCAGGTCCGCGTCAAGCGCAAGCGCCACGCCCCCCGCCACCTCCGCCGCGCCGCCCTCACCCCCGCCCCCGCCCGCCGACGCGCGCGCGCATTGCGCCATCTGCCTGCAGTCACACAATACATATCACCACATTAAGGTTGATTATACGGGTCTGCCCGCGAAATTCAAATTTAATTTGGTTTTTCGCAATTTGTAAACCAATACGACAAAGTAGGCTTATGGCATTCTAATTGCGCCTATGACGTATCATCTTCACAGGTTTATGTAAAAATCTTTACTTGAAAGTGTCCAGTTTAAGAAATTAGTCAGAATATCGACTAATTTGTGAGTAACTCAGGTCCAACACGATATTCTGACAAATTGATTTTCCGGGATAAAAAGTAGCCCATGTCACTCTCCAGGTCCTCAACTATACCCATGCAGAAAATCACGACAATTCGTAGCTCTATTGAGGCGTGATTGAAGGACAAACCAGCAAACAAACACACTTTCGCATCTATAATATTAGTATGACGACGATATCGCCGGCTTACTCGTAAAACCATATAAGTGCACGTTTTGGCTGATTTGACTTAAAAATGCAGTTCTACTTATTTTTTCCGCTCTATCGACTGGTAAAACCGAATAAATGCTACGACTTATGGCTGCAGAGATAGCCAGAGTAAGTTATAAATACCCTAAGGCGACGTTTTCGCATAGGCTACTCTCTCTCGAAGGCTCTCGCCCTCATAGAATAGAATAGAATAGAAATGTTTTTTATTCGAATAAACTTTTACAAAGTACTTTTGAATCGTCGCTGAGTCTACCACTGCTGGTTCGGAATGCCGTTCCTGCCGAGAAGAACCAGCAAGAAACTCGGCAGTTGCTCTTTTCAAAATACTTTTACAATATACTTAATAGATATTATTCTATGTATGCAGAGTTTCTACAATGAGGGGAAGTTCCACAAAAGCATAGGTAATTATTTCTAATTATAATTCAACACATGTTAAGACGGGCAGACAGAAAGTATCCCCATTCCCGCCGGTGGCACCCGTTCACGAGCATGACGCATGACCCAGCCATTGCTTCGCTCAACCATATTTGAGGGAACGTAACAACCCGCATAGCATAACAACATACTTTGGCCATATCGCGCGACGGCTCACGCGACACGCCAATCCGATTTCACGCCAAGGCGATTCGCCTATGCGAAAACGTCGCCTAAGTGCCGATTTCACCAACGTCGAAACACGTTTTACCGGGGAATAAATTGTGTGGTCTGACAGTTTTTGTATTGAAAATACTGTCAAAATATGAAATTTACGCTCGAAATTAAAATTATACTTATAATACAGCAATCTGATTTGAGACGTAAGTGATTGTGTGAAACTTACTCGCTGTCTTCATTGTGCAGCACATTGCCGTGCAGGAAGAGATCGCTTCTCACCGTGTAAATATTGCTTTCAGACCCCTCAGACTGTTCCACCTGCGGACAATGTTACACTTGATGCCGACAATGAGTCGATAGATTTTCGTTTATTAGGGATGTTGCTAAACAAACCGTGAATATGTGGCAGCTTGCATGAAATAGTGAACTGTGACGTCATACTCATAAACACTTGAACAGACTTTTTGTAGTTTAATCAACTTTCTTTCTTGTCGGCTCTTCTCAGCAGAATCCGCTTTCCGAACCGGTGGTAGAGTCATGACTTGTCATAAGAGCCACAGGTTGGCTTACGTGAAATAAAATTTTTTTAGGATCAAGAGTACGTATTCCCCACTCAGGGCACCTACAGTATAGTGAGTAGATTGAGCATCAGATATGATTGATGAGCATATAGGAGTAATAGGAAGATCTCACTCTGGGCTGCTGCTGCGCCAGGCGATCCAACTTGTCTAACCGTTGTATCTTGGAACTTGTATTGTATAGAACTTCAGACATTTTGATTTTTGATAGCCGTATTGAGGATCGCAAGGCGACATCTAGTTTGTTATTGTACAATGTTTTGTTGCAGCACATGATTATAAATGTAGTTCCGACGTAAGGTTCGTATAGCGCCATCTAGTGTTTAATGTGGGGACAACCACAGCTCCTTTAAATATCCCCAATGTTCATCAGTGTTCAAGCCCAGGCAAGGAGACTCAGACACCCCAGTATCCTTATTATTTATTAATGATTAGTAATTTATTACCTATTAGCTATAGATTCTTAGTCCTCGGAAACGGCACGAGTACGCTTCCCCGTTTTTTTTATAAAATAACACTTTAATGCGCAGCACGATCGAACGCGTGCGGACTGTTAGAAGATTGCAGGTACCTACCCAACTAACAAAATGGTCATAACATTTTAACCTTTTATGACTAATTCGTCCTATAAGTATCGTATATTAGCAAGTTTTAAAACGTGACGTTGTACAGGCGTCATGTATATTGCTTTTATGTTTTAATGCAATTTGGTAATAAAATGTCCTCGTACAAACGTTTGTATGACATAGCTATAAAGCAATTTAATCGCAGAAAATAAACAGTCATACAAACGTTTTAGCCAGGACATTTTGGCTGGTATTACAACTAATATATGACATCTTATAGCAATTTGGTTATATAAAATCTTTTATATCCGCAACTGTAAGACTAGTCATAATTTCGGTTTCTTATGAATGTTACATGTCAATAAAGTCATATAAATGTCATATCCGAAACCACTGTATGACTAAAAGCTAGTGCTTATGATTTCTTTGGTTCAAAACGTCAGAATTCTGACATTTTAAATAAACGCAACAGAGAGTGATGGTCCCGTACATAAACCGTAAAATTATGAAAGAAGAAAAAGAAAAAAATTATGAAATTGATTAAAATTATGAAGAAGAAAAAATTTCTTTAAAGTTAATCACATCATACTAATATTATAAATGTGAAAGCTTGTGATGATGTAGGTATGTATGGATGGATGGATGTTTGTTACTCTTTAATGCGACAAAGAATGAACCGATTTGGCTGAAATTTGGAATAGAGATAGCTCATACCCAGGATTAAAGCACATATGTTACATTTTAACCCGAAAAATTAAAGAGTTCCCGCGGGAATTAAAAACTCGTTACAGATACATTCATCGCATGGATAATGATCATAAATAGCGAAATCTTTGCACTGCTGGCACCTAAAGAAATTATTGTGAATCAGTACATTATTATATTTTTGTTATTTGGCATGACAAAATGTTTAAGCATTGTGGATAAAGTTGGAAACCGACTATTATGACATTTTTTGACTTTGACAAAATGTGTTTTTGCCACGGCCATTTTAATTCTCTCTAAAAGTTATGTTCTCTAAAATGTTCTGATAATGTAAAAAAACTATGTTTTGGAATGACAAAATGACGGATTACTAAAATGCTTTAAGGAACTCTGATAGGTTTGTAATGATGGCGTTCTTTAAGTTTTAACTCTTAAAACCGCAGTATTTATCGTATATAAGTATTTTGTAACTCATAATGGCATTATGAAGGAGTTTTTACTCTTAACACAGCAGTATTTATCGTATATAAGTATTTTGTAAATCATAATGGCATTATGACAAATAATAATTTATTTTTATTAAAGAAAAATATAATTAAATTTAAAAGAAATCAAGGGGGCATTTAAAGTATATTAATAAACCTAAAAAGTTAGTCGCAAAAGTGACATTCGCATTAAGTTTTCCTAACTTAAAAATAAACACATCCCATTTCAAACTTGTTACACTCAAGTATAAAATATTAAATACATATTACTCTTTGTTTTTTAATTTTTTGCAGACGCCAGCTGCTCAGACAATAGAATTTATTAATATTACTTATGATTGAAAGCGCTTCAATACTACATCACAAAGATTCATTGGTCAGATAAACGTCTGCGCTATGATAACTATACGACTAAATACTCATACAAATAATAAATTACAACACTACTATGACGAAATATACTTGAAATATTAATTTTATAACACCTAATTGACTAAACGTTTTTGCTTATGACTTTTGAATGACAGCTGTATGACTTTATAGCCATAGTAACTGCGCCAAAATCGCGTTGTATAAACGTTTGTATGACCATTGTATGACTTAATTGCATACCATTCAGTTATATCCAAAACGTTTGCAAAACTCTTATATGACTTATTTTTGTTAGTTGGGTAGTGAATAGTGATACCACCGAAAAAAAAAGAATCTCAATAAACAGTGCAGATTGGCGACACTGTGTGTCTACTACATGTACCTATACCTAATGCTAATCTCGAGGACAAAGCCTGAGTATAATAATACGTACTTGTACATCTTCCTCCAACACGTACGCGCTGGGCTGGTAGTGCAATGCACGTGGAAGCGGCCACGTGCAGTGCGTGCGCGCCGAGTGCCCCTCCTCCACTTCCTCCGCCTCCCCCACTTCTTGCACCACCCCGACTTCTTCCATCTCCCCCACTTCCTCGATCTCCCCCGCCTCCCCTAGCTCTTCTCCTAGCGCCTCCTCCAATGTGCCCCTCACTCCTGTGCTTTGGTCGATCTCAGTGCTCTCGCCAGGTTCCAATAAACTCATCTGGCAAATGAATTAGAACAAAATAGCAAACACTACATTTCACAACAAAAACAACAAGAAATTGTGTGTGTGTGTGTGTGATTTAAATAACTCTTTTTTGAAGCTCATAGCATTATTAGAACCATTAAGATGAATATTGTAATAAATTACCATACCATATAGGATCAGTGATAATTCAAAATTCTATTGATTCCAGATATTCACGGGATTGGGTTCAACTAAATATCACAAGCTTCAACTGTGAAGGAAAATATCGTGAGGAAATACCTGCACACCTGAGAGTTCTCTGTTCTTCATAATATCCTCAAAGGTGTGTGAAGTCTGGCAGTTTGCATTGGGCCAGCGTGGTGGACTACTCTTATGTGAGAGGAGACCTGCACTCAGCAATGAGCCTTCGATGGATTGCTGATAATGATGATTATTATATTACCATTCCTTTGTTCATTTTATTGCACAAAAATGGTACCTACAACAGGCGGACTTTATGCTACAGCATTTTATAGTCTACCTTTGGACGTGCGACAACGCGTGTGGGTGTGTAAAAAGAGAATATTATATAAATATGATATACCTATATTATATGATACATTACATAACATGATATAGTACATAATTATTATACATAAAAATAAAATAGGTATATTAAATAGAAAAAAAGCCGGCCAAGTGCGAGTCGGACTCGCGCACCGAGGGTTCCGTACTCCAAAAGTAAAAGTAAAATGATAATATTATATTAATTTGCTTATTTATCGTTAACTTTGTTTCTAGAGGTTTATTGTGAATATAAAAAAACTATGCTAGTTAGAGCGTTGGTTTTATTTTTCCTGTAAAATATACATAAACTTCTATTGACCATAATTATTTTAGATTTTTCGATTGGTAAACTTCGGAGATAAGGGGGGGGGGGAATGGTATTTTTTTCGACATTTTGGCCGATTACTCAAAAACTATTATATATAGAAATAAATAAAAAACTGTTTTAGAATGCACAAGTAAAGGCCTTTCATATGATACCCCACTCGGTATAGTTATCTTACTTTGAAATTTCAAACCCCTGATTTTCCCCCTTTTTTAATCAAACTAAAATAAATTTCGCGTTGCTTTTATTTTTCCTGTAAAATATACATAAACCTCTATTGACCATAATTATTTCAGATTTTTCGATTGGTAAACTTCGGAGATAAGGGGGGGGGGGGGGATGGTATTTTTTTCGACATTTTGGCCGATTACTCAAAAGCTATTATATATAGAAATAAATAAAAAACTGTTTTAGAATGCACAAGTAAAGGCCTTTCATATGATACCCCACTTGGTATAGTTATTTTACTTTGAAATTTCAAACCCCCGATTTTCCCCCTTTTTTAATAAAACTAAAAATAATTTTAGATTTTTCTTTATTCCAATGATGTTGGGCCACTATTATACACAACTATGCCAAATTTCATGTCGATAGCTTTAATAGTTACTGAAATAATCGACTGTGACAGACGGACGGACGGACGGACGGACGGAGAAAGTCTCACCATAAGGGTTCCATTTTTACCATTTTGGTACGGAACCCTAAAAAGGTCAACAAGACAAAGGTTACAGGGTTTTGAGCAGATGATTATTTGCTTGCCGTATAAATGAAAATGAGGTTACCATGAACATATTGTCCGCTTTAACCCTCGTCATCTCGTGGTCGTCGGTGCGGGGCGCGGGCGGGGCGGCGGGCGGGGTGGCGGGCGGGACGGCGCCCACCGGCTCTTCGCTCTCTTTCTTTTTGTGCACCTTTTTCATGTGCATGTAAAGTGAACTCATGTTCGTGAAACTCTGCTGGCAATCTACGAAGTATATTTGTACACCCATTACACAAAACATTGGAATAAAATAGAATAATTTTAAGCTATTGCATAGCTTTTATCGCGGGCTTTGAACTAGGACAAACAGTTTGAGCGCGGCGACCGAATCAAGAAATTCCGTAACGAAAAAAGCCTAACACCGTCGTTCAGTAAGCGTTCAACATTTTAGAGGTTCACATTTAGCTCTGTTTGGCGCAGTGGGCGAGCGGCCGCTTTCTTTAGATGTCGCAGGTTCGAATCTCACTCGCGAAGTAGTGACAGTGCGCTTTTCTTGTTTGTTTTTTAATTTTTTTTTTGCATAATTTTTATCATGCAAAAAAATTATAATTGATAATTTTTACATTATATTGCATAAATATTATAATTGCATAAGTTGATAAAAAATGCTATGCAATAGTTTTACCGCGGCAGTCCCCAAGTGCCACTTAATTTTTTTTTATTCAAATAAACTTTTACAAAGTGCTTTCGATCCGTCAAGTGAATCTAACACTGGTTCGGGATGACGTTCCAACAGAGAAGAACCAATAAGAAACTCGGCGGTTGCTCGTTTTAAATATCATATTGTGTTACATAGGCTGGTTATTATTGTCTCATGAATTGCTGGAGCGAGTTATATCCACGCTTTTTTATCATTTATATAATCTTCAATTGTATAAGATGCTTTTTTCATGAGAATGGATGTAATAGATTTCTTAAACTTGTGTAAAGTCTAAGATCGACTGTGGAATTTTATTATAGCACGTGACGCCCATTCCCATTTATGTCTTTCGAGAAATGTAGTCGAGGAATCACGAGCCTATTTGGATTTTTTATTTGCCTATCGTGTAAATCACCCTTTTTTTGTAACTCAAAATGTTTTGTCTGACAAATATGTATTATGTTGTTATAAATATATTAAGCTTTTGTAAGAATACCGATTCCTTTAAATTTTTCGCGAAGGGAGTCCCGCATTGGTTGAGAATCAAAAGACAACTTACATACTACTTCATTCAGCGGACCGCGTGGGGATTCCGGGGCATATTATATTCCGCTGCGTTTCTATCAGCGCCGCTACGGTCTGATACGCTGCGTCAAATGTGAATCGTGCTTTAACGTATCAAGTGTAGTTGTGTCGTGTAAGATATGAATATTTGAAGTCAGAAAAATTTAACAAAAAATGTGTTCGCAATTTGAATAATATCGTCACTGCTTTGTAGAATGGGCGAATAAGCCATTTTTATATGAATTTTTCGCTTATATTTAGTTATTGAAGTACGATATTTCTAAGTTTTCTACTAAATCAAAAGATTTTTATTCTAAAATGATTTTACTTCATGTATTGTATTCTCAAGAAAATACTAAATAATAAATAATACTAGATAAAAAATACTAATGATCAAAACTGATAAGTAACTGCTTTGAAAGTTTTGTCCATGGCGCTTACGCATTTTCTACAAATCCCCAATGAATTATGATCGCGGGCACAGCCAGGAGTCAGGGGCGGGCAGTACCTGCGGCGGGGCACGCGTGCTTGGCGCGGCGCTGCGGCGCGGCGTGGCGCTGCGCGTGGTCGCGCAGGTGCTCGCGGCGCAGGAAGGCGCGGCCGCACGCGCCGCACTCGTGGCGCCGCTCGCCCGTGTGGCGCCGCGCGTGCCGCACCAGCTTGCTCGCCGTGCGGAACGACCAGCCGCACTCCTGCACAAATACATTTATTTATACAAGCAGGTGTGCACTGAAATCCAAAACGTCACATTGACAAATTACACGCATCAGGCGTGCAGTCAGAGTCAATCTACTTTGAAGCAGAGTCGAAACGCATCGACTATAATTCTATTAAAAAAAATTGGTTGTCTGTAAAGTCGGTTTACGGACGATAGTTTTACGTGATAACGTCATAAAGAAACATTGATGACCGCTAACCACAGCGCGCACGTGATGACTGGCGGGCCCGGGCCGGGTCCAGCGTAGCGCCCGGCGGTGGGCGCTCTCTAAGCCAACGCTTGGGCCGATCGTGCCTCTCTATGCTTGTACCGCGCTCTCGCTTGCACGCGCAGGCTCAGGCGGAACGTGTCACTTTTTTTTGCGTGCAGCCGGTGTTCATTGATTTATAAGACGTTAACACGTCAAAAAAGAATAATTGTAAATTTTACATCAGTCGGAAGTTACGTCATTCATATCAGGTGCAACTCTACTATTGCATCTAAACTGTAATTTGGCGGTCAGCCTCAGCGTGGTCTCACCGGGAAGAGGCACGGGTAGGGGCGGTCGCCGGTGTGCGCGCGCGAGTGCTCGCGCAGGCGGCAGGGCTGGCGGAACACGCGGCCGCAGCCCGGCCACGTACACGCCAGCTCGGCGCGCGCCGCCCGCACCAGGTGCGCGCGGGCGTGCGCGCGCAGCCCCGACGCCCAGAAGAAGCGCCGCCCGCACTGCGCGCAGCTGCGGAAACCTCCATTTCATCTCGGTAGCTTACCAGTTACAAAGTTAACACAGAGCACGTTGCTGCGCTACAATGTGGCATAGTCATTATCAACCTTTAGATGTCCACTGCTGGACATAGGTCTCCTGCATGGACCTCCACAGGCTTCGGTCTTGCGCCGCCTGAATCCAGCGGCTCCCTGCGACTCGTTTGATGTCGTCGGTCCACCTAGTGGGGTGTCTGCCAACACTGCGTTTACCGGTGCGGGGTCGCCACTCCAACACCTTGGGACCCCAACGACCATCAGCTCTTCGAACTATGTGCCCCGCCCATTTCCACTTCAGTTTCGCGACTCGCTGAGCTATGTCGGTGACTTTAGTTCTCCTGCGGATCTCTTCATTTCTGATTTGATCTCGCAGGGATACCCCAAGCATAGCTCTCTCCATCGCTCGCTGAGTGACTCATAGGCGACGTTTTCGCATAGGCGTGGCGTCGCGCGGCGCGTGCGGCGTCGAGTCGCGCGTGAAGCTCAAACATATGGCGAAGTATGAGAGCGTTTACAGAGAGGCGTCGGCGTTGAACGCGGCGGAGCACGCGGCGTCGCACGCGGCGGGCGCCGACGCGGGCAGCGCGGCGGGCAGCGCGGCGACGCACAGTGGGTCGAAACAGCTATATGAGGGACATAGGATTTTTTGTTACAAATTCCATTTAAAAAAATACTTATCGAAAGACCTTGTCATTATAATGAATAATTGTTATTAAACGTTTTTCTCTAAAGCTGATAGTTTGCCCGGAAAAAAATATTTTCAGTTTTTGTTGTATGGAATGAAACAGAAACTGCTAAAATTTGGCCAAGTCTTGAAAGGTCTTGCTTTAAAACTACTTTATTCTTATTCTTTGGCTTATTAGCTATAACTCTATGTTATCAGCTTGCACCCAAACTTGCCCGTTTAAAAGTTATTTTAGAAACCGAAATTTAAAAAAAAAAAGATTTTTATTGATTTTATAATATGCGTGGATTATCAAATATTTGACCAAAATAATGTGCTGCATGAAAGTTCTATGAATAAATATTGAAATTAACTTTAAATCACTAGTTCATCGAAGAGAAACTTATAAGTTAAGCACTTAAAAAAGGATATTTCATAGATTAAAACTGTAAATTATATTAAAATAACGTGAATTCAAACAAAGGATCTACAAAAATAAAACTTTCAAAATATAGCTTTATTTATTTCTTTTTAACAATTCATTTTATTATGTATCTAATGTATCTCCTTAGCTAAACTGTCTTTGTTGTTGGAAACTAATAATTACAAACAGTGAAAAATTAGCTAATCATACTTAATATTATAAATGCGAAATTGTGTTTGTTGGTTTGTCCTTCAATCACGCCGCAACAGAGCTACGGATCGACGTGATTTTTTACATGGGTATAGTTGAGGACCCGAGAGTGACTTTTTATCCCGGAAAATCAAAGAGTTCCCGAGGTACTTTAAAAACTAAACCCACGCGGACGAAGTCGCGGGCATCAGCTTATTATTAGCTTTTAGCAGTTTCTGTTTCATTCCATATACAACAAAAACTGAAAATATTTTTTTCCGGGCAAACTATCAGTTTTAGAGAAAAACGTTTAATAACAATTATTCATCAGAATGACAAGGTCTTTCGATAAGTATTTTTTTAAATGGAATTTGTAACAAAAAATCCTATGTACCTCATATAGCTGTTTCGACCCACTGTGCGTCGCCTCGCTGCCCGCCGCGCTGCCCGCCGCGGTGCCCGCGTCGGCGAACGCCGCGGTGCCCGCCGCTACACGACGCCGCACGCGCCGCGCGAAGCCACGCCTATGCGAAAACGTCGCCTGAGCCTTCTTATGAGGCCCACAGTTAGCGACCATGTCTCGGATCCATAAGGCCTCGTTTTCGCATAGGCGTGGCGTTGCGCTTCTCGCGGCGCGTCGAGTCGCGTGAGCGGTCGCGCGATATGGCCAAGGTATGAGGGCGAGCGAGAGCGAGCGAGCGACGCGCCGCGCGACGCGCAACGCCACGCCTATGCGAAAACGTGGCCTAAGTCATCACTGGCAACACGCACTGTTCGAAGACTTTAGTCTTCAGGCACTGAGGTATTTTGGACGAGAAGACATCTCGGAGCTTCCCGAACGCTGCCCAGCCGAGTTGGATTCGGCGGTTGATCTCTTTCTCGAAATTGGACCTACCTAGCTGGACTGTGTGTCCCAGGTATATATACTCGTCGACAATTTCGAGTGCAGAGTTCTCAACGATTACTGGGTGGAGCGGAGCATGAGCATTGGACATGATTTTCGTCTTGCTCATGTTCATTTTCAGGCCCACCTGTTGAGAAACCCTGCTGAGATCGTTGAGCATTGTATTGAGGTCTCTCAGAGTCTCTGCCATGACTACTATGTCATCGGCAAATCGCAGGTGAGTGCAAATGCATGTGGCATAGTGCCACCAACTTATCTGTTCAGCCTCTCTAGCCAAGTTACACTTCGTTGTATCTATTCTCTTTCTACGATCGTTGTCACTTGAAGTTTTGGCCAGGGCTAGGGTAGATGGCGCTGCAGCTGATCAAAGACAGAAGAGTATTGATAATATTTCGCGGCATTTTGTATTGTTTTTTTTTTGCATTTAAAACATTTATAATACAAAATTCTGCGAAATATTATCAATACACTTCTGTCTTTGATCATTCACATTTTTCACACACTTTTGATTAAACAAAACTTCAAGTGACAACAATCGTAGAAAGATAATAGATACAATGAAGTGTAACTTGGCTAGAGGGGCAGGTGGATAAAATTGAAACTAAGACTAAGACTAAGACTAATTCTGCTGAATTCCACTAGCCTAGTTTTGATTGGTCTTTGCTGCTGACAGTTCCTTCTAATGCCAGTGCCATACAATGGTATAAAAATACAGTACAGATTTTATCGTAAATTTCATAAGTAAGCAATATTAACTCTCCACTAGCAGCCCCATCACATGAACAGATAAATAAGTAGGTGCATCTATAAAATTGATCATCTTTAATCTGCTTAGAGACAAAAGAGTTGAGTGAAAATGCAATCCATAGATTTCAGTCACCTTGGCCTAAGTAATATATTTTATACTACACCTGCTCGGAAAGTACCTCCTGATTTGTGTCATATCGAAAAAGAGTGAGACAGAGTGAAGAGTGAGAGAATTTGTATGAAAATCCATTAATAACGTGGTTTTTTAACATTTACATAATTTTATGTTTTGTTAATACTTTTTAAAACAGGGATGTTACAAGCTCGACCACAATCACTGTGCGTGTGTGCATGCTCAAAGGTCTTAAGGTGGAAGACACGGGTCTGCCCGCGAAATTCAAATTTAATTTGGTTTTTCGCAATTTGTAAACTAATACGACAAAGTAGGCTTATGGCCTTCTAATTGCGCCAGTGCAATTATCATCTTCACAGGTTTACATAAAAATCTTTACTTGAAAGTGGCCAGTTTAAGAAATTAATCAAAATACTGAGTTGGTCGTGAGTTACTCACAAATTAGTCGATATTTTGATTAATTTCTTAAACTGGTCACTTTCAAGTAAAGATTTTTATGTAAACCTGTGAAGATGATAATTCCACTGGCGCAATTAGAAGGCCATAAGCCTACTTTGTCGTATTAGTTTACAAATTGCGAAAAACCAAATTAAATTTGAATTTCGCAGGCAGACCCTTGTCTTCAACCTTAACGGGTAACAGTAGACAAATCAACTAATAGACAATAATAAAGCATTCAGATATATCACACAATATTCCAAATTTTGAGGGTCTATTAATTACCTATAGTGTGCTTCGTCTATTGTATGCTCTTCATGCAAGTGTTTCATGAGATCTTCCCTAACATGGAACATTCTTCCACAGGGCTCCTCTACACCACTTTCAAGCGCCTTTTTTACTGGACACCCCACAGTTACCTGTCTTTGTGATTTGACATTCTTATCCTTGTTATGTACACTCGTAACATGTTTGTTTAATTTCTGTTTGCTAGTGAATTCTTTGTCACATTTTGGTATGTCACACTGAAAATTGAAAGAAAATGCTGTTGAAACTAAAACATCTCTATTTGTAGCAGGAATACATACATAATAGAAGGAAGCATTTTAAAAAGGATGACACTATTTTAGCCCAGTTTATTTCAAGTTTTCTTTTATTTTATGTATTCAATTGTAATTAATGGCAATTACAATATCAATACATCATGTTTAATTTCAACAGCCAAATTGTCCAAATTAATTTATTAGGGATGCTTCATATGAGTAGTACATAACTATAGAGGCGAAATTTTGCACAGAAGTCAAATCAAAGTTACTGTGAGCTACGACTACTACAACTGATATTTTTATAAAGCTACATATTATGTGTGGACGAGTCTGCTGACACCTTGTAGTATTAAAAATAATTAGTGAAATTTTAATATTACACATGTTTTTTGTACCATGTAAAGTAAATTAAATTAAATGTAAATTTATTAATTTTAATTACCTTAAATTTAGTGGTAATCCTAATTAACTGTTCAATAGATAATGATTGTGTGTCATTTTCGGTAGTGACTGTGTCTGCATGCAGTACTACAGACTCTTGCTGTACCGATAGTTTGGCTTTCGTATGTTTTTCTGCTTTCTGCCCCACATATTCTTTATATCCTGGCCGAGTATCATCAACTAAAGTCAAAGACAACAAAGTATTTTCATATTATTAATCATTTTTTTAGAGAAGAATATCCACCAATATTATTATCATTCCCTCCAAATAAGTATAAAGCTTGTGGCTGCACCAACTTTCTTTTCTGCTTTTAGAATAGAATAGAAATGTTTTTTATTCAAATAAACTTTTTACAAGTGCTTTTGAATCGTCAATGAGTCTACCACTGGTTCAGAATGCCCTTCCTGCCGAGAACCAGCAAGAAACTCGGGGGTTGCTCCTTTCAAAACAGGTTTACAATTCAATACATACTATGCTATGTATGCAGTGTTTCCACAATGAGTTCCACAAAAGCATACCTAACCATAATTCAACACATGTTAAGATGGGCAGACAGAAATTAGTCCCATTCCCGCTGGTGGCACCCGTTCATGAGCCAGTTTTTTTTGGTCAGTATCCTCACTGTCATGCAATTGTGACTGTATATACTGTGATTGATTTTTGGCACCACAGATATTTTTTTAAGAGGAAACAACACAGCAATGGTGGATTGTCACAGCACACTGTGAATTACTGATTATTCTATATATGAAATGCTGAGGCAGTGATGGAGAAGCAATGTAAATCTGCCAAACTCTTTACCCTCTTGAAGTTATAATAAACAGTAAGGTAGTAGTAATCATATCTAGACCTTACAGACATTTGGACTGAAATTTTAGTCAAAATGTCTAATCCTAGTTTAGAAAAAGTAGGATTCTAAACATTGGGAACCATTTATACATAACACCCATTTACCTAACTTCTAGTAACAAGCTAACTTCTAGTACTCCACTAATTCTCTTACTCTAAGACCTATATGACTCTGTCTGCTACTGTTAAACACCAAGGTTTTGAAATCCAAATGTCTCTGATATGATTTACAAGACTATGCAGAACAATGATGCATTCATTGTATCTTTGAAACAGTTCATAATATTTACATTGACTAGACAAAATATCTATATACTGTAATATACAGTATCAAATCATATCAAATAGGTACTTCAGCTGAAATTCCTCTGAAGTCTGAGGTACAGACACGGATGATGATAGCAAGTTGTCCTTGTAAAGGATAACATAGGCTCAGTTAAAATCTTTTACTATGTCTAATGATAATTGTTTCAGGATCATGAACCAAGTTCATACACCATTGTTGTTTTGCTTGAATTTCTATTTCCTTATTTTGTCTATCAAAAACTGGATCATTCTGCAAAGAATTGAACTTCATAAACTGACTACAAATTTATTGCAAAAATCTCTTATCAAAGAAAAAATACCTGATTGATCACATCACCTACTAAAAATGGTTCCACATGTAGAGTTTGATTTTGGCTAAATTCTTTGTCTGTAAAAATTGTCATAGTTAAAAATGTATAATAATATGTAAAATATGTGTAACAATGCTTGCATACAAATGAAGTATTCGACATTGAGTTGTATTTTCAAATACATATTGAACTCAATATGTCCATGTTGATCCATGTTTTATTCAAAATTCAAAATTATTTATTACACGTAGGCGCCAACCTGTGGCTCTTATGACACGTCATGACTCTACCACTGGTTTGGAAAGCGGATTCTGCTGAGAAGAGCCGGCAAGAATTCATCAGAGCGAAATTCCATCCCACATCCATCAATGTTGAACTGAGTAATGATGAAGAAATACATCATCAAAGTACAATGAGGATTCATATGTGGGCCTAGGGAGAGGTAATGACATCACCCCTTAATATTCTAGTTCAGTAAACATCAAACATTGGTATATTTAGCAGGGTTCGAAAATATCCGATATTTATTATAAATATCAAAATATCGGATATTTATGATATATATCCGATATATATCAAGTTTGATATATATCAATTTTGTATGAAAGCCATATTAATATTTTATTGTATTATTTATGAATACTATTTGCATATGTGCATAAATATACTAAAATTATGAAAAAAACTAAAATGTTTTAATGTTTTATTAATTTAGGTACTTAAAATCAGACAAATGAAACCAAAACATAAAATTTTATTTTAGATCACGCAAAATCAACTAAATACATAAAATCTTATACATGTATATCAAAAACGTAAGACTTTTTTTATAAATTCTAATCAGTCAATGGTCATACCTACACTTATGTAACAAAACAAATTAAAAAAAAATCCATTGATATATATCATTGAACCCAGTTTGATATATATCGGATATATATCGTGATATATATCCATTGATATATATCCTCGAACCCTGATATTTAGGCCTATAACTTTTTGCCAATAGAAAATTTAATATTTTCTTCACTGTGTTTGATTTTGATTTTCATTGTTTTTATTTCACAAATTCTAATTTATTATTTCTTTCATGTAGGCCAACCGATTCCTATTAAGATAATTCAAGACTCTACCACTGGTTCAGAAAACTGATTCTACTGAGAAGAGCAATAGAGAAACTCAGCAGTTGCTCTTTACAAATACTGAAGAAATACTGGGTAAAGTATAGATATACTGGTACTCGCGTACGAGGTTGGGGGTGGGGGAGGGGGGGGTGGGGGGGAGAGGGGAAGCCCCCCCCCCCCCCACCTTTCCCCTTTGGCGGAAATGTATAGTTTTTGAGTAATGATTTTTTTTATAAATCATAACCTCACTTCTTTTACACAGGAATATTGACCTATATATTAATTATCCTGTGTTAAATATACTGTTAAAACATAATATCCCTTAGCACGAGGGGGGATGGAGGTGGAGGGAGGGGAGGGGGTGATAGAACTCAATGCTCAAGTTTTTCTAGGCGGTAGAAAATAATAAACACGAAGGCTGTGGCGTGAGTTGCGTTTTGTTCAAGCTATAAATCAAATGGGCTACGCCAGAAGACTCGCTCCGTCGCCCCTTCATTCAGCTTCACCTACTCGACCTTCGTTTCGCTACGGAGGTCGCCGGCTCGCTTCGCTCGCCACCTCCCCCCTTCGCTCCACTGGGCCTCGTAGGCTCGCTTCATTCAGGACCTCCTTCGCGAGCTTCTGGCTTCGCGCTTCATAAAAACACTCTAGGGGTAGGACAGACAAGACTACGTGGAGTCGGGGTTGGCCAATTCGGTTCTGTCACACTGTTCGACCTATATCAGTCCATGTCTGTCATTCTTTATATTTTATAACAAACACGAAGGTTGTGGCGTGAGTTGCGTTTTGTTCAAGCTACAAATCAAATGGGCTACGCCAGAAGACTCGCTCCGTCGCCCCTTCATTCAGCTTCACCTACTCGACCTTCGTTTCGCTACGGAGGTCGCCGGCTCGCTTCATTCAGGACCTCCTTCGCGAGCTTCTGGCTTCGCGCTTCATAAAAACACTCTAGGGGTAGGACAGACAAGACTACGTGGAGTCGGGGTTGGCCAATTCGGTTCTGTCACACTGTTCGACCTATATCAGTCCATGTCTGTCATTCTTTATATTTTATAAACATGAGCTCCCATCTACTCTACTCCTTTTCCCCTCCTTATGTTCTAACCCTATGGTATCCTAGGGATGGGATAAGGTGTAAAGGAAGGCAAAGAAAAAGATGGGAGGATGACTTAAGAGTGGTGGCTGGTGCTTCATGGCGCAGAACAGCACAAGAGAGAAGCAGCTGGAAGTTTCTGGAGGAGGCCTATGTCGCAAGACAAGCTGATGTTTAATTTAAACTTTGTAAAAAAAAAAAACACTATTTATGTAATTTTTGTAATCAGCAATAAAGGCTATGAAATGAAATGAAATGAAATGAAAATGTTCTAACCCAACCTAACGAAGCTGAATGAAGGGGCGACGGAGCGAGTCTTCTGGCGTAGCCCATTTGATTTGTAGCTTGAACAAAACGCAACTCACGCCACAGCCTTCGTGTTTATTATTTTCTACCGCCTAGAAAAACTTGAGCATTGAGTATCACCCCCTCCCCTCCCTCCACCTCCATCCCCCCTCGTGCTAAGGGATATTATGTTTTAACAGTATATTTAACACAGGATAATTAATATATAGGTCAATATTCCTGTGTAAAAGAAGTGAGGTTATGATTTATAAAAAAAATCATTACTCAAAAACTATACATTTCCGCCAAAGGGGAAAAGTGGGGGGGGCTTCCCCTCCTCCCCCCACCCCCCCTCCCCCACCCCCAACCTCGTACGCGAGTACCAGTATATCTATACCCAACCCGAAATACTTACTGTTTTGGTGTATAGCATCAATATAAATTGAATTATTATGTGCACTTATGTTTCCTCCAACATTTTGAGCATTGAATAGGCCTGTCACATTATCTGTTTTCGATACTGATTTCCCAGCAGTGTTTCTACATTTTTGCTCCTTTAGTTCATTACTTTTTGGGTCACCAACAAAGGTTGAAGGCAGAAGAGTTTTCAATTCTTGAGATACACAAGTGTCATTTTTGTCCAGAGTGTGTACTATCAAAGACTTACTATGTGCAGGTTTTCTTCTGAGGATGTTGGGTTTTTGAAACTTTCTCTTGTTAGATTTCATATCATGAGACACAAACATGATTTATTGATCTTCATTTATGTATTCCTTGATGTCGGATTTAATAACCTGGAAATAAATCTGCATCTGAATTTATTATCACAAAATAAAATAGAAGCTTTCATTGAAAGCTTTAAAATATTCGTAAATAAATATTGTGGGTTGCTAAAGATGATGATGAAGTAATTAATGTTATATCTACACCTGTTTTAACCATTTGGATAGTTTATAACTTTTCTGGCACAGAATTACACTGTTAAAATATTACCATTTTAACATGCCTAAAACACTACTCACCAAACTTATATAGGAAACTAAAAAAAAATGAGGAAAATTCATAGTTAAATTGGACAAGTTTATAAAGTACTCACACTTGTGTTAACAAAAGCAAAAAAAAAAGCAAAAAAGCCATGAAAATAACCCCCACACTCAGATAAAGAATTCCGATTTGACATACACTGTAGTCTTTGGATTTGACCAAGGAACATATTTACCCATGTGCGCCGTACACCCGGGACAGCAATAAAAGTACCTACGTGCAAAAACAATGTTACCTACCCTAAAAGTTATAGTGAACAATTTTTTCCACTGAAAAATTAAAAATGCTTTTGTGTACTCCCGTACATCCCGTATTATTCTGGTAAAGAAATAAATGAGTGGAAATGGGGTAGAATAAAAACATAAATTATAAAAACTTGAGAGGTGTCAAGGGACACCCGGGTGGAACTTAGCTCCTTTCGATTAATTTTAGTGAAGGAATTGTAATAAACTAGTGGTGTCATCTAGTATTAAATTGATTAAATACGATGAATCAATTATTTAGTTTATTTCTATTGCACTGTGACAAAACCAAAGAGTTACTCTGGTGGAGTTACTGTTTTTTCACAGATGGCGTTAGTAGTAGTAGTGGCAATAGCATTTTATCCAATTTATACAATAAAAATTAGGGAAAAATTCCACATTTAGAAATTATTTAAAATAAAATAGAAAATTCAGTCTGTCGAGCTGGGATTCAAACCATCGACGTTGAACTTATAGGCGACTGCCCTTACCACTAGGCCATGCAGACGCCGTTTTCTAAGGCGAAAATACCGAATACAATGCAAAATTCACATTCAACAAAAAAGTGTCGGTTTCAAAAATGTGTCGAGTGTCGGTTCCTTAATTTTTTCCGTCTAGCCCCCTTCCGTACCGCGCGATAAGGAACTACGTTCCAATAATAATTCGTTTATTCATTTATATTTTTCATAATTTTTTACCAATGAATCATGTGTAGTCACGTCAAGCTGGAAACAAACTATCGGACGTGTTCAGTCTTCAAGTGTCCAATGTTGCCAAGTTAGCTCTTAGCTTCCGGCTTCCGTTTTTCCAACTGACTATAACTTGGGTACCTTTAATCAAGAGTGAATAGGCATCTTTTTAGGCAAGCGCGCTCCATCTTAGGCTGCATCTTCACTTACCATCAGGTGAGATTGCAGTCAAGCGCTGGTCTATAAATTAAAAAAAAAAATAGCTCTATTTCCACATCACTAGCTCTAAAAAATTGTGTTTAGCTTTTCAGCTTTTTTTACGGGTTTTTGGTTCTATTTTGATAGGTACACATCTTAAGGATGATTAGACGAGTCTGCCCGCGAAATTCAAATTTAATTTGGTTTTTCGCAATTTGTAAACTAATACGACAAACTAGGCTAACGGCTTTCTAATTGCACCAGTAGAAAATTATCATCTTCACAGGCTTACATAAAAATCTTTACTTGAAAGTGACCAGTTTAAGAAATTAATCAAAATACTGAGTTGGACGTGAGTTAGGTACTCACAAATTAGTCGACATTTTGATTAATTTCTTAAACTGGACTCTTTTAAGTAAAGATTTTTATATAAACCTGTGAAGATGATACTGCCATTGTCGCAATTATAATACCCTAGGCCTACTTTGTCGTATTAGTTTACAAGTTGCGAAAAACCAAATTAAATTTGAATTTCGCGGGCAGAACTGTGTCTTCCACCTTAAATGAACATGCAAAAAATCGTCCCCACCCACCGGGTCCTCCCATTCAAAGAGAATAAAATGAATTATACAAAGAAGCAAATCATATAATTGTTTTAAAAGCTCCATACCGGACTGTTTGTATTTCGTGCGACAGAGACAATGCTCTACGAAGCCATGGTTTCATCATTCATGTAGGTACGAAGCCGAAAGGGGAATGCCCACTTTTGGGCCCTCCGCGGACAGCACGATAGAATTTATCCAAATTACAGAACCATTTTAAAATAAATAAATACGAATTATCATAATATTATGAAACCCGCCACTATTATCAGTAATTTTCATAAATTAAAAGTATTTATATTGACTCGAGTAAGCTGAGTGTATAGTCTGTGATCCAAGTTGTAGCCATTTTCTTTAAAATGTTGCCAGCATTAACCATGATACTAATCGATACTGTCGATTTTTTTCGATTATTATCAGATTTGTGTAGCGTTTAATGGGTGTGTATATTTATATTTTAAAAGAAAAACTATGGACTATGGCTCAAACGCTCGACGCGCGGAGCCACTAAACAAACGAAGAAGAAGTATAGACTACAATAAAGACCTTTAGTTCATATTTTCTTGAAGTGTATTTATAATTCTTATTACTACATATTATAAAACAAAGTTCCGCGCCGCGTCTGTCGGTCTGTCTGTTCGCAATAAACTCAAAAACTACCCAACGGATTTTCATGTGGTTTTTCTAATAGATAGGGTGATTCATGAGGAAGGTTTTAGTGTATCAACGTTTTGTGTAAATTGGTTGAAATACGACGATAATTGTTGACAATGTCGGAAAAATTCAAGCCGCTTGGGAGCCTTAATCGAAATGCTGCCTAATCTCTTTGAGATATGACAAAACAATTTATATCTATCTTTTAAGGATAGCTTACTATACCCATTTTAACTTTTAAAAAATGGTCACATACCATGCGGTTATTGGAAATCTATTTAGACGGATACAGTATTAATCCTTATTAACTTAAATACGTTAATTACCATAAGCATTTCATGCACATTTTGATAATGCGTGTTTTGGTAATGCACCATGCAATTTAAATGAATATCTTAGGAGCTATCGCAAAATAAAAACGAACGCGCCAAAATAAATACGAGGATTTCAACCCGATGGCGATGACTGGACTCGCTCACCTCGCTCACGTGATGCGACCAGTGACCTCCCCAGCACCGCGTTGACATTGCTATATTATAAGCCGAGCGATACTTCTTTTATAAGCCTACGTACTGTTCAATATGCTGTTCAATATAACTTAAGGAACATTTCAAAGAGATTGCAACGTATAGGCGTAATATGCTCTACTACCCGTGCAAAGCTGGGGCGGGTCGCTAGTTATGTATAATGTGTCGAGAGAGGCGAGGTTACGTCATCATGATTGGAGACATAAGACATCAAAATAGGATATGAATAGGCGATACACAGCAGGATTACGTCTTAACAATACCGACGGCTCACCTACGTTAAAGTGACTCTTCAGTACCGATTGTGTTCGAGTATTATTCAAGAATCGATTATAAATATTTTCACTCACGAGTGAAATGGTAAATGGCAACATTCATTTTTTGACATTAGATGACATTTCCTTTCACTCATGTTTTTGAAGATGGTGTCTCTGGCTGATACATGGAACTAGGAATTACGAATGGGCTGATATATGTCTATTGTCTGTCATCTTGCGAAATGCGTATTTGTTGTTTTAATCGTAGGTTTTAATGTTTTAAAGTATTAAACAGTGATATTTTCAAACAGGAACAAGTCAGGGAAAGTGTAAAAATACAGACAATTAAGCTCTCTGTCAAAAACATAACCCCAAAATGGTTACAAAAATACGCTATATTTCTCATATTATTAGTCTGGCGGCCACCTGAACCAGATTTTATTATTAAAGATACACTAAAAAGCCTAAATAAATAATGCATTATTATATCTTTGCATGTCCGCAATGGGCCCAAAGTTGTATGGACAGTGGGCATTCCCCTTAGCCGATTGTCTCTTTCCAAAGGCCCATGTGGAATATATATCGCCGGGTACTGAATGTAGTAGGTAGGTCAGTCAGTTAAAAAAATAGGTGCCTATTTTGTTTAGAATTTTAGATTGTGGAACATTACTCATCACTTCCAAAAAGGTGATGTTACACTGTGATATCACTATCACCCCAAACATCACTTGAGATGTTGCATTGCATGTAATGCGGAGACGTCGACTCGACGATTCGAGTAATGCAATGTTAATGTAATGTGACTGACTTGACTATGAATGAGAGTAATTTACGACTATGAGCAAAAACACACTGTTGATGTGACTCGAGAATCGAGATGCAATTGTGTGTTAATTTATTACTTTGTTTGTAATGCGATCATGTTATCGAATTATTGTGCCTATTTTAAATTTATTTGTATTGTAATAAGTATACTATACTTAGATATTAGATAGATGAGTATCAAGTTGGGCCGAGTGTTGCCGAGTGCCGACTTGCCGTGCCGAGTGATACACGAACCGAAACGAATGCTATGCTCTATGATCCGTTCCAAGTGACGTGATTGGAAGCGAGTAATGTGTGATGGCTAGCGCGCTCGTCGTAGACAGAGAAGATGATGTAGCTAGCTACTAAACGCTTGTACTTTTTAATTTACCCTTATTTTTTACTATTAAGTGATTTATAAAATATATTGTTCATTGACGGTTTTTGTTTTTCTGAGCCATCTGTGTTTTCCTATTACCTGTTGGAGTAAATACTTTTTAATATTCATAAACCCTGCTTTATAACTATACACCTCCTTTGCATTTAAACTAAGAATGTGTCAAGTCTTATTTTGTTATTATTCCTATCGTGTCACTCAATAAAACTGGACTTCCAACATCATCACGTATTTCTTTTATAATTATTTTTGAGTATTGGTAGCTGGATCACTCTGCTATACAGCTACCAATAGGTTATGGCCGCAGCGAAGAAAGAAATCGTGATGGAAACGCAAAGTTTATCGAGCCTTCCAAGTATGGTAAAATTGGATGGTAGTGTGGATTATGCAACATGGAAGTTCCAAATGGAACTACACTTAATCCATGAGGACCTTTGGGAATATACAGCGACAACACCGAGTGCCACAGATGTACAAGGCATTAAAAAGGATCAGAAGGCTAGAGCAAAAATCTGCTTAATGGTAAGACCACACTGTCTAGTTCACGTTCGTCAATCAAAGACTGCAAAGGAGGCCTGGGATGCCTTGAAGAATGCGTTTGAAGACAAAGGGTTGAACAACAGATGCAGGTTGCTGTCCAAGTTAGTCAGTATAAAATTGGAGAATTTTACATCATTACGTGACTACGTTACCACTACTAGTGGTTCGCCCCGAACTGAGACCTCGCGGTAACGGTATCCCATGATTATTCATTCAATCGATACATGATAACCAAAACTGACATTATTATTATGCCCGTTTTCACCAAACATACCTAAATCATCCCCTAAGTAGGAGTCTCTTAACGTAGGTAGCTCCTAAATACAATCCTAAGTCCTAACATCCGTCCCAATATCCTTTTAGGTGTCCCGTACAGGATCGTGATAAATAAGATGACAGAAAACATCAATCACCTAACTTATAGGTAGCCCGTAAAGGTTAGGGAACGTTAGTGAAAACATTGAATTATTTATCAAACATTGAATTTAACTCGTAGTTCCATGGGAATAGTTACTGACTGCGCCATCTATTAGCATTATTGTGAAGCTATGTTGATGCTATATGAATTACTGACGCCCATTAAAAATTAAATAATCTCGTTTCTTTATAATATTCATATAATTTTAGTATTTGTTGTTCAAGTACAGGATATAAGTGACCTAAAAACATAAAATCAGTTTGAAAATCCATAGCGGATTTTTCTAGAGAGCGTCTTCAAGCGAGCGTATAAAATCGCCACTTTGAAAGCCCCCCATTTCGTCAATTTTAAGGGAAAAATTAAAAAAAAAATATTTTTGTACTCAGTTCAAAATTATCTTTAAAATGATACGTAACAATTTCATGTAACGCGATTTTTTTTTTTACTTCGCATTCGCTTCTATGAGAGCCCCCCTGAAATAAAGATTTTTATAACTTTTTAAGCCATTTTCGGCTGGAGGCCATCGGTTTACATATTATATCTAAATTTGAAGTAATTACGTTCAGTAATTCAAAAGTTATAAGGCTCTGACAGACGGACGGACGGACGGACGGACGGACGGACAAGTGCAAATCGCCCTAGTTAACTCAAAGACCTTCGCTTCGCTCGGTCGATTATGACGGTGGCACAGCAACTTCGTGATTTAGATAAGCAGATAGATGACGAGTTACTCGCAGCCCTGATGCTACAAGGCCTGACGGAGAAATTTCAACCCCTGAGAATGGCGATTGAAAATTCTAATACAACTCTGACTACAGATTACGTGAAATCCAAACTATTCCAAATGGAAGAAGATTACATTCAAGGAGATGCTTCTAGTAGCACGAATGCATTAATTTGCCAGAAACCAAAATTAAAGAAGAAATCCAAGAAGTTTGATATAAAAAAGATCAAATGCTTCATATGCGATGGTCCTCATAAAGCAAGGGAATGTTCACTCAAACCAAAGAAAAGCGACGCGGCAGTAGCGCTGGGTCTAGGGCTGATGACCACCGAGAATAAGATGGATTGGATTTTGGATTCTGGAGCTTCAAGTCACATGACAAGCCAAAAGGATTGGTTGAAAGAGTTCAAGTCTTGTGATAGACGCATGGAGATTGCGTGTGCGAATGGAGATAGAATGTATGGTGAAGGATTTGGTAATGTAGTGAGTGGAGGTCTGAGAGTGAATAATGTAATGCTTGTACCAACTCTTAATTGTAATTTACTAAGTGTAAGTACGATTGTGAAGAGAGGAAATGTGGTAGTGTTTACAAAGGATGGATGTCAGATTATGAAATCTGATGGATGTAAGGTTAAGGGAGAAGTTTCTCATACAGGTATTTTAGAAAATGGTGTATTTAAACTAAAATCCATATTTCAGAATCAAGCCTTAGCCTCAACTATGTGTGCTGATATAGAGTTATGGCATCGGAGGATGGCGCACCTAGGGATACGAAACCTTACGTTACTTCGAGACAAACTGGCAAAGGGTGTGAGTTTTTCTAATAAGACTACAAAACTAGAGTGTGTAGCCTGCTTAACAGGAAAACAAACCAAGCAACCATTTAAGAACTCTGCGAGTCGAGCGGATAAAATATTCGGTTTAATACACACTGATGTGTGTGGTCCTATGAATGTAGAGTCATTTAACGGATATAGGTACTATCTAACCTTTATCGATGACAGGACACGTAAAACCTTTGTTTATTTTCTCAAAAACAAAAGTGAAGTTTTCGAGAAATTTTGTGAGTTTAAATCCTTTGCAGAGTTGCAGACTGGACAGAAAATAAAAATATTGCGGTCTGACAATGGTACGGAGTTTGTCAACAAGAGAATGACTAAATTCCTACAAGAGTATGGAATTTTGCATCAGCTTACGGTAGAGTACACACCGGAGCAAAATGGAGTTGCGGAAAGAGCTAACCGTACGATTACAGAGAAAGCTAGGTCTATGCTGCAAGAATCGGGATTAGAGAAAAAGTATTGGGCTGAAGCAGTCAATACTGCCGTTTTCTTGAAAAATAGATCACCTACAAAAGCAGTCAAGAACATGACGCCAGAAGAAGCTTGGAGTGGAAAAAAGCAAGATTTGGGCATGATCAGAGTGTTTGGCTGTAGAGCATTCAAGCATATTCCAGATGTCTTACGCAAGAAGTGGGACGCTAAAAGCATTGAATTGATTCATGTTGGTTACTGTGAAGAATCGAAAGCCTACAGGCTGATAGACCCTGAAACAGGAAGACTACACAAAGCGAGAGATGTGGTTTTCTTTGAATCAGAGATGCATCACAATCGGAACAGTAGTAACCAAGAAGAGAAGAAATCAGAAGAAGAGATACTGGTTATCGATTTTAACCAGGTAAGGCTTGAAGAGAATGAAGAAACTCACATTGATCCAGATATATCTGAGGCAGAGGCTGAAGATAATGATGAGAGTTTTGTATCTACATCTGATATAGATGAACAGATCGAAAATATTCCTGAGATGAGAACAGAAAGGGAGAGAAGATATTCTTTGAGAAATAGAGTTCCCAAGGAGTACCCCGATTATGTTACATATCAAGCAGTAAAAGATATCGAAGATCCCTTGACGGTAGGAGAAGCCTTGTCTAGAGAAGACGGCCACATGTGGAGAGCTGCAATTCAGGAGGAGTTGAAGGCTTTAAAAAAAAACAACACATGGACTTTGGTGAAGCCACCTGAAAGGAAATGCAACATTGTTGATTCTAAATGGTTATTTAGAATTAAAGAAGAGGCGGGAGGAAAGAGATATAAAGCTCGCTTAGTTGCAAGAGGCTTCAGTCAAAGAAGAGGCATTGATTACTTTGAAACTTTTGCGCCAGTGGTCAGACACAGTTCATTGAGATTATTGATATCCTTGGCAGCTAAATTAGGACTTCATATAGACCAAATGGATGTGAAAACAGCATTTTTGAATGGCCATCTTGAAGAGGAGGTGTATATGAAGCAACCTGAAGGTTTTGAAGAGCAAGGAGGTTACATCTGTCGTCTGAACAAATCATTATATGGCTTAAAGCAAGCGCCTAGAACATGGAACAAGAGACTTAATGAGACTTTAGAAAAGCTTGGCTTTCAGAGATCCAAAAATGAATCATGTGTTTATTTCAGAGGTGATAAGCACAAAATAATCATACTTGCAGTGTATGTAGATGATATACTTATTTTTTGGAATGAGGAGCAAGGAATGAAGAAGGTCAAAGAAGAGCTAAAGTTGAATTTTGAAATGAAAGATTTGGGAAGCGCTAAACTTATGCTTGGAATTAACATAACACAAGAGAGAGATGGGATTAGTCTTGATCAAGAAGATTACATAGGGAAGCTATTGCATGCATATGGAATGGAAGAAGCTAAACCAGTGACTACACCATCAGTTCAAGGACAGAGGTTAGAGAAACCTGGTCCTGACCATGTATCACCAAATGTACCTTATCAAGCATTGATTGGCTCACTTTTGTATGTTGCTGTGTGCACAAGGCCAGACATAGCACATACAGTGAATAGTCTGAGTCAATTTAACGGGTGTTATGATGATTGCCATTGGATAGCGCTGAAAAGAGTACTCCGATATCTAAAAGGAACCAAATCGTTCAAACTTAAGTACTCAAGAGAAACTGTACAAAGAGAATTAATTGTGGGGTATGCAGATGCTGATCACGCCGGTGACTTAGATCGCAGGTCATACTCAGGATCAGTTTTTCTGTGTCAAGGAGGAGCTGTGTGCTGGAATAGTCAGAAGCAGAAAACAATCGCACTATCTACTGCAGAGGCAGAATACGTGTCATTGTCGGAGGCTGCTAAAGAGGCTGTATTTCTTCGACGGTTCATGGCTGAACTGATACGAAAACCTTGTGATGCCATAACTGTATACACAGATAGTCAGGCGGCAATGGCTATTGCACAAAACTCTGTACACCACCAACGTACTAAGCATATAGATGTACGATATCAATTTATTCGAGAAGCAATAGAAAACGGTGAGATTTATTTAGAGTATATAGAAACCTCACGTATGGTTGCTGACGTACTTACGAAAGGATTGTTGAGAGGTAAATTTGAGTGGTGTGTAAGATGTATGGGGTTAGATGCATGAGTGAGTGTGTGATTTAATAAAAGAGAAGATGTATGAGTTTAGTGACTGAGCGTTTGTGAATAAGGAGGAGTGTTGGAGTAAATACTTTTTAATATTCATAAACCCTGCTTTATAACTATACACCTCCTTTGCATTTAAACTAAGAATGTGTCAAGTCTTATTTTGTTATTATTCCTATCGTGTCACTCAATAAAACTGGACTTCCAACATCATCACGTATTTCTTTTATAATTATTTTTGAGTATTGGTAGCTGGATCACTCTGCTATACAGCTACCAATATTACCTCACATTTTATGTTACTTCGGGGTTTGCTTGTGCTGCTGTATCGATTGGTTGAGATCATTAGATTATTCAGTAAATCCTACCCTGCAATGATTTTTCCGAAACGTTCAACAAAAACATCTACACAAAACACCGTTTGTCTACACATTTTTAACGTTTGTTGTGTATAACAATAATGTTTTTATTTCCATTCCTGATGAAAAACATTACACATAGACTCATTAAATTTATTACCGTAAGGTGCAATGTTTTGTGTAGAGGTTTTTTGTTGATTTTTTCGGGAAATCACGGGCAAGAGACCCGGCTTTATACGTAATAATCATTATATCTATGGATTGAAATGATTATAAACTATTTCTGTTATAAATTTTAGTTTAAAATTGTTGAATAGATGAGCAGTGAAACTTATTAGACAAACATACAGACACAGAGCATATTAATGTGGATGTAGTAAAGTGCGTTACACTGTGATTTATAGGACGAAAATGTGTACGATACTAGGCAAAACTTTTTAACATGGCAACCCTAAATATTGTATGTACTTTATTACCTATCCTTGTCAGCGACACGCTTGATAGGATTCTACAGGATCCTCATCTCCCCTGAGTATATGTTGTTCTGTGATCCTCATTCTACGGCGCTCGTGTAATGAGTGATGTGAGTGATGTTGCATCACCTCTTCAAGTAACATTACTTCTGTAATATCATACGCATCACTTACCCATCTCTACTTAATACATCCTAACACTGCATTATGTTAAGAATTTGGATACTGAAAGTGAAGTCTGGAATTTAAAAGCTTTTTTAGTTTGGATTAAAACTGTTTTACCTTTTTTATCAATAAAGATTTCAAAATGAACAAAAATATAGAAGAGGTATTGGAAAGTGACGATGAATTACCAAGTAAGTTGCACTGAGTAGGATAAATTTTAATTTTGTTGCCTTTTTGCTTAATATTAACATTGCAGAATTATCTTGATGAAGCAGTGATAAGTCGTGGTTAGGAGTGTGGTCTCCTATTCGGGGGGTCGCAGGTTCGATTCCGGGTACGTAGTGTTAAAATAAAATTTTACTTTGTTACAATGTTTAGGTTACACTTAACTTTACAGCCTAATACTGAGGTTATAGGTTGCTTCATTTGTTTTTATATTTTATCTTGTACAGTTAATTTATCAGCTAAGCAATAAAATCTGTTTTTAATTTCAGAGGATTATAATGAAGTTCCCGTGACACCTGCATACCAGATAGAGAGCCGTTTTGATGTAATACAGTTTAAATGGATCAACAGTACTAATCTACAGACATGTCAAATAGAATCCAATAGTTCAAAAAAAAGTACTTTACATCAGCTGCATCATGAGCCAATTTTGAATAAAGGTGTGCTAAATAAGCACGATTTATTTTGCTTAAAGTCTATTGAAGGTTATACTGGTGATTCAACATTAATTTGGTTGATTAACTTTTTTTTATACAAAGATATACAAGCAAATTACTTGTTTCTAAAAAGTTGTCTGGTAAGCTGTAAATAAACATTAGGTAGTCAGTTAGTCACTCAGCATACCTTTTTAATTATAAATAATTAGTATTTCTATAACCATAAAGTACATGTGATTTTTATTTCTAAGAATATGGTTGACATACTTACCTGTAATTTATTAAAATAAACACTTAAATTTTTTCAAGATTTTTATTTAAGTACCTAGGTAACTGATATTTTCAATTATCCTGTTTATCATCAACATGAAGTTCACTTCAGAATGAGAAGGGTTTCGGCCATAGTCCACCTCAGACAGGCAGGCAGATATTATGTACAATTGTAGGTACAAGATGCATCAGTGGCATCAATGTCAAAATATGGTTTAAGCAGCATGTTTCTTTGATACTATGTTAGTTTATAAAGGATCAATGTAAGACAAAAATGCTAAGTCTTTGTAATTAATTAAAACTGGCATTAGTTGACTCTGCTAGGATAGACCATCAGATTCTAGTGGCTGTGAGCTCTAGAAGTTTGCCAGGGCATAATCCTCTGCCATTTATTTTGTGTAGGTTTGTGTAGTCAATTTGGTTTGCCTACTAGATAAATAAATTCTGATTTTGAATGAAACAATTGCTATATTAAAACAATTTATTGTCATACTTTACAACTTCTAATTCCTGATTTTCGTTAAAAGCCAACGTTTTTAGTCTTTTGTAGGGAGCAAATTTAGTCTTTTGTATTCCATGATTTATTACATCTTCCAGTGGTTTTTTCAGGAGTCCCTGGAAAGATCTGTAGATCAAGTTGTAACATGTTTTATTTAAAAACCGATGACTAAACCCATCTGGAAAATGTTTAGCTACTTCTTTCCACTGAATATCAGTCCACACCTTGTAAGGATAAAGTCTTAAGCTAAAACAATAAAAAGTACATGTTATTTAAGAACACAAATAGGATAAACATCATCTACGGTAATAAACATAGTTTTGTAAGCCCCTGTTACAAAATTTTACCAACATATCTATATTCTATATATTCTATATCTATATATATAAAAGAAAGTGGTGTTAGTTACACTATTTATAACTCAAGAACGGATGATCCGATTTGGCTGAAAATTGGTGGAGAAGTAGCTTAGAACCAGGAGACGGACATAGGATACTTTTTATCCCGTTAGACCGCGTTTCCGTCATGTCACTATAAAACGTGGTATAAGAAAAACGCATCTGACATGGTATAACAAAACGCAAATGACAGTGGAATAACAAAACGTAAATGACAGCTAAACGTAATTTTGTCTTTGGTTAAGTATGGTACAAAATTTGACAATTAGAAAAAGTGTTATAAAGCATTACTGATATTTATAAATGCGAAAGTGTGTTTGTTTGTCCTTCAATCACGTCGCAACAGAACAGCGGATTGATGCGATTTTTTGCATGGGTATAGTAATGGATGTAGTAGTGGTTCCTCAGACCGGGAGAGCTACTTTTTATCTTGGATAATGAAAGAGTTCCCGCGGGATTTTTAAAAACTAAATCCATGCGGACGAAGTCGCGGGCATCAGCTAGTATACAATATAACAATATCATTAAGTATGTAACATACATTAATGGCTGCTTCTTTTACCGTGTTACAATAAGACTATGGTTAAGGTTATATTTAAATTTTACAACATTTATGGTTAAGTACTTACACTTTAAATATTTTTCTTCTCAGTTTAGCTAATTTAACATCTGCTTTAACAAATAATTGAACATGAAGTTTTTCATGCCAAAACTTTTGCAGATATAAGTAATATTGATCCATATCCTGTTCCAGTTTTAACCAAACTGTCTTCTCAAATCGCCTCTGTTTTAAATTATCAACTACAGTTTCGCCAGTGTATTTCATGAGTAGTTTTAAAAATTTTGTCGCCAATGGTAAGGTCCATTTCAATGATTTTTTCTCAGGTTTTCCTGTAATGTAAATTATTTGTGTGAAGAAATAATAAAAAATAAAGAATTCAAATTTGCACGAAGACACTATGCCATACTTCTCCCTAGTTATATGCAGGTTTTACGATTAAAGGCCAAACCACACTATCAGCGCGGCAAATCGCCTCAGCGGGGCGGCGCGATTGCGATTTTCAGTTGTTGGTTAACTAATAAGATCGATGAATCAAATGAAGAAGTGATCTTTGGGAAGAGATGGAAACCTCGAAAGAAAGTTTTAATATCACACTTCACACTAATATTATAAAGGCGAAAGTTTGTGTGTGTGTTTGATACTCTTTCACGCACAAGCCAAAAACCACTTGACAGATTTGGATGAAATGGAGACAGTTCATACCTTGGATTAACACATAGGCTACATTTTATCGCGGCAAAAAGAGTTCCCGCTGGAATTAAAAATTTTATACATGGGGACCAAGTCGCTGGCATCATCTAGTACCATATAATTATAGTTACAACATTCCTAATTCTCATTATGAAATATAACAGTCCACAAATATAATTTAACAAGTCGCGCCTGCCGCTATAGTGCGATACGACCTTAAAAGTATGTAATTTTACCATTTAACTTTTGCGAAAGCCTTTTATAAATGCCTCTAGGCTCGCGACTTAGAATTGCTGCCAAATATGGAACTGCATTCTTGGGACAGTGATAAAGACACACATCCATTATATTTTCTTCAAACTCCTTGTAATTACCCTTAACAGGGCCACCATAATGGGTCACAACATGTTTATAAACTTGACAAAGATTTCTTTCTAAGCCCTTTGCTAAGAAGGATATAACAAATCTCCTTACACATTCTTCAGGTGTGGAAGGATTGCGGCTCTTCTCTTTATTTCTCCACCTTGCAAGACATATTGGTTTGTTGGGCACACCAAACATCTAAATCAGAAAATTGCACATTTTAGCAAAATAATAATTACCATAGGAATATTTCTTGTTCAAAATGTGCTATCTCTTACTTCTGAATTAATTAACATAACTACTTCAAATTCGCAAATATGTAAAACTATGTAAAAAAAATTGATTTACTTTGCATAAGCTTGATAAGTAAATTATGTAAAGTTGTTGGAAATA
This sequence comes from Oeneis ivallda, assembly GCA_029955525.1. NCBI lineage: Eukaryota > Metazoa > Arthropoda > Insecta > Lepidoptera > Nymphalidae > Oeneis > Oeneis ivallda. The sequence goes on along the minus strand of JARPMR010000003.1, from coordinate 7,971,229 downwards.
AATTTAAAACACTACTACCTACTAATTACACAATACTATTAATTATTATCAAACGGTATGCAAAACTAGAATATAAGTGACAATATTATATTGGTTAATACTTGTACATATTTCAACTGCCTAACTGCTGAACTGATCATGTTGAAAAGCATCCCAGATAGGGTTCTCTTCATTATAGAAAAGGAATAAGTATCCAGAACTTTTAACAACAACAACAGCTACTCAAGTAATAAAATTGTTAACATACTTTCCGAAATTTCTTCCAGTTCTTGTCTATTTTTTTACTTTCTTCGTGACTTATTGAACCAGTCCGAAATGTATCTTCAATATTGTTATTTGGATTCAAAGGTCTTGTAAGACTTTTAGTTTGTTGATACCATGGCTGATGCCATGTTACAAGCATTTCATGCCGTTTTTTCAATAGTAACTAAAAATAATTCATATGGTAAAATGAATTATAATTAAAACAAGTTCATGAGATTATTCCTATAAAAATGCATAATTAACTATCAGTACAAAAAGTATGTCATTGAATATGGTTCTGCTATTCCTGACGAGATCAAAAAAGTAGCCGGCCTAAACTGGAAACAGACTGCACAGGACAGAGACAAATGGGCATCTTTGGAGGAGGCCTTCACCCAATAATGGGGTTCCTACAAATTATATTATTTAGGTATAAAATCTAACCAAGCTAGCTAATAATAATAGTAAATATTATCTAGTAGTAAATATTATTTAGTAGCAAATATTATATAGTATATTAACAATAGTAAATAAAATAGTTATATGTAAAATTAATTTGTAGGAAATAAAATGGCTTTTTTATTTTATTTATTTTATTTATTTATTCCTGAATCATAGATCAACAGTGGTCAATGTGATACAAGTTCGGCATAGCTCCTTGTCCTTAGATATCATGAATTGAGATGTTGTACGCCACACAGTGTACCTAAAGATGTGGCTGTTTTGAATAATTCTTGGTAAGTCACACAGTGAACTGATAAATAATTACAATTCTCACAGTCGCGATGTTGCACTAGCCATGCTATAAGCTGCGACGCTGTAACGCACACTACGTTGCGGCGCCGCAACGCGCCATGAGGCGTCGCGTTTAATAAGGTACGTGAATCGTGATCTTTGACTGACTTGTTTTTATAAATAAAGTAAGTAAATCTGCGAGGTGCTATAAAAGTCTGTTAACCTGCATAAAATCATCATCTTCAGCTTGAATTTCGTATAAACGGACTCGAATTATATCCATTAAAGAGGGGTCAGTTATATCTTCAACAGTTTCGAATAATTCTTCCATGATGCAAAAATCTTATTTAAGACTGAATTATTGTAAACCATTAGAAGTAGTTGTCAACGTTGTCAACATGTAAACCTTAAGTAAACATAAAGCTTCAACCAGTTCAACCACGAAAACAAGGAAAGCTAAAGCGAAAAGCTTGAGCCACAAACTTACAAAGTCACACAAAGTGTGCCAACCACCGGTGCCAACAAGTGTGCACAAACATGGTACAAACCATGCACCACAGATTAGGTATTGCCATGCACAAACTACAAAGCCTACAAAGTACATTATACAGACCAAAGCATATACCTTCATGGACCAAACTTGAGCACTCTGAGCATAGACCACGAACACTGATAGGCTGATTACACCTACCGAGTAGAGAAGCGAGACAGTAAAATGTCACTCGGCCGAGGCAGTGCTGTGGCCGAGTGAGTGTTTACACGTATTTCGAAATTGCGGTGAGACAGTCAGTTAGTACAGTTTATACCCGGTACCTACAAGGACAAGTGACGCTGATATGGATCGGAAAAATTGATTAGAAAATCCACAAAGCTGCTTAAACCTCTTCTGGTAGAAGAATTAACAGAATTGTTGGGTTTTTAAATAATAGTCACAAAAAAACAAGTGCGCGCACGGCGTAGCAAGAATCGACAGTGGCCGAGAGGCGAGACAGTGCGTGTTCAGACCTGCCGAGTGAGCGAGCTAGACAGTGCGGGGAAGCGGGAGGATGGGTACTCGGCCTAGTAAATAGAATGGGGGCCGAGCTATTGTCTCGCCACTTTGCTCGGCCGAGTGGTCGGCCGAGCACTCGGCGAAGTGTTTATACGCACCGAGTACTCGGCCGAGAGTACTGTCTCGCATCTCTACTCGGTAGGTGTAATCAGCCTATAAGGAGTAAACTCCAGTCGTGCGTCGCCTCGGAGCTGACACACACATTTTTTTTTAAACGTTCAATGGATGATATCGATAATGTACGGTCTAGGATCGCACAGTAATAAAAACAAAAATGAAATAGAGGTTCAGGTTTATTAGGCTAAGTAGGGGTTACTTAGCCTAACTGTAAAATGTATGTTGGTGTTCGAGGTGTAAGGATTCTACCAAGCCTTAATAATCATTCAGCTTTTATTTTAAATACTACTCATAATTTTTAAATACAACCAGAAGATTTAAATTGCAGTAGTTTAGCAACAGGGAATAATATGCATGTAATTTTCAATATCGATTAATTTGTCAGTAACTCACGTCCAACTCGATATTCTGACCAATTTCTTAAACTGGACACTTTCAACTTGAATTGCGCCAGTAGAATTATCATCTTCACAGGTTTATTGACCGAGCGAAGCGAGGTCTCTGAGTTTACTAGAGCGATTTGCACTTGTCCGTCCGTCTGTCCGTCCGTCTGTCAGAGCCTTATAACTTTTGAATTACTGAACGTAATTACTTCAAATTTAGATATAATATGTAAACCGATGGCCTCCAGCCGAAAATGGCTTAAAAAGTTATAAAAATCTTTATTTCAGGGGGGCTCTCATAGAAGCGAATGCGAAGAAATTTTTTTTTATTTGCGATTCATAGGTTTTCTGTGTATCATTTTAAAGACAATTTGGAACAGAGTACAACCGTATTTTTTTTTTTCCTAAAATTGACGAAATGGGGGGCTTCCAAAGTGGCGATTTAATACGCTCGCTTGAAGACGCTCTCTGGGAAAATTTTCTATATATTTTCAAGTTGTACTTATTTTCTTACTTCACTTGTATCCTGTACTTGAACAACAAATACTAAAATTATATGAATATTATAAAGAAACGAGATTATTTAATTTTTAATGAGCATCAGTAAATTTCACATAGCTTCACAATAATGCTAATAGATGGCGCAGTCATTAACTATTCCATTGAACTAGGAGTTACGACTACGATTTATCCCAAAAACATTGCGTCGCGTTTTGCGTCGACCATTATTATTTAGGTACATAATATAATAACATATTATTCAATTAAAATTATTCTTTAGTTAAATATCAATAAGTTTAGTACACTAGCGGCACGCTATGATGGCCGGTTTGACGTTTGTCCGCTCATGAAGTTCCGTATTAATTGATAACGACTTTGAAGGAAATAATTGTATTACTTTATTGACGATAGTGATGTGCAGAGATTCATAAATTTTATCGAATGTAGTTTTAGGTTTAGGACTCAAAATTTATTTATTAAATTGATTTCTAAAATGTATACAAGTGTAGAAAAATCAGTTTGCACCATTTAAGGGGTGAATGTACTTGTGAATATGAACAATTTTCACTATGTGGACAAACCTCTGAAATCGCAAAAAAATATCAGCTGTTTCATACAAAAGGTAAAATTTTTATTTTTATATGATATATACCACAACTCGGCATTTGGTTTTCTAAATTGAAAATTTTTAAAAATGGAATCTAATACGATCGTCACATAGGATCGCTGGCTAGCACAACTACTACCTCCGGCAAACTCGCGTCAATGCTCAATGCAAAACAAAGCAGTTTCGAATTGACGTTGCTTCGAAAAGTATAAACTGTCAGTGCAATGCGATTGTGATATAGTTTTGACCTGGCTTTGGATTTCAAATATTGATACTGCATTACTGTTGACCCTTGCTCGTTAATTTGGACTCTGTTCAAGCCCTTTGTTGTGGATTTCGTCGATATGACCGAACGTACGCAGAGAACTGTTCTAAATAGTCAGACACGTGAGTTCGTAATACGCCTTCGTAACTATTTCGATCGTGAAGCTCAAAATGGAGGGCCAATTTTACCTATAACGTCAGTGGTTGAACGCGTAGCTGATGCGCTTAATATTGGACAACGAACTGTTAGACGGATAACTAAAAAAAAATATGGCGAGACTGGCACAGAAGAAAATAAACTTCACACACCAAAAAAGAGAAAACGAGCAAAACCAGTCGTAGGCATCGATAGCTTTGATGCCGATGCTATCCGAAGACATGTTTACGGCTACTATTTACAGAAGGAGTATCCAACAAGAAAAAAGTTGGTGCATTCACTGAAGGAAGCTGGATTATTCTTCGGTGGGGAAAGTTCTTTAACGAAGATTTTGAAGACCATTGGATTTCGATACAAAAAATGTAACAAACGCAAAATATTGATGGAAAGATTTGATATAGCGATGGCAAGGTATACTTTTTTACGGCAAGTGAAAGAAATCAAAAATTGGCAAAATGTTGTGTTCTTGGATGAAACATGGCTTAATGCTAACCATACTGTAGGCCGTTCTTGGAACGATGACACAGCAGCATCTACTTCCAAAGTTCCTGTAGGAAAAGGATCGCGACTTATAATTTGTCACGCCGGAACCATCAACGGGTTTGTCGAAGGTTCTCTCATGGCTTTTGCGTCAAAAACCACTGGAGACTATCATGAAGACATGAATGGAGAAAAGTTTACTGAATGGTTTACCTCAATGTTGTGTAGCCTCCCTGAACCATCTATTATAATTATGGACAACGCCCCATACCACTCGATGCAAATTGACAAGCCACCTGCCCAATCCCAAAAGAAAGCTGATATCGTCGCATGGCTTCGTAAAAATGGCGTAGATGCAAACATGAATATGTTAAAAGCGGAATTAGTACGTCTTTTAAAAGAAAACAAACCAACCAAGATCCGATACGTCATTGACGAAATAGCATTAGAACATGGGCACAGAGTTATACGGTTACCGCCTTACCATTGTGAGTATAATGCGATTGAGTTGGTGTGGGCTCAAATTAAGGGATATGCTGCAAGACACAATACAGAACCCCCATTTACCACAAAAAAAATGCTAAAATTATTAGAAGAAGCTTGTGAACATGTGACTAAAGGAGACTGGGAAAAGGTTGTGAATAGAACTGTTAAATTAATAAGGGAAGATTATGAAAGAGATGTGAAAATAGATAATATTATAGAAAACGAACATATAATTATTAATGTAGGTGATGATAGCAGTGACGACAGTGAAAATAGTAGTATGGACGAATCTGATTAATTATGGCCTTTTGTGGCACCTTTTTTGGTATCTTTTGTATTCATATGTTTCTTGTGTGCATATAAAGTATGTATATTCATTTTCATTCAAATATTCAGTTCGTTCAAATAAATTAAATAAACATATACATTTTTGTTTTATTAAACCTATTTAATCAGGTACAAAAACAAAACTTAATTGTTTTTTGTTCGAGAATAAATTGACATTCCACATCACTATTGTAATGTGTCAAACCAGCCATCATAGCGTGCCGCTAGTTTAGTTTAGTTTAGTTAATTCAATGTTTTCACTGACGTTCCCTAACCTTTACGGGCTACCTATGATAAGTTATGTGATGATTACTGTCAACTTCTTTATCACGATCCTGTACGGGACACCTAAAGGGACGGATGTTAGGACTTAGGATTGTGTTTTGGAGCTACCTACGTAAAAAGACTCCTACATAGGGGATGATTTAGGTATGTTTGGTGAAAACGGGCATAATAATAATAATGTCAGTTTTGGTCGTCATGTATCGATTGAATGAATAATCATGGGATACCGTTACCGCGAGGTCTCAGTTCGGGGCGAACCACTAGTATAAAATTAAAAATCTTTACTTGAAAGTTTCAAGTAAAGATTTTTATATAAACCTGTGAACCACACTTGTGATTTTGCAAAACTGTCATTTTCCATACATTTGTGTACGCATCGAAAAGCCGATTTGATCCGTACACGTTTCTATGGAATTTGATATTTTTGTATGGGCGAAATCCGAAACGATCCTCACAAATGTGGTTAAAATGTACACTTTTAACTGTGCAATTTATCGGACTTAAGTTCGAACGTCTGAGAGAAATCTGGCACGCTGCTGGATGTTTGTGCACTGTGCACACTTAACAGTCGCTCGCGGTCTGTACCTAATCCGACCTAATCTATGCGCTCGCGGCTGTCAGCCGCCATGACACATAGTATTAAATGTTCCTTGCACATAGTCTTGTTGTAACTAGGTTGTTCCCATGAAGGTACCAGTTCCTGTCTGTGGTAACTAGTACCTACCTAATCTGTGTTGTTAGCTCATAGTCAGCCGCGTCTGTTATTCACAGAACACTATTACTCCTGATAATTTGTTTGCAGCTTTGAGCTTGGGCTGGAAACAAACTATCGGACGCGGCTGACGGACGCGGCTGATAAGTGTGCACAGTCGTTAAGACGCGTCTTGCGGATTCGTCCGAGCGCCCACAGACCCAACCCCAGAATATTCTACAGACACAGTGTTTATTACATGGAACAAGGAATTACGACTATGTCTAATCGATGGTTTTTGCTGTTGACGAAGATTCTTCGTCGAAGAAACATGTCTAGTGAATGGGCATCAATGTATTATAGTGAAAATGCATTAAAAAGATCTTGTGACGGCTTGCCCGCAGAATTTAATCACTAATGTCACGCACGAAAATCGTAGGGTACTTTATATTCTCTTTGGCACGAACGTGCGAGCTCCCGAATATTCATTAACGTCCTTCTCTGTGGTCATTCTGACGCACGGACGCATCACGGACGCGTCCCGCACCCCGTGCATAGCGTCCGCGGACGTTTTCGCATCCAGCGGGCCAGATTGCTCTCGGACGTCCGAACGCTCAAGGTCACGTCCGCGACTTACGTCCGATAGTGTGCACAGTTCAGTGTACGTTTAGTAACCAGCACCCCGATTCAGAACCTTACGATAACATAATAGGCTATTTGACTACTTTTAGAAAATCATCTTAAATTGTTAATAATGCTATGCTGAAGCTAACGAAACATATATTTCGGCATAATTTTCATTATTTTTCATAAAAATCGAGAAATAAATTCAAAAAAATAAATTGCCGCCGAAACGTTCCATTTGCTCTCATGACGTAACAGTTCACATTTCAAACAATGACAATTTTATAATATGTGTTTAGGCCGCGTGTCGCATACTATTTGGTATTTAATAAAATAGTAACGATGAAAAACAGACGAAATTAGCTTAATACGCCGCACAAACACGTCGAAATGTATTGACAAAATGAGAATTCCATAGGTGGTGTGGACTGTGACGTCATTCGAGATCACGGAACGTTTTCGATCACGTGACCATGGCCAGAATTATAGCAATTTTATTTAATGTTTTCTAATTAAATAAAGCTTTATTTTTTAGTTTTGTCGTATGGAATACTGTTTTTAGATAATAATCTTTTAGGATGACACCAGTTGAAACGATATTTTTATTATAGTCAAATACCCTATTATCGATCGATTCGGTTTGCTATCGTACGATAAGATGAATTTTCAATTCAGAATACTCGTATCGACAGAGAAGTTGTCGAAATCGAAACCGAATCGAACCGACGTAGATATCGTTCGATATCTTCTATCAAACGCTATTCACAACAACCGTATCGAATAAGATTTTCCGAACGTCCGATAATTTTAGTTGGTTACTTATCGAAAGCTACAGGGCATCCGGTATCCTTTTGTTTACGTACTGTGTTTACTGGTTTTTCGTATAAAATGATTATGATGAATGGTTTTGGTATGTAAATGTTTACTTACCATATTGTACGTATTTTAACATTAAAATAACATAATATTATGTACACCACAAAAAATAAAATAAGAACCCAGACGGATGAAACATGAACTTAGCGTCATCTATCGACGAGGCTGAAAATTGGCCGTCAATAATTTAACAAGTTATCATTTTAAATAACTAGCTGATGCCCGCGACTTCGTCTGCGTGGATTTAGTTCGTAACATCCCGCAGGAAATCTTTGTCACCCTCCAGGTTCTCAACTATACCTATCCAATAAATCACGTCAATCCGTAGCTTTGTAGCAGGAAACATTTGATCGTCTTGCTCGCGGCATTGTTAATGATGATTCAAAGAGAAAACATATTACTGATGATAATTATTATCAATTACATTTAGCTATCATTTTTATAATTGTCAAATTTTTTACCATACTTAACCAAAGACAAAATTACGTTTAGCTGTCATTTACGTTTTGTTATTCCACTGTGATTTGCGTTTTGTTATTCCATGTCAGATGCGTTTTTGTTATAGGTACCACGTTTTATAGTGACTTGACGGAAACGCGGTCGAACGGGATAAAAAGTATCCTATGTCCGTCTCCTGGTTGTAAGCTACCTCTCCACCAATTTTCAGCCAAATCGGTTCATCCGTTCTTGAGTTATAAATAGTGTAACTAACACCACTTTCTTTTATATATATAGATTACTTCAATGACCTTCGAAAATGATTAAAATCTATTTATTTAGTGTTAACATGAATTTAATAACAAGTGAAATTTTGGTAAAACAACAAACTTCGTAAATCCACATGTAATTTTATGTAACTTGTCGATACCGATAACGAAGCCGATTCCGTAGTCGCCATCGAATCGAATTCTCTAACCGATCGTTCTGAATCACACGACAAAAAATTTTCGATACGAGATAGATATCTAATCGTATCGAAACGGGAAGTTATCGAAATGTTCTGAATCGGGCTGCAGATCCCTTATAAGTCGCGTCCGTAAGCCGCGTCCGTCAGCCGCGTCCGATAGTTTGTTTCCAGCTTTGTCTTGACTTCTGTCTTCTTGAGTTATTATCCTAGTGTTCGTGGTCTATGTTGAGTTATTGAGTTGTGCTTGAGGTGCTTGAGCTTGTCTCCGTGCTCGACTGCTTGAGTTCCTAACCTTCCTTAAATTTTCATGTATTTTCAGACAAAAAAAATGAAAACAGTGTACAAGAATATTAATCATGTTCAAACTCCTTTGTTAACATGGGGTGATCCATTGACTAACATTGAAAATGTAATAATATGTATATCAGGAAATCCAGGGATATCTGACTTCTATAGTGATTTTGCTTCAGAAGTTTATAGATGTACATCTATTCCTGTTTGTGTCATTGGTAAGTTCTATAAAAAATTTAAGTTGTGTTCTGAAAAATTTAAAGTACATAATTTATGATAAGTATCCAAAGCAATGTTCCACCAACTACCGGTCTTCTATCAGATACACTTCAGAGTGTGCTTAATAACTTCCCAATCACCTTCACTGTGCCACAGAATAATTATTATTGTGTTGGCATTATCTGTTGAATATTCTTTAATAAACTGGCCTTGCATAAAAAGCATTCACAAGAGGTGATTTTTGTTGAATATCACTGTATTGTTATAAGTTGGTGGAGGAGCAGAGTCTACTGTACGAAGAATAAAAACCTTGATGACCAGAGTATTCAGACATCAGCTTACGATAACAACAGTTTGTTTTTAAATTGACAAGTTGACAAGTTAATTAAAATAACTAGCCTGCCAGTAGTCACCATAGTTTCATTCACATTGGTATTTGATAAAACCTATTTTAATATGTATCTCCTGTATTACAGAAGATAGAGACGGCTATGGCTATACATTCACCGTCTCTATCTCTATAATACAAGTGATAGAGACAGCTATGGTGACATTCAACAAAAATCGCCTCTTATGAACACTGTATAAGTTCAATGTTTCTGCTAAAGGGTGGAAATACCCTACTGACTTCTTTTTCCTACAACATAATATTAATATGAGTACTTTCTAGAGCAGCGTTTCTTAACCTTTTCCAGTCCACGGACCTCTAGAAAATCAAGCACAATTTCAACAACCCCCTTGATAAAAAAAACGCAGGAATATATATTTCGGAAAATTTATGTTCGTAATAAAATAATCATAAAAATTAAAACAACTCGCACTGTATCAATGTGACGGTTGGTGCTGCTTTTTTTGCAACTAATTTAATATAACTTATTTAGGTTGGTTTTATCACATTGTAATCTCAAATCGGATTCCATTTGTAATCTGTTTCTGTATTTGTTTTTGATATATACAAGAGCAGAGAATGCCTTTGTACAGAGGTATGTTGACGAGTAAAGGAGTAAATGTTTCAGAGCTTCTTCTGATATTTCTTTACAAACATTTTTAAATTCACCCAAAAACTTGATAAGGAAGATTCTTTGAAATTACGTTTTAAAGCTGAATCACATGATATTTCTATACTTATAGATAAGACAGTCCAGTCCATAGATAAGACGGTGGACCCACATACACATACTCACGGACCCCCAGGGGTCTGCGGACCACAGGTTAAGAAACACTGTTCTAGAGTGATGTAATGTACTTATCTGTGTTAAGCTTTTGTTGTATTACTTTACTTTACTCTAGTTTTGTACTCTATGGTTAGTCACAAATAAAGAGATTTAACAATGGCGACGAGTTGAAAAATTGAAATACGAAAAAGGAAAAAGAAAAGTTGAGAAGGCAAAATGGCAGGAAAATCGTATATAGGAAATGTGGACTATGACGAAAGTGAGAAGTTTAGCGATTACATCGAACGTTTTGAAATGTTTTTGGAGTGTAATCAGATAGAAGCGGTCCGGCGGAAGGCGGTTTTTCTAAGTGTCATAGGCCCAAAGTTATTTAGCCTGCTAAAAAATCTTTGTACACCAGTGGCTCCTAAAGAGAAAACTTATGACGAATTAAAAAAGATTCTTTTGAATCACCTCGAACCGAAACCAAATGTGATCACCGAGAGATACAAGTTTGGCCAGAGATGTCAAATGCAAGGTGAAGCGATAAATGCCTATTTGTCTGAACTAAAGAAGCTGTCCCTATATTGCAATTATGGGGAAAGTTTATCAGATCAAATAAGGGATAAGTTCATTTCGGGGTTGAGTAATGAGAAAATTAAACAGAAATTATTGAATGAAAGTGAAGTTTCATTGGAGAGAGCATATAACATTGCTGTGCAGATGGAGAAAACTGATCGAGATTTGGAGGTGATGACGACCAAGGTGCACAAGTTAGGAGTAGCAGGGAGGAATCAAGGAGGACAACGGAACGGATGGAACGATAACCGTAGTTACCCGAAGCAAAGTGTTAAAAGTGATTACCCATACAATAGAGGGTGTAAGTGCTGTGGAAAAGGGGTGCATACAAAGGAAATGTGCTGGTTTAAAGACAGGAAGTGTAAATTTTGTGGAAAAATAGGGCATTTATTAGCAGTTTGTAGACTAAGGAAGAATAAAAAGCATTGTAATTACATTGAAAATGAAAATGATCAAGAGAATGTTTTGGAAGGTATACAAAATTTGTTTACATTAAGTGACATGCATGTATCGCCCTATACATTGGAATTACAAATAAATACAAGAAAAATAAGCTTTGAAATAGACACGGGAGCAGCTATCAGTGTTATTAGTAGAATAGTGAAAGATAGGTATTTTAAGGATTGTGAACTATATAAATGCAATCTCAAACTTAAAACATATATTAATGACTTAATAGCTCCTCTAGGTTTTATAAATGTGGATATTGTTTATGATAAAAAAAAGATAAAAGCTAAATTATATGTTATTGAGAACGGGGGACCTTCTCTCATTGGACGTGATCTTTTAAAAAAATTAAATATTAAAACATTAAATATAAATTCATTAAATCTTGAAAATATTCAAGACACATTGGTCAGTAAATTTCCTGAAGTTTTTAGTAAGGAATTAGGCACGTACAAAGGAGAGCAGGTCAACCTGGTACTAAAAGAGAATGTGCAACCAAAATACTTTAAAGCTAGACCCTTACCCTTCAGTATGAAAGATTTAGTTGAAGAAGAAATATATAGGCTGGTAAGCCAAGGCATATTGACCCCAGTAAAAAGTAGTGAGTGGGCTACGCCAATAGTACCAGTGTTAAAAGGGAATGGCAAATTAAGAGTGTGTGGCGATTTTAAGGTCACAATCAATCAATATTTGGTAGACAACAAGTATCCTTTACCAAAAATTGAGGATTTATTTGTAAATTTAAATAAGGGTGAAAAATATTCCAGAGTTGACTTAGCACATGCTTATCAACAATTGATGTTGACAGAGGATGCGAAAAAGTTAGTTTGCATCAATACACATCTTGGATTATTCCAATATAACAGATTACCTTTTGGTGTTAAAGTAGCTCCGAATATTTTTCAACACATCATGGATCAGTTGTTAGCAGGTAGACCAGGTATAGCTGTATTTATGGATGATGTGGTTATAACAGGGAAAAATGATCAAGAACATTATGAAAATTTATTGTTTGTTTTTAGTAAATTGAGGGAAATGGGTCTTACAGTGAGTGCAGATAAATGTGTATTTTTTGCTGATAATATACATTATTTGGGTTATATTTTGTCCAAGGACGGGTTACAACCCGATTCTAAGAAGGTGGAGGCAATAACTAAAGCCCCAGATCCCACAAATGTCACAGAGTTAAAAGCATTTCTTGGTTTAATAAATTATTACATGAAGTTTTTACCAAATGTGTCAACAGTATTGGCACCACTGTATAACCTATTAAAAAAGGACACTAAGTATAATTGGAATCAAAAATGTAAAGAATCTTTTGAAAAAATTAAGAAAATGATGGTATCAACTCACATTTTATCTCACTATGACCCCTCACAAGAGTTATATTTGGCATGTGATGCTAGTGCATATGGAGTAGGTGCTGTTTTATCGCAGAAAAGGAATGGTATTGAAAAACCTATTGCCTTTATGTCTAGGACGTTGAATGAGGCAGAGAAAAAGTACAGCCAAATCGACAAGGAGGCTTTAGCTTTGATATTTGGTGTTACTAAGTTCAATCAATACTTGTGGGGTCGTAAATTTACCCTGGTTACTGATTCTAAGCCTTTAGTGAGCATCTTTGGTCCAAAAAAAGGTATACCTACCATAGCTGCTAGTAGACTTCAGCGATATGCATTATTGTTATCTGGCTACAATTATAACATTATGTATGTCAAGTCAGAGGACAATAATGCAGATGCGTTTTCAAGATTACCGTTAGAAAGGGTTGAAGGTAAAAGTACATCAGAATATTCATATTTAAATTTTTTGAAAGATAATGTAAGTTTACCTATTGAGTATAACTTGATTAAAAAAGAAACTTTATTAGACCCAGTTCTAAAAATTGTGTTAAATTTTATAAATGAAGGTTGGCCAAACTATACTAATGATGATAACATAAAACCTTATTTTCTTAAGAGAGAGCAATTGTCGGTGGAGCAGGGAATCATTATGTATGGCTATAGAGTGGTAATTCCTAACAAGTTAATTCCAAATATGTTACAGGAACTTCACTCAACACATCTAGGAATTGTCAAAATGAAATCAATAGCTAGGAGTTATTTCTGGTGGCCTTCTATAGATAATGATATACAGTTAATGTCAAACAGTTGTACTACTTGTATATTGGAAAGGCCGAATCCAACTAAAGTAAATTTACATGTGTGGGACTATCCTAAAAATCCATGGTCACGTTTACATGTAGATTACATGGGTCCTATACATGGAAAGTATTATTTTGTGGTTGAGTGTGCTTATACAAAGTGGATTGAAGTGGAGGAAGTTACTTCTACTTCAGCAAGTCAAGTTATTAAAATTTTGAAAAAATTACTGACTACCTTTGGTTTTCCAGATTTAATTCACAGTGACAACGGCCCTCCATTCCATTCCATGGAATATACATCATTTCTTAAAAACTTGGGAATTAAACAATCATTTTCACCGCCATATAATCCTCAAACGAATGGTTTAGCAGAGAGTGCTGTTAAAATATTAAAAAAATGTATTAAAAAAGCAGTTTATGAAAAGAAAAATGTAAATGATTGTATTAATTCATTTCTGTTTATGTATAGAAATTGTAAACATATGACTACTGGAGAAAGTCCAGCATATTTGATGTTTAAGAGAAACTTAAAAACTAAATTTGATTTGTTAAGACCTAATGTTGAGAAACATGTTCAGTATAAGCAAGAGTTGCAAAAGAAATATGCAGGGGGTAGTAGAGTAAGGGAATTAGAAATAGGGCAATGTGTATTAGCTAGAGATTATAGAAATAATTGTAATAAGTGGATGGAAGGAATAGTATGTAAAAAACTTGGTCCAGTAACGTATTTGATTAAATTGCAGAATACAAATATAATTTGGAAAAGACATATTAATCAGATTTTGAATAAGGTGAACAGTAATTTGGATGATGATGATACAGAGACCTTTGATACAGATCCAGTACCATTGGTGGAGTCCCAGTTTAAACAAATAGGTGGTTCAAGTTTGCCAAGTTCAAGTGTGCCATCACCATTGGTGGAGGCGCAGTTTAAGCAAATAGATAGTTCAAGTGAGCCAAGTTCAAATGTGCCAGTACCAACGATTGAGCCTCAGTGTGAGCAAATAGTTTGTTCTCCACAAAAGACAGAATCTTCACCAGTAGTGTTGAAAAGGTCAAGTAGAATAAGAAAAAAACCTGATAGATTGAATTTGTAGTGGGAGATGTGTAATGTACTTATCTGTGTTAAGCTTTTGTTGTATTACTTTACTTTACTCTAGTTTTGTACTCTATGGTTAGTCACAAATAAAGAGATTTAACAAGTGACTGGGCTTGTTCTTGGCAAGAGCACTCCCAATCTAGATAGCACTTTTTTCATAAAGAATGATTGCTGTCAAGCTTTCTCTTAATTAATCTAAGAGCCTAATATTGTTATATTACTATATATTATATTGTTTACATGTTCCAGGTCATGCAGGCCATGAAGAGAGTATAGATAAAACTAAAAAATATTTATTTAACCTTAATGATCAACTGGAACATAAATTAGATCTAATTGAAAATCATATTGACAAGAACAGTAGAATTCATCTCATAGGCCATTCTATTGGTGCCTGGATGATTCTTGAGCTAATACATGAAAATAGTCGGTTGTATGAGAGAATTTCTTCTGTAAATTTATTGTTTCCAACCATACAAAAAATGGCAGAATCAAAGAATGGAAAATATGTAAACAATGTGCTGAGGAAAATACATAGATTTATATTATTTTTAAGTACATTATTATATTTACTACCTAAGCAAGCTTTGCATTGTCTTGTAGGCATTTATATTTGGATTAAATCTTTACCTTCCAAATTTAATCCTGCAATTATTAAAATATTAAATCCTGATATAGTGGCAAATATTTTCTATTTGGCATTTAACGAAATGGACACAGTTAAATCACTAAATACTGTAAGCATACAAAGAATTAAGCATTTAACCAATGTTGTATATTCCTGTCATGATGGTTGGGCACCTCTGGAATATTTGGAAGATTTAAAACAATTTACACCACAGTTGCAGATGAAGGAAGCTGAAGATGTGGAACATGCTTTTGTTTTAAAATCGTCTGAAAAAGTAGCAGGTATTGTTGCTGATTTTATTACTACAAAAAATACCTTATCTTTAGGGTTCCTGTCTGCTGGATCTGAGAGAAGCAAAGTGGAGCAGAGCTAGTGAAATATTAAGCACTGGATTATTCACATCATCATTCCACCCAGATTGGGTGGACACTGGACATGGCTTCAGTGTAGTGGAAATTAGTTTCATACATTCCAATGTAAGAATGCAGTGTAAGGTTGCAGAAAAGAAATGATATCAAGCAGGGCAGGGTTGGGACTGTTGTTGGATTAGTAACAGGGTTTCATAAGGTATCGCTTGAAAAAAACTGCCACTATGCTTTGAACATGGGCATTGCTACCCTTCTCAGCTTACTGGCTCGAATTTAGTGGTCAGGCACTCTAAGTCAAGAAATTTCTATATTTTTATATCAAATACACACATCAAAAGTGTCTAGGGATCAACATATATTTTTGCAATAACTTTTCTCCTGATTGATATTAATTAAAATTTTCTTTAAGGATTCATCAAATAAAGTGTTTTCGTTTGTCACAGTAACGATAAACCAAGTCACCTTTGCATTAATAAAGAAATTTGCCATTTTCCTAATAAAGGGATTTTTGACATTTGAACCACTAACATTAAAGTTCGAAAAAAAGACTGAAATAACAGTTTTCTTTAAAATTTTATTGGGTAACTTAAACAATTAATAATCCGTGTTTCTACCGCGAACACTAACAACACAAGAACATCGGTTTGGCATACTCAAAATGAGTTCATCCAAATCACGCTGTGGAATGGCCGCCCATGTTCGTTGCAACAACAAAAAAAGGTCTTCTTGCCACTGGATACCCTCCATATTCGGCAGAGCTCTTCTCTGTAGCATATCCCATGCATGCTCAATCGGGTTCAAGTCTGGCGACTGAGCAAGCCAGGGCAGGACATTGATGTTAGCTGCGGCGAGAGTCTGTCTTACAACTCTTGCGGTGTGCGGTCGTGCATTATCATGCATTAACTGAAATAAGGGACCGATTTGCACTTGTAGAGGAACGATGACGTCTGATACAATCGTCTCAGCATAAATTTGAGCGTTGAGGTTGCCTCTGATCCAAATCAACTCAGTTCTTCCGCCGATCCAAATACCCGCCCATACCATGATGGTTCCACCACTATAAGGATGGACTTCCTGGCAGGATTTTAATCGCTGTTGGCGTCCAGGGGTTCTCCAGTGTCGTATACGTCTTGTATCCGGTCTCATACCAAAACGAGACTCATCAGAAAAGCACACGAAACGCCATTGTTCTTCTGCCCAATTTCTGTGTTCAAGAGCCCATTGATATCGAATCCTACGATTGTGCATTGCTATAGGTGGTACCCGTAGCGGTCTTCGGGAATGAAGGTTCACTTCATGCAAGCGGTTTCTGACTGTTTGGTCGCTAATTAAGTTCCCTGAAGAGTGATGAAGCCTCACGGCTAACATCATGGCGGTTATTGTTGGAGCTCTTCGAGTTAAGATTTGAATGTATCGGTCTTGTCTCCGTGTGGTGCAGCGATACCGTCCTCCATGGCGCTCAGCCACGGTACCAGTGCTTCGGTAACGTGTCCAAAGTCGACTGATAACACTCTGACTTGTATTCAGAGCTAAAGCCACAGTACGTTGCCGGGAACCAGCTTCTATCATTCCCACGGCTCTGAGCATTTCATCCCTGCTTAAATGACGTCGCCGCTCCATAATAACGTTGGTTTTAATCAGTAGTAGGGAAACAGTAGCACTAATAATGTCTTCAATGCGTTGTATGTTTTTATAGGGAAAATATTGACAGCTGATTTTCATCTTTTACTCGAATTTGATTGACAGTTCCTGATTCAAATTATGAAATGCACCAAAAAGGATCCATATAAATTTATAAAATCATAAATTTATTACAAAGCCACATCTCAATCTCAAGAAATCCGCATAAAAATGCTTGATCCCTAGACACTTTTGATGTGTGTATATAGCAAGCAATATTAGATTTAAAAAATATAGATTTGTTAGGTAGTTTTTTAAATACAAATAAAAAATAGATAATATGTGCACTTAAATTTATTGAAACCATAATATATGTAATTATATTTTCTATATTATATTATACACTGTTGGAATTTTATTATTGCATTGTCAACTTAAGGGGGCACACTTTCCAAGTCTACCAATATGCATGATAAATGAGGTTAGATCTATCTTTTACACTTGTTATGCAATAAACTTGGTCCATACTCCAGCTTCCACTATCATGCTTATTGAACAATACACTTTTCATGTGCAGAGCCCTCATTACATTACATAACCATTTGTGAAAACAGCACCTTTACATAATCAGGTACACCACTTTTACATACAGTTGCAATTAACACAGATGGCATGACTGAATGATCTAGGTAATATTTATATAACTTTTATTTAAACTATAATTGATTAATGATTAACATTTCACAACTTTTTCATTGTAAATTAACAAGGCTTGTTATTAATAAGTACCAGTGAAAGGAAAAGCTAATATGAGTATCTCAAGCAAACAATGGCACTTAATAAGGAACAGTAGCAATTGACTGAATGAATAGCATTTCTATTACCAAGGTGAATAAAAATTAAAAAGTTCATTATACAGGAAAGGTGGTTAGAACAGTAGGTACATATATAAAAATTCTTGCAGATAATGGTTTATTTATATACCTAGCTATTTTATTGTATAGTATTGTATTATTATTATAAAAGTCTACAATGGAGCAAAAACTAAATTATAGTTTTATTTAAATTATAATATTTGCTTTTTAAGTGATTTCAACATAAATATTTGTGTGTATTTTAATTCCCTCATTTAAGCACTAAAATATTATAAAACATATTTTTTTGAATAAGTACCTAGTATGTTGTAGCATGCAGCAGCATAATGGGAACTTTTGAGTAGGTATATAAAGCTCCTACTCTATGGGCTTGCGCAGACGAGGGACAGTCCTCGGTGTACTTTTTTCGCCAGACTACTGTGAAGCCAAAAGGAAGGGTTATGATTTTAGCAGTCTATTAGGGAATGTAAGTATGGGACTATTTGGAATTGTTCCACCGTTGCGAATAAACTACTGAGCAGATTTTGATGTATTAGGTGTTAATAGGTTTGTTATGATGCTCCAGGTGGCATAAGCTACATTTTAAAAACTTTTATCCTTGTTGGCCGTCACAATAGAGCGCTTACCATTTACACAGTGCGGCAGACTAATAGTAACAGTACGGCGACTATATAGTAGTAATGGGACGATGGAGTACTGTCTTGCGCGGACAATAGTCCCTCGTCTGTGTATGCCCTAAGGTGGAGCCAATAATAAAATTTGAACATGTCGTTTGTCATGCTAGATCGCCTTACGGAGACGGACGGACGGGCGGACTAAAGATTTGCCACTGAATTAGTTAATTGAAAGAATAAAGAAAATGATAATTATCATACGACGCGATGGTATTAATATTTTATTTGAGCAGCTCCAACGAATAAAATCATACAGCCAGGCAAAGTTTAAGGATTAAGTGAACATTATACCAAGAGGTGTGGGACGTCCAGACAACTGCATCATGCATTTTATAAAGACAAATAAACAGTTGATTCTTCGAAAAACATGCAACTATAAGTATAAAAAAAATATTTTTAAAAACCGACTTCAAACGTCCGCTCCACTACAAAGTTATTATAATTAATTTATTATAGTTAATTTATTGTTGATTTTTTTAAAAATCGCTAGACCGACTTCGATAATATTTAAATAGGACCACCTGGGAAGTATACCTACCCCTTGGGACAAAAAAAGATTCCGGCAAATTGACTAAACGACTTCAAAAAAAGAGAAATAGTTAAATTTTTATACTCTTTTGCTTTCCCTGGCTGGATGCCGCAACCGTACCGCGGGCCTCATAAAAGTCACTTGCGAGGCAGTACAATTAACAAAGTTTTCAATTAGCCGGTCGAGGGTCAATCGGATCTTCAAACTGACGGAGTATCTGAACGACTGGGATTCACGATCGCTTACAAATGAATGTTCCATTCTGCCAGGGAAAAAACAGAAGATATGTTATTTGTAAGTGTGCAATATAGTAGATAATAATTACTAATAATGTTTTCATCCACTAGCTTTAATTACTTAGATAAAAATAAGCCTCTTTTCGCGTGAAATAAAAATAAATTCACTCTATAGTTCTAATAACTTCGACCCCTGGGAAACCAAGGGGTCGATATCTACAACTTTGAGAATCCCTGTTCTATATAGGTAAAAGAAAAATTACAAAAACTACCTGTACCTATTGCTTAGTACTTGTATTTTTTGGGATTATATTCTCCTACACATGGTACTCAACAAAAAATAATTCATAGCATTTTAACCTTAGCCAAAACCGATCCGATTTATAATCAAGTCATCAGATCACATATTTATTTATATTGGGTTTAATGGGGTAAAATTTACCTACCAATATACTAAAATAACCAAACGTAAGCAGAGATGTTAATCTAGTTTTTAGTACGAAACATATTAGGTACCTATAACATAACACTGAAATAATTTTATTGGTCTCCTATTTATATAATATTAAAATTAATATAGTTTTAAATGAAAATTGTTACAGTGATACTTTATCTGGCGCGAAGTATCCAGCAGAAATAGCCACCTAAACAATAAATAAATTAAAATGCAGAAACTTTGAAATCATGTTCTTATAAGTCTACGTAGTCACAACATAATCGGGAATAATACCCGCGGACTTGACAAAAATTGCCGTTCTGAGTACGAGAACTCTCAAGGTAATAACCTAAAATTCGGATTTTCCAAACAAAAACGCAGATAATATTTCACAAATTCATAACTACCCTTCAAATTCATATGACCTTAGTATGTATCAAAATCTACTTCCACCTTGCTTTTGTTTTAGTAGACAATGAGTAATCAATCCCTGTAGAACGAAACTTTGAAACGATACCAGCAATTTTATATTATTTCTTGGTTGATATTAACTGCTTCTTCAGTTGAAGCGAGATTCCTCTAACTGCAAGATCACAATGTTATTGGAAATTACTAAACTGGATTGACAGGTCTAAAAGAAAATATGTATCATGTTGTGGTTTTCCGCAGGGAACACTAAAAAGTATATACTAAAGTCTGCGCCACGCAAGAAATCCCGCGGCAATCAGGTGGAACTCATAGATTTTACAATAATTGCATAAACATACGACTACTAGGGCCGCCTCTATTGGACTTCTCTCATGGCGCGGACTCTATCTTTTAGATCCAATGTTGGTGTCATTAATTTTGACAAGCAGGATTTGTTTACTCGAAACACAATTCGATTTACCATATTATAATTAATGTGTTAATTAATGAATTCATGTAAATAATAAATAATGTATAGAAAATCAAAAAGTACTTGTAGGGTAAACTGACTATATGACTTAGTTATCGTAAAGATTTGTTTGAATTGAAGCAGAGTAAGAAGACATGATTGCTCATCTTATTTTCAGTGAAAAACAAACAGCTCACAATGGCACTGCAACTGCATCAATAAAATAATACATAATTTGATATGCTGTAAGTCGTCCAAGTGTCAGTGAAAAATAAATTCTCCTCACCTATTACTGTGAACTTATTTTTGGAGAAAGCCACAATATGCAGCATTAATTTTGAAGTTACTCGTTTTCCACTGACAATAATTGGTGACAAACAGAAGAACTTCGCAAAGAATTTTTGTTGATCACTTTAAGGTGGATTATTCAAATTTAATTTGGTTTTTCCCATTTTGTAAACGAATACGACAAAGTAGGCTTATATGGCATTCTAATTGCGCCAGTAAAATTATCATCTTCACAGGTTTACATAAAAATCATTACTTGAAAGTGACCAGTTTAAGAAATTAATCAAAATACCGAGTTGGACGTGAGTTACTCATAAATTAGTCAGTATTTTGATTAATTTCTTAAACTGGTCACTTTCAAGTAAAGATTTTTATGTAAACCTGTGAATATGATAATTCTACTGGCGCAATTATAATGCCATTAGCCTAGTTTGTCGTATTAGTTTACAAATTGCGAAAAACAAAAATTAAATTTGAATTTCGCGGGCATACCCGTATAATCATCCTTAATTTGGAAATTATTAAATCAGAAACAAGACGGTTAATTCGTAAAATTTTAAAATTATACCTACCCTAAAATATAAAAAGCGCGACAAGCATGAACTATTATACCTACCCTAAAATATAAAAAGCGCGACAAGCATGAACTATAGAGTTTTAATACCTCGCCGATTAAAAGTGCACCTTTTTCAGTGTATCTTCTTTAACCAAGGGTAGTTTTTTCGCAGAAAACCCGTGATATGAATTCAACCACATACCCTATAAAACAAGTTGTCGAGACAAAAATGTGTCTATGGTTGAAAGTCTATAGTGTACTCTGACTTGGCTCACCAGAAAAATCTGTGGAGTCTGAGCAGAGTATAAGCACACTTTTTAGATTTGCTCGAGCCTATTTTGCTGTAGTTAAGTCAGTTGTGAGTCTCCTTACATCATTGTGAGATGTTTATCCACCTTAAAATAATTTAATATTCAATGTACATTCGAAATATAAATTATTGACAATATTAAACATAAATTAAAACTGTGATGTAAATATAATATGTACACATTACATTTTATCAATATACACTTTTCATTGAGTGAATGTATCGTAACAAGTGCATTAATTTCAACACAACTTGAAGGAATGAAAATGAAACCAATAATAAAAAAACTTTAAGAGCAGAAGCACATATTCATAACGGCATATGTTTTTAAAAAAATCTCGTGTCATGCCATCGTCATAACATATCATATAAAAAGTTCACCTGTAAGAATATATTGTAAATCATTTTAATAAAATATAAGATATTATGATGACAAAAAAGTTTGCAGACTTCATAGCAATCGGTGAAACAATGCAATTAATATTGGCCAGCAAAATCAAAAGAATGTAGGAACTAGTGAGATAATATTGTTTCATGTTAATCCATTTTAAGTATTTTACAGCTACAAATTATGATCAAAATATTTATCATATACATTATAACAATTAAAATGCAACCACCCATACACATTCGGCACACTCATATATATGCGCACAACCGCTCATATTTAAAGATAATTACAATATTATAAAAAAAACCATACGACTATCATACCATTACATTCCAAAACATTCTATATCCATCAAATAATTATTATGGTACAATCGTAATTTTGAAACCTTACATCTAGAGGGATATAAAATTCGCACTAGTAATACTCTCGACTGACGACGCGAGACGCGAGGCGAGGCGAGGCGCACTCAGCACGTGGTCTCCAGCAGCGGATCCGGCGCCTCCGGCTCGCGCGGTGCCGCCAGCGCGCGCTGCGACGACGACTTGTACAGGCGCCGAGGCCGGCCCTCGTCGTGCGAGTGCGCGCGCAGCGGCCCGCGCGGCTGCAGGCGCGCCGGTGACACGCGCGGCGAGCACGTGCACGCGCCGCGCCAGCACTCGCACGGCGCGCAGCCGCACGCGTCGCACACGCCGCCCGCCGCACGCTCCAGCCGCCCGCGACGCCGCGCGCCCTCGCCCGCGCCCGCACCGCGCACCGAGTCGCGCGACGCCGCGCGCCGCGTCGGCTTGCGCACCCACGGGTCCAGCGCAGCGCGCGCCACCCGCCCGGCGCGACCCAGGTCCAGTTCGCTCATTTTACGCCACGGGTCCAACTCGGGGCGGCGCGCCTCGTCCGCCAGCGCGTGCAGCGATGCATCGGGCGAGGAGCGTTCGCTGCGGACGGCGCGCGGCAGCGGCGCGGGCGCCAGCCCGGCGGGTGGACGCCGCGGCGAGGGCGCAGGCGAGGCGACGGGCGAAGGCGAGGCACGCGGACGCTCGGAGTGCGAGCGCGCGCGGGCAATGGGCGAGCGCGCGGCGGGCGTCACGTCACTGAGTGAGCGCAGGTGGATGCGACGGCGCACGCTGACGGGCGAGTCGGTGTCTGTTACGTTGATGCTGATGGTATGCGCGACGGAGCGCGGGCTGCGGGAGTCGGTAGGCGCGCCGTCGGTCGCGCTCGCGTCCGCTTCGTGCTGGCCGATGGCACCATCGAGATTTACGCAATTTTTGTCGGGGCCGGCCCGGCTGGGCCCGGCCCCCGCTAGCTAGAGGAGTCTCTCAGTCGCCGAGCTCGACGTTCCGGAACTCAATGTCGACGCGGGATTTTGTTCTTCTCCTAGAACATAGTTTACTGATGTCAAAGCATTATAAATTGTAGCTTATAACAGAATGAATGAATGTTATTTTAAACTATGAATAAAAATGAATAAAAAACAATTTATCACCTTGAGTCGTCTGGCCTGTGGCCGGCAGTCTTTGTCAGTTGAGCAATTCTACTGAAACAAATCTTTTCAGTCTTTCTAAATATTGATTAAAAAGTTCCACATCATTATGTCCTGCCCCCTAAAATAGAAGATTTACATAAATAAATTGAACTGCATAATATTATGACGAAAACCATGGGCAGTGAAATGTTTTTTGTAAATTTACAATCTATTGATGCCTGATGAAACTGTACATTGTGACACATTAAGCGCCGATTTCACCAACGTAAATTAAGTCTTATCTGAGCGTAAATTTCATATTTTGACAGTATTTTCAATACAGAAACTGTCAGAACGCCCAATTTATTCTTCGGTAAAACGTCTTCTTCTTCTTCTGTTGTGCGGCTATGCAGGTTCGATGCCCTGTAGCACGTCGACCGTCGCCGGTCTATTGTGCTCGCCACTATTTATAGCTCCCCTCCAATACTTGTTGCCGCCAGAAACAGCAGCATCTTCTTGGCTGGGATTAGTGTAGCCTCCTCAGGGTGTACGATGTGTTTCCCTAGAAGAATGCTTCGTTTATGCATTAAAGCGGAGCAGTAACAGATAATGTGCAGCGGCGTTTCCGCCGACTCCAGGCATAGCCTGCACATATCTGAGCCCTTGAGCTTGAGGTTGAACATGTGTCTGTTTAGTCCACAATGTCCCGTCAAAGCTCGCACTAGAATGCATAGGTTTTTCCTGCTAAGTGCTAATGCCTCACTGGCAGCCTTCTTATTGAAGGATCTCACACGTAAAACACGGTAAAACGTCACTCGACGTTGGTGAAATTGGCCCATTAGTATTATAAAAATAAATCGTAGTAACAACACGCAAGTGAAACACTTTTTTAATATTCATGATTATATTATGCTGTTTTTGTGACTTTTTATTAAATTACTGTTTTGTTTTTAAATCACTCATTTTATTTACAAAATTCTTCTTAAAAGAAATTAACCAAGAAATATTTTTGCAAGCAGTACCTTTTCTGGTGATATCATGTAGCTAAGTTGGTAAAAAAATACAAAGTTTTTAGTAACCATTAACAAATATAAAAATTATGTACCTCCACCCACAGTGGTTCCACTGCACGTGGGCACCGCTCATATATGGCGAGTCCGTGGGAGAAGTCTATCACCTCATCTTCAGTTCCATGGATAACAAGAACTGGTGAGGTTACCTTAGGGATTTTATCAATGCTGCAAAAAAAAGTTTTTCATCACCACAGACTTCATAATCAGAATAATAATTAAACTAGTATTTTAATACAGATTTGAATATTTTAATTGAGATACATTAACAAAGTACTGCTTGGAGTTCTCCATTGTTAAAGTAAACAGAGACTCTCCTGTTCCTCTAATCTAGTCCAATTGAAGTCTGCCTGTATAGAGCCTATAAATTATATTATTTAATTTTTATCTATCACAGAAATGTAAAGTTAAGAAGAAACAAAGAGCTGAAATTTTCTATAGAACCAAAGTTATCAATATTCTTTCCACTAAAGTACCTACTCATAATTTAAAGAATCAAATATGCTACTATTTGGTGATAATTTAAAAACAATAATTTTATGTATTAATTTATTTCACATGTTAAACTTTAAGTTAATTTAATAAAGAAGCAACAATCAAACAATTATTACATATTTTGAAATGATTAAGTAATTGTTATGAATACTGCTTAATTATTTTACCAATTTACGTTAAGATTGACTAAGGTCAATGAAAGGTATTACGTCTAAAATATATTCGTCTTAGCTTTTTAACTGGTGACTTTTTCTGCTTCTTGGAGTTAGGTTCCTATGTCGCTCTCTAGGTCTTTACTGTGCAAAAAATCTAATTGATCCATTGCTCCTTTGTGTGATTTAAAGACAAACAAACACACTTGCATTTTTAAACCAAAGATCTTAGCAGCTCTGAACAGGTCTAATATCCCATCCAACTTAGCCAAACACTTTTGCTAAAAAAAGGGCACAATTATGCAGCAGGTGAGATTTGACCCATTTGTCTGTCTTTGCTACTGTCTCAGATGTGGTGATTGACAGAGTTTATGGTGTTCTTACTGCAACATCAACCAATGAGTAGCAATCATTTTTAAGACAATGCCACAGCTGATTCTGCAAGATTATTTAGGATGTAAATACCTAAATATTTGGTGAATTATTTGTAAAAGACTAAGGAGTACAGTAATTCAATGTAACTAGTGGTTACATTGAATTATTGAACTGAGACCCTGCAGTAATGGTATTCCATAATTATTCATTCAATTGATACATGACAACCAAAACTGAGATTATTATTATGCCCGTTTTCACCAAACATACCTAAATCATCCCCTAGGAGTCTCTTTACTTAGGTAGCGCCTAAATACAATCCTAAGTCCTAACATCAGTCCCAATGTCCTTTTAGGTGCCCCGTACAGGTTCGTGATAACGAAGTTGACAGAAAGCATCACCTACCTTATCATAGGT
Source organism: Oeneis ivallda (assembly GCA_029955525.1). Classification (NCBI taxonomy): domain Eukaryota; kingdom Metazoa; phylum Arthropoda; class Insecta; order Lepidoptera; family Nymphalidae; genus Oeneis; species Oeneis ivallda. The sequence goes on along the minus strand of JARPMR010000003.1, from coordinate 7,944,801 downwards.
AGCCTGGAAAGGTTAGGAACGTCAGTGAAAACATTGAATTATTAATGTACTAACAAGTGAAAACGGGCATCTGTACAAATCGCCATCTATCGACACGAATAGAAAATATACAAAATGTAGTAATTAATAGTTTATTGAAGTTTGATATTTAACTAAAGAATAATTTTAGTTGAATAATATGTTATTACATGTACATATTAGTACTTGTTATACAAAATAATAATGGTTGACGCAAAACTGTTTTTTGGGATAGATAGACATAGTCGTAACTCTTCGTTCCATGGGATAGTAGTGACAGCGCCATCTATTAACATTATTGTGAAGCTATGTTGAAAATTACTGATGCCCATTAAAAATTATATAATTTTGTTTCTTTAAAATATTCATATAATTTTAGTACTTGTTGTTCAAGTACAGGATATAAGTGAAATAAAAAAATAGGTTCAGCTAGAAAATACATAGCCGATTTTCCCAGAGAGCGTCTTCAAGCGAGCATATTAAATCTCCACTGTGAAAGCCCCCCATTTCATCAATTTTAAGGGAAAAATTTAAAAAAAATATTTTTATACTCTGTTCAAAATTGTCTTTAAAAAGATATATCACAAGCCTATGTAAGGCAACAAAAAATATTTTACTTCGCATTCACTCCTATGAGAGCCCCCCTGAAATAAAGATTTTCATAATTTTTTATGCAATATTCGGCTGAAGGCCATCAGTTTAGATATTATATCTAATTTGAAGTAATTACGTTCAGTAATTCAAAGTTATAAGGCTCTGACAGACGGACGAGATGGACAGACAGACGGACAGACAAGTGCAAATTCACTCAAGTAGACTCAGAGACCTCGCTTCGCTCAGTCAACTAGCTCAGCACTGCTTCAGTGGGCAGGCAGCCTACATGCAGTCAACTAGAAAGAGAGAGTAAGTAATACTGACTAACACATGAAAATATTCAATGTTATGAAGATAAAATCAGTATTAATCCTAATCATAATGAATACTAAGTATAATGATGATAGTAGTTATAATAATGATAAATGTCTTTGTTTATATTATTTATGTTATTGTTGATAACCCTCACAATAATAAGTCAGTATCATACCATTTAGTTTGTCGACTTCTGCTCCTCTCTTCTGGCCGAGCGTCTAATAAAGGCAATCACACACTATCTCAGAACAGAACATCATTCTCAGCAATCATCTTCTCTCAATGATAATAACTACTCACAATGGAGGTACATTGTAATCTTTACATGACAAGCATGGAACCCAATATTTCCATGTCTAACTAGACAACCCGGCTAACTACTCTAGCCTAGGCGCAGCCTCCACCATCCCCATAGCTGCCCTGACTCCACCTCAGAAGACCCTAAGCAAATCTCCTGTCTAACTCGCTCATGGGCCATCAATAGGCAAAGAGATACTATCACCAATTAACCAATTCACAAACAGTAATTCCACAACGACTGATCAATCTTTCTAATCACCAATCGCACAATCAATCAATCTAGATTCCAAATCCATCGCACCTTGACAAAAGCACACTGCATCAAAAACCAACGACTATGGTCCATGACAGCTAACCTAGCAATTATTACGTAGTCTCCTAACCAGCAACTCTCCGACAATTGCATAATCTCTCTACACTATCGCAATCACTAATCGTCAACCCTCTATTCCTAAATCCGACAAATTAATGACAAAACTGCAACACAACTGCGACACAACGCCTGCGACCTTTCATAACCAAATCAGAATGCCTAACGCCGAACACAGAATACACAACGCAGAATGCCGAATGAGCAATGCTGACTGCAGAAAGCCGAATGCTACCAGAATGCCCCGATACACGCCGTACGTCTCCTTTTTATGCACTGAACAAGTGGGGAGCATGACGTAATTCTCAACGACCAATGAAATCAACGCTACAAGACTACCGGAACTAGATGGCGCTACCATCTATTGTCAATATACAACAGATTGCCTCACCAATATCCTACAGACCAATGAAATCAACGCTACAAGACTACCGGAACTAGATGGCGCTACCATCTATTGTCAATATACAACAGATCGCCTCACCAATATGCTACAAGTTTTTATCTTATTAAAATTGTTTCCTTTTTATAGGTAATTATTTATTTTGAATTATTTGTGTCGGATCAAAGCTGTCAGTTATATCATACCATGCTTGCTTAAATATATATTTTATTTAATTTATATATGAGGTTTCTTTAATATTGCATAAGCATAAGTATGTCACGCACTCTTTAAACATTTCTGTGGTGGTGTCGTGTGATGCGGGGTGTTACATTCCCTCAAATATGGTTGAGCGAAGCAATGGCTGGGTCATGCGTCATGCTCGTGAACGGGTGCCACAGGCGGGAATGGGGCTACTTTATGTCTGCCCATCTTAAGATAGAAGTTAGTCGGTATGCATTTTTGGAACTTTCCTCATTGTGGAAACACTGCATATATAGCATAGTATTTACTGTATTGTAAATTTGTTTTGAAAAGAGCAACCGCCAAGTTTCTTGCTGGTTCTTCTCGGCAGGAAAGGCATTCCGAACCAGTGGTAGATTCATCGACTATTCAAAAGCACTTGTAAAAGTTTATTTAAATAAATAATATTTCTATTCTATTCTATTGCTGTAAAATTTAGATTTTTTGAGAGGTCATAAAAAGAAAGGTCTTTCAATTCGAATATAATATTATTATTATATACTCTTTTGCTTGTGGTAAAACATAGATAATGAAGGGTTAAATAAATATCTGGATCGTTTTAGATCTGACAGTAAAAAAGCTATAATTTTACTGTTTGTAGGGAAAAGCATGCTATTAGCATAAGCGAACTTTGCCTATAACTTCACTTGCATGGGGTTAAGTTTTTAAAAATCCCACAGGAACTTTGTTTTTCCAAGGACACTGATGTGATTATCCTAGTTTTCAACTACACCCATGCAAAAAATTACATCAATTGATGACGCATTATTGTATGATTGAAGAATCAACCAACAAAAACTTTCACATTTATAATATTAGTAAAGATGGTGTCTTTTCCTTAATAGTGCTGTGCCTCAGCGACAATGTGGATACAAATTTAATGTGAACAAACTAAATAATTCGGATGACTCATCATTAGTTTATTGTTATAATCCATTTAAGAAGTCTGACTCACCTTGGGAAAGCATCAAAGAACCAAGTCCTCTTAGTGTTGGGGAAGGCCACACGCATGCCAGACATAAGAGGTGAATGCAGCACCACTGCCCCAACCTCGTACCTTGCAGCTAGGTCCACGGTAGGCACAGTGCCAATGCTTTGTCCATACAGTATTATGTTCTCTGGGCTTATACCATATCGCGTTCGTAAAGCTTGCCAAGCAGCATCGATATCTGCGTATAGATTTTTCTCCGAAGGCTTTCCACCACTTGCACCATAGCCCGAATAATCATAGCTGAATATATTACAATTTATTCTAGTACCTAGTCCTAAATAAAAACTACTCATTTGTCCCAGATCTACAGCGTTTCCGTGAGAGAACAATATTGTGAATCGAGCATTGGGGCTGCAACGGACAAAGAGGCAAGCTATTCTGTTGCCTCTCGACGTTCTCGAGTAGAACCCCTCGATGCTTTCTTTTTCGCGTTCCGAATATTGCCACTCCGCTCTTTCCGTAAGGGTTAAGGAGAATTTGGATCCAGTCTCATCGGGTGTGAATGTATACGTGGGTTCAGGGGGCAGGAATGCAAGCTTAGCCGCGATTTTCCCTGGGCATGGCGGACAACAAAACAGGCAACAGAGTTCACTGAAACTTAACCCGTTCATAGTGAAATCTTTATGTTATTCATCAAAATAATCATTCAAACATTTTTATTATATATTACAGATCACAACTCACGAATTAAAGGTCATTGTGAAAATAAAAGAAATTTCACTGTTTCACACGAATTTCACTGATTTTGACAGTTGGACAACATTTCAGCCATTTTTGAAATGATTAGAAACCACAGAGTAGGTATCTACACGTTCTGGATTCTCTTTGGTACCTACTTTATCTATGAGAAGATAGGTACATCAGACCATGGAAGAAGGAAATAGGAATTACGGCTACGATTTAGAGTTACGTAGGTACCCATGGAAGTACTATTTCCATTTTTATGGTCCGGCCTTTGAGTACTAAACCAACACAGGAGAGGAATTGACCCCCAATTTATTTGCAAAAAAGTCTGTCAATTACGGTGGGGGGCGAGGTAGCACACATGAAAACTTGCGTACTACAGCTGCATTTTTCCATCACGTCGCTATGCAGGCACACAATATAATTAGCAAAAACTACCTTAAAGTATATGCACACAGTCACATTCACACACAGGGACGCTCTATCATTACATGAAACAATCGCATCATATGTTACGCATTTTAGGGATTTGACACTATCGATTAACGACTTTCGATAAGTTCTTCTAATAATTATTTACAACAGAGTTACTTTATTCGAGAGTAAATTTTGTTCGAGATCTTTAACATGGTAGGTACCTATATAGAAGCGCTAGGAAACGAGGCTCTTGCCGTTATTTTAGTCATAATATGCCTTTGCTATTAGATTGACTCTTTGTAGGCTTTTAGTACTTGCGTAAAGATACAGCTAGAAACTTTGGACTATATTGACGCTGGAAAGCGATCTAGCTTATTTCGAAAAATAACAAAATGACTTTTTTATATATTTGGAAGAAAAAGATACTGCGTCGGATTGTCGGATTTTCGTTTTCCTATGACATTATTTTTCTAAGATACTATGTTGACCTTCTCTGCTATCTATTTTTCAATATTATACAGATACTTCAAAAAAGTTATCAATACTTTTCAGCAGTGCAGTGCACTTAGGTGTACTGTAAGGACTTAGGATTATCTGATTATTAACAGATTTTGTAGATACCAAGGTATTTACTCCGTCACTATACTCTCAATCTAATGCTGAAAGCATGCTGTAGGTACCACAGTATATCACCTTAGAGCAGCTGTTTAGTTATGATTTAAGGTTATAAGCCACCAGGGAGTGCTGTACTTTGTCATAGGTTTTTATAATTTTTAATAATATTGTTTATTAAGTTGAGAGACATTTAATTTTTATTTGAATACATAGTGGGTAATTAATATTGAACACATTGATTGTTTAAGTAATCTTGTTTAAATAAACATACAGCATTTTTAATGAAACATCATATTTTGTTTTATTTATGTTTAAAGCGAAATTTACGATGTATCTATTTCTAAAAAGTATATTAAGTACAAACTGTTAGGACTACATCATGTTTCCTTAAAAATAGATACAGCATAATCAGCATTTCAGAGTTTAGAGTTATTTCGTGGTTTCATATGTTTCAAATACCAAGTTACAGCAACATTGTTTCTTGAAATTGAAAAGCTATTAGTCGAAATTGATATAAAACTAATGTATAAAACTAAAGTAATTCTACTTTAGAATTATCGACCGAGCGAAGCGAAGGTCTTTGAGTCTACTTGAGTGAATTTGCACTTGTCCGTCCGTCCGTCCGTCCGTCCGTCCGTCCGTCCGTCCGTCTGTCAGAGCCTTATAACTTCTGAATTACTGAACGTAATTACTTCAATTTTAGATATAATATGTAAACCGATGGCCTCCAGCCGAAAATGGCTTAAAAAGTTATAAAAATCTTTATTTCAGGGGGGCTCTCATAGAAGCGAATGCGAAGAAAAAAAAAATTTTTGCGTTTCATAGGGTTGCAGTACCTTATTTTAAAGATAATTTGGAACAGAGTACAAAAGTATTTTTTTTTTAATTTTTTTCCTAAAATTGACGAAATGGGGGGCTTTCAAAGTGGAGATTATATTTGACCTCACAACGGAATAACCATTGCAAGCTGGGGCTTGAAAGTTTTACAATTTTAGCGTAATATCATGTACTTGAACAACAAATACTAAAATTAGATAAATGTAATAAGGAAACTAAATTATTTAACTTTTAATGAGCAGCAACAACAGAACTTCACAATGATGTCAATAGATGGCGCTCTCATCTCATATAGCAAATGCAGCTATATGTACCATATTATTCAATTAAAATTATTATTTAGTCATTTAGCAAACATCAATAAAACTTCACGTTGCAGTTTGTTTTTACATGTTTCTGATCGTGTCGATAGTTGACGCTGTGTACAAGTAATTTAATTTGAATGTTCCAAAAAACTATACCTACCTAAGTTTGATTGAGGCCTTGAGGATTTCACTATAAAAGTTCCCTAACCTTTACGGGCTACCTATGTTAAGTTAGTTGACACTTTCTGTCAACTTTGTTATTACGAACCTCTACGGGACAACTAAAGGTGAAAATGACATTGGTATGTTAGGATTGTATTTAGGGGCTACCTACGTAAAGAGAATTCTACAAATGGGATGATTTAGTTATGGTTGGTGAAAACGGGCATAAAAATAATGTCAATTTTGATCGTCAATTATGGGAAACCGTTACCGCGAGGTCTCAGTTCGGGGCGAACCACTAGTATAATTAGTATCATCTGATGTGTTACATTAAAAAATATGCTTTTTGAAAAAAATCTGCTCCTGATAGCTTATTATGAGCTGTTATGATTTTTTAAAACGTTATTGGCTCTGGTTTAAAGTTCACTTTTTCGATTTACAAGATCGTTTTCCAGCATTGAATAATATTCTCTCAGTCCAGCATGGAGGAAACATAAAAAGTAAAAACTGAACCCTAAAAAAATAAATTTATTTAAAGTTATGATTGGTACGTTAAAACTTGTACCTACATACTTTACTTGGAAGGCTTATTTTTTTCATCTACTTCATCTGAACGAAGTGTATATTTGTTTGCAATGCTAGGCTGCCGCCATGGCTATAGTGGCCACCTCATCTGTAATAAAACCCCGCCAAGCTATTTAGCTTTCCGGTAAACTTAGCGGGATGAATAAGAAGTATGGGTACTTTAATTCAATTGCCAAGTTTTAATGAACCAAATATGTATAGAATTTAAATATTTTTTTTTTCGTCAATGAACCATTAGTAAGACGATAAAAATATCTCGGTATAAATAATTTATACAATCCCCCCACCAATATCGACATATGAAATCTTGCTGTCCAGCCCTAATTTTATTGCGGTGTGGCCGACTTCATAAAATTAAAGTCCTAATTTTCGAGTAAGAAAGACTTACGTAGAAGGAACTTATCATTATTATTAAACAATTTATTTAGTCTCGTTTTCATTATTTTTTGTATTATATTTGTAAAAATCCTTTCTTAGCGGATGCCTACGTCATAGTAGATGTGCGTTGATAGATAAGTCAGTCAGTCACCTTTTCATTTTATATATTTAGAAAATTATATCACACTGGCTATATGGAAATATATACCTATAACTTTTGAAATAATTGAGTAAAAAAACTAATTTTATGAATTCGCTGAGTTTATGGAGCTCTAGCTGCATCAATGCATTTTAAACAATAGTGGGAGAGTACCAGCCAATCAGACACCATTGCGATCGTTATAATAATGCAATCATTTTAACCGACTTCAAAAAAGAAGGAGGTTCTCAATTCGAATTTTTTTGTATATTTGTTACGCAATTATTCCGCCACATAATGAATGGAATTTGATTTTCTTTTTTGTTTAGTAGGGCATACTTCAGAGGTGGTTCCCATATAAATTTTTGTTGATATAATGTTAGATGTTACTCCATAACTACGTCAAATCTGAACCGATTTCAATTTTTTTTGAAAGAACGCATAATAAGGTTGGGCCTATTTAAAAGGTGAAGAGAAGGTGATTCATATCTTCGGTGATGGAGGAAGGAACTCAATGATTAAGAGCAAATTGCTCGCGATCAGAGATATACACTAAAAAGCTTAAAATAATAATGTAAAAAAAATATCTTTAAAAAACCGACTTCATACGCCGATCGGGCAAAGTTGGGCTAGCGTCGCGCATTGGTTTCATCATTTATATTTAGGCCCGCCTTACTTCAACATACATGTACAAATTAAAATTGTTTTATACTTTGTAGTGGCGTTTAAAGTCGGTTTTATAGAAAGAATTTTTTTATCATTATTTGATAATTCCACAGACGATCAAAGTTCGTATTTATATATATAGTCATATTTTACTTAAAGCTTATAAATTAGTCGTTCACCCCTTCCTATTCTATCGTGATTTTAATTCTATGGGATCAATTTATAATGCAGTTCATGAAAAAGGTCTCTAAACCAGGCCTGTCTCACTCTTGGTACTTACGCGATTTATATACCTACAATCACGCGCACTCACTGAGTGCCACGACAGTCGGGGCTAGCGCGTTCTAGGCGAGTGACGTATTACTGATTTCAACATTACGCGTAAATTCTTTTTTGTAAATATTGGTTGAAATAGTTTTAATTTATGTTTAGTATATTTAGTTGTAGGATAAAATAGTTGTAGACATTTATATTTTATATGGATAGACATAAAATAATGAAACAATGGCAAAAAGTCGTCGTAGTAATTATTGTTGTGTGGATGGATGCCTTATGAGCTCAAAAGATGATTATTTATCATTTTTTATGTTACCGAAGGATACTGAAAGGTGAGTTTATTTCATAATTAAAATTATGTTAGAAGGTACCTACTTAAAATTATTAAGGTATTGTACGGAGTGTGTACCAATTTATACCTACAGTATCTAGTTATTTATTTACGTAGCAAAAACTTATTAACTATACAATAAATTAACCACAGTAGTACTTACATTAAGTAGGTACCTATATCCTATCACAGAATTTAACTGTTTTATACTTCACTATCGAAGTTGTACCTACTTATGAGTCGCGCGCAGAGATTTGCCGATGGCTGCCCCTCCCGCCTACGCCACCCGCGACCCGCACTCGTCTAGCTGGGCGAGCGCGGGTCCTACTATATACCTATATTGCCTGTTTATAACAACTAAGTAAGTAATTTATGTTTTAACACAAAATACTAAAATAGGTATAGGCCTACCTAGAATAGGACTTCATAAGTCAAAATCTTGTAAACTAATTTATAGTTTACAAGATTTTAACTAATTTTGTTGTTTACACTACCTACCTAGTAGTTTATGACGGTGTCTAGTTAACAGATCATGTGTATCACCTCTTTGTTTATATTATGGGAAAATAAATAAATAAATAAAAGTTTTTTACTCTTTGTTGACAGCCCTAGGCAACCACGCCACGGCGTCCGTGACGTAGGAAGGCGAACAGATCCATAGCAATATGGATCCTCGCGCCGAGCTATAAAGTCTAATTTAGCTTGCGTGCATGATTTATCTATTTAATAAAAAATATGTAGGCTATTAAAGCGCCGGCAAGTAGTCAACATCAAAGGAGTGAAACTTCTGTACGTAGTACTATTATATATTCTGTGTCTAAACGAATAGTAAGTAGGAAGATTAATTTTCAATATTTTCCCCAAATTATTTCATGTACGATTAAGTAGCAACATTTTCAGATCGACAGTTTTCTTAAGTTTTCTGCATAAGTATTGCATTATTTGGATAAAATAATACATCAGCAGTAAATAAATGTTATCCTTTAGTAAACTGGATTTTTTAAGTATTTTTTTTAGAAGAAAATACTCTCATATTCGGCATTTATAGCGGAGCTCATTCCCCGCTAACCATACGTAGTTGACAGGCGCGTGACTCGAGTCAAACAGTTTTATATAACGGGTATGACCACTGGTCATACCCAACTTACAGAGGGGTACGCGCGTCAATTCTTCTCCTGTGTTGGTTTAATACTCAAAGGGTGCGGCTGCCGCGGCTGGCTGCATTATCGTGCGAGAACGTTCTTGTCGATTTGTCGCGATGAGGTGTCTCGCCAGTCGCCGAGTGCGAGTTTTCCTCAAAGGAGTTTTCTTACGTAAACTGTGCGTAAATACGTCAGTTAGGGTTGAAGAAAAGGATCTGCCCGCGAAATTCAAATTTAATTTGGTTTTTCGCAATTTATAAACTAATACGACAAATTAGGCTGGCATTCTAATTGCGCTAAGGCAGTATCATCTTCACAGGTTTAAAAATCTTTACTTGAAAGTGTCCAGTATTAAGAAATTAGTCAGAGTATCGACTAATTTGTAACCAACCACAGGTAACTCACGTCAGACTCGATAATATAAAGTTTATAGATATAAACTGGACACTTCCAAACAAAGATTTTTATATAAATCTGTGAAGATGATACTGCCATTGGCGCAATTAGAATGCCATAATATAAGCCTGCTTTGCCGTAATAGTTTACAAATTGTGAAAAACCAAATTAAATTTGAATTTCGCGGGCAGACTCGTTTAGTTCACCCACAGAGTTCACCATAATGCTACTTTTTATCCCAGAAAATCAAAGTTTCCAAGGAATTTCAAAAACTAAATCCACGCAGACGAAGTCGCGGCTGTTTTACTGTGACTGTATTAATTGTAATCAAAAAAATATGTATATTTAATGAACAGGATAACCAACTTTTTGTGAAGCTTCAATCAATTACCAACACCTTCCAAATCATGGAACTAGGAGTTACGACTAATGTTCCAAATCCTTACTTACTTATTAATATTATCTGTAAAAGTATGTTTGTTTGTGTTTCAATCACGCAGCACATATCGACGTAATTTTTTACATGGGTCCTCTCTAGAGTAGGTAGTATGTTCCTTGCATGGGTCTTTAACTCTATACCATGGAACTAGGAATTACGCTATACCCATAGACCCAAGAGAATGTAATCACTACGTTGACCCATGAGAACACTGACGCTACTTTTTAACTCGGAATTTTTTAAAAAGTTAACCCACCAGGCCTAGTCAACTTTGTTCTACGTCATTGCGACATACCTACTTGGGCAAATCAATATGTTGCCAAGTGTAAACAACTTTTTTATTTTTCATACTAGTAATACTGTTCCGAATTTCGAAATAATTGAGGGTTACTAGCAACTAGCTTAAACTCCTGTTTTGGTAGTTAAGTTTTACACAATAAACAACGCGTACAGAATAATAAATCCAACAAAGCAAACATTACCTACAATAATAATTGTTATCATTTTTTTCTATGTCTAGTGACCCGTACACGCAACTCATACATAGCATATAGAGAAAATATAAAAAAATAGTTAATAAAAATATATTATCTTTGTTTAAATTTATCTTAACATTATCAAGAATATTTAATTAAAAGATAGCGGTGGCATAGATCTCAATTATCGGGTCGTAAAAATCACTCCTGGTACAAAAATAATTTTGTTTATGGCAACTTTGTTTGAATTCTTGAATTTTCTTCAGAACAAGAAAACGTACTTTTTGAGGTTAAAATTTCTACAAAAATAGTAATTTTCAAACACAAAAAAGTACATTTCAGATTTCAGAGTTTGCTTTTCTGAAAATGTTTACTTTGCCTGCGTTGCTGTTTAAACGTTTTACTTCGAGTCGAGCTTCTGCTCCTCCGTAACCGTAGAAATAGTGTGAGGTGCTCGTTCAATTAAAACTTATCTGGACAATAATAAGTGAAATAGTGGTTTTAAAATGGCAGAAAATAGCAGGAAGTGTTTAAAGTGTGGCCATTCACCGGGTGTAGACCCCGACACTAAACTATTCCGCTATCCTAAGCCTGGCAAAACCAACATTCTCAGGTACAGTACTAATTTATTTTATTAAAATCACTAGATGATGTCCGCGTTGATTATTTTTATTGCTGCGGGAACTCCTTAGTTTTCCGGGATAAAAAGTAGACTAGTGTCCTTCGCCGGGCAACCTATCCATATATGCCAAATTTCATCAAAATCGGCTGAAAAGAGGGGTCGTCAAAGCCTAACAGACACTTTCGCATTTATAATATTAGTATGAATTTGAAACATCTGAATGCCAATAATCCAAATTTTATCCATTATCCAAGGATTAAGACATGGTAAATAATTTGTAGAAAAGCCATATTATTGTGTCATTTTTTCTCATCGTGATTGAACAAGAAGGTATTTGATCACATAATTATTATAAACAAACTACTTGTAAGAAGTACCTTTTACATATTTGGTCTGTAGGAGCATTCAGAGTATCATTCCTTTGTAATGCTAATGACATAAATTGTTATTTTAGGTGTGAATTATGGGCCAAATACTGTTTCCCCGATGGAGAATGGTCTTCACAAGAATTCCAACAAAAACTGCACAGGGAACATAGAATGTTGTGCCACAGACATTTTAAAAGGACTTCATTCAGTGATTATCCCCATAGTACAAAGAAGCTACATAGATTTGCTGTTCCAGATGAAGAGGTAATGTGTACTTTACATAATATTAATAATAAAATGTGTGAAAGGTTAAATTAATAGGACGGCCCCCAATAACAAAGTCACATCTGCTAAACTCCTGACTTCAAATTTGAGCCTTAGCTTTAGTAAACTATAAATTGAATTTCTGCCTTAAGGGGCCTCAGTCCATATGTACGCTCTTACTAGTGATTTATTATTGCACACAGTATTGCATATTGTGCTTTCAAAACTAAGTATTAGTTCGATTTGTCTCATCATTATCTAGGTTTATTGATGTTTATAATATCGAAAAAATATTAATCTTAAAGTTACGAGCATTTCTATAGGAATCTTTCAAGGCTCGTAACTTTAAAATCATAAATTTCTTCAAAATTTTACATATCAATAAACCTAGATAATGACGAGACAAATCGAAATAATACTTAGTTTTGAAAGCTTAACAAAAAAAACTGGGATCAATGAATTCATAAAAAATAGGGAATACCATCAAAGATGTTGCTTGCATATATTTCAATAAATAATAGCTGATTAATTGTAGATTAACACACTAAGCATACTATTATTGTTAATAATTTCAGATGACAATATTTGTTCCTCAACCAAAACCTTTGAATGTTGTGCCTTTACAAGACAAAACAAATGTGTTTACTGGTGTGGATAATCCAACCAAAATAATGCAGCCTACAGAAGAAAATGAAATTAAGCTGTGTTTGCTAAATCAGCCTAGCAACAGCAGAAGCTTAGTAGAAGGAAAGTGTCCTGAAGCCAAACAGCCTTTAGATGAAAATGTCCAAATTCCAATGAGTTCTAAGAAAACTGCAGGAGAAAGGTATCTCTACAATAAATGCCGAAAGCACATGAAAAGAATATGCCAACTGCGCAATAGAATAAATAAATTAAAAAATAAGGAATATTTAAGAGAAATTTCAAACAATGATTCAGTGCAAGAGTTGATGAAAAAACTGACACCAACATTTGCTTTGTTGCTCCAAGCTCAAATAAAAAATTATTGTAGGAAATCTAAAGGAAGACGGTGGACACCAGAAGAAAAAATCATTGCCTTAAGGCTTTATAAACGATCACCAACATGCTACAGACTAATGAGGAGGCTTGTGTGTTTACCAGCTCAATCCAGTCTGAGAACCTTATTAGGTCAATTTGAAATGAATGTTGGAATAAATAAGAATATTTTCAGCATTTTAGCAAAATTTTCTAAACTCCAGAAACCCTCTGACAATGAGTATATTCTCCTTTTTGATGAAATGTCTATAAAAAAAACTTACGATACAATAGAAAAAGTGACATTATTGAAGGATTTCAAGACCATGGGCATCAAGGCAGATCTCCACATATAGCATCAAATGCTCTAGTGTTCATGGTGGCAGGGATAAGAAAAAAAGTGAAGCAACCTCTTGCTTTTTACCTGTCTAGTGGCTATGTGACAGCAGATAGATTAGCAGCATTGATAAAAGAGGTACACACTTAATCAAATTCGATTAAATTTTATGATTTCACATATTAACCAACCTTATTTATAAATTGAATCGGCACATGCTAAAAGGGCATTAGTTCAGAGCACATAGTTTTGAGAAAAACAAAAAATCGGTTTCTAGGCAACACAAATTTTTTTTTAACCAATCCACTGTGTTCACAAGCCAATATTTAGGTATACCAGGCATGGGACTGAATTCCTTTTAGCATGGAAGCTATGCAGAAGATCAAAGATGTGATTTTCATGCTTAACTCAATTTGCCATTTTTTGTGACAGATTCCCTTTTAGCATGTGCCCATTCTATTGAAGTATCAAAAATTATGCCAAATTGTTTTAATTCTAGTCATAGTACTTCTATTACCTTTTATGGCCTTTCAGTCTTTCCTTCTTCCTTTAATTCAACTGCCTGAATTTAAAATGAAAGTATTAATCTACTTCATGTATTATTTTTAGGTATTACGGGAATGCTACAGAGCTGGTCTCAATATAGCAGCAACAGTTTGTGACATGGATGGTGTTAACCGCAGAGCGTTAGGCATCTTGGGTGCCACTGTAGACAGGCCATGTATCAATTTGGATGACAAAGATATTGTTAGTATCTTTGATCCTCCTCATCTTCTAAAATGTTTTAGAAATTTACTAATGAAATACGACATGAAATGTAACACTGATATAAAGTCAAGCAATAACCGTGGAATAGGTAAGATTAATACTACCATAGCCATACCAATATATCATACCCATATTTCTTTCATTGGCTAAAGTGATAGCAAGCCTAATAAGTTGTTTGTACAAGACAACGGAGAAGCTCTGTATATTAAACAAAGAAAGCAAAGAACTAGAAGTAGACTTATTTCTAGAAAAATATGATACACATATGTTGTGTTTTAGGGAGCATTGGCTTCTTAGCCAACAGTTGCCAATATTTATTAAAAACTTAACATAGTCAACTGTGTTCACTAGAGTGGTTGATCCTTAATTTTGGTTCATGAAAATAAAATGACTAGTAAAAGAACAACTGATGAGTTTGTTGCCAGCTCTTCTCAGCGAAATCTGCATTCCAAACCAATGGTAGAATCTAGACATAATAAGAGCTACAGGTTGGCCTACATGAAATAAATAGCTTTTGAATTTGAATTTATGATTTATTCACCCTTTCAGGAGTTGCCAAATGGAGCCATATCATCACATTTTATGAACTGGACAGCAGCAACCCTAATTTCGTATTTGCACCTGCACTGAAACAGGAACACTTGAATCCGAACACTAAACAAAAAATGAGAGTTAAATTAGCTGCTCAAGTTTTCAGTCATACTGTTGCAGCTGGAATGATGGCTAAAATATCACAAGGTAAATAATATTATTTATTTGGGTTTAGGTACAGAGGCATCATTGTTATTTTTTTGTCATATTTATTACTGAATATTCTCCGATTACTCAGCCGTGCCTGTGATTCCAACATATTCAACAAAAAATAATTATAGTGTGACAAGTAGTATTGTAATATGTAACTATAATCACACTATAATATTTGTGAATAGTTGTGAAGTTTGAGTGTGTGTGTTGTGTGTGTGTATGTTACTCTTTAACACAAAAACTACTGAACGGATTTGGCTGAAATTTGGAATGGAGATAGATTATACCCTGGATTAAAACATAGGCTACATTTTATCCTGGAAAATTAAAGGGTTCCTGTGGGAAACCAAAAACCTTAATCCATGCAGACGAAGTTGCTGGCATCATCTAGTATTATAATATGTTTGTGTAACTATAATCATAATTGATGAGAATTTTGGAAAAAATCCTGTCATAATATGAATGTTGATATTATACTTATGCTACCAGTGTGATTTCATCAGAAGTCCCAATTTCATAATAATATATTAGTTAAATGTTTAATGTTAAATTAATAGTTTATAATATGTATTGAATATGCTTCGAATAAACTTACTTAAGATGTCATAAATAACAAAACCTTTTATTTGATATGTTGCAGGTGAACTAACTACAGATGCTGTAACAACTCTGCATGTTATAGAAAACATAGATAAACTTTTTGATTCGCTGAACAGTGACTCATCGGACTTGAGAAGAGGGAAAATATTAAACAAATATAAAAAACTCCAGCCCACATTTACAGTTCTTCCGAGAGATGAGGACTTTCTTCAAGTCAATAGAATTTATAGGGTGCAACCGAGCACCACCTTCTAAAGAAGGCTGGATTTGGACCCTGAATGCAATCGAATTACTGTGGGAAAAGATTACTAGTAAACATTCAGATGTTAAAAGTCTTGCTACCCGCAGGCTACAACAAGACCCTCTCGAAAATCTGTTTGGCTGCATTCGGGGTCACTGTGGTGCTAATGTTAATCCCACTGCTGGGCAATTCGTAACAGCCCTAAAAACTACTATTTTGACCAATTTAGAGCACATTACAACAGGAAATTGTGAATCTGACAATAATGATAGCATTATTGATAATTTTAAAATGTTATTGAGGAAAACACCCACAAATATATGCACTGAAGCTTCAACTTCATCACAAAATGTTATAAATTCCTCAGATATGCTTGATGAATTTGAAACATTTTGCGATACAGTAATTCACAATGAGGACAGTGGAGAGATGCAGGCATGCGCATATGTTTGTGGGTTTTTAATTAAGAATTTAAATAATGATGCTTGCGAAAAATGTAAAACTATTTTCATAGCAAGTGAAAAATCACAAGTACATTTATTTAGCCAATGTAAAGAGTATAATGAATTAAAAAGTAGGTTAAGTTACTGCACAAAAGAATTAATCAAATATATTGAGTGTTGCAGTAAGGAGGTAAATAAAATTTTACATGATAAAGGCCACGAAGGCTATATAAAATCAAATGTATTGGCAACTGTAATAATAATAAACGATGAGTTTTTAAGAATTTGTCCTCTGCATTATAGAAAAAACAAAAACTATTTGCTAAATAGTGTATTTCATATATGTGTCAATAGATTTTGTGTTTTAAAAAATAGGCTTTTACAAGAAGAGGCTTCAAAAATAGCTCTTAAGAAAAAAATTGATTTATTAAAACATATTTAAATAAATTTCAAGTATAAAAGGTACCCAAGAATTTGTTTTATTTCAATCGTAATAAGTAAACCGTTTTATTTTCAATTATTTTCTGTCTGCCTATGCATGTGCCTTTACTTACTTATCCTCCTCTTCAGGTTTCTTTGTTTGTCTGTGTATGTTACCTATTATTATTGTAACTGTAGGTACAAATACTGAAAGAAACCTGAAGAATCCAGAAGGATAAGTAAATAAAGGTATAAAGTAGGTGGATATAAGTAGCAGAAAAATAAACATTCAGAATTTCCCGCTCATAATTTGAAATTGCCGCCATTGAAAATTCGAATATCCCTCTCAAGCTATTTAAACTTGGCGCACAAAGTTTTTATCTTGGGGAGCCAATAGATGGCGGTATTAATTTTTGTTCCCCGTTTCTTTGTATGGACTTGTAATTCTTCTCCCCTGAGTATATGTTGTTCTGTGTAACCCACACGCAAAGAGAATGTAACCACTACGTTTTTCCCACACGGATGAAGTCACGGGCATCAGCTATTTAGTACTAAATTGTATTTATAATAATTTCCATTTGGATATATTTATTTAATTTCCATTTTCTTGTCTATTTCTTATAATGCCCTTATTATTCCGCAGTTTCTTTATTTTTATCGAGCCCATTTTTAGCTGCATATTATTCAATTTATTTGTTGTAAAAAACCCCCGTTTATTTTATACCTACCTACTCCGCCGTCGCCGTTTTTTATAGTTGTCCGCAAAATAATATCCCTTTGCATTCACTGGGTAGGTACCTACTGTAAAAGCGCTTAGAGCTATTTCAATTTTTGCAAGTTTTATAAACTTTTTAATTACCCTGTATGAATCTACCCCATGGTGTACGAAAGTTCCCCACCTGCTGTACGAAGGTACCGACACGTGGGGTATCTTTGGGGTATAGGGGGTAATATTAAGAATATAATAATTATATGTGTTCATTGATCATTCCATAAAATAGTCCTGCAGTCTGCACCCAACGGGATTATATTAAACTATTCAGCGCAATTTAATGATGTATTGGTGAATTCATCGCCCAATTTAGATCAACTCTCCAAAGCTCATAAAGCCTCTACGCGTTGGACATAGGTATATCCCCGCACAAGCTTAAGATCCGGGTTTTGTCCCGTGAGAGAACACACACCATATTATTGATTATTATTATATTATATTATCAATTTGAGATTCTGACTGCTTCAAACTGTCCGTGTAAGGCCGGCCCTAATGTTTTAAAATATCAATGGAATTATTATGTAGAAACTTACAATACATATTAATTAGGTACCTATGTGAATCCTGAGATAAACAGAAATCATCATGATCCAAAGTTAAATATGAATTTTATTTTAATTTAATTATAATTTTTTGTTCAGGATATGGTCGAAACATACGACGAGCGAATGCTCGTAATAATGAGTAATTTCTGGCTCAAATTGAATTTCAGCCAGAAATCACTGTAACTACCTATAAAAGTATAAAAATTGTCAAGTAAAAAAGATAATTGAAGTCATATTTACACGCCGCTCTAAGTGTGTATTCAGTTTCACAGACACTGCGTGTGTGCATAATATAGGGCTAATTGAATTGAATAAAATCAAAAAATAGAAAAAACAAATTGCCATACCTATTTAAACCCATGATTTAAACACGCCCCAGCTTACGCACTCAGCGTCACACGCACACACAAATGAGTTGAAATGTCTTAACCACCATCAACCATGGTTACTTCAGTTCAGTAAGCATAAATCAACTTGTGCACAGATCATAGTGCTCCTAATATTAAATTAATATTTTTACAGCATATATATAAATTAATTTTTAAATTACTTAGTACATTTATTGTTTGTTAATACGTATAATTATATTATGCAGCTTTGATCTTTCCATTTGTTATTTCAAATTATTTATGATTCCTTTATCATAATCTAAAATTCATGAGTTTGATGTCTCAAATTCTTCATTCGGTATCCAGAATTCGAGAGCTGCATCACATGTGCCAACTGCTAAAATTCCATTTAAATAGCGCAACTGAAAACGAAATAAGTCTCTGTTTATTATTTATTTATCTCTATACATAAAGTTCTAATTTGAACACGACTGTAAAGCTTTGTCTATGGTTGACAGTTCGCTTTCAAATTAGAATTTATGGTTGCTAGTTTCGACGAAATCGATTATGTCCACAGGTACAAGCGTCCATAGGAACAGCACTTGCCCCTACGTATTATTGTTATTATTGCTAGGTATAAATACATATTTATTAATTATTTTCCAACATTATTTCAAGGTTAAAGCAATGAAAAATACCTTTGTGACATCAACTGTATTGGTTTGAATGCTGTGGTATTCTTTAGGTGGACTGCTATTGTATAAAAATTTGATTTCCCCTCTATCTGAGCAGCATATAAGTGTTCCCTGACCTTGATAACAACCAACTATCTTATTCGATCGTTCAGTCTCTGATTCTGATTCTGGCCATAGTTCATGTGACCTTTCATATTTATGATTACTAGGATTGAAGAGATGTAGAGAGCCCTTGGAATCACTAACATACAAGGCATATGTATTCCAACTCACACACACTGGATATGCCTTGTCAG
Organism: Oeneis ivallda; assembly: GCA_029955525.1. NCBI lineage: Eukaryota > Metazoa > Arthropoda > Insecta > Lepidoptera > Nymphalidae > Oeneis > Oeneis ivallda. Next base: position 7,925,300 of record JARPMR010000003.1, on the reverse strand, counting down.
ATGGTATTTTAATGTCACTCTTCATTATTTTGCCAGCTACTCGGTCAAATATAGCTACAGTTTTGTCTTCACTAACAGATGCAACCAGATTGCCATAAGTTGTAAGTGCTAACACAGGCCCTCTGTGAGGTTTGTAGACATTTACAGGTGTAGCTCCACTTCTAACATCAAATGTTAGTATCTTTTTTGAATATAAGCCAGCCATTACATTATAGCCATATGCTATTACCGATAATGCTGACATGCCACACCTGAAACAAAGCAATTTCAATTTATATTTTAATCAAAAGCAAACTTTACTAACCCTACTACTATTGTAAATATTCCAGGGGGCAGTAAAAAACCTTAATCCACGCAGACGAAGTCACGGGCATCATCTAGTCATACTAATATTATAAATGAGTTAACGTGTTTCTTGGTATGTTCTTCAATCACGCCGCAACAAAGCTATGGATTGACCTGATTTTTGCATGGGTATAGTTGAGGACCTGGAGAGTGACATAGGCTACATTTTATACCGGAAAATCAAAGAGTTCCCGAGGGATTTTAAAAACTAAATCCACGCGGACGAAGTCGCGGGCATCAGCTAGACTAGCTAATTAAAAATGTGTAAAATGAAATTCTAAATTCTATATAATTTTTACATAATAAACTCGCCGGCATATTTAGCGGAACATAAAAAAATTGGTTGCCTGTAAAGTCGGTATACGGGCGAAAGTTTTACGTGACAACCGAAATAGAAGCGCAAGACATGAACCGGTGTGTATGCCTATCTCTCTCACTCTCTCTCTCTCGCTCTGTCTCTCTCGCTCTTAGGCGGGCTAACTGTGCTCGAGTGGAAGGGACGCGTGCCTTTCACTTTTTATGTCTGTCTCTCTCGCTCTTAGGCGGGCTAACCATGCCTCTCACTCGCTCTCATTGTGAGCGCATAACGTGAGCGGAGCGTAACGCAGTTTCTTGAAGTGTCACCCGGCAAACCAATTTATAAGACGTTGTCACGTCAAAAAAGGTCCATGATTAAAAAAATATGGTTTTAATTTAAAATCTACTTCCTACACTTCTTTTGTGATTTAAAGTTTCATTTGTTTTACTTAAAATGAGATCACATTAAGAACAGATTTTGCGAGTAAAGGCTATTTCTGAAAAATTGTACATTTTTGAACTTTCATGTAACCGGGAAAAGTGAAATTTAATATTAAAATAACAATTAATTAAATTAGAAAAATGGTGATTAATATCGCGTATTTCCTCCACGTGCTCTTATTAAAGTTTCTACCCGTCTAGGCATACTGAGAATGATGTTATCGATGGTCTCCTGGGATAGTCTCCGCCATTCCTCAACTACGGCGATTCGCAGTTCTCCCACGTTGGCAGGAGCTGGAATTCTGGACTTAACTTTTCTTTTCAGCAAGTCCCAAACGTGCTCTATTGGGTTCATATCCGGTGATCTCGCCGGCCACTCCATAACAGTGATATTCATATCATTAAGATAAGCTTGAGTTACCCGAGCGGTATGCGGCCGAGCATTATCCTGCATAAAAACAAAATCGTCACCGATATATGGGGCAAACGGTACGACATTTTCTTCTAAAACTTCTCTGATATAGCGGTCTGCAGTCAGACTCCCTCTGTCAATCACTACCAAGTCTGTGCGAGCTCCCAAACAAATGCCCGCCCAAACCATTATTGATCCACCACCGTATGCAACTGTAGTTTCAAAATTTGTCTGAATGTATCGTTCTCCTTTGCGTCTGTATATTCTTTGCCTGCCGTCAATTTGATTTAAGAGAATTCTGCACTCATCACTAAACAATACCTTACTCCATTGGTCCGCGTTCCAAAGTCGATGTTCCTGAGCAAAAGTTAACCTGTTTCTACGATGATTTACCTCGAGCCTTGGAGCCTTGGCGGGCACAAATGAACCCAAACCAGCTTCTTCGAGCCTTCTTCGTACCGTACGCTCACTTACGGTTACACCCCGCACTGCTTCTAACTCATGTCGGGCTTGCACGGCCGTCAAACGGGGGTTCCTACGTACACAAAGCCGAATGAAACGATCATCCCTACTCGAAGTGCGTCTTTTTCTGCCTTGTCCTGCTCTTCTCACATAAGTACCGGTCTCCCTGAACCGTTGGATACTGCGATGGATCGTTGAAACTGGTCGACGAAGATCTCTGGATATCACTCTGTAGGTTTGACCATTTCTTCGCATTTCGAGTGCCCTGGCAATCTCCGTTGGGGCTAAGTCAGGCATAATTCAGTCATCAACTCCAGAAAGATACGCGATTTAAAAAAACTAACAAAAAACAGTATTTCAATGAAATTTTAAATCAAACTCAGAAGGAAGAAATACTCGAAGTTCGCTCCAGATAAGGTGTATTTGAATAAAATTAAAACAATTGCATAAAATGCGATGTTCAGTTGTTTTCTTAGTTTGAAAATATTTCTTTTTAAATTAAATGACGTATAAACCAGCCAGCAACCTTATATGATACTGATATCAAACCTTTTTTTTATGTTCCGCTAAATATGCCGGCGAGTTTATGTAAACTAAGAATAAAACAAGAATACAAATACTTAAAATATGATATTCTTCTTCTCCTTTTTAGGGTTCCGTACCCAAAGGGTGCCAACGGGACCTTATTACTAAGCCTCCGCTGTCCGTCCGTCCGTCTGTCAGCGGGCTGTATCTCGTAAACCATAATAGATAGACAGTTGAAATTTTCACATTATTAATATATATATAGCTGCTGGGGCTGATTCACTGACTGATTCACTGATTCACTGATTCACTCACTCACTGATCACCTCTCCTGTAAAATTTTGTATGAAAAATTTTTTTTTCACCGATGGTTTCGTATAGAGGACAAAAATTCATTCGGAGGAAAAATATGGAGAGAGCTGATGATTGAGGATTTCGGAGACGGGTGAGGAGCACGGCCAGGGTATTGAAGATAGGTGGGGTGTGCTAGAACAAAAGTCACTCGGAACTTCATCCAATTCGCAGAGAGTTGAAAAAAAATTCCAAAATGGCGGATTCAAGATGGCGGCCATACAAATTTCGTCGGTGTCTATCTCGGAGAGTATAAAAGATGCAAGAGTGCTTCTTTGGCAAAAGATGATCAGGGCCCGAAGGTCTACTTGATGAATAGAAAAAAAAATCAAGATGGCGGAATTTTTTTCTCCATACAAAATATATGGCGAATATTGAATAGACTAGAAGCTGAGAACTATGCAAGACTTTGATACGGTTCCTTTTCAAAATTTGTTTTTATAAAAGACTGATATAGAAAGACTTCTCATTCTGACAAATGATGAGAGAAGATGATTGAGGGTTTGGAAGGTGGGTGAGGAGCATGGCCAGGGTATTGAAGATAGGTTGGGTGTGCTCAAACAAAAGTCACTCGAAACCTCATTCAATTGGGAGTGAGCTGAAAAAAACTCCAAAATGGCGGATTCAAGATGGCGGCCATACAAATTTCGTCATGGTCTATCTCGGAAAGTATAAAAGATGGAAGAGTGGTTATTTGATAGAAAATGATCAGGACCTGAAAGTCCACTTGACGATAGAAAAACCGCGGTCCGCTTGCGGGCCGCGCACCCACGCGCCCTACTAGTTAATATATATATAGCTGCTGGGGCTGATTCACTGACTGATTCACTGATTCACTGATTCACTCACTCATTGATCACCTCTCCTGTAAAATTTTGTATGAAAAATTTTTTTTTCACCGATGGTTTCGTATAGAGGACAAAAATTCATTCGGAGGAAAAATATGGAGAGAGCTGATGATTGAGGATTTCGGAGACGGGTGAGGAGCACGGCCAGGGTATTGAAGATAGGTGGGGTGTGCTCGAACAAAAGTCACTCGGAACTTCATCCAATTCGCAGAGAGTTGAAAAAAATTTCCAAAATGGCGGATTCAAGATGGCGGCCATACAAATTTCGTCGGTGTCTATCTCGGAGAGTATAAAAGATGCAAGAGTGCTTCTTTGGCAAAAGATGATCAGGGCCCGAAGGTCTACTTGATGAATAGAAAAAAAAAATCAAGATGGCGGAATTTTTTTTCTCCATACAAAATATATGGCGAATATTGAATAGACTAGAAGCTGAGAACTATGCAAGACTTTGATACGGTTCCTTTTCAAAATTTGTTTTTATAAAAGACTGATATAGAAAGACTTCTCATTCTGACAAATGATGAGATATGATGATTGAGGGTTTGGAAGGTGGGTGAGGAGCACGGCCAGGGTATTGAAGATAGGTGGGAGGTGCTCAAACAAAAAATACTCGAAACCTCATCCAATTGGCAATGAGCTGAAAAAAAATTCAAAATGGCGGATTCAAGATGGCGGCCATACCAATTTCATCGGCATCTATCTCGGAGAGTATAAAAGATGGAAGATTGGTTATTTGATAGAAAATGATCAGGACCTGAAAGTCCACTTGACGATAGAAAAACCGCGGTCCGCTTGCGGGCCGCGCACCCACGCGCCCTACTAGTTTATATATATATAGCTGCTGGGGCTGATTCACTGACTGATTCACTGATTCACTCACTCATTGATCACCTCTCCTGTAAAATTTTGTATGAAAAATTTTTTTTTCACCGATGGTTTCGTATAGGGGACAAAAATTCATTCGGAGGAAAAATATGAAGAGAGCTGATGATTGAGGATTTCGGAGACGGGTGAGGAGCACGGCCAGGGTATTGAAGATAGGTGGGGTGTGCTCGAACAAAAGTCACTCGGAACTTCATCCAATTCGTAGAGAGTTGAAAAAAAAATCCAAAATGGCGGATTCAAGATGGCGGCCATACAAATTTCGTCGGTGTCTATCTCGGAGAGTATAAAAGATGGAAGAGTGGTTTCTGGGCAAAAGATGATCAGGACCCGAAGGTCTACTTGATGAACAGAAAAAAATTCAAGATGGCGGAATTTTTTTTCTCCATACAAAATATGTATATGGCGAATATTGAAGAGACTAGAAGTTGGGAACTATGCAAGACTTTGATACGGTTTCATTTCGAAAGTTTTTATTGAAGAATTCTCATTGTGATAAATGATGAACTATGATGATTGAGGATTTCGGAGATGGGTGAGGAGTACGGCCAGGGTATTGAAGATAGGTGGGGGGTGCTCGAACAAATGTCACTCAAAACCTCATCCAATTCGCAGTGAGTTGAAAAAAACTTAAAAATGGCCGATTCAAGATGGCGGCCATACAAATTTCATAGGTGTCTATCTCGGAGAGTATAAAAGATGGAAGAGTGGTTTCTGGGCAAAAGATGATCAGGACCCGAAGGTCTACTTGATGAACAGAAAAAAATTCAAGATGGCGGAATTTTTTTTCTCCATACAAAATATGTATATGGCGAATATTGAAGAGACTAGAAGTTGGGAACTATGCAAGACTTTGATACGGTTTCATTTCGAAAGTTTTTATTGAAGAATTCTCATTGTGATAAATGATGAACTATGATGATTGAGGATTTCGGAGATGGGTGAGGAGTACGGCCAGGGTATTGAAGATAGGTGGGGGGTGCTCGAACAAATGTCACTCAAAACCTCATCCAATTCGCAGTGAGTTGAAAAAAACTTAAAAATGACCGATTCAAGATGGCGGCCGTACAAATTTCATAGGTGTCTATCTCGGAGAGTATAAAAGATGCAAGAGTGCTTCTTTGGCAAAAGATGATCAGGACCTGAAAGTCTACTTGACGAGTAGAAAAACCGCGGTCCGCTTGCGGGCCGCGCACCCACGCGCCCTACTAGTAATATATATAGCTGCTGGGGCTGATTGACTGATTCACTGATTCACTGACTCATTGATCACCTCTCCTGTAAAATTTTGTATGAAAAATTTTTTTTTCACTGATGGTTTCGTGTAGAAGACAAAAATTCATTCGGAGGAAAAATATGGAGAGAGCTGATGATTGAGGATTTCGGAGACGGGTGAGGAGCACGGCCAGGGTATCAAAGATAGGTGGGGGGTACTCGAACAAATGTCACTCGAAACCTCATCCAATTCGCAGTGAGCTGAAAAAAATTCAAAATGGCGGAAAAAAGATGGCCGCCATACAAATTTCGTTGGTGTCTATCTCGGGGAGTATAAAAGATGGAAGAGTGGTTTCTTGGCAAAAGATGATCAGGACCCAAAGGTCTATTTGATGAATAGAAAAAAAAATCAAGATGGCGGATTTTTTTTTTCCATACAAAATATAAATGGCGAATATTGAAGAGGCTAGAAGCTGAGAACTACGCAAGACTTTGATACGGTTCCTTTTCAAAGTTTGTTTTTATAGAAGAATTCTCATTCTGACAAATGATGAGATATGATGATCGAGGGTTTGGAAGGTGGGTGAGGAGCACGGCCAGGTTATTGAAGATAGGTGGGAGGTGCTCAAACAAAATATACTCAAAACCTCATCCAATTGGCAGTGAGCTGAAAAATAATTCCAAAATGACAGATTCAAGATGGCGGCCATACAAACTTCAACGGTGTCTATCTCGGAGAGGATAAAAGATGGAAGAGTGGTTTTTTGATAGAAAATGATCAAGACCTAAAAGTCTACTTGCCGAGTAGAAAAACCGCGGTCCGCTTGCGGGCCGCGCACCCACGCGCCCTACTAGTTATAATATATATAGCTCGATTACCACTGACTCACTGACTGATTCACTCACTGATTGACATAATTGTTCTCCTAGAAAGAGACAAAAAACGATAAAATGATGTACGGGAGATATGTCCGGGTGGGGGATTCGAGTGGGGAAAAATTATGACATTTCGGAAAAACAAGATGGCGGCCGACGTGAATCTTGCAACTCTTTTGTTTTCCAACCGATTTCTTTAAAATTTTGGATTATTGTAGAAATTAGTAAACGATTAACAGAAAAAGTGAAAAAAATTAAAAAAACAAGATGGCGGCCGAGCTGTGACGTCTCAAATTTCCGACCCTCTCCTGTAAAATTTTGTATGAAAAAAATTTTTTTCACCCATGGTGTCGTATAGAACTCAAAGAATGTGACTCGGAGAAAGGTGGAGAGAGAGCTGATGAGTGAGGACTTCGGAGACGGGCGAGGGGCACGGCCAGGGTATACAAGATAGGTGGAGGGTGCTCGACCAAATGTCATTCGAAACCTCGAGCAGTTGCCAGTGAGTTGAAAAAAAAATCCAAAATGGCGGAAAAAAAATGGCGGCAAATTTTGTCCGTCTCTCTCTCGGAGACTATAAAAGATGGAGGAGCGGTTTCTCGACAAAAGATGATCACAACCCGGAGGTCTACCTGGTGAGTAGGAAAAAAATTCAAGATGGCGGATTTTTTTTCCCCCCATACAAAATGTATGGGGAATATTGGAGGGACTAGAAGTTGGGAACTATGCAAGACATTGATTTTGATAGGTTCATAGGGCTTTTTTTCTTTTTCTTTTTTTTCATTTTATATTTGCTTTTTTTCTTTTTTTTTCTTTTTCTTTCTTTTTCTTTTGTGAATGAGGAGCACGGCCAGGTTATTGCAGATAGGTGGGGTGTGTTCGAACAAATTTTTTGGCAGAAGATGACCAGAATCCGAAGGCCTACTTGATGAGTAAAAAAATCGCGGTCCGCTTTAGCGGGCCGCGCACCCACGCGCCCTACTTGTAGTAATAACACTTCCCGCGAGCTGCTTTAGCAGCTCGCGCACCGAGCGAAATAAATAAAGCCGAACAATCGCGGTCCGCTTTAGCGGGCCGCGCACCCACGCGCCTTACTTTTAGTAAAACACTTCCCGCGAGCTGCTTTAGCAGCTCGCGCACCGAGCGAAATACTAGTTATTATTATTATAATATATATAGCTCGATTACCACTGACTGACTGATTCACTGACTCATTGACAGGGTTGTTCTCCTAGAAGGAGACGGAAATCGATATAATGATGTTCGGGAGATGTGTTTGGGGGGGGGGATTCGAGTTGGGGAAAATTATGACATTTCGGAAAAACAAGATGGCGGCCGACGTGAATCTTGCAACTCTTTTGTTTTCCGACCGATTTCTTTGAAATTTTGGATTATTGTAGAAATTAGTAAACGATTAACAGAAAAAGTAAAAAAAATTAAAAAAACAAGATGGCGGCCGAGCTGTGACGTCTCAAACTTCCACCCCTCTCCTGTAAAATTTTGTATGAAAAAAATTTTTTTCACCCAAGGTGTCGTATAGAGCTCAAAGAATGTGACTCGGAGAAAGGTGGAGAGAGCTGATGAGTGAGGAGTTCGGAGACGGGCGAGGGGCACGGCCAGGGTATAGAAGATAGGTGGAGGGTGCTCGACCAAATGTCATTCGAAACCTCGAGCAGTTGCCAGTGAGTTGAAAAAAAAATCCAAAATGGCGGAAAAAAAATGGCGGCAAATTTTGTCCGTCTCTCTCTCGGAGACTATGAAAGATGGAGGAGCGGTTTCTCGACAAAAGGTGATCACAACCCGGAGGTCTACCTGGTGAGTAGGAAAAAAATTCAAGATGGCGGATTTTTTTTTCCCCCCATACAAAATGTATGGGGAATATTGAAGGGACTAGAAGTTGGGAACTATGCAAGACATTGATTTTGATAGGTTCATAGGGCTTTTTTTCTTTTTCTTTTTTTTCATTTTACATTTGCTTTTTTTCTTTTTTTTCTTTTTTTTTTTTTCTTTTTTTTTCTTTTTCTTTTGTGAATGAGGAGCACGGCCAGGTTATTGCAGATAGGTGGGGTGTGCTCGAACAAATTTTTTGGCAAAAGATGACCAGAATCCGAAGGTCTACTTGATGAGAAAAAAAATCGCGGTCCGCTTTAGCGGGCCGCGCACCCACGCGCCCTACTTGTAGTAATAACACTTCCCGCGAGCTGCTTTAGCAGCTCGCGCACCGAGCGAAATAAATAAAGCCGAACAATCGCGGTCCGCTTTAGCGGGCCGCGCACCCACGCGCCCTACTTGTAGCAATAACACTTCCCGCGAGCTGCTTTAGCAGCTCGCGCACCGAGCGAAATAAATAAAGCCGAACAATCGCGGTCCGCTTTAGCGGGCCGCGCACTCACGCGCCTTACTTTTAGTAATAACACTTCCCGCGAGCTGCTTTAGCAGCTCGCGCACCGAGCAAACGCTAGTTATTATAATATATATAGCTCGATTACCACTGACTGACTGATTCACTGACTCATTGACAGGGTTGTTCTCCTAGAAGGAGACGGAAATCGATATAATGATGTTCGGGAGATGTGTTCGGGGGGGGGATTCGAGTTGGGGAAAATTATGACATTTCGGAAAAACAAGATGGCGGCCGACGTGAATCTTGCAACTCTTTTGTTTTCCGACCGATTTCTTTGAAATTTTGGATTATTGTAGAAATTAGTAAACGATTAACAGAAAAAGTAAAAAAAATTAAAAAAACAAGATGGCGGCCGAGCTGTGACGTCTCAAACTTCCACCCCTCTCCTGTAAAATTTTGTATGAAAAAAATTTTTTTCACCCAAGGTGTCGTATAGAGCTCAAAGAATGTGACTCGGAGAAAGGTGGAGAGAGCTGATGAGTGAGGAGTTCGGAGACGGGCGAGGGGCACGGCCAGGGTATAGAAGATAGGTGGAGGGTGCTCGACCAAATGTCATTCGAAACCTCGAGCAGTTGCCAGTGAGTTGAAAAAAAAATCCAAAATGGCGGAAAAAAAATGGCGGCAAATTTTGTCCGTCTCTCTCTCGGAGACTATGAAAGATGGAGGAGCGGTTTCTCGACAAAAGGTGATCACAACCCGGAGGTCTACCTGGTGAGTAGGAAAAAAATTCAAGATGGCGGATTTTTTTTTTTACATACAAAATGTATGGGGAATATTGAAGGGACTAGAAGTTGGGAACTATGCAAGACATTGATTTTGATAGGTTCATAGGGCTTTTTTTCTTTTTCTTTTTTTTCATTTTACATTTGCTTTTTTTCTTTTTTTTCTTTTTTTTTTTCTTTTTTTTTTCTTTTTTTTTCTTTTTCTTTTGTGAATGAGGAGCACGGCCAGGTTATTGCAGATAGGTGGGGTGTGCTCGAACAAATTTTTTGGCAAAAGATGACCAGAATCCGAAGGTCTACTTGATGAGTAAAAAAATCGCGGTCCGCTTTAGCGGGCCGCGCACCCACGCGCCCTACTTGTAGTAATAACACTTCCCGCGAGCTGCTTTAGCAGCTCGCGCACCGAGCGAAATAAATAAAGCCGAACAATCGCGGTCCGCTTTAGCGGGCCGCGCACCCACGCGCCCTACTTGTAGCAATAACACTTCCCGCGAGCTGCTTTAGCAGCTCGCGCACCGAGCGAAATAAATAAAGCCGAACAATCGCGGTCCGCTTTAGCGGGCCGCGCACCCACGCGCCCTACTTGTAGCAATAACATTTCCCGCGAGCTGCTTTAGCAGCTCGCGCACCGAGCGAAATAAATAAAGCCGAACAATCGCGGTCCGCTTTAGCGGGCCGCGCACCCACGCGCCTTACTTTTAGTAAAACACTTCCCGCGAGCTGCTTTAGCAGCTCGCGCACCGAGCAAATGCTAGTTATAATATATATAGCTCGATTACCACTGACTGACACACTCACTCACTCACTCACTCACTCATTGACAGGGTTGTTCTCCTAGAAGGAGACGGAAATCGATATAATGATGTAGGGGAGATATGTCCAGGTGGGGGATTCGAGTTGGGGAAAATTATGACATTTCGGAAAAACAAGATGGCGGCCGACGTGAATCTTGCAACTCTTTTGTTTTCCAACCGATTTCTTTGAAGTTTTGGATTATTGTAGAAATTAGTAAACGATTAACAGAAAAAGTGAAAAAAATTAAAAAAACAAGATGGCGGCCGAGCTGTGACGTCTCAAATTTCAGACCCCTCTCCTGTAAAATTTTGTATGAAAAAAATTTTTTTCACCCATGGTGTCGTATAGAGCTCAAAGAATGTGACTCGGAGAAAGGTGGCGAGAGCTGATGAGTGAGGAGTTCGGAGACGGGCGAGGGGCACGGCCAGGGTATAGTAGATAGGTGGAGGGTGCTCGACCAAATGTCATTCGAAACCTCGAGCAGTTGCCAGTGAGTTGAAAAAAAATTCCAAAATGGCGGAAAAAAAATGGCGGCAAATTTTGTCCGTCTCTCTCTCGGAGACTATAAAAGATGGAGGAGCGGTTTCTCGACAAAAGATGATCAAAACCCGGAGGTCTACCTGGTGAGCAGGAAAAAAATTCAAGATGGCGGAATTTTTTTTTTCCATACAAAATGTATGGGGAATATTGAAGGGACTAGAAGTTGGGAACTATGCAAGACATTGATTTTGATAGGTTCATAGGTGTCTTAGATCTCGGAGAATTAAAAAAGAAAAATATACTGGCCGAATTGAGAACCTCCTCCTTTTTGGAAATGGGTTAAAAAAGGTGAAAGAGTGTTTTTTTTGCCAACTATCCACGCGACCAACTAGGTAGGGTGTGCTCCAACAAAAATTACTCGAAACCACATCCAATTAGCAGGGAGTTGAAAAAAAATCCAAAATGGCGGATTCAAGATGGCGGCCATAGAAACTTTCTCTGGTGTCTATCTCGGAAAGTATAAAAGATGGAAGAGTAGTTTCTTGGCAACAGATGATCAAGACCCAAAGGTCTACTTGATGATCAGGAAAAAACTCAAGATGGCGGATTTTTTTTCCATGCGAAATATATGGCGAATATTCATTTTTCTTTTTTTTTCTTCTTTTTGTTTCTTTTTTCTTTTTTTTTCTCTTTTTCTTCATTTTTCTTTTTTTTCTCTTTTCTTTTTCTTTTACTTTTTCTTTTCTTTTTCGTTTTTCCTTTTTTTTTTCTTTTCCTTTTTTTTCATTTTTCATTTTCTTTTTTCTTTTTTTTCTTTTCTTTTTTCCTTTTTTTTATTTTTTTATATATTTTTCATTTTCTTTTTCTTTTTTTCTTTTTTCTTTTTTTTTCTTTTCTTTCTTTTTTCATTTATTTGCTTTTTTCTTTTTCTTTTTTTTCTTTTTTTCTTTCTTTTTTCCTTTTTTTTTATTAATTTCTTTTTTTTCATTTTTCATTTTCTTTTTTTCATTCTTCTTTTTTTCTTTTCTTTTTTTTTTCTTTTTCTTTTGTAAATGAGGAGCACGGCCAGATTATTGCAGATAGGTGGGGTGTGCTCGAACAAATTTTTTGGCAAAAGATGACCAGAATCCGAAGGTCTACTTGATGAGCAAAAAAATCGCGGTCCGCTTTAGCGGGCCGCGCACCCACGCGCCTTACTTTTAGTAATAACACTTCCCGCGAGCTGCTTTAGCAGCTCGCGCACCGAGCAAACGCTAGTAATATATATAGCTCGATTACCACTCACTCACTGACTCACTCATTGACAGGGTTGTTCTCCTAGAAGGAGACGGAAATCGATATAATGATGTTCGGGAGATATGTTCGGGTGGGGGATTCGAGTGGGGAAAAATTATGACATTTCGGAAAAACAAGATGGCGGCCGACGTGAATCTTGCAACTCTTTTGTTTTCCAACCGATTTCTTTGAAATTTTGGATTATTGTAGAAATTAGTAAACGATTAACAGAAAAAGTGAAAAAAATTAAAAAAACAAGATGGCGGCCGAGCTGTGACGTCTCAAATTTCCACCCCTCTCCTGTAAAATTTTGTATGAAAAAAATTTTTTTCACCCATGGTGTCGTATAGAGCTCAAAGAATGTGACTCGGAGAAAGGTGGAGAGAGCTGATGAGTGAGGAGTTCGGAGACGGGCGAGGGGCACGGCCAGGGTATAGAAGATAGGTGGAGGGTGCTCGACCAAATGTCATTCGAAACCTCGAGCAGTTGCCAGTGAGTTGAAAAAAAATCCAAAATGGCGGAAAAAAAATGGCGGCAAATTTTGTCCGTCTCTCGCTCGGAGACTATAAGAGATGGAGGAGCGGTTTCTCGACAAAAGATGATCAAAACCCGGAGGTCTACCTGGTGAGTAGGAAAAAAATTCAAGATGGCGGATTTTTTTTTTCCATACAAAATGTATATGGGGAATATTGAAGGGACTAGAAGTTGGGAACTATGCAAGACATTGATTTTGATAGGTTCATAGGGCTCTTTTTCTTTTTCTTTTTTTTCATTTTACATTTGTTTTTTTTGTTTTTTTTCATTTTTTTTTTCTTTTTTTTTCTTTTTCTTTTGTGAATGAGGAGCACGGCCAGGTTATTGCAGATAGGTGGGGTGTGCTCGAACAAATTTTTTGGCAAAAGATGACCAGAATCCGAAGGTCTACTGGATGAGTAAAAAAATCGCGGTCCGCTTTAGCGGGCCGCGCACCCACGCGCCCTACTTGTAGTAATAACACTTCCCGCGAGCTGCTTTAGCAGCTCGCGCACCGAGCGAAATAAATAAAGCCGAACAATCGCGGTCCGCTTTAGCGGGCCGCGCACCCACGCGCCCTACTTGTAGTAACAACACTTCCCGCGAGCTGCTTTAGCAGCTCGCGCACCGAGCAAACGCTAGTTATAATATATATAGCTCGATTACCACTCACTCACTGACTCACTGACTGATTGACATAATTGTTCTCCTAGAAGGAGACGGAAATCGATACAATGATGTAGGGGACATATGTTCGGGTGGGGGATTCGAGTGGGGAAAAATTATGACATTTCGGAAAAACAAGATGGCGGCCGACGTGAATCTTGCAACTCTTTTGTTTTCCAACCGATTTCTTTGAAATTTTGGATTATTGTAGAAATTAGTAAACGATTAACAGAAAAAGTGAAAAAAATTAAAAAAACAAGATGGCGGCCGAGCTGTGAATTTCCACCCCTCTCCTGTAAAATTTTGTATGAAAAAAATTTTTTTCACCCATGGTGCCGTATAGAGCTCAAAGAATGTGACTCGGAGAAAGGTGGAGAGAGCTGATGAGTGAGGAGTTCGGAGACGGGCGAGGGGCACGGCCAGGGTATAGAAGATAGGTGGAGGGTGCTCGACCAAATGTCCTTCGAAACCTCGAGCAGTTGCCAGTGAGTTGAAAAAAAATTCCAAAATGGCGGGAAAAAAATGGCGGCAAATTTTGTCCGTCTCTCTCTCGGAGACTATAAAAGATGGAGGAGCGGTTTCTCGACAAAAGATGATCACAACCCGGAGGTCTACCTGGTGAGTAGGAAAAAAATTCAAGATGGCGGATTTTTTTTCCCCCCATACAAAATGTATGGGGAATATTGGAGGGACTAGAAGTTGGGAACTATGCAAGACATTGATTTTGATAGGTTCATAGGGCTTTTTTCTTTTTCTTTTTTTTCATTTTACATTTGCTTTTTTTCTTTTTTTTCTTTTTTTTTTCTTTTTTTTTCTTTTTCTTTTGTGAATGAGGAGCACGGCCAGGTTATTGCAGATAGGTGGGGTGTGCTCGAACAAATTTTTTGGCAAAAGATGACCAGAATCCGAAGGTCTACTTTACTTTACTTGATGAGTAAAAAAATCGCGGTCCGCTTTAGCGGGCCGCGCACCCACGCGCCCTACTTGTAGCAATAACACTTCCCGCGAGCTGCTTTAGCAGCTCGCGCACCGAGCGAAATGAACGAAGCCGAACAATCGCGGTCCGCTTTAGCGGGCCGCGCACCCACGCGCCTTACTTTTAGTAAAACATTTCCCGCGAGCTGCTTTAGCAGCTCGCGCACCGAGCAAATGCTAGTTATTATAATATATATAGCTCGATTACCACTGACTGATTCACTGACTCACTCATTGACATAATTGTTCTCCTAGAAGGAGACGGAAATCGATATAATGATGTTCGGGAGTTATGTTCGGGTTGGGGATTCGAGTGGGGAAAAATTATGACATTTCGGAAAAACAAGATGGCGGCCGACGTGAATCTTGCAACTCTTTTGTTTTCCAACCGATTTCTTTGAAATTTTGGATTATTGTAGAAATTAGTAAACGATTAACAGAAAAAGTGAAAAAAATTAAAAAAACAAGATGGCGGCCGAGCTGTGACGTCTCAAATTTCCGCCCCTCTCCTGTAAAATTTTGTATGAAAAAAAATTTTTTCACCCATGGTGTCGTATAGAGCTCAAAGAATGTGACTCGGAGAAAGGTGGCGAGAGCTGATGAGTGAGGAGTTCGGAGACGGGCGAGGGGCACGGCCAGGGTATAGAAGATAGGTGGAGGGTGCTCGACCAAATGTCATTCGAAACCTCGAGCAGTTGCCAGTGAGTTGAAAAAAAATTCCAAAATGGCGGAAAAAAAATGGCGGCAAATTTTGTCCGTCTCTCTCTCGGAGACTATAAAAGATGGAGGAGCGGTTTCTCTACAAAAGATGATCACAACCCGGAGGTCTACCTGGTGAGTAGGAAAAAAATTCAAGATGGCGGAAGTTTTTTTTCCCATACAAAATGTATGGGGAATATTGAAGGGACTAGAAGTTGGGAACTATGCAAGACATTGATTTTGATAGGTTCATAGGGCTTTTTTTCTTTTTCTTTTCTTTTTTTTCATTTTACATTTGCTTTTTTTCTTTTTCTTCTTTTTTTTTCTTTTTTCCTTTTTTTTATTCTTTTTCTTTTTTTTCATTTTCTTTTATTCTTTCTTCTTTTTTTCTTTTCTTTTTTTTCTCTTTTTCTTTTTCTTTTGTGAATGAGGAGCACGGTCAGGTTATTGCAGATAGGTGGGGTGTGCTCGAACAAATTTTTTGGCAAAAGATGACCAGAATCCGAAGGTCTACTTGATGAGAAAAAAATCGCGGTCCGCTTTAGCGGGCCGCGCACCCACGCGCCCTACTTTTAGTACACTTCCCACGAGCTACAAAAAAAGAGTACACTTCCCGCGAGCTGCTTTAGCAGCTCGCGCACCGAGCAAACGCTAGTTATTATAATATATATAGCTCGATTACCACTGACTCACTCACTCACTGATTGACACGATTGTTCTCCTAGAAAGAGACAGAAAACGATACAATGATGTAGGGGAGATATGTCCGGGTGGGGGATTCGAGTGGGGAAAAATTATGACATTTCGGAAAAACAAGATGGCGGCCGACGTGATTCTTGCAACTCTTTTGTTTTCCAACCGATTTCTTTGAAATTTTGGATTATTGTAGAAATTAGTAAACGATTAACAGAAAAAGTGAAAAAAAATAAAAAAACAAGATGGCGGCCGAGCTGTGACGTCTCAAATTTCCGACCCCTCTCCTCTAAAATTTTGTATGAAAAAATTTTTTTTCACCCATTATGTCGTATAGAGCTCAAAGAATGTGACTCGGAGAAAGGTGGAGAGAGCTGATGAGTGAGGAGTTCGGAGACGGGCGAGGGGCACGGCCAGGGTATAGAAGATAGGTGGAGGGTGCTCGACCAAATGTCATTCGAAACCTCGAGCAGTTGCCAGTGAGTTGAAAAAAAATTCCAAAATGGCGGAAAAAAAATGGCGGCAAATTTTGTCCGTCTCTCTCTCGGAGACTATAAAAGATGGAGGAGCGGTTTCTCGACAAAAGATGATCAAAACCCGGAGGTCTACCTGGTGAGTAGGAAAAAAATTCAAGATGGCGGAATTTTTTTTTCCATACTAAATGTATGGGGAATATTGAAGGGACTAGAAGTTGGGAACTATGCAAGACATTGATTTTGATAGGTTCATAGGGCTTTTTTTCTTTTTCTTTTTTTTCATATTACATTTGTTTTTTTTTGTTTTTTTTTTCATTTTTTTTTCTTTTTTTTTCTTTTTCTTTTGTGAATGAGGAGCACGGCCAGGTTATTGCAGATAGGTGGGGTGTGCTCGAACAAATTTTTTGGCAAAAGATGACCAGAATCCGAAGGGCTACTTGATGAGTAAAAAAATCGCGGTCCGCTTTAGCGGGCCGCGCACCCACGCGCCCT
Organism: Oeneis ivallda; assembly: GCA_029955525.1. NCBI lineage: Eukaryota > Metazoa > Arthropoda > Insecta > Lepidoptera > Nymphalidae > Oeneis > Oeneis ivallda. The sequence goes on along the minus strand of JARPMR010000003.1, from coordinate 7,908,456 downwards.
ACTTGTAGTAATAACACTTCCCGCGAGCTGCTTTAGCAGCTCGCGCACCGAGCGAAATAAATGAAGCCGAACAATCGCGGTCCGCTTTAGCGGGCCGCGCACCCACGTGCCCTACTTGTAGTAATAACACTTCCCGCGAGCTGCTTTAGCAGCTCGCGCACCGAGCGAAATAAATATAAAGCCGAACAATCGCGGTCCGCTTTAGCGGGCCGCGCACCCACGTGCCTTACTTTTGGTAAAACACTTCCCGCGAGCTGCTTTAGCAGCTCGCGCACCGAGCGAAATACTAGTTAATATATATATAGCTGCTGGGGTTGATTGACTGATTCACTCACTCACTCACTCATTGATCACCTCTCCTGTAAAATTTTGTATGAAAAATTTTTTTTTCACTGATGGTTTCGTATAGAGGAAAAAAAATCATTCGGAGGAAAAATATGGAGAGAGCTGATGATTGAGGATTTCGGAGACGGGTGAAGAGCACGGCCAGGGTATCGAAGATAGGTAGGGGGTGCTCGAACAAATGTCACTCGAAACCTCATCCAATTCGCAGTGAGCTGAAAAAAAATTCAAAATGGCGGAAAAAAGATGGCCGCCATACAACTTTCGTCGGTGTCTATCTCGGGGAGTATAAAAGATGGAAGAGTGGGTTCTTGGCAAAAGATGATCAAGACCCGAAGGTCTACTTGATGAACAGAAAAAAAAATCAAGATGGCGGAATTTTTTTTTTCTCCATACAAAATATATGGCGAATATTAAATAGACTAGAAGCTGAGAACTATGCAAGACTTTGATACGGTTCCTTTTCAAAATTTGTTTTTATAAAAGAATTCTCATTCTGACAAATGATGAGATATGATGATCGAGGGTTTGGAAGGTGGGTGAGGAGCACGGGCAGGGTATTGAAGATAGGTGGGAGGTGCTCAAACAAAAAATACTCAAAACCTCATCCAATTGGCAATGAGCTGAAAAAAAATTCAAAATGGCGGATTCAAGATGGCGGCCATACCAATTTCATAGGCATCTATCTCGGCGAGTATAAAAGATGGAAAAGTGGTTATTTGATAGAAAATGATCAGGACCTGAAAGTCCACATGACGATAGAAAAACCGCGGTCCGCTTGCGGGCCGCGCACCCACGCGCCCTACTAGTATTGTGTATTTCTATTGCCGCTATAACAAGAAGTAATAAAAATAACAATAAATAATACATGGAAAAGGAGTCGAAATAAAATTTTATTTTTTACCCTGGCATGTACTGTCATACATACTGTCATACAGCTGTTGTCACCACCCCTCCTCTTCCCGCGGGTGTCGTACGAGGCGAGTAAGGGAGTATAGCGGAGAACGGGCAGCAGCGTCCTCTGTGCTACTACTACCATCTATTGCGATCACCAACCCGTCTGCCCCGCGTGGTGATTATGGGCAAACCCTCCCCTTAGGAGAGGCCTTTAGTCCAGCAGTGGACTGTTATAGGCTATTGATGATGATGATTGATGATGTACTGTCATTGTCTAGCTCTAGAGCTCATTAAGTAGAGTTCAAATATATATTTTTTTTATTTTTAGCTACAAAAATGAAGAAAAGGGGGGCCGTAAGTTGTCGGTTTTAGGCCAATTTTGTTAGGGGTCTATCTCAAAAACTAAACTAGTTAGGAATTGGAAATTTCGGTATATTATGTACTATATAGTGTATTTAAACAACGAATACTGAAAACACCGATTTATAATGTTTGTATGTTGTGACCAAAACAAACGAGCATTTTTCCCCCATATGCTAATTTAGTACTTTCTGAGAACTAAGATATTTAAATATTATGTATCTAGTTTTAAAAAAATTATTTGGTCATATGTACGGAACCCTAAAAGAGCGAGGCCCGGCTCGCACTTGGCCGATTTTATCAATCAACCTAAGGATATTCATTACTGGTCATAGGTCTCTTGAAAATTTCCATGTCTCGGTCATGTGCCGCCTTTATCCAGCCACTCTCTGCGTACTGACTAGGACTGACGCTCTGACACTCTTTAGATATTGACAGTCTACCTTGTGGGGAATCTGACAACAATGAGCTTTCTGAAGTGAAATTTCCGATCTAGCACCATTTTTTCTACATGCATGATGTTCCTCGCCCATTGCCACTTCAGTTTCATGGTGATACTATTATAATATATTATAATTAATTATTAATCATATACAAAAGAGTTATCTTTTACTTTAAGTTCCACAAGGGACTACTGCTACTGCTACTGCTTACATGGAGAGTTTTTTATTGACTTGAAAATATTCCGTGACAAACTTACTGAAATGTTTGTATACATTCAAATTCAGTGCTAATATCCCACGCCTTGACAGTATTATCCCATGATGCAGAGTAAATATAAAAATCTTGGTCATCACTAGTAGCAAGATCCCAAACCCAACCAGAGTGAGCATCATGCCTTATTTTTGTTGGTTTTAAATCATTTAGAACAGTATTAATTCCACAGTTGTCGTCTGGCTTGAAGTCGATCACATTCCATAATGCTAAGCACCTGTCTCTTCCTCCTGATATACATGTCTTGCCTTCCTAAAAAAACTTGATAAATTTGTAAAGTGATATTTATCTGATAAAATGAGCATAAATGATAAACAGATTGCACATCAACTGAAAATTAATTCTGGATACAGTTGTATGGCAGTTGACATAGCTTGATCACAATTATGAACCAAATTAGTTGCAGTTTTATATTGGACTGATCAATGATCATTGGGTTGGCAGCATATGTGATCCAGGCAAATATATTATAGTAAACAGTTGCAGTAAGTAATTGTAGTCTTGGTTATAAATTATAATAAAAGCAGCCATAGCTTGCATGGATGTTTTTAAATATAGAGAAGTACAGTAAAGAGAACCCGTTACTACTCTTTATGCAATGCATATTGGTTGATCATGCATTTTATATGTAACCGTAAGTTAAGGTTATACAGGGTGGGCCAGACCAGGTGGATATAAAATTTTTTTTAGATTGTTCACTTAGGGGCCTACCAGGACCCGGAAGGAAAAAAATCGGTTTCCACCCGATTACGAGAAAAAATTTTTTATTTAAAATTTTGGAATATCATTGCTTTGACAAACTTTTATTTTTTTTTTAATTTTTCCAGTGACAATTTCCGTATTACAGTTTTTAAAAAATCAACAGGGCTATGAACCTCTTTTTTTTATTTTTAATGGAATTTTAAAGTTTTCTGTAGATTCACGATGAACTTAATTTTCTTGAAATAATTTAAAATTTAATGCTATTAAAACCAGCTAACCAGACTGGAATTTTTTTCTAAGAGAGTACAGTTATTAGGTAAAGATATTCCATAAAAAAATTGCGGAAATTGTCACTGGAAAAATTAAAAAAAAATTAAAAGTTCGTCAAAGCAATGATATTCCAAAATTTTAAATAAAAAATTTTTTCTCGTAATCGGGTGGGAACCGATTTTTTTCCTTCCGGGTCCTGGTAGGCCCCTGAGTGAACAATCTAAAAAAAATTTTATATCCACCACCCTGTATATAAAATGTATGGTCCTTAACACAAAGGTTGTCAATCAATGATTAGCTTTTTCCCATAGCTTTGCTCACGTTAAGTTCGATTTTTCAAACTCCTATTTTACCCCCTTATGGCATTGTCTCCAACAACAGCTATTTTGCCTATGGCAGTTGAATTTGCCCTAGATGCTAGAATATGAGTCATTACCATATCATATTCACATGTTAACATTGCCCATGTTTTGCGACTCCTACTTTCACTCACAAGTCACAACCCGAATAAAATATTTTATATCATCATCAGCTGAAGTGCATCCATTGTTGTACATAGGCCTCTATTAAGTAATGCCAATGCCTATCCTTGGCCTTTCACATCCAATTGATGCCTGCCAATTTCTGGATGTCATTGCTTCATCTAGCCAGGGGGCCCCTACACTCCATTTGCTGAGATACTGTCTCCACTCGAGGACCTCATAATCTTACTATTTATCTAAATATATAAAAGGAAAAGGTGACTGACTGAATGACTGACTGACTGATCTATCAACACACAGCTCAAACCACTGGACAGATCGGGATGAAATTTGGCATACAGATAGCTATTATGACCCAGGTATCCACTAAGCATGGATTTTTAAAAATTCAACCCCTAAGGAGGAAAAATAGGGGTTTGAAAAAACAAACTTAATGTGAGCAAAGCTGTGGGCAAAATCTAGTATTATATAAATTTTTCCATCATAAAACAAAATACGTGAAATAAAACTTACTTACATTAACCAAGATCACTGCATCAACAGATGCATAATGGACATCTTTAATAACAAAGTGGCTCATTTCCTTGTCAACATTACACCATTTATTCTTCTCACTCTCCATTTCAATACATATTTCAGTCCAGTCCACTTCATCTTCATCCCAATTGTCTTGATTAAATAATGGTGGAAAACTCCCACTTAATTTACAATTCACTCTATGCTTCCACAGGCTGACGTCAGCTAAAATATCATCAAATCGCCTACATACTTTGCCTAGAACAGTTTTAAGAAATTCTGCATCCAAATATGAGCATATTTTCAATATAATCTGGAAATAACCATAATTTCAATAAATATAGCAATAACAATATTTAAATTTTATACTTTGCATCAATGCCTTTATAGATAAGTACCATAATGGAGGCTTAAAGTTCAGTAATAAAAAGTATACTTCAAAATTTAATAATAAAATTAATATAACTTTTTTCATAGTAGAATATGGGCCTACAATAGTAGATACACTTGTGGGTAGTATTCCAAATGCTCATGCCTCATACCTATATTATTGTAAAACACCTTTTATTGTTTTCGTAAATGTACATAATTTGTCAACTTTGGACTGGTCAAGTAATATCAAGCTAATTATCACAAGAATCTGCATTACACTATTGGGAATGCTGATAAAGATACATCCACATGAGTTAATTTTCAAAAATCAAACAAAAGCAATCAATTTAAGATTATTTGATTAGATTTAGTTTGCATGCTCTTGCCTTAGATTGCCATTGATAGTTTTTACCTAACTGCAGGCTAGTGTTTGGCAGGTGTGCTTGTTTGGTTTTTGAACATAATTGCCAAAATTCATATAATTTTGATAAATAAAATATTGTTGTCTTTGTCATAACAGTATTAAGCTGTGGCAATAGTATGTGATAATAATTATTATTAAGAAAATAAAGCACCTACTAGGATTTTCTCTTTTGAACTAGGTACATTTTGTGGTAATGTTATGATGCCAAAGAATAGTATCCAAACCTCAAGTGGCATGTTTTCCAACGAGGGCTGAGCAGCATTGTAACTATCTTCAGATTCTCTTTGTATAATACATTCACTCTCAATATCGACAATTTCTTCTCTAACAGATTGCATTATATCACACATTTTGTATTTGCTGCCACCTCACCTGAAAATTAATGAACACTTTGGATGACTAATAAAAAACCTACTTCAAACAACTATCTTTTTAAGGCAATCACAGCCTTATTCCAAGGGTACGTCCTTACCACAGGTCCTTTACGTTTTTCTGCCAACAGCTGTTTTGCACATGTATATTCATATTCGTGCAAAACAATAAAATTAAAACACGTGAAAGTACTTTTTTTTCATCGTAAGTACAAAGCGTTAAGTTGGTTTGGTAATAATTTGTTGTAAATCGTAATGTTTGTTGATTTCTATGAACATAGAGTACTAAACTAACTGTTCCTTTGGAGTTTCTTTAGAAAGGTCGGCATCTAAATGAACAAAGAAATCTACATTTGATATAAAAAAAATTGTAAAATATATCTAAATTAGTACTTACCTACCTACTTCTAATAGCTTTTGCCTTTTATTTTTGTTTCGAAGTTTTCAAATTATTATAATCAAAATCACAGATAAATTAATCACGTCTAACCACAGGTCTACTAGTGTTCGTGGTTTATGCCAAAGACTACAATATATATCCCCGTGAACATAGAGTAAAGTAATATATCTGCCCGTGAATCATAGACCACGAACACCAGAATACCGTGAATTTATAATCACAAATTGTTGCTTCATGGTTCCTGGTCTGTGATCACAAAATAAAATAAAAAAATTTCAAGTGCCCATCAGCGATGCCAGATCGTTCCCTAGGGAACGAAAAGCGTTCTATTTTATGATCAAGCGTTCCCTTACTTCAACCGTTCTTTTCGTTCTTTTACGAAAACAAAATTAGAAAATAATTATGGAAGTCAAGACTACATAATCTGTGTTCAAGAATCAAGAACAAAAAATTGCGGTTCGTTTCTCCATCCGGACCAAAACTGCCGCCCTTTCTTACTTGAGTATTCGAGTAAACAATAATGGCCGAATGTTAACCAAAGACAATTTATAGGGTTGCGTAGTTATCGCATGAGCGATTGAACGAATGTGAAAGCATTATACAACTGAATGATTTTTATCCCAACGGATCATTACTACAAATACGGTCATATAATATTATGTGTACCATTACTACAAATTTGACGTAAAAAGTAACTAAACAATATCTTTTTCGTAATTATATTAAAAAGAGGAATATACAAGAAAAAAATAACGTAGATTTACTACAAATCAGATTTTTGTCCTATTCCAAAGTATTCATCATATCACTATGATATCACAATGTTACCCACAAGGGTAACATTGTGATACAAACAATTTTCTTGAAAAAAAAAACAGTAGTGTATTTTTATTTACCTTTTCTCTTTAGTAAATAATAATGGCGGAAAGATAACGAGACAATGAATAGGTTTGGCAATTTATTACATCAATGACTTCATCAACAGACAACAACAACTCAACATCAGCAGTATATAACTCAATAATTATAGTATTTATAATGTAAAAAATAACGTTGATCATAACGTTAAAAATAATTTTAACGTTATCATCAACGTTATTGGCAGGTTTATTGTATTATATACATACTTAACGTCGTCTAGATATCGTTAAAGGCATAAGGGTGATAGTAAAATATGATTTCCTTAAAAAGATTGAATCTTTTTAACGCTTTCTTAAAACTATCGGTAATTCATACATAACGTATGGTAAGAGTATTGTTTCGATACCGGTATGGGTATTGCAATTTTCTAATCCCTGGCAGACTGAAAATATAGTAAGTTGACAATACTACTACTGGGGAGGTGGGTAACATTGGTATCACAGAGGTCGTTTTTAGGATGCCAAAAATTTGCGTAAGTATGGTGTGCAATTGTATATTTTGTGCAATTGGGTATTCCAAGATGTTATTAGGCAATTTAAAGGATTAAAATTACCTAGACAATTTTTAAGCAAATTTATATTAAATAGGAATCTTCATTTGTTAAAGTTAACCCTACTGAGGGTAACATTGTGATATAAATAATTATTTTTAAAAATCAGTAGTAATAATAATTTGGATAAAATTAGTGTCTAAAAGATGTTGTTTAGATTTCCAAACTATGAAGAAAACAAAATATCAATCAATCAATTTCGTTATATATGGGTAATTCCTTGTCCCATGGATTCAATCCATTCATATAAGGTCACTCATTCGCCTGTCCCCACCTCAACGATTCATAGACAATCTAGGGTTACGAAATGTCACTTTCTCCTAATCTGTGCAAATGAGTTCTGCTAATATTTCGTTTTTGAGAAAATAAATATCTTATATGGTTCATTCGAAGCAATTTTTGGTGTTAGGGTGGAACCACATCTGTGAGGATCGATTCGCATTTATGCCGATGCTATAAGACACACTTGTAAGGATCGCGTCCTTACGGATCCGAAAGGATGCGTACGCGTCCTTACGGATCCGTAAGGATGCGTACGCGTCCTTACGGATCCGTAAGGATGCGTACGCATCCGTAAGGAGGCGAAAGCCTATAAACATTGCTGTCTGCGTAGGGATGGTCGATGATGGCATCGATATTTTAATTGCTAGCTCAACCACGATATTAATCTTCTTCTACACAGAGGAAATGGATGCCAAAAATTGAAAAAGTCGCCGCCATATTGAAATTCTTTGTTTTTCGACCGATTTCGTTCAAATTCGATATTTGGGCTTCCCTGTGGTCAAGAAAGAGGAAATGGATGCCAAAAATTAAAAAAGTCGGCGCCATATTGAAATTCTTTGTTTTTCGACCGATTTCGTTCAAAATCGATATTTAGGCTTCCCTTGGGTCAAGAAAGAGAAAATAGATGCCAAAATTTTAAAAAGTCACCGCCATATTGAAATTCTTTGTAAATGGACCGATTTCGATCAAAATCGATATTTGGGCTTCCCTGGGGTCAAGAAAGAGGAAATCGTTGCCAAAATTATAAAAAGTCACCGCCATATTGAAATTCTTCGTTATTGGACCGATTTCGTTCAAAATCGATATTCAGGCTTCCCTTGGGTCAAGAAAGAGGAAATAGATGCCAAAATTTTAAAAAGTGACCGCCATATTGAAATTCTTTGTTATTGGACCGATTTCGTTCAAAATCGATATTTGGGCTTCCCTGGGGCTAAATAAGAGGAAATGATTGGCAAAATTATAAAAAGTGACCGCCATATTGAAATTCTTTTTTATTGGACCGATTTCGTTCAAAATCGATATTTGGGCTTCCCTGGGGTCAAATAAGAGAAAATGATTGGCAAAATTATAAAAAGTCGCCGCCATATTGAAATTCTTTGTTTTTGGACCGATTTCGTTCAAAATCGATATTTGGGCTTCCTTGGGGTCAAATAAGAGGAAATGATTGGCAAAATTATAAAAAGTGACCGCCATATTGAAATTCTTTCTTATTGGACCGATTTCGTTCAAAATCGATATTTAGGCTTCCCTTGGGTCAAGAAAGAGAAAATAGATGCCAAAATTTTAAAAAGTCACCGCCATATTGAAATTCTTTGTAAATGGACCGATTTCGATCAAAATCGATATTTGGGCTTCCCTGGGGTCAAGAAAGAGGAAATCGTTGCCAAAATTATAAAAAGTCACCGCCATATTGAAATTCTTCGTTATTGGACCGATTTCGTTCAAAATCGATATTCAGGCTTCCCTTGGGTCAAGAAAGAGGAAATAGATGCCAAAATTTTAAAAAGTGACCGCCATATTGAAATTCTTTGTTATTGGACCGATTTCGTTCAAAATCGATATTTGGGCTTCCCTGGGGCCAAATAAGAGGAAATGATTGGCAAAATTATAAAAAGTGACCGCCATATTGAAATTCTTTTTTATTGGACCGATTTCGTTCAAAATCGATATTTGGGCTTCCCTGGGGTCAAATAAGAGAAAATGATTGGCAAAATTATAAAAAGTCGCCGCCATATTGAAATTCTTTGTTTTTGGACCGATTTCGTTCAAAATCGATATTTGGGCTTCCTTGGGGTCAAATAAGAGGAAATGATTGGCAAAATTATAAAAAGTGACCGCCATATTGAAATTCTTTCTTATTGGACCGATTTCGTTCAAAATCGATATTTGGGCTTCCCTGGGGTCAAATAAGAGAAAATGATTGGCAAAATTATAAAAAGTCACCGCCATATTGAAATTCTTTGTTATTGGACCGATTTCGTTCAAAATCGATATTTGGGCTTCCCTGGGGTCAAATAAGAGGAAGTGATTGGCAAAATTATAAAAAGTGACCGCCATATTGAAATTCTTTGTTATTGGACCAATTTTGTTCAAAATCGATATTTGGGCTTCCCTGGGGTCAAATAAGAGGAAATGATTTGCAAAATTATAAAAAGTCGCCGCCATATTGAAATTCTTTTTTATTGGACCGATTTCGTTCAAAATCGATATTTAGGCTTCCCTTGGGTCAAGAAAGAGGAAATAGATGCCAAAATTTTAAAAAGTGACCGCCATATTGAAATTCTTTGTTATTGGACCGATTTCGTTCAAAATCAATATTTGGGCTTCCCTGGGGTCAAATAAGAGAAAATGATTGGCAAAATTATAAAAAGTCGCCGCCATATTGAAATTCTTTGTTATTGGGCCGATTTCGTTCAAAATCGATATTTAGGCTTCTGTGGGTTCAAAGTTGTTCGTGGTTTAGATTTTTAGTTCGCGTACGTCGATGATATTTTAGTTTCTTCAAAAGATAGCGAACAGCATGCAAAACATTTACGTATTCTTTTCAAACGTTTTTGAAGGATACGGTATAGTTAATAACGAAAAGAATGGCATTTTAATGTTCCAGAGGTTCGTTACCTACGATACAAAATAAGCGCTCCCGGGATTGGCTCTCCTGCTGACCGCATTAAGAGTTTACAGGATTTTCCTCTACCTAAAACAGTACAGGGATTCAGAAGATATGATTAATTTTTATCGAAAATTTCTCCCTAGCATAGCGCGACTTCAAGCAACATTAATAGATGCTTTATCAAAAATTCAAGATAAAAGTGCTAAACCTTTTACTGGGACTCCCGATTTAGAGCGTATTTTTAATATTTACAAAGAAAGTTTAGCTAATGCAAATCGGTTCAGCTTTAGCTCACCCAGTTTTAAATGTTAGATAAGGGTTATTTACAGATGCATCGGGCTCTCATGTCGGTGCATGCCTTCAACAAGAAGTGAAGCAGGGCTGGCAACCTATAGCATTTTTCAGTAAAAAGCTGACTACCAAGCAATCATCTTGGCCGGCCTATTATCACGAATTATCAGCCATTTATGAAAGCGTGCAGCATTTTAGGCATATTCTTGAAGCCCGACCTGCAACGATCTATAATGATGTGTATGATCCCTACTTAACGTTTTCACTCAAAAGCATGAAAAATCCTGCCAATTCAGCTTAAGCAAAAAGTTTTTATTTCGGAGTTCACTACTGACAAACCACATGTCAAGGGAGCTGAGAACCCTGTCGCTGTCACATTCCCACGTGCTGAGAGCGTCACATTTGAGGACATTCTGGTGGCGCTGGCGAAGTCTCAAGCAGCTTATGAAGAATTGAAGACGCTGGGTGATTCAATATCGATCGTGTTGACTCGTATAATCGTCGTAGGTAAGCCACGTCCTGATGTGCTTGTCGGCGATCAGTTGTATACTGACAATAGACGGTAGCGTCAACTAGTTCCAGTAGTCTTGAAGCGTTGATTTCATTGGTCGTTGTTGGTCTTAGGGTTTAGTTTGGTGTAGTGTTTCGTTGCCTTATAATAGGCCATAAGCGAGTTAGAAAGGTGATTTGCTAGGGTCTTCTTGGTGGAGACGGACGGCTAGAAAGGGGTGGTTTTGGAGGCCGTACCTAGCTTAGGATAGTTAGCCGGGTTGTCTAGTTAGACATGGAAATATTGGGTTCCATCCTTGTTACGTAACGATTACAATGTACCCTCCTTTGTGTAGGTAGTTATTTTTATTGATAGAAGGCGATTGCTGAGAATGATGTTCTGTTCTGATATTGTGTGTGATTCCTTTTATTAGACGCTCGGCGATGAGGGGGGTGCCGTCATACTTTTAAAACTTATGGCAAACATTTCCTCTTTCTTGACCACAGGAAGCCGAAATATCGATTTTGAATATCGATTTTGAATTTCAATATGGCGGTGACTTTTTAAAATTTTGGCATCTATTTTCTCTTTCTTGTCCCATGGGAAGCCTAAATATCGATTTTGAACGAAATCGGTCGAAAAACAAAGAATTTCAATATGGCGGCGACTTTTTTAATTTTTGGCATCCATTTCCTCTTTCTTGCCCCTAGGGAAGCCTGTTGCGTTACTGCAATGGTTGCAGTGTAACAGCGTGTTCTTGCAGAGAGACGTTGGTGAAGGAATAAAGAAACACAGACTGCAGTGTCTAATGGTAGTGGCATATATTACGTATTTACAAAGATCTTATATACTAATTAATTTTATAAATAGAAGGTGGGGAAAGATGTGCTTGGATATTACGTACGTGCAAAAGTTGCTGAACTAATATTATTATAAGTTTGTTGAAATAAATTACAAGGTAATTATCGCGGAATTAAAATATGCTATGAGGTGCTCTATGGTCACGTCTCGTACGTGCCATAAAGCCCAAATATCGATTTTGAACCAAATCGGTCTAATAACATAGAATTTCAATATGGCGGTCACTTTTAAAAATTTTGGCATATATTTCCTCTTTCTTGACCCCAGGGAAGCCCTATTATCGATTTTGAACGAAATTATTCCAATAACATAGAATTTCAATATTATCGCGGTCACTTTTTAAAATTTTGGCAACCATTTCCTCTTTTTTGACCCCAGTGAAGCCTTAATTTCGATTTTGAACGAAATCGGTCCAATAACAAAGAATTTCAATATGGCGGTGACTTTTTATAATTTTGCCAATCATTTCCTTTTATTTGACCCCAGGGAAGCCCAAATATCGATTTTGAATGAAATTGGTCCAAGAACAAAGAATTTCAATATGGCTTTGACTTTTCATAATTTTGCCAAGCATTTTCTCTTATTTGACCCCAGGGAAGCCCAAATATCGATTTTGAACGAAATCGGTCCAATAACAAAGAATTTCAATATGGCGGCGACTTTTTATAATTTTGCCAATCATTTTCTCTTATTTGACCCCAGGGAAGCCCAAATATCGATTTTGAATGAAATCGGTCCAATAACAAAGAATTTCAATATGGCGGTCACTTTTTAAAATTTTGGCATCTATTTCCTCTTTCTTGACCCAAGGGAAGCCTAAATATCGATTTTGAACGAAATCGGTCCAATAACAAAGAATTTCAATATGGCGGCGTCTTTTTATAATTTTGCAAATCATTTCCTCGTATTTAACCCCAGGGAAGCCCAAATATCGATTTTGAACGAAATCGGTCCAATAACAAAGAATTTCAATATGGCGGTCACTTTTTAAAATTTTGGCATCTATTTCCTCTTTCTTGACCCAAGGGAAGCCTAAATATCGATTTTGAACGAAATCGGTTCAATAACAAAGAATTTCAATATGGCGGCGACTTTTTATAATTTTGCAAATCATTTCCTCTTATTTGACCCCAGGGAAGCCCAAATATCGATTTTGAACGAAATCGGTCCAATAACAAAGAATTTCAATATGGCGGTCACTTTTTAAAATTTTGGCGTCTATTTCCTCTTTCTTGACCCAAGGGAAGCCTAAATATCGAATTTTGAACGAAATCGGTCCAATAACAAAGAATTTCAATATGGCGGCGACTTTTTATAATTTTGCCAATCATTTTCTCTTATTTGACCCCAGGGAAGCCCAAATATCGATTTTGAACGAAATCGGTCCAATAACAAAGAATTTCAATATGGCGGTAACTTTTTAAAATTTTGGCATCTATTTCCTCTTTCTTGACCCAAGGGAAGCCTAAATATCGATTTTAAACGAAATCGGTCCAATAACAAAGAATTTCAATATGGCGGCGACTTTTTATAATTTTGCAAATCATTTCCTCTTATTTGACCCCAGGGAAGCCCAAATATCGATTTTGAACGAAATCGGCCAATAACAAAGAATTTCAATATGGCGGTCACTTTTTATAATTTTGCCAATCACTTCCTCTTATTTGACCCCAGGGAAGCCCAAATATCGATTTTGAACGAAATCGGTCCAATAACAAAGAATTTCAATATGGCGGCGACTTTTTTAATTCTTGGCATCCATTTCCTCTTACTTGACCCCAGGGAAGCCCAAATATCGATTTTGAACGAAATCGGTCCAATAACAAATAATTTCAATATGGCGGTCACTTTTTAAAATTTTGGCATCTATTTCCTCTTTCTTGACCCAAGGGAAGCCTAAATATCGATTTTGAACGAAATCGGTCCAATAACAAAGAATTTCAATATGGCGGCGACCTTTTAAAATTTTGCCATCTATTTCCTCTTTCTTGACCCAAGGGAAGCCTAAATATCGATTTTGAACGAAATCGGTCCAATAACAAAGAATTTCAATATGGCGGTGACTTTTTATAATATTGCCAATCATTTCCTCTTATTTGACCCCAGGGAAGCCCAAATATCGATTTTGATTGAAATCGGTCCAATAACAAAGAATTTAAATATGGCGGTAACTTTTTATAATTTTGCCAATCATTTCCTCTTATTTGACCCCAGGGAAGCCCAAATATCAATTTTGAACGAAATCGGTCCAATAACAAAGAATTTCAATATGGCGGCGACTTTTTTAATTTTTGGCATCCATTTCCTCTTACTTGACCCCAGGGAAGCCCAAATATCGATTTTGAACGAAATCGGTCCAATAACAAAGAATTTCAATATGGCGGTGACTTTTTACAATTTTGCCAATCTTTTCCTCTTACTTGTCCCCAGGGAAGCCTAAATATCGATTTTGAACTAAATCGGTGTAATAACAAAGAATTCCAACATGGCGGAAAAGTGGCACATGTGTTTGCATACATACTTGAGATAAAAACTAATTTCATCGATATATCGATACTTTTTGGCACTTCATGCATTTCCCTAGTTGCCGAAGACGCTTTCGCACGCGTAAGGTTCCTTACGGATCCGTAAGGATCCTTTCGGATCCGTTCGCGTCCGTAAGGATACGTTCGCATCCTTACGGATCCGTAAGGATGCGAAAGGATCCTTTCGCATGCGAAACGTGAGCTACACTTGTAAGGATTTTAGGCACTTTTAGGTACAAAAAATGCGAAAGCCGAATCGATGCGAAAAGCCGAATTGATCCGTTCACGTTTATATGGAATTTGACAGTTTTGTATGGGCGAAATCCGAAACGATCCTCACAGATGTGGTTCCACCCTAAATCGTAACGAACGTGTCTAGTGAACAGATCTAGACAGTTATACGTAGTTCAAAATGTGTGGTTGGTGTGTAAATAAGTGATATTCATATCAAGAGGTGTTTGTTTACTCGAATACTCAAGTAAGGAAATCTACACTTTAGGCTTGGGCAATGGGCACCAGTGTTGCCATTGGCGGCTGGAGAAATAGAACGTCGGGGTGTCTGAAAAGGAACGAAATTCGAGGTGAGGGAACGAAGAACATAATATAAGTTTTTAAATCAATTTTTTTTCCAGAAAATTTAATTGTGCAAGACTTATAGGTTTATATAGGCATATATATTCATTTATTAAGGGGGATGAGCACATCCGGCCCGCGAAATTCAAATTTAATTTGGTTTTTCGCAATTTGGAAGCTTATAACACATCGTAGGCTTATGGCATTGAAATTGCGAAAATAGCAGTATCATCTTCACAGGTTGATATTAAAAATTATGCTTGAAAGTGTCCAGTTTAGGAAATTAATCCGAGTATCGAGTTTGACGTGAGTATAGCCATGCCATGGCCATAAGCCTACGATGTGTTATAAGCTTTCAAATTGCGAAAAACCAAATTAAATTTGAATTTCGCGGGCAGACCGTTGTGCTCAACGTTAATATGTAATATCTATGTATTGTCACCAAAGACAAGACAAGCAGTGATAGTGAAGAAGAAAGACAAATAACACTCATGAATAATAAAATTAAAATACACCAACCTTAGCGTAGTCCAAAGAAGCATTAGTAATGTGTTAGAATTAGGAATAGCAATATTATACTCGTATATACAGTCATGTCTTATTTTGTTCTCGAGTAGGAAATTTTTTTTCCTAAGAGATTTTTTGAAGGTTCGTACTTCAAGATACCTCCATGTCCCTGGATGCCATCGCTAGTGTGCATAAGTGCTGCCAATGTTGTTGTATCCAATTTATTTCCGTTTTCAGTTTTGGTCCTTTTGAGTTTGCTAAATACACGCTCGACAGAAGCATTAGAGAATGGCAACACTAATAAGAGTCGAATAACCTTTTTCAAATTTGGGAAACGAGTTTCTGCAGCGGCATTCTTGAGATCCAAGACTTTATTCCAATATTGCAGAGGTTCCAGAGAAGAGTCGAGACCCAACATATCATGGTCTAACAAGGCGTGTTCCCGCCATTCTTTTTGTAGTCCAGTTTCAGTTACGAATGCTCTCAGATTTGGAAATTTTTGTAAAATGTAGGTCAAGTCTTGTTGTTCATAAGATTTTGCAATTGAAGGATCTAAGATTTCAAGAATTTTGAAAATGTCGTCAGAAAAATCAAACCTTTTCTTGATTTGCGTAATTAATTCAATATAAAAATTCAGGCAATCCTTTTTGTATGTTTCCACTTTTTTATCAAATTCCTCCATCTCCTTTGAATCTTTAATATTTTGCTTCAGTTCGGCCAAGCTGGTTTTGGCTAAAACGCCCAGGTAAATTTTATCCAATTCAAGGAAATTTGATGGAGTTGATGGATTGATTTGAAGAGCGCTAGTCGCTTTGCAGTAGTCAAACTTTAAATAGTTAACTGCCAGAGTTTTAATTAGTTTTTCAATTCCAGGTTTTAATTTGTGCAGCAACGGAGTTTCCGATTGAAATAGTAAGTTGAAGTCATTTAGTAGGTCCAATGTGTATGACATAAACTCCAAATAAAGTCGCATGAAGTTGTTATTCAGAGACTCTAAAATGCTGTCAGTCGTACGGGAAGGGTCCTCGAAAACTTCAACACGAAAATACTCTTGTAATGCAAGATATTGTTCGAGCACACGGTCGACACACTGTTTTAGAGAAAGCCATCTAGTAGAAGCTGGAGATAGGATTTTGTGCAATTGAAGCTCGAAAAATTCCTGGAATTCCTTAAGTTTTTTTTGTCGGCCATGACTTCGACTGAAATGTGCAGCAATGTTTCTGAGCATATCTTCGACTGATCGCGGCATTTTTAAGCACGCGTTAGATGCAGCCAGGTGAATCATGTGGCATGAGCATTTAATGCAAATTATGTGAGGAACAGCTTCTTTTAAATGCGAAAATACCGAATTATGTTCCCCTACCATGGAGTTTGTCGTATCTGACGAGAATCCAACCAGATTGTGGAGTGGTATATTGCGCTCTTTCAGAGTATCAATCAAAACCGAAAATAAATTTTTCGCCGTCCCAGAGTCCACTTCGACCATTGTGAGAAAACTTGTGGTTAATTTGTTTTCATTAAAATAAATTGCTGTCACAGCGCATTGTTTTTTAGTGCTTTGATCTGTCGTCTCATCCATGATTAAGGAAAAAAAAAATTCTTCTTGTTTGAGCGTATCGTTTAGTTTATTCTCAAAATGAGGTCCTAATACGTTGTTCATGACAGCGGTAGCCTTGGTACGGCCCATAGCCATTTTCATTGCAATTTTTGAGTCAGGGCAAATGTTCTTCACCAACGGGACCAAATCTTCGCATAAAGTAAATGGCAAATTTTTTGTAGCTAAGAGACCAGCTATTTTTAATTCTGCTCGTCGAGCCATTGCTTCAACGGGATCCTGCTTTATTATTCTTTCTACCGAAGGTGTTGATGATCGGGCTGATAAAATTGCAATGTGTTTTGTTGATTCGGCATGCCGCTGAATGTTGGGTCGATGGTTAGACAAAATAAGTTGGCATAAATTGCACATGGGTTTTATATTGCCTTTGTGTTCCTTAGCTATAAGCCAATTTTTATATTCCGGTACCTGTAACCATTTGTCATTGAATACGGGGTTTTTCTTGCTTATCGCTTCATTTTTTCCGCTCCGGCTGTTTTCCCCTATAACATGGTCGGATTGATTTTCGGGATTTAGATGGCTCGATGAATCATTATCGTTTGAACTAGAAGTACAGGATGGGTCAGGAAGGTTTAAGCTTTTTTCTTTGGCAATAAGAGTATCTAAATTTGTTTTTTTAACTTGTGCTTCATTTTTATCTTCTTTATTTATATCTGAATTAGGATGACAGGAGGATTTCTCTTGGATGGAGGATTGGTAAGAAAAGCTTGAGCTTTTTGAGCTACTGGGCGTGCAAGAAGGTTCAGTTGGGTTTATAATTTGTTTTTTTCTAGTCAGAGTATCGACATCCGACGGCCTGTCTGATATCGGTGGATCGCGTTTTCGTTTTAATACGAACCTATCCATTTTAAGTTAATACCTGCAAGCCAACACACCAAAAATATCATGCGCTTGTAATGGTTATTTTTTCAGGTTCTTAATAATATGCCAATATATCTTAATAACGTCATTATAAAAAGCAAATTATACGCAATCGCGCGCAAAAGCGTCCATCCATGCATGACACGATACACACGCCAACACAGTATTAGGGCACAGTAGAGTCATGCGGATCACAGATCAGGGGGCCAATTTTCAGGCAGTAGCTAATTTATCACGTTAGATATTTATGGAAAAACATTGTGCATATCGAAGAAAAGCTATTTTTCCTATTCTCACTTGTGAAATTTATGTATGCAAACATGGATATTTTTGTGATATTTTTAGTCGATATTTAAAAATTTCGATAAAATATCTATTTTCCTGAGAATTGGCCCCCTGATATTTGTACTAGAGTTGCGGATATCGTCAGGCACGCGTGAAACGTGCTGACTAAACGTATGGACTAAAGAGCGAAACAGAATGTCCATGGATTTGATCAAGTCTGCACTGCAAACTCGTATCAATTATGAAGAGCCTTGCTCAGAAATTTTATCAGTTTTGCAAAGCAGTGACGGAAAAAACTTTAAAAAGGCAAAGTCTAGTGATAAAGTAAAACTAAAGTAGTTGAATAGGAAGGATTTCCTTTGATTGAATATGATTGATTTGATTCATTTACATCTATATAGATTTTATGACAAATAAATGTTTTTAAAATCACTTGCATTTTTACTTTTAAAATAACTAGTCTAGTAATTTTATATTTTTTTTATTGCCCGTCCAACAGCAAACATTTATAGATGAAACCCCTGAAATGTCCAGTAAGGGTGGAACCACATTTGTGAGGATCGATTCGGATTTTGCCTATACAAAACTGTCATTTTCCATATATTCGTGTACGCATCGAAAAGCCGATTTGATCCGTAGACGTTTCTATGGAATTTGACAGTTTTGTATGGGCGAAATCCGAAACGATCCTCACAAATGTGGTTCCACCCTAAATGAAAAACGTATATCTGGCAACCCTACGCATGACAGAATCACTTATCACGTCTCTGCTCTCTGGTCTGTGCACCAAGGAACATATATTACTGAAGAATATAGAACATATACATTATATAGAACATATATTGCTGTGCACGGAACACGTAAGGAAATCTAGACTATATGTAGTGTGCCCAACAGTATAATTTACCTATTATAATAAATGCAAAATAAATGCTTTTCTTGGCAAGTGCCAAAATGGTGCCAAACAAACAGCACTGTGAACAGGCCTAGTCAACTTTGTTCTACGTCATTGCGACATACCTACTTGGGCAAATCAATATGTTGCCAAGTGTAAACAACTTTTTTATTTTTCATACTAGTAATACTGTTCCGAATTTCGAAATAATTGAGGGTTACTAGCAACTAGCTTAAACTCCTGTTTTGGTAGTTAAGTTTTACACAATAAACAACGCGTACAGAATAATAAATCCAACAAAGCAAACATTACCTACAATAATAATTGTTATCATTTTTTTCTATGTCTAGTGACCCGTACACGCAACTCATACATAGCATATAGAGAAAATATAAAAAAAATAGTTAATAAAAATATATTATCTTTGTTTAAATTTATCTTAACATTATCAAGAATATTTAATTAAAAGATAGCGGTGGCATAGATCTCAATTATCGGGTCGTAAAAATCACTCCTGGTACAAAAATTATTTTGTTTATGGCAACTTTGTTTGAATTCTTGAATTTTCTTCAGAACAAGAAAACGTACTTTTTGAGGTTAAAATTTCTACAAAAATAGTAATTTTCAAACACAAAAAAGTACATTTCAGATTTCAGAGTTTGCTTTTCTGAAAATGTTTACTTTGCCTGCGTTGCTGTTTAAACGTTTTACTTCGAGTCGAGCTTCTGCTCCTCCGTAACCGTAGAAATAGTGTGAGGTGCTCGTTCAATTAAAACTTATCTGGACAATAATAAGTGAAATAGTGGTTTTAAAATGGCAGAAAATAGCAGGAAGTGTTTAAAGTGTGGCCATTCACCGGGTGTAGACCCCGACACTAAACTATTCCGCTATCCTAAGCCTGGCAAAACCAACATTCTCAGGTACAGTACTAATTTATTTTATTAAAATCACTAGATGATGTCCGCGTTGATTATTTTTATTGCTGCGGGAACTCCTTAGTTTTCCGGGATAAAAAGTAGACTAGTGTCCTTCGCCGGGCAACCTATCCATATATGCCAAATTTCATCAAAATCGGCTGAAAAGAGGGGTCGTCAAAGCCTAACAGACACTTTCGCATTTATAATATTAGTATGAATTTGAAATATCTGAATGCCAATAATCCAAATTTTATCCATTATCCAAGGATTAAGACATGGTAAATAATTTGTAGAAAAGCCATATTATTGTGTCATTTTTTCTAATAGTGATTGAACAAGAAGGTATTTGATCACATAATTATTATAAACAAACTACTTGTAAGAAGTACCTTTTACATATTTGGTCTGTAGGAGCATTCAGAGTATCATTCCTTTGTAATGCTAATGACATAAATTGTTATTTTAGGTGTGAATTATGGGCCAAATACTGTTTCCCCGATGGAGAATGGTCTTCACAAGAATTCCAACAAAAACTGCACAGGGAACATAGAATGTTGTGCCACAGACATTTTAAAAGGACTTCATTCAGTGATTATCCCCATAGTACAAAGAAGCTACATAGATTTGCTGTTCCAGATGAAGAGGTAATGTGTACTTTACATAATATTAATAATAAAATGTGTGAAAGGTTAAATTAATAGGACGGCCCCCAATAACAAAGTCACATCTGCTAAACTCCTGACTTCAAATTTGAGCCTTAGCTTTAGTAAACTATAAATTGAATTTCTGCCTTAAGGGGCCTCAGTCCATATGTACGCTCTTACTAGTGATTTATTATTGCACACATTATTGCATATTGTGCTTTCAAAACTAAGTATTAGTTCGATTTGTCTCATCATTATCTAGGTTTATTGATGTTTATAATATCGAAAAAATATTAATCTTAAAGTTACGAGCATTTCTATAGGAATCTTTCAAGGCTCGTAACTTTAAAATCATAAATTTCTTCAAAATTTTACATATCAATAAACCTAGATAATGACGAGACAAATCGAAATAATACTTAGTTTTGAAAGCTTAACAAAAAAAACTGGGATCAATGAATTCATAAAAAATAGGGAATACCATCAAAGATGTTGCTTGCATATATTTCAATAAATAATAGCTGATTAATTGTAGATTAACACACTAAGCATACTATTATTGTTAATAATTTCAGATGACAATATTTGTTCCTCAACCAAAACCTTTGAATGTTGTGCCTTTACAAGACAAAACAAATGTGTTTACTGGTGTGGATAATCCAACCAAAATAATGCAGCCTACAGAAGAAAATGAAATTAAGCTGTGTTTGCTAAATCAGCCTAGCAACAGCAGAAGCTTAGTAGAAGGAAAGTGTCCTGAAGCCAAACAGCCTTTAGATGAAAATGTCCAAATTCCAATGAGTTCTAAGAAAACTGCAGGAGAAAGGTATCTCTACAATAAATGCCGAAAGCACATGAAAAGAATATGCCAACTGCGCAATAGAATAAATAAATTAAAAAATAAGGAATATTTAAGAGAAATTTCAAACAATGATTCAGTGCAAGAGTTGATGAAAAAACTGACACCAACATTTGCTTTGTTGCTCCAAGCTCAAATAAAAAATTATTGTAGGAAATCTAAAGGAAGACGGTGGACACCAGAAGAAAAAATCATTGCCTTAAGGCTTTATAAACGATCACCAACATGCTACAGACTAATGAGGAGGCTTGTGTGTTTACCAGCTCAGTCCAGTCTGAGAACCTTATTAGGTCAATTTGAAATGAATGTTGGAATAAATAAGAATATTTTCAGCATTTTAGCAAAATTTTCTAAACTCCAGAAACCCTCTGACAATGAGTATATTCTCCTTTTTGATGAAATGTCTATAAAAAAAACTTACGATACAATAGAAAAAGTGACATTATTGAAGGATTTCAAGACCATGGGCATCAAGGCAGATCTCCACATATAGCATCAAATGCTCTAGTGTTCATGGTGGCAGGGATAAGAAAAAAAGTGAAGCAACCTCTTGCTTTTTACCTGTCTAGTTGCTATGTGACAGCAGATAGATTAGCAGCATTGATAAAAGAGGTACACACTTAATCAAATTCGATTAAATTTTATGATTTCACATATTAACCAACCTTATTTATAAATTGAATCGGCACATGCTAAAAGGGCATTAGTTCAGAGCACATAGTTTTGAGAAAAACAAAAAATCGGTTTCTAGGCAACACAAATTTTTTTTTAACCAATCCACTGTGTTCACAAGCCAATATTTAGGTATACCAGGCATGGGACTGAATTCCTTTTAGCATGGAAGCTATGCAGAAGATCAAAGATGTGATTTTCATGCTTAACTCAATTTGCCATTTTTTGTGACAGATTCCCTTTTAGCATGTGCCCATTCTATTGAAGTATCAAAAATTATGCCAAATTGTTTTAATTCTAGTCATAGTACTTCTATTACCTTTTATGGCCTTTCAGTCTTTCCTTCTTCCTTTAATTCAACTGCCTGAATTTAAAATGAAAGTATTAATCTACTTCATGTATTATTTTTAGGTATTACGGGAATGCTACAGAGCTGGTCTCAATATAGCAGCAACAGTTTGTGACATGGATGGTGTTAACCGCAGAGCGTTAGGCATCTTGGGTGCCACTGTAGACAGGCCATGTATCAATTTGGATGACAAAGATATTGTTAGTATCTTTGATCCTCCTCATCTTCTAAAATGTTTTAGAAATTTACTAATGAAATACGACATGAAATGTAACACTGATATAAAGTCAAGCAATAACCGTGGAATAGGTAAGATTAATACTACCATAGCCATACCAATATATCATACCCATATTTCTTTCATTGGCTAAAGTGATAGCAAGCCTAATAAGTTGTTTGTACAAGACAACGGAGAAGCTCTGTATATTAAACAAAGAAAGCAAAGAACTAGAAGTAGACTTATTTCTAGAAAAATATGATACACATATGTTGTGTTTTAGGGAGCATTGGCTTCTTAGCCAACAGTTGCCAATATTTATTAAAAACTTAACATAGTCAACTGTGTTCACTAGAGTGGTTGATCCTTAATTTTGGTTCATGAAAATAAAATGACTAGTAAAAGAACAACTGATGAGTTTGTTGCCAGCTCTTCTCAGCGAAATCTGCATTCCAAACCAATGGTAGAATCTAGACTTATAATAAGAGCTACAGGTTGGCCTACATGAAATAAATAGCTTTTGAATTTGAATTTATGATTTATTCACCCTTTCAGGAGTTGCCAAATGGAGCCATATCATCACATTTTATGAACTGGACAGCAGCAACCCTAATTTCGTATTTGCACCTGCACTGAAACAGGAACACTTGAATCCGAACACTAAACAAAAAATGAGAGTTAAATTAGCTGCTCAAGTTTTCAGTCATACTGTTGCAGCTGGAATGATGGCTAAAATATCACAAGGTAAATAATATTATTTATTTGGGTTTAGGTACAGAGGCATCATTGTTATTTTTTTGTCATATTTATTACTGAATATTCTCCGATTACTCAGCCGTGCCTGTGATTCCAACATATTCAACAAAAAATAATTATAGTGTGACAAGTAGTATTGTAATATGTAACTATAATCACACTATAATATTTGTGAATAGTTGTGAAGTTTGAGTGTGTGTGTTGTGTGTGTGTATGTTACTCTTTAACACAAAAACTACTGAACGGATTTGGCTGAAATTTGGAATGGAGATAGATTATACCCTGGATTAAAACATAGGCTACATTTTATCCTGGAAAATTAAAGGGTTCCTGTGGGAAACCAAAAAACCTTAATCCATGCAGACGAAGTTGCTGGCATCATCTAGTATTATAATATGTTTGTGTAACTATAATCATAATTGATGAGAATTTTGGAAAAAATCCTGTCATAATATGAATGTTGATATTATACTTATGCTACCAGTGTGATTTCATCAGAAGTCCCAATTTCATAATAATATATTAGTTAAATGTTTAATGTTAAATTAGTAGTTTATAATATGTATTGAATATGCTTCGAATAAACTTACTTAAGATGTCATAAATAACAAAACCTTTTATTTGATATGTTGCAGGTGAACTAACTACAGATGCTGTAACAACTCTGCATGTTATAGAAAACATAGATAAACTTTTTGATTCGCTGAACAGTGACTCATCGGACTTGAGAAGAGGGAAAATATTTGCAACAAATATAAAAAACTCCAGCCCACATTTACAGTTCTTCCGAGAGATGAGGACTTTCTTCAAGTCAATAGAATTTATAGGGTGCAACTGAGCACCACCTTCTAAAGAAGGCTGGATTTGGACCCTGAATGCAATCGAATTACTGTGGGAAAAGATTACTACACTAGCGGCACGCTATGATGGCCGGTTTGACACATTACAATAGTGATGTGGAATGTCAATTTATTCTCGAACAAAAAACAATTAAGTTTTGTTTTTGTACCTGATTAAATAGGTTTAATAAAACAAAAATGTATATGTTTATTTAATTTATTTGAACGAACTGAATATTTGAATGAAAATGAATATACATACTTTATATGCACACAAGAAACATATGAATACAAAAGATACCAAAAAAGGTTTTTAAAAATTTTCAATTTAGAAAACCAAATGCCGAGTTGTGGTATATATCATATAAAAATAAAAATTTTACCTTTTGTATGAAACAGCTGATATTTTTTTGCGATTTCAGAGGTTTGTCCACATAGTGAAAATTGTTCATATTCACAAGTACATTCACCCCTTAAATGGTGCAAACTGATTTTTCTACACTTGTATACATTTTAGAAATCAATTTAATAAATAAATTTTGAGTCCTAAACCTAAAACTACATTCGATAAAATTTATGAATCTCTGCACATCACTATCGTCAATAAAGTAATACAATTATTTCCTTCAAAGTCGTTATCAATTAATACGGAACTTCATGAGCGGACAAACGTCAAACCGGCCATCATAGCGTGCCACTAGTGTAGTAAACATTCAGATGTTAAAAGTCTTGCTACCCGCAGGCTACAACAAGACCCTCTCGAAAATCTGTTTGGCTGCATTCGGGGTCACTGTGGTGCTAATGTTAATCCCACTGCTGGGCAATTCGTAGCAGCCCTAAAAACTACTATTTTGACCAATTTAGAGCACATTACAACAGGAAATTGTGAATCTGACAATAATGATAGCATTATTGATAATTTTAAAATGTTATTGAGGAAAACACCCACAAATATATGCACTGAAGCTTCAACTTCATCACAAAATGTTATAAATTCCTCAGATATGCTTGATGAATTTGAAACATTTTGCGATACAGTAATTCACAATGAGGACAGTGGAGAGATGCAGGCATGCGCATATGTTTGTGGGTTTTTAATTAAGAATTTAAATAATGATGCTTGCGAAAAATGTAAAACTATTTTCATAGCAAGTGAAAAATCACAAGTACATTTATTTAGCCAATGTAAAGAGTATAATGAATTAAAAAGTAGGTTAAGTTACTGCACAAAAGAATTAATCAAATATATTGAGTGTTGCAGTAAGGAGGTAAATAAAATTTTACATGATAAAGGCCACGAAGGCTATATAAAATCAAATGTATTGGCAACTGTAATAATAATAAACGATGAGTTTTTAAGAATTTGTCCTCTGCATTATAGAAAAAACAAAAACTATTTGCTAAATAGTGTATTTCATATATGTGTCAATAGATTTTGTGTTTTAAAAAATAGGCTTTTACAAGAAGAGGCTTCAAAAATAGCTCTTAAGAAAAAAATTGATTTATTAAAACATATTTAAATAAATTTCAAGTATAAAAGGTACCCAAGAATTTGTTTTATTTCAATCGTAATAAGTAAACCGTTTTATTTTCAATTATTTTCTGTCTGCCTATGCATGTGCCTTTACTTACTTATCCTCCTCTTCAGGTTTCTTTGTTTGTCTGTGTATGTTACCTATTATTATTGTAACTGTAGGTACAAATACTGAAAGAAACCTGAAGAATCCAGAAGGATAAGTAAATAAAGGTATAAAGTAGGTGGATATAAGTAGCAGAAAAATAAACATTCAGAATTTCCCGCTCATAATTTGAAATTGCCGCCATTGAAAATTCGAATATCCCTCTCAAGCTATTTAAACTTGGCGCACAAAGTTTTTATCTTGGGGAGCCAATAGATGGCGGTATTAATTTTTGTTCCCCGTTTCTTTGTATGGACTTGTGATGGACTTGTAATTCTTCTCCCCTGAGTATATGTTGTTCTGTGACTGTGAAGGAACGTGGAAGGAACTTAACTCACCCCCGTCTCACTTTAGAATAACAATAGTAACTATTTATCGAGTTTTTCTGTCCCTATCATACTCATAGTGGTGCCAAGCGCTCTCGCTCTATTTCACACTACCAAAAGTTCGCATCTATCGTCATTTCCTGCCTACGTAACATTTCCGGTGCTAAGTTTAAAATTATCCGTGGCTTTAAATCTTTAAGTTTCTAATATTAAAATTTACTGTATAAAAATAGGAATTAATTTCTTACTTAAGGTGTGTATAAAATAATGTAGTTTTTAACAAAAGAAATCTCAAGTTAACTATTGACAAAGCTTAATATTTTCTTTACTTTCACTATCGTAAAAGTTATGATTAATGAACGAAAATAATACTATTATCCGATTCCGTTTTGTAGGTTCTTCCCGGTATTTCCAATTTTTTTGCCCTAAGTACTTACCTATTCTTTTCTAAAACGAAAATTCTCGACAAATGGCGGCGGCGGATCGGTGTTAAATTTTATCAGGATAAACTTTTATTACCTATACTATCCCCTATTTCTATTCTCAATTTTAAGTTCCTTAATCAATAATTATTGTGTTTCATCTAGATAGTTAAATGGTCTGATTTGTGCTGTGCCTTTATCACAGGTTATTTTGTGCAAATAAAATGTGCCTTCAAGTTCAGTGCGAGTGGTAAACTTTTTCATCCAGGAACCAGGATGCGTTCATGTGTTATAGCAAAGTAAATTTACATAGAATACCGTTTAATTGTCTCGACAGATGGAAGGTATGTATGGTTGGTTATGTATGGTTGGTTGGTCCCGGAACTTCTAAATGAGAAAATATTAGAATTTGTTGTAGTCATTTCAAACCAGAGAACATTAATAATAATTTAAGATTAACTTTAGATGCAATTCCTTCCTTAATCCACCTTCTAATGAAAAATCACTTCATAATCTATCGTCAAATCTTAAATATCTTGAGATATCTTCGCTTGTTCCCAAGGGACCTCTCGATGTTAAAGTTACCAGCCATATCCCAATTGCGTCTAGGCATATAGACCAAGTTACACATGAAGATTCATCTTGCTCTTCGGTTTTGACTTCTACTAATGTATCAATCGTCGTTGGGGTCCCAAGGTGCGGGAGTGGCGACCCCGTACCGAGAAGAGCAGTGTTGGCAGACTCCCACCAGGTGGGCCGACGACATCAAACGAGTCGCAGGGAGCCGCTGGATTCAGGCGGCGCACGACCGAGGCCTGTGGAAGTCCATGCAAGAGACCTTTGTCCAGCAGTGGACGTCTATCAGTTGATAAAGAAGAAGAAGAGAATTATGTAGAACTTCCCTCAACAATAAATATCATTCAGAACTCCCAGCCAAGCCCAAACTCATGCAATGCTATGCTCATTGATGATGATATCCTCAGTACATCTTGTAACTTACTACTGAGTCCCACTGATGGTATCCCAATTACATCTTGTAACTCGCAATAGAGTCCCATTCCATCAAAAACCATGCCTTTCAATGAGACATCTTGTCTGGATCAGACCACCCCAAAGCTGAAATCATTAAGTAACTATTAAATATAAAAAATTGAAATCAAAGTTTCAGTCATTTCATTATAAGTAAATATAAAATGTTTATTAAAAAGTATCCACTTTTAAGTAACTTTGGCAAATTATTAGTAGATTCACAGTTGAGATTGTCAGGTGCAGTCTAAAGCAGTGAGATACACATACTTTTTGCACTCTCACTGTATAAATTAAGTCCAAAATGTTATAGATTTTTGCAGAAGTGTAATGTTAAATTACCAGCTAAATCTACCATATCTTCTATATTAACCAATATTAATATTTTCCATATTAACCACTAAGACCAGGTATTGATTTTATATTCCAACATTTGGCAGATGTTGTGAAGACCAAAAATACTATGGGCTTGCAATGTACGTTACTCTTTGATGAAATGGCCATTAATAAAAACTTGTTTTTCTATTTCCATACTGGTGTTATTTAAGGTTTCGAGTGTGGTCAACACACTCATAATGTTGCTGACAAAGCTTTAGTTTTCATGCTGTGTGGAATATTTTTATCTTGGAAAATACCCATTGCATTTTATTTTGTTTGTGATGGTATTAAAACCATGTCTCTAAAAAAGATACTTAAAGAGATTATTGCTGAAGTTCTTAAAACTGGGTTTGTTTTGAGAGTAACTGTGTCTGATCAAGGCTCTGCCAATGTTGCTGCAATAAATTCGTTAATATCTGAGACATGTGAAAATTTACTTAGAACTGGTCATAATGATCCTCACATTATTCATTATGAAATCAATAATAAGAAAATTTATCACATGTATGATGCACCCCACTTACTGAAATGTTTTTGAAACAATTTTCAGAAAAAGGATCTGCTCATCGGCAACAAGCGAGCTCAGTGGGATTACGTTGAGAAGCTGTATGCTATTGATGGGATCCATGGTGTTGCCAAGTCTAACCAAACTTACCCACAAACACATAAAACCTTCTTATGACAAGATGAAGGTAAGTGTACACTTTATAAAATATAATAATAATATCCTCCCGACTGAATCCAGTCACGGTGGCCAACCTCGCTCAGAGAGTAGCTATATACGCAGGAGATATTATAGTACAAGTGTGTGCACAAAAACAGTCACACTCTCTATTCCCTCACTCTCATAGTCTTAGTCCAATGGGATGGAAAGCCTGAAACAACCAGAGAGAGACCAGGTGCAGGATCGACAGCTTTACGTTCTCTCTGAGGCACGGGGTGACTCACCGCCAACTTTCTTCCTCCAGGCTAGTACCTACTATAAGAATTTCTTGACAGAAAAATCCAATACATTTTTTTTGGCCTGACCCAGGAATCGAGCCCAGGACCTGGTCATACTTAGTTACCCACTGGACCAACGAGGCAGCTATTTAAATTTTATAATAAGTACATATTAATACATCAGCTATAAGTACTTATAAAAAGACTTTTCCTGCCTTACTGAATGACTGACTGATCTATCAACGCACAGCCAAACCCACTGAAGTTAGAAACTTGAAATTTTGACAGTAGGTTCATTTTATGACGTAGGTGAGCACTAAAAAGGATCTTTTGAAATTCCACCCCCAAGGGGGTTAAATGGGGGGGTTAAAGTGTATATGAAAGTCCGTCATTTTTCAAGTAATACTCATGAAACTCGGTATTTGGGCTTTACATTAAAAATAAAAAAGTACGTGTTTCATAGATTTTGTAAAATCTACCCCCAAAGGGGTTAAATAGGGAATGGAAATTTGTATGAAAGTCCATCAGTTTTTAAGTTCTATCTATGAAACTTTGTATTTGGGCTTTCAATTAAAAACAAAGAAGTAAATCTTTCACAGTTTCTTAAAATTCAAGCCCTAAAGGGATTATAGGGGTTGAATGTTTGTATCATAGTGATAGTCCTTCATATTCAAGTTGTTTTTCAAGTTATGTGTATGAAACTTGGTATTTTGGCTCTAGATTCAAAATAAAGAAGTAGGTATATCACATTTATTCTGTAAAAATGACTAGCAATTTGAATTTTTCAGGTTGTGTATGCTGCGCAAGTTTTCAGCAGGGCGGTTTCGGGAGTTTTACACAACCAGATGAAGACATATGAACATACGCAAAACGGGCGGACACGCCTACTTGCGGAGAAAATTCCCAGGAGTAAAAGAAGAAGAAGACATATGAACATCTTCAAATAGTTCATAATTATAGTGTACCATTTGTGAACATTGATAATGGCTATTTCACTGCCGAGATCTTTTTGTTCATTAATGATTTGTTTGACAGCTTGAATTGTTCTGGTCATTCAAGTGTTAATTTACGTAATGCTTTGTCTTTAAATTCAGTCCACTTAGAGTTTTGGAACGAAGCCTTGAAGAAGCTAGAATCAATGAAATTTGATGCTTCAGACTCAAGAGAATGTAAGCCACTGTCGTTACGTAACTTTATTCATGACATTAAAACCATTAAACACCTTTGGTCGGAACTAAGATTGATTCCGGGCGTTTAAACCAGGATCCCCTGGAAAACTTTTTGAACAGATTCGAGGACAGGGTGGATGTAGCACATATCCAGACTGTCAACTTCCCAGGTGGTCCCATATAAATTTTATCAAAATCGGTCGAGCAGTTTTTAAAATATCAACAATAAATAATATACTTTGTATAGTGGCGCGAGAGTTTGAGTCGGTTATTTAAAAAGAATTTCTTATATTAAATTATAATCACTGTTTGTGATTTGATGTTTGCATTTCTGTGTGCATCTCATTTATTTTCACTGTGTAAGAAGTATTGTGTTCTCTGTATCAACATAATATTTGAGTTTGAAGCGTTTAAACCAGGATCCCCTGGAAATCTTTTTTGGACAGATTCGAGGACAGGGTGGATGTAGCACACATCCAGACTGTCAACAATTTGTTGCCTTGTATAAGAAATTGCTCATTAATGAGATATCTACTGGTAAATCTTTATATGCAAATTGCACCCCTGGTGATGATAAAATGTAGGGAACTCTAAAAAATGTAATTATCAAGCGAAATCGAAATATCAATGATATTCTCCATAGTTCGGATGCTCAAAACGTTATTTTCATTGAAGAAAGTATTCCATCCGAAAATACTTTCCAAACCTATGCTGTGTCATACATTACTGGTGTAGTTTGGCGTTATTTATTTCCCAGACTAGATTGTGTGCAATGTCAACATTGTAAAAATGCACTGTTATCCAATGAAATTGAATCATTTCATTCTTTAATATCAATTAAATAATATGATGATAGTAAGATAAAATTGTATTATCCATCAGGTAATCTGTCGGCTTTAGTATGGCACTATATGTATATTATCGAACAGACCTTGCCAAAACTCTGTAAAGTTTACATATGTACAGATATTATTAAACAATTTGACAATCTCGATACATCTTGGTATGACTTGTCGTGAACAAAAATCTGTTTTTTGAAGGCGTTTGGATTGTTAGACAATGGTGCATTAATTTTAATAGACGAATTCACAATGTAGATTCAAGGAAATGGAAAATTTGATTGCAACCAAAGTTACCAAAGGTGGTAGTTATTGATCAGTGCGACGTCAAAGTAGTTAACATTGTTGTAACCTAAAATAGGTGAAAGTAAGAAACATTAATTTTCTTTTTAGTAACCGACTTCAAAAAAGGAGAAGGTTCTCAATTCGTCAGAATCTTTTTTTATTGTTTTTTTATGTATGTAGAGAATATTTTATGTATGAAGACACCTGAACCAATTTGAAAAATTCTTTTATTGTTTCAAAGGGTATACTTCCCAGGTGGTCCCATATAAATTTTATCAAAATCGGTCGAGTGGTTTTTAAAATATCAGCAATAAATAATATACTTTGTATAGTGGCGCGAGAGTTTGAGTCGGTTATTTAAAAAGAATTTCTTATATTAAATTATAATCACTGTTTGTGATTTGATGTTTGCATTTCTGTGCTCATCTCATTTATTTTCACTGTGTAAGAAGTATTGTGTTCTCTGTATCAACATAATATTTGTTTTTGTTATGTTTAGATAATAACACTACTTGACCCAGCTTTTTCAAAGGTTTCTCAAAATCAGTACAGATTTGACAAAATTATGGGTTACCTACGTCGACAAAAATGTTCATCCCCTATGGCGCGCTAACCCTACTGTTTTTCAGGATATCAAAGTCAATGTTTTAGTCCTGTTTTGTCCCGGGGACAAATTATTACACTTTTTAATTGCATACATTTTTAAGCAAAACTTTACAATTTTGTCGATAGATGGCGCTGTCACCAAAACTAGTCATTACTTTAACATTAATTTATTAAAAAATTACTAACATAAATAAGCATTAGAAATAAATCCTTGGCATATTTTATTGAAATCGATTCAGTGGTTTTAGACAACGGAGTATCAGACAGCCAGACAGACTTCAACTGGGTGTTATTCATTATGAATACCTACTACAATAAAATTTTATAGTAGTTTCCAATTTTTAATCATGTTATCGTAGGGGTGTATAAAGATAATTAACATTAAATAGTTTGGTTAAAACTTGTAGATAATATAATAATGAATGAAGAGTAGGTTTTGAATATACATTTGAAGAAAATATACGCCGTACCTACCTATTTGGTGAACTATCGTTAAACAAAAACCGTTTAATCAAATTATTATTTTATCAAACGTTTCTATGAAATCAATTGTTTTACTAATAATAATTAAAATTATTAAATAAACAATAGCTTGTGTAATACTTTCATGAAATTAAATTATGTCTGTTTAGTATTTTTTCTCACTCATAACCACCTATGAATAATAATATCTAGATAAAGTTGTAAACTTATCTACACAACTTATATGATCTAGCTTTTAAATATAATCGCTTCATATTGTCTGTAACCTATAATAATATAAGAACTAAATCAATGGTGAGAACATACATTTTTGTCAAATACATACCTTATTAATTTATTACTTAAATATAAATATATTTAAATTACTTATTGAATTTAAGTGAAAGTGAAACTAATATAATATTAAGATGTTTTTTTAAATGTTATATTAGTATTTTCTTAGTTTTCTCTTGCGATCATCAATGAGAATGAATTTTATTGATCACAGTTTTCATCAATTGAATCAATAAATAGTAGGCAATCTTTTTTATTTAATTGGTGCAAGAGCCACAACGGAAATTTATTTCATGATTTTTTCATTAATAATTACTACGTGTGATATGTTAAATTGTAATTTAGTTGTGCTATATTGTATGATGCATTGTAATCTAGTTGTAAAAAAGATTTAGAGAAAACTTTTACGAGTACTTTGCAAAAGGCATGATGACTGATTGAAAAACTGTTGGATGGTGTTCGGAAATATCTATTTCGAAAGAATAAAGATAATCTTATTTCAGCAAAATAGATAAAATATGTTTTGTCATTGTAGTTTGTCAAAATTTCAAGATATGTGACATACCTTTCGCTCTGATCTGAATTGAACACAATTCAATATGGCGGATTGCTGTATTTTATAGTTTTATTTTATCAAAATAAATATCAATCTCGGACAAAATAGATAAATAAATAAATTTTTTATATTCCATGAATCCTATTTTCATAGATATATTCATAATTTCATTGATTCTTCACAACTGTCATCATGCCTATTCATGTTCTTAAATATGCTGATTTTTTAATTCAAACAACAGATTTTTACTTATCTAACTTATCGTATTTTTTAATGATGTTTAGAGCTATTATTTAAGTAAATTTAAGACCCACTTATCAATCGCCAAGGGAAATTTAATCAACGAATAAATTTGACGTTTAGACAGATTTTCATTACGAAAAACTGCTCAGCAAAAGACATTGTAGGCAATAGGGTTGTCTTGATTAAAAAAAATGCATTTAGTATAGTATGGATTGTGATCGTTACAGTTGATAGAACTGGAAGCACTACCGCCTTTCCAAAAATATCACGATCGCGATGACTGTCAATAGTAGATCATCATTTTTATTATAGGTTATTTAAATTAAACATCTGGAAAACCTATCTATATACCTATAAATATTATTTAAAAGCGAAGTCCAATTTATTCCGCGTTTAAATGGAACTCTGCGATGGTCATAAATTAATATAATGTACCAGACAATATTTTAAAAGAGTAACTGTTGAGTTTCTTACCGGATTCTTCTCAAAAGTAAACTACATTCAGAACCGGTGGTAGTTTAAGAAATGAAAATGAATAAATCAGCTATTCAAAGTTAAAATTTCTTTTATTTCACAACCTTTTTTAAATTAGAATTTAGTAAGGAAGAAAATCGGTAAATATTAAAAAAACCGGTACTCGAAAACCGATAAGTACATCACTATAATTATAAGGTTACGGTTCACTCCGATGGGCCAATCCCATCCCTAACTAAAATAAAAAGTAACCGCTTCCGGTTCCGCTATGACGTAATTCTGCTTAAGCGATGGACCAATAAGCATCGAGTTCCGCTATTGCTATACATCGTGTTAGAGCAGTACATGCTGGGTTATCAATGAAATTTGCATTAAACATGAATGGATAGAGTCGTTAAATCACGAGAGAGTGAGATGCAAGATTGAAAATGTATAGATGTACCATAGTGAAGGAACACTCACACTAGAATCCTGTTAAGATTCTATTTTAGGCTCTATGGAGTTTGACGTCTATATCCTAGTGTTCGTGTGTTCGTGGTCTATGAACTTAACTCAGCAATAATTTTATCTGAGTACTTTTGTTGTATTTATTTAAAAATATTAAGGTTTTTCTAATTCAATCAATTTCAATACAAATCGCCGAAACCATCTAAACATCGTACACGTAGGTATCTATTTATTATTTTACAATTTAATATATGCTACTCTGGAGAATAGCTGCTCGTAATTCGAGAAACATTTATTAGGTACATGCGGCGTTAGGTACCTATACCTGTTTTAATTAATTAAACTAAATATTTGTTTGCAAATAGAAAGCAATCATGAATATTATGACGGAAGAAAGTTCTTCACAATCACAGTCTCATGGTGATGAAGAGATGGATGTGGATCAAGAATTGACGAAAAAATTTTTGAGTGGAGAAATGTCTTTTGCTGAGTATTCTAGTGAATGGTATCATCCTGAAGACGAAGATGAATTAGAAGATAAAAGGAGAAATGATGAGAACACACATTCAGCTCAAGTAGTGGAGAAAAATTTACAAAGGAGAAGGAGGCACACCCGCCTTTCTGCAGCATTGGTGGGGTTAATGGGTGAGGCTAATATTAGATTTGCTCGAGGAGACTTGGAAATGGCAGAACGTATGTGCCATGAAATTATAAAGCAACTGCCCACCGCCGCAGAGCCTTACCAAACATTAGCCCAAATATATGAGCATGATGTCGATAAATCCTTACAATTCTCACTGCTGGCCGCCCACCTGAGTCGATCGGATGCTGAGGAGTGGTGG
Organism: Oeneis ivallda; assembly: GCA_029955525.1. Lineage (NCBI taxonomy): Eukaryota > Metazoa > Arthropoda > Insecta > Lepidoptera > Nymphalidae > Oeneis > Oeneis ivallda. The sequence goes on along the minus strand of JARPMR010000003.1, from coordinate 7,873,096 downwards.
AGGCTCGCTGCTATATGCAAGCAGAGAGATGACAAAAAACAGGAAATGATTTGCTACACGCAAGCCATCAAAGCTGCACCTCACAACTTGGACGCCCACATGAAAAGACTAGAATTCCTAACAGCTTTGGAAGAAATGAAATATCCACTACATCCTTTAAATGTTACAAGAGTGAAATGTTATCACAAGATTGTTACTTCTTTGCCACCAAGTGAAGGAGAAGTAATTATGAAGTATGCTAAACTGGCTGTTACCTTGTACCACAACAATGAAGAAATTGAAAGAGCAATTGAGGTTATGTCTTGTGCATATAAAAAATGTTCATCAGTGTTCACTCTTGAAGATATAAACATTTATTTAGAGTTGCTTATTACTGGGAAACAGTATCATACTTGTATAGATGTGTTTGTGTCAAACATAGGTGTTGAAATTGAAGCAGAAATACAAACAGTTAAGAATTCTAATGGGGAAATAGAAGAGCACACTAACTACCTGAGATGTGTCATACCTAACAAAATGGCTATAGACTTGAAAAGTAAATTATTAGTGTGCTTCATTCATTTGGGTTCATTAAGCCTCGTGGAGACACTGTTGAATGACTTCTTGAGTAATGATGTTGATAAAGCTGGGGACCTGTACATGGACATAGAGGAAGCTCTTTCTTCAGTCGGCCACTATGAGATGGCTATTAAATTGCTGGAACCTTTAGTGAGAAATACCAATTTCGATTTGGGAGCAGTGTGGCTGAAACATGCAGAATGCCTGTACAAACTGGGGAGGGTGGATGATGCTATCAAATCCTATTACAATGTGTTGAAACATGTTCCACAGCATCCCAATGCAAGGAAAAAACTATTTTGCATACTCGAGGAAAAAGGGTGTATAGAGGATGCATTAAATATTTTGCAACAAGATTATAAATTTGTTGTTAGTGCTAGCCTGTTGTACGAGCAGTGTCAGGCCTTGAAGAAGTACAACAAACCACTGAAATATTTGGAAGTTGGGGAAGCCTTGCTCTCAAGAAATTTAACCAAATTCAGGCACCGGGAAGAGCTCAACCTTGCTTGTAGAGTTAGAGGTGGTCTTGACCTTATTTTCAGTTTTCGTACCATGAGAGGGGAGAGCACTTACCATGACGAAGATATACAGTTTGAAATTGAAAAAACATTCAAATTCAACCCTAAGGAAGAATTTGATTTTTTTAAGGATTTGATTAAAGTTGCATGCCAACACAGGCTTTATCCAACCATGCAAAGAATAACATTTTTAGGTCTTCTTTCAAAGGGGCTATCCTCTTACCGTACCGAAGTTGAATTTTACTGTTTTCAAGCTTGCCTGTTGAATGGTGACTTTCCCAAGGCTCTTAGATTCATTAAAGAATATGTAGTGAAGTTTCCTGGTGTAAAGACATACAACTTAATGAGTTACGTTATGAACACTTTAGACGAAACACATGGTAAAATTTTATCGAGACTCTTTCAAAAGGATTATAATATTGTAAAACATCTTTTCTTGGGTAACAACTTCTTAATATCAGGCAGATATCTCGTAGCTTTGAAATACTTCTTGGATTATCATAACCAGTGCAGAGAACCATTATCTGCCTTATTAATAGCAGTAACAATACTAGCATTGGCATCACAGAAATCAGTTGATAAACACCACAATTTAATCTTACAAGGATTGGCCTATATGTTTACATATAAACAACTAAGAAAGTGTGATCAGGAAGTCAACTATAACTTGGGCAGAGCCTATCAGATGTTGAATATTAACAATTTAGCGATTGAGTATTATGAAAAAGCATTGGCTAGTGGCCCGATTGCAACTTGTAGCAAGCATGGAGTCATAGATTTAAAAAAAGAGACTGCTTACAATCTTTATGTATTGTATAAAGATCAATCACCAGAAATTGCTAGACGCTATATGCAAAAATATTTAGTTATATGAATAAACATTTAAATCTCTAAAATTGTGTTTGAATGTGTTTATACTGGTCCTTGACTCATTTCTTTAAAATATTGGTAGGTAGGTAGTCCTAAATAAGTATAAAACACCTACCTGCTGCATAAGATTCTTATGGATTTAATTTAAATATTCTTTTTAGGCTTGCATGTAACAAAACTAACATAGACAACATGGTAATCATACCAGCAAATGAAATATTATTTGGAGAATTATGTAATGTTCTTGAGCAAATACATAAGAAGAAGAAGCAAAGATCAGAACAAGATAAGATATTAGCAAAATTCGTGAATGATTTTAGTATGAGGGTGGCTAAAACTGTTGGTGAAAAGGTAAGAAGATAATTAATCTATAATATAAAAATCTTCTTCTTCTTTATCAACCGATAGACGTCCACTGCTGGACAAAGGTCTCTTGCATGGACTTCCACAGGCCTCGGTCTTGCGCCGCCTGAATCCAGCGGCTCCCTGCGACTCGTTTGATGTCGTCGGTCCACCTGGTGGGGGGTTTGCCAACACTGCGCTTCCCGGTGCGGGGTCGCCACTCCAGCACCTTAGGACCCCAACGACCATCAGCTCTTCGAACTATGTGCCCCGCCCATTTCCACTTCAGTATCGCGACTCGCTTAGCTATGTCGGTGACTCTGGTTCTCCTACGGATCTCCTCATTTCTGATTCGATCCCGCAGGGACACTCCGAGCATAGCTCTCTCCATCGCCCGCTGAGCGGTCCTGAGCCTACTTATGAGGCCCTTAGCGACCATGTCTCGGATCCGTAAGTCATCACTGGCAACACGCACTGTTCGAAGACTTTAGTCTTCAGGCACTGAGGAATTTTGGACGAGAAGACATCTCGGAGCTTCCCGAACGCTGCCCAGCCGAGTTGGATTCGGCGGTTGATCTCTTTCTCGAAATTGGACCTACCTAGCTGGACTGTGTGTCCCAGGTAAATATACTCGTCGACAATTTCGAGTGCAGAGTTCTCAACAATTACTGGGTGGAGCGGTGCATGAGCATTGGACATGATTTTCGTCTTGCTCATGTTCATTTTCAGGCCCACCTGTTGAGAAACCCTGCTGAGATCGTTGAGCATTGTATTGAGGTCTCTCAGTCTCTGCCATGACTACTATGTCATCGGCAAATCGCAGGTGAGTGATGTACTCGCCGTTTATGTTGATGCCAAGCCCGTTCCAATCCAGAAGCTTAAAGACGTCCTCCAACGCAGCGGTAAAGAGCTTCGGGGAGATAACGTCTCCCTGTCGCACTCCACGCTGCAAGTGGATTGGCCTCGTAGTCTGGTCCTGTATACGTACTGACATTGTGGCGTTTTCATACAAGCACTTCAACACTTGGATATACCGGTAGTCAATCCGGCATCTCTGCAGCGACCTCAACACAGCCCAAGTTTCCACCGAATCGAAGGCTTTCTCATAGTCCACAAACGCTAAGCAAAGTGGCCGGTTATACTCTTCCGTCTTTTGTATAACCTGCCGCAGCGTATGAATGTGATCTATGGTACCAAAGCCTTTTCGGAATCCGGCTTGTTCGGGAGGCTGGAAGTCGTCGAACCTACGAGCGAGACGATTCGTAATGACTCTCGAGAATAACTTATAAACATGACTCAACAACGAGATGGGTCTATAATTCTTCAACAAGGTATTATCACCCTTTTTGAAGAACAGAACCACCACGCTCCTGTGCCATGCTTCCGGCGTTGTGCCCTCGTGGATGACGGAATTGAACAATCGCTGAAAGATCTTAAGTACCGGTTTTGCACCCGCTTTCAGGAGTTCCGCAGTGATTCCGTCATCACCTGGCGCCTTGTTGTCCTTGAGCTGTTTGAGAGCCATTCTAATCTCGTATAGGCTGACGTCCGGGATATCTTCGGTATAGTGTCGGGTCAGTTTGGCTCTGGGATCTTTCGCCAAATCTTCAACAGGTTTTTGTGTCGTGGTATATAACTGTCCATAGAACTTCTCAACCTCTCCCAAGACCTCAGGTCGAGAAGAGACGAGACGGCCGTCATCAGTTTTCAGCCGCGTCAGCTGGCTCTGTCCGATAGACAGATCTCTCGCGAACACTTTTGAGCCTTTGTTCCGCTCAATGGTATCTTTAATACACTTGGTATTAAAGACACGGAGGTCGCGAGTTTGTGCCTTAGAGATCTGCCTATTAATCCGCCGGTAGGCAGCCGCGTCTGCCGATGACTGCAGCCCCATCTCTTGTCTCTCCTTCATTAGCTTGAGAGTATGGTCAGAGAACTTTTCGGTTCTTTTCCTGCGATGGGTCTTAAAGAATTTAGACCCCACAGTATGGACAGTTTCCACGAACCTGTTGTTTAGATCGTCCACAGAAACGCAGTCTGCTAGGCACTCGAATCGGTTCTGCAGTTCGAGTTGGAAGTTTTCGGGATTTTGGATATGAGCACGAGAAGGTCGGAGAGTGGACTTCACCAGTCTGGCCCTTTCCAGCTTTACATTAATATTCAACGTGCCTCTTACCATCCGGTGATCGCTACCGGTTTTCACCCTATTGATCACAGAGACATCATTGAATATATGCCGCTTGGTCGACATAATGAAGTCGATCTCATTTCTCGTGGAACCATCGGGACTCAACCATGTCCATTTTCTGTGTGGCCGCTTCCTGAAGAAGGAGTTCATCATAAAGAGGCCCTCCTTCTCCATGAAGTCGGCCAACATTTGGCCCCTTTGGTTCCTTCGCCCATACCCAAAATGCTCCACTCTCGTCTCTGCAGCGCTTCGTTCGCCCAGCCTTGCATTAAAATCCCCCATTAAAACACTGTAATGAGTGGTAGAGGCGTGTAATGGCTTTTGATATATCCTCATACAGCGCCTCTACCTCCTCGTCAGAATGTGTCGATGTCGGTGCGTAGACCTGTATAACCTTCAGCGAATACCGTTTGGTGATTCTGAGTATAAGGTACGCTACCCTACTCGACACACTCTTGACTTGTACAATGTTGTTGACGAGGGACTTGTGGACGATGAACTTGACACCACCCTGGGACTGTTGATCGCTCTCCCGGTAGTAAAACAAGTTGCCGGAATTGAGGATTATCGAGTCCTCCCCCTCTCTTCGGACTTCAGACAATCCTATAATATTCCAGCGCAACTTGCTCACTGCTTCTTCCAGCTCGATGATCTTTTCGTCGGTCCTCAAAGTGCGTGCGTTATATGTCACCAGGGTCCAGTCGTCGGGGTTGGCAGCGGAATCTCGTCCGGAGATTCTTAGCACCCCCTGCCCCGCCATTACCGTGACCGCTGCCAGGGTCAGGAATAGCGAGGCCGCCGGGAACTAGGGGCCATGGTCTTGTGCAAATATCCATTACAAGGTTCCATTACAATATAAAAATGGAATAAAATTAGTACCTAGAAAAACAATCTTAAAATGAAGTAGGTACCAATGAGTAGGTAATAGGCACAGGCATTTGATTACTGGACAGCGTGAGGCAAACTGGAGCACCTAGAGGTTCCCTTAGGTAGGTAGGTACCTACCTACTTTGGAAGAGAACATAAATATTTCTCCAAAATTACATAATATTATCTCTTTTTATCTACCTACGTATATGAAAACTACTGCTACATTTATAATTATGTAGGTATTCCTTTCTAATTTACGCCAAGCTGAACTTAACTTATATGCTCCTCTGACCTCTCCCTTCCAATTAAGCGGAAAGCTTGTGTTAGGAGTGGGTACGACAATAGTGCATAAACGGGTGGGTCGAACCTACGACCTTTCAGTTCTCATTCTGCACGTTTAGCCGTTGGGCTATTGAGGCTATGTGACGGGCATAAAAGTATAATTACTACCGTAGTAAATGTATTAGGTTTATGGTGACTGGCAGCTACGGAACCCTACACTGCCAGTGGTGCGACATCTTGGCAGTTTTGTAGGTAGATATTGAAATATTCTTACACATAGTTTTTTTAACTGTTTATTATTTTTTCCAGAATTCTACTTTTTTCCCTGTTCTAAGATTATTACTGCCTGATTGTGAACGCGAAAGGAGTGCGTATAATTTGAAAGAAACAAAACTTGGTGTTTTATTAGTAAAAGTATTATCGCTGAATAAACAATCAGGAGATGCCCAAAAGTTGTTAAACTTTCGTTCTGTCCATTCCGCCTCGCATGAAAGCGATTTTGCCAGCGTCGCTTATTACGTTTTGAATACTAGAGCCCAACAAACTAAGCCACAATTAACAGTGGGCGATGTTAATGAAATTTTAGACAAAATTGCCAAGGATGAAGTTGGGAATAAAGGACGTAAGTGTCAATTTAATCAGTAGGTTTAACTACAATAACTACAAATAAGCTGCCACTTTTGATGTATCATGTAAGACACTAGGTAAGTACCTACCTAGTTTAAGCTGATAAATCAGGTGTTAAACCGATTATCACACGTATACAATCAAATATTGGGTGGGTAGGGGAGACCGAGGGGTTTTGAAACAAAGGTGAGTTGAAACAGCAGTGATTTCTCGGAACCTAGAGCCGTTAGCGAACTGGCAAAGTCGCAAATAAACCGCGTCCCGCCACCCGCCCGCGCATCAGTTGTCGTCTGTGACCGTTGGCGCGCATTTACGTAGTTCTGGTTCACACATCGCAAAAATAATGAAAAGTAAGTTTTTAAAGATTTCTTAAGCCTTCTATATTATGGTAATGTGTTTGGATTTTAATTCAGGTTATATACATTTTGAAAGCTTATCAATTAATGATTCAAATGGCAGCACTGATACATCTTATTTCTTAGTGTTTCCTACTTGGTTTTTAATGTTACAAAAATTGGAAGGATTTCTACAGCTGAGGGGATTTGAAACGGACTGTTTCAACTCTCCTCGGTTTTGTTTTGTATGGTTTTTATTATTTGTATATTACGAGGCAAGGCTTATATATTTTTTTGATGATTTTGTTTCAGGATGCCTACTGATTATAAAAGAAAGACGGATAGAGGTTTGGCGAGTGCTGATATATACCAGATCGCTGCAGAAGAAATTTGAGAAACAGAGTCTGCGTGATGCGGCTTCAAGTTTCAGTCAATCATACTTGTCTCTACAGATATATAAAAAATATATACTCGTAATATATCCTTACTAATATTATAAATGCGAAAGTGTGTTTGTTTGTTGGTTTGTCCTTCAATCACGGCTCAACAGGGCTAAGGATCGACGTGATTTTTTGCATGAGTATGCAAAATATTGTATGATTTTATGCTCTATATCCCGGAAAATCAAAGAGTTCCCGAGGGATATTAAAAACTAAATTCACGCGGACGAAGTCGCGGGTACCAGCTAGTAATACATAATTCCTTTTGCCTTTATTGTTGAGCCAAAGAAAAATAGGTGCAATCTCTGGAATGCAAAAACTGGGCTCATGAAGCTAGCACTGGTGGGGAACTTTCTTATGTTTGCCATAACTGCTTGTCATATTGACGTTTTTTATAATATAAGAAACATTTTGTTGATCTGACTGTTATTTTAATTAATGTTACGAATAGGACGTTATGGTACTTTTAACTACTTTAGGAGTTGATTATTTGTATTTGACCTGTAGTTACCTACTTAACTGATATATCAGTACAAAATATTGATGAAAAAATTGTTTCGTAATTGAAAAGCTTTATTTTAATAAATAACTTTAAATTATAACATCATTTTTATTTTACAGCCTTTAATACTTCTCAAAAATCATATGTTTCAACTCTCCTCGGCCCCTGTTTCATCTTACCTCGGTATGAGGGGAGTTGAAACAAGTTGACTTGTTACGGTTAAGTCGTTTTTTCACCACAATATTTAACGCTTACAATTTCTTTAAGTTAGTCATTCGTAAGTGTAAAGAATGACCTATCGATAGGTATTAATATCATACGATTTCTGTCTATAGTATTTGGTGTATGAAACAAAATGTCAAAATTGTTTCAACTGCCCTCGGTCTCCCCTACCTAATAACAGGGACTATCGGCACAACGTTCTCTCAAAAGCATTGTGGAAGCCAATGAATACCTAGAGAATAGAATAGAATAGAAATGTTTTTATTTAAATAAACTTTTTTTACAAGTGCTTTTGAATCGTCGCGCGTCGATGAGTCTACCACTGGTTCGGAATGCCCTTCCTGCCGAGAAGAACCAGCAAGAAACTCAGCGGTATTTTTTTTTTCAAAACAAGTTTACAATACAAAAGATACAATAGATCAGCAGAATCCGCTTTCTGAACCGGTGGTAGATTCATGACGTGTCATAAGAGCCACAGGTTGGCCTACGTGAAATAAATAATTTCGAATTTTTGAATTTTTTTTTGAAAACTATGCAATGTAGGTATGCAGTGTTTCCACAATGAGGGGAAGTTCCACAAAAGCATATCTAATTATAATTCAACACATGTTATGCAGACAGAAATTAGCCCCATTCCGCCGGTAGCACTCGTTCACGAGCATGCGGCATGACCCAGCTCTTGCTTCGCCACCACAGAAATGTTTAAAGAGAGCTTGACATACTTAGGCTACCCATGTTAAGGCATCGAATTGGAACTAGGTAATATTCAAATACTCATTTTAAGACATGAGAAGATTATTCAGTGGTGGTTTTCTTTTTAAAGTTGGTCACCCATCTGGTTACCTACCGATTTGGGTCACTCGACTTATATTGTCGCGACCATCAGTAGGGCTAACATGCGCCCCACGAGAAAATTTTGTCTACTCGTTTACCTACTCGTGAATTTCTTATGGATATCACGAGAAAACGGGTAGACGATTCGATTCGATCGACATCGATTCACGTTTTGTCCATATAAGTAAAACTGTCATTTTGTATGATTGCGATGCGTGCACGACTCCATCCAAAATAACAGTTTTATATGGACAAAATGCGAATCGATTCGCACAGATGATTCCAGTCTTTATTTTCTCGTGACCCGCATGTTAGCCCTACAAGTGTGTATCCCTTCATCATTTTCAATTTCCAAAATTTATTTTAGCTATCTTGGATGAGGCGTTTAGTTACGCGATAACGAAGTTAACACCATTAGAATGCAAATGGTTCCTTCGGATAATATTAAAAGATTTGAAACTCGGCATGAGTTCTTATCGAATACTATCATGTTTCCATCCCGACGCTCCAGAACTACATCGAAGCTGTAGTGATCTTCGTAAGGTAAGAATAAGCAAGCCTTACTAAAAGCCGCCAAAATTTTTGACTGTTTTGAACATAGCCGCGTTTCGATGCGCAGATTGTAAACAATTAGTATTATAAACGCGCACGCGCATTGTACTGTATTGCACAAATTCGTGCTCTTACCGGCCGCTGGATGTTAGATCTCGTCGTATTAATCAGAGCATAAGCAGATTCAAAAGGTTTTCAAAAAACATCTAGAAAATTATAACATCCTGAAGAAACCTATACACTAATTCCTATCAAGAAAGTGCATTTTTACCGGTCGGTAGCGAATATTAGCAAGGATGTTTAAGATGATGGCAATCGCAATAGTTCGGCGACTGTCGACGTGTCATCAGGGCCTAGGATCCTGTATAGCCGTATCACAAAGTAAATGAATTTTCCTCTTGCCCAACCATCCCATAAAGTAAAAACAAAAAAAATTGTGAGCCGTCGTGGGACGCCTGGCAGATGTGAAACATCGACATTATTTTGTAAAAGTACGAGCAGAAAAGAACAGATTGTGATAGGAACTAAAAACTAAATGTCACTAAGTATACATATAATAATACTACTAATACCACTACCACTACCCCTACCCCTACCCCTACCCCTACCCCTACCCCTATCCCTACCCCTACCCGTACCTGTACCCCTACCCCGACCCATACCCCGACCCCGACCTCGACCCCGACCCCGACCCCGACCCCTACCCCTACCCCTACCACTACCCCTACCCCTACCCCTACCACTACCACTACCACTACCACTACCACTACCACTACTACTACTACTACTAAACAGATTGTGATAGGAACTAAATATGTCACTATAAGTACGTCAGTATTATAAGGTCTGTGCTATAAGTATACATATAACATCGCATGCCGTGGCGAGGCGTCGCCACGCGAGAAATCTGTTTTACGTGCCGCTATAGATGTTTCACATCAAAAATTCTGAGCCGTCGCGAGACGCCTGGCAGATATGAAACATCGGAATTATTTTGTACAGGTATTATCGAGCTTAGTACACACTAACCTATACACACATAAATGCACACTCTAATTATTATAATTTGCTTCCTTTGCAAGGGGCTGCTCACTTTCACTTTCTAAATTATCACTATCAGACTTATTTTATTGTAAAACTTATTTCTTTTAAGTAAGACACATTTTACGAGTACGATAGTAAACAACATTGTTTCGTACTACATACATACATATACTACTACATACATAGCATTGGCGTGACGACGCGTCGCAGCGCCAACAGTCGGTCTGACCCGCCGCTGATGATAGATGTTTCACATCAAAAATTAATCAACTATTAACTCTAGGTTTGTGAAGATCTGGAAGACGGCGACACCCGGCCATTGGAGCTCGGCGTGCAGTTGTTTTTCGCTGTGCGGCCGATGCTGTCAGAGCGTATGGATGTGACAAATATTCATCTCTCGCCTAATAAAAACTACCTGGTTGAAGATAAATTTGATGGGGAGAGATTCCAGGCAAGTTATATTTTCTTGGTATTTTCTTTAGGTCGCCCAACTCCAACTCGAAAACATGTTGCTTTGGCCAGCCAATAGCGGAATGAAAGTGTAGTCAAATGTCCGCATTAGAAGTTAAAACAGGCCGTTTCATTCTTTGGTTTGCTTGTCATGGTTTTCGAGTGTCATTTTCTATGCCCTTTCACTTCTGAGTTCAATTTCTTTAATTCATTCCTTTTCTAGCGTTTTTTTAGTGCCTAATTTTGTGCACAACTATACAAATGTTACATACTTACCTACGTGTGGATACTTTATATTCTTGCGTATCTAAGTAGACAATTATCATTAATACTTATAATTATTTTGTTCCTTAAACATAGATACATATGGAAAACAACAACTTCGAATATTTTTCGAGGAAGGGTTTCGCTTATTCGAAGAAATATGGCAAAACTTTTGAATCTGGTATGTTAACGCCAGATTTGAAGACTTGCTTTTCTTCTAATACCCACAATTTTATACTTGACGGTGAAATGATGGGTTGGCATAAAGAAAACCAATGTTTTGGTTCTAAAGGTACATACTTATTTATTTTACCACATAATATTATACCTAAATATGTATCTAGCAAATACTGAAACTATGCTAAGCTTTTTTTTCAAAAATATATTTTAATAATAATACTTACCTAAATGTTTTAGAGCTCGGCGCTATTTAAAACTATCTCCTGCAGCTCGGGTGTATATTTCAATTTTCTTGAAAATAGTCTTTTATAGACACGCAAAATTGTCAAATAGATTTTAGGTAGGTAAGGTTAGTTGGTTGGTTCGTGTAACATGATCACGATCATATTTGATCTACTGCCGGCGTAACGCCCTATTGCTTTGCGAACTTTGCAACTAATATAGTCTTACTTGTAGTTTGTATCTAATATAGTCTGCTTAACCAAATAATATTGTCTCTAGAATTTATTATTATTATTTATTTTAGGAATGTCATACGATATAAAGAAGATAACGGAACATTCCTCATACCGCGCGTGTTACTGCGTGTTCGACATTCTGTATTACAACGGACAGTCGCTGGTGGGCGGCCCGGACAAGGGAGGCCTGCCGCTCCGAGAGAGGCTCAAGATACTGGACACTCTGTTCACGGACGTGCCCGGAGTCATACAGCACAGCAAACGAGAAACAGTCAAAGATGTGTAAGTGTATTAAGGGTAGGTATGGTGCACTCCACCATCGTTGAAGCAAAATGGTAGATTAACCTATAATTAGGTACCTATAGTATCCTGTACAGACCCAGTAAAAATACAGTCTTAAATTTTCTAATACAGTCTTAAAATTTCTTTGTTCACGTCTCGATGAACTACTATGTCGCTAACTTTCTACGGATCTCCTCGTTTATGATTTGATCTCCCATTGATACTCCGAGTATAGCTCTCTCTCTATCGCCCGCTGTATCCCTGAGCTTTCTTATAAGGAAAAACATATTCGTACATACTCCACTGTTAACGAGATTCTTGTTGTAGGTCGCAAGTCGTGAATGCCCTAAATAGGGCTATAGACAACCAAGACGAGGGCGTGGTGCTGAAGGAAGTCGACTCCTACTATATCCCGGCCCAGCGCAATGCCGGCTGGTTCAAGATTAAACCAGAGGTAGTTATAGTACCTAGAACTAGTGGTACGCCCCTAACCTCGAAGCCGAAGACCTCGCGGTATTCCATAATTCCCATATAGTTTTAACTGTATGGTAAAACAGTTATTAATTATTGTACTTACCTATGTAAAACTTATTCTTTTTATTAAGCTTTTTATTAAATGAATAAAATGCAATTAATAATGAATATAGATTTTTTGTATAAAAATCCAAACTCGGTTTTCTTACATGTATTTCTTAGCTTTATTTAAAATAATTAAATTGATATTATTATATTATATCGATACATGACGGCCAAAATTGACTCATACTTATACCTCACAGAGACACATTGTACCCTGTACCCACTACCCACTGCGTTTAGGCAATGGATTGTTTATCTGGGTAGGTATAAAGACAGCTTGTTGTTTCCAGTACACAGAAGGAACTATGACAGACTTGGATCTGGTGATAATCGGGGCCGATGAAGCGGAGAACAAGAGGCAGGGCCGCGCTAAGACCTTCTATGTGGCCTGCGCTGATGTCGACTCAGGTATGTCATCAAATTGTAGCAATGCGAAGAATCTCTGCTCATACATTTTGTTTTAACCGTAGGACACTATTACCATCGCTCGCTATAGTTCCACGAAAGGGAAAGTTTTCTGACAGGCTTATTTGAACAGGCTTAGTTCATTTTATTTTTCTTCTTGCCACGATAAATGACTAGTAACTACTAAGACGACCCTTAGATCAACGGGGACAATGGGAAGATAAAAAAAAAATAATTACAGCTGTCCCATTAATGGGGACGACGGGACTAATTGCTGTTGCACGTTAATGTGGACACGGTCAATGGCTCGAAACGGGACAAATCTATATATATATATAGCAAGAAAAAGTTAGAATTATTTTGCTATAATCCGCCAACAGAAAAAAATCTGTATAGTCAAACATGCAATTACAAGCTAAGCACCGCTCACCTTCCCAGCCAAGCAAGAAAGCCAAGTTCCCAAGCAAGCAATGCCACCAACACTCACATGCACCACCACACAAGACTTTTACACTACTCTCGACGCACGTTTCGCCCCGACACCGGAGCATCCTCAGGAGATGTCGACTTTACAATGCTGTATTGTCTAATCAAAAAATCAAGTCAACGGATTGACTTGATTTTTTGCATGGGTATAGTTGAGGACCCGGAGAGTGACATTGGCCTGGAGAGTGGAGTGGCATAGTTTTATCCCGGAAAATCAAAAAGTTCCCGAGGGAATTTAAAACCTAAATCTACGCGGACGAAGTCGGTTGCATCAGCTATTTTTTAATAATTTTATACAAATCCCGCTGTTTAGGGACATTAAAGGGGACAGCGGCATTTGTATAAAATTATTCCTTCTTCACCTTTCTAATAATTTGCAGCGGGCCTCAAGATGCGCTACTAACTAAGCTAACACAAATGTCAGGGGCGACTTAATATACACTTTTCTTTTTCCGTGTGGGTTACGAAGGCTGTTGTTATCAGGCGAGGCGCGGCGGTGGGTGTGCGTGGGCCACGTGTCGAGCGGGCTCACCCACCAGGAGAAGGAGCGGCTGTGCGCGCTGCTGGAGCCGCACTGGCTCGCCGCCAAGGTTGCGCCGCCGCCGCCCTGCTTGCACTTCGGCAAGAAAAAACCAGACTTCTGGCTCCTGCCCGAGCATTCCATTGTCTTGCAGGTAATTAAACCGATGTGACGAGTTGAATTATTGGAACGTAAGTTCCTTATCGCGCGGTGCGGAAGGGGGCTAGACGGAAAAAAATTAAGGAACCGACACTCGACACATTTTTGAAACCGACACTTTTTTGTTGAATGTGAATTTTCGACTCGCTCGACAGACTGAATTTTCTATTTTCAATTTTATTTTAAATAATTGGAATAAAACATGTGGAATTTTTCCCTAATTTTTTATAACTTATGAGTTATAAAAAATTAGGGAAAGGTTCCACATGTAGAAATTATTTAAAATAAAATTGAAAATAGAAAATAGAAAATTCAGTCTGTCGAGCTGTGATTCGAACCATCGACTTGAACTGTTAAGCGACTGCCGGAGCAACTAGACCCAATGACCCAATGACCAACTACGGAGACCCAATGTTGTACCGCGAAAATACCGAACACAATGTAATCGAAAGGAACTACGTTCCATCCGGGTGTCCCTTGACACCTCTCAAGTTTTTTCTGACTCGAGTTTGTATGGCTACTGAATCGAGTCACAACCCCAGTTGACTAGTCGATGCCTAGCGCTAATGCAACCGAGTAAGGCAAGGCACTGCCACCGAGTTGACTCGAGGTGCGAGTTGCGACTCGTCGCACCTTGAGTTGACTCAGTGTCGATGCGATTGCGAGATGCGACTCGCGTGAATAGGTACGCTGTAGATCTTGGACCGAGTTGATTCGAGTTGTTAAAAACTGAACTCGAGTTTACTCGTTTAAGGCGCGCTTGCAGAAACGTCGAGTTATCCTTTTAACCCAGAGATAGCAGCTAACTCTGGGTTAAAAGGACAGGTTTTACAGATTTCGTATAAAGCTTCTGTCAAAATTACAAATTTATTCCTGGGTTAACTAAATCGGCGTCTCTACAAGTGGGCCTAAGATTTGATTCGAGTTAGTCGAGTCAAATAACTCGACTAGCACATGGCTAGCTGGTGCTATTTATCGGTTGTAATAGTGTAATGTCAGGTGCGCGCCACGGAGCTGGTGCGCAGCGCGGAGTGCGGCGCGCGCTACACGCTGCGCTTCCCGCGCGTCGAGCGCGTGCGCGACGACAAGCCCGTCGGTGACGTCATGACGCTGCAGCACTTCGAACAACTCGTGTCCGTGAGTTATTGATGTACTACTTTACTAAGGATGCAGCATAAGCGTCAAAAACGGCACGGTTAACGTGCTATTATTTAGCAAATAGTAGCTCCTTTGAGATCAGTCTTGCGTTATTCCTCAAGCTAATAACATGCCGTCGGTCTTCGTGAAAAAGTTCAAAAACAGTCCAAATTATGTTAAAAATAACATGGAATATCATATTGTCGGTAAAAAAATATTTTGTTTACATTTATGTTCCAGTAGATATATGAACAATAGAATTGCGAAATCATGCTTATATTAATAATCATGAAGATAACAACAATATTTCTGCGGTGCAGCTATCACATTCACATATCATCATCATCATCAGCAACCCATCAACGGCTCACTACTGAGCGCAGGTCTCCTCTCAGAGAAGGGTTATAGGCCATAGTCCACCACGCTGGCCCAGTGCGAATTGGTGGACTTCACACACCTTCGAGAACATTATGAAGAACTCTCAGGTGTGCCAGGTTTCCTCACGATGTTTTCCTTCACCGTTGAAGCAAGTGATAGTTAATTGCTTAAACGCACTTGACTCCGAAAAATCAGAGGTGCGTACCCGGGATCGAACCTGCGACCCCCCGAATAGGAGACCATGTTCCTAACCACTAGGCTATCACTGCTTCCGCTTCTGCATTCACATATATGATATACCGCGCAAGAAAGAGAACGCGATATAGGCATGTCCAACGTAGTCGTAACTCCTAGTTCCATGGGCATGTCGAACCACGTTTGAGCAACATTGATGCAAAACGTCGAACATGTCGCACATCTAATACAAAACTGAACCTTAAAAATCCAGTCATATGGTTGGTTTTTGTGACCCGGTTGGTGTCTGTGTAATTTTATATATTATAGATGCGTTTGTATATTATGTGATTACATGGACAGTTTTGGCGTAAGTATTTGTAGTTGATGCTGAATCTTTAGATAAATCGATGGCGTGAGTAGACTACAGGGTTCACGTTAAACCGGCGATCTGGACGGTCAATGCGGGGACGATGTCCACTGACTCCAGAGCTTTTCCTACCTGACGCCAAAAATGTTTAGGGAAAACATATTAGATGTTTTGTTTTTCTGGGTAGTACCAGTTTAAATATGTTTAGATCATCAAAACAAGTTCAGTCCTTTTCGAAGAATATGATAAGTGCCTATGATAGAAACAACAAGCTATTATTTTGGAAAAATGTAACTGACTTCAATATACCGAAATTAAGAATAACTGAAAAGGGAAAAGGGTCCATATCTTGAAAACTACTGAACCGATTTTGATCTGTTGAAGTTGAATTAATTAGTTGCGGAGAAATGCGTGAACAAAAATAAGTATGTTTGTTCACGCATTTCTCCGCACCAAGCAAATATATAACATTTTATAGGTGTATGTATGTACATACACCTATAAAATGTTGTATATTTGTTTGGAAGTCCTAATAGATTATCATACCTATGTGAATATTTTGCATTTCCAATAATATTACATCTTCGACCACGGAATACATATTACATAAAATACATAGGTACGACGTACGTGTCGAATTGATAACCTCCTTTTTTTATGTCGGTTAAAAATAGAGTTGCAAGTTGGGACAAGTACTTGTGTTAGAGTCAAAATAAACAATACTTTTTCAAACTATTCCTAATATCTACACAATTATCTCTAGACAAGAAGCCCAGTCGTCAAACTGAGCACAAAGCGCATAAGCGAGTCTACGATCGAGCCAAAAGAAAGGAAGATGCACAGGTTATCGAAGGCGCTGCAAGTGCCCGATAAATTCCGCACCAAGCTGAGCGGCGACGTGGCGGTGACCTCCGGGGCGCTCCGCGGGCGAGAGCTGTGCGTGCTGTCGGACGACGAAGACTGCCCGAAAGCGGAGCTGGTGCGGGTCATACAGTCGCACGACGGGAAGCATGTGGAAAATAGCGGTGAGTTTTGTTGAGAGTTGGTTTATTGATTTGTCCTTCAGTCACGCCGCAACAGAGCTACGGATCGACGTGATTCTTTGCATGGGCATAGTTGAGGACCTGGAAAGTGATTAGTGCTCGTTTTCACCAGCCATACTTAAATCTTCCTCCAAGTTAGAGTCTCTTTATGTAGGTAGCCCCTAAATACAATCCCTTACCCAATATCATTTCCACCTGTAAAGGTTCGTGGAAATGAAATTGACAGACAGCGTCACCTAACTTAGCTTAGATAGCGGGTAAAAGTTAGGGAACGTTAAAATTGGCCATAAGGTTACTTTTTATCCCGGAAAATCAAAGTTCCCAGGAGCTTTTTAAAAAGCTACCTACTAGTAGAAAGTAAAATGCGCGAGTGTCGTGGAACACTCGGCTGGAACGAAGTTCAGAATCAACTCCATCTCTCGCGACATGTTACAACCGTCTCGTAAAAAAAACAGACATTAAGGGGACGCTGTACACTCGACCGAAGTTGCCGGCGCACGTGGGTAACCGGCTTGCTATTTCACCTAACATTGTGTGAGAAAGAGATAGACTCAGTGTAGCGAGTGCATGCGCGCATACTTCCATGCTACCGTCCCGCTCCCGCTCCGTTTCGAGTGAGAGGCGCGATAATCTACACCGAAATCAAGCGCGCGAAAAGGGTTGAACAGTCGTTTGGGAAAAGTGTTTTTGAGAAAAAACTACTAAATGTATGTTTACAAAGTAAAGTTATTTGAACTGATGAATAAATAAACTATGTCTAAAGATAATTTTTTTGGCATTTTCATACTCCTAATGTTATTTATTTGCGCCCAAAGTTGACATAAATTTAGTGTGAAAATGACGATCTTTCGAGGCTCGTAACTTTATAACGAATATTTTTTTCAATATTTTATATATCAATAAACCTAGATAATGATGAGGCAAATCGACATAATACTTAGTTTTGAGCGTACAATATCGAATAATGTAGTAATCACTCATCTACGTTTGTATGAAGAAGGTACTGGCTTGAGTCCCCTTAAAGCAAGTTCAAGCAAGTTCATGCTGCCCACAATAGATGGCGTTAGTAAATCTTGCCGAAAATGTTTTGTTCGGAATTTCTCTTCTATACAACTTCGTTCCCAAAATTTAAAAAGAACAAAGACATGATCTGAAGTCAGGATTCGAATCCCCGAACCGGTAGTTTCACTTCTTTTTACCGCGGCGCCATCAAAGCATTGATGGAACGTGTAGGTATAATAAGCGCAGGCAACAAGGGCCGTGACGGAAAAATTGTTACGCCTAGCAACAAGGGTCGTGACAGAAAATTATTACTAGCCCCCATCCGCCAAACCGTCCGAAAAGGAACTTCGTTCCAAAAAGTACAGGGTACAGATTTCCGCAGGGCCGAACACCTGGTGTTGCGTGGCTGGGAACATCACTGTCAAAATCCGCAATCTGATAACACTGCGAAGTGAAGACATCATCACGACCGCTTGGCTGCGCGCGCTGCCCGCCTCAGAGACGTTGTGCTCCCTCTCTCCGCTAGACATGCTGTCTATAAAGGATGAGACGAGGTTGACCTTATGTTTGGACTACGACACTTTCGGGGACAGTTACAAGGAGCAAATAGACGAGACCACGCTGAGGAAATGTTTCACCAAAATGGATGCGGTAAGTTGTTTTTTTGTACCTACCTCCTAAAAAGAAAAAGTTTAAAAACTGAAGGTACTACGGAAAATTTGATGTACTTAACGTCGGTCATATTAATTTTGGTGTTGATTTCACCAACTAACGTCGAGTGACGTTTATCCGAGAGATAAATTGTGCGTTCTGACAGTTGTTATATTGAAAACTCTGTCAAAATATATTGACTCCGGGAAAGACTTATTTTACGTTGGTGAAATCGACCCTTATATACACATACACCTACTTCCTACTCTATATATATAAAAGAAAGTGGTGTTAGTTACACTATTTATAACTCAAGAACGGATGAACCGATTTGGCTGAAAATTGGTGGAGAGGTAGCTTAGGACCAGGAGACGGACATAGGATACTTTTTATCCCGTTCGACCGCGTTTCCGTCAAGTCACTATAAAACGTGGTATAACAAAAACGCACCTGACATGGAATAACAAAACGCAAATGACAGTGGAATAACAAAACGTAAATGACAGTGGAATAACAAAACGTAAATGACAGTGGAATAACAAAACGTAAATGACAGCTAAACGTAATTTTGTCTTTGGTTAAGTATGGTAAAAAATTTGACAATTATAAAAAGTGTTATAATAAAGCATTACTGATATTATAAATGCGAAAGTGTGTTTGTTTGTTGGTTTGTCCTTCAATCACGTCGCAACAGAACAGCGGATTGATGCGATTTTTTTGCATGGGTATAGTAATGGATGTAGTAGTGGTTCCTCAGACCGGGAGAGCTACTTTTTATCTCTGATAATGAAAGAGTCCCCGCGGGATTTTTAAAAACTAAATCCATGCGGACGAAGTCGCGGGCATCAGCTAGTTAGTGATAAAATCATAACCAATCCTTTTAAAATCGATCGAATCTTTACGATTTGCTTGTTTTTCTTCTTGTTCGTCAACCGATATCCGTCCACTGCTGGACAAAGCTGGAAATAGGGGTCTTGTAGGGACCCCCACAAGTCTGGGTCTTGCGCCGCTCGATCTCTTCCATCATCCATGCTAAGGATCTTCTCATTTTTGATTCGATCACTAACGTTATCTGTACTATCGGGTTTTCAAAATTATTTAAATGACTTCTGCTGGATCAAACCTAGGACACCCCCAATGACTTGTAAAACAGCAGCTCAGTTGGTAGATATATCGGAATTGTATTTATTGTTCCAGGAACTGCCAATATATTTAATGACCAGAGAAATGTTAAGCCTAGACAGGCAGCTGTTTGGCGCAAATAACCCGTTCTCTTTCTTACGAGGTTGTTTCATACATGTAGTGGATAACTCCCTGTACGCAACATTAGCACGTGCATACGGGGCTAAGGGCGTGGACACACCCCATTCGGCCACTCATGTGATCCTGCCTGAGAGGACCAAGCCAGAAGATTTACGGGCTTTCAATATAAATTCCAATGCGAAAATAGTGACTGAAGGCTGGTTAAAAGAGTGTTTCAAAGAAAAAGCAAGGATTTCGGAAGCAGAGTATTTATTGTGATATTTAGTATATAAGTGTATCATTTATTTTAAAAAGATATAAATAATAAAGATAAAGATTAATGGTTGAATTAATAATGAATTTTAATTATGACATGAAAACTTTATTATTTTAAGAATGAAATATAAAAATATTTAATTACTTGTAAAGAGTTTTATTTGTCGGTTTATCTTTCAACCACGCAGTATAACGGAGCAACGGGTCGACGATATATTTGCATGGATATAGAAAAAGATCTAGAGAGTGATATAGGGTAGGTACTTATTGTACAGCGAAACAAAAAAGAGTTCCTGCAGGATTTTTATGCAACACGCAGTCGTTGTCGCGAGTAAAAGCTAGTAAATAAATAAAATCTAAGCCTCGGTAGCCCAACGGTTAAAGGTACGGAATGAAAACTGAAAGGTCGTAGGTTCGAGCCCCACCCGTTGCAGTATTGTCATACCCACTAACACTAGCTTTCCGCTGATTTGGAGGGGAGAGGAGAATATTATTATCCAAGTTCAGCAGCTTGATTATAGATACCTAGAATATTAGCAAGAAAAGATTAGAATTATTTTGCTATAATATACCTAATCATGAACTTCCGCAAAGTAAAGCTTGCTTCTATCCAATACACCTAATATTATTAAAAAACAGTCTCTCTCAGTCTCAGTCTCAGTCTCTATCAGTGTCTCTCCCTTTACTCTTATTAAAATAATTATCATGCTTAAGTAGTTGGACGTATATTTTAACCACATCGAGCGTAGTACCTAGGTAATTGAGAACGGTAAAATTAAAACGAACAAGGGTGTTGAAGATCAAACGCGCTCGGCCGCGAAATGAATGAGAATCGCGCGCATCGAGCTTACAACAATGCACGCAGCTGTGTATGAACAGATTTGAAGCAATCCGTACTGCATGCAGTAGATGATGCTCCATGAACAAACAATTATGCACACAAGTGGGATATTGTTCCTTGTGTTTATATTGCTTTATTCTCCTATCAAAGAAACTAATACCTATCTAAGTATGAAGATACTTATATCAACGTTTTCATGTTGGCAATCATTAGGGCGATTTCAACTTTTGAGACCGCTGCTCTAAATAGTGATTTTGTGCTCTTTCCGAACCACTGGCGCAAGTTTTTAAGCCAAGATATCCTTCTGCGGCCAGGCCTCCTTCTGCCTGCCACTTTCCCCTGCATGATAAGTTGAAAGAGTTCATATTTCTTGGTGTTACGCATCACGTGCCCAAAATATTCTAATTTCCTCCTTTATATGGTTGTTAGTATCTCTGTAACCTTCCCTAAACTATGGACCATAATTATGAACTGGTTATCGCCTTTACTTTACTTTAGGGTAAATATATCACTTGCTTTAACAGTGACGGAAACTATCGTGAGCAAACATGCTTATGAGTTTTCCATAATGTACCTACCAGAAAATGTGTGAAGTGTGTCAATCTGCATTTGGATAGCGTGGTGGACTATTTCCTAAAACCTCATTTAATAAAAACCGGTCAAGTGCGAGTCGGACTCACACACGTAGGGTTCTGTACCATCGTAACAGCGATTGCAAAAAAAAAACGTTTCTGGTACCTATCGAGACCCTCTTCAATTTTTTTATTACTTGTTATAGCGGTAATAGAAATAAATATTCTGTGAAAATTTCAAGTAGGCTTCTGCCTACCTATTACGGTTCATGCGCACTAACAGGCGGACGGACGGATAGCGGATAGGTACCTAATAGCACAGAGTAAGGAACCTTATAATGTGGTAAATAGGGCCGTTCGCGTTGACACTCTTTGGGTACGGAACGGGCCGTCTTAGCCGGGGGTGCAAGGGGTGCGTGGCACCCGGGCGCAAGGACCAAAGGAGGCGCAGGCGGATCGCCCTTTATACCTACATATACCATGCGAAGTCCATGTTTAGGTAGGTAGCACCCCTGCATCATCAGGGTTGAAGAGTTCGAACCAGAAATTTTTATGAAAGCATCTCGCAAACATTCTCTATCGATTCAAAAAAATCTCACAAATCGGTCCAGAAATCTTGGAAAAATCGGTGTACCTACATAAATAGGAAAACAAATAGTTAGGTACATTCGCGCCGCGCAGAACCTCCTCCCCTGTTTGAAATTGATTAGAAAGTACCAAACATTATTTTAGGTAAATTATTTTGTTGACAATAGGGGCGCAGACTGTATTTCGCACCCCGGCGCGGCGTCCTCTATGGTTAAGACGGCCCTGTACGGAACTCTAAAACAATTATTCAGGAATTTCCGTCACTTCATCAGTTAAAATAAATTCTTAATAAGTCATAATGCATGACTTGAGGAAGGCTGATCTAGAGCTTTATTTACGGTGCAACTTGTAGGTAACGTGACGACGACGCCTTATACCGCGAACGTCGTCGGGTTTTACCGTAAATAATAACGAACAAGCTAGGCTTTCAATTTGTCTTACGCGATGTTATTTTCGTAAGCTTATAGTTACAGGGTAAATTGAAAATGAAACCAAACGCTGGACAGAGGTCAGTGTAACCGGAGAGGTAATTGGCAATCGTCACCCGCCACTCGAGATCTATCGAAGCTATCGCTTTACATCGATACTGGTGATGATACTAAATTGTAATTTCTTTCATTGGAATTCGAATGAGTTACAATAGTCTTATTAAATCCATACCTAGGTACATCAAGTGTCAAAAAGATTTTCTTTTTCCTACCTACCTACATGTGGTTACAGTTCAGTCTTCGATCACGGGAAAAAAGGTTTCAGTAGGTATTCGATCCTCTAGCCAATATTGGATCGAATAGGTACTAGAGTCTAGTGCATATATCTATCTAGGTACCCACTTAGTACCTCTACCTCTACGTACGCTTACCCACTTTCTAATCCCATAATATCCTATTATTTAGGTAGGTATAGGTCCCTACCTACTTTTCGGTTTCTATACATGTAAAAATTGAGTTTTTCACATTTCACAATAAAGCAACATGTAGAAATAGGTATTACAAGCGGTACCTTAACATAGGTACCATTTATTTGATAAACAATACGATCAAAATTCAAAAAGTATCAGTTTTCCTAATAAAAACATGTGAGAAGTTAGCCGGCGCGTAACGACGCTGCCGCCCCTAACACAACCGACCAATAGAAAAGCTCCTTGGGCGGAGCTCTCGCACCCGATGTTGGAGTTTGAGAGCAAATACACTGAATCTAATCTCTGAAAAGATATTTCAGCGGGAACACGCGGCGCAGTCGACAGAACTTAATAACATCTTTAGACCTATTAAATAAAGAGAAAAGCTTCTCTACCTTTTGAAAGTTGTGTGAAATGTTTCCTCAGCTTCTATATTCGGACACTCGTGTTGTTATAGACGAGTAATTTGCAGTGTAGTGAAACAATATAAAATATTTGTCCAATAAACGAGTAGACATGCAAAGTGAGGGCAACTGCAGTGAGCGTGAGACCGGGGCTCGGAAAGCTCTCCGCACCCCGAAGTGTGCGAGGTGCCGCAACCACGGCGTGATCTCCTGCTTGAAGGGGCACAAGAGGCTGTGCCGGTGGCGAGACTGCCGGTGTCCGGGGTGTCTGCTGGTGCTCGAGAGACAGCGCGTGATGGCCGCTCAGGTAAGTCTCAACTCTCATTCATATCCCCCAACTTCTGGGCACAGCTCCCCTCTTGAAGTCATCAGAGATGTTGACTCCACAATGCGATTGCAAATTTTTGTGGAGTCAACATCTCATGATGCTCCGGTATCGGAGCGAAACGTAAGTCGAGTGCTAAAGGATTTAGGTATTCTGTTTGACGGATAGCAAAAGAATATTAATTTTTCTTTTATTATCATGGAATTCCGCAAAGTAACGCCTGATTCTATTCAAGACTTTTTACACCCATGAGAACATTTTGGAAAAGTCTCAGGCATGCTGGTTTCCTTGCGATGTTTTTCTTCACCGGCTAGTAATTAGGTTTTTTTTTAAATTATCAACATTATTAATTTCAAGTAGGCTAACCATAGACATAGATATTTACTACCTACCGTAAGAGGCTAACTTGTGGCTCTTATGATTCGGAAAATAAATGCTGAAAAGATCCGGTATGAAACTCAACAGTCGCTATTTTCAAAATAAAAAGCTTACTTAAAATACTTAATGTTTTTTGGATAAGTATTTAGAATTAGGTAGTATCTACTTACTTAAATAGTTATTAACTCTTCAATTAAATTTAACACTTAACCGAAACTGGGAAGGTATGAACACTGACGTAGGTAGGTACCTATGCAACACACTTAGCATTTGCTTATTTTTAGTGGGCAAGTTAACATTAGCTTAACCATTCATTAAATTACATTAGTCATCAATTAAGTATAATACAGATACCAAGAATGTACTCTGGTGAAGCTGAGAATAAACTTTTAAAATCTAATACTAAGTAAATCCGATTAACTAAGTAGCGCTAGCTAGAGGAGCAATAGAGTAAAAAGCAGTGATAGCCTAGTGGTTAGTACTGCGGTCACCTATTCGGGGGGTCGCAGGTTCGATCCCGGGCACGAACCCCTAGCATGTTTAAGAAATTAAATATTACAAGCTTCAACGGTGAAGGAAGACATCGTGAGGAAACCTGCACACCTGCAGAGAGTTTTTCATAATGTTCTCAAAGGTTTCACACACCTTTGCCTTCGGTCCACCAATTCGCTTTGGCCTCTGGCTTATAACCCTTCTCTGAGAGGAGACCTGTGCTCAGTAGTGTGCCGTTGATGGGTGGCTGATGATGATGATGACGAGGTAGGAGTAGTATTGAGTGCGACAGTAAAATGTGGTTTCCCCCAGGTAGCCCTGCGGCGGCAGCAGAGCGCGGGCGGGCAGGTGCGCGACGGCGAGGCGGCCGCGCTGGCGGCGCGCAAGCGAGCCTACCGCGCGCGCCTCCGCAGCGTGCAGGTGTCGCGCCACCACGCCGCCCCCGACACTGCCTCTTACGGTAACACCACATACACCACCCTCTGTGCCACTGATGACCACACTAGGCATGCCCTCAGGGCCCCCTTTACCAATAAAAGCTTACAGAAAGCAATCAGAAATGAGGAGATCCGTAGGAAAACCAGTCACCGAAATAGTTCAGCGAGTCGCGAAACTGAAGTGGAAATGAGCGGGGCACATAATTCGAAGAGCTGATGGTCGTCGGGGTTCAAAGGTGCTGGAGTGGCCACCCCGCACCGGGAAGCGCAGTGTTGGCAGACCCCCCACTAGGTGGACCAACGACATCAAACGAGTCACAGGGAGCCGCTGGATTCAGGTGGCGCAAGTCCGAAGCTTGTGGAAGTCTAGAGACCTTTGTCCAGCACTGGACGTCTATAGGTTGATAAAGAAGAAGAAGAGAAATAAGCTTTGAAGCCTCAATAGTCCAACGGCTCGAACCCCACCCGTTGCACTATTGTAGTTCCTCAAGCTTTCCGCTTATTTGGAGGGGATAGGAAGATATTAGTCAACTTCAGCTTGGATATCTTTTATTAAAAAAAAATTGGTTGTCTGTAAAGTCGGTTTACGGACGATAGTTTTACGTGATAACGTCATAAAGAAACATTGATGACTGGCGGGCGGTGGCGGGCGTAAAAAGTAGCCTATGTCACTCTCCGGCCCATAAACTATCTCTATGCAAAAACTCGCGGCAATCCGTTGCTCTGTTGCTGCGTGATTGAAGGACAAACCAACAAACACACTTTCGCATTTATAATACATAAGTATTGTTAGTAGGGATAGTAGGGAAGCGAAACTCACTTTCGCAGCGAAAGTGTGCTATTGATGGTTTATTCTTTCATGCCGCAACAAAACTACCGATTGACGTGATTTTTTCCGAAAAAACAAACGGTTCATTAGGTACCATTAGTACCACGGAATAAATATTATTCAAATCAGTGATTAGTACCTATAGTGCCGTTGCCGTTGAACTAGTCATGCCCATTTTCACCAACGTTCCCTAAATAGGTACGGGCTACCTAAGCTGTTAGGTGACCCTTTCTGTCAATTTCGTTTTCACGAACCTTTAGAGAACACAACGGTGGTAACTGGTAATGACATTGGGTAAGGGATTGTATTTAGTGGCTACCTACGTATTCTATTCTATTCTATTCTTCCCTGTGGTAGAGACTCAGAAGAACCTATGAATCCCAATTGGCGCTTACATCAGATAAAGATTTAGGCATTTTGATTTTTTTTTAATATGAACTAACGTGCTTCTTGGCAAGGCAGTGCGGTCAATGTATGAATCGCTCAATTATAGTAGTTACATAGGTTTTTCATTGGTTATAGGCTGGTGAAGACAAAAAGAAATAGAGCTATTGTCAGATGAGTTTAGGGCCTAATTAATTACTTAGTTCGAGGGCTTCTGGAAGAAATGTATTCCTTAGAGATTAGCTGTTCTTTTATTATTTTTGGTATAGAATAAATAAATAGTTTTTTAAACATCAAGCAGATAAAACAAAGATTAACCGCAAGATAATAATGTCCGATTAGCCTCTAGTCTCTCTCTACTACTGCACTCAGCGTCTTGTTATTGTTGTAAACGAGTAGACGCTGTCGTCTGTTTCGTTTCTCTCCCAGAAATGCCTCGTGCGAATTAGCTGAACAAACATTTACTTTAGAACATTTGATCTTGTTAAGTTGTATTTTGAAAAGATGCATTCGTCAACGCTTAGACATAACTCGTTGATATCTCAAAACAAAGACAATTTCGAAACGTTTTATAAATAATGTTAGTCACTTTGTGTGTTTAGCGACTTAAAACTCATTCAAAGGAATTAAATTTTACTAACACGGCTCAGAATTCCGTCTACCTCGTAATGTATGTGTGATGTTAAAGTGGTAAGATTCTTTAATGTAAAGAGATACTCTTCAAATTGTCTTCAAACAATTAAAAATAGAGCACCGCAGTAATAAAGAGTGAGCGACGCTTCTAAATGTCCCCGCCTCATTATAGAACAAAAGCTGTCATTCAAGACTCGGCAACATTTCACTGTCTATTAAAAAAAGCTGAATATCTTTTGACTATTTTTATGGGCACTAAAAAATTGGAAGATTGTTTTACAAAAAAACGCGGAGGCGGCTCTTTGTCGGAGTGTCGCGTTACTTACGACTGTTGTCTGTAAACACGTCTTTCCGCTGCGTGAATGATAGCTCAGCGGGTGCCAACAGAGATCTTTTCAGCGGGTGTTATTAGACGGTTATTTGTTTCATTACACTTGTTTCAATATTCTGCTGATCTTACCCGCCGCTTGCCGACTGAAAGAACCCTTGGGAACAAGCGAATTAATCGAAATTGTAATAAACAAACATACTGATTTCAAACAGATTCAAATTTTTAACAGGATTAAGTTCAAGATTGATGAGATTTAATTTAACGCGAGTAGATGAAGCCTGTGACGCGGATTTTGCTTTCTTAACAAGAGTAAATTAAAAATTTTATTTTTAATGCAAGCTTTTAGTAGCTACATCATTAGACTCTGGATATCATCTAGGATCAGAGTACTTGTTATGACGAATCAAACGAGCCCAAACTCGATGGGGTTACGTCGTTTTATTACAGAGTTCCGATAGCCATCTTCCGTCTCCATGATCAGATCAGCTCCATGTCACAATAATCTAGCATTGTCATCCGATTTACACATAAATGCAAAATTTCAGCTTGATCAGAAACCGGGAAGTGGGTCTAATTCATCTTGCAAGATTTGACCCAAACAAACAAATAAATAAAACAAACTGGTCAAGCTTAATAAAAGCTTGTAAAAAAAATACCGGGGGTACTTAGATTAAAATATTCTTAGCGGGGGAATTTTTATTTCCAGGGGTAAAATTTTACCTAGGTATACCAGTATCTGGGATGCAAGCATCTCAGTAGTCTGCACTAATTTCATCAATATCGGTTTCAGCCGTTAGGCCGATTATACCTTTTAACAACAGTTTTAATTTTTTACAAAGGAACCCTAAATCTCCTTGTGCAAGTTTTGTTAATCTATGCTATTAGTCCAGTCGACAGGTAGTTTCAGATGGAAAAAGATCAGAAGTTAATGAAACTTTGGGATGTTGTTTAGGGATGGCTATTAATTAACATTTTCTCAAGTTGCAAAATTTTCGACCTTCCGCCGGGTTTTCCTCAATAACTTTTTTCCTTACGTCCTACGGCAAAAGCATTTGTATACTTTTTTGTAGAACGTTAAATTTCCTACAATTTAGACTAAACAAACATGTTTGTGTGTTAATTAGTTAGCGAGATATGGCTCTTTGAAAAAATAGTCCAGTCGACAGTAGGAAAAAGTGGGGATAGGTGGAAAAAGGTCGGAAGTCAATGAAACTTTGGGATATTGTTCAGGGATCGTTAATTAACATTTTCTCAAATTTTGGACTTCGCAAACCCTGTGCTAAAAGAGGAGGGTAGGGGGAAAGCTGCAAAATTTTCGACCTTCCTCCGATTTTCCCTCAATAACTTTTTCCCTTACGTTCTACGGAAAAAATATTTCTATACTTTTTTGTAGAACGTTAAATTCCCTACAAGTTTGATAACACAAAAAATTTTGTATGCCAATTCGTTTCCGAGATATGGCGCTACGAAAAAAAAATTTTTTGTCAACATTCGCTAAAAATCTTTTGTGAATTGGGGTCGAGTGGGGTGAGCGGTGGAATGGGGTGTCCAAAGTTTGTAATTGTAACCAGTTACCCTAGTTACAACAACATTTCATCATAATTCGGGAATAACAGAAGAAATAAGATGGAATTCTGCGTTTTTTGTCGCTTTTTTTTAGCGAATTTTGTTTTTTTTTTTGCTTTCGAATCAATTTTTATTCGGAATTTCAATTTTTATTCTGATTTTAAAAAGGGTACATTGTTTAACGTATGATAAATACCTATTCAACACATGATTGTTGCAGGTAGCTTTCGAGCGAGCGATCCCGCGTGGAGCGAGCGGATGAGGAGACGCAAGGTGTTCGCGGACGCGGCGCTGCAGCAGACGGCGAGCGCGCCGCTGTCCGCGCCGCTGTCCGCGCCGCTGCCCGCGCCGCTGTCCGCGCCGCTGCCCGCGCCGGCCGCGCTGTGCCGCCACCTGCTCGCCGCGCTGCTCACATCCATGGCGCAGCCGCCGCCGCCCGCGCCGCGCCCCAAGATCTCCTTCTCCATAGAATCCATTATTGGCGTACAGTAATAATATAGGCAGACTAGTTCTTGCCCGCGATTTAGTCCGCGTGGAGATAGGTTTTTGAAAATCCCGCAGGAACCATGATTTTCCGGGATAACAGGTTACCTCTAAGTCGTCAACTATACCCATCCAAAAATCACATCGATCCATTGCTGCGTAATTGAAGGGCAAACCAACACACTTTCGCATTTATTATATTAGTAGATTACCTATGAATCAATAACAAATGATAGTCGAGGACTATGACTTTAGACCCCATGTGGCATCTTCTTAACAGATAATAATATTGCTTACACAAGTATAAAAACTAAAAAATCTTCTAATACATAAGGTAGGTACTCGCATACTTACCTATAGAATATTATTTAATCTGAAATGTTAACTATTACATGAAGGATATTATACGATTTACTAAACGATGGCAAATGTATTTTCTTTTGTTCGTTATTAGAAAAACCTTAAAAAAAACCTAAGCCTATGCGATCGCTCACTGCCTGTTGCCTACTTACTGCTTAGGTATTGATATCAATAGGCCTTCGTTGCTTAAAGATATCAATGATACCTACAACTTCTACCATCGCAATCAAGGTTTAGGTAAGGGCGAGGCTAAGGCAAGGTTTCACCACTTTCATGTAAAGCTAAGCGATTAGGCTAATTGCAAATTAAAGTCAAAAGGAATTTCACCACACATCACGATAAGCTTCAAGCCAGCTTCTTAGCCGAGATGGATTCGGCGGTGGAACACAAATGCCTACTTATTTATTGAATGACACATTGTAATTAATGACCTTATGTTTACAGCTATTCCACGTTAAGATACGTACATTTATTTTAGTGACTAAGTACTACAGTCCCAGAAACTTATCTGGCCCGGTCAAAAGTGGAAGTATGTAATAAATTTTTGAATGAAATAATAGTATTGGCAACACAAAATGTTATAAAAGCACCGGGCCACTTATGTTTACGGGACTGTATTGCATTTTGACGTTTAGACAATCGCTACTGAGTTTTGTTCGAACGAACGTTATTAAGCGGAACTACATTTTGTATTGCAAAGTTAATTGAGACTATACTTGAAGGTAGTGAAAAAGGCCTGAGACATATCTAATGATTAATAATAATTTTTATTTTAATAAGGGTAGGTCAATAATAAAATCCATTTATCGAACAATGAGTGCTTTATTAACGAAATGTATGGTAAAAGAATGTCTGTGGTGAGGTTATTGTATTACAACCAGAACTTATAACATAAGTTACACTTAACGATCTCGCAGTTACTGCAAATCAATTATTGTAACAGTGACATATTATGTACAATTTAGCGACACAATGAGTACCTACATATTTGAAGGAGGCATTCGATACAATATTTTTATTATTTATTAATTTACACAACTTTTCTTTGCGAATGTGATTACGCCTATGCTTGCGTAGGAGGGTATTACGACATTTTATTAAACTGTACTCACAGAACGATTATCGAACCAAACTATTCTCCAATAGGGTTTTTAACAAACATAGTTGAAATAAGAAATCCTAATATTAAATATATTTTTTAAATGTTTTTAATTAATTTCACTTCCAACTCTGCCATGTAAGCCCCTATTTTTAATACTTACAAAAATAATTACTTTTAGAAGAAAATAATTTACCAACAGGAAACGGTGTGACTTTGTTACAAACAGGTAAAACGATAGGTATAAATAATATAATCGGTACAGAAAATAATATTATAAGTATGTATGTATAATAAATATAACACGATTATCAAAATAGATGCGTAAGTATGATCCATTTCATTTATTTTAATGATGGCAATACATAAATATATAACGTAATATATGTCTAAGCCCTAAGGATTATACGTACGGTAATTATATATTTCATAAAAAAAAATTTAGGTACATAAACTGTGCAATTTAATATATTTATTACATTAGTAGGTACATGGTTACTTTATTATATAACATTTGTACATTCCAATTACATGCACGATGACTACTACTTTTATGTAAGTATCATGAACGGTTATAATATTTAATAATACATTTGGCGACTTTGTTCCGCATTATTGCGCAGTTTGAGATGATGCAAATGAAGTCATATTTTACTTTTTAAATAATTACGTTTTTCAGTCTTAATATTTATTGATTTTTTAAATCAGTTCTATAGAATAGTATAGGACCGTGGTGTTTTAAATCGCCAAATTTATTAAAAGCACAAAGCATTATAAATATTGAATGAGGTTTTTGGTCATAACTCCATTGATTAGATTTATTGTTTGATTGTCTTTACCTACTCAAACCAAAATTTGTTTTAAGTATGATTTGCAACAAATCCACGATACGGATGTATGTGCCGTATGATACGCATTCTACTCAACATAAGCTCGTTTTCAAATCAACAAAAATACATAAAAACTATGCCTCGAGGATAGGAATCGTGCCTCACGAACGCCGTTTCACTCACACACACACACACAGTCACTTAATCAGCTATTATCACGGTTTTAGGAAAACAATATTACGTTTAATAATGTTGACAACATCTACTAGACTTAAAATAAAATTACTAGGACATCCGTATATTCAAAACATGTTTCACTTATACAGTTTTGAGATGAGAGCTACCAAAACATATATTTAACCCTTCGCGTTCCCATAATAAGCACGCGTGATTGATTTTTTAGAAAGACCGATTTACTAGTGAACGATACCAAGGAACGATGTCACACGGCGCGTTGAGGAGTTCCGCGCTTCTATACAAACAAGTAGCACTTCCGCCGCGCGCCTAGTGAGTAGTGGTACACTGCGGAATTTTCAACCAACGTGTGGCAAAATGTTCTCATTACTTGTGGATAAACAAAGTAAAATAAGCGATTTTGTATCCCATATTTTTAGACACGCAGTGCTTTGCGAGCATTTTGAAATTGCATTTTATTGCTTCGCAGTAAGTCGTTTTTTAACCGACTTCAAAAAAGGAAGAGGTTATCAATTCATCCGATTTTTTTTGTGTATGTTCACCGATTACTCGACGACGCTTGAACCGATTTGGAAAATCCTTTTTTTGTTCCAAATGGTATACTTCGCAGGTGGCCGGTGGTCCCATTGAAAGGAGGTTTTAAAATATCAACAATAAATTATATACTTTGTAGTGGCACAGCGTTTGAAGTGATTGTTCTTTAGCTGTTCTATTATTATGTAGTATTCGTTTTAGGACACCCTGTGGCATCGCTGTGCATGGTGCGTGTACAACATTGGTGCAAGGCGCATAAACGGTGCAAGATCACGGCGTACAGAAGTTGCTACCAGAGGCCCATGTCCAGCAGCAGTCACGATATCCAATACTAATCACAATACCTAATAATCAGTTGATAATTAAATTAATCGATACTAAATCGTTCACGCGCGCTTGTCACTGGAATCTCAAATCAATCGCTCATCCGCTCTGGGCTTCGTTGGCACTTGACAAGGATTGGGACTAGACAGGATTCAGGATTTAGGAACTGACTAGGATTTCAGGATCCGAGGACGCACTTGTGGGGTAAATACATATAGAAACATTACACACAATTTAGTTGTATATATAACAATTAATATAGGTATATAGAATCCCGAAATTTTCTTGAAAATACTATTAAAAAAGTAATATACAAACAATTAATATAGGTATATAGGCTCCCGAAATTTTCTTGAAAATACTATTAAAAAAGAAACAAGGGCAAAAATGTACTCCCAAGGAATGTTAAATTTACTGTATCCCCGAAAACCCCTATTATATTCCACTGCACACTTAACCCTACGATTGCAAAATATACTAATGTTCATTTGAACTACTAATTTTCAGATCCCCATATTACACAGGCTCCGATCTAAAACTCCCAAGCTGTAGTGAATTACATTTTTATCTACTTATCTACTCGTAAATAATGTTAGCAATGCTTGAATTATGCAATAATATCAGAAGAATATCGACGTTTTTATAAAAAGTTTTTATTGAAATAACTGGTTAAAAGCGTGTCAGATAAATAAAGTGTTGATGTTATTTGATGCAATCAAGATGAGAATTTGGAAATTAGAACGTTAAACCGCCATTTTCTATATTTTACAATGTATCTTCACAAGTACACACATGTGATCACAACTTCACAAGTACGTGTGTGTGTTATATTGAGCAACAGAAAGTGTTGCTCTCAATGCTCAAAGTGTTGATTCTAATTGTATGGTATTCAACATGGGCAAAATTTAGAAGGGAGCCTGATCTGTATCTGAAAAGAAAATAAATGTCACAATAACAAGTGGTTAAAAGTCAGACTTTTTAGTTTTATAAACAAAAAAAAGTAACAATTTCATTAGCATACATTAATATAATAATATACAACTCAATATGTATTTACATATACATAATATTACTATCATTAAATATACACAAATAATACTTTATATCAATTGTGTAAGTTTCCCCTCGTGGAAACGATTGTTGTAACATTGCCACATGAACTTAAAAAATCGAAAAAATGACGTCGCCACTCACCATGTTAGAGTTCGTAGAGAAAAATAGGAGAAAATAATTTGATCTCTACTTTTGACGTAACGAGACGAATCATGGTGTGCAACCATGTTAGTTTCGATAGAGATATAGAGAAAAAGGGTTAGACAAAATTCGCGCGTGCATGCTAGGCCTGCTGGCCAACAATAAGTAATCGCCAATTGGGTATTTGACTGATATTTATTTATTTAAAATAACGTTTTTAAATATTATAACAGCGCCATTTTTCTTTTTTAAATATCTCAACTAGTCTCGAAAATATAGAGCTTTAAAGTTACCTGTTAGACAAAGAGAGCACTATTGAAGTGTGACGTCAAAACTCAAAAGCTCCACACACAATCGTAGTAAAACCATGGTAAAACAGCCTAAAACTTATTTGTTTTTGGACCGATTTATTTTCTGTTTTTACAAAATGTTATAAATAATGAATATCAACATTTTGACAACAGTCAAATACCCATTTCACCAACGCCAAGTAACCGATTCTAACCGAGAAATAAATTCGTCGTTTTGGCAGATTTTCAATACAAAACTGTCAGAACTTCTTATTTATTCATCTGTTAAACGTTACTCACTGATGGTGAAATTGACACCGAGTGAGAGAATATTATATATTTGATCATGCCAAATCAACATTGCAAAACGAACATCGTTCCGCGAGGGCAACTTCGACATATAAAACCATTAAAACAAAATATAACGTAAAAATACTATTTGGTATAATATAATATAGCAGAAATCTAGCCCACATAAAATCTATCAAAGCAGTATATCTACACCGACACGGACATATAATCGTACACATAATAATATATTATATTAGTCAAAATAAACCAGTCGCAAATCACAGTTGATATAAATTCTCGATTTCCACTAAGTCTTGTAATTTATATTTAAAAATATAGTAGTTAACACATCAATTTTATATTTTAAAATACATTTGAATAAAAAAAGAAAGTTTAGCGGAGAAGTGGATAAATGCTTTCTGACAAATACGTATAACTTTTATGATATTTCATTTTACAATAATTTATCGGTATAACGTTTTCCAAAACTAGTACAAAATTTATATTTAACATCTAAAAGAATATACTTGATAAAAATGTTAGTCTGGGATCGCTAGCGGCGACTGATACGACGATCAACTAAATACGAAGGCAGGACATGGGTTCCACAGGAAGCTTTAGAGCAAATGACAATCACGCTAATTAAAAGCTGCAGTGAAATATCTCTTCACTGTTCATAGTGCATCACCAATTGCGAAATCTTGATTGCATGTGCGACTGTTAATCTTAACCTCAGTACAAACGTTTAAGTTTTAAAACTGTGACAATATAAATATTGCTGCGACGAATGAGTTTTCTGAAACATTCGGTAAACGAATGCCTGTTATAAACCAATTCGAAAAATAATTAACGATACTCACATCCGAGTACGAACTACACTAGCGGCACGCTATGATGGCCGGTTTGACACATTACAATAGTGATGTGGAAACGACTGGTTTTGCTCGTTTTCTCTTTTTTGGTGTGTGAATCTCTGCACATCACTATCGTCAATAAAGTAATACAATTATTTCCTTCAAAGTCGTTATCAATTAATACGGAACTTCATGAGCGGACAAACGTCAACCGGCCATCATAGCGTGCCGCTAGTATACAGCTATTCTAAGGTTTACGTAAGAATAATGAGCGCGCTCGTATAGGCGGACCGCAGCGCAATACAAACGTGTAAAAAGACACTTTCAGTCGATTTCGTACATTGGTTGTGAATAAAATACAGACTTGATGTCTGTTAAGACTTTTGTTCACGAAAAATGTATGAAACCAATGACAGGCATATGATGTGTTGCATTGCAGTCTGCCTATATTTGCACAGGTTCTTGCGACCAAATTGTACGCGGCAATCGTATGTAGGTATTCTAATAACGATATAATCGAGATGCTATCATCTATAATAGTATAGTTTAAAGGAAATTTCGTGCGTAAATAAACTATTTTGAAGTTTAGGGTGGAACCACATTTGTGAGGATCGTTTCGGATTTCGCCCATACAAAACTGTCAAATTCCATAGAAACGTGTACGGATCAAATCGGCTTTTCGATGCGTACACAAATGTATGGAAAATGACAGTTTTGTATAGGCAAAATCCGAATCGATCCTCACAAATGTGGTTCCACCCTTAATGAGAAAAATAAAAAAAAGTTTAATTGACAGTAATTGCAAAATTGTTTAATTTGCCCAAATTAATACCAAGCATTGTTTTACGTTGTGGAAAAAATCTCTCGTACAAATATAAGTATAATAAATTATTATTATACTTATATTTGTATTATATTATTATTAATAATATAATATTAGTAAGACAACGTTGCAGATAAATATCTAATATCATCTTTGTAAGGACCCTGTGCACGCGACTTGTTTCGTGCCGCGCTCGATCCATAGATCGATAAGATACATAATATAATAGTTGCCGCGAATTTGATCGCACCCCTAATCGACCACGTCTTCGACAGCGCCGCGGTGTGGCGGCGCGTGAACTACAACAGGCGATAACTGCACATGTCCTATAACGTATAAATGGCACGCAAGCATGCAACGTGCGACATTTACGGTTCACGTTCACTAACAAGTAAGCCTAGCGCCCCGCGACGCCCTGCGCGCCTCCTGTCCCGCCGTCCCCGCGAACCGGACCGCAACCGGTTCGCAGCGGATCCCCAAGCCTTGTCCGTCTGCTGCACTTAATGTAAGCGATTCTGTCGAGTGTGCGGCTCAGGTACTGGTGTGGCGGCGGGCGCGGC
Source organism: Oeneis ivallda (assembly GCA_029955525.1). NCBI lineage: Eukaryota > Metazoa > Arthropoda > Insecta > Lepidoptera > Nymphalidae > Oeneis > Oeneis ivallda. The sequence continues at coordinate 7,836,341 of JARPMR010000003.1, read as the reverse complement.
GCGAGAGCTGTCGCCGTCAATGTCTTCCCGACCCGTGCTGACATTGGTTCCCCTGCCGCACGACAAACCAGAGTTGTAGTTTAAAGTTTAAACTATCATCATCATCTCAACCCACGAGCCCTCTACACATGAGTCACCTCTCAGAATGAGAAATTGAATGAATGAGTTAAAACAACTATAGAGAAATGTGTAGTTTAAATTAGGATCATAATTCATCATTCGCAATCTTTATCGACCTAAAATTATCTTTGGATTTTTAAAGTACTTTGATGATACCAAATAAAAATCATAGACCTTTCCTACCTTCGCACATCCTTATGTTGCACATCTATATTATCATATAGTTTTGGACAATAACATTCATTCTTCTTCTTTATCAACCGTTAGACGTTCACTGTTGAAAAAATGACTCGTGTATGGACTTCCACAGATTTCGGTCTTGCGCATGCATCTAGCGGCTCCCTGCAACTAGTTTGATGTCATCGGTTCACTAGCGGATACTCTGCAAACACTGCTTTTCCCGGTGCGCCTTGCGCGGTGTTCCTTAGAATCCCAACGACCATCAGCTCTTCGAACTATGTGGCCCGTGTAATTAAATGACATTTCTTAGCCACATATGGGCGTAGTAACAAAGGGTAACGACTCACCACAGTGCCCCGGCGCGTCTATATGCCGCACATGGCGGACAGGCGCGCGCTGAGCTGCACGGGGAACTGGTCGGTGAAGCGGCGCCAGTTCTCGTCGCCCACTTGCGCCTGAACAAACGTATCAATACGATTATTGTAGCGATACCAGAATAAGTGCTACTGATACTCAATGACTACTTCATATGGTTTTGTGAAAACACCTCATATTGGCACTCATTCCAAGCAGATTTTACATCCCATTATAAGAATGTAACGTCGATATGAAATCGATGTTTGAATTATTTTTGTGATATCACAAAAATAAACTACTAGGAAAACTAAAATTTTATGCAATCGCTAAGTACCAAAAAATTCATTTAAGTTTGGCATTTTAAATTTCCGCGCGTAAAAGCTAGACGCCATAATATTTTGACGTCGACTGGATAGTATATTAGTTCGCTCAAATGGTTGCGCGCTTTACACATAAAACTTACACTTCCCGATTTCTTATTACCTAAACTATCTTATTTAGATATTTTTAGATTATTTCTCACTAAGAGTAAAATATTCTATTGACGAGTGTGGGGAACGCGGGCAGCTTCCGCGCCCCACACTTTAGCCTTACCGCGAACAATACTCGGCTGGTATCGTTCCATGCGTACCTTGAAGCCGTGAAGGATCTTGGTGAACATCTCCTTGAGGTCGTCCTTGGGGTGCGACCACGAGGCTACGGCGTCGCAGAAGAACATGAAGTCGGGCACCACGCCGGCCGGGTTCACCTGGATCATCTGGCAGATGCCGCGGAAGGCGGAGTCCTTCTCGTCGTTGTCGCGGATGTTACGCAGCGACGTGCACCTGTCACGGCACGGGGTCAACAGCGCGGACGTGACGCGCACGTGCGTCACGCCTTATATCCCCTGACCTCTATTACTGCAAGCGCAGCTCAGCTTAGCAATCCCACAGGATTGTCTAAAATGATCGCAACAGTTCGACGATCGCAATCACCTCTGATCGGCTGGTACTCTCTCGCTAGTGGTTAAAATTTATTTATGCAGAACGTTATAAATTCAGCCAGTCAGAGGTGATTACGATCGTCACAATGATGCAATCATTTTTAGACACTGCCACAGCGCTTTCTTTTTGTATAGCCTGTCCAGCATACTTGTAGTAATAGAGGTTAGTGCTCAAGCACGATATTTTGCGAAGTGTTTAGTGTTTACGAGCAAATTATTGACAATTGTCAAATTTATTTACAAAGAAGTAAATAATTATTAACAAAGAAGCATTTTTAGTGTTAAATAAAGTATTTTTTTTTGGCTGATGAATTTTTTTTCAGCGTTCATTATGCTTATTTCTCGCGCTAAAATACGTTCGGAAAGGTTTTTTAGATATGAAACTTAATTTACATCATTTTAAAATAATTCTTGTACCTACTTCCATAAACTTGTTAGCGACACATCAAAAATTAATGAAAATAAAAGCTAAAAAATCATAAATATACATATAAAAAAATTGTTCCTGAACGAAATACTTGTTAGTGTAAGGTTTTCACTTCATGATTATATCACACTAAACACCTCGCAATGTCTTTATCAGCCTTTACGCTACTCCAATATTGAACTGCATCGCAAACATGGCATTTACAGTGTGTTTTATCTATCAGAGACAGTGCGGGAAATACTGAACCAGAAGAAGACACAAAAACTGCTTCTTTTGCCTTCACTCCTTTCATTACATTGAGATTGGCATACTTTAGAATATAAACATTACAATCACAATCGAACTTCTGATTTTATTCTTGCATGGACGTATAAAAAAGGCGGACTCCATCTCTCTTTACACCATAGTGAAGCATTCAGATATGCCTGCTCGCGTGTAGGTACAAACGATCACGCACACATTCACAAAAGGATATGCCTGTCGGCCGCCATTCGCGGCAAAGCGTCGCCCACGAGTAGTTGTTTTCGTAAATGTAAACAAAAAGAAATATGCCGTCTTGTGTCGTGAAATTTTGCAAAAATCACAGTAGTTTTATGAACAAACATCAAGGAATCACTTTTCATAATAAGAAGTCAATCATAAAATCACTTATTTTCGAATTTTTTGTCATAAATCAAATTGCTATTTTTGGAACACAAAACATGAGTCACGTGACGAGTGTTGCAGTTATCATTTCTAGGGAAAATTACCCAAAATTATGGGAAATTGCTATTTTTAGGGTTCCGTACCCAAAGAGTGCCAACGGGACCCTATTACTAAGCCTCCGCTATCCATCTGTCCGTCCGTACGTCCATCCATCTGTCCGTCTGTCAGCGGGCTATATCTCATAAACCGTAATAGGTAGACATTTGAAATTTTCACAGTGTGTATCTATTGCCGCTATAAAAACAAAATTAAGTTAAAAATAAAGGGTGCTCCCATATATGGAAAAGGAGTCGAAATAAAATTTTATTTTTTATTATTTTATGACTCGCACTTGGCCGGGTTTTTTTTTACTTTTTAGCTACAAAAATAAAGAATTACGGGGTTTATCTCAAAAACTAAACAAAAAAACTTTTTCTTATTTTTACTGAATTAATATTATATTAGTTTATTTTATAAATATAATATTGTTTTATTTATTTGTTTATTATTGGTTATGTATTAGTATGTAGTTATTTGTATGTACGTCTTTTATAGGAAATGAACACCTGCAGTTCAATTTTTCTTATTTATTTATTTTCCTTTCCTAAGGTTGCCTGGTAGAGATCGCATCTAAGCGATAAGGCCGCCTTTTGTGTCACATTTTTTGTCTTTGTTTCTTTTGTATGGTTTTTGTTTTTGTGGCACAAATAAAGAATATATAATAATAATAAATAGTTAGGAATTTGAAATTTCTTTAAGTAGTACTATCTAAGATATCTAAATATCTAGGGTTAAAAAAAGTTATTTGGTTATATGTACGGAACGCTAAAAGAATGATGCCCGTCTCGCACTTGGCCGATTTTTTTATGTCACGTATTACTTATTATATAAAAGAACTATGCTTTTAAGGTTTCATAAAACCAATGAAGTATGGAGGAACGACTTAATTAATATAATTAGAGAGAGTAGAAACGAATGATTGGCTCCCGTCCAATTCGAGTGTAATTTGCAGTGTACATTTTGATACTGAAGATTTATACACAACAAAAGGAGGCACACTTCGTGCTGCTACTTATACAGTACCAAAAAAGTAAGTAAAAGATAAAATATGCAACTCGCCCTTTTTGCCCTCGGTGAACAATGTACCGTTTGGTATGATAATACCGTATGTAATGATTTATATTAAAGTTACATAGTAATAGTTGTATTATGTGTCAATGTTTTGTTATGTTTTGATAGATTGTATTATAACTAGTGGTTCGCCCCGAACTGAGACCTCGCGGTAACGGTATCCCATGATTATTCATTCAATCGATACATGATAACCAAAACTGACATTATTATTATGCCCGTTTTCACCAAACATACCTAAATCATCCCCTAAGTAGGAGTCTCTTAACGTAGGTAGCTCCTAAATACAATCCTAAGTCCTAACATCCGTCCCAATATCCTTTTAGGTGTCCCGTACAGGATCGTGATAAATAAGTTGACAGAAAACATCAATCACCTAACTTATAGGTAGCCCGTAAAGGTTAGGGAACGTTAGTGAAAACATTGAATTATTTATCAAACATTGAATTTAACTCGTAGTTCCATGGGAATAGTTACTGACTGCGCCATCTATTAGCATTATTGTGAAGCTATGTTGATGCTATATGAATTACTGACACCCATTAAAAATTAAATAATCTCGTTTCTTTATAATATTCATATAATTTTAGTATTTGTTGTTCAAGTACAGGATATAAGTGACCTAAAAACATAAAATCAGTTTGAAAATCCATAGCGGATTTTTCTAGAGAGCGTCTTCAAGCGAGCGTATAAAATCGCCACTTTGAAAGCCCCCCATTTCGTCAATTTTAAGGGAAAAATTAAAAAAAAAATATTTTTGTACTCAGTTCAAAATTATCTTTAAAATGATACGTAACAATTTTATGTAACGCGATTTTTTTTTTTTACTTCGCATTCGCTTCTATGAGAGCCCCCCTGAAATAAAGATTTTTATAACTTTTTAAGCCATTTTCGGCTGGAGGCCATCGGTTTACATATTATATCTAAATTTGAATTAATTACGTTCAGTAATTCAAAAGTTATAAGGCTCTGACAGACGGACGGACGGACGGACGGACGGACGGACAAGTGCAAATCGCCCTAGTTAACTCAAAGACCTTCGCTTCGCTCGGTCGATAAAATGGGGAAATTTTTTTCCACATGGCAACCCTTTATGCCACTCACACAAACTCGCGCCGCCGCCATTGCAGTGCTTCAGTTCTTTCTTAGCGAGACTCCGTCCGCCTTTTTTTATACGTCCATGTATTCTTGAAAGAAAAATATTAAAACTGTGGTGCTTAATGAAGATTTTAATCTGTCTAATGAAAGCTGAGTCAAAAAAAATTGGCGGTAATTTAAAAAAAATTTGGTCCTGCATCATCAATTAAAATAGGAATAAAGATATTGCATACCTACTTAGGTACTTTTATCTTGTAGAATAATTTAATAGAGAAGTTTTTATTTTATTTCTACTTTATCTAGGGGTACACTGCCTTAGGTTTTTAAATTACCACCATTTTCACTTTGAGCTTTCATAATCCAGAAAATATTTTCATACTATGTATTTTTTATAATAGCAAAAGTGAAGGTCGCCAAAAATATTTTTTCTGAAAATCCTTCGATTCTAGAATTCTCCACTGTCCCAATAAAAAAAATCACTGAATTTTCATGTTGAGCGTTCGTGCAAAAAATATTATTGTTAGTTTATTTCAAGCGACATTACAATCTGCCGATGCGAAAATCGGTCTTTAGAAATGACGAAGATGTGAGGAAAAGGCAAGTATGAACATAATTAATATTAATCGGTTTTAGTTGACACATTTGCTCACCCTTAATTACGTATACAAACCCTGTCGAATCGGCATTTGCAATGTCGGTTATGCGCGTCTATATTGAGGGTTAAATAGTTCCGGCTAGGATCTTTTATTAAACGCGCAGCTTTTACGGTTACGAGAACAAGAATAACTTATGAAAGAAAAGGATCATTCGTATTAAATATTGCATAATTATAATTCTTTACATCTATCGCATTCGATGATTGCTAGGTACTTATTGTTTTTTGGTGACACTTTTCTTTCAAAGGTTATTCACTGTCAAAACTCAAAAGGAAATTATGAACTGAAAAATGAGACAATAAAAAATTTAACCCTTATAATAAATGCAGTCTATGAACGAAAAATAATAAAGGAGCGAATGAATCGAATGCAAATTAAACATCCTACATAAGGTAAATCTAGAAAAAATGGATTTGAATAATTTAAGGGGTTCTAAGGGAATATTTAAAAAAAAGTTAATGGATAAGAGAAAATAAGCAGTTTAAACGTTCCATACTGATTATATGATTAATCAAAATGTAGATATATAATATGGTTAAAGTGTATATAATAGTAGGGAATTAAGTGTAGAAACAAAATAACGTTAATTATATAGACACCGAATATAAATTACAGTCCAAACTGGAAGCAAAATATAATAAAAAAAATATTTGCAAACAAAATTGACAGCTACTTTTAATAAAATTAGTGGTAAATTTGTTTCACAGTTTGGACAAAATAATAATGGATATAAAATTAGCGTTTTATATATATTTAGAAAGCGGATGGTGTTCACACATAGTACAGCACTGAAAATAACATGATTGAACTAAAACCCTGAAACTTGAATCAGTAACAGTAAGTGTGGCCCGAGGACGCGGTACATCATGCCAACTAAACGATAACAACTGATCAGGTAAAACAACATAACAATAAACCACGGACAAACACCATCCACGATCGAAATAATACCAACGAACAACTTATTTAAATATTAAAACGTAATCGTAAATATAAAGTAATAATAAAAAAAATTTGACTACAGACCACTGGCGTACAAATTGATGTAAAACGGGTGCGACGTCGTGGGGGCACACATAACCTAGCCGACCGATAGTAATCGCTACGCGCCACAACACGACAACCGAGAACAAAACCAAGAAAACAAATCAACAAACCATTCAAAACATATCCAATTACGTAACTGACGGCAACAAATCAGTGTTACAGATAGAAATAATGTGAAAACAGTTTAAACTAACAGCTATATGTAAACAGCGCAGCGCAGGCGGCCGAGAGCCGTCCGCCGCACAAGACGTTGCGCTCTCGTCACCGCGCTGCGCTGCGCACTACGCTTGTGCGCAGCGCAGGCGGCCGAGAGCCGTTTGCTGCGCAAGACGTTGCGCTCTCGTCCGCCGCGCTGCGCTGCGCACTACGCGTGTGCGCACATCGACACAGCCTGTGCAATGCACGCGCAACTAAAGGATGATCGTAGGATGCAATGATTCCATTAGTCGTTTGCTTCGCTAGCTATGTTATTCATTACAAGTTTAGAGCTTGTTCGATTGTTAAGTCAGCGTAAGTAAATAAGGGATACATATCAAACATATATTTTCACAACTATAACTCAATTATTGACAAAATTGCAATCATAATATAATATATTATTGGTTAAAAATTCAGAATTAATTAATCATTAACTTATTATTACAAACATAGAGAACCAATATATAATGAAAACATAGAAAACCAATGTAAAGCTGTGAAGGGAAAAATATATTAAGAAATATGACTGCCACCAAAAATTCTTTAAAAATTTTCTAGCCATAAATATTATATTGTCATAAAAACATAAAGACTAATGTTTAATATAACATGTAGTGATCGTATTTTTTAGTAATAGAACACTTACCTGTGTTTTCTAATAATGTTTTTGGAGTGCTCGGCCTGTTGATAATTTCTACTAAATGGCTCAGTACTAGAGGTATATATTTTGAAGTTTCAGGTCCTGAAATTGAGGTTTTAATCAAAATTTAATTTCAAAAATAAAAGACATCCAATGGTAGAGTTTGCGAGTTAACATAAGGCGCAAGCCACGCCAAATTAAGCTCACTTAGCTTTGCTCGGTGTCTTTTCACGCTCGGTTCACCTAGTTTCGCTTAACGTGTTTCATAGCTGGTTGTATGAAGTAAAGCTAAGCTAAATTAGCTTGTGTGTTCGAGATGTGACTTGCGTAGTAAAGGTACGAGCACAATAGGCCGCAACGCAGCGCAATTTGCAATACTTCATACACTGGAGGCCCTGATGAGGCCCGCTCCACCCCGTCAGTGTACGATAGTTCATATAAATTGTATAGAAGTGATTTAGGCTGAAACCACATCTGTGCGCATCGATTCGCATTTTGTCCATACAAAATTGTCATTTGTCATAGTCATGTACGCATCAATTCGGCTTTTCGATGCGTACACGACTGTACGAAAAATAACAGTTTTGTATTGACAAAATGCGTATCGATGCGTACAGATGTGATTCCAGCCTTTGGCGGATTTTTGCGCTGCGACCCGATGCTATGCGGCCCTTCCTAATGTGCGCGTAGCTTAAAAAAGGGTGCATGCTTACCTAATTTGATGCTAATTTCGCCGATCGCCCACGTGGCGTTGTTGCACACGGAGATCAGCTCGGGGTTGAGGTTCATTCCCAGGATGGGCAGGAACTCGGGGATGTAGGGCAGCACGTGCTGGAAGCACGCCTTTGTCAGGTCCCCCAGCAGCGCGAACGACGACTGGCGCACCTGTTAACAATAGGGAAATGGACTCCTTTTAGTACCTACTGGGTTTGTCAAAAGGTTTGAAAAAGCTCAAAACAGTTTGTTTAGATTCAGCATCTTCATCATCGTACTAATATTATAAATACGAAAGTGTTTGTTTGTTCGTTTGTCCTTCAATCACGCTGCAACAGAGCTACTGATCGACGTGATTTTTTGCATGGGTATAGTTGAGGACCTGCAGGCCTAGCATGCATGTCGAAGTGATATCTCGCGAAGAGAGAGAGAGAGAGAGAGAGATATTGTCGGCATGCACTGGTTGAGTTGCATGAGATTGGAGTTGAGCACTAAATGGTTAAGTGTCGTCCAGGCCTTCCGCGAGTCCACTGAGCAAGTCCAGCGCCACTGACTGACATTAAGTAAAACGAATCAAACCACTGATATCTTGGGTGCTTCTTACCTCAGGCATAGGATCCTGCATGCACTGGTACAAGAGTTGCATGAGATTGGAGTTTAGCACTAAATGGTTGATGTGACCGTCCAGGCCTTCCGCGAGTCCACTGAGCAAGTCCAGCGCTACGATCATAAAGTCCTTGTCCGGCGCCTCAAACTGCTCAGGACTTTGTGTGTTGGCCTGTAATGTTAGTTGTTTATATGCCTTATAGTTATTACTGCCCTTGTGGTCTAAATTGACAATAAGCTGCTAAGAGCATGAAAACATGGTTATACTCAGCTGAAAACGGAATATCGTCGCTGTAGTTGGAAAATTAAATAACTACACTTTTTGCGAAATCGACTTTATTGCATTTTCAGAAAGTCCAATTAAAGCCGCATCTTTCTGTAATTCTAATTTTTGATTATCATCATTAATTAAAAAGTTATATGAAATGGACGGACGGACGGACAAGAGCAAATTCACCTAGTAGACTCAGAGACCTCGCTTCGCTCGGTCAATTATACCAGATGAACTACACGCATAGTACGTAAGTCTTGCTTCGATAGATACAATCATAGAAGACTTGCAATCCGGAAATGAGTCCCAATAGCCAGTTAATAATTTGTAGTAAATTGAAAAGATGATTATTAAATGATTGGACTGCTTAAGAATGGTTTATAGAACCGTAAGTGAATAAGGCTAACTCTTGCAGGCATAGAAAACTTTTAACATCCCTACCTACATTGAAATCAGTTCAATCGTACTAGTTTTATAATTAAACCTTTCTCAGTTACTTAATTATATTTATAATTGATAGTTTTGATTTTAGTGAACGTTACATATGCTTAGTTCGGTTGAACTGATCTGATCTATAATGAAAAATTTAAATTTACAAAGGTAAAACTAAAAGAAAGATGATAGCTGTTAGAATTTCAATAGAATCCTAGTTTAAATTAAATGGACGTAATTAAGTACCTTTTTCTTTTTGGCATCCTACTAATATTATAAATGCAAAAGTTTGTGAAGGTGGATAGATGAATGTTTGTTACACTTTCACGCAAAAACATTTAGATGGATTTTGATAAAGCTTCACGATGTCATAGCTTATATATCAGAATAGTACATGAACTATATTTTATCCCAGAAAGTTAGAGAAATTCTGCGGGAATCAATCATTAGCTACGAGCAGTCTTCAATCCTAGTGTTCCACAAACTATTAAAATCTTTATTATTTTATGAGTAGAGTCGTTATTATAACAATTACTAGCGTCACTGACATACTCCTACTTCGATTAAACCATTCTTAGTTAATTATAACTTGAAAAGGATAGTTTTGATATACTGAAATAAGTAAATAATGGGTTATTTTAACATCTCAGTAAAGTGGAAAAACTAAATAAAGGTACTTATATCGTCACTTTTTTGTACTTCAACACAATATTGACGAGGAAGAACTAAACAACTGACATGGAAAAATAAATAAGTGCATCAAATATTCAAAACCTTGGTGAGGGAAAACTAAATAATTGCTTTTTATTTTTTTTTCTCACAAACAAATGAATCAAAATGTACGTCAAGTAGATTCAGAAATAGATACAGTAACAATCTATAACATATCAAAACATGGACACTTAAATTGTTTATGAAAAAAAAGTTATCGCCATTTTTGACGCAAAAAAACACTAAATCGCGTTTTACTCGCGATATTGGTTTTGTTAGTTATTTAATTTTCCAACTACAGCGACGATATGACAGATACAATTTTCGGCTTTGGTCTTCACATTTACGTATTTATGATTTATCCCGATCATATTAATAGTAATTGTATTAAGTATTGCAAGATAAGGTGTAAGTTGTAAACTATTACAAGAGCTCATTTTTATTCAGGTCATTGTAAATCTTCCACTGCTGTTACTTATTATAATTAAATGCTAATATATAAATACAAGCAATTTCCATCCATCATGATGAGAATGAAGGAATATTCCACTTTAAACTTAAAAAAAAGTAATGATACATTTAAATAGAAAAAATGGCTCACAATGTTTTGATTTAATGTCTGTTCTATGAGAGATACACATCTCTTGAACACAGGTTCGCAGTAGGGCAGGAATCCAGATTGCAATGCTGTAGCCACCGACGATAAACACTGGAACAAATAACAAAGCATGGATACCTTATTTGTTAAAATCGCATTAGTAGTAATCATATAGTACCCGTCCGATTCAAGTTGGCCGCTACCTCCCGTAGCGCTTCCCCGCACCGCACCTCAAGTCAGACCCACTTATTACAGATAGCTCGCTCGCGATTGTCAGTACCGTGATTTTTCAAACTTTTGTTTTGTTGTTTGGTTACTATTGTTCGCGTGTAATATTCTACAATGAGTAAAAAGCAAAAGTTTTGCATGGCAGACTATTAATTACTTTAATTAATGAATGACTTTTTTCGAAGAGGAAAAAAATTTTGAAATTGAAAACAGCATTGAATTAGAGCTCAATTTCGTGTATGCATTCTTATACGTTTACGTATGTACGATACACTCCATAACGCTCCGTATTGAAATCGGTTGTACTGAATTTGTGACGTTAAATCAATACAATCAAGGATTATTTTACTTTGAGGCTAATGTCATCGAATACCAATACGATCAATGGAATAACTTTTAGATAGCTGGTACCTAGATGATTTCCCACAGAGTCAGCCAGCGTGCCGATAGTCGTGTCAAATAATCGTAAAACTGATTCAACAACTTACCTTTGGAAGTGGGAAAAGGTCTTTATCTTCATCTTTTAAAATATTTTTTATGGGTGGTTATGAGTGGTGAGTTATCACCTTTGGTTATGAGTGGGAGCATCAACAGGTTGATGTATTCTTGCTTATTCAAATGTCCCACAGAGCCAGCCAGCAGCATGCAGATAGCGTCGTAGAGTATAGTCAGATTCTTGTGAAATAATTTTATGAAACTAAGCCAGCCATTTACCTTTATAAGTAGAAAAAGTATTTTTCCTCGTCTTTTAAAACCTTCCACTTGGTTAAGAATGGGGGCATCAACAGTTTGATGTAGTCTCGGCCAGCGTATCGATTAGTGTGATGTAAAATAATCTGTGAAACTGAGACAACAACTTTTCTCTAGAAGGGAGAAAAGGTCTATTTCTTCATCTTTTAAAACATTACATTTGGTTATGAGTGGCGGCATCCACCAGTTGATGTATTCTTGCTTGTTCGTATGGTGTCCCAGCGTCGGCCAGCATGTCGATAGTGTGATGTGAAATAATCTGTGAAACTGAGCCACAACTTACCTCTAGAAGGGGGAAAAGGTCTTTATCTTCATCTTTTAAAACATTCCATTTGGTTATGAGTGGCGGCATCAACAAGTTGATGTATTCTTGCTTGTTGAGATGGTGTCCCACGGAGTCGGCCAGCGTGCCGATCGCGTCATATAGTATCAGTAAGTTCTTGTGCTGGTAACGGCTGAAGGCCGACACCAACGTCTGCAGGATGTGGCCCAGGTATGGCACAAGCTCTGTGCACGCTTCCTCCTCGAGTGTGGCGAACGCCGAACAAGCTGCCTCTTGTACACGCTTGTTATTGTCTAACACGCGTTTTAAGAGCTGTAACAAAAAAAATTTTTACAAGAAAGAAATGAAACTTGTTTGGATGGTTTCAGGTTGCTCAACTCTTTGAACAAGTGACCAAAACCGATGGAACCTGCCTAATAAGATCCAAACGGATTTAAATTTTTTTGTAATGTTATGCCATCTTGATTTTTATATGAGGTCGTTTTCTTAGTCCAACACCTTGCGAAATATCGAAATAGGCCCCCACATTTTTTTAATAGAGGTTATTTTCTTAATTATTATCTATTTCTGTCTTGGACACATGTCTTACAGAGAGCAGGACAAAAACTAAAACGCTTTAACTATTCTATTATCATATTTTCTATTATAATCGTAATACAAAGGATGCTGTTCCTGCAAGTGTTTTATAAGTATACATACCTCTGCCATGACGGGGCGCAGGTAGAGGTCGTGCGACTGCGACACGATCCAGTGCGAGTAGCGCGACAGCGTCCAACACGTGATGGCGCGCACAAGCGCCTTCCGCTCCCCCAGGCAGCACACCAGGTACGGCACCAGGTCTGGCAGCTGCGGCACCATGCCGCCCATGCAGCCGTCCGCCACCGCGCCCAGCGCCAGTATGCCGGACTCCTGCACAAGTTGCAAATGTAATATGCCCTCCCGACCGAATTTGTGGCGGCCAGTATCAGAGAAGGTGGAGATACAAGCTAATTACACAGGATATATTATAATGCACAACAGTATGTCTCAAAGTCCGATGGAATGTTATGAGTGAGTTCAGGTATAGGACAGCTTTATGTGCTCTCTGAGGGTTAACCTAACACCGCCCGTACTTCTCAACTCTGGGATTCTATTTCTGGGATATTATTTATATCTGGGATTATCTTGGCAGAAAAACCTAATTTTTTTTGCCCAATCCAGGACCTCGTGATCCTCAGCTGAACAAGCTAGCCACGAGACCAATGAGGCACATGTAGCATATGTAGGGAAATGATAATAAGGCGAGGCGAGTATCATGGCAGGGTACCTTGATAACCCAGTCGTCGTGGAACAGCGTCTCCTTGAGGATGGGGAAGAGCACGGGCAGCAGGTCGGCGCCGAACACGTTGGCCAGCACGTCGAGCGCGGCCGCGCTGCACTTGCGCAGGTTCCAGTCCGACAGCGAGCCGTCGTCGTCCCCGCCGTCCTCCTCGTCGTCCGACTCACCGCCGCCCGACATGTTGCTGTCGCCCGCGCCCGCTGCAACAACACGCTTGTCAGATTCGTGTTTAAAATCGATAACGATTTTTAGAATTTATAAAGATATCATCATTTTATTTAGTATATAGGGCCGTTATAGGGGTGGTGGAGACGGCTATAGATAGGGTTTTAGCGTATTAAGAGATGGATTCTCTTAGGCACGATAAGTTTGTGAATGATAGACTTTTGAGTGGCTTGGTTAAAAAGAGTAAAGTATCGATGTTTGTGACACGCTTGTGCTCTAAGGCTGGGATCTATAGACCGTGATCTGAGTCGGCTTGGACTTGAAACAGAATTAAAACGTGACTCAAATATTGTCCTATAAATCTGTCTTGAATCATCATCTCCTTGTCCTTGTCCCGCACTATGTGGGGTCGGCACAACACGTCTTTTCTTTCCACTCGCTTCTGTCATTCGTCAACTCATCATCCACTCCTCTTACACGCATATCCTCCTTCACACAATGCATCAATCGTTTCTTGGGTCTTCCTCTACTTTTTTGTCCTTCCACATGCATATTCAACATTCTTCATTATATAAATCTGCTTTAAATAAGAGTTCAATATTTAAATTTCCGCTTGACTCAGCATACACATCGAATTTAATACTACGCAAAATTTATAAACGTTATTTTTATGGACTATAGCTATAGGCATCAGAGGTTTTTCTGAATATGAAGTAAATTAAGTGACCAACATAAATAAAAGATATCTAGTGTTACATTTTCCATGTAACAATGTAATGGTTTCTAATAACATGCAATAAACTTAGGAGTCATATCACGTTCCAATAAAGGTCAAGTACATAAAACAGTTAAAAGATAAAGTAGCTTGTATTTATAGAATCCTAAATAGAATAAAACACTGTTTCTATTTGAGTTCATCTGTATATTCACTTGTATCTTCTAAAAATAAGTGAATTTTAAAGAAGTTCTCACCATAATTTTTTGATTTTACAATATTATTTCTCAGGAATTTGTTTTTGTGTTTCTTTGCATTTAATACAGATCAACTATTTTACGGTTATAAATGCAAAAATAACTGTCTGTCAATTAACTTTTCAAGCCTAAACCGCTGAATTGATTCAACAAAAAAAAAAAAAAAAATTACGCGTCGAAATGAAGTCAGTTAAAATTTTGGCAAGAAGATTACTTGCATAACAAGTAAGGATATATAGGGCCTAGATCCCAGAATATCAAGGAGTTCCCATGAGATTTTTATAATAATAAATCTACATGGACGAAGAATAGCTCTAGATTTGAAGATTGAGTTCAGTCAGTCCAGAAGACTGGGTCAAAAAACCAGATTCTGTTGGAATGCTTAAGATAGGTCACGATAGGTTTTAACACCTAACGTGTCTGCCGCCGACTGTGAGCGAGCGTGACACAGTTTACTGCTTTTCCTTACATATTCAACTTTTCGTTTACACCAAACCGACAATACGCTACTACGCTATGCGTAGTCGCTGACTATCGGCGGCCAATTATTATACTACCGCAGACGCTGATTATCAATGGAGTTACGGCGTATTGTAAGCATAGTGTGAACGAAAAATGCAGTCTGACTTCACGTGCACGCTGGGGCTCACAGTGAGCCTGCTCACAATCGGCGGCTGACTATCCGTTCGGTGTGAACAAAGCCTTAGACTTATTGTGTAAGACCAGCTTATATTACTACGTGTATTGATGAGGAGGCGTCATCTAAATGTACAATTCGTACAAAGTTTTTGCTGCAGCAATACATTTTAGTCAATAGCGAGATAGGATCGGAAAATCAGATCTCATTGCGGTCATCACAATGTAGCAATCATTTTTAGACAATACAGCACCTGTACTCGGTTTATCTAGACAAGATGCTGGAAGCCGACTATCACTTAGCTGGTCACAGCACTGATCACCCGCCTGGCGTTAGCAGGCGTCCCCTCCACAAATACAATCACTTAGCTGTCATCGAATGTGTGGACAAGCAAGACCGAGGGTATGTTCCGATATACACTGCGAGCACTACTCAGTGCTCTTCTCACTGGTGAAAAATTCATTCTGTTATGGGCTGCCAGTACACAGCCACAGTACCCTAGGGAAATATCGAATATGTCGTCATAAATTGCAGACATTTTTGTACAGTGAGCAGAGTAAGGTGCTTTCAGTACTTTGATCACGTGATCAAAAAACATAACAGTGCCTAGAGATTTGAAAAAATGGGGATTACAGTATACAAGACTGCATTCCGTTTTAAAACAGTAACCAGTATAGCAAACTAAAAAGGATCGGCGTCACAGTATACTGGATTGACGTCACACCTTACGGTGGTCACACAGAACATACGCCAAGTTGGTGGTAACCCTCACCATTATGTTTGATGGTGTGCGAGCGCGGCTTGTGGAAGCGCGGGCGGATGTCGGACTCGCGGTCGGGCTCGGCGTCATCGGCGTCGTCGTCGCGGTCGCCGCGCAGCAGGATCACGTCCATCTCCGAGTAACGCATGCCGCGCACCAGCACGGGCAGCAGCGCGGGCAGCCGGGGGCCCAACACCTGCGACAACGATACTCATAGCTTGCCAGCAAATGCGCCAGGGGTGAGACAGGGCTCCCCACTCTGTCACACGCCTCAGACATGGCCAATAATCGTAATGAGAGATTGAATGTTAATGGGGAGGAGATGAACTTTCAAACTATTTTTTTAATCTAATACATATAAATTAATACATATAAATAAATAAATATAATACATATAAATTAATACATATAATACATATAAATAAATTTTTTAATATAATATATACAATAACAGCATTAAACATAGAAAGGTCCAATGATTTAAGTCTGCTCTTTGCTCAGAGCTATTGATGATTATATTACATAAAAAGATTGTGAAACACAAGTCAAAGAGAATATGAACTGCCCCTGCTTACTCACAACACAAGGGAGTATAGTAAAAATCAATAGCTTATATTTGCTGGTTTTCTAAATGTGTGATTGATTCAAGTTAGTAAAGTTGCCATTTTGTGCAAACTAACAGTCACTGAACTGATGAATGTCACTGAAGTGAATTGTTTTGTTTTTATTGAAAGATGACATTTTTTTTTCAAACAAACTTCAGTCCAGCTTCACTTAACTAATATTATTCTCTCCCTCCAAATAAGCGGAAAGCTTATGTTAAGAGTGCATATATGACAATAGTGTAATGAGTGGGGATTGAATAGTCAACCTTTCAGGTTTTAGTCTGCACCTTTAAGTGTTGGGTTATAAATATTTATCAATTCAACTTTCAATAATATGCTTGGTCTATGTATGTAACCTATGTTATCTATTTATTAATTATCTATCAATGATCCAACTGTACTGTTGAGCATGTATATTAGGGTGGGTCAAAAAATTTTTTTTACCCCAATCCTTTCGTAATAGTGAAATTATGTTGTCTTACAAGTTCAATTTGAAATGTGTAAAATGTTATTAATTTATTTTAAGTGTATTAGCCCGCACATCGACCCAGAAGTTTATTAAACTAATAAAATAGTGACGATAGATATCGACACACTAAACCAATAAAAATATTTTTTTTTTGTAAAAAATTCATACTATGTGCCAGTAATGAGATTTAGTGACATTGTGTTATAATGCCCACAATTTTTTACTTACATTTTTGATTTTATAATTTTGAAATGGTTGGTGCACTCCCAATCGTCGTAAGCGTAACGCTTAGCGCATTTATTTTAGTTTAGTTTTAGTATTTAGTATATCAAATATATTATAACAGGTACATTATAACGGTACTGTACCACGTTAAACACTAGTTACACTATTTTCTATTTAATTAATAATAGTTTGCGAATGGAAACTAGAAGACAACGTTATCAGTGTCCTTTATTCGAGAGTGTAGAAGATATTCAAGACAATGTCTTGCAGACCTAGGAAGATTCATGAAATGTTATAGAATGGAATAGATTACAAGTTACAATCAGGAATACTATCAAAGAACCATCATTTTTAGATATTACCAAGCAAGTGTTGAAGATGTTTGGAGAAAATCGTGCCTTCCTCTCCTTTTACACACGAGAGTCATTCAGTTATTTATTTATTTAGTTATTTATGTTGCATTATTTAAATTACGAAAGCCATATCAAATCATCGAAAAGATATCTACTAATAAGAAAAATATTATTCTACAAAATAACGGAATTTTGTTCGACATTTGTTCATGTAAATGTAACGAAATTGAACTTTACTGTTTTCTCAGAGAAAATAGAGTACCAAAAGAAGAGAAGAAGTTTTTGGTGAAACAAAAGATTGGATTTGGTGGATTAAAAGATGTAAATTAGTGAAATAGACCGTGTTCTTACAGCTTACCACAAAAATAATTTATAACAAGCTTCTAAGGCTAAAAAAACTTGTTTGAACATTTCTTAAAGTCTGATACCGAACAACATGACTTTTGTCATCTTCAAGTGATTCTGAAGGCAATACTTCTTCTTCTGATATGCTAAACTTACTTTCCACTTCACAAACAAACAAAAAAAATAACAAAATCAGTAAAAATTTTGCCCATACTCGCAAAAAACTGCGACCGTTATTGTTTCTTCGGTATTGCACGATTTTGTGGCCATAACATAATAGGTTAATTTTTGTTACAGTATGTAATTAATTTTTTTTGAACTAAATATTGCACTATATGAATTGCTTTTGCATTTTATGTACATTAGTTTATTTTGTAGTAATGTATGATGGTCTCGTATTAAAATATGTAATTTTAACTAATGGTGTTTTTTATAGCCAATTATTATTTGTTAAGACCTAATACAACATAATATTACTATTAAAAGATGATTAAATTATAAAAAAAAAATGTCCATACATTAGTGACCCACCCTAATGTATATGTGTGTATGTTATACTCACTTCTCTGCAAACATTTTGTTCTGCAAGTGATAACCAAAATTCACAAGCCTCTAATGCCACTCCTTCTTCAGAATCTTGTGTGCGCATTAACATGTACTGTAAAATAAAATTTATAGTAAGTTTGCCTATAGCACTTTCAGGAAGTTAGTTATAGTAATCTTTAAGATTATCTTAAACTTAGGTTAATAGAATTACCTACAGGTTGGTACAAACTATTGTTTCATATATTTTAACAATGCATAGCTTATTAAAGGGTAGTAATACACTTGTAACTTAAATAAGAATTTGTGGTTAACATTGTTTGTAGCATGTTTACTTATATTAAAATTTTATAAAACTGTTTGCTAGCTACATAATTTATCAAATTGAATTACCTCAATGATGTTAGGTAAATGTGGTATAAGTCTATCCAGGCGAACTTCTAATAACAACACCAAGGCATGGCAGACATTTTTCCTAACATCAGGGTCCTCATCTGCAGCTAAGTGAAATAAGTTCTAAAAAAAAAGAAATATTACTAGTAAATGTTTAGTATTATAAGGGCTATGCAAATAGTCTACACTTGTACTGAAAGCCAATTACAAAGGAGGTTGGCGAATTTTGACCCAGCATTTTTAAAAACCAGTCAGATTCAGAAATCATTTAATTTTAATTAATATTTTTCAGAGTATTTTTCTGTGTAAACCCGATATTTTTAGAAGATGGGGATCAACAAGTGAATATCTTTTTCTCCCAACTTTGATATACTTTAATGAACTTTTTTGTAAGACTGGTTTACTAGATCAAGCATGAGAAGTTTGATTCGTGAACGTGGGCTTGAGGCCCACGGTTCAGTTGGTCTGGGTCAGAAACTCTATGGAATTCGCCAATCTCCTTTGGATTTAGATAAGTGCATTTGATAAGTGTATTGCAACTTTGGTTGTCAAGTTAGCTTGCAGTTTAAATGCAGTTCATGTAAAAAGAATGTATACACTTATTATAAAACATTAATAGTTTGATTGATTTATTACATAGTATAGTGAACAAACTCTCTCTCAATTTTCACTAAACTTTATTGCTATCAATTTAAGCCTAGGAAAGTTAAACTGTTATTTTCTAAGTCTATCATCACTTGTGCCTCTTAGCAACATATTTTCTACTGAAAATGGCAACTTCACAAGCTGAGATCTTTATATAATTATGAGTGCAACTGTCAGTTTGCTGTGAGGCTGAGAAAGACTTATGGAAGGACTTACTAGTGTTTAGTTTTATCTATCTCAAGTCTTAAAGTACTCTATCATCAGTCTCAGGCTGAGATCTATAGATTATACTCTGGCTCTGCTCAAGACTCATGATAGAGTTAAAATGAGACACAAATGTCCTGACATAAATCTGTCTCATTTTAACTCAATCAAGTCTGAGCTGAGTGAGAGTGCCATCTATAAATCTCACACTTAATCCTATTCTTAACATGATTTGCATTATAACAATGTTTCATCCATCATTCATAAAGTCAGTGATTTTCAGTAACCCTTAATGTAACATTAAAAAAATATAAAAAGATTACCTCTATAAAAGAATCAATGTGTAACATCAGAGCTTGTGTTCTGCCCATAATGAAGTAGTTGACACAAGCAATTGCGTGACATCTTATCTTAGGTGATGAGTGCCGAAAGAATTGAAGGAATTTAGGTATTAACACATTTAGAGGTCTATTGAGGGCATCACTGTCCAATAGCTCGGCTGTATCTTCACAAATCTTCTGTAGTGCTCCAAATGCTCCCTAAACATAAATAAAGACAATAGTTTAGTGTGTTTGTGTTGTGTATAGTTAGCCATAACTGATGCTAGCAACTTTTGCTTCCAATACTTAGATCACTGAAAACTCTTTCCATGATTAGGAAAATCCTAATCTAGGAACCCAACAGAATTAATCTTGGGTTTAAAGGTAAACCAACCAACCTTCAATAATACTAGTGGTTCGCCCCGAACTGAGACCTCGCGGTAACGGTATCCCATGATTATTCATTCAATCGATACATGATAACCAAAACTGACATTATTATTATGCCCGTTTTCACCAAACATACCTAAATCATCCCCTAAGTAGGAGTCTCTTAACGTAGGTAGCTCCTAAATACAATCCTAAGTCCTAACATCCGTCCCAATATCCTTTTAGGTGTCCCGTACAGGATCGTGATAAATAAGTTGACAGAAAACATCAATCACCTAACTTCGTAAAGGTTAGGGAACGTTAGTGAAAACATTGAATTATTATGTAGGTACTAACGAGTGAAACCAGGTTACGGGCATCTGTACAAATCGTCATCTATCGACGCGAATAGAAAATATACAATATTTAACTAAAATTTAACTAAAAAATAATTTTAATGGAATAATATGGTACAAAAAAAATTACAATACAATTATTGTATTATAATAAGTAACTAAATAATAATGGTCGACGCAAAACTGTTTTTGGGATAGGTCGTTAGTCGTAACTCGTAGTTCCATGGGAATAGTTACTGACTGCGCCATCTATTAGCATTATTGTGAAGCTATGTTGATGCTATATGAATTACTGATGTACATTAAAAATTAAATAATCTCGTTTCTTTATAATATTCATATGATTTTAGTATTTGTTGTTCAAGTACAGGATATAAGTGACCTAAAAACATAAAATCAGTTTGAAAATCCATAGCAGATTTTCCTAGAGAGGGTCTTCAAGCGAGCGTATAAAATCGCCACTTTGAAAGCCCCCATTTCGTCAATTTTAAGGGAAAAATTAAAAAAAAAATATTTTTGTACTCAGTTCAAAATTATCTTTAAAATGATACGTAACAATTTTATGTAACGCGATATTTTTTTTTTACTTCGCATTCGCTTCTATGAGAGCCCCCCTGAAATAAAGATTTTTATAACTTTTTAAGCCATTTTCAGCTGGAGGCCATCGGTTTACATATTATATCTAAATTTGAAGTAATTACGTTCAGTAATTCAAAAGTTATAAGGCTCTGACAGACGGTCGGACGGACGGACGGACAAGTGCAAATCGCTCTAGTTAACTCAGAGACCTCGCTTCGCTCGGTCAATGATCATGCTATAGGAATTGAAATTTAATTTTTCATTAAGTACAAAAAAAATAGTATACCTTACCTCACAGACATTGTAATCCTGAGAATCGAGCATTGAACATAATGCTGGTAGAAGTTCTGGCCATGATGTTAGTTCACCTTTACTAGCAATGGTTGTAATTATTATCCCAACTGTTGCCCGGATCAACGGTGAAGGGTCTCCCACGGCCGACAGACATTCCCGCTTGATAAACTCTGCCACTTCTGGCAAAAAACTATTGTAACGTGCCTTGACATTGTTCTTCAAAATCAAACCGCTCAGCGACCTTGTTGGCTCCTCTTCAGATACCAATTTAGTCAAGACAAAAATTAGGTAGTTATTAAAATCAGGATACTTGTTCAACTCTTCCAATTTCTGAGATTACATTGTTAGGGAAATCGAAAGCTGTCAATGACTGTCATGTCGGAAAAATCGATTTTATTACGAGCGTGGATATAGAGTTCTGACAAACTAGTGAAATACATAAATAAAAAAGCAAGATTATGAATGAAATCAAAGCATTAACATAAAATTAAGCACCAAGCGGTTCAATTACACAAAAAACATCCACGCCGTTAAGTTGAAAATCATAAAAAGGATACTTGTTGGACTGCTCTTTGGGTGGCAGTGTTTGGTGATTGGGACTCCTTAAGAAGTGTAAGTATTTGTCTCAATCCTTCTTGTTCAGGTTTCCACTCCATTTTCATAATAATTTTAGGAAAATGGTTTTATTTTATTCGGTCTTGTAAAGATCAACCATGCCAAAATTTGACCACAAATTGCACAAATTGTCGATTTTGAGTTAACAGATTAAAAAATAAAAAGCAAGCAAACTGGCAAAATGCTAAAAAAACGAAGATGTAATTCCTAGTTCCATGCTCTCGAATCACAGAAAACTGTGCCACAGACACAGTACATTCTACGGCCACAGACCACCACCACCGGTGACCACCACCACCACCACAGACCAGTGTTTCCATTTTCCATGTACATGGCATGGACATAGAAACAAACAGACCCGAGCACTCGCAGCTGAAAAGCGAGCCGAGCGAGATAGCTAGTACAGAGGCCGTGTGTCCCTTTGTAACAGGGTGACAATAAGATTTTCGATATATGTGAGACAAATTCAATCTTGCAATCTTCCTACTAATAGGGTATTTGACTATAATAAAAATATCGTTTCAATTGGTGTCATCCTAAAAGATTATTATCTAAAAACATTATTCCATACGACAAAACTAAAAAATAAAGCTTTATTTAATTAGAAAACATTAAATAAAATTGCTATAATTCTGGCCATGGTCACGTGATCGAAAACGTTCCGTGATCTTGAATGACGTCACAGTCCACACCACCTATGGAATTCTCATTTTGTCAATACATTTCGACGTGTTTGTGCGGCGTAATAGGCTAATTTCGTCTGTTTTTCATCGTTACTATTTTATTAAATACCAAATAGTATGCGACACGCGGCCTAAACACATATTATAAAATTGTCATTGTTTGAAATGTGAACTGTTACGTCATGAGAGCAAATGGAACGTTTCGGCGGCAATTTATTTTTTTGAATTTATTTCTCGATTTTTATGAAAAATAATGAAAATTATGCCGAAATATATGTTTTGTTAGCTTCAGCATAGCATTATTAACAATTTAAGATGATTTTCTAAAAGTAGTCAAATAGCCTATTATAAGTTTATTATAAACACAATTATTGAAGTTTTTCATTAGCAATGGAAAATTTCTTAGGGATTAGGGATTGATTACGAAATAAATAATAGAAATAGTACAAGGTTTCGATTTGTCCAGTCATAGTGAGTATACATTGCTCGATATTATAATGACTGGTCATGTGTAGATAATGTGATAAATTATTCATTTTCTCTAGATAAAGTAATAAATACGGCCCCACTTCCCCTCCCGCGCCTTATTCCGTTGCCGCACGATCGATATATTTACCAAAATCTTAGGTTAGGTCAGGGTTGTACAGCAATTCTGTTCTATTGGTTTGAAATGAAACATTAAAATAATGAAAATTGTAATAATAATAATAATAATGCGCGCCTACCGGATGATGAAGCCATGACCTCATTCTGGCGCAACATCTGGTCGGCGCCTGTCGCTCACACTGAGGGTGGTTGGACGTGGGATGTAGAAAGAGCCTGCGATCAATTTCCAGAAATGGACCTAGTTACTATCACCCCTGAAGACGTGACCACTGCAGCCCGTCCCCTACCCAATTGGAAATCCCCTGGGCTGGACGGGCTGCACAACTTTTGGATAAAGTGGCTACGCAGCTCGCACGCTCGTTTGGCATCCCAATTCCAATCATCTCTAGAGTCAGAGTCGCTACCCCAGTTTCTGACAACAGGTATTACCCTCCTGCTCCATAAGTCAGGTAGTACCACGGAGCCCAAAAATTATAGGCCGATTACGTGCCTACCAACATTGTATAAACTTCTTACATCCATTCTGAGAACAAAAATTAACGATCATATCGATACAAAATCCATCATGTCTATTTCTCAGAACGGATGTAGGAATGGCTCCCGTGGTACTAAGGAGCTTCTCCTCATTGATATGGCCATTTGTCAACAGGTTCGGCGCTCCCGAAGGGATCTGTCGACATGTTGGATAGACTATAAGAAGGCCTACGACTCTGTGCCCCATACATGGCTCATGAAGGTGCTGGAACTGTACAAAGTAAACTCAGTACTACGCGCCTTCCTACAGACGTGTATGGGGCAGTGGAGGACAGTCCTTCACTATCCAGGGTGTCGCCGGACCCTAGGGAGCGCGGAACCTATAAGGATTGAGCGAGGCATATTCCAGGGCGATAGTTTGAGTCCTTTGTGGTTTTGCCTGGCTCTGAATCCTCTGAGTACTCTCTTGGAGAATTCAGGGCTAGGTTACCGGTTGAGGAGAGGTGGTTAGGTTATATCACACCTCCTTTACATGGATGACCTAAAACTCATTGCCCCCAACAAATCACATCTACTAGAGTTACTAAAGGTAACTAAAGCCTTTAGTGATTCCATTAGGATGGAATTTGGTGTGGACAAATGTGCGGTCATGCATGTAAAGCGAGGGAGGATTGTGGAATCTGAGGGGGTTGAGCTCTCGGATTCCATATACCTCAGATCGCTCTCCCCAACTGAAACCTACAAATAATTGGGCATGGCGGAGGCGTTAGGTATCAGAGAGGCCGACATGAGGCAGTCGGTGAGGGAGCGTTTCCTTGGCAGTCTGAAGAAAGTGCTGAAAAGCCTTTTGTCGGGCGGCAATAAGGTGCGCGCCTTCAACGGTTGGGTCATGCCGGTCTTGATGTATTCCTTCGGCATAATCAGGTGGACTCAGACTGAGCTTGACGCCATGGACAGACAAGTTCGTGCGCTGCTGACCGCATATCGGATGCATCACCCGCGCTCCTCGGTGATGAGGCTGTACATTCCGCGGAAGTGTGGGGGAAGAGGCCTTTTGAATGCCAAAACCCTCCACAACCGCGAGGTGTGCAGCCTCAGGGAGTACTTTCTCCACGCCAAGACGGAGATGCACCGCGATGTGGTCGCAGTGGACAGGGGTCTGACGCCGCTCTCCTTGGCTAACGAGAACTGGCGCATACCTGTGGTGCTCAGTACCAATGACCGCAGGGTTGTATGGCAAGGTAAGGAGCTTCACGGACGCTTTTATCGGGCCCTCCACGGGCCTGATGTTGACTTTGAAGCGTCCGTGGCCTGGCTGCGCTTTGGTGACCTCTTTGGGGAAACCGAAGGGTTTGTATGTGCAATTATGGACGAGGTTATGATGACAAACAATTACAGAAAATACATTGTGAAGGATGGAACGGTAGACGTATGTCGGGCATGTCGCCGTCCTGGAGAAACTATCCGTCACATTGTCTCTGGTTGTTCTCATCTGGCTAACGGCGAATACTTACACAGACATAACCAAGTGGCCAGGATTATCCACCAGCAACTTGCCTTGAAATACAATCTTGTGGAATCGGAGGTACCGTACTACAAGTATGTGCCCGACCCAGTTCTTGAAAATGGTCATATCACACTGTACTGGGATCGATCTATCATTACAGACAGGACTATTGTAGCCAATAAGCCTGACATAGTGGTGATAGATCGATCAGAGCGCCGTGCAATGATTGTTGATGTTGCTGTCCCGCATGACGAGAACCTCGTGAAAGCCGAGAAAGAGAAACTCACCAAGTATCTCGACTTGGCGCACGAGGTTGTCGCCATGTGGAATGTAGACTCAGCAATCATTGTACCGATAGTCGTCACCGCTAATGGTCTTATAGCCAAGAGCCTCGACCAACATCTTTCGAGGCTCTCGTTGGGTAGCTGGGTCAAGGGCCAGATCCAGAAGGCTGTTCTCCTGGACACGGCTCGCATAGTCAGGAGGTTCCTCTCTCTGGGGCCCTGACCGCCGGTTGCTTGGACCCTGTTCCCGAGGCCGGTGGACCGCTATTTTTTATATTTTTAATTTTTTTTTTTTTATAATCAAATATTTAAAAATGTAAATTATATGATATAAATGAAATAAATGTAAATAATAATAATACAAAAGTAAGGAGTAAAGGACCATCGTAATCGGCATCTGCATCGTACGTATTCGACCCATCACACAATACAAGAATTTAAAAATTCATGGTCAACATAGTTGTAGATTTAGAGTTCACGTTTTAACGGGTTGCCGCTCGAAAAAAATAGACTAGACAAAAATTTATATTTTCTTTTTTGTTAAGCAATATATCTATCGAAATTAATGCAATTAAATACGGTGACTTAAAAATGTTAAAATAACATTAAATTATAAGTGTTTCAACTGAGTTTCTTTGAGCCAAAATTTTCGATCAAACACATTTTTTTAGGCTGGCAAGAGAAAGAACGAGACACACGGCCTCCGTTGTTACTATCTCTCTCGGCTCGGATTAGCCTCTGTGTAATGCGCAACAGGAAATATACTTTATCTACTTGTTATAAGGTTCATTTTCGTAAATACAAATTTTCCGAGTGATCAGTTCTGTTTGTATATTAAGTTCATGGTACATGGTAATTACCGTAGATGCAATGAACTCTGTGCCACAAAGTACAAGAACTATCCTAGTGTTCGTGGTCTATGTACCTAATCTGTGGACAAAAACCGTGAGAAATCCACTCCGTGATTCATTCTATGTTTATTAAAAAATAAATAATAATTTGTTTTTATTGTTTTTTAAATAATAAATTAAACTCATTGTTAGTTAGTAATAAAAATGCCAAAAATCAAAAATGAGAAGAAATCTAGAATACATAATGAAGTCGCTAAGCAAGGTACGCAATTGAATATTTCCGATAAGGTTATGTTGTTCTAAGTTTTATTGTCCTAACTCAAAAATTTATTTATTGTAGGAATTCAGTTCAATAAAGACTTTGGACAGCATATATTGAAGAACCCTCTTATTATAAAATCCATGTTAGATAAAGCTGGATTACGGCCAACAGATGTAGCTCTAGAAATTGGTCCTGGTACTGGTAATATGACAATAAAGATGCTAGACAGGGTCAAGAAAGTCATTGCCTGTGAAATTGATACAAGGTCAGAAACAGTTATTTATCCTACTAATATTAAAAATGTGAAAGTTTGTGAGGATGTTTAGATGGATGTGTGTTACTCTATAGCTCCACAACGAATGAACCAATTTGGCTGAAATTTGGAATGGAGATAGCTCATACCCAGGATTAACACATAGGCTTTTTATCCTGGAAAATTACAGAGTTCTCGCCGGAATTAGAAACCTGAATTCACGATGACGAAGTCGCAGGCATCATATAGTAAGCTATATTGATGATCATTGTGCTAAAAGAGGCTAAAAGAGACTGATTTTCTGCAGAGAATATCTATCATTTTTGACAAAGATAAGACAATGCAAACAGTATATTGATTTGTATTTATTATTTTAAGGTTAGTTGCAGAACTACAAAAGCGTGTCCAGGGTACACCATATCAAGCCAAACTTCAAATATTGGTTGGAGATGTCTTAAAAACGGAATTACCATTTTTTGATATTTGTGTTGCCAATATTCCATATCAGATCAGCTCTCCTTTAGTTTTCAAGTTGCTACTCCATAGACCATTCTTCAGATGTGCTGTCTTGATGTTTCAACAGGAGTTTGCTCAGAGATTGGTGGCTAAACCAGGAGATAAATTGTACTGTAGACTCTCAATAAATACTCAGCTGCTGGCAAGAGTTGATATGTTAATGAAGGTATAAATGTCATTTTTAGTATCATTTAGGTAATATATTTTAATATGTAATCTATACCTATAAATTACAAAACAATACTGTGATTGACTTACTCACTTACAAACTAAATCAGTCAATATAGAGATTTGATTTTAAAGGAAATATTCCTTAAGCACTCTTGAGCACTGCACTAAAGATTTTTTTAAATTCATCTTGGAAAGGCTGAACATTCAGACTGAAGGTGGAAACAAATTATCGGACGCTGCTGATGGATGTGACTTATAGGATATCTGGATAATAAATGTACAATCAACTGTGCAAACTATCGGATGTAAATCACGGACGTAACCTTGAGCGTTCTGACGTCCGAGAGAAATCTGGCCCGCTGGATGTTTTTGTCAGCCGAAAACGTCCACGGACGGTATGCACGGGTGCGGGAGAACTCCCTTTCACTACTCGACATGAAGTTTCTCCATCAACAGCTGTAAAAGCAGTCTATTAATGTACTCTGTGTGAACGTAGTGACTATATTGTCTTTGCTGTTCTTTGTAGGATAGGCCACAGACCCAACACCAAAATAAGCTCGGACAAGTCCGCAAGCCGCGCCCCAAACGACCGTGCACACTTATCAGTCGCGGCTGTCAGCCGCGGCTTATGGACGCATCCGATAGTTTGTTTCCACCTTAACTCCACTAGCACCAGATAAATTTTCCTCTTAGTTCCGATTTCACCAACATTGAGTGTCATTGTACCGAGGAATAAATTGGGTGTTCTGACAGTTTTTGTATTGAAACTCTCGGATGAGACTTATTTTACGTTGGTGAAAATGGCCCTATGTGTTTTTCCTGGCTTACACTAGGGTCCAGCTAGTAATAAATATTGCTTTAATATGTAAAAGAATTTAATAAATACTTATTAGAAATTTCAATTAATCATTATTGTGAAATCAGCTTTTGCCTGTAGCTTTGCTCATGTTATGTTAGATTTCTCAAACCCCTATTTTACCTCCTTAGGACTTTCAAAAATAAAATAGAATTTTCAAAAATCCTTTTTTTAAGAAGATACTTATCATAATAGCTATCTGTATGTTCAGCCTGATCAATCCGGTGGTTTGAGTTGTGTGTTGTTAGTTAGTTAGTCAGTCAGTCACCTTTTCCCTTTTATATTTTTAGATTTAGATAAATAAATGGATTTTCTAGTATATATGCAGTAGGACCTCATTAAGTCAAACCTCAATAACTCGAAAACCTCCAAAACTCAAAAAAATGATTTGGTTCCTTCAAGCCTCAAAACCTCAATTACTCAAAATCTCAACCAATGTTGAAACCAACTAGAAGTTGAAACAATCAGAGAGTCATACAAGCCATTTCTGTACATATTTTCCTCTATAAGTAAAAAAAAATCTGCATCTCGAATTTAGCAATGTCTGATATTACAACCTCTACAACTGGAACATTTGAAACTAATTACCTCTATAGCTCGAAGAAAAACAAATTACCAACGTTAAGAATTTGCCAACAATGCACATAATGGTTTCTTAGAAAACTATGTGGAAGGAAAGTAGGACAACTCAGAACTCACCTGCGATCTCCGAATTTTTCTGCTTCCTCGATAGCTCGTGGAAAATCACTGGTTCTGTTTACTTTTCACTTCCATATTATGTACATAAAGAGCGGCGTGACGCGGTAGAAAGTTCTTTATTTTCGGTTCGCGACGAACACAGGGTTTTTTAAAGGCGTGCGGCGGCGTAGTTGGTTAGCGACTTAACCGGGTTTTTAAACGCGCGTGCGCTCATAGCGGAGTTGCTTTCGCGACTGTCAATCCATCAAACCGTCGGCTTGGTCTTCTATCTTCTTTTGTTCTGAGTTGGATGAAAGGGAGAGGAAATGAAGGTAATTTTTATATGTTTACGTGTTGAATGAATGTGGAATGAATGGCGACAACATTTATCCCCCGGGCTGGAGGCATGTGCCTTCAGGAAACAATAAAGTTTTAGCAAGAAAAGGTTAGAATTATTTTGCTATAATCCGCCAACAGAAAAAATCTGTATGGTCAAACATGCAATTAAAAGCTAAGCACCACTCACCTACCCAGCCAAGCAAAAAAGCCAAGTTCCCAAGCAAGCAATGCCACCACCACTCACATGCACCACCACACAAGACCTTTACACTACTCTCGACGCACGTTTCGCCCCGACACCGGAGCATCCTCAGGAGATGTCGACTTTACAATGCTGTATTGTCTAATCAAAAAATCAAGTCAACGGATTGAATCTAGACAATACAGCATTGTAAAGTCGACATCTCCTGAGGATGCTCCGGTGTCGGGGCGAAACGTGCGTCGAGAGTAGTGTAAAGGTCTTGTGTGGTGGTGCATGTGAGTGGTGGTGGCATTGCTTGCTTGGGAACTTGGCTTTTTTGCTTGGCTGGGTAGGTGAGTGGTGCTTAGCTTTTAATTGCATGTTTGACCATACAGATTTTTTCTGTTGGCGGATTATAGCAAAATAATTCTAACCTTTTCTTGCTAATCATGAACTTCCGCAAAGTAACGCCTGCTTCTATCCAATAAAGTTTTACTAAATAACGAAAAAAGTAGTATAAAATGTATAATTAACTTATCTCTAACTATAATGAGGAAAGTAGAATTAAATAGCGGCGTTGATAAAGGTAGCGAGATTTATTGCAGCGGTAATGGGCACAAGCGAACAACGGGTCTTACGTAAGATCCTGTGCGCGTTTTCACTTTAGCGGTACGAATGATCCCGTCCTTACCGGGGTAAACCTCCTGAACTATACCCAAAGGCCAGCTAAGAGGAGGCGAGTTATCATCGCGAATTACCACAATACAACCAATTGTGATAGGGTTGGTGGGCGTGTTCCACTTCTGCCTGCTTTGGAGTGAGGATAAATATTCGCGACTCCATCTCTGCCAGTAAGATTGTACCAGCTTCGATAACAACTCGTAGCGGTTGAGTCTATTTAGCGGCGCATCGGTAAAGTCTTCGGCCGGTAAGTATTTTAATGGCGTTACATTTAAAAAATGCGAGGGTGTAAGCGCTGTGGGTTCAGACGGGTCAGAACTTAACAAGCATAGGGGACGGCTATTCATAATTCCCTCTATTTGCACTAACACAGTATTAAACTCTTCATAGGTAAGAGTTTGGGTTTCTATTACTTTAGCGAGATGCGTTTTTACGGATTTAATGTTACTCTCCCATATGCCACCGAAATGCGGCGCGTAAGGTGGGTTTCTTCTAAACTGTATACGTAGATCTGCCAAATGCTGTTCTAAATATTAATTGTCCTTCGACAAGCGGTCATGAATCTCTTTTAACACTCTGTCAGCCCCCCGAAACCCGAAGCCCCCGTCGCTTACGACCAGGCTAACAGGGCCTCTACGGCTGATGAAACGACGGAATGCGTCCAGGAATTTCTGGGAGCTTAGGTCTGAGGCTAGCTCTAGATGAAGCGCTTTAGTCGTTAGACAGATAAACAAACAAAGATAAGCTTTCGTAGGCTTAACTCCGCGTCGACGATAAGGTGTCACATAGAATGGACCTGCGTAGTCCACACCTGTGAAAACGAAGCTTTTGACTTCACTTACGCGATAGTGAGGCAGATCTCCCATAAGCGGAAAAGTACCTTTCGGTTTTAATTTAAAACAACGATTGCAACCTCGAACGCGTTGGCGCACCATATTACGAGCGGCGATAATCCAATAATTTTGGCGTAGTAATGCGAGTAGCAATGAAGGACCGGTGTGAGCGTTTTTTCTATGAAAGTAATCCACCAATAGATGAACTATGCGGTCTTTCGCGGGAAGCACGACTGGATGCATTTGCGAATAGCCTAATTGCGACTGCGACAGTCGCCCTCCGACGCGTATAATGTTGTTTACATCCGTAAACGCATTTAACTTTCGTAAGGCGGGACTGCGCGTATCGAATGAATGTTTCTTTTGTATGATTCGCAAAATAAACATTTCAGTAGCTTCCAAGTCAGCGACGGTTATCGTACCGTGAGATTTTAAAACTTTAGCAAAGCGTAAGGCGTACACCCACGAGTGTAAAAACTTGTTCCATTTTGACATGCGATTCGCGGAATTATATAATTCGTCGTAACAGTTAACATCCGCAATAAGTTTCGCGGCTAAAGTGATAAGTTTTTTGCGCTCCGGCAGCTCGTCTACGGTGTGCGTCAAAGATGAATTCAGAGGCCAATCGCAGAGCGGTCGCGCGACCCATGAGGGCCCATGAAACCAAAGCGTATTATTTAAAAGTTCAGAAGGCGTTATAGGTCTCGATATAATGTCTGCGGGATTCTCCTTTCCCGAAACATGATACCAATTTTCAGCGGGAATGTTATCATTTATTGCGGCAAATCTATTTGCAACAAAGGTTTGAAACCTATACGGCGGTGCGCGGATCCACGAAAGAGCAATCGTGGAATCAGAGAAGGCGAATATTTTATTTATTTTTACGCGCTTGCTAATCGAGTCTTTAACTGTGATCATTAAATTCGATAATAAAAGATTTGCACAAAGTTCAAGTCGCGGTAAGGTTACATTGCATTTAGGCGAAGCTACCCTTGACTTTGAACAAAGCAAGGTAACTTGACCTTCCTCAGTGTCAGAGGTGCAGACACGTAGGTATATAACTGCACCGTAACACTTTTCGCTTGCGTCAGCGAACCCTATTAGCGAAATATTATTTGAGGTTGGTAGAATACCTATGTGCCGCGGGATTTGTAATTGTTCCAACAAATGAAGTTCACTACAGAATTGATCAAATTTTCCAGCTATTGAGCTAGGTACTGGTGCATCCCAGTCTAGGTTTAACTTCCAACACTCTTGGACAAGAAGTTTCATAAAAGCAATAACAGGGCCTATCAGACCGATAGGGTCAAATAGGCGTGCGGTGGTTGAGAGAATTAAGCGTTTTGTGTATTCGCGAGGGTCATCACTTTAGTTAATTTTAAATGTAAAAACGTCTGACTTAGGATGCCCTTGCATGCCTACAATTTTTGTAACATTGTGAGAGTCCATATCAAAGTCAATGGCGTTTGGATTTTTATGAGTGCAAGGAATTTTATCTAAAAATTTAGTCTCATTGGAAATCCATTTAGTTAAGTTGAAACCACCTGACTTAAACATCTCAACCATTTCATGATACGTTGCTATGGCCTTTTCAAGACCATCGATTGAGTTTACATAATCATCCATGTACATATGGTTGATAGCTTCATTGGCTGCAAGCGGATACTTTGAACTACTATCTTGAGTGAGTTGCCGCACTACTTTCATGGCGAGGTAGGGCGAGCTGGATACTCCGAATGAAACTACATTGAAATTATAAGTGTCAATTTTATGGTTAGTATCAAATCTGAAGAGAATTCGTTGGAAGGCGTGATGTTCAGGCGTGAGTTTTAATTGAAAATAATGTTTTTCGATATCGGCGGTCAGTGCGACTGAGAATAAACGTAAATTAATTAAAAGTTCAAAAATGTTATTTTGTAAGTTAGGCCCTATGTATAACAGGTCATTGAGTGATTTTCCAGAACTAGTTTTACTGGACGCGTCGAGTACAATGCGCGTTTTAGAAGTTTGTTTATCAGGGCGGTAAACAGCGCGGTGAGGAATGTAGTAACAATTCACATCGAGCGAGGGGTTTTCAACTTTTGAAAGATAACCCTTATCTATATAAGACTGAATGGTCAAATTATAATTTTCACCAAGTGCGGGATTAGAATTTAATTTCTTTTCTAAATGGAATAAACGGCGTTTAGCGATTGAAAAAGAATCACCCAGCTGAGTAGGATCATCCTTAAAAGGTAAATGTACCACAAAACGTCCTGTTTCGTCGCGTTTGTAGGTATCTAAAAAAATGCGTTCACACGCCTCTTCATCGGGGCTAATGTGATGTTTGTGAGGTATGTCTTCTAGAGACCAAAAGCGTTCCGTTATTTTTTCGAGTGAAGGTGAACCTACCTTACATAAAAAAGTGTGCGAGTGCGTAGGGAGGCGAGTGTCACAATCAGCCTTACCCATGAGTACGTAGCCTAGGGTTGTTTCTAACCCAACTACGGACGAATCGGGCGATGTGACCTTTCGATTTCCTAAGAGAAATGGGAATAACTCGTTGCCTATTAAACAATCGATATCCGTAGATACATAATAGCCTTCGTCGGCTAGCGGTAGATTCGATAGGTGTTTCAAGTTATTTACGTTTATATAATCATTTGGAATTTTGTCCGAAATCTTATCAATAACACGGCATCTATGGTGTACTTACAGCGTGCATCGTAGCGAGATTGAATAGTTATGCGCGTCTGACCTTGAACTTGCTTTTCTGACAAGCCAATGCCTTGTAACAATGACGCGTAACATTATTGATTTTAAGTTCAAGCGATTGCAAAACGATTTGGTTACAATATGTGTCGTTGATCCACTATCGAGTAATACTCTCATTGTAAAACGTTCCCCAGTGTTATTGAAAGCATAAACAACTGCGCTAGGTAATAAAACGGTTGTACCACACGATGGGGAGTGTGCGCGAGTATTTAACGTAATATCGGACGAAACTTGCGGTTGCATCACCTGTTTCTGTGATAAAACAGGCGCGTCACTGATGGCGGCGTGGTTTGCAGTCGACTGCGGCCCCTGGGTCGCGGGTTCGATTCCCGCGTGAAGATGTAATTTTGAGTGGTGATTTTTTCCACAAAAACACCTGATTTTCGATCTGCAATTCCTTGTAGAATGAAAGCCCATACAGTTTAGGCACAAACCATTGTTTCGAACGAATTGGTATCTAAAATTAATATCACGTTCTAAAAATTTATCACACCTGTATAGTGGGTGGATATTATTATCTTTACAATACGGACATTTTGGATTTTTGTTTAGTAAAGCGGAATTTACGGTCGTTGTATTAACAGCTGTTTTGTATTCATTATTATTGACATAAAATGACCGTGCGGGTGTTTTAATCTGGCTAGTACGCGCAGTTGGCGGTGTATCATAATATTTGTTGTTTTGTTTAGAAGTACTCGATGACGCATTACTACGTAACATGTAAATTTTACTTTGTTCTTTTACGAATTGGACAAGCGAATTAAAGGAAGGCATTTTTTCACTGCGGTGTGCCTGTTCGAACAATGTCACTGTTTCTTTATCTAGCTTAGCCAAGGCCAGATGAGTAAAAATAAAATCAGCTAAATCATTAATTTCGACACGTTTTAAAGCGGCCTGTGCGGAACAGAAACGTTCAATGAACAAATCTAAAGAATTTTGCGTTGACGTTTGACTGCCTTTAAAAGAAAGTATTTGATCGAGGTACATTGAAGCCAAAGTTCTTTTGTCTTCATATTTTTCAATTAACGCGTTCCAAATTAGGTCATAATTAGCGGCTACAGGTTGTATTCCAGAACAAATTAATAGCGCTTTACCTGAGAGCTTGCCTAAGAGATATTGCACTTTCTCGGCATTCGATAACTTTGTATTATTATGTATGAGCGAGCTAAAATTTTCGTAAAATGCTGTCCATTGGTTAGTAGTACCGTCGAAACTTCGCAGTTCCAAGGCAGGCAGTTTTTTAAGTAAATCTAGATTTTGAGTATCATTTTTTGACAATTTGGACAAGGTATCTGTTTCTACAGATTTAATATGCGAATATAATTCATCGAACGCGACTAAAGTATCGAAATTAATTAGGGCCTTTGGGTTAACTCGCAAGTTTGACAAGTTTAACCTTTCCGTGGCGGTATTGAATTCTTTTCGCCAAGTATCTATTAACTTGGCTTTAATTAAGAACTGTTTAAGTACTGAATCGCTAGACAAGTCTCGCGTTAGGTCATATAAGCTTTGTATTTGCTTATAATAAGTTTGTCGTTTCGCTTCTAGCATGCGTATTTCAATTAGAAGGTCTTTTTTCTTCCGTCATTTTTACTGTAACGAAAGGGGCGTATAGTGTGGACAATATGGCGGCCGGCTGCGCGGCGTGTAATTAATGTTGAGTTATGCGTGAAATATAGCGGAATGTAAGCGGAATAGAAAATATATACGTGTATAGGGAATATCCAGGATAGAGGATCGAGGATCCGGTTCGAAGGACCAAACAATATGGAAGGAAAGTAGGACAACTCAGAACTCACCTGCGATAACCGAATTTTTCTGCTTCCTCGATAGCTCGTAGAAAATCACTGGTTCTGTTTACTTTTCACTTCCATATGTACATAAAGAGCGGCGTGACGCGGTAGAAAGTTCTTTATTTTCGGTTCGCGACGAACACAGGGTTTTTTAAAGGCGTGCGGCGGCGTAGTTGGTTAGCGACTTAACCGGGTTTTTAAACGCGCGTGCGCTCATAGCGGAGTTGCTTTCGCGACTGTTAATCCATCAAACCGTGCGTCGGCTTGGTCTTCTATCTTCTTTTGTTCTGAGTTGGATGAAAGGGAGAGGAAATGAAGGTAATTTTTATATGTTTACGTGTTGAATGAATGTGGAATGAATGGCGACAACACTATGTAAGAGTACAATACATAGGATTACCAATTCTATGAAATGTTAAAAGGACTTTATTGCTGAGTTAAAACATGCTTGTTTACTTTTTTTATTTTTATTGCTATATTGAGTTATTTAGTTTTATTATTATTGGTCTTGGTTATTGTCTTATTTTCAATGGTTAGAATGAGTCTTAACCTCTACAAGTCGAATAAAATCAGCCTAATTCGAAATTCTTCTTAAGTCGAAAACTCTTTTTTGGGATCTCCCTTGAAGTTCGACTTACCGAGGTTCTACTGTATAAAGATAAATCCATTAAAAAAAATTTAGTTATTTTCATTTATTTTTCATTTATCTTTGCACAGGTTGGTAAGAATAATTTTAGACCTCCACCAAAAGTTGAGTCAAGTGTAGTGAGAATAGAACCTAGGAACCCTCCTCCGCCAATTAACTTTGTTGAATGGGATGGTCTTACAAGGATAGCATTTGTGCGGAAAAACAAAACTTTATCTGCCGCCTTTAAACAGAACACTACTATGGCTGTTCTTGACAAGAATTATAGAGTCCATTGCTCATTAAACAATAAGGTAAAAATTTCATTATATATTTAGCTATACAGGATGTGTTCTCAAGTCAAGCAAGAACTCTACTTCATCTACGAGTATATAACTTGCCACACTAGTTATAGTGCCATCTTTTTACACTATAATTTTTTTGATGTTATAAAAAAATAATATAATTTGGTGAAAAATTTAAACTTAATATTATGAACTTATTTTTATTGAATTATTGTTTTTAATTTCTAGGAAATACCAGAAGACTTTGACATAAAAGAAAAAGTACAACAGATTTTGTCACAAGCAGAGGCTGATCAATTAAGGGCAAGAACAATGGATGTTGATGACTTTATGAAATTGTTACATGCATTTAATTCAGAAGGAATACACTTTGCATAACAGAAAATGAGTTTATTTTCATTTAAGTTAGTTAAATATACAGTGCCAAATTATCTAATATAATTATTATATAACATCATTAAATCAATAAGCATTCAAAAATGCAATGTGAATGGCCACTTGACACCCAATTGTATACCAAGACAATGCAGAATCATGAAGGTTGTATTTGCTATACTCAAATTTTCTTCATTTTATGAAGATTTTTTGTTCATCACACAATCGCTGTTTGAATAAATATTACCAATAGTATCAACTAAATAAAAATAAATTGTACCATTTCACCTCTTTGAATGCTGAACTACAATAACATTATTATCTACTTTTGAAAGACAGATGCACTAAATCCCCTGTCAGCATAGTCAGAATCCTTGCAACGTTCAGATTTGAATGGGAAACCTGGTTGTCCAGGCAACACCATTGGTTTCGTTTTTGTAATTCTCCATCCTCCCTTTTTAGTCCAGTCCTGTGAAAAGGGACAATGATATGTTTTCAATTGTACACAACTAACAGTTCTCTTCAAGCTCTTGAAGTCATTCAAAGTGAAAAAATTGTGATATTTAATTGATCCATTTCATAACATTGTTAAAAATATCAGTATACAAAATGTAACACCAATCATTATTCAGGAATCAGGATAGACTAGCCACTTACATTTCCTTGATATTTAAAATAATAGTGGATAGCCAAAATACCAACAGCAACTAAACCAAGCTTCCCTGTGATGTATCTGTAATCTGCTGCACGCTGCTGTCCCTGTGACAAAATGTAAAA
The DNA here is from genome assembly GCA_029955525.1 of Oeneis ivallda. Classification (NCBI taxonomy): domain Eukaryota; kingdom Metazoa; phylum Arthropoda; class Insecta; order Lepidoptera; family Nymphalidae; genus Oeneis; species Oeneis ivallda. The sequence continues at coordinate 7,798,257 of JARPMR010000003.1, read as the reverse complement.
AACATTGTTATCATCCTTACTTCTAAAACATTGCCTAATTCATTACTTCACAAAAATAGTGTTATTTTTCTCATAATTTTCCTAATGGAAAAGAATTAATAGGTGTAGCATTGTTTGATAAATAAATAAAAATTTTATTTATTTGAAATAACCAAAACCTGTCTCTAAGTATGAGTTAGTGTTAATAGTTTGGACAGCACATGAACACACAAGACAAAAATTTAATACCATTACTACGTGAAGCTAGCCAAGCAGTTTTCTTTTATTAAGTTAAGCAGTAAGGTTATTGTTGTTATGTAATCTTACCAGTACAGGAGTAAGCATGTTGAATATCACATCCAAGGGTTTGCGATAAAGACGACGTATGGGATTAGTGCGCTCTCTCCAGTATTCCTCAACATGAACAGGCTCATTTGAAGCCAGCACTTGGTCTTGTAGCCATTGCTTGCGCCATGCCCTTTCGGCGTCAGTCATGCCGATACATCTTTCTCTTTCCGATGCCACACGACCAGCAATGGTCATGGGCTTAACGCCTGCTGTTTGGGCCATTTTATATTTAAAAAAAACCCTTTACTTTGATACAACAATGAAATTAAACGTATCACAGTAGGTACAGCATTTGAAAATTGAATTTTGAAGTTTATTTTGTCAGCTGACGCCTGATCATATGACATGACCAGACATGACGCCTGACCACAGATTAGGTATTAGTTACTACGTAACGCCTGACTATCCTAGTATGGATCATGAAGGTAGCAAATACATGGAGGTGCCTTACCTACAAAAATCGGGTGCATACCTACAGAAAAAAACTCATAAAATGGCCGCCCATTAGGGAGTGTGCTTCGAAACTATCGACATCGACAAGGAGTGAAGCGATAATCAAGCATTTATGTACACGTAGTATTTATAGGTTATAATAATTACGTAACGTACGTTTGTACTCTATCAGGTACATATTATTCGCGTGGATTTAGGTTTTTAAAGATCTTGGAATATCCAAACAGTTTCGCTGCCGTTTTGTGAAATTGAAAGAGATCACCATATATAAAAAATCGGGCAAGTGCGAGTCGGGCCTCGCTCTTTTAGGGTTCCGTACATACGACCAAATCATTTTTTAAAACTAGATACATAATTATTTAGATATCTTAGAAAGTACTATAAATTAGTATATGGGGGAAAATGCTCGATTGTTTTGGTGACAACTTACCAACCGCATTATAAATCGGTGTTTCAGTAATTGTTGTTTAAATACACTATATAATTCATAATATACCAAAATTTCAAATTCCTTACTAGTTTAGTTTTTGAGATAGATCCCTAACAAAATTGGTCTAAAACCGAAAACTTTGACAGCCCCCCCATTTCTTCATTTTTGTAGCTAAAAAATAAAAAAATATATATTTGAACTCCACTTAATGAGCTCTAGACAATGACACCCCACATGCCGGGGTAAAAAATAAAATTTTATTTCGACTCCTTTTTCATGTATGGGAGCCCCCTTAATTTTTAATTTAATTTAATTTTTATTATTTGTTGTTATAGCGGCAATAGAAATACACAATATGTGAAAATTTCAACTGTCTATCTATTACGGTTTGCGAGATATAGCCCGCTGACAGACGGACGGACGGACGGACGGAGGGACAGCGGAGGCTTAGTAATAGGGTCCCGTTGGCACCCTTTGGGTACGGAACCCTAAAAAGTACTCATTTATAAATTATAATATGTATCAATCGTTTGTTAATTATAAACCATTATTTCTTTTCATTAAAAGAGCAACTTGCTGGCTCATAGTAGTAGAATTTCTTTCTATAAGCGGTGGTAGAGTCGAAACATGACGTGCTTAGCATGAGACAGCTATCTGCATGCCCTACATATAAATAAAAAAATATAGAATACTAGTTGACCCGGCGAACTTCGTACCGCCAACTTATATTTTATATAAATAAAACAAATAAACTATCCTAATCAAAAAAAACTATCCTATCTTTCAAATTGGACTAAATTACAGATAGTAACGAAGTTTGATCAAAATCACTTTAATTTAAATTTAATTTTATATCACACAATATATTATTATCACACAAGTTAAATAGTTTAGGAGTCCATCGTGGACAAATAACGTGACACGTAATTTATATATATTACTAGCTGACCCAGCGAACTTCGTACCGCTTCTTATCTATATAAATAAAACAAATAAACTATCCCAATTCAAAAACTATCCTATCTTTTAAGTTGGACCAAATTACAGATAGTTACGAAGTTTTATAAAAATCGGTTAAAATCGGTAATTGAATTGCACAGGGATTATTATTAAATCCACCTCTTGCTCTTACCGCAGAAAAGAAATGTATCACACGATTTTTTCATATTTTATGTAGAGGGATGTGTGTTATATTTATATTTTCCACGCCTACAGCACCCATCCATTTTTTTCTTTAAGTTTTCACTAGCCGGAAACGACAGCAGAAAACACGGACATTATCATCTATTATATAGAGGTATTAGATTCTAGCATTTATTATTTATGTGAAGAATTAAAATAACCGGACAAATGATATCAACTATAAACACCAAACTTCTTGTATTATCTGATAATATGGTGATGAGCAGTACCTAATGCATTAGAATTTATTCAAGTCGTTTAACGTCACCTATAATAATATCGACAAGTCGATACTCCATTGACACAAATCCAATAACACGCAACTACTTGACAGGCTGACAGCTGAAGTTCAACCAATAGGAGTGAATACATAATGTGTTGTACATAAGGCTCATAAAATGGCGGATGGCACCCGGCTTGACTAGTAGTTACTTTATATACTTCATCTCCATCTATTTCCTACCTACCATGGTATGGATCCTATGCTTTGTCAAATCTAGGATGATAATTTTGACAACTCACAATAGGGATGAGGTTGTGTGTAATCGTTACCGAACTTATTCGATTATCGATTAATATTCCCATAGAACTTGGAATCGATAGTTGCATGGATATTCGATATTATATTGTATGGTCAGATAATAATACAAATCAAACTATTTTTTTCTATTGAATTAATATAATTTATTAATATGACTGTATAAGCCCTCCCACAAAGACGATTTCGATTCGTGGGTATTTTTATACGCTTTTTATTAGCTTCACTTGTATGTTTGTAACTTGTAACCGACTTCTTTGGGCGCGATTTTGACCCACTTTAAACGGCCAGATTTCGTTCAAACTTTGTAGATTTATCGAGGACCGATGACAATACACTAATTTGATAAAAAAATAAATTGATAAAAAATTGATAAAATTTTTTTAATTTACACTATTATTAATTTATATTTATTAAAATTTTTGGACCCTATTCTTAATTTAAATTTATTAAAATTTATTTTCTTTTTTTTAGTTTGGTTTTCTATAAAAAGCGTGTTTTTAGTTTTTTTAAACTATTATTTTTGTTTCATCAGTCAACCTTTTTGGCGTGGAAGTCAAAATTGTTGCTGTGAGAGGGCCTTCGGGGTGAAATGAAACAAGGAATAAATATTTAAGGTTATTTAATACTAGTACAATGGTGCACAACTTAAACAATGTTTTTCGATTTATTTCATTTCAAATCGATTTTCTATTGTCTGTGGTTGTTCGAGAGGCATGGCACTTTACTAAATGGGCGGTACCCATCAATGAAGTACGAAATTATCTGTAGCCTTTTGTGTGACATCTGTCAAAGGTATCAAATTACAGTGGAATGCCCAGGCGCGCATTTCAATTTCGCGCCATTTTCTCTCTTAGCAGTTTTTCAAGATTTTCTTCAAATATTATTATTACAACTTGTATAAATTATATGTTTTTAAAAACTAGATGAAATTTCCTACTTGGCTATCTTTGTTATATGTCTACAAATGGTATGAAATAAAAACAATCCTGGATGAAATCTAAGAGTTTCGATTTTTTTCGTTCTTTTATTTTAAAACCCATAAAAAAATGAAATTGTACCCTTACAAATACTATTATTTGCATTAATTGCAAAGTTAGATACCTGGTTTACATGAATGAATTACAGAAATAAATCATAAAGCATTAAAACTCGAAATAATCAATAAGAATTACCACCCTCTACAACAGGCGCATCTGAACAAAAAGAATCATTCGTCTGTGATCGCATTGACTATGAGGTACGGTGCGATGCAGAAAAGTGCAAGTGCATTTACTCTATGGTGCAGGGGCCCGTGTACCGTGCATCGTAGCGAACTCTCGGTTATAGTAGTATGTTCCTTGGTAACGAAAAAAAAAATTCGTCTATGGTGGTGCTATGGTGTGTGAATCCGTGTGATAAATATTTTAATTAATTAAAAATATTAAAATAACTAAAGATGGTAAGTATTACTTGATGGTAAGTATAGAGCTACAAAGTAAATGCTGAAAGCAACACTTTTCATAAAGCATTTCAAGATACAATAGAAGTTTACACTGATGGATGAAAACCAAACTTGGTACAGGAGCTGGAGCTTACTGCCAAGAACTCAACATGAAGATAAGTCACACACTTGGTAAGGATAACTCTGTTTTCCAGGCAGAGTGTGTGGGCATCTTAACAGCAACTACAGCTATAATTAACAGACAGGTAAAAAACTAAAATTAACTCGGACAGCCAAGCCGCTCTCAAGGCTTTGGCAAGAACATCGACATCTAAACTCATACAGGACTGTCATAAAGCCCTGGCTACGCTCGCCGCCTCCAACGATATACGAGATAAACTCAGGAAGGTGGTGGGAATCATAACGGGGCACAGCCCACTAAACAAACACCTTTTTATTATAGGTGTCACCTACGGCTACAGTCCTCTGTGCAGGGCCTGCATGAAGGCAGATGAAACGCCCACGCACGTGCTCTTGTCATGCACGGGCGTGGAAGAACAACACAAGAACCACCTCGGATCTCCAGCTTCACTTCAAGAAGCCCTTGGCAACCTGGACGGCCTGCTAGGCTTCTGGAGAGATCTGGGATGGTTGGAGTAACAACAATGGATGGATTGGTCACACACAACAGCCCATCACAGTTTACGTGTGGAAACCAGCCCAGAAGAAGAAGTATTACTTGAATTTTGTACAGTAAGGGCTCGTTTCTGGACACGGGCCGCTTTGCACAGTTAACTCAAACATATTATGGCCAAGAGTGGTCCAAAAAGGAGCCCTTACCTAGATGAGAGGCGTGATAATAAAGGAAACATGTTCAATTCAATTCTTTATTTGCTTAAATCGTATACAGACAAGGTGACAACAAGACAGACAAAACTAGGTATTCATAAAAATAAATTGACCAATACTCTGCTATACTTTGATATGATAGATAAATGTTCTCTTAAGGCGTGAATAGTTAGAGTAAAAGTCAGAAAGGAACAGTGTTTGAACTCGAGACCAGTAGAGTAATTTAACACTCAGGTGTGCAGGTTTCCTCACAATGTTTTCCTTCACCATTTCAACAGTGAAGATGTTAATTATCTAAATTAATTAAGATATAAATATACTAAGGCAGCAAGAGATGGAGCAGCTTCTGGAACTTGCTCCACTATGTCATGGCCCCCCTGCCGCCCCCCCGGAACACGAAGTTTCTTCCAAAGTTAAACTGAAACAGAAAATGTAAACCTATACTCTCAAACAGGCAGTCTTCAGAGGGAGGTCATGGAGGGTACTGGTGTCTCCTCGGGTTGTGTACCCGATAAGGAACCTTAAAAAAAACAATTATTACAGATAATTTGAAAAAGATATGAATGTGCAGTGATTTAGCCTAAGGAAAAACAATTAATACTTAGAATAAAAGTAATGAAGAAAAGAAATTGATTTATTATTGTTAAAAAAAAATCAAAATTATTTATTTCATGTAGGTCAACTTGTGGCTCATATGATAATCAACAAACATTGTTAAAAAATATACCTTTCAGAAACCTCACTCCCCTTACAGCCTGTCCTCGCCCCCGTCTGCCTCCTCTCTCCACACTGCCGTCTGTCAATTGACTCATCCTGCCAACAAACCCATAAAAAATATATATTAATCTATACTAATATATAAAGCGTAAGACTTTGTTTGTTTGCTTGAATGTGCTAATCTCAGGAACTACTGGTCTGATTTGAAAAATTCTTTCAGTGTTACTATCTAACACTGAATGTTTAGAAAGTAACTTGTTGACTGAAATAAAGGCTATTTTTATTTTTTTTTATCTAACACTGAACGATTTTAATAGAATTGAAAGAAAAAAGAAACAAATCAGAATCTGAGAATCAGCCCATTTATTGTGGAAGGCTATAGGCTATATATCATAATGCTAAGACCAATAAACTATTCCACTATTAAACTATTCCAGATGTCACGGGCAGAAGCAAGTGTTATACATAAAAGGACTTTATATGGACTTTATGTGTTTGAACAATGTTAGTGATATAGAGTGTACTTTGTAAATGGACAATAGGGGTGCTATTGAATTGACCAATAAACTATTCCACTATTAAACTATTCCAGATGTCACAGGCAGAAGCAAGTGTTATACATACTTTATGTGTTTGAACAATGTTAGTGATATAGAGTGTACTTTGTAAATGGACAATAGGGGTGCTATTGAATTAACTAACTCATAAGAAAATTCTAAGCGAGCTAAACACAAAGTTGGAAAACAATCCTTATTAATATCATAAATGTGAAAGTTTGTTTGATGGTTTGTCCTCCAACACGCAGCAAGGAGGAGCATCGGATCGACGTGATGTTTTGCATGGGTACTTAAGGACCTGGAGAGTGACATCTAGGCTACTTTTTATCCCAGAAGTTCCGCGGGATTTTAAAAGCTAAATCTACGCGGACGAAGTCGCGGGCATCAGCTAGTATAAAATATAAGTCTAATTAATAAAATTCCATGCTAAATTAACATCGCCTGGCTTTGGGTGAGCTTCACTAGTATACGTAATGAAAATTATAAATTTGGGTTTTTAGATGTGTCTGCATGCTCTCTTTTGTTTTGAAATGATATTTTAAGATATTGTCCCTACAATGCAACAGGATTTAACCAGAAAATGTTAAATTACTTTGTAATTTCACTTTTTCAAAATGTGTAAACAATGTTGTAAACAATTTGGGATAGTCCACTTTTTAAGTACAAAACATAAATGAAAACGAATAAATACGCATAAAACAACCTCATAATTAGTTTAATTAAACAATTTACTCACCTTTTACAATTTTGCGTCGCAAAAAACCACGTAAAACACACAAAGAGCACCAATTGAAAATTCACCTCAGAAAAACGATCTGTTTTTGATCTGCGTATCTATGGCGCGTCGAAAATATTTTTTTTTTTCTAACTCCTGCCTAGTATTGCATGACGAATCTGAGCAATTTGTAGCCCGTTTCTTCCGGAACATTATCATAATGGCTAATTTGGCTAGATGGTTCAAAAAGGTTTTATTTTTATGGATAAAATAAAAGCGGGAAATGGTGGACAAGTTTGTTCTTGGGCATACCTGTGTAATTTTTGACAGTGGACAAGTATGGTCTCGGGCACGCCAAGGAGTAGTACAACTACCGAAAAAAAAATACGAAACTTCATGTGCGTCATCTGCCAAAATAGGGTATTTGACTATAATAAAAATATCGTTTCAACTGGTGTCATCCTAAAAGATTATTATCTAAAAACATTATTCCATACGACAAAACTAAAAAATAAAGCTTTATTTAAGTATAAAACATTAAATAAAATTGCTATAATTCTGGCCATGGTCACGTGATCGAAAACGTTCCGTGATCTCGAATGACGTCACAGTCCACACCACCTATGGAATTCTCATTTTGTCAATACATTTCGACGTGTTTGTGCGGCGTAATAGGCTTATTTCGTCTGTTTTTCATCGTTACTATTTTATAAAATACCAAATAGTATGCGACACGCGGCCTAAACACATATTATAAAATTGTCATTGTTTGAAATGTGAACTGTTACGTCATGAGAGCAAATGGAACGTTTCGGCGGCAATTTATTTTTTTGAATTTATTTCTCGATTTTTATGAAAAATAATGAAAATTATGCCGAAATATATGTTTCGTTAGCTTCAGCATAGCATTATTAACAATTTAAGATGATTTTCTAAAAGTAGTCAAATAGCCTATTATCATCCTAAATTTGACAAAGCATAGTGTTCGTGGTCTATGCGCCTGACAAGTGACCACAGACGAACAAGTGACATTGAGATCACAGATCAATGTACTAGATTGAGATTTGAGACATCACCACTGACATTCCTTTGTCTTCTTCTTCCTTTATTTTTTGGCTTTTTTTTTTAGTGCCAAGCCAGCACAATGCACTTCGCCAATGTCAAGTAGCTTGAAAAGGCACAAAGGAGATTGGCCGGTAAAAATATTACTGATTTAAGATTTCTAGCTCTGTAATAGAAGGGGTTAGAATAGTATTAAAATTATTACTAGACAAAACTACACTACAATAAACAACAAGACAGGGAATATGAAAACAAAAGGAATCTAATACCTACAAATATAAAAATTATAGTTTAAGTTTGTTAATTTTAAAAAACTTACATAAATACTTAACAAAAGGAGTATAGACTAACATTAAGACACATGCAACATTTAAGGGACGGGGAACTTTAGGAGGAAGGACATCATAAATTTTAAAGGGAAGTTTGGGGCAGGAGAAGAGTATGTGGGAGGTAGATCCTTCGTCCAGACCACACTAAATGATCACGCACTCTTAATTTGGACAAGTGAACGGGGGTGCAGGCATGACCAATTCGAAGACGACTGATAGTAGAGGTTATCCAGCGAACCGATTTTTTATGAAAGAAGAACCAAGGTCGTCGAGGAATATTAGGTTGGACAGAAGCATAGTGCTTGCCCTTTGTAGAAATCGATTCAGTATAAAATGAATTCCAAGAGCTCTCCATATCTGTTTTTGCCAGTGAGCGGAGGTCTTGAGGGTGGTTTATATAGTGAGACATGGTACCCGTTTCAATAGCAAGTTTGGCACAAGCGTCGGCAGTCTCGTTCCCGCTGATACCAGAGTGACCTGGGATCCAGGCTAAGACAACGTTTAGACCTTTCTGCTGGCATGAATACAACACCTCCCTGATCTTGAACATAACAGGAATTCTCAACTTACTACGGAAAGGGCTATCCTTAAGAGCTTGTAAGCAACTTAAAGAGTCGGTCAGTAATAAAGCATGTTTTATGTTATGGGCCTGTGAATACAGATGTTTCTGGGGGGCACTTGAATTGTAAGCTAATTTTGTATTTAGGGATCCAGCATGCTACTCCAACGCAACCATTATGGGATAATTTTGAAGCATCAGTATATAGTGTGAGATAATCAGGCCAGTTGTTTTGAATTATTTCAATAAACTTACGATTGGCTTCAATTGTATCTTTATGAACACCTAAAGATACAATATGGGAGTTACAGACCAGACTTTTATAGGAGGTAGAAAAAAGAGGAAGACTGGGTGATGAACTAAGAGGGTGAGGAAGGGATGTAAATTTCAGAAAACTTTTGAAGAGACAGGGTTTTTCTTGGGAGGCTCTGATGACAGAAGACAGCTGTCGAAGGCTGTCCAGTAATGGATGTGAGGAGGATTGTAAAACCTTGCAGATAAAGCGGTCACATAAATACTGACTTCTTATTTTAATTGGAGGATCAACGCATTCCACTTGTAATGTGTTTGTAGGTGAAGACTTCATTGCACCAAGAATGATTCTTAAGCTTTTGACCTGAACTTTATTTAACTTTTCTAAAGCTGTTTTGTTAATGGGGTCCAGAACAAATAAACCATAATCAATGTGACCGCGAACTATGGCATTATACAAAAGTTTCTGGGAATAGGGATGTGAACCCCACCACACCCCTGATAGTGTACGTAAAATATTAATGTTGCTCTCACATTTTCGACTCACATGTTGAGCATGAGCTGCACCACTGAGTCTTGAATAACTCCTAAGAATCTAGCCTTATTTTCAAGGGAAATGTGTTGATCATTATAAACAATATTGGGGTCTGGGATGATTCTTTTCCTTGTAAAAATAACAGCCTTGCATTTTTCGATAGACAAGGACAAACCATGATCAGATAACCACTGGCCTAGATAGTGCAAAGCAGAGTTTAGACGATTTGAAATATTCTCCATGGAGCTTGAGCTAACATATAGGGCAATGTCATCTGCATATTGGAGGATACAACAGACAATTCGAGATCTTGGGTGTAAATGCTATAAAGCAGTGGACTTAGGACAGAGCCCTGAGGGAGACCTTTCCAGATGGTTCTGGGGGGAAGAGAAAAGGAGGGAGTTCTCACCAGAATGTTTCTGTCTGAGAGAAGGCTGCAAATGACATGTGTTAATCTCGGCGGAATATTCAGCTGGTGCAATTTATGCCTGAGTATTGGGAGAAGAACATTGTCATATGCCGACGCTATGTCCAGGAAAATACCCACAAGGTACTCACCTTTAGCCAGGGCTGTTCGAATGTCTGTCGCAAGGACTCCAACGCTGTCCATTGTACCAAGGCCCTTTCTGAAACCAAATTGGGACTTGGCCAATAGATTTCTACTTTCCACTATCCATTCCAGTCTGTTTTTTATCAAATGCTCCATAACTTTGGCCAAAGTAGAAAACAGGGCTATGGGGCGGTATGAATTTGCATCGAGGGGGTTTTTGCCAGGTTTCAGTATTGGTATTATAACCTGAGTCCTCCAAGGTTCCGGGATGAATCCTGTTAATAGAAACCTGTTAATCATAATATCAAGATAGCAGTATTTCGCTTTATCATTTAAGTTTATCAGAAATGAGTATGGAATGCCATCATTTCCTGGGGCAGAGTCCTTAAGTCCAGAGAAAACTCCCTGAAGTTCTTCGAAGGAGAATGGGGCATCCATTTCATCATATGAGGTTGGAAGTAGGGAAGTAGAGAAGCTACTTCCACAAGGAACGTATGGAGGTGCTAGTTTATCCGCAAAAGCATCCAGCCAAGAACTTGAATCATTGGATGAAGGGACATTAACAGACTGCGAATTTCGGAATCTCTTTATTTTATTCCAGACAGCAGACGAAGGAGAACAAGGATCTAAAGTTTCACAGTAAGATAGCCAACCAGTTTTTTTCTTTTTAGACATTAGTCTCTTTGTTTTCGCAGCAACACGCTGGTATTCTAAAAACTTGTTACGAGACATATCCATCGTGTAAGAAATTTCTGCTTCCTTGCGTTGGTTTATCATATCCAACTCTAGCTTATAAAAAAGGTAACCCAGACAATCTTTACACTAGTCTCTTCAAGACAATAGACACTGAATTAAAAAAAACATTTAATCTTAAACAAATAGATGTCAATGGTAAATTAAAGTTCAGTGAGTGGGCTACTGTAGGTATTTACAAAAGTAGAGATAGACTTTATGAGCTGTATGAAGAGAAGCAATTTAATCGGTCCCCCATCTTTCTTGAAAGCGTGAAATCGTATTCTAAATTGTTTAAAAAAGTATGTATTCATGCAAAAGCGCTACATATCAAAGAGAGAATCGTGAAATCTGACAATAAAATAAAAACCACGTGGAACATAGTCAACGAAGAAACTGGTAAAACTAAACCACGTGATGTTAACTTTGAAATTATTGTAAATAATGATAAAATAACTTCTGACATGGAAGTTGCAAATACTTTCGTAGAATTTTTTCAGAACATTCCTGTTCTGCTAACAGATTCTCTAAACTCCTCACCTACTGCAGCTCAGAGTTTATTAAGGGGCAACGTCAAAGAATGCAATGTTTTCTTCGAGTTCAAATTTATTACTGCATCTGAGGCTATCAAAAATTTTAAGTTGTTGAAAATGAAAAAAACGGGAGATCTGTGGGGTATTTCCGTGAAAGTTATATCTAATATAATTAATGACATTGCTCCTTACTTAGCCGTAATTTTTAACGAGTGTGTTGCCCTAGGTACCTTCCCAAATGTAATGAAACATGGTAAACTTATTCCTTTATTCAAATCAGGCAGTAAAACCGACCTTAATAATTACAGACCTGTTTCAATCTTGCCGACTCTAAGCAAAATTTTTGAAAAAATTATTCTTAATCAACTAGTAAATCATTTTAATGTAAATAATTTGCTACATCCTGAACAGTACGGCTTCACGAAGGGTCGAAGCACCACTGACGCAGGTGCTAAGCTACTTGAACATATTTACGATGCCTGGAAGCGTTCACAGAATGCCATTGGGGTATTTTGTGACTTATCTAAGGCCTTTGATTGCGTTGATCACCAAACTCTTTTACTTAAACTTAGACATTATGGCATCAGAGACGTTGCACTTGATCTCATTGCCTCTTACCTTAATGATCGAACTCAAAGTGTATGCGTAGGTGACGTGAAATCGCGGGGTTCATCTGCTCTGTTGGGTGTCCCACAGGGCTCTATCTTGGGTCCTTTTCTATTTTTGGTATATATTAATGACCTACCATATCATGTACGCGATGCTTGCAATATTGTATTGTTTGCAGATGATACATCTCTAATATTTAAAACAGATAGAAACAAAGTAAATTTTGACGATGTAAACAGTACGTTATCTCAAATATCGCGTTGGTTTACTGTTAATAATTTGCTCCTGAACGCCAAAAAAACTAAGTGTTTAGAATTTATTGTACCTAATGTAAAGAAAATTGATAAATCAATAAAATTAAACGGAGATAACCTTAAAATTGAGAACTCCACTGTTTTTCTGGGGGTGACCTTGGATAGTAAGCTTCAGTGGGACGCTCACATTGAGACATTAGCGGGTAAACTCAGCTCAGCTGCCTATGCTGTCAGAAAAATCAGACAGTTTACCGATGTGCAAACGGCTAGGCTTCTCTACTTCGCCTACTTCCATAGTGTAATGTCCTATGGAATCTTATTGTGGGGCGGAGCAGCTAATATTGAAACTATTTTTATATTGCAGAAAAGAGCCGTTCGATCTATCTATAAACTCGGTTCGCGCGTATCTCTTCGTGAAAAGTTTAAAGAGATTGGGATACTTACAGTAGCTTCACAGTACATTTATAATAATATAGTCTTTGTGAGACAAAATATTCATCTGTATAAACAAAGGGGCGATGTACACAATCGTCTTATTAGAAATCGTCATAAACTAGAAATACCATCATGTCGCCTGCGTAAAGTGCAAAAATCCTTTGTGGGGTTGAGCGTACGCTTATATAATCTGATTCCGAAGGAATTGCTAGATTTGCCACTGCACAAATTTAAAGAATGCGTAAAAACTCACTTACTGAGTCGCGGTTATTACAAAGTTAATGACTTTCTTAATGATAAAGTTGCATGGGATCTTGAAAAGAGTATTTGAATAGTAATAGTACTGTATTAGATTAGATAAATTCGATGTCTTGACATGGGTAGTCGAGTATGTCACACTCTCTTTAACGTTTCTGTAAGTGGTGTCGTGTGGTGCGGGTTGTTACGTTCCCTCAAATATGGTTGAGCGAAGCAATGGCTGGATCATGCGTCATGCTCGTGAACGGGTGCCACCGTCGGAAGCGGGGCTGCTGGTCTGCCAGTCTTGACATGTATTGAATATGGTACTTATGTATTTTTGGAGTTGTTCTATAAATATTATATCATCGCATTGTTGGAAATATTCTATTCTAACAAGTTGCATGGGGTAAATCGGCATGGCATCCAGCTGCCCACAAGATATTATAAAAAGTTATTAAAATGTAAATACCATAGACGAAAGATATTTACTAGTAAATACATATTACCTACAAAAAAATATTGTAAAATGTGTAATTTTGAAAAGAGCAACTGCTGAGTTTCTTGCCGGTTCTTCTCAGCAGAATCCGCTTTCCGAACCGGTGGTAGATTCATGACTTGTCATAAGCGCCACAGGTTGGCCTACATGAAATAAATGATTTTGAATTTTGAATTTTGAATTTATCAGTACACTCATCATCCCACCAGGGGGGTGATGAGTAAAAATCACGTTCAGTTTTTTTGATAGAAAAATGGAGGTCAGCTGATGATTTTAAAATGTTGACGAATTTCTCATAGTTTTTTTGACAATCACCATCATCCCCCAAGCCCGGGAGAGATTCAATTAATCTGTCAACAGTATCAGCAAACGCAGGCCATCGTGATTTATTGAGCTTGTACTTAAGGAGTGGGTTATGGATTATGAAAGGGATAGACCTTCGAGCCAAAGAGAGAAGGATGGGAAAATGATCACTACCATGACTGCTTGAGAGAGTTTGCCAGGAAAGAAGAGAGGCTAAGGTGGGAGAGCAAAGAGATATGTCTATAGCAGATTTTGGATTTTGATCCGGGTATACTCTCCTTGTTGGGGATCCATTGTTCAAGATGCACACATTAAGCTCATCGAAAAGTTCCAGTAAGAGAATAGCAAACCCATCACATGAATGTGAGCCCCAAGCTGTATGATGAGAGTTAAAATCTCCCATCACTACAACTGGGGAGGGTAGAGATGAGATGATAGATTTTAGTTCTGGGATGAGAGATGAATGAGGATGTGGGATATAGACAGAAAGAAAGGAGATGTCAAGGATTCTCACAGCTACGGCATTAACCTGTTGACTGTGAGTAGGGAGGGGAATAGAAGAATAGACGAGAGAGCGCCGGACAAGAATGGCACTTCCCGCATACCCGTCATCCCAGTCATCCCTGAGACAAGCAAAGCCTGGAACCCTGAAATGGGAACCTGGCTTGAGCCAAGACTCAGAGATGGCAAGAACGATGGGTCTGTATTCATTTATTAAAAGGACTAATTCATGTTTACTACTGCGCAGGCTTTTACAGTTCCATTGTAGTATCTGGACTACACACAGAAAATGGACTTGGATGAGCCCCGATGGTTCTACGAGAAGTGAGATTGACTTCATTATGTCGACCAAGCGCCATATATTCAATGATGTCTCTGTGATCAACAGGGTGAAAACCGGGAGCGATCACCGTATGATAAGAGGCACATTGAATATTAATGTGAAGCTGGAAAGGGCTAGACTGGTGAAGTCAACTCCCCGACCCTCTCGTGCTCATATCCAAAACCCCGAAAACTTCCAACTCGAACTGCAGAACCGATTTGATTGCCTAGCAGACTGTGTTTCTGTGGACGATCTAAACAACAGGTTCGTGGAAACTGTCCATACTGTGGGGTCTAAGTTCTTTAAGACCCATCGCAGGAAAAGAACTGAAAAGTTCTCTGACCATACTCTCAAGCTCATGGAGGAGAGACAAGAGATGAGGCTACAGTATCGGTAGACGCGGCTGCGTACCGGCGGATTAATAGGCAGATCTCTAAGGCACAAACTCGCGACCTTCGGGTCTTTAATACCAAGTGTATTAAAGATACCATCGAGCGGAACAAAGGCTCAAAAGTGTTCGCGAGAGATCTGTCTATCGGACAAAGCCAGCTGACGCGGCTTAAAACTGATGACGGTCGTCTCGTCTCTTCTCGACCTGAGATTTTGGGAGAGGTCGAGAAGTTCTATGGGCAGTTATATACCACGCCACAAAAACCTGTTGAGGATTTGGCCAAAGATCCCAGAGCCAAACTGACCCGACACTATACCGAAGATATCCCGGACGTCAGCCTATACGAGATTAGAATGGCTCTTAAACAGCTTAAGAACAACAAGGCGCCAGGTGATGACGGAATCACTGCGGAACTCCTGAAAGCGGGTGGAAAACCGGTACTTAAGATCTTTCAGCGATTGTTCAATTCCGTCATTCACGAGGGTATAACGCCGGAAGCATGGCACAGGAGCGTGGTGGTCCTGTTCTTCAAAAAGGGTGATAATACCTTGCTGAAGAATTATAGACCCATCTCGCTGCTGAGTCATGTTTACAAGTTGTTCTCGAGAGTCATTACGAATCGTCTCGCTCGTAGGTTTGACGACTTCCAGCCTCCCGAACAAGCCGGATTCCGAAAGGGCTTTGGTACCATAGATCACATTCATACGCTGCGGCAGGTTATACAGAAGACGGAAGAGTATAACCGGCCACTTTGCTTAGCGTTTGTGGACTATGAGAAAGCCTTTGATTCGGTGGAAACTTGGGCTGTATTGAGGTCGCTGCAGAGATGCCGGATTGACTACCGGTATATCCAAGTGTTGAAGTGCTTGTACGAAAACGCCACTATGTCAGTACGTATACAGGACCAGACTACGAGACCGATCCACTTGCAGCGTGGAATGCGACAGGGAGATGTAATCTCCCCGAAGCTATTTACCGCTGCGTTGGAGGACGTCTTTCTGGATTGGAACGGGCTTGGCATCAACATAAACGGCGAGTACAGCACTCACCTGCGATTTGCCGATGACATAGTAGTCATGGCAGAGACTCTGAGAGATCTCAATACAATGCTCAATGATCTCAGCAGGGTTTCTCAACAGGTGGGCCTGAAAATGAACATGAGCAAGACGAAAATCATGTCCAATGCTCATGCTCCGCTCCACCCAGTAATCGTTGAGAACTCTGCGCTCGAAATTGTAGACGAGTATATATACCTGGGACATACAGTCCAGCTAGGTAGGTCCAATTTCGAGAAAGAGATTAACCGCCGAATCCAACTCGGCTGGGCAGCGTTCGGGAAGCTCCGAGATGTCTTCTCGTCCAAAATCCCTCAGTGCCTGAAGACTCAAGTCTTTGAACAGTGCGTGTTGCCAGTGATGACTTACGGATCCGAGACATGGTCGCTAACTATGGGCCTCATAAGAAGGCTCAGGGTCACCCAGCGAGCGATGGAGAGAGCAATGCTCGGTATATCTCTGCGAGATCAAATCAGAAATGAGGAGATTCGTAGGAGAACCAAAGTCACCGACATAGCTCAGCGTGTCGCGAAACTGAAGTGGAAATGGGCGGGGCACATAGTTCGAAGAACTGATGGTCGTTGGGGTCCCAAGGTGTTGGAGTGGCGACCCCGCACCGGGAAACGCAGTGTTGGCAGACCCCCCACCAGGTGGACCGACGACATCAAACGAGTCGCAGGGAGCCGCTGGATTCAAGCGGCGCAAGACCGAAGCCTGTGGAAGTCCATGCAGGAGACCTTTGTCCAGCAGTGGACGTCTATAGGTTGATAAAGAAGAAGAAGAAGAAGAAGATCTGGACTAAGTCCATTTTGGATGAGAGAAACGATTTTCATGAAAATTTGAGCAGCGTTGGACGGTAATGTTTGATTATTAAACTTTTCTAAAATATTTATTAAGGATTTCGTTAAAAGAGGAATTAAATTATTATCATTGTCATTAGGGGTAGAGGAGTATGTGTGGTCACTATTTGTAGCACAACCATTACCAAGGGAGGAGGGACAGTTACCAATGATATTTTGATGGGCTTGCCTATCATATCCCTTTGTTAGAGGGGCTCTGGGACGTGGGCTACGGAAAATAGTTTCTCTGTAGGACCTAGTAGGGACAGGATTACGTTGAGAGAAGGTTTTGGGAGTTGGGCTAGGGGAAAATGTAGGAGGGGTAAACATTTCTTTGGCCATTTCTGCATAGGATGGGCGACTAGGTGGAAAACGGGAGGAGGCTTCCATGTATGAGATGTTATCTTGAGACATGGCTTGCTTGATCGCTTGTTGGCGTGAATGTTCAGGGCAGCTTTTGTCCGTAGCCAAATGCCTACCTGAACAGAGCACACAAGTTGTTCTGTCTGGGGTGATGTTACAAGAGTCACCAGAATGATCCTGTGAGCATTTAAAGCACCTGGGCTTTGAGCGACACTGAGTTTTAATATGTCCGAAGCGACAGCAATTTAGGCACTGGACTGTGGGGAAAAGGTATGTTTGAACCGGGAGAGAAGTATGGTAAGAATAGATTTTCGAAGGAAGCACTTGCCCTCTAAATGTCACAACGACCGACTGAGTCGGGATCCAGGTCACTACACCATCAGTTATTTGCTTTCTGTTTAATCTCCTAACCTTGAGAACTTCCCCACATCCAGAAGGGAGTTCGAGTGAGTCTACAAATTCATCAAGGTGCCAGTCAATAGGGACTCCTCTTACCATACCCATTCGAGTAACATTAAAAGATGGGATATATGCTTTATAATCTGCTGCTGCAAGAATTGGGTTATTTAAAAAGCTATTTGCCGCTTCCCCACAAGTAAATTCAACAGCGACTTTATTTCTGCCGACGCTTTTAACTCCATCGTTAATAATATTCTGGATTTTATTTTTATGTAGAAATTGACCAAATTTAATGGCCCTGATTGTTGCGCCTGCCGAAGGATCTGACACTTCTCTAGATATGTATACGATATAAGGACCAGAGTCTGCATCTAGGTACTTATTGGGGACATCAGAGAGGGAAGGACTGGTATATATGGATTGGATGGAGGGGTTGGAACGCTCAGCATCTGATGACTTTATTGTAGACGAGGGAGTTTTTCGTCAGAAGGGCGTTTACGGCCAGGTTGGGAGGCCGAAGGAGGGGACAGAGGGGTACCCGGGATTTCGACGTATTCCCCCGGGTCAGGGGGAACTCGTGGCGGGTCGATCTCCATGACCAAACAGCCTGTGAGCTGCGCGGGACAAACACAAGATAAAAACACTCACCAACACCAACTATTACACACAAAAAAAACACAAAAACTATGCCAAAACTCTCACTAACACGTGCGTCAATCAAAGTTACAAGGCGAAGTCAAATCAAAGTCAAATCCCTTGGCCGGTCCAAGACCATATTTGTCCACTGTCAAAAATTACACTGGTTGGACCAAGACCATACTTGTCCACCATTTCCCGCTTTTATTTTATCCATAAAAATAAAACCTTTTTGAACCATCAAGCCAAATTAGCCATTATGATAATGTTCCGGAAGAAACGGGCTACAAATTGCTCAGATTCGTCATGCAATACTAGGCAGGAGTTAGAAAAAAAAAAATATTTTCGACGCGCCATAGATACGCAGATCAAAAACAGATCGTTTTTCTGAGGTGAATTTTCAATTGGTGCTCTTTGTGTGTTTTACGTGGTTTTTTGCGACGCAAAATTGTAAAAGGTGAGTAAATTGTTTAATTAAACTAATTATGAGGTTGTTTTATGCGTATCTATTCGTTTTCATTTATGTTTTGTACTTAAAAAGTGGACTATCCCAAATTGTTTACAACATTGTTTACACATTTTGAAAAAGTGAAATTACAAAGTAATTTAACATTTTCTGGTTAAATCCTGTTGCATTGTAGGGACAATATCTTAAAATATCATTTCAAAACAAAAGAGAGCATGCAGAGACATCTAAAAACCCAAATTTATAATTTTCATTACGTATACTAGTGAAGCTCACCCAAAGCCAGGCGATGTTAATTTAGCATGGAATTTTATTAATTAGACTTATATTTTATACTAGCTGATGCCCGCGACTTCGTCCGCGTAGATTTAGCTTTTAAAATCCCGCGGAACTTCTGGGATAAAAAGTAGCCTAGATGTCACTCTCCAGGTCCTAAGTACCCATGCAAAACATCACGTCGATCCGATGCTCCTCCTTGCTGCGTGTTGGAGGACAAACCATCAAACAAACTTTCACATTTATGATATTAATAAGGATTGTTTTCCAACTTTGTGTTTAGCTCGCTTAGAATTTTCTTATGAGTTAGTTAATTCAATAGCACCCCTATTGTCCATTTACAAAGTACACTCTATATCACTAACATTGTTCAAACACATAAAGTCCATATAAAGTCCTTTTATGTATAACACTTGCTTCTGCCCGTGACATCTGGAATAGTTTAATAGTGGAATAGTTTATTGGTCAATTCAATAGCACCCCTATTGTCCATTTACAAAGTACACTCTATATCACTAACATTGTTCAAACACATAAAGTCCATATAAAGTCCTTTTATGTATAACACTTGCTTCTGCCCGTGACATCTGGAATAGTTTAATAGTGGAATAGTTTATTGGTCTTAGCGTTATGATATATAGCCGATAGCCTTCCACAATAAATGGGCTGATTCTCAGATTCTGATTTGTTTCTTTTTTCTTTTATTTCTATTAAAATCGTTCAGTGTTAGATAAAATAAAATAAAAATAGCCTTTATTTCAGTCAATAAGTTACTTTCTAAACATTCAGTGTTAGATAGTAACACTGAAAGAATTTTTCAAATCAGACCAGTAGTTCCTGAGATTAGCACATTCAAGCAAACAAACAAAGTCTTACGCTTTATATATTAGTATAGATTAATATATATTTTTTATGGGTTTGTTGGCAGGATGAGTCAATTGACAGACGGCAATGTGGAGAGAAGAGGCAGACGGGGGAGAGGACAGGCTGTAAGGGGAGTGAGGTTTTTGAAAGGTATATTTTTTTAACAATGTTTGTTGGTTCTCCACTTATCATAAGAGCCACAAGTTGACCTACATGAAATAAATAATTTTGATTTTTTTTTAACAATAATAAATCAATTTCTTTTCTTCATTACTTTTATTCTAAGTATTAATTGTTTTTGGGCACTTAATAAGAAACAAGTTAAAAAACTAAAAGTAACGCAGAGAAACATGGAGAGGAACTTACTAAAAATAAGATTAATGGACAAAATTTCAAAAAAGGAAATAAGACAAAGGAGTAGGCTAAAAGATGTAGTGAGGATAGCTAAAACAGGAAAATGGAACTGGGCGGGACATGTAGCGAGGGCAGGAACTGGGAAATGGAGTAACAGCACTACAACTTGGCTACCAATATACTTAAAAAGGAAACAAGGACGACCAGTACTACGGTGGAGAGATGAACTAGAGACATTTGAGGGAAAACTATGGTCCCGCTCAGCCCAAAACAAGAAAGAATGGAAGAAGAAGGGGGAGGCCTTTGCCCAGCTGTGGGATGACTTGTAATTAAAATTAATTAACATGTGTAAATATAATAATAACAATGTAACAAGAAAGGCTTATAAATAAATAAATTAATTGTTTTTCCTTAGGCTAAATCACTGCACATTTATATGTTTTTCAAATTATCTGTAATAATTGTTTTTTTTAAGGTTCCTTATCGGGTACACAACCCGAGGAGACACCAGTACCCTCCATGACCTCCCTCTGGAGACTGCCTGTTTGAGAGTATAGGTTTACATTTTCTGTTTCAGTTTAACCTTGGAAGAACCTTCGTGTTCCTGGGCCATGACGTAGTGGAGCAAGTTCCAGAAGCTGCTCCATCTCTTGCTGCCTTAGTATATTTATATCTTTATTAATTTAGATAATTAACATCTTCACTGTTGAAATGGTGAAGGAAAACATTGTGAGGAAACCTGCACACCAGAGTGTTAAATTACTCTACTGGTCTCGAGTTCAAACACTGTTCTTTTCTGACTTTTACTCTAACTATTCACACCTTAAGAGAACATCTATCTATCATATCAAAGTATAGCCGAGTATTGGTCAATTTATTTTTATGAATACCTAGTTTTGTCTGTCTTGTTGTCACCTTGTCTGTATACGATTTAAGCAAATAAAGAATTGAATTGAACATGTTTCCTTTATTATCCCGCCTCTCATCTAGGTAAGGGCTCCTTTTTGGACCACTCTTGGCCATAATATGTTTGAGTTAACCGTGCAAAGCGTCCCCTGTCCAGAAACGAGCCCTTACTGTACAAAATTCAAGTAATACTTCTTCTTCTTCTGGGCTGGTTTCCACACGTAATCCGTGATGGTCTGTTGTGTTGTTACTCCAACCATCCCAGATCTCAACAGAGGCCTAGTAGGCCGCCCATGTTGCCAAGGGCTTCTTGAAGTGAAGCTGGAGATCCGAGGTGGTTCTTGTGTTGTTCTTCCACGCCCGTGCATGACAAGAGCACGTGCGTGGGTGTTTCAACTTTCATCTGCCTTCATGCAGGCCCTGCACAGAGGACTGTAGGTGACACCTATAATAAAAAGGTGTTTGTTTAGTGGGCTGTGCCCCGTTATGATTCCCACCACCTTCCTGAGTTTATCTCTGTCCAGGCGGAGTAGTCTGTTTGTTAGTTGTTTGTCTAGATAAGGAAAGGCTTCCTTAGTCTGCTTGCAGTCTGTTGCATTCTACCAAAGTAGGGAATGCTCTGAGTGTTAGTTCATGCAACCATGTCTTGTACTCACTGAAGGGAATGGGAACGATTTTTAAAGTTTTTTACCTGTCTGTTAATTATAGCTGTAATTGCTGTTAAGATGCCCACACACTCTGCTTGGAAAACAGAGTTATCCTTACCAAGTGTGTGACTTATCTTCATGTTGAGTTCTTGGCAGTATAAGCTCCAGCTCCTGTACCAAGTTTGGTTTTCGATCCATCAGTGTAAACTTCTATTGTATCTTGAAATGCTTTATGAAAAGTGTTGCTTTCAGCATTTACTTTGTAGCTCATACATACTTACCATCTTTAGTTATTTTAATATTTTTAATTAATTAAAATATTAATTATCACAGGAATTCACACACCATAGACGATTTTTTTTTTCGTTACCAAGGAACACCAAGAAACATACTACTACTATAACCCAGAGTTCGCTACGATGCACGGTACATGGGCCCCTGCACCATAGAGTAAATGCACTTGCACTTTTCTGCATCGCAACGTACCTCATAGTCAATGCGACCACAGATGAAAGATACTTTTTGTTCAGATGCGCCTGTTGTAGAAGGTGGTAATTCTTATTGATTATTTCGAGTTTTAATGCTTTATGATTTATTTCTGTAATTCATTCATGTAAACCAGGTATCTAACTTTGCAATTAATGCAAATAATAGTATTTGTAAGGGTAAAATTTCAGTTTTTTATGGGTTTTAAAATAAAAGAACGAAAAAAATCGAAACTCTTAGATTTCATCCAGGATTGTTTTTATTTCATACCGTTTGTAGACATATAACAAAGATAGCCAAGTAGGAAATTTCATCTAGTTTTTAAAAACATATAATTTATACAAGTTGTAATAATAATATTTGAAGAAAAACTTGAAAAACTGCTAAGAGAGAAAATGGCGCGAAATTGAAATGCGCGCCTGGACCATCCACTGTAATTCGATACATTTGACAGATGTCATTCTAAGGGATACCCTATTCCTCTTCGTCACGTCAAGTCATGCGTCAAGTTGTCAATGTTGTATCCATAGATAATACACATAAACCAGAGAGTTGTATCCTATTTTTATAGTGTTCGTGGTCTATGGTTGTTCTTGTGCTTGTCTTGTCAGTAGTAGAGGTGTAAAAGTAACGAAAAAAAAACGTACCCGTATGTATTCGTTACTTTATATTCAGTACTCGTTACTATCGTATCGTTACTCGTTACTCCTAATACCTCATAACATGCTATGTTATGCTAGAGAAACAAATCGTTAATAGAGTCGTTTTGTTCTTTCTACAATTTTATTATAAGATATGACTTATGTACTAGGTGCGGCATCGCAGCATTCATAATTTCAATTTGTAGAAATAATACATATTCATTACATGCCAAACTGCATTTTTCACTTTGCCGTAGTTGAAACCAGACTTATGTTTGTTATAATGAAAAAGCTAGCTAAATAGGCGTCCAAAATTATTTATTGTCAATAAACTTTACATTACCTTTTTAATTCGCGGAAAATACGCACGCATGCGCAAAACGATCAGTAAGAAACGTTTCAATACACGCATCAACGCAGCGTAACATTGCGTCATTGAAACAGCGGCGTCCGCGTATGTAACCATGATACGAAACATGCGAGTAACGAAAAGTATTCGTGAGTAACGTTTCGTTACTCGGTACTAGATGGCGTACCCGTTACTCAGTAACGAATACATACGGTTTGCTACAGCTCTAGTCAGTAGCATGTCAGTACTCAGTAGTAAAAATTGAATGAATTGAAATTAAAATTATTCTCATCTAACCTGAACATTGTTTATGTTCATTATTAATTTGTGCAGCTTTGAACGCTTTAGAGAGCAATTATAATGCCGCGATTTCACACGGTTGAAATCAATAAAACAGAATGGATTGTACCTGAAAGATATCAAATGCTTACACCAGTAGGATCTGGGGCTTACGGTCAGGTTTGGTATGTATTTATTTAGAATATAATTATAGGCAAAGTGCCAGTATTTATTTTTGAATTCATTTTTTAAATAATGTAGATCACCGCATTCATACAGCAGCAAAATGTACAGTATTTATGGAGATTTTACTTGCATACAGTGTGTGGGTGGAACTGGTTCTTTGATATTATGTCTATCATTCGTATATTAACACAATTCATTCATTACACAATTGTAGATTAAAATTGAACCACACACACTTAATGCACTTTTATCTTGTCTGGTCTGGTGGGAAGTCTCAGTTATGGTTAGTTACCACCCTGGCAATCAGCGCTTCCTAGATTTAGCATCCCAGCAGAATATAGCATAGAAACCATTAGGGGTATAGATTTAATAAAAAAAATGTAACCCTTATTGGTAAGCCTGTTTCTAAATTTGGCGACCTCCCTGGCTCAGTGGTGAGCGCTGTTGTCTTAGAACTGGGAGGTCTCGGGTTCGATTCCCGGTGGGGTCAATTTGGGAATTTTTATGTGCTAAGTGATTTAGCATTCCGGCACGATGGCGTGTAGAAACCAATTAGGGGTATGTGTTGAATGTTCACTGCCATACCCCTTCCAAGTTAGCCCACTACCATCTTAGACTGCATCGTCACTTACCATCAGGTGAGATTGCAGTCAAGGACTAGTAAGCTTGTCATTGAATAAAAAAAATCCATTATTGTGTCACTTACCACTAGGTGAGATCACAGACAAGCATTAACTTGTAAAATTAAAAAAAATTACATAATAAGAGTAAGAAAATTATGAGATAACATACCATACATACAAAAGTTAACATTGTTGGGAATGAATTCACATCATCATAGTTCTTACTTTTGTTTGCAAATATGCATAATCACATTTTGTATAGAATTTAAATGATTATTGCAGCTCGGCAATTGACACCTTGCACAACATGAAGGTAGCAATAAAGAAATTGGCAAGGCCGTTTCAGTCAGCAGTGCATGCCAAGCGCACATACCGGGAGCTAAGGATGCTAAAACATATGAACCATGAAAATGTTATTGGTAAGTAATTATTGCCAAACGATTAATTACACAACACTGTATTGGTATGTACAGGGTTCAGTCCCAGGCATAGAATAGAATAGAATAGAATAGAAATATTTTTTATTCAAATATACTTTTACAAGTGCTTTTGAATAGTCGATGAATCTACCATTGGTTCGGAATGCCTTTCCTGCTGAGAAGAACCAGCAAGAAACTCGGCAGTTGCTCTTTTCAAAACAAATTTACAATACAGTAAATACTATGCTATATATGCAGTGTTTCCACAATGAGGGAAGTTCCAAAAATGCATACCGACTAACTTCTATCTTAAGATGGCCAGACATAAAGTAGCCCCATTCCCGCCGGTGGCACCCGTTCACGAGCATGATGCATGAACCAGCCATTGCTTCATGCATACATCTCTGTGTTTAAAATTATGCATAGGTATTTTAACTGTAGGAACTTAATGGTGAAAGAAAATGTCATGAGGAAACCTGCATGCCTGAGAGTAATAAAAGTAATGCCTCCATCATTTTCAAAGGTGTATGAAAAAAAATCAAAGATCCCTTTTAAACACTGTCTAACAGAGTAGTCCACATACTACTTATACTACTACTAATATTTTAGACTAGCTGATGCCCGCGACTTCGTCTGCGTGAACTTAGCCTTTAAAATGCCTCGGGAACTCTTTGACTTTGCGGGATAAAATGTAGCCTGTCACTCTCCAGGTCCTCAACTATAGGTACCCCTGCATAAAATCACGTCGATCCGTAGCTCTGTTGGGGCGTGATTGAAGGACAAACCAACGCACTTTCGCAGTTATAATATTTCACCATATAAAGTGCAAATGCATATAGTTGACGTGGTTTTTTACACAGGTAAAGTTGAGGACCTGGAAAATAACACAGGCTACTTTTTGTCCCGGGAGCATACCTTTAAACGCCCGCGCCACTACAAAGTATATAATTTACTGTAGATTTTTTTAAAAACGCTCAACTGCTTTCGATAAAATTTAAATGGGACCACCTGGGAAGTATACCCTTTGAAACAAAAAAGAATTTTCCAAATCGTTTCAGGCGTCTTCGAGTAATCGGTGAGCATATATAAAAAAAGATTCAGTTGAATTGAGATCCTCCTCCTTTTTTGAAGTCTGTTAAAAATAATAATAAAAATTAGTTCAAATTTAACGAAGTTATGCAGTTAAACAGTCAAAATAGTTCAACCCCTATCTCAGAGAACATACATCCCTCCATCCGTATACTACATCTATTATAGATATATCTATACAAACATACATCCGTATACATCCATCCTCACAAACTTTCACATTAATAATATTAGTGGGATAATATGAGTAATAATAAGTAGGATAGGATATAGTTAATGTATTTATAGTTAGTAGGAGGAGGATACAAACATACATAAATACATGCATACACACATACATATAAACATACATGCATGCATCCATGCAAGCATACATACATACATAAGTACATACATACATGCATGCATGCATACATACATACATACACGCATATATACATACATGCATACATACATACATACATACACACAAACATACATACATACACACAAACAAACATACATACATACATACATACATGTATACATGCATGCATATTGGCGCATAATTTAAGGATAAATATGTGAAAAGTAGCATACGAATATCCCGCGGGAACTGTTCGTTTTCCCGGGGTTAAAAGTAGCCTTTGTCACTTTTCAAGTCCTCAACTATGCCTATCCAATAAACCACGTCAATCTGTAACTCCGTTGGCGCATAATTTAAGGATAAATATGTGAAAAGTAGCACATTAATATCCCGCGGGGACTGTTTGCTTTCCCATGATAAAAAGTAGCCTTTGTCACTTTTCAAGGCATCAACTATGCCTATCCAAAAAACCACGTCAATCTGTAACTCCGTTGGCGCATAATTGAAATAAATGTGTAAAAAGTATTATACTAATATCCCGCAGGAACCGTTTGTTTTCCCGGGATAAAAAGTAGCCTGTGTCATTTTTCAGGCCCTTAACTTTACCTGTGCAAAAAATCACGTCAATCTAAAACTCCATTGCGCGTATTTTGAAGGACAAATGCGTAAAAAATAGCGATGCTATCCCGCAGGAACTGTTTGCTTTTCTGGGATAAAAAGTAGCCTATGTGCTATTCCAGACTATAATCTATGTCTGTGCCAAATTTCAGCAAAATCGGTTCATTCGTTGTCGCGTTAAAGAGTAACAAACATCCATCCATCCATCCATCCATCCAAACATCC
Source organism: Oeneis ivallda (assembly GCA_029955525.1). Classification (NCBI taxonomy): domain Eukaryota; kingdom Metazoa; phylum Arthropoda; class Insecta; order Lepidoptera; family Nymphalidae; genus Oeneis; species Oeneis ivallda. The sequence continues at coordinate 7,770,897 of JARPMR010000003.1, read as the reverse complement.
AAACATCCATCCTCACAAACTTTCGCATTTATAATAAACACATCAAAAGTGTCTAGGGATCAAGCATTTTTATGCGGATTTCTTGAGATTGAGATGTGGCTTTGTAATAAATTTATGATTTTATAAATTTATATGGATCCTTTTTGGTGCATTTCATAATTTGAATCAGGAACTGTCAATCAAATTCGAGTAAAAGATGAAAATCAGCTGTCAATATTTTCCCTATAAAAACATACAACGCATTGAAGACATTATTAGTGCTACTGTTTCCCTACTACTGATTAAAACCAACGTTATTATGGAGCGGCGACGTCATTTAAGCAGGGAAGAAATGCTCAGAGCCGTGGGAATGATAGAAGCTGGTTCCCGGCAACGTACTGTGGCTTTAGCTCTGAATACAAGTCAGAGTGTTATCAGTCGACTTTGGACACGTTACCGAAGCACTGGTACCGTGGCTGAGCGCCATGGAGGACGGTATCGCTGCACCACACGGAGACAAGACCGATACATTCAAATCTTAACTCGAAGAGCTCCAACAATAACCGCCATGATGTTAGCCGTGAGGCTTCATCACTCTTCAGGGAACTTAATTAGCGACCAAACAGTCAGAAACCGCTTGCATGAAGTGAACCTTCATTCCCGAAGACCGCTACGGGTACCACCTATAGCAATGCACAATCGTAGGATTCGATATCAATGGGCTCTTGAACACAGAAATTGGGCAGAAGAACAATGGCGTTTCGTGTGCTTTTCTGATGAGTCTCGTTTTGGTATGAGACCGGATACAAGACGTATACGACACTGAAGAACCCCTGGACGCCAACAGCGATTAAAATCCTGCCAGGAAGTCCATCCTTATAGTGGTGGAACCATCATGGTATGGGCGGGTATTTGGATCGGCGGAAGAACTGAGTTGATTTGGATCAGAGGCAACCTCAACGCTCAAATTTATGCTGAGACGATTGTATCAGACGTCATCGTTCCTCTACAAGTGCAAATCGGTCCCTTATTTCAGTTAATGCATGATAATGCACGACTGCACACCGCAAGAGTTGTAAGACAGACTCTCGCCGCAGCTAACATCAATGTCCTGCCCTGGCCTGCTCAGTCGCCAGACTTGAACCCGATTGAGCATGCATGGGATATGCTACAGAGAAGAGCTCTGCCGAATATGGAGGGTATCCAGTGGCAAGAAGACCTTTTTTTGTTGTTGCAACGAACATGGGCGGCCATTCCACAGCGTGATTTGGATGAACTCATTTTGAGTATGCCAAACCGATGTTCTTGTGTTGTTAGTGTTCGCGGTAGAAACACGGATTATTAATTGTTTAAGTTACCCAATAAAATTTTAAAGAAAACTGTTATTTCAGTCTTTTTTTCGAACTTTAATGTTAGTGGTTCAAATGTCAAAAATCCCTTTATTAGGAAAATGGCAAATTTCTTTATTAATGCAAAGGTGACTTGGTTTATCGTTACTGTGACAAACGAAAACACTTTATTTGATGAATCCTTAAAGAAAATTTTAATTAATATCAATCAGGAGAAAAGTTATTGCAAAAATATATGTTGATCCCTAGACACTTTTGATGTGTGTATTAATAGGATGTGAAAGTTTGTGAGAATGGATGTATGGATGGATGGATGTTTGTTTGTTACTCTTTCATGCCACAACGAATGAATTGATTTGCACCCAACCGAACCAGTAATCAAAACACCTTAATCCATGCAGACAAAGTTGCAGGCATCATCTAGTTATAAATAATAATAATAAAAGCGTCAAGACCATGCATAATAGGGAGATATCCAGCCTCAGAACCTACTTTGAGACGAAGAGGGAGTGTCCAATGCATAGAGACGTCATAGAATGTGATAAAGGACTCACTCCCCTATCTTTGGCTAAACTCGAGTGGCAGAAACCGGTGGTACTAAGCACCTCTGACCGGGAGACCGTATGGAAGGAGAAGGAGTTGCATGGACGCTTTTTTAAAGCTCTTAATGAGCCTCACGTAGATAAAAAAGCGTCCGTGCAATGGCTGCGCTTCGGTGACCTCTTTGGGGAAACCGAAGGTTTTGTGTGTGCAATACAAGATCAGGTGGTTAAGACGCGGAACTACCGAAAGTACATCCTGAAGGATGGCACTCACGACATCTGTCGAGCGTGTCGCCATCCCGGTGAGTCACTCAGGCATGTGCTCTCGGGATGTTCGGCTCTTGCTAACACTGAGTATCTGCACAGACACAACCAAGCGGCCAAAATCCTTCACCAAGAGCTTGCTCTAAAGTACGGTCTCCTGGATGAGAGAGTGCCGTACTATAGGTACACACCGGTGCCGGTACTTGAGCGTGACGGAGTCCGGCTCTATTGGGACCGGTCCATCATCACGGACAGGACGATTCTGGCGAATAAGCCTGACATCGTGCTGATGGACCGGGCACAGTCGAGGGTGTTTTTAGTGGACATCACCATCCCACATGACGAGAACCTCGTGAGAGCGGAGACAGAGAAAAAACGAAAGTATCTAGATCTGGCTCACGAGGTTACTGACATGTGGCATGTGGAGTCCACTGAAACCATCCCAATCGTCATTTCTGCGAATGGGTTGATCCCAGTCAGCCTCGCTCACCATCTGAGGCGACTGGGGTTCCGTGGCAGTTCGCTCGCGGCCAAGATGCAGAAAGCGGTGTTGCTAGACTCGGCTAGGATAGTCCGTCGGTTTCTCAGCCTGTCGCCCTGACCCCCGGCCGTCTGGTCTCCCCTGCCGGGGCGTAATCCTCCGCCCGCTACAAGTATTTATTTATGTAATCTATATGTAAGTTTATTATATGTATATATATTTATGTTTATTATATCTCTCTTTGGTTTTATATGTATTTATTTTGTACGCGGGTGTGAGAGTCAAAATTTATAGCACAATAATAATAAATAATCTATGCCTGGAATCTAAGCCTGAATCCCTTGATAAAGAAGCTGACGTCTTAACCACTAGGCTGTCATTATATTTGTTATGTCTGTATTAATATTTTGTGATTAATTTTAATGTAAAAACATTATATATCTATTAATAAAATATGAAAATATTAAAAAAAATCATAAAATATTTAAATAACACAAGTCATGTGAATTATGTGTTAACACAAGTTATGTGAGTTATTTAAGTAGACACATTTTTCTAATTTTGGTATATCAAAAACCCTGAACATCCTCAGATCTTAATTATTACATTAGTGTAAAAATAATTCCAGGGCTCCTGGATGTATTCACACCAGAGAAGAACCTTGAAGAATTCCAGCAGGTTTACTTGGTGACTCACCTGATGGGGGCAGACTTAAACAACATAGTCCGTACTCAGAAGTTGTCAGATGATCATGTTCAATTCCTCGTCTATCAGATACTTAGAGGTCTCAAGTATATTCATTCTGCTGGAATTATTCACAGGGTATGTACAAATTATTTACTTATAATGATGTTCCGCCAAGGCAAGATAGTAATGCCTGTATTCACCAACATTCCCTAACTTTTAAGAGTTACCTAAGCTAAGTTAGGTGACACTTTCTGACAATTTCGTTTTTACGAACCTCAAGAGAACACCTAACGGTGCTCGAGGTCCGAAACTTGAGAAAATGTTAATTAACCAACCCTGAACAACATCCCAAAGTTAATGAAATTTCCAACCTATTTCCACCAAACCCCACTTTTTCCTACTTGTCGATTTCAGCCTATTAATTTTAACTGCCATCAGCCATGGGGATTAGTGGTATCCAAAGTGAGATTACAGTCAATTGCTTGTCATAGAATCAAAAAAAACTCAGAAATGGTTCTGCAATACTGAACAATGTGGAACAATTGATTTTTATTGTTTTAACTTTTTATGTAGTGTGTGTTGTTAAAAGTAAAAAACTAAACAATAGGGTATTTGACTATATTAAAAATATCGTTTCATCTGGTGTCATCCTAAAAGATTATTATCTAAAAACATTATTCCATACGACAAAAGTAAAAAATAAAGCTTTATGTAATTAGAAAACATTAATTAAAATTGCTATAATTCTGGCCATGTTCACGAGATCAAAAACGTTCTTGAATCTCGAATGACGTCACAGTTCACGCCACCTTTGGGCTTTGGAATTGTCATTGAACTGTGACGTCATGTAAACAAATGGAACGTATCCGCGGCAATTTATTTTTTGAATTTATTTCTCGATTTTTATGAAAAATACTGAAAATTATGCCGAAATATACGTTTTGTTAGCTTCAGCATAGCATTATTAACAATTTGATATGATTGTCTAAAAGTAGTCAAATACCCTATTCTGTAAAGCCCAGCAATTGTAGAAACTCGTGCTCCTGTTCCACATTAGTTTTAGCAGCAACACCTCTCTTAGTCTGTGTCCTGCGTGACGGCGCACTGCGCAGGCGGAATGAACGGTGCATTAAACAAATGTTCTATACGTTTTAACTTGTCCGGAGTGCGAGCGGGTGCGTGCGCACTAAGGACAGATATCGGCATGTACATCCGCTCCGCAATCCGCCATATGCGGTGCGCCGTCAGGACGCACACTTAGGCGCTGCGCAAACGTGGACACTTGAGTCCTGGGTCGGATACAAGCGACTTATTTGCATACAATATATGGAGTACATACAACTGGACACAAAAAGTGTCTAGATACGTTTACGCAGTTGCTGGTTGATTTCATATTTATTGTATGAAAAAGAAATATTCTATTGTGGCTTGTATCCGACACCACTCAAATCTATAAATCCGACGGACTCAAAAGTTTGCGCTGCACCTTACTGTGTTCAGTTCAGTTTTTGCAAATTCTGGATGATAAATTAAGATAAAATTGAGCTTTGTTTTACTTTTAGGACCTTAAACCTTCAAACATTGCTGTCAATGAAGATTGTGAACTAAAAATATTAGATTTTGGTTTAGCACGACCAACTGAAATTGAAATGACAGGATATGTAGCCACAAGGTATGTATGTTTTATTTATTTAGTGGGAAATATTTTGGTACTGCATTCGTTTTCCCTATCAAATTGACAGTGCACGATTATTAAGTGATGAGTTTTTTAAAACTTATCAATCCAGCGAATTTTAGTATCTAAGTATTTAAATCTTGTATCTTTGTATATTTTATAAGCTTTCAGCAATTTTACATACATTCTCTCAGTACGAAGCCTCTTATGCATATTTCTTGAGTGCACTAATAAAATCGAATATTTTACATTCCACCCGTAAAAGGGTGAAAAGTTTGGATATAAAAATCATATTTTTTTCTAAAAATCATCATCAACAAAGTCGTAGGCATCAGCTAGTTACTAGTAAGCTATATTGTCAGTTAGTAACTGAAGCTAACAAAACGTATATTTCGGCATAATTTTCAGTATTGTTCATAAAAATCGAGAAATAAATTCAAAAAAATAAATTTCCGCCGAAACGTTCCATTTGCTCTCATGACGTCACAGTTCACATTTCAAACAATGACAATTCCACAGCACATAGGTGGTGTGGACTGTGACGTCATTCGAGATCACGGAACGTTTTCGATCACGTGACCATGGCCGGAATTATAGCAATTTTATTTAATGTTTTCTAATTAAATAAAACTTTATTTTTTAGCATTATTCCATATGCTTTTAGATAATAATCTTTTAGGATGACACCAAATGAAACAATATTTTTAATTTAGTCAAATACCCTATTCTAAATCTTGTACTTCTAAATCTTTTTCATAATTCTCCTTGCAGAAAAGATTACTACTAGATTTAGACTTCAATTTTGTTTAGTTTGATATTTTGTACAATAGCTGTAGAATTGTCTAAAAATGATTGTTACAGAATGAAATTCGCAATCATCTCTGATTGGCTGGTAGTTTCGCTATTTGTATATTAATTAATACAGCAAGAACGCCATAAATTCAGCCAACCAGAGATGATTGTGATCGTCACTGTATAGATCCCTACATCATCTCTACATCCTTATGTCATCGATATCCCATGAACGAGCACAAAGCGGTTTAAGTCTTCATTTCTGATTCGCACGTCTATAGGGTCTGGAACGCTCTTCCGAGATCTGTGTTTCTGAACACATAAATATTGGGTGTCTAAAGCAAGAGAGAATAGGCATCTTCCAGGCAAACATATTCCACCTTATGCCACATCATCACTTTCCACCAGGTGTGATAGTGGTCAAGCATGTGCCTATCCTTACTAATATGATAAATGTGAAAGTGTGTTTGTTTGTTGGTTTGTCCTTCAATCAAGCCGCTACCGCCGATCGACGTGGTTTTTGCATGGGTATAGTTGAGGACCTGGAGAGTGACATAGGCTACTTTTTGTCCCGGAAAATCAAAGAGTTCCTGAGGGATTTTAAAAACTAAATCCCCTACACAGCTAGTAATATATACTTATAAAAAAATAACCATTCTTAGACAATCCCACAGCTGAATTTGCCACAGTGTGATAAATGAACTTTAGCACAACAAATTGATTGTAGGTGGTACAGAGCACCAGAGATAATGCTCAACTGGATGCACTATAATCAGACTGTAGACATCTGGTCTGTTGGTTGCATTATGGCTGAACTACTTACTGGCAGGACACTTTTCCCTGGTACAGACCGTATCCTTTTAATTGTTTTTAAATATTATTCTTATCATAATATTACTTAGAGCATAAACTTGTATTGATGCATTGATTTTAGTGTTTTAGTTTATTGTAGTTATTACTACTGCATTTAACATTTTCTTTTTAATAAAGTTTACACAAAAAAGGTAAGCTTGCATAAGATTTTTAGATAGCTTTATTTCTGTAATTTAAAATTTTGAGTAGTACCTATTTGAGATTTAGAATATTGGTGTTTAGAATTTGAAGCCCATCTTCATATGTAATTTTAATTTTATTAAAAATAAGTTCAACTCATTTGTGCACGCGGGCGTTATGTGCGTGAAGTTTGTGGTTTGTACAGACAGTGGCTATGCGTGTCCAAAGATGCAGTCAAAATAAAAACAATAATTTGCTATATATATTTTACACACAGCTCACACACACATCGTCAAACAAATTTTTCGAGCGCACAAAGGAGTTGAACTATTTATTGTACTGATACTCGTACAATAATAATAAAATTTAAATTTAAATAGAGGCTGACCTCTATTTAAAATAAAAAATTAATAAACGTAAATTAATATACCATCTATGAAAATGGGCAATTTCATGTCTCAGCATGACCACTAAGAAGCATCTCATACAAAAGCACCAGGTTTTATTCCAAAGTCTGTGATAATATTCGTGACATTTTAAAGGTGGTCACGCTAAAGGTCATCATTTTCGAACTTAATAACATGCTTTTTGTGATAACATTGTCTGATAGCTTGTTTTGTTACATTCTTTATGCTTTTCAACCTTAATCGAGGAAACAGATATCCATCAGTTAAACTTGATAATGGAAGTACTCGGCACACCAGCTCAGGAGTTTATGCAGAAAATATCATCAGAATCTGTGAGTACATTTGTGTAACATAATGGGCTATTATGGTGGCAATTTTTCTTTAATGTACTGAATAAGTTCAAAGAAAATACATATAACCCGTGCCAATAAAGAAACGAATTCAATATGGCGTCGTATCTACTTGCAATGACAGCAATATATACTAAAGTCTAAAAATAGTGCTAACCTTTTCAAATTGTGCTCTGAGGAAAAAGATAGCATTACATTTAGACCTGTCAATTTAGTTTAGTAATTGTACACAATAAAATTAGCCTAATTAAGTTTGTAACCTTTCTATAATGTAGACCAGAATAGATCCGAAATACTCTGATTTTTTTTTAATGCCGAAATTAAAGACCAGTTTCTTTATTTTTATGGTTTATGAATATAATATACTGCAACTGATATATATTCAGAAATCCATAAGCAAATGTTACTTTATGAATAGTCTAATTTAAACTCATAATTTTCCTTTCATAATTTTCAGAAAGAATAATCAAAGCAACATTGATTGTTTTTTAAATAATTTAGATAAGAATAGTCTGGGAGGAATCGGCGCATGCGTACCGAAAACTATTCCACCTCAATTTTTTTATGCGATCCTCTTCCAATGGCCCTCCTAATTATATATATGCATGTTGCCAGGGCGCCACCTGGTGCCATATTATTTAAACCGAAATTGTTTAAACAATTGCAAGGAATTATTATTTTTCAACCGGACAATTTTTTTTTATATTCTTTATTAAAATACCAATAAAAAGGTCCTATGACTTTTCACGATAAAGTTAATATTTTTAAAGATATGAATTTTTAAAGGTTCGAAAAATCTCAAATTTGGGTACTTTCGACCTATGAAAAATATATTAAAAAAAAAAACATAATGTTTTAGTAATATTTTTTTTTAATTCTCTATACGATAGTTAATAATATTGTTAATAGAGATTTAAAAAAATTTCATTGTTTATATCTTTTTTTTAATTGTTAATTTCGCGCGCTCACAAGTATGCGTCGCTTATAGTCTAGATTTCCTTACTTGAGTATTCGGGTAAACAAACACCTCTTGATATAAATATCACTTATTTACACACCAACCACACATTTTGAACTATGTTTAACTGTCTAGATCTGTTCATTAAACACATTCGTTACGATTTACACTTGAATGTTTAGAAAAAACATTCAAATGAATTGAATTATAGTTATTTATGCAACTGTTGTATAATAAGGGGTATTATAGAATAGAATAGAAATATTTTTTATTCAAATAAACTTTTACAAGTGCTTTTGAATAGTCAAGGAATCTACCACTGGTTCGGAATGCCTTTCCTGCCGAGAAGAACCAGCAAGAAACTCGGCGGTTGCTCTTTTCAACTTTTCAAAACAAATTTACAATACAGTAAATACTATTAAAACACGAATGTGGGTTTATCACACGAGGCGTAGCCGAGTGTGATAATAGTATCACACTCATGTGATACTATGACACACATATGATTCACATGTGTGATAAACCCGCATTCGTGTTTTAATACCCCTTATTATACAACAGTTGCATAAATAACTATTATTCAATTCATTTGAATGTTTTTTCTAAACATTCAAGTGTAAATCGTAACGAATGTGTTTAATGAACAGATCTAGACAGTTAAACATAGTTCAAAATGTGTGGTTGGAGTGTAAATAAGTGATATTTATATCAAGAGGTGTTTGTTTACCTGAATACTCAAGTAAGGAAATCTAGACTATAAGCGACGCATACTTGTGAGCGCGCGAAATTAACAATTAAAAAAAAGATATAAACAATGAAATTTTTTTAAATCTCTATTAACAATATTATTAACTATTGTATAGAGAATTAAAAAAAAATATTACTAAAGCATTATGTTTTTTTTTAAATATATTTTTCATAGGTCGAAAGTACCCAAATTTGAGATTTTTCGAACCTTTAAAAGTTCATATCTTTAAAAATATTAACTTTATCGTGAAAAGTCATAGGACCTTTTTTATTGGTATTTCAATAAAGAATATAAAAAAAATTTGTCCGGTTGAAAAATAACAATTCCTTGCAATTGTTTAAACAATTTCGGTTTAAACAATATGGCACCAGGTGGCGCCCTGGCAACATGCATTTATATAATTAGGAGGGCCATTTGAAGAGGATCGCATAAAAAAATTGAGGTGGAATAGTTTTCGATACGCATGCGCCGATTCCTCCCGGACTAGAATGCACTTAATATTCTTGACGTTTGACTTTACGTTTACTGTCTTCAACCGTAAGACTGTTCATAGAATAGCAAATTTTCCGAATATGTATATTATTATGATGCACTGTAGATAAAATTACAATACTTATAATAAAAGTTTTTTTCTTTGATCTTGATTACATCTGCTTATGGAACTACTTTTCTTTGTGCGTGTGGCTTGATATTAATATAATTTAACCTCTGCTTTATTAAACTGTTTGTCCTGTCAATACTATACTTATGCTTGTGTAAGTTTGGTGCTTGCCTTAACCTTTACGCGTTCAGATATTGATCATCTCACAAGAATATTGTTTTTGTGCGGAAAACCTGACCAAGAAACTATTGACAAAAAATTAAGCGAAGAGGTAAGCTGGCTGTTGAGAAACAATAGGTTACTTGAGAATATGAAATTAAAGATAGAGTTAAGCTTTGGTTAAACTGAAGCGAATTTCGCGTAGAATGCGGAAGAGAATCGCTTCCGCAGATTGCATCATGTTCAAGTTGTCGCAAATAATCGTTCCGGCGGGCATAAGCTATTCGCACTATCTAGAATAGTGATGTAACGAATATTCGCATTCGCAATCGCAAGAAATAACGCCAATATTTGGCGAGTTTTAGCTGACCCAAAATAGCCAAAAATGTACAGATTGATTTTAAATAAATATTTGATGGACCTAAGAAAACAATATAGGATCTTACAATGCCATAATTATATTCGGAAATTCAAATAAGTATTCTGGGTATTTTTTGATTACGTCTCGTACATTCGCATTCGCATTGTTTTTTCCGAATGCGAATGTCTGTGGGCTGATTAAAAAATACTCGAAATATTTGAATTTCAATTATGGTATTGCGAGGTCTCTTAGGTCCATCAAATATTTATACTTAAATCAATTTGTTAACTTCAGATATTTTGGATCAGCCTACATATTATACGTCAAACATTCGCATCGTTTCTCGCGAATGCGAATTCGCACATCACTAATCTAGAATCCATTGCCTCTGATTGACCGATGCTAAATATATTTAGAAAGGATATTATTATTTACAGAAAAACTAGAAGATTTTATTTTATACTAATAAAATAATATCATATTATATTACTAAAAACGAGAAATAACATTAATAGAGCTTAGTTTTAAAGAGTCCAGGAGAAAATTAAAATTTCTGGAGGATGCTACTGCTTGCTTTTTAATACATATAATAATAATTAAAAATAGTCTTCTAATAACTACATAACTCACTGTAAAGTGAATTTTTCAATGGAAAAATATTGACACAATTGCATAAACTTTCCATTGTTGAAATGACTCATTTTGTTTAATTTAATACATAATAATTAACGCTTTGTTTTTGTCTAAATTGTCTTACTTCTCGTTTTGTGGATACTGTGACTCATTTCGTTTTTTGTGATGTTTTGATCCCGGTCATTATTTTCTTGTTTTGTTTTTGTATGTGAATTTAATAAGGAAATTGTTAAAATTAATTGTTAGGATTTGATCTTATAACAATATTTTGAAGTACCTACTGTCTGTACGTTCTGAAAGCAGTTCCAAAATTCTTGAATTAAAGTACAATTTATGTTTATTATTTCTTTTAAAAACTTATTACAATATTAAAACTCCTTGTCATAGTAATATAATAAATCTATGCTCCTTGTGTACTTATTAATAAAACAATATCAATTTATCGTTTAGTACAAAGGAGTTCTTAGACACTCGTACTACACTTAGTGACTTGTGTTACGAATTTCGTCGCTGCCTCCGAACCATCACAATACTGTCTGTACGTTCTGAAAGCAGTTCCAAAATTCTTGAATTAAAGTACAATTTATGTTTATTATTTCTTTTAAAAACTTATTACAATATTAAAACTCCTTGTCATAGTAATATAATAAATCTATGCTCCTTGTGTACTTATTAATAAAACAATATCAATTTATCGTTTAGTACAAAGGAGTTCTTAGACACTCGTACTACACTTAGTGACTTGTGTTACGAATTTCGTCGCTGCCTCCGAACCATCACAAACAAGCGTGATCTAAATTTTAATAAAAAAATACAAAAAAAAAGCAAAAATTCTAAAAAGAGTGATTAAAATGGTAGATATTATTCTAGTTTGTGATAAGCCAACAATAGCTGTAGTCCGTAGAGGTTTTTTTATTTACACGCACTTTTTATACATAGATAAATATATAGTTGACAAGTACGCCGACACATAGGTAAATAAAAAAAAGAAATAAAAAGAGGAAAATCACGGCTGCAGTGCCATCAGGTAGACTTTAACCGTAAAATAGCGGGTGCGTGTAGCGGCCGCGTTTCCTTACTTTTTGCCGTTGGGAACAGACTTAGAACCTTCTCCAAGGTCCTTTGATTTGTTTTTTTTTATTTAGCGCTAGCGCATGACTGCAATCTCATGTGATATCGTAAGTGAAGATGCAGCCTAAGATGGAGCGCGCTTGCCTAGAAGACGCCTATTCACTCTTGATTTAAATGGTAACAAAAGCATACTACGAGTCAGTCCGGAAGTAATCTCTTGTTTATTCCATCTGCAACATTTCCAGGCACGCAACTACATCCAGTCGCTGCCCACGCTGAAGCGGCGCGACTTTCGCGAAGTGTTCCGCGGAGCTAACCTGCTCGCCATCAATCTGCTCGAGCTCATGCTGGAGCTCGATGCTGACAAGTGAGTGTTCCATTCGAGTAACTACACCCAGTCACTGTCCGCATTGAAGCGGCGCGACTGCTGGGAAGTCAACCACCAACCTGCCCGAGCTCATGCTGGAGCTTGATGCTGACAAGTGAGTGTTCCATTCGAGTAACTACACCCAGTCACTGTCCGCATTGAAGCGGCGCGACTGCTGGGAAGTCAACCACCAACCTGCTCGAGCTCATGCTGGAGCTCGATGCTGACAAGTGAGTGTTCCATTCGAGTAACTACACCCAGTCACTGTCCGCATTGAAGCGGCGCGACTGCTGGGAAGTCAACCACCAACCTGCTCGAGCTCATGCTGGAGCTCGATGCTGACAAGTGAGTGTTCCATTCGAGTAACTACACCCAGTCACTGTCCGCATTGAAGCGGCGCGACTGCTGGGAAGTTAACCACCAACCTGCTCGAGCTCATGCTGGAGCTCGATGCTGACAAGTGAGTGTTCCATTCGAGTAACTACACCCAGTCACTGTCCGCATTGAAGCGGCGCGACTGCTGGGAAGTCAACCACCAACCTGCTCGAGCTCATGCTGGAGCTCGATACTGACAAGTGAGTGTTCCATTCGAGTAACTACACCCAGTCACTGTCCGCATTGAAGCGGCGCGACTGCTGGGAAGTCAACCACCAACCTGCTCGAGCTCATGCTGGAGCTCGATGCTGACAAGTGAGTGTTCCATTCGAGTAACTACACCCAGTCACTGTCCGCATTGAAGCGTCGCGACTGCTGGGAAGTCAACCACCAACCTGCTCGAGCTCATGCTGGAGCTCGATACTGACAAGTGAGTGTTCCATTCGAGTATCTACACCCAGTCACTGTCCGCATTGAAGCGGCGCGACTGCTGGGAAGTCAACCACCAACCTGCTCGAGCTCATGCTGGAGCTCGATGCTGACAAGTGAGTGTTCCATTCGAGTAACTACACCCAGTCACTGTCCGCATTGAAGCGGCGCGACTGCTGGGAAGTCAACCACCAACCTGCTCGAGCTCATGCTGGAGCTCGATGCTGACAAGTGAGTGTTCCATTTGAGTAACTACACCCAGTCACTGTCCGCATTGAAGCGGCGCGACTGCTGGGAAGTCACTGTCCGCATTGAAGCGGCGCGACTGCTGAAAAGTCAACCACCAACCTGCTCGAGCTCGATGCCGACAAGTGAGTGTTCCGTTCGAGTAACTACACCCAGCCACTGTCCGCATTGAAGCGGCGCGACTGCCGCGAAGTCAACCACCAACCTGCTCGAGCTCATGCTGGAGCTCGATGCCGACAAGTGAGTGTTCCATTCGAGTAACTACACCCAGTCACTGTCCGCATTGAAGCGGCGCGACTGCTGGGAAGTCAACCACCAACCTGCTCGAGCTCATGCTGGAGCTCGATGCCGACAAGTGAGTGTTCCATTCGAGTAACTACACCCAGCCACTGTCCGCATTGAAGCGGCGCGACTGCCGCGAAGTCAACCACCAACCTGCTCGAGCTCATGCTGGAGCTCGATACTGACAAGTGAGTGTTCCATTCGAGTATCTACACCCAGTCACTGTCCGCATTGAAGCGGCGCGACTGCTGAAAAGTCAACCACCAACCTGCTCGAGCTCATGCTGGAGCTCGATGCCGACAAGTGAGTGTTCCATTCGAGTAACTACACCCAGTCACTGTCCGCATTGAAGCGGCGCGACTGCTGAAAAGTCAACCACCAACCTGCTCGAGCTCATGCTGGAGCTCGATGCTGACAAGTGAGTGTTCCATTCGAGTAACTACACCCAGTCACTGTCCGCATTGAAGCGGCGCGACTGCTGGGAAGTCAACCACCAACCTGCTCGAGCTCATGCTGGAGCTCGATGCTGACAAGTGAGTGTTCCATTCGAGTAACTACACCCAGTCACTGTCCGCATTGAAGCGGCGCGACTGCTGGGAAGTCAACCACCAACCTGCTCGAGCTCATGCTGGAGCTCGATACTGACACGTGAGTGTTCCATTAGAGTAACTACACCCAGTCACTGTCCGCATTGAAGCGGCGCGACTGCTGGGAAGTCAACCACCAACCTGCTCGAGCTCATGCTGGAGCTCGATGCTGACAAGTGAGTGTTCCATTTGAGTAACTACACCCAGTCACTGTCCGCATTGAAGCGGCGCGACTGCTGGGAAGTCACTGTCCGCATTGAAGCGGCGCGACTGCTGAAAAGTCAACCACCAACCTGCTCGAGCTCATGCTGGAGCTCGATGCCGACAAGTGAGTGTTCCGTTCGAGTAACTACACCCAGCCACTGTCCGCATTGAAGCGGTGCGACTGCCGCGAAGTCAACCACCAACCTGCTCGAGCTCATGCTGGAGCTCGATGCCGACAAGTGAGTGTTCCATTCGAGTAACTACACCCAGTCACTGTCCGCATTGAAGCGGCGCGACTGCTGGGAAGTCAACCACCAACCTGCTCGAGCTCATGCTGGAGCTCGATGCCGACAAGTGAGTGTTCCATTCGAGTAACTACACCCAGCCACTGTCCGCATTGAAGCGGCGCGACTGCCGCGAAGTCAACCACCAACCTGCTCGAGCTCATGCTGGAGCTCGATGCTGACAAGTGAGTGTTCCATTCGAATAACTACACCCAGTCACTGTCCGCATTGAAGCGGCGCGACTGCTGAAAAGTCAACCACCAACCTGCTCGAGCTCATGCTGGAGCTCGATGCCGACAAGTGAGTGTTCCATTCGAGTAACTACACTCAGTCACTGTCCGCATTGAAGCGGCGCGACTGCTGAAAAGTCAACCACCAACCTGCTCGAGCTCATGCTGGAGCTCGATGCCGACAAGTGAGTGTTCCATTCGAGTAACTACAACCAGCCACTGTCCGCATTGAAGCGGCGCGACTGCCGCGAAGTCAACCACCAACCTGCTCGAGCTCATGCTGGAGCTCGATGCCGATAAGTGAGTGTTCCATTCGAGTAACTACACCCAGTCACTGTCCGCATTGAAGCGGCGCGACTGCTGGGAAGTCAACCACCAACCTGCTCGAGCTCATGCTGGAGCTCGATGCTGACAAGTGAGTGTTCCATTCGAGTAACTACACCCAGTCACTGTCCGCATTGAAGCGGCGCGACTGCTGGGAAGTCAACCACCAACCTGCTTGAGCTCATGCTGGAGCTCGATGCTGACAAGTGAGTGTTCCATTCGAGTAACTACACCCAGCCACTGTCCGCTCTGAAGCGGCGCGACTGCCGCGAAGTCAACCAGAACCACCAACCTGCTCGAGCTCATGTTGGAGCTCGATGCTGACAAGTGAGTGTTCCATTCGAGTAACTACACCCAGTCACTGTCCGCATTGAAGCGGCGCGACTGCTGCGAAGTCAACCACCAACCTGCTCGAGCTCAGGCTGGAACTCGATGCTGACAAGTGAGTGTTCCATTCGAGTAACTATACCCAGTCACTGTCCGCATTGAAGCGGCGTGACTGCCGCGAAGTCAACCACCAACCTGCTCGAGCTCATGCTGGAGCTCGATGCTGACAAGTGAGTGTTCCATTCGAGTAACTACACCCAGTCACTGTCCGCATTGAAGCGGCGCGACTGCCGCGAAGTCAACACCAACCTGCTCGAGCTCATGCTGGAGCTCGATGCTGACAAGTGAGTGTTCCATTCGAGTAACTACACCCAGTCACTGTCCGCATTGAAGCGGCCCGACTGCTGGGAAGTCAACTACCAAGCTGCTCGAGCTCTTACTGGAGCTCTATGTTCAATGACGTATGCAGTGTGCGTTCAGTTTAATAAAATGCACTGGAGACGATTCATGGTCCAACTTCCATGTAGCCAACTGCTTGAGCTCATGCTGGAGTTCTATGAGTATACCTATAGTTGAGTGTTTCAGTCGAGTAAGACGGGGTTTCCATGGCGCGGTTCGCACCCGCGCCCGCAGCGGTTGCGGTACCGCTAGTACTGCGCCCGCCGCGGGCGCAAACCGCGCCGTGGAAATTGAAACTTCATTTTCCATACAAATGTGCATTCTTCGGAGGCCGCGGGTCCGCAACTTAGCCGTGGAAACTCAGTCTAAGGCGTCAGTTACACGAGAAGAATGCGAGCGACAAGAAACAGTATGTGATTATCTTATGCGTCCATAAAATTTTCGCCCGCGATTATACATTAGGTACATTACATTATTATACATTATGACAAAGCTCGTATTAGACTCGTATATTAGTAAACTCGCCTTCGTAGCGATGCTCGAATGCGAGTGTCGAAAATATCGCTCGCATTCGAGAAACTCTCGTTGTGTAACTGAGCCATACAATAGCCAATCCCTGCCCGCGCAAAAATAATGCGACTGCCGCAAAGTTGACCACCAAGCTGTTCGAGCTCATACTAGAGCTCGATGAGTGCGGTCAGTTCAAGAGATAAGAGTGTGCATTGGAGACGCTTCTTGACTTGTTGAAGTTCCTAAAGGATCCTCTAGAGTTACTAGACTATTGAAGAGCTGTTTATTCAGTTTCTTTTCGCTGCAGACGCATCACGGCGGAGCAAGCGCTGGCGCACGAGTACTTGGCGCAGTACGCTGACCCCACGGACGAGCCCGTGTCCGCGCCCTACGACCAGAGCTTCGAAGACATGGACCTGCCCGTGGACAAGTGGAAAGGTGAGCGAACACGTAACGCGTGGAAAATTTTGTCGTCCAAAAAATTCTTTGTCGTAGAAGCATCGGCCGAGTTAATAAGAAGCGCAAAATTGAGAGGACAATGGATTTCAAACTGAGGAAATAATATGGGTGTAATTTTGGAGGGTTTTAAGGTGACTACAAATAATTAATACATGATTACGAAAATGATTAATTCAAATCCAAGATTGCTGAAGTTTTTTTGGCAACAAGTTGTTGGACCAACTTCAATAGGGCTATTCTCTATCTCAAATCCGCATTCTGTGTGACGAGTTGTGGATTTCAGAGTTATTTGTTTACACCTTTCTATTTATTGTTTTCCCTTGAAGAAAGGTTGAAGTTCCGTTTGAAGCAGTGATAGCTTAGTGGTTAGGACTGTGGTGGTGTTTATGCATAATAATGTGTAATTTCAGAGATTTTTAGGAATGTTGCATAAATATATATATATATATATATATATATATATATATTTATGATCAAGATCAAGATTTACCTTACCGATGGGGCTGACATGTAGGTCACCTATAAAAGCTCCTTGAAATAAATAAGATTAAAAAAAAGATTTACCTTATACCTTATGAGATTATGTTTCCTTGGTTTTCACAAAAAGCTTAGTCATTATTTTGTGTCTTACAGAGCTCGTGTGGCAAGAGGTAGTAGAGTTCAAGCCTCATCCCCAACACATGAATACAGTCATCGAAGTAAACCCCTCATAATTAATGCCTGCAAAACGTGATAGCGATTAGAAAAGGAACATTATTACAAAGGCAATATTTTTATATAATTAACTATAACGCCATAGGTTGTTATAAATAAACGAACTATGAGTTCCGTGAGTCAATTTTTATACGTATAACATATATACGTGGTAATTATGTTTAACGGTCAGTATATTACATAATAATATATTGTTAAATTAAGTTTTATTTACTGTAACAGGAAGCATTAGTAATAGGGTAGGTGCCTATGTTTATTATTACTATTTTATAGGCAATAAAATAAATTTAAAAACCTTGCTGCGAAAACTGATTTAAAAAAATTGTTTTAAACTTTATGTACAATATGCATCCTTTTTCTATCATTTGACAAGTACGTCATCCTCCAAATGTAAAAAGGCTTCAAGGCTTCTAACTTATTTATTTTCAAGCAGATTTGCAAATTTCGTTGTATTCTATATGTACAATGAGAAACGCAACATTTTGACAAAAATAATCTAATAATAATAGCTTTAATTTTTATTTTACATAATGTCTGTTCTTTAAAGTTCTGAGAACATTTTAACTCTGATTAATCGACGCCTTGTCAAAAATTTGGCAGTTATCTGCTCCGTAATTTCTTCGAAACCACAGCAGCGCGAAAGGGATAGATGCTTAGTTCGGTTTCGCTTGTGTCAAAGCCCTTGACCATTAATTACTGATCAGTACGAAAACCCGGTACTTCCTAGCTGGCTGGCCAGAGTTGACCGCTAGCACCAAGTGGGCCCCTTTACATTTTCTTAATACATTAAGCTCCAATGTAGTTCAGGGCCTTGTCTATGGATATTTTTGACTTGAAGAGTTTAAATTATAATCAGTGATGTTGATACAACTGAGGTTGTTTATTTTCAGCGCATCTACTATATAATAGTTTGCTTTTTTAAAAGTATTTTAGACATTAAGTGTTTTCAAATTATATGCGAATTTTATTATATATCTTGAGCTTTTTATAAATTAATCTAAGTAAGTATGTATATTTGTTAAATTGCTCTATAGGCATGCAGTTATTTTATTGTCAACATTTTTTGGCGATTAAAGGGAGATAACTAAAAAATAATGTATATAATTATAAAATGAAATAATATTTATAAGATACCTACTTTTTAAAATTTTTAGATTTTTCAAATATAATAAATAAATTAGAATTGAAATACAATGTGATTGATGAAATATGGCCTATAATAATTATCTAATGTTGCGAAGCAATAAAATCTCAGATGAAAACAATGCTTTGTCTTGCTTTTAAACTAAAATATTTGGTAAGCGAAATGTAGTTTAAAATAGTATTACTTTTAAATAATGGGCATGGCCCCTAATGGGCAAATTGGTAAACTCAAAACAAATTATATCATGAAGTTTTGCTTTTTACCAAACTATTGCAAATGAATGTAAATAAATAGCTAGCACATTTTGAACAAAAAGTTAAAACATAAGTTTAAGCATAAAAAATCACAGACCAGACTTGTTAAAATCATTTCTAAAATACTTTCAAATCCAAAAATCCGATTCTTTATATATTAGTCGTGTACGCCAGCTTGCCTAGTAGGTGTTACCATACCACAAAAATATATCGAGCATAGATATCGAGGTAGAACTGTCAGCATCACTGTTTACTAAGTTTTCCTATTCTCGGACAAACCCACGGCGATCATTATTGTTTAAGAATATTTTTTGTTGAAAATGAAAACTATTGTGAAAAGACTTGAGTTTAACTTCAAATATCTATAATGAGGAATAATGTAATAATAGCATTTTCACGGGTGTTTATTTTATTTGAAAGTTGTTGCACTATATTGCAAATTGTTCCGTTCTATCTTGATTCTGTGGTTGAATCTGGATACCCACGTATTTCGCTATTCGTTAGCCGCTTGCAAATATCGCGGGGTACCAAAGGGAGTAAGAAATATTAAAAGATAATTACTTAACAATGACATATTTTGTATGCGAGTTTGTTTATTACCTAGATTCAGTATCCCCGTGAATCTACCTATAATTATTATAGATTCGCCTGGTTAAAATTATTCAAGATGCAACATGTAACGACACTGTAATGCATTTGCCTGTGTTGTGATATTTTTTTAAATATCTCTATCGATGGGATTGCTCACCATATTTGTTGCTAAACATTATTTACATTCAAATTGGATTGCAACACGTGCCCTACCTAACGACACTAAGGCCCGCTTGCAGAGACAACGAGTTGGTTAACCCAGGAATAAATTTGTAATTTTGATAGAAGCTTTATACGAAATCTGGCAAATCTGTCCTTTTAACCCAGAGTTAACTCCTAACTGGGTTAAAAGCATAACCTGTCAAATATCGTCTTTTCAATTTCAACCCAGAGTTAGGCTACTAGCTCTGGGTTACGACGTTTCTGCAAGCGCGCCTATAACGTTTGGCGTAGTGTAGTACCTATTTTAAAAATAACCGCCCCTATCAATGGGTGATCCTTTGCTCAGCATTTGTTGCTAACAATAATTTATTTAGTTAATAATGTAGAACCTACACCTATCGCATCCTCAGAATGAAAATAACATTTTTATGAGATTTTCTTTCGAAGGGTGCGTTCATTAATTTACCTAGGTTGAATAATAAAAACGCCATATCCATAATATTAAAATATGTTACCGTCTCTTATTTTAAAATATAAGATCTAAGTATCTTGTTTTATCATGTTCTGACGAGTTTATTTTCAATATAAGTTTGGGTCCTTTAATTTTGTTTTATTTTTTCTCTTGAAGAAGAAGCTCTATCCCATCTTAGGGTGGAACCACATTTGTGAGGATCGATTGGGATTTTGCCTATACAAAACTGTCATTTTCCATACATTCGTGTACGCATCGAAAAGCCGATTTGATCCGTACACGTAGAAACGTTTAGAACGAATTTGACAGTTTTGTATGGGCGAAATCCGAAACGATCCTCACAAATGTGGTTCCACCCTTAATGACCGCCTTTGAACATGAACAGATCCCCTAATCAAAGAGTAGACAACAGTAAGGGCTCTTGTGCACTTCCTCGTATTCGATGCGTGATCGTGTTCGTGAAAGTGCGTTCGTCCGTCAAAATACGAATCGAATGAGTGAACAAGCGCACGTACATTTTGTATGTAGACCACTACGAATCGTGTTTTTACGAATCACGAAAACGTGGAAGTGAACAAGAGCCCTAACATGACCTAATAAAAATATAGTGTGACGTCACGATACATTCAACATGGTTGATTGAATACTCTGTAAAACTAGACACTAGACATTACAGCATTGTAAAGTCGACATCACCTGAGCATGTTGGTGTCGGAGCGAAACGTGCGTCGAGATGTGTAAAAGCCTTGTGTGGGGGTTGCCTGGGGAACTTTGCTTTCTTGCTTGCTTGGGAAGGTGAGCGGTGCTTAGCTTGTTACTGCATGTATTACTACATTACTACAGTATGGTTTGATCCTGTGGGGTAATTCGGTCGATGCCAATAAGGTATTTATTAGACAAAAAGCATGTATTCGAGCTATGACTGGTGCGCTTTTCTTGGATAGCTGTAAACCCTTATTCAAGAAACTCAATATTCTCTCTTTACCGAGTTTATACATCTACCGAATGCTTTTATTTGTAAAAAAATATCAAACTATCTTTCCCGACCTTACCAAATACGAGAATAACCGAAGAACCCACCGAAAAGACAAAATGTGCTTACCTCGAATAAAAATAAAACTTAAATTGTTCTCTAACAGTGCATATTGCATGGCAATTAAATTATTTAATAAATTGCCTGATAGTTTAAAAGGAAAGCCTACGGCCGTATTTAGAAATAAAATTTATAAATTATTACTAAATAAAAATGATTACCATATTAATGATTATTTAACAGACCACAGCATCTCTAATTAATAATTCGTACTTTAATTGCACTACTATTGTACAATGTATTGAACATAGATAATATTAAGTACAGTGTCCATAATAGGGTATTTGACTACTTTTAGAAAATCATCTTAAATTGTTAATAATGATATGCTGAAGCTAACAAAACGTACATTTCGGCATAATTTTCAGTATTTTTCATAAAAATCGAGAAATAAATTCAAAAAAATAAATTGCCGCCGAAACGTTCCATTTGCTCTCATGACGTCACAGTTCACATTTCAAACAATGACAATTCTACAGCCCATAGGTGGTGTGGACTGTGACGTCATTCGAGATCACGGAACGTTTTCGATCACGTGACCATGGCCGGAATTATAGCAATTTTATTTAATGTTTTCTAATTAAATAAAACTTTATTTTTTAGTTTTGTCGTATGGAATAATTTTTTAGATAATAATCTTTTAGGATGACACCAAATGAAACGATATTTTTAATATAGTCAAATACCCTATTATGTAGATCATCGGTGCAATAACAAAGAATTTCAATATGGCGCTGACTTTTAAAAATTTTGGCAACCATTTCCTATTTTTGATCCAAGGTAACCCTAAACCCTATTTCCAACTCGATCGGTGAATCGCTAAATCGCTAAAGTCATAAAAACTCTCTCCCGGTAAAATCTTCGTTTAAAAAAATAAAAAAAAATTTAAGATGAATATAAATAAAAGAAAATAAGAAACGAAAAAGTTAAAAAAAAATAAGAGGGGAATTCTTGAGTTCGATTATCGATGGAGACAATTTCGAAATTTATAATTTCTGAAATATCTCAGATCTGGTCTGGTGGGAGGCTTCGGCCGTGGCTAGTTACCATTCTACCATCAAAGACGTATCGCTAAGCTATTTTAGCGTTCCGGCTCGATAGCGTGTAAAAATTTAATAAATCCTAGCTTATCCCCTTCCAAGTTAGCCCGTTACCATCTAAACTGCATCGTCACTTACCATCAGGTGAGATCGTAGAACAAGGTCTGTCTTGGAAAGAAAATTAAAAAATGACATTATCTGCAATCGCTTTTCGAATATTATCGGTATCTACATTCTAAGGTTTCATTATTTATTAGGGAAATTTTGGGTTCGTAAACTGGCAACACACATTAAATGGCGAACTCTAATTTAATTATTTTCTACAAATTTCAATTTCTTATTTTGCAGGAACTGATGTGCTTGAATGTTATTTACTGATGGTAGGTGATGTTATTGGTTATTTTAGATCGTCCTGTTAAGTTTTTTTCACATTTTATTTACCAAAAACCGCCATTTAAAAAAACAAAATATTGGCTCGCGAGCTCCACATCTGGTGATGACCTAATTCAAACTGAGCGCGGGAAAAGGGCGTGAACCACATGTGGCAGCACAAATTTTCGACGCATTCACAGCCTTTAGGCTCCATCTTGTAAATCTTTGAATTAAGTATTCAATCATGGAAGTAGGTATTACGGTGGTATAAGGTATTACGACATTTCAATATAAGCATAATAATGTATCTAAGGCGCTCCTCCCACGTCCGACATTCGGTGACAGATTTTTTTTGTCGGATGATGAAACGCCAATTATTACAATATCGAAACAGATACGTAATAAATAAACGTGGATGGATAATCTTCTTTTTTATCAGACGTTATGCTAGGTAGTTGTCACAAATTCGGTCGTCTGACCAATACGGCAAAATTCTAACAAAGCACTTTGAATGAGTCGGCATCGTTAGGGTACTGACTTGGTCTCCAAGACCTCAACGGAATTACTTTTTCGTGCGTGCTGCTACAACATATTTTTCGCATTTATAATATTAGTGAGGATAATAAAACTTCAGACTGAATTGTCAATTTTATTTTAGCAAACTTTGCATAGCACTTCTGGAATGGGTATAGCTCTACTTATAGGAATACTAAAGCCATAAGGCTGTGTGCTGCGTTGAGCGGTAACGCCCTCTAGGAAAAACTTACGAGCACTGTCTCGATTTTGCGGTCTTCGTAGCACCTGCCAAGTTCCATCTTCCTAGATGGACTGTGGCAGGTGCACACTGCAACGCTCAACGCGCACGAGTCGACATAAACAGACGTGCTAGACATGGTAGCAAATTGGAAATTCTAATTGTATTCTCTTCATAGGCAATATAAATTAAGTATCTCTGATGATTATGATATTTTATTACAGAAATCAGAATCACAAATGCATTGAATTGGAAAATCAATCGCAAATTGTAATATACCCGCATATCAGACAAAATCTAATGTAATCTTAAAGTGGATTTTCAACTGTTTTAAAATATACATTATTTCATTTCCCAAAGTGTCGGTAATCTGTACAATAATAATAATAATATTGATTTAATAATTGCATATATATGATGGACCGTGGCAGGTGCACACTGCAACGCTCAACGCGCAAGAGTCGACATAATCAGACGTGCTAGACATGGTAACAAATTGGAAATTCTAATGGTATTCTCTTCATATAAATTAAGTATCTCTGATGATTATGACATTTTATTACAGTAATCAGAATCAGAAATTGGAAAATCAATCGCAAATTGAAATATACCCGTGTTTCAAGCAAAATCTAATGTAATCTTAAAGTGGATTTTCAACTGTTTGAAAATATACATTATTTCCCAAAGTTTTGATAATCTGTGCAATATTGATATAATTGCTATAATATATGCAAATTAATACATAGTATTTGAATTACTGCTGAGTTTCTTGCCGGCTCTTCTCAGCAGAATCCGCTTTCCGAACCGGTGGTAGAGTCATGACTTGTCATAAGAGCCACAGGTTGGCCTACGTGAAATAAATAATTTTGATTTTTTTTAAATTATAAGTACAATAAATTAAACGAAACAGATTGACGTAGGTATCTACCTAAAACAAATTGGGTGGAATAGTTCTTACACCGGACTGATCACCCGCCTGGCGTTAGCAGGCGTCCCCTCCACAAATACAAAACAAAAATTCAATACAGATAATACTTATATAAAAAAAAACGTGTAACATTTCTAGCAATGATTCATGGCAAGACAGAAACCGACAAAAACAATTATCATTGGAAAACAATTTTTTCTGTTTCTAGACTTTGAAGAAGCTTTAGGTACAAGAAATGTTTCGGAGAACAGTTTTGGATATGTATAAAATATATTTTGATCTTTGAAAGTAAATATTATGTATGGTAAGGCTTTTTCGATCGACTGGTGTGGAGTACTTATTTTTTATAACTATTTAACTGCAAAGATATGTAAGTATACTTAACCAAAATCGTTTTAAAACATAAATTGAGCTCACAATTGACTACATTCTTCATAATTATTGTTTGTATCAAATTGAAAGCCGTGCAATGCTTCACCGCTAGAAAATAGGACATTAAAAGTCTGCAGTTTACAATAAAACATTAGATTTTGCATGAATAAGTCGTAAGAGATAATAGTTATTCTAAAAAAACTGACAGAATTCATGAAACTAATAATATGTACAACATGGCATGCTAACAGTAGTGCTTATCACAAATTCAATCGCATCATTAGCTTTTAAGTAATAACCTCCATCCACTAATTGAAAACATTAAGGTAGGTTTTTATTGATCCAGTATTTACTGTCGACAGTCACAGTCGCCAGCGGTCGCTATCATTGGACAATGTTTCGTTTCAATGATCCTCTTACAATTATTGATAGTCTAATCGTGAGGTTTTTCTTGCGTTGTCCACACGTTTGGTCATACAAAAACTTTATTCGGGTTGAAATAGCAATTTTAATGAATGCAAAAAGAAATGTTTGAAGAAAATGCCCTATAGAGGAGCTAGTCAATGTGGGAAGAAGTAGTATAAAAACAACTACCTACCATTGATGTCAAAATAGTAAGATGATAGATATGCAACTGCAGGATCGACTTTCTTTTTGAGTTATGAAATGTTAACATGGGTGTGGGCTTTGCACATAATATATCAGCAATACTATCGACAGTCATTGGATCGATGAAAACATGCCTTTATAAGAGTCACCTATTAAATAATATTTACACTCCAGAACTAGGTATAATGGATGGCGTTTATAAATGATACAAACTTGCGTACAGTGAACTACTATAAATGACCGAAAATGCACTATGAATGGTGCTTTTGAACTTGAGCGATTGCTTTGAGTTCCAGCTCAATTTAAAGTTCATAAATAATAATATCATAGAAAATTATCACAATGTTCCTTTTCATTCCATTCACACTATCTATCTACTGCCGCGACCGTTTCGCGATGCTGAGGTTCAGGGGCAGGTCGTCCTCCGAGTCGGACAGGTCGGTGTCGGAGGGCTCGTAGTCCGAGTCCGCGGCCTCTCTCGGCCGCTCCGCACTGATCGACTTTTTACTTGCTAAATCAGAATTGTTTTGGCTATTCACTACATTTACAACACTTTTCAGTCTTTTACTCTCGCGAGTTGGCTCGCAGCGCCGCGAGCTCCACTCCAGCTTGCGTTTGGTGCCGTGCGACGTCCCGCTCGTACCACGCGATACATCACTCGTGTTGCGGGATATTCCGCTCGTTCCGCGCGACATGTCGCTCGTGCCGCGTGATATCTCACTTGTGCCACGCGATGTCCCACTTGTGCTGCGTGATGACTCGCTCGTGCTGCGCGATGTCCTGCTAGCGCTGCGCGATATCCCACGGGAGCCACGGGATTCATTACTCGTGCCACGCGATCCATCGCTCGGTATACGCGATATCTCAATTGTATTACGTGTTGTTACACTGGGGCCACGGGATTCATTGCTCGTGCCACGCGATCCATCGCTCGTGCTACGCGATATCTCAATTGTACTACGTGATGTTGCACTGGATACGCGGGACTCGTCACTCGTGCCGCGCGATACATCCCTGCGTGATATTCCTCTGGTGCCGTAAAGCATGTCGCTCGTGCCGTGCGATATCTCACTTGTGCCGCACGACATCTCAGCTGTGCTTCGCGACATCTCACTCGTGCCACGTGACATTTCACTCGTGACCCGCGACATCTCACTCGTGCTGCGCGATGTCCCGCTCGTGCCATGCGAAATTTCACTCGCGCCGCGCGATGTCCCACTCGTGCCGGGCTGATCTATCGGCTGCGCGCAATCCATCTTCACGGACGCCGTATTATCTTCGCCGGCGGCGCCCTTTTTCGACGATTTGACTCCTACACCTGAATGAGATTTATGTTTGCCCTGTTGCTCTCTATCAAGTGATGCATTTGATTCTTTATTTTTGCGAAGCTTTCGAGCACTTCGCTTAGCTTTTCTCTTGCGCCTCTCGGGACAGGGCTTCCGTCGCGGCATGAAATATCTAGCTCTCATGTTGACGTCCTCCTCGGAGTCGCTGTGCGAGGTCAGTTTGAAGGTGTCAGAGCTCGAGAAGTTGGATGCAGAGGACGTCGATGAGAGCGAAGGCGACGCGCGGCGCGTCTGGGTGTCGGCGTCGGCGCGATTGCGCGGCGGGCGGCTCGGCGGCGACTGGCTCGGCGTGCGGCCGCTCTCGCTGCTGGAGGCGATGGTTGCGTCGTGTCGCGCGAGCGTGAGCTTCACGAGCGCCGCCGAGCGGCCCTCCGACTCGCGCGGCGCGGGCCGCTCCGGGGGGATGCTCTCCTGTACTATCACGTCGCTGTCGGAGCCCAACAGGTCGACGACCTCCGGCGTGCGGTCTTGCGGCGGCTTGATGTAGCCGACGACCATGACCTCGGAAGAGTCGTCGTCCGAGTCGGACTGGGAAATGGTCTCGATGGGGATGACACCGTCGGGCGCGGGTTGCGTGATGGAGCTCTGCGGGTAGACGGGCGCCGGCGTGCGGGCGGGGCGCGGGGCGCGCGAGGGGCCGGGCGGCGGGTCGACGGGCGCGGAGCTGGACACCACGACGATGTCGGAGTCGACGCTGGCGTCGGACTCGGAGCTGGACAGCACGTTGTTGACCATCGTCGAGATGGTGTTGTCGGTGGTGTACTGCACGTGGCGGTCGTATCCGTTCATGTCGTAGGGCGTCGACGCAAAGCAGTACAGCTCGTGCAGGAAGTGCTCGGTGTTATCGCCGAAGTAGCGCCGCATCGCATCGCGGAACTCCGTTGAGTTGATACTGTATTGCGGCAGTAATTCCAATATTCGCGCTACGACGTAGGCTATGTGGCCGACGTTCTCGTTCAGTAAGTAATGTAGCTCTCTGTTCAGCCAGGGCACCAGGCGATGCATTTGCGAAGTGTTGTGCCTGCAAAACAGAGGTGCGATCGGTTACACTAGCGCGAGGCGCGAGGCGTGGGGGGCGACAACGAGCAGGCGGCGGCGGGCGACGTACCTGTAGAACTCGGGCGAGCAGTCACGGAAGCGGTGCGTGAAGTCAGGCAGCGGGCGCGCCCACAGGTTGTAGCGGTACACGGTGCGGCGGAAGGAGGCGGGCGAGCGGCGGCGCGGCGCGGGCGGCCCGGGGAACAGCTCCGCCACCATGGGGTAGTGGTGCAGCAGCAGCTGCTGGATGGCGAGCGTGTTCTGCCGCGGCAGCGTCAGAGTGGTCCTGCGCACAAGAGTTGATGCGACGGCGATGAATAAAAGGAAGCGCGCGCCCGTTTCATGCTTCTTAACAAAGTATGCTAAGCTGATAATAGGTATTGAATAACATTCCATTTTCTTTCCTTGTACTTTTGTTTTTATTTTTATTTATTTATTGACAACAAAAAAGTGAACAATTCACACCATAATTATAGACCAATGCATTAAACAAGAAAAAATTTGAAAATAAGGCTAAATAACAATGATAAAAACTGGTGATTGCAACTGGCAGCTCAAATAGACCGTAGCCTGTGCTAGGACTGTCAAAAACCCTCGACCCAACTATATAAATTTTTAATTTATTAATTTAATAATCTCACGAAGTTCCTCACTGAGTTTACCTATATTAAAACATAACATATTATTAGGGCGAGCGAAGCGAGCCCTAACACTATCCCACAACCTGAGCATGACGCCTATAGATTTGTGCTTTAACATAGTAATTTAATTTCATATCCAGATGTGTTATCTGTCAAAAAAAATATAATTTTATAACCATTAAAAAAAATGAACGTTAACAATTTTGTATTCTGGATAGAATGTTATTGTATACTAACGCCATCTGTTAGAAAACCAACCAATGTTTGATAAATAAAAAAAATCTGAAAATGATTGGTCGTATGAATTATTTACCAAAGCCCATATCAATAATCCTATATAAAAAGTAATAATTTACAAAATCTGTCTTAAAAATTATTAGTTATTACAACTTTACAAGTTAGAGAAACAACGCAAGCCCTCACAAAGCTCAGCTTTTTGCTAGTATTATTAATAACTTTTTGAAAATGAAAATGACTACAAACAGTATAATATGGCATGAATGTTCTAAATTTAAAATATGGGCGATTGCAACTAATAATCAGTTTCTTTTTTCCGAACTCAAACCGCGCACTTTTATAAGTGTGTATGAAATACCAAGATATGACGTGCGATAACAATTGCTAATTGCCGTATATATTTATTTTATACTACACCTGCTCGGAAAGTACCTTCTGATTTGTGTCATATCGAAAAAGAGCGAGAAAGAAAATACGTCTTTACGTGGAGACAAATCTGCAGGGTGAAAAAATGTATGAAATTTCATTACTTACGTGTTTTAGCGGGCTGACAAGTTGTATGAAAATCCATTACACACGTGATTTTTTTTTTTAATTTTTGTAAAAAAATTATATAAAAAAAAAATAGAAAT
Organism: Oeneis ivallda; assembly: GCA_029955525.1. Lineage (NCBI taxonomy): Eukaryota > Metazoa > Arthropoda > Insecta > Lepidoptera > Nymphalidae > Oeneis > Oeneis ivallda. Next base: position 7,741,425 of record JARPMR010000003.1, on the reverse strand, counting down.
CTGTTTCAACAAACAAGACTCGTGAAGAATAGTGACTAAATTATAACTACACTAGCGGCACGCTATGATGGCCGGTTTGACACATTACAATAGTGATGTGGAATGTCAATTTATTCTCGAACAAAAAACAATTAAGTTTTGTTTTTGTACCTGATTAAATAGGTTTAATAAAACAAAAATGTATATGTTTATTTAATTTATTTGAACGAACTGAATATTTGAATGAAAATGAATATACATACTTTATATGCACACAAGAAACATATGAATACAAAAGATACCAAAAAAGGTGCCACAAAAGGCCATAATTAATCAGATTCGTCCATACTACTATTTTCACTGTCGTCACTGCTATCATCACCTACATTAATAATTATATGTTCGTTTTCTATAATATTATCTATTTTCACATCTCTTTCATAATCTTCCCTTATTAATTTAACAGTTCTATTCACAACCTTTTCCCAGTCTCCTTTAGTCACATGTTCACAAGCTTCTTCTAATAATTTTAGCATTTTTTTTGTGGTAAATGGGGGTTCTGTATTGTGTCTTGCAGCATATCCCTTAATTTGAGCCCACACCAACTCAATCGCATTATACTCACAATGGTAAGGCGGTAACCGTATAACTCTGTGCCCATGTTCTAATGCTATTTCGTCAATGACGTATCGGATCTTGGTTGGTTTGTTTTCTTTTAAAAGACGTACTAATTCCGCTTTTAACATATTCATGTTTGCATCTACGCCATTTTTACGAAGCCATGCGACGATATCAGCTTTCTTTTGGGATTGGGCAGGTGGCTTGTCAATTTGCATCGAGTGGTATGGGGCGTTGTCCATAATTATAATAGATGGTTCAGGGAGGCTACACAACATTGAGGTAAACCATTCAGTAAACTTTTCTCCATTCATGTCTTCATGATAGTCTCCAGTGGTTTTTGACGCAAAAGCCATGAGAGAACCTTCGACAAACCCGTTGATGGTTCCGGCGTGACAAATTATAAGTCGCGATCCTTTTCCTACAGGAACTTTGGAAGTAGATGCTGCTGTGTCATCGTTCCAAGAACGGCCTACAGTATGGTTAGCATTAAGCCATGTTTCATCCAAGAACACAACATTTTGCCAATTTTTGATTTCTTTCACTTGCCGTAAAAAAGTATACCTTGCCATCGCTATATCAAATCTTTCCATCAATATTTTGCGTTTGTTACATTTTTTGTATCGAAATCCAATGGTCTTCAAAATCTTCGTTAAAGAACTTTCCCCACCGAAGAATAATCCAGCTTCCTTCAGTGAATGCACCAACTTTTTTCTTGTTGGATACTCCTTCTGTAAATAGTAGCCGTAAACATGTCTTCGGATAGCATCGGCATCAAAGCTATCGATGCCTACGACTGGTTTTGCTCGTTTTCTCTTTTTTGGTGTGTGAAGTTTATTTTCTTCTGTGCCAGTCTCGCCATATTTTTTTTTAGTTATCCGTCTAACAGTTCGTTGTCCAATATTAAGCGCATCAGCTACGCGTTCAACCACTGACGTTATAGGTAAAATTGGCCCTCCATTTTGAGCTTCACGATCGAAATAGTTACGAAGGCGTATTACGAACTCACGTGTCTGACTATTTAGAACAGTTCTCTGCGTACGTTCGGTCATATCGACGAAATCCACAACAAAGGGCTTGAACAGAGTCCAAATTAACGAGCAAGGGTCAACAGTAATGCAGTATCAATATTTGAAATCCAAAGCCAGGTCAAAACTATATCACAATCGCATTGCACTGACAGTTTATACTTTTCGAAGCAACGTCAATTCGAAACTGCTTTGTTTTGCATTGAGCATTGACGCGAGTTTGCCGGAGGTAGTAGTTGTGCTAGCCAGCGATCCTATGTGACGATCGTATTAGATTCCATTTTTAAAAATTTTCAATTTAGAAAACCAAATGCCGAGTTGTGGTATATATCATATAAAAATAAAAATTTTACCTTTTGTATGAAACAGCTGATATTTTTTTGCGATTTCAGAGGTTTGTCCACATAGTGAAAATTGTTCATATTCACAAGTACATTCACCCCTTAAATGGTGCAAACTGATTTTTCTACACTTGTATACATTTTAGAAATCAATTTAATAAATAAATTTTGAGTCCTAAACCTAAAACTACATTCGATAAAATTTATGAATCTCTGCACATCACTATCGTCAATAAAGTAATACAATTATTTCCTTCAAAGTCGTTATCAATTAATACGGAACTTCATGAGCGGACAAACGTCAAACCGGCCATCATAGCGTGCCGCTAGTTTAATAATAATCTTCATAAAGAGGATTCTTTAAACTATATCAGTAAACGAGGTTGCATATTCTATTACATACATAATCTATGAAATATATAATAAAACTTATTATAAAGTAAAAAAAAAAACAAATTGTTATCTTGTTGTTCCTGGTCTGTGGTTACTGGCCACTTGCGATTTCTGCAAGTCATACCTAAGTATTTTATAAAAAAGTGAAAAATTTCGCGCGAGTCGCATTACTTTGTTATGATATCTAAATTTTGAATTTTTAAAATTACTTACTACGCGTTCGTTTAAAGTTGAGCCCTGCACCATAGAGTAAAGAAATCTTCACCCCTCGCGCTTCCCCGCACCGCACCTCAAGTCAGACCCACAGTAAAGACACAGTATAAAAAGATGCAGTATAATAGTTTATCTATTGTATTATTTATTAAGTACTAGCTGACTTGTCTTAACTATGAATATTGAATTCGAATTGGTATAAATAATAAAAAAATATATAAAAAAAGTGTTTATTATTCTAATGCTTTACGATATACAACATTCTTAGTTTTTTTTACCAAACCTACCAAAACTTCTAATATCCAAAGTTCAATTTAATAAATTGAACTTTTAATACGTAAACTTAGAATAAGCATTATTATTATTTTTGCATGCCTATCCGGCAGATTGTAAGGACTTTTATTATAATGTAACACCATTGTACTACTCAATCTGTGCAAATAAATAATTTGAATTTGAATTTGAAATTTATTTTTAATCAGCGGTGCTTCGCGAGCGGTTTACTAAGTGGGTCTGACTTGAGGTGCGGTGCGGGGAAGCGCGAGAGAGCTAGGGGAAATTTGTAACGCGTAGTACCACTAGATCAAAGGTGTCAAACTACTGCATATCCTATACTATGTCCGTACTGTCGGCATGGAACTAGGAATTACGACTACGTCGATTACTTTACTCTATGGTGCAGGGCTCAACTTCAAACGAACGCGTAGTACAAGCTTTTAGTAGAAACCATAAACTTTACTCTATATTAAGAACTCAAAATGTCTATTGGTGATAGCAGTGTGAATTCAAAATGTCTGTGTATAGTGAAAAATGTATGTCCCGAGAAATCTAAAAATCGATAAATACAACAAAGCACTTTATGAAGATTTACTACAGTGGGAAAGCGAGAAAAAATTATACCATGACTTTTTTAGAGTTGAGTTGAGTTCGAGAATTGTAAAAATTTTAATAGATATGAATTTCAATTAAATGATTTGTCTATTATTTTCCTCGTAGGTGTAGTATGTATCACTCGGGAGAAAGTGCGATCGGTCACTTTCACCTCTCATTGAACAATGTACTATTTTTCTTGGGGTTAGTACTTTACTCAGCTGAAACAACTCTTCTGTAGGAAATCTCCGATTCTTTTTATAATAATTTTTAGGTTAAGTTTTTGAGCCTGATTAAGATTGTCCAATATAGTTGACCCACAAGAACCCCATGCTAAAATGCCATACAAAATTAACCACTGAGTCAAGGAACTGTACACTCTTACTAGGTTAGCACTCAAAATGTTTCTTAAATTATTGTATACTTACATAGCTCAAGGCTCAACTTTCTTTGTCAATCCAATCATTTTATCGCGGAATAGCTTTCAAGACTCATACATACATAATAAGCCTTCATTCTTTTGCATTTTGCAACAGTTGTTGTTTGTGAACAAGATTTCAAACAAAAATTTGGCTTTGCAAAAATTTTTGCTAGAAATCTTGTTGTTGCTGACTTGCTACTTGTCTGATCGTAAAAAGAACCAAACTAAAAATATTGCACAATTATGTAAAATTATGATGCTATAATTTAAGGATTAGCTCAAACTCAAACTTTTGTTCAATCAAAATTACTAGTTGTTCGCCCCGAACTGAGACCTCGCGGTAACGGTATCCCATGATTATTCATTCAATCGATACATGATAACCAAAACTGACATTATTATTATGCCCGTTTTCACCAAACATACCTAAATCATCCCCTAAGTAGGAGTCTCTTAACGTAGGTAGCTCCTAAATACAATCCTAAGTCCTAACATCCGTCCCAATATCCTTTTAGGTGTCCCGTACAGGATCGTGATAAATAAGTTGACAGAAAACATCAATCACCTAACTTATAGGTAGCCCGTAAAGGTTAGGGAACGTTAGTGAAAACATTGAATTATTATGTAGGTACTAACGAGTGAAACCGGGTTACGGGCATCTGTACAAATCGTCATCTATCGACGCGAATAGAAAATATACAATATTTAACTAAAATTTAACTAAAAAATAATTTTAGTTGAATAATATGGTACAAAAAAAATTACAATACAATTATTGTATTATAATAAGTAACTAAATAATAATGGTCGACGCAAAACTGTTTTTGGGATAGGTCGTTAGTCGTAACTCGTAGTTCCATGGGAATAGTTACTGACTGCGCCATCTATTAGCATTATTGTGAAGCTATGTTGATGCTATATGAATTACTGATGTACATTAAAAATTAAATAATCTCGTTTCTTTATAATATTCATATAATTTTAGTATTTGTTGTTCAAGTACAGGATATAAGTGACCTAAAAACATAAAATCAGTTTGAAAATCCATAGCGGATTTTCTTAGGGAGCGTCTTCAAGCGAGCGTATAAAATCGCCACTTTGAAAGCCCCCCATTTCGTCAATTTTAAGGGAAAAATTAAAAAAAAAATATTTTTGTACTCAGTTCAAAATTATCTTTAAAATGATACGTAACAATTTTATGTAACGCGATATTTTTTTTTTTACTTCGCATTCGCTTCTATGAGAGCCCCCCTGAAATAAAGATTTTTATAACTTTTTAAGCCATTTTCGGCTGGAGGCCATCGGTTTACATATTATATCTAAATTTGAAGTAATTACGTTCAGTAATTCAAAAGTTATAAGGCTCTGACAGACGGACGGACGGACGGACGGACGGACGGATAAGTGCAAATCGCTCTAGTTAACTCAAAGACCTTCGCTTCGCTCGGTCGATTATATTATTGTTAAGATAATGTTAACAACCCAAAGACTTATGTATACTACTAGACAGGCTCAGAAGCCTTAAGAAATTGTCATTTGAGTTACAGTTAAGTCTCTGAAACTCGTTTAGTCCATCGCAAGACCAGTGCTTTGTTTTATAAGCCGTGGACATTGTTCTTGACAAACTATTATTATTCGAAGACTATATATATTTTGTTATTATTCGTTATTTATGTGTGTAGTTCTTCAACATGATTTGAAGTTTATTTCAGTTTTTATTTCTTGTTTTTGTCTAATAGGATAAAAGACAAAACTCAATTAAAAGGACCATGGGCAATTTTGTATGGACCCCGTCCCCACCCTCCAACAGTCACCGGATTTATGTTAATATGTTCATTTGGATCCAAATAGACGTAAATAGTTGGTTTCAGCTTCAAAATCGATGGGGTTCTTCTAAAAAAAAAAAAACTTTTTATTTGAAATTGATTTATGTTTGTTATTTTTTCTATATTTTATCGTATAAAAATCATATAACAGTAAAAATAACTACTTCTACTCTGTTACAAAGTATTACTACAAAAACAGTATCTATTAATTAATTATTTTGTGAAATATAGTTAGCTAATTCAGGTTCAGTTTCAGCTAATGCCTCTTGTAGAATGTGCCGCCTTTGTCGCAAGACAGATCGCGGACACATTATACACCGCCGTCCTGTTTCCATATTACACAGTATCCAATCCAGTTATCAAAAAGTCCTTTATCGTGCCAGGGTCAATAGAAAAGCTATCAATCAGTCCAGTAAACAAGCAGGGGTTGTAGATAAAAAGTAAACACCGATGACAAAAGAAATAACAAGAAATAACACTGGAGCGGGCGAACGTACGGGCGGAGATTAGAATAACCCTGGTTTTTTTTACGGGGTTTTTAAAAAGGTACACTTTCCTCTATTAGGTGTTTTAAATGTACTATTTTTGAAATTCAGTCAGACGTTCTTTTTTTGAAATTCATACAGTTATCACGCATCGAGCAGTAAGAATGTGGCTGTCTGTTGAGAAACCTTTTTGCAGAAGGGATCGAAAAAAAACAAAGGTGTGTTATTATGAAATTCAGTACAACATTATATCATACTTTTGAATGATATAATGGTTATTATGACATTGGGTGTTTTAATGTTGGCAATAAGCTAACTGTTTCAGAATCTATTAAAGAGGATTTATAGCATGGGAGTAGATAAATGAGTAGATATTTTGGAATTAGTCATCAATAATACGTCAACGAAATATTTTTTTTAACGTAAGATACAATGAGAACCCCATGCATTTGGGCATCGTCGCCATAGTAAAAAAATATCATCTTGCCAAGGTCTATCAATTGCGCTATATTTAATTCTTGTTGATAGGTGGGGACGATTCCGCCCATAGTCCTTTACAGTAAAGAGATTTCTATCAAAGGAACACAAGATTCACATGGGTTGCCTACAGCATATCGGGAAATTTAATATCGCCGATTCCGATACGGAAAACTCGCGATATCGCCGGTATATCGGTATCGGATGCATCCCTATTTAAAATCTTAATGTAAAGCAACACGGCCCACTGTACCAACCTGTATCTAAATCTTCTAGTAGCTGTGAGGTTATCAATATCAATTCTTTCGGACAGCTCCTCAGTGTGGCGCTGTTCCACCATGTACTCTTCATACTGATGGTTAGAGCGAACATTGTGGATGATAGACCTAAAATTCTGTTTGCACAGTGGGCACTCTGCTTTCACCTGAAATTCAAAAACAGATAATATTATCACACTTCTGCAAATACAGTAAGGCTCTTTCTTGAAGCAGTATTTTGACTAAACAACTATTTATATAATGTTTTATTCCAATGTAGTGGAAACATCTCTGGACGAGTCTGACTCACACTTGGCTGGTGTTATTGTTACTTACATAATTAAGTATGTGGTTTGATTATTTAAAATTTTTTTGTCTTAGTGCCAATTGGGTATTTGACTGTAGTCAAAATGCTGATATTCATTATTTATAATCAAAAATGTAAGAATAACATTTGTAAAAACAGAAAATAAATCTGTCCAAAAACAAATAAGTTATAAGGCTTTAAAGTTTCCTGTTAGACCGAGAGAGTGCTAGTAAAGTGTGATGTCACAATTCAGCAGCTCCATACACGCTCCATAGAAAATTTGGTTTTAAAAAGAGACAGATACAGTCACAGTAAAACAGCTTATAATTCCGAGACTAGTAAAGATATTTAAAAAATAGAAATGGTATTTGTGTTATTATAATATTTAAAAACATTATTTTAAATAAATAAATAAATATCAGTCAAATACCCAATTTGATCAATGTTGAATAAAGTTTAACAAAGGTGTAGAGTTTTTTCTAACAATTTTTGTATTCAAAATCTGCCAATACCACATGAAATTTATTCATCGGTTAAACATTTATTCATTGGTTAAACGTTACACAGAGTTGGTGAAACTGGCACTTAGTGACCAAAAATTACCTTGCTCCATGTTAACAGGCATTTAAAACAAAACTGATGAAGGCAGGAGTCTGTGAAGGATTTGTTTCTGCATCTGCCGAGGCATATTGCACAGTTGGGCGGGGGGGAGCCTCTGCCAGGGTCGTGGCAGGGACTGCTGTCATCACTCTTGACACTGTTGGCCGTAGCTCCCGGACTGTCATCTAGTGCTCTTATTGGCATCGAGTCCATGATGGACCACTTTATTTACCTAAACAAGAATTACACAGTAAAAGAACAAGTTCCAATATACATAATTACTAAGAATTATTCAAGTTCAGGGAGGAGCTAAAGGAGGGGAGGTAAAGGAGGGAGGAGGTAAAGGAGGAAGGGAGCGAAATTAATTTGCTAGTGTTAAAATAATTTAACTTATATAATAGATGGATAGGTCAGCTAGGTAGGTCCAATTTCGACAAAGAGATTAACCGCTGAATCCAACTCGGTTGGGCAGCATTCGGGAAGCTCCGAGATGTCTTCTCGTCCAAAATCCCTCAGTGCCTGAAGACTCAAGTCTTCGAACAGTGCGTGTTGCCAGTGATGACTTACGGATCCGAGACTTGGTCGCTAACTATGGGCCTCATAAGAAGGCTCAGGGTCACCCAGCGAGCAATGGAGAGAGCTATGCTCGGTATATCCCTGCGAGATCAAATCAGAAATGAGGAGATTCGTAGGAGAAAAGTCGCCGACATAGCTCAGCGTGTCGCGAAACTGAAGTGGAAATGGGCGGGGCACATAGTTCGAAGAGCTGATGGTTGTTGGGGTCCCAAGGTGTTGGAGTGGCGACCCCACACCAGGAAACGCAGTGTTGGTAAAGAATAGGTTGATAAAGAAGAAGAAGAATATATGGATATGGATATAAAGTATTTTTATTGCTGCACATACAACCTAATGATAATTATTAAGAGAGGCTCAACTTTAGTACGGTTTACGCAACTGAGGGGGGTGCTTCCCCTGCAAGGTAAACCCGTCGAATCCTGATAGTTTTCAAAATAAATTTTTTTAATCTTGTAAATATTTAGGTTAGTTTTGTCAAACCAAACCAAAAGTAAGGATTTCTGGGTGCAAGTCTTTCTGGATTTTATAAAAAACAACCACGAAAACTGTGGAAGTACCAGAGCGAAGCCAAGCTCTTCCCTTGCAGGGGGGGGGGGGGTTTGCCCAATTCCCCCCTGAACCGCCTCCCTCCCCCCTCTGTTGCATCAACCATACTAAAGTTTAATCAAAAGGGATAATAATACATAATATTATGGTATATTATGTATGTGCACAAAGGCTGCTTTGTCACTTTAAGCAATTCCCTCCAGGCAACCTTATTAATTGAATAACATTATTTACATGCAGACACAACAATCACATGAAAAATGTTAATTTCTATTTTTTCAGTAATAGGAATTTAATTTTCTACTATTCTATTAAAACCTTAAAAATTCTGATTTAGAGTGTATAAAATCACCAGGCAATGCATTTCAGTTTCTCTACTTTCACTGTATAGGAAAGGAACCATTGTAAGCCTGCATGAGTAAGAGGAATTCCCCACATGTTATCATCTTGTAAAATAAAAGCAGCATTGCTACCAGCAAATCTGGATGGCTCTTATAGATATATAGGTACTTTTGGGCATTATATAAAATAAAGTACGGAAGACTTAAGTATATTATATTGTGCTCTATACTAAAAAATACCCTTTATGAGAATTAGTAATTACTAGTTTTTGTTACAGATTATGTTTACTACTATGAAGCTTCCTAGTTCTAGAACTCAATGCAGAAAAATCATCTTTATCAGATTTTAATAAGCACATGCTCACCTATTTTAAGAGAATAGACATAGAGAGAGATAGATAGATAATTTACTAAAAACCTTACCCGATTTACGTGCCTCCCTATGTACTTGAGCCATAAACGTCTGACATTGTTTTTCTTTGCAGACCATTTATAATTAACATAGAATAAAGCTTTGAAGATGCAACATTAGCAAAAAGATCAAACTTGAATACATGCGCGTACAACTCACTAGTAATCTACAATCTCGAACAACTGCATGATAAATCTCGTAACGCTTGCTTGTGCTCACTTAACTGTTGTCACTTATTTGTGTCATAAAATCCGAACCAACAAGTATAGAAACGCACATATAAAATCAATGATTACCTTATCATGAAGGCAATAAATTGCAAACTGTAATATTTAGAATTTAAACTGTTAAAGGTGTGAACATTCACAAGATCATTATTAACCGTGTATAAAAGTAAATCCTAATTTATATAAAAAGAATTTTTGAGTAGAATCAGGCAGCAACCAATGCGTGATATTTTTTTTTGACATCTGATAACTTGACAACTGACGAGTCGAGAACTCAAGACTTATACGTCTATGTCAAGACCACAGACCACAGATTAGGTACTAGTTACTACGTCCACAGACCAGTCATAGACCAGTAACATAGGACCAAGAAGCAAGTCATGCAAGACCCAACTTTCATCACAGAAAAGAAAAAACTTTTATTTAAGTAATGTATATTTATATTTTATACTCCTTGGCACCCCAAGAACATAGACCACTAACACTAGCATACCCAAGAGGTGCCCAAGAGTATTTAATCACTACATTAAATTAAAAGTCTTATGTTCACTATTTTTCAACTATTTTTTCAGTACCTAAAAACTGAAATCTGAATAGAATTGTAATATTTTTAAATATGGGATTAGTGAAAAAGGTTCTTATTACCTACGTATTTTTAAAATTTGTAAAAGATATATTATTTATTTATTGATTATATAACTAATAAATTAAATCTCATTTTATACAATAATTTTATTTATAATATTTTTGTTAAAGACTACGGGTCTCGTGGGCTTAGCAGTGGCTGCTAATCCACATTATACCTTGGGAACTCTCTATGGGAAAATTCTGAGAACTCTGCAAAAGATGCCTGAAGCTTCAGTGTACAGGCGATACACTGAACAAATTGTGAGAGAAAGAGCTGCTGTGCTGAAACAGGTTGGTACTAATCTACTTATTAGGTGCTTATTTAGTCATAAGTTTACTCAACCATAAATAATACAATATAATGATATTTTGAAACTTATATTTTAGTCGTAAGTTTACTCAACCATAAATAATACAATATCATGATATTTTAAATTAGAAATGTTGGACATATGGAATTGTCGATGATGATGTCTCATGATCATCATCGTCGACCCATCAATGGCTCACTACTGAGCACATGTCTCTGTCAGAAAAGGCTATAGGCCATAATCCACCACCACTGGCACAATGTGAATGTATGTAATAATATATTATGGAATGTAATTATGTGGGACCATTGTTGTAGTCTTAATAATTTTATGACTGATTTTATGTTGATGACAATGTGATTAATATTCTTACAGACAAAGGATACTTATGAAATTGAATCTGCAATCAACTGTGGTCAAGCTGAAGAGCTTATAATTCAAGCAGAAAATGAATTGAACTTAGCTCGTAAAATGCTTAATTGGAAACCATGGGAGCCACTGGCTTCTAAACCACCAAAGGGCCAATGGGACTGGCCTCCAACTAAAGCCTGAAGATTCTCCATTTATAAGTATACAATATCACCTATGAGCCCCTATATAATTTGCATAATTTTTTATGTGGCTCATGAAATTTCTTATCCATAAATTAAAATTCTTATAACCGTTACTTTTTTACTATTTAATACATTTGAAGCAAATAGATAACAATTAACATGGTATTTATTACATTAAAGCATAACTTCTAGGTGTCACTTAGGTGATGTTGTGAATTGTGATGATATTACAATAGGTAGTAAAGTATTATTTTTATTTTAACAGCAAATGGGTTCTGTTTGGAAAGATGAGTTTTAATTTGTTGCAAATAAATAGACCAGTTTTAATTAAAATGTATTTTTTTATTTTTGTGAACAATGTCTTATAGAACAAAAGGTTGCCCTGTACTTATAAAACTATTTTATACACAATACAAATAAATGAGTATTGATGTTTTCATGGAATTGTTGAGGTTGTATGTCCTTTTTATAGAATGTTATCCATAATGTATGTAATTTTATGATAACATCAAGTTGACAAGAGTTGCAAACACTATTGTCATACTTTACACTGGTTGTTAAAAATATTATTTCTGCAACATTGTGTGCCATTGCTTGGTGACTATAATTTTGTGGGGGCAACACACTAACATAACTAGCTTATAATATACTATATAGCTAACAACAGTCAGATTCTTAGTTATTTACTGTTGAAAAAATACAGATTCTTTGCATGTTAACTTTGTTCTGCTTTTCTATCAACATTAATTTAACATAGTAAATATTGTAAGCACAATTTCAGCTCATTAATCGATAAAATTATTATCTTGGACAGTATTTAGAATCAAGATCATTTGTATACGTGGAACCTTACAAAAAATACTTTACATTACTTTGAGACATTATGTGCAGACATAAATGTAGATAACACTAGTTTTTTTTACCCAACTGTGGAACACACAGGGTTATTAATAAGATTTAATTATTTTTTTGATAATGCCACCATATCCATGGTTTTAGAATTGTGGGTTTATCCAAACCCACAATTCTAAAACCATGGATAAAACAGTAGGGTTTATCGAAAACTGCTTTTCATTATACAAATCTCAATAAGTAGCAAATTACATCGAGGAAGTGAATATTTGGCACAGTGCATGAGTGTTTCAAGGAATGTGTTCAATATTTATTATGAATAATTCAAAATCATTAATATCATAATACCTAATTGACAAAAATATCATAAAATTATAATTACATTTTAAATTCATAACATTTTTAACATATATTTAAATATATATTATGTCAAATGCATTTATATTAAAACAATTTTTTTTTTAATTTTGCCAATTACAAATATGAGGTTATTCTACCTACTACAGGACAATTCTTATTAATTATATGTGAAGAGAGCTAAATACCCATTTATGCTATAAATATTCTGATCTTGAACTATAAATGGTAACTCATAAAAATGTATCATTCAGCATAAGTTGGTGCTGTTACAGAATCAATAATAATAATTGGTTATTAATAAAAAATATTTTACAGTCCTTCATTTCATCAATATACAAACTAAAATCTCTTAATATTACTAAAGAATAAATAACTATATAAAATCACTTCTTTTACAATACTCCATTTGGACTTCAACTTAAATACACTTAATTAATATTAAACTTAAGTTTGCATTATGTGGATGTTACACCTTTTCTAGCTACCAGTAAGTTTAGCACAGGATGTTTCTTGATATAGCTAACTGCCTTTTTATGTGTCACCATAGTGAAGTCATAGCCATTGCATTGCAGGATTTTGTCATGCATTCTTAAACCTGATTTTGCAGCAGGGCTGCCTTCGTGAACTTCTGTTACATAAATGCCCTAAAACAAACAGAAAATAAGATTATGACTCCAGGCAAAGGCATACTGCCCCACTGAAGATGTTGATGTTATTTGGAAGTGGATGTCTTACGTTGTCTGTATAGCCTTGGGGGCTTTTACGATAGTCTTGATCAATTCCACCACCTATTTTGAAGCCACATTTCATTACTTCTCTGCCTTCTGCATCTACACCGGCTTCTTTCTGAAGCGTTATTGGAATCTAAAAGCAAACGAACTTGTATAATTATATAAAAAGCAAGTCGAATGAGATCCAAACTCGAAATGGGAGTTGGGAGTGGTCTGGAAACTTACACTTAAACATTCCATAGCCGTTCCGGCTTGATGCTGAAATGCCATCTTCGCCATGATTGCTGGTTTTATGAACTCTTTAAACTGAACGTTATTAAAATCTTACTAAAATGTAATCAGTCTAGTGAAACCTGGTCTGTGAGTGAAACAAGTAAACAACATTAATTTTTATTATTATTTTAGGATGACACACACCTACCACAGAATCATAGATTAATATAGGAGCGTAGGCAGAGAATAGGTCCATTCTCAATCAACGTATAGGAGTTAAATAGTGTTCTGTGGGCTCTGTGGCTAGGAGTAATAGTGTTCTGTGTTCGTGGGTGGTTCGTGGTCTATGGTTGTTTTGGTTATTTACGTAGTAACTAGTACCTAATCTGTGGTTCAGATTTCAGATCATTTCAGATCATCGAATCTGTGTTTCAGATACTCTATAGTCTATACTCATAGTCATTTATTCAGATTCATAGATTTCAGAATTCAGTATGTACTATGAAAAAATAAAAAAACATTTCTATTATTTATTTATTAAAACGTAAGGTACATAATATTTGGATATTTTTTTTGGGTTTACAGTTCCCATAAGATAAATGTGTATAGAATTATCTTGAGACGTTGTACTTCTAGGTTAGGACTTGAGGACTTGCTTTAAATAGGACTTCCTTTGTCCCAGTAGCTGAGGCTGGATGTAATCGATATTATAACGTACGGGCTGTGTTAAAAGGGTAGATTCCTAATTAAAAAAAAACTAAACCTGAAGACCATTAATTTCGAGTTTTAATGGATCACACATACTAAAATCTCAAATATTCATTCCAGATGTCCAACGGTGAATATAGACATCTTTGGCGAATAGTTTTCAGGAATTTTATTAATTCTTTTAAGCCGAGACAAATTCGAGGGAATCACATAGGTGAAATGTATATTTCTTTAATTTATTATAGTTCACTTATGGTACTTCTCTCAGTATAATTTTATATTCAACTGAAGTTTTATTTCCAGGGAAGGATTATATAGGAAATATGTACTATGAAATCCCAGCGAATCCAAGTATAGGTAAGAGAAAGGCCTCAAGATGGTATGACCCACCAAAGGGGCTAGACTTTCAGGACCCCATACCAGCTGAGTGGGAATCTTGGCTCAGAATGCGAAGGTTTCTGATTTTACACTTTCATAAATATATTACTAAACTAGCGGCACGCTATGATGGCCGGTTTGACGTTTGTCCGCTCATGAAGTTCCGTATTAATTGATAACGACTTTGAAGGAAATAATTGTATTACTTTATTGACGATAGTGATGTGCAGAGATTCATAAATTTTATCGAATGTAGTTTTAGGTTTAGGACTCAAAATTTATTTATTAAATTGATTTCTAAAATGTATACAAGTGTAGAAAAATCAGTTTGCACCATTTAAGGGGTGGTACTTGTGAATATGAACAATTTTCACTATGTGGACAAACCTCTGAAATCGCAAAAAAATATCAGCTGTTTCATACAAAAGGTAAAATTTTTATTTTTATATGATATATACCACAACTCTGCATTTGGTTTTCTAAATTGAAAATTTTTAAAAATGGAATCTAATACGATCGTCACATAGGATCGCTGGCTAGCACAACTACTACCTCCGGCAAACTCGCGTCAATGCTCAATGCAAAACAAAGCAGTTTCGAATTGACGTTGCTTCGAAAAGTATAAACTGTCAGTGCAATGCGATTGTGATATAGTTTTGACCTGGCTTTGGATTTCAAATATTGATACTGCATTTTTGGTGACCCTTGCTCGTGATAGCAGTGACGACAGTGAAAATAGTAGTATGGACGAATCTGATTAATTATGGCCTTTTGTGGCACCTTTTTTGGTATCTTTTGTATTCATATGTTTCTTGTGTGCATATAAAGTATGTATATTCATTTTCATTCAAATATTCAGTTCGTTCAAATAAATTAAATAAACATATACATTTTTGTTTTATTAAACCTATTTAATCAGGTACAAAAACAAAACTTAATTGTTTTTTGTTCGAGAATAAATTGACATTCCACATCACTATTGTAATGTGTCAAACCGGCCATCATAGCGTGCCGCTAGTGTAATACTACTTATACTTTTTACAATGTTCCCTGTGGAAAAAGATAACATTATATTGAGACTCAGTTAAGTTTAAAGTAGACACAGTAATTCACATATAATATAGTTATACTGTTGCACACTTATCAGCTGTGGGCTCGAAACCTTTCAGTTTTTAAGCCCCTATGCAAAAAGAGGGGTGTTAGAAGTTTAACATGTATATTTCTGCCTGTTTGTCTGTGTATCGGTGTATGTGTCTATCTGTGTGTTTGTTCCCTCTGTAGCAGCTTCCCCAATGGACTGATTCTGATGCAGTTTTTTCTGTATGACAGCTAATGTAGTTGAGGTGGATCTTAGTTGGGGGTATTTTAAATTTTTTTCATTAACTGGAGGAGGTTCTCAATTCGTTTGAATCTTTTTCTTATGTATGTTCACAGATTACTTGAAGACTCCTGAACCGATTTAGAAAATTCTTTTTTGCTTGAAGCTTTGCTTTTTTCCCCAGGTGGGCCCATTTAAATTTTCGAAATTGGTCAAGCGTTTTTAAAAAATCAACAAAAAGTTATATACTTTGTAGTGGTGTGGGCATTTGAAGTCAGGTTTTTTTAAAGATTCTGATGAATTGAGAACCTCCTTTTTTGAAGTAGGTTAAAATGATTTTTTTAAGTTAAATTATTTACACTTGTTGAATATTCCTTTTTTCATTCTAATTTATATTATGTATTCAGAATATTTATCAGAGTATTTACACCCTTTAATTTTAATTATTTGTATAGCGTTATATTATATTATTGTATTATAGAGTGGAACCACCAACAGAGGAAGAAATTGAGAAAAACCTTGCTATTGCTGAGTTAAAGAAGATAAATGCAGCTAAACTTGAACAGCAACGACTGGCCGAGGGTGGATCCCTGCCTGCTCCTGTGGAAAGGGGCCCGCAGTCCTTTCCAAAATACCCAGAATACCATGGAGGAGATCCTGAAAATAAATATAAAAATACTTAATTTAGTAAGATAATAGATTTTATTAGTTTACTTACATTATTATTATTGTTAGTAGGTACCTAGTTAGTTGTGGGACTAATGTTATTTCCTTGTTAATAATAAAATGTTTTAATTTTTATCCTTTTTTTTTTGCTTTGCTTATACAAATAATAATAAGTTATTTTATTTGTGTGTACTCTCACGGGTACAAAGCCCGGATCTTAAGCTTGCGCGGGGACATAGATCCAACGCGTAGAGGCTTCATGAGAGAGTGGATCTAAATAGGGCGATGAAAACACCGGATTGTATCCTTCAATACATCAATAAGTTACACTGAACGATAATCCCCGGACTATTTTAAGGAATAGATACTAAATTACGAAATTAGGAATTACGAACATGGCCCAGATATATTTGCAGGTGCTGTGGACATGATATCTGGGCTATGTTCAAGATTCCTGACGCCTGCCATTACAATACCTCGTAACGACTGGAACGAACGACTCAGGGTGTAGAGAGGTGCAGCACCGATTTCACCATCAGCGAATAATTCGCCGAGCAGGCTTCCTCGTTCTTATGCCATTAAACACTTCCATCCCGGAGCATATATTGCGGCCCCACTCCGCCCGGCCGGTGAAAGCAAGACGGAGACGGACGCCCAGGGACGATAGGGTCCGTGAGGTCGCCACTCCTCAACAGCTCGCCACAAGCTGCCCTACGCCTACGGTTAGCTAGGGTGTAGAGAGGTGCAGTACCGATTTCACCATCAGACGAATACCTACTTCGGCGAGTAGGTTTCCTCGCTATTACGCCATTTGACACACCCTCGAGTTAAAACTCTTGCGAATCCACTCTGACCAAACTCGGGTGAAGGAAGGCCAAAGGCGGGCCGGGCTCCCACGAGGGGCCACCCAGAGGTACCGGGTCCGTGATGGCGCTACCCACCAATAACTTGCCAAAGCTGCCCTGCGGCAGTAATTATTTTATTATTATTGCAATCATATCGTGGGCGTAATCGCCCACGCACGTTGCACTTTGCAGTGCGCAACTCGCAAGTTCGAGCCAAGTATTTGTCGCTAAATCTCGCCGCGTAGTTCCGAACAATCAAGATGATTGGCGATACTTGTTCATACTGCCGGAGACGTGTTCAGCAACAATCAGATTATTGATAGACTAGCTGATGCCCGCGACTTCGTCCGCGTGGATTTAGTTTTTAAAATCCCGCGGGAACTCATTGAGTTGTCACCCTTCAGGTTCTCAATTATACCTATCCAAAAATCACGTCAATCCGTAGATTTGTTGCAGCGTGATTGACGGACAAACCAACACACTTTTTCGCAATAAAATATGTATTAATTAGTAAGGAAGAATTAATACTACGATAATAAAGGCTTACTTTAATCATGTAGTACCTACATAATTTTTATGTATCATCAATATTTTCTTAGCAAACGCCAAATAATGCATTTTATAGGCAAAATTTTGCTACTTTGGGTTACATTATTGCAATTTTCTTAAGGATCTCTAATTCTTGGAAAATAAATTATAGCCTATGTTACTTCCTGATAACTTAGCTTTCTATTGGTGAAAAAATTGTTAAAATCGGTCCAGTAGTTACAGAGCCTATTCGGTACAAACAAACAAACAAACAAAAAAATCTTTCCTCTTTATAATATTATTATAGATTATAGATTATAGATAGTAAAGATTGGACTGCTGGAAATACTTAATGATATCTCCTCTTCGCTTCACGGGCAAAAAAAAATCTACCGACCGTGGTACTAGGACTACTAGACTAGGTACCAGTAGGACCTGCGGTAGTACGGGTATGTAAGTACATAGCGAATGGCTCGGCAATCGGCACTCGGTAGGCACGCAGGGTTTTCATGTCACACGTGGTCACAACTCACATCCATGCATGGCTTATTTATAAAAAAAAGTTTGGAAGTACGAAGAAAATAAGCAATAAATCATGCTCTTAGTTTATGGAATATTTTCGATCAATCAGAGGCTCCCGATATTCGGGAGTGATTCGACCGGCTGTATGATGTAATACTGTGCTCTATACTATAGATCATAATAAAGAGTCGATAGTATAAGAGTTGGCACACAACAACGATAAATAACTAAAACTTGCGGTTTATCCATACGAACAAAATGAGGTAAAATATGATTATTATTTATTTCATTGTATTCACCAGTAGGAATTTGTGTACCTAAGTTTTTGGATAAGTACCTACCTAGATGTCTCTAATATATCGGTGACTTTGGTTCTACGGATACGGAGTGTCCCTGCGAGATCAAATCACAATTGAGGAGAATTGTGATTTGATCTCGCAGGGACACTCCGAGCATAGCTCTCTCCATCGCCTGCTGAGCAACCTTATGAGGCCCATAATTAGCGACTTTGTCTCGGATCCGTAAGTCAAGATCCGTAAGACGCTGTAATTACTTGATTAATATTTCCCTCTACCCTCGGAATAAGCGTAGATACCTAAAGCTTGTTCTAGTAGTAGGTAAGTTTGTGAAGATATAAATATGGATGGATGTTTGGATGGATATTTATTACTTTTTCACGCTACAACGAATGAACCGATTTGGCTGAAATTTGGAATGGAGATAGCTCATACCGAGGATTAACACATAGGCTAAAAAAAAACACATAGGCTACTTTTTATCCCGGAAAATTACAAAGTGCCCGCGGGAATCAAAAACCTATCTAGTATTATCATCATCTAGTAGTAGCATCATCTAGTATTGAATAGAAGCATTCTTTACTTTGCTTTGCGGAATTCTATGATAATTTAATCAAGGACAAACTGCATTCTTTAAACTACGTAGACACGGCAGCGGCAGCGTACGGCAAATTGTATCTTGAGTATTTGCTATTAATTTATAATGAGGCGTATTATTAATTTCTAGTGTATTTTAAAATTAAATAAAAACATTTTATGATGAAAATAACATAAACACGACTATACCTACCCTTCAATGTACGCATACTGTTGTAACGGACAACTACGGAACTCTACACTGTGCGTGGCCTGACACGCAATTGGCCTTTATTATTCTGATTAAATTATAGTTAGACGTCGACTCCTTGTTCTATATTGTTGTAATTTTCCACACTGATAGTGTCGCTTACTAAATTACTATAGCTAAGTATATACCTAACTATGATGTTTATAGTTCCTTAGGTACTGTAGTAATACCACCCACGTACGTAATACTTTGTTTATGGCTTTGAGTATTTAAACCAACATTGGTCTCAGCGCATTCTTATTTGTTACTAGCGAGTAGCGACTAGTAGCGGGGGCCGCCCCGGCTTCGCACGGGTAGAAGAGTATATTACGCTTATGCTTTGCAAACTCCTTGGAATGTTCCGTAAGTTTCACCTTGAAAAGCATATTGAAAAGTACGTAGGCTTATAAAAGAAGTACCTATCGCTCGGAAGCACTCGGCTTACATAACGCGCGGCGCGCGCATGAATTTATTTTAGCGCACGATCGATTTTTCATACGACGATTGAAATTATATGGTGTAAATAACGTATTTAAGTTTATAAGAATGAATACTATATCTGTCTAAATAGATTTCCAATTGCCTCATGGTACGTGACCAATTTTTTTCAGAAGTTAAAATGGGTATAGTAAGCTATCCTTAAAAGATAGATATATATGCCATCGCGGACTTTTCTGTAGAGAGTTATCCCACCATACTACCTCCATACATTGTTCTGTTATAAGTTATAACTTATATCTCAAAGGGAGTAGGCAGCGTTTTCGATGAAAGCTCCCGGGCGGCTTGAATTTTTCCGACATCGTCAACAATTATCGGCATACTTCAAACAATTTATACAAAATCTTAACAATTTATACCCTAAAACCTTTCTCATGAATCACCCTGTAAGAAGGCTTTACCCTATCTATTGGTGAAAACCGCATGAAAATCCGTTCATTAGTTTTTGAGTTTATCGCGGACAGACAGACAGACAGACAAACGCGGCGGGGGACTTTTTTTATAATAATTATGTAGTGATAGTGAAGTAGGTACCTAGACCAAATGAGTGCTTTACGTAGGTCATTAATCTGTGGTAATGAAAATATTATTTCTTTATCAGTTGACCCGATGTGTAGGTAGTTGGTAAGTAAAATGCGCCTCCTATAATTAGCTCAGAGCATGCTCAGAGTCTTTGACATTGATAACAAAGAATATGTAAATAATACATCAAGGTGTTGTAATCTTTATTATATGTTGGGACAGTTCAGTAACAACCTAATTTTATTTATTTTGTTACTGGGTTAAACTCGATAAAGTTGCAATGGCCTCCGCCTGGCTCAGGTGAAACAAACGGTTTGATGCGGTTTGAATCAGTAAACAATATAGTAAAACTTTAAAATATATGCTACCTACATATAGGATGTACTACCTAGTACATACTATATACTATAAGAAGCATATATTTTAAAGAGTTACTATAACAACGAAATAAAAATGGTAGTAAAGCCTTCTTACAGTTTAATAAAAACGGCCACATGAGGTTCAGACCACGCGCAGTGTAGGGTTCCGTAGTTGGCTAGTTGCCCGTCACTATAATAAATATTATGAATTTTTAGAAGGAAGTAGGTATATATGTGATTCAAATGTATTTTTTGCATTTTAAAATAACATCACATAACGTTTTTTGCATAACGTAGTTAGGTATGCAAAAACGTTCCAACCCACAATTCTGTCAAAATTGAGTTAGGTAATAGCACAAGGCTACGTTTTTAAAACACCATCATATTATAGTAAAAACATTCCAGTCCTTACATCATTATTCTTTTATTTCCAATGTTCCAATCCACAATTTATACTAGAAACTTGAAATTTTCACAGCATTAAGAAACCAATTTGACCTTTGTATTTAGTATCTATTTTCAACTTAGTACCAGCAGTTTCTGTGAAAAAGGAGCAGCCAGACGTACAACAAAGTGATCCTATGAGGGTTCTTTTTTTTTCGGAACCCTAACAATAGAACCAGTTGATTCTTTGGAGTTTGAAGTAAGAGATACTGATGGTAAGATCTAAAGAGCACGCTTTATGAGTCTCAGCCTGAGTCTTTCCGGAAAATGAGGATCCCGTATCTACGAGTTTAGATAAATAAATAATTAAACCTTCTATAGACATGCAAGACTCTTATCAATTAAAGTATGGAGGCAGGTCTATATAAGATGCTTTACGAAGTTCTGCCATACACTGATAAGCGTAACTGTCTCTTAGGTACACATGCGACTGCTTTTTTCACTGTACGCATTATTGTATTCTTATATAAACAAATTAAAATCGTATTACAAATAAAGAAAAATAAAAAGGTGGATAAAAAATTATAGTATGTATAGGTGTATACCTATTAATTAATTATAGATAAAGTGAAGTGAACGTATTTTTGTTAATTGATGTTATTTAGGTAACATGCTATGTGACGTAGCGTGGGTCAACATAATGTTATGATATTAATAATAATTGTTCGGCGAAGTAGGTATAAAGCGAAAGACGCGTTAAATTCCATTCATCGAGTAGTAGATCTATTTTGAGAGTTACTCGTGTTTGAAATACAGAAGTTGCAAGAAAGACGCGAAATTTTGAGTTCATTAGCGAATTTTGTTTTCATTGTTGTAGCATGGCGCAAAAACAGCTATCATCAAAAGAGATCTTTTCCCTCGAAGACAAGCATGGATGCCACAACTACGCACCACTTCCTGTCGCCCTGTGTCGGGGAAAAGGTAAGCGTACACTCTCTTTTATACCATCCCTACCAATTCATTATCATGATAAGCAACCCATCAACGGCTCACTACTGAGCGCAGGTCTCCTCTCAGAGAAGGTTTACAGGCCATAGTCCACCATGCTGGCCCAATGCGAATTGGCGTACTTCACACACCTTCGAGATCATTATAGAGAACTCTCAAATGTGCAGGTTTCCTCACGATGTTTTCCTTCACCGTTGAAGCCAGTGGTATTTAATTGCTTAAACGCACATGATTCCGAAAAGTCAGAGGTGCGTACCCGGGATCGAATCTGCGACCCCCCGAATAGAAGACCACAATCCTAACCACTAGTCTATCACTGCTCTTCCCCTACTAATATTATAAAATAACACTTTCTCAAAATGTGTTTGTTTGTTGGTTGGTTGACTGATTAAAATCCTTCAATCATGCAGCAACGGATCGACGTGATTTTCCCAAGGGTAGGTAAAAGGGTACCTAGTTGAGGACCTTTAGAATGTCATAATAGGCTCTTTTTATTCCGGGACAGTAAAAGATACCCTGGGGGGTAATTTCAAAAACCTTACTCCACACGGACGTAATTGCAGCCAAAAGCGAGTACTGAGTATTATTATGATTGTATTCAAGTTTATGAGCAAAAAAATACAGTGGATTTCGGGTATAACGACGATGAAGGGTCACTGAAATTTCATCATTATACCTATCCGGAAATCGACTCCGGTCATGGGATTTCTCCGGTCGCAATATCTGCATGGGATTTCTGAGAATTAGTCTAGTCAACAAGTTCAAAAACATGAAAAATAGAGATAAAGGTCCTAAAAATATGAGCGATGGCTCATTCGATTCGGAATCACCTCCAGAAAAATGTTTTTGAAGGATTTTGGTGCAGGTAAAAAATTGCAATTGTTATTAACAAAATAAGATGAAAAAAAATGATATTTCGTTTTTTGTTAATAACTCAAAAAATATTAACATTTAAGCAATTTTGAAAAAATCTCGTTAAAGAAGAGGAAATTTCCAATAAAAAAACTCCAACTCCCGGAATTCTATCTCCATTATTTATAATTTTAATTTGACATTGAAAATAGGGCTGTTACGGCATGCGCGCGCTGCCGCTAAAGAGAGTTCAGCAATAAAAATAATTTTTTTATAACATAAAATGTGATTTTAAAAATTTGAAAAAATTCTAGTATCTTCTTAACACTTGAAAGAATCGAGCCCTGAAGAAAAAAAGTTTAATCACCATTTTTCAAAAAGTTATTCAATTGTTAACTAAAAAATTTTTTCCCAATTTCCATTGTCATAAACAATGGGATGAAAGGTATAAATAATTGGCCTATAAATTTTAAACTTCGTGGAGACCTTTTGATATATATACTTTATAAGATCCTGCGATAAATTTTCATAAAAGTTTATTAATTTGTTAATTATGATTTTTTATAACTATTGAAAAATTAAAAATTTTTGATTTCTCAATAGTTATAAAAAATCATAATTAACAAATTAATAAACTTTTATGAAAATTTATCGCAGGATCTTATAAAGTATAAGAAAAAATCGTAAAATTTTTGATGTAGGTAGGTAGGCGAAGCCTCAATAGCCCAACGGTTACTTGACTGAAAACTGAAAGGTCGCAGGTTCGAATCCCACCCGCTGCACTATTTTCGTACTCACTCCTACACAAGCTTTCCGCTTATTTGGAGGGGAGAGGAGGATATGAGTCAAATTGGCTGATATTATTTAAAAAAAAAAATAAGTCCTGACACGTGTTTCGCAACAAAATCTTATGATACAGACATGCAACTTTATGATTCTGTGATAACAAATTGGATTGCTCTAGTAGGTAGGCAGTTTTGTTTAGTTCGTAACTAAGTACGCATCTAGTAAAGCTTACCTATCTCAGATCGACTTACTACACACATTTAAGAAATTAAACCTATACAAGTTCTTACCTCATTACCTTATTCAAGTTAGTGGAAAAATATACACTAGTCTGTGATTGGTCAGCGATAAGCGCAAACGTATTGTACACATGGACCTAATAAACAAGTCCATGAGTGTACACAGTAAGTGATGGAATAAATGATTAGGGTTCCATACCAAAATGGTAAAAATGGAACCCTTATGGTGACTTTCTCCGTCCGTCTGTCACAGTCGATTATTTCAGTAACTATTAAAGCTATCGACATGAAATTTGGCATAGTTGTGTATAATAGTGGCCCAAAATCATTGGAATAAAGAAAAATTGAAAATTATTTTTAGTTTTAATAAAAAAGGGGGAAAATCGGGGGGTTGAAATTTAAAAAATAAAAAGTAAAATAACTATATCGAGTGGGGTATCATATGAAAGGCCTTTACTTGTGCATTCTAAAACAGTTTTTTATTTATTTCTAGATATAATAGTTTCTGATTAATCGGCCAAAATGTCGAAAAAAATACCGTTCCCGGTTCCCTTATCTCCGAAGTTTACCAATCGAAAAATCTGAAATAATTATGGTCAATAGAGGTTTATGTATACTTTACAGGAAAAATTAAACCAACGCTCTAACTAGCATAGTTTTTTTTATATTAACAATAAAGCTCTACAAACAAAATTAACGATAAATAAGCAAATTAATATAATATTATCGTTTTACTTTTACTTTTGGAGTATGGAACCCTCCTTCGGTGCGCGAGTCCGACTCGCACTTGGCCGGCTTTTTTTTTTCAGTCTGTTCGTACTACTATACTATACTTACTATATACTTATAGCATAGCATAGTATCTATTGTATTGTAAACTTGTTTTGAAAAGAGCAACCGCCAAGTTTCTTGCTGGTTCTTTTCGGCAGGAAGGGTATTCCGAACCAGTTGCAGTGGTAGACTCATCGACGATTCAAAAGCACTTGTAAAAAAGTTTATTTGAATAAAAAACATTTCTATTCTATTCTAACTATCATAGAAAGTCTGAGAGCCATGGAAAACCTTTTTACGTCCCGGTCCATGCCCTTTTCCCACCTCGTTAATATTTAAAAAATATGATTACTGCAGAACAGTCAACGATCCCTACCTACGTATCTATCCTAAATGAATTTTTCAGGCATTTTCGTTTGGGATGTAGAAGGCAAGAAGTACTTCGACTTCTTGAGTGCTTACTCAGCAGTGAACCAGGGTCACTGTCATCCGAGGATCGTGAAGGTTTTGAAGGAGCAGGCTGACATAATGACACTAGTTTCGAGGTAAAACATTTTTGTTACTGTCAGTATTGAGAGGCGTGAGCCGCCAGAAACAAACAGCAAAGTCGTGTTCCTTGATAATCCTTGCAAGAGATCTATGTAGGTACTTACCTTTATCCGGCAGTGGACGTATAACGGCGACGACACGACTGTCTTAAGCTCATAGGGGATACTGTTCTGACATTTTAAGATAGGCTTTCAACCTTTCAGTAAAAATGTTTTTTCGATTGTGTCACGTATTACAATTATTTTAAAGATTGGTTTTTAGTGTGAAAAAATAAAGCAGAACTAAGAGGAAATTAATTTTTATAGGGTTCCGAAAAAACGGAATCCTTTTAGGCTCGCTCCGTCGCCGTCGTCCTTCTGCGGTCTGTCTGTCCGTCCGTTCAAGGCCCTTTTTCTTAGAAACGACTTGAGGTACCTACTAAGTTGAAAATATTGAATAGACCATTGACCTTTAGTCAACAGTCTCTTAATATTGTGAAAATTTCAAGTTTCTAGTAGGTATAAAAATTGAAAATGTGGTATTTGTAGCGCCATTCCTGAGAATAATTTCGTGGCCATCCATATTCGTGGTTCAATAATAATATTATTATAATCCTGACAAGGTTCGAAACCCTCAGTGCGCGAGTATGACTCGCACTTGGCCGGCTATTTTTTTTCATGGAGAGTCACAAGTCGCAACGCAAACCAAAGCTCCAAAAGAACTGTTATTAGGGATTCTATGTTTTTTTTTCAGAGCATTTTACTCGGACCAGTTGGGCAAATACGAAAAATTCATGACAGAACTGTTCGGCTACGAGCGGCTGTTACCCATGAACACGGGAGTAGAGGGCGGGGAGAGCGCATGCAAGATTGCCCGTAAGTGGGGCTATGACGTCAAGAAGATACCGAAGGACCAGGCTAAGGTGAGGAGGAAATTAGGACCATTGGAGGGATGGGAACATCATTCACATCACATACCTATCATTATTTTTGAGTTAAAAAAATCGCAATGCGAGCCATCTTAACCTTCCCTCTCTACAGCTCTTTACCGCTGCGTTGGAGGACGTCTTTAAGCTTCTGGATTGGAACGGGCTTGGCATCAACATAAACGGCGAGTACATCACTCACCTGCGATTTGCCGATGACATAGTAGTCATGGCAGAGACTCTGAGAGACCTCAATACAATGCTCAACGATCTCAGCAGGGTTTCTCAACAGGTGGGCCTGAAAATGAACATGAGCAAGACGAAAATCATGTCCAATGCTCATGCACCGCTCCACCCAGTAATTGTTGAGAACTCTGCACTCGAAATTGTCGACGAGTATATTTACCTGGGACACACAGTCCAGCTAGGTAGGTCCAATTTCGAGAAAGAGATCAACCGCCGAATCCAACTCGGCTGGGCAGCGTTCGGGAAGCTCCGAGATGTCTTTTCGTCCAAAATTCCTCAGTGCCTGAAGACTAAAGTCTTCGAACAGTGCGTGTTGCCAGTGATGACTTACGGATCCGAGACATGGTCGCTAACTAAGGGCCTCATAAGTAGGCTCAGGACCGCTCAGCGTGCGATGGAAAGAGCTATGCTCGGAGTATCCCTGCGGGATCGAATCAGAAATGAGGAGATCCGTAGGAGAACCAGAGTCACCGACATAGCTCAGCGAGTCGCGATACTGAAGTGGAAATGGGCGGGGCACATAGTTCGAAGAGCTGATGGTCGTTGGGGTCCCAAGGTGCTGGAGTGGCGACCCCGCACCGGGAAGCGCAGTGTTGGCAGACCCCCCACCAGGTGGACCGACGACATCAAGCGAGTCGCAGGGAGCCGCTGGATTCAGGCGGCGCAAGACCGAGACCTGTGGAAGTCCATGCAAGAGACCTTTGTCCAGCAGTGGACGTCTATCGGTTGATAAAGAAGAAGAAGAAGAAGAGCCATCTTCATAAAAGTTTAATTTTTATTGAGTTTTTAGACGTCCTTAAATCGTTTTTGTATTCTTTGGAAGGTTGCGTATTGCTTATCAGAAGGTTGCGTGTTCAAATCACGTCGGGGTCACCACTTGTTGGTGCGGGGTCCAACTACATTGAAACTCAGCTACACTGCTTTAAATGTTCGTTTATTTTTTATATCACAATCACACATAACAATTTGGAAAAAGTACATTAATTAAATTTAAATTAGAAAAGGTTACATTCACACTACAGGGCGAATCGCGAGGCGCCACGCGACTAACTTAAGCATCGCTCGCAGGCGACGTGTACTGCTGACGAGTGCATTGCAGTCCCCCACAATGACAATTATTAAGAAATTATAAATTTGTCCCCTGCCGGGAATCGAACCTGGGACCTTCGTCTTATAAAACTTCAGCAGCATTACCACTGCGTCATTGAGGCTTGAGTGCACATTTACCTACCTCGAAAAATATCCGACTCCGAGCCACTTCTATCCAGTCCTCGAACGGTGGAACACCGGTTATGGATGTTAGCAAAATATTAAATACCAATGGTATAGGTTACCTCTAGAGTCTAGACTCAGTAGCGATTTTTTTTTCCAGATAATCTTCGCAGAAGGCAACTTCTGGGGTCGAACCCTGTCGGCGGTGTCGTCTTCGTCAGACCCTACTTGCTACAATGGTTTCGGACCGTACATGCCTTGCTTCGAACTCATTCCATATAATAACATTCCTGCTTTGGAGGTATACTTACTTTTACAGACTGAGAATTATTTTTAGTGCCAATTACACCTAGTTCGAGTACGTTTTACCGAGGAAAAAATGGGGCGTCCTGACAGTATTTGTAATAAGTAACAAATTTACGCTCGAATAAGACTTATTTTACGTTCGTGAAATCGGCCCGAGACCTAGGTGCTATTCCAAGTTTTCAGGAGTGGATAGAAAAAAATGAGTAGAGATGGAACAGGCAACAGGTAGGCTCATATAATTGATCAATCGCTGCTCTAAAATATTGTCTGTCATAATTTGAGTATTAAACCAACATTTACCTAATACTCAAAGCTGTCATCTGACGCTTTTGACTCTTTCAAAACCAATAGCGATGTCTTTCTGCAACGGCCTCATCATATTCTGATTAATATTATGTAGGTACCTTAGTATATCTTTAATATAATAAAACTTAACTGGACGAATTATGTACATTAAGATAAATAAGTACTTATATTTTGAAAATTTTAATTGGAGGACGCTTTACTATCGATACTGAGCCCAAAACAATTTTTGAAGTGAAAACTTCTTTAGGCGCGTTGAGCACTTTTTTGGGTGAGCAAAAAACATGGATTTCGCTTCATCGTCACCTGGAGATTTCAGTGAGCGTTCAACATTTTAGAGGTTCTCGAGCAACCTTGTACAGCGCAGTCGGCAAGCAGCCGTCTTCCTTACCGTTTAATGTATGATGTCGCAGGTTCGAATCTCACTCACGAAACGTGACAGTGCACTTTTTTAAAATTATTTTTATATTTATATTATTTAAATTTTATATTTGTTTTTAATTATTAGCAAATCTAGTTTTCACTTCTATTGGCAGTCCCTATGACTGCCAATTTTTTTTTTCTGTCTGTGCGCGCTTTTCGCGAAAACTAGTGAACGGATTTGAATGAAATTTGGTATAGTGGTAGCTGATACTCCGGGTCAACATAATATATACTATCCAGTATATACTCCAGGCTCCAGCTGTTTGTACCGTTATGTTTGTTTTATAGCTTACCCGTGCGAAGCTGGGGCGGGTCAACTAGTTACAAATATTTATAGCGGACCAGCTGCATCTTGCCTTAATTGCTACAATGCCGTTTATGATTGAATACTAATTAGTACATTAGCCAATACTGACTACAACTGTACAATAGTGTAAATTAACCTAACCCAATCAGAGACGATTGCGATAACATACATAATAATTATTCGCATGCTTTTCAGAAAGCCCTCCAAGATCCTAACGTAGCTGCCTTCATGGTGGAGCCTATCCAGGGCGAGGCTGGCGTGATCATCCCCGACGACGGCTACCTCAGGAAAGTGCGAGAACTGTGCACGAAGTACAATGTTCTGTGGATAGCGGACGAAGTGCAAACGGGATTAGGTAACAAAAACTAAAAGATGCACGAAATGTGCATGTTCACGGCGAAGGAGACTGCAGCGTGGTTTCTGGCACGCCAATTTTAAAGCACGATTTAATAGCCGGCTAAAGGTGAATACTGGAAAGTCAACGGTTCAATCCCCATCAATTCCCCACCCATTGCACTATTGCCGCAACCACTCCTAACACAAGCTTTTCGCTTATAGGGGAGAGGAGAATCTATATCATGTTCATCTTAGCTAATAATCTTTAAAAAACAGACATATAAACAGTTCAATTCAAAATCGTCACGGCACTGTGATCCAGTACTGTGTACCAAATCAGCGTTGACTCAGAAACAGCTGGCATTTTGAGATATCGCTCTACGACGATAGTCGTTGTCCTACATAAGACGGGGTTTTGCTGGGTCGCTTCAGAAGGTTAAAAGCAGTAGTTGCCAATGTTCGCAGGCCGCACCGGCAAGCTGCTGGCGGTGCAGCACGAGGGCGTGAAGCCAGACGTGGTCATCCTGGGCAAGGCGCTCAGCGGCGGCGTGTTGCCCGTCTCCGCGGTGCTCGCCAACAGCGATGTCATGGGCGTGAGTTTTCAGTGTTGCAATCTCTCTCTGCGTAGAATTCCTCATTCTGAGTGACTTGCCCCCTTTCCATTAATCCGATAAATTAGAAGAAAACCCTTTTAGTATTGCTTAGATAGTAGGTAAAGTAATTTAATCTGACCGTGATGGTAAACATGGTGGTATGGGATGTCATTCTATCGTCTCCTATCAACGCAGTTTGTTAGTTGTTAAATTAGTTAAGCATAAGATAGATAAAAATAATCTAGTATGTAGTCAAGTATTAGAATGTTATGTTAGTTAGAGTTTATAAGAAGATCGATTAAAATAGCGTTTTCCTGCTGTTTCCTTTTGAGCAATCTTCTTGTTGCAGCAAATGTAACTCGCGGCTCCTTTTGTTTTTTGGCGGGTTGCCTCACTCTCAGGTAAATTCGCTCGTGCCTCGCGGTTGCTAGAAGCAGCTAGAAGTAATATAGGAGTATTTGCACTGCTAGTGCGCGTTGGAGCCGTCCTCCTGGAGATTAATTTTCAATGTGAAAATAATATTTTGATTTCAATTTAGGTCATAACGCCGGGCACGCACGGCTCGACTTATGGCGGGAACCCACTGGCGTGCGCGGTCGCTACCGAGGCCATTAAGGTAAATATTGTTGTGCCGCTGAAGTATTTTCAGCTGCGATAAACATTCCAAATTAGCAGGTTATTTTTGTTAGTTTTAATACGAGTAGTTTTGCAGTGATCTGCGAAAAGCGCTGAAAGGTTAAATGATAAATCAGACAGATTCGACGGCACGAGTATACAGTTTAAAATCAAAATCAAGTTATTCAGATCGTGTTCGCAAAACTTTTCGATTCGATGCTTTTCCGGAAGTGGACGTGTATCAGTGGAAACGTCACATAAATATTATAAGGTCGGGGAGAAGGTCTTTTCGCATCGACTAGAGTATGTATCTATCTATAATATAATAAAACTGTAACAGGTCCAATTCTGTACATTGAAGATATTTTGAAAATTTTTGTTTGAGGGCACTCTATAATCGATACTGAAGCCAAAACAATTTTTTTTAATTTTTTGTCTGTCTGTCTGTCTGTATCTTGGCCGCGCATCACGCCGAAACTACTGGACGGATTTAAATGAAACTTGGCATGATTTAAGTTCATACTACGAGGTATAATATAGGATACTTTTTATCCCGAAATTCAGCACGGTTCCCTTGGGAGAGGGGATGAAAGTCAAAAGGTGTATTTAGCTGTAATAAACTAATAAAATCACTTTGGTTGTACCATTTGTTACATTTAAAAAAAGAAACAAATTAGTAAAATGTTGTTGCTATGTTAAATCCATAGAAATAGGAAGACTAACAGTCGCAATTCCTAGTTCCATGGTTAAATAAATCTCTTGACTTCAACCTACCTACTTAGATAGTAGGTACGCATGTTTACCTACCCGTGGTCCCGGTGGGTCAACCCATAGCAAAAATTATTTTTATAAGTTGATACATTACATACGAGGTTTCTTCGATCAGGCGACCAGGCTGCGACGATTTAAAGATCCTCCGGATTAAAGTGATTTTTATTATCAGAAATAGAAGAAACTAGTAGGGCGCGTGGGTGCGCGGCCCGCAAGCGGACCGCGGTTTTTCTATCGTCAAGTGGACTTTCAGGTCCTGATCATTTTCTATCAAATAACCACTCTTCCATCTTTTATACTCTCAGAGATAGATGCCGATGAAATTGGTATGGCCGCCATCTTGAATCCGCCATTTTGAAATTTTTTTCAGCACACTGCCAATTGGATGAGGTTTCGAGTATTTTTTGTTTGAGCACCTCCCACGTATCTTCAATAACCTGGCCGTGCTCCTCACCCCCCTTCCAAACCCTCGATCATCATATCTCATCATTTGTCAGAATGAGATTTCTTTTATAAAAACTAATTTTGAAAAGGAACCGTATCAAAGTCTTGTATCGTTCTCAGCTTCTAGTCTATTTAATATTCGCCATATATTTTGTATGGAGAAAAAAAAATCGGCCATCTTGATTTTTTTTTCTATTCATCAAGTAGAACTTCGAGTCTTGATCATCTTTTGCCAAGAACCCACTCTTCCATCTTTTATACTCTCCGAGATAGACACCGACGAAATTTGTATGGCCGCCATCTTGAATCCGCCATTTTGGATTTTTTTTTCAACCCACTGGCAATTGGATGAGGTTTCGAGTGACTTTTGTTCGAGCACACCCCACCTATCTCCAATACCCTGGCCGTGCTCCTCACCCGTCTCCGAAATCCTCAATCATCAGCTCTCTCCATATTTTTCCTCCGAATGAATTTTTGTCCTCTATACGAAACCATCGGTGAAAAAAAAATTTTTCATACAAAATTTTACAGGAGAGATGATCCAATGAGTCAGTCAGTGAATCAGTCAATCAGCCCCAGCAGCTATATATATATTAACTAGTAGGGCGCGTGGGTGCGCGGCCCGCAAGCGGACCGCGGTTTTTCTACTCGGCAAGTAGACTTTTAGGTCTTGATCATTTTCTATCAAAAAACCACTCTTCCATCTTTTATACTCTCCGAGATAGATGCCTATGAAATTGGTATGGCCGCCATCTTGAATCCGCCATTTTGAATTTCTTTTCAGCTCATTGCCAATTGGATGAGGTTTCGAGTATTTTTTGTTTGAGCACCTCCCACCTGTCTTCAATACCCTGCCCGTGCTCCTCACCCACCTTCCAAACCCTCGATCATCATATCTCATCATTTGTCAGAATGAGAATTCTTTTATAAAAACAAATTTTGAAAAGGAACCGTATCAAAGTCTTGCATTGTTCTCAGCTTCTAGTCTATTCAATATTCGCCATATATTTTGTATGGAGAAAAAACATTCCGCCATCTTGGATTTTTTTCTATTCATCAAATAGACCTTTGGGTCCTGATCATCTTTTGCCAAGAACCCACTCTTCCATCTTTTATACTCCCCGAGATAGACACCGAAGAAATTTGTATGGCGGCCATCTTTTTTCCGCCATTTTGAATTTTTTTTCAGCTCACTGCAAATTGGATGAGGTTTCGAGTGACATTTGTTCGAGCACCCCCCACCTATCTTCGATACCCTGGCCGTGCTCTTCACCCGTCTCCGAAATCCTCAATCATCAGCTCTCTCCATATTTTTCCTCCGAATGAATTTTTTTCCTCTATACGAAACCATCAGTGAAAAAAAAATTTTTCATACAAAATTTTACAGGAGAGGTGATCAATGAGTCAGTCAGTGAATCAGTCAATCAGCCCCAGCAGCTATATATATATTAACTAGTATTTCGCTCGGTGCGCGAGCTGCTAAAGCAGCTCGCGGGAAGTGTTGTTACTACAAGTAACAACACTATATACAATAGTAGGGCGCGTGGGTGCGCGGCCCGCTAAAGCGGACCGCGATTGTTCGGCTATATTTATTTCGCTCGGTGCGCGAGCTGCTAAAGCAGCTCGCGGGAAGTGTTATTACTACAAGTAGGGCGCGTGGGTGCGCGGCCCGCTAAAGCGGACCGCGATTTTTTTACTCATCAAGTAGACCTTCGGATTCTGGTCATCTTTTGCCAAAAAATTTGTTCGAGCACACCCCACCTATCTGCAATAACCTGGCCGTGCTCCTCATTCACAAGAGAAAAAGAAAAAAAAGAAAAAAAGAAAAGAAAAAAAGAAGAAAAAAAGAAAATGAAAAATGAAAAAAAGAAAAATAATAAAAAAAAGGAAAAAAGAAAGAAAAAAAGAAAAAAAAAGAAAAAGGAAAAAAGCAAATGAAAAATGAAAAAAAATAAAAAAAAAGAAAAAAGAAAAGAAAAAATAAGAAAATGAAAATGAAAAATGAAAAAAAAGGAAAAAAGAAAAAAACGAAAAAGAAAAGAAAAAAGTAAAAGCAAAAGAAAAAGAAAAAAAGAAAAGAGAAAAAAAAGAAAAAAAAGAAAAATGAAGAAAAAGAAAAAAAAAGAAACAAAAAGAAGAAAAAAAAAAACAATATTCGCCATATATTTCGCATGGAAAAAAAATCCGCCATCTTGTTTTTTTTCCTGATCATCAAGTAGACCTTTGGGTCTTGATCATCTGTTGCCAAGAAACTACTCTTCAATCTTGTATACTCTCCGAGATAGACACCAGAGAAAGTTTCTATGGCCGCCATCTTGAATCCGCCATTTTGGAGTTTTTTTTTTCAACTCCCTGCTAATTGGATGTGGTTTCCAGTAATTTTTGTTGGAGCACACCCCACTTAGTTGGTCGCGTGGATAGTTGGCAAAAAAACCACTCTTTCACCTTTTTTAACCCATTTCCAAAAAGGAGGAGGTTCTCAATTCGGCCAGTATATTTTTCTTTTTTAATTCTCCGAGATCTAAGACACCTATGAACCTATCAAAATCAATGTCTTGCATAGTTCCCAACTTCTAGTCCCTTCAATATTCCCCATACATTTCGTATGGGAAAAAAAAATCCGCCATCTTGAATTTTTTTCCTACTCACCAGGTAGACCTCCGGGTTGTGATCATCTTTTGTCGAGAAACCGCTCCTCCATCTTTTATAGTCTCCGAGAGAGAGACGGACAAAATTTGCCGCCATTTTTTTTCCGCCATTTTGGAATTTTTTTTCAACTCACTGGCAACTGCTCGAGGTTTCGAATGACATTTGGTCGAGCACCCTACACCTATCTTCTATACCCTGGCCGTGCCCCTCGCCCGTCTCCGAACTCCTCACTCATCAGCTCTCTCCACCTTTCTCCGAGTCACATTCTTTGAGCTCTATACGACACCATGGGTGAAAAAAATTTTTTTCATACAAAATTTTACAGGAGAGGGGTCGGAAATTTGAGACGTCACAGCTCGGCCGCCATCTTGTTTTTTTATTTTTTTTTACTTTTTCTGTTAATCGTTTACTAATTTCTACAATAATCCAAAATTTCAAAGAAATCGGTTGGAAAACAAAAGAGTTGCAAGAATCACGTCGGCCGCCATCTTGTTTTTCCGAAATGTCATAATTTTTCCCCACTCGAATCCCCCACCCGGACATATCTCCCCTACATCATTGTATCGTTTTCTGTCTCTTTCTAGGAGAACAATCGTGTCAATCAGTGAGTGAGTCAGTGAGTCAGTGGTAATCGAGCTATATATATTATAATAATAATAACTAGCGTTTGCTCGGTGCGCGAGCTGCTAAAGCAGCTCGCGGGAAGTGTTATTGCTCCAAGTAGGGCGCGTGGGTGCGCGGCCCGCTAAAGCGGACCGCGATTGTTCGGCTTTATTTATTTCGCTCGGTGCGCGAGCTGCTAAAGCAGCTCGCGGGAAGTGTTATTACTACAAGTAGGGCGCGTGGGTGCGCGGCCCGCTAAAGCGGACCGCGA
Source organism: Oeneis ivallda (assembly GCA_029955525.1). NCBI lineage: Eukaryota > Metazoa > Arthropoda > Insecta > Lepidoptera > Nymphalidae > Oeneis > Oeneis ivallda. The sequence goes on along the minus strand of JARPMR010000003.1, from coordinate 7,705,822 downwards.
TTTTTTTACTCATTAAGTAGCCCTTCGGATTCTGGTCATCTTTTGCCAAAAAATTTGTTCGAGCACACCCCACCTATCTGCAATAACCTGGCCGTGCTCCTCATTCACAAAAGAAAAAGAAAAAAAAAATGAAAAATGAAAAAAAAGAAAAAGAAAAAAAGCCCTATGAACCTATCAAAATCAATGTCTTGCATAGTTCCCAACTTCTAGTCCCTTCAATATTCCCCATACATTTTGTATGTAAAAAAAAAAATCCGCCATCTTGAATTTTTTTCCTACTCACCAGGTAGACCTCCGGGTTGTGATCACCTTTTGTCGAGAAACCGCTCCTCCATCTTTTATAGTCTCCGAGAGAGAGACGGACAAAATTTGCCGCCATTTTTTTTCCGCCATTTTGGAATTTTTTTTCAACTCACTGGCAACTGCTCGAGGTTTCGAATGACATTTGGTCGAGCACCCTCCACCTGTCTTCTATACCCTGGCCATGCCCCTCGCCCGTCTCCGAACTCCTCACTCATCAGCTCTCTCCACCTTTCTCCGAGTCACATTCTTTGAGCTCTATACGACACCATGGGTGAAAAAAATTTTTTTCATACAAAATTTTACAGGGAGGGGTCGGAAATTTGAGACGTCACAGCTCGGCCGCCATCTTGTTTTTTTAATTTTTTTCACTTTTTCTGTTAATCGTTTACTAATTTCTACAATAATCCAAAATTTCAAAGAAATCGGTTGGAAAACAAAAGAGTTGCAAGAATCACTTCGGCCGCCATCTTGTTTTTCCGAAATGTCATAATTTTTCCCCACTCGAATCCCCCACCCGGACATATCTCCCCTACATCATTGTATCGTTTTTTGTCTCTTTCTAGGAGAACAATTATGTCAATCAGTGAGTGAGTCAGTGAGTGGTAATCGAGCTATATATATTATAACTAGCGTTTGCTCGGTGCGCGAGCTGCTAAAGCAGCTCGCGGGAAGTGTTTTACTAAAAGTAAGGCGCGTGGGTGCGCGGCCCGCTAAAGCGGACCGCGATTGTTCGGCTTTATTTATTTCGCGCACCGAGCGATAACACTTCCCGCGAGCTGCTAAAGCAGCTCGCGGGAAGTGTTATTGCTACAAGTAGGGCGCGTGGGTGCGCGGCCCGCTAAAGCGGACCGCGATTGTTCGGCTTTATTTATTTCGCTCGGTGCGCGAGCTGCTAAAGCAGCTCGCGGGAAGTGTTGTTACTACAAGTAGGGCGCGTGGGTGCGCGGCCCGCTTAAGCGGACCGCGATTTTATTACTCATCAAGTAGACCTTCGGATTCTGGTCATCTTTTGCCAAAAAATTTGTTCGAGCACACCCCACCTATCTGCAATAACCTGGCTGTGCTCCTCATTCACAAAAGAAAAAGAAAAAAAAAGAAAAAAAGCAAATGTAAAATGAAAATAAAGAAAAAGAAAAAAGCCCTATGAACCTATCAAAATCAATGTCTTGCATAGTTCCCAACTTCTAGTCCCTTCAATATTCCCCATACATTTTGTATGTAAAAAAAAAAATCCGCCATCTTGAATTTTTTTCCTACTCACCAGGTAGACCTCCGGGTTGTGATCATCTTTTGTCGAGAAACCGCCCCTCCATCTTTTATAGTCTCCGAGAGAGAGACGGACAAAATTTGCCGCCATTTTTTTTCCGCCATTTTGGATTTTTTTTTCAACTCACTGGCAACTGCTCGAGGTTTCGAATGACATTTGGTCGAGCACCCTCCACCTATCTTGTATACCCTGGCCGTGCCTCTCGCCCGTCTCCGAACTCCTCACTCATCAGCTCTCTCCACCTTTCTCCGAGTCACATTCTTTGAGCTCTATACGACACCATGGGTGAAAAAAATTTTTTTCATACAAAATTTTACAGGAGAGGGGTCGGAAATTTGAGACGTCACAGCTCGGCCGCCATCTTGTTTTTTTAATTTTTTTCACTTTTTCTGTTAATCGTTTACTAATTTCTACAATAATCCAAAATTTCAAAGAAATCGGTTGGAAAACAAAAGAGTTGCAAGATTCGCGTCGGCCGCCATCTTGTTTTTCCGAAATGTCATAATTTTTCCCCACTCGAATCCCCCACCCGGACATATCTCCCCTACATCATTGTATCGTTTTCCGTCTCTTTCTAGGAGAACAATCGTGTCAATCAGTCAGTGAGTGAGTGAGTGAGTGGTAATCGAGCTATATATATTATAACTAGCGTTTGCTCGGTGCGCGAGCTGCTAAAGCAGCTCGCGGGAAGTGTTTTACTAAGAGTAAGGCGCGTGGGTGCGCGGCCCGCTAAAGCGGACCGCGATTGTTCGGCTTTATTTATTTCGCTCGGTGCGCGAGCTGCTAAAGCAGCTCGCGGGAAGTGTTATTGCTACAAGTAGGGCGCGTGGGTGCGCGGCCCGCTAAAGCGGACCGCGATTGTTCGGCTTTATTTAATTCGCTCGGTGCGCGAGCTGCTAAAGCAGCTCGCGGGAATTGTTATTACTACAAGTAGGGCGCGTGGGTACGCGGCCCGCTAAAGCGGACCGCGATTTTTTTACTCATCAAGTAGACCTTCGGATTCTGGTCATCTTTTGCCAAAAAATTTGTTCGAGCACACCCCATCTATCTGCAATAACCTGGCCGTGCTCGTCATTCACAAAAGAAAAAGAAAAAAAAAGAAAAAAAACAAAAAAAACAAATGTAAAATGAAAAAAAAGAAAAAGAAAAAAAGCCCTATGAACCTATCAAAATCAATGTCTTGCATAGTTCCGAACTTCTAGTCCCTTCAATATTCCCCATACATTTTGTATGGGGGGAAAAAAAATCCGCCATCTTGAATTTTTTTCCTACTCACCAGGTAGACCTCCGGGTTGTGATCATCTTTTGTCGAGAAACCGCTCCTCCATCTTTTATAGTCTCCGAGAGAGAGACGGACAAAATTTGTCGCCATTTTTTTCCGCCATTTTGGATTTTTTTTTCAACTCACTGGCAACTGCTCGAGGTTTCGAATGACATTTGGTCGAGCACCCTCCACCTATCTTCTATACCCTGGCCGTGCCCCTCGCCCGTCTCCGAACTCCTCACTCATCAGCTCTCTCCACCTTTCTCCGAGTCACATTCTTTGAGTTCTATACGATACCATGGGTGAAAAAAATTTTTTTCATACAAAATTTTACAGGAGAGGAGTGGAAATTTGAGACGTCACAGCTCGGCCGCCATATTGTTTTTTTAATTTTTTTCACTTTTTCTGTTAATCGTTAACTAATTTCTACAATAATCCAAAATTTCATAGAAATCGGTTGGAAAACAAAAGAGTTGCAAGATTCACGTCGGCCGCCATCTTGTTTTTCCGAAATGTCATAATTTTTCCCCACTCGAATCCCCCACCCGGACATATCTCCCGTACATCATTGTATCGTTTTCCGTCTCTTTCTAGGAGAACAATTATGTCAATGAGTGAGTGGTAATCGAGCTATATATATATTACTAGCGTTTGCTCGGTGCGCGAGCTGCTAAAGCAGCTCGCGGGAAGTGTTGTTACTACAAGTAGGGCGCGTGGGTGCGCGGCCCGCTAAAGCGGACCGCGATTGTTCGGCTATATTTATTTCGCTCGGTGCGCGAGCTGCTAAAGCAGCTCGCGGGAAGTGTTATTACTACAAGTAGGGCGCGTGGGTGCGCGGCCCGCTAAAGCGGACCGCGATTTTTTTACTCATCAAGTAGCCCTTCGGATTCTGGTCATCTTTTGCCAAAAAATTTGTTCGAGCACACCCCACCTATCTGCAATAACCTGGCCGTGCTCCTCATTCACAGAAGAAAAAAAAAAGAAAAAAAAGAAAAAAAGCAAATGTAAAATGAAAAAAAAGAAAAAGAAAAAAAGCCCTATGACTTTATCAAAATCAATGTCTTGCATAGTTCCCAACTTCTAGTCCCTTCAATATTCCCCATACATTTTGTATGGGGGGAAAAAAAAATCCGCCATCTTGAATTTTTTTCCTACTCACCAGGTAGACCTCCGGGTTGTGATCATCTTTTGTCGAGAAACCGCTCCTCCATCTTTTATAGTCTCCGAGAGAGAGACGGACAAAATTTGCCGCCATTTTTTTTCCGCCATTTTGGAATTTTTTTCAACTCACTGGCAACTGCTCGAGGTTCCGAATGACATTTGGTCGAGCACCCTCCACCTATCTTCTATACCCTGGCCGTGCCCCTCGCCCGTCTCCGAACTCCTCACTCATCAGCTCTCTCCACCTTTCTCCGAGTCACATTCTTTGAGCTCTATACGACACCATGGGTGAAAAAAATTTTTTTCATACAAAATTATACAGGAGAGGGGTGGAAATTTGAGACGTCACAGCTCGGCCGCCATCTTGTTTTTTTAATTTTTTTCACTTTTTCTGTTAATCGTTTACTAATTTCTACAATAATCCAAAATTTCAAAGAAATCGGTTGGAAAACAAAAGAGTTGCAAGATTCACGTAGGCCGCCATCTTGTTTTTCCGAAATGTCATAATTTTTCCCCACTCGAATCCCCCACCCGGACATATCTCCCCTACATCATTGTATCGATTTCCGTCTCCTTCTAGGAGAACAATTATGTCAATGAGTCAGTGAATCAGTGAGTGAGTGGTAATCGAGCTATATATATTATAACTAGCGTTTGCTCGGTGCGCGAGCTGCTAAAGCAGCTCGCGGGAAGTGTTATTACTAAAAGTAGGGCGCGTGGGTGCGCGGCCCGCTAAAGCGGACCGCGATTTTTTTACTCATCAAGTAGACCTTCGGATTCTGGTCATCTTTTGCCAAAAAATTTGTTCGAGCACACCCCCCCTATGTGCAATAACCTGGCCGTACTCCTCATTCACAAAAGGAAAAAGAAAAAAATGAAAATGAAAAATGAAAAAAAAGGAAAAGAAAAAGAAAAAAGGAATAACGAAAAAGAAAAGAAAAAAGTAAAAGCAAAAGAAAAAGAAAAGAGAAAAAAAGAAAAAAAAGAAAAATTAAGAAAAGAAAAAAAAAAGAAAAAGAAACAAAAAGAAAAAAAAAAGAAAAATCAATATTCGCCATATATTTCGCATGGAAAAAAAAATCCGCCATCTTGTTTTTTTTCCTGATCATCAAGTAGACCTTTGGGTCTTGATCATCTGTTGCCAAGAAACTACTCTTCCATCTTTTATACTCTCCGAGATAGACACCAGAGAAAGTTTCTATGGCCGCCATCTTGAATCCGCCATTTTGGAGCTTTTTTTTCAACTCCCTGATAATTGGATGTGGTTTCGAGTAATTTTTGTTGGAGCACACCCCACCTAGTTGGTCGCGTGGATAGTTGGCAAAAAAACCACTCTTTCACCTTTTTAACCCATTTCCAAAAAGGAGGAGGTTCTCAATTCGGCCAGTATATTTTTCTTTTTTAATTCTCCGAGATCTAAGACACCTATGAACCTATCAAAATCAATGTCTTGCATAGTTCCCAACTTCTAGTCCCTTCAATATTCCCCATACATTTTGTATGGGGGGGAAAAAAAATCCGCCATCTTGAATTTTTTTCCTACTCACCAGGTAGACCTCCGGGTTTTGATCACATTTTGTCGAGAAACCGCTCCTCCATCTTTTATAGTCTCCGAGAGAGAGACGGACAAAATTTGCCGCCATTTTTTTTCCGCCATTTTGGAATTTTTTTTCGACTCACTGGCAACTGCTCGAGGTTTCGAATGACATTTGGTCGAGCACCCTCCACCTATCTTCTATACCCTGGCCGTGCCCCTCGCCCGTCTCCGAATTCCTCACTCATCAGCTCTCTCCACCTTTCTCCGAGTCACATTCTTTGAGCTCTATACGACACCATGGGTGAAAAAAATTTTTTTCATACAAAATTTTACAGGAGAGGGGTGGAAATTTGAGACGTCACAGCTCGGCCGCCATCTTGTTTTTTTAATTTTTTTCACTTTTTCTGTTAATCGTTTACTAATTTCTACAATAATCCAAAATTTCAAAGAAATCGGTTGGAAAACAAAAGAGTTGCAAGATTCACGTCGGCCGCCATCTTGTTTTTCCGAAATGTCATAATTTTTCCCCACTCGAATCCCCCACCCAAACATATCTCCCGAACATCATTATATCGATTTCCGTCTCTTTCTAGGAGAACAATTATGTCAATCAGTGAGTCAGTGGTAATCGAGCTATATATATTACTAGTAGGGCGCGTGGGTGCGCGGCCCGCAAGCGGACCGCGGTTTTTCTACTCGGCAAGTAGACTTTTAGGTCTTGATCATTGTCTATCAAAAAACCACTCTTCCATCTTTTATACTCTCCGAGATAGACACCGTTGAAGTTTGTATGGCCGCCATCTTGAATCCGCCATTTTGGATTTTTTTTCAGCTCACTGCCAATTGGATGAGGTTTCGAGTGACTTGTTCGAGCACCCTATCTTTATTACCATGGCCGTGCTCCTCACCCACCTTCCAAACCCTCGATCATCATATGTCATCATTTGTCATAATGAAAATTCTTCAATAAAAACAAATCTTGAAAAGGAACCGTATCAAAGTCTTGCATGAATCCCGCCTCCCGGCTTCTAGTCTCATCAATATTCGCCATATATTTTGTATGAAGAAAAAAAAATTCCGCCATCTTGGATTTTTTTTCTATTCATCAAATAGACCTTTTGGTCTTGATCATCTTTTGCCAAGAAACCACTCTTCCATCTTTTATACTCCACGAGATAGACACCGACGAAATTTGTATGGCGGCCATCTTTTTTCCGCCATTTTGAATTTATTTTCAGCTCACTGCGAATTGGATGAGGTTTCGAGTGACATTTGTTCGAGCACACCCCACCTATCTTCAATACCCCGGCCGTGCTCTTCACCCGTCTCCGAAATCCTCAATCATCAGCTCTCTCCATAATTTTCCTCTGAATGAATTTTTGTCCTCTATACGAAACCATAGGTGAAAAAAAAATTTTTCATACAAAATTTTACAGGAGAGGTGATCAATCAGTCAGTGAGTCAGTGAATCAGCACGAGCAGCTATATATATATTAATAATACTAAAGCAGCTCGCGGGAAGTGTTATTACTACAAGTAGGGCGCGTGGGTGCGCGGCCCGCTAAAGCGGACCGCGATTGTTCGGCTTTATTTATTTCGCTCGGTGCGCGAGCTGCTAAAGCAGCTCGCGGGAAGTGTTATTACTACAAGTAGGGCGCGTGGGTGCGCGGCCCGCTAAAGCGGACCGCGATTTTTTTACTCATCAAGTAGCCCTTCGGATTCTGGTCATCTTTTGCCAAAAAATTTGTTCGAGCACACCCCACCTATCTGCAATAACCTGGCCGTGCTCCTCATTCACAAAAGAAAAAGAAAAAAAAGAAAAAAAAATGAAAAAAAACAAAAAAAAAACAAATGTAAAATGAAAAAAAAGAAAAAGAAAAAAAGCCCTATGAACCTATCAAAACCAATGTCTTGCATAGTTCCCAACTTCTAGTCCCTTCAATATTCCCCATACATTTAGTATGGAAAAAAAAAATCCGCCATCTTGAATTTTTTTCCTACTCACCAGGTAGACCTCCGGGTTTCGATCATCTTTTGTCGAGAAACCGCTCCTCCATCTTTTATAGTCTCCGAGAGAGAGACGGACAAAATTTGCCGCCATTTTTTTTTCCGCCATTTTGGAATTTTTTTTCAACTCACTGGCAACTGCTCGAGGTTTCGAATGACATTTGGTCGAGCACCCTCCACCTATCTACTATACCCTGGCCGTGCCCCTCGCCCGTCTCCGAACTCCTCACTCATCATCTCTCGCCACCTTTCTCCGAGTCACATTCTTCGAGCTCTATACGACACAATGGGTGAAAAAAATTTTTTTCATACAAAATTGTACAGGAGAGGGGTCGGAAATTTGAGACGTCACAGCTCGGCCGCCATCTTGTTTTTTTAATTTTTTTAATTTTTTCTGTTTTTCGTTTACTAATTTCTACAATAATCCAAAATTTCAAAGAAATCGGTTGGAAAACAAAAGAGTTGCAAGATTCACGTCGGCCGCCATCTTGTTTTTCCGAAATGTCATAATTTTCCCCAACTCGAATCCCCCACTTGGACATATCTCCCCTACATCATTATATCGATTTCCGTCTCCTTCTAGGAGAACAACCCTGTCAATGAGTGAGTGAGTGAGTGAGTGAGTGTGTCAGTCAGTGGTAATCGAGCTATATATATTATAACTAGCATTTGCTCGGTGCGCGAGCTGCTAAAGCAGCTCGCGGGAAGTGTTATTGCTACAAGTAGGGCGCGTGGGTGCGCGGCCCGCTAAAGCGGACCGCGATTGTTCGGCTTTATTTATTTCGCTCGGTGCGCGAGCTGCTAAAGCAGCTCGCGAGAAGTGTTGTTGCCACAAGTAGGGCGCGTGGGTGCGCGGCCCGCTAAAGCGGACCGCGATTTATTTACTCATCAAGTAGACCTTCGGATTCTGGTCATCTTTTGCCAAAAAATTTGTTCGAGCACACCCCACCTATCTGCAATAACCTGGCCGTGCTCCTCATTCACAAAAGAAAAAGAAAAAAAAAGAAAAAAAAAAAAGAAAAAAAGCAAATGTAAAATGAAAAAAAAGAAAAAGAAAAAAAGCCCTATGAACCTATCAAAATCAATGTCTTGCATAGTTCCCAACTTCTAGTCCCTTCAATATTCCCCATACATTTTGTATGGGGGGAAAAAAAAATCCGCCATCTTGAATTTTTTTCCTACTCACCAGGTAGACCTCCGGGCTGTGATCATCTTTTGTCGAGAAACCGCTCCTCCATCTTTTATAGTCTCCGAGAGAGAGACGGACAAAATTTGCCGCCATTTTTTTTCCGCCATTTTGGAATTTTTTTTCAACTCACTGGCAACTGCTCGAGGTTTCGAATGACATTTGGTCGAGCACCCTCCACCTATCTTCTATACCCTGGCCGTGCCCCTCGCCCGTCTCCGAACTCCTCACTCATCAGCTCTCTCCACCTCTCTCCGAGTCACATTCTTTGAGCTCTATACGATACCATGGGTGAAAAAAAATTTTTTCATACAAAATTTTACAGGAGAGGGGTCGGAAATTTGAGACGTCACAGCTTGGCCGCCATCTTGTTTTTTTAATTTTTTTCACTTTTTCTGTTAATCGTTTACTAATTTCTACAATAATCCAAAATTTCAAAGAAATCGGTCGGAAAACAAAAGAGTTGCAAGAATCACGTCGGCCGCCATCTTGTTTTTCCGAAATGTCATAATTTTTCCCCACTCGAATCCCCCACCCGGACATATCTCCCCTACATCATTGTATCGTTTTCTGTCTCTTTCTAGGAGAACAATCGTGTCAATCAGTGAGTGAGTCAGTGAGTCAGTGGTAATCGAGCTATATATATTATAATAATAATAACTAGCGTTTGCTCGGTGCGCGAGCTGCTAAAGCAGCTCGCGGGAAGTGTTATTGCTCCAAGTAGGGCGCGTGGGTGCGCGGCCCGCTAAAGCGGACCGCGATTGTTCGGCTTTATTTATTTCGCTCGGTGCGCGAGCTGCTAAAGCAGCTCGCGGGAAGTGTTATTACTACAAGTAGGGCGCGTGGGTGCGCGGCCCGCTAAAGCGGACCGCGATTTTTTTACTCATTAAGTAGCCCTTCGGATTCTGGTCATCTTTTGCCAAAAAATTTGTTCGAGCACACCCCACCTATCTGCAATAACCTGGCCGTGCTCCTCATTCACAAAAGAAAAAGAAAAAAAAAATGAAAAATGAAAAAAAAGAAAAAGAAAAAAAGCCCTATGAACCTATCAAAATCAATGTCTTGCATAGTTCCCAACTTCTAGTCCCTTCAATATTCCCCATACATTTTGTATGTAAAAAAAAAAAATCCGCCATCTTGAATTTTTTTCCTACTCACCAGGTAGACCTCCGGGTTGTGATCACCTTTTGTCGAGAAACCGCTCCTCCATCTTTTATAGTCTCCGAGAGAGAGACGGACAAAATTTGCCGCCATTTTTTTTCCGCCATTTTGGAATTTTTTTTCAACTCACTGGCAACTGCTCGAGGTTTCGAATGACATTTGGTCGAGCACCCTCCACCTGTCTTCTATACCCTGGCCATGCCCCTCGCCCGTCTCCGAACTCCTCACTCATCAGCTCTCTCCACCTTTCTCCGAGTCACATTCTTTGAGCTCTATACGACACCATGGGTGAAAAAAATTTTTTTCATACAAAATTTTACAGGGAGGGGTCGGAAATTTGAGACGTCACAGCTCGGCCGCCATCTTGTTTTTTTAATTTTTTTCACTTTTTCTGTTAATCGTTTACTAATTTCTACAATAATCCAAAATTTCAAAGAAATCGGTTGGAAAACAAAAGAGTTGCAAGAATCACTTCGGCCGCCATCTTGTTTTTCCGAAATGTCATAATTTTTCCCCACTCGAATCCCCCACCCGGACATATCTCCCCTACATCATTGTATCGTTTTTTGTCTCTTTCTAGGAGAACAATTATGTCAATCAGTGAGTGAGTCAGTGAGTGGTAATCGAGCTATATATATTATAACTAGCGTTTGCTCGGTGCGCGAGCTGCTAAAGCAGCTCGCGGGAAGTGTTTTACTAAAAGTAAGGCGCGTGGGTGCGCGGCCCGCTAAAGCGGACCGCGATTGTTCGGCTTTATTTATTTCGCTCGGTGCGCGAGCTGCTAAAGCAGCTCGCGGGAAGTGTTATTGCTACAAGTAGGGCGCGTGGGTGCGCGGCCCGCTAAAGCGGACCGCGATTGTTCGGCTTTATTTATTTCGCTCGGTGCGCGAGCTGCTAAAGCAGCTCGCGGGAAGTGTTGTTACTACAAGTAGGGCGCGTGGGTGCGCGGCCCGCTTAAGCGGACCGCGATTTTATTACTCATCAAGTAGACCTTCGGATTCTGGTCATCTTTTGCCAAAAAATTTGTTCGAGCACACCCCACCTATCTGCAATAACCTGGCTGTGCTCCTCATTCACAAAAGAAAAAGAAAAAAAAAGAAAAAAAGCAAATGTAAAATGAAAATAAAGAAAAAGAAAAAAGCCCTATGAACCTATCAAAATCAATGTCTTGCATAGTTCCCAACTTCTAGTCCCTTCAATATTCCCCATACATTTTGTATGTAAAAAAAAAAATCCGCCATCTTGAATTTTTTTCCTACTCACCAGGTAGACCTCCGGGTTGTGATCATCTTTTGTCGAGAAACCGCCCCTCCATCTTTTATAGTCTCCGAGAGAGAGACGGACAAAATTTGCCGCCATTTTTTTTCCGCCATTTTGGATTTTTTTTTCAACTCACTGGCAACTGCTCGAGGTTTCGAATGACATTTGGTCGAGCACCCTCCACCTATCTTGTATACCCTGGCCGTGCCTCTCGCCCGTCTCCGAACTCCTCACTCATCAGCTCTCTCCACCTTTCTCCGAGTCACATTCTTTGAGCTCTATACGACACCATGGGTGAAAAAAATTTTTTTCATACAAAATTTTACAGGAGAGGGGTCGGAAATTTGAGACGTCACAGCTCGGCCGCCATCTTGTTTTTTTAATTTTTTTCACTTTTTCTGTTAATCGTTTACTAATTTCTACAATAATCCAAAATTTCAAAGAAATCGGTTGGAAAACAAAAGAGTTGCAAGATTCGCGTCGGCCGCCATCTTGTTTTTCCGAAATGTCATAATTTTTCCCCACTCGAATCCCCCACCCGGACATATCTCCCCTACATCATTGTATCGTTTTCCGTCTCTTTCTAGGAGAACAATCGTGTCAATCAGTCAGTGAGTGAGTGAGTGAGTGGTAATCGAGCTATATATATTATAACTAGCGTTTGCTCGGTGCGCGAGCTGCTAAAGCAGCTCGCGGGAAGTGTTTTACTAAGAGTAAGGCGCGTGGGTGCGCGGCCCGCTAAAGCGGACCGCGATTGTTCGGCTTTATTTATTTCGCTCGGTGCGCGAGCTGCTAAAGCAGCTCGCGGGAAGTGTTATTGCTACAAGTAGGGCGCGTGGGTGCGCGGCCCGCTAAAGCGGACCGCGATTGTTCGGCTTTATTTAATTCGCTCGGTGCGCGAGCTGCTAAAGCAGCTCGCGGGAATTGTTATTACTACAAGTAGGGCGCGTGGGTACGCGGCCCGCTAAAGCGGACCGCGATTTTTTTACTCATCAAGTAGACCTTCGGATTCTGGTCATCTTTTGCCAAAAAATTTGTTCGAGCACACCCCATCTATCTGCAATAACCTGGCCGTGCTCGTCATTCACAAAAGAAAAAGAAAAAAAAAGAAAAAAAACAAATGTAAAATGAAAAAAAAGAAAAAGAAAAAAAGCCCTATGAACCTATCAAAATCAATGTCTTGCATAGTTCCGAACTTCTAGTCCCTTCAATATTCCCCATACATTTTGTATGGGGGGAAAAAAAATCCGCCATCTTGAATTTTTTTCCTACTCACCAGGTAGACCTCCGGGTTGTGATCATCTTTTGTCGAGAAACCGCTCCTCCATCTTTTATAGTCTCCGAGAGAGAGACGGACAAAATTTGTCGCCATTTTTTTCCGCCATTTTGGATTTTTTTTTCAACTCACTGGCAACTGCTCGAGGTTTCGAATGACATTTGGTCGAGCACCCTCCACCTATCTTCTATACCCTGGCCGTGCCCCTCGCCCGTCTCCGAACTCCTCACTCATCAGCTCTCTCCACCTTTCTCCGAGTCACATTCTTTGAGTTCTATACGATACCATGGGTGAAAAAAATTTTTTTCATACAAAATTTTACAGGAGAGGAGTGGAAATTTGAGACGTCACAGCTCGGCCGCCATATTGTTTTTTTAATTTTTTTCACTTTTTCTGTTAATCGTTAACTAATTTCTACAATAATCCAAAATTTCATAGAAATCGGTTGGAAAACAAAAGAGTTGCAAGATTCACGTCGGCCGCCATCTTGTTTTTCCGAAATGTCATAATTTTTCCCCACTCGAATCCCCCACCCGGACATATCTCCCGTACATCATTGTATCGTTTTCCGTCTCTTTCTAGGAGAACAATTATGTCAATGAGTGAGTGGTAATCGAGCTATATATATATTACTAGTAGGGCGCGTGGGTGCGCGGCCCGCAAGCGGACCGCGGTTTTTCTACTCGTCTAGTAGACTTTCAGCTCCTGATCATTTTCTATCACAAAACCACTCTTCCATCTTTTATACTCTCCGAGATAGACACCGTTGAAATTTGTATGGCCGCCATCTTGAATCCGCCATTTTGGATTTTTTTCAGCTCACTGCCAATTGGATGAGATTTCAAGTGACTTTTGTTCGAGCACCCCCACCTATCTACATTACCATGGCCGTGCTCCTCACCCACCTTCCAAACCCTCGATCATCATATGTCATCATTTGTCATAATGAAAATTCTTCAATAAAAAAAAATCTTGAAAAGGAATTGTATCAAAGTCGTGCATGATTCCCGGCTTCTAGTCTCTTCAATATTCGCCATATATTTTTGTATGAAGAAAAAAAAAATTCCGCCATCTTGAATTTTTTTTCTGTTCGTCAAGTAGACCTTAGGGTCTTGATCAGCTTTTGCCAGGAAACCACTCTTCTATCTTTTATACTCTCCGAGATAGACACCGACGAAATTTGTATGGCCGCCATCTTTTTTCCGCCATTTTGAATTTTTTTTCAGCTCACTGCGAATTGGATGAGGTTTCGAGTGACATTTGTTCGAGCACCCCCCACCTATCTTCAATACCCTGGCCGTGCTCCTCATCCGTCTCCGAAATCCTCAATCATCAGCTCTCTCCATAATTTTCCTCCGAATGAATTTTTGTCCTCTATACGAAACCATCGGTGGAAAAAAAATTTTTCATACAAAATTTTACAGGAGAGGTGATCAATCAGTCAGTGAATCAGTGAATCAGCACGAGCAGCTATATATATATTAACTAGCGTTTGCTCGGTGCGCGAGCTGCTAAAGCAGCTCGCGGGAAGTGTTTTACTAAAAGTAAGGCGCGTGGGTGCGCGGCCCGCTAAAGCGGACCGCGATTGTTCGGCTTTATTTATTTCGCTCGGTGCGCGAGCTGCTAAAGCAGCTCGCGGGAAGTGTTATTACTACAAGTAGGGCGCGTGGGTGCGCGGCCCGCTAAAGCGGACCGCGATTTTTTTACTCATCAAGTAGACCTTCGGATTCTGGTCATCTTTTGCCAAAAAATTTGTTCGAGCACACCCCACCTATCTGCAATAACCTGGCCGTGCTCATCATTCACAAAAGAAAAAGAAAAAAAAAAGAAAAAAAAAAAGAAAAAAAAAACAAAAAAAGCAAATGTAAAATGAAAAAAAAGAAAAAGGAAAAAAGCCCTATGAACCTATCAAAATCAATGTCTTGCATAGTTCCCAACTTCTAGTCCCTTCAATATTCCCCATACATAATGTATGAAAAAAAAAAAATCCGCCATCTTGAATTTTTTTCCTACTCACCAGGTAGACCTCCGGGTTGTGATCATCTTTTGTCGAGAAACCGCTCCTCCATCTTTTATAGTCTCCGAGAGAGAGACGGACAAAATTTGCCGCCATTTTTTTTCCGCCATTTTGGAATTTTTTTTCAACTCACTGGCAACTGCTTGAGGTTTCGAATGACATTTGGTCGAGCACCCTCCACCTATCTTCTATACCCTGGCCGTGCCCCTCGCCCGTCTCCGAACTCTTCACTCATCAGCTCTTTCCACCTTTCTCCGAGTCACATTCTTTGAGCTCTATACGACACCATGGGTGAAAAAAATTTTTTTCATACAAAATTTTACAGGAGAGGGGTGGAAATTTGAGACGTCACAGCTCGGCCGCCATCTTGTTTTTTTAATTTTTTTCACTTTTTCTGTTAATCGTTTACTAATTTCTACAATAATCCAAGATTTCGAAGAAATCGGTTGGAAAACAAAAGAGTTGCAAGATTCACGTCGGCCGCCATCTTGTTTTTCCGAAATGTCATAATTTTTCCCCACTCGAATCCCCCACCCGGACATATCTCCCCTACATCATTGTATCGTTTTCCGTCTCTTTCTAGGAGAACAATCGTGTCAATGAGTGAGTCAGTCAGTGAATCAGTGGTAATCGAGCTATATATATTATAACTAGCATTTGCTCGGTGCGCGAGCTGCTAAAGCAGCTCGCGGGAAGTGTTATTACTACAAGTAGGGCGCGTGGGTGCGCGGCCCGCTAAAGCGGACCGCGATTTTTTTACTCATCAAGTAGACCTTCGGATTCTGGTCATCTTTTGCCAAAAAATTTGTTCGAGCACACCCCACCTATCTGCAATAACCTGGCCGTGCTCCTCATTCACAAAAGAAAAAGAAAAAAAAAGAAAAAAAAAAGAAAAAAGAAGAAAAAAAAGAAAATGAAAAATGAAAAAAAAGAAAAATAATAAAAAAAAGGAAAAAAGAAAGAAAGAAAGAAAAAATGAAAAAAAAGAAAAAAGAAAAAGACAAAAGCAAATAAATGAAAAATGAAAAAAAAGAAAAAAAAAGAAAAAAGAAAAAAAAAGAAAATGAAAAATTAAAAAAAAATAAAAAAAAATAAAAAAAAGGAAAAAGATAAGAAAAAAAAGAAAATGAAAAATGAAAAAAAAGGAAAAGAAAAAAGTAAAAGAAAAAAAGAAAAGAGAAAGAAAAATGAAGAAAAAGAAAATAAAGAAAAAAGAAACAAAAAGAAGAAAAAAAAAGAAAAAAGAAGACAAAAAAAGAATCAATATTCGCCATATATTTCGCATGGAAAAAAATCCGCCATCTTGTTTTTTTTCCTGATCATCAAGTAGACCTTTGGGTCTTGATCATCTGTTGCCAAGAAACTACTCTTCCATCTTTTATACTCTCCGAGATAGACACCAGAGAAAGTATCTATGGCCGCCATCTTGAATCCGCCATTTTGGAGTTTTTTTTTCAACTCCCTGCTAATTGGATGTGGTTTCGAGTAATTTTTGTTGGAGCACACCCCACCTAGTTGGTCGCGTGGATAGTTGGCAAAAAAACCACTCTTTCACCTTTTTTAACCCATTTCCAAAAAGGAGGAGGTTCTCAATTCGGCCAGTATATTTTTCTTTTTTAATTCTCCGAGATCTAAGACACCTATGAACCTATCGAAATCAATGTCTTGCATAGTTCCCAACTTCTAGTCCCTTCAATATTCCCCATACATTTTGTATGGAAAAAAAAAATCCGCCATCTTGAATTTTTTTCCTACTCACCAGGTAGACCTCCGGGTTTTGATCATCTTTTGTCGAGAAACCGCTCCTCCATCTTTTATAGTCTCCGAGAGAGAGACGGACAAAATTTGCCGCCATTTTTTTTCCGCCATTTTGGAATTTTTTTTCAACTCACTGGCAACTGCTCGAGGTTTCGAATGACATTTGGTCGAGCACCCTCCACCTATCTTCTATACCCTGGCCGTGCCCCTCGCCCGTCTCCGAACTCCTCACTCATCAGCTCTCTCCACCTTTCTCCGAGTCACATTCTTTGAGCTCTATACGACACCATGGGTGAAAAAAATTTTTTTCATACAAAATTTTACAGGAGAGGGGTCGGAAATTTGAGACGTCACAGCTCGGCCGCCATCTTGTTTTTTTAATTTTTTTCACATTTTCTGTTAATCGTTTACTAATTTCTACAATAATTCAAAATTTCAAAGAAATCGGTTGGAAAACAAAAGAGTTGCAAGAATCACGTCGGCCGCCATCTTGTTTTTCCGAAATGTCATAATTTTTCCCCACTCGAATCCCCCACCCGGTTATATCGCCCATACATCATTGTATCGTTTTCTTTCTCTTTCTAGGAGAACAATCGTGTCAATCAGTGAGTGTGTCAGTCAGTCAGTCAGTGGTAATCGAGCTATATATATTATAACTAGCATTTGCTCGGTGCGCGAGCTGCTAAAGCAGCTCGCGGGAAGTGTTATTGCTACAAGTAGGGCGCGTGGGTGCGCGGCCCGCTAAAGCGGACCGCGATTGTTCGGCTTTATTTATTTCGCTCGGTGCGCGAGCTGCTAAAGCAGCTCGCGGGAAGTGTTATTACTACAAGTAGGGCGCGTGGGTGCGCGGCCCGCTAAAGCGGACCGCGATTTTTTTACTCATCAAGTAGACCTTCGGATTCTGGTCATCTTTTGCCAAAAAATTTGTTCGAGCACACCCCACCTATCTGCAATAACCTGGCTGTGCTCCTCATTCACAAAAGAAAAAGAAAAAAAAGAAAAAAAAAATGAAAAAAAAGAAAAAAAAACAAATGTAAAATGAAAAAAAGAAAAAGAAAAAAAGCCCTATGAACCTATCAAAATCAATGTCTTGCATAGTTCCCAACTTCTAGTCCCTTCAATATTCCCCATACATTTTGTATGGGGGGAAAAAAAAATCCGCCATCTTGAATTTTTTTCCTACTCACCAGGTAGACCTCCGGGTTGTGATCATCTTTCGTCGAGAATGCGCTCCTCCATCTTTTATAGTCTCCGAGAGAGAGACGGACAAAATTTGCCGCCATTTTTTTTCCGCCATTTTGGAATTTTTTTTCAACGCACTGGCAACTGCTCGAGGTTTCGAATGACATTTGGTCGAGCACCCTCCACCTATCTTCTATACCCTGGCCGTGCCCCTCGCCCGTCTCCGAACTCCTCACTCATCAGCTCTCTCCACCTTTCTCCGAGTCACATTCTTTGAGCTCTATACGACACCATGGGTGAAAAAAATTTTTTTCATACAAAATTTTACAGGAGAGGGGTGGAAATTTGAGACGTCACAGCTCGGCCGCCATCTTGTTTTTTTAATTTTTTTCACTTTTTCTGTTAATCGTTTACTAATTTCTACAATAATCCAAAATTTCAAAGAAATCGGTTGGAAAACAAAAGAGTTGCAAGATTCACGTCGGCCGCCATCTTGTTTTTCCGAAATTTCATAATTTTCCCCCACTCGAATCCCCCACCCGAACATATCTCCCGAACATCATTATATCGATTTCCGTCTCCTTCTAGGAGAACAATTATGTCAATGAGTGAGTCAGTGAGTCAGTGGTAATCGAGCTATATATATTATAACTAGCATTTGCTCGGTGCGCGAGCTGCTACAGCAGCTCGCGGGAAGTCTTATTGCTACAAGTAAGGCGCGTGGGTGCGCGGCCCGCTAAAGCAGACCGCGATTGTTCGGCATTATTTATTTCGCTCGGTGCGCGAGCTGCTAAAGCAGCTCGCGGTAAGTGTTATTACTACAAGTAGGGCGCGTGGGTGGGCGGCCCGCTAAAGCGGACCGCGATTTTTTTGCTCATCAAGTAGCCCTTCGGATTCTGGTCAACTTTTGCCAAAAAATTTGTTCGAGCACACCCCACCTATCTGCAATAACCTGGCCGTGCTCCTCATTCACAAAAGAAAAAGAAAAAAAAAGAAAAAAAAAAAAAGAAAAAAAGCAAATGTAAAATGAAAAAAAAGAAAAAGAAGAAAAGCCCTATGAACCTATCAAAATCAATGTCTTGCATAGTTCCCAACTTCTAGTCCCTTCAATATTCCCCATACATTTAGTATGGAAAAAAAAAATCCGCCATCTTGAATTTTTTTCCTACTCACCAGGTAGACCTCCGGGTTTTGATCATCTTTTGTCGAGAAACCGCTCCTCCATCTTTTATAGTCTCCGAGAGAGAGACGGACAAAATTTGCCGCCATTTTTTTTCCGCCATTTTGGAATTTTTTTTCAACTCACTGGCAACTGCTCGAGGTTTCGAATGACATTTGGTCGAGCACCCTCCACCTATCTACTATACCCTGGCCGTGCCCCTCGCCCGTCTCCGAACTCCTCACTCATCAGCTCTCGCCACCTTTCTCCGAGTCACATTCTTTGAGCTGTATACGACACCATGGGTGAAAAAAATTTTTTTCATACAAAATTTTACAGGAGAGGGGTGGAAATTTGAGACGTCACAGCTCGGCCGCCATCTTGTTTTTTTAATATTTTTCACTTTTTCTGTTAATCGTTTACTAATTTCTACAATAATCCAAAATTCCAAAGAAATCGGTTGGAAAACAAAAGAGTTGCAAGATTCACGTCGGCCGCCATCTTGTTTTTCCGAAATGTCATAATTTTCCCCAACTCGAATCCCCCACCCAGACATATCTCCCCTACATCATTGTATCGATTTCCGTCTCCTTCTAGGAGAACAACCCTGTCAATGAGTGAGTGAGTGAATCAGTGAGTGAGTGGTAATCGAGCTATATATATTATAATAACTAGCGTTTGCTCGGTGCGCGAGCTGCTAAAGCAGCTCGCGGGAAGTGTTGTTACTACAAGTAGGGCGCGTGGGTGCGCGGCCCGCTAAAGCGGACCGCGATTGTTCGGCTATATTTATTTCGCTCGGTGCGCGAGCTGCTAAAGCAGCTCGCGGGAAGTGTTATTACTACAAGTAGGGCGCGTGGGTGCGCGGCCCGCTAAAGCGGACCGCGATTTTTTTACTCATCAAGTAGCCCTTCGGATTCTGGTCATCTTTTGCCAAAAAATTTGTTCGAGCACACCCCACCTATCTGCAATAACCTGGCCGTGCTCCTCATTCACAGAAGAAAAAAAAAAGAAAAAAAAGAAAAAAAGCAAATGTAAAATGAAAAAAAAGAAAAAGAAAAAAAGCCCTATGACTTTATCAAAATCAATGTCTTGCATAGTTCCCAACTTCTAGTCCCTTCAATATTCCCCATACATTTTGTATGGGGGGAAAAAAAAATCCGCCATCTTGAATTTTTTTCCTACTCACCAGGTAGACCTCCGGGTTGTGATCATCTTTTGTCGAGAAACCGCTCCTCCATCTTTTATAGTCTCCGAGAGAGAGACGGACAAAATTTGCCGCCATTTTTTTTCCGCCATTTTGGAATTTTTTTTCAACTCACTGGCAACTGCTCGAGGTTCCGAATGACATTTGGTCGAGCACCCTCCACCTATCTTCTATACCCTGGCCGTGCCCCTCGCCCGTCTCCGAACTCCTCACTCATCAGCTCTCTCCACCTTTCTCCGAGTCACATTCTTTGAGCTCTATACGACACCATGGGTGAAAAAAATTTTTTTCATACAAAATTATACAGGAGAGGGGTGGAAATTTGAGACGTCACAGCTCGGCCGCCATCTTGTTTTTTTAATTTTTTTCACTTTTTCTGTTAATCGTTTACTAATTTTTACAATAATCCAAAATTTCAAAGAAATCCGTTGGAAAACAAAAGAGTTGCAAGATTCACGTCGGCCGCCATCTTGTTTTTCCGAAATGTCATAATTTTTCCCCACTCGAATCCCCCACCCGAACATATCTCCCGTACATCATTTTATCGTTTTTTGTCTCTTTCTAGGAGAACAATTATGTCAATCAGTGAGTGAGTGAGTGAGTCAGTGGTAATCGAGCTATATATATTATAACTAGCGTTTGCTCGGTGCGCGAGCTGCTAAAGCAGCTCGCGGGAAGTGTTATTACTAAAAGTAGGGCGCGTGGGTGCGCGGCCCGCTAAAGCGGACCGCGATTTTTTTACTCATCAAGTAGACCTTCGGATTCTGGTCATCTTTTGCCAAAAAATTTGTTCGAGCACACCCCCCCTATGTGCAATAACCTGGCCGTACTCCTCATTCACAAAAGGAAAAAGAAAAAAATGAAAATGAAAAATGAAAAAAAAGGAAAAGAAAAAGAAAAAAGGAATAACGAAAAAGAAAAGAAAAAAGTAAAAGCAAAAGAAAAAGAAAAGAGAAAAAAAGAAAAAAAAGAAAAATTAAGAAAAGAAAAAAAAAGAAAAAGAAACAAAAAGAAAAAAAAAAGAAAAATCAATATTCGCCATATATTTCGCATGGAAAAAAAAATCCGCCATCTTGTTTTTTTTCCTGATCATCAAGTAGACCTTTGGGTCTTGATCATCTGTTGCCAAGAAACTACTCTTCCATCTTTTATACTCTCCGAGATAGACACCAGAGAAAGTTTCTATGGCCGCCATCTTGAATCCGCCATTTTGGAGCTTTTTTTTCAACTCCCTGATAATTGGATGTGGTTTCGAGTAATTTTTGTTGGAGCACACCCCACCTAGTTGGTCGCGTGGATAGTTGGCAAAAAAACCACTCTTTCACCTATTTAACCCATTTCCAAAAAGGAGGAGGTTCTCAATTCGGCCAGTATATTTTTCTTTTTTAATTCTCCGAGATCTAAGACACCTATGAACCTATCAAAATCAATGTCTTGCATAGTTCCCAACTTCTAGTCCCTTCAATATTCCCCATACATTTTGTATGGGGGGGAAAAAAAATCCGCCATCTTGAATTTTTTTCCTACTCACCAGGTAGACCTCCGGGTTTTGATCACATTTTGTCGAGAAACCGCTCCTCCATCTTTTATAGTCTCCGAGAGAGAGACGGACAAAATTTGCCGCCATTTTTTTTCCGCCATTTTGGAATTTTTTTTCGACTCACTGGCAACTGCTCGAGGTTTCGAATGACATTTGGTCGAGCACCCTCCACCTATCTTCTATACCCTGGCCGTGCCCCTCGCCCGTCTCCGAACTCCTCACTCATCAGCTCTCTCCACCTTTCTCCGAGTCACATTCTTTGAGCTCTATACGACACCATGGGTGAAAAAAATTTTTTTCATACAAAATTTTACAGGAGAGGGGTGGAAATTTGAGACGTCACAGCTCGGCCGCCATCTTGTTTTTTTAATTTTTTTCACTTTTTCTGTTAATCGTTTACTAATTTCTACAATAATCCAAAATTTCAAAGAAATCGGTTGGAAAACAAAAGAGTTGCAAGATTCACGTCGGCCGCCATCTTGTTTTTCCGAAATGTCATAATTTTTCCCCACTCGAATCCCCCACCCAAACATATCTCCCGAACATCATTATATCGATTTCCGTCTCTTTCTAGGAGAACAATTATGTCAATCAGTGAGTCAGTGGTAATCGAGCTATATATATTACTAGTAGGGCGCGTGGGTGCGCGGCCCGCAAGCGGACCGCGGTTTTTCTACTCGGCAAGTAGACTTTTAGGTCTTGATCATTGTCTATCAAAAAACCACTCTTCCATCTTTTATACTCTCCGAGATAGACACCGTTGAAGTTTGTATGGCCGCCATCTTGAATCCGCCATTTTGGATTTTTTTTCAGCTCACTGCCAATTGGATGAGGTTTCGAGTGACTTGTTCGAGCACCCTATCTTTATTACCATGGCCGTGCTCCTCACCCACCTTCCAAACCCTCGATCATCATATGTCATCATTTGTCATAATGAAAATTCTTCAATAAAAACAAATCTTGAAAAGGAACCGTATCAAAGTCTTGCATGAATCCCGCCTCCCGGCTTCTAGTCTCATCAATATTCGCCATATATTTTGTATGAAGAAAAAAAAATTCCGCCATCTTGGATTTTTTTTCTATTCATCAAATAGACCTTTTGGTCTTGATCATCTTTTGCCAAGAAACCACTCTTCCATCTTTTATACTCCCCGAGATAGACACCGACGAAATTTGTATGGCGGCCATCTTTTTTCCGCCATTTTGAATTTATTTTCAGCTCACTGCGAATTGGATGAGGTTTCGAGTGACATTTGTTCGAGCACACCCCACCTATCTTCAATACCCCGGCCGTGCTCTTCACCCGTCTCCGAAATCCTCAATCATCAGCTCTCTCCATAATTTTCCTCTGAATGAATTTTTGTCCTCTATACGAAACCATAGGTGAAAAAAAAATTTTTCATACAAAATTTTACAGGAGAGGTGATCAATCAGTCAGTGAGTCAGTGAATCAGCACGAGCAGCTATATATATATTAATAATACTAAAGCAGCTCGCGGGAAGTGTTATTACTACAAGTAGGGCGCGTGGGTGCGCGGCCCGCTAAAGCGGACCGCGATTGTTCGGCTTTATTTATTTCGCTCGGTGCGCGAGCTGCTAAAGCAGCTCGCGGGAAGTGTTATTACTACAAGTAGGGCGCGTGGGTGCGCGGCCCGCTAAAGCGGACCGCGATTTTTTTACTCATCAAGTAGCCCTTCGGATTCTGGTCATCTTTTGCCAAAAAATTTGTTCGAGCACACCCCACCTATCTGCAATAACCTGGCCGTGCTCCTCATTCACAAAAGAAAAAGAAAAAAAAGAAAAAAAAATGAAAAAAAACAAAAAAAAAACAAATGTAAAATGAAAAAAAAGAAAAAGAAAAAAAGCCCTATGAACCTATCAAAACCAATGTCTTGCATAGTTCCCAACTTCTAGTCCCTTCAATATTCCCCATACATTTAGTATGGAAAAAAAAAATCCGCCATCTTGAATTTTTTTCCTACTCACCAGGTAGACCTCCGGGTTTCGATCATCTTTTGTCGAGAAACCGCTCCTCCATCTTTTATAGTCTCCGAGAGAGAGACGGACAAAATTTGCCGCCATTTTTTTTTCCGCCATTTTGGAATTTTTTTTCAACTCACTGGCAACTGCTCGAGGTTTCGAATGACATTTGGTCGAGCACCCTCCACCTATCTACTATACCCTGGCCGTGCCCCTCGCCCGTCTCCGAACTCCTCACTCATCATCTCTCGCCACCTTTCTCCGAGTCACATTCTTCGAGCTCTATACGACACCATGGGTGAAAAAAATTTTTTTCATACAAAATTGTACAGGAGAGGGGTCGGAAATTTGAGACGTCACAGCTCGGCCGCCATCTTGTTTTTTTAATTTTTTTAATTTTTTCTGTTTTTCGTTTACTAATTTCTACAATAATCCAAAATTTCAAAGAAATCGGTTGGAAAACAAAAGAGTTGCAAGATTCACGTCGGCCGCCATCTTGTTTTTCCGAAATGTCATAATTTTCCCCAACTCGAATCCCCCACTTGGACATATCTCCCCTACATCATTATATCGATTTCCGTCTCCTTCTAGGAGAACAACCCTGTCAATGAGTGAGTGAGTGAGTGAGTGAGTGTGTCAGTCAGTGGTAATCGAGCTATATATATTATAACTAGCATTTGCTCGGTGCGCGAGCTGCTAAAGCAGCTCGCGGGAAGTGTTATTGCTACAAGTAGGGCGCGTGGGTGCGCGGCCCGCTAAAGCGGACCGCGATTGTTCGGCTTTATTTATTTCGCTCGGTGCGCGAGCTGCTAAAGCAGCTCGCGAGAAGTGTTGTTGCCACAAGTAGGGCGCGTGGGTGCGCGGCCCGCTAAAGCGGACCGCGATTTATTTACTCATCAAGTAGACCTTCGGATTCTGGTCATCTTTTGCCAAAAAATTTGTTCGAGCACACCCCACCTATCTGCAATAACCTGGCCGTGCTCCTCATTCACAAAAGAAAAAGAAAAAAAAAGAAAAAAAAAAAAGAAAAAAAGCAAATGTAAAATGAAAAAAAAGAAAAAGAAAAAAAGCCCTATGAACCTATCAAAATCAATGTCTTGCATAGTTCCCAACTTCTAGTCCCTTCAATATTCCCCATACATTTTGTATGGGGGGAAAAAAAAATCCGCCATCTTGAATTTTTTTCCTACTCACCAGGTAGACCTCCGGGCTGTGATCATCTTTTGTCGAGAAACCGCTCCTCCATCTTTTATAGTCTCCGAGAGAGAGACGGACAAAATTTGCCGCCATTTTTTTTCCGCCATTTTGGAATTTTTTTTCAACTCACTGGCAACTGCTCGAGGTTTCGAATGACATTTGGTCGAGCACCCTCCACCTATCTTCTATACCCTGGCCGTGCCCCTCGCCCGTCTCCGAACTCCTCACTCATCAGCTCTCTCCACCTCTCTCCGAGTCACATTCTTTGAGCTCTATACGATACCATGGGTGAAAAAAAATTTTTTCATACAAAATTTTACAGGAGAGGGGTCGGAAATTTGAGACGTCACAGCTTGGCCGCCATCTTGTTTTTTTAATTTTTTTCACTTTTTCTGTTAATCGTTTACTAATTTCTACAATAATCCAAAATTTCAAAGAAATCGGTCGGAAAACAAAAGAGTTGCAAGAATCACGTCGGCCGCCATCTTGTTTTTCCGAAATGTCATAATTTTTCCCCACTCGAATCCCCCACCCGGACATATCTCCCCTACATCATTGTATCGTTTTCTGTCTCTTTCTAGGAGAACAATCGTGTCAATCAGTGAGTGAGTCAGTGAGTCAGTGGTAATCGAGCTATATATATTATAATAATAATAACTAGCATTTGCTCGGTGCGCGAGCTGCTAAAGCAGCTCGCGGGAAGTGTTATTGCTACAAGTAGGGCGCGTGGGTGCGCGGCCCGCTAAAGCGGACCGCGATTGTTCGGCTTTATTTATTTCGCTCGGTGCGCGAGCTGCTAAAGCAGCTCGCGAGAAGTGTTGTTGCCACAAGTAGGGCGCGTGGGTGCGCGGCCCGCTAAAGCGGACCGCGATTTATTTACTCATCAAGTAGACCTTCGGATTCTGGTCATCTTTTGCCAAAAAATTTGTTCGAGCACACCCCACCTATCTGCAATAACCTGGCCGTGCTCCTCATTCACAAAAGAAAAAGAAAAAAAAAGAAAAAAAAAAAAGAAAAAAAGCAAATGTAAAATGAAAAAAAAGAAAAAGAAAAAAAGCCCTATGAACCTATCAAAATCAATGTCTTGCATAGTTCCCAACTTCTAGTCCCTTCAATATTCCCCATACATTTTGTATGGGGGGAAAAAAAAATCCGCCATCTTGAATTTTTTTCCTACTCACCAGGTAGACCTCCGGGCTGTGATCATCTTTTGTCGAGAAACCGCTCCTCCATCTTTTATAGTCTCCGAGAGAGAGACGGACAAAATTTGCCGCCATTTTTTTTCCGCCATTTTGGAATTTTTTTTCAACTCACTGGCAACTGCTCGAGGTTTCGAATGACATTTGGTCGAGCACCCTCCACCTATCTTCTATACCCTGGCCGTGCCCCTCGCCCGTCTCCGAACTCCTCACTCATCATCTCTCGCCACCTTTCTCCGAGTCACATTCTTCGAGCTCTATACGACACCATGGGTGAAAAAAATTTTTTTCATACAAAATTGTACAGGAGAGGGGTCGGAAATTTGAGACGTCACAGCTCGGCCGCCATCTTGTTTTTTTAATTTTTTTAATTTTTTCTGTTTTTCGTTTACTAATTTCTACAATAATCCAAAATTTCAAAGAAATCGGTTGGAAAACAAAAGAGTTGCAAGATTCACGTCGGCCGCCATCTTGTTTTTCCGAAATGTCATAATTTTCCCCAACTCGAATCCCCCACCTGGACATATCTCCCCTACATCATTATATCGATTTCCGTCTCCTTCTAGGAGAACAACCCTGTCAATGAGTGAGTGAGTGAGTGAGTGAGTGTGTCAGTCAGTGGTAATCGAGCTATATATATTATAACTAGCATTTGCTCGGTGCGCGAGCTGCTAAAGCAGCTCGCGGGAAGTGTTATTGCTACAAGTAGGGCGCGTGGGTGCGCGGCCCGCTAAAGCGGACCGCGATTGTTCGGCTTTATTTATTTCGCTCGGTGCGCGAGCTGCTAAAGCAGCTCGCGAGAAGTGTTGTTGCCACAAGTAGGGCGCGTGGGTGCGCGGCCCGCTAAAGCGGACCGCGATTTATTTACTCATCAAGTAGACCTTCGGATTCTGGTCATCTTTTGCCAAAAAATTTGTTCGAGCACACCCCACCTATCTGCAATAACCTGGCCGTGCTCCTCATTCACAAAAGAAAAAGAAAAAAAAAGAAAAAAAAAAAAGAAAAAAAGCAAATGTAAAATGAAAAAAAAGAAAAAGAAAAAAAGCCCTATGAACCTATCAAAATCAATGTCTTGCATAGTTCCCAACTTCTAGTCCCTTCAATATTCCCCATACATTTTGTATGGGGGGAAAAAAAAATCCGCCATCTTGAATTTTTTTCCTACTCACCAGGTAGACCTCCGGGCTGTGATCATCTTTTGTCGAGAAACCGCTCCTCCATCTTTTATAGTCTCCGAGAGAGAGACGGACAAAATTTGCCGCCATTTTTTTTCCGCCATTTTGGAATTTTTTTTCAACTCACTGGCAACTGCTCGAGGTTTCGAATGACATTTGGTCGAGCACCCTCCACCTATCTTCTATACCCTGGCCGTGCCCCTCGCCCGTCTCCGAACTCCTCACTCATCAGCTCTCTCCACCTCTCTCCGAGTCACATTCTTTGAGCTCTATACGATACCATGGGTGAAAAAAAATTTTTTCATACAAAATTTTACAGGAGAGGGGTCGGAAATTTGAGACGTCACAGCTTGGCCGCCATCTTGTTTTTTTAATTTTTTTCACTTTTTCTGTTAATCGTTTACTAATTTCTACAATAATCCAAAATTTCAAAGAAATCGGTCGGAAAACAAAAGAGTTGCAAGATTCACGTCAGCCGCCATCTTGTTTTTCCGAAATGTCATAATTTTCCCCAACTGGAATCCCCCCCCCAAACACATCTCCCGAACATCATTATACCGATTTCCGTCTCCTTCTAGGAGAACAACCCTGTCAATCAGTGAGTGAGTGAATCAGTGAGTGAATCAGTGGTAATCGAGCTATATATATTATAATAATAATAACTAGTATTTCGCTCGGTGCGCGAGCTGCTAAAGCAGCTCGCGGGAAGTGTTTTACTAAAAGTAAGGCGCGTGGGTGCGCGGCCCGCTAAAGCGGACCGCGAATTTTTTTTCTCATCAAGTAGACCTTCGGATTCTGGTCATCTTTTGGCAAAACATTTGATCGAGCACACCCCACCTATCTGCAATAACCTGGCCGTGCTCCTCATTCACAAAAGAAAAAGAAAAAAAAAGAAAAAAAGAAAAGAAAAAAGAAGAAAGAAAAAAAGAAAAATCAATATTCGCCATATATTTCGCATGGGATAAAAATCCGCCATCTTGTTTTTTTTCCTGATCATCAAGTAGACCTTTGGGTCTTGATCATCTGTTGCCAAGAAACTACTCTTCCATCTTTTATACTCTCCGAAATAGACACCAGAGAAAGTTTCTATGGCCGCCATCTTGAATCCGCCATTTTGGAGTTTTTTTTTCAACTCCCTGCTAATTGGATGTGGTTTCGAGTAATTTTTGTTGGAGCAAAATCAATGTCTTGCATAGTTCCCAACTTCTAGTCCCTTCAATATTCCCCATACATTTTGTATGAAAAAAAAAAATCCGCCATCTTGAATTTTTTTCCTACTCACCAGGTAGACCTCTGGGTTTTGATCATCTTTTGTCGAGAAACCGCTCCTCCATCTTTTATAGTCTCCGAGAGAGAGACGGACAAAATTTGCCGCCATTTTTTTTCCGCCATTTTGGAATTTTTTTTCAACTCACTGGCAACTGCTCGAGGTTTCGAATGACATTTGGTCGAGCACCCTCCACCTATCTTCTATACCCTGGCCGTGCCCCTCGCCCGTCTCCGAACTCC
Source organism: Oeneis ivallda (assembly GCA_029955525.1). NCBI lineage: Eukaryota > Metazoa > Arthropoda > Insecta > Lepidoptera > Nymphalidae > Oeneis > Oeneis ivallda. The sequence goes on along the minus strand of JARPMR010000003.1, from coordinate 7,677,480 downwards.
TCACTCATCAGCTCTCTCCACCTTTCTCCGAGTCACATTCTTTGAGCTCTATACGACACCATGGGTGAAAAAAATTTTTTTCATACAAAATTTTACAGGAGAGGGTCGGAAATTTGAGACGTCACAGCTCGGCCGCCATCTTGTTTTTTTAATTTTTTTCACTTTTTCTGTTAATCGTTTACTAATTTCTACAATAATCCAAAACTTCAAAGAAATCGGTTGGAAAACAAAAGAGTTGCAAGATTCACGTCGGCCGCCATCATGTTTTTCCGAAATGTCATAATTTTCCCCAACTCGAATCCCCCCCCCAAACACATCTCCCGAACATCATTGTATCGATTTCCGTCTCCTTCTAGGAGAACAATTATGTCAATGAGTCAGTGAGTGAGTCAGTGGTAATCGAGCTATATATATTATAAGTAGTATTTCGCTCGGTGCGCGAGCTGCTAAAGCAGCTCGCGGGAAGTGTTATTACTACAAGTAGGGCGCGTGGGTGCGCGGCCCGCTAAAGCGGACCGCGATTGTTCGGCTTTATTTATTTCGCTCGGTGCGCGAGCTGCTAAAGCAGCTCGCGGGAAGTGTTGTTGCCACAAGTAGGGCGCGTGGGTGCGCGGCCCGCTAAAGCGAACCGCGATTGATTTACTCATCAAGTAGCCCTTCGGATTCTGGTCATCTTTTGCCAAAAAATTTGTTCGAGCACACCCCACCTATCTGCAATAACCTGGCCGTGCTCCTCATTCACAAAAGAAAAAGAAAAAAAAGAAAAAAAAATGAAAAAAAAGAAAAAAAAAACAAATGTAAAATGAAAAAAGAAAAAGAAAAAAGCCCTATGAACCTATCAAAATCAATGTCTTGCATAGTTCCCAACTTCTAGTCCCTTCAATATTCCCCATACATTTTGTATGGGGGGGAAAAAAAATCCGCCATTTTGAATTTTTTTCCTACTCACCAGGTAGACCTCCAGGTTGTGATCATCTTTTGTCGAGAAACCGCTCCTCCATCTTTTATAGTCTCCGAGAGAGAGACGGACAAAATTTGCCGCCATTTTTTTTCCGCCATTTTGGAATTTTTTTTCAACTCACTGGCAACTGCTCGAGGTTTCGAATGACATTTGGTCGAGCACCCTCCACCTATCTTCTATACCCTGGCCGTGCCCCTCGCCCGTCTCCGAACTCCTCACTCATCAGCTCTCTCCACCTTTCTGCGAAACACATTCTTTGAGCTATATACGACACCATGGGTGAAAAAATTTTTTTTCATACAAAATTTTACAGGAGAGGGGTCGGAAATTTGAGACGTCACAGCTCGGCCGCCATCTTGTTTTTTTAATTTTTTTCACTTTTTCTGTTAATCGTTTACTAATTTCTACAATAATCCAAAATTTCAAAGAAATCGGTTGGAAAACAAAAGAGTTGCAAGATTCACGTCGGCCGCCATCTTGTTTTTCCGAAATGTTATAATTTTCCCCAACTCGAATCCCCCACCCGGACATATCTCCCCTACATCATTATATCGATTTCCATCTCCTTCTAGGAGAACAATCAGTGAGTGAGTCAGTGAGTGTGTCAGTGGTAATCGAGCTATATATATTATAACTAGCGTTTGCTCGGTGCGCGAGCTGCTAAAGCAGCTCGCGGGAAGTGTTATTACTAAAAGTAGGGCGCGTGGGTGCGCGGCCCGCTAAAGCGGACCGCGATTGTTCGGCTTTATTTATTTCGCTCGGTGCGCGAGCCGCTAAAGCAGCTCGCGGGAAGTGTTATTACTACAAGTAGGGCGCGTGGGTGCGCGGCCCGCTAAAGCGGACCGCGATTTTTTACTCATCAAGTAGCCCTTCGGATTCTGGTCATCTTTTGCCAAAAAATTTGTTCGAGCACACCCCACCTATCTGCAATAACCTGGCCGTGCTCCTCATTCACAAAAGAAAAAGAAAAAAAAAGAAAAAAAAATGAAAAAAAAGAAAAAAAACAAATGTAAAATGAAAAAAAATAAAAAGAAAAAAAGCCCTATGAACCTATCAAAATCAATGTCTTGCATAGTTCCCAACTTCTAGTCCCTTCAATATTCCCCATACATGTTGTATGGAAAAAAAAAATCCGCCATCTTGAATTTTTTTCCTACTCACCAGGTAGACCTCCGGGTTTTGATCATCTTTTGTCGAGAAACCGCTCCTCCATCATTTATAGTCTCCGAGAGAGAGACGGACAAAATTTGCCGCCATTTTTTTTCCGCCATTTTGGAATTTTTTTTCAACTGACTGGCAACTGCTCGAGGTTTCGAATGACATTTGGTCGAGCACCCTCCAACTATCTTCTATACCCTGGCCGTGCCCCTCGCCCGTCTCCGAACTCCTCACTCATCAGCTCTCTCCACCTTTCTCCGAGTCACATTCTTTGAGCTGTATACGACACCATGGGTGAAAAAAATTTTTTTCATACAAAATTTTACAGGAGAGGGGTCGGAAATTTGAGACGTCACAGCTCGGCCGCCATCTTGTTTTTTTAATTTTTTTCACTTTTCCTGTTAATCGTTTACTAATTTCTACAATAATCCAAAATTTCAAAGAAATCGGTTGGAAAACAAAAGAGTTGCAAGAATCACGTCGGCCGCCATCTTGTTTTTCCGAAATGTCATAATTTTTCCCAACTCGAATACCCCACCCGGACATATCTCCCCTACATCATTGTATCGTTTTCCGTCTCTTTCTAGGAGAACAATCGTGTCAATCAGTCAGTGAGTGAGTGAATCAGTCAGTGGTAATCGAGCTATATATATTATAACTAGTATTTCGCTCGGTGCGCGAGCTGCTAAAGCAGCTCGCGGGAAGTGTTTTACTAAAAGTAAGGCGCGTGGGTGCGCGGCCCGCTAAAGCGGACCGCGATTGTTCGGCTTTATTTATTTCGCTCGGTGCGCGAGCTGCTAAAGCAGCTCGCGGGAAGTGTTCTTACTACAAGTAGGGCGCGTGGGTGCGCGGCCCGCTAAAGCGGACCGCGATTTTTTTACTCATCAAGTAGCCCTTCGGATTCTGGTCATCTTTTGCCAAAAAATTTGTTCGAGCACACCCCACCTATCTGCAATAACCTGGCCGTGCTCCTCATTCACGAAAGAAAAAGAAAAAAAAAGAAAAAAAAAAGAAAAAAAAGAAAAAAAACAAATGTAAAATGAAAAAAAAGAAAAAGAAAAAAAGCCCTATGAACCTATCAAAATCAATGTCTTGCATAGTTCCCAACTTCTAGTCCCTTCAATATTCCCCATACATTTTGTATCGAAAAAAAAAAATCCGCCATCTTGAATTTTTTTCCTACTCACCAGGTAGACCTCCGGGTTGTGATCATCTTTTGTCGAGAAACCGCTCCTCCATCTTTTATAGTCTCCGAGAGAGAGACGGACAAAGTTTGCCGCCATTTTTTTTCCGCCATTTTGGAATTTTTTTTCAACTCACTGGCAACTGCTCGAGGTTTCGAATGACATTTGGTCGAGCACCCTCCACCTATCTTCTACACCCTGGCCGTGCCCCTCGCCCGTCTCCGAACTCCTCACTCATCAGCTCTCTCCACCTTTCTCCGAGTCACATTCTTTGAGCTCTATACGACACCATGGGTGAAAAAAATTTTTTTCATACAAAATTTTACAGGAGAGGAGTCGGAAATTTGAGACGTCACAGCTCGGCCGCCATCTTGTTTTTTTAATTTTTTTCTCTTTTTCTGTTAATCGTTTACTAATTTCTACAATAGTCCAAAATTTCAAAGAAATCGGTCGGAAAACAAAAGAGTTGCAAGATTCACGTCGGCCGCCATCTTGTTTTTCCGAAATGTCATAATTTTCCCCAACTCGAATCCCCCCCCCAAGCACATCTCCCGAACATCATTATATCGATTTCCGTCTCCTTCTAGGAGAACAACCCTGTCAATCAGTGAGTGAGTGAATCAGTGAGTGGTAATCGAGCTATATATATTATAATAACTAGCATTTGCTCGGTGCGCGAGCTGCTAAAGCAGCTCGCGGGAAGTGTTTTACTAAAAGTAAGGCGCGTGGGTGCGCGGCCCGCTAAAGCGGACCGCGATTGTTCGGCTTTATTTATTTCGCTCGGTGCGCGAGCTGCTAAAGCAGCTCGCTGGAAGTGTTATTGCTACAAGTAGGGCGCGTGGGTGCGCGGCCCGCAAGCGGACCGCGGTTTTTCTATCGTCAAGTGGACTTTCAGGTCCTGATCTTTTTCTAGCAAATTACCACTCTTCCATCTTTTATACTCTCCGAGATAGATGCCGATGAAATTGGTATGGCCGCCATCTTAAATCCGCCATTTTGAAATTTTTTTCAGCTCACTGCCAATTGGGATGATGTTTCGAGTATTTTTTGTTTGAGCAGCCCCCACCTATCTTAAATACCCTGGCCATGCTCCTCACCCATCTTCCAAATCCTCGATCAGCATTACTTTCCATATTTTTTCTCCGAATCATTTGTCAGGATGAGAATTCTTCCATAAAAACAAATTTTGAAAAGGAACCGTATCAAAGTCTTGCATAGTTCCCAACTTCTAGTCTTCAATATTCGCCATAATATATTTTGTATGAAGAAAAAAAAAATCCGCCATCTTGGTTTTTTTTCTATTCATCAAATAGACCTTTGTGTCCTGATCATCTTTTGCCAAGAAACCACTCTTCCATCTTTTATACTCCCCGAGATAGACACCGACGAAATTTGTATGGCGGCCATCTTTTTTCCGCCATTTTGAATTTATTTTCAGCTCACTGCGAATTGGATGAAGTTTAGAGTGACATTTGTTCGAGCACACCCCACCTATCTTCGATACCCTGGCTGTGCTCCTCACTTGTCTCTGAAATCCTCACTCATCAGCTCTCTCCATATTTTTCCTCTCAATGAATTTTTGTCTTCTATACGAAACCATCGGTGAAAAAAAAATTTTTCATACAAAATTTTACAGGAGAGGTGATCAATGAGTGAGTCAGTGAATCAGCACGAGCAGCTATATATATATTAACTAGTATTTCGCTCGGTGCGCGAGCTGCTAAAGCAGCTCGCGGGAAGTGTTATTACTACAAGTAGGGCGCGTGGGTGCGCGGCCCGCTAAAGCGGACCGCGATTGTTCGGCGGATTGACGACCTCCCTGGCTCAGTGGTGAGCGCTGTTGTCTTATAACTGGGAGGTCCCGGGTTCGATTCCCGGCAGGGTCAATTTGGGAATTTTTAATTTCTGAATTTTCTCTGGTCTGGTCTGGTGGGAGGCTTTGGCCGTGGCTAGTTACCACCCTACCGTCAAAGACGTGCCGCCAAGCGATTTAGCGTTCCGGCACGATGACGTGTAGAAACCAATAAGGAGTATGGGTTGAATGTTCACTGCCATACCCCTTCCAAGTTAGTCCGCTACCATCTTAGACTGCATCGTCACTTACCATCAGGTGAGATCGCAGTCAAGGACTAGCTTGTCATCGAATAAAAAAAAAAAAAAAAAAAAAAAAAATTTATTTCGCTCGGTGCGCGAGCTGCTAAAGCAGCTCGCGGGAAGTGTTGTTGCCACAAGTAGGGCGCGTGGGTGCGCGGCCCGCTAAAGCGGACCGCGATTGATTTACTCATCAAGTAGCCCTTCGGATTCTGGTCATCTTTTGCCAAAAAATTTGTTCGAGCACACCCCACCTATCTGCAATAACCTGGCCGTGCTCCTCATTCACAAAAGAAAAAGAAAAAAAAGAAAAAAAAATGAAAAAAAAGAAAAAAAAAACAAATGTAAAATGAAAAAAGAAAAAGAAAAAAAGCCCTATGAACCTATCAAAATCAATGTCTTGCATAGTTCCCAACTTCTAGTCCCTTCAATATTCCCCATACATTTTGTATGGGGGGGAAAAAAAATCCGCCATTTTGAATTTTTTTCCTACTCACCAGGTAGACCTCCAGGTTGTGATCATCTTTTGTCGAGAAACCGCTCCTCCATCTTTTATAGTCTCCGAGAGAGAGACGGACAAAATTTGCCGCCATTTTTTTTCCGCCATTTTGGAATTTTTTTTCAACTCACTGGCAACTGCTCGAGGTTTCGAATGACATTTGGTCGAGCACCCTCCACCTATCTTCTATACCCTGGCCGTGCCCCTCGCCCGTCTCCGAACTCCTCACTCATCAGCTCTCTCCACCTTTCTGCGAAACACATTCTTTGAGCTATATACGACACCATGGGTGAAAAAATTTTTTTTCATACAAAATTTTACAGGAGAGGGGTCGGAAATTTGAGACGTCACAGCTCGGCCGCCATCTTGTTTTTTTAATTTTTTTCACTTTTTCTGTTAATCGTTTACTAATTTCTACAATAATCCAAAATTTCAAAGAAATCGGTTGGAAAACAAAAGAGTTGCAAGATTCACGTCGGCCGCCATCTTGTTTTTCCGAAATGTCATAATTTTCCCCAACTCGAATCCCCTACCCGGACATATCTCCCCTACATCATTATATCGATTTCCATCTCCTTCTAGGAGAACAACCCTGTCAATCAGTGAGTGAGTCAGTGAGTGTGTCAGTGGTAATCGAGCTATATAAATTATAACTAGCATTTGCTCGGTGCGCGAGCTGCTAAAGCAGCTCGCGGGAAGTGTTTTACTAAAAGTAAGGCGCGTGGGTGCGCGGCCCGCTAAAGCGGACCGCGATTGTTCGGCTTTATTTATTTCGCTCGGTGCGCGAGCTGCTAAAGCAGCTCGCGGGAAGTGTTATTACTACAAGTAGGGCGTGTGGGTGCGCGGCCCGCTAAAGCGGACCGCGATTTTTTTTCTCATCAAGTAGACCTTCGGATTCTGGTCATCTTTTGCCAAAAAATTTGTTCGAGCACACCCCACCTATCTGCAATAACCTGACCGTGCTCCTCATTCACAAAAGAAAAAGAAAAAAAAAAGAAAAAAAGAAAAGAAAAAAGAAGAAAAAAAGAAAATGAAAAATGAAAAAAAAGAAAAATAATAAAAAAAAGAAAAAAAGAAAGAAAAAATGAAAAAAGAAAAAGAAAAAAAGCAAATAAATGAAAAATGAAAAAAAAGAAAAAAAAAAGAAAAAAAAAGAAAATGAAAAAAAAAAGGAAAAAAGAAAAGAAAAAAGAAAAAATAAAGAAAAAGAAAAATAAAAAAAAGGCAAAGAAAAAGAAAAAACGAAAAACGAAAAAGAAAAGAAAAAGCAAGAGAAAAAGAAAAAAGAAGAGAAAAAAAGAAAAATGAAGAAAAAGAAAAAAAAAGAAAAAAGAAACAAAAAGAAAAATCAATATTCGCCATATATTTCGCACGGAAAAAAAATCCGCCATCTTGTTTTTTTTCCTGATCATCAAGTAGACCTTTGGGTCTTGATCATCTGTTGCCAAGAAACTACTCTACCATCTTTTATACTCTCCGAGATAGACACCAGAGAAAGGTTCTATGGCCGCCATCTTGAATCCGCCATTTTGGAGTTTTTTTTTCAACTCCCTGCTAATTGGATGTGGTTTGGAGTAATTTTTGTTGGAGCACACCCCACCTAGTTGGTCGCGTGGATAGTTGGCAAAAAAACCACTCTTTCACCTTTTTTAACCCATTTCCAAAAAGGAGGAGGTTCTCAATTCGGCCAGTATATTTTTCTTTTTTAATTCTCCGAGATCTAAGACACCTATAAACCTATCAAAATCAATGTCTTGCATAGTTCCCAACTTCTAGTCCCTTCAATATTCCCCATACATTTTGTATGGGGAAAAATAAAATCCGCCATCTTGAATTTTTTTCCTACTCACCAGGTAGACCTCCGGGTTTTGATCATCTTTTGTCGAGAAACCGCTCCTCCATCTTTTATAGTCTCCGAGAGAGAGACGGACAAAATTTGCCGCCATTTTTTTTCCGCCATTTTGGAATTTTTTTTCAACTCACTGGCAACTGCTCGAGGTTTTGAATGACATTTGGTCGAGCACCCTCCACCTATTTTCTATACCCTGGCCGTGCCCCTCGCCCGTCTCCGAACTCCTCACTCATCAGCTCTCTCCACCTTTCTCCGAGTCACATTCTTTGAGCTCTATACGACACCATGGGTGAAAAAAATTTTTTTCATACAAAATTTTACAGGAGAGGGGTGGAAATTTGAGACGTCACAGCTCGGCCGCCATCTTGTTTTTTTAATTTTTTTCACTTTTTCTGTTAATCGTTTACAAATTTCTACAATAATCCAAAATTTCAAAGAAATCGGTTGGAAAACAAAAGAGTTGCAAGATTCACGTCGGCCGCCATCTTGTTTTTCCGAAATGTCATAATTTTTCCCCACTCGAATCCCCCACCCGAACATATCTCCCGTACATCATTTTATCGTTTTTTGTCTCTTTCTAGGAGAACAATTATGTCAATGAGTCAGTGAATCAGTCAGTGAGTGGTAATCGAGCTATATATATTATAAACTAGTAGGGCGCGTGGGTGCGCGGCCCGCAAGCGGACCGCGGTTTTTCTATCGTCAAGTGGACTTTCGGTCCTGATCATTTTCTATCAAATAACCAATCTTCCATCTTTTATACTCTCCGAGATAGATGCCGATGAAATTGGTATGGCCGCCATCTTGAATCCGCCATTTTGAATTTTTTTTCAGCTCATTGCCAATTGGATGAGGTTTCGAGTATTTTTTGTTTGAGCACCTCCCACCTATCTTCAATACCCTGGCCGTGCTCCTCACCCACCTTCCAAACCCTCAATCATCATATCTCATCATTTGTCAGAATGAGAAGTCTTTCTATATCAGTCTTTTATAAAAACAAATTTTGAAAAGGAACCGTATCAAAGTCTTGCATAGTTCTCAGCTTCTAGTCTATTCAATATTCGCCATATATTTTGTATGGAGAAAAAAAATTCCGCCATCTTGATTTTTTTTTTTCTATTCATCAAGTAGACCTTCGGGCCCTGATCATCTTTTGCCAAAGAAGCACTCTTGCATCTTTTATACTCTCCGAGATAGACACCGACGAAATTTGTATGGCCGCCATCTTGAATCCGCCATTTTGGAATTTTTTTTCAACTCTCTGCGAATTGGATGAAGTTCCGAGTGACTTTTGTTCGAGCACACCCCACCTATCTTCAATACCCTGGCCGTGCTCCTCACCCGTCTCCGAAATCCTCAATCATCAGCTCTCTCCATATTTTTCCTCCGAATGAATTTTTGTCCTCTATACGAAAGCATCGGTGAAAAAAAAATTTTTCATACAAAATTTTACAGGAGAGGTGATCAATGAGTGAGTGAATCAGTGAATCAGTGAATCAGTCAGTGAATCAGCCCCAGCAGCTATATATATTAAAACTAGCGTTTGCTCGGTGCGCGAGCTGCTAAAGCAGCTCGCGGGAAGTGTTATTGCTAAAAGTAAGGCGCGTGGGTGCGCGGCCCGCTGAAGCGGACCGCGATTGTTCGGCTTTATTTATTTCGCTCGGTGCGCGAGCTGCTAAAGCAGCTCGCGGGAAGTGTTTTACTAAAAGTAAGGCGCGTGGGTGCGCGGCCCGCTAAAGCGGACCGCGATTGTTCGGCTTTATTTATTTCGCTCGGTGCGCGAGCTGCTAAAGCAGCTCGCGGGAAGTGTTGTTGCCACAATAGGGCGCGTGGGTGCGCGGCCCGCTAAAGCGGACCGCGATTTATTTACTCATCAAGTAGACCTTCGGATTCTGGTCATCTTTTGCCAAAAAATTTGTTCGAGCACACCCCACCTATCTGCAATAACCTGGCCGTGCTCCTCATTAACAAAAGAAAAAGAAAAAAAAAAGAAAAAAAAAAGAAAAAAAAGAAAAAAAGCAAATGTAAAATGAAAAAAAAAAAAGAAAAAAAGCCCTATGAACCTATCAAAATCAATGTCTTGCATAGTTCCCAACTTCTAGTCCCTTCAATATTCCCCATACATTTAGTATGGAAAAAAAAAATCCGCCATCTTGAATTTTTTTCCTACTCACCAGGTAGACCTCCGGGTTTTGATCATCTTTTGTCGAGAAACCGCTCCTCCATCTTTTATAGTCTCCGAGGGAGAGACGGACAAAATTTGCCGCCATTTTTTTTCCGCCATTTTCGAATTTTTTTTCAACTCACTGGCAACTGCTCGAGGTTTCGAATGACATTTGGTCGAGCACCCTCCACCTATCTTCTATACCCTGGCCGTGCCCCTCGTCCGTCTCCGAACTCCTCACTCATCAGCTCTCTCCACCTTTCTCCGAGTCACAATCTTTGAGCTCTATACGACACCATGGGTGAAAAAAATTTTTTTCATACAAAATTTTACAGGGAGGGGTCTGAAATTTGAGACGTCACAGCTCGGCCGCCATCTTGTTTTTTTAATTTTTTTCACTTTTTCTGTTAATCGTTTACTAATTTCTACAATAATCCAAAATTTCAAAGAAATCGGTTGGAAAATAAAAGAGTTGCAAGAATCACGTCGGCCGCCATCTTGTTTTTCCGAAATGTCATAATTTTTCCCCACTCGAATCCCCCACTCGGACATATCTCCCCTACATCATTGTATCGTTTTTTGTCTCTTTCTAGGAGAACAATTATGTCAATCAGTGAGTCAGTGAGTCAGTGGTAATCGAGCTATATATATTATAACTAGCGTTTGCTCGGTGCGCGAGCTGCTAAAGCAGCTCGCGGGAAGTGTTATTACTTCAAGTAGGGCGCGTGGGTGCGCGGCCCGCTAAAGCGGACCGCGATTTTTTTACTCATCAAGTAGACCTTCGGATTCTGGTCATCTTTTGCCAAAAAATTTGTTCGAGCACACCCCACCTATCTGCAATAACCTGGCCTCGCTCCTCATTCACAAAAGAAAAAGAAAAAAAAAGAAAAAAAATGAAAAAAAAAAATGAAAAAAAAAACAAATGTAAAATGAAAAAAAAGAAAAAGAAAAAAAGCCCTATGAACCTATCAAAATCAATGTCTTGCATAGTTCCCAACTTCTAGTCCCTTCAATATTCCCCATACATTTAGTATGGAAAAAAAAAATCCGCCATCTTGAATTTTTTTCCTACTCACCAGGTAGACCTCCGTGTTTTGATCATCTTTTGTCGAGAAACCGCTCCTCCATCTTTTATAGTCTCCGAGAGAGAGACGGACAAAATTTGCCGCCATTTTTGTTCCGCCATTTTGGAATTTTTTTTCAACTCACTGGCAACTGCTCGAGGTTTCGAATGACATTTGGTCGAGCACCCTCCACCTATCTTCTATACCCTGGCCGTGCCCCTCGCCCGTCTCCGAACTCCTCACTCATCAGCTCTCTCCACCTTTCTCCGAGTCACATTCTTTGAGCTCTATACGACACCATGGGTGAAAAAAATTTTTTTCATACAAAATTTTACAGGAGAGGGGTCGGAAATTTGAGACGTCACAGCTCGGCCGCCATCTTTTTTTTGTAATTTTTTTCACTTTTTCTGTTAATCGTTTACTAATTTCTACAATAATCCAAAATTTCAAAGAAATCGGTCGGAAAACAAAAGAGTTGCAAGATTCACGTCGGCCGCCATCTTGTTTTTCCGAAATGTCATAATTTTCCCCAACTCGAATCCCCCCCCCAAACACATCTCCCGAACATCATTATATCGATTTCCGTCTCCTTCTAGGAGAACAACCCTGTCAATCAGTGAGTGAGTGAGTGAGTGAGTGAGTATGTCAGTCAGTGGTAATCGAGCTATATATATTATAACTAGCGTTTGCTCGGTGCGCGAGCTGCTAAAGCAGCTCGCGGGAAGTGTTATTACTACAAGTAGGGCGCGTGGGTGCGCGGCCCGCTAAAGCGGACCGCGATTATTTTACTCATCAAGTAGACCTTCGGATTCTGGTCATCTTTTGCCAAAAAATTTTTTTCGAGCACACCCCACCTATCTGCAATAACCTGGCCGTGCTCCTCATTCACAAAAGAAACAGAAAAAAAAAAGAAAAAAAAAAAGAAAAAAAAAGAAAAAAAAACAAATGTAAAATGAAAAAAAAGAAAAAGAAAAAAGCCCTATGAACCTATCAAAATCAATGTCTTGCATAGTTCTCAACTTCTAGTCCCTTCATTATTCCCCATACATTTTGTATGGGGGGAAAAAAAAAAAAACCATCTTGAATTTTTTTCCTACTCACCAGGTAGACCTCCGGGTTGTGATCATCTTTTGTCGAGAAACCGCTCCTCCATCTTTTATAGTCTCCGAGAGAGAGACGGACAAAATTTGCCGCCATTTTTTTTCCGCCATTTTGGAATTTTTTTTCAACTCACTGGCAACTGCTCGAGGTTTCGAATGACATTTGGTCGAGCACCCTCCACCTATCTTCTATACCCTGGCCGTGCCCCTCGCTCGTCTCCGAACTCCTCACTCATCAGCTCTCTCCACCTTTCTCCTGGTCACATTCTTTGAGCTCTATACGACACCATGGGTGAAAAAAATTTTTTTCATACAAAATTTTACAGGAGAGGGGTCGGAAATTTGAGACGTCACAGCTCGGCCGCCATCTTGTTTTTTTAATTTTTTTCACTTTTTCTGTTAATCGTTTACTAATTTCTACAATAATCCAAAATTTCAAAGAAATCGGTCGGAAAACAAAAGAGTTGCAAGATTCACGTCGGCCGCCATCTTGTTTTTCCGAAATGTCATAATTTTTCCCCACTCGAATCCCCCACCCGGACATATCTCCCCTACATCATTCTATCGTTTTTTGTCTCTTTCTAGGAGAACAATTATGTCAATCAGTGAGTGTGTCAGTCAGTCAGTGGTAATCGAGCTATATATATTATAATAACTAGCATTTGCTCGGTGCGCGAGCTGCTAAAGCAGCTCGCGGGAAGTGTTTTACTAAAAGTAAGGCGCGTGGGTGCGCGGCCCGCTAAAGCGGACCGCGATTGTTCGGCTTTATTTATTTCGCTCGGTGCGCGAGCTGCTAAAGCAGCTCGCTGGAAGTGTTATTGCTACAAGTAGGGCGCGTGGGTGCGCGGCCCGCTAAAGCGGACCGCGATTGTTCGGCTTTATTTATTTCGCTCGGTGCGCGAGCTGCTAAAGCAGCTCGCGGGAAGTGTTATTACTACAAGTAGGGCGCGTGGGTGCGCGGCCCGCCAAAGCGGACCGCGATTTTTTTACTCATCAAGTAGACCTTCGGATTCTGGTCATCTTTTGCCAAAAAATATGTTCGAGCACACCCCACCTATCTGCAATAACCTGGCCGTGCTCCTCATTCACAAAAGAAAAAGAAAAAAAAAGAAAAAAAAAAAGAAAAAAAGCAAATGTAAAATGAAAAAAAAGAAAAAGAAAAAAAGCCCTATGAACCTATCAAAATCAATGTCTTGCATAGTTCCCAACTTCTAGTCCCTTCAATATTCCCCATACATTTTGTATGGAAAAAAAAATCCGCCATCTTGAATTTTTTTCCTACTCACCAGGTAGACCTCTGGGTTGTGATCATCTTTTGTCGAGAAACCGCTCCTCCATCTTTTATAGTCTCCGAGAGAGAGACGGACAAAATTTGCCGCCATTTTTTTTCCGCCATTTTGGAATTTTTTTTCAACTCACTGGCAACTGCTCGAGGTTTCGAATGACATTTGGTCGAGCACCCTCCACCTATCTTCTATACCCTGGCCGTGCCCCTCGCATGTCTCCGAACTCCTCACTCATCAGCTCTCTCCACCTTTCTCCGAGTCACATTCTTTGAGTTCTATACGACACCATGGGTGAAAAAAATTTTTTTCATACAAAATTTTACAGGAGAGGGGTGGAAATTTGAGACGTCACAGCTCGGCCGCCATCTTGTTTTTTTAATTTTTTTCACTTTTTCTGTTAATCGTTTACTAATTTCTACAATAATCCAAAATTTCAAAGAAATCGGTTGGAAAACAAAAGAGTTGCAAGATTCACGTCGGCCGCCATCTTGTTTTTCCGAAATGTCATAATTTTTCCCCACTCGAATCCCCCACCCAAACATATCTCCCGAACATCATTATATCGATTTCCGTCTCTTTCTAGGAGAACAATTATGTCAATCAGTGAGTCAGTGGTAATCGAGCTATATATATTATAACTAGTATTTCGCTCGGTGCGCGAGCTGCTAAAGCAGCTCGCGGGAAGTGTTATTGCTACAAGTAGGGCGCGTGGGTGCGCGGCCCGCTAAAGCGGACCGCGATTGTTCGGCTTTATTTATTTCGCTCGGTGCGCGAGCTGCTAAAGCAGCTCGCGGGAAGTGTTATTGCTACAAGTAGGGCGCGTGGGTGCGCGGCCCGCTAAAGCGGACCGCGATTTTTTTGCTCATCAAGTAGACCTTCGGATTCTGGTCATCTTTTGCCAAAAAATTTGTTCGAGCACACCCCACCTATCTGCAATAACCTGGCCGTGCTCCTCATTCACAAAAGAAAAAGAAAAAAAAAGAAAAAAAAAAGAAAAAAAAGAAAAAAAGCAAATGTAAAATGAAAAAAAAGAAAAAGAAAAAAAGCCCTATGAACCTATCAAAATCAATGTCTTGCATAGTTCCCAACTTCTAGTCCCTTCAATATTCCCCATACATTTTGTATGGGGGGAAAAAAAAATCCGCCATCTTGAATTTTTTTCCTACTCACCAGGTAGACCTCCGGGTTGTGATCATCTTTTGTCGAGAAACCGCTACTCCATCTTTTATAGTCTCCGAGAGAGAGACGGACAAAATTTGCCGCCATTTTTTTTCCGCCATTTTGGAATTTTTTTTCAACTCACTGGCAACTGCTCGAGGTTTCGAATGACATTTGGTCGAGCACCCTCCACCTATCTTCTATACCCTGGCCGTGCCCCTCGCCCGTCTCCGAACTCCTCAGTCGTCAGCTCTCTCCACCTTTCTCCGAGTCACATTCTTTGAGCTCTATACGACACCATGGGTGAAAAAAATTTTTTTCATACAAAATTTTACAGGAGAGGGGTCGGAAATTTGAGACGTCACAGCTCGGCCGCCATCTTGTTTTTTAAATTTTTTTCACGTTTTCTGTTAATCGTTTACTAATTTCTACGACAATCCAAAATTTCAAAGAAATCGGTTGGAAAACAAAAGAGTTGCAAGAATCACGTCGGCCGCCATCTTGTTTTTCCGAAATGTCATAATTTTCCCCAACTCGAATCCCCCCCCCAAACATATCTCCCCTACATCATTGTATCGTTTTCTGTCTCTTTCTAGGAGAACAATTATGTCAATGAGTCAGTGAATCAGTCAGTCAGTGGTAATCGAGCTATATATATTATAACTAGCGTTTGCTCGGTGCGCGAGCTGCTAAAGCAGCTCGCGGGAAGTGTTTTACTAAAAGTAAGGCGCTTGGGTGCGCGGCCCGCTAAAGCGGACCGCGATTGTTCGGCTTTATTTATTTCGCTCGGTGCGCGAGCTGCTAAAGCAGCTCGCGGGAAGTGTTATTGCTACAAGTAGGGCGCGTGGGTGCGCGGCCCGCTAAAGCGGACCGCGATTGTTCGGCTTTATTTATTTCGCTCGGTGCGCGAGCTGCTAAAGCAGCTCGCGGGAAGGGTTATTACTACAAGTAGGGCGCGTGGTTGCGCGGTCCGCTAAAGCGGACCGCGATTTTTTTTCTCAACAAGTAGACCTTCGGATTCTGGTCATCTTTTGCCAAAAAATTTGTTCGAGCACACCCCACCTATCTGCAATAACCTGGCCGTGCTCCTCATTCACAAAAGAAAAAGAAAAAAAAAGAAAAAAAAAAAGAAAAAAAAAGAAAAAAAGCAAATGTAAAATGAAAAAAAAGAAAAAGAAAAAAGCCCTATGAACCTATCAAAATCAATGTCTTGCATAGTTCCCAACTTCTAGTCCCTTCAATATTCCCCATACATTTTGTATGGGGGGGAAAAAAAATCCGCCATCTTGAATTTTTTTCCTACTCACCAGGTAGACCTCCGGGTTGTGATCATCTTTTGTCGAGAAACCGCTCCTCCATCTTTTATAGTCTCCGAGAGAGAGACGGACAAAATTTGCCGCCATTTTTTTTTCGCCATTTTGGAATTTTTTTTCAACTCACTGGCAACTGCTCGAGGTTTCGAATGACATTTGGTCGAGCACCCTCCACCTATCTTCTATACCCTGGCCGTGCCCCTCGCCCGTCTCCGAACTCCTCACTCATCAGCTCTCTCCACCTTTCTCCGAGTCACATTGTTTGAGCTCTATACGACACCATGGGTGAAAAAAATTTTTTTCATACAAAATTTTACAGGAGAGGGGTCGGAAATTTGAGACGTCACAGCTCGGCCGCCATCTTGTTTTTTTAATTTTTTTCACTTTTTCTGTTAATCGTTTACTAATTTCTACAATAATCCAAAATTTCAAAGAAATCGGTTGGAAAACAAAAGAGTTGCAAGAATCACGTCGGCCGCCATCTTGTTTTTCCGAAATGTCATAATTTTTCCCCACTCGAATCCCCCACCCGGACATATCTCCCCTACATCATTGTATCGTTTTTTGTCTCTTTCTAGGAGAACAACCCTGTCAATGAGTGAATCAGTCAGTGAGTGAATCAGTGGTAATCGAGCTATATATATTATAATAATACTAAAGCAGCTCGCGGGAAGTGTTATTACTACAAGTAGGGCGCGTGGGTGCGCGGCCCGCTAAAGCGGACCGCGATTGTTCGGCTTTATTTATTTCGCTCGGTGCGCGAGCTGCTAAAGCAGCTCGCGGGAAGTGTTATTACTACAAGTAGGGCGCGTGGGTGCGCGGCCCGCTAAAGCGGACCGCGATTTTTTTACTCATCAAGTAGCCCTTCGGATTCTGGTCATCTTTTGCCAAAAAATTTGTTCGAGCACACCCCACCTATCTGCAATAACCTGGCCGTGCTCCTCATTCACAAAAGAAAAAGAAAAAAAAGAAAAAAAAATGAAAAAAAACAAAAAAAAAAACAAATGTAAAATGAAAAAAAAGAAAATGAAAAAAAGCCCTATGAACCTATCAAAACCAATGTCTTGCATAGTTCCCAACTTCTAGTCCCTTCAATATTCCCCATACATTTAGTATGGAAAAAAAAAATCCGCCATCTTGAATTTTTTTCCTACTCACCAGGTAGACCTCCGGGTTTCGATCATCTTTTGTCGAGAAACCGCTCCTCCATCTTTTATAGTCTCCGAGAGAGAGACGGACAAAATTTGCCGCCATTTTTTTTCCGCCATTTTGGAATTTTTTTTCAACTCACTGGCAACTGCTCGAGGTTTCGAATGACATTTGGTCGAGCACCCTCCACCTATCTACTATACCCTGGCCGTGCCCCTCGCCCGTCTCCGAACTCCTCACTCATCATCTATCGCCACCTTTCTCCGAGTCACATTCTTCGAGCTCTATACGACACAATGGGTGAAAAAAATTTTTTTCATACAAAATTGTACAGGAGAGGGGTCGGAAATTTGAGACGTCACAGCTCGGCCGCCATCTTGTTTTTTTAATTTTTTTAATTTTTTCTGTTTTTCGTTTACTAATTTCTACAATAATCCAAAATTTCAAAGAAATCGGTTGGAAAACAAAAGAGTTGCAAGATTCACGTCGGCCGCCATCTTGTTTTTCCGAAATGTCATAATTTTCCCCAACTCGAATCCCCCACCTGGACATATCTCCCCTACATCATTATATCGATTTCCGTCTCCTTCTAGGAGAACAACCCTGTCAATGAGTGAGTGAGTGAGTGAGTGAGTGTGTCAGTCAGTGGTAATCGAGCTATATATATTATAACTAGCATTTGCTCGGTGCGCGAGCTGCTAAAGCAGCTCGCGGGAAGTGTTATTGCTACAAGTAGGGCGCGTGGGTGCGCGGCCCGCTAAAGCGGACCGCGATTGTTCGGCTTTATTTATTTCGCTCGGTGCGCGAGCTGCTAAAGCAGCTCGCGAGAAGTGTTGTTGCCACAAGTAGGGCGCGTGGGTGCGCGGCCCGCTAAAGCGGACCGCGATTTATTTACTCATCAAGTAGACCTTCGGATTCTGGTCATCTTTTGCCAAAAAATTTGTTCGAGCACACCCCACCTATCTGCAATAACCTGGCCGTGCTCCTCATTCACAAAAGAAAAAGAAAAAAAAAGAAAAAAAAAAAAGAAAAAAAGCAAATGTAAAATGAAAAAAAAGAAAAAGAAAAAAAGCCCTATGAACCTATCAAAATCAATGTCTTGCATAGTTCCCAACTTCTAGTCCCTTCAATATTCCCCATACATTTTGTATGGGGGGAAAAAAAAATCCGCCATCTTGAATTTTTTTCCTACTCACCAGGTAGACCTCCGGGCTGTGATCATCTTTTGTCGAGAAACCGCTCCTCCATCTTTTATAGTCTCCGAGAGAGAGACGGACAAAATTTGCCGCCATTTTTTTTCCGCCATTTTGGAATTTTTTTTCAACTCACTGGCAACTGCTCGAGGTTTCGAATGACATTTGGTCGAGCACCCTCCACCTATCTTCTATACCCTGGCCGTGCCCCTCGCCCGTCTCCGAACTCCTCACTCATCAGCTCTCTCCACCTCTCTCCGAGTCACATTCTTTGAGCTCTATACGATACCATGGGTGAAAAAAAATTTTTTCATACAAAATTTTACAGGAGAGGGGTCGGAAATTTGAGACGTCACAGCTTGGCCGCCATCTTGTTTTTTTAATTTTTTTCACTTTTTCTGTTAATCGTTTACTAATTTCTACAATAATCCAAAATTTCAAAGAAATCGGTCGGAAAACAAAAGAGTTGCAAGATTCACGTCAGCCGCCATCTTGTTTTTCCGAAATGTCATAATTTTCCCCAACTGGAATCCCCCCCCCAAACACATCTCCCGAACATCATTATACCGATTTCCGTCTCCTTCTAGGAGAACAACCCTGTCAATCAGTGAGTGAGTGAATCAGTGAGTGAATCAGTGGTAATCGAGCTATATATATTATAATAATAATAACTAGTATTTCGCTCGGTGCGCGAGCTGCTAAAGCAGCTCGCGGGAAGTGTTATTGCTCCAAGTAGGGCGCGTGGGTGCGCGGCCCGCTAAAGCGGACCGCGATTGTTCGGCTTTATTTATTTCGCTCGGTGCGCGAGCTGCTAAAGCAGCTCGCGGGAAGTGTTATTACTACAAGTAGGGCGCGTGGGTGCGCGGCCCGCTAAAGCGGACCGCGATTTTTTTACTCATCAAGTAGCCCTTCGGATTCTGGTCATCTTTTGCCAAAAAATTTGTTCGAGCACACCCCACCTATCTGCAATAACCTGGCCGTGCTCCTCATTCACAAAAGAAAAAGAAAAAAAAAATGAAAAAAAAGAAAAAAAAAAAAAAAATGAAAAATGAAAAAAAAGAAAAAGAAAAAAAGCCCTATGAACCTATCAAAATCAATGTCTTGCATAGTTCCCAACTTCTAGTCCCTTCAATATTCCCCATACATTTTGTATGGGGGGAAAAAAAAATCCGCCATCTTGAATTTTTTTCCTACTCACCAGGTAGACCTCCGGGTTGTGATCATCTTTTGTCGAGAAACCGCTCCTCCATCTTTTATAGTCTCCGAGAGAGAGACGGACAAAATTTGCCGCCATTTTTTTTCCGCCATTTTGGAATTTTTTTTCAACTCACTGGCAACTGCTCGAGGTTTCGAATGACATTTGGTCGAGCACCCTCCACCTATCTTCTATACCCTGGCCGTGCCCCTCGCCCGTCTCCGAACTCCTCACTCATCAGCTCTCTCCACCTTTCTCCGAGTCACATTCTTTGAGCTCTATACGACACCATGGGTGAAAAAAATTTTTTTCATACAAAATTTTACAGGAGAGGGGTGGAAATTTGAGACGTCACAGCTCGGCCGCCATCTTGTTTTTTTAATTTTTTTCACTTTTTCTGTTAATCGTTTACTAATTTCTACAATAATCCAAAATTTCAAAGAAATCGGTTGGAAAACAAAAGAGTTGCAAGATTCACGTCGGCCGCCATCTTGTTTTTCCGAAATGTCATAATTTTTCCCCACTCGAATCCCCCACCCGGACATATCTCCCCTACATCATTCTATCGTTTTTTGTCTCTTTCTAGGAGAACAATTATGTCAATCAGTGAGTGTGTCAGTCAGTCAGTGGTAATCGAGCTATATATATTATAATAACTAGTATTTCGCTCGGTGCGCGAGCTGCTAAAGCAGCTCGCGGGAAGTGTTATTACTACAAGTAGGGCGCGTGGGTGCGCGGCCCGCTAAAGCGGACCGCGATTGTTCGGCTTTATTTATTTCGCTCGGTGCGCGAGCTGCTAAAGCAGCTCGCGGGAAGTGTTGTTGCCACAAGTAGGGCGCGTGGGTGCGCGGCCCGCTAAAGCGGACCGCGATTGATTTACTCATCAAGTAGCCCTTCGGATTCTGGTCATCTTTTGCCAAAAAATTTGTTCGAGCACACCCCACCTATCTGCAATAACCTGGCCGTGCTCCTCATTCACAAAAGAAAAAGAAAAAAAAGAAAAAAAAATGAAAAAAAAGAAAAAAAAACAAATGTAAAATGAAAAAAGAAAAAGAAAAAAAGCCCTATGAACCTATCAAAATCAATGTCTTGCATAGTTCCCAACTTCTAGTCCCTTCAATATTCCCCATACATTTTGTATGGGGGGGAAAAAAAATCCGCCATTTTGAATTTTTTTCCTACTCACCAGGTAGACCTCCAGGTTGTGATCATCTTTTGTCGAGAAACCGCTCCTCCATCTTTTATAGTCTCCGAGAGAGAGACGGACAAAATTTGCCGCCATTTTTTTTCCGCCATTTTGGAATTTTTTTTCAACTCACTGGCAACTGCTCGAGGTTTCGAATGACATTTGGTCGAGCACCCTCCACCTATCTTCTATACCCTGGCCGTGCCCCTCGCCCGTCTCCGAACTCCTCACTCATCAGCTCTCTCCACCTTTCTGCGAAACACATTCTTTGAGCTATATACGACACCATGGGTGAAAAAATTTTTTTTCATACAAAATTTTACAGGAGAGGGGTCGGAAATTTGAGACGTCACAGCTCGGCCGCCATCTTGTTTTTTTAATTTTTTTCACTTTTTCTGTTAATCGTTTACTAATTTCTACAATAATCCAAAATTTCAAAGAAATCGGTTGGAAAACAAAAGAGTTGCAAGATTCACGTCGGCCGCCATCTTGTTTTTCCGAAATGTTATAATTTTCCCCAACTCGAATCCCCCACCCGGACATATCTCCCCTACATCATTATATCGATTTCCATCTCCTTCTAGGAGAACAATCAGTGAGTGAGTGAGTGAGTGTGTCAGTCAGTGGTAATCGAGCTATATATATTATAATAACTAGCATTTGCTCGGTGCGCGAGCTGCTAAAGCAGCTCGCGGGAAGTGTTTTACTAAAAGTAAGGCGCGTGGGTGCGCGGCCCGCTAAAGCGGACCGCGATTGTTCGGCTTTATTTATTTCGCTCGGTGCGCGAGCTGCTAAAGCAGCTCGCTGGAAGTGTTATTGCTACAAGTAGGGCGCGTGGGTGCGCGGCCCGCAAGCGGACCGCGGTTTTTCTATCGTCAAGTGGACTTTCAGGTCCTGATCTTTTTCTAGCAAATTACCACTCTTCCATCTTTTATACTCTCCGAGATAGATGCCGATGAAATTGGTATGGCCGCCATCTTGAATCCGCCATTTTGAAATTTTTTTCAGCTCACTGCCAATTGGGATGATGTTTCGAGTATTTTTTGTTTGAGCAGCCCCCACCTATCTTAAATACCCTGGCCATGCTCCTCACCCATCTTCCAAATCCTTGATCAGCATTACTTTCCATATTTTTTCTCCGAATCATTTGTCAGGATGAGAATTCTTCCATAAAAACAAATTTTGAAAAGGAACCGTATCAAAGTCTTGCATAGTTCCCAACTTCTAGTCTTCAATATTCGCCATAATATATTTTGTATGAAGAAAAAAAAAATCCGCCATCTTGGTTTTTTTTCTATTCATCAAATAGACCTTTGTGTCCTGATCATCTTTTGCCAAGAAACCACTCTTCCATCTTTTATACTCCCCGAGATAGACACCGACGAAATTTGTATGGCGGCCATCTTTTTTCCGCCATTTTGAATTTATTTTCAGCTCACTGCGAATTGGATGAAGTTTAGAGTGACATTTGTTCGAGCACACCCCACCTATCTTCGATACCCTGGCTGTGCTCCTCACTTGTCTCTGAAATCCTCACTCATCAGCTCTCTCCATATTTTTCCTCTCAATGAATTTTTGTCTTCTATACGAAACCATCGGTGAAAAAAAAATTTTTCATACAAAATTTTACAGGAGAGGTGATCAATGAGTGAGTCAGTGAATCAGCACGAGCAGCTATATATATATTAACTAGTATTTCGCTCGGTGCGCGAGCTGCTAAAGCAGCTCGCGGGAAGTGTTATTACTACAAGTAGGGCGCGTGGGTGCGCGGCCCGCTAAAGCGGACCGCGATTGTTCGGCTTTATTTATTTCGCTCGGTGCGCGAGCTGCTAAAGCAGCTCGCGGGAAGTGTTGTTGCCACAAGTAGGGCGCGTGGGTGCGCGGCCCGCTAAAGCGGACCGCGATTGATTTACTCATCAAGTAGCCCTTCGGATTCTGGTCATCTTTTGCCAAAAAATTTGTTCGAGCACACCCCACCTATCTGCAATAACCTGGCCGTGCTCCTCATTCACAAAAGAAAAAGAAAAAAAAGAAAAAAAAATGAAAAAAAAGAAAAAAAAAACAAATGTAAAATGAAAAAAGAAAAAGAAAAAAAGCCCTATGAACCTATCAAAATCAATGTCTTGCATAGTTCCCAACTTCTAGTCCCTTCAATATTCCCCATACATTTTGTATGGGGGGGAAAAAAAATCCGCCATTTTGAATTTTTTTCCTACTCACCAGGTAGACCTCCAGGTTGTGATCATCTTTTGTCGAGAAACCGCTCCTCCATCTTTTATAGTCTCCGAGAGAGAGACGGACAAAATTTGCCGCCATTTTTTTTCCGCCATTTTGGAATTTTTTTTCAACTCACTGGCAACTGCTCGAGGTTTCGAATGACATTTGGTCGAGCACCCTCCACCTATCTTCTATACCCTGGCCGTGCCCCTCGCCCGTCTCCGAACTCCTCACTCATCAGCTCTCTCCACCTTTCTGCGAAACACATTCTTTGAGCTATATACGACAACATGGGTGAAAAAATTTTTTTTCATACAAAATTTTACAGGAGAGGGGTCGGAAATTTGAGACGTCACAGCTCGGCCGCCATCTTGTTTTTTTAATTTTTTTCACTTTTTCTGTTAATCGTTTACTAATTTCTACAATAATCCAAAATTTCAAAGAAATCGGTTGGAAAACAAAAGAGTTGCAAGATTCACGTCGGCCGCCATCTTGTTTTTCCGAAATGTCATAATTTTCCCCAACTCGAATCCCCCACCCGGACATATCTCCCCTACATCATTATATCGATTTCCATCTCCTTCTAGGAGAACAACCCTGTCAATCAGTGAGTGAGTCAGTGAGTGTGTCAGTGGTAATCGAGCTATATATATTATAACTAGCATTTGCTCGGTGCGCGAGCTGCTAAAGCAGCTCGCGGGAAGTGTTTTACTAAAAGTAAGGCGCGTGGGTGCGCGGCCCGCTAAAGCGGACCGCGATTGTTCGGCTTTATTTATTTCGCTCGGTGCGCGAGCTGCTAAAGCAGCTCGCGGGAAGTGTTATTACTACAAGTAGGGCGTGTGGGTGCGCGGCCCGCTAAAGCGGACCGCGATTTTTTTTCTCATCAAGTAGACCTTCGGATTCTGGTCATCTTTTGCCAAAAAATTTGTTCGAGCACACCCCACCTATCTGCAATAACCTGACCGTGCTCCTCATTCACAAAAGAAAAAGAAAAAAAAAAGAAAAAAAGAAAAGAAAAAAGAAGAAAAAAAGAAAATGAAAAATGAAAAAAAAGAAAAATAATAAAAAAAAGAAAAAAAGAAAGAAAAAATGAAAAAAGAAAAAGAAAAAAAGCAAATAAATGAAAAATGAAAAAAAAGAAAAAAAAAAGAAAAAAAAAGAAAATGAAAAAAAAAAGGAAAAAAGAAAAGAAAAAAGAAAAAATAAAGAAAAAGAAAAATAAAAAAAAGGCAAAGAAAAAGAAAAAACGAAAAACGAAAAAGAAAAGAAAAAGCAAGAGAAAAAGAAAAAAGAAGAGAAAAAAAGAAAAATGAAGAAAAAGAAAAAAAAAGAAAAAAGAAACAAAAAGAAAAATCAATATTCGCCATATATTTCGCACGGAAAAAAAATCCGCCATCTTGTTTTTTTTCCTGATCATCAAGTAGACCTTTGGGTCTTGATCATCTGTTGCCAAGAAACTACTCTACCATCTTTTATACTCTCCGAGATAGACACCAGAGAAAGGTTCTATGGCCGCCATCTTGAATCCGCCATTTTGGAGTTTTTTTTTCAACTCCCTGCTAATTGGATGTGGTTTGGAGTAATTTTTGTTGGAGCACACCCCACCTAGTTGGTCGCGTGGATAGTTGGCAAAAAAACCACTCTTTCACCTTTTTTAACCCATTTCCAAAAAGGAGGAGGTTCTCAATTCGGCCAGTATATTTTTCTTTTTTAATTCTCCGAGATCTAAGACACCTATAAACCTATCAAAATCAATGTCTTGCATAGTTCCCAACTTCTAGTCCCTTCAATATTCCCCATACATTTTGTATGGGGAAAAATAAAATCCGCCATCTTGAATTTTTTTCCTACTCACCAGGTAGACCTCCGGGTTTTGATCATCTTTTGTCGAGAAACCGCTCCTCCATCTTTTATAGTCTCCGAGAGAGAGACGGACAAAATTTGCCGCCATTTTTTTTCCGCCATTTTGGAATTTTTTTTCAACTCACTGGCAACTGCTCGAGGTTTTGAATGACATTTGGTCGAGCACCCTCCACCTATCTTCTATACCCTGGCCGTGCCCCTCGCCCGTCTCCGAACTCCTCACTCATCAGCTCTCTCCACCTTTCTCCTAGTCACATTCTTTGAGCTCTATACGACACCATGGGTGAAAAAAATTTTTTTCATACAAAATTTTACAGGAGAGGGGTGGAAATTTGAGACGTCACAGCTCGGCCGCCATCTTGTTTTTTTAATTTTTTTCACTTTTTCTGTTAATCGTTTACAAATTTCTACAATAATCCAAAATTTCAAAGAAATCGGTTGGAAAACAAAAGAGTTGCAAGATTCACGTCGGCCGCCATCTTGTTTTTCCGAAATGTCATAATTTTTCCCCACTCGAATCCCCCACCCGAACATATCTCCCGTACATCATTTTATCGTTTTTTGTCTCTTTCTAGGAGAACAATTATGTCAATGAGTCAGTGAATCAGTCAGTGAGTGGTAATCGAGCTATATATATTATAAATAACTAGCATTTGCTCGGTGCGCGAGCTGCTAAAGCAGCTCGCGGGAAGTGTTTTACTAAAAGTAAGGCGCGTGGGTGCGCGGCCCGCTAAAGCGGACCGCGATTGTTCGGCTTTATTTATTTCGCTCGGTGCGCGAGCTGCTAAAGCAGCTCGCTGGAAGTGTTATTGCTACAAGTAGGGCGCGTGGGTGCGCGGCCCGCTAAAGCGGACCGCGATTGTTCGGCTTTATTTATTTCGCTCGGTGCGCGAGCTGCTAAAGCAGCTCGCGGGAAGTGTTATTACTACAAGTAGGGCGCGTGGGTGCGCGGCCCGCCAAAGCGGACCGCGATTTTTTTACTCATCAAGTAGACCTTCGGATTCTGGTCATCTTTTGCCAAAAAATTTGTTCGAGCACACCCCACCTATCTGCAATAACCTGGCCGTGCTCCTCATTCACAAAAGAAAAAGAAAAAAAAAGAAAAAAAAAAAGAAAAAAAGCAAATGTAAAATGAAAAAAAAGAAAAAGAAAAAAAGCCCTATGAACCTATCAAAATCAATGTCTTGCATAGTTCCCAACTTCTAGTCCCTTCAATATTCCCCATACATTTTGTATGGAAAAAAAAAATCCGCCATCTTGAATTTTTTTCCTACTCACCAGGTAGACCTCTGGGTTGTGATCATCTTTTGTCGAGAAACCGCTCCTCCATCTTTTATAGTCTCCGAGAGAGAGACGGACAAAATTTGCCGCCATTTTTTTTCCGCCATTTTGGAATTTTTTTTCAACTCACTGGCAACTGCTCGAGGTTTCGAATGACATTTGGTCGAGCACCCTCCACCTATCTTCTATACCCTGGCCGTGCCCCTCGCATGTCTCCGAACTCCTCACTCATCAGCTCTCTCCACCTTTCTCCGAGTCACATTCTTTGAGTTCTATACGACACCATGGGTGAAAAAAATTTTTTTCATACAAAATTTTACAGGAGAGGGGTGGAAATTTGAGACGTCACAGCTCGGCCGCCATCTTGTTTTTTTAATTTTTTTCACTTTTTCTGTTAATCGTTTACTAATTTCTACAATAATCCAAAATTTCAAAGAAATCGGTTGGAAAACAAAAGAGTTGCAAGATTCACGTCGGCCGCCATCTTGTTTTTCCGAAATGTCATAATTTTCCCCAACTCGAATCCCCCCCCAAACACATTTCCCGAACATCATTATATAGATTTCCGTCTCCTTCTAGGAGAACAATCGTGTCAATGAGTCAGTCAGTGAGTCAGTGGTAATCGAGCTATATATATTATAACTAGCGTTTGCTCGGTGCGCGAGCTGCTAAAGCAGCTCGCGTGAAGTGTTATTACTAAAAGTAAGGCGCGTGGGTGCGCGGCCCGCTAAAGCGGACCGCGATTTTTTTGCTCATCTAGTAGACCTTCGGTTTCTGGTCATCTTTTGCCAAAAAATTTGTTCGAGCACACCCCACCTATCTGCAATAACCTGGCCGTGCTCCTCATTCACAAAAGAAAAAGAAAAAAAAAGAAAAGAAAAAAGAAGAAAGAATAAAAGAAAATGAAAAAAAAGAAATGTAATAAAAAAAAGGAAAAAGAAAGAAAAAAAGAAAAAAAAGAAAAAAGAAAGAAAAAGAAAAAAAGCAAATAAATGAAAAATAAAAAAAAATAAAAAAAAGGAAAAAAGAAAAAAAAAGAAAATGAAAAATGAAAAAAAATAAAAAAAAGGAAAAAAGAAAAGAAAAAAAAAGAAAATGAAAAATGAAAAAAAGAAAAAGACAAATGGAAAAACGAAAAAGAAAAGAAAAAAGTAAAAGCAAAAGAAAAAGAAAAAGAGAAAAGAGAAAAAAAAGAAAAAAAAGAACAATGAACAAAAAGAAAAAAAAAGAAGAAAGAAACAAAAAGAAGAAAAAAAAGAAAAATCAATATTCGCCATATATTTCGCATGGGAAAAAAATCCGCCATCTTGTTTTTTTTCATTATCATCAAGTAGACCTTTGGGTCTTGATCATCTGTTGCCAAGAAACTACTCTTCCATCTTTTATACTCTCCGAGATAGACACCAGAGAAAGTTTCTATGGCCGCCATCTTGAATCCGCCATTTTGGAGTTTTTTTTTCAACTCCCTGCTAATTGGATGTGGTTTCGAGTAATTTTTGTTGGAGCACACCCTACCTAGTTGGTCGCGTGGATAGTTGGCAAAAAACCACTCTTTCACCTTTTTTAACCCATTTCCAAAAAGGAGGAGGTTCTCAATTCGGCCAGTATATTTTTCTTTTTTAATTCTCCGAGATCTAAGACACCTATGAACCTATCAAAATCAATGTCTTGCATAGTTCCCAACTTCTAGTCCCTTCAATATTCCCCATACATTTTGTATGGAAAAAAAAAAATTCCGCCATCTTGAATTTTTTTCCTGCTCACCAGGTAGACCTCCGGGTTTTGATCATCTTTTGTCGAGAAACTGCTCCTCCATCTTTTATAGTCTCCGAGAGAGAGACGGACAAAATTTGCCGCCATTTTTTTTCCGCCATTTTGGAATTTTTTTTCAACTCACTGGCAACTGCTCGAGGTTTCGAATGACATTTGGTCGAGCACCCTCCACCTATCTTCTATACCCTGGCCGTGCCCCTCGCCCGTCTCCGAACTCCTCACTCATCAGCTCTCCCCACCTTTCTCCGAGTCACATTCTTTGAGCTCTATACGACAACATGGGTGAAAAAAATTTTTTTCATACAAAATTTTACAGGAGAGGGTCGGAAATTTGAGACGTCAAAGCTCGGCCGCCATCTTGTTTTTTCAATTTTTTTCACTTTTTCTGTTAATCGTTTACTAATTTTTACAATAATCCAAAATTTCAAAGAAATCGGTTGGAAAACAAAAGAGTTGCAAGAATCACTTCGGCCGCCATCTTGTTTTTCCGAAATGTCATAATTTTTCCCCACTCGAATCCCCCACCCGGACATATCTCCCCTACATCATTGTATTGTTTTTTGTCTCTTTCTAGGAGAACAATTATGTCAATCAGTGAGTGAGTCAGTGGTAATCGAGCTATATATATTATAACTAGCGTTTGCTCGGTGCGCGAGCTGCTAAAGCAGCTCGCGGGAAGTGTTTTACTAAAAGTAAGGCGCGTGGGTGCGCGGCCCGCTAAAGCGGACCGCGATTGTTCGGCTTTATTTATTTCGCTCGGTGCGCGAGCTGCTAAAGCAGCTCGCGGGAAGTGTTATTACTACAAGTAGGGCGCGTGGGTGCGCGGCCCGCTAAAGCGGACCGCGATTGTTTTACTCATCAAGTAGACCTTCGGATTCTGGTCATCTTTTGCCAAAAAATTTGTTCGAGTACACCCCACCTATCTGCAATAACCTGGCCGTGCTCCTCATTCACAAAAGAAAAAGAAAAAAAAGAAAAAAAAAAAAGAAAAAAAGCAAATGTAAAATGAAAAAAAAGAAAAAGAAAAAAAGCCCTATGAACCTATCAAAATCAATGTCTTGCATAGTTCCCAACTTCTAGTCCCTTCAATATTCCCCATACATTTCGTATGGGAAAAAAAAGTTCCGCCATCTTGAATTTTTTTCCTACTCACCAGGTAGACCTCCGGGTTGTGATCATCTTTTGTAGAGAAACCGCTCCTCCATCTTTTATAGTCTCCGAGAGAGAGACGGACAAAATTTGCCGCCATTTTTTTTCCGCCATTTTGGAATTTTTTTTCAACTCACTGGCAACTGCTCGAGGTTTCGAATGACATTTGGTCGAGCACCCTCCACCTATCTTCTATAACCTGGCCGTGCCCCTCGCCCGTCTCCGAACTCCTCACTCTTCAGCTCTCTCCACCTTTCTCCGAGTAACATTCTTTGAGCTCTATACGACACCATGGGTGAAAAAAATTTTTTTCATACAAAATTTTACAGGGCAGGGGTCGGAAATTTGAGACGTCACAGCTCGGCCGCCATCTTGTTTTTTTAATTTTTTTCACTTTTTCTGTTAATCGTTTACTAATTTCTACAATAATCCAAAATTTCAAAGAAATCGGTTGGAAAACAAAAGAGTTGCAAGATTCACGTCGGCCGCCATCTTGTTTTTCCGAAATGTCATAATTTTCCCCAACTCGAATCCCCCCCCAAACACATCTCCCGAACATCATTATATCGATTTCCGTCTCCTTCTAGGAGAACAACCCTGTCAATCAGTCAGTGAGTGAGTGAATCAGTCAGTGGTAATCGAGCTATATATATTATAACTAGTATTTCGCTCGGTGCGCGAGCTGCTAAAGCAGCTCGCGGGAAGTGTTATTACTAAAAGAAGGGCGCGTGGGTGCGCGGCCCGCTAAAGCGGACCGCGATTGTTCGGCTTTATTTATTTCGCTCGGTGCGCGAGCTGCTAAAGCAGCTCGCGGGAAGTGTTATTACTACAAGTAGGGCGCGTGGGTGCGCGGCCCGCTAAAGCGGACCGCGATTTTTTTACTCATCAAGTAGACCTTCGGATTCTGGTCATCTTTTGCCAAAAAATTTGTTCGAGCACACCCCACCTATCTGCAATAACCTGGCCGTGCTCCTCATTTACAAATGAAAAAGAAAAAAAAGAAAAAAAAAAAGAAAAAAAGCAAATGTAAAATGAAAAAAAAAGAAAAAGAAAAAAGCCCTATGAACCTATCAAACTCATTGTCTTGCATAGTTCCCAACTTCTAGTCCCTTCAATATTCCCCATACATTTTGTATGAAAAAAAAAATCCGCCATCTTGAATTTTTTTCCTACTCACCAGGTAGACCTCCGGGTTTTGATCATCTTTTGTCGAGAAACCGCTCCTCCATCTTTTATAGTCTCCGAGAGAGAGACGGACAAAATTTGCCGCCATTTTTTTTCCGCCATTTTGGAATTTTTTTTCAACTCACGGGCAACTGCTCGAGGCTTCGAATGACATTTGGTCGAGCACCCTCCACCTATCTTGTATACCCTGGCCGTGCCCCTCGCCCGTCTCCGAACTCCTCACTCATCAGCTCTCGCCACCTTTCTCCGAGTCAAATTCTTTGAGCTCTATACGACACCATGGGTGAAAAAAATTTTTTTCATTCAAAATTTTACAGGAGAGGGGTCGCAAATTTGAGACGTCACAGCTCGGCCGCCATCTTGTTTTTTTAATTTTTTTCACTTTTTCTGTTAATCGTTTACTAATTTCTACAATAATCCAAAATTTCAAAGAAATCGGTCGGAAAACAAAAGAGTTGCAAGATTCACGTCGGCCGCCATCTTGTTTTTCCGAAATCTCATAATTTTCCCCAACTTGAATCCCCCCCCCAAGCACATCTCCCGAACATCATTATATCGATTTCCGTCTCCTTCTAGGAGAACAACCCTGTCAATCAGTGAGTGAGTGAGTGAATCAGTGAGTGGTAATCGAGCTATATATATTATAATAACTAGCATTTGCTCGGTGCGCGAGCTGCTAAAGCAGCTCGCGGGAAGTGTTTTACTAAAAGTAAGGCGCGTGGGTGCGCGGCCCGCTAAAGCGGACCGCGATTGTTCGGCTTTATTTATTTCGCTCGGTGCGCGAGCTGCTAAAGCAGCTCGCGGGAAGTGTTATTACTACAAGTAGGGCGCGTGGGTGCGCGGCCCGCTAAAGCGGACCGCGATTGTTCGCCTTTATTTATTTCGCTCGGTGCGCGAGCTGCTAAAGCAGCTCGCGGGAAGTGTTATTACTATAAGTAGGGCGCGTGGGTGCGCGGCCCGCTAAAGCGGACCGCGATTTTTTTACTCATCAAGTAGCCCTTCGGATTCTGGTCATCTTTTGCCAAAAAATTTGTTCGAGCACACCCCACCTATCTGCAATAACCTGGCCGTGCTCCTCATTCACAAAAGAAAAAGAAAAAAAAAGGAAAAAAAAACAAATGTAAAATGAAAAAAAAGAAAAAGAAAAAAAGCCCTATGAACCTATCAAAATCAATGTCTTGCATAGTTCCCAACTTCTAGTCCCTTCAATATTCCCCATACATTTTGTATGGGGGGGAAAAAAAATCCGCCATCTTGAATTTTTTTCCTACTCACCAGGTAGACCTCCGGGTTGTGATCATCTTTTGTCGAGAAACCGCTCCTCCATCTTTTATAGTCTCCGAGAGAGAGACGGACAAAATTTGCCGCCATTTTTTTTCCGCCATTTTGGAATTTTTTTTCAACTCACTGGCAACTGCTCGAGGTTTCGAATGACATTTGGTCGAGCACCCTCCACCTATCTTCTATACCCTGGCCGTGCCCCTCGCCCGTCTCCGAACTCCTCACTCATCAGCTCTCTCCACCTTTCTCCGAGTCACATTCTTTGAGCTCTATACGACACCATGGGTGAAAAAAATTTTTTTCATACAAAATTTTACAGGAGAGGGGTGGAAATTTGAGACGTCACAGCTCGGCCGCCATCTTGTTTTTTTAATTTTTTTCACTTTTTCTGTTAATCGTTTACTAATTTCTACAATAATCCAAAATTTCAAAGAAATCGGTTGGAAAACAAAAGAGTTGCAAGATTCACGTCGGCCGCCATCTTGTTTTTCCGAAATGTCATAATTTTTCCCCACTCGAATCCCCCACCCGAACATATCTCCCGTACATCATTCTATCGTTTTCTGTCTCTTTCTAGGAGAACAATTATGTCAATCAGTGAGTCAGTCAGTCAGTGGTAATCGAGCTATATATATTATAACTAGCGTTTGCTCGGTGCGCGAGCTGCTAAAGCAGCTCGCGGGAAGTGTTATTGCTCCAAGTAGGGCGCGTGGGTGCGCGGCCCGCTAAAGCGGACCGCGATTGTTCGGCTTTATTTATTTCGCTCGGTGCGCGAGCTGCTAAAGCAGCTCGCGGGAAGTGTTATTACTACAAGTAGGGCGCGTGGGTGCGCGGCCCGCTAAAGCGGACCGCGATTTTTTTGCTCATCAAGTAGCCCTTCGGATTCTGGTCATCTTTTGCCAAAAAATTTGTTCGAGCACACCCCACCTATCTGCAATAACCTGGCCGTGCTCCTCATTCACAAAAGAAAAAGAAAAAAAAATGAAAAAAAAGAAAAAAAAAAATGAAAAATGAAAAAAAAGAAAAAGAAAAAAAGCCCTATGAACCTATCAAAATCAATGTCTTGCATAGTTCCCAACTTCTAGTCCCTTCAATATTCCCCATACATTTTGTATGTAAAAAAAAAAAATCCGCCATCTTGAATTTTTTTCCTACTCACCAGGTAGACCTCCGGGTTGTGATCGCCTTTTGTCGAGAAACCGCTCCTCCATCTTTTATAGTCTCCGAGAGAGAGACGGACAAAATTTGCCGCCATTTTTTTTCCGCCATTTTGGAATTTTTTTTCAACTCACTGGCAACTGCTCGAGGTTTCGAATGACATTTGGTCGAGCACCCTCCACCTATCTTCTATACTCTGGCCGTGCCCCTCGCCCGTCTCCGAACTCCTCACTCATCAGCTCTCTCCACCTTTCTCCGAGTCACATTCTTTGAGCTCTATACGACACCATGGGTGAAAAAAATTTTTTTCATACAAAATTTTACAGGAGAGGGGTGGAAATTTGAGACGTCACAGCTCGGCCGCCATCTTGTTTTTTTAATTTTTTTCACTTTTTCTGTTAATCGTTTACTAATTTCTACAATAATCCAAAATTTCAAAGAAATCGGTTGGAAAACAAAAGAGTTGCGAGATTCACGTCGGCCGCCATCTTGTTTTTCCGAAATGTCATAATTTTCCCCAACTCGAATCCCCCACCCGAACATATCTCCCGAACATCATTATATCGATTTCCGTCTCCATCTAGGAGAACAATTATGTCAATGAGTGAGTCAGTGAGTCAGTGGTAATTGAGCTATATATATTATAATAACTAGCGTTTGCTCGGTGCGCGAGCTGCTAAAGCAGCTCGCGGGAAGTGTTTTACTAAAAGTAAGGCGCGTGGGTGCGCGGCCCGCTAAAGCGGACCGCGATTGTTCGGCTGTATTTATTTCGCTCGGTGCGCGAGCTGCTAAAGCAGCTCGCGGGAAGTGTTATTGCTACAAGTAGGGCGCGTGGGTGCGCGGCCCGCTAAAGCGGACCGCGATTTTTTTACTCATCAAGTAGACCTTCGGATTCTGGTCATCTTTTGCCAAAAATTTGTTCGAGCACACCCCACCTATCTGCAATAACCTGGCCGTGCTCCTCATTCACAAAAGAAAAAGAAAAAAAAAAGAAAAAAAAATGAAAAAAAAAAAGAAAAAAAACAAATGTAAAATGAAAAAAATGAAAAGAAAAAAAGCCCTATGAACCTATCAAAATCAATGTCTTGCATAGTTCCCAACTTCTAGTCCCTTCAATATTCCCCATACATTTTGTATGGAGAAAAAAAAATCCGCCATCTTGAATTTTTTTCCTACTCACCAGGTAGACCTCCGGGTTTTGATCATCTTTTGTCGAGAAACCGCTCCTCCATCTTTTATAGTCTCCGAGAGAGAGACGGACAAAATTTGCCGCCATTTTTTTTCCGCCATTTTGGAATTTTTTTTCAACTCACTGGCAACTGCTCGAGGTTTCGAATGACATTTGGTCGAGCACCCTCCACCTATCTTCTATACCCTGGCCGTGCCCCTCGCCCGTCTCCGAACTCCTCACTCATCAGCTCTCTCCACCTTTCTCCGAGTCACATTCTTTGAGCTCTATACGACACCATGGGTGAAAAAAATTTTTTTCATACAAAATTTTACAGGAGAGGGGTGGAAATTTGAGACGTCACAGCTCGGCCGCCATCTTGTTTTTTTAATTTTTTTCACTTTTTCTGTTAATCGTTTACTAATTTCTACAATAATCCGAAATTTCAAAGAAATCGGTTGGAAAACAAAAGAGTTGCAAGATTCACGTCGGCCGCCATCTTGTTTTTCCGAAATGTCATAATTTTTCCCCACTCGAATCCCCCACCCGGACATATCTCCCGTACATCATTATATCGTTTTTTGTCTCTTTCTAGGAGAACAATTATGTCAATGAGTGAATCAGTCAGTGAGTCAGTGGTAATCGAGCTATATATATTATAACTAGTATTTCGCTCGGTGCGCGAGCTGCTAAAGCAGCTCGCGGGAAGTGTTTTACTAAAAGTAAGGCGCGTGGGTGCGCGGCCCGCTAAAGCGGACCGCGATTGTTCGGCTTTATTTATTTCGCTCGGTGCGCGAGCTGCTAAAGCAGCTCGCGGGAAGTGTTATTACTACAAGTAGGGCGCGTGGGTGCGCGGCCCGCTAAAGCGGACCGCGATTTTTTTACTCATCAAGTAGACCTTCGGATTCTGGTCATCTTTTGCCAAAAAATTTGTTCGAGCACACCCCACCTATCTGCAATAACCTGGCCGTGCTCCTCATTCACAAAAGAAAAAGAAAAATAAAAGAAAAAAAAAAAAGAAAAAAAAGAAAAAAAGCAAATGTAAAATGAAAAAAAAGAAAAAGAAAAAAAGCCCTATGAACCTATCGAAATCAATGTCTTGCATAGTTCCCAACTTCTAGTCCCTTCAATATTCCCCATACATTTTGTATGGGGGGAAAAAAAAATCCGCCATCTTGAATTTTTTTCCTACTCACCAGGTAGACCTCCGGGTTGTGATCATCTTTTGTCGAGAAACCGCTCCTCCATCTTTTATAGTCTCCGAGAGAGAGACGGACAAAATTTGCCGCCATTTTTTTCCGCCATTTTGGAATTTTTTTTCGACTCACTGGCAACTGCTCGAGGTTTCGAATGACATTTGGTCGAGCACCCTCCACCTATCTTCTATACCCTGGCCGTGCCCCTCGCCCGTCTCCGAACTCCTCACTCATCAGCTCTCTCCACCTTTCTCCGAGTCACATTCTTTGAGTTCTATACGACACCGTGGGTGAAAAAAAATTTTTTCATACAAAATTTTACAGGAGAGGGTCGGAAATTTGAGACGTCACAGCTCGGCCGCCATCTTGATTTTTAAATTTTTTTCACTTTTTCTGTTAATCGTTTACTAATTTCTACAATAATCCAAAATTTCAAAGAAATCGGTTGGAAAACAAAAGAGTTGCAAGAATCACGTCGGCCGCCATCTTGTTTTTCCGAAATGTCATAATTTTTCCCCACTCGAATCCCCCACCCGGACATATCTCCCGTACATCATTATATCGTTTTTTGTCTCTTTCTAGGAGAACAATTATGTCAATGAGTGAATCAGTCAGTGAATCAGTCAGTGGTAATCGAGCTATATATATTATAATAACTAGCGTTTGCTCGGTGCGCGAGCTGCTAAAGCAGCTCGCGGGAAGTGTTATTGCTACAAGTAGGGCGCGTGGGTGCGCGGCCCGCTAAAGCGGACCGCGATTGTTCGGCTTTATTTATTTCGCTCGGTGCGCGAGCTGCTAAAGCAGCTCGCGGGAAGTGTTATTACTACAAGTAGGGCGCGTGGGTGCGCGGCCCGCTAAAGCGGACCGCGATTTTTTTACTCATCAAGTAGCCCTTCGGATTCTGGTCATCTTTTGCCAAAAAATTTGTTCGAGCACACCCCACCTATCTGCAATAACCTGGCCGTGCTCCTCATTCACAAAAGAAAAAGAAAAAAAAAGAAAAAAAAAAAAAAGAAAAAAAGCAAATGTAAAATGAAAAAAAAGAAAAAGAAAAAAAGCCCTATGAACCTATCAAAATCAATGTCTTGCATAGTTCCCAACTTCTAGTCCCTTCAATATTCCCCATACATTTTGTATGTAAAAAAAAAAATCCGCCATCTTGAATTTTTTTCCTACTCACCAGGTAGACCTCCGGGTTGTGATCACCTTTTGTCGAGAAACCGCTCCTCCATCTTTTATAGTCTCCGAGAGAGAGACGGACAAAATTTGCCGCCATTTTTTTTCCGCCATTTTGGAATTTTTTTTCAACTCACTGGCAACTGCTCGAGGTTTCGAATGACATTTGGTCGAGCACCCTCCACCTATCTTCTATACCCTGGCCGTGCCCCTCGCCCGTCTCCGAACTCCTCACTCATCAGCTCTCTCCACCTTTCTCCGAGTCACATTCTTTGAGCTCTATACGACACCATGGGTGAAAAAAATTTTTTTCATACAAAATTTTACAGGAGAGGGGTGGAAATTTGAGACGTCACAGCTCGGCCGCCATCTTGTTTTTTTAATTTTTTTCACTTTTTCTGTTAATCGTTTACTAATTTCTACAATAATCCAAAATTTCAAAGAAATCGGTTGGAAAACAAAAGAGTTGCAAGATTCACGTCGGCCGCCATCTTGTTTTTCCGAAATGTCATAATTTTTCCCCACTCGAATCCCCCACCCGAACATATCTCCCGAACATCATTTTATCGTTTTTTGTCTCTTTCTAGGAGAACAATTGTGTCAATGAGTCAGTGAGTGAATCAGTGAGTCAGTGGTAATCGAGCTATATATATTACTAGCGTTTGCTCGGTGCGCGAGCTGCTAAAGCAGCTCGCGGGAAGTGTTGTTACTACAAGTAGGGCGCGTGGGTGCGCGGCCCGCTAAAGCGGACCGCGATTGTTCGGCTATATTTATTTCGCTCGGTGCGCGAGCTGCTAAAGCAGCTCGCGGGAAGTGTTATTACTAAAAGTAGGGCGCGTGGGTGCGCGGCCCGCTAAAGCGGACCGCGATTGTTCGGCTTCATGTATTTCGCTCGGTGCGCGAGCTGCTAAAGCAGTTCGCGGGAAGTGTTATTACTACAAGTAGGGCGCGTGGGTGCGCGGCCCGCTAAAGCGGACCGCGATTGTTCGGCTTCATGTATTTCGCTCGGTGCGCGAGCTGCTAAAGCAGCTCGCGGGAAGTGTTATTGCTACAAGTAGGGCGCGTGGGTGCGCGGCCCGCTAAAGCGGACCGCGATTGTTCGGCTTTATTTAATTCGCTCGGTGCGCGAGCTGCTAAAGCAGCTCGCGGGAAGGGTTATTACTACAAGTAAGGCGCGTGGGTGCGCGGCCCGCTAAAGCGGACCGCGATTTTTTTTACTCATCAAGTAGACCTTCGGATTCTGGTCATCTTTTGCCAAAAAATTTGTTCGAGCCCACCCCACCTATCTGCAATAACCTGGCCGTGCTCCTCATTCACAAAAGAAAAAGAAAAAAAAGAAAAAAAAAATGAAAAAAAAAAGAAAAAAAAACAAATGTAAAATGAAAAAAAGAAAAAGAAAAAAAGCCCTATGAACCTATCAAAATCAATGTCTTGCATAGTTCCCAACTTCTAGTCCCTTCAATATTCCCCATACATTTAGTATGGAAAAAAAAAATCCGCCATCTTGAATTTTTTTCCTACTCACCAGGTAGACCTCCGGGTTTTGATCATCTTTTGTCGAGAAACCGCTCCTCCATCTCTTATAGTCTCCGAGAGAGAGACGGACAAAATTTGCCGCCATTTTTTTTCCGCCATTTTGGAATTTTTTTTTAACTCACTGGCAACTGCTCGAGGTTTCGAATGACATTTGGTCGAGCACCCTCCACCTATCTTCTATACCCTGGCCGTGCCCCTCGCCCGTCTCCGAACTCCTCACTCATCAGCTCTCTCCACCTTTCTCCGAGTCACATTCTTTGAGCTCTATACGACACCATGGGTGAAAAAAATTTTTTTCATACAAAATTTTACAGGAGAGGGGTCGGAAATTTGAGACGTCACAGCTCGGCCGCCATCTTGTTTTTTTAATTTTTTTCACTTTTTCTGTTAATCGTTTACTAATTTCTACAATAATCCAAAATTTCAAAGAAATCGGTTGGAAAACAAAAGAGTTGCAAGATTCACGTCGGCCGCCATCTTGTTTTTCCGAAATGTCATAATTTTCCCCAACTCGAATCCCCCCCCCAAACACATCTCCCGAACATCATTATATCGATTTCCGTCTCCTTCTAGGAGAACAACCCTGTCAATGAGTGAGTGAGTGAGTGAGTGTGTCAGTCAGTGGTAATCGAGCTATATATATTATAACTAGTATTTCGCTCGGTGCGCGAGCTGCTAAAGCAGCTCGCGGGAAGTGTTTTACTAAAAGTAAGGCGCGTGGGTGCGCGGCCCGCTAAAGCGGACCGCGATTGTTCGGCTTTATTTACTTCGCTCGGTGCGCGAGCTGCTAAAGCAGCTCGCGGGAAGTGTTATTACTACAAGTAGGGCGCGTGGGTGCGCGGCCCGCTAAAGCGGACCGCGATTTTTTTACTCATCAAGTAGCCCTTCGGATTCTGGTCATCTTTTGCCAAAAAATTTGTTCGAGCACACCCCAACTATCTGTAATAACCTGGCCGTGCTCCTCATTCACAAAAGAAAAAGAAAAAAAAAGAAAAAAAATGAAAAAAAAGAAAAAAAAACAAATGTAAAATGAAAAAAAAAAAAGAAAAAAAGCCCTATGAACCTATCAAAACCAATGTCTTGCATAGTTCCCAACTTCTAGTCCCTTCAATATTCCCCATACATTTAGTATGGAAAAAAAAAGTCCGCCATCTTGAATTTTTTTCCTACTCACCAGGTAGACCTCCGGGTTTCGATCATCTTTTGTCGAGAAACCGCTCCTCCATCTTTTATAGTCTCCGAGAGAGAGACGGACAAAATTTGCCGCCATTTTTTTTCCGCCATTTTGGAATTTTTTTTCAACTCACTGGCAACTGCTCGAGATTTCGAATGACATTTGGTCGAGCACCCTCCACCTATCTACTATACCCTGGCCGTGCCCCTCGCCCGTCTCCGAACTCCTCACTCATCAGCTCTCGCCACCTTTCTCCGAGTCACATTCTTTGAGCTCTATACGACACCATGGGTGAAAAAAATTTTTTTCATACAAAATTTTACAGGAGAGGGGTCTGAAATTTGAGACGTCACAGCTCGGCCGCCATCTTGTTTTTTTAATTTTTTTCACTTTTTCTGTTAATCGTTTACTAATTTCTACAATAATCCAAAATTTCAAAGAAATCGGTTGGAAAACAAAAGAGTTGCAAGATTCACGTCGGCCGCCATCTTGTTTTTCCGAAATGTCATAATTTTCCCCAACTCGAATCCCCCACCTGGACATATCTCCCCTACATCATTATATCGATTTCCGTCTCCTTCTAGGAGAACAACCCTGTCAATGAGTGAGTGAGTGAGTGAGTGTGTCAGTCAGTGGTAATCGAGCTATATATATTATAATAATAATAATAACTAGCGTTTGCTCGGTGCGCGAGCTGCTAAAGCAGCTCGCGGGAAGTGTTATTGCTACAAGTAGGGCGCGTGGGTGCGCGGCCCGCTAAAGCGGACCGCGATTGTTCGGCTTTATTTATTTCGCTCGGTGCGCGAGCTGCTAAAGCAGCTCGCGGGAAGTGTTATTACTACAAGTCGGGCGCGTGGGTGCGCGGCCCGCTAAAGCGGACCGCGATTTTTTTACTCATCAAGTAGACTTTCGGATTCTGGTCATCTTTTGCCAAAAAATTTGTTCGAGCACACCCCACCTATCTGCAATAACCTGGCCGTGCTCCTCATTCACAAATGAAAAAGAAAAAAAAAAGAAAAAAAGCAAATGTAAAATGAAAAAAAAGAAAAAGAAAAAAAGCCCTATGAACCTATCAAAATCAATGTCTTGCATAGTTCCCAACTTCTAGTCCCTTCAATATTCCCCATATACATTTTGTATGAAAAAAAAAAAATCCGCCATCTTGAATTTTTTTCCTACTCACCAGGTAGACCTCCGGGTTTTGATCAACTTTTGTCGAGAAACCGCTCCTCCATCTTTTATAGTCTCCGAGAGAGAGACGGACAAAATTTGCCGCCATTTTTTTTCCGCCATTTTGGAATTTTTTTTCAACTCACTGGCAACTGCTCGAGGTTTCGAATGACATTTGGTCGAGCACCCTCCACCTATCTTCTATACCCTGGCCGTGCCCCTCGCCCGTCTCCGAACTCCTCACTCATCAGCTCTCTCCACCTTTCTCCGAGTCACATTCTTTGAGCTCTATACGACACCATGGGTGAAAAAAATTTTTTTCATACAAAATTTTACAGGAGAGGGTCGGAAATTTGAGACGTCACAGCTCGGCCGCCATCTTGATTTTTAAATTTTTTTCACTTTTTCTGTTAATCGTTTACTAATTTCTACAATAATCCGAAAATTTCAAAGAAATCGGTTGGAAAACAAAAGAGTTGCAAGAATCACGTCGGCCGCCA
Source organism: Oeneis ivallda (assembly GCA_029955525.1). NCBI lineage: Eukaryota > Metazoa > Arthropoda > Insecta > Lepidoptera > Nymphalidae > Oeneis > Oeneis ivallda. Next base: position 7,637,100 of record JARPMR010000003.1, on the reverse strand, counting down.
TCTTGTTTTTCCGAAATGTCATAATTTTTCCCCACTCGAATCCCCCACCCGGACATATCTCCCGTACATCATTATATCGTTTTTTGTCTCTTTCTAGGAGAACAATTATGTCAATGAGTCAGTGAGTGAATCAGTGAATCAGTGAGTGTTAATCGAGCTATATATATTATAACTAGCGTTTGCTCGGTGCGCGAGCTGCTAAAGCAGCTCGCGGGAAGTGTTGTTACTACAAGTAGGGCGCGTGGGTGCGCGTCCCGCTAAAGCGGACCGCGATTGTTCGGCTATATTTATTTCGCTCGGTGCGCGAGCTGCTAAAGCAGCTCGCGGGAAGTGTTATTACTACAAGTAGGGCGCGTGGGTGCGCGGCCCGCTAAAGCGGACCGCGATTGTTCGGCTTCATGTATTTCGCTCGGTGCGCGAGCTGCTAAAGCAGCTCGCGGGAAGTGTTATTGCTACAAGTAGGGCGCGTGGGTGCGCGGCCCGCTAAAGCGGACCGCGATTGTTCGGCTTTATTTAATTCGCTCGGTGCGCGAGCTGCTAAAGCAGCTCGCGGGAAGGGTTATTACTACAAGTAAGGCGCGTGGGTGCGCGGCCCGCTAAAGCGGACCGCGATTTTTTTTACTCATCAAGTAGACCTTCGGATTCTGGTCATCTTTTGCCAAAAAATTTGTTCGAGCCCACCCCACCTATCTGCAATAACCTGGCCGTGCTCCTCATTCACAAAAGAAAAAGAAAAAAAAGAAAAAAAAAATGAAAAAAAAAGAAAAAAAAAACAAATGTAAAATGAAAAAAAGAAAAAGAAAAAAAGCCCTATGAACCTATCAAAATCAATGTCTTGCATAGTTCCCAACTTCTAGTCCCTTCAATATTCCCCATACATTTAGTATGGAAAAAAAAAATCCGCCATCTTGAATTTTTTTCCTACTCACCAGGTAGACCTCCGGGTTTTGATCATCTTTTGTCGAGAAACCGCTCCTCCATCTCTTATAGTCTCCGAGAGAGAGACGGACAAAATTTGCCGCCATTTTTTTTCCGCCATTTTGGAATTCTTTTTTAACTCACTGGCAACTGCTCGAGGTTTCGAATGACATTTGGTCGAGCACCCTCCACCTATCTTCTATACCCTGGCCGTGCCCCTCGCCCGTCTCCGAACTCCTCACTCATCAGCTCTCTCCACCTTTCTCCGAGTCACATTCTTTGAGCTCTATACGACACCATGGGTGAAAAAAATTTTTTTCATACAAAATTTTACAGGAGAGGGGTCGGAAATTTGAGACGTCACAGCTCGGTCGCCATCTTGTTTTTTTAATTTTTTTCACTTTTTCTGTTAATCGTTTACTAATTTCTACAATAATCCAAAATTTCAAAGAAATCGGTTGGAAAACAAAAGAGTTGCAAGATTCACGTCGGCCGCCATCTTGTTTTTCCGAAATGTCATAATTTTCCCCAACTCGAATCCCCCCCCCAAACACATCTCCCGAACATCATTATATCGATTTCCGTCTCCTTCTAGGAGAACAACCCTGTCAATGAGTGAGTGAGTGAGTGAGTGAGTGTGTCAGTCAGTGGTAATCGAGCTATATATATTATAATAATAATAACTAGCGTTTGCTCGGTGCGCGAGCTGCTAAAGCAGCTCGCGGGAAGTGTTATTGCTACAAGTAGGGCGCGTGGGTGCGCGGCCCGCTAAAGCGGACCGCGATTGTTCGGCTTTATTTATTTCGCTCGGTGCGCGAGCTGCTAAAGCAGCTCGCGGGAAGTGTTATTACTACAAGTCGGGCGCGTGGGTGCGCGGCCCGCTAAAGCGGACCGCGATTTTTTTACTCATCAAGTAGACTTTCGGATTCTGGTCATCTTTTGCCAAAAAATTTGTTCGAGCACACCCCACCTATCTGCAATAACCTGGCCGTGCTCCTCATTCACAAATGAAAAAGAAAAAAAAAAGAAAAAAAAAGAAAAAAAGCAAATGTAAAATGAAAAAAAAGAAAAAGAAAAAAAGCCCTATGAACCTATCAAAATCAATGTCTTGCATAGTTCCCAACTTCTAGTCCCTTCAATATTCCCCATATACATTTTGTATGAAAAAAAAAAATCCGCCATCTTGAATTTTTTTCCTACTCACCAGGTAGACCTCCGGGTTTTGATCAACTTTTGTCGAGAAACCGCTCCTCCATCTTTTATAGTCTCCGAGAGAGAGACGGACAAAATTTGCCGCCATTTTTTTTCCGCCATTTTGGAATTTTTTTTCAACTCACTGGCAACTGCTCGAGGTTTCGAATGACATTTGGTCGAGCACCCTCCACCTATCTTCTATACCCTGGCCGTGCCCCTCGCCCGTCTCCGAACTCCTCACTCATCAGCTCTCTCCACCTTTCTCCGAGTCACATTCTTTGAGCTCTATACGACACCATGGGTGAAAAAAATTTTTTTCATACAAAATTTTACAGGAGAGGGTCGGAAATTTGAGACGTCACAGCTCGGCCGCCATCTTGATTTTTAAATTTTTTTCACTTTTTCTGTTAATCGTTTACTAATTTCTACAATAATCCGAAAATTTCAAAGAAATCGGTTGGAAAACAAAAGAGTTGCAAGAATCACGTCGGCCGCCATCTTGTTTTTCCGAAATGTCATAATTTTTCCCCACTCGAATCCCCCACCCGGACATATCTCCCGTACATCATTATATCGTTTTTTGTCTCTTTCTAGGAGAACAATTATGTCAATGAGTCAGTGAGTGAATCAGTGAATCAGTGAGTGTTAATCGAGCTATATATATTATAACTAGCGTTTGCTCGGTGCGCGAGCTGCTAAAGCAGCTCGCGGGAAGTGTTGTTACTACAAGTAGGGCGCGTGGGTGCGCGGCCCGCTAAAGCGGACCGCGATTGTTCGGCTATATTTATTTCGCTCGGTGCGCGAGCTGCTAAAGCAGCTCGCGGGAAGTGTTATTACTACAAGTAGGGCGCGTGGGTGCGCGGCCCGCTAAAGCGGACCGCGATTGTTCGGCTTCATGTATTTCGCTCGGTGCGCGAGCTGCTAAAGCAGCTCGCGGGAAGTGTTATTGCTACAAGTAGGGCGCGTGGGTGCGCGGCCCGCTAAAGCGGACCGCGATTGTTCGGCTTTATTTAATTCGCTCGGTGCGCGAGCTGCTAAAGCAGCTCGCGGGAAGGGTTATTACTACAAGTAAGGCGCGTGGGTGCGCGGCCCGCTAAAGCGGACCGCGATTTTTTTTACTCATCAAGTAGACCTTCGGATTCTGGTCATCTTTTGCCAAAAAATTTGTTCGAGCCCACCCCACCTATCTGCAATAACCTGGCCGTGCTCCTCATTCACAAAAGAAAAAGAAAAAAAAGAAAAAAAAAATGAAAAAAAGAGAAAAAAAAACAAATGTAAAATGAAAAAAAGAAAAAGAAAAAAAGCCCTATGAACCTATCAAAATCAATGTCTTGCATAGTTCCCAACTTCTAGTCCCTTCAATATTCCCCATACATTTAGTATGGAAAAAAAAAATCCGCCATCTTGAATTTTTTTCCTACTCACCAGGTAGACCTCCGGGTTTTGATCATCTTTTGTCGAGAAACCGCTCCTCCATCTCTTATAGTCTCCGAGAGAGAGACGGACAAAATTTGCCGCCATTTTTTTTCCGCCATTTTGGAATTTTTTTTTAACTCACTGGCAACTGCTCGAGGTTTCGAATGACATTTGGTCGAGCACCCTCCACCTATCTTCTATACCCTGGCCGTGCCCCTCGCCCGTCTCCGAACTCCTCACTCATCAGCTCTCTCCACCTTTCTCCGAGTCACATTCTTTGAGCTCTATACGACACCATGGGTGAAAAAAATTTTTTTCATACAAAATTTTACAGGAGAGGGGTCGGAAATTTGAGACGTCACAGCTCGGCCGCCATCTTGTTTTTTTAATTTTTTTCACTTTTTCTGTTAATCGTTTACTAATTTCTACAATAATCCAAAATTTCAAAGAAATCGGTTGGAAAACAAAAGAGTTGCAAGATTCACGTCGGCCGCCATCTTGTTTTTCCGAAATGTCATAATTTTCCCCAACTCGAATCCCCCCCCCAAACACATCTCCCGAACATCATTATATCGATTTCCGTCTCCTTCTAGGAGAACAACCCTGTCAATGAGTGAGTGAGTGAGTGAGTGAGTGTGTCAGTCAGTGGTAATCGAGCTATATATATTATAATAGCATTTGCTCGGTGCGCGAGCTGCTAGAGCAGCTCGCGGGAAGTGTTATTGCTACAAGTAGGGCGCGTGGGTGCGCGGCCCGCTAAAGCGGACCGCGATTGTTCGGCTTTATTTATTTCGCTCGGTGCGCGAGCTGCTAAAGTAGCTCGCGGGAAGTGTTTTTCTAAAAGTAAGGCGCGTGGGTGCGCGGCCCGCTAAAGCGGACCGCGATTGTTCGGCTTTATTTATTTCGCTCGGTGCGCGAGCTGCTAAAGCAGCTCGCGGGAAGTGTTATTGCTAGAAGTAGGGCGCGTGGGTGCGCGGCCCGCTAAAGCGGACCGCGATTTTTTTACTCATCAAGTAGCCCTTCGGATTCTGGTCATCTTTTGCCAAAAAATTTGTTCGAGCACACCCCACCTATCTGCAATAACCTGGCCGTGCTCCTCATTCACAAAAGAAAAAAAAAAAAAAAGAAAAAAAAAAATGAAAAAAAAACAAAAAAACCAATATAAAATGAAAAAAAGAAAAAGAAAAAAAGCCCTATGAACCTATCAAAATCAATGTCTTGCATTGTTCCCAACTTCTAGTCCCTTCAATATTCCCCATACATTTTTTATGGAGAAAAAAAAAATCCGCCATCTTGAATGTTTTTCCTACTCACCAGGTAGACCTCCGGGTTTTGATCATCTTTTGTCGAGAAACCGCTCCTCCATCTTTTATAGTCTCCGAGAGAGAGACGGACAAAATTTGCCGCCATTTTTTTTCCGCCATTTTGGAATTTTTTTTCAACTCACTGGCAACTGCTCGAGGTTTCGAATGACATTTGGTCGAGCACCCTCCACCTATCTTCTATACCCTGGCCGTGCCCCTCGCCCGTCTCCGAACTCCTCACTCATCAGCTCTCTCCACCTTTCTCCGAGTCACATTCTTTGAGCTCTATACGACACCATGGGTGAAAAAAATTTTTTCATACAAAATTTTACAGGAGAGGGGTGGAAATTTGAGACGTCACAGCTCGGCCGCCATCTTGTTTTTTTAATTTTTTTCACTTTTTCTGTTAATCGTTTACTAATTTCTACAATAATCCAAAATTTCAAAGAAATCGGTTGGAAAACAAAAGAGTTGCAAGAATCACGTCGGCCGCCATCTTGTTTTTCCGAAATGTCATAATTTTTCCCCACTCGAATCCCCCACCCGGACATATCTCCCCTACATCATTATATCGATTTCCGTCTCCTTCTAGGAGAACAACCCTGTCAATGAGTGAGTGAGTGAGTGAGTGTGTCAGTCAGTGGTAATCGAGCTATATATATTATAATAATAATAATAACTAGCGTTTGCTCGGTGCGCGAGCTGCTAAAGCAGCTCGCGGGAAGTGTTATTGCTACAAGTAGGGCGCGTGGGTGCGCGGCCCGCTAAAGCGGACCGCGATTGTTCGGCTTTATTTATTTCGCTCGGTGCGCGAGCTGCTAAAGCAGCTCGCGGGAAGTGTTATTACTACAAGTCGGGCGCGTGGGTGCGCGGCCCGCTAAAGCGGACCGCGATTTTTTTACTCATCAAGTAGACTTTCGGATTCTGGTCATCTTTTGCCAAAAAATTTGTTCGAGCACACCCCACCTATCTGCAATAACCTGGCCGTGCTCCTCATTCACAAATGAAAAAGAAAAAAAAAAGAAAAAAAGCAAATGTAAAATGAAAAAAAAGAAAAAGAAAAAAAGCCCTATGAACCTATCAAAATCAATGTCTTGCATAGTTCCCAACTTCTAGTCCCTTCAATATTCCCCATATACATTTTGTATGAAAAAAAAAAAATCCGCCATCTTGAATTTTTTTCCTACTCACCAGGTAGACCTCCGGGTTTTGATCAACTTTTGTCGAGAAACCGCTCCTCCATCTTTTATAGTCTCCGAGAGAGAGACGGACAAAATTTGCCGCCATTTTTTTTCCGCCATTTTGGAATTTTTTTTCAACTCACTGGCAACTGCTCGAGGTTTCGAATGACATTTGGTCGAGCACCCTCCACCTATCTTCTATACCCTGGCCGTGCCCCTCGCCCGTCTCCGAACTCCTCACTCATCAGCTCTCTCCACCTTTCTCCGAGTCACATTCTTTGAGCTCTATACGACACCATGGGTGAAAAAAATTTTTTTCATACAAAATTTTACAGGAGAGGGTCGGAAATTTGAGACGTCACAGCTCGGCCGCCATCTTGATTTTTAAATTTTTTTCACTTTTTCTGTTAATCGTTTACTAATTTCTACAATAATCCGAAAATTTCAAAGAAATCGGTTGGAAAACAAAAGAGTTGCAAGAATCACGTCGGCCGCCATCTTGTTTTTCCGAAATGTCATAATTTTTCCCCACTCGAATCCCCCACCCGGACATATCTCCCGTACATCATTATATCGTTTTTTGTCTCTTTCTAGGAGAACAATTATGTCAATGAGTCAGTGAGTGAATCAGTGAATCAGTGAGTGTTAATCGAGCTATATATATTATAACTAGCGTTTGCTCGGTGCGCGAGCTGCTAAAGCAGCTCGCGGGAAGTGTTGTTACTACAAGTAGGGCGCGTGGGTGCGCGTCCCGCTAAAGCGGACCGCGATTGTTCGGCTATATTTATTTCGCTCGGTGCGCGAGCTGCTAAAGCAGCTCGCGGGAAGTGTTATTACTACAAGTAGGGCGCGTGGGTGCGCGGCCCGCTAAAGCGGACCGCGATTGTTCGGCTTCATGTATTTCGCTCGGTGCGCGAGCTGCTAAAGCAGCTCGCGGGAAGTGTTATTGCTACAAGTAGGGCGCGTGGGTGCGCGGCCCGCTAAAGCGGACCGCGATTGTTCGGCTTTATTTAATTCGCTCGGTGCGCGAGCTGCTAAAGCAGCTCGCGGGAAGGGTTATTACTACAAGTAAGGCGCGTGGGTGCGCGGCCCGCTAAAGCGGACCGCGATTTTTTTTACTCATCAAGTAGACCTTCGGATTCTGGTCATCTTTTGCCAAAAAATTTGTTCGAGCCCACCCCACCTATCTGCAATAACCTGGCCGTGCTCCTCATTCACAAAAGAAAAAGAAAAAAAAGAAAAAAAAAATGAAAAAAAAAGAAAAAAAAAACAAATGTAAAATGAAAAAAAGAAAAAGAAAAAAAGCCCTATGAACCTATCAAAATCAATGTCTTGCATAGTTCCCAACTTCTAGTCCCTTCAATATTCCCCATACATTTAGTATGGAAAAAAAAAATCCGCCATCTTGAATTTTTTTCCTACTCACCAGGTAGACCTCCGGGTTTTGATCATCTTTTGTCGAGAAACCGCTCCTCCATCTCTTATAGTCTCCGAGAGAGAGACGGACAAAATTTGCCGCCATTTTTTTTCCGCCATTTTGGAATTTTTTTTTAACTCACTGGCAACTGCTCGAGGTTTCGAATGACATTTGGTCGAGCACCCTCCACCTATCTTCTATACCCTGGCCGTGCCCCTCGCCCGTCTCCGAACTCCTCACTCATCAGCTCTCTCCACCTTTCTCCGAGTCACATTCTTTGAGCTCTATACGACACCATGGGTGAAAAAAATTTTTTTCATACAAAATTTTACAGGAGGGGTCGGAAATTTGAGACGTCACAGCTCGGCCGCCATCTTGTTTTTTTAATTTTTTTCACTTTTTCTGTTAATCGTTTACTAATTTCTACAATAATCCAAAATTTCAAAGAAATCGGTTGGAAAACAAAAGAGTTGCAAGATTCACGTCGGCCGCCATCTTGTTTTTCCGAAATGTCATAATTTTCCCCAACTCGAATCCCCCCCCCAAACACATCTCCCGAACATCATTATATCGATTTCCGTCTCCTTCTAGGAGAACAACCCTGTCAATGAGTGAGTGAGTGAGTGAGTGGTAATCGAGCTATATATATTATAACTAGCATTTGCTCGGTGCGCGAGCTGCTAAAGCAGCTCGCGGGAAGTGTTTTACTAAAAGTAAGGCGCGTGGGTGCGCGGCCCGCTAAAGCGGACCGCGATTGTTCGGCTTTATTTATTTCGCTCGGTGCGCGAGCTGCTAAAGCAGCTCGCGGGAAATGTTATTGCTACAAGTAGGGCGCGTGGGTGCGCGGCCCGCTAAAGCGGACCGCGATTGTTCGGCTTTATTTATTTCGCTCGGTGCGCGAGCTGCTAAAGCAGCTCGCGGGAAGTGTTATTGCTACAAGTAGGGCGCGTGGGTGCGCGGCCCGCTAAAGCGGACCGCGATTGTTCGGCTTTATTTATTTCGCTCGGTGCGCGAGCTGCTAAAGCAGCTCGCGGGAAGTGTTATTACTACAAGTAGGGCGCGTGGGTGCGCGGCCCGCTAAAGCGGACCGCGATTTTTTTACTCATCAAGTAGACCTTCGGATTCTGGTCATCTTTTGCCAAAAAATTTGTTCGAGCACACCCCACCTATCTGCAATAACCTGGCCGTGCTCCTCATTCACAAAAGAAAAAGAAAAAAAAAGAAAAAAAAAAAGAAAAAAAGCAAATGTAAAATGAAAAAAAAGAAAAAGAAAAAAAGCCCTATGAACCTATCAAAATCAATGTCTTGCATAGTTCCCAACTTCTAGTCCCTTCAATATTCCCCATACATTTTGTATGGGGGAAAAAAAACCGCCATCTTGAATTTTTTTCCTACTCACCAGGTAGACCTCCGGGTTTTGATCAGCTTTTCTCGAGAAACCGCTCCTCCATCTTTTATAGTCTCCGAGAGAGAGATGGACAAAATTTGCCGCCATTTTTTTTCCGCCATTTTGGAATTTTTTTTCAACTCACTGGCAACTGCTCGAGGTTCCGAATGACATTTGGTCGAGCACCCTCCACCTATCTTCTATACCCTGGCCGTGCCCCTCGCCCGTCTCCGAACTCCTCACTCATCAGCTCTCTCCACCTTTCTCCGAGTCACATTCTTTGAGCTCTATACGACACCATGGGTGAAAAAAATTTTTTTCATACAAAATTTTACAGGAGAGGGGTCAGAAATTTGAGACGTCACAGCTCGGCCGCCATCTTGTTTTTTTAATTTTTTTCACTTTTTCTGTTAATCGTTTACTAATTTCTACAATAATCCAAAATTTCAAAGAAATCGGTTGGAAAACAAAAGAGTTGCAAGAATCACGTCGGCCGCCATCTTGTTTTTCCGAAATGTCATAATTTTTCCCCACTCGAATCCCCCACCCGGACATATCTCCCCTCCATCATTGTATCGTTTTCCGTCTCCTTCTAGGAGAACAATCGTGTCAATCAGTGAGTGAATCAGTGAGTCAGTGGTAATCGAGCTATATATATTATAACTAGTATTTCGCTCGTTGCGCGAGCTGCTAAAGCAGCTCGCGGGAAGTGTTTTACTAAAAGTAAGGCGCGTGGGTGCGCGGCCCGCTAAAGCGGACCGCGATTGTTCGGCTTTATTTATTTCGCTCGGTGCGCGAGCTGCTAAAGCAGCTCGCGGGAAGTGTTGTTGCTACAAGTAGGGCGCGTGGGTGCGCGGCCCGCTAAAGCGGGACGCGATTGTTCGGCTTTATTTATTTCGCTCGGTGCGCGAGCTGCTAAAGCAGCTCGCGGGAAGTGTTATTACTACAAGTAGGGCGCGTGGGTGCGCGGCCCGCTAAAGCGGACCGCGATTTTTTTACTCATCAAGTAGACCTTCGGATTCTGGTCATCTTTTGCCAAAAAATTTGTTCGAGCACACCCCACCTATCTGCAATAACCTGGCCGTGCTCCTCATTCACAAAAGAAAAAGAAAAAAAAAGAAAAAAAAAAAGAAAAAAAAAAAGAAAAAAAGCAAATGTAAAATGAAAAAAAAGAAAAAGAAAAAAAGCCCTATGAACCTATCAAAATCAATGTCTTGCATAGTTCCCAACTTCTAGTCCCTTCAATATTCCCCATACATTTTGTATGGGGGAAAAAAAACCGCCATCTTGAATTTTTTTCCTACTCACCAGGTAGACCTCCGGGTTTTGATCAGCTTTTCTCGAGAAACCGCTCCTCCATCTTTTATAGTCTCCGAGAGAGAGATGGACAAAATTTGCCGCCATTTTTTTTCCGCCATTTTGGAATTTTTTTTCAACTCACTGGCAACTGCTCGAGGTTCCGAATGACATTTGGTCGAGCACCCTCCACCTATCTTCTATACCCTGGCCGTGCCCCTCGCCCGTCTCCGAACTCCTCACTCATCAGCTCTCTCCACCTTTCTCCGAGTCACATTCTTTGAGCTCTATACGACACCATGGGTGAAAAAAATTTTTTTCATACAAAATTTTACAGGAGAGGGGTCAGAAATTTGAGACGTCACAGCTCGGCCGCCATCTTGTTTTTTTAATTTTTTTCACTTTTTCTGTTAATCGTTTACTAATTTCTACAATAATCCAAAATTTCAAAGAAATCGGTTGGAAAACAAAAGAGTTGCAAGAATCACGTCGGCCGCCATCTTGTTTTTCCGAAATGTCATAATTTTTCCCCACTCGAATCCCCCACCCGGACATATCTCCCCTCCATCATTGTATCGTTTTCCGTCTCCTTCTAGGAGAACAATCGTGTCAATCAGTGAGTGAATCAGTGAGTCAGTGGTAATCGAGCTATATATATTATAACTAGTATTTCGCTCGTTGCGCGAGCTGCTAAAGCAGCTCGCGGGAAGTGTTTTACTAAAAGTAAGGCGCGTGGGTGCGCGGCCCGCTAAAGCGGACCGCGATTGTTCGGCTTTATTTATTTCGCTCGGTGCGCGAGCTGCTAAAGCAGCTCGCGGGAAGTGTTGTTGCTACAAGTAGGGCGCGTGGGTGCGCGGCCCGCTAAAGCGGGACGCGATTGTTCGGCTTTATTTATTTCGCTCGGTGCGCGAGCTGCTAAAGCAGCTCGCGGGAAGTGTTATTACTACAAGTAGGGCGCGTGGGTGCGCGGCCCGCTAAAGCGGACCGCGATTTTTTTACTCATCAAGTAGACCTTCGGATTCTGGTCATCTTTTGCCAAAAAATTTGTTCGAGCACACCCCACCTATCTGCAATAACCTGGCCGTGCTCCTCATTCACAAAAGAAAAAGAAAAAAAAAGAAAAAAAAATGAAAAAAAAACAAAAAAAACAAATGTAAAATGAAAAAAAAGAAAAAGAAAAAGAGCCCTATGAACCTATCAAAATCAATGTCTTGCATAGTTCCCAACTTCTAGTCCCTTCAATATTCCCCATATACATTTTGTATGGAAAAAAAAAAATCCGCCATCTTGAATTTTTTTCCTACTCACCAGGTAGACCTCCGGGTTTTGATCATCTTTTGTCGAGAAACCGCTCCTCCATCTTTTATAGTCTCCGAGAGAGAGACGGACAAAATTTGCCGCCATTTTTTTTCCGCCATTTTGGAATTTTTTTTCAACTCACTGGCAACTGCTCGAGGTTTCGAATGACATTTGGTCGAGCACCCTCCACCTATGTACTATACCCTGGCCGTGCCCCTCGCCCGTCTCCGAACTCCTCACTCATCAGCTCTCGCCACCTTTCTCCGAGTCACATTCTTTGAGCTCTATACGACACCATGGGTGAAAAAAATTTTTTTCATACAAAATTTTACAGGAGAGGGGTGGAAATTTGAGACGTCACAGCTCGGCCGCCATCTTGTTTTTTTAATTTTTTTCACTTTTTCTGTTAATCGTTTACTAATTTTTACAATAATCCAAAATTTCAAAGAAATCGGTTGGAAAACAAAAGAGTTGCAAGATTCACGTCGGCCGCCATCTTGTTTTTCCGAAATGTCATAATTTTTCCCCACTCGAATCCCCCACCCGAACATATCTCCCGTACATCATTTTATCGTTTTTTGTCTCTTTCTAGGAGAACAATTATGTCAATCAGTGAGTCAGTCAGTCAGTGGTAATCGAGCTATATATATTATAACTAGCGTTTGCTCGGTGCGCGAGCTGCTAAAGCAGCTCGCGGGAAGTGTTTTACTAAAAGTAAGGCGCGTGGGTGCGCGGCCCGCTAAAGCGGACCGCGATTGTTCGGCTTTCTTTATTTCGCTCGGTGCGCGAGCTGCTAAAGCAGCTCGCGGGGAGTGTTATTGCTACAAGTAGGGCGCGTGGGTGCGCGGCCCGCTAAAGCGGACCGCGATTGTTCGGCTTTATTTATTTCGCTCGGTGCGCGAGCTGCTAAAGCAGCTCGCGGGAAGTGTTATTACTACAAGTAGGGCGCGTGGGTGCGCGGCCCGCTAAAGCGGACCGCGATTTTTTTACTCATCAAGTAGCCCTTCGGATTTTGGTCATCTTTTGCCAAAAAATTTGTTCGAGCACACCCGACCTATCTGCAATAACCTGGCCGTGCTCCTCATTCACAAAAGAAAAAGAAAAAAAAAGAAAAAAAAAGAAAAAAAAATGAAAAAAAAGAAAAAGAAAAAAAGCCCTATGACCCTATCAAAATCAATGTCTTGCATAGTTCCCAACTTCTAGTCCCTTCAATATTCCCCATACATTTTGTATGGAGAAAAAAAAAATCCACCATCTTGAATTTTTTTCCTACTCACCAGGTAGACCTCCGGGTTTTGATCATCTTTTGTCGAGAAACCGCTCCTCCATCTTTTATAGTCTCCGAGAGAGAGACGGACAAAATTTGCCGCCATTTTTTTTCCGCCATTTTGGAATTTTTTTTCAACTCACTGGCAACTGCTCGAGGTTTCGAATGACATTTGGTCGAGCACCCTCCACCTATCTTCTATACCCTGGCCGTGCCCGTCGCCCGTCTCCGAACTCCTCACTCATCAGCTCTCTCCACCTTTCTCCGAGTCACATTCTTTGAGCTCTATACGACACCATGGGTGAAAAAAATTTTTTTCATACAAAATTTTACAGGAGAGTGGTGGAAATTTGAGACGTCACAGCTCGGCCGCCATCTTGTTTTTTTAATTTTTTTCACTTTTTCTGTTAATCGTTTACTAATTTGTACAATAATCCAAAATTTCAAAGAAATCGGTTGGAAAACAAAAGAGTTGCAAGATTCACGTCGGCCGCCATCTTGTTTTTCCGAAATGTCATAATTTTTCCCTACTCGAATCCCCCACCCGGACATATCTCCCCTACATCATTGTATCGTTTTCTGTCTCTTTCTAGGAGAACAATTATGTCAATGAGTGAGTGAGTGAGTGGTAATCGAGCTATATATATTATAACTAGTATTTCGCTCGTTGCGCGAGCTGCTAAAGCAGCTCGCGGGAAGTGTTTTACTAAAAGTAAGGCGCGTGGGTGCGCGGCCCGCTAAAGCGGACCGCGATTGTTCGGCTTTATTTATTTCGCTCGGTGCGCGAGCTGCTAAAGCAGCTCGCGGGAAGTGTTGTTGCTACAAGTAGGGCGCGTGGGTGCGCGGCCCGCTAAAGCGGGACGCGATTGTTCGGCTTTATTTATTTCGCTCGGTGCGCGAGCTGCTAAAGCAGCTCGCGGGAAGTGTTATTACTACAAGTAGGGCACATGGGTGCGCGGCCCGCTAAAGCGGACCGCGATTTTTTTACTCATCAAGTAGACCTTCGGATTCTGGTCATCTTTTACCAAAAAATTTGTTCGAGCACACCCCACCTATCAGCAATAACCTGGCCGTGCTCCTCATTCACAAAAGAAAAAGAAAAAAAAGAAAAAAAAATGAAAAAAAAAAACAAAAAAACCAAATGTAAAATGAAAAAAGAAAAAGAAAAAAAGCCCTATGAACCTATCAAAATCAATGTCTTGCATAGTTCCCAACTTCTAGTCCCTTCAATATTCCCCTACATTTTGTATGTAAAAAAAAAAAAATCCACCATCTTGAATTTTTTTCCTACTCACCAGATAGACCTCCGGGTTGTGATCACCTTTTGTCGAGAAACCGCTCCTCCATCTTTTATAGGCTCCGAGAGAGAGACGGACAAAATTTGCCGCCATTTTTTTTCCGCCATTTTGGAATTTTTTTTCAACTCACTGGCAACTGCTCGAGGTTTCGAATGACATTTGGTCGAGCACCCTCCACCTATCTTCTATACCCTGGCCGTGCCCCTCGCCCGTCTCCGAACTCCTCACTCATCAGCTCTCTCCACCTTTCTCCGAGTCACATTCTTTGAGCTCTATACGACACCATGGGTGAAAAAAATTTTTTTCATACAAAATTTTACAGGGAGGGGTCGGAAATTTGAGACGTCACAGCTCGGCCGCCATCTTGTTTTTTTAATTTTTTTCACTTTTTCTGTTAATCGTTTACTAATTTTTACAATAATCCAAAATTTCAAAGAAATCGGTTGGAAAACAAAAGAGTTGCAAGAATCACTTCGGCCGCCATCTTGTTTTTCCGAAATGTCATAATTTTTCCCCACTCGAATCCCCCACCCGGACATATCTCCCCTACATCATTGTATCGTTTTTTGTCTCTTTCTAGGAGAACAATTATGTCAATCAGTGAGTCAGTGAGTGGTAATCGAGCTATATATATTATAATAACTAGCATTTGCTCGGTGCGCGAGCTGCTAAAGCAGCTCGCGGGAAGTGTTATTGCTACAAGTAGGGCGCGTGGGTGCGCGGCCCGCTAAAGCGGACCGCGATTGTTCGTCTTTATTTATTTCGCTCGGTGCGCGAGCTGCTAAAGCAGCTCGCGGGAAGTGTTATTACTACAAGTAGGGCGCGTGGGTGCGCGGCCCGCTAAAGCGGACCGCGATTTTTTTACTCATCAAGTAGACCTTCGGATTCTGGTCATCTTTTGCCAAAAAATTTGTTCGAGCACACCCCACCTATCTGCAATAACCTGGCCGTGCTCCTCATTCACAAAAGAAAAAGAAAAAAAAAGAAAAAAAAAAGAAAAAAAAGAAAAGAAAAAAAGAAGAAAGAATAAAAGAAAATTAAAAAAAAGAAAAAGAATAAAAAAAAGGAAAAAAGAAAAAAAAAAGAAAAAAAGCAAATGTAAAATGAAAAAAAAAAAAGAAAAAAAGCCCTATGAACCTATCAAAATCAATGTCTTGCATAGTTCCCAACTTCTAGTCCCTTCAATATTCCCCATACATTTTGTATGGGGGGAAAAAAAATCCGCCATCTTGAATTTTTTTCCTACTCACCAGGTAGACCTCCGGGTTGTGATCATCTTTTGTCGAGAAACCGCTCCTCCATCTTTTATAGTCTCCGAGAGAGAGACGGACAAAATTTGCCGCCATTTTTTTTCCGCCATTTTGGATTTTTTTTTCAACTCACTGGCAACTGCTCGAGGTTTCGAATGACGTTTGGTCGAGCACCCTCCACCTATCTTCTATACCCTGGCCGTGCCCCTCGCCCGTCTCCGAACTCCTCACTCATCAGCTCTCTGCACCTTTCTCCGAGTCACATTCTTTGAGCTCTATACGACACCATGGGTGAAAAAAATTTTTTTCATACAAAATTTTACAGGGAGGGGTCGGAAATTTGAGACGTCACAGCTCGGCCGCCATCTTGTTTTTTTAATTTTTTTCACTTTTTCTGTTCATCGTTTACTAATTTCTACAATAATCCAAAATTTCAAAGAAATCGGTCGGAAAACAAAAGAGTTGCAAGATTCACGTCGGCCGCCATCTTGTTTTTCCGAAATGTCATAATTTTCCCCAACTCGAATCCCCCCCCCAAACACATCTCCCAAACATCATTATATCGATTTCCGTCTCCTTCTAGGAGAACAACCCTGTCAATGAGTGAGTGAGTGAGTGAGTGAGTGGTAATCGAGCTATATATATTATAACTAGCGTTTGCTCGGTGCGCGAGCTGCTAAAGCAGCTCGCGGGAAGTGTTTTACTAAAAGTAAGGCGCGTGGGTGCGCGGCCCGCTAAAGCGGACCGCGATTGTTCGGCTTTATTTATTTCGCTCGGTGCGCGAGCTGCTAAAGCAGCTCGCGGGAAGTGTTATTACTACAAGTAGGGCGCGTGGGTGCGCGGCCCGCTAAAGCGGACCGCGATTTTTTTACTCATCAAGTAGACCTTCGGATTCTGGTCATCTTTTGCCAAAAAATTTGTTCGAGCACACCCCACCTATCTGCAATAACCTGGCCGTGCTCCTCATTCACAAAAGAAAAAGAAAAAAAAAAGGAAAAAAAATGAAAAAAAAGAAAAAAAAAAACAAATGTAAAATGAAAAAAAGAAAAAGAAAAAAAGCCCTATGAACCTATCAAAATCAATGTCTTGCATAGTTCCCAACTTCTAGTCCCTTCAATATTCCCCATACATTTTGTATGTAAAAAAAAAAAGTCCGCCATCTTGAATTTTTTTCCTACTCACCAGGTAGACCTCCGGGTTGTGATCACCTTTTGTCGAGAAACCGCTCCTCCATCTTTTATAGTCTCCGAGAGAGAGACGGACAAAATTTGCCGCCATTTTTTTTCCGCCATTTTGGAATTTTTTTTCAACTCACTGGCAACTGCTCGAGGTTTCGAATGACATTTGGTCGAGCACCCTCCACCTATCTTCTATACCCTGGCCGTGCCCCTCGCCCGTCTCCGAACTCCTCACTCATCAGCTCTCTCCACCTTTCTCCAAGTCACATTCTTTGAGCTCTATACGACACCATGGGTGAAAAAAAATTTTTTCATACAAAATTTTACAGGAGAGGGTCGGAAATTTGAGACGTCACAGCTCGGCCGCCATCTTGATTTTTAAATTTTTTTCACTTTTTCTGTTAATCGTTTACTAATTTCTACAATAATCCAAAATTTCAAAGAAATCGGTTGGAAAACAAAAGAGTTGCAAGAATCACGTCGGCCGCCATCTTGTTTTTCCGAAATGTCATAATTTTTCCCCACTCGAATCCCCCACCCGGACATATCTCCCGTACATCATTATATCGTTTTTTGTCTCTTTCTAGGAGAACAATTATGTCAATGAGTGAATCAGTCAGTGAATCAGTCAGTGGTAATCGAGCTATATATATTATAATAACTAGCATTCGCTCGGTGCGCGAGCTGCTAAAGCAGCTCGCGGGAAGTGTTTTACTAAAAGTAAGGCGCGTGGGTGCGCGGCCCGCTAAAGCGGACCGCGATTGTTCGGCTTTGTTTATTTCGCTCGGTGCGCGAGCTGCTAAAGCAGCTCGCGGGAAGTGTTATTGCTACAAGCAGGGCGCGTGGGTGCGCGGCCCGCTAAAGCGGACCGCGATTGTTCGGCTTTATTTATTTCGCTCGGTGCGCGAGCTGCTAAAGCAGCTCGCGGGAAGTGTTATTACTACAAGTAGGGCGCGTGGGTGCGCGGCCCGCTAAAGCGGACCACGATTTTTTTACTCATCAAGTAGACCTTCGGATTCTGGTCATCTTTTGCCAAAAAATTTGTTCGAGCACACCCCACCTATCTGCAATAACCTGGCCGTGCTCCTCATTCACAAAAGAAAAAGAAAAAAAAATGAAAAAAAAGAAAAAAAAACAAATGTCAAATGAAAAAAAAGAAAAAGAAAAAAAGCCCTATGAACTTATCAAAATCAATGTCTTGCATAGTTCCCAACTTCTAGTCCCTTCAATATTCCCCATACATTTAGTATGGAAAAAAAAAATCCGCCATCTTGAATTTTTTTCCTACTCACCAGGTAGACCTCCGGGTTTTGATCATCTTTTGTCGAGAAACCGCTCCTCCATCTTTTATAGTCTCCGAGAGAGAGACGGACAAAATTTGCCGCCATTTTTTTTCCGCCATTTTGGAATTTTTTTTCAACTCACTGGCAACTGCTCGAGGTTTCGAATGACATTTGGTCGAGCACCCTCCACCTATCTACTATACCCTGGCCGTGCCCCTCGCCCGTCTCCGAACTCCTCCCTCATCAGCTCTCTCCACCTTCCTCCGAGTCACATTCTTTGAGCTCTATACGACACCATGGGTGAAAAAAAATTTTTTCATACAAAATTTTACAGGAGAGGGGTGGAAATTTGAGACGTCACAGCTCGGCCGCCATCTTGTTTTTTTAATTTTTTTCACTTTTTCTGTTAATCGTTTACTAATTTCTACAAAAATCCAAAATTTCAAAGAAATCGGTTGGAAAACAAAAGAGTTGCAAGAATCACGTCAGCCGCCATCTTGTTTTTCCGAAATGTCATAATTTTTCCCCACTCGAATCCCCCACCCAAACATATCTCCCGAACATCATTATATCGATTTCCGTCTCTTTCTAGGAGAACAATTATGTCAATGAGTGTGTCAGTCAGTCAGTGGTAATCGAGCTATATATATTATAATAATAACTAGCGTTTGCTCGGTGCGCGAGCTGCTAAAGCAGCTCGCGGGAAGTGTTGTTACTACAAGTAGGGCGCGTGGGTGCGCGGCCCGCTAAAGCGGACCGCGATTGTTCGGCTATATTTATTTCGCTCGGTGCGCGAGCTGCTAAAGCAGCTCGCGGGAAGTGTTATTACTACAAGTAGGGCGCGTGGGTGCGCGGCCCGCTAAAGCGGACCGCGATTGTTCGGCTTCATGTATTTCGCTCGGTGCGCGAGCTGCTAAAGCAGCTCGCGGGAAGGGTTATTACTACAAGTAAGGCGCGTGGGTGCGCGGCCCGCTAAAGCGGACCGCGATTTTTTTTACTCATCAAGTAGACCTTCGGATTCTGGTCATCTTTTGCCAAAAAATTTGTTCGAGCCCACCCCACCTATCTGCAATAACCTGGCCGTGCTCCTCATTCACAAAAGAAAAAGAAAAAAAAGAAAAAAAAAATGAAAAAAAAAAGAAAAAAAAAAACAAATGTAAAATGAAAAAAAGAAAAAGAAAAAAAGCCCTATGAACCTATCAAAATCAATGTCTTGCATAGTTCCCAACTTCTAGTCCCTTCAATATTCCCCATACATTTAGTATGGAAAAAAAAAATCCGCCATCTTGAATTTTTTTCCTACTCACCAGGTAGACCTCCGGGTTTTGATCATCTTTTGTCGAGAAACCGCTCCTCCATCTCTTATAGTCTCCGAGAGAGAGACGGACAAAATTTGCCGCCATTTTTTTTCCGCCATTTTGGAATTTTTTTTTAACTCACTGGCAACTGCTCGAGGTTTCGAATGACATTTGGTCGAGCACCCTCCACCTATCTTCTATACCCTGGCCGTGCCCCTCGCCCGTCTCCGAACTCCTCACTCATCAGCTCTCTCCACCTTTCTCCGAGTCACATTCTTTGAGCTCTATACGACACCATGGGTGAAAAAAATTTTTTTCATACAAAATTTTACAGGAGAGGGGTCGGAAATTTGAGACGTCACAGCTCGGCCGCCATCTTGTTTTTTTAATTTTTTTCACTTTTTCTGTTAATCGTTTACTAATTTCTACAATAATCCAAAATTTCAAAGAAATCGGTTGGAAAACAAAAGAGTTGCAAGATTCACGTCGGCCGCCATCTTGTTTTTCCGAAATGTCATAATTTTCCCCAACTCGAATCCCCCCCCAAACACATCTCCCGAACATCATTATATCGATTTCCGTCTCCTTCTAGGAGAACAACCCTGTCAATGAGTGAGTGAGTGAGTGAGTGAGTGTGTCAGTCAGTGGTAATCGAGCTATATATATTATAATAAAGAAACATTCTTAAAAAAAATGTGAAGAATATCCCTTGAATTTTTACCTGCAGGTATTATTGGAGGAAAAATTAGCCGAAAACGCAGACAAACTATGCTCGGTGTTCAGGCAGGAATTGGAGAAGATTCCAAAGTCCAAGATAGAGACTATTCGCGGCCGAGGACTGATGTTCGCGATTGATGTTCATGACAGTGAGTATCAAATGTTTTTATATCAGGTCAAGAGTTCCTTACTCAAGTCTAAGTCTAGTTCTTCGAGCGCTTTTGATACCTCAAGATCACCGATTGTAAAGCAGATTCTACTGAGAAGAGCCGGCTAAAAATTGAGCAGTTATTTTGTTTTTTCAAAATGCAAAAGTTACAAATTCAATCATGTTGGTAAAAATATCCGTTTTATTGTCAGAAAATATATAATTATTTGCGCCGATTCGACTCACCTTATCTTTGGAGAATAAAACAAAAGAGGTAGGTACTACGTCTACGTGCCATCGTACAAAAGATCCTACTTAATGAAAAATTTGTATTGATAAGTACTTTTGTTTGCAGTTTAAACCATGAACTTAATATACAAACAGAACTGATAACTCGGAAAATTTGTATTTACGAAAATGAACCTTATAACAAGTAGATAAAGTATATTTCCTGTTGCGCATTACACAGAGGCTAACCCGAGCCGAGAGAGATAGTAACAACGGAGGCCGTGTGTCTCGTTCTTTCTCTTGCCAGCCTAAAAAAATGTGTTTGATCGAAAATTTTGGCTCAAAAAAACTCAGTTGAAACACTTATAATTTAATGTTATTTTAACATTTTTAAGTCACCGTATTTAATTGCATTAATTTCGATAGATATATTGCTTAACAAAAAAGAAAATATAAATTTTTATCTAGCCTATTTTTTTCGAGCGGCAACCCGTTAAAACGTGAACGCTAAATCTACAACTATGTTGACCATGATTTTTTAAATTCTTGTATTGTGTGATGGGTCGAATACGTACGATGCCGATTCCGATTACGATGGTCTCTTACTCCTTACTTTTGTACTATTATTATTATTTCATTTATTTCATTTATATAATATAATTTACATTTTTAAATATTTGATTATAAAAAAAAAAAAAACATTTAAAAATATACAAAATAGCGGTCCACCGGCCTCGGGAACAGGGTCCAAGCAACCGGCGGTCAGGGCCCCAGAGAGAGGAACCTCCTGACGATGCGAGCCGTGTCCAGGAGTACAGCTTTCTGGATCTGGCCCTTGACCCAGCTACCCAACGAGAGCCTCGAAAGATGTTGGTCGAGGCTCTTGGCTATAAGACCATTAGCGGTGACGACTATCGGTACAATGATTGCTGAGTCTACATTCCACATGGCGACAACCTCGTGCGCCAAGTCGAGATACTTGGTGAGTTTCTCTTTCTCGGCTTTCACGAGGTTCTCGTCATGCGGGACAGCAACATCAACAATCATTGCACGGCGCTCTGATCGATCTATCACCACTATGTCAGGCTTATTGGCTACAATAGTCCTGTCTGTAATGATAGATCGATACCAGTACAGTGTGATATGACCATTTTCAAGAACTGGGTCGGGCACATACTTGTAGTACGGTACCTCCGATTCCACAAGATTGTATTTCAAGGCAAGTTGCTGGTGGATAATCCTGGCCACTTGGTTATGTCTGTGTAAGTATTCGCCGTTAGCCAGATGAGAACAACCAGAGACAATGTGACGGATAGTTTCTCCAGGACGGCGACATGCCCGACATATGTCTACCGTTCCATCCTTCACTACTTCGTCATCATGATCTCGTTCATAATTGCACACACAAACCCTTCGGTTTCCCCAAAGAGGTCACCAAAGCGCAGCCAGGCCACGGACGCTTCAAAGTCAACATCAGGCCCATGGAGGGCCCGATGTTGACTTTGTTTTTATTATTATTATTACAATTTTCATTATTTTAATGTTTCATTTCAAACCAATAGAACAGAATTTCTGTACAACCCTGACCTAACCTAAGATTTTGGTAAATATACCGATCGTGCGGCAACGGAATAAGGCGCGGGAGGGGAAGTGGGGCTGTATTTATTACTTTGGATGCCTTTGACCATCTATTATGATTAATATCTAGAGAAAATGATTAATTTATCATATTATCTGCACATGACCAGTCATTATAATATCTAGCAATGTACTCACTATGACTGGACAAATCGATACCTTGTACTATTTGTATTATTTATTTCGTAATCAATCCCTAATCCCTAAGGAATTTTCCATTGCTAATGAAAAACTTCAATAATTGTGTTTATAATAAAGTTATAATTAGAAGGAAGATTGCAAGATTGAATTTGTCTCACATATATCGAATATCTTATTGTCACCCTGTTAGAAAGGGACACACGGCCTCTGTACTAACTATCTCGCTCGGCTCGCTTTTCAGCTGCGAGTACTCGGTCCTGTTTGTATTATGTCCATGGTTTAAACACAGTTGCACTCTTTGGAACGTTGTGTCATTGTATTGTTTACTTCTATTTCTAGCATTCATCGGCGCAAATAATATTTTGCTAACTCTTCTTTTCACGCCTGAAGACCGAAACGATAATAATTAGCAGCCATGAATCATACTAACATTATAAATGCGAAAGTGTGTTTGTTGGTTTGTCTTTCGATCACGCCGCAACAGAACCACGGATCGACGTGCTATTTTGCATGGGTATATTTGAGGACCTGAGAGTAACATAGGCTACTTTTATCCCGGAAAATCAAATCAAGTTCCCGAGGGATTTTAAAAACTAAACCCATACGGACGAAGTCGCGGGTATCAGCTAGTTCACAAATAAGAATTTTGAATTATGATTTAACAGGTATTAACGCGTACGATGTCTGCCATCGACTGAAGGAGGCCGGCCTCCTCGCCAAGACGACGCACGGCCAGACCATCCGCCTGGCGCCGCCACTGGTCATCACGGAGCCCCAGCTCAGGGAAGGAGCTCGTATCATTCAGAAAGTATTCCAGAGTTACGACAATTGAAAACTTATTTCTTACTTAAAAATAAAACACTAGGGGAAATTAACTTATTTTTGAATGAATATTTTATGATTTTTTAACAGAACATCAGTCTATCTATAGTAATATTTTAATGCAAAAATATTTATTTTTTTGTTAACTTTTCATGTTCTAGGCTGACGTTTTTTGTATACAGCTTATATTCAAGCTTGCTCCCGAAAACGGAAAGTTCCAACGCGATTTTTAAAAACTTCAATCAGCTAGTTTTTAAAAATATTATTAAGTATATTATATTTTTATAATACTTACATATTTAAATTACGTATCATAAAGAAAATAGTATAATTAAGCAAATTATTTTTATTTTTAAAATAAAATAATTGCCTACTACTGATCTACTAATACGTCATTTTATTAAATAAGTAAATACCCCCTCTTCCTTCCTTCCTAAATATAACTTTAGGTATGTAGGTTTAAATGGACGTAGACAAAATTATCTACAAACTTTATTTGGTTTGTCCTCTTACATTTTGTGTGAGGATATGCACCAGCTTTACCTACGTTCTGTTTCAATGTAAATTATTATACCAGTCGAGCAGAATTTTGCGTTTAATTCCAAACACGCAACTCAACTAATCAGTAAGAGCTATAAATAGCACCCTCTAATGAGTAAGGTTAATAAAACAACGTGGGTACAATAAATTAGCGTGTATATTTTTAAAATATCTATAAGTACGTATATTTGGTAATAATTTACAATACTTGTCACAACACACTTTAAAATCACAGTTAGTTGAGGTAAATACTAAAGGTAATTTGTACGTAAAAAGTATTGTTGAGTTTTAAGTTATTATGCCAACATTTTGTTCGTGTGTTTTTAATTTTATAATTTGTATCTAATTAGTCTAGACTATCCTATACTGGCTTACTGAATTTTGAACTCTATATCTGGTGGTTAAAATGCATTATCGAGTACACCTAGTTGCGCTCTCATGGTATCACTGAGCTTCGACAGGAGAACGCTTTCATCTAAGCTCATTTTCGGACTTTCCAATAATCCTAAAAAGAAGAAAGATTTTATTTACAACTTAAGGATACAATAGTACACATACAACACAATTCAATAAATGATGTTACGCCGTCACGCTTATTATACCTAATAAGTAGACAAAAATATATTTTATTACATGAACATATTTATTTAAGTTAAATAAGACAGTTCTGAGTTCTTATAATACCAATTTGAATAACCATTTTGAATAAGCAATACGATACGCGATAGCTTCTTCAGTTCTTCACTTACAAAAAAAAAACTATATTTTCAACTAAAATAATTTGTGATGGGATATTCAGGTAGATGTTCTAACTAATGAATCCAGGGACTATAAATTCGAATTAATTGTAAAAGGACTGGAAAACGTGAACCTATAAATAAAGTCGAGAATCTCGAAATATAAATAATCGATATCGAACATATAATAGGATCGGGAAAAACATCAATTCTAAGTGCCTCGTTGTATGACCAGAGTTAGTTAATTGAAATAAATTGAAATGTCACGGTCATTGTTTACTTATAGTTTGTAAGTAATATAATTCATTGGGCTTAGAACGGAATCTTATGGAATGCATGTATAGTCTGCAGACTTGTGATTGGGTAAATGGCGGAAAATAGGTATCACTGAACCAGGCATCTACCTAAATAAAAAGTAATTAACTAGCTCAATATCGAAAAAACTACTTATTATAAGTCTCAATGAATGTTCCGTCATATAATTGTATCCGTAAAACTTTTTGTTCCTAAAGTTTTTTCAACAGGTAAACGGATAATTAAATTATCGGAGTGACATAAACACTCGAAGGTCCCACACCACACCGGCCCCCACGGGCGACCTCCATCGCGATGGGAAGGGGAATTTTAATTAAGGTTGCGGGAAATCGCAGTACCAACATATCAAAGGCGAAGTACGACGTTTTCAACCTAGATCTATGGTTTCCAGCAGTGGAAACGTAGCTTGTTGGCTATTTAACGATAGTCCATGATACACAAGGAACAACAAACTTATTGTGCTCTAATCCGCCAAACCAGAAAAATCTGTGTGGAGCATGCGCTATGCACCGCCCGCCCTCCCACTATTACAGGTGTTGGTTAGAGGTAAAGCAAGTAGTACGCACCACCATCACGCGACACCACATAAAGCCTCTAAAACATTGTCTACGTTTCACTCCGACATCGATGCTTCATGCACTTCAATCTAGCGGGACCCCCTAGAATAGATGGATGGAATAAGATGAAACCGGTGGGAACTCATAGAGTTTGTAATGTACCTCGTTAATTTAATGATCAAATCCAATGTACCTTTACCAAAACGATAAAAATGACCTCTAAAAATTAATAATTTTGGAAAAGAAAATAAGAATAAGAATGAACCAGCTTCTTTTTGTTAGAACTCGAGCACTTATAAGTGTGTATGAAATACCAAGATATGACGTCATAAGGCCCTTTCCATCGTTATGCTACATTGGACCACACGAGTAACCGAACAGAGAGGAAGCTTCCTAACAAGGGCGAAGAAGTATACCTATTCTGCTAGGGTTGTCACCTGATGCATGTCAACAATTTAAGGGAAAACAAAAATATTGAAGTTTTTATAATTTCAGTTAAATCCTGAACTTGAACAACAAATACTTAAATTAACAAAAATATAAAGAAACGTTTTTTTTTTAATGAACATCAGTATTTTTGCCCTAACTTCACAATTAATGTTAATAGATAGCATCGTCATTTACTATCGACTATTAATATTATTACAAGCTTTTATTTAACTTGCAATGTATGTATGTATGTATACATGGGTATATGTATTAAACGTACATACATACATGTAAACATACATGTATCAAATCTTACAAGATGAGATAGAACCACTTTTCCGGTTGAGCTGAAATTTTGCGTGTATGTGTAAATCTGATGACCCTGCAATATTATTGGGATATGGAGCTGTTCTGATGATTGAGCTGGAAGATGGCTATAGGAACTCTATAAAAAACTCACTAACCTCATCAAATTTGGGCTCGTTTGATTCGTCTTGACAAGTACTCTGGCCTGAGATGACCTTCAGGGTCTGATAATGAAGCTGGAAGGTGGTTTTGGCAACTTTAGTAATAAAACTTTATGTACTTTAGTAATATAACTTTATTATTAACAAGTTTGGGCTCGTTTGATTAATCTTGAAAAGTACTCTGGTCCTAGATGATATCCGGGTTCTGACGATTGAGCCTTAAGGTGGCTATAGGAACTCAGTAATTAAACGACGTAACCTCATCGAGTTAGGGCCCGTTTGACAAGTCTTGACAAGTTCTTTGGTCCTAAATTATGGTCCATGGGTAATGTAGCCAGCTACGAAAAGCTTGTCTTGTAAAAAAACTTTATACATTTAACATTCACATAAGTAGATCTAATTCTAATTCTAATCATAATAATCTTGTAAAAATGTTTTTTTAATTTACACTAGTTTTGTATGACAAGTATTAATAATTATGTTATTCAATTATCAAATATCAATAAAACTATTAATAACTTCACGTCGTTATTTTTGCAAAAGTTTATTCGTTACAATTTACAAATAATTGTGTTTGTGTCGATAGATGACGCTGTGCACAGATAATTAAATTTGAATTGGCGGGCCCTTTGTTAATGTTCCCAAAAATTATAAGTATGGGTCAATTTTGGTCGTCATGAATCGATATAATATGATAAAATATCAATATTAATACAGTAACGCATTCTGCACATGTGAGAAAATAGAGTTTGGATTATTATAAAAAAATCTATATTCATTATTAATTACATTTTACTCATTCAATAAAAAACAATTTTAAATTTGCTTTACATAGGTAACAGTTAATAACTAACAATATACTAATACTGACGATAACATACTTAAAATAATATATAAAATATATCGCAACTACTGTAACAATTTTAATTAAGAAACTGAAACGTGTACATGAAAGGAAATTATTACTAGATTTCTTATCTTAAACTCAACATCCAAAAAGTCCTACAGAGTTTGGCATTTTTACACTATTACATACATATACACAAATAAATCTAAACTCACAACAAGCAAACACTCACTCTTCGTCTATTTATTTCTACTAAACGCACGACCGTCAGCCCTTACGTCCTGACCCTGACTTACCCTGAGCGGCGCGCCGCGGCGTGTCGGTGAATGTGTCGGTGAGAGCTCACGCACACAGCGTTGCGCTATGTATGGGTGAGCCCGCCGCGAGCCGTTTGTATGTAGCTTCCGCTCTGTTACTTTAATATACCTACTCTGTGATTGGACGATGATAAATGATCAACATTAAACTCACGCGGTACATTGAAAACTCTACGAGTTCCCACCGGTTTCATCTTATTCCATCAATCTATCGGAGTTTCTTCATAATATGCATCATAAGAGTCAACATCTCCTGATGATGCTCCAGTACAGAGTGTGACATTTTAAGAGGTTCGTGATGGTGCGTAATGTTTGATTTCCCTACAAGTCTAGCAACGGGTGGAACATACGGCGCTACATGTAATATACATTGTTGTTCTTTGTGTACAAAATAATGATAATGATGATAAAGCTTTTACCCTGATTAATGCAGTCCCAGCACTCCTGTATCTCATAGCTCAGGCCCGCGCTATTGTGGAAATGGAACTTATATTTGCCCTTCGGTAGCGTCCATTCCGTGCTGTTAGCGGCCGATATGTGCAACACGGTCGGACACCAAAAGTAGTCCAACTACAACAAATCGGTACACATAAATATTTAAAACTACCCGCAAATAGCACAAATTTTTTTTTTCGTGTAAACGAGCAAAGAATAAGCTTTTTATTCTTCTTCAAGTTAGGCCTTGACTGCGATCTTGTCTTGTGGTAAGGTGAATCTCACACTGCGACACGCCTCGCTTCGGGGCGCGTGATTCTGCGCGATTCCACGCACGGGGATGCGGGTGTGAGACCGTGCGTGTTTTGTACACAACCTGAGGAACATATGAACAACCTTGAACACGCAGGCCCGCGTCCCGGAGCGGGGCGCGTCACGGACTGAGATCTGCCTAAGTGACAACTGACAAATAACTGACAAACTAAGATAGAAGAGGGCTACTTAGAAGAGGATATGACAGTTTTTTATCAAACACATACCCCTATTGATTTCTACGAGGGATTGTACCGGAATGCTGAATCTTTTCGACATGGATTTACCGGTCCCTTCAGACCGGAGACAATTTAGAAATTATAAATTCGCCTCATGTTAGGAACTGACCACGGGACCTTCCATTTATAAAACCTATCATTCAAATAAGTTGACCTGGCAACTGTATCTTGAAATCTATAGATCATCATTCAAGATGTTCTTTAGATCAGCTGTGTTTGCAACATCAATTTTACTACAGACATTGTTGAAATGGGTAAGAATCATGAGAATATTAAAAGATGAGAATGTTAAAAGATTGTTAAACATTAAAGATAACGAAAAACTCGATTAATATATACAATGACGAAATGATTATAAAGATCGTCAATCATAATTCATATCACGGTCGAAGAAAAATAGTAATAATTCAGTTTTAATGAGTGGATGTCAGGGTATTTAATGATGTATCGAGGATAGCAAGTTTATACGTATGTATGCAAAAACAAACATGTAGAATTTATTGACTGGTTTTCCTTAAGATAAATTAGGTGATTTGAAGTAAGTACGTTCCATGTGGACTACATAAAAGGTAATAAACAGTTACTTTTTACGATTGTGCTACAAAAGATCGTTACAGTTGTTAATGTGGTTTTCCGATTTTGCAGTGCTTGGTAAAGTCAGTTAGCCTTTATTTAAGTTTGACTGATCCCTTGGCCGTTTGAAGATCATCAGCTCATTTCCTGCTTGATTAAAGGGTCTTAGAAACTTTCACAGGTGCGATTGATATGGGTGTACTGTAATTGAAAGTTAGTAATATAATCTCAGAGGCAGTGATAGCCTAGTGGTTACGACTGTGGTCTCCTATCCGGGGGGTCGCAGGTTCGATCCCGGGTACGCACCTCTGACTTTTCGAAGTTAAGTGCGTTTAAGAAATTAAATAACTATCACATGCTTTAACGGTGAAGGAAAACATCGGCAACATCGAAAACAGGAACCTGCACACCTGAGAGTTCTCCATAATGTTCTCGAAGGTGTGTGAAGTCCGCCAATTCGCATTGGGCCAGCGTGGTGGACTATGGCCTATAACCCTTCTCTGAGAGGAGACCTCGCTCAGTAGTGAGCCGATGATGGGTTGATAATGATGATAATGATGATGATGAATATAATCTCTATTAATCCTGGGCATGAGCTATTTCCATTTTAAACAGCCTAATCGGTTTATTCGTTGTGGCGTGAAGCAAGCATCCACGCAGACCACGCATCCTCACAAACAGTAGTATTACGTAGGTACATGTAACTTACCGAAATTGTGCCTTTGGTCCCAGTTATTTCTGCCTTATTAGGCATGGTGGCCCTCGTGTGGGCCGCTATGGTGGCCGTCCTGCCCTCCTTGTACTTCAGAGCGCACGACACCGACTCGTCCACGCCGGTCTTGCTCAAGTGCCCCGTGCACATGATGTCAGTCGGCGCCTCCTTGTATACAAATTGGAGGAGTTGCAACATATAAACGCCCAAGTCTAATACTGCGCCGCCGCCCAAATCTTTCATTCTGGAATTTTATCATTTGATAACACCACCTTATACTTAATACTTACTGTGCATCGGGCCTTACTGTGAAATAATAATAATAATCAATAATATTAAGAAAATTTTATGGCCATTAGACATATGTATGTGTAGATCATTATTCGAATCCGATATCTCCGATATATGTAATGGATGCCAAATAAATATCATATTAAAGATTAAAGATTCAAAGATTTATTTCAAAGTGGGTACTATAGTATTTACAGTGGCACTGTATACTTTGACGTGACGTAATAAGTAGTGATAATAATTATTTGAGACAACTTTAAATTAAAGCTAAGAGGTTTTATAGGTAGACCACACGTCATCAGTAGCCAAATAAAGACGGCTTCACTGTATAGAGTTTGTGTAGAAGAATGCACATCTTTACAGCGCAGATAGATTTTGAGTGAGGCGGACTACCTATTGGATCTGGGTTTTCAGTTGAAAATCCAATACTAACGATTTATATTTCGCGTTGGGGCTCCACTGGCTGTAGATGTACCTACCTAGGCGAACTCCAACGCTAATAAAATAAGGTAGTAGTAAGTAGGTAGCAACGGTCCAGCTTACTTTGACGTTAACAACATGTTTCGATACTCGAAATCCATCAGCGTTGTCGGGATGTGCAAGTTCATAGTTCTAAGCCTGCAGAACACCTTTTCCTTACCCTAGGAGGGTATGAGGTTCAACGCTCAAAGCGAATTCGCTCTGCGCTGCGAGTGTCAGCGTCGAGCCGCAAAAAATACATTGTGGCCAATTTGGTTAATTGCTGTTGTTCTGTAGTCTCTTAACTAAACTAAATTGAAAGGTCTAAATCTCGTGCAAACAAACGTGCTCGTGTGAAACAGCACTGTGCTACAAAGAATGGGGAAGGTCACAGAGATACTAACAACCATAAAAAGAAGGAAATTAGAATATTTTGGACACGTGATGCGTAACACCAAGAAGTATGAACTCCTTCAACTTATCATGCAGGGGAAAGTGGCAGGCAGAAGGAGGCCTGGCCGCAGAAGGATATCTTGGCTTAAAAACTTGCGCCAGTGGTTCGGAAAGAGCACAAAATCACTATTTAGAGCAGCGGTCTCAAAAGTTGAAATCGCCCTAATGATTGCCAACCTTCGCAAGGAGACGGCACGTTAAGAAGAAGAAGAAATCTCGTGCTGTCCCTTACATATTTCTGCCTGTGGAAAAGGAAATCACTAGATTTAGACCTGTCTGTATTTTAGCTTAGAGATTGTCTACAGCAGAATTTAGCCACATTGTGTGCTACAAAAAAGCGCTGCAAACATACTGCAAATTGCTCCGCTGAGTTATAGTTTGTTGAGCGTTGAACCTCTATTGCGTATCAACTTAAAATGAGATTGAGCATAAGAAGAAAATTAAAACCCATTAAAGTATGTGAAATTAAAAGCTGCGAATGAAAGTAAAAAATATATATCTTACAAGTTCCTCTCTATGTCGTTAATTTCCACACCGAACTGTATGTTTATCTGATAAATGTCGCCAAGCCCACCACCCGCAATATGCTTGTCTAAAGCATCGTAAGCGGGGAAGAACCTTGACCACATCCCTTCAAGGAGGAAGAGTTTCTTTTCGCGTGCCAAATCCACAAGAGATTTTGTCTGTTTGTACGTCATGCCCATTGGCTTTTCACATAACACGTGTTTACCATTTTCTAACATTAATTTTGTTATTTCGAAATGCTGTAAGTTAAGTACGCTGACGAATACAATGTCTGAAAATACAAGCGTAAATTAAAAAGTCTTATCAACCCCGACATGTTGTATGAACATCCTAAGTTGTCGAATAGTTTACAAGTCCTTATAGACTATCCTGGTCCCAGCATCTGGTAAAGATTGACATTATACTATAACTATTTTTTAGTGTCATCGGGTTTACTTCTGTATACCAAAATTTCAAAGTAGTTGTTGTATCAAGTTGTATCTCTTCAGGATTTCAGTCATTAAACCCTTTATTAAAGCATGCCTTTGAAAAAACAAACCCGCATAGAATCGTTCCACATCGTTCGATGCCAGACACACAAACAGACAAAGCAGTAAAACTTATAACAACCCCCTTTTTTCATTGGGGATTAAAGAAATGGAACTTCTTATAATTACAAGGTGACGAAAAGTAGTAAAAAGAAACCTGCAACAGCAAAAGGCAAAAGTGCAGGGAAAACTCACGTAAAACCCATAGTTAGTTTAATGATAGTCTGATAAGTGGCTGATATCTATTAACAATCGCTTAACAACGCCTTTAATTCTATTTGCTTTTGTAAATAAAATTAAGAAGTCATTTGTATTCTAGTGCCAAACTTTTTAAGACGGAAAATTCGGCGGTCTTCGTGGTCACGGTCTTTGACTATGATAAGGTAAAGCGAATGTTGTTAGAATTTGGTGACGCGGACGGTGAAGGCGTTTGGCGTATTATCAGAAACGGTCAGAAAACTGTCGTGCATCCGGTTAGCGTAGAACTACGTACGATCGGGTATAATTCTGAGGTGCGATTGTCTAAAGTTATTCCATTGATCGTAATCGTATTCGATGACATTAGCTTCAAAGAAAAACAAACCATAACATCATTAAATTAGAGCTCAATTTCATGGATGCATTCTTATGCGTTTACGTATGTACGATATGCTCCATAACGCTCCATATTAAAATCTGTTTTACTGAATTTGTGACTTGAAATCAATACAATCATGGATAATTTTACTTTGACGCTAATGTCATCGAATACGAATACGATCAATGGAATAACTTTTAGACAATTGGTACCCTGATTGTGGATGGGTCTTGTACAAAATGTATGAGTTTAGTGCTTCCCGGCCTGCTTCAGATTTATAGGGATCTGTACCTAAATGTTGCCAAAGGGATCCTATTTCTAAGCCTCTGATGTCCGTCCATCAGCGTACTGTATAGTACCGTATCTCATGAACCGTATATTTGAAATTTTCACAGAATGTGTTTTTCTATTGATGCTAAAACAACAAATATAAAAAAAAAATAAGGTTATAAAATTAAAGAGGGTTATCATACAAACTTTTGTTTTGTACGATCTTAATAATAGCTGGTGTTCGCTATAACAACAAATATTAAAAAATAAGGTTAAAAATTAAAGAGTGTTATCATACAAATAAACTTTTATTTTTGTATGATCTTAATAAAGCTGGTGTTAAATCTTCTACGATGGTTTATGCGGATAACGAAATCCTTCGCGTGCGAGTCCGACTCGCATTAGGCCAGTTTTTTTTCTGACCAACCATTTCTGATAATATGCTCACAACATAAACTGAGCTGCATGACGTGAATTACTTCACAAAAACTCACCTACGTTGGCGTCGTGAGCGATCGATTCATAGCCTTCGTAGGCTGTGCTTACATTGTGGAGCGTGGCTAATCTGTGAACACGATCTAGGTCTTTGCCGGCGATGGCGACGACCTTATGCTGTTCGGCGGGTAGGGACGCCATTGCCGTCAAGAAGTCATGTGCAATCATGCCAACACCAGCTATCCCCCATTTCAATTGTTTGCCCATCTAAAAACGAAAATAATGACACCACACTACACAACTATATTATAGTTACCATCAGGTAATTGTGGTTCAAAACAATTTTTTAATCTAATTTAATCTTCTGATAAGTAGACAGACTGTTCAATGATAACATTAGCCAGTAATGTAAATTTGATAACCACAGTATATCTCTGATTATTGTAAGCAAATAGGACATGTGAGCATTATTTGAGCTGATAATGCACTATGGGTCCAACTGACACTACAATTTGCTAACATACAGAGAAATTTGATATGCATTTTGCACACTGTTTAATAATAATAAAGTTATTAAAGGGTTATGTTATCAAGTCTAGATAACTAGTGAAATAAAAATCTTAGCAGATATAGGCTTGGTGTAGAGTATAATACTTATTCAATGACTTATACAGAGTACTAGCAGAGAGCTGATGCCCACAAATTCATCTGTGTGGATTTAGTTTTAAAATCACTTTAAACCTCTTTGATTTTCCATGATAAAAGTAGCCTATGTCACTTTCCAGGTCTTGAACTATACCCAGTCAAAAATCACGTCAATTGTAGCGTGATTGAAGGACAAACAAACTTAACAAAATACTTTCACATTTATAATACATATTAGTAAGATCTAAGGTATTTGCCTACGTTTTCTAAATATTATACTTAACACAATGCCATTTTCTTTTTTTAAATATCTTAACTAGTTTCGGAAATATAGAGCTTTAATGTTTCCTGTTAGACAGAGAGAGAGTGCTACTGAAGTGTGATGTCATAAGTCAGCTCAGAAAATTTTGTTTTAGAAAGAGACAGATACAGTTTTTTACCTATTTATTTTCTGTTTTTACAAATGTTATTCTTACATGTTATATTATAAAATAATGAATATCAACATTTTGACAACAGTCAAATAAATACCCAATTGCTGTGATTAAAGACAGCATTTCTATTGGTCATGGCTGCCTGATTAGTACTTGTTCTACTACTATGAACTTCTGATCTATGAATGTGCAAACAGTAATTCACACTTGCAACAATGTTTATTTATGATACATTTATGAGTACACATGATGTTGATGGACAATGAGTGAGGTAATAAGTGCTACATTTGAATTTACTATTAATACAGATGCGAATTATTATGCATAACTAAGACATTACTTCTGATAGTCTTTTGTTACAACTAAAATATATTATATGGTATCATCATCATCATTAGCAACCTATCAACGTCTCACTACTGAGTGAAGGTCTCCTCTCAGAGAAGGGTTATAGGCCATAGTCCACCACACTGGCCCAATGCGAATTGGCAGACTTCACACACCTTCAATCAAGAACATATATGAGTACAGCCAGAGCTTTTTCGGCCTAGGTTAAACAACATCTTTAAAAGGTAATAAAAACTTAGTGCCACAAAAAAAGGTAGTTCTAAAGATGTTGTAATCCATAGCTCTGTTGTGGCGTGATTGAAGGACAAACCAACAAACACAATTCGCATTTAAATAATATTATAATCCTCACTAATCTATATAAGTATCTAGCAATAATTTTGAAATTAATATCCATACTTACAATTACCGTCTCTTCAGGCATACTTAAAATTTAGATTTAGGTACCGAAAACGAAGGTCTAGGGTTTATTTTTTACGAAGTTCGCAATTCCCTTAAGTTTTTGATTCCGACAAAATAAATACTTACAAAGTTAAACTAGAAATTAATAATAAGGCAAATTTAACAACACAATATGTTATAATATGACCGAAATAAATATTATATAAAATTATTGTTAGGAAAGATAATAATAATAAACTCTTTGAAACTTAAGTATCTGTTAAGAATCGATTGAACTTTTTTAAATTACACTATATGTATCAAAATTGATTATTAACTGAAATTTAAATTTAAAGCAAATTCAATGTTTGTACACTTTCTTTCACTTACAAACTTTATGTACTTTGTCTTTAAATATTATTTTATTTAATTTTTGTGGCAAAAACTTTGCAATCCAAAGGATCACGAGACAGACGAGAGAGTCTATGGACGAGAGTGACGAGCGAGACATCATCACATCAGACAACTGACAAGTGACATGATCCAATTGGTGCTGCCACACTTTGATTTTAATTTTCCCCGGACTCCTCGTGAAACCCTAAATATTAAGCACTTCTTAAAATGTTTTCCCTTAAATTTTTTTTCTAAGTTTAAAACACAAATTGAAGTGAAATAAACTGTTTTTATTAATATAAACTATTAAAATTAAATTTTGTATTAAGCTATATTACTTTTATATATGTATTCTTGAAATGCAATACTTTTGTTTATTTATTTTGTGCTTTCAGGATGCATTTCTTCTCATTTATCGAGAAATAAGTACAATTGATTGTTCATTTGTACTTACTTATCATTAACAGATCACAAAACACAGCGTTTCGATGAACCAACTCAATCAATCAATCAGTCAAACAAACGATTATATAAACCATTTTATCACACACAAAACGGCCACAAACAAAGCAGCATTATTCGTATGCGTCATCTCCCTTCGGCGTACACCAATCTATGAGCGCGAAAGAGAAAAATATATTATTGTTTAAGGGTGGAACCACATTATTTTGTGAGGATCGTTTCGGATTTCACCCATACAAAACTGTCAAATTCCATAGAAACGTGTACGGATCAAATCGGCTTTTCGATGCGTACACGAATGTATGGAAAATGACAGTTTTGTATAGGCAAAATCCGAATCGATCCTCACAAATGTGGTTCCACCCTTACGATAGTCGATAGAGGGCACACTAAGTACGTTCGGATACATGCAGTCACGCATTCAATTCTTTTGCGAAACGAAAGACAACTTTTTCTAAAAAAATCTCTAATTAATTTTTTTACCTTAAAAATCCCCCTAGTTTTTATCCTAAAAAAGTCTCCCCCTAGAAATAAAAATATAGAAATCCTTTAGAAATCCCCTAACACAAGGGGTAAAATACCCGATAACAATGCAACAAACAGAACCAACTACCACAATCGGCACCCCGCACACAGTCAATATTATTGTCAATATTTACGAATATTGACAATATTATTGACTGTGTGCGGGGTTTGATCAATATTATTGTCGAAGTCCGGAAATTTCGTCAATATCGGGGGGAGGCAGGGATATTGACAATAATATTGACAGTGTGCGGGCGCGCGTCAATATTTTAGTTGAAAAAAGATTTCAAGGCAGGAGGACGTGCGCTCGCAACCAAAAATGGAGGACATCCCCAGTGCAACAAGCAATGAAAAAGAATATTTAATAGAATTTATTAGAATGTGGGAGACGTAAC
Source organism: Oeneis ivallda (assembly GCA_029955525.1). Classification (NCBI taxonomy): domain Eukaryota; kingdom Metazoa; phylum Arthropoda; class Insecta; order Lepidoptera; family Nymphalidae; genus Oeneis; species Oeneis ivallda. Next base: position 7,600,820 of record JARPMR010000003.1, on the reverse strand, counting down.
GATTTTCGCATCAGTATATCTTGTTTTTTTAAGTAAGGGGTTACTAAAGATAGTATTTTTTGAAAGCTACTACCTTTTATTCTCATGTAATTTTTAAAATCATCTTTTTCTGTATTTCGAAGTTCTTTTATTAGATTTAAATGATTTAATTCCACTTTTCCACTTTGTCATCCAGTATTTAAGCCATCGTTTCTTTCTTTTTTAGGGTTCCGTACCAAAATGGTAAAAATGGAACCCTTATGGTGAGACTTTCTCCGTCCGTCCGTCCGTCCGTCCGTCTGTCACAGTCGATTATTTCAGTAACTATAGCTATCGACATGAAATTGGGCATTGTATATAATAATATATAATATAAAATATATAATATATTGGGCATTGTATATAATAATATATAATTTAAAATAATGTCTAATAGTCGCCCAACATCATTGGAATAAAGAAAAATCGAAAATTATTTTTAGGGTTCCGTACCCAAAGGGTACCAACGGAACCCTATTACTAAGCCTACGCTGTCCGTCCGTCCGTCCGTCCGTCCGTCCGTCTGTCAGCGGGCTGTATCTCGTAAACCGTAATAGATAGACAGATGAAATTTTCACATATTATGTATTTCTATTGCCGCTATAACAACAAATAATAAATATTAAATTAAATTAAAAAAATTAAATTAAAATATTTCCATGGGTACATGGAAATATAATAATTTAATTTTTTTTAACGGAACCCTAAAAGAGCGAGGCCCAACTCGCACTTGGCCAATTTTGGTTTTATTAAAATTTTTCAATTTTGGTTTTATTGTTTTGGTTTGGTTGGTTTTATTAAAAAAAAAGCGGCCAAGTGCGAGTCGGGCCTCGCTCTTTTAGGGTTCCGTTAAAAAAAATTAAATAAAAATATTTCCATGTACCCATGGAAATATTTTAATTTAATTTTTTAATTTAATTTAATTTTTATTATTTGTTGTTATAGCGGCAATAGAAATACATAATATGTGAAAATTTCAGCTGTCTATCTATTACGGTTTACGAGATACAGCCCGCTGACAGACGGACGGACGGATGGACGGACGGACGGACGGACAGCGTAGGCTTAGTAATAGGGTCCCGTTGGTACCCTTTGGGTACGGAACCCTAAAAAGGGGGAAAATCGGGGGTTTGAAATTTCAAAGTAAGATAACTATACCGAGTGAGGTATCATATGAAAGGCCTTTACTTGTGCATTCTAAAACAGTTTTTTATTTATTTCTATATGTAATAGTTTTTGATAGATCGGCCAAAATGTCGAAAAAAATACCGTTCCCCCCCTTATCTCCGAAGTTTACCAATCGAAAAATCTGAAATAATTATGGTCAATAGAGGTTTATGTATATTTTACAGGAAAAATAAAATAAATGCGAAATTTTTTTTGTCATCCAGTATTTAAGCCATCGTTTCTTTCTTTTTTTATTCAATAAAGTTAATGCAATAACCAATGCAATGGTTTTTTCTTTGTATCCATTTTAGCACACGTGCATGCAAATCAAGCTTCTACGTCTTACTGAATCACTTTTTGTTAGAAATATTGACAATATTATTTGCGTAGTGTGCGGGGTCTAAATATTGACGAAAATATTGTCAATATTTTCGTCAATATTTTCGTCAATATTATTGACTGTGTGCGGGCTGCCAGACTGAAGACTAAAATCTAAAATATTATGGACTAACTTTAAAAAAATACCGCTCCAAACGTAGCATTAAATCAAACTTAAGAATATTTAAAGTAAGAAGCCAGTCTCGAAGACTATAATTTGGTAAACACACAAACGTATTGTTTGTGGGTAAATATTAATTGGATAATTTTTTATTTAGAAAAAATGTATTGTACTTGATAATCAAAGCCCTTGACCCTTTTGATGTGTGTATTTTAGGGTGATGGCAGTTGGCTACTTTTAGCTGTCGATCGCTCGTGCTCGTTTTATGCCTTTAGCGATTTGATGGCATATTGCGTGCATCGCGTTTCGCGCGCGCGAAAATCGCGACTCAAACGCGTTCCCGTTTTTAAGGCTTTTGAAATCGCGCGAATCGCGATGCACGCAAATGGCTATACAATCGTTAAAGGCCTTTAAAACGCCGCGATCGCTGCCGCTGAAAGTAACCAGTCTACCCACTTATGGTGTATTTCGTTAACAGTAATGAGTAGGTACCATTAAGGCTGGAATCACATCTGTGCGCATCGGTTCGCATTTTTCCATACAAAACTGTCTAATTATTAGAAGTCTTTGAGTAATAAACCAACACTTAGTAGTCGTGTACGCATCGAAAAGCCGAATTGATATTTGATGCATACATGACACTATGAAAAATGATTTTTAGGGACAAAATGCGAATCTATGTGCACAGGTGTGATTCCAGCCTGAGGCACTTGATATTAAACTATGCTTGAGGTAAACAAAATATTTTTGCTATGGATTTTATACATGATTTCAATATGAATAATTTTAGAAGATTGACATGCCTAAAATGGATAAAATAAATCACATTTTGTAGAAACTATTAAACTAATGAAATAGATTTTTGTTTGGAACGGAGAAACTTATTTTGTAGGTAATGGTGGAATCGGGATTTGAAGAAACGGAATTTTGGAAAGGATCAGAAAAACTTGACTATGGCTCAAACGCTCGACGCGCGGAACCACTAAACAAACGAAGAAGAAGAACTATGCTTGATCTGAGGAAAATGAAATGCAGTGGGTATTCCGATTAGTACCTAATTATTCCGATTTAGGGTGGAACCACATTTGTGAGGATCGATTCGGATTTTGCCTATACAAAACTGTCATTTTCCATACATTCGTGTACGCATCGAAAAGCCGATTTGATCCGTACACGTTTCTATGGAATTTGACAGTTTTGTATGGGCGAAATCCGAAACGATCCTCACAAATGTGGTTCCACCCTTATGCGAGCACTCAGTGCTCTCACTGGTGAAAAATTCGTTCCGGTTAGGGACTGCCAGTATATACTCAACTCAAAGCTGACAGTACACCACACTGCCGCAGTACCCTAATAAAATGTAAATGAATAAAGTCTTTTGCCGGACTCGATAAAATGGTGGAATAATGAAGCTTAATTTTTTGTAAACAAAATATCAATATGAATAATTTTAGAAGATCGACATGCCTAAAATGGATAAAATAAACCACATTTTGTAGAAACTATTGCACTAATGAAATGGATTTTTGTTTGAAACGGAGAAACTTATTTTGTAATGGTGGAATTGGGATTTGAAGAAGCGGAATTTTGGAAAGGATCAGAAAAACTATGGACTATGGCTCAAACGCTCGACGCGCGGAGCCACTAAACAAACGAAGAAGAAGAAGAAGTCTTTTGCCAGTATCATAGATAATACACTATATTTACTTTGCTACCTTCATGATAATATTTACCAGGCCAGTATGGTCGTTTTCTGGCAAATAAATAAAGTTAAAATAAAATGAAACTAAATAAAATGAATGTTAAATTAAAATAATAAGAAGAAACGGATCGCAGACGTTAAGCAACTGACAGCTTGTCATCTGTCAAAGCGCGTATTACTGTCACTAAAGTTGTTTGTTATGATAATAAAACTGTTTTAAACAAATACTATTGTATTGTAGTAATTGAAATTATTTCAATGACGTTAATTCTGTGGAAATCGTATACAAAAGCTCGTAAAAATGTATTATTTGGGAGCAGTAACTGCAACTCAGTATCTTCTTTGTTTAGCTTTATTAGTCGTTCCCTTAGTGACGACAAATTTTCTACATCAGATTTCAGCAATAGTACTATCTTAATCGAGAACGGATTCAATGTTCACGAGCTCCCAGTTGTTGTGAGAAAACTTAAGGATATCGAGGCTTTGGACTTTCCTCCGTCAATAGAAGTGTCACGGACAGCGAACGACTCTTTCAATTATCACCTAATTCAAGAAGAATTCAAACAATGTGTGGATTTACGTGATGTATTTTCATTAATAACAAAATGTACCAAGATAACACCAAATATTGCATTAGGTGCAATCGAAAGAATAAATGATTTAGAAAAAGAATCACTAAGTAATGTTCCCAGTGACCAAACAGTTCACATTAATTTTGCAAAAGGTGCTATCTTGGAGAAGCTGCTAAAAGTTGTTATGAAGACTGAGGATACCCATACCATATTAAATGTGCTTAAGACCTCCTCCACAATTATGGAACCACACAAGTACAAGTTTTGTGATGAGCTGCTACTCAGAGTTATAGACAATAAGCTTACTGTAGATCAGCTGTGTGATTTTGCAATTTTCCTGTATAATAATATTAGTGATCAGAAGTATGCAGAAACAATTGATAGTCTATGGGTTGGCTTCATTGACAAGGAGAAAGATATTAATGAAAATAATATTGTCCAAATCTTTTCAATTTTGCCTGGATTGAGAGTAAGTAAAAAAACTATAACAACTTTGTTGGAGCAAAAGCTGTCTGAACTATGGTCTAAAATAAAAGTTTCAGCCATGCAAGATATTCTTGATATTTTCTTGGTAGAGAAATATTTTTCTATGCAGTCTTATTGCATTATAGGACACTGGTTTTACTCGAATATCCATGCACTAGACGACGATGAGTTACTGGGTGTAATCACAAAATTTACACGCCTAAAGTTCACAGATAAGCGAATAGATGAAGCTATTGAAAAATTTTTAAAATTTAAATCTTCAAAGATTAAATCACAGGTTTTAGTTATAGGTATTTTAAATTATTGTATGCAATTCAAGTTGCGCAATAAACAGATATTAGAAATATGCAGTCAATATTTTATAGATAAGAGAGAAATTGTGCCATCCAGTTTTTTAAAGTCCTTTATATATCCCTATGGATATTTGTATATGGAACCGTCTAATCAAGAGTTTTGGCTGTTAGTTGAAGATGTCTTGCTTGAAAATTATTTAAAAATGAACATGGATGACCTTTGTTCAATAATGTCTTCATACATCTACAGTGGTCACTATCCTTTGAAATTAGTATCTAAAATATTTAGTGCAGAGTTCATGGCTAAAATAAATAACAGCGACATCTTAAAGAAGCTGCATCTGATAGATACTGCATTGTCTTTAGAGTGTGAACAATACAGTGGCCCTTTGTTACCCAAAGATCAATGGTTCAAACCTGCCATACAAGACAGTAGAATTAAATATATTATAGAAAAAACATGGGACAGCTTTGTGTCTGTGATTGGAAATTCCAACAAAATGTCAACTGCTGTTGTGTTACCAAACTATTGCTCAGATGAGACATATCTCATTGATGTCATGGTACATCCAGCTGATACAAGCAGTAGCACCTTTAATTGGAAATCAAACACACTCAAAAATGAGAGCATAGCAATACTTATCCATTTACCAGATCACTACTGCTCTGATAATGAGCACCTCATTGGCCCACAAGTTATGAAAAAGAGGCATTTAAATATTCTTGGTATAAAAGTAGTAAGTTTGAAATATGCTTTGCTCAGTCAGTTCTATACATCATATAATACTGTTGCCCTCAAGAAATATTTGGCTGATAATATCAACAATGCTGACACTTGATTACAATGTTACAGTTCCTTTCATCCCTGTTCAAGTTATGCAGCCATTGCTACACTAGCGGCACGCTATGATGGCCGGTTTGACGTTTGTCCGCTCATGAAGTTCCGTATTAATTGATAACGACTTTGAAGGAAATAATTGTATTACTTTATTGACGATAGTGATGTGCAGAGATTCATAAATTTTATCGAATGTAGTTTTAGGTTTAGGACTCAAAATTTATTTATTAAATTGATTTCTAAAATGTATACAAGTGTAGAAAAATCAGTTTGCACCATTTAAGGGGTGAATGTACTTGTGAATATGAACAATTTTCACTATGTGGACAAACCTCTGAAATCGCAAAAAAATATCAGCTGTTTCATACAAAAGGTAAAATTTTTATTTTTATATGATATATACCACAACTCGGCATTTCGTTTTCTAAATTGAAAATTTTTAAAAACCTATTTTGGTATCTTTTGTATTCATATGTTTCTTGTGTGCATATAAAGTATGTATATTCATTTTCATTCAAATATTCAGTTCGTTCAAATAAATTAAATAAACATATACATTTTTGTTTTATTAAACCTATTTAATCAGGTACAAAAACAAAACTTAATTGTTTTTTGTTCGAGAATAAATTGACATTCCACATCACTATTGTAATGTGTCAAACCGGCCATCATAGCGTGCCGCTAGTGTAAGATAAATAAGTTTCATACTATTGTACATTTTAGTTATTAACAAAATACAAGAATATTGAAGTGAAGACACAATATTGAACACACTGGTCTTCCAAACAATTATAATCAATATGGATAGAAAGGTTTTAGATTATAAATAAGTAATGTGCCTAAACTATCATTAGAGTTTGTAAATAGGTATAGTACTATAGTAGGTATATCTAAAACATATTATTGTAAGTTATATATACAAAATATGTAATAATTATAGTTCCTAAGTACTTTTTGTATGTCAATTCGTTATTGGCTAAAAAATGCGACGAAAAGGCAGAATTCCACCTTATTTCTTCTGTTATTCCCGAATTATGATGAAATGTTGTAATTATGGTACCTTATTGAATTAGAACTCAATATCGTGTATGCATTCTTATAAGTTTATGTAAGATACACTCCATAAGTCCATAACGCTCTATGTTAAAATCGGTTGTACTGAATTTGTGACTTCAAATCAATGTAATCAAGGATTATTTTGCTTTGACGCTAATGCCATCGAGTGCGCTTGCGATCGGTGGAATAACCTTTAGACAATTGGTACCCTGATTCAATGCTGTTATGGTTTATTTACTTTGACGCTAATGTCATCGAATTAGATAACGATCAATGGAATAACTTTTTTAACAATCGCAGGGCTGGGTAGGTACAACCACCAACTTTAGACACCCCCTTACCCCGCTCACCCCACTCAACTCCAATGCACAAAAAGTTTTTAGCGAATTTTGAAAAATTACCTTTTTTCGAAGCGCCATATTTCGGTAACAAATTGACATACAAAAATTAAAATTATAGGAAACCTCGACCTTTCTTAGTAGAGCGTTATACTTATCGCTCTACTAAGAAAGGTCGAGGTCCAAAACTTGAGAAAATGTTGATCCTAAATCCTAAAGTTATCCTAAAGTTCCTTTTTCCACCAAACCCCGCACTTTTTCCTACCTGGACTTGACTGGACTAATTTTGCAAAATATATTTTTAAGAGCCATTCGCGGAATAGCGAGCAGTAGAAAATTGGAAAGTTAACATTTTTGACAAGACAAGTTTAACAGTCTTTCAAATGGATTTGTGATTTTAGAATACATTTTGCTTAAGATTAATTAAAAATTGTGAGGCAAATTCAACTGTAGAAGACACCTAGTTAACTTGGAAAAATAATAATTAGGTAGTATAGGTAAAGAATGTACAAGATTAGGAACTTATTTTTATAAGAATGTTTTTATTAAAAATTAACACCCAAAATTGTGTGATATTTATAGTTAGAAACCTTTGGTATAATTTTGGGTAAAATATATTTAATCCTTTTTAGGGTTCCGTACGCAAAGGGTGCTAACGGGACCCTATTACTAAGCCTCCGCTGTACGTCTGTCCGTCCGTCCGTCAGCGGGCTGTATCTCGTAAACCGTAATAGACGGTTGAAATTTTCACAGAGTGTGTATTTCTATAGCCGCTATAACAGCAAATAATAAAAATAAAATAAAATTAAAAATAAAGGGGGCCCCCATACATGGAAAAGAAGTCGAAGTAAAATTTTATTTTTTTACCCTGGCATGTGGGGTGTCATTGTCTAGAACTCATTAAGTAGAGTTCAAATATATTTTTGACGTGATAACGTGTCAGTGTCACGTTCCGCCTGAGCCTGAGCGTGCAAGCGAGAGCGCGGAACAAGCGATAGAGAGGCATGATCGGCCCAAGCGTTTGCTTGTGACCAAAGAGCGCCCGCCGCCGCCCGCCAGGCGCCAGTCATCTAGGAGTAATAGTGTTCTGTGCATCGCATACGCGCTGTGGTTAGCGGATGTGTCGCCTTTATGACGTTATCACGAAAAACTATCGTCCATAAACCGCTTTTACAGACAACAAATGTTTTTTTAGCTACAAAAATGATGAAATGGGGGTCGTCAAAGTTTTCAGTTTTAGACCACTTTTGTTACGGGGTCTATCTCAAAAACTAAACTACTTAGGAATTTGAAATTTCTGTATATTATGTATTATGTAGTGTATTTAAATAACAAATACTGAAAACACCGATTTATGATGTATATAAGTAAATGTGGCCAAAACAAACGAGCATTTATCCCCATATGCTAATTTAGTACTAGCTAAGAACTAAGATATTTAAATATCTAGTTAGGCTAGAAAAGTGATTTGGTCATATGTACGGAACCCTAAAAGAGCGAGGCCCGACTCGCACTTGGCCTTGGCAAATATATTTACCAAGTATAAAAATACCTATGTCTTTTATTGCATCAGAACTTTCCTGAAGTTTTTCTGATAATATTTAGGACGTTTAAAAATGATGAATGATAAAAGAAAGGAATGACTACATAATATTACCTACTTATTATGTATACAAATATCAGTAAAAAAGTGTCTGTTATTTCAAAATAACTGCATCTTATTAGCTCAACATGAGCATAAAAAGATGATCATAAATTATCCTAAATCATCGAAATAAAATTGGTAATTAATTTTGTATAGGAATCAGTACTTCTGATTACTTTTAAAAAATGATGGGGGCGAAGCCGCCGGTAAAAGCTAGTCAATAATATAAAAAAAATCAAAATCATGAAGATTGGTAGGTTTCTACATTGAACATTAGGGTAATAATGTTCTGTGGTTATCTCACTCAACCTATCGCCGAGCGCGCCGCGCCGCGCCGGCCGGCCCGGGCGACGTTTTCGCACAGGCGAATCGCCGCGCGACGCGCGGGGCGTCGCCTATGCGAAAACGTCGCCTAACTTACTTCATTTCTGTTTAGTGGTTAGTGAACTCGTACGTACCACGCGGGCTAAGTGCGGATTGGTAGTATCTTTGAGAGGTTTTCCTTCATCTAAAGCAAGTATTATACAAATAAAGCACGTATTCTATAGGCATCCTATATCACCTATGCCTAAACCGCACATAGCTCCGAAAAGTTACGTCCCTGGGATTCGTATCTCAAATCCCTCGAAAAAGAGGCCGAATTCAACCACTATCATCGTTGTTTGCATTTGAACCACCATTTTTTACAACCGCACTTTGGGATTCCATCCGCACATCGTTGATATACCTACTTACCATCCACACTCCACAGTCACGAAGCGGTTTTAGACCTCATTTCTGATTCGCACGGCCAGGGTCTGGAACGCTCTTCCGACATCTGTGTTTCCTCACACGTAAAATTTGGGTATCTTTATAGCAAGAGTGATTAAGCATCTTCTAGGCAAACGCGTTCCACCTCAGACCACATCATCACTTTCCATCAGGTGTGATAGTGGTGAAGTATCTGTGTGTATGTAATGTTATTATAATAATTTTATAGCATAATCCAAACGTTAACGTTTCGTATCAAAACGTTAACGTAGTCGTAAAAGTTTTGATTATTTGCCTATTTTATTCGGGCTCCGAGATCCGTAACGGCTGAAATGTCATCAAATCCTACCTACAATACAGTAAGTACCTATATGAAACGCTATTTTATACATAATCCACCTGCAAATAAGGTTTTGAATTAAAAGAGCCTCCTTATCTGGGTACAAAACTAGAATCTATTTTTAACTAGCTGATGCCCGCGACTTCGTCCGCGTGAATTTAGTTTTTGTTTTTTTTTTTGTATTAAAACCTTCCGTGGAACTTAAGGAACATACAAAAAATAAATTAACCGAATTGGTCCATCCATTCTTGAGTTATGCGCTTACCAACATTCATTTTTATTTATATAGATAGATTAACGAAGTGGGTGTTCACCGTTGTTTTTTATTTAGCTTTCCATAGGTACCTATAGGCTATATTATGAAAGTAGGAAATGGTGTTTCAAAGTGCCTTAATCTATATTCCAATACTCCGTATTCAGATGGTGCCTACAAGGAGTTCCATTTAAACGACGATGAAAGACCGAGCCGACCCATTGTAAGCAGGACCCAAGAAAATATAGACGCTGTCAGAAAACTAATAGCTATTATTAATAGGCGAATTACGTTCAGACAGATAGAGGAGATTCTGAACATTGGTGCATCCACAGCTAATTCAATTTTACATGAAGACCTAAAAGTAAAATAGGTATGTTTTCTTTGGATCCCTCATACCTACTCTCGACGACAGTCAGTGCATGGCGCGTGTAGAGTGGTGCAAGAAAATGCTAAAAAATACGACTCAGGCCGATCTAAGGATGTAAACTCAATAGTGACTGGTGATGAAACTTGGTTGTACTACTCCGACGTTCCAAGTAAATCAAGATCGAAAATTTGAGTGTTCAAAGACGAGCTAAAACCAACACAGGTCAAACAACAAAAGTCAGTTAAAAAAGAATGATCGCTGTTTTCTTTACCAAGAGAGGCATCATAGCTAGAGTTGTATTAGACACGCAGAAGACGTCAATGCTACCTGGTACACTGAGGTTTGTTTGCCTCAAGTCGTCTGCGAGCTGAAGAAACTGCGACCAAACTCGCGTCTAGACAGTTGGCACTTTCGTCATGATAACTCAAAAGTTTTGGAAAAATCGAAGCTCACGGTGCTTGACCATCCTCCTTATAGCCCCGACCTTGCGCCGTGTGATTTTTGTCTCTTTCCTCTAACCAAAAATCAGTTGTAAGGACGACGGTTTGCGACTGATGACGAGTTATTGAGTGCATGGGATGAGCTCTGCGCCAGTATTTCAAAGGATCAATGGAAGAAGATATTTGATACGTGGTTTAAACGCATGGATAAGTGTATTGACAGTGATGGATATTATTTTGAAAAACATGAATAAATAGTGACATTTTTACAAGACTTACGGAACAAGCTACGAACAATTCAATACATGCTAAGAAGGGCAGACAGAAAGTAGCTCCATTCCCGCAGGTGGCACCCGTTCACGAGCATGTCGCATGAACCAGCAGCCGTTGCTTCGTTCTACCATATTTGTCCAACCATAAGAAGGTAAGAAGTAAATACTTAGGTCTGTATACTCTTCTAAGCATTTTCGTTAGGTAAGTACCTGAGGTACCTATGACAATGACGTATGACACAGAAATACATACATTGTCTGTAAATTCGGCGTGATATTGTGAAGGGGTCCGTACTCCAGAAGCAAACGTATTCAAGTAAAACGATAATATTTATTATATTAATTTGCTTATTTATAATATTTTTTGTTTTCTCTATGGATCATAATAATTTCTGGTTTTTTGATTGATAAACTTTGGCTATAAGGGGGAGGGGGCGGTATTTTTTCAAAATTTTGCACGTTGATCAAAAAAATAAAAATCTGTTTTAGAATGCACAGCCCTTTCATATGATACCTACTCCACTCAGTATAGTTATCTTACTTTGAAATTTCAAACCCCCGATTTTCCCCCTTTTTTAGGGTTCCGTAGTAAACAAGGAACCCTTATAGTTTTGCCGTGTCCGTCCGTCTGTCTGTCTGTCTGTCTGTCTGACCGCGGTTTAGCTCAGAGACTATTGGTACTAGAAATCTGTAATTTGACAAGGGTATAAATATCAATCACACCGACAAAGTCGTGAAATAAAATTATGAAAAATAATTTTTTTTAGGGTACCTCCCCTACATGTAAAGTGGGGATGAATTTTTTTTTCTCGTCTATCCCATAGTATGGGGTGTCGTTGAATAGGTCTTTCAAAAATATTGTGGGTGTGGGAACATCATTTTTCAATTCTGGGATCCGTTTGTGAAATATGATATTTTAAAGTGCTAAATTTTATTAGAGTCAAGTGTCCCCCCCTCTGCCAGCTAAATGGTTGTATATAGGATACAAGAAAAAATTCACAGCAGTAGTATATATAATGAATTTTAAAGGAAAACTATCACGGCTAAGTAGGGTTCATTAGTGAAGGAGTTATATCTGTTTTTTCTAAGTTAGGTATTACACGTAGTGTAAGTTGCATATTTTGTAGAATATTATAGTATTTAAACCATGGAACTCAAAATTTATTCAATATTCATAAATAAAACAAAAGCACTATCTTAGGTCACAAATATTTGAGACTTTCAACTACGGAACCCTACACTGCGCGTGGCCCGACACGCACTTGGCCGGTTTTTATTAATTAAACTAAAAATAGGTAGTTTTCGATTCTTTTTTAAACGAATGATGTTGGGCCACTATTTTATACAACTATTCCAAATTTCATGTCGATAGCTTTATATAGTTACTAAAATAATCGACTGTGACAGACAGACGGACGGACGGACGGAGAAAGTATCAAGGGTTTCATTTTTACCATTTTGGTACGGAACCCTAAAAAGAAGTGAGATCCCAAATACAATTTCCAATAAATAAAAATAGAATGGCCATTTAAAGTGCTGCGATTAAAATTCTTTTCTTCGAAAACTGTCAAGCTGTCATTGCAACTAGTATGTTCTACGTACTATTTACACTGAAGCTCATGCCATCCATCTCGTGGTTCTGCTGAGAAAAAATAACTTCGATGTTGGCTGTAAATAGGTAGGTGTTAGGCAAAGATGTGTTAGGTAGAGTTTTCGTTTTTCTTGCTCGAGAGGTGAAATAAAAGTCATTGTTGAATTATAATTTATTTTATTATTTTATTCATAACATCTTTTCACTTAAAATACTCAGTTTTGCTATTTCGCTAGAATTGTTATTAGAATAATATTAATATTTATCATAGTAATTTATCAGACAACTTTCACAATTTTAAAATTCTTAAGTATAGGTTTATTTTTTTGAGAAAAATAACTTTGTCCAAATTAAAACTAATCTCATTAGGTACCATCCATCCATCCATCAGCCTGTATTCATCCACTGCTGGACATAGGCCTTTCCGAGAGCGCGCCACCAAACACGGTCCTCCGCTTTCCTCATCCAACCGCTTCCCGCCACCTTCTTAAGGTCATCGGTCCAGCGAGCTGGAGGGCGTCCTACACTGCGCTTACCGGTACGCGGTCTCCACTCCAGAACACGTCTGCCCCAACGGCCATCGGTTCTGCGACAGATATGACCTGCCCACTGCCACTTCAGCTTGCTAATCCTCAGAGCTATGTCGGTCACTTTTGTTCTTCTACGAATCTCCTCGTTCCGGATTTTATCCCTGAGAGAGATTCCCAACATAGCTCGCTCCATAGCGCGCTGAGCGACTTTTAATTTGTGAACGAGGCCCACCGTCAGTGTCCACGTTTCCGCTCCATACGTCATTACCGGTAGGACACACTCATTGAAAACCTTTGTCTTCAGGCTTTGCGGTATCGACGAATCGAAGACCTGACGCAGCTTTGAAAATGCTGCCCAGCCCAGCTGAATTCTTCTGTCAGCCTCCTTGTCGAAGTTGTTCCTACCGAGTTGTATAATCTGGCCAAGGTAGTTGTATTCCTGAACAACTTCGATTAGGTACATTACAAATAAAACATTTTTTTTGTTTTTGTTAGCAGGCTGTTGTCGATGGTTGTCGAATTGATTTTGTGTATTTTTTGTGGAGCAGAATAAAAGTGAAATCGATAGGTAGGTAAACAACTAAAAATAATATGTATGTGCTTCCACGCCTCGCTGAAATAACAGTTTATTTAGAATAATATGGCTCTTTGTGTCAGGTCAATCTACTTGCTCTAAGCCGTAGCCAGATAAATAAATTATCTATATTTTATAGCCGAATGGTGTATCACAGCAACTCTAGCTTGAAATACCTACCTATTAATTTTTAATGTAGTTGTTTACGCTGCTGGCTCACAGCCTAAAATCTAAAATAGACATTTCATTATTAAATTACAAGACACTCGATAGAGTTAGGTACATTACATATAATAACATTATAAATTATGTATACTTTTTAAGTTAGGTAATATTCTAAATATAGGTACCTACTTTTCTTTATGAAGATAGAAGATGCAAACACGAGTTTATTTAAATATGTAACTATTTCAAGTTCAGAGGTACCTACGTACCTATAAAAGTGCATTTTAATGATTTGTGACACCTCTACCATGAAATATTCCAGTACCTACCATGAACAGTAACAGGTGGGTAGTTCTTATATCTGATATATTAGGTACCAAAGTATTTGATAAACTACGGTACATTTATGTACTTACTGAAATTAGCTAATCTGTTGTTGTGTGTTGTGTTGTTGTGTTTGTTTGTTGTTGTTAATTTCTTTGTATTATTCACGTATAAGTAGGTAGGTAGGTAGGTGAATACATAGAACAAAGAACGAAACATGAATGACTTTTGGCACAAGTACTTGTAGTTTCTCACTTGTAGTTTCTCAACATGATTATTGCGATTTTGTTCAATTTTAGTTTTTATACATTAGCCTTATATATATCTTTTTATATTTTATATATTATATTTTCATTTATGTAAATAATTTGTCTTATTAAATAATAATGTGATCTACAACGTAATTCATTTTATAAAAAAATAAACAAAATATGTAGGTAAGAGAGAGGCTTGCTTAATAAAAGTAGCTAAATAAAAATACATAGTAATATTTACTTATTTCGGCAAAATCCATATACATACTTATGTAACTGACATAATATTTACTTATTTAGGCATATCTCCTATTTGGGTCAGTTCAGACAGAATGGAAAAATTAACCTGCTTCATTGAAAATATTTTTCCGTTCTGTCTGAACTGACCCAAATAGGAGATATGCCTAAATAAGTAAATATTATGTATATACAGTTACATAAGTATGTATATGGATTACTAGGGATAGGAGACTCCCATCTGTATGCGAGTTAAATATAATTTCAGTGCCTATTGATAGACATAAATTTAGTTCCATACTATGCCTATTCATAAATATATTTCAATGTTATGTTATGACTATCTTTGAATGAAGATAATATTATGTCATCTATTTTAATGATTCTGCAATTTTATATCACTATGTGATGGAAAACAAATGAACAAAAGGTATCTATTTATTATAGTTAAGTTATATGTATTCTTTTTAATGAAAGTCCTTTTTATGTCGCATTCTTGCCTTATTTTTTAAATATCTACTTAATTACATTAAGTGAAATCTGTTTATTCAAACCCCGAGTACCCTTCGATAATGAAGATCACACAACTTATCACGGTATTAATTAATTAATGACGACACAAATATCTACATACTTACATACAAATGCAAACGATAATAATTTCTTATTTAACATTCATACTCCGAAACATACCCTACACAATATGTGATTGCGCAATTGACATATTTACTGTTGCCTGCTATACCTAAGTATATTACGAAGAAGGTAAGTTGCAGCATTATTTTATGTCCAATAGGTAGGTAGGTACTTTGTTTCAAATCAACGATTGGTATTACGATTACAACTTAATTAAGAGTCAAGCATATTTGCAACGTGGATTGGGAGTGAAGTTGACAATCGCTGAAACGTACCGTATAATTGAAAGTTATTTGTACCTACCCACTTCGTTTCTATTCACACCTTCGACAATTAATCACGCAACCCTTAAGAGGGTTGCAGACCGAAAACTAAGCTAACTTAGTTTAAGCACGTTTAAGCTTAGCTCGCATAGCTGACGCAATTTTTGTGTGCAGACTGCAAACTAAGCTAAGTGAGAGTTAACCAGTAGATATGTTAAACTGAGTCAGCTATGCGAGCTAAGCTAAACTAAGTTAGCTTAGTTTTCGGGTCTGCAACCCGCTTTAACATAAAAGAAATAAGTTTCTACTTTCTTCATAATATAAGTATTATGTTTAGGGCAGTAATTAACACATTATGGATATATTGTACATACGTATCTGTACTTTCACTGTCTGTATTATAATTTTTGTCTATTGCATTCATTCATAACCCACCAGCACAATTATTTACCTACAACGAAAACTGTAAATTTTATACCGATTTCACACTTAGGTATGTTGTTATCGGGTTAGCATAGATCTCCGATGACTTAGTTCGACATAATATACGGCTGGTCATCATATATATGACTTGGATTTGTTGGAGTAACGACAATTAAGGCGATCGTGCTCATATATTATCACAAAAAAGGAAATGGAGATAGCTTTTTTAAATCTCTTTTTTTTTGGTGCTATTTTTATTTTGTGCTTTGGAGCCGGGATTTCTTGGCCTTAAGCCAATTTTCATTAAGGCGTGTTTATGTACTGAGCTACTAGGTAATCATAATGGGTGGATCCCACTATTCATACAGCGGTTATTTGGACTGGCCATTTTATCACATATTTATTTAGCATGTATATGGTTTTATTATTATTTTATACACGCCTATATGCTAGAGATATATGAAATTACCTTTTTTAAGTTCCATTAGAATAAATAAAGAAGCTGCAGTTACATCTACCGAGCTTTACAAAAATGAAGAGCGATAGCGTAGGTAAGTAGGCGCATAATATACCTATTGTACAAGTTTAGGAACAATGTTATTAAAGGTATACTTTTAGCTACATTATATGTAAAATAGGAAATTATAGTCGCATATTATGCGATAAGTAGATTGCAAAACAAACTAAATAGGTAATTTAACAGATGAAATCCTGTGATGCCAAAACAATTTTCCCTTTGACTGATTTGTTATTTAGAGTACCTAATGGGTTTTTGATTAAATATTTATTTATTTATTCAAGTTGTAAAAGTGACGTGTTAAGACAATTTTTATGCGTTGTGTAGCTACATCAATCATTATACACACAAAACCTGAACACGTTCCTCACCTTGTGCGGGTTACAATGATATATCCCGTGTTACTGTGTTAGGTTCTATCATTCCTACGCGAAATCTGATTTTTTATCCATGTAAGTAATTCGTGCGCTGTTTACCTACACTTGCCATTTTTCGGACTTGAAGTTGCGAAATGAATCTACGCAAAATATATCTCCGCGCGTTACATTCTACCTATTTTAAGAGTCGATTGAATTTTTCTTATCGTTATTATATGACAGACTTTAGGTAATTATTATAGTTTATGTTTAGAATCTAGGAATCGTAAAATTGATATCATGCACTAGACTTAAAATCTATTTTCCAACCGATCTAATCACCTAGTATTATGAAAATTCCGAATGAAATTATTTAGAATTAACTACCTAATCGCTTAGGGGTAGAAATTACAACATTGAATCCTACTTGGCAGTACACTAACACTCTTTACATATAAGTAGGTAGAATTAACTCGTTTATAACAGTAAAATTCTTTTCAAGTGAAAACATCAACATAAAGTTAGAATATAAAACCACAAACATATTGTAGGTATTTCTACAAATAAACGAAAGTTATTGTCACCGAAAAATAAAGTAATAAGAATCTAATTTATAGAATCTACATGCATGTAGGTACGAACACATAAAATGTGTTTTTTTACGAAGTTTGGGTTGACTTAAATCAACCTTATCATTGACCACAATGAGAGTTTCTCTACATTTTAATTATTATTTACTTACAATTAGTTATACGAATATCTTATTCATAGGCCTTAAAACTAAAACTTGAAAAGGAATGTGAAGTTTGTCCTCACCATAATTACTTAAGTAGGTATATATAAGAAAAATTACAATTTACTTACGAATAAATTGCCTGTACCTAAGTTGTCGACGTACATATTATGTAATAAATAGTACAGATAACGTAATCTTTATTTTAATGATCACAGTAAAAAATCAACTAACTACGCGAATGTGCGCAATAATTTCCTAGTTTAGAAATTGATTCAACAGGAAAAGCCAAATAAAGTTTTATTCGCAAAATTTAACGTTGATATTGGATAGATAAATGTATTAAATTATCTTTATTATGATACTACCTAAATTATATGTATAACGAAAGAAGTTACTTTCATAAAAAAGTAAATGTAGCTAGGTGAAATTACATTTTTTTTTATATTTTATAAATTTCTTGGTATGACTAGACTAAGACCTCTACAATGATTTCAGAAGTAAAAAATTGAAATGACCATCAATTTTCAGTCCATGGTATATTTAACTTGAGCAGACGTAAGTTCTTAGAACAAAATAACTATTTACAGAGTTGATTTAATTTAGATAAAACCTTTCATGATTGTAAACGGTTGTAAATTGTCTACAGTTCTTCAACATTTATATAAAAAAGTAAAATCAAAGATTTATAGTAGGTAAATCGTTACACCGTGTTGGTAACAATAGAATAATTCACCTTTACATAGCTAATCTAAATAATAACAACAAAATTCTAGGTTAAGGCTCGTTAGGTTCACACAAGTTTTCAAACATATGCATGTGGATATACAACAGTGAATAATTTTTTTAAAATCATCACCTAAGCATCGATTGTAAGAAAAATTAGATCTAATCTAACATTGACATATCAAATGAAAGTACATATAAATACGGTACCTAACTGTAAGAAAATAATGATATATTAGATACAAACGAATTTCAAAATATAATAGTCAACACGGCGCGGTCCGCGTCGAGAATACGCTACTTGGTTACAGGTACACAAAGATATACCGGTAGGTACATACATATAAAACAATCAACAAGATTCGAACTCTAAATCCTCGAATAACGTTCAAATTTCAAACAGATTACGAAATTACGAACAAATCACACAGACTTTTGTAAAGAGCGCGCAACGCGAGTGTTTCCACTGATAGTCTAATAAAGATACTTTGAACAAATGTAGCAATATTGCTGAGGCAAGGCTGCTCCGGGCACGTTCACGAGTAGATGGTGATCACTTCGCGGCCGCCGCCGCGCACCATCAGCACCTTCTCCAGACCTTCGGTGAGGACTTCCAGGAATTCCATATCTGAGGGTAGTTTACAAAAATTCTCATTTTATGTCCACCTTAAGTAATCACTATCATAACTGAACTTGTTCAATGCTGTTAAATGTGAGCTATGTAAATAGATTGGGGAAAGTCTTTGGGAAAGGCAATCAAAATAATCGACGAGAAAATCCATTGTTGAATTTTTTTCTGTCGTCTTTTCTGCTTCTTTCTCCTTAGCAGGGTAAACGTAGTGGACGTTTGTGAAAGTGGTTTGGGTTTTTCGCAAATAATTGCAATTCGGGGGTCCGAAGTTCGAATCTCAACTTCTAAAGTTTAAGAAAATGTCACTTGCTTTATCGGTGAAGAAAAATATCGTGAGGAAACCTGAAAGTTCTCTATAATTTTCTTAAATATGTGTGAAGGTATAATATGAAGCCAATCCACACTTGACCAGCGAGGTCACGCTACGGTCTAAATAAATCGCTCTCATTCGGACAGGAGACACGTATCCGGACAGCCAGTGATAGGATTAAGATGATGATGATGATGATGATGATGATGATGATGGTGATGATGATGACGCATAAAGTAAAGATAGTAACGTACAATTGGATTCCCTTTCGAGTTTGGTGTCCCGCGGCGGGCCCGGCAGGTTCAGTATGACTAATTGTGCGTCGTGAGAGCGTGACACTATCACCTCATTCAACTTCACAGCCGTGTGCATTCTTCGCACTGTGCCTTCATCACTGAATTTATGAAAAATATAATATAATAATTTACTAAGGCAAAAACTTAAACTACCTATTTCAATGTTACATAGACTGGTTTTTGTGTATCTTTAATAATATTATAAACGTGAATATGTTGTATGTCCTTCAATCACGCAGCAATGGAGCAAACGGATCAACGTGTTTTTTTGCATGGGCGTAATTTAAGAACTGGAGAGTGTCATAGGCTACTTTTTATTCTGTAAAAACAAATAATTCCCGCGCGATCTCCACTCGGACGAAGTCGTGAAGCAATGTAGGTATACCTGGTGCAATGAACTTGAATGTAGCCCAAAGCACCCCAAAGGTAGACTGGGGCAAAATACTTTAGCTTAGTTATTGTCGACCTCCCTGGCGCAGTGGTGAGCGCTGTGGTCTTATAACTGGGAGGTCTCGCGTTCGATTCCCGGCGGGGTCAATTTGGGAATTTACAATTTCCGAATTGTCTTTGGTCTGGTCTGGTGGGAGGCTTTGGCCGTAGTTACCACCCTTCCGTCAAAAACGTGCCGTCAAGCGATTTAGCGTTCCAGCACGATGGCGTGTAGAAACCGATTAGGGTTATGGGTTGAATGTTCACTGCCATACCCCTTACAAGTTAGCCCGCTACCATCTTAGACTGCATCGTCACTTACCATCAGGTGAGATCGCAGTCAAGACTATCTTGTCATCGAATTATCGAATAAAAAAAGTTCATCTTTTGTACCTACTATGTTGTGAAATAAAGTCTATAAAAATATGGCACACTTACGGGGTAATGGTGGGTCCGTTGGCGTTGGGTTTGGGGTTGAGGTTCAGCGCGTCGCCGTTGGGGTTGCCGTCCCTGTGTTGGTCGGCGTCGTTGGGCACGGAGGGCGACTCACACTGCGAGCGTTCATCGGGCGAGTCCCACATTGAATCGATTATGTGCAACAAGCTACTTCGAAAGTCGTCCTAATTTTCATCGTTACCCCAAATTCATTGGTCCATTGCAAAATTTCGTATCGCGAACCGAGCGTTGCACATGACGGATTCAAGGCGAATAAAACACGGGATGTCATATATTATTTAAATTGTTTAACAGTCACTGACTACGGACATTCAAACATCCACTCATTAGCTAATGTGGTATGAAGAACTAAAGTGAACAAAGTAATGTGAATGAAATCATTGCCAAACATATGACCACCGTGTGTAGATTCGCTAGGACTCGTTATGGTTAGCTACAAAGATGCGAAACTCAAAAAAAAAAGAAATAAAAGTGAACAAGTAGCGGTGCAGTTTGCTGCAATATCGAACAAATCTGTTTTTAATAAGTTGTAACGGAGCAAGAATGAATTCTGGTAAGTGAATTGAGTTTTATCCATTATGTTATATTAAAATAACGTGCATATACTCCATAGTCAATACTGATAATAATAAAAAGAGACTAATATTATTGCGATAGCTTCTGTCTCTCTATCTCTTTGTAAACTTTTCACGGCTCACTTTTACAACCAATCTTGACGGTAATTTGGCACAGAGGAAGCTTGCATTCTGGTGACGGTCAAACGATATTTTTGGTACGAAGAAATCAAAGAGTTCCCACCGGTTTTTTCAAAAACAGAAATGAACATGGACGACGTCAGGGACATCAACTTAGTAATAATAGGAATATGAATTGAAGATGTGCTGTAGCTTGATTTCAAATAAAAGTGATTAATATCAAAAACAATAAAATTGATGAAAACTCATGTGAAACAACAAAATGTAGAGATTGATAAAGGCTTATGAAAATGATAGTAATCTGTTAAACATAAGTTGTTAAAGTTTTCTTTCATTACGGGTTATTCTAAATAACAAATCTTGCAGTTATCTAATAGAGTATGTATTAGAATTTTTTTGATATTAGCAGCTAACAAGAATTTATATTCCATTATTGACTTAGGACTAGTGATTTAAGTAGGTAAGCAAAAATCGTTATTTGCTGATTTATTTCAACTCTGAGTTCAAGTTAACGATAGATTAAATCCTAACAACAACCTTTTCAATCTCTTTACATTTAAACTAGCTTTATTGCACTTTGATAGATTTGATATTCACCTTATCATCTTTGTCTTTCTCGTCGATTTCAGCTAGAGGCGGTGACGGCGCATCATCAGGAAGAGGTTCAGAGCCAGGTTCTGCAAAGCGAACTTTGCTGGCAGTTTTCACGTCCGCATGGTGGTGATCCACAATTGCTTGCACCTGTTTGTTTGTTAATGTTTATGACAGTTCAGATTACTTGATCAACGCATCAGAGCAGACAATTTATTGTGCTCAATGATTTTTGTTACTTTAAAAAAATAACTTAGCAATTGCTAAAAGATTTTTGAAATACAGCATGAACTTGGTGCTCATAAATGTTTATTTATATCATAAATAATTATTTAAATAATGAGTATTTTTATATGGCAAAGTAATAACGAATTCAGTTGTATTGAAAACATTTGATTAAATAATGTGTTCATAATAAGTATAATTAAAGAAAATGCATACATATATTGCAATATAAAATACAACGGAAACTATATTCACAATAATATAACACCAATATACTAATAAATTAAGTGCATAATAGCCACAAGGATTGTGATTAAAATATGTGAGACAAAATTACATCAAAAGCCAACACAAAAGGTGTAAAAAGTAACTTAACATTGTGAATTATAAAATTAATGTTTTTATATGTGGAGAAGATAATAGTAATATGCGAATGATAGTACATGTATGATATACACATCGACACATTAGGCAGCATTAAACTAAACTAATGACATGGTAAGACTATTGTCGAATTCGAGAAAAATGCATTGGCAAATTCTCAGTTAGTCGGTCAACACGCTTAAAGCAAAATGTACAATGGGAATGACAATAATATCAAAATGCGAGAACTAAGTAGGGAAGAAATAAAGTTCTAAAATGCATATTAAATTGGACTCGATCGAGGGTAATGTATCCATTTTACCAAAGGCAACTTCTCCTCAGCATTTTGTTCATGATAGTCCACCAAATTTTGCATCTGTGTTGGCAGCGATAGACAAACGCATATTAGTTATTTAAAATATCATAATAAATACATTATTACGATATTGAATAAGCAACGTTTCTCTTTACAAATATATAGCACACAGAACACCGCTAGTGTGAAGAGTATAGCATTAGGTATATCCACCATGAATTTCGTGATGGTAATATAAAATATGTGATAGTGAGCAAATTTTATTTATAGAGGTAAACTTACCATTCCAAGAGACTCCTTTTTGTTAAGTCTAAGTTCACGCAACATTTGATTACGTTGTTCCATCATCAAGGTACGTTCGTAAGTGTACGCGGAGATATCGCTATCAGTCTAAAAAATTAAGAATTGAGATCAAAATATTGCAAAGAATATTTATAGCTTAAAATTTTAAAATAATTACCATTTCAACGACTTCAACTTCTGCTTCCAAACGTAGCTGGTAGAGGAACATTTTTAAGTCTTTCTTCATTTGGATAGAATTATCTTCTATTTGTGCAACCGTAAAAATGCGCATTTTACAGTTCTTCCACGAGCGGTGTTGTTTCAGGAGGAACGGCAATAGCATCAACATTCCGCCATCATGGACAATCCACCAAATATCTATGTTACCAGAAACCTACAAAATGATTTTAATAAATATTATGAGAATTATTTTATGTATGTATGGAATTATCTTTCCTAAACTGTAGTGACAATACAATAATGCGGTTAACAACAATGCAATTGTCCTCATTGTCCTATATATAGATCCTATTTCTTGCAAGGACTACTACAGAATATAATGTGGTACTTGTATCCAGTGACTCCCAACAACTTGCTTGACAGCATCCATATACCCGGAATCTTCTAACGCTGTATTTCCCAATGCGGGGTTACCGTTAGAGCATCTTAGGATCCCAACATCTATTAGTACTTCAAGCTATGTACCCCATCCATTGCCACTTCAGCTTGCACACGATGAGCTGTATGTAAATCTGTCACCCTATGGATTGGTTGATGATGTGATTGATTCAATTTACCTTTTCTGATGAATCAGGGAAGAAGTTGATTCCTTTAGGCACAAGCATTGCCATTCTGGCCGCGGTCACCGTACGCACAGTGTGTAAAAACACGTGCCACGTCCGGTCATCCTCTGATTGCCGCCACCCGTAAGGCCATCCCACTATCACAGTATTCGGTTTTAGACCGCCTAGACCAGTTGTTTGAACACTGACGAGAAGGGAATTAAAACATGTGAATTTTTTATCCAGTGATTTATTGACCGAGCGAAGCGAGGTCTCTGAGTTAACTAGAGCGATTTGCACTTGTCCGTCCGTCCGTCTGTCAGAGCCTTATAACTTTTGAATTACTGAACGTAATTACTTCAAATTTAGATATAATATGTAAACCGATGGCCTCCAGCCGAAAATGGCTTAAAAAGTTATAAAAATCTTTATTTCAGGGGGGCTCTCACAGAAGCGAATGCGAAGTAAAAAAAAAATATCACGTTACATAAAATTGTTACGTATCATTTTAAAGATAATTTTGAACTGAGTACAAAAAAATTTTTTTTTAATTTTTCCCTTAAAATTGACGAAATGGGGGGCTTTCAAAGTGGCGATTTTATACGCTCGCTTGAAGACGCTCTCTAGGAAAATCCGCTATGGATTTTCAAACTGATTTTATTTTTTTAGGTCACTTATATCCTGTACTTGAACAACAAATACTAAAATTATATGAATATTATAAAGAAACGAGATTATTTAATTTTTAATGGGCATCAGTAATTCATATAGCATCAACATAGCTTCACAATAATGCTAATAGATGGCGCAGTCAGTAACTATTCCCATGGAACTACGAGTTACGACTACGACCTATCCCAAAAACAGTTTTGCGTCGACCATTATTATCGACCGAGCGAAGCGAAGGTCTTTGAGTCTACTTGAGTGAATTTGCACTTGTCCGTCCGTCCGTCCGTCCGTCCGTCCGTCTGTCAGAGCCTTATAACTTCTGAATTACTGAACGTAATTACTTCAATTTTAGATATAATATGTAAACCGATGGCCTCCAGCCGAAAATGGCTTAAAAAGTTATAAAAATCTTTATTTCAGGGGGGCTCTCATAGAAGCGAATGCGAAGAAAAAACAATTTTTTGCATTTCATAGGGTAACAGTACCTCATTTTAAAGATAATTTGGAACAGAGTACAAAAGTTTTTTTTTTTATTTTTTTCCTAAAATTGACGAAATGGGGGGCTTTCAAAGTGGAGATTATATTTGACCTCACAACGGAATAACCATTGAAAGCTGGGGCTTGAAAGTTTTATAATTTTAGCGTAATATCATGTACTTGAACAACAAATACTAAAATTAGATAAATGTAATAAGGAAACTAAATTATTTAACTTTTAATGAGCAGCAACAACAGAACTTCACAATGATGTCAATAGATGGCGCTCTCATCTCATATAGCAAATGCAGCTATATGTAACATATTATTCAATTAAAATTATTATTTAGTCATTTAGCAAACATCAATAAAACTTCACGTTGCAGTTTGTTTTTACATGTTTTCTGATCGTGTCGATAGTTGACGCTGTGTACAAGTAATTTAATTTGAATGTTCCAAAAAACTATACCTAAGTTTAATTGAGGCCTTGAGGATTTCACTATAACAGTTCCCTAACCTTTACGGGATACCTATGTTAAGTTAGTTGACACTTTCTGTCAACTTTGTTATTACGAACCTCTACGGGACAACTAAAGGTGAAAATGACATTGGTATGTTAGGATTGTATTTAGGGGCTACCTACGTAAAGAGACTTCTACAAAGGGGATAATTTAGGTATGGTTGGTGAAAACGGGCATAATAATAATGTCAATTTTGATCGTCATGTATCTATTGAATGAATAAGTAATTATGGGAAACCGTTATCGCGAGGTCTCAGTTCGGGGCGAACCACTAGTAATATTATAAGTAAGTATATTTAGCGAATCGTATCTTTATCTTAAATACAGTAGACATTTATAAGTGAAATAACACTTTGTAGGTAACACGCTCCTCATCAATTGTATGTACATTGATACATACTAAGAATATATTATTTTATATAAGTATGTTGTGCAATATGCGGTTTATTCTTGAAAATTCTGCACAATTGAGAAGAACTATGCATTTCTTCGAAAATTATTGACTTAGAGTAATCAAGATTCTTCAAACGTTTCTAACTTGTTCCATTTATTTCGCAAAAAAAAAAATTAAAATGTCGCAAAACGCTTCCAGTTTATTTTATTAGAAAACAATATTAGTCGCCGGCAAAATAATATCCCCTTATTATTATTATTGTGTTGTTATTAATGAGTAATATTACATAAATAAATACAAGTTATTATTATTATTAATTTGTCTACCCAGGTTAGTACAGGTTGCTAACTCTGCACTTATAAGGGTATGATTTTTTTGAGTTAAAAAAAATGAGAACTCACAAATGACTTAAGCCATCAGCAATGCTATGGGATACTAAGACGTCTACAAATCCCTTGACCTTTTCTTCATCCATGACTTTACGTAAGTTTTGTCGAGCTGTGTTTGCTTCTCCCGCTCGTCGTGTGAAATCGCCACCCAATACTGACACGCACACTGTCAGACCTTTCCCTATAAGTATATTAAAAATGATTATGGTGATACGTGGGCAAGGGAGTGTAGGGGGTTAAAGGAGTGCGCCGCCATCTTCGCACTCCAACAGCCAATCTCACTTATCCGTGGTTAAGAGCCTGATTCATCAGCCAGTAGGGTTCCCCCTACTGGCTGATGAATGGCTCTGGCAAACATTTTATGGTGGTATATTATCATCATCATCAGTAAGCCAGCAACTCTTTACTACTGAGCGCAGGTCTCCTTTCAGAGAAGGGTTAATGGGTAATGGTGGTACAATTATTATAAAACAAACTAGATTTAAATGGCGAAGACCAGTGTCAAGCAATAGACACTGGTGCAACAAGTCTGATTCTGCATCTTCTGTAACCGCTAGCCCATCTGCCCAGTGCAGCGTTACGATCAGGGCACAAATCCTTATGAGTATCGTAACTATAAAACAATTGTAAATAAAAAAAATATTTTTGAAAACTAGCTTTTAGTAGCTGCCTACATCATCAGACTCTGGACCATCATCTGAGATCAAAATACTTGTCAAAACGAATCAAACCTGCTCAAAATCGATGGGGTTACGTCGTTTTATTACAGAGTTCCTAAGCCACCTTATAGTTCCATCATCAGAACATGGATATCATCTAAGGACCAGAGTATTTTTCGAGATCAAACGAGCCCAACCTTGTTGGGGCTACGTCGTTTTATTTATAAAGTTGCAAAAACCACCTTCCGGCTTCATCATCAGACCTTAAATGTCATCTTCAACTAGAGTACTTGTTAAGACGAATCAAACGAGCCCAAATTCGATGAGGTTACATCGTTTCATTACAAAGTTCCGATAGCCATTTTCTAGCTCCACTATCAGATCAGCTCCATATCCCAATAATATTGCATTGTCATCCGATTTATAAATAAGTACATGCAAAATTTCAGCTCAATCGAAAACCAGGAAGTGGTTCTAATTCATCTTGCAAGATTTGATCTAAACATACATATTATATACATACGAGTACATTGCTGGTTAAATAAAAGCTTGTAAAATAATATAGAGCACGTTGACGCTATTTAATAGAGGCCAATGTTCAACAGTGGATTGTATTGGCCAAGGATAATGATGATGACTAAGAGCAATCAAATATAAAAGAAAAAATCATACCTGCTTTAAGTTGACTGGCAAAAGTTAACATTTTGCGGTATTTTGGAGTAAGATCGTCGGTAAGCTTAGCAAGCACAAGAACTTGTGGTCGCCAATTCTTCGTATGCGGTGGTCCCTGTTCAAGGCGCAACAAGGAGAAGCGCGCTGCCGACAGTGCTAAACCACGAAGACCATCACCCCACTCTTTCTCAGCACTGAAAGTATTCAAATAGGTAAAGTCGAAGTCTTTGAGTATTAAACCAACGGTAAAGTATGCAAAATAACGATTTTCCATTAATTATTTTTTACACAATATTATATATTAAACAATAGTGAAAAAAGTGAACGGTATAATATTTTGACTGACTGAATCTACAATATCACCGATTCCACCATAGTTGAATGGTCCAACATTTTTTTTTGCTACCAGCTTTTGGAATCTCGGTAGTCTGGACAACCCGTTTTGAAAATGTTTTGCCCTCAAGCCCCACGCTGCCCCATGTCACGCGAAGTGCTAGTTCTATCTTAGTTCGTCTAAATTTCATTTTATAATTTATCTACTAGGTTTTTAAATAATATATTTTTTGAAATATATTGCGTGAATCAACAATACGGTTCAGGGTCTGTACCAAAAAGGGTCCAATAGTCAAGCTTCCACAAAGGTTTTCATATTTGCGCCTCTTAGCTTTTTTGCGCTGGCCGCCATAGAGGGCTCGATTGAATGTAAATTATTTTAATTAATTTATAAAAATTATAATAATCATACCCTCGATATTCGATGTATTTGTAAATGAGGCCAGCCATGCCCATAGCAATGAGAGCATAAAACCATGACGTCATGAACATGATAGAGATGCACAAGACTAGCCCAGCAAGAGATAGGGACCTGCAATAGTATAACCATTAATAAGTAGAATTTATCAATAAATAACGCCTTATGGCAAACTTAATTGACTGTTACATTTAGACTTACCAATGGTAATAACGAAATCTTGGTCTCCAGTTGGGAGTTTTCAATAGAGTTTGTAGTGCACACGCCAGGTTGACGAAACCGTAGCACATAAGGAAAAACATTGAAAGAAGTGGGGCAAGGATATCAACATTGCCAAGGAGGATACCACATTGGCAAATAACCATAGTTAACAGCAGAGCTCTGTTGAAAAAATTTCATTCAAAAGTTGGGTCAAAGTTTTTGTGATTTATATTACAAAAAGCAATGCTAAGTAGGTACCATACCTCGTAGGTTCTCCTCTGCTGGATGAAACAGCAAAAGGTGCAAGAAACGGTATAATCTCATCTTTGGCAATCGCCTGGAGTAAACGTGGAGCACCTGTTAATGACTGTAATCCCGCTCCAAGTGTGGACAGGAAAGATCCAATGAGAATGACCCACTGATTAGGCCATGCCATGTTTGCTACTACGAGCTTACCACCAATGGACTGTCCAAATCTAAAACGAATAATTATATTGATTTGAATTTGTTTTGTTGTAATCTAGTAGGTTTTGTGATGGCACTGAAAATTATGTTGAAATAAACATCCAGGATAAATTATTCTATTATATTTATCAAAATTAACATAAAATGGCTGAAAAGATAGATAAAGAGTACAAACTGGAAACCATATTTAAGGAGTATGCGAAATTTGGAAACACACAGAGCGACGGTAAGCAAATAACTTTAACTAATCTTGATAAGTGGTTAAAAGAAGCAGGCATCATTGACGGAAAGAAAGTTTCTACGACGGATACAGCTATTCTTTTTCAACGTTGGAAAAGCAAAACTATTGATTTTAAGCAATTTATGCAATTTATTGAAAGTTTAGCCAAAGAAAATAAATTAAATAAAGAAACTGTGATAGAAAAAATTCTTAAATGTGAAGCACCCAGTACTTCTCGAGCAACAAAAGTTGAAAAATCAAATGTTGTAAATAGAATGACCGATACTTCAAAATATACAGGCACACATAAAGAGCGTTTTACTAAAGATGGAAAAGGTAAAGGAAAAGCTGGTAGAGAAGATTTAAGTGAAAACGCTGGGTACGTTCAGGGATACAAACATAAGGATACCTATGGAAAAAAAGCTAAATAACTTTCTTACTTGTCACGAAGCAATAGGTTGTCAACGGTTCCAGCAAATAATAACACACAAGACAAGTAAACAGTTGAAGTCGTAAGGATGGCACAAATGGTTCCGATAGGTATGCTCTTTTGTGCATCAGCCAAATCTCCAGAACGATTAGACCCAGCCATAATACCTGTAAACAATACAATTTGTGTTTCAATATAAGCCTACAGAATTGTTTACTTGTTGTTATTTATTGTCTTTCTTTTTAATTTACATCATGTACATACGAGTAATATTTTTTTGTGTACAAGAACAATAAACATAAAATAAATAAATCATACTAATATTACAAATGCGAAAGTGTGTTTGTTGGTTTGTCCTTCAATCACACCGCAACAGAGCTACAGATCGACGTGAATTTTTGCATTGGTATAGTTGAGTGACACATCTGCTAGTAAAGAAATAAAAAATTACCTGTTACAGACGGGAAAAATATTCCAATTAGAATAGTAAATGTAGTAGTAAGATCAGCGTAAATTTGATTGTAAGTAGGCCTTTCCATTTGTTCTATGTCGTCTGGTTCCTTGCCATATGCTATATACTGACCAAATTCTAGAAATGAATCTTGCAAATTATCAAAAAAAACTCCACTCGCCAAGCCCTGTAATACAAGACGCTATTTTGACGAAACTCATACAATCAAAATCATAATATTGAAACCTCTATGTAATTATCGCAATCCGAATAAATTGAATGAGTTATTTAAAAAACCAAGTAATATACTGAACTTCTAAGATCAATAAAACCTTAATAAAAACTAGATTTTATATTGAATAATTATGTGACTGTAGGTTGTTTATGCAGCAAATGAAAATTACATTGTTTGAACAGGAAGGAATTTGTAATTTGCGTGGTTTGTATTTAGTTTGTGTGTAGGTTTTTGAAATGACCGATTCAATATAAGTCAATTTAGACATTATTTCTAAATATTTCATACCTTAATTCCTTGCACCACACTAACTTCATGTGCTTGATAATAGGGGTCACAAGTATTGTTAGGACAAAATAGTTGATACAATTCACCGTCAACGTCTTTAGTGCAATTGTTTATATTTATGTCTTTTAATAAGCGCTTACCAAGTACACACATCCTAAAAATAATAGAATTATTAATAACTGTTAAACTGTCAAACTGGAAACAGTAATAATATTTTCATTTAATATCGTACATAAATTAGTAACTTAAACAGGTTTATTATGATTGTAAAATACTTCAACAAATAACTTGGGAATGATGTTGAAAGTAAAAAAACAGAGATTATATAACAATACATGCAAAATTTAAAAAAAAATATATATAAGCTTTGGTCTGGTGGAAGGCTTTGGCCCTGGTATTATGTACATGTCAGACATGCCGCCAAGTTGTTTAGCGTATCGGTACGTGACTTGTAGAAACCGTTTAGGTTTATGATATTTTACACTCCCATACCCGCCCCAGCTAGCCAAGACGTTGATAAAAGTATAATAATAAAACTTACTGAAGTTTATCATTTCCATTCCAGTTCACAAAGATACCAGCGTACACAGCAGAAATAGAGAGTAACACGCAGGCGAGTGCTAATGTCGCGAATTTGTTGACGAATTTAACTCCAAGAAACACAACCATGCCCATAACTAATAGTAAGCAAGTTCCATAGACGCGGAAATTGTTAAACATAGCCTCTGGATCCTTTGTGAAATCGCCGAAGATGGACATCCACGGAGCCATATACGTCTAAAAAGATTCACTAATGTAGTAATCGTGATAAACATAGCGTGGAACTCATAAATGTATCAAATAACATAAAAATTCGGATGTAGAAATATGTATTTTATTTGCGATCTCGTGTAGGAAGGTTTTATGCTGTCATAAAATGGATGTCTTTAGCAATTCTGAGAGGTCAGGGCGAAGATCGCAAATTTTCTTTTATTAGGTGGGTTTAGGTTTAGAGTACTATATTTAATAATAATATGTTTTATAGCTCTCAACTTTAACTTAGCCAGTTTGTCTCTAGCTTTTCCTGATTATTTTAGAGACTATTCATTACAACATTTATTTCTTACAATAAATCTACTATCATAGATTTAGGGCGACTACCAAAGCGTCTACTAAAGTCGCTGTGCGCAGCGACTACCAATCCTAAATATACATGTATATCTACTGTATTTACGATAACTTTAATTCAATTCATGAAGAATTATAGGATGCACCTATAATTCTTCAAAATAAGATCAAGATCTTATTCTGCATCTGCATTATTATTTCTTTAGAAAGTAGAAGCTTCTTTTGACTATAAATTAGACCAAATTCTTTTAAACACTCTAAATTTTCGCCCCACTGACATCTTTCAAAATAACAGCCTGTGTACGTGTTTTCTTTTAGTTCTGCTAGTGACCTTAAATTTTTTTTAAATATAGACTTACCAGTACAATTTCTACAGCTCCGACTATGTACATGGCCGCAGCGAGAGTAGTTCCTGTATAAAAGAGCATTCCGACTGCGCCTCCGCACTCAGGACCTAATGATCGACCGATCATGAAGTAGGACCCGCCCGCGGGTACCACACCGTTCGTTGCAATTGCCGACATTGATATCGCTGTAAGCATGGTCTGAAAAAGAGATAACCCACTAAAATACCGTTCGTGTAATGATTGGACTCTATCTGATGTAACAGAGGACTGATAGTAGTAAGTCGCATTGTGTAAAATATTTGAAACTAGCTGATGCCTGCGACTTCATCCGCATGGATTTAATTTTTAAAATCCCGCGGGAACTCTTTCATTATCCGAGATAAAAAGTAGCTCTCCCGGTCTGAGGAACCACTACTACATCCATTACTATACCCATGCAAAAAATCGCATCAATCCGCTGTTCTGTTGCGACGTGATTGAAGGACAAACCAACAAACAAACACACTTTCGCATTTATAATATCAGTCATGCTTTATTATAACACTTTTTATAATTGTCAAATTTTTTACCATACTTAAACAAAGACAAAATTACGTTTAGCTGTCATTTACGTTTTGTTTATTCCACTGTCATTTGCGTTTTGTTATTCCATGTCAGATGCGTTTTTATCGACCGAGCGAAGCGAAGGTCTCTGAGTTTACTAGAGCGATTTGCACTTGTCCGTCCGTCCGTCTGTCAGAGCCTTATAACTTCTGAATTACTGAACGTAATTACTTCAATTTTAGTTATGATATGTAAACCGATGGCCTCCAGCCGAAAATGGCTTAAAAAGTTATAAAAACCTTTATTTCAGGGGGGCTCCCATACGAAATGGGGGGCTTTCAAAGTGGAGATTGTATTCGAGGCTAGATCTCTAAAACCACTTTGTTTTAAAACTTGAAACTTACACATAATTTGAGTTATATTCTGTACTTGAACAACAAATACTAAGATTAGATAAATATTATAAAGAAACGAAATTATTTGAGTTTTAATGGGCATCAATGTTTTTAACAAAACTTCACATACTGTTACTAGATGGCGCTGTCTTTAATATTGTAAATACGCATCCCATCCACGAAAGCAGATGACGATTGACGTCATCAGATTCGGCGCGTTTTAATTACAATATAATATAGTTAAAACTACCTTATGGGAATTATGGGATACCGCGAGGTCTCAGTTCGGGGCGAACCACTAGTTATACCACGTTTTATAGTGACATGACGGAAACGCGGTCGAACGGGATAAAAAGTATCCTATGTCCGTCTCCTGCTTCTAAGCTACCTCTCCACCAATTTTCAGCCAAATCGGTTCATCCGTTCTTGAGTTATAAATAGTGTAACTAACACCACTTTCTTTTATATATATATAGATTTTGCAACGAAGACGTACTGCAGCCTAGTAAGCAGTAGGAGATATTATTTGTCCCATGAGACGAACTTATAAGACGTCTATCGATACACGTCTCAAGTTTCATGTCTCGAGTTAAAAATGGACTGTAGAGACATCTCTTATCTCTTATCCATCGGCTGGCGGTTTTTGCCGAGACTTAAAAGGCTAGACGCATTGTAGCAAGCACGTAGCAGTCATGTGATTGATTTTGTGTGTGGATATATTTAGAGACGTAGATTGTTCGTGGCCGAGCGACGACTTCTTATGTCTCTGAAGATACCTCCCTGTTTTCAAAAGAAAGTCGGAGAGTAGACGGGAACAAAGTTGCGAGATATGTCTTAAGACATGTCTCCTAGCGCGTGTTAGGCTTAAAAATATAGTTATAAATATCTATTTACCGTACAACAGCAAGTAAGCACAATCAAGAAGCCCTGGATAGCGCCAGCCGTTCCAACTACCCACGTGAGACGGATGAAGAGGATTACGCCGAAGATGTTCTGTATGCAGGGGAGGTAGACGCCAATGAGAGTGCCCATGCGGGCCGGGGGCGCGGGCTTGGGGGCATCTGGGTCCGCCGCAGATGCTGTGGGGATTGTGTTTGAATAATCTGCCAGAGAACTAAGGAATGTAGCCGCTCGGGGTCTGTCTTCGATTTCCTCCTGTAATGAAAATATTCAGAATAAGTACAAGACTGTATACGAGTAATGTGAAATAGAAAAAGGAATATTTTTGTATTGTTTAGGAAGAACTCAATAAGTGTACACAGCATTACAACTTATCCAATGCTTATAGCCAAGTAATAGACATGGTTATTTAAATTAAAATTAATATTCAAAATCATTTATTTTACGTAGACCAATTTGTGACTCTTACGACTAGTCAAGACTCCACCACCGTAAGTAGATTCTATTGAGAAGAGCCGCAGTTGCTCTTTAAAATTTAACGTATAGCGTAGGTATTTAACTATATCAATAATATAGCCTGTGGTGACCCTCGGGCCATGGAGTCAAAGTGCAAAAAAATTTTTACGAGACATTTCACCGCGGTTAATTGCCTCATCTGGTGACAGAAAGGCTGGCTCATTTTTTGCACAAAGGATCAGCCTGGCTGTCCAGCGCGGGAATGCAGCCAGTATTCTTGGCACCATTCCACGCGGGCATGATTTGTATAGTAATTAGATTAGTTTAGCTGTAAGTTTTTTTTGTAACATTTTAATAAAAAAAATATATATATATATAGCTAAATATTAATATCTTCATAATATTGTGAGTGAAGTTAGCAGGAGACATAAAACGGCGTCTTAACATTTGAATAGATTATACGGGGCGATATTCAAGTTAACCACAATGTGCAAGCGGTAGTTTTGATTCCCTAACACGATACGAGATTCAACGAAGCCCGTCTCTAAAGTGCTCGTATTTTATTCACAGACCATTTGCAACGCTCGTTGTGCTCTAAGATCTACAGACCGCCTTCAACGGTAAATGTCGCTCTTGCTTTACTTTAAACATTTTTACTGAGTATTTTTTGTAAAACATCAGAACCAGCTGCCGTATTTTTTATTTTGACATTGCTAAGTATTAAAAACATTGAAAAGTTGCTAATTAACAACTGTCGAACCTTGTTTCGTTACACAAAATACGGGTTTGACAGTTCTTATTTAGTAACTTTCGTTAGTCATAGAGACAGAGAATAGGCCTAGATCCGAGCTCTTACTTACTAGATCCTTATATGTTGCTAGATCCTTATTTTGTTGAGTAATAAGACAGACTACAATTTTGTCAAATAAATACTAATAATTATATACCTACATTGGTTATTAACACTGATGAACAACCCTCATGCCATTGCTGAAAAATTGCTTTAAATAAGAATTTATGACGGCAAAAGAGAATATCCTACTTTGCCATCTACCCAAACATCGCAATTAAACTTAAAAACAAACAAATCCTTCTACCCAAAAAATGTACTATTTAAATCAAGATTGCATAACATTTTACATCCATCATCATCAACAAGCATCAATCAACGGCTCACTACTGAGCGCAGGTCTCCTCATACAGAAGGGTTATAGCAGTCCACCAAGCTGGCTCAATGCAAATTAGCAGACTTCACACACCTTTGAGAACATTATAAAGAATTCTCAATTGTGCAAGTTTCCTCACGATGTTTTCCTTCACCGTTGAAGCTGATATTTAATTTCTTAAAAGCATAAATAAATAAAATAAAATAAAAAAGCCATTTATTCCCATATCATTTCCTTATCTTAATTTATTTTGTATTAACTAATTTAAATTACTAATGACTAATTACTACTAAATTAGGCCTTTACCCGAGAAGGGGCCTATATCTCTTCTTAAAAGCATATGACCTAGAAAAGCCAAAGGTGGGTGCCCGGGATCGAACCTGCGACCCCCCGAATAGGACACCTCAGTACACACCAATAGGGTATCTCTGCTTCTCTTTACATCCATTTTTCCAAATTTATCCTATTCAGCTTAAAGGTCTGATGAAGCGAGGGTAACGAATAGGTCATAGGTGAGCTCTTACCGAATTTCGTCGATTTAAAAATTTCAGGCACATAATATTGGAATCATGTGCCAAGTTCTCTCAATAGATTAAAATTGTCTATTACTTACTCATATTTTCAACTATGTATATGATCAATATCAGAAGCAGTGATAGCCTAGTGGTTAGAACTGTGGTCTCCTATTCGGGGGGTCGCAACTCGCGGGTTCGATCCCGGGTACGCACCTCTGACTTATCGGAGTCAAGTGCGTTTAAGCAATTAAGTATCACTTGCTTCAACGGTGAAGGAAAACATCGTGAGGACACCTGCACACCTGAGAGTTCTTCACAATGTTCTCGGAGGTGTGTGACGTCCGCCAATTCACATTGGGCCTGCGTGGTGGACTATGGCCTATAACCCTTCTCTGAGAGGAGACCTGCGCTCAGTAGTGAGCCGTTGATGGGTTGCTAATGATGATGATGATGATATGATCAATATTATTAGATAAGTAGAATTAGTGTAAATTTGCATGAAAACTAACGATTTATGTAGCATTTGTTTATTTTATTACGTACGAGTACGTAGCATTTGTCTATTTGTTTTTTTTTGGATTTTGTATAACATGCAGTGGTGGATTACTACTTATTAGGCGTGTAAGTGTGAGACGCCAGACTAGGGCCTTGCCAACTTTTAAAAAGCCTCAATAGGCAACGGTTAAAGGTGCGGACTGAAACTGAAAGGTGGCATGTTCGAAAGTCCACTACTGGCCTGGTAAGAGGATAAAATAAACAAAACATTAGTGGGTAGGTACGCTAATAGGCGACGCGCGACGCTGCAAACCTACGAATCATGAAACGTTTTAAGCCGTCGACGTTCTAACCATCGTAAATTTTCGCTTGCAATAAAGTGGGCCACAACACGAGCCATTTATTACTGAGCTTTTTCCTATTTGTTTCCATTTGTCCTGTCGCCATTTCCCGCCACTTTATTTAAAATGTGGATCTCTTCGGGATTACGAAGGTAATCAAAGTTTTGTTCACCCCATATTGCTTACAAGTATACCTACTGCATTTATAAAAACCCAGTGTCAATAGCAAGTATTCGCAAAAATATAACAAGTGTAAATTAAAAAAAAAAAAATTTAAAATACAAGTTTTTAGTAGCTACCTATATCACCTGACCTTGGATATCATCTAGGACCAGAGTACTTGTCAAGAAGAAACAAACGAACCCAAACTCGATAGGGTTACGTAGTTTCGTTACAGAGTTCCCTTAACAACATTTCAGTTCCATCATCAAACCCTGAATATCATCTGAGGCCAGAGTTCTTGTCAAGACGAATCCAACGAGCCAAAACTTGATAGGGTTACATAGATTCATTACAGAGTTCCCTTAAGCAACTTTTAGGTCCATCATCAGACCCTGGATATCATCTAGGAGCCGAGAACTTGACAAAACGAATCAAACTCGATAGGGTTACGTAGTTTCATTACAAAGTTACCTTAAGCACCTTTCAGCTCCATCATCAGACCCTGGATATCATCAACGACCAGAGTAATTATCAAGACGAATCAAACGAGCCCAAATTCGATGGGGTTACGTCGTTTTATTACAGAGTTCCCATAGCCATTTTTCAGCTCCATTATCAGATCAGCTCCATGTCACAATAATGTTGCATTGCCATCCGATTAAAATGTATATTGTACATGCAAAATTTCGGCTTAATCGGAAATCGGGAAGTGGTTGTAATTCATCTTACAAGATTTGACCTAAACAAACATACCTACTTTTATACATTGCAAGTTAAACAAGTGTAAATTAAAAATTTTATTTTTTAAAAATAAACTTTTAGGAGGTAGCTGGATACATGGTCAGAACTGGATATCATCTAGGACCAGAGAACGTCGTTTCTCTACTGAGTTCCTATGACCACGTTCCAGCTCCATCATCAGATCAGACCCTGGTAACCATCTAAAAACAAAGTACTCGTCAAGACGAATCAAACGAGCCGATACTCGATGGGGTTGCGTCGTTTCATTACAGAGTTCCTATGACCACCTTCCAGCTCCATCATCAGACCCTGGTTATCATTGAAAGAAAAACTACTCGTCAAGACGATTCAAACGAGCCGAAACTCGATAGGGTTGCGTCGTTTCATTATAGAGTTCCTATGACCACCTTCTAGCTCCATCATCAGATCAGCACCATGTAAACATAATATTGCATTGTCATGCGATTTACACGTATGCAAAATTTCAGCTCAATCCGCAACCGGGAAGTGGATCAAATTTAATTTGCAAGATTTGATGACAAACATCGGGACAGGTGAAACTAAATAAAAGCTTGTAAAAAACCGGCCAAGTGCGTGTCAGGCCACGCGCAGTGTAGGGTTCCGTATATTGTATTCCGGTACACCCACAATATTTTTGACATGAGTGATTTTATAGAATGACACCCCACACTATGGGATAGACGAGAGAAAAAAAAATTCATTTCCACTTTACATGTTGGGGAGGTACCTTATAAAAATTATTTTTCATAATTTTATTTCACCACTTTGTTGACGTGATTAATATTTATACCCTTGTCAAGTTACAGTTTTCTGGTACCAATAGTCTCTGAGCTAAACCGCGGTCAGGCGGACGGACGGACAGACGGACGAATGGCGAAACTATAAGGGTCCCTTGTTTTCTACGGAACCCTAAAAATGGCTGGTAAGTTTAGGGACGCAAAAGTATTAACATTTTTATGAACAACATTTCTTCATATTTGCCTTTGTTTCATGTGTGACCTATAATATGTATATGAGAATAAATAATATAATATGGCCCATGTGATATCAGTTTCAGTTTTATTACATTTCTCTTAAATTAAGAAAGTCTTCATAATATTGTGCAGTATTGTCAGATACAGCGCTTTTATAACCACTTATGTTGGTATCTACTATCTACACCTATTCAGGCTAATAGCTAGGAATAGCTAAGAATATTCAGGAAATTCAATATGCTCACCTGCCGGAAACTTTGCTTAGAGGGGAAATTGACAGTATACTGTGGAAATAGTGAGATGGACCAATACCTTTATTATAGTATCTCTAGCATAGCATGTAGTATTTTCGTAATATGGAGATACCTACATCAAGAGACTCCTACTTAGGGGATGATTTAGGTATGTTTAGTGAAAACGGGCATAATAATAACGTCAGTTTTGGTCGTTATATATCGATTGAATGAATAATCATGGGATACCGTTACCGCGAGTACAAAAATATATTTTTAATTTAAATTAAAAATAGAGAGAACCTAAACGAACAGCTGGAATTTCGAAAAAATCTAAATTGGTAATTTTGTATAGGAATCATCACTTTGGATTAGTTTTTATAAAATTCAAAATTGACTCTACCACCGGTTCAGAAAACGGATTCTGCTGAGAAGAGCCTGCAAGAAACTCAGCAGTTGCTCTTTTAAAAACAAACATTTTACAATATTATTATGTAAGGTAACGGCACCTAATTCCGCGGTATTTTCATCAAAACTTGAAAAATCATCAAAAATTAAGCATTCACTATACCTTTCTACCGGACTGGCTATTTTTATCTGAAGTGTTATTTGACTAACTCTTGAAATAGGCTAAAAGTTTGATAATTAAACCTTAATTTATATGTAAAATTAAATAAAATATGAAAATAGTCCGGAGCACCTAATTCCGATGTAAAAATCCTTATTCCGATGCATTTGGTACCTAATTCCGAGTGTTCAAAATACAAAAGGAAAAGGAGTAGAAAGAGTACTACAGGGTGTTTAAAAGCCAACTGCATTTATTAAATTTGGTTTCTAAATCAGTCTAGTCTCTGTCTTCTTAGATGACTAGTAAAATGATATCACAATCTACCATTAATAATATTCTTATGGTGAGTAATATTAATTACCATAATAAATTACTACTCCTAAATAACATCCAATGCTATCGATACCGGTAAAAAAAATTACTAATATTTATGTCCGGTTATTGACCGAGCGAAGCGAGGTCTCAGAGTCTACTTGAGTGAATTTGCACTTGTCCGTCCGTCCGTCTGTCCGTCCGACCGTCCGTCTGTCAGAGCCTTATAACTTTTGAATTACTGAACGTAATTACTTCAAATTTAGAGATAAAATGTAAACTGATGGCCTTCAGCCGAATATTGCATAAAAAATTATAAAAATCTTTATTTCAGGGGGGCTCTCATAGAAATGAATGCGAAGGAAAATATTTTTTGTTGCTTTTCATAGGCTCGCGATATATCTTTTTAAACACGATTTTGAACAAAGTACAAAAATATATTTTTTAATTTTTTTTTTAATATATATTTTTTTTTAACTAATGTTCCCTAACCTTTACGGACTACCTATGATGATGATGTTAGGTGATCACGATCCTGTACGGGACACCTAAAAGGACATTGGGACGGATGTTAGGACTTAGGATTATATTTTGGAGATACCTACATCAAGAGACTCCTACTTAGGGGATGATTTAGGTATGTTTAGTGAAAACGGGCATAATAATAACGTCAGTTTTGGTCGTTATATATCGATTGAATGAATAATCATGGGATACCGTTACCGCGAGTATAAGTCATAAAGCGAGCGAGTAATGACGGTATAAGTCAACGTGGGAAGGCGCCTGTCCGTTTACCTGATTCCCGTTAGTTTCCCGTTAGGGTTGATGTTGGTACCTGTTTTCCAAACCAACAAGGTGGATGCTAATACAGTTAATTGATAACGTTAAGTAGGTGCCGGTGGTAGTCTTAACTTGTCATAAAAGCCACAGATTGGTCTACATCAAATAAATAATTTTTAATTTTAATTGGTGTAAATTAGTTTTTACTTTCATGCGGTGTCGTTTAAGTTTAATTGTTTTCTATAAAAACTTTTAACTTTATTTATAAAATTAACTAGTTAAAACTACGGGTGATTTTTTTGCACGTGGTAATACCAACGTGTTATTGTATTTGCAAATTTTACATAAACATTTTAGATTACGAATGTTATTTTAAATGGCAAATATAATACACTGAAATCATACACACTGCGGTAATATTGTGAACATCCTGTATTTAACTTCTGTTTATACCACGTTATAAGGTGCTCATAGAACCTAATTCCGATGTATATACATCGGAATAGCGTTTTATAACAAAAAACATGTTTCTTAATTCCGAGTGTTAAAAAAGAAAAGATTTTTCCACAGTAAATAAATAAATTATTTCTCAATTGGAATCTCTTCGCAAAAATATACTATACTCTCTCAACATTGCATCGAAATATGTATGAACTTAATTTTCCTTTCTTAACTTTCCCATACGATCAGTTAATGAGTTACCAAAATAGATAATCTTTGATATGCTATAATTAGTGATTTCGACGCCAAAGTGTACCTCGGAATAAGGTGTTCTTATGCTGATTGACCATTTAAGTATTAGAAATCGAAGCAAGAAATGCTTATCATAAAAACGGCCCTAAGAATTAAAAAAATGTTTAGGCCTATGAAATTGCTATTCCGCGGTATACCTCGGCATAAGGAACCGGCTAAAATATTTGGCACCTAATGCCGTGTTATTTTTAATATTCATTTTCAACTTCATTTCTTTACAAAACCTTACAAAAGTTAAGCGTTTTCGATAAAAAATGTAATCCTTCCAATATTTTAACCTAAACAAAAACAAAAACTGTACAAAATTAACGAGTAAACACTATTTAAAAAATTTAGGTACTCACGTGCACAAGGTTCAGAATGTATGAAGCGTGCGTTCGGGCCATCTGCTACCGCAAAATTTATCGGATAATTTAAAACTTACACACATTTTGTCCCTTTATGTCAATCAATCACGGAACGATAAACTATCAATTGATTAAAATAGCTTGCAGTGCATATGAGCTTGGTAATGGGTAGAAAAAGCTGTTTTTCTATATACATCGGAATTAGGTGCCAATTTTAGAATCCCTCGGAATTAGGAGCCCTTACCTTAGCTATTACATTGTAATAAGTTTTATAAACTATCTTGTGGGCAGCCGGATGCCAAGCCGATTTAACCCATGCAACTTTGTTAGAATAGAATATAATATTTCCAGAATGAGGGAAAGTTCCATATAAGTATAGTTGACGGGAGCGAAGCCGCGGGTTAAAGCTAGTATAATATAGAGATTAATAACATAATATATTGAGGCATAATTCATGCCATCTTATACTTTCAAAACAGGATTTTTGTCGTTCTAAATCTGATACCGTCAAAGTATAAGGAGACCTGAGAACACTCAGAAAATTATTCGCAAAGCGTAACTGGAGTGTGCTTGACCTCAGACTGGAACGGAGCACCATTTCATTTCTTTTGGTATTGAAGGCTCTTGGCTTCGGGACGGCCTCCGCTCGAGAACGCCACAGATAATCTTCGAAGGCCGGCCCAATATCCCTCTTAGACTAAGCTTTTGTACTTTACAAATGCGATCTATATAGGTAGGTACTTGAATGGGTATTTTTTGTTAACTAAAACATTGTAGAGAAGCGTACAGCAATTGAAAATCGTTATAACCCCAGTTTGTCATATCTACATTAGTGTTCATTGGCATTATATTCGTCATTTTGCCAGGCAGGGTCGTCACATAGGGTTCGGAGTAGGGTAAATGATAACACGACCACTGGGTTTGGAGTATGCTTTTATGATAAAAATGATACAATGAATACATGGCGTAAATAGTAATGCTTAACACTAGATACACCCTTAAGCCTCATCCGCACGTTTGGCGTTTGCGGCAAACTCCAAACCACTCCAAATACTCTACAAACGTTTCGGATCGGCCACAAGCCATGCCAAACCTACGCAAGCCATGCCAAACGCTCTATCCGCACGTTTGAACTTGTGAAGGCTTGCCGAGGTTTGCCAAACGTGCGGATGAGGCAGACTGACCGCATGCTTATATATAATCGAGTAATTTTTCCGTAATAGAATTTGAATTATTCTTTTAATACAATAATATGTTTTTGATAACGCTACCCAATTATTATTAGTAATATACTTTACCAGCCCGTTTACAGTAAGTTTAAAAAGTTGGACTGTAAAAGCAGTTGTAACTTTTGGCAGAATTGAAAAATATTATTTTTTGAAAATACCGAGGAATATTTTCAGCGGGAAATGGCTCGGCAAAATTACATCGGCTTCCGTATCGGCGCGGCGGTTCGGCAAATATTCAATTATTTTCTCGTTCCAATTGGTACATTGTTGTATCAATTTTGTCTTCTCCTGTTGATAATTTACCGGACGTCATAGAATAGAATAATTTTTTTATTCAAACAAACTTTTACAAAGTGTTTTCGAATCGTCAAATGAATCCACTACTGGTTTGGAATGCCGTTCCAACCGAGAAGAACCAACAAGAAACTTATACTTATACTTCACATACTTTTCTTCATTCACTTCCGAAATATCATTTTACGATGATTACGACGATTGTGAACCTTAATCATCGGGAATACTCCAGTTACAGTATACATAGTTGAATAATGTATTGGTATAAAATATATTATTCTCGACCAAGGGCATTTATTCAATACTAGCTGATGCCCGCGACTTCGTCTGCGTGAACTTAGCCTTTAAAATGCCTTGGGAACTCTGAAAATGTAGCCTGTCACTCTCCAGGTCCTCAACTATAGGTACCCCTGCAAAAAATCACGTCGATCCGTAGCTCTGTTTGGGCGTGATTGAAGGACAAACCAACGCACTTTCGCAGTTATAATATTTCACCATATAAAGTGTAAGTGCATATAGTCAACGTGGTTTTTAGGGTTCCGTACCCAAAGGGTGCCAACGGGACCCTATTACTAAGCCTCCGCTGTCCGTCCGTCCGTCTGTCAGCGGCCTGTATCTCGTAAACCGTAATAGATTGACAGTTGAAATTTTCACATATTTTGTATTTCTATTGCTGCTATAACAACAAATAATAAAAATTAATTTAATTTTTTGTAACGAAACCCTAAAAGAGTGAGGACCGACTCGCACTTGGCCGATTTTTTTTACACAGGTAAAGTTAAGGACCTGCAAAATAACACAGGCTACTTTTTGTCCCGGGAGCATACATTTAAACGCCCGCGCCACTACAAAGTATATAATTTATTGTAGATTTTTTAAAAAACGCTCGACTGATTTCTTTAAAATTTAAATGGGACCACCTGGGAAGCCACCCTTTGAAACAAAAAAAAAAAAAATCCAAATCGGTTCAGGCGTCTTCGAGTAATCGGTGCACATACATAAAAAAAGATTCCGTTGAATTGAGATCCTCCTCCTCTTTAGAAGTCGGTTAAAGTAATAATAAAAATTAATTCAAATTTAACGAAGTTATGTAGTATAACAGTCAAAATAGTTCAACCCCTATCTCAGAGAACATACATCCATCCATCCGTATACGACATCTATACAAACATACATCCGTATACATCCATCCTCACAAACTTTCACATTAATAATATTAGTGGGATAATATGAGTAATAATAAGTAGGATAGGATATAGTTAATGTATTTATTGTTAGTAGGAGGAGATACATACATATACACATACATGCATGCATGCAAGCATACATACATACATACATACATACATACATACATACATACATGCATGCATGCATATTGGCGCATGATTGAAGGATAAATATGTGAAAAGAAGCATACTAATATCCCGCAGGAACCGTTTGTTTTCCAGGGATAAAAGTAGCCTTTGTCACTCTTCAGGCCCTTAACTTTACCTGTGCTAAAAAATAATCTAAAACTTCAATCTAAAACTCCGTTGGCGCATAATTGAAGGATAAGTATGTGAAAAGTAACATACGAATATCCCGCGGGAACTGTTTGTTTTCCCGGGATAAAAAGTAGCCTTTTCACTTTTCAGGTCCTCAACTATGCCTATCAAAAAAACCACTTCAATCTGTAACTTCGTTGGCGCATAATTGAAGGATTAATA
Source organism: Oeneis ivallda (assembly GCA_029955525.1). Taxonomy (NCBI): domain Eukaryota; kingdom Metazoa; phylum Arthropoda; class Insecta; order Lepidoptera; family Nymphalidae; genus Oeneis; species Oeneis ivallda. Next base: position 7,555,866 of record JARPMR010000003.1, on the reverse strand, counting down.
TGTGAAAAGTAGCATATGAATATCCCGCGGGAACTGTTTGTTTTCCTGGGCTTTTCAAGTCCTCAACTATGCCTATCCAATAAACCACGTCAATCTGTAACTCCGTTGGCGCCTTATTTAAGGATAAATATGTGAAAAGTAGAACACTAATATCCCGCGGGAACTGTTTGCTTTCCCAGGATAAAAAGTAGCCTTTGTCACTTTTCAAGTCGTAAACTATGCCTCTCCAAAAAACGACGTCAATCTGTAACTCCGTTGGCGCATATTTGAAAGATAAATGTGTGAAAAGTAGTATACTAATATCCCGCAGGAACCGTTTGTTTTCCCGAGATAAAAAGTAGCCTTTGTCATTTTTCAGGCTCTTAACTTTACCTGTGCAAAAAAATCACGTTAATCTAAGACTCCATTGCGCGTATTTTGAAGGACAAATGCGTAAAAAATAGCGATGCTATCCCGCAGGAACTGTTTGCTTTTCCGGATGAAAAGTAGCCTATGTGCTATTCCAGACTATAATCTATGTCTGTGCCAAATTTCAGCAAAATCGGTTCATTCGTTGTCGCGTTAAAGAGTAACAAACATCCATCCATCCATCCAAACATCCTCACAAACTTTCGCATTTATAATATTAATAGGATTTACATGTAGAGTCGTCATTGAGTGCTATACACATGCACAAGAAATGTTTTAATACACTTTTGAGATCTCCCCTTCACCCATTAATTATGATTTTTTCAAATCCAAAGGTCCACCTTTCCACCATTAAAAAAGATTACACCTTTTTTGACGCGTGATTTATGAGTTTTTGGGCTCCAGTAATATAACATGTCTCTGCTATAGATAATTCTGATTTTTCTTTCGTATTTGTGAAAATTCTTATCTGACTTCAGTAAAAAAGCCAGGCGCGGCAAATATGTGTCTCGCAAATGGGGCATGAATTATATAGGAGGCTGTTGCCGAGGGCGAAAGACTACATCGCAGGTGTGTAAAACACCGACATAAAAATATGTATAACTAGATGATGCCCATCCTATTTCCTATCCTAATAAAATATTATAAATGCGAAAGTTTGTGAGGATGGATGTTTGGATGGATGGATGTTTGTTACTCTTTAACGCGACAACGAATGAACCGATTTTGCTGAAATTTGGCACAGACATAGAATATAGTCTGGAATAGCACATAGGCTACTTTTTATCCCGGAAAAGCAAACAGTTCCTGCGGGATAGCATCGCTATTTTTTATGCATTTGTCCTTCAAAATACGCGCAATGGAGTTTTAGATTAACGTGATTTTTTTGCACAGGTAAAGTTAAGAGCCTGAAAAATGACAAAGGCTACTTTTTATCTTGGGAAAACCAACGGTTCCTGTGGGATATTAGTATACTACTTTTCACACATTTATCTTTCAATTATGCGCCAACGGAGTTACAGATTGACGTGGTTTTTTGGATTGGCATAGTTGATGACTTGAAAAGTTACAAAGGCTACTTTTTATCCTGGGAAAGCAAACAGTTCCCGCGGGATATTAGTATTCTACTTGTCACATATTTATGCGTTGGTATGCACTTACACTTTATATGGTGAAATATTATAACTGCGAAAGTGCGTTGGTTTGTCCTTCAATCACGCCCCAATAGAGCTACGGATCGACGTGATTTTTTGCAGTATACCTATAGTTGAGGACCTGGAGAGTGACAGGCTACTTTTATCCCGCAAAGTCAGAGTTCCCAAGGCATTTTAAAGGCTAAGTTCACGCAGACGAAGTCGCGGGCATCAGCTAGTTACTTCATAGTTCATACGTGTGGATTAAGGTTTTTTGATTCCCGCGGGAACATTTATTTTAAATTTGGGAAAATATGTCAATTTTGGGTATAAGCTGTCTTCATTCTAACTAAATCGGTTCAGTCGTTGTGGCATGAAGGAGTAAACATCCAAACACATTCATAATATCAAATTTACGCTCGAATATGACATATTTTAAGTTGATGAAATCGGCCTTTAAAGTTGTTTAAGACAAAACGCACTTAACTGAGTTAAGGGAAATAGTTTTAATTTGTCCGCCTGCCCCTAGATGTCACTATACGAAATTATAGCCAGCGAAAGGGTAATGATCTAAAGTTATTATAAGCAATGTATGTAATTTACTAATACGACGATAGACGACGCTGTCCTATGTTAACTCGCGCATTGTTTTGTATACCTTTGGAATCAATATAAGGAAGGCTTGTTTTGTTCGATGTGTGCAGCAACCAATATACGATCAGGTGTGAAGCATGTTTTTTATTCCACACGGCTACACCCGACCCACTCGCGTTTGACCCAGTACGGCCGGCTGTCGTACATAAGGTCCTTCGAGCCGGATGGGATTTTTGAACCGGTTGGCACAGCGGTCAGGGGGGAGCTCCCCGGATCCGGCGTGGTGATTGCAGCCTGTGAGGAGCTGCAGAGCTGGAGACCAGGACTGGTGGTGATACCAGGCCCGCGGACTTCAGACGGTTTACGGAACCGTCAGGACACCAGGTTCGGAGCCAGGAGCAGGACATGGTGACTGGAGCGAGACAAGGATGGCGAATAGTGAGTGAAAAGGACGCAAACAGTGAGTGTTTAAAAATTTAATATGCGAATTTGAGCCTTATGCTGAAGAGAAAAATAACTTAGAATTTGAAGATAGTTAGTTTGGACTTTAACAAATTAGAGTAATATTAACATAGTCTAATTTAGGTAAAATACTAACATAGGCTAAATTTCGCGTAAAACGGTTAGGACGGGGAACCTGTGCCCGATTTTGTATAAGTTGTAAAACACTTAGAAAAAAGTTTGGACTTGTAAAATTTTAAAGATTTGAAAAAGACTTAGAAAAAATCTTTGACTTGAATTTTCGAATTTCAGTATGAACATTAACTTTGAAATTGGAACTTTAGTGATTGTTTTCGAGATTTTACCTATGTTATAACATAGAAATTTTACATTATCATTTAATGCTGTGTTTTTATACAATTGTTTTGTGTTTATGTTAATGCGATTTTACTTCTGTTTATTTTATTGCTTGGTGGAACTATTTTAAAGCTTAAAATTGCAGGTGGTTTTAATCATTTAAGTTTTAAATTTAGTTAAATCAAAATGGAAGGCAAATTGTTATTGCAAATGGATTACGTTAGGAGGATTTCTAGGGCTAGGATTAATTATAGCCAACGTCCACAAGAGGACATTACTGCGATGTATGTAGAAGTGCGACTTGAGGCTCTTAAAAGTTTGTGGTGTAAATTTGAAGAAGCGCATTGGTATTTATTAAAGCAATATGGCAAATTATTAAGCAATCATGAGTACATTAAAGGCGATATTTATAATCAAACTTTCAGGTGTTATAGCAAGTTTAAATCAGAGCTTACAAGCGTACTTAATCAATTAAATCAAGGCATTCACGGAGTAGGTATATGCAATGAATTTGTTACTGAAAGCGTTGAACAGCGTGTTAGTTTTGTCCAAAATGATCGCATTTCTTTTAACAAGTTGGATATCAACCATGAAGTGAACTTTTTTCATGGTAATTCTGAGGAAATAACAAATCATAGCCGTCATTATGAATCATATTACCCTCTAGATACAAATATAGCTGAGACTATTAGTGCTCAGGTTGAACAGGAGTGTAGGGTTGCTGTACCACACAAGCCAGAAAAGGCTAGTTGTTCGACAGGAGAGGAACTAAAGCAGGTTATGCCTGCCTCAGCGCTGGTCAAGATCAAGTCGGACAACCAGAGAGAACAAGGCATCAGAGAAAGCTTATTGGTTTCGCCGCCTGAACAGGTAGGCAAGAATGTCAGAGTGCAAGACTCTGAATCAGATTGCTCTTGTGTTTCGACGGGTAGAAGTATAAATCAAGCCTGGCAGCTAACAAAGCTGTTCAAGAACTCGTCGGGAAACAAGATTATAGAAGATAGCAGGAAGATTACATCTAATCAAAGCGGGTATTTGGCAGGAGTTAAGCTAAAACCGGTCTTTCCATCTACAGCACGGATCAAGATCGAGTCGAAAACCACAGTGGGAGAAGGAACGGCAAAGAATATAATTTCTAATTCGCCTAAACAGGCAGATAGCGCAGAAATCTCTGCACCAATGCAAACTTGTTTTTCGTCAAATATTGCATTAAATTCCGTCTTACCGGCTGTTACGCTGGTCAAGATCGTGTCGGAAAACAAGGAAGATCAAAAGAGTATAGCCCTCGTAAATGAGTATAACAAAGCATTTTGGGATTCTAAGACAAAAGGATCACAAAAGAATAGCATTAAGCATTTTTCAACAGAAGTCAAGGCAAATCAGATCTTGTTGATTAAGATCTCGTCAAAGCAACGTAAAGGCTTAAGAGGTTTGCAATTAAATCAGGATTCTCAAGAGAATTCAATCAAGGAATCGACCGGTCAGGTGTTAGGAGTGAAGCAGATTCGGTTGAAGGGTAATGCAAATGGCAAGTCCTCAAAGGTTTTGGGCAAAGTTAAGTTTAAATTCAGAGGCAATCCTGTAAATGCAGTCGTTTATTGGAACGATTATGTTTTGTCCACCATCACTACTTTCTTCTTTTTGGAAACAGTAGATGAACTGGACTGGTCAGAGCATGGGAGGATTGACGTCATGGATCCTAATTTCCAGCAGAAAAAGAAAACTAATCCTTTGGTGTATGCTAATGTGAAACGTCGAATGATCCAAGGAGGTATAAAGATTGATTCTAACATTTCAGTGATTGCAAAATCAACAATCCTTGAAATAATAAAGCTTGGAGTTGAAGATTTGTCGGAAAATAAAGCCGATTGGAGCCTAGGACGGAGTGGTGAAAGGATAAACAAAAAGCAAATAAAACAATTCAATACAGTGAAGAAATTTATTAAAAGTCTAAAAAGGGATATGAAGTTTATTCAAAGCAAGGTAAGCAAATGGGTAGTAAAATTGCTCTTTAAATCGAAGAATACTGTCAGCAATGGCAGCAATGCAAGTTCCAAATCTGAAAGAACATTAGTTAAAAATCGGATTAAGGAAATATAGAAGTTTAAAGGTGATGCATAAAAGAATAATAAATGGCCATAAGTTGGTCAGTTTTACCAACGGTTTGGCTGTCATAAAAGGTAAGATCAAGTTTAAAGAGAAAATAAATACAAAAATAGTTAACAATGAAATTATCAAACTTACCTTGAAGCGAAATGCAGACGCCGACCGCCAAGAAGTGAAGATGAAGGAACTGGAACCACCTGCAACTCAAATGAAAATTAATCATCGCATAGACACAGTTGCGTAGATTTGGTTCAAGATAGTTAGAAGTAAGCTGCTAACCTGAAAAAGAAAGAAAATATTAGGAATGAGATAGTAGAAAAAGCATTAAATAAATAATCAGAAGCAATGATTAAGAATTCTAGAGAAAAATAGAGAAGTTATTAAATTAAAATGTACGCAATTCCAACAATCAAGTATAGTTCAGAACTTACCTAATTTCTTGTAGTACCAACTCGTTGAAGTAGTGGCAATATATTCAGATGCTTCAAGAACTTTAGCACAAGTGGTCTCAGTTATATTTGATAGATCGTTTATAATAGAATTTGAAAAGTGTTTTGATGGTATTATTAATTTCTGTTGTTAGTTTTTGTAGTTGAGGTTTCACGTACACATTTTTGACAGAACAACGTTGTCAATGTGTTTATCAAACGACTTCTCTTATTTAAGCTGTAAGTTGTATATGTGCTACTAGGAACAAAATTATATGCTGTAACTGTATCTAGCATAGTTTTGTCATTATTTAGGATATGTTGCTTTGTATTAGACTAAGGGTTTTGTATAAATTAAGAATTTTGTTATCATATCTTGGAGTCTTTATCGATTATTACTGGTTTCTTGTGTTGTTGTATTTAACTTGTGTAATTTTGAGAACCGTGTTTTGTAGAGTCCTTCAGACAAATCAGTTTGGAATAATTTCAATTTTTTTTTAAGGACAAACGTCAATTTGTCCTTGGTGGGCGGTATGTTTAAGACAAAACGCACTTAACTGAGTTAAGGGAAATAGTTTTAATTTGTCCGCCTGCCCCTAGATGTCACTATACGAAATTATAGCCAGCGAAAGGGTAATGATCTAAAGTTATTATAAGCAATGTATGTAATTTACTAATACGACGATAGACGACGCTGTCCTATGTTAACTCGCGCATTGTTTTGTATACCTTTGGAATCAATATAAGGAAGGCTTGTTTTGTTCGATGTGTGCAGCAACCAATATACGATCGGGTGTGAAGCATGTTTTTTATTCCACACGGCTACACCCGACCCACTCGCGTTTGACCCAGTACGGCCGGCTGTCGTACAAAAGTACTATATTACCTTTTATCATATTCGAGCATGATATTTTGGCACACATTTCAATACAAAAACTGTTAGAATTCCCAATGTATTCCACAGTTAAACGTTAAGTGAGCGTTGGGTTTTGTCATAATTTGACAGCTTTATACCATAAATTACGTAACTTGGGTATGTACTTTTACGTTATTAAAATTATTATTATTAGGTTCGTGGTGCAATCGCCACATACGTAATTACCTAAATTAAGTATTCTGGGAAAACTTACTTAGATTTTATTCATGAATGTCGTGTAGTTATCGTATCGGTGCCGCCGGGTGTAAAACGCTGCGTTACGCTAGCAAATTCCAATTTCGATTACATTGTACTACCGTATTATGACGGCTCTAACGCGGATTTGCGGGGATGCCAACTTCAATCTTCCTTTTATTACTTTTCTAAGTGATAAAAACATCTAATGGAGGTTCTTTCGACGTGATAATACCACGTTTCGATTAATTTAAAATCCATTTCAAATATATTCTGTTTCAGGCACACAAATATACCTTTTTATTGAAGTAAATGACCGATCGAAACGAGGTCTCTTTAGTCTACTTGGGTTTTTTGCACAGTCGCATTTGTCCGTCTTTCTGTCTGTCTGTCAGAGTCTAATGAACTGAGACATAAAAGATTACGATGATTAAGATGCAAACATATTGATAGTACTCGTGCTGGCAGAGCCAGGTCTTATTCATAATAAGAAATCAGAATGTTCAAAATATCATATTTAGAAAAATTCAATATTGGAAATATGAGAAATTTTCAGTAATAGAAGCGAAATTGAAATCTTATAAGCGTCGAAAAGTCGCGAAAAGGTGAGATCGGAGTTATTCGTGTAAGAAATTGGGACGTGGTTCTACGCTGCTACGAGCTACGAACGAGTTAAGTACGCTACGGCAGACGTAGTTTACTGTACAATATTTTTGCAGTTCGCTTTTCCACTGCGGTGAACATGTAGAACAATTAAAGGTATGCGACAAACTTTCAGCTATTAATTTTTCCACAATACGAATACATTTCGAATATTATCTCGAATTTCCCTGAATACATCTCCGAGAATTTAGGTCTTTTGAAATTCCGTATTTTCACTTTGTTATCAGTTCAACAGTTGAGCCGTGAACAGGCATCTGACAGAGTTGTTAACTGATGACTGATGTTAACATTTGATGAAAGTTCTTGGTTTGAACGCCTTTTAGCTTGAAATCTGGAAAAATTTCTGGCTCTTTGATAAAATCTTTCCACAAAAGCTTCCCTTGACTACTCCCGACTCACATCTTAGCCATATCTTGACAAAACAAAATACTGCTGAGTTTGAACAATATTCGAGATTGTTAAGCACGTTTTATCTAAGCACGTTTTATCTGCAATGTAGATTAATATCGTCATTACACGAATAAATATCCAGTGTAATCGCGGGAGGCGTGCCCGAGACGGGCATTACATTTAATAATGTTTGCGGTGTAAACATGCTGAATCTCAAACGTAAACTACTCCGAGCAGAACGTTATAGCTTGAAAATCTTCTTAAGTTATTAAAATATTTTAAGGTTTACATACATTACATATTTCTACGCAAGTAAGGCGATATTTAAGTTTATTATTATTATCCACGATCAAACGAAGACGTTATATATACATTTAACAATGTTGTTTGTTTGTGCTTTTCTATAAACCTATATGTATTGTTTGAATAACACATGTACCAAACACCGTGAGCAGACTGTTTGAAATGTTTCAAGTTTATAGGCTAACGAAGGGCGCTGTAAATCACACTAGGTTTATGTTTTTTTATATCTTGTTTGTTATATTCATTAAAATTACGCGTGTTACAAAATTTAAAACATGACCATCATAATATTCTTGAATAGCAGCCAGCGTGGCAAAAATATACCTTTTTGTCGTAAGAGCCCTAGCTCCTAAAGCCTGTTTGTTAGTTTTTAGAACGACGAAGTTAAATACTATGTAATTTTTAGTAAGTTCATAACTTATGACCTGGCTTTATAGTAAGTTATAGATTTATTTCGTACTCGGTTTAAGGGTAATGAAGTCTATTTCCCAAGGGAAAATGAGGATGTAATTGGAATGAAATAAGGCCCATACAAAGGTCTACGGATTTTCAAAATTTATTGCGACCCGATGCAATTCGCATGAGCTTACGTCTGGATTTATAGGTCGACCGTTTAACTCGCGTATCGCCTGCGCGGTAAGAAGGGAGCGGGGGCGGGTAACGCTACACACGGAGTCAATAATCCAAAGATTTATCTCGAGATAGACATTGTTGGTAAAGAATTAAGTATTTATTTTTAAGTTTTAACATCTCTAACATCTCCCTCCGCTCCCTTCTTACCGCGCAGGCGATACGCGAGTTAAACGGTCGACCTATAAGTTACGTCGAAAAACGATGAGGGTGGCGACGAAATACGACGAACATTTTTCTACTTTAATACGCCAGCGTGTCACTGATATTTTTTCTGAACGAAAAATCATTCCATTCATTCCAATTTTCTTAGCGTGAATTACATATTATAATAAATATGTCATTTAACCATGAAATAAGTCTAAAATCCTGAGTAAATATTTTTTTATTTGATACCCCACTTTAATAAAGATTTCAACCTCTCATTTTGACCTTGTTTGCAAAACGAACAATATTTTTAAGAATAATATGCCAATTGCAATAAAGTCGGGGAAGCATATTATTCCTAACTTTTACATAATTATTATTTCAAGCTGTAGCATCAGTAGGTACTGAAAAAATGGACAGATGGACAAAGTCGCATCATAAGGATACGTCATTTACCTACCATTTTGGTACGAAATCCTACTTCCTACTAATATTATAAATGCGAAAATTTGTGAGTATGGATGGATATGGACGTTGGTTACTTCTTCACCTCAACGAATGAACCAATTTGGCTGAAATTTGAAACAGAGATAGCTCATATTTAGAATTAACACGTAGGCTACATTTTATCTCGGAAAAGTAAGAATTCTCGCGGGAATTAAAGAACCTTAATCCACGCGGACGAAGTTTAATTATCTAGTTCTAAATAAATAGGTATTATAAGATAATAGTTTCAACTCACATTGTATAGATATAGAGTGGTGTCGCAGCTTTTGTCCTTATCCTTGGGCAGGCCATGCTCGTCGGTGTCACCTGGAACGGTTTGAATTTTTCTTTATTAATTATGAAAAACAAAGTGTCTGGTCAGATAGGAAAGGAGAGATACTTGTCAAAATGAAATTTCTTTTAGAACAACAATTACATTTCCTAGTGGAGTTAAAATAGAATTTGGATTCCCATTTTCGGTTCTATGAACGCTCCCTTCCTATCGAAGAACCTGTTATTGTTGTTTTCTTTTTTAGGTATTCGAATACATAGAAGTTATATAAATCTACGACAGACGGACGCAGACAAAGGTGCTAATTTATCTGTATAGAATTTATAAATTGATGGTAAATAATAAATATCGTATGAAATTACATTTCTATCGGTAGTAATTTATATATAAGCCGAGGGAACTATCTTAACAAGACCCGCTAAGAAAAGCAAATCATTTTTAGGGTTCCGTAGTAAACAAGGAACCCTTATAGTTTCGCCATGTCCGTCCGTCTGTCTGTCTGCTGTCTGTCTGTCCGTCCGCGGTTTAGCTCAGAGACTATTGGTACTAGAAATCTGTGATTTGACAAGGGTATAAATATCAATCACGCCGACAAAGTGGTAAAATAAAATTGTGAAAAATAAGTTTTTTTAGGGTACCTCCCTTATATGTAAAGTGGGGATGAATTTTTTTTTCTCTTCTATCCCATAGTGTGGGGTGTCGTTGAATAGGACTTTCAAAAATATTGTGGGTGTAGGAACATCATTTTTCAATTCAGGGATCCATTTGTGAAATATGATATTTTAAAGTGCAAAATTTTATTAGAGTCAAGTCCCCCCCCCCGCGCCTCTGCCAGCTAAAAGGTTGTATAAAGGATACAAGAAAAAATTCACAGCAGTAGTATATATAATGAATTTTAAAGGAAAACTATCACGGCTAAGTAGGGTTCATTAGTTAAGGAGTTATAACTGTTTTTTCTCAGTTAGGTATTACACGTAGTGTAAGTTGCATATTTTGTAATATATTATAGTATTTACTTAAACCATGGAACTCAAAATGTATTCAATATTCATAAATAAAATAAAAGTACTATCCTAGGTCAGCAATAATATATGAGACTTTCAACTACGGAACCCTACACTGAGCGTGGCCTGACATGCACTTGGCCGGTTTTTTATTATATTTTCTCTTAATTACTTCATCACATCACATACTTAAATACTTCCTATTTGTGTTATACTATTTAAAGCGAGCTAAAAATACTGTTTTAATATTACATTTTATTCCATAAGTAGTAATTGAAAGTAAGGAACGTTATTAGTAATGTATTAATTACGTTCGTTACTTTTAATTAAAGTAATGTATTAATTTAATGACAGGCGCAATTCGCTTGCCAGATATAAAAGCTTCTGAATACTGTAACGTTAATAAGCCGCGTGCAGAAGGTTTGCCGATCGCTGCCCTTCCGCCTTCGCTGGCGGGAGGGGCAGCTTTCGGCAACCCTTTTGCGCGCGTGTTATAACTAACTCAAGAGAGCTCTGTAAACACTAGCGTCCGTGTTTCGACATTTGCAGTATGAATATCAAAATTGGACACTAAAATTTAATGACGTCCCTAGCCTTTAATTCCTTTATTCTTAGCCTTTTTTCTTCAGCCTTTATCTCTGCATCTCCAAAAGTTTTGCATTCTTTCTCGTAGAAACCTATTAGTAAAACGGTCATAGTTAGTCATAATTTAGTTAGTCAGGAGTCAATTACATTAGTTAGGTACCTTTAGCAGAGTTCCAATGTAATCAAACGTGTCGTGTCGCCCGACTGCTGCAGCTGCTGTGAGATGTGCATATTGAATTAGTCATGCCACTAAGTTTGCTTCTTACTTCAAGATTTCTCGGCTCATTAATTAGTCAATAGAGAAAGCACAAGCTCAAATCAGAAATGAGGAGATCCGTAGGAGAACCAAAGTTACCGAATACCGACATATTATTTCAGCGAGTCGCGAAACTGAAGTGGAAATGGCACATAGTTTGAAGAGCTGATGGTCGTTAGGGTCCCAGGGTGCTGGCCTCGCACCGGAAAGCGCAGTGTTGGCAGACCCCCCACTAGGTGGACCGACGACATCAAACGAGTCACCTCTGGATGTCCGTGCAAGAGACCTTTGTCCAGCAGTGGACGTCTATCGGTTGTTAAAGAAGAAGAAAGCACAAGCAAGAGCGTGGGAGAGTAAACTACCAACTGCTTATTTTTATTGAAACCAAAAAATGTTCAAACCAGTTTCGTTCATCGTACCCAGGTTCAGAATTATTTAGGTTGGTTTGGATAGATTAACCGACTTGAAAGTAGTTGTAAGTCACACCTTTTCCAACCAAACCAATAGCCTCTTACATAAAAATTAAAAAAAAGGTGTATTTCATGTATACACCAAATGGTCGCCCCTATGACAAGCCAAGATTTCTTCTTTCAAACCAGAAAAGCAGATTCTGCTTTCAAGAGCCGGCAAAAAAAGCAGTTACTGTTTAAAAAAAATGTCAATTTTAATATATAAATCTTAGGTTCTAGAAATCTTGTGTATGTGTGTGTGTGTGTGTGTCTATGTATTGCTAGTCGACAATACAGATCTATTTTTGCAATAAATGTTGGCCACTGTACACAATATTTCGTAACACAATCAAAGTTAATTCAATATGGGAGCTTCACAGTAGAATGTCAAGCGCTGACCTTTCGTACGATACTAGGTATTTGATGACAGTGAAAGGACGAGTATTTTTGGTACATATTTAATCACATCATCTGTACCGTAGCCTGTTGAAACTAAGTTATTTACCTGAGTTGTAAAATTCAAAGGTTAACATTCATTTAAACCTGGCTGATGCCCGCGAATTCATTCGCGTGAGTTCTTGAGAGCAAAAAACGTTGGTTCTAGTTTATTTCCGGGATATACGAATACCTATATGCTTTTTTCAAAATATACCGATTTCCAATGCTAATACAAATTATAATACTCATAAGACGTACTCTTTGTTTAAAAGCACAGATGTATAAGTCGGCCGAGCATTACAACAGTTTAGTTTAGTCGTAACTTTTTCTTATTTTAAGCTTTGTAGTCATTTTGTAGCATTGTAAATGAATAGAAAAAAAGAAAATCTATTTATTCATCAAAAACAGACAAAACTAGATACAAAAGTAACACTTTCGTCCGTAACACCACCCAGAAAGGGTGTACAGCTCAAGTGAGTGACGTTACATCGGTAAATTCAATCAATGACAAAGTTTTAAAGGAAGCAGGAAGTAAGCAGTAGTACCGAAAATAATCTCAATATTAAATAATTTATAGGTATTATCACCAGTGTTAGGAGGAAGATTTATACACATCATCATCATCTCCCTCTCTTTGTCCCACGCTATGTGGGGTCGGGACAACATGGCTTGTAAGCCATGTTGTAAGCGGTTCGGCTTGACATTTTACGACCGGCCGCCTGCCTGACGACAACCCTCTTTGGGAATGCTTTTGTTGATGGAAAGGATAGAACTGCCACTTTTCGGTTCATTAGGGTAGTGCTGGTCTGGGCTCCTCTTTTTTTTTTAATTTTCCAGACTCGAACGCCAGGCCTCAAAGTCATGGACTGTATGCGGGTACTATGTATGTGGCGTCCACGCATTGGAGAGGTTCCAGTTTTTTTTATACGTGGATAGCAATGTGGTATCCCCTAGGTAGAAGACAGAAGAACTTCAGTATCCTCTTCATCATCAGGTTCTGGGTTCAAAACTGTGCTCACTTGACATAAAGGTTCTGAAATTTTTCTTCATAACACTAGCAGCTGATTCCGAACTGTGCAACTTCAGCGTTTTTCCAATGACATTAGAAGTAGAGCTGAAACCTGACTAGCCTCACTCTTTACAGCAGCGACACCTATTCCATCAAGATCCTTCTTCACCATTGTATACTGCTGACTTTGTTTTAGCGGAATGGGCAACTGGCTCCATCAATGGGATCGCACTTCTCCGCCATCGTAGCATGTTTTTATTATGCGTCTAGATAATAACCATAATATAGTATGAATTTCTGCACAGAGATACTGTTTAAATGCTTTGATATTTACAAGAAATTAAGAATAGAAAATAAAGAAATAAAATTTACATATTATTATGTTTCATTTAATTGACAAGCCGTCTTAATAACTGTTATATCAATTAACTGATATATCTACCTATAAATCAAATTCATTTTGTTTCAATAATAAAAATATTTTTAACTTTTTAACAAACAAAAATACAAAAAAATACGCACATTAAAAAATATGCACACCTCGAAAATCGGACTTCCTATTTTTCTCAAAAAAGTTTGATGTATCTTTTCTCCAAAATGCTATTATCCTAAAGGCCGGGTTCCTCTATGTTAAATTTTTGGCTCATTTATTTGTCTCAAAATAACAGCCTGTATAACACAGAAATAATAAAAACGATAGTAAAAATAATCTGAACTTATACCCATAACTCCGACCTATAACTTTTGCTACGCTGCAGTGTAAGGAAAATCATGCTTCGACTTATAAAGACGATTCTAACTACATAATCCAAGATTCCCAAGTTTGTTAATAGCTTCTGGATTACGTGAACGATAGAGGGTACTCTTACATACTGTGAAAATATAACAACGATATTACAGCTATTACCTACCTAATTTAATGGACACTTAGACTTACAGCAATATTTAGTGTTATGAATACGTTATTCTTATTGCCAGTATGAAATTTATACAGGATGTAGGTAATTAGTAGGAAACCCACAAGCTGTGCCCACAAGTGTCGTTTTGTATTTTTTTGTTTATGTCAAGTTAATCCTTAACTGCGATCTTACCTGAAGCTAAGTGATGATGCAGTCTAAGATTGTAGTGGGTTAACTTGGCCAGGGGTACGGTAACTTTAACCCATACCCAATAATCGTCTTCTATGGAAGATGGATGTCATTGTACTGGAACGCTAAATCGTTTGGCGGCACGTCTTTGAAAGCAAAAATGTATCACTCACGCAAATATGTATATTTTTATAATAGTATTTATAATTATACAAATAACTATTTAAATCATATCATTGGCAGTAGTCGTATCGAGCAGAATAATGATCGCACGGTTAGAAAGCGGTCTATGTTCGGCAACGATGAACGAAGGTCTAATTAAATTGTGCCGGAATTTTCTGTCAACGGCTTGATTTATGCGTCGGCCTAGTAGGGACTTTACTAAATAGGAGATACAATAAACTTCAAGATCGAGCGTTACATCAATGAACTCAGCAATCATTAAAGTGCACACATTTACAAACATATTTACCAATATTATAACGCGAAAGTATGTGTTTGTTTGTTGGCTTCTTCTACAATCACGCAGCAACGGAGTCACGGATTGACTTGATTTTTTGCATGATAGTCCGGTGAAGTTAGCTCGAAAAACACGGGTACCGAGCTAACTTTACCGGACTATCACAGCCAGTCATAGCATGTAACAGGCAAAATATATTAAAAAAGAGTAAAAAACTCGGCTTTAAAGAATATCAATGAAAATATCAATTATCTATATGACAAAAAAAATTAAACCCATTTTTGCGAACTTTGACCTTGAATAAAATTTTTTGCACACATGGGATCGACTTTTCACAAGTTCATTATAATGGTATCTCTAACGTTCATGCAAATTTTTAGCTTCTTGGGAATTTATGCAAATGGTGAAGGTCTATTTTGACCGGACTATGAATATAAACTGGACCGCAAAGAAAAAGGGTCGGTTAGAAAATCTTCAAAATGAAAAACTACACATTTTCATTTATTTATTACAGATACACATTAAGATATTCTTTAATTTAGCCTTTATTTCATTAAGCTAGGTCGGGTACTTTTGAAGATATTGAAGTTTTTCTTTATTTATCTATCCTATTTCATTTTCATCTAGAAGATGAAATAGGATAGATAAATATGCCATGCGCCTTCCAATCCATAGCCCGTTACCATCTTAAACCGTTACTTACCAGAAGGTGAGATTGCAGTCACCCTTGACTTTTCCTTGGATTTTAAATACCTACTTCAAGTACAAAGTTGTGAGCAAAAGTATAATGTTATAACTTCGATCATCATTGTAGTATCATTAGTGAGTAGTACGGAGCCGAGAATTAGAGTGTCTTTCTACTGAAGCGTAGCGCAACGAAGACGTGCTTAGCTTGCTTGCTTGCTTGCTTGCAGGATTAAAAAAAAAACCGAAACTAACGCGGACGAAATAGCGGGCGGACGAAATATTTTATCGTTAATTTTATAAATTAATATTATCATAATAAATATATTGGTCTATTGAAAAAGACTGCTCAGGTGTTTTATATAATTCAAAAATCAAAATTATTTATTTCACGTAGGCCAACCTGTGGCTCTTAATATCACACATCATGACTCTACCATCGGTTTGGAAAGCGGATTCTGCTGAGAAGAGTCAGCAAGAATATATATATGATAAGAATAATAATATATAGGTATATATATATATGAGCAGCAACTGGGTGGATGTGAAATAACTGTCCATCTATTCCGTCAACGATAATAATATTATCCACGGCTTAACATTAAGGATTAGGTCTTGTAGAGCCTGATTAGTACGTTAATCCAACTGGCACTTGATCACTTTAGTGTTTCGAGTGGTTTCAATAGTAACATATAATCTATCTTATAAAAACTAAAAATTAAAAGTCAAATAAGTATATGATCAAAATATATCGTAAAACGCGTCTATATAATCGATCCACGTTATTACGTTAAACAGAATGCAATCTTATTAGATTGCATTCTGTTTTACAAACTGGAATACATTAATTAATTTAACACATTACTACCTGTTTGGATACAGTATTCGTTCAAGTCATTCATTTGTTGGATATGTCGCAATAATATCGTTAATTTCAATTTGTTTGTACGGAGTAAATTAATTCGTTGAATCTTAAGTATATTCGGTCTCAAAATTACTTCGTAGTGAATATTTTTATAATTTGTTGATAAAAATTTTAATAATTTGTGACTTTCGTAACAAGTCAAGATTCTACAGTTTTCTGTTAGTTTACTGTTACATTATGAATGATAATAAACTAGCAAATTTCTTTCCTAACTGTGGCGTCTGGCAGCTGTGGCAAAATATGTCTAAATTACCTAAGTGTGAATCGTGGGTGTAACAAATAAATTAGCACTCTTTAGAAATACTTTGTATAATATATTAATCCTACTTTCCATTTCTATAATATTTTCTCCTCGTTGACTTCTGCCGCTTGAATCCATAAACATAGTATTCCTAAAGGTAGGTTTCCTAACCTCGAGTAAAAACCATTTCAACCCCTATTTTCAAGATGGCGGCCGTGGTACAAGGGTGGCGACCCCACAAACTTGGTTTTAGCTTTACACTGACCCTCCCTACACATCAAAAAAATAAAATTGCGTCCTCTAAAAAACGCAACCCCAAATGTAACTTTTCAATGGACTATGGATAAACGTTTCAGTTTATCTATGTACTTCTAAAAAAATGGTTTAGCCGTTTCGAAGACAGACCAGATACATAATAGAGAGACATAGATGAAAACTGCTATTAGGGAGACATACATTTTTATGGCCTAAACGATGAACCCATTTTTCACGTTTCGTACAAAGATAACGTATTGCGGAGGCGGACGCAGGTAGCTATTTATGCTGGGAAATCAATGAGCAGAATTAAGATTTTTCAAGATCTAAATCCATGCAAACGTAATCGCTCGCGTTACCTAGCTTTATAAATAAAATTTATTGTAATCAGAAGGCCCATGTTTGATTTATTAATATAAACCTCTTTGCTTGTCGATTGCCAAGTCAACAAATCGATTTGCTTTAATAATAAAATTCTCATTATTATTCCAAGTGAGATAGTTTCCTGTTCTAGGTTTAAATATGTGATAAAAGTTGTATATAAGCGGGCAATGCTTATACATTTTATATCGGAACGTTGGGATTAAAAGCAAATAGAATTCTTCCGAATCAAAAAGTTAATAAGTTTTCAGCTACTATTCTCCGTTGGTCAAAAGTTTGTCCCTCACAAAGGAAAAATGCACCAAATGTGAAATAAAATATTAACGAGATTTTTTATGTTCAGTCAGCTTTATAGCTCTATGGAGTTCGTCAAAATAGGTGCTGTCATCGCTGTAATGCATTTGTTATTTATGTTGTACATAAAAATATTTTGGCGGTCCACATTTACAGGCAAAGTTTTAGGCAAAAGAAATGTATGTACCTATATTATCTGCTTATATCTCAATTCTCAATCCTTTGTAATAAAGACAAGGAATCGGGTAATTTTTTCTGGGAATACACTGACATTACTTCTATAATATTAATTTTATTAAGCGGTGATAGCCTAGTGGTTAACCTCCTTTCTACCTCCTTCTACGTCCAATCTGCATGTGCAGGTTAACCTAAAAAGTTAGTGCACCACGCTAGCTAAGTGGCTAGCGTGGTGCACATTGAGGAAAGTAGGGTTTAGGCTATACCTTAACCCTTCTCATTCGAGAGGAGACTTGTGCCCTGCGGCCGGCGATGGGTTGGGATGAACAAAGAAATTGAAGAATATAATTAGTCTTCATAGAATTAATTAAATATTAATGTTCGATAATAATTATTTAGCGTGCAGTGCCGTGTGGTGACGGCAGATCAGAATTCAGCTGTCACCACCCTTCTTCTTCCCGCGGGTGTCGTACGAGGCGACTAAGGGAATATAACGGAGAACGGGCAGCAGCGTCCTCTGTGCTATTTCCATCTACTGCGATCAGTGATCACCAATCCGTTTGCCGTTTGGTGATTATGGGCAAACCCGTTGAGTTGAGGAGAGGCCTTTTTCCAGCAGTGGACTGTTATAGGCTATTGATGATGATGAATAAAGTTAATCAACAATATCCGGGTCGCCACGTACCTATTGTAAGTCTTGAGATATTACTAGATCCAATTTTCGAAAGTACCGATTCGGCTAAGGTGAAGCTGTCTTCACTCAAGACAATATTAGGCGGTCGTAATTTTTAATAAGCTGCTGAAGCCAATCAAGTCCACATTTATAACTCACGTACTTCATGTAGTGAAGGTGAAACCTTTGATCAATAGTAATGTACTAAATATGCTGTCAAAAAGTGTCCGTGAATGAGGCCACGGTGGCGAAGCTATTTTCAGTGTGAACGCCGAAGTATCATGAATCCACAGTGTCTTTAAAAGTCTCAATAGTCCAACGGGTAATGGTGCGGCTTGAAAACTGAAAGGTTGACGGTTCGATCCGCACCCGTTGCACAATTGTCGTACTCGTGCCCACCCCTAACACAAGATTTCCGCTTACCTATTTGGAGGGAAGAGGTGAAAATTATTCAATATCAGCTTGCCTAACATGCTTTAAAAAAGAAGTTGTAAATGATATTGTGTATAAGTCTATTATTTATACTAGCTAATGCTTGCGACTTCGTCACACTCTTCGTCAAACTCTGTAGTCACTCTCTAGGTCCACAACTGTACCCACGCAAAAAATCACGTCTCTCCAAGATTGGAGGACAAACCAATAAATCTACATACCTTAAAACAAACATACTTTCGTATATACTAGTATGATGTACTTTTAGCACCAACAGTACAGTACAAGGACGGGAGGTTAGTTCAATTACAATGTAGTTATAATGCTCCGTATAAATTATTTTTGTTAAAATATTACCGGTGAAACTTTAAGTAGAATAATAGCGCAGAGAGTAATGTTAGACACGCCGCATTTTTAATTTAGGTTTAAATTTACAAGAGGCCAGAGTTAACATTGTGTGTGTGTGTATTTAAGTTTTTATCTCATTTAGAATGTGGTAGAAGCAGCTTGGCCCAAGTTATAAAGCGCTTACGTACATATTGCTTATGTTCTCCGTGTTGGACCGTGGTTTTGTGTTCGTTTTTACTCTTAGGGGTAATCCGTTTAGTACATACCTATTTTATTATTTATATACTTACTATTTTATTATTTATATACTTACATGTTACATAATCTTATGATATAGGTATAGTAATATGGCAACAGGACTGCGGTCTCCTATTCGATCCTGGGTACGATACCTCTGAATTTTTAGAATTATGGGTCAGCGTTGTGGACTATGGCTATAACCCTAACAACAAACAAACTCATTACTGATCTTATGCGTGAGAAGTAGGTACTCCACTCAATTTCAATCAGTGGTATTTACTTAACCGGAATTGTTCAAAACAAGTCATTGTCTTAAACTTATACAATAAACGACATACTTCGACCTCAGGCTGCTGCTGGCTTATAGCAAAGGCAAAGTTTGTACAACAAATTCTCAAGAGGAAACTTCGTCGTAGATTCTGACGTTGATAGCGTAGAGTTAAATCTAGTTACGATGACCCTCCGTCAATCTATTGACAACTTGGTAATCAGCTTTATGAAGAATCGGTAAATAAGGGGCACTAGCGACGTAAAGACTCTCTTTGGGCGTGGCACGGTTTCTAACAAGACAATAATTATTCTCTTTAAAATGCCCCGTTCATGTACGGTTTAAAATAAATCCACCCTTAGAGTTTTTTTCGTTATAATTTAATAATCTTATTGTTTTAGTAGGTATAGTCAATCGGATTATCGGACAACGAAGTAAAAAATATATTTGACATATATTTGATTTTGTGATTATACTCGTAGTTTTTAAGATAGCAAAAGATATTTACAAAAGATACTTCATATAGATTTATAGCCGCTACGGTAGGGGCGTAGCGGCTACCTTTATTAAATCTACTATTTATTAATATAGTTATACTATTTATTAATATTCATATAGTTAAGCTATTTTCAGACTAATGAAAATAATATATGTCCTGCCAATTAAAATTTCCAAAAATTCAACTTTATATTCACTTATGCTATTTTTGTAGCATACTTAATTCTATGACGCGCACAATTATATACCTACCTCAACAAAAAGAAAAAGCTCTCAGAGCTACGTGAATAGCTACGCGATCTTTTAATTTAGTTTTAATCCGTAGACTGGAAACAAAGGACGGTAGCAGCTCTTATGACCGAGTGCATGGCGCGTTTTAAAAGATTTAGTTGCAAGCCGACTGAACGGTCTTACAGAGCAAAAGTATCTTGAACATGAAAAGGGCGGTATTCGGTTCGCGTAATCTTCTTACGTTTTCCTTTCAAGTGCACTTGAAGTGGGTCTGCCGTCGACAGCTTTCTAGATTCGACTTGGAAACTTTAAATATATAAAGTAAGTTTTGCCAGCGACTTCGTCTGCGTGGAGTTAGGTTAGGTTACTTCTGTCACCTATTGAACTGATCCTCGCCGAACTAGGACCTCGCGGTAACGGTATCCCATAATTATTCATTCAATCGATACATGACGACCAAAACTGACATTATTATTGTGCCCGATTTCACCAAACATACCTAAATCATCCCCTAAGTAGGAGTCTCTTTACGTAGGTAGCCCCTAAATACAATCCTAATTCCTAACATCCCAATGTCCTTTTAGGTGTCCCGTACAGGTTCGTGATAACGAAGTTGACAGAAAGCATCACCTAACCTAACATAGGTAGCCCGTAAAGGTTAGAGAACGTTAGTGAAAAGTGAAAACATTGAATTATTATGTACTAACGAGTGAAAACGGGCATCTGTACAAAGCGTCATCTATGGACACGAATAGAAAATGTAGTAATTAATAGTTTATTGAAGTTTGATATTTAACTAACGAATATTTTTAATTGAATAATATGTTATTATATGTACCTACATATTAGTACTTGTTTTACAAAATAATAATGGTCGACGCAAAACTGTTTTTTGGGATAGACAATGACAGCGCCATCTAGTAACATTATTGTGAAGCTATGTTGAAAATTACTGATGCCCATTAAAAATTAAATAATTTCGTTTCTTTATAATATTCATATAATGTTAGTATTTGTTGTTCAAGTACAGGATATAAGTGAAATAAAAAATAGGTTGAGCTTCAAAATACATAGCCAATTTTGCCATAGAGCGTCTTCAAGCGAGCGTATTAAATCTCCACTTTGAAAGCCCCCATTTCGTCAATTTTAAGGGAAAACTTAAAAAAATAAATCTTTTTACTCCGTTCCAAATTATCTTAAATATTATACCGCAACCTTATGTAACGCTATAAAAAATATTTTACTTCGCATTCGCTTCTATGAGAGCCCCCCACAAATAAAGATTTTTATAACTATTTAAGCAATATTCGGCTGAAGGCCATCGCTTTACATAATATTATGTTTTTTGGAGTAATTACGTTCAGTAATTCAGAAGTTATAAGGCTCTGACAGACGGACGGACGGACAAGTGCAAATTCACTAAAGTAGACTCAAAGACCTTCGCTTCGCTCGGTCAAAAACTCTAAAAATAATAATTAATGAATTTGTTATATGTATATAGAGGTGTTCTACCACTTTGTTATAAGTGCAGAGCTACGGAGAGTATAATATATAGATAGCTAATAGCGAAGTTTCTTTTCATCGCTGTGTTCTTGATATCATTAGAACTTACCAAAAAACACAAATGGTGAAAAAATAAATCACATAAAATGTTGATCGTGAGGCAGCTTCTTTCAAGACAAAAATTATGTTACAAATACGTATTCTTGAATGTAGTCGTATAGAAAAAGATATTTGTTATCTAACGTACATACACTAACACATTACATTATAATACTGACATTAGATAATATTTATGTTCTAGATATGTTCTCTCTTCGAAAATAATCAAGTAGAGCCGTGATATATTATAATCCACAGTTGAGGTCACCTCGTTCGAGTTACAACATACCATTTCCACTAGATTTGTTCCCAAACCCGGCTATAGAGAAAGGGCTGGCGCGTTGCCAAACGTCGTTTGGCTATTCCTTGTTAATTTTTTTTAATAGAATTTATTGAGACCCTTAAAAATAATCGCTCTGAGGCCTTAATTCGTCTTATACTGATATCGGTTTAATCATATTACTTAGTACTACAGTCTCGCGTAGGTACTCTACTTTATCGTACTGTCAGTGTTGTGTCAGTGCACTGTCAGGGTTTTGTCAGTGCACTGTCAGAGTTGTATCAGTGCACTGTCAGTGTTCTCCTAGGTGTTGTCAGGGTCGCAGTTAGCTGCTTTGGATGCAACCCATTGACTTAAATATAATATACTGAGTATAATGCAACCATATTTTTCATGACTTGAAAATATTCGTAATTTGGAAAACATTTCCAAGTCTCTTGGAAAGCTGAAACATGTTACATATTAGTTATATTCAGAGATAGAGTTGCACAAATTCAACCAAACCGATGAAAAACTGGAAGTGCTACGATATCAACAACTTAATATAAAAATATTGTGGCTATCTCCATCCGATGTTAAAATGTTTTTACCCCTTTAGAACGAAGTCAAAAAACATTAACTAACGTGCCCTGGTTAACGTTGGTTGGTAACCCTGGTTGGTAGCGGGTTAACTTGGAAGGGCTATAGGCTATGGCCGTATAAATTACACCCATACACACGCCATATACACGCCATCGTACCGAAACGCCAAATAGCTTGGCGTTACATCTTTGACGGTACGGACGGTCATTGAATGTATAAAAAAAGCTGTACTTGAAAGTATAAAATTGTAATTCTAATGAGACAGCTCTGGAGAGTCATGACGTGTTTTAAGTGCTGATTTGGAACTACTTAAAACACTAAAAGCCTATTTTTCGAATAATCACAAAATTTTGAAGTAGGTATATTGAGTATAAACATAAATGTTAGGTACCTTTTAAAAACGAGTCAACAATTTCATCGTGTTTTTGATAAAACCTTTTTGCTTATAGGAACTGTGTCCAGCGAATTTAACAATGAATTCTCTCTACAAAGAGATTGTAACAAATGAAATCAAAATCAGTAGCAGTTGTGTGTAATTGAATTTTTAAAACCATTTTATTTTAGCACACCCGTGTAAATCTCAGTATTTAAGTTTGTCTTAAATTCATATTTTTACAAGCTTTTATTTAGCTTGACCAGTTTGTTTTTGTTTGGGTCAAATCTTGCAAGATGAATAACCACTTTCCGGTTTCTGATCGAGCTGAAATTTTGCATTTATGTGTAAATCGCATGAAAATACAATATTATTGCGACATGGAGCTGATCTGATGATGGAGACGGAAGATGGCTATCGGAACTCTGTAATAAAACGATAGAACCCCATCGAGTTTGGGCTCGTTTGATTCGTCATAACAAGTACTCTGATCCTAGATGATATCCAGAGTCTAATGATGTAGCTACTAAAAGCTTGCATTTAAAAATAAAAATTTTAATTTACACTTGTATCCTATTCCAATTTATACGTATTATAATATTACGTAATACTCAAACTCTACGGTTTACTTTTTGATTTAGTCATAAAATAACTAGTACAATGTGCATCTATTTAAGGTCATTCTTGTGAAACATGTAGAAACTCTGAGTGGATCATGTAGAGACCCTCAATTTGCGACACTGTTTCTAAACATACCATACACTCTAAACACATAACTCTTCTTCTGTTGCAATGTAATCTCTCAAACAACATTAGTAATTAAGTTTGTTTAACAGTGAACGACCGCACATTAAAATAATTTTAAGTCTATGAAAATAAGAAGAAATTGCTGCATTCATTATTTGCCACATAAGTACCTACTTTAAAGTTTTTCCTATATCGTTGAGCTACGAAACTTTTAGACGAGAAAAGCAAAAAGATTATAGACGAAGGAAAGTAAAAAGAAGGGCAGAAAAATAAGGATAACTAATATTGTTATTGTGTAAGAGATTGTAATAAAAGTTGATCAGAATGCTCAGTTTTGTGGAGCGTTATTTATGAATTAGTATAATTTTAAGGTTGTATTACGGTTTATAATTTATGGATGACGTCATGTACGTCGGCGATCTAGTACGGTGTACTAGGTGCCCCATTACTACTAGTAGTAATGGGGCGAGCGCTGGAAGGTGAAGGGGGAGGTGGGAGGGTCATCGCATTCCAGCGAGGTGCACAGATATTGTGTTTGTGACCGTGTAAGTGTAAGCTATAATTTTTTGGCAAAAAATTCAGAAGCAACCTGGATTTGGGTTGTCGGCGGTGTTACTACCCCGTGCTTTGAGAGCATAATATAAAGCTGAAGGTCTTGTGCGTAGTCGCTCACCGGTCATGTCGGATGGATAGAATTTTTGTTAAAAAACTCCATTTTTTTTGGCCCGACCAGGACACTAGCCTGTGACCGCAATGTATTGAATTTTGGAATGAAGTTATTTTTCGGACGGTTTGGCGAATGGGAGCTAGACGAAAAACTGTGCGTGAATTTTCCGTCACGACCCTTGTTGCCTTCGTTTACTATACATGTACTATCAAAGCTTTCGTGGCGTGGCACAGCGGTTTAACGAAGGAGTGAAACTATTGGTTCGGGGATTCGAATCCTGACTTCAGATCATGTCTTTGTCCTTTTTTTTATAATATTTGTAACGAAGTTATGAAGAGAAATTCCGAAGAAAATATTTGCGGCAAAATTTACTAACGCCATCTATTGTGGGCAGCGTGAAATTGCTTGAACTTGCTTTAAGAGTGGGTGTGCGCTCGTTAACAGTAAACAGATTTGATTTTTACAGTAGTAGATCAAGTTTCAAGTATCCGAAAAAAACACGCAAGAATTACATCATACTGCCAAGGGACGTGTTTGGGCAAAAACATAAAATGATGAAATTTGTTCGATAATAAAAAATCGCGAAGTTAGGTCTAATTTTTAACCAATATTCATTTATTTTCAATGTGTTGCATTTTACAGAGCCAAAATTTTTACATTAAATTCCGATTGATATTATCAAGAGTAGAAGAGAGTAGCCTAGTGAATTGAAAAGAAAATGAATATTTTACGAGTTACAAAGTATTTGGCGCTTACTACACTCCTATTCCGCGCAAAACGGTTTCTTTTGTCGCGCCTCACATGAGGTTGTGGCTATGTTTTATCTCATCGCGAAATCTGATTTTTTTTTGGGGTTGCACGCGCTCTTAATGTCTGTTTTTTTTTTTCGAGATGGTTGTAACATGTGGCGAGAGATGGCCTTGATTTTGAACTTCGTCCTAGCCGTGTTCCACGACATTAAATTTTTTTTAAAATATTAACATCTTAATTGACACTTTTCTTTGTCAGAATATACCTATTTTCCTATGTAACATTATACCTATTATGACCCTAGAATTTTCTACTACGATATGAAAATTTAAGTGCTTTACGTTTAGTTTAGGTAACAAAATGTTTCATTTCTGTTTATTGAAAGAGGCAAAGGTCGAGTGTTTAATTTTAAATGCTTTCCTGTAGTCACGAATGTACTCGTTCTCTTATTTACCTACTCGGAAATTCATGTAATATCTGAGGCATTACTTGCTGAATGCACAAGCATTTGCTTTAGTACAAATGCAGAATTACTACTATTTAGAAACAAATTTCCAGTATATTATAGTAAGCAAGCCAATTAGGTGTTTTATTCAAGTAATTGTGCATATAAGGAACAAACTGTTATGTTAAACCAAGTAGGTATGTGTAGTCTTACACAGCTTTGTCATCATTTCGCTATTTTAGTTGTGAACACTCACTTTTAGATTCTAAAATTTGAAACGCCCATAACGAAGTACAGCACCCTTTGATCATGATTTATCCTTAAAATATATTTTAAATATATTTTAAGATATATATCAAAGAAGCGTTCTGAAGTGATACGTCTATGTAATGCAAAAAGCCGTATCAAAATCGGCCCAGTAATTTTTCAGGAAAATGGCAAAAAAAAATATTCAGTCTAATTTGTGTTTATTCTGATTACATAAATCTAGCTTTAATCTTTCATTGTGGTAATGATGGCCGTTTTCACCAATTATACCTAAATCATCCCCTTAGTAGTAGTCTCTTTACGTAGGCAGCCCCTAAATATAATCCCTTGCCCAATGTCATTTCCATCTAAAGATTCTTGAAAATGAAATTGACAGAAAGCCTCACCTAACTTAGCTCCGGTACCCCGTAAAAATTAGGAAACGTTTTTCAAAAGGTGGGTTATTACATCATAATATTCTTTGAATATTTGTATGATTACAATGGAGAATTTCACCATTTTCTTCGTAGGTATTCTATTCATTTCCTTTCGTATTATGTTCGTAGCAATGATCCGCACAGGTATTTTGTTACGAACTTCGGATCCCACGCTCAGGGCTGTATTCATTACTTATGTTTTCTTATCAGCTGTAATCCCGGATGTGAATAGAGTTAATATACCATTCCACCATTAATTCAGACTGATAGTATCCAGTTGGAAGTAATGTGACTGTGACTGTGTGTGTGGTTGGGATGGTTGCGGTGTGATATTTGGAAAACTAAAGTAGAATCAATAATTCAGTAGAGTGAATTGACATTTACAGTGTTGTCAGTTTCTGATGAAAGTAAAATAGTGTTGTGACTAAAGGACCCACATTAATCACTTACTCATTACGTCGTGTACCAAAACACTTACAAATACAATACAAAACGATACAAAAATATTTTGAAAAGCAATTAATATCTTATGGAAAATCTGATCTCGTCTTTGTCGGCCCATATTGAGGAGATAAAACAACTTTTAGTACTAAAAATAGATCTTAAATATTTCTATTCGTGCTTTCTATTATTAAAGCTTTAAAAAAGTGACCTTTATTACTATTTCTATTACATATTATGTGATCTTATGAGATTTATAAAATGAAATGTAAAAGTACAGTACTACATCTATCATTACCTACTGTACTAGAACATCACTATTACAATAAATATGGCAATATTATTTTACAAGGTGACATTAGCAACTGTCATTTCACTCTACTGAATTATTGATTCTATTTTAGTATCCATTCTTATTCATACTGATTAGGTATCTACTAATTTCATATATACTAAGGATACATTGTTTGCCTGTTAGGGAGAGGGCAGACTGGCTACTTTTAAATGCCAGAAAATCACTAAAGGCTAAAATTAGCCATCTGCCATCTCCCTTAGTTACCTAAACCAGTGAAGCGATTTCGACAGAATTTCCAGAAGAAATTTCTGCTAATATTCTAAATGCGAAAGTGTTTTTGTTGTTAGTTTGTTCTTCAATCACTCCGAAAGAGAGCTAAGGTTTGACGTTGATATTTTTATGTATGGGTAAGTTAAAGACCTAAGGAGTGACATATTATTACTCCGGAATATTATTAACTCCACGCGTTTCTCTCTAACTTTTTAACAACTATCTTCATTACCATTTTATTATCTCTCTCTTATCTTTTTTCTCTCTTTTCTTGAACTGTCTTGTTTACAAAAAACCTTATCACTAAATGAAAATTATGTTTATTGCTCATCCTTCTTACTCGTAGTAGTCATTATCTTCTAAGGATATGTCAGTTCTAATGGGACACGATATTACGGGACAAGAGATTTCCACACCATTCCCGGCGAAAGTGTCAAATCAATCACCACGGGTGAATAGGTTACGCGCCATCCAGCCACAATTGACCGACATAATATTGTAATGGAAGGCTTTTAATGCATCAATTAACAACAATTTATGACAAAAAAAAATTATAACGAAGTAAAATAGTGCGTTAATGTTAATGTGCCAATATATTTTTTGTAATTTGGGTGCTATAAGCGCTTCTGGCGCAGGTTAGGGCTGAGTCCACATGACAGCTGACCTTGGCAGTTCAACATTTCCCACTATTTCAAACATAATAAGTATTTTTTATTAATAGCAGTGATAGCCTAGTGGTTACGACTGTGGTCTCCTCTTCGGGGGGGTCGCAGGTTCGATCCCGGGTACGCACCTCTGACTTTTCGAAATGAAGTGCGTTTAAGAAATTAAATATCTTAAACTGTATTTTAACGGTGAAGGAAAACATCGTGAGGAAACCTGCACACCTGAGAGTTCTCCATAATTTTCTCGAAGGTGTGTGAAGTCCGCCAATTCGCATCGGGCCAGCGTGGTGGATTATGACCTATAACCCTTCTCTGAGAGGAGACCTCGCTCCGTAGTGAGCCGATGATGCCTTGATAATGATGATGAATGATGAAGTATTTTTTTACGAAAACTTAGAAGCCTACCTGTACCCTCTTGTTACAGGAAACACAAACATGCTCTTCAAACGAGGTTAATTTGGTTAATAACTTATGTTCATAGATATATATCACAGTATATTATAGCTTATTATTTATTAATACATAGTAATAATGTTTGATTTGTAAATCTCTATTGAAATTAGCACTGATACGTGTATTAATGTTAACTGAAATGGCACGAGCCCAACTGCGTACTAACAATTTTTATTTACCTATGCGTCGCGCACGATTCAGCTTGTGGAGTTAGATTACTGCATTTTTAGAAAAGTGCTTTTTGTAAGTGGTATGAAAGTGGACCTAATTATAAAGTTCAGAGTTATTAAGGGCAATGAAGAAAGATATTCTTTAAGTACGTATATGTCATTAGAAATGAGAAGATCTGTTAAAGCAGATACTAAAGTAACTGATATAGATCAACGAAGCTGAAGTAGATTTTTTAAGAAACCTTTTCTTAACATGTTTAATATTCCTTTTTCCCTTAAACTAAGCTTAAAGCTGGTGCGAAAGCTAGTGTTTCCACTATAGTTATACCTACTGAACGACAATAGTGCAAATATTAGGGTGAAAAGTTTGAACCGTCAAAATCGGTTTTGAGTCCGCGCCTTAAGCTGTTGCTTTGAGCTCCAATAGCTCACGTTGATACGACATGGTGCTAGAATTTCAAACTCGCACAGGATTCCATTTCTCCTTCCATTACAGCGCAATGCTTGAAATGGAAGGAGAATTGGAAGGAGTTGATGGACAACTCTCGCATACCACGATATCCTGTTCCTCTGCTTATACACCGAATCAACAAAAGCAATCTCAATCGTCATTCTCTTATACCTAGGTTTAGTAGATTATACAAGGAATATTCACATAAGGATAACTCCATTGATTTGTTTAGTGACAAACTATTTTTATCATACTTACTTTTTTTTTCTTATTTTTTGGCTCCTTCATAATGGCCTTATAGTTAACTTTCCTTTTAATTTAATTTTTTTTAATATAGATTCTATTCATACATGTTGGTAGTTAAAAATGAATAAATAAATAAACTCAAATCCCCATGAGATCCAGAACAGGACGTCTATCGATCGAAACGATGACGTCAACGAAGCCTATGAGATTAAAGTGAATCGATCTTTATTTAAATGGTTCAATAGAGCAATTTGAATTTAATGGATTTTCTCAAAAGGTTTATAACAACGGATATAGATACTCGTATGAAGGGGTGAAAGCAATCACTTAATATTTTAATACCCATGTAACTCTTTTATCGCCTCAGATTGAGAGTATTTAACCAATTAAGTGTAATTACACAAGCTGTCGCAAATATGTTATCACCGCCATTAAAATACCGCTAATTAATTACCAAGCTTAATTTGCCTCGGGGTGACAAGCGAGCTATCTTATTTTTTGCGTCACAAATCAGTTTAACGGTTCATCCCAGAATTGAAACTTAGTATACAAAAATTCATCTCCTCAACTCTAAAATATACGCTTTAAATACTTCTCTATCTAATCGAATCTCTTTTCTAATTTGTTTCTGTGGTTTGTCAGATGTTAAAGTATTTTTGTACAAATCTTTGAGCTCATGAAACAACTGAAATTAATATAAATGTAGTAAATCTAGAGCTTTTAGCTATATACAAAAAAAATTTGTATAATTTGTTTAAAACATAGAATCAAACTTCGTTCGTATAGGGCGCGCTCAGTAGCTTTTATTTCAGTGTTAAACAGATTATGACGGGGATTGGAAACCAATTTCGGCGATAAAACCTCTCGGTGGGATCCAAATTGGTTATCTTTTTTCGTTAAATCGAGGTTTTAGGATTACATTCCGCTTTAAAGGAAAGCTCCGACAAGCGCGGTTAGTGTTTTACAAGACTAGGTACAACCGGCCTTAAACCTGTCTAATACAAATTCTGCAGCTTGATGGAAGAATTCAATCGAGATACGAGTAGTGCAGGTATATAGCAATGCGCGTCAATCACCAATCCACGTGTTGAGATTGATATGCAATCTGTTTTACCAATTGGTTCCTACATTGGGTCCTGCTTTGTTGTTTGTTAAAATCCAATCTGTAGATTTTAGATTTGATTGGCTATTCGGTCGAAAATAGATGCCTACTTATAGTGATTATTGCACTAATTTTAACACGTTATGGCTTATGATGTTATTTCGCTTTAAAAAAAATACAAAGTATCTTCTTTCTCTGAACAATAAGCTGACCAAAATTGGAAACAATCAAAATGTAATGATAATAATATTATTTTACTCAGTTTTTGGTTTTACAGTGGAGCTCAGTGAATATGGAACGTAGTTTGAAAATAATGCAATGAAATTCCATGAATTTTGAGCTGTACGAGATAGCTCTTGCAATTTAGCTTCGCTTTCTTTTAATATTAAATACAAAAAGAAAAACTGAAAACTTGGGAGTTGAGCGGGAAATTCGTATTCAATTAAGAAAGTTTTCAAAGAATATGAGCTATTAAGTAAAAATATGATTTTGTATTGCCAGCGGGACTCGTTGAACTCTCTAAGTAAATGAGGGCAAAATCGTGAAGTTAATTCATAAGCAATACGGCAATATAACGGGCTTTATTTGTGTGTTTCTTTCTTTATTTATTTGTATGTAGCTATATTTTTCTTAAATAAAAAGTATGTTTTTCATAAGATTCACAGTGGTTTCTCTTTTGGAATTATTTTTAAGGTTTTTCCCGTGACTGCGTCCGCATGGTGGGTTTTAAAAAATTCCTCTGGCACCATTTTTTTTCCGGGAAAAAAGTAGCCTTAGTCACTTTCCAGGTCCACAACTATAGGTACATAGATTTAGAAGGGCAAAACTTACGATTTGTACAATATTTTCGATTCGCAGCGTTGCAGTTGCAGCGTGATTGAAGGAAAAACCATCAAAACAATAATCGAACACACTTTCACACTTTTTTGTTAGTTTTGATAGTTTTGAAGTTTTTTTCGTCAAACAATAGACGTTTACTCTGGACTCGGTTTTTTTATTGGTAAGTTACTTAGAACAAGTTTTTCAGCATGTTTTGTTAGTAAACCTTTGCATTTTTGTCACTATCAAAAGCTGCCTCTGGAAATAATCTCTTTTTATTTAAAGCCACCTGTGATAACGTTGTTACATAACAATATCCGTTCTATTAATAGTGTTAAAAGTTAAAACCAATAACAGTCATTAGTTATTACGTTAAACGGATTCCTGGCAGCGCGAGCGGCCGCAGTGCGAAGTTGAGAAGCCTCTCAAACGACAGACAACATGTCGGTTTATTTTGGTAACGCTTTGCTCACCTTAACCTTGCTCTAACTTGTTCTTTACAAGTTTGTGTTTTAGCAAAAGTAAGCAAATTGGTATTCTATGACGCAAGCCTGTAACGATTTTCCCTGAAAAAATATCGCCCTTGAAATAGGAGTTACCTTATATGGGAAGGGGGGGGGGGTGTTAAGGAGAAAACTGCGACCACCATCTAAACCAACTTATACTTCATTATACTTCAACTTAACTTGCATGTGCGATTTCCAACATCTGGTGCTCACTGCATGTCAGAGAATTTTGGGTCACGTGTCTTGAAGACCGATGACTTTCGAGTCGAAAGGTCTTGGAATGGAGACTGTGTCTAAGCAAACAGAGAGTAGCCCCCCCCCCCTCCCCCCCCTCGCAAGGTAAAGATACGATAGCCAGATGGTGCCTCGTATCGATTGGATGTGAACAGCCCAAGATAGGGCACGTAAGCTAGTTAAAAGAGGCCTGTGTCCTACAGTGGAGGCTATCGTTTGAGATGAGGTGGAAATAAATGGTGCTGAAGGCAATGAGAGATGACTACATTACACATTCCTTAATGGCGGTATAGTATTATGGAAAATTCAAAGAATAAAATGGCCCCGAGTTTCTTGCGTCTAGTCCCTAAGATGGGTTGCATTATTGGAAAAATATCCAGGCGTAACACACAAAGTATTAATTTCGGTACGTGGAATTTGAGAAAGCAACGTGTCAATCTAAAACATAAAAGCAGATAATATCAGATTGCATGCATACCTAGGGCATGTGCTCCGGCACGGGAGATACAAATACAATCTCCTACAAGACATCATGATGGGAGAAATTTCCGGAAAAACAGGCATAGGTTGCAAAAAACGCAGCAGAGTGCAACAAAGCAGTGATAGCCTAGTGGTTAGGACTGTGGTCTCCTATTCGGGGGGTCGCAGGTTCGATCCCGGGTACGCACCTTTGACTTTTCGGAGTCAAGTGCTTTAAATATCACTTATTTCAACGGTGAAGGAAAACATCATGAAGAAACCTGCACATCTGAGAGTTCTTCATAATGTTCTCGAAGATGTGTTTAGTCCGCCAATTCGCATTGGGCCGGCGTGGTGCACAATGGCCTATAAACCCTTCTCTGAAAGGAGACCTGCGCTCAGTAGTGAGCCGTTGATGGGTTGTTAATGATGAAAATGATGATTATCAGCTGTAAGTTGTGAGAGTAGAAACATATTTTGTACAAGGACTAGCTCGATGTCCATGTTGTTTGTATCACAATAATTATTTTTAACTAACAGGATTTCAGCATTGTCCTAACTAATATATACTTATAATTTAAACGCGAAAGTGTGTTTGCTGCAACGTTGAGGACCAGGAGAGTGACATAGGCTACTTTTTATCCCGGAAAATCACAGAGTTCCCGCGGGATTTTAAAAACTGAATCCACGCGGACGAATTCGCGTGCACCAGCTTGTAAATAATAAGTAAAGAAAGAAAGAAAGAAAGAAAATATCTTTATTCACTAATGGTGACACAGACAAAACTAGTTACAAAGGTATAATTTCGTCTGTGACACCACCCAGAAAGGGTGTATCTACAGCTCAGCACTATGCCTTGCGTCATATGCAAAGAAATGCATACAATGCCAGGCGCTGATATTCAGCTGTGACCCAGGTGACGTCACAGTTTCAAGTTACAACAGTAAATTAAATCTATGGCAAATTTCGAAGGGAAGCAGTAAGTAAGGAGTAGTGTAAAATACAATCACATTATTACATAATATAAAGGTATTATCACCAGTGTTAAGGAGGAAGCTTTATACACATATAATATTATATAAGTACATATAACATAGATAAAAAAAATTTATATAATATAGTGCAATAATATTTAAAAGAAAACAAAATTGTTCAACATAACATATAAAATTAAATAACTGATATATCTACCGCTAAATTTTCAAATTCATTTTGTTTCAGTAGTAAAAACATTTTTAACTTTTTAACAAATGTAGTTCTACTCCGAGAATCACGTATGGGGGGGAGGAATATTGTTCCAGCACCGGGTTGCAGCATATTTAAAACTACCCCTGAAAGCGGCAGTGCTGTGGTGCGGGACACTCAGAATTTTGCGCACCCCTCTGAAGTGAAGTGAATAAGTGAAATAGATAGAATAGTATCTTAATAGAGTTGGATCTTAACGGCTACGTAATACCGCGTATACATGGTGAATATAGCCTGGAATGGGTAGAGATATCTTATGTACCTTTCTTTCCAGGCGAAGTGCAGTTACTCTTGTTGGAGGGCGACTTGGTTTCGGCTGCTGCCATCTTCTCCTTCTCGGACGACATGTCCAAGCCCAGGGACCGACCACGTCCGAATTACGCGACGATCGCGCCGGCGATCATTACTGTTTACGGTTTCAAAAGAGCACGTTAAATCTAGAGCCACAGTGTATTTTACCACAATGACAGTTTGGTACTAGTCTATAATGTATGAACTGAATTTATACTTCAAGCATTATGCAGTTTGCAGATGAAGCTGCAATTTTGTTATCGACTCGATACAATTTGTAACTTGACTTTATTTGGTATTTTAAGGATGATCTACAATTGAATTAAGTAAATTTTGTATTAGGTAGGCCTTTTACTGAGCCATTCAAATTTCAGGTAGGTAACGCGGTGCTACCATTAAATTATTATAATATTGCCACGAAATCTATCGTAAACGTAAAAACGCATCGGGTCGGAAAATCCAAATGGTTAAGAGCCACTCGAGACTTAAGAAACCGGACTTTGCTTGATACTTCACATAACTCTATAGACTAAATTAGTGACCAAATGTCATCATGATAAAAACACTAATGTAGTCAAGCTTTGCGCCATCACCGACCACTCCCGTCCACCGTTCGCACTATTTTGGGTGATAATGAACGATGAGTGATTTCTATATGACTAATATTGTTGGCAAATAGCCAATACTTTATTGACATAAAAACTATTTAAAAAACATGGATTTTTATGGTAAATAACTAATAAGGATGTGAAACTACATATTTGTTTTAGATAGATTAAGTGTACTTTAAAGTTTCGATCCTGGTAGTTCTTAGAATTTTCTTGTGTTGTGGTTTCATTTTATGATTAATATACCTACTTATGTTTTTGTATTCGACATGAATAATAATTAAAGTAAACACAAAAAATTGTATGATAATATAATTCATATTAGTCACTGTAAATGCCAAGTTTAAGATCACAAGAGTCACTCTACCATCCAGAAAGTATATTATGTACATGGTAACCAGAAAATTATAATGGTATTTTAAATATGTTTAAGTTGAAGGTATATTATATTTATTCGTATTGATACATTTAGTGTATGCCTTTAGTAAAATTATCTTTAGATACTAAAGAATAACATTGATTAATGAGCAGCACCGTACTAGGCTACGATTAAATAATAATTAATTAACCAAATTGTGCAATCCTAAAAATGAACTTGAGGGCATCACCGTACCAATGAACTACAATGTACCAATGTACTATTTTTATTCTATCCTAGCTTTGACACGCGGCTTTGCTCCTGCCATCTATTAAAAAGTATATCGAAGTGGTGAATCCTATACAAAATTATTTTTCGATTTTTCACCTGTTCTTTTGGGTATTCCCTTTTTAGGGTTCCGTAGTAAACAAGGAACCCTTATAGTTTCGCCATGTCCGTCCGTCTGTCTGTCTGTCTGTCCGTCCGCGGTTTAGCTCAGAGACGATTGGTACTAGAAATCTGTAATTTGGCAAGGGTATAAATATCAATCACGCCGACAAAGTGGTGAAATAAAATTGTGAAAAATAATTTTTTTTAGGGTACCTTCCCTTGATGTAAAGTGGGGATGATTTTTTTTTCTCGTCTATCCCATAGTGTGGGGTGTCGTTGAATAGGTCTTTCAAAAATATTGTGGGGTGTGGGAACACCATTTTTCAATTCAGGGATCCGTTTGTGAAATATGATATTTTAAAGTGCTAAATTTGATTAGAGTCAAGTGTCTCCCCCCTCGGCCAGCTAAATGGTTGTATAAAGAATACAAGAAAAAATTCACAGCAGTAGTATATATAATGAATTTTAAAGGAAAACTATCAAGGCTAGTAGGGTTCATTAGTTAAAGAGTTATATCCGTTTTTTTGAAGTTAGGTATTACACGTAGTGTATGTTGCATATTTTGTAATATATTATAGTATTTAAACCATGGAACTCAAAATGTATTCAATATTCATAAATAAAATAAAATCACTATCCGTCAGCAATAATAATTAGCAATAATATTTGAAACTAGCTGATGCCCGCGACTTCGTCCGCGTGGATTTAGTTTTTAAAATCATTCGGGAACACTGATTTTCCGGGATAAAAGTAGCCTATGTCACTCTCCAGGTCCTCAATGATACCCATGCAAAAAATCATGCATAGATCCGTGGCTCTGTTGCGGCGTAATTGAAGGACAAACCAACAAACAAACACACTTTCGCATTTATAATATTAGTAAGTATGATTAGAATATTAAATTACATAGGAAAACACTGTAATATTACGTCCATACGATGTATTACATCCATACCTACTATGTAGTATGTAGGTATAATGATCGTTTGGCAAAATCTGACGCCTTAGTTTGACTTGGACAAAATAGTATCTACGATGGCTATATACGATAAATTAAACCTGCCAGCTTAAGATGAGCCGTTCATTCAAAGTATCCTGTAGATTCCGGGGTTCAAGTTATTTGGACCTTATACTGAAGATTGTGATGTCTATAATTTCTGAACTACGAAATTGACGACCTTGAAATAATTACAGGACAATCTCTAAAGAACCTGCTTTCTAACAAAAAAAGAATGGATTAAATCGGAATACGCCTTAATGAATTACAGCGAAATACACATTTTGACTTTCATCCCCTCTCCCAGGGGAACCGTGCTGAATATCGGGATAAAAAGTATCCTATATTATACCTCGTAGTATTAACTTAAATCGTGCCAAGTTTCATTTAAATCCATCCAGTAGTTTCGGTATGATGCGCGGCCAAGATACAGATAGACAGACAGACAGACAGACAAAAAATTAAAAAAAATTGTTTTGGCTTCAGTATCGATTATAGAGTGCCCTCAAACAAAAATTTTCAAAATATCTTCAATGTACAGAATTGGACCTGTTACAGTTTTATTATATTATAGATTATATTAATTTTTAATGTAGGGTTCCGTAGTTGAAAGCAACTACGGAACCCTACACTGCGCGTGGCCCGACACGCACTTGGCCGGTTTTTTTCTTATTTTTAAACAAAAAAGAATTATTCAAATCGGTCTTTGTATTTAAATTGTAATTTGTATAAAATTCATTATCATAATGCTAAACTTAATAACTTTTAACGGTTTGATGTGTAAAAATCCAAGTACTATTAAGTAATAAATATCTACGAAATATTTTTAAAAATGAAATGGCAAGGACTATGAAAGATGTAAAACATAATGATGAAATTAAAAATATGGTACTGACATTTGCATTAATTTTGTTGAGAGAATTTTGACACTTTTAAGTTTTCAGTTTCTCGTCAGAGGAGAAGAGTTATCTTTCCTTTTTAACCGACTTCCAAAAAGGAGGAGGTTCTCAATTCGGCCGGTATCTTTTTTATTAGTTTCATTAGTATTTTTATACTTATACCTACAAACAGCAGTGTTTATTATTGTAAAGAGTTTGTTATTAACTGTTTTTAAAAAACAACATAATAAATGTTACTATGTTCTCTGAAGATTTCAGTCAGGTATTTGATGATTTCAGATTGTTTTTTTTTGATATACAGTACGGATAAGGGTGACAGACAGACCAGACCATGTTTAGATCTTATCTATACGGTAAGCTCATTTTTACTGTCGTTTTTGCGACATCAATAATGTTCCGCCTACTACTAAGTTATTGACAAGATTATAAGAGTGACTACATAGACCTAGGTCCGTTGTCCAATAGTGGACATGTATCGGTTGAGAGCACGACGAATTATTAATTTGTATGAAGCTCATTAAAGAAAAAAAATTGGTTGTCTGTAATGTCGGTTTAAGGATGATAGTTTTATGTAATAACGTCATAAAGAAACATTGACGATGACTGGCGGGTGGCAACTGGCACAAGCCAACGCTTGGGCCGATCGTGCCTCTCTATTGTTTGTTTCGCGCTCTTGCTTTTGGCTCAGGCGGAACGTGACACTTTTTCGTGCGTGCAGCCGGTGTTCATCGATTTATAAGACGTTATCACGTCAAAAAGTATACGTTTATAAAGAAATACTTAAAAAAGAAATAGGTACATCAACAGAATTACTTTATGTGGATTTCAACTTTTATGTATTTCTCATGACATCCTCAACACAATTCAGGAATTTAGAAATAATTATGTTCCGTGGAAAGTACATTTTTTATGAAAACTATCATAAAAACCATAAATATTTACAGAAAATACATTACATTAAGTATGTTTTGTTAAATACCAGGAATGTAGGTTTTGGAAATAGGTACTTCTTTTTGGAAGTACCCGTAAATCAGAAAACTTCTTCAATATAGTGTAAGAAGTTATAAAATCGCAATCATTATTAAATCAAAGGAAACAGTTATTTGTAGACTAAATAACCTTTACGCGTACCACATAGAGTCTATTTTGGAACATTCTAGGAGGCTGCGTATATTTTATCTGTTGAGAAGGGTCTGCTCTGCGGTATGGCGCGTAAAAATACATGGTTGTGTCAATCATGTCATGACCCTAATTCGGTGGATTATTATCTGTTCTGACGCCTAATGTACAAGATTTATTATACGAGTACTCACTCGTATTTAATATAAAATTTGAGTCTAGATACATATTCATTTCCTTTTAGTTAAAATATGCTCCCTGAACAAAGGTTTCATTTTGGTAAAATATATATGATTTAATAAGATATTAAAATGATTTATAGTCACAGGTAAAATAAAATAATGGTAACGATTTTTAAGATGATAAAACAAGGAATAGAAGATGCATCTAGGACAATGCGTTAGTAATATTGATTTATGAGAAAAAGAAGTAAAACAAAGTTGAAAGTGAATAATTTAATGAATACAACACAAAGGATGGATTAACATAATGTATAATGATAAGATAATGTAATGACAATTCTAATTCAGCGCTAGAGTATACGAAACTTTCCAAAGGCGCGAAAGGTTGGCTATGTGTGAGTAACGTAGTTGGGGTTAGGTTCTGAATGGTTAAGTACAAGTAGAATGTGAAAAATTTGAAAATGGTTTACAAGCATAGGGTTATTGAGAGTAACAATCGCGATTCACGAGACTCGAGTCGGGAGATGTCACGCCACTCAGCACATAACCTGTCAATGCACGGCTTTCGTTACGTAAGCGAGCGCGTGAACTGCACCTGCACGGGCACTGGGCAGCCGAGCGGCGGGAGGCGGTCGGTGGCGCGAGCGGGCGCGGGCGCGTCGTGCGGGGCGCGTCGAGCGCGCGGTGGTGGCGCGGTCCGGACCGGCTCGCCGAGCTGTCCCGGGCGGGATCGATGCGGGCGGCGGGCGGCGGCGGAGTGCTGCACCCGGAGGCTGCGCCGCCCCGCGCACCCCGCGCACCCCGCGCACCCCGCGCACGCGCACGCAGCCTCGCACCCGCACCCGCACCCGCCGCCCGCCCGACGCCACCGCCAGACCGACGTTTCAATTCCCTCTCCGTACTGATTTACGATACTCTCGCTTATATCTCCGCTATTTTTTATCTTACGGTATTTCTCCGTTGGATTCACTTTACGTAGGTACGGTCATAGTGGGATGCCCAATTGTAGGTCATTTAGGACCATCTGCATCGGTAGGCACCTGAGTTTACAATCATCATTATCATTTCAAAAGCTACAAAACACGATTATGTGCACAATAATCAGTTGAAATTAATGAATGGCGAAAGTGAGAGAACATTTTCATATCGTAAAAAAGAATTGAAATAAGTAGCTTACCGACCCGCTCTCCCTCTTCAGTAAAGAGAATGGGTTTGACTAAACAGCATCGTCGATACATTTATTACATTTGCCGATAGCCGATATTGCTGTTTCGCGTTAAGCTCAAACATCCCTATTACAGTTTTTATTAAGAGGACAATACTAAGTAGTTTGTTTTGTTTCCTTTGGATATAATTGGGTCAGAGCGAGGGTTCAGAAAACAATGTTGGACGCATTATGTTGTCTCCTGTCTGGCTAATATTATTCTATTTAACAATAGCTCTTATATGTTCGTTAGTCTCTTATTTGTTCTATGGTTTGAAGAATGGATATATTGTATTATGTCATCCAATATCTGCTTTGTCAGGCTTTGTCTTACACTAGCTCAAAGTGCTAACGTGGTTGTATTTTTACATCGGTAGCAGGTCAATCAGAACATAGTTTTATTTGATATACGACTATATTATAATATATATATATATATATATATATATATATATATATATATATATATATATATTATAGTCATATATAATATATATATATATATATATATATATTGTAATATATATATAAGCAAAACAGCACTTCGCACCATTGTTCTGTTGTTGCGTGATTGAATGACAAACCAATAGACCACTAAACACACACTTTCGCATTTGTAATGAATGAATAAAATGAATGTACTATTCTTTATTGTTCTCTTGTTGTGGTTAAAATCGGGTGTACTGAATTTGTGACTTTAAATAAATACAACCAAGGATTATTTTACTTTGACGCTAATGTCACCGTATACGAATACGATTAATGGAATAACTTTAGGTATAACTTTTAGATAGTTGGTACCCAGCCACCCAGACCCTACCTAACTTTGCAGGTCCGGTTTATAAATTATAGCGCGAGCGTGTAACCGCACAAGTTAAGGTGTTTGCGCGGGTTATTTGCACCGTGTATACTAAGGGTCAGATCTATAGATGGCACTCTCACTGAGCTCAGACTCAAGACTAAGTTAAAACGAGATAGATATATGTCGGAACATATTTGTGTCTCATTTTAAATCTATCTTGAGTCTTGAGCGGAGTCAGAGTACGATCTATAGATCTCAGCCTAAGAGATCACCATGCGTAAGATCACGTTCTTTATCAACAGGTAGACGTCCCTCGCGGGACATACCTAGTTCTCTTGCATAGACTTCCACAGTCCACACGGTTCGGTCTTGCTTATAGTAGGGAGCCGCTGAGTATAGACCCATCGTGCATCGTCGATCTTCTACTATATCAGAAGGGACATGTCCACTTAGGTATTGGGGGGTCTGCTAATACCACACTTTCCGGTATGAGGTCGCCACTCCGGCACCTTGCAAGATTACGTTAAAAATAAATAAAAAATAAAAATAGCCTTTATTGCAGCAGCATTTCATTTCAATACAAAAATTAAATATTAAAAGTTTTGACTTCTGCGTGTCCCTCGACATAGGCCTCCTCTAAATTTTTCCATGTTGTTCTATCTTTGGCTAGACGAGTCCACATACTTCCGACTAAGTTTCGGATGTCATCCTCCCATCTTTTTGATTGTCTGCCTCTTTTTCTTTTTCCGTTTCGGGGGTACCACTCCGTTACTTTTTTCGTCCATTTTTCACAATTATCTCTGATCATATGGCCTGCCCATCGCCATTTTTGCTGTTTAATAATTTTTCCTACATTTTTAAATTTAGTCTTTTCCTTTATGTCCTCTAGCTTCATTCTGTCTCTCAATCTAACACCTATGACGCTTCTTTCTATAGAATTTTGGCAAGTTCTTAATGTTGTGAGATTTTTCTCAGTTAGGGCCCATGTTTGTGATCCATAAGTTAAGCATGGTAGTATGCAAGTATTGAAAACCTTTCTTTTGTCCTTAATGGGAATATGCTTGTTTTTCATCACTTCGCTGAGCGACCAATAACTTTTCCAGGAGTTCGTAACTCTTCTGTCGATTTCTTTTGTCATACAGTCTTTGATTGATAATAAATGCCCTAAGTAAACGTATTCGTCTACATATTCAATTATTTTGCCATCTACTTTGATTTCTTTTCTCTCCGAGTTTGTCATTATTTTAGTTTTATTGACGTTCATTGTGAGACCTACTTTAACGCTTTCGTCTGACAATTGTTGTAGCATATGCTCAAGTTTTATTGAAGACTCAGAAAATAGCACCAAATCGTCCGCAAATCGTAGATGGTTTAGGTTTTCCCCGTTTATATTGAGTCCTTCCTTTTCCCATTCAAGGTTTCTGAATATCATTTCCAATACTGCTGAGAACAGTTTTGGAGATATAGGATCTCCCTGCCTGACTCCTCTTTCTATTGGGAACTCGTTGCTTGCTTTATCCAATTTTACACAAGCTGTGCTTTTGGAGTATATATTCTTTAAAATATTTATAATTTTACCATGTACTCCTTGCACTTTAAGAGCGTTCCATATTGCATTATGTTCTAGCGAGTCAAAAGCTTTGTTGTAGTCGACAAAACCTAGATAATATACACAGTTGTACTCTTTAAATTTTTCTAATATTTGTTTTACTGTGTGTATATGGTCTACTGTCGAGAATTTTGTCCTAAAGCCTGCTTGCTCTTTGGGTTGGTTCTCGTCTAATACCTTAGAGACTCTAGATAATAATATCTTGGAGAAAATTTTATATATATTTGTCATCAAACTTATCGGTCTGTAATTTCCAATATCGTTTTTATCACCTTTTTTATAAATCAATACAATAGTTGATTTAGTCCAGTCTACTGGAATGTTTTCAGTCTTCAGGATTTATTTAAATATTTCAGTGAGCTTGGGTGCTATTATTGGTAAGGTTGCTTTGAGCATCTCATTTGATATTTGGTCAGGTCCTGGTGCTTTTTCGTTTTTTTGTGATTTGATAGCTGAAATAGTTTCACTAAGAAGGATCTCCGGTAGGGGTTCATTGTCTTTATTAATATTATATTCATTGTTTTTAACATTTTCCGCTAAGTTTCGATCACTTCTGGAACTTTTGTACAGATCACGGTAGAACTCAGCTGCAATTTTTATTATTTCTTCCCTATTCCTAGTTATTCTATTAGTTTTACTCTTGAGATTAATCATCCAATGTTTTTTGGTTATCAATTTTTTTAGTGCTTTTCTTACTCCTCCAGTTTTGATAATGTGATCTTGTATAGTTTTATTTCTTTTCTGAGTTATATCTTTACGTATTTGGGATCTTATTTTTTACTTAGTTCCGCAATTTTAGTTTTAGTGGCTTTATCTTTTTTTGATGAAATCAACTGTTTCCTTTGTTCTATCAATTTCTCACTTTCTTCTGATAAGGTCTTTCGTTTCGGTTTACATTTTTTTGTTTCCCTTATAAGGTTAGATATTAATGAATTATATTGTTCTTCTACATCTTCATATTTTTTTCCTTCCTGGTTTAGAGCTATGGATAGATTATTTTGTAGTTTCTTATAATCCTCTATTATAGGTATTTGCTTGGTGTTTTTATAATTCCTTCTCGACTTCTTGACTGGGACTATTTGTAGTGAAGCTCTTACCATTCTATGGTCGGTATTAAAATTAAAATGGTTCAAATCATGTGTATTAGAAAAACATCTCGCTTTATTTGTCATAATAAAATCAATTTCATTCTTATGATTTCCATTAGGTGACACCCAGGTCCATTTTTTCTTAGGTTTTCTTTTATATTGACTGTTGAGAATTGTTAGTTTATTTTGTAAGGCATAACTGATAATCTTATCACCATTTTTACTGCGTATCCCATAGCTAGATTTGCCTATTATGTGTTCTTCACCAGGCTTACATTGTCCTATTTTGCCATTGAAATCACCCATAACTATAACATTCTTTTTCATGTAATGGTTGATCGATTGTAATTTTTCGAAAAATTCTTCTGTTTTCAAACGTTCTTCTTTATTTGTAGGTTCAGTGGGAGCATACACTTGTACAATTGTCCATGATTCATCTTTTACTGATGTTGGTAGTTTTATATTTAAGATTGCTATTCGTTCGGATATACCAATTATTTCTTCTACTTTTGAAGACAGATATTTTCTTAATAGAAAACCAACTCCGTAGAGGCCTGGTGTTTCTCCTTTATGATATAGAAGGTAGTTGTCATATTCTTCAATACACTCCCCCATTCTACGCACTTCGTTTAGACCTATTATGTCCCATTTAATATCGTCGAGTGCTTTTTCAAATTCAAGTAGCCTTTCAGGTGAGCTAATGGATCGTACATTTAGTGTTGATATGTATATATATTTGTCTTTTTTAGAAGGGTAGTTAATTGTGGAGTTACTATTTAAATTTAGAGGGTGTTGGTCATTTTCCTCCACGATGACCAATCGGCTTGGAGGAGAATTTTTGTAGTTATTCTTAATTTTGTTTTTAACAGTTCGGTTGCCGAGTGAGGGTGATTGCTACTTGTTTTGGTCTGTGCCTTGGTTATGAGAATTAGATCGATTCCGCATTAGATCGAAAGCATTTACTCTACTAAATTTTGATGTTGGTGTGTTGTTCTTAGACTCTGTCACGTTTGGACTTTGTGAAGAAGAAGCATTAGAGCTCGATGGCGTAGATGGGGTACGCTTTCGTTTCTCGTGACTCTTATTGTTCTTTATTATTAGTTTATCGTATTTTATGTAAGCGAAATTCCCTCTTTTCCTCTCTTCTTGCAATTGAGCTTGTAACGAGCGCCTTTTTTCTAATACCTCTTTCGAGAAATCTTCTGTTATATAAATTATTTTTGATTTCTTT
The DNA here is from genome assembly GCA_029955525.1 of Oeneis ivallda. NCBI lineage: Eukaryota > Metazoa > Arthropoda > Insecta > Lepidoptera > Nymphalidae > Oeneis > Oeneis ivallda. Next base: position 7,511,178 of record JARPMR010000003.1, on the reverse strand, counting down.
TTGTTTTTTAAAATGTCATTTCTCTTCCATGTGTTAGCAAGCGTTACTACGATCGGCCGAGCTTTATTACTACCAACTGTTGTCTTTCCAACTCGATATGCAGAATTTATTTCTTGTATATTTAATTCTATCTCTAACTTTTTTATTTCATCTATGACGTTTGCAATTAATTGTTTGTTGGACTTCTCGCACTCTTCCATTCCAAATATTATAATATTGTTTTTCTTTCTATCCTTCTCTAACCAAGCTACTTTCTTTTCCAAATTATTTATTTCAATCTTTAAGTTTTTATTTTCTTCGATGATTGGCTGAAGCTTTTCGTCAATTTTTTCCGTTAATTTAGTTGTAATTTCTTTCGTTTGATTCTCCATTTCGAGCTTTAACTTTAGAAATAATTGTTGTAGATTGAGATCCATAACGTTAACTTGTTTCTTGTAATAAAATATACAAATTATATTTTGAATCTTTTATACTTAAAACGGAACGTAATATTATTGTACTGCTTTTTGTCTGTGGCGATATTCGTATTCTTAAGGTTGGCAGCTCACCCTGCTTGTCAGGTACTGTCCAGTAAATGTCAATGCTAGTTGACAGCAGCGGTTGATGATTCATAAAATGTTAAATAAATTTCGAAAACTAGTGATGTTTCAACGTAGTTATAACAAAGTTTCTTTTGTTAAAACTAGTGAATTCGATGGATTGGCACTTGCACTACTTGTTTTAACATAAATCACTGGCTTTAAGGTAATTTATACCACTTTTTATTATTTAAAACTGATGGAGCTTCAATGTATAAACTTAACACTTTGACAACCGATGACAGAAGATTACGTTAACCGAGCTAAAATCTGTCTCATGGTTTAATCCACTTTTGCGATATCGAACTGGCAGCAATATGTTAATCAGAGCTGAGTAAACCTACAGCCTTAAATGAAAGTATACCTAAATCCGTTCTGAATTATTTTCAGTTTCGTAATTACGCTGTTATAATTACGGGCCAAAATCGCATTAAAATAAACATCGCTTTGTACAAGCTTTAGATCTTCGACCCGCACCGAAACACTGTGACCGGGAGAACAAAGGGACGGCGCGGCGCGGCGTTATTTTAAGTTAAATAACACAGTCGTATTTTTGGCTCAACATTAATTATGCTTAATTAAAAAAACCTCAATAGCACAATTGTTAAAGTTGTGGAAATCGAAAGGTCAATCTCCACCCATTGCATTATTGTCGCATCCAATCCTAACACAAGCTATTTTTTAAATTTTTGCGCTTAATGCAATCTCATCTGATGGTAAGTGAAGATGCAGCCTAAGGTGGAGCACGCTTGCCTAGTGGATGCCTATTCACTCTTGATTTAAGGGTACCCAAGTTATAGGTACCCAACGTTACGATAGATACGTTTATTTGGAGGGAAGAGGGAAAATCGGCTTTGTAGCTTACGCGCTACGCTGGAACATACATAAGTACCAAGATAGGTACATAAATTCATACAAAAACCATTAAAACCATAACATTTTCCTTTGACTTTGCTGTACGGGTAACAATACCAGCCAGCGAAAAGAAATAGGTGTAAGTTTCACTACACATAAGCTTACTCACAATATTACCTATGCTTAAGGTGAAATCCGTTTTTCATGTAGATGAAATCACATAAAGTTCGAATTTTACATGCAACGCGCGTCAGGCAAAGCATAAATATTTTATATTCGTTTTATTGTACGAGCTTTTACGTGTCGAAGTGAGTTTATCTCTTTGGCACAGTGGTGCGCGCTGTACAAGTAGAGTGGAGTGGGATAATTGTAGTAACATGGACAATAAACGGCAGGTCCTAGGATGAATTTCCGGATTAATTTAAAAAATAATAATTATGTTAAGCTAGCTGATGCCCGCGATTTAGTCCGCGTGGATTTAGTTTTTAAAACCCGTAGGGGACTCCATTTTTTCAGGATAGGATATTTCAGTATGAAAGGTAACATAGCTTAATTCACTCTCCTGGTCCTTAACTATACTCATGCCAAAAATGACGTCGCTCCGTTGCTGCGTGATAGAAGGAAAAACCAAAAAGCAACAAACAAACACACTTTTGCTAATACATTTTGGGTTATCTATACTCTACTGAAAGTAATGTTTATTAAAATGTTAACCGTGGAGGTTCTCGTTTGAATATTGACTGAAATGCCAAAGGAAATGCCCTAAACAGGCCCTAAGGCCCGCTTACAGAGACGCCGGGCTAGGTTTAACTCAGGAATAAATCTGTAATTTTGACAGAAGCTTTATATCGAAATCTGTTAAAGCAGCAGCTTACTCTGGGTTAAAAGGATAACCCGACGTTTCTCCAAGCAGGCCTTAGACAGTAGGTTACGTCAGATTTAACCCTTTGGCCGATTCTATAAAAGTTGCAACAATTATTGCTACAGTTTAAATTTTGATGGTTGGCTGAATTTATCGTGTTCTTTCTGGAACAATACATTTTAACCATTACCGAGTGTGTAATAATTTTTAGAGAATCGCACAGCTGGTAAGATTGCAGCCAAGGGGTTACTTAAAAATGTAATGTAAAGGATGCGAAAACGAAAGTTGTTCCCTGGCTCGCTTCTTTATACTACGAGTCAACTGAAAAAATCCTCACATCTTTGAAATAAGGGCATCAGAATCAGAATCTGTATTATCGACAATAGTATATAATCTGTATAAGCTTTAGCTGAAACCTTTACCTTTGTTTTTCCAAACTTTTATACTTTGTAATTTATATGTAAGTATAATTAATTCTTAATTTTTTAGGGTTCCGTACCCAAAGGGTACCAACGGGACCCTATTACTAAGCCTACGCTGTCCGTCCGTCCGTCCGTCCGTCCGTCCGTCTGTCAGAGGGCTGTATCTCGTAAACCGTAATAGATAGACAGATGAAATTTTCACATATTATGTATTTCTATTGCCGCTATAACAACAAATAATAAAAATTAAATTAAATTAAAAAAATTAAATTAAAATATATGGTGGGTAGATGGAAATTTTTTAATTTAATTTTTTTAACGGAACCCTAAAAGAGCGAGGCCCGACTCGCACTTGGCCGATTTTTGTCATTTCACCCGAGTGTCAACTGTGTAAACGTAAATTGTTATTTTAATAGTGGTGAATTGGGCCCCACGATACAGGATTACCTAGTGTAGGTCTCAACGGATGTACCAATCTTTGTAAAGTTGTTTCTTTTGGCAAATAATATTTTTTCAATACCCAACTATAAGTATTATTTCATATTTTACGTTCATTATCTATGTGTTGAGCGTGGAAATAGGGGTTGTTTTTTACATCAGTGTCAGGGGAAATTATGGCGACACGCGGGTCGGGAGGCGATCGAGTCTACCTCAGCGCTGCTTTCGCCTCGATGCTCAAGTATCGAGTTAAGGGTTCCTCGTATATTAATATCTACCGCATTAACTTTATTCAGGTCGAGATAATATTTCATATCACAAGGGGTTCTGTGTCCCACTTCTCATATTTATAACGCGTTCAATTATTGACAGAGCGAAGCGAGGTCTCCGAATTCAGTCATACTCTATCCATTTGTCTATAATATTATGTATTTTCTGGCTTAATGAACAAAATTAAATGAAATGTGTTTATTGATATTAATAATAGTATTCACGACTAAAACAATGACATGGTGTAGTGTAAATTGGTCAAAACATTCCCGAGAGATTTGGTTTCGATCCCCACCAGTCCCCTTATTTTTTATGTGAATTTAATGGAGCTTTTAAAAATTTTACACCCGCTTGCCTCGAAGAGTATCTAAAGTTTATAAAAATAACTCAAAGTCGAAAACGACACTAGGAAGAAAAACTCGACTGGACTGTGTATAAATAAGTGGGAAAATAGATTATGTGGCAAGAATTGAAAATGAATTGTATATTTACAATTTTACAATACGTGTGACTTAAGTACCTACTCTATTAACCCATGGCACGAAATGTCATCCGAGCGCAGCGAGGACTTTAGCACTTTAGTGCGGACCACTGTTTAATACATCAGATAATACTTAACACCATGAAATAAACAAAGTTCATTAATGCCATAGAATAGAAGTCCATAAATGCATGGTCTTAGTCAGCGCCGTTGAACGCCGTGCATTGATTAAATGCTCTAGACGTGCATTAATGGACCACTTAAGTCACGAGTAAGTACCATATTATAATATTTTCCAGCACGTTTAAAAATGTTTAAAATACATGGATAAACATAAAGGAAGACTGGCTCACACAGTGCTATAAAATATGTAATTATAATATTATATACTCAGAATAATCAGATTACCATAATTTTATAATGTAACATCACTGTGATATAAAGAATGTAAAGTGGGTCAAAAAGATTACTTGGCAATTCCCTACTCAATCCGCCCTTGTCATAAGTGTTGGCGCTGTCTTTTTAACTCTGCTACTGACTCGAGTCGGGCTCCACCGTCCATGAGCCTCGGTGCCTTAATATAAAGGCAGCTTTAGCTGATGATAATGCGTGAGCACGATGTGCGTCGGTTACCCTACCCATGGACATGAGATGCACAGGCAAAGGGACTTACATAATATTTTTTAATCCAATATCAAAATATTTTGAGGTTGCCTTATGAACTTATTTAATAAATAAGTAGTTAAAAGATGTAGGGCATCTTGTATTAACAACAACGTTATTATATTCTCGATGGGAAATTGGTAAGAAGATAAAATTTTGGTAATTGTGTATCTTTGATGACGGAAATACTGACATACCTATTTGGCAAAGTAGAGGAATATGGGTCATGAATACACCTAGGCACAGATATAGGGTTGACCTAGTTCGTGCAAAAAAATGGCTATAGATAAAATGACGATTTGAACTTTCTTTTGAAGGTTTTGAAAGATTGCCTGAGTAGGGAATCGAAAGTCGCAGTTTGTTCTGAATTATTAATTAGGTGTTTCTCGTTTAAAGACAGTCGATTAGGGTCTCGTGATTAATAAATAACTTGACTTTTAGGAGATTAATGTCATATTTTTTACTAATTAAAATTTTGTCGCTGAAAGAATTCATTCCTGAAGTCTTTCAGTTTGTCAGCTGCGGATTGTCTAAGAATGATTGCGCTAGATTGCGACAATCACAATCTTCTCTGATGCAGCCCGTTACTCTGCCGCCATTGATTAAAAAATATTCAGAGGAATTTATCCAAGGTACACTAAGTCCCTTTCAAAAAGTGGAGAATCTATCCCGATTTTACGCTTGACAAAACCAACTAACAGACTTTAGGAACGCATTCTTACAGCGCGCGGTCAGACAAATATTTACAGAACTGCAAGAAGAAATCCAACCCACTCGCACAAAACGCTTCAGTTCAACGTTTCTGGAACGAACGAATCACAATATTTTTTTAATCAAAAACAATTAAAAGCTAATTAGTTGTCTGTAGCCTTAGTGTAACTTTTCAACGGAGAGTTTTCCATCCCTTTTCAGTCAATTCTAATTCATAGTTAAGTTAAACCTGAAAACTCACACTAGGCCACCACTATCGCTATTAATAATTATTAATAGATCTTATTAAATACCCATTCATAATTATTCAAGTACTATATAGTAAGTAGTAAGTAAGTATATATAATTAAAATAAAAATTATGGAAAAATAAATTAAAAAAATAAATACTGATTTTAAAAAGTATCAGAAATATTCATGTCTGAAAACGAAATGTTAGTTAATTTCCTCAAGAAATAATTATAGGCTAAGGCTAAGGGGTAATCGTGATTTTGTGAGCCGGCGTAGGCATACGACTACCACTTTACGAGTATACAGTCTATGGTGGAACTTAATAATTATCTGTTCAATTAACTTAGTATCATTATATTTAAGTATTTGTACCTAAGTATCACTATGATAAGATAAGCTCCCTGGCGTAGTGACTGACACGCTGTGGTCTCATGAATCATCAGTGAGAGAGGTCTAGGCTAGGCCAATTTTAGATTTTTAATTATTAATTTGGCTCAGGTTTGGTGTGGTGGAAAGCTTTAGCAATGGGTACAGCTTTAACCATAAAGACACCATAGTAAGAGTAAGTAATACTAGCTATGTTTATGGTTTTAACATTTTACCTTATCGGCAAAGCCGACAAGCTTTTTAAACGTTTCGGTACGATGTCGCAGAACGGTGTCAAAGAAACCCTAATTTTAGCTTTAAGTTCTAGTCGCAAATAATTATCACCATTACCACATTTCTATATTACTTTTAATTGACACTGAAAGTGCGTATTTTGAAAAATAAATCAATCTAAAATCTAACCAAGTTTCTGCCATACCCTTTTCTGGGTCCTCGTTAACATTTGTTTATATTTTAAGTAGATATCAATGCGATTTTCAACAACAACCCAATTATACAGTGAAAATTATACATCGACTCATCAAAAATTATACAGTTAACAAAATAAAAGAACAGCTCTATCAAGCAAGATTTAACGACAGTAGAATTTGTAAGAGGGGGTGAGAAGCTTTTGAGATCGTGCCGACTGCCGTCTGGTGACATTTGGGTCGCAACGCGTGCGGTGGACGAAGCTCTCCGGGCCCGCAGAGTAGGCTCCGTAATTTACATTGAATACGGCAGTGCCATTGAGTGAGATTTGGTATGATAAATAACAAAGGAAACATTCTATGACAAGTTAATTAAACCTCTATTATGAGTTTTGATTTTAGAGCCACAATACCCAAAAGGTGCGGTGCGGACTGAAAACTAGAAAGTCGAACGACGCGCGACGGTTAAATTCGATTGCTATTAGCAACTTTAACTTCTCTTAACATATCTCCTGGAGTCGTTGACTGGTTTCATAGTTACTTGCATGGGCGCAGGCAGCGTATACGTGTCGAGGATCATTTTTCTGATTGGTGTTCGATAAGTGCCGGCGTACCGCAAGGTGGCGTGTTGTCTCCTCTCCTTTTTTCAATTTTCATTAGTTCAGTTACTCAGCACATAACTTCTCACTACCACCTGTATGCTGACGATCTCCAAGTGTATGCTCAATCTAAAATACAAGATTTGCCCAGGACCATTGACTTGGTTAATAAAGATTTAGACGCCATTGTTCACTGGAGCAAATCGCACGGACTAAAAGTAAATCCAACCAAGACTCAAGTCATTATAATGGGAAGTCAAAGTCTAATATCACGCATTGACTGGACTACTCTTCCCTGCGTTACTTTTGATGGGGTCCAATTACAATATAGTGATACTGTCAAAAACTTGGGCATTGTATTTGACAAGTTTCTTTCTTGGGTTCCTCAGGTTAGTGAAGTGAGTAGGAAAATGTTTGCAGCGGTTGGTTCTCTCCGGAGGTTAAGTAACTTTCTACCCATACCGACTAAAATTGCGCTTGCACAATCTCTCCTTTTACCAATTCTTGATTATGCTGATTCTTGTTACCTAGACTTAAGTGTGGAGCAGCTTAATAAGCTCGAGCGCATCCAAAATCTCTGTATACGGTTCATATTTGGGCTTCGTAAATATGACCATGTTTCAGAATTTCGCAAAAAACTCGAGTGGCTCCCAATTCGCCTTCGCAGGAATACTCGAATTTTATCTCTCTTATACAGTGTCCTTTTCAATCCAACTACTCCTCCGTATTTGAAAGAGCGGTTCGAGTTTCTCGGGGATTCTCATCCGGGTCGATCTCTCCGCTCTGGGGATAACTTGACTCTTAGAATTCCTTCCCATAGCACATCTTTCTACTCCAAGTCCTTCTCCATTACAGCTGTTCGTCTTTGGAACTCTCTCCCTGTCAATTTGCGGCGGGCACAATCTCTGCCTATTTTTAAGCAGCTCCTTAAAAAACATTTTATGCCCCCGTAATTTTGTATAGGTAGATATTTATCTACTTAATTCCTTATTTATTATTATGGCTAATCATATAATATGATACTTAAGTATATATTGTATGTATGTATCTATGAATGTATGTAACATTTATGTATATGTAGGTATGTTTATTATATATATATTTTTTTATTTATATTATATATATATATATATATATATATGTATATATATATATATATTTATGTATATATTATAATATTATATATATTTCACCTAATTTTTATTTTCATAATTTATTTATTTTAAGTGTACACCCTCATCCAGTATTTCTTATTACTGTTTCGTCATTAGGTTGCCTGGAAGAGATCGCTTCTTAGCGATAAGGCCGCCTATTGTACAGCTTATATCCTTATATTATGTATGTTTTATGTTCTTTTATTTTATGTTAATTGGTGTACAATAAAGAATATTTTCATTTCATTTCGACACCAGTTACACTATTGTCGTATATACACCTAACATAAGTTTTATGCTTATTTTGATGGGAGAGCGGAATTTTCTTAGACCATTCAAATGGGTTGAATGGTCTAAGGGAATTTTAGTCAAGTTCAGCAAGGCTATATAGACTTCTTAAAATAATATTATCATGTTTCTTTCATAAGGAATAACTAGCATAGGAATTCAATTTCAAAGAACGCCTTGAGTATCCTCTAGGATATTCAAGTAAAATTTCCTTAAAGTTAAAAATCAGGTTTTATAGGATTAAATATTTCAAAGCTCGAATTCAAAAATATATGGCTTTATCTAGCTTTTCATTACGTACGTACATTAGACGCTACTTGTGGTTCCTGTGAAACAGCTTCGTTACCTAAAACAAACGACAAAGTATTATTATCTAGTAAAATTGTAATAATTATTTAAAACTAGCTTTGACCCATAGGATTGTGTAAGAAGTTTTTGAAAATCCCATGGACAAATCCGTGTTTTCCCGCAAACTGACAACGCGAACTGTCAAGTGTCAACCATAGACAAATCAGCTATGTCACCATGGTAAGTAGGAAATAGATGGAGATGAAGTATATAAAGTAACTACTAGTCAAGCCGGGTGCCATCCGCCATTTTATGAGCCTTATGTACAACACATTATGTATTCACTCTTATTGGTTGAACTTCAGCTGTCAGCCTGTCAAGTAGTTGCGTGTTATTGGATTTGTGTTAATGGAGTATCGACTTGTCGATATTATTATAGGTGACGTTAAACGACTTGAATAAATTCTAATGCATTAGGTACTGCTCATCACCATATTATCAGATAATAGTTTGGTGTTTATAGTTGAAATTTATATCATTTGTCCGGTTATTTTAATACTTCACATAAATAATAAATGCTAGAATCTAATACCTCCTCGGGGTAGCCTCATTCCCTAGAGGACGCGTCCCCAGGTGGCGGATAGGGGGATGCTCGATGGGGGTATAAACCTCCACAGGGTAGGAGGGAAATAAAATACCTCCCGCGGACCACAAGGCCGGAGATGGATACTCCGTTATCAAACCCCACACGCAGGCTTCTCCGACATATTTGGAGTAGAGGCTGCGTGCGTGCTGGGTGCTCAGGATGGAGTGCTCAGTAGGGTTGGCGGCGGATGAGCCCCTAGAGGGCCAACGGCGGCGCCCGAGCCCCGTAGTGGGCTACATCCTTGGCGTCAGGTGGCAACCGGCTGTAAAACAGAAGCCAACACACCATACTTATCATGAAAAGGCAATACTTAAAGAACACGAGGAATACTAGGGCGTTCCCCTTAAGCGACGTTGGTGATAATGGAACTGCGAAACATACTAGGGCGTCCCCCAAAAGCGACGGAAGAGCTAAACAGCAAAGCACCGTGACAATGTCCGAATTACGTATTGCTAGCTGGAACATTGGCACGATGACAGGACGCAGTGCTGAATTAAGCGCCATCTTAGAACGACGTCGCATCAACATATGCTGTGTGCAAGAAACAAAATGGAAAGGCGCAAAATCACGACAAATTGGGAAGGGATTTAAACTGATATATTTCGGCACTGAAAGCGCAAAAAATGGGGTTGGGATTGTTTTGGATCGGCATTTGAGCCAAAGGGTGGTAGAAATAATAAGAACAAGTGACCGTATTATATCTGTAAAACTAGCCTTGGAGAACCAAACCTGCCTCAACATTGTCTGTGTCTACGCGCCCCAGGTCGGCTGCCCTGAAACAGAGAAACAAGACTTCTGGGAAGAATTGTGCACACACATGAATGCGTTACCAGTAACTGAGCAAAGAATTATCTGCGGAGACCTTAACGGGCATGTGGGCAGTGGCGCAGATGGGTTTGAGGATCATCATGGGGGTTTTGGTTATGGTACACGAAATAAAGAAGGATCCACAATACTAGAATTTGCAACGTCTCTAAATCTAGCGGTAGTAAACACATTCTTTCAAAAGAAAGAGGAACACCTCATTACGTATAAAAGTGGGAAATCCAAAACACAAATTGACTATATAATGACAGATAGAAAGAATCTTAAACAAATTAAAGATTGTAAAGTTATTCTAGGTGAACCATTAACATCACAACATAGACTACTATTAGCAGCTTTAAAACTGAAACGACAAATTAAATATAAAATACCGAGAATAGAGAGGATTAAATGGCGGGAACTTAACACAGAAAAGGGAAGCAATTTCATGAATAAAGTCCTGGAGTATTTGGGTAATGACTCCTCATCAGACGACTCATCCCCCACAATTATCTGGTCTAAATTTCACAATGTCTGTATCGCCCAAGCGAAAACCACACTGGGTATCTCCAAGGGTCCCCTGCATAACGAGAAAGATGCCAAATGGTGGAACAACACCACCAAAACCACAGTATCTGAAAAGAAACGTCTGTTCAAGAAATGGCAAGAGAGTGGTTCAGATGAGGATAAGCTAGAATACAAAGAGGCGAAAAAGATTGCAAGAAGATCGGTTGCGATTGAGAAGGAAAATGCCGAGTTGGAACTTTATCAGCAACTAGAACTAGCTTCAGACACAGAGATTTATAAAATAGCTAAACACAGGAATAATAACACAAAGGATTTTAAGACTGCAAAGTACATTAAGGACAGCAAAGGCACGCTACTGACATCTGATAAAGAAATCTGTAAAAGGTGGTACGAGTATTACCATACACTGCTAAATGAGGAGTTCCCCAGACAGGCTGAAATCGAAGAACTAAGAACACAAGGACCCGTAAATCAAATCACCATGACGGAAGTCAAAAAGGCTATTCTGAAAATGAAAAATCACAAAGCCTGCGGGCCTGACGACATACCAGCTGAACTTTGGAAGTCCCTGAAGAGAGGGGGGGAAGTATGGCTAGCTAATTTGTTTAATAATATTCTAACAGCTGAGGAAATGCCAAATGCCTGGAGAAAAAGCATACTTGTCCCCTTTTACAAAAATAAGGGAGACATTAGAGAGTGCGGAAACTTCCGGGGGATAAAACTCACTTCACACACCCTTAAAATCTGGGAACGAGTGCTCAGTGAACGCCTAGCGTCTATAATCTCGCTAACGGAAAATCAGTTTGGTTTCACAGCGGGAAAGGGAACCATGGATGCAATTCATGCTGTAAGACTGGTAATGGAAAAAGGTAAACAAAACGGTCAAAACCTATGGATGGTATTTATAGACCTAGAAAAAGCCTTTGACCGAGTGCCAAGGACTGTGATATGGCAGGCGCTTAGGGCGCATAACATACCTGAATGCTACATCCGCATCATTAAGGACATGTACAGCAACGTCCAAACCTGCGTCAGAAGCTCTGCCGGTCTATCTGACAGCTTTGATTTAAAAGTTGGCGTCCACCAGGGCAGTGCTCTGAGCCCTTTGCTATTTAATGTAGTCATGGACTATCTGACGGCAAAAATCCAAAAACCAACTCCTTGGAATCTCTTGTATGCGGACGATGTGATTCTTATATCTGACGATGTGCGAGAGCTACAAGAAGACTTAGAAAGATGGAGAGAGTCGCTGGAACAAAATGGCTTACGCATTAGCAGGACAAAAACCGATTATATGTTCTGTAACTTCAATCCCAACGCTCCACTTGACCCGGGCATCACACTGGATGGCAATGCCATCCCTAGAGTTAAAACATTCAAATATCTAGGATCAGTTCTCTCCGAAGATGGCTCTATTGATGCGGACGTAACACAGAGAACGACATCTGGATGGATGAAGTGGCGCGCTCTGACAGGGGTACTATGTGACGCTAAAATGCCAATAAGAACTAAAGGCAAGGTGTATAAAACGGCAGTACGACCAGCACTACTGTACGGCAGCGAAGTTTGGGCAACCAAAAAGACTCATGAACAGAAGTTACACACCACCGAAATGCGTATGCTGAGATGGGCGGGAGGAGTAACACTCAAAGATAAAGTACGCAATGAATATATAAGAGGTAGCTTTAAAGTGGCACCCATAACCGACAAAATATTAGAATCCAGGCTCAGATGGTATGGACACGTAATGCGTAGGCCCGACGATTATGTGGTGAAAAAGTGCCTTTCCATGGACACAAGGAAGAGTGGTAGGGGACGACCCCTAACTACCTGGACGACGAATGTCCAAAGGGACATGAAATGCCTTGGCCTCACTGATGAAGACGCAAACACAAGGTCTACATGGCGTCGCATGATAAGAAAAGCCGACCCCGCATAACGGGATAAGGCGAGGTCAAAGAAGAAGAGAATCTAATACCTCTATATAATAGATGATAATGTCCGTGTTTTCTGCTGTCGTTTCCGGCTAGTGAAAACTTAAAGAAAAAAATCGGCCAAGTGCGAGGCGGGCCTCGCTCTCTTAGGGTTCCGTTACAAAAAATTAAATAAAAATATTTCCATGTACCCATGGAAATATGTTTATTTAATTTTTTTAATTTAATTTAATTTTTATTATTTGTTGTTATAGCGGCAATAGAAATACATAATATGTGAAAATTTCGTCTGTCTATCTATTACGGTTTACGAGATACAGCCCGCTGACAGACGGACGGACGTACGGACGGACGGACGGACGGACGGACAGCGTAGGCTTAGTAATAGGGTCCCGTTGGTACCCTTTGGGTACGGAACCCTAAAAAATGGATGGGTGCTATAGGCGTGGAAAATATAAATATAACACACATCCCTCTACATAAAATATGAAAGATCGTGTGATACATTTCTTTTCTGTGGTAAGAGCAAGAGGTGGATTTAATAATAATCCCTGTGCAATTCAATTACCGATTTTAACCGATTTTTATAAAACTTCCTAACTATCTGTAATTTGGTCCAACTTAAAAGATAGGATAGTTTTTGAATTGGGATAGTTTATTTGTTTTATTTATATAGATAAGAAGCGGTACGAAGTTCGCTGGGTCAGCTAGTAATATATATAAATTACGTGTCACGTTATTTGTCCACGATGGACTCCTAAACTATTTAACTTGTGTGATAATAATATATTGTGTGATATAAAATTAAATTTAAATTAAAGTGATTTTGATCAAACTTCGTTACTATCTGTAATTTAGTCCAATTTGAAAGATAGGATAGTTTTTTTTGATTAGGATAGTTTATTTGTTTTATTTATATAAAATATAAGTTGGCGGTACGAAGTTCGCCGGGTCAACTAGTATTCTATATTTGTTTATTTATATGTAGGGCATGCAGATAGCTGTCTCATGCTAAGCACGTCATGTTTCGACTCTACCACCGCTTATAGAAAGAAATTCTACTACTATGAGCCAGCAAGTTGCTCTTTTAATGAAAAGAAATAGTGGTTTATAATTAACAAACGATTGATACATATTATAATTTATAAATGAGTACTTTTTTATATATGGTGATCTCTTTCAATTTCACTAAACGGCAGCGAAACTGTTTGGATATTCCAAGATCTTTAAAAACCTAAATCCACGCGAATAATATGTACCTGATAGAGTACAAACGTACGTTACGTAATTATTATAACCTATAAATACTACGTATACATAAATGCTTGATTATCGCTTCACTCCTTATCGATGTCGATAGTTTCGAAGCACACTCCCTAATGGGCGGCCATTTTATGAGTTTTTTTCTGTAGGTATGCACCCGATTTTTGTAGGTAAGGCACCTCCATGTATTTGCTACCTTCATGTATGTCACGTACAAATTATAATTTTATGTAGAGTTGCTAGTTTCGACGGAATCGATTGTATACACATGTACAAACGTTCATAGGTGCAGCACTTGCCCATGTACATTTTCTCTGTTGATCACGCACGGGTGGAGATCGTGATATACTTTTCTCTTGACTCCAACCGTCTATTTCTATACCTGTACACTGTTCAGCTGTACTATACTTAACGTATTCATTCTGTATATTTTATAGTCTAGCTCGTAGTCGTAGCATTCTTCTCTAGACGCGTAATTTACTACAATAAAATGCTACCTGGCGATTACCGCTCTAATCACGTCCGGGCGAGCCGAAGCAAGTTTCGGAACAATAAAATTCTCTCACCCGCCTTGTACATGGGGGGAAATAAATATAAATGACGTTTCCTTGGATCTCATTACTTGTTGATGCCGAGACTTTGTCCTCTTAGATAATCCAGGATTTACATGAAAAAATATTTGAGACCGTAAAATTTAAAATAGTTATTTGTGTTATATGGGGCCAAAGAAATTTTTTGTTCCCCGAGGGCGTTATTTTGAATTCAGAGCAAAGTGAAGGATTCTAAAGTAGAACCCTGAGCGTAGCGAGGAATCCAATATACGCCGCCCGAGAACAAAATATTTTGGCCCCGAATGACACACACTTTTTTTCATCATTACTTATGAGAAAAAGCTAGGAGTATCAACCTACTTTGTATAGACATTACCTATTCGTAAATTGAAAGTTTAAATAAAACACAAATAAGTAATTATGAAATAAATAAACATTAATTAATATTTATGGGCGTATATATCCGATCGACAAATTGATCACGTGACTTATCGAAGACAACAGCTTCTCAAACATTTTTTGAATTTCGAACGGAATGAGCGATCGACGCAGGCTTCTGCAACGAACGCAGTACCAATGTGGTACCAATACACATACTAAAGCATGAACGCGGACCAACCAGAAGAGAGAAATGAAAAGTCCCATGGGGTTAAATTATATTTTGCTCCCATGGGGTTCAAATTGAATTTTGCTCCCATGGGGTTAAAATTAAATTTTGCTCCCGCTATCCCCTGAAGCCAATATTCGTTTTTCGAATATGTATGATGAAAAAGACATTTTTACGGGAACCTGATAAAAACAGACACAGGTTTTAGGATCTAGACCGTGTATCAAAATTTCAATTGCATTTAATTGTTTGATGAAAATATAAGAATAAAAGTTCGTTTGTATGGGGTGCACTCGGGAGTTCTCGAGGGTGACTTATCTTAAGGCTAAGGCCGAAGGAAACCGTTTATCTGTCACTTGACCAAATTTAATTTTAGAAGTAGTGAGTATAGTACTCGCTAAGAGTGCCGAGATCGATTGATCTTTTTTACGAGAGAGTACAAGAGCGTTTCATGGCAAATATCAAACAAAAGGGAAATCTCAAGCTTCACACTCACGAAGTTTAATAACATCGTCTCGGGGAAAGTGCGCTGCTTATCGCCCCACGTCTACCAAATATATTGCGAGCATTACCGTCGCAGCGAGATTTGTACACGCTCTGTGCCTACAGAAAAACGATGTAACTCACGGATGGACGGATATTTAAGAAAAAAAATATAGTCTATTGGCACGTAATTGATGACTTTACTGGCGATATTCATTCGACAACCCATACAAACAACTGATTTAAGATCCTACTGCTACTACCGAAACAACACTGAGAAAAAATTCCTGGACCGCCATACTTTTTTACGAGCCATAAACAGGATACTATTATGTTTGTAGCCGTACCATGTTGATTACGTAGCTAGATTACGTAACATGGTGTCGCTCCTAAATGTCACAGTAAGATGCAACATTACTAAGTATACGGCGCCTATGTTACGTATGCTGCACCAGTGGTAAGTAGTAAATCGCAAGCTCCTTACGTAAGTAGCTCATTTAAGTAGCTTTTTTTCTCAATGCCTGTCCACACACTGAGTGTGGGTAATTCGATCTCGTTTCTATTCACAATCGCGAAAATACTATAATTCGTAGATGTACTGCAATGTTTAGGATTCGATAAATTGCCCAAATGAATTCTATGGCCAATTTGGTTAGGTTTGGTCTGGTCAGAGATTTCACAATGGCTAGTTACAACTCTAATGGCACAGTCATGTTGCCAATCGATTCATGTTCCGGTATAATGCCACTTCGGAACCCATAAGGGGTTAATACCCTTTATGGGAGAGCTTATAAGTTTTATTACTTATAAGTTTTATTACTTATAAGTATAGTATTATAAGTAGAGCTTAGTAAAAACTAAGCATACATCTTCCAGTTCAGTCCAGATTAGACTGACGGGTAGAGTCTTCAGGAGATTTTGTATAATGAGATATAATAACTTCTTTCCTTTTTATTACGCCACCGAAACCAATTTCAACCTCACCACCCGTTGTACTAGATTATTCCATCCACGTACCTACCTACTTGCAAATTGTGAAATCAACTCCCTTCGGCGGTAGTCATGTGATCTGGAGATGACAAAATATCATGTCAGTTTTGTATAAGTTGATTTCTATATTGAATTACAGTTTTACGCACAGTTTCAAGTCAATGTTTTACTTGAAAAGTTACAGTAGAGCCTCTTAGCCGCCTGCTGATTTGCTCACTATGAACGTAAAAAAACCACTGCATTATTACTTACATTATATACCTACTATAAGTTTTTGCCCGCGACTTCGTCCGCGTGGATTTTTAAAAAATCCCAAGGGAGCCCAAAGACATTTTTTCATTTTTAATGTTAGTAGGGGTTACCAGATACGATGTCAATGTCATTGCTTCGATATATGTTTTACATAACTTCTCTGTCCGAATGAAAGCCATGCCAATTTCTTCATTATGTACCCGTAAGTGTCCTTACACCTTTATAAACGACATCATGCCAACGTCATACACAGACGTCAGTCAGTGCCAACGGAAACTGTTAAGAGGATAAGAATCCTCGTTGAGCCAACACTAGGAAAGTTTTTTGATATATTCTTCTGGAGAGTTGTGTATAGATAGATAGATTCAGGAATAGAACAGCAAAATACATACCTGTTTAACACAAAACAATAGCGCATTTGTAACTTAAAAACTACGGGTGGGTGGGTCCCCACGACTCAAGATGTATCAAAGGTTATATTTATAAGGTTATATTTATACAGAGTATAAATTGATTTTCAACCGCCGGCCGAGACCAGATCCATTTTATTTCTACGCGTTACAGCCAAGAAGAGCACATATGTATGACGTATTGATGTCACTTTTAAGGTTTCACACCAAATAAACAGAACCCTTATGAACATTTGGATCACTTTGTGAACGGCGGCTTATTCTCAGAAAAATCATTTAAATGCGATATTTTATTGCCGGCGGCAAAAAACTTAAATGGCGACGGCGGAGTTGGTACATATAGTACGTAGTATATAAATTGAAAAAGCAGAAAAAATATAATATATAGGTGGGCTAATATAAATAATTACAGGGCGACTTATATTGTATTAGGGCGGCTTTTAGAGTATTACGGCGACTTTTATGGAATGTCTTGCAACTACTACCACCTACTACTGTCAGTGCGAACAGCAATATATAAGCTTGCGACATTTATTGCGACACCTCGTTTAATTGAAACGTCCTATTTGTGTGCAACTGACATTAATGTTAGACTTTTGTGCGGCAATTATAATGCTGTAGTATTTGCCTTCCTTTAAAGGTTTTTTTCGTTTCGCACTTAGTTATTTACCTCCATGGTGTCAGAGACCTTTTTAATACAAAGTTTGCTCTGAAATAGATTCTGCTTTCTGCTTGCTCACAATGTTCGCGAAATGGGGATGAAATCATATGTGTTGTTCTTGTTTCCTTCATTCATTTTATTATTTATCATTGGATATTGTTAAATCAATTGTTTGAGTGAAGCGGTTAACTAGAATCAGTAACTGGTTTTGTATCGAGAACGATCGAGAGTAGTGCTATGATAACTTAAGATGACATTAATTCTTGAGACAATGTGTGTACATTTAAAAGTTTGATTGGAAATATCCCTCAAATGTAGGCAAACACTATAAAAGTATAAGAAGAATATAGAAAATATTTAAGACTTCGGGAATCCCCTGCAGCACCAGACTAATTTAATTAAAATCTACCTTCGCCTCTGGATGAGTCAAGGTTGTCGGTTAGGAAATTATTATGTTAACAAAAATAAAGGTAAAATTTTATCGCAAAGTTTTCTTACTACAGTACCAGTAAATATATTACTCATCGATCCCCATATTGAGACAATGGGAGCCTCGGTCTCGTAGAGCGTAGTCTCTGTCATTATTGCCTAATACTTACTTGTTTAATACAGTAAATTTAATATTTTTGTATGATTTTATTTTTGTAGTAAAGTTGAAGTAGGTAAATTTATTTAATTTCTAGCTTATGTCCGCGACTTCGTCTTTGTGGAATAGGAAACCTTTTTTGTCCGGGATAAAAAGTAGCTCTCTCCGGGTGCGCAAACATAACCATGCAAAAATGAAATCAATCTAATGCTCCGTTTCAGTTACTTCGTGATTGAATGAACCAACAAACACACTTTTGCATTTATAATATTAGCAAGGATGTAATTTTAGTCTCGTACTAGTTTTCATTCAGCTCACACTTACACAAAGTGTAAAAACCAGCTTAAAATATAACTTGATTTGAGCCTGCCTTGCGCAATAACACGTCAAAGGCTAATTTTCTACGCTCTCGCGAGAATTTGGCTTATAAGCAGTTATTTTGATTAAGGGCGAATTTGCAGCAGTAACTAGGTGCTCCAAATTATGTTCCGCAAATGGAAAATGCCTATGCTTAATTTCCCACAAATGTATTTAATTCCCTCGGGTATGAATTAGTTTAAAGCAAAACATTATAAGTACCTACGCCGAATTTTAACGTTGAACTATGTATCGAATCGTATATTTTGACATAAATTAACTGCATTATGAATTATTTTCAAGCAGTGATAGCTTAGTTGTTAGGACTGTGATCTCCTATTCGGGGGGTCGCAGGTTTGATCCCGACTACGCAACTCTGACTTTTCGGAGTCATGTGCAAGGGATACGTGAGGAAACCTGCACATTTGAGAGTTCTCTATAATGTTCTCGAAGGTGTGTGAAGTCCGCCAATTCGCATTGGGCCAGCGTGGTGGACTATGGCCTTTAACCCTTCTCTGAGAGGAGACCTGCGCTCAGTAGTGAGCCGTTGATGGGTTGCTAATGATGATGATGAATTATTTTAATAAAATTTTGGCATTAAAAGCATTTTCAACGAAAAGGACTGTTAATTTTTATAAGTACCATAACTTCATAAACCGTACAACTATGCTTTTTAAGCAATTAAAATACATCATTTGCTTTAACGTGCTGGAAAATCGTGAGGAAATCTACACGTCTGAGAGTTTTCTATAATGTTCTCAAAGGTGTTTGAAGTCTACCAATCAGTGCTTACCTACTGGACCAGCCTGATGGTTTGTGGCCTCAGCCTCATTAATTTAATTGTGATATTGAAATATGTACTATTATGTTCGTGATCTAGATGAAACTTGTTGTAAAGAATTTCAGCCAAGCTTAACTTGACTAATATTCTCTGCTCCCCTCCAAATAATAGTGCAACGGATGGAGACCGAACCGAACCTTTCAGTTTTCAGTCCGCAGTTGACTTGGCACCTGAACTAGGTCTTTGAGGCGGCAATTACTTTATATTGAATCCTCTCGTAACTACTTGATATTAGCTGATTGATTTTTACGAGTTTTACAAAATTGAGTAGAAAGAATCTCTTCCTACAGGTTATACATAAAATACTATTGATTAAACAATAAAATATCCAAGGTATTACAATACAAAAAGTATCCAAGAAAAAACTATGGTACAGCCCAGAATCTCATCAATCAATCAGAATCAAAATCTTTCGCCGAATATACAATGGGTGTTGACAGCGGATTTAAATACAAAAGGACATTAATTAACTAAGTAGGTACTAGAGATATAAAATGATACAAAGAAAAAGTTTAAACTCCTCCATAAAGTTTGCTACATAGCTATAATAGCTGCTGGGTGTCGACGACCAGTCCACAAATAAAAAGATATGAAAAGGTCGCGAGCTTTTTAACAACATAGATAAGACGCGAGTTGAAAAGGGTGTGACTAAAAAGGTACTTACCCAACTTTTACCAACGACTTGTCCGAAACTGACATCAGCGGTGAATGAAAAATGCCTTCCATTTGCAGTCTTTATTCAAGTTACTGTTTGTGTCACCGACATTTTTGATTTTTAGACACACCGCAATATCCAACCAATTGAATTAACGTGCGGGTTATTTAAACCGAATAGAGATTCTGGGCTCGGATTGAAGCGGATGGGGACAGCTGACGAGATTTTATTCGGCACTGTACACAATCTTGAAGAGCTGTGATGTTTCAGATATAATATGAGCCATTTGTTCTTACTAATATTGTAATTAATGCGAATGAGTTTGTGTGTTAGTTTGTAGTTTAATTATGGATTGATTGACGATTTGATTTTTGTTATGGGTACCTATAGGTACTTGTTATCCCAGAAAAACAAAAGGTCTACGGTAATATTGAAAAATCTAACTCCACACGGACGATAAGGCGTGGGCAAAAGTGAAAGTATAATTAATGTGAAAGTTTGATTGATTATATTATTTATTTATTTATTACTAGCTTATGCCCGCGACTTCGTCCGCGTGGATTTAGTTTTTAAAATCCCTCGTGAACACTTTGATTTTCCGGGATAAAAAGTAGCATATGTCCTCAACTATAGTACCCATGCAAAAAATCACGTCGATCCGTGGCTCTGGTGTGGCGTGATTGAAGGACAAACCAACAAACAAACACACTTTCGCATTTATAATATTAGTATGATTATATTAAATTGCATAGGAAAACACTGTAGCATTAAGTCCATACGATGTATTACATCCGTACCTACTATGTAGTATGTAGGTATAATGATCGTTTGGCAAAATCTGACGCCTTTGGAGTAGTTTGACTTTGACAAAATAGGGCTATCCACGATGGCTATATACGATAAAGTACGCTTGCTAGCTTAAGATGAGCCATTCATTCAAAGTATCTTGTAGATTCCGGGGTTCAAGTTATTTGGACCTTATACTGAAGATCGTGATGTCTATAATTTCTGAACTACGAAATTGACGACCTTGAAATAATTACAGGACAATCTCTAAAGAACCTGCTTTCTAACAAAAAAAGAATGGATTAAATCGGAATACGCCTTAATGAATTACAGCGAAATACACATTTTGACTTTCATCCCCTCTCCCAAGGGAACCGTGCTGAATTTCGGGATGAAAAGTATCCTATATTATACCTCGTAGTATTAACATAAATCGTGCCAAGTTTCATTTAAATCCGTCCAGTAGTTTCGGCGTGATGCGCGGCCAAGATACAGACAGACAGACAGACAGACAGACAGACAGACAGACAGACAGACAGACAGACAGACAAAAAATTAAAAAAAAAAATTGTTTTGGCTTCAGTATCGATTATAGAGTGCCCTCAAACAAAAATTTTCAAAATATCTTCAATGTACAGAATTGGACCTGTTACAGTTTTATTATATTATAGATTTATTCATTCTTGTTTGTGAAGATTGTGAAGAGGAAGCAGAAGCGGAAGCGGAAGAGGAAGCAGAAGCGGAAGCAGAAGAGGAAGAGAAAGCGGAAGTAGACAGGCATCCCGGAAAATCCCGGAAGAGTTCCCGAGGGACTACAGAGCCTATTCGGTACAAACAAACAAACAAACAAACAAAAAATCTTTCCTCTTTATAATATTATTATTAGTTATAAGCGTTATTACTCATCCAGAAGAATGATATCAACAGGCCGATTGTTTTCAAATATCACAAGATATAGAGCCATAATCAGATTAATTTTGGTACGGCCTTGTATTATTATATTAGTTATAGGTACATTAAAATAATTGACGTTACGTGCGATTTTAATTTAGCGCTGCAATGAAATTTTAAACGCGCTATCGAATTTCCCAATTTGTAAAGGCAATATTCATGGAAATCGTGTCGATATTAATTTTGTGTGTCGGAGCTGAGGTCGTCAGTTCGGTCGGACGAACTTAAGCATATTAACTGGGGATATTTCAGAGTTATAACCCTGAATAGTCAGTATACAGTACTGGTGACCTTACATGCCGCTTATTACCAGTAACCGTACTTAATATGGCATAGTTTGATCACATCAAGTTCCAGGAAGTAAGAATCTAAATCTATATATATATAAATCTCGTGTCATGATGTATGTTCTGGATAAACTCGAAAACGACTGAACCGATTTTGATCAAACTTCGTAACTGTCATTTGGTCCAACTTAAAAGATAGGATAGTTTTAATCTTAATTATTGACATCAATATTTGTTATTGCAAATTAAAATATGTTAATTACACGACAGTCATATACAGTTCGAGATTTAGTTTGCTAGGCAACCTAGCAACCTAAATCTCGAACGTTGTTAGATTGCGAGATAGTCTTAACCCAAATAGATCTTACTATTCCGTACTAATATTATAAATGCCAAAGTGTGTTTGTTGGTTTGTCCTTCAATCACGCCGCAACAGAGCAACGGATTGACTTGTTTTTATGCATGGGTATAGTTGAGGACCTGGAGAGTGACATAGGCTACTTTTAATCCCGGAAAATCAAAGAGTTCCCGAGGAACTTTAAAAATTAAAACTACACGGACGAAGTCATGGGCATCAGCTAGTAGGTATATACTTTTATATAAAGGTGACTCACTGACTGACTGGTCCACTGATCTATCAACGCACAGTTCAAACCACTGGATGGATCGGGCTGGGTATAGGTACAGAGTGCTATGATGACGTAGGCAACCGCTAAGAAAGGATTTTTGAAATTAAAACCCCTAAAGAAGGGTTTCAAAAATCGTTAGGAATGAGGAACGTGAGGAAGCTGCGGGTAAAAGCTAGATACGTTTAAAGTTACATTTAGATTATGTACTTATAAAAAATATCGTGAGTGACTGTCAGGCAGACACTACACATTTATTATGTATCTGTATCTCTATGTACAATTGTACATAGAGACTAGCTGACCCAGCGAACTTCGTACCGCCATTACTTATAAATGAAAAATTAGTTAAATAAACATTTTCCAGTGGACCAAATTGTGAATGTAAACCATCCTCGAATCCCCTTGAACTCACACAAAAAATTTCCTCAAAATCTATCCACCCGTCTAGGAGGAGTTCAGTGACATACACACGCACACAAGAAATATATATATTAAGATACAGATACATAATAAAGAGGTTTGAAATTTTGAAACTGCTTTTGTGGTAGTGGATTCTCTGCATAAATATTTTCTTGTTCTGCTATTATGTTTAGTAAAATATTTTTGAACTTAGCTGTAGGTACTTAGGTAGTTAGGTACCCATTAAAAATGGTTTCATTTAAAAACATTCCTTTTGAAATAGTTTTAGGCGTAAAAGCTTCCTACTTGTCCTATCTAGTTCTCTATGTAGACTGAGCTTAGAGATTACATTAAAATGGACAAGTAATACTGGCGCGTAAAACGTTTCTTCCGAAAAAGCTTTGAAACTCAAGTAGCTTATGCTGTTGGAATAGGAAATTCATTTAGGTACAGCTGGAAAATGCATGTTCTGTATGGAAAGGCCAAAGTTAGCGACTTAAGCGAGTAGTTTGTGTAGAATCACATACATCTTAGTTGACTTTGCGATTGTGCATTGTAAGAGTCAACATCTCATGAAGAACACGCACTTTCAACTCCGGCACAGGATATCTGCGCGAAGTATTAGCGATTTCAAATAGAATGCCGCGGTGACCTTTAATCATGGTAAAGATAAATAAAATTAAGTGGCACTCGGGACTGCCGCGGTAAAGCTATTGCATAGCATTTTTTATCAACTAATGC
Organism: Oeneis ivallda; assembly: GCA_029955525.1. NCBI lineage: Eukaryota > Metazoa > Arthropoda > Insecta > Lepidoptera > Nymphalidae > Oeneis > Oeneis ivallda. The sequence continues at coordinate 7,487,184 of JARPMR010000003.1, read as the reverse complement.
AATTATAATATTTATGCAATATTATTTTTGCATTGTAAAAATTATGCAAAAAAAAAATATTAAAAAACAAACAAACAAGAAAAGCGAACTGTCACTACTTCGCGAGTGAGATTCGAACCTGCGACATCGGCGCTCGAAAGCGGCCGCTCGCCCACTGCGCCAAATAGAACTACTACTTGAGAACCTCTAAAATGTTGAACGCTTACTGAACGACGGTGTTAGGTTTTTTCGTTACGGAATTTCTTGATTCGGTCGCCGCGCTCAAACTGTTTGCCCTAGTTCAAAGCCCGCGATAAAAACTATGCAATAGCTTAATATAATCCCTTCTTAACGGAGTACTCCTTAATATAAAATAGGTACATTATTCGTATTACCGGTAAAACACGGGTTGTCAAAGTTCTTATGGGCGCCTTGGGAAATAACGTTCAAATCCCAAGCGGAGATTATCAAATAGTATATAAGTAGGTAAGGATGTATTGGAAATGTATCATTAGCGCTCATACTGAATAAGATTTGTTAAGTATTTACTCAAAGCCCTCTTTTAGTGCCACTTCACGTTTTTTGTACCAAATGAATGTAAGTAAGCAAATGAAAGATTACAATTCATACCTCGTTCTTCGGCGGATTAAAATAGCTTCTGTTAATATATCTCAGCTGCCATAAGAGATTTCTAGAGATGAAAGAGAATAAATTAGCTATAGTTAAACTAGGTATTGATTATATTATTATTATTAATTGATTTTATTATGTATTCGTGTTTTATTTCAACTGATAATGATTTGAGGGGGGTGAGAACCTGAAAAAAGCCTGAGAAAAGCTGAAACATAGGTACGTATACCTAATCGCCGTAATAATATTTAGAATCCTCCTAACACAAGCATCCGCTTATTTGGGGGGGGGGGGCATGGAGAATATTAGCAAAACTGAAGTACAGTTTTAATAATATTTTTATTGTTGTTTAGTGTTGTTTAACTACTACAACACAAGTATCAGGCAAAATATCAAACAAAAATATAAAACAAGCATACTTATATGCTATTAAAACTTTACGCACAAACTTCTAGGACGCGAAGTCTTAGCTTAGGGTGAACCCCTATCAGAGAAGAGAAGACATAAGCAGAGCCAATACCTTACACCGAAGGCTAGTTCAAATTGGAATGATGTCTCGGCGGAAGTTAGGAAACAATAAATTGAAATAACAATTGGCTCGTCTACCTTCACACAGGGGAAATACGCGTAAATATATTATGAATAATTGAGTTCCTTCATCTTCTTTTGCGCTACATTTTTTCGTTCTGATTCCGGAATGGAAAATTCCGTAAATATTTACAATCCGTCTCTTGAAAGGTTAACCCGTAAAAATGAAAATATTACGATATGTATATGATGATCATAATAATATACATATCGTAGGTACTTATACCTACGTGTCCTTAAAAAATTGCTTTGAATAAAAATAACTTTCACTACTTATTACAAGATAAAGCCCATCCGCCGTCCCACTAATCTCAAGAACTATTATATGGATTTCCGAATTTAGTTTTAACTTATTTTGATTTTATTTAAAAAAGATTTAAAATAATGTACACATGCGTTTAACACGAGTCGAATTGAGAACTTCGTGAATCATATCAAAGTCTGTTAAAACATCTTGTCTCTGGTAGGAAATACCTAGATACCTATCACCTATTGATGAATACTAAATCCAAAGCGATCGTTCTCTACCCAGATACCTATCTGGGTCGACGTCGGTTAACCAACATTATCATTTAATATTCCTCGCAGTAAATAGGTCATGACTACTCAAAAATTTTATAATATTTTATTAAAATAACTTTCCTACCTACCTAGAAAAGGAACGTAAGTATTCAATCAAAAATACTATCCGGTGGAGGCACTATAGATAAAAAAATGTTCATAAACATGAATGACTAAAATGTGGACTAAGTATACCTTTAAGTATCTACTCTATTATTTAAGCGAGATGTTCATTAAATATGCAATGGGTTCGTTGAAAGTCGAGCTTACTTACTTTAAGGATCCTGTCTAACTTGTGTAAATGTATCCAATAAAAGGTTTGACTCTATCTTATCGTCTAGTATAGATCACGCCTTAGTCCGTGTGGATTTCAGCTTTGAAAATCTCGGAAGAGCCCTTTCTTTCATAGAAATAATATATATCTTACTTTTATCAGGTTGTGTTTAAGGTAGCTACTAAACGATCAATCTGGCATCAGGTCAATACGTGCTTTTGGATTAGTGACGCCCACCGAGTGTGGCCTGCGCGCGCGCTAATTACAATGCTTGCTGACCCTACTGTGTAAGTAGAAAAGTAGTGTAATTCATGTATTTTAGATTAGATAAGATTTAGATAAGAGATTATTTATATATATCATTTTGAGGAAGATGTGACACGGTTATCGAATCAATCGATTAAGTTACTATTTCTGAATAAACTATTTCCAGCTTTCTCATTAATGAAATAACATTGTATAACATTTATCGTCATTTGGTCATTTGTATTCAACGATTGCCGCAACTGGTACGATAAATAAAGTTTAGATGAGAAATCAGCAAGCGGTTTTTGTTGTACGTACAAATGAGGCGTACGTCGATTTTTCTGAGAAAACGGAGAGAAATTTTCGTCAAGACCCATAATAAGAATAATGACTCTAGGAAATAGAGCGAGGCCGACGACGTAGGGCTGAGATAAATAGCCTCATCTCAGTCTTATTCATTGTTGAGCGCGTGGTTCCCTTTGTAATTTGACACTCAACCCTAACGATACGGTCTTATCAGCAAAAAAAGCAATGCTGAAGACGGCGCTAGTAGTTCATTTGCATATTTTAAAATTCAAACTAAAAACTTTTTTCTGTTATTTTTTTTCATTGCTGAAGATCTTGAACTCATTCCATTATTCACATAATGGTAGGAGTTTTCTTGGGATAAGAATGCGATGCGATGGGTTCTTAGATCGTTTCACTTGATTTATGTCTGGTGATAGATCTCCAAAAAAATCCATGATAAATAATCAAATTTTTTGATATACAAAACCAACTTTAGTATTAACTCATGGGTATCGGAATGAAAAATGAAATATTTTTATCATCTCTGTTAATTAATAGGACGGTTAATATTTTTACGTTAAAACAAAAGCTGTCAGATTGACGAGGATTTTTCGCCAAAAGCCGTCGAGCGTTAATTAATTGTCCACCCGGAAACAAAAGGGGCCATTAAGCAGTCTGTTTATTTTTTAGGATTCTAATTATTCACAAATAACATTCTTCTGAAAATAAGAATGAAACCATTACAGTGCGCCTGCCAACAAAGCTATTTACTCACCTTTTAAGGTTCAAAATTATATATAATTATGTCACAGGATTATTATAAAATAAAAATCTTAGGATTCTAAGCTGGACGATTTTAAAACAAATCCAGGTTTCAATCAAAACTGCATCATTTATAATGACTAACCTATCAATCATTCAAATCAGTCAGTCATTCAATCAATCCATAAATTAATTAATCATTAACCATGACCAGGAATATGACAGAGACAATAATAAAACACGTTTTTTAAATGGGCCACGCCAGAAAACTCATAGTGCAGTTTTAACTACCTGACCTTCGTATCGTTAATTTCCGTGATCTGTGGTTAAGGGCCAGTGATGTCTCTAGGCAAATAAGGTGTGAGCCTTTTTTCCGAGATTCTACCTGCGCGCTTTACAAAAATACTCTACACATAGGCAGGCAAGATTATGTGGAGTCGCAGTGTTTAGATTTCGCTTAAAGTTTACACCCGATTTTACCTACGACTAACTTATATTAATAAATAATCCAAGTTTTTAATCAGAAAACAGTTTTTTAGTATGACGATAAAAATGAGTCCACTGTCCACTTCATCATCTGGTTTTCATTATAAACCTGCCGTTTGAAGAATAGGTAAAGATCTAGTAAAGATAGAGTTTCTATTCAAAATGCATTTGATGTTTACATTTATAGTTATTTTTTGCAATTCACAGGATTTAGCTATCGAAGAGATAAAGATAAAACTGACATATTTATAAAATATTTATAAAATATTTATAAAATAAAGTAATTCTTGATAATGGTATAATTTTATAATATAAGATCATAAATTTTTATAACAGTGCAGCTATTTGAACAGTGATAACCTAGTGGTTAGGATTGCGGTCTCCTATTCGAAGGGTCGATGGATCGATCCCGGGCACGCGATTAAATATCACGTATGCTTCAACGGTGAAGGAAAACATCGGTATACCTTTAAGCCTGAGACTTTTCCATAATTTTTTATCAAAGGTGTGTGAAGTCTGTCAGTTTGCATTAAGCCAACGTGGTGGACTATGGCCTAAGTATAACCCTTATGGAAGATACCTGCGCTCAAGTGAGCCTATGATGAGTTATTATAAACGTCCATTATAAATAAATATGAGTAAATAGAGCATTTATTTGCCACTAAAGTCAAGGTACAATGCCAAGGAGTACGTGTTCACGTTCAACTGCAATTAGTATCTACTGGTATGTTAACTCAACTCACGGGTGTTATAAACTAACACCCATTGTTTTATCATTGTGTTTGGTGAGTCTGAGAGCACAAAGTAAACAGCAGGTAAACGTACTACTGCTTTGTAAATGCACTCGCATACGTGCATCGAAAGGCTTACGTCGTGACGTCACGGGAAAACGGGATGGTTGAATAGATTATATACACGCCAGAGTGAGATGGAATATAGGCCAAGCGACCTACCTCTCAAACAGTGGCCCGTCGACCCAACTACGTCAACTACGAACAAATAATAAGGTCGTCCGCAAAAAAGTCCGCGAAAGACAGAACCATAGACCTTTGCCATAGACCGTTATTTTTTTATGCAATTAAGTCATGGAAGTATGAGTACTACTACTTCCATGATTTAAGCGTACTGTCGAACTATTCCTTAATTCTTAAAACTGATAAGTACTACAATTGGATATCCAATAAAATATGCATTAAATAAGAGCGTATTCGATTCCATAAATTAAGCACATTTTGGAGAGCACTAATAGTAGCCTAGTTAGGACTGCGGTCTCCTATTCGGGGGGTCGCAGGTTCTATCCCGGGCACGCACTTCTGACTTTTCGGAGTTATAAGCAATCCGTTTTAAGCAATTAAAATATCGCATGCTTCAAAGGTGAAGGAAAATATCGTGAGAAAACCTGCACGCCTGAGAGTTCTCAATGGTGTGTGAAGTGTACAAATTCGCATTGTCCAGCGTGGTGGAGTGTGGCCTATACCCCTTCTCTGAGTGGAAACCTGCGCTCAGTAGTGAGACGTTAATGGGTTGCTCATGATGATGATGAATGCGTGTATCCTAGTACTTTATTATGACCAAAAGCCCAAAATTGATAACCAAAACTTGATTTCTGGAGCCCTAGTTGGTAAAATAGATCCGTTTATAAAATATTTAACGTATCGTTGCCCTGTATATTTGTGCTGATAAAAAAACGCCAGAAGGTAGCGTATGAAATATTTATATTATGTTTCCCTCGGGATAACCATACATAAATAACTTCGAGGCTCCAAGGCAATGTTTGTTAACCAGTGCTCCATTACAACTGACGACTGTATTCACTGTTCTATGTGGTAAAAAAAATTTAAAATTATGTTGTGATACAAGAGCGTTAATAACCTATTGGCGAAATATGGTCGCTAATTATGGGTCTCATAAGAAGGCTCAGGGTCACTCAGTGGGTGATGGAGAGAGCTATGCTCGGATTATCCCTGCGAGATCAAATCAGAATTGAGGAGATCGCCGTAGGAGAACCAAAGTCACCGACATAGTTACCGGAAATGGGTAGAGCACATAGTTCGAAGAGCTGATGTTTGTTGGGCTCCCAAGGTGCTAGAGTGGCGACCCCGCACCGGTAAGCGCAGTGTTGGCAGACCCTCCAGTAGGTGGACCGACGAAATCAAACGAGTCGCAGGGGACCGCTGGATTCAGGCGGCGCAAGACAGAAGTCTATGCAGGAGACCTTTGTCCAGCTGTGGACGTCTATCGGTTGATAAACAAGAAGAAGAAGAAGAGAATAACATTTATTACGAGCGAGTAGCATTTACCTAGACGAGTTGTAATAACTTAATGCATCAAGCATCAAACGACGTAATTACCCGACTAAAGAGAAGGGGAAGGGGAAAAGTCCAATTTTAGCAGTCTGTGTACGTATGTATGTTTGTATTTACGTATGTTCACCGTAGGGTCTAAACTACTGAGCCAATTTTGATGGGTGTCTATCAATTCATCACTATGTTCCGGCCTCCGGGTGACATAGGCTACGTTTTATATAAACAAAATCATTACGACATATGTTAGGAACATGAAATTTACCGAAGTCGAGTTACAACTTACAGTTTTGACGTGATAACTGATAACGTCTTATAAATCGATGAACACCGGCTGCACGCACGAAAAAGTGTCACGTTCCGCCTGACCCTGTGCGTGCAAGTGAGAACAAGCGATAGAGAGGCACGATCGGCCCAAGCGTTTATAGAGAGCGTCCGCCGCCGCCCACCAGTCATCAATGTTTCTTTACTATCACGTAAAACTATCATCCGTAAACCGACTTTACAGACAACCAATTTTTTTAATCAGTAAATAAATCATAATTATATTCTCGTATATTAACAGGCAAGTTTTTCCTTATTTTAATAATCTATATATATATAAAAGAAAGTGGTGTTAGTTACACTATTTATAACTCAAGAACGGATGAACCGATTTGGCTGAAAATTGGTGGAGAGGTAGCTTAGAACCAGGAGATGGACATAGGATACTTTTTATCCCGTTCGACCGCGTTTCCGTCAAGTCACTATAAAACGTGGTATAACAAAAACGCATCTGACATGGAATAACAAAACGCAAATGACAGTGGAATAACAAAACGTAAATGGCAACTAAACGTAATTTTGTCTTTGGTTAGGTATGGTAAAAAATTTGACAATTATAAAAAGTGTTATAATTATTGATATTATAAATGCGAAAGTGTGTTTGTTTGTTGGTTTGTCCTTCAATCACGTAGGCAACAGAACAGCGCATTGATGCGATTTTTTGCATGGGTATAGTAATAGCTACTTTTATCTCGGATAATGAAAGAGTTCCCGCGGGATTTTTAAAAACTAAATCCATGCGGACGAAGTCGCGGGCATCAGCTAGTCATTAATAACTACTAGGTAGGATGTTGAATGTATGAACAAAAGTAATAAACTTCCAACTTTCATTAAAAAACCGTTTTAACCTACTTTCCTTCATAAAAGGGATTTGTTTTATAGTTTTAAGTAGTTAACCGACGGTTCCAGCTTCAGCGTCAACTATTACGAAGTCTGTAGACGCTGAGTAGGGCACATGAAACGCTGTTTGCAGAAAAGGGTGTACTTTTGCTTCCTATAACGAATCTTAAATTGTTAAGGCGCGCTTGCAGAAACGTCGTAACCCAGAGTTATAGTAACTAACTCTAAAAAAGACAGATTTGACAGATTTCGTATAAAGCTTCTGTCGAAATTACAAAATTCCTGGGTTAACTAACTCGGCGTCTCTGCAAGTGGGCCTTAGTCATGTAGGAACTCTTATATATAATACTAGCTGACCCGGCGAAATTCGTACCGCCAACTTATCTATATTTATAAAACAAATAAACTAATCGAAAAAAACTATCCTATCTTTCAAGTTGGACTAAATTACAGATAGTTACGAAGTTTGATCAAAATCCGTTCAGTAGTTTAGGAGTCCTTCGCGGACAAACAACGTAACACGTGATTTATATATATTAAAGATTATCTTACGAGAAACTTAAGGAATGCGGTCACTATGAATAATGACCCGTCTGTATACATAACGCCCGTATCAAATGGGCAATATAAATAAAAAAACTGCATGATTAATCACTTTTCGCGGTCAGTATATCACTATTTAGTCACAAAAGAAAAAAATTACCTTGCAATTTGATTACCGGCACCGGGACAGGTGTAATATAAAAGCTTGTAAAATAACACCTCTACCAGTCTGTACAGTACTTAAATAGAGGTATTTTATAAGGATTGCCCGAACCGTTATTAAACGGCGGATTTCAGGTAGACCTTTAACGTGGACTTTATTGCAAATATTTTTAATTTAGCAGTTCCCAACAATGTAATTATGTTGATAAAACGCCGTTTTACAGCTGAACCAATTCAATTAGAACGGCCAGAGCGGGCACGTTTAATTTAATTGCGATCATTCGATATTTATGTTTTTGACGTACAAAAATATCTGGTGCAAACTTTTTAATTCTTTGTTACACTAGCGGCACGCTATGATGGCCGGTTTGACACATTACAATAGTGATGTGGAATGTCAATTTATTCTCGAACAAAAAACAATTAAGTTTTGTTTTTGTACCTGATTAAATAGGTTTAATAAAACAAAAATGTATATGTTTATTTAATTTATTTGAACGAACTGAATATTTGAATGAAAATGAATATACATACTTTATATGCACACAAGAAACATATGAATACAAAAGATACCAAAAAAGGTGCCACAAAAGGCCATAATTAATCAGATTCGTCCATACTACTATTTTCACTGTCGTCACTGCTATCATCACCTACATTAATAATTATATGTTCGTTTTCTATAATATTATCTATTTTCACATCTCTTTCATAATCTTCCCTTATTAATTTAACAGTTCTATTCACAACCTTTTCCCAGTCTCCTTTAGTCACATGTTCACAAGCTTCTTCTAATAATTTTAGCATTTTTTTTGTGGTAAATGGGGGTTCTGTATTGTGTCTTGCAGCATATCCCTTAATTTGAGCCCACACCAACTCAATCGCATTATACTCACAATGGTAAGGCGGTAACCGTATAACTCTGTGCCCATGTTCTAATGCTATTTCGTCAATGACGTATCGGATCTTGGTTGGTTTGTTTTCTTTTAAAAGACGTACTAATTCCGCTTTTAACATATTCATGTTTGCATCTACGCCATTTTTACGAAGCCATGCGACGATATCAGCTTTCTTTTGGGATTGGGCAGGTGGCTTGTCAATTTGCATCGAGTGGTATGGGGCGTTGTCCATAATTATAATAGATGGTTCAGGGAGGCTACACAACATTGAGGTAAACCATTCAGTAAACTTTTCTCCATTCATGTCTTCATGATAGTCTCCAGTGGTTTTTGACGCAAAAGCCATGAGAGAACCTTCGACAAACCCGTTGATGGTTCCGGCGTGACAAATTATAAGTCGCGATCCTTTTCCTACAGGAACTTTGGAAGTAGATGCTGCTGTGTCATCGTTCCAAGAACGGCCTACAGTATGGTTAGCATTAAGCCATGTTTCATCCAAGAACACAACATTTTGCCAATTTTTGATTTCTTTCACTTGCCATAAAAAAGTATACCTTGCCATCGCTATATCAAATCTTTCCATCAATATTTTGCGTTTGTTACATTTTTTGTATCGAAATCCAATGGTCTTCAAAATCTTCGTTAAAGAACTTTCCCCACCGAAGAATAATCCAGCTTCCTTCAGTGAATGCACCAACTTTTTTCTTGTTGGATACTCCTTCTGTAAATAGTAGCCGTAAACATGTCTTCGGATAGCATCGGCATCAAAGCTATCGATGCCTACGACTGGTTTTGCTCGTTTTCTCTTTTTTGGTGTGTGAAGTTTATTTTCTTCTGTGCCAGTCTCGCCATATTTTTTTTTAGTTATCCGTCTAACAGTTCGTTGTCCAATATTAAGCGCATCAGCTACGCGTTCAACCACTGACGTTATAGGTAAAATTGGCCCTCCATTTTGAGCTTCACGATCGAAATAGTTACGAAGGCGTATTACGAACTCACGTGTCTGACTATTTAGAACAGTTCTCTGCGTACGTTCGGTCATATCGACGAAATCCACAACAAAGGGCTTGAACAGAGTCCAAATTAACGAGCAAGGGTCAACAGTAATGCAGTATCAATATTTGAAATCCAAAGCCAGGTCAAAACTATATCACAATCGCATTGCACTGACAGTTTATACTTTTCGAAGCAACGTCAATTCGAAACTGCTTTGTTTTGCATTGAGCATTGACGCGAGTTTGCCGGAGGTAGTAGTTGTGCTAGCCAGCGATCCTATGTGACGATCGTATTAGATTCCATTTTTAAAAATTTTCAATTTAGAAAACCAAATGCCGAGTTGTGGTATATATCATATAAAAATAAAAATTTTACCTTTTGTATGAAACAGCTGATATTTTTTTGCGATTTCAGAGGTTTGTCCACATAGTGAAAATTGTTCATATTCACAAGTACATTCACCCCTTAAATGGTGCAAACTGATTTTTCTACACTTGTATACATTTTAGAAATCAATTTAATAAATAAATTTTGAGTCCTAAACCTAAAACTACATTCGATAAAATTTATGAATCTCTGCACATCACTATCGTCAATAAAGTAATACAATTATTTCCTTCAAAGTCGTTATCAATTAATACGGAACTTCATGAGCGGACAAACGTCAAACCGGCCATCATAGCGTGCCGCTAGTTTAATCTTAACCATATAAACCCATATTAATAGTATCCATAACAATATTTTTAAACGGTGAAAATATGTTTGTTGGTTTGTCCTTCTTTCATGTGGCAACGGATCGACGTGATTTTTACATAGATATGTCGAAGTGTTGAAAAATATTCTTTACTAGCTGATGCCCGCGACTTCGTCCGCGTGGATTTAGTTTTTAAAATCCGTCGGGAACACTTTGATTTTCCGGGATAAAAGTAGCCTATGTCACTCTCCAGGTCCTCAATTATACCCATGCAAAATATCACGTAGATCCTTGGCTCTGTTGCGGCGTGATTGAAGGACAAACCAACAAACAAACACACTTTCGCATTTATAATATTAGTAAATATGATTAGAATATTAAATTACATAGGAAAACACTGTAATATTACGTCCATACGATGTATTACCTCCATACCTACTATGTAGTATGTAGGTATAATGATCGTTTGGCAAAATCTGACGCCTTTGGAGTAGTTTGACTTTGACAAAATATTATCCACGATGGCTATATACGATAAATTACAATTGCCAGCTTAAGATGAGCCGTTCATTCAAAGTATCCTGTAGATTCCGGGGTTCAAGTTATTTGGACCTATACAGAAGATTGTGATGTGTATAATTTCTGAACTACGAAATTGACGACCTTGAAACAATTACAGGACAATCTCTAAAGAACCTGCTTTCTAACGAAAAAAGAATGGATTAAATCGGATCTCAAATACGCCTTAATGAATTACAGCGAAATACACATTTTGACTTTCATCCCCTCTCCCAAGGGAACCGTGCTGAATTTCGGGATAAAAAGTATCCTATATTATACCTTGTAATACTAACTTAAATCGTGCCAAGTTTCATTTAAATCCGTCAAGTAGTTTCGGCGTGATGCGCGGCCAAGATACAGACAGACAGACAGACAGACAGACAGACAGACAAAAAATTAAAAAAAAATTGTTTTGGCTTCAGTATCAATTATAGAGTGCCCTCAAACAAAAATTTTCAAAATATCTTCAATGTACAGAATTGGACCTGTTACAGTTTTATTATATTATAGATTATAGATAGATAGATAGATATTGTAAGTGGTTATAATCCTAATCCTTCTGTCTCTGCATCGTATTCCTCATTGCTGAGGGTCATAAAAACCTTCCATTACTCAGAATATTATGAGTTTTCTCGGGATTGGGATGCGGTCAGCTCCCAGATCTTTCCGCATACCTACAACTCGAGTAAGAGAACGAAATTTCGACTCGTAGGTTCAACAGTTATTAGCAAAATAAATGTTAGTGATAATAACCGGAAAAATAAGGGACCTTTATAAGGAACTTAAAATTTTACCGCCGTACTGCGTACAGTGTAATGTACGCGTAAATGATGATCGTAGCTCTACCTTTGACCCTGCAAAATCATTAATTGCAACTGGCTGCACGTACAAATGAACGAATACAACGACACATAGGGGGAGTCAAATAGTGACGTCACGGGGAAAATGAGATGGAAAATCATTTTATCTATTAGCGAGAGCGAGAAGCTATATAGGACAAGCATCCGACCTACCTTTTGATACAGTAGCACGTCGAGCCCCCGAAGTCAACTACGTAACTAATAATAAGGTCGTTCGTCAACGATGGGAAGTCTGTATTATCCCATATTTTATTTGAGTTACATGCAATCATTCGAATCATTCGGAATTTTCGGATTTGATCGTGAATTATTCGGTTCAGTCAACAATAAAATTTCAATTAATTTTATCTTCAAGAAGTTTCTTAAAGCTTTCATCATTTTTAATTTTCTCTAACTAGTATAAAGCAAAGTCGCAATCGGCGTCTTTTTTTATCATGATTTTGAAAATTTTAATAGAAATAAAACCTGTAAAATATTTACCAAAAAGTAGAAATCTACGTAACATGTCATGGTCATGCTGCACTGAAATATTTTACCAATATATTTCTCTGTTAAAAAAACAGTACACAAAAACTCTGTTCTAGCAATTCATTAAAACTTTTCAAAGTATACCTACTTAAAATGGGGCTGAAAGCAATCAGTTTAATAGTACGTGACGTAAAATTCCGTTTCTGTTAAGTCAGGCTTAGGCCAAATTATTGTGAAGTTTATAACAAAAGCCCAACACTTTTGTACGATGATTAAGAAAGTAACTTCGGAAACTCGGTACCGACGCGCGACGCAATCAATTTTTCCGCTTTATAAGAGAAGTTGTTTAAGAAAAAGGTAAAAATTTTCTACTCTTTGAGAATATTCTTTGTGTTCTATTTTATCTTTTACTAGCTGACCCGGCGAACTTCGTACCGCCAACTTACCTTTATAAATAAAACGAATAAATTATCTTAATAAAAAAAAACTATCCTATCTTTCAAGTTGGACCAAATTACAGATAGTTACGAAGTTTGATCAAAATTGGTTCAGTAGTTTAGGAGTTCATCGCGGACAAACAACGTGACACGTAATTTATATATATTAAGATTAGTTTTTCCGTCACAGAATTCCCGCGCGGACTTTATAAGAGCTAGTTGATAGGACCCACATGTCATAAAACACCCATTAAACACTCCTTCCACTTTTTATGAAGCGTCTTTACAATGCGTGCAGGAACCATCTCTCTTTAAAAATTCCATAAAATAAACCGACCTAGTACTAGTGATCCTTTCATCTGCTTTCACACTGGGCTACCACTATACGGCCAGCGTGGTGGACTATAACCCTTCTCTGAAAGGAGAACCTGCACTCAATGGTGAGACTTTAATGAATTGCTCATGATGACGATGATTTAACTACTTACTAACCTAGGATAAAACTATTTCTATATTGGAACGTAGTTCCTTATCGCGCAGTGCGGAAGGGGGCTAGACGGAAAAAATTAAGACAAAATTGAACCGACACTCGACACTGATCGACACTTTTTTGAAACCGACACTTTTTTGAATGTGAATTTGGCATAGTGTTCGGTATTTTCGCGGTACAATATTGGGTCTCCGTAGCCTTGTGGTTTCTGCAGTCGCCTTACAGTTAAAAGTTGATGGTTCGAATCCCAGCTCGACAGACTGAATTTTCTATTTTCAATTTTATTTTAAATAGTTTCTACATGTGGAATTTTTCCCTAATTTTTAATAACTTATTTAATTTATAAAAAATTAGGGAAAGGTTCCACATGTAGAAATTGTTTAAAATAAAATTGAAAATGGAAAATTCGGTCTGTCGAGCTGGAATTCGAACCATCGACCTTTGGCTGTTTGGCGACTGTGGAAACCATAAGGCTACGGAGATCTAATATTGTAGTGTGAAAATGTTGAACACAATGCCAAATTAATTAATCGAAAGGAACTTCGTTCCATCCGGGTGTCCCTTGACTCCTCTCAAGTTTTTTATTTTTTTCATACATTCCGACCGAAAATAGCTTTTCAAATTAAATCCAAACGGAATACCTAAGGTATTCTCTATCACAAATTTCATTATACTAAGTGCCCAAACTTTTCGTTAACATCTGGGTTATCAAAATAGATTGATGAAATTGGGTCCTTAAAACTTTCACTTACAAGTCTACTTTAAGTCAGCTTGTTTACTTTGAGTTTCACTTAAGAATATGGCATACGTTAAGTACATAAAGCTAGTGGAATTAGGAGTGTAACTTGTCGGTGCTTTTAGTTCTAGTATAGTAAGTACTAATGTAGATTATTGTATTTTAATAAGACCTAGCGCACACTACGATCATATTGACGCAGAAATGCATCGTATGGGTTTCAACCTTTTTTTCTGTAATCGAAGGTTTCAATTCAACCAATATAGTACTTAGTAAGTTGGGGACTGCTCTCGCGTCTGTAGCCATTTGAGCTTTCCACAGTCGCTTTATTGAATCTTGAGCTTCTTTTGTAGATCCTATAGTTACTAGAGAGTATATCAGGCAGTTCAGGACACTGTGCGCTCAGACTAAACATTATACTATAATATTAGTTAAATAATAACCACCTACTCGATGGATCGATTTGGTTGAAGCAGTGTGTAACGACCCTAGTCCTTCGTACTAAGGAATTTTTCATGTTTGATAGTACTAAAAATTGTTGATTAAATTTTATCAAAATCGGTACAGTAGTTAAGTTACGAGATGTACTTTCACATGAGATCATAAAAATAATAATTTTAGGAACTTCAATTTTCATGTCATATAATTTCAATTTGACGTTGACGCTATTCTGTAGAACGATATACTATAGGGGAAGGCAGCGACGACCGCAGCGTCGTCGACGCACGGATCGTATATATAAAGAACATTGTTCGTGTATTGGGCATATGTTCAGAGACTTAAACATGCACATAACTGTATTATGAGAAATGTGAAGTGGTATGTAGTGACATACTTTATATCAATTATTATTGATACAATACAAGGGGCGATACACGGAATCTATTATGAGTGATACCTAATCTGACGTTGGAAGCTGCTTAATGGATGGGGAGCTCTAGCGCCTTGGTGCTTTATGAACCTGTCTTTGGGCTAGCGACCGACGATTTCAGATGAAGATTGATTTATATCGCGATGCTCTATGCTGAGTGTTGTGTCAACCTGTAGGTTGGATGCCGAGATAGGATAAGCTTAGGATGGGCTAATAAACTTGCCAGTCCGGGCTGTCTGGTCCAGGTGTCCGATTCTACTTTCGAACTTGCTCTGACGTTAAGTTGGAGCCTACCACCACTTCGTTGGGTGCTGAGATACCTACTGTTGGGTGCTGAGATAGGATGAAGCTGATGATGGCAATTGCTATTATGGTTTTGTCTGGTCCAGGCGTCTGACACCAACCTCGAACTAGACTCTAACGTTGTTAGAGTCCTTCACCACTCCGTGGTGACTTCACGCAGTATAACTATTAACATCACGCAGTATAACTATTAACCTACAACCAACTATACATGAGAGGAGCTCACCTCTATAAAAAGTCTCAGTGGATCACACCACTATAAAAAAGTTTTGTGGAAACACACCACGGTTAAAAAAGTGTCTTCAGTGGATCACACCACTTTAAAAAAGTCTTGTGGAGCACACCACGGTTAAAAAAGCCTCGCACATTCGTGTGTGAGTGAATGATGACAGTGTGGGGGGGGGGGGGGCTCATGGTTTGATGGTATTTCAGGGACTTGTTCACATTCCTGATTACTGACAAATAATTACCCAAAGTAATATTTGTATGTTTAAGAAATTTAAGCTGCAATCTCATTGCGTCAATTATTATAATAATACATTATTGTTTTAATGGACGCAATTGAGTGGTCCTTGATGTACCACAAAAGGTAGGAGCTCACCATCGTTTGGCGTGCAGGGAGCCAACGATCATCATTTCATTTTTTTACAATGAAATGATGCCATCTTAATTTCGAACGTTGCCTATGGACTCAAAGGAACTTGAAACAACGATGTGTAGTGTAGACGTTCAATGTGATGTTGAATGTCGAGGTGCATAAGTTGCGATGTATGTTCTTTTGATGTTTACACATAGAAATAATTGTGTCTCTCAACATCAGTGTTGGGTTTCGTGATGATGGAACAAACCGGTATCATTCATACTGGATTTGAAACATTCTTTAATATAAACCAATACGGGAACCCACTAAAATCTAATACACGAACTCTTGCATATATCGCCTAGGTCTTATGAACTCATTACTTCTGACGCTCTAAAAGTTCTTGGGTTAATACGATCACAACATTATGAAGGGTTCTACCACTAGCGATACACGTGCCATTCTAAAGAAATAATTTTAAAAATAGAAAGATTTCGAGGAATTATAGGGTAGAGATTTTCGTAGGATACTTAGTTCAGTTACAATATGGTGCCGTGACCAGGATGGTCAAACGGCTGATTAAGGAAGTACAAAGTAGGCGAAAGCCTACAATATGTTGCTCGTGAAATGGAAAGAGTCTGAGGAAGTTTTGAGTTCGTTATGGTCATGGCGTCTTGTGCGAGAGTTCGATTATAACTAGGTTATTGATAGGAGGATTATTTGGACGAGTGATGTAAATAAGATTATATTATTATTTAAATGGGTGAAAAGAACTTAATTGTCTGGTTGACAGGGGGTTGTGGAAATTGATGCCAAGTGTAAAAGAATCTAAGTGGAGGTACAAAACATTTGATTAAGTAAAAGAAAAATGTGGAGATAAGTGATGTATTGTGGAGATTGACTTAGTATAACATCAAATTGACTTCAGGTCTGGGGGTTGCATAAAGTATTGGAGGTACAAAACATTAGATTAAGTAAAAGAAAATGTGAAGATAAGTGATGTATTGTGGCGATTGACTTAATTAATAGTCAAATTGACTTCAGGTCTGGGGGTTGTGTAGAGTATTGGAGATACAATAAAGGAATTAGATTAAGGGAAAGGAAAATCTAAAGATGACTGACGTATTGTGGAGTAATGCTTGGATACAGTTGCAGATAATTGTGTGTATAATTTCATTTTAGAAACAAATGATAGAAGTCTGGAGGTTGTGATGATATTAAGTTAAACAATAAGGGAAATTGCGAATAAAATATTTCTTAGTGTAAATTCTATTCAGCATACTTCATAGAAATCGTTCTATTTTGCATGCCTCATAGAATTTAGGGGGTTGAATGTAACGACCCTAGTCCTTCGTACTAAGGAATTTTTCATGTTTGATAGTACTAAAAAATGTTGATTAAATTTTATCAAAATCGGTACAGTAGTTAAGTTACGAGATGTACTTTCACATGAGATCATAAAAATAATAATTTTAGGAACTTCAATTTTCATGTCATATAATTTCAATTTGACGTTGACGCTATTCTGTAGAACGATATACTATAGGGGAAGGCAGCGACGACCGCAGCGTCGTCGACGCACGGATCGTATATATAAAGAACATTGTTCGTGTATTGGGCATATGTTCAGAGACTTAAACATGCACATAACTGTATTATGAGAAATGTGAAGTGGTATGTAGTGACATACTTTATATCAATTATTATTGATACAATACAAGGGGCGATACACGGAATCTATTATGAGTGATACCTAATCTGACGTTGGAAGCTGCTTAATGGATGGGGAGCTCTAGCGCCTTGGTGCTTTATGAACCTGTCTTTGGGCTAGCGACCGACGATTTCAGATGAAGATTGATTTATATCGCGATGCTCTATGCTGAGTGTTGTGTCAACCTGTAGGTTGGATGCCGAGATAGGATAAGCTTAGGATGGGCTAATAAACTTGCCAGTCCGGGCTGTCTGGTCCAGGTGTCCGATTCTACTTTCGAACTTGCTCTGACGTTAAGTTGGAGCCTACCACCACTTCGTTGGGTGCTGAGATACCTACTGTTGGGTGCTGAGATAGGATGAAGCTGATGATGGCAATTGCTATTATGGTTTTGTCTGGTCCAGGCGTCTGACACCAACCTCGAACTAGACTCTAACGTTGTTAGAGTCCTTCACCACTCCGTGGTGACTTCACGCAGTATAACTATTAACATCACGCAGTATAACTATTAACCTACAACCAACTATACATGAGAGGAGCTCACCTCTATAAAAAGTCTCAGTGGATCACACCACTATAAAAAAGTTTTGTGGAAACACACCACGGTTAAAAAAGTGTCTTCAGTGGATCACACCACTTTAAAAAAGTCTTGTGGAGCACACCACGGTTAAAAAAGCCTCGCACATTCGTGTGTGAGTGAATGATGACAGTGTGGGGGGGGGGGGGGCTCATGGTTTGATGGTATTTCAGGGACTTGTTCACATTCCTGATTACTGACAAATAATTACCCAAAGTAATATTTGTATGTTTAAGAAATTTAAGCTGCAATCTCATTGCGTCAATTATTATAATAATACATTATTGTTTTAATGGACGCAATTGAGTGGTCCTTGATGTACCACAAAAGGTAGGAGCTCACCATCGTTTGGCGTGCAGGGAGCCAACGATCATCATTTCATTTTTTTACAATGAAATGATGCCATCTTAATTTCGAACGTTGCCTATGGACTCAAAGGAACTTGAAACAACGATGTGTAGTGTAGACGTTCAATGTGATGTTGAATGTCGAGGTGCATAAGTTGCGATGTATGTTCTTTTGATGTTTACACATAGAAATAATTGTGTCTCTCAACATCAGTGTTGGGTTTCGTGATGATGGAACAAACCGGTATCATTCATACTGGATTTGAAACATTCTTTAATATAAACCAATACGGGAACCCACTAAAATCTAATACACGAACTCTTGCATATATCGCCTAGGTCTTATGAACTCATTACTTCTGACGCTCTAAAAGTTCTTGGGTTAATACGATCACAACATTATGAAGGGTTCTACCACTAGCGATACACGTGCCATTCTAAAGAAATAATTTTAAAAATAGAAAGATTTCGAGGAATTATAGGGTAGAGATTTTCGTAGGATACTTAGTTCAGTTACAATATGGTGCCGTGACCAGGATGGTCAAACGGCTGATTAAGGAAGTACAAAGTAGGCGAAAGCCTACAATATGTTGCTCGTGAAATGGAAAGAGTCTGAGGAAGTTTTGAGTTCGTTATGGTCATGGCGTCTTGTGCGAGAGTTCGATTATAACTAGGTTATTGATAGGAGGATTATTTGGACGAGTGATGTAAATAAGATTATATTATTATTTAAATGGGTGAAAAGAACTTAATTGTCTGGTTGACAGGGGGTTGTGGAAATTGATGCCAAGTGTAAAAGAATCTAAGTGGAGGTACAAAACATTTGATTAAGTAAAAGAAAAATGTGGAGATAAGTGATGTATTGTGGAGATTGACTTAGTATAACATCAAATTGACTTCAGGTCTGGGGGTTGCATAAAGTATTGGAGGTACAAAACATTAGATTAAGTAAAAGAAAATGTGAAGATAAGTGATGTATTGTGGCGATTGACTTAATTAATAGTCAAATTGACTTCAGGTCTGGGGGTTGTGTAGAGTATTGGAGATACAATAAAGGAATTAGATTAAGGGAAAGGAAAATCTAAAGATGACTGACGTATTGTGGAGTAATGCTTGGATACAGTTGCAGATAATTGTGTGTATAATTTCATTTTAGAAACAAATGATAGAAGTCTGGAGGTTGTGATGATATTAAGTTAAACAATAAGGGAAATTGCGAATAAAATATTTCTTAGTGTAAATTCTATTCAGCATACTTCATAGAAATCGTTCTATTTTGCATGCCTCATAGAATTTAGGGGGTTGAATGTAACGACCCTAGTCCTTCGTACTAAGGAATTTTTCATGTTTGATAGTACTAAAAATTGTTGATTAAATTTTATCAAAATCGGTACAGTAGTTAAGTTACGAGATGTACTTTCACATGAGATCATAAAAATAATAATT
Source organism: Oeneis ivallda (assembly GCA_029955525.1). NCBI lineage: Eukaryota > Metazoa > Arthropoda > Insecta > Lepidoptera > Nymphalidae > Oeneis > Oeneis ivallda. The sequence continues at coordinate 7,467,222 of JARPMR010000003.1, read as the reverse complement.
TTAGGAACTTCAATTTTCATGTCATATAATTTCAATTTGACGTTGACGCTATTCTGTAGAACGATATACTATAGGGGAAGGCAGCGACGACCGCAGCGTCGTCGACGCACGGATCGTATATATAAAGAACATTGTTCGTGTATTGGGCATATGTTCAGAGACTTAAACATGCACATAACTGTATTATGAGAAATGTGAAGTGGTATGTAGTGACATACTTTATATCAATTATTATTGATACAATACAAGGGGCGATACACGGAATCTATTATGAGTGATACCTAATCTGACGTTGGAAGCTGCTTAATGGATGGGGAGCTCTAGCGCCTTGGTGCTTTATGAACCTGTCTTTGGGCTAGCGACCGACGATTTCAGATGAAGATTGATTTATATCGCGATGCTCTATGCTGAGTGTTGTGTCAACCTGTAGGTTGGATGCCGAGATAGGATAAGCTTAGGATGGGCTAATAAACTTGCCAGTCCGGGCTGTCTGGTCCAGGTGTCCGATTCTACTTTCGAACTTGCTCTGACGTTAAGTTGGAGCCTACCACCACTTCGTTGGGTGCTGAGATACCTACTGTTGGGTGCTGAGATAGGATGAAGCTAATGATGGCAATTGCTATTATGGTTTTGTCTGGTCCAGGCGTCTGACACCAACCTCGAACTAGACTCTAACGTTGTTAGAGTCCTTCACCACTCCGTGGTGACTTCACGCAGTATAACTATTAACATCACGCAGTATAACTATTAACCTACAACCAACTATACATGAGAGGAGCTCACCTCTATAAAAAGTCTCAGTGGATCACACCACTATAAAAAAGTTTTGTGGAAACACACCACGGTTAAAAAAGTGTCTTCAGTGGATCACACCACTTTAAAAAAGTCTTGTGGAGCACACCACGGTTAAAAAAGCCTCGCACATTCGTGTGTGAGTGAATGATGACAGTGTGGGGGGGGGGGGGGGGGGCTCATGGTTTGATGGTATTTCAGGGACTTGTTCACATTCCTGATTACTGACAAATAATTACCCAAAGTAATATTTGTATGTTTAAGAAATTTAAGCTGCAATCTCATTGCGTCAATTATTATAATAATACATTATTGTTTTAATGGACGCAATTGAGTGGTCCTTGATGTACCACAAAAGGTAGGAGCTCACCATCGTTTGGCGTGCAGGGAGCCAACGATCATCATTTCATTTTTTTACAATGAAATGATGCCATCTTAATTTCGAACGTTGCCTATGGACTCAAAGGAACTTGAAACAACGATGTGTAGTGTAGACGTTCAATGTGATGTTGAATGTCGAGGTGCATAAGTTGCGATGTAGGTTCTTTTGATGTTTACACATAGAAATAATTGTGTCTCTCAACATCAGTGTTGGGTTTCGTGATGATGGAACAAACCGGTATCATTCATACTGGATTTGAAACATTCTTTAATATAAACCAATACGGGAACCCACTAAAATCTAATACACGAACTCTTGCATATATCGCCTAGGTCTTATGAACTCATTACTTCTGACGCTCTAAAAGTTCTTGGGTTAATACGATCACAACATTATGAAGGGTTCTACCACTAGCGATACACGTGCCATTCTAAAGAAATAATTTTAAAAATAGAAAGATTTCGAGGAATTATAGGGTAGAGATTTTCGTAGGATACTTAGTTCAGTTACAAGTGACACAGACAACAGTGGTGGAATGATCCCGTATCCCTACAAACAGTCACAAGTAGAAAAGTCTCGCACATTACTGTATAGGATGCAAGGTTATCATTCCAGCAACTCAATACCTATCGGTTCTTCGTACTATGGGCGCCGCTCCTTGCCGCTTCATCTTCGTGACTTTGCCGAAATAGAAAACAAAATTTACTCAAATACTCGTACCTATTTTATCTGTGAAAGTTTGGATGTTTGTTAATCTGTCATGCCACAATGACTGAACTGATTTGGCTGATAGCTTATTTATACCCAGGCTACTATTTTATATAAGAAAATTAAAGAATTCCCGCTGGAATACAAAAACCCTAATCAACGCGGATGAAGTCGCCTGTACCAAACAAAATTCCGAAGGATTCTAGAATTTTCCAATTATGATTTTTGTATTGTAGTGGTATAAGTAAGATCACTGACCTCTCATAAGACCCGCTTCCGAGGCGCCGCCATCTTGATCCTGACCTGATAACAACCTCATCGCAATTGAAGACACAAGAGTATAGTCTACATCAATGGAAACTGTTTGTGTGGGTTATAATGATTTTTATTTATACAAGAATAAGTAGGTTATCCTTTGGTTATCGCCGCGCATGTGACTGATAAAACGGCGGTGAACAATAGATCTTAATCATTGGTAAAGTGCATATATTTTGTTTACCGAATCTTGAAATAGGTGTTTCGGCAAATACATAGCTTGGAACAATACATTAAACCTAGATTTTTCTAATAAGTATATAAAATATAAACGCTGATGGCTTAGTGATTATGACACCGGCCTCTTTTTCGTGAGGTCCAGGGTTTGAATCCAGTCACACATAACTTTTCAGTACCACTTGCTTTAACTGTGAAGCGAAACATCGCCAGGAAACCTGCATGCCTTGAATGTTCCGTACATAATGTTGTCAAAGGTGTGTGGAGTGTGTCAATCCGCACTTGGCCAGCGAGGTGGACTGTGTCTTCAACCCTTCTCATTCCAGAGGCAAGGCAAGTAGCAGGTCAGCGATAGATTGAGATGATTATTGAGATTTCCTAATCCGTTTATATCTTGCTAATTAGTACCTACCTATTTATAATCACTGCTGCCTGTCTGAACTGCTGTCTGTTACTGAGTGCTAAAATATCCTTACCTATACTATTCATCATCATCATCAACATCTCAGACTGAGGACGTCCACTGTTGAACATAGGCCTTTCCCAGAGAACGCCACCACACTCGGTCCTCAGCCTTCCTCATCCAGCCACTTCCCGGCACCCGCTTTATATGGTTGGTCCAACGTGCTGGAGGGCGGCACTCACTACGCTTACTTGTTCGCGGTCTACACTCTAGAACTTTTCGGCCCCAACGGCCATCGCTCCTGTGATAAGCATGGCCTGCCCACTGCCACCTCAGCTTGTTAATGGTGTGGGCTATGTCGGCCTTGGGTTTTTTATTTTCATATTTTATTTGTACATAAAAGTTTACAGAAAAAAATACTTATAGCTAGGCATCAGAAAACCAGTCGGGTTTGTGGTATATGCTAACAAACAGTAAAATCTAGGCACGTTATAACTATAGAACATTAATGCCAGTAGGACGTGTTGTGTATAAATTATTATCATAAGTGACTTAAAAAGTAGGATTCTCTTAGTTCTCTTACGGATCTCTTCATTGCAAATCATCCTGTCCTTAAGAGAAACTGCTAACATAGCCCTCTCCATAGCTCTCTGAGTGATTTTAAAATTGTGGATCAAGCCGTTTGTTAGTGTCCACGTTTCAGCGCCATAAGTGAGGACGGGAAGGACACATTGATTAAAGAATTTCGTCTTCAGGCATTGAGGTAATGACGATGAGAAGACCTGACTTAATTTTCCAAATGCCGCCCAGCCCAGCCGTATCCTTCTGTTGGCTACTTTGTCGAAATTGTTTTTACCCAGTTGTATGATCTGGCCAAGATAGTTGTACTCTGAAACAATTTCGATTCCAACATTTTCAACGTTCAGCGGGTATCGGGACATGTTGATTGAACATAACCTTGGTTTTGTCCATGTTTATCCCCAGAACAACTCGTCTGGAAGAGCGGCTTAGGCTACTCCGCATCTGTTCCAGATCTTCTCTATCTCTGCCAGGATAACCACGTCGTCGGCGAATAGTAGGTGTGAGATGTACTCGCAATTTATATTAAAGCCTCGTTCTGTCCAGTCCAGCGTTTTGAAGAGGTCTTCTAGCTAGTGCACTATTAAACAGTTTTGGGGATATTACATCCCCCTGTCTAACCCCCCTTCTCAAGTTGATTGGTTTGCCAACTACTACTATTACTAATACTATTATTAAAGCGAAAGTGTGTTCTTTAAATTTTGTGTAGGGTTATAGTTGAGGACCTGGAGAGTGTCACGCTGTTAGTTAGATGACAGACTTCATTGTGCACAGCAATTTGCACGCGGGGCAGGGTGATTTAAAGATAACAATAATTGTCTACTTATATAATTAAATCATGTGCACAATAACATTTCTCTTCATTCAGGTAGATAGGATGTCATCATAAAATCTATCAAAAAGTTTATCAACGCAAAAACAAAATAACGACGTGCCGTTTTGGTATATCTAGTGATATCTGATAAAGAATGACCTTACCTGTTGCCACTGGCTTGTACTCATAACTACTATCGCTGCACGAACTTTCACCTCTGGATTTCATCCTCAGAAATAAAACTTATCATTCGTTGCATTGATCTTTTTATAAAAAGATAAGTACGTAACGATTTGCAGTATGCATTTAATAAAAAACAATTTCACCGAACATCACTCTTTTCACCGAGAATTAAAAGAAGACTGGTTCGTATGCCAGCAAAAGTTATTATCTTGTTATGAAGTTCTATGTACTTCAGTGCATTGCGACGTTATCTGTTATTTTGTACAGTCCATTCCTAGAATCAAAGGAGACGTTGACGCCAAAGAGACTATTGTATTGTTCGCGTCAATCAAACTCACGTTTGCATTATCATGCATCTGTCATTTCAAGTAACATAACAAACATTAAAAGTTTAAATTAAATAGTTTTATCGTGTGCACAATCCTTGCTATCCTTATCCTTATTTCCTTACTATCCTTCCTTACTTTTACTTACTATAGATGCGAAAGTTTGTGAGGATGCATGGATGTTTGTTACTCATTCATTCCACAACGATTGAACCGATTTGGCTGTTTGGAATGAAGATACTCATAGCTCATACCGAGGATTAACACATAGGCTACATTTATCCCGGAAAAGTAAAAAAATCCCGCAGGAATTAAAAAACCTTAATCCAAGCGGACAAAGTTGCGGGAATCATTTTTAGTATTATAATAATTTCGTAATAAACCTAGGTAAACCTTTCTTCATTCAATTCATACGTCTCAAATCACCGTCGGTCCACTACTGAGCACATGTCTCTTCTCGATTGAGAAGGGTTTAGTCCATAGTCCACCACGCTGGACAAGTACGGATTGGCAGACTACTTGTGCATATTATGTGCCCCCTGAAAATACGTGTGTAATCCCCGAAGACTCGATTACTCTTTTTGAACGAATAATTACATCATCATTAGCAACCCATCAAAGGCTCACTACTGAGCACAGGTCTCCTCTCAGAGAAGGGTTATAGGCCATAGTCCACCACGCTGGCCCAATGCGAATTGGCGGACTTCACACACCTTCAAGAACATTATGAAGAATTCTCAGATGTGCAGGTTCCTTCACGATGTTTTCCTTCACCGTTGAAGCAAGTGATATTTAATTGCTTAACCGCACTTGACTCCGAAAAGTCAGTGGTGCGTACCCGGGATCGAACCTGCGACCCCCCGACCACTGTCCTAACCACTGCTGCTTATTCTTGCAGAATAATTACATAAGTAGCATACATTTAGGGTGGATAGCTTAGTCGCTACTTGATACCGGCCGCGGCCTTCCTACAAACAACTAATATCAACGTACCTTAAAAAACAAAAAACAAAAAATAAAAAATATCATAGTTTGTTTGAAAACGTCAAAAAACATTGGTTGCTACAAGACTATGTGGGTACGCCAGTTCAGGCGTATTATGAATTGCCGCAATTTACAAAATTCAAATTCAAATTCAAAGTTATTTATTTCACGTAGGCCAACCAGTGGCTTTTATGACAAAGCATTACTACTTACAAAGCATTACATATACTAGTACGCCAACGAAACTTACAATCCAATCTATTTAAAAAATACCCAGCTGTCGACCAGATCATTCATTTTTAAATCTTATCTCAGACTTACGTATTGAATTGAATAAGCAGATAAGATTTAATCCAGTCAGTATATATTATATACCTACTCTGTGGTATTAGGGGATTAATAAAAAAATTGGTGATAAATAATTTGTAAAACGCTGCAAGATATGCTGCTCTTTGTGTGAGTCTTTGGCATTTATCGTTTATCGTTTTGGCAATTCCAATGAAGATAAATCGTATTGAGTGACTGATATAATCAAAAAATAATCATATTTATACTCGCACATAAGTACTTGTATACCTATTGGCGGTTTTCATTAAACATTTTTTGGCCGCATTTCATATCGATTCACTTGATAAAATCAACTTTTCTACAGCCGCAACTTCTGATAAAATCTCTCTGAAATTACGCATATATTATATACTAATCCTTACCATTATTATACAAGCGAAATTTGGGTTGTCCTTTAATCACACAGCATCAGAGCAACAAATTGACGTAATTTCTTGCTTTTTTAACCCGGAAAACAGAGGGTTCGTTAAAACCTAACTCTACGTGAAAGAAGTCGCGGGCAAAGATAGTAGCTACCTACAATTAATATTATTTATTTGAAAGTAGCTCTGTCTGTCTGTTTCGTACCTTTTCACTCTCTTAAGCCTTTGAACCTCTTTCGACAAAGACAAAATCTTGAATCCTGAGAAGGAATATAGGGTACATTTTATTCCAAAAAACCAAAGAGCTCATGGAATTTACAAAAAAAAATAGCTATGTAGAGTATGCTGCAGGCATCAGCAATTATGTAGCCTTCAGTACTTATTCCTAAAGTATGCTTTACAAAATAAATATACATCTTGAACACATTTTGCACGACTAAACTCGTACTTTGACACAAAATTACTTGTAATAATAATATCTACGTACCTATTGCATTGGTAATATCGAGTTATTGATACTCCTTAATCTTTACAACGGTAGCATTTCCTTGATCCACCGGCTTAGATACACCGCTTACACGTTTATCACGCGTTCTATATCTAATTTATCATGATTTCATGAACACTAGGATATCTACTATTATAGCTAATAATATGTGGGTTATTGCATATTAATTTTTGATCACTTTTATCGCCTACTAGCTTTTGCCTGCGGCTTCGTTGACGTTAATTTCTATTTTTCAAACCCCCATTTTAACCCCTTAGACTTAGAGGCTGAATTTTCAAAAATTCTTTCCTAGCGGATGCCTACGTCATAATAGCTATCTGTATGCTAAATTTCAGCCCGATCCGTCCTGTGGTTTTAGCTGTGCGTTGATAGATCAGTCAGTCAGTCAGTCACCTTTGCCTTTTATATATTTAAGATTTGGATTACTTACCCAATCTTGAAAATACCGTTGTTGGTTCAGGCGATCAATCCGTAGATTAGATACCTCTACATTATATAAAATACTTTGCTAATCATAGGAGCTACTCATTGGATGTTTAATCATTGGAGCTTAAGCTTAGGTCACTTTAAATCTACTTATTTATGTTTGATATTAAACAGCGGATCTTTTATACGCGGAGGAGATTAAAGTATTATTTTAGGGAAACATAATCTCCATACCTATTATAAGCAAATGAAAGAATATAAAAACTCTGTAGTCTGCTTATCTTGTACTAGTTATTGTCAGAAAAATGCGTGCAACTTTGGTTTTGTGGGCCTTTACATGGGCTTTTACCTTAACTGTAGTTACAGGTAGATATAATTATTTTGATCGTAGGGTCTCAAAAATATATTTTTTTTAATCACAGTAGGTAAACATTGATCGCATTTAAGTAAGCAAAGGTGATAATTATTGACGAAATTAATTCACGTAATGTTTGTTTCTTTTTCTAAATTTATCACAGGTACTTCCATTGTTTGCGATGATATAACTAATAACATCTAAGCGCCTTGCAGAGGGTCACCTATACTATCTCTGCGAGATTAGTTTGATTTGTTTACGTTTTATCTCGGTTAAGGAAAAATAAAATGTACTGAAATAACAGTAAAATCCGCAAGTTTGCTCAGCTTTGCATTTGAGCTTCGATAATATAGTTATATCGAAATTTAGTTAATATAGTTAAAGTTCTCGTGACGTCACGCAGTACGCGTGACGGCACGGTTTTAAAACCGGCTTTACCTACTATTTTCGTGACTGGATTGTTATTACTTTTGGCGATTACTCACTTAATGTAATGTTGAGGTTGTGCCTCGAGACCTATAAATAGACCTATGAAGCCTGAGACAAATACCTAAATAAGCACGTCAGGACATCACACTAAACGCGCGCCCAAGCGTGTGCTGTTTGTAATACATGGAATGTAGATTGTAGACAAAGGCACACGACTGCAGATGTGCGACTGTCTAACAATGATTGTTACAATGTGATTGTCGCAATCACCTTTGGCTGGTACTCTCTAGCGAGTGGTTAAAATGCATTGAGGCAGCAAGAACGCCAGAAAAGTCAGTCAGAAGTGATTGCGTTCGTCATACTGTAGCAATTATTATTTGTCAACGACTTCGATACGTATTATATCTTCATACAGTTATACTTCATACAGTTCCTTGTATTTAACTTCCAGGAGCTGCGTTGATACAAAGATTTAAACATCTTTGTTTTTTTTTAAATATACGTACTATAGACTAGCGCTTGCCACCTGATGGTAAGTGAAGATGCAGCCTGGATGGATCGCGCTTGCCTAGAAACTTTTTTATTTTTTTAAGTTGGAAGCACACAGTCTGTGTGTTAAATAATTCTTCTTCTACTTTGTCAATCGATAGACGTCCACTGCTGGACAAAGGTCACATGCATGGACTTCCACAGTCGTCGGTCTTGCGCCGAATGAATCCAGCGGCTCCCTGCGACTCGTTTGATGTCGTCGGCCCACCTGGTGGGGGGTCTGCCAACACTGCGCTTCCCGGTGCGGGGTCGCCATGATCAGCTCTTCGAACTATGTGCTCTACTCATTTCCGGTAACTATGTCGGTGATTTTGGTTCTCCTACGACGATCTCCTCATTTTTGACTTGATCTCGCAGGGATAATCCGAGCATAGCTCTCTCCATCGCCCACTGAGTGACCCTGAGCCTTCTTATGAGGCCCATAATTAGCGACCATATTTCGCCAATAGGTTATTAACGCCCTTGTATCACAACGTAATATTAATTGTTTTTTACAACATAGAACAGTGAATACAGTCGTTGAATAATTAAATCAAAGAAAATATTATTTCCAGCTAAGCCCCAAACCACCGGATCGAGGATAGTGGGAGGTTCGGTCACCACCATTGACCGATGGCCCATGGCTGTGGTGATGCTGTACTCCAGAACTGGGCTCCTTTTCTTGCAGTCCTGCGGCGGCTCGATACTCAACAACAGATCTGTTCTTTCTGCAGCCCACTGTTTTATGTAATGATATTCTTTTATCATCATACTAGCTGATGCCCGCGACTTCGTCCGCGTGGATTTAGTTTTTAAAATCCCTCGGGATCTCTTTGATTTTCCGAGATGAAAAGTAGCCTATTTCACTCTCGGTCCTCAAATATACCGATGCAAAAAATCACGTCGATCCGTAGCCCTGTTGCGGCGTGATTGAAGGACAAACCAACCAACAAACAAACAAACTTTCGCATTTAAAATATTAGTAAGGATTATAATTTAGTGTGGTCATTCTAAAGTAGCTGCCTACTTCGTCCACGTCGAAGCTTTTTAAAAATCCCGTAGAAAGTATTCTATGTCCGTCTCTAGAATTCCATCTAACTCTATGTCAAAATTCGATTCAGTGGTGAAAGGTCAAAGGAAGACAAAGTTGTTTCACATTTATAAAATTTACTAGTATGATGCCAGCGACTTCTTTCGCGTGGATTAAGTTTTTTAATTTCCGCGGGAACTCCTTAATTTTCCGGGATAAAATGTACTCTATATGTTAATCCTGGGTATCCTGGGAATCCTGGATCTAGCTATCACTATTCCAAATTTCAGCCAAATCGGTTCATTCGTTGTGGCGTGAAAGAGTAACAAACATCCATCCATCCATCCATACATCCCACAATACCAATTTTATATAGGTATTACTTACTTTCACATTTCAATTTCAATAATCAGAAGTATATTACAAAAATGAAGTCTGATTTGTAGGAGATGAAAGGAATATGAATGATATAAAAATTAATTTCAAAAAACTCACTACCTTCTCCTTAAGGGTCAAACTTTTTTCTTGATATGACAGGGCGAGTTTATGCTATACCACAAAATATGTTTTTGCTCTGTTACATATTCCAAATTAAACTGCAGAATAATCCTGGGTTCAATAAAAACCTGCTGTACCCCTTTCCAAGTTAGCCCGCTACTATTTTAGACTGCATCGTCTTTAAACCATACGTGAGATCACAGTCAAGGGCTATCTAGTCATAAATAAAAAAAGAATGGTGCGAAGTCATTTATATTGCAGAAATGACCAAGCAAGACATTGGCGTATGCGAATGGATTCTACCAGAGCCAGCAGTGGCGGCGTCACCCACAACACGGCTAGGATCATCCTTAATCCTAACTTCAACTCTCGCATAACGGATAAGGATGTCGCTATCCTTCGCACCTCCAATTCTATATCATTTATGTTGCAGAGGTGACCAAGCAAGACATTGGCGTATGCGAATGGGTTCTACCAGAGCCAGCAGTGGCGGCGTCACCCACAACACGGCTAGGATCATCCTACATCCTAACTTCCACTCTCGCATAACGGATAAGGATGTCGCTATCCTTCTCACCTCCAATTCTATATCATTTATGTTGCAGAGGTGACCAAGCAAGACATTGGCGTATGCGAATGGGTTCTACCAGAGCCAGCAGTGGCGGCGTCACCCACAACACGGCTAGGATCATCCTACATCCTAACTTCAACTCTCGCACAACGGATAATGACGTCGCTATCCTTCGCACCTCCAATTCTATATCGTTTAATAGCAATGTACGAGCGGGGTCGATCGCTGGATCCAACTACAATCTACCTGATGGCTCAGAGGTGTGGGCTATCGGATGGGGAGCCACCTCAGTAAGCTCGCAGTAAATTCTAACTAAGTTTTATAAAGTGACAAGTTCTTGAATACCTGGCGTAGTGCTGCTGTGGATGTGGGAGATAATTATAGTAGGAGGAGCTTCTAAATACATACAATAAACAAAGGAACTACCATATTGGTTGAGAAACCATATTGTTCCTTGCTTTGTTGTATTGTGATGGTAAGTGACGATGCAGTCTAAGATGGTAGCGGGCTAACGTAGAAAGGTAATTGCAGTTTTAATTAAACTCATACCTACCCCTAGTCTGTTTCTACACACCATTCTATCAGAACGCTAAAATCGCTCGGCGGCAAGTTAGTAAGGTTATCCACATTTCAGGCCGGAGGATTACCATCGGATCGGCTTCGTCAGGTGCAGATTTGGACGGTGAACCAGGCCATCTGCAGGCAGCGCTATTCTGCTAGAGGGCGCACCATCACAGACAACATGCTGTGCTCGGGTTGGCTCGACGTCGGCGGCCGCGACCAGTGCCAAGGGGACTCCGGTTCCCCTCTGCTCCACAGAAACGTTATCGTTGGTGTTTCCTCGTTTGGCCGCGGCTGCGGCCAGCCCCGTTACCCCGGTGTCAACGCTCGCGTCTCTCGTTTCAATAACTGGATTCAGGCTAATATATAACTCACAAGGAACCAGATTCAGATTTGTACCGCAGAAATTAATGCGCTCTCGCTCCACTCCAATGTACAAGCACTCTTAAGTTGTTATCATTAAAAGACGACGTTAACATGTAATGGGTACGGCCTTAAAATAATAAATACACTTTTTGATATTTTATACTGTTTATTATTATGTTTACAATAAATTATTAAGACTGATTTATCAACGCAATACTTTGAAAGTTCTACCCCAAAGGAGTTACATAGGGATTGAATATTTGTATAGTATTCCGTAATATTTCAATGAAACATGTTGTGAATTTCGATGTGTTTTGATTTTCGATTAAAAACGAAGAAAAATGTATTTCACAGTTTTAGAAAGTTCTACCCCTAATAAAACAGGGGATAAAAGTTCGTAGGATAGTCCTTCATTTTCTAAGTTATTACCTACCCGACTGCGCGGCGATGCAAAGGAGAGTGGTGGGTTTTAAAGCGATGCGTCGGCAAATAACTTATAACGGCGAATTCAGGCGAAAGTAGGGGAGGAAAAAGGACAGCAATATGTGGTTTGGTATACGGGATGGAAAGAGAGATGATGAGAGTTTATCAATTTCCACCAGAGAGTAATGTGTTTCTTAGCTTATGTAAAATCAAAGAGAGTCTATGGAGAACTTATGGAGAATAACAGACGATGACGCATTTTCAAAAACCTAATTCCACGCGGTTGAAGTCGCGGGCCAACGCTAGTAATTTGATAGGATAAATCCACAGATTAGGAAACAAGGGATACATCCGATTGAGTTCCTTAGAGAGGGGTGCAGATTTTTTATATCGAAAGAGCTGCTTATATTTCAGCATGAAGAAGACAGCATAAACTGCTTCAAACTACGGGTCGTACTTTTTGATAGTTTTATTCTTATCGACTAATCCTAAAGATAGAGGTCGCGGAACATGAATAAAATGTAAATCCGAGAAGATTGGCTTCGAAAGAAACTGCTTATCTTTCCCGCCACTTGTGTCTTTTTATACTCGCGAAACTTTAAAGTAACTTTCCTTTCTAACTTTTTGTACTTATTCTAACGGGTTTAGATCGCTGTGCCTTAGGTTGTAGAAAATAAATGTTGCGGTTTTAGTACTTTGTATTATAATAATATGCATTTTTCAGATTCAGGGGTGTATCGACTAAAATAAATAATGCAAATTCTTTAAAACTGTAACCTTCGATCACAGAAAAAAAAAGCCGGCCAAGTGCGAGTCTGACTCGCGCACCGAGGGTTCCGTACTCCAAAAGTGAAAGTAAAACGATAATATTATATTAATTTGCCCACTTATCGTTAACTTTGTTTGTAGAGGTTTATTGTTAATATAAAAAAAACTATGCTAGTTAGAGCGTTAGTTTTATTTTTCCTGTAAAATATAAATAAACCTCTATTGACCATAATTATTTCAGATTTTTCGATTGGTAAACTTCGGAGATAAGGGGGGGGAACGGTATTTTTTTCGACATTTTGGCCGATTACTCAAAAACTATTATATATAGAAATAAATAAAAAACTGTTTTAGAATGCACAAGTAAAGGCCTTTCATATGATACCCCACTCGGTATAGTTATTACTTTGAAATTTCAAACCCCCGATTTTCCCCCTCTTTTAATCAAACTAAAATAATTTTCGCGTTGCTTTTATTTTTCCTGTAAAATATACATAAAATTCTATTGACCATAATTATTTCAGATTTTTCGATTGGTAAACTTCGGAGATAAGGGGGGGGGGGGGGGACGGTATTTTTTTCGACATTTTGGCCGATCATTCAAAAACTATTATATATAGAAATAAATAAAAATCTGTTTTAGAATGCACAAGTAAAGGCCTTTCATATGATACCCCACTCGATATAGTTATTTTACTTTTAAATTTCAAACCCCCGATTTTCCCCCTTTTTTTAATAAAATAAAAATAATTTTCGACTTTTCTTTATTTCAATGCTTTTGGGCCACTATTATACACAACTATACCAAATTTCATGTCGATAGTATTAATAGTTACTGAAATAATCGACTGTGACAGACGGACGGACAGACGGACGGAGAAAGTCTCACCATAAGGGTTCCATTTTTACCATTTTGGTATGGAACCCTAATTAAATTATTATAGGCAAAATGTCGAAACCCCCCCCCCCCCCCCTCTTATCTCCGAAGTTTACCAATCGAAAAATCAGAAATAATTATGGTCAATAGAGGTTTATGTATATTTTACAGGAAAAATAAAATCAACGTGAAAATTATTTTAGTTTAATTAAAAAAGGGGGAAAATCAGGGGTTTGAAATTTCAAAGTAAGATAATTATACCCAGTGGGGTATCATATGAAAGGCCTTTACTTGTGCATTCTCAAGCAGTTTTTTATTTATTTCTATATATAATAGCTTTTGAGTAATCGGCCAAAATGTCGAAAAAAATACCGTTCCCTCCCCTTATCTCCGAAGTTTACCAATCGAAAAATCTGAAATAATTATGTTCAATAGAAGTTTATGTATATTTTACAGGAAAAATAAAACCAACACTCTAACTAGCATAGTTTTTTTTATATTAACAATAAGCCTCTACAAACAAAGTTAACGATAATTATCATCATCATCATCATCATCAGCCTGTATGCGTCCACTTCTGGACATAGGCCTTTCCGAGAGCGCGCCACCAAACACGGTCCTCCGCCTTCCTCATCCAACCGCTTCCCGCCACCTTCTTAAGGTCATCGGTCCAACGAGTTGGAGGTCGTCCTACACTGCGCTTGCCGGTACGCGGTCTCCACTCCAGAACACGTCTGCCCCATCGGCCATCGGTTCTGCGGCAGATATGACCTGCCCACTGCCACTTCAGCTTGCTAATCCTCAGAGCTATGTCGGTCAATTTTGTTCTTCTACGAATTTCCTCGTTCCGGATTTTATCCCTGAGAGAGATTCCCAACATAGCTCGCTCCATAGCGCGCTGAGCGACTTTTAATTTGTGAACGAGGCCCACCGTCAGTGTCCACGTTTCCGCTCCATACGTCATTACCGGTAGGACACACTCATTGAAAACCTTTGTCTTCAGGCTTTGCGGTATTGACGAATCGAAGACCTGACGCAGCTTTGAAAATGCTGCCCAGCCCAACTGAATTCTTCTGTCAGCCTCCTTGTCGAAGTTGTTTCTACCGAGTTGTATAATCTGGCCAAGGTAGTTGTATTCCTGAACAACTTCGATGCTGACATTTCCGACGTTAACCGGTCTTGAGATAACGTGCTCGTTAAACATGACTTTTGTTTTGTCTATGTTCATCTCAAGACCCACTTGTCTGGAAGAACAGCTAAGCTGGGCCAGCATTTCTTCAAGATCTTGCAGCGATTCCGACAGTATAACTATATCGTCTGCAAAACGCAAGTGTGAGATGTATTCACCATTCACATTATGCAAATTAGTATAATATTATCGTTTTACTTTTACTTTTGGAGTATGGAACCCTCGGTGCGCGAGTCCGACTCGCACTTGACCGGTTTTTTTTTTAATTATAAAACTGTTATATTTGAAAATAAACGAAAATCTGTTTTAGAATGTACAGTTAAAGGCCTTTCATATGATACCCCACTCTGTATAGTTATCTTACTTTGAAATTTCAAACCCCCGATTTTCCCCCTTTTTTAATTAAACTAAAAATAATTATTGTTTTTTTTTAATTCCAATGATGTGGGGCCACCATTATACACAACTATTGCAAATTTCATGTCGATAGCTTTAATAGTTACTGAAATAATCGACTGTGACAGACGGACGGACGCCGGACGGACGGAGAAAGTCTCGCCATAAGGGTTCCATTTTTACCATTTTGGTACGGAACCCTAAAAATCGACACCTCATTCATTAAAATCAGTTCAGTACAGGCGCTAAAATGGATACGTAAATAGACATACACCTAGACTGCAAAAATCTTAAGGCTTCCTTTTGGCTTTGCTGTAGTCGAGTAAAAATGAGCCAGCAAACCAATCGACCAGCCCCCCGATGGTCTAAAAGTTGCCGATCAAAATCTTATTCATTTCATGGCATTAGCATTAAATTAGAGCTCAATTTGTGTATGCATTCTCATACGTGTAGGTATAATGTGTACGATGCGCTCCATAACGCTCCATGTTAGAATCTTCTTCTTCTTTATCAGCCGATAGACGTTCATGGCTGGACAAAGGTCTCTTGCATGGACTTCCACAGGCCTCGGTCTTGCGCCGCCTGAATCCAGCGGCTCCCTGCGACTCGTTTGATGTCGTCGGTCCACCTGGTGCGGGGTCTGCCAACACTGCGCTTCTTCTTGTTAGAATCGGTTGCACTGCATTTGTGACTTTTAAATCAATACACAGTCAAGGAATATTTTACTTTGACGCTAATGCCATGAAATGAATAAGATTTTGATCGGAATTTTTTAGACAATCGCACCTGAATTTTTTCGTCATCTCCTTCATCTCTTCTTCCCTGCATCATTCCGTATAGAAGAGGATCGCGATTATGTAGATAGGCAACAATGAATCACATGTTATAGCTATTTATGCAACTGCATCGTAATGAGGGTCATTTTAATTCGAGTGCTGTTTTTTGATACGAGGCTTGCCGAGTATCAAAATAGGATAGTACGAGAATTAAAATGACTAATTACGTTCAGTTGCATACAAGATTTTATCTACGACAAGGAAGTAAAATCATTAACAAAATACGCCGTAGGCTCAATAAAGTAACAAAATGTAACTCCGTAAGCCGCCACCAGCCGCCTGTGGCGCCTCTGTTATATGAACGGTACAAAAGTGCCAGAACTCAGAGCCTTAGCTTTAGGTATTCTATTTTAAGAAGATAACCATTTCGATTCAGCTCCCATACAACGAGCTGCATCGAAATGAGAAGCAAAACCGAAAGAGGGTTCATTTCGATTCAGCTGTCCAACTCGAAATTGGAACTTTTCGATGCTGGAGTATATAAAATACTTTATCTACTCCAGCATCGAAAAGTTTCAATTTCGAATTTGACAGCTGAATCGAAATGAACCCTCTTTCGGTTTTGCTTCTTATTTCGATGCAGCTCGTTGTATGGGAGCTGAATCGAAATGGTTATCTTCTTAAAATAGGATACCTAAAGCTAAGGCTCTGAGTTCTGGTACTTTTGTGTTCATACGACAGAGGCGCCACAGGCGGCTGGTGGCGGCTTACGGAGTTACTTTTTGTTACTTTTAATGATTTTATTTTCCTTGTCGTAGATAAAATCTTGTATGCAACTGTACGTAATCAGTCATTTTAATTCTCGTACTATCCTATTTTGATACTCGGCAAGCCTCGTATCAAAAAACAGCACTCGAATTAAAATGACCCTCATTACGATGCAGTTGCATAAATAGCTATATTATCTCTTAAAACAGAAAAGCTGACATCTTAAGATCGTTATAGAGAGTTAAAATGAGACACAAATATGTCCTGACATCTGTCTCGTTTTAACTTAGTCTTGAGTCTGAGCTGAGAGAGAATCTATTTTCTTACCCTAAGTGTATGTGAAAATGAACGCGTGACGACACAGATACAACTACGTCATATCTTGACTTAAAAAATTTTTACCTTGTTGGCCGTAATAATATTATTGCTCGTATTAATAATATTATCAATTCACCGGATTACCATTAATACGACTCAATAAATTAGATAAATAGTAATTGAATAATTTACAAGAGGATTAATAATATCTAAGATAAGTAATAGTAAAAATGATCCGCTGCAAATTGGGGAATATATAAAACCGGCAATACATTCAATCATCATCATTCTTACTAGCAAAGTAGGTAAAGATGGGTGCCACCACTATTCTACTGGCCTTAGGGTTAGCTGCTGTAGCAGGTAAGTAATTTTTTTACTTGTTCTTTACTTTGTACCTATAATAATATAGCTGAGCGCACAATGGTGCTAATCTCTATACTCAGCTAAATTGGCAGCTCTAACTGTAATGCTATCCTTTACCAATAGACTTGATTATCCCTCGACTTGTCCGCGTGGTGATTTTTAAAAATAAGGTCAGATGTTTTTAAAAATCCCCCCGGAACCCTCTGTTTTTCCGGGATATGTCACTCTTCAAGCCCCCAACCATACATATGCAAAAAATCACCTCGATCCGTTCCTGCGTGATTGAAGGAAAAAACAACAAAAAAAAACTCTGGAATTTATAACAATAAGTAAGGGTCACTCTATAACAAGGTGTAAATTAAAAATTTAAAACACCCCCGACATGGCACGCGTGAAGCACTTAATCGAGTAATCATACGCCAAAAATTCCTTACATCATTTTGGAAAAGAGCTGATACTCTTACACTGCTGGACCGATATTATCTAAACATAGCTAAGAACCACCGCAAGGAAACTGGCTTTCAAATGAAAAAACCACATCGAAATCGGTCCATCCGTTTGAGAGCTACGATGCCACAGCCAGACACACACACACACACACACACACACACACTCACACACACACACACACACACACACACACACACACTCACACACACACACACACACACACACACACACACACACACACACACACACATACACACACACACACACAGACATCGACGTCAAACTTATAACAACCCTCTTTTTGCGTCGGGGGTTAAAAATATATTTTATTTCAGCATCTCCTACCCCCGAGAGGATCGTTGGGGGTTCGATCACAAACATCGCTAACTACCCTATGGCTGTCTCTTTGCTCTTCTCAAGAACTGTCAGTAATCACCGTCAGGCCTGTGGTGGTACCATAATAAACAACAGAGCTATCCTCACCGCTGCTCACTGTACCCAGTAATTATTCATCTTTATTATCTTTTTTCAAAATTATATTATTTCATAAGTAGCTGATAGCCACGTCTTTGTTCGCGTGGATTTAGAATTTTAAGAACTTCTTCGATTTTCTTATGTGCATCTCCAGGATGCTTGGAGCTATTTATAATACATATTAATCCCTAATATTCGACACTACTCCTTGTATCTTTTAAGCAATTGGGTATTTGACTGTTGTCAAAATGTTGATATTCATTATTACAATCGACAATGTAACATGTAAGAATAGCATTTGTAAAAACAGAAAATAAATCGGTCAAAATCGGTGGAGGATATTATCGGCGCTCAGTAGTGAAACATTTGTAGGTTGCTGATGGTTCAACGTAAACTAATTTGCTTTCAGCGGAGACGCAGCAGCCCGCTGGCGTGCCCGTGTTGGTTCCAGTAGAGCCAACAGCGGTGGCGTGGTCCACAACCTGTCCAGGATCATCAACCACCCCCAGTACAACTCGCGCACGACCGATAACGATATCGCTGTTCTCCACACCAGCTCAGCCATATCCATGAACAACAATGTCCGCGCTGGAAGCATTGCCGGTGCCAACTACAACCTGCCCGACAACTCACCAGTCTGGGCTATTGGATGGGGACGTACAAGCGTAAGTCTACCTGTATACTGTTCCGTCGATTGACTAGGTTTTAAAACATCTTTCGTCATATTACAAGCTTTAACACCTCATAAATATATTTATTTACCCTTTTATTGATGGTATCGCTAAATATAAATAAAAAAAAACTTGAGAGGTGTCAAGCGATACCCGGATGGAACGTAGTTCCTTTCGATTACATTGTGTTCGGTATTTTCACGGTACAACATTGGGTCTCCGTAGCCTAGTGGCTCCGGCAGTCGCCTAACAGCCAACCCTTAATCCACGTGAACGTAGGCGCGATAATAATATAAAAAAACCGGCCAAGTGCGTGTCGGGCCACGCGCAGTGTAGGGTTCCGTAGTTGCAAGTCACAAATATTATTGCTGACCTAGGATAGTGCTTTTATTTTATTTATGAATATTGAATATATTGTTACATGGCTTAAACATTATAATATACTACAAAATATGCAACTTACACTACGTGTTGGTTACGTGTATTAGGTTAGGCATTAACCTAGAAAAAGCAGATATTACTCCTTAACTTATGAACCCTACTTAATCGTGATAGTTTTCCTATCAAATTTATACTAGTTGTTCGCCCCGAACTGAGACCTCGCGGTAACGGTTTTCCATTATTACTTATTCATTCAATAGATACATGACGATCAAAATTGACATTATTATTATGCCCGTTTTCACCAACCATACCTAAATCATCCTCTTTGTAGAAGTCTCTTTACGTAGGTAGCCCCTAAATACAATCCTAACATCCCAATGTCATTTTCACCTAAGTTGTCCCGTAGAGGTTCGTGAAAACAAAGTTGACAGAAAGTGTCAACTAACTTAACATAGGTAGCCCGTAAAGGTTAGGGAACTGTTATAGTAAAATCCTCTATAGTTTTTTGGAACATTCAAATTAAATTACTTGTACACAGCGTCAACTATCGACACGATCAGAAAACATGTAAAAACAAACTGCAACGTGAAGTTTTATTGATGTTTGCTAAATGACTAAATAATAATTTTAATTGAATAATATGTTACATATAGCTGCATTTGCTATATGAGATGAGAGCGCCATCTATTGACATCATTGTGAAGTTCTGTTGTTGCTGCTCATTAAAAGTTAAATAATTTAGTTTCCTTATTACATTTATCTAATTTTAGTATTTGTTGTTCAAGTACATGATATTACGCTAAAATTATAAAACTTTTAAGGAACAGCTCTCAATGGTTATTACGTTGTGAGGTCAAATATAATCTCCACTTTGAAAGCCCCCCATTTCGTCAATTTTAGGAAAAAAATAAAAAAAAAATACTTTTGTACTCTGTTCCAAATTATCTTTAAAATGATACACAGAAAACCTATGAATCGCAAATAAAAAAAAATTTCTTCGCATTCGCTTCTATGAGAGCCCCCCTGAAATAAAGATTTTTATAACTTTTTAAGCCATTTTCGGCTGGAGGCCATCGGTTTACATATTATATCTAAAATTGAAGTAATTAAGTTCAGTAATTCAGAAGTTATAAGGCTCTGACAGACGGACGGACGGACGGACGGACGGACGGACGGACAAGTGCAAATTCACTCAAGTAGACTCAAAGACCTTCGCTTCGCTCGGTCGATAAAATTTAGCACTTTAAAATATCATATTTCACAAACGGATTCCTGAATCGAAAAATGATGTTTCCACACCCATAATATTTTTGAAAGACCTATGAAACCTAACAACACCCCACACTATGGGATAGACGAGAAAAAAAAATCGTCCCCACTTTACAGGGGAGGTAGGTACCCTAAAAAAATATTTTTCACAATTTTATTTCGCCACTTTGTTGGCGTGATTAATATTTATAACCTTGTAAAATTACAGTTTTCTAGTACCAACAGCCTCTGAGCTAAATCGCGGACGGACGGACGGATGGACGGACAGACGGACGGACATGGCGAAACTATAGGGGTTCCTTGTTTACTACGGAACCCTAAAAAGATATTCCCCAACTTTAAGCATGTATTCTAAGTTTCGCCTATCTCAAATGTTTCAGGTTGGTGGTTCAGCGTCGGAAGATCTTCGTCATGTGCAAATCTGGACCGTGAATCAGGCAGTGTGCAGGCAAAGATACAACGAGCTCCGTATGACCATCACTGACAACATGCTGTGCTCGGGCTGGCTTGACGTCGGAGGTCGCGACCAGTGCCAAGGGGACTCTGGCGGCCCTCTGTTCCACAACAGGGTCGTGGTCGGTGTCTGCTCTTGGGGCCACCAATGCGCTCTTCCTCGCTTCCCCGGCGTCAACGCTCGCGTCTCGCGCTTCACCAACTGGATCCGCAACAACCAATAGACAATGAAAAAAAAACTGAATTGTTACTAATGTTGAACATTGTGTAATAAAGTCCTTACTTATGCTTTTTTATTATATAATTATTGATTGATAAAACAGATATATTTTTATTTGTATTCCTATCTATTTTAAATTTATAAACGAATCCAAAGAAAGAGCAGACCTGTCATCATTGATAATTAACTTATCAATATTATTCTCAATTTTTTTAGTATATTTTTAATTTTTTTGCTCAGAATCATTCCGATTTCTTTTTATTAATTTAAATAGAATAGAAATAGAAATATTTTTTATTCAATTAAACTTTTTACAAGTGCTTTTGAATCATCTGACTCTACCGCTGGTTCGGAATGCCCTTCTTGCCAAGAAGAACCAGCAAGAAATTCGGCGGTTGCTCTTTTCAAAACAAGTTTACAATACAATAAATACTATGCTATGTATGCAGTGCTTCCACAATGAGGGAAGTTCCAAAAAAGCATACCTACTAACAATGCAATATATCTTAAGATGGGCAGACATAAAGTAGCCCCATTCTCGCCGGTGGCACCCGTTCACGAGCATCACGCATGAGCCACCCGTTGCATCGCTTAAACTTATTTGAGAGAACAACCCGCATCACACGACACCACGACAGAAATGTTTAAAGAGTGCGTGACATACTTATGCTAAAATACTTACTATTACTACTTACAATAAAGTACTCAATAAAGTGTAGCGACAATAAAGTATTCAATAAATACCTACTAAAAGGTCCTTGTTGGTCTTTGAGTATTAAGTGTTGGTTCAATACTCAAAGATGTTGGTTTTAGAAAAAAGCTATTTATTTTATGTAAATTACTCTCATATTATTTATTCGTAATACATTTCTCTTGTGACCATCGATGTATGAGTTATTGTGACAACTAGTATACAGACAGTGATGTGGGAGATTACGAAGCGATGGATTTAATATTATGATAATATTAAAGTTAGAAAAATACTTATATGCAACATGGAAGAGAAATCAAGAATGTTCTTTTTACTTAACTATTTCACTATGTGGGATGGGTGTTAGACAGGTTTTTCAAAAATATTGGCGGTAGGTATGTTGTGTACATTTTTTCAATTCAGTGATCCCTTTGCGAAATAATAAGCATTGAAGTTGTCATTTCCTAAGAGTCACGTGTCCACCGATCCTACCAATCACACCTTTGTTTTTGGGAATGATAATAGTATTCTTAGTAGTCAGACGTGGAAAATAATGGAAAACACGGGTAAAATAGAACGAAAGAAAGGCTTTTTTAACCCCCGAAGCAAAAAGAGGGGTGTTATAAGTTTGACGTCGATGTCTGTCTGTCTGTCTATCTGTCTGTCTGTATGTCTGTGCCTGTGGCATCGTAGCTCTCAAACGGATGGACCGATTTCGATGCGGTTTTTTAATTTGAAAGCCAGTTTCCTTACGGTGGTTCTTAGCTATATTTGGTTAATATCGGTCAAGCAGTGTAAGAGTATCAGCTCTTTTCCAAAATGATGTAAGGCATTTTTGGCGTATGACTACTCGATTAAGTGCTTCACGCGTGCCAGTATAAATTAACGAATATACTCGTAATACACTGTAGTATATTAAGTAAGTGATCGTATTTTATTAAACAGTATTAACTCAAACCTCGTCAAGTGTAGTCATTTCAAGCATCCCTTAACTGATCGAACCCTACACACCACATCGCGACCCTGCCGAACGCTTAAAGCCGCGTAGCCGAGGTGTCCGGTTACCGAGTGCATATAAAAAACTATAATGCGTTTCTAATAAGAAGCCCGACGGCTAAACAGTTATAAAATAATGTGATTAGAAAAAAAAATGATAATGTGGCTAATATCTTACTATTGACTGATATTATAATGAAGTGACTAATTTAATAAAAATTTATTTAAGAAAATTAGTAGTCTACGTGAAAAATAAAATATCAAAAGTGGACGATTACGAAAAATAAATTATTAAATAAGGACGAACTTAATAAAATATATTATGTGCGTGATTACTGATGAGCTACGTGAAGGTGCTCTACGAAGGATCCTGAGGTTGTCCAGTCATGGTACTAAGGAAAATCAAGAGGATCAATCCAGCGCCGCAGTAATTTAAAAAAAAAAGTTTATAAGTGCAAAGTTTATTAGTGTCAAAGTTTAAAAAGCGGTTTCGGACTTCGATATCATGACGTTATTATTTTATGAACTGCCCAGCCACTTTCCATTCGCATGTCGGGGGTGTTTTACACTTGTTATTTATTTCATTTATAATTCCATAGCAAATGACTTGGAGCGGAGATAGCTCAGTGGTTAAGACATCCACTATTTTCCGGGGGATCGGGGTTCGATATAAGTTCATTGGCGGCTTTTCTCAGCAAAATCTGCTTTTCAAGCCGGTGGTAGTCTTGATTTCACATAATAGCCACAGAATGGCCGTTAAGAAATACAATTATTTTGAATTTTTCAGGATCCGAGGCACGCATTTCTGACGTTTCGGTGCTATGTGTGTTTGTTACTTGTTTCGACGGTAAAGGAAAACATCGTGAGAAAACCTGAGTTTTCCTTAATGTTTTCAAAGGTGTCTGAAATCTGCGAGTCCGCACTCAGTCAGCGCTGGTATACTATAGCTTAAAGCCTTCTCATTCCAGAGGGAGAGAGGAGACCTCCTCCAATAGATGGGTCGGCCGTGGGTTGAGATAAATGAAATGAATGAAAATGACTTCGATTGCGTAATTTCCGTTTGGTATAAACGAGGCGCATTAATTGTAATGTATTTTTAAATTGTAAAATGAACTTTTCTGAAAACTGTATAATATTGTGGGAACTGGAATGGACACGTAAGCGAAAGCAAGTCGCCTGCGTGCTATGCTCGCTAGTCGTGAGGCGCCGCACGGCTCAGCAAGTCATGTCTGTAATGTGTGTGTATGCGTGAATGTAGTTTTCTAATAAATATATATTTGAGAATGTAACTAGAGAATAAATCGACGGTGATCATGGACTGACGGAGTTTCATTGAAGTTGGACGAAGGAGACAACCTCAGTAGACAGGACCCCAACAGTTAACGACCCCAACAATATTATAGTGCTCACATCTAAGTGCGAATATTGTAACGGGCAACTACGGAACCGTGCTGAGTGTGGCCTGACACGCACTTGACCGCTTATTAACCATTTCACAGTCCCATGGTTCACAATAATATGTGCTCACATATTATTGTGAACCATGTCATTAGTTTAGCTATTGTGTCTGCTGCTTGGACAGGGGACCTGTTAAAGTTATTTTACCATTTTCTTTATTTTTATGTTCTAAGAAGCCACCATTTGCAATGGTAAGATTAACTGCTGCAGCCGGGTTGTGTAGTGTGCTGTTGGTGAACGCCTGCTGATTAAGTTATAGTGTTTTTTTATTTCATTTTGTTTTGCTATTTAATTGGTCTTGTGCAGTTCAATTCGAACTAATCAATTCTTACCTCCTACTTTAAATAAAGTGAAAATATTTGTCAATTCAAATTAATATTATAAATGCGAATGTATGTTTTTTAGGGTTCCGTAGTAAACAAGGAGCCCTTATATTTTTACCATGTCCGTCCGTCTGTCCGTCCGTCCGTCCGTCTGCGGTTTAGCTCAGAGACTATTGGTACTAGAAATCTGTAATTTGACAAAGGTATAAATATTAATCACGCCAACAAAGTGGTAAAATAAAATTGTGAAAAATATTTTTTTAAGGGTACCTCCCCTACATGTAGAGTGGGGATGAATTTTGTGCGGGGTGTCGTTGAATAGTTCATTCAAATATATTGTGGGTGTGGGAACACCATTTTTACTAAAACTATCACGGCTAAGTAGGGCTCATAAGTTAAGGAGTTATATCTGGTTATTCTAGGTTTATTACACGTAGTGTAAGTTGCATATTTTGTAGTATATTATAGTTTTTTAAACCGTAGAACTCAAAATATATTCAATATTCATAAATAAAATAAAAGCATTATCCTACTAATCCTAATATTATTGCTGACCAGCAATAATATTTGTGACTTGCAACTACGGAAACCTACACTGCGCGTGGCTCGACACGCACTTGGCCGGTTTTTGTTAGTTTGTTCTAATCACGCCGCAACAGAGCAACGATTTGACTTGATTTTTTGCATGGACATAGTTGAGGACCTGAAGAGTGACAAAAGCTTTTTATCCGGGAAAATGAAAGAGTGCCCACGGGATTTTTAAAACTTAATCCATGTGGACAAAGTCGCGGGCGTCATCTAGCATTAATATAATTTGTACTTAACATAAATTAATACTAAATTACTATTTCAATTAAAACTTAATTTAATCGAATTACCTCTTAGTGCGGCATGGTACCCAAGATGCTGGCAGCTTTGTCCCTTTGGATGGCCAAACTAATTCTTTGGCCAAAGTAGTTGCCAGACAATTTTAATTTATATTTAAGTTTATTTTATATATTATTTAGTTGTTTTATAGGTCTAAAATCTCTAAATTAAACGAATTATACTGTATACAGATACAGGGTTAATTTTAGTTAGGAACCAACAACCTCCCACATGTAACTTCTATGCATCAAAGTAAATAACTTTCGTTCCACGACTTTTTAAAATTCCTAAAAATAAAAAAGTTTTTTTTTTCATTCAAAAATAACTAATATTTATTTTTCTGTTCTAAAATTTTAAAACTCTATGCGACACGTGTCAAAGGGAATGGGTGGCGTATTTGACGCGCCGTCACTCGATATTCGGTACTTAATGCTTGTCCGATACTTACGTCTGTCGCCGCGGAAAGCCTTTTTGGTGTTCGCGATAAACGCAAAATTATGGACTTGCAGACGATAGCTCAGCCTGATGTTACTAATACACATCAAAAAGCATTTGTTGATACGAAGCGATAACTTTGGACGTTAATTGTTGCGCAGTTAGTAACTTAGTAGTCGACGCTTCACGCAGGTGTGGAAGAGACATTACATAAAATGACCAGAGTTAAAAAAATGACAGACTCTTCAACAAAAACTTAGATTTTTTTGGTGAATTTATTGAGTTATGTGCAAAGTCATTGAACAAAATAATATGTTATTCAGTATTATGCATAGAAGTTACATAGTTACATGTGGGAGGTTGTTGGTGAATTAAAATTAACCCTGTATATTTCTACTTTGTATAATTCTAACGTATTTGAATATACTGCACGTATAATATCACCATAAAACGACGGATATAATATTATGCTTCTGAATCTACATACTTATTCAAATTTACATGGAAACGAAAGATATTGGTAAACATTTCCTGTATATTTTTAGGATTTTTTATGCGATTAGATAGTTAAATAATTGGAAATCTACGTAAGTAATCATTTTTTGTTGATCAGTTGAGATTATTTATTTATCAATAGCGACCAAAAGAAATATATAAACTAAAATTATTGTGAACGTTTGGTTATAATAGGTATAACCATTACATACAGGCTTTTATTTTAAAACTTTTACTTACATTTATTACGTTCTACTTACTTTTCTTACTTACTTACTCTAATATTTTAGCGTATTTGCACAGGATACTTACTATTGTTGGCAAAATATTTAAAAAAAATTGTTGATGTTGTTAGCTAGTTGCAGATTTTTTTTATAACAAGCATCTACAATAAAGCAACACATAGACGTATTATATTTACTACCGGCAAAAGCATCTAAATATAGTTAAAGTAGGTTTGAGACAAACATGGGCTTCTATGAAAGAGAGTCTGCCCGTAAGAACGTACAAAAGAAATTCGCAAGTAATGTCACAAGACAATATTTGTACCGCGTTATCAACTCTATCACTAATAATTAATCTTTGAAATCCTACTTATGGATCTTATATAAAATATGTTTGGTTAAATTAGTTCAGTAAAACGGAAAAAGTCTAGTGAAACAATGCGTGTTCTTTTGTTGTTATTTTTGGGCATAGCTGTTGCGACAGGTAACTCTTTTGGTTATTATCCAATATAATTTAAACTATGTTTTATGGAAAAGTCCGAACATTATTTATTATCACCATAATAATATCTCAAGTGATATGCGTCCACAGCTGGACATAGGTCTCTCGAAATGATCGACATAGAAACATGATCCTGAGCCACCTACATCGTCAGCAACTCGCCTGAGATCGTCGGTCCGCCTAGTGGGGGGTTTACCCACGCTTTGCTTCCCGGTGCGGGGTCGCCATTCCAGTACCTTATGGCTCATTGGTCCTTTGAGCCATGTACCTACCCTGCTCATTGCTACTTCAGCTTTGTCACTCGATAAGCTATGTCGTTAACTTTGGTCCTCCTTTGGATCTCCTTCCTCATTTGATCCTGTATCCTCGGATACTCTGAGCATACCTCTCTCCATCGCCTGCTGAGCAACCCTAAGCCTTCTTGTGGGGTTCATAGTTACTTAAAAGTATTGTGGGTACGCTGCAGCCCTTTAAGGCACCCATCTCTATCATCCGCGCTCGCAGTCCAACTGCTTACACCAATGCGTTTTACGCCTTGGTTAACCCCTTCCAACTATCAACTTATTGGCCGATCGATACTGAATTGCCATTTCCCCTTTCAAGTTAGCTCGCTACCGTTTTAGACTGAATTGTCACACTTACCATTACCATTTACCATTTCGTCACACTCCTGCGCTAATGCGCAGGAGTGTGACGAAATTATTTTTCGGTTCGATGATTATCCATTCGCTGCCCATTATACATGTGCAGCACATTGCGATTGCAATCTTGCGATTTTAATGTGCTAGAGCTAGACAATGTTTTGCTCCATTAAGACGTCTAGTTGTATCTAAATGCGTCACAACCCATTAACATTTTGTGCGTACCTAAGCTAGAAATATATGTTAAGTACGTAACTAGGTTTGGAATGTGAAGTACGACTCTAAAACTGTATTATCCAGGGACCTTTATGACAATATAGATGCCACTTGGAAAATGTTTTAGGTCATTAACGTATTGTTGGTCTTACTCTGTCACATCCAAGTAACGAGTTTTTCAGCATGTAGTGAATGTTCGCAGTTAATCTTTGTATTAACAGAATATGCCAATTTTAGTTCCCACAAACTTCTTTGCTGTCAAAAGTTTGACCAAACATCATCACAAAAACCGTTAGCATTACAATATTTATTTTACAAAATCGCGAAGTAATATTTAAACGAGGAAGGCGCTTCGACAGCTTTTGTTGTGAAAATCTGTCATAACGTCAAATTCGTCAATTAAAGTTTACTTACACTAGCGGCACGCTATGATGGCCGGTTTGACGTTTGTCCGCTCATGAAGTTCCGTATTAATTGATAACGACTTTGAAGGAAATAATTGTATTACTTTATTGACGATAGTGATGTGCAGAGATTCATAAATTTTATCGAATGTAGTTTTAGGTTTAGGACTCAAAATTTATTTATTAAATTGATTTCTAAAATGTATACAAGTGTAGAAAAATCAGTTTGCACCATTTAAGGGGTGAATGTACTTGTGAATATGAACAATTTTCACTATGTGGACAAACCTCTGAAATCGCAAAAAAATATCAGCTGTTTCATACAAAAGGTAAAATTTTTATTTTTATATGATATATACCACAACTCGGCATTTGGTTTTCTAAATTGAAAATTTTTAAAAATGGAATCTAATACGATCGTCACATAGGATCGCTGGCTAGCACAACTACTACCTCCGGCAAACTCGCGTCAATGCTCAATGCAAAACAAAGCAGTTTCGAATTGACGTTGCTTCGAAAAGTATAAACTGTCAGTGCAATGCGATTGTGATATAGTTTTGACCTGGCTTTGGATTTCAAATATTGATACTGCATTACTGTTGACCCTTGCTCGTTAATTTGGACTCTGTTCAAGCCCTTTGTTGTGGATTTCGTCGATATGACCGAACGTACGCAGAGAACTGTTCTAAATAGTCAGACACGTGAGTTCGTAATACGCCTTCGTAACTATTTCGATCGTGAAGCTCAAAATGGAGGGCCAATTTTACCTATAACGTCAGTGGTTGAACGCGTAGCTGATGCGCTTAATATTGGACAACGAACTGTTAGACGGATAACTAAAAAAAAATATGGCGAGACTGGCACAGAAGAAAATAAACTTCACACACCAAAAAAGAGAAAACGAGCAAAACCAGTCGTAGGCATCGATAGCTTTGATGCCGATGCTATCCGAAGACATGTTTACGGCTACTATTTACAGAAGGAGTATCCAACAAGAAAAAAGTTGGTGCATTCACTGAAGGAAGCTGGATTATTCTTCGGTGGGGAAAGTTCTTTAACGAAGATTTTGAAGACCATTGGATTTCGATACAAAAAATGTAACAAACGCAAAATATTGATGGAAAGATTTGATATAGCGATGGCAAGGTATACTTTTTTACGGCAAGTGAAAGAAATCAAAAATTGGCAAAATGTTGTGTTCTTGGATGAAACATGGCTTAATGCTAACCATACTGTAGGCCGTTCTTGGAACGATGACACAGCAGCATCTACTTCCAAAGTTCCTGTAGGAAAAGGATCGCGACTTATAATTTGTCACGCCGGAACCATCAACGGGTTTGTCGAAGGTTCTCTCATGGCTTTTGCGTCAAAAACCACTGGAGACTATCATGAAGACATGAATGGAGAAAAGTTTACTGAATGGTTTACCTCAATGTTGTGTAGCCTCCCTGAACCATCTATTATAATTATGGACAACGCCCCATACCACTCGATGCAAATTGACAAGCCACCTGCCCAATCCCAAAAGAAAGCTGATATCGTCGCATGGCTTCGTAAAAATGGCGTAGATGCAAACATGAATATGTTAAAAGCGGAATTAGTACGTCTTTTAAAAGAAAACAAACCAACCAAGATCCGATACGTCATTGACGAAATAGCATTAGAACATGGGCACAGAGTTATACGGTTACCGCCTTACCATTGTGAGTATAATGCGATTGAGTTGGTGTGGGCTCAAATTAAGGGATATGCTGCAAGACACAATACAGAACCCCCATTTACCACAAAAAAAATGCTAAAATTATTAGAAGAAGCTTGTGAACATGTGACTAAAGGAGACTGGGAAAAGGTCGTGAATAGAACTGTTAAATTAATAAGGGAAGATTATGAAAGAGATGTGAAAATAGATAATATTATAGAAAACGAACATATAATTATTAATGTAGGTGATGATAGCAGTGACGACAGTGAAAATAGTAGTATGGACGAATCTGATTAATTATGGCCTTTTGTGGCACCTTTTTTGGTATCTTTTGTATTCATATGTTTCTTGTGTGCATATAAAGTATGTATATTCATTTTCATTCAAATATTCAGTTCGTTCAAATAAATTAAATAAACATATACATTTTTGTTTTATTAAACCTATTTAATCAGGTACAAAAACAAAACTTAATTGTTTTTTGTTCGAGAATAAATTGACATTCCACATCACTATTGTAATGTGTCAAACCGGCCATCATAGCGTGCCGCTAGTTTAGTGATTTGGTATAAGGTATAAATAGCACCTATGAGCAAAAAAATAGTATAGTTCTTGCAATTCACGAGGGCGACTGTCTTATGGTTGTGTGTGTGTCGTATATGTATAAGTGTGAGCGAGCGAAATGCTCGCGCCTGCCCGCTCCAACCTAGGCTTTGACAGGTAGGCACACTTATGCAATGTGCATGTACACGAAGTAACCACAAGTAAAGCTCACTCGCCTTCGTGAATTGCAAAAACTGTAATGAAAATCTGTTTCAGCTACGTCCTCAAGAATAATAGGTGGGTCAACCGTTGACATCCGTCAGTACCCATTCGTTGCTGCTCTGTTACACTCCAGAACAGGCTCCGGCACTTTTTATCAGACTTGTGGTGGAGTTATTATCACTAGCAATGCTATACTCTCCGTAGCGCATTGCGTATAGTAAGTAAATACATAATATTTATGGCATAAGTTGAAAGTTACAGTCGAGGTGCTTTAAAAAGCGTCAAGAGTTTAATTTTCAACCTGCACATATTGTATCATCATAAAATGTTTTTAATACTTTAAGTAAACATGGTACAAAAATAATTATTTTTTAAAAAGAATATCAGGCAAGTTGAAGTTGACTAATATTCTCCTCTCCCCTCCAAATAAGCGGAAAGCTTGTGTTAGGAGTGGGTACGACAATAGTGCAACGGGTGGGATTCGAACCTGCGACCTTTCAGTTTTCAGTCCGCACCTTTAACCGGTGGGCTATTGAGGAGGAGGAATTTAAGATCACCAGTTAAATCGATACTACAGTAATAGCATCATTTTAATATTACCAAGGTATTAAATTACAAGCTTTTATTTAGTTTCACCTGCCCCGATGTTTATCATCAAATCTTGAAAATTAAATTTGATCCACTTCCCGGTTACCGATTGAGCTGAAATTTTGCATACATGTGTAAATCGCGTGACAATGCAATATTATGATGACATGGTGCTGATCTGATGATGGAGCTGGAAGGTGGCCATAGGAACTTCGCAATGAAACGACACGATCTCATCGAGTTTGGGCTCGTTTGAATCGTCTTGACGAGTAGTTTGTGTTTCAACGGTAGCTAGGGTCTGGCGATGGAGCTGGAAGGTGGTCATAGGAACTCTGTAATGAAACGACGTAACACCAACGAGTTTCGGCTCGTTTGATTCGTCTTGACGAGTACATTGTTTTTAGATGGTTACCAGTGTCTGATCTGACGATGGAGCTGGAAGGTGGTCACAGGAACTAAGTAAAGAAACGACTTACTCTGGTCCTAGATGATATCCAGGTCTGACGATGTATCCAGCTACTAAAAGCTTTTTAAAAATATTTTTTTTAATTTACACTTGTTTAGTAATCAAATTGCCGGCGACCTCGCGTACACCGCTTATGCGTATAAAACCCCGCGGGAGTTGTTTGTTTTTCCGGAATTAAAGGTAGTCTTTGTCACTCTCCAGGTCCTCAGCCATATAATATATCCATTTAAAAAAAAAATTTTTTTTTACGTCGATTCGTTGCTCCATGGGTAAAAAAACGGCTAAGTGCGAGTCTGGCCTCGCTCTTTTAGGGTTCCGTACATATGACCAATATATGATGTATGATAGTACTAAATTAGCATAAAAATGCTCGCTTGTTTTGGTCACAACTTTGAAGGCCTCCATAGCTTCATTTTTAGAGCTGAAAATAATAAAAATATATTCGAACTCCACTTAATGAGCTCTAGACAATGACAACCAATATACGCTGGTGTAAAAAAATAAAATTTTATTTCGACTCCCTTTTCATGTACCCCCTTTATTTTTGTTAAAATTTCAACTGTCTACCTATTACGGTTTACGAGGTACAGCCCGCTTACAGACGGACGCACGGACAGCGGAGGCTTAGTAATAGGGTCCCGTTGGCACCCTTTGGGTACGGAACCCTAATAAAAAGGATATTAATAGTAACACTCACGATGGCGTTCTAAAATGGATTTCTCAATTTAGTTTTTTTATTTCAGCGGTAGCGCTGTAAACCAATGGCGTGTTCGAGTAGGTTCCACCAGATCCAGCACCGGTGGCCGCGTGTACAACTTCAACAGAATCATTCTTCATCAAAACTTCAGCATGTTCACCTATGACAACGATATATCACTTCTTCGCACCACGACTAACATGGCTCTCGGCGGCAACATTCAAGTGGCCCAAATTGCTGGAGAGTTCTATAACGTTTTCGACAATAGCAATCTATGGGCTGTCGGATGGGGAAAGGTCAACGTGAGTTTAATTCATTTATTTTTATTTAAACAATTTTATTGCGTATAAAAATAGCACAGAGTTAATTTGGTACATGAAATATTTATTACAAAAGGTGAGCTTATCACTTATCAATTAAAAACTTTCGTACATTCGATTTTTTAACTATGGAACTACATAGTTTTTCGAAAAATTGATAAAACATTACACAAAATATAAGCCACAAAATATATTAAAGTAATTCAAAATTTCAATGAGTTTGATCGGTTAGAATTGACATAAGAATCAAACTTCGTTTGCATTGGGCGCGCTTGGAAGTTTACCGAGCTTTTCTTGTTTTAAATCTTCAAAACGTTAAATTGAATAAGTTGTTGAGTGCGTAAGTTGAGTAGGTTAAACGACCGACTGAGCAAAGTTGACATTGCTTGGCTGTTGGGTTAAACTAGAACTAATTGCTCCAGCTTCAGATAAACAGATCTCCAAAAGACATCAGCGCTATGCAGCGCTTTTTAGTAGCCTTACAGAAAGAACACAGTAGGTACATTAATTGTTTATGAAGCTTCTAACGCTGAGCGAATTTACTTTGAGCGTTTTTTGCATTTGGGGGAGAATTTGAATGACGATTTTCATCGAAGACTATTGACTATTGAAGTCTAAGGTTGACGATGAAGAAGATATTTAAGGTTAGGTATTAGTTTTGTTATACAGTGGTGATAGCCGAGTGGAGACTTCGGCCGCCTTTTCTGAGGGTCCGTGGATCTAATCCTGGGCCTACCTCTAAGGACCTCCACGCAACTCTCGGGAAATATAAAGTGCAAATATCACTATTTTCAACTGTGAAGGAAAACATCGTCAAGAAACTTGTATGTCTTAAGTTCTCCGTCTGTGTAAAGACTACCGTAAAGACTATCGGCATTTGGCCAGCGCGATGGACCTACATTGATTTGGTCTACACTCTTCTATAGTCTTAAAGGAGACCCCGTGTCCAGAAGCGGGCCGGCGATACTTGAGATGATTATAATGATTAGTTTAGTTGTATAAAGGTTTTAATTGTTTCCAGTGGGGCGGGCTATCCTCCGATCAGCTTCGTCACGTCCAAGTTTTGTCCATCAACCAGAACACCTGCCGGCAACGCTACGCTGGTCTGAGGAATGTCACCGACAACATGCTGTGCTCCGGCGTACTGGATATCGGCGGTCGCGGAACATGCACGGGTGATAACGGTGGTCCCCTCATCCACAATGGCGTAGTCGTCGGCTTGCCCTCCTGGGCATACCAGTGTGACTTGCCTCGCTACCCATACGTCAACACTCGCATTTCCAGTTTCACTAGATGGATTCTGACAAACGTCTAATGCGCTTATCTTAAGTATATGGTTAAGTTGATGTTGAAGAAAATAAATGTTTGTGTACCTCCAATAAATCTTTTATTAAAATAATTAAAACCCAATAATTAAAAAAAAATCTTAGATTTTGGTACGAAGCAAAAGGCTCACGACAACTCTCTTTACTTAGGAGCGAGACTGCATTGCTAAATAATAAAAAAACCGGCCAAGTGCGAGTCGGGCCTCGCTGTTTTAGGGTTCCGTACATAATGAACAAATCACTTTTTGTAAAACTTAGATACATATTTAGATTTTTTAATTCTTAGATAGTAATAAATAAGCATATGGGAAAAATGCTCGTTCTTTTTGGTCCCAATTTTGATGGGCCCCCATTTCTACATTTTTGAAGCTAAAAAATAACTAGAAAAAAGCTTAGCTTTGTGAGGGCACGCGTAGTTTTTCTAACGGGTAATAAGTTCTGTTGCAGCGATGTTAACTCTTTGGTTTTCTAACAGATGGCGTTAGTAGTACAATAACATTCTATCCAAGGAATAAAAAATTGTTAGTGTTCATTTTTTGGCTATAAAATTATATTTTTTTTGACAGATAACACATCTGGATATGAAGTTAAATTAATATGTTAAAGCACAAATCTATAGGCGTGAAAGTTTTTCAGTAAAGTGTACCACAAATTGTTCAGGTTGTGGGATAGTGTTAGGGCTCGCTTCGCTCGCCCTAATAATAAATCCATTTGATCATTTGAATTTTTTTTATTTCGACTCCTTTTTCATGTATGGGAGCCCCCTTTATTTTTCAATTTTATTTTATTTTTATTATTTTTTGTTAAAGCGGCAATAAAAATACACACTCAGTGAAAATTTCAACTGTCTACCTATTACGGTTTACGAGATACAACCCGTTGACGGACGGACAGACGGACAGCGAAGGCTTAGTAATAGGGTCCCGTTGGCACCCTTTGGGTACGGAACCCTAAAAAAGAGACAATAACTCTTTCTAAATAATACTTCTTCTCGGCTCAACTGAATAACACTTTACGAAAATATCCTAAAGATTGCATAGGATTAGGTTGGATTTTTTATTAAGAAAATCATAGTTTTCACGAGATTTTAGGAAATTCACCAAGGAAGCCGCGGGTTTTAGCTAGTTATCAATAAAAATAATGAAGTAAAATTCGACGTCACTAGTAGGTAGGTCATTTTCCTCGGACTAATTTTATTTATAGCTATTATATATTGAATTTCCTCGAAGTATGTTATCGTTTATTAGTATCTAAGTACTTCGAGATTCATTTTCAAGTACTTACTTGTCATGTTAAAACAGTTTAAAGAATCAAATTAATAAAAATAGATACAATATAACTACTTGTTTTTCTTTCCTTTTTACCCAACAGTTGTCTGAATAGTTTTTTTTGGTAGTTCATGACTTTTTCGTCGAACTATAGGCCGCGAGGAAATTTTTTTCTATGGCCTTTATGTGCCCACAAAAATATATATGCGCATCTAATATTCGGGTCAGGCATCGTTTCAAGTTAGACCGATCCATTAGGTTAATATATTATATTTTTTCCGAGATGAATTGCCATTTGAATTACCTTTAACGCCTGGATGTCGTTATTGACCTTTCATTATTCCATTTATTTTAATGAGTTTTACTTTTTACTTCAGAACGACGGATTGTCTTTATAGAAGGGTTTCTGAATCAGTGGTGCTTGGATCACTGAGGGTCAGCGGTGGTACAAGAAGTGGTCCGCGAAATTTTGAAAAAATATCCATTCACATGATAGTACCTACTACGTATTCATGAACGACATTATATTTTTCAAGACACAAAATTGGTTTGGTTACTGGTCCATGGCAAAAAAGTCAAGAAACCCTCCTACAAAGCCTATGCTCTTACTAAAGTTTTAATTTACAATTTTCTTCGTCGATATCTTATAATGGAAAAGTTTAGCATATTCTTTAAAAGGGGGATGATTAAACCCGCGTAAGTAATTACCTGTTCAGAAACTATACTCAACGGTTTATTTCCGTTATCTTTAAGCACTCAAGAAATGATATTGATAATGTAATATAAATGGGCATGCACCTTGTAAACTATTAATAGTTGCTTGGTTTCCATGTGGAGTCGATAAAGGAGAATTGTTATTGATAATTATTATTCGTCATTGCTAACTAGCTATTCTTCAAAAATGCTGAAAATTTCAATATTGGCTTTATTAATGCTGGTTGGTGGTTTAACTGGTGAGTAGGTAACGCTTATCATATCTAATTTAATAAGAAAGAATATTATTATTTTATCTACTCCAGCATCGAAAATTTCCAATTTCGAATTTGACAGCTGAATCGATATGAACCCTCTTTCGGTTTTGCTTCTCATTTCGATGCAGCTCGTTGTATGGGAGCTGAATCGAAATGGTTATCTTCTTAAAATAGGATACCTAAAGCTAAGGCTCTGAGTTCTGGCACTTGTGTACCTTTTCATACAACAGAGGCGCCACAGGCGGCTGGTGGCGGCTTTCGGAGTTACTTTTTGTTGACAGAGGCGCCACAGGTGGCTGGTGGCGGCTTACGAAGTTATTTTTTGTTACTTTATTGAGCCTACGGCGTATTTTATTGATCATTTTATTTTCCTTGTCGTAGATAAAATCTTGTATGCAACTGAACGTAATTAGTCATTTTAATTCTCGTAATATACTATTTTGATACTCGGCAAGCCTCGTATCAAAAAACAGCACTCGAATTAAAATGACCCTCATTACGATGCAGTTGCATAAATAGCTATTATCGTCGTAATTTTCCAGCTGTAAAATGCTGAACCAAAAACCTGATATGCAACTAGGATATCAGGTTACTAGTTAACCAGGATTTTTTTAGTTTATCAGGCTTTTGTAACAGGCTCATTGCAACTCGCAAAACGACGCCGATGGTTAGAATATAATTGAGTGTTTTTCCATTGGCAGGCACCAGCATCTATTACGGCAAAAAAGTCGGTAAAAGTGTATGCACTAGCATACACATACACACCTACATAATCAATATCACTAATAATTATGTGATTACACCAGAAGCGGTGACATCACCGTAACGTCAGCAAATCGAAAAAGATGTAATAATATTATAGTTTCTTGTAGTTTTTCATTTACTTTATCTTTTACCTGTTGTGGATCCACCACATTGGCATTAGGAAAAATGCTACCTTGGCTGCCTGCCTACCTTTATTTACCTCCAGCATTCATTCGTTTTCAGCTGCATCACAACCAGTTCTGAGGATAATGGGCGGCACAATAACTACCATAGACTCATACCCGTTTGTGACGTCACTGCTGCGCTCGTCAGATTTTGTCAATTATGTTCAGACATGTGCTGGTTCCATTCTTACAAAGACGGCCATTCTTTCTGCAGCTCATTGCTTTGCGTAAGTTTTAAGTTTGAATCCACACTTATATTATTGGACCTCTGTTTGTTTGCTTACAACTATTTCTTTCTGTGATCGAAGATTTCACTACTTCAACACTGATCGATTGATTTTATATCTATCTAAGAGTAGGTAGGTACTATTTATCGCAGTATAAAACAAAGAGTTCGCACCGTATTTTCAAAAACCTTTTCACATGCCCGTCTTAATAGAACCGCAAACCTGTAGTCATGTGGTAAATTTTCGAGTTTCTATAGTGTAAACAATTTCCTTTTTCTTATGATCCGGAGAGGCAATTTGTTTGAAAATTGTACAGGGATAATCTCTACCGCCGTCTAGTAACATTTTACCATATTTTCGTGCCTCGATTCGAAAAGCCGCAACAATACTTCTATATTTTCCTTAGCTTACATTAATAACCGTGGAATACGACGTTACCGATTAGTATTTCGTCGTCATCGTCTCATCCAGTAGATGTCCACAATAGGGAATAGGTCTCTTGAAATAATCACCATAGAACACGATCTTACGGCAACCAGCGACCCGCCTGAGTTCGTCCGTTCACCTATTGGAGGCTCTATCAATACTGCGCAACCCGGTGTACCTATTTTTCAACGCTTACAGTGTATTAAAAACGAACTTTTGCCCGCTACTTCGTCCGCTTGGATATAGTTTTTAAATTCCGCGGGAAGTCTTTGATTTTCTGGCATAAAAAGCCTAGGTCGCTCTCCAGGTCTTCAACTATACCTATGCAAAATATCACGTCGATCCGTAGCTCTATTACGACGTGATTGAAGGACAAACCAAAAAAACAAACACACTTTCGCATTTATAATATTACTAGCTGATGCCCTCGACTTCGCTCGTATGGATTTAGTTTTTGAAAATCAGGTGGGAACACTTTCATTTTTCGGGATAAAAAGTAGCCTATGTCACTCTCCAGGTCCTCAACTAAACCCATGCAAAGAATCACGTCAATCTGATTTTCTGTTGCTGCGTGATTGAAGGAAAAACCATCAAACCAATAAACACACACACACACACACACAACACACACAACACACATTCTCATTTATAATATTAGTAATGATTTCTAAGCATTAATTAAAAATGATTTTACTTACTGTAATGTTATTATTGTATTCGTGGATTGAGAAATATGGTAGATGAGTATTTCCTAAGCACCGTCTGCGTTAAGGATACAATATTATAAATGATAATAATGTCTTTATTGTGTTACAGCGGTGAGCAACCAAGTAGATGGCGCGTACGCGCGGGCTCCTCTTGGGCCAACAGTAGAGGCACTGTCTACGCCATCAGCCAAATAGTCATCCACCCCAACTACAACTCCCGCACCTACGACAGCGACGTCGCCATAGTGAAGTCTGCCTCTAACATCGCTCTCGTTGGATCTGTGAGCGTTGGCTCCATCGCTGGTGCCAATTATAAACTGGCAGATAACCAGGCAGTGTGGGCAGTTGGATGGGGAGCAACCTATGTAAGTATCTAATTAAGTATAAGTACCTGGATGACCGTTGCTCGTTTTGGAATGTAAGTTCCTTATCGCGCGGTACGGAAGGGGGCTAGACGGAAAAAATTAAGGAACCGACACTCGACACATTTTTGAAACCGATACTTTTTTGTTGAATGTGAATTTTGCATTGTGTTCGGTATTTTCGCCGAACCTTTCCCTAATTTTTTGTAACTTATAAGTTATAAAAAATTAGGGAAAGTATCCACATGTAGAAATTGTTTAAAATAAAATTGAAAATGGAAAATTCGGTCTGTCGAGCTGGGATTCGAACCATCGACTATGAACTGTTATGCGACTGCCGGAGCCACTAGGCTACGGAGACCCAATGTTGTATCGCGAAAATACCGAACACAATGTATTCGAAAGGAACTACGTTCCATCCGGGTGTCCCTTGACACCTCTCAAGTTTTTTTTTTGGTAAATCGTGTTTTTGGAAATTATATCATGTTTGTGGAAAATGATATTGTTGCTTAACAACGCCATCTATTGTCAATTAGCTTTAGTGTTCCTGTGTCGGTTAAATAGTTCGCCAATAGGATAAATATATTTGCACAATGTCGGTTTCTTTACTAATGTAATTACTACCGTATTCTTTTTTTAAAGCTCGGTCATATACCTAGATTGAATTACATGCGTTGATGAAGGGCCCCAATAATAGTTTTTCTCAAAAAATAAGGAACTTGAAAAAAAAGGGGAAAAAATAATGGACTCGAAACAGTACCAGAAAATATTTACATAGCACTCACACATTCATTGGTTGTTATGGAACTTTATTAGAAACTTCTGTTCTAAGCGCTATTAGTTCGATGTGCTAAGCATTAAAATTATTACAAAACCGATAAAAAATTTGTAGACGATGTTATCAGCCACTGACTCTAGTTGACATGGTACAATCAAATGTTTCAACACCCGATTAATAACTAGGATACTTGTATTAAGTTTTCAATACAATATGGTAAAATGGATCTAACTGCTTCGCTTTTAAAACTGTAAAGTGGGTTTTTACCGCACGCATCTCAGAAAAATCAGAAATCTCACTGTGCGGTAAAGTAACCATACCCCTTCCAAGTTAGGTCACTACTTAGACTGCGTCATCATTTACCATCAGGCGATATCGCAGTCAAGGGCTATTTTGTCTTAAATATCACTCACGACAGCTTATGAAGGCAATAATAAGTTATTTCACTAATTTTAACTATATTTATTTCAGTTTGGTGGCCCAAAGTCTGAACAGCTACGACGTGTTCAAATCTGGTCTGTCAACCAAAACGTATGCAGGAGCCGCTACGCTGAATTGGGACGTACAGTAACAAACAACATGCTCTGCTCTGGATGGATAGACGTTGGGGGTCGTGACCAGTGCCAGGACGACGCCGGGGGTCCCCTCCTTCACAACAACGTTATCGTAGGGGTAGCTTCGTGGGGTCACCAGTGCGGACTCGCTCGATATCCTGGCGTCAACACCCGCGTTTCCAATTTTACTAGCTGGATTGGGAGCAACGCTTAAATAAACTCTGCTTTTCAGATCGGTTTCCCAACTTAATGACCTTAAAATAATAAATGATTTCACTCTCATCTTGATTTCGTGTTTCGATTTTTGGGACGTCCTTATCCCTACTAATATTATAAATGCGAAAGTGTGTTTGTTTTTTGGTTTGTCCTTCAATCACGCAGCAACGAAGCAACGGCTCGACTTGATTTTTTGCGAGTATACTTGAAGAATGACACAGGCTTTTATCTCGGAAAAACAGAGAGTTCCCGCGAGACTATCTAGACACCTCACTCAAAGAATCAGCAGAAAATGCACTGAACATATATGGCACCTGCCACCATTGCGCGCGGGCATGATTCGTATAGGACGTAAACTAGGTTAGTGATGAGTCTTATTTAAACATTTTAGTAAAAATTTTGTTAAATATAATTTCTGCATACGTATTAATTATATTCTGCATCTATTTTTAGGGTTCCGTAGTAAACAAGGAACCCTTATAGTTTCGCCATGTCCGTCCGTCTGTCTGTCTGTCTATCTGTCCGCGGTTTAGCTCAGAGACTATTGATACTAGAAATCTGTAATTTGACAAGAGTATAAATATCAATCACGCCGACAAAGTGGTGAAATAAAATTGTGAAAAATATTTTTTTTAGGGTACCTCCCCTACATGTAAAGTGGGGATGAATTTTTTTTTTCTCATCTATCCCATAGTGTGGGGTGTCGTTGAATAGATCTTTCAAAAGCGTTGTGGGTGTGGGAACATCATTTTTCAATTCAGGGATCCGTTTGTGAAATATGATATTTTAAAGTGCTAAATTTTATTAGAGTCAAGTGTCCCCCCCCCCCCCCCCTCTGCCAGCTAAATGGTTGTATATAGGATACAAGAAAAAATTCACAGCAGTAGTATTTATAATGAATTTTAAAGGAAAACTATCACGGCTAAGTAGGGTTCATTAGTGAAGGAGTTATATCGGTTTTTCTAAGTTAGATATTAAACGTAGTGTAAGTTGCATATTTTGTAGTATATTATCGACCGAGCGAAGCGAAGGTCTTTGAGTTAACTAGGGCGATTTGCACTTGTCCGTCCGTCCGTCCGTCCGTCCGTCCGTCTGTCAGAGCCTTATAACTTTTGAATTACTGAACGTAATTACTTCAAATTTAGATATAATATGTAAACCGATGGCCTCCAGCCGAAAATGGCTTAAAAAGTTATAAAAATCTTTATTTCAGGGGGGCTCTCATAGAAGCGAATGCGAAGTAAAAAAAAAAATATCGCGTTACATAAAATTGTTACGTATCATTTTAAAGATAATTTTGAACTGAGTACAAAAATAATTTTTTTTTAATTTTTCCCTTAAAATTGACGAAATGGGGGGCTTTCAAAGTGGCGATTTTATACGCTCGCTTGAAGACGCTCTCTAGAAAAATCCACTATGGATTTTCAAACTGATTTTATGTTTTTAGGTCACTTATATCCTGTACTTGAACAACAAATACTAAAATTATATGAATATTATAAAGAAACGAGATTATTTAATTTTTAATGGGCGTCAGTAATTCATATAGCATCAACATAGCTTCACAATAATGCTAATAGATGGCGCAGTCAGTAACTATTCCCATGGAACTACGAGTTAAATTCAATGTTTGATAAATAATTCAATGTTTTCACTGACGTTCTCTAACCTTTACGGGCTACCTATGATAAGTTAGGTGATGATTACTGTCAACTTCTTTATCACGATCCTGTACGGGACACCTAAAAGGACATTGGGACGGATGTTAGGACTTAGGATTGTGTTTTGGAGCTACCTACGTAAAGAGACTCCTACATACATTTGTTTATTATACTAAATTTGGAACTTAAGGCACTGTCTAATCATCTTTTAAAATATTGCAATATACATTTGTTTATTATACTAAATTTGGAACTTAAGGCACTGTCTAATCATCTTTTAAAATATTGCAATATTTCACAATGTACCTATTACTAATGCAAACTGATTACCACCACCTTGCGTTGAATAGTAATACTGTTATATATGTGGAATAAAATAACAGTTATCAAGTTGGCGCATGTAGTTTTCCAAGTCTAATATAAATAATAATAATTATACAATGAAATATGTTTCAGGAGTGTGCTGTATCATGCATCATCAGAAGTGTTGTGACTTTCATGTACCTAGGTAGTCGTTGCTAATTAGGTTTCTCCGTTTTCAATATAAATTCAGCAGCAACAGTTACTGAATCTCCATAACTTACGCGGGCAGTACCTAACCTTGCAGAATCAGAATTAAAGAGTTGATGCAGAAATGTGTATAAAACCATCTCGCAAAGTTTCTCTATCAAGTAAAAAAATTGCCAGGCGATTCGGTAATCCAATCTAGGAGAAATCGGCGTAGGTACAAATAAAAAATTTGGTGACATGTTTGTATTTATGTTTAAATTAAAACATCGTACGAAAGATACATAGGTGTATTACAGACTAAAATTTTCTGATATTACATTACGATAGTGAAAAAATAATAAAAATTGATTCATTGGTTTCTGAGTAATAATATTAATATATATATAGCTGCTCGTGCTGATTCACTGATTCACTGACTGATTGATCACCTCTCCTGTAAAATTTTGTATGAAAAATTTTTTTTCCACCGATGGTTTCGTATAGAGGACAAAAATTCATTCGGAGGAAAATTATGGAGAGAGCTGATGATTGAGGATTTCGGAGACGGATGAGGAGCACGGCCAGGGTATTGAAGATAGGTGGGGGGTGCTCGAACAAATGTCACTCGAAACCTCATCCAATTCGCAGTGAGCTGAAAAAAAATTCAAAATGGCGGAAAAAAGATGGCGGCCATACAAATTTCGTCGGTGTCTATCTCGGAGAGTATAAAAGATAGAAGAGTGGTTTCCTGGCAAAAGCTGATCAAGACCCTAAGGTCTACTTGACGAACAGAAAAAAAATTCAAGATGGCGGAATTTTTTTTTCTTCATACAAAAATATATGGCGAATATTGAAGAGACTAGAAGCCGGGAATCATGCACGACTTTGATACAATTCCTTTTCAAGATTTTTTTTTATTGAAGAATTTTCATTATGACAAATGATGACATATGATGATCGAGGGTTTGGAAGGTGGGTGAGGAGCACGGCCATGGTAATGTAGATAGGTGGGGGTGCTCGAACAAAAGTCACTCGAAATCTCATCCAATTGGCAGTGAGCTGAAAAAAATCCAAAATGGCGGATTCAAGATGGCGGCCATACAAACTTCAACGGTGTCTATCTCGGAGAGTATAAAAGATGGAAGAGTGGTTTTGTGATAGAAAATGATCAGGAGCTGAAAGTCTACTAGACGAGTAGAAAAACCGCGGTCCGCTTGCGGGCCGCGCACCCACGCGCCCTACTAGTTAATATATATATAGCTGTTCGTGCTGATTCACTGATTCACTGACTGATTGATCACCTCTCCTGTAAAATTTTGTATGAAAAATTTTTTTTTCACTTATGGTTTCGTATAGAAGACAAAAATTCATTCGGAGGAAAATTATGGAGAGAGCTGATGATTGAGGATTTCGGAGACGGGTGAAGAGCACGGTCAGGGTATCGAAGATAGGTGGAGGGTGCTCGAACAAATGTCACTCGAAACCTCATCCAATTCGCAATGAGCCGAAAAAAAATTCAAAATGGCGGAAAAAAGATGGCCGCCATACAAATTTCGTCAGTATCTATCTCGGCGAGTATAAAAGATGGAAGAGTGGTTTCTTGGCAAAAGATGATCAGGACCCAAAGATCTATTTGATGAATAAAAAAAAATCCAACATGGCGGAATTTTTTTTTCTCCATACAAAATATATGACGAATATTGAATAGACTTGAAGCTGAGAACTATGCAAGACTTTGATACGGTTTCTTTTCAAAATTTGTTTTTATAAAAGAATTCTCAT
Organism: Oeneis ivallda; assembly: GCA_029955525.1. Classification (NCBI taxonomy): domain Eukaryota; kingdom Metazoa; phylum Arthropoda; class Insecta; order Lepidoptera; family Nymphalidae; genus Oeneis; species Oeneis ivallda. The sequence continues at coordinate 7,422,293 of JARPMR010000003.1, read as the reverse complement.
TCTGACAAATGATGAGATATGATGATCGAGGGTTTGGAAGGTGGGTGAGGAGCACGGCCATGGTAATGACGATAGGTGGGGGTGCTCGAACAAAAGTCACTCGAAACCTCATCCAATTGGCAGTGAGCTGAAAAAAATCCTAAATGGCGGATTCAAGATGGCGGCCATACAAACTTCAACGGTGTCTATCTCGGAGAGTATAAAAGATAGAAGAGTGGTTTTTTGATAGAAAATGATCAAGACCTGAAAGTCCACTTGACGATAGAAAAACCGCGGTCCGCTTGCGGGCCGCGCACCCACGCGCCCTACTAGTTAATAATATTCAGAGTTACAAATAATAATATGTATTATTAATTCAAAGCAATCATGTTTCGTGTTTGTTTCGATAGATGACGCTGTACTCAGATAGTTTAATTTGAAATGGCGCTTTGTTAAATGTTTTAAAAAAGTATAAGTAAAACTCAATTCTGGTCGTCATTTATCGAATACAAATAATAATATCTACTATTACTTTTTGTTCTTCAGTTATCGTTTCTTATTTTAATATAAATAAATTTTAATATAAAGAATTATTATCCATTGTTTTGTTCTTTAGTTGCCAACTTTTTAGTTTTTCGTTTTGATTTTTGTTTAGGCGTGATGGAGATTTCAAATGTAAACTATGAATTCAGTTCTAATTACATTTTAAATGAAAGTACGTACGTTGAAGATGATTTAGTTAACGCATTTCATGCTATTTTAAGTCGTTATACTTCGCACGTAATATATCCAATGGATTTTCTAAGGTCCATTTCTGACATACAGCCCATTCATCCAGACCAGCAACATATTCAACTTCTTTATTACGGAGATAATTTTAGCGGTGTTGGACATTGGGTTTGTCTTTTTTACAACGGAGATATATTAAGAGTGTATGATAGTTTATTGGGAAAACAATTACCCCCGATGCAACAGGCCTTTGTAGATGCTCTCTTACCTCACAAGCCAACAACGTTGTTCGTTGACGTTCAACGTCAACGAAACAATTATGATTGTGGGGTTATGGCAATTGCATTTGCAACATCATTAGCCATGAATAAAAACCCTGTTTTTGAAAACTATGTTTTTGACCAAATGCGGCCTCATTTGGTAAATATAATAGAAAGTGGTGATTTGATAGCATTCCCGTCTCAACCGCGAAAGCCAAGAGGTAATCCTCGCCGCAATATATTTTTAAAAAGTAAGACCACAAAAAAAAGATCACCGGAAAGTATTCAGCAACCTGCAGAAGGCGCAGTAGAAAAAAATATTTGTTCAAAAATTGAATTAAGACAGTTAAACACCAAGCAAAAACAAATTTCAAGGTCCATAAATAAGATTTATCTTAATGAAAAAGAACGGAACAAAATTCAAAAACGAATTGAAAGGTCCGTTTCTTCAAAACGTTCGAAAAATCTTCAGTTGAATAATTCTCGAGCCCGTAAAATCTCACGTCAAGACCTTGACATTCGTGAGGCAGAGCAGTTGCGCAATACGCAAGCTCACCAAATAGCACGGCAAGATCTTGACTATCGCGAGGCTGAACAATTGAGCAATACGCAAGCTCACCAAATAGCACGTCAAGATCTTGACTATCGCGAGTCTGAACAATTGCGCAATACGCAAGCTCACCAGATAGTACGTCAAGACCTTGACTTTCGTGAGGCAGAGCAGTTGCGCAATACGCAAGCTCACCAATTAGCACGTCAAGATCTTGACTATCGCGAGGCTGAACAATTGCGCAATACGCAAGCTCACCAGATAGTACGTCAAGATCTTGACTTCCGTGATACAGAGCGAACGCGAAATACCCGAATGCGTCGAATTGCACGCCAGCGGTCTGAAAATGAGCAACTGTGTGAACCAAATACAAGTAAAAATAATGCAGATTTTTCAAATTATGATACAAACAGCAATCAACCATATACAGTTTTCGAAAAAAGTCAAAAATTGATAAACTGGGATGAATGCCAAATTTGCAGGGAATCATTTCCAAATTTAAAAGTTGTTAAAGGTGCGTGCACGCGTTGTAATAAGACAGGACTTCTAAATCTATTTACCATTGACAATAACATGGACCCAGGAGAATGTCCAGCAGAATTAAAAGATTTAACTATGATTGAGGAGCAGCTAATAGCAAAAGTGCATCCCGTCATATCAGTTTATAGAATTCGAGGGCAACAGTTCGCCTTCAGTGGGCAAATAATAAATTTCCCACAAGACGTTAACACTATTGCAACACAACTTCCACATTCCATTAATTCCCTTTCTTCAATATTGATTATTCGACGACAGGGTGTTGAAGATTATAAAGATTTCAGAGTAAGTCGGAATAAAGTATACAGAGCTCTCAAATATTTAAAAGAAAATAATATTTACTACAAAGATATAGAAATTAGCTATGAAAATCTTGCAGAAATTCCGGAAAATGGAAACTTAACGCAAATTTTAAGTCAGGAAATAAGTAATCAAATTAATCATAATGTTGAAGATCTTGTAGAAAATGACACAGAAGAGGTGATTGACTCAAATATACTTGGAATTGCACCGAATGATCAGCTCAGAATGGTGAGATGTGCTTTAGGTACAGCAGGAAATCCATTACAATGGCCAGAAATATCGTCTAATCCAATAAACGAGTTTACTACTGCTGGTTATATAGCAATGGCATTTCCAACATTGTTTCCTACTGGTGCTGCGGACTTAAGGTCGCCTAGACAAAAAACTGTAACACACCTTCAGTACTTTCAACATTTGATGCGTTACAAAGATCAGCGATTTGCCAAACATTCGCGTTTTAGGTTCTTCGCATTAAATAGCCATATGAGATGGTCAGCGCTTCAAAATAGTTCAGTATGTGTTAAAAGAAATTCTGAAATAAGTAAGTTATGTGTTGCTGAACTAAAACAGAAAATGAGTCTAGACCCTTCCCTAATCAATAAATTAATTTGTTTTAATTCAAATTTACGTGGAACCAGCACATATTGGCATGCTCGATGTAATGAATTATTGGAGATGGTTGAATTTCTGGGTACTCCTACTTTGTTTTTTACGTTGAGTGCTGCTGACTTACACTGGCCGGAATTATATCGTATAATTGCACCACAGATAAATTTTGATATATTAGACGCAAAAATAGCAATGAAAATTAAAAATAAGCTTTTGAATGAAAATCCGTTGCTTGTTTCGTGGTTTTTCCAGCAAAGGGCCGACGTTTTTATTAATAAGATGATGAAACCCTACTTTTCTGTAAAAGATTATTGGTATAGGACCGAATTTCAGCATCGTGGTAGTCCACATATTCATGGTATATTGTGGTTGGAAGACGCTCCTGATGTGTCGTCATTAAATCAAATGACAGAAAACGCCAGACAAGGCGTTTCAAACTTTTTTGGCAATTTAGTTACAACCATAAATCCTAACATTAACAAACCTGCGCCAATAATTCATCCATGTCAGCAGCATTATACAGATATCATTGATCATCAAGAGGATTATGAAAACCTCATAAACTGTTGTCAGCGACACACACGTCATGGCAAACAGTGTATGAGGAAAAACAAAAAAACTAAAGTACAGGAGTGTAGATTTAAATTTCCGTTTCAATTACGAGATTCTAACGAACTATTGAAAGAAAATAATGAGTGGACTTTTAAGTCTGCCCGTAATGATCCACTGATCAATTCACATAATCGTTACGTTTGTGAACATTGGCGAGCAAACACGGACATGCAGTGTATTGTGTCAACAACAGCAATTTTAAATTACATTGCCAAATACGCAAGCAAATCGGAACCAAAATCTAAAGCGTTTACAGAAATGTATTCTTTAGTTTTAGAAAATCAAAGTGAAGGCCGAGCGAAAGAAGTCTTGCAGAAAATTTTTTTGAAAGTTTGTGCGGAGCGTGATATATCCGCACAAGAAACATTTCATATTTTAATGGGATGGCCTTTATATCATGCCAGTAGATCATTCGTGAAAATAAACGTAGAAAATGATCAGTGGATCAGATGGAACATAAATGAAACGGGTGGAGCTAGCTCAAAATGTATGTTGGACGATTATCCTCTTAGGCCGCAAATTTATGATAGAATGAGTTTAAGAGATTTTTTTTCCAAACATTACAAGAAAGGAAATCGATGGATTACTCGCAGGCAACCGGCAGTACCACGAGTATTTCCGCATCTTACTTTGAATAACAATGAAGAACAGTTTTATAGACAACAGGTTATATTGAATGTGCCATGGCGAAATATTAATGAATTCACAAATACTGGAAAAAGTTGGAAAGAGCTGTACAATGAAAACATTATTAGATATCCATTATTGGAAATACCAGAAGTTGCAAATGAATATGAACAAGAAGAGTCTGACGATGATAGGGAACAAGATGAGTGGATGTTAATAGCTGGAATGGGTCCGAATCAAAAGGATATACCCACCACAGAATTGGGTGTACGGGAATTCGACTTGCAAAATAATTGGGCTGATACTTACGATAACTATGTTAATCCAGGAAATTTGGCATCATTTGTGTCTGAGTTTAACAAGGGCCAAAATTCAAGATTGTATGAAAAATGCAGCTTGCCTGATATAACTCTCAATTATGAACAAACGGACGTTGTTAATTTCTTAAAACATCAAGTTCAAATTGTTAAACGTGGCCACGATATACAATACCAGGATCAGTGCGTGATAATACAAGGAAAAGCAGGAAGCGGCAAGAGCACCCTGATTGCAGCGATGTGTCATACATTACCTACAGAATTAGGGCCCAATAGCTTCCTGTTGATGGCACCCACAGGCGTTGCAGCAGTAAATGTTGGTGGATGTACAATACACTCAGGGCTACATATAGGACTGGAAAGAATATTTAAAGATTTAGACGGAGAAGCAGCAGCTAAATTTCAGAAAGAAATGGAGACTTGCTTTTTTGTAATAATAGACGAAATGAGCATGGTAGGGTGTTCAATGCTATTTAAAATAGATCAAAGATGTAGGCAAGCTAAACCACGAAATTCTCAAGTACCATTTGGTGGTATGTGTTTATATCTCCTCGGAGATCTAAAACAGTTACCACCAGTAATGGATCGCCCATTTTATGGTAATGGCTACAATAACGCATACTCAGATCAAGGGCAATTATTGTATAAGTCAATAAAAAAATGCGTTATATTAAAGACGGCTCACAGACAAAAAGGAGACGGTCAAAAAGTATTCAGGGAAGTCTTAGATCGATTAAGTGTTGGAGAGTGTTCAATCCAAGACTGGACATTATTGATGACGCGCGAAAAATCTCGGCTATCGTCTGCTGAAATATTAAATTTTAATAAGGCTGTTAAACTGATACCATATAATGAGGCTGTTTGTGCTTACAATTTATTAAAACTCGAATTACTTAATACTCCCATAGCCAAAATTATTGCAAAACATAACAACCCAACAGCAGCAAAAGGCGAAGCAGATGTGGCGCAAGGACTAGAAAAAGTAATATATCTGGCAAAAGGCAGTAGAGTCATGTTAAAGTCAAATTTGTGGGTAGCTAAAGGTTTGGTGAATGGAGCCTTAGGTTATGTGCAAGACATAGTCTATGAACCTAGCTCGGCCCCTCCCCATGATATGCCTCTTGTAGTTTGCGTGTTATTTGATAAATATACGGGTCCCACTATCAATGGAGTGGTTCCGATTGCACCGATGACCCGATCATGGAAGTCAGGCAAAATATCATGTTCTCGCACACAATTTCCACTATCGTTGGCGTGGGCCGTTACTGTTCACAAGTCGCAAGGACTCACACTGGACAAAGTGATTGTGGATATCGGTGATAAAGAGCTAGCTGTAGGATGTACTTACGTAGCGTTATCGAGATCGAAACGGCTTGAAGATATCATTTTTGATCGTCCCTTTGATTTTGTGAGGCTCGAAAAGATTAAAAAAATGAAAATTTTGCAGTCCAGGATTACTGAAGAAAGAAGATTAGAAAGTATTGCACGAAGTATGATTTCGTAAAACTAGAAAAACACTTATAAGTATATCGTAAGTTGCATGATTTCTTATGGTTGGTGCAAACCCACAAACAGTTTTGCTCACAGATATCGAGATAAGAAAGCATTCTTAATACAGCCTTTAATTACTTACCCAGTCTCACCCTAATTAGCCTATATGTTCTAATAATAAATAGCTTCGCACCTTTTGTTACGGCGGCAACGGCAGTAAATATTAAAAATCTATGTTGCGCAAAGGAACTTTATAAAATTATTGCAACATCTATGACTAAATATCTTAGGTACCTATACAAGCGAAGAATTTACATGCAAAAGCATTAATTATTTTCATTGCTCTTTTGCGACTAATGTATCAAAGTTTATCTGTGCTACCATTAGGTGTACGATATTATTACGGCCAGTGTGCAGCACTCAACGTAAAAAAGTAGGAGTACCCAAAAATTCAACCATCTCCAGTAACTCTTTAGCTCTTCTTGCGTCTAATGTTAAAAGTTAACTATTACAATAAATAGTTAAAACTACCTTAGGGGGAATTATGGGATGCCGCGAGGTCTCAGTTCGGGGCGAACCACTAGTAGTATTTAGTACTAGTTACTAGAGTTACTAGTATATTAGTATTTAAACCATGGAACTCAAAATGTATGTTGAGACTTTCAACTACGGAACCCTACACTGCGCGTGGCCCGACACGCACTTGGCCGGTTTTTTAGTCTATTTTTTTGGCATGCTGTATTCTAAATGATTTGACTGATTTTAACAATAATAGCTGTGTTTTAAGTCAATAAGTTAAATGATCTTTTATTAGAACTTTGAGTATACTCAAAGCTTTAGAATTGTTTCTTAATTTTTTGATAATATGATGTTCACGAAACCAAAAAAGCAACTTTTATTATGCTACAAAAATCCAATATACATTTTATGAATTGTCGAACAAAAACCTAACATTACGAATATTATAGTTAAATAACGATATATTATAGATAGAAAATTTCATATATACAATACTATAAACCTAAATTTAATATATTGATTATTATTAACATTTATCAAGCTGATTATGTATAAGTTATCTATATGAGTTCTGATAATTATGAATCAGAAAAACATAATTATGAGTAAGTATTTGCTGTGTTATCGGTTATTATAAAATATAATCTATTATTATTTGAGATAACGTTATTCAATTTAGCATTTAGCTTTTATTCGATATTGTTCAAATATATTGTTTCATCATCTTTCAGTTACTTAGGTACCTAAGCTATACTGCTCTTCATTAAATGCTTTTACTTGTTATTCTTTTTCTTCTATGCGAGCCTGTTCATTTCATCCATAGTTTGACATAGGCCTCACCATGGTGTACTCAATTTCTTTCAGTGTTGTTTCACTAAGTAATCGTCTCTCTGGTTGATGATTGCCTCTCCATATTTCTCTTGCCGCTACATGGTCTCCTCTCAAGCACCAAGCGATTCCATCAGCCATATAGAATAGAATAGAATAGAATAGAATAGAATGGAATAGAATGGAATGGAATGGAATGGAATGGAATGGAATGGAATGGAATGGAATGGAATGGAATGGAATGGAATGGAATAGAATGGAATGGAATGGAATGGAATGGAATGGAATAGAATGGAATGGAATGGAATGGAATGGAATGGAATAGAATAGAATAGAATAGAATAGAATAGAATAGAAATGTTTTTTATTCAAATAAACTTTTACAAGTACTTTTGAATCGTCAATGAGTCTACCACTGGTTCGGAATGCCGTTCCTGCCGAGAAGAACCAGCAAGAAACTCGGCAGTTGCTCTTTTCAAAATACTTTTACAATATACTTAATAGATATTATTCTATATATGCAGAGGTTCCACATTGAGGGGAAGTTCCACAAAAGCATACGTAATTATTTCTAATTATAATTCAACACATGTTAAGACGGGCAGACAGAAAGTAGCCCCATTGCCGCTGGTGGCACCCGTTCACGAGCATGACGTATGACCCAGCCATTGCTTCGCTCAACCATATTTGATTATACATAAACAACATCCATATTATTATATGCGCATAGTCTAATCTCATTCCTTTTTTGTTCCTCACTAATATTATAAACGCGAAGGAAGTGTATCTCTTTGTTAGTTTGTCTGTTTGGCTTCAATCACGCAGGCATGGACTAAGCAACGGATGGATGTGATTTTTGCATGGGTATAGTTGAGAACTTTGAGAGTGACATAGGCTATCTTTTATCCCGAAAAAAAAACAAAAGGTACCCGCGGGATTATTAAAAATCTATCTCCACGTGGACAAAGTCACGGGTAAAAGCTAGTGATAAATTTTCTTAAAGCTGCTGTCAAAGAGTCGCGGGCAAAAACTGGTGATAAATTTCTTAAAGCTACTACCAAAGGGTCTTGTTATTTGGTTGATGATAGGGATTCATTATTTGTATTCATTTATCTTTGAACCAATATTTGTCAAGTATTTTACATTACTGTTTTTGTATAATACTCTATATTTTATACCCTTTAACACTCAGTAATGAATAGGGCAAAGTTACATAATAGCTCTATGTTTTGCTTACATCTTAAGTGAAAACTTGGATGTGTGCCAACATTGCTTGTTAGTTAGACATCTCGAGGTCTACAGTTTTTTGTGGTATAGCTTAAGAATTCTTAATACACAACTCTATACAATTCAAATCCACAAAGTTCGTATATAAAATACATAAAAACGCATCTACCCTTATTACCCTTTTACTGCCCTCGATTTTTTGCCCCCGGGTACATAAAAAGTTATTTGCTCTTTTAGGGCCAAAGCAAATACAAGAATTTTTCCATCGGCGATCTACATCGATTTTGCAGCGATCAGCTTCATCGATTTCGCCATCGAAATCGTATGAAATACCGACGGCATCGATGCCCTGACTTACGACACAAAACTTGCGTGTGTCTTCCGAAATGTACGTTATAAAATCTGTAGCAGACTCGGGCATGACTTCTCTATTGTCTCTTTTTGGTCGCGTTCTTTATTTCTGAAGGTCGTGTCCGTAGTTCAAGATTTTCGTAACGATGGTCACTAAAGCCTTCCACTCCTTTCGGTCCTCGGCCTTCCTTATTGCGGTCGTAAATGGAAGGCCAGTGAGTGTCTTGATCTGGTCCGACCAGCGGCTAGGTGATCGGTCGCGTGGTCTTTTGCCCTCCACCTTGCCTGTGACTGTCAATTTGTCTAAATTACTGGGAAGGCGTCGGGCAATGTGCGGCCAAAATACCCCAAGATCTTTTGATAGCAAATTGTGGACAATCTAGTGCCAATGCGAAGTTGCTCCAGGATAGATAGTCTATTGTATGACATACAAAATGAAATGAAAATTCAATAAAGCCTGCAATAAATCAAACGTCTGCTGCAACACAAATATAGCGGCACTGAATGTGGAGGTGTAACTGGCATCTAAGTACATTGGTCAAAATCTCGTGGGAATGAGATTGACTCAAATCTTGCTTTCAAACACAGTTTCTCTTCTGTTTCGATGTCATAATATAAACGGACAATTCACTGCAGTTCTTCAGCAGTTTCGCTGCTTTGGTTTCGTGGCAGAGATGTGGCAAAGAACTTAAAGTCGCCGATTGGCGATGCTAAAAGTATCCGATCAAGTCTGTTTTGAACCTTAATACTACGGAACATTAAAAGATTAAATCTCATCGTCTAAACTTACCAAGAGCCACTGTGACGTGGCAATTTCCTTGCCTCTGAACTCAAGTTCTAACATACCTGAAAGAAAGGAAAGATAAATTAGTTTTAAAGTTATTTAGGTTGCGTTTATGGTAGTCAGGAAGTTTACCACCATTAATGGGGTAAGTTCATTAGTTTGGGTACGTATTTCAGTACATTTAGTTAAAAGTACATTTTTAGGACCCACTACCTAATATTATCTAAGAAATAACTTAATAAAATTAAGAAAATAACTTCTCATTAGCCGAGCGCGATAACTTGAGTCCTGCTTGCAATGCGACTCCCCCATTTCAGTTTTAAGTTTCTTAATAACTTAAGTAACGACGACGCGCTCCGGATTTCGTACTAATTTTTTGTTACAGTTCTTATTGAGTTTTTTTTTGTCATAGTTCATTTGCTTTTATAATGAAGGGATTAGCCCTTGAACATGATAATAAACAAGTACGCGGCTATGACGTCACCAATACGCCTTCAAGTATTTCAAGTTACCTAAAAATATAAGTACCGATTTTTCTCTAGGTCCTCAACTAGGTATATCCATACAAAAAATCACGTTGATCTGTTGCACCGTTTCTCCGATGCTGCGTGATTGAAGGACAAACATATACACTTTCGCATTTACAATATATTTATTTATCGACCGAGCGAAGCGAAGGTCTCTGAGTTTACTAGAGCGATTTGCACTTGTCCGTCCGTCCGTCTGTCACAGCCTTATAACTTCTGAATTACTGAACGTAATTACTTCAATTTTAGATATGATATGTAAACCGATGGCCTCCAGCCGAAAATGGCTTAAAAAGTTATAAAAATCTTTATTTCAGGGGGGCTCCCATACGAAATGGGGGGCTTTCAAAGTGGAGATTGTATTCGAGGCTAGATTTCTAAAACCACTTTGTTTTAAAACTTGAAACTTACACATAATTTGAGTTATATTCTGTACTTGAACAACAAATAATAAGATTAGATAAATATTATAAAGAAATGAAATTATTTGAGTTTTAATGGGCATCAATGTTTTTAACAAAACTTCACTATACTGTTACTAGATGGCGCTGTCTTTAATATTGTAAATATGCATCCCATCCACGAAAGCAGATGACGATTGACGTCATCAGATTCGGCGCGTTTTAATTACAATATAATATAGTTAAAACTACCTTATGGGAATTATGGGATACCGCGAGGTCTCAGTTCGGGGCGAACCACTAGTTTATTCTGTACATTTTAATACTTAAAAACTAAACTTAAATATAGAAAGGACGTGTACAAGGACATCTTATCGCTACAAAAGAGGATCTCTTCCAGATGCCCTAGCTTAATATACTTAAGCTAGCTAATATACTTAAGTAGATAAAGATATTTTAGTAACGATAGGATGTATCAAAAAATCTAAATATCGAAAGAAAGAAGTGACGTAAAAGTGTATAACAGGCCCACAATTGCAAGTTATTCTGATTGGATTCGAGATCGGCCCCAATGGAGAGATTAGAAATACCTTTCATTTGCTCTCTAACCGCCGGGGCGTGCTCTAAGAGACTCACATTTCCGCCCAACAATTTAATTTGCCACATAGTAGTGGAAGAAAGAAAAAATACAGTTTATTTACTTCCATAACGGTAGGTACAATAAGAACAACCAAAAAGAGTAAAAAATAAACAAAGGTACAAAAGGTATATAGATTGCTAAAATTATAACTCTTGCTCTTGGCAAAAAAGTCAGACCGACTCGGCATTATTGCTTCAGGTTTTTTTTAAAAAAAAACCTAAGCCCTGGCATTGGTTGCAGTCTTTGTGTACTTCTATTTTGTAAGAAATAAAAATTCAAGCTAGATTCATATTACAGTATCGGATTTTGGTGTATTTGTCTGAACACTAAAATTTTCAGATAACTATGGCTAAATTCAATTCAATCAAGTTGTAATAAATATTAAGTATAATTTTTTTCTTCGACGAGAAGACTACATTAACAATAAACCTCTACAAACAAAGTTAACAATTAATTAAAAAAAACATAATTATATAATATTATCGTTTTACTTTTACTGCTGGAGTACGGAACCCTCGGTGAGCGAGTCCCACTCACGCTTGGCCTGTTTTTTTCTTTCTTAAGCTAAGCTACCTAGCCATGACGAGTCTACCTTCAGAATTCTTCATTTTTAGGGTTCCGTACCCAAAGGGTGCCAACGGGACCCTATTACTAAGCCTCCGCTGTCCGTCCGTCCGTCCGTCCGTCTGTTAGCGGGCTATATCTCGTAAACCGTAATAGATAGACAGTTGAAATTTTCACATATTGTGTATTTCTATTGCCGCTATAACAACAAATAATAAAAATA